>OY757019.1:33233586-35803205 GCA_963580285.1 Lucinisca nassula
GTGCAACATCTCCGTGAACACAAATAATCTAACAACCACAGAGAGACGCAAAGGTTTCTGTATGTGAGCAGCGCTGGTGAGACTGAATTCAACTTGTAAGGTTGTGTCATGACATTAATTTTAACAAGTATCCAAAACATCATGCTGTAAGTGCAGTAAGAACTAGACAAAAGTGCCCAGTGGGGCACATATACCCCCGGCCTGTGCCATCACCTCAGCTGAAAATAGCAATGTCAAAAGCTTCTTTGCATATACAGGCCATATTCCATAGAATGGCCATTTTCAAGATTCAAAGGGCAATAACTTTGAAAGTAGGAAAGCAAAAGTTATGGTTCATGTGTTCTGCACGTCGTCTCATGGTGTTCAACATTCGTGTGGAGTTTCATGAAAATATGTCAAGCGGTTTAAAAGTAATGGAGAAGACACGAAGCTGTTAGCAGACACATAATTTACAATCTTCAAAGGGTAATAATTTGTAATGTATGCAAACAAGAGTTATGGTTCTTGTGTTCTGCCCATCCTATTATCTTGTTTTACATTTGTTTGAAGTTTCATGAAATTATCTCAAATGGTTTTAAAGTTACAGAGCGGACACAAGTGTATGGTAAAACTCGAAATATTCAAAGGGCAATAACTCTGAAAGTAGGATAGCAAGAGTTACGGTTCATGTGTTCTGCATGTCGTCTCATGGTGTTTAACATTTATGTGAAGTTTCATGAAAATATGTCAAGCGTTTAAAAGTTATGGAGCGGACACCAAAATGCAAGTTATAACTTTCAAAGGGCAATAACTCTGAAAGTAGAAAAGCAAGAGTTTTCATGTGTTCTGCACGTCATCTCATGGTGTTTAACATTTATGTGAAAAGTAGAAGTAAAACAAAGATCAGGAATCGATACAATTAACTTACTCCACCCATCAAAGACATCAAAGGGAAAGAAACACAAACATTAAGCAACCAGACCATAATGGAAACCTAAACAAAGGAAGGCCATAAGGACAGTTACTTTCCCACAAAATGGCCATATGGCCATCCAAAATAAAAAGACACAAGTGATACACACAGTAAGTAACAAACAACACCATAAATAAACCGCCACAGAAGAACCGCCTTGGAACGGTCAGTGTAATGATTTCCACTGGGGGCGCTTATATCGATTTTACGTCGCCACAATCCTCGCCCTTACTTCCGTCGCAATTTAGACAAATAATTTGTTCAGTCCGCATGAAGGCCTCCTAACTCATCAGTGCAACATCTCCGTGAACACAAAAATCAAAGAACCACAGAGGTGAGACAACGGTGAGGACTCGACAGCAAGAAACCACTGAAATGCTGGAGCAAAAGAAAACCAACAGTTAGACTCATGAAGTTTCATGAAAATATATCAAGCGGTTGAAAAGTTATGGAGCGGACACGAAAATGCAAGTTAAAACATACAAAGGGCAATAACTCTGAAAATAGAAAAGCAAGAGTTACGGTTCATGTGTTCTGCACTCTGTCTAATGGTGTTTAACATTTATGTGAAGTTTCATGAAAATATATCAAGGGGTTGAAAAGTTATGGAGCTGACACGAAAATCCGCGTTTTAACATTCAAAGGGCAATAGCTCTGAAAGTAGAAAAGCAAGAGTTATGGTTCATGTGTTCTGCATGTCGTCCCGTGGTGTTTAACATTTATGTGAAGTTTCATGAAAATATGTTAAGCGGTTCAAAAGTTATGGAGCGGACACGAAAATGTTAACAGACATACATACATACACACACACACACACAAACACACACACACAGTAAATACGAAAACTATATACCCCCATGGCATACTGCGTATGCCGGGGGTATAAAAAAGGCCGACCATCAAAAGTTTCTGTTTGCTGTCACTCTACCAGTCTACCTACCCGAAAAAAAGGCCCAACCCAAAAAATTTAGTGGCCATCATGAACAAGATTTTTTTTTAAATTTTCTTGTGTTAGGATACATTAACCCTTAACCTGCCGATGAATTGCTTTCGTCACACCCAATTCTGACGGTCCACCAACCAAGTTACTTGATATAATGTATTCATTCAATTCATAAACTGCATGACAAACAGTGTAGATCCTGATCAATCAAATGGCTGACGGACGGACACTCAAAACTTCAGGGGGGAGGGGTGTATAACATAATACCCGCCATTTTTTGAATGGCAGGGCATAAAAAGAAGTTTTGAAAGAGCTGTCTCCCATAAAGCTGTGTTTAACAAATCCCATCAACTTGAACTATATAGAGGATCTTGCATGAGTGTTCATGTATTATTGAATTAAACGAGTTGAGGAAAAAGGTGAAAATGCGAGGCTACGCCAAGCATTTTACGCCTTTTCCTCAACGAATGTAATAATTCATTAATACATGGTCACAAATGCAAGATTCTATTTATCATATGACATTTAAAATGCATTTTATCATGTGTATTCACAAATTTTTTTTTCACAAAAAATGTCAATACTCCGCCATTAGTAAATGCGGCGTTAAGGACGTCATACAAGCGACGTTATGGGGCATATCTAACTAATTTGCATATTTAATCCACTGACGGATTACTAAATTTAACACATGGTGTTATTACATTCTCAGACACGACGACATATGATAAATGTATGTATACATGTTCAGGACTCAGCCTGAAGGTCTCAGACAGGAGAAGAAGCTACACTTGAAATAATTTTGGTCCAATACATCCAAATCAGGGGTTTTGACTTGGAATTTTATTTCCTGAACAGTGACAAAATTCTCTGACTAGCATTTAACTTTAAGAATATCCTGGATGATTTTGGGGGGTGTTTATTGGAACAAATCAAGAAATATATACATTTTTTAGGAACACGTGTGTGTGTGTGTCAAAATATTAATATGATACTGCAACAAAACTAGGTCAAGCCTAGTATCTTTGGGGGGGGGGGGGGGGTCATGGAAAACCCTGCTTATACATGTACACTGTAACTATGTCCTTTGTATCAGAGCTCCTGCCTCACTTTGAAATGGATTTCTTTGCGTTTTTCCCCAAATCACTCTCTAGGCTAAGAAGCCCTTTAGAAAAATTTTGGCTGTACCTGTCAAAAGAGAATGACTCAAGTCCTGAAGTATTGGCACTGTCACTGAACAAGCTGTTGTCCACTCCATTGAAGGCGAACAATGACGAGTCATCATCAACTATCTTACTGACAAGATCATCCAAACCTGTAACAAAAATACATTATTACCCAACCTACTATATAAGAAGTTATTAAGCATTTTCGACTATCTAACACCTTTTCGCATGAAATCGGATTGAACCGGTTTTCAGAGAACTATCACACAGAGCACTGAACTATTGCCCGGTGCACATAGTTTTAACCATCTCATGGTCATGTGATCACCTAGCAACTGTTGGGTAATAAAACAACTATTTCATACCTTTTTGGGCGACAGTCAAAACTATCAGCCCCGAGGTGCTGTGGAGCACCTGATGAACTACAGTAGAATTCCAGTACAGTGAAATTCCGCTATTAAGACCACTTTCCAGACTTCTAACTAGAAATGTGTCCAGACGACACAGATGCCCCCGCCAAGGGCCCCGCCTCACCCCGAAAATCCATGTTGCAAAAAAATTTTCTAAGTGTGTGACCTTGTCATCAGGAACATTTGTGGGAAGTAATATTGAAATTGGTGAAAAAATGTAAGTGCTAGAGCAATGACAAAGTTTTTCTAAAAATAGCCACAGTGACCTTGACCTTGAAAGTCGAACTCGCTCGAGGTATTGTCATAAGGAACATTTGTGTGAAGTTATATTGAAATCGGTGAAGAAATGTAAGCGCTAGAGCGATGACAAAGTTTTTCTAACAAGAGGGCCATGATGGCCCTGGATCGCTCACCTGATCCATAGTGTAACAAGTGGGCCCCAGAGAGGGCCATTATTGGCCCCAGGGTTTTAATGTGCATAATGTTGAGGGAGGTCTTAAAGGTGAAGCTTCATACCAAACATCAACAAAGGCTATAATTAGAACAATCTTGGCAAAGGTCCACTAGATAAAGCTACACATCAAATTTCAAAGACCTGGGCCTTGCAGTTTCAGAGAAGAAGATTTTTTTTAAAGATATTCCCTACATAAGCCTATGCAAAACCAAATGGCCCCAGGGCTATATAAATCTATGTAAAAACAAAGGGCCCCGGCCCGGGGTGGGGGCATTTGTGGCCCCAGGGCTATAATTTGAACAATCTTGGTAGAGGTCCACTAGATAAAGCTCCATACTAAATATCAAAGGCCTTGGCCTTGCAGTTTCAGAGAAGATTTTTAAAGATTTCCCTATATAAGTCTATGCAAAACCAAAGGGCCCCGGAGCGGGGACATTTTTGGTACCAGGGCTATAATTTGAATAATTTTGATAGAGGTCCACTAGATGCAGCTTCATACCAAATATCAAAGACCCAGGCCTTGTGGTTTCAGAGAAGAAGATTTTTGAAGATTTTCCCCATGTAAGTCTATGTAAAACCATAGGGCCCCAGAGTGGGGGCATTTTTGGCCCCAGGGCTATAATTTTAACAATCTTGGTAGAGGTCCATTAGATGCAACTTCATACCAAATTTCAAAGTCCTGGGCCTTGTGGTTTCAGAGAAGATTTTTAAAGATTATCCCTATATAAGTCTATGTAAAACCAAAGGGCCCCGGGACGGGGCCACTTTTGGCCCCAGCACTATAATTTGAATCATCTTGGTAGGGGTCCTTTAGAAGAAGCTTCATACCAAATATAAAAGACCTAGGCCTTGTGGTTTCAGAGAAGAAGATTTTTAAAGATTTTCCCTATATAAGTCTATGTAAAACCAAAGGGCCCCTGAGCGGGGGCATTTTTGGCCCAAGGGCTATAATTTGAACAATCTTGGTAGGGGTCCACTAGATGAAGCTTCATACAAAATATCAAAGTCCTGGGCCTTGCGGTTTCAGAGAAGAAGATTTTTAAAGATTTTCCCTATATAAGGCCATGTAAAACCAAAGGGTCCCAGTCGGAGGCTTTTTTTGCCCCAGCACTATAATTTGAACAATCTTGGTAGGGGTCCACTAGATAAAGCTTAATTCCAAATATCAAAGTCCTGGGCCTTGCAGTTTCAGAGCAGAAGATTTTTAAAGATTTTCCCTATATAAGCCTATGTAAAACCAAAGGGCCCGGCGGCGGGGACATTTTTGGCCTCAGCACTATCATTTGAATAATCTTGTTAGGGGTCTTTTAGATGAAGCTTCATACCAAATATAAAAGACCTAGGCCTTGTGGTTTCAGAGAAAAGGATTTTTAAAGATTTTCCCTATATAAGTCTATGTAAAAACAAAGGGCCCCTGAGCGGGGGCATTTTTGGCCCAAGGGCGATAGTTTGAACAATCTTGGTAGAGGTCCATTGGATGAAGCTTCATTCTAAATATCAAAGTCCTGGACCTTGCGGTTTCAGAGAAGAAGATTTTTAAAGATTTTCCCTATATAAGTCTATGTAAAACCAAAGGGCCCCTGAGCAGGGGGATTTTTGGCCCAAGGGCTATAATTTGAACAATCTTGGTAGGGGTCCACTAGATGAAGCTTCATACAAAATATCAAAGTCCTGGGCCTTGCGGTTTCAGAGAAGAAGATTTTTAAAGATTTTCCCTATATAAGCCTATGTAAAACCAAAGGGCCCCAGGTGGAGGCTTTTTTTGCCCCAGCACTATAATTTGAACAATCTTGGTAGGGGTCCACTAGATAAAGCTTAATACCAAATATCAAAGTCCTGGGCCTTGCAGTTTCAGAGCAGAAGATTTTTAAAGATTTTCCCTATATAAGCCTATGTAAAACCAAAGGGCCCGGGGGTGGGGACATTTTTGGCCTCAGCACTATCATTTGAATAATCTTGTTAGGGGTCTTTTAGATGAAGCTTCATACCAAATATAAAAGACCTAGGCCTTGTGGTTTCAGAGAAAAGGATTTTTAAAGATTTTCCCTATATAAGTCTATGTAAAAACAAAGGGCCCCTGAGCGGGGGCATTTTTGGCCCAAGGGCGATAATTTGAACAATCTTGGTAGAGGTCCAATGGATGAAGCTTCATTCTAAATATCAAAGTCCTGGACCTTGCGGTTTCAGAGAAGAAGATTTTTAAAGATTTTCCCTATATAAGGCCATGTAAAACCAAAGGGCCCCGGAACGGGGGCATTTTTTGCCCCAGCACTATAATTTGAACAATCTTGGTAGGGGTCCACTAGATAAAGCTTAATACCAAATATCAAAGTCCTGGGCCTTGCAGCTTCAGAGCAGAAGATTTTTAAAGATTTTCCCTATATAAGCCTATGTAAAACCAAAGGGCCCGGGGGCGGGGACATTTTTGGCCTCAGCACTATCATTTGAATAATCTTGTTAGGGGTCTTTTAGATGAAGCTTCATACCAAATATAAAAGACCTAGGCCTTGTGGTTTCAGAGAAAAGGATTTTTAAAGATTTTCCCTATATAAGTCTATGTAAAACTAGAGTGTTCACAAGTTTTTTCTTTAATTTGACCTACTGACCTACTTTTTGACCCGAAAAGACCTTTATTCAAACTTAGCCAAGATATTGTCACAATGACCATTCTGAGCAAGATTAATGATTTAACCAAACTTGTGGCCTCCTGAGTATTCACAAGGTTTTTCTATGATTTGACCTACTGACCTACTTTTCAACCGGACATGACCCATATTCAAACTTGACCGAGATATTGTCATGATGATCATTCTGAGCAAGTTTGATTATGATTGGACCAAAATTGTGGCCCCTAGGGTGTTCACAAGGTTTTTATATGATTTGACCCGCTGACCTACTTTTTAACCCGATATGACCCATATTCGAACTGGACTGAAATATTGTCACAATGGTCATTCTGAGCAAGTTTCATGATAATTGGACCAAAACAGTGGCCTTCAGAGTGTTCACAAGGTTTTTCTATGATTTGACCTACTGACCTACTTTTTGACCGGACATGACCCATATTCGAACTTGACCAAGATATTGTCATGATGATCATTCTGAGCAAGTTTGATGATAATTGAACCATAACTGTGCCCTCTAGAGTGTTCACAAGGACTATCTATGGTTTGACCTACTGACCTACTTTTTGACCCTACATGATCCATATTCGAACCTGACCGAGATATTGTCATGATAATTATTCTGAGCAAGTTTGATGATGATTGGACCAAAACTGTGCCCTCTAGAGTGTTCACAAGGTTTTTCTATGATTTGACCTACTGACCTACTTTTTCACCCGACATGACCCATATTCGAACTTGACCGAGATATTGTCATGATGATCATTCTGAGCAAGTTTGATGATGATTGGACCAAAACTGTGGCCTCTAGTTTGTTCACAAGAAAAAGTTTACGCACGACGGACGACGGACGACGGACGACGCACGACGACGCCGGACATCTTACGGTCACAAAAGCTCACCATGACCTTCGGTCAGGTGAGCTAAAAATGACCACAGTGACCTTGACCTTGAAAGTGGAACTTGCACTAGTGATATTGTCATAAGGAACATTTGTGGGAAGTAATATTGAAATTGGTGTAAAAATGTAAGCGCTAGAGCAATGACAAAGTTTTTCTAAAAATAGCCACAGTGACCTTGACCTTGAAAGTCAAACTCGTTCGAGGTATTGTCATAAGAAACATTTGTGTGAAGTTATTTTGAAACCAGTGAAGAAATGCAGGCGCCAGAGCGATGACAAAGTTTTTCTAAAACAAGAGGGCCATGATGGCCCTGGATCGCTCACCTGATCCATAGTGTATCAAGTGGGCCCCAGAGAGGGCCATTATTGGCCCCAGGGCTTTAATGTGCATAATGTTGAGGGAGGTCTTAAAGGTGAATCTTCATACCAAACATCAACAAAGAATATTTTTTGAACAATCTTGGCAAAGGTCCACTAGATGAAGCTACACATCAAATATCAAAGACCTGGGCCTTGCGGTTTCAGAGAGGAAGATTTTTTTTTAAGATATTCCCTACATAAGCCTATGCAAAACCAAATGGCCCCGGGGCTATATAAATCTATGTAAAACCAAAGGGCCCCGGGGTGGGGGCATTTGTGGCCCCAGGGCTTTAATTTGAACAATCTTGGTAGAGGTCCATTAGATGAAGCTTCATACCAAATTTCAAAGTCCTGGGCCTTGTGGTTTCAGAGAAGAAGATTTTTAAAGATTATCCCTTTATAAGCCTATGTAAAACCAAAGGGCCCCGGGGCGGGGCCACTTTGGCCCCAGCACTATAATTTGAATCATCTTGGTAGGGGTCCTTTAGAAGAAGCTTCATACCAAATATAAAATACCTAGGACTTGTGGTTTTAGAGAAGAAGACTTTTAAAGATTTTCCCTATATAAGTCTATGTAAAACCAAAAGGCCCCGGAGCAGGGGCATTTTTGGCCCAAGGACTATAATTTGATAATTTGAAAAATCTTGGTAGGGGTCCACTAGATGAAGCTTCATACCAAATATCAAAGTCCTGGGCCTTGCGGTTTCAGAGAAGAAGATTTTTAAAGATTTTGCCTAAATAAGCCTACGTAAAACCAAAGGGCCCCGGGGCGGGGGCATTTTTTTTCCCAGCACTATAATCTGAACAATCTTGGTAGGGGTCAACTAGATGAAGCTTCATACCAAATATCAAAGTCCTGGGCCTTGTGGTTTCAGAGAAGAAGATTTTTAAAGATTTTCCCTATATAAGCCTATGTAAAACCAAAGGGCCCCAGGGCGGGGACATTTTTGGCCTCAGCACTATTATTTGAATAATCTTGTTAGGGGTCCTTTAGATGAAGCTTCATACCAAATATAAAAGACCTAGGCCTTGTGTTTTCAGAGAAAGAAGATTTTTAAAGATTTTCCCTATATAAGTCTACGTAAAAACCAAGGGCCCCGGGGCGGGGGCATTTTTGGCCCAAGGGCTATAATTTGAACAATCTTGGTAGAGGTCCATTAGATGAAGCTTCATTCTAAATATCAAAGTCCTGGGCCTTGCGGTTTCAGAGAAGAAGATTTTTAAAGATTTTGCCTATATAAGCCTATGTAAAACCAAAGGGCCCCGGGACGGGGGTATTTTTTACCCCAGCACTAGTCTATAATTTGAACAATCTTGGTAGGGGTCCACTAGATGAAGCTTCATTCCAACTATCAAAGACCTGGGCCCTGTGGTTTCAGAGAAGAAGATTTTTAAAGATTTTCCCTATATAAGCCAATGTAAAACCAAAGGGCCCCGTGGCGGGGGCATTTTTTGTCCCAGCACTATAATTTGAACAATCTTGGTAGGGGTCCACTAGATGAAGCTTCATACCAAATAACAAAGTCCTGAGCCTTGTGGTTTCAGAGAAGAAGATTTTTAAAGATTTTCCCTATATAAGCCTATGTAATACCAAAGGGCCCCGGGGCGGGGGCATTTTTGGCACAAGCACTATAATTTGAACAATCTTGGTAGGGGTCCACTAGATGAAGCTTCATACCAAATATCAAAGACCTGGGCCTTGTGGTTTCAGAGAAGAAGATTTTTAAAGATTTTCCCTATATAAGTCAATGTAAAACCAAAGGGCCCCGAGGCAGGGGCATTTTTTTTCCCAGCACTATAATTTGAACAATCTTGGTAGGGGTCCACTAGATGAAGCTTCATACCAAATATCAAAGTCCTGGGCCTTGTGGTTTCAGAGAAGAAGATTTTTAAAGATTTTCCCTATATAAGCCTATGTAAAACCAAAGGGCCCCGGGGCGGGGACATTTTTGGCCCAAGCACTATAATTTGAACAATCTTGGTAGGGGTCCACTAGATGAAGCTCCATACCAAATATCAAAGACCTGGGCCTTGTGGTTTCAGAGAAGAAGATTTTTAAAGATTTTCCCTATATAAGTCAATGTAAAACCAAAGGGCCCCGAGGCAGAGGCATTTTTTTTCCCAGCACTATAATTTGAACAATCTTGGTAGGGGTCCACTAGATGAAGCTTCATACCAAATATCAAAGTCCTGGGCCTTGTGGTTTCAGAGAAGAAGATTTTTAAAGATTTTCCCTATATAAGCCTATGTAAAACCAAATGGCCCCGGGGCGGGGGCATTTTTGGCCCCAGCACTATAATTTGAACAATCTTGGTAGGGGTCCACTAGATGAAGCTTCATACCAAATATCAAAGTCCTGGGCCTTGCGGTTTCAGAGTAGAAGATTTTTAAAGATTTTCCCTATATAAGCCTATGTACTTAAAACCAAAGGGCCCGGAAGTGGGGGCATTTTTGGCCCCAGCACTATTATATGAACAATCTTGGTAGGGGTTGACTTGATGAAGCTTCATACCACATATCAAAGATATGGGCCTTGCAGTTTCAGAGAAGAAGATTTTTAAATATTTTCCCTATATAAGCCCATGTAAAACCAAAAGGCCCCAGGGCGGGGGCATTTTTGGCCCCAGCACTATAATTTGAACAATCTTGGTAGGGGTCCACTAGATGAAGCTTCATACCAAATATCAAAGACCTAGGCCTTGTGGTTTCAGAGAAGAAGATTTTTTAAGTTTTTGGCGAAAAAAATCTATTTTTGGCTCCTGTGACCTAGATGTGCAACGGACCGGAACCATTTGAACAACTTTAAAAGGGGACCACCTAAGGATCATTCCTGTGAAGTTTGGTCAAAATCCGATCAGTGGTTTAGGAGGAGATGTCGTTTAAAGAAATTGTTTACGCACGGACGCACGCACGCACGCACGCACGGACGCACGACGGACAAAAAGTGATCCCAAAAGCTCACCTCGTCACTACGTGACGGTGAGCTAAAAAGCCACAGTGACCTTGACCTCGAAAGTCGAAATGGCTCGAGATATTGTCATTAGGAACAATTGTGTGAAGTTATATTGAAATCGGTGAAGAAATGTAAGCGCTAGAGCGATGACAAAGTTTTTCTAAAAATAGCCACAGTGACGTTGACCTTCAGGCCATGACCTTGATTGCTTGAGCTATTTTTATAAGGAACATTTGTGTGAAGTTTTATTGAAATTGGTGAAGAAATGTAGGCGCTAGAGCGATGACAAAGTTTTTTCTAAAAATAGCCACAGTGACCTTGACCTCGAAAGTCGAAATGGCTCGAGATATTGTCATAAGGAACAATTGTGTGAAGTTATATTGAAATCGGTGAAGAAATGTAAGCGCTAGAGCGATGACAAAGTTTTTCTAAAAATAGCCACAGTGACCTTGACCTTCAGGCCATGACCTTGATTGCTCGAGCTATTTTTATAAGGAACATTTGTGTGAAGTTATATTGAAATTGGTGAAGAAATGTAGGCTCTAGAGCGATGACAAAGTTTTTTCTAAAAATAGCATCAGTGACCTTTACCTTGAGCCTTGAGGTCATGACCTTGAAAGACAAACTCGCTCGAGATATTGTCATAAGGAACATTTGTGTGAAGTTATATTGAAATCAGTGAAGAAATATAGACGCTAGAGCTATGTTGTGCGAGGGGATAATTAAATTTTTTTAAGTCTGTGACCTTGACCTTGAGCTCATGGGCATGGGTGGGGGTATCGCTGAATAATATGGACAGGTATCTAACATCATACCAAATATCAACTCAATCCATTGCACGATTTGGAAAATATCAACTCTTAAAATATCTAATTAAAAATTTCTAAGTCTGTGACCTTGACCTTGAAGCCATAGGCATGAGTGGGGGTATTGCCAAATAAACATTTGGACCTGTATCTATCATCATAGCATACATAAGCCAAACCCATAATATAGTTTGGAAAATTTGAGCTCTTTAAAATCTTTCACATTAAAATTGTCTAAATCTGTGACCTTGACCTTGAGGTCATAGGCATGGGTGGGGGTATTGTTGAATAAATCATTGTACCTATATCTATGATCATATGAACCAAAGCCATCATAAAAGTTCAGGTTCTACCAGGTACAAATACCTTAACTGGAGTCTTTAACATGGAAAATTTCTAAGTCCATGACCTTGACCTTGAGGCCATGGGCATGGGTGGGGGTATCGCTGAATAAAACTTTGGACCTATATCTATAATCATACCAAATATGAACCAATTCTATCAAATGGTTTGGAAAATATGAGTTCTAAAATGTTCAAGTCTACCTGTTACAAAAACCTTAACCTGAGTCTTTAACATTGAAAATTTCTAAGTCTGTGACCTTGACCTTGAGCTCACAGGCATGGGTGGGGGTATTGCTTAATAAAACTTTGGACCTATATCTATCATCATACCAAAGATGAACCAGTTCCATCAAATGGTTAGGAAAATATGACTTCTAAAAGTTCAGGCTCTACCTGTTACAAAAACTTTAACCTGAGGTTACAGGATCACGTACGTACGTACGTACACACACACGTACAGACGGACGTACACGCGTACGCACGTACGGAAAACCGAAAATCTATATGCCCCCGGCATCATATGATGCGGGGGCATAAAAAGCGGTCTTATTAGCGGGGTGGTCCTAATAATGGAATTGCTGAATAGAATATTGTTGGCAAGACTGATTTAAATTCTTTTTATGTGCATTATGCATATTTTATTGCTTCTTGACAGAAGGTACATGTACATGTATTTAGTAATTCTATCTATCATTTACTTTACTGATCCTCAGTTTAACTTTAATGTTCTATTTTCCCTATTTATTATAGGCAAAAAACACATTAATGATAACAGTATGAACTTAAAGGCATTTATTCTGTAACAGTAAAACACACGGTGTGTTCTTAATTGTTTTATTGCCCCCTGTGATATACTGACTATAGCAGATCAAAGGCAGCCCTTAATAGGGTGATTAGTAGCTCTTGTTGAATCCCCTGAGGCACTTAAGAGGAAAATCAATAATGTACACCAGTCAACAGTAAGTAATTTATTGATTTTCCCCAAGGAGGCCCCTTACCTGTTGAAGACAGAGGACTTCTTTTCAGTCAGCTCTGAAGGCTACATAATATTATGTAATGAAATGATAGTCCTCAATAATCAAGAATAAATGCCTTTAAATGTTATTTTTTTTTGTTGCAAAATTACCTTCTTAAATATCTGAAGAAAACAGAGCTTCACATTACCAAAAATTATTAAAACTAGTTATTCAATTAGCATAGATAGTGATACTCATAACACCTCTTGTGGAAACAACACACAGATTAGTACAGGTAAACTGCTGTTTTTCACACCTTTTGGGATATGTGTGAACTGTAAACTTGCTCATTACCAAGAGCTGTTGTAATGGTGAAGAATCCAGCATAAAGTGGAATGAGATATATATACTGAATTAAATTAACCTGACCAAAAAGTGGTCTCAGTAGCGAACAGTAATGACAGATTTGGTCTTTTGAAAGCGGTCTTAATACTGAATAGCGGGGTGGTCTCTTTATCGAAAAAAATTGCAATTAACTATGTAGGAAATAATTTGGGTCTGGCAAAAACCGGTCTTAATAGCGGAGTGGTCCTAATATAGGGGTGGTCTTTAAGTGGAATTCTACTGTAGTTCATCAGGTGCTCCACAGCACCGAGGGGCTGATAGTTTTGACTGTCGCCCAAAAAGGTATGAAATAGTTGTATACTATCTCATCACGATTTCAAGATGGATCTCAAAAGTGAATGACCATAAATTGTCTTTTTTCTGTACACTTTTGTTTGGCTGTAACACGGTTGTTTAAGTAAAATGGTTTCTGCTTTGCATCTCATTAATGGTGTTATATTAAATGCGGTTGTGGTGTAAAATGAGTCAGTGCAAGACAAAACCCACATAAGACCTGTGCGGCCAGCAATGACTCCGATCATCCAAACAGAGTTTAAAGATTTCTTGTTAATCTCTCTTAAGATGCCCATCCCGGGCTTCTCCAGACTTTCGGATGAGTCTTTAAACCGAGGTCCTGTCTCCGTATGACCTTAGCTGTTGGTGGGACGTAAAACTAAAACTCACTCACTCACTCACTTAAGACGCCCAGAGCCTATAGAATGTTCACGAGATCACTGAAGACTAAGATCAGACTGTGCAGGTGAACAGTCTGATCCGAGTCTTTGCTGGTGGGATAAAGCCATTAATACTGTAAATGTAGGCTTTCTTGTGGGAAAACTCAAATTAAAGAACCACAACTTACGAAACTCTGCCCAGCATTTACATGGTTCATACAGACTGGACAAAACAAAATTCCCTGACAATTCCCTGACATTTCCCTGACGGCAATCCAAATTTCCCTGACATATACATGGCCATCACCGAAACATGCTTTTTATTCAAACCTTTATGTATATCTATAGAAAATAGCTCTGTTTTAAATCAATACCGATTATTCCGAGTTATGCAAAAAAGATATTGTAATAACTGCACGTAAACTGCTGTCTTCTGTTTAAAATTCAGAAATTGTGATTTTTAAACCTAAGCCACTCATACAGAGGAGAGCAGAGCATTTTTTCAGAGTTGGAAGTGGAATATCTCACTGCAAAAGCTACAACAAACTGGTTATTGTTTTCAATTTCTGCAGTCCTGCATTTATCTAATGTTTAGAATAAAATATGCAAAGATTTGAGAAATATACTACTTAGCAAGAATATAACGTCCAATATTTTTAAATATATTACTAAACACTGCTATACAGGTGCTGATTTCTGGCTAAGTTACCGGTATGTTATATGTGTTCTGTTATAGGTGTTACCATGATGAACAGCAAAACTGCAGTAGATGGAATTTTAGAAAATGAAATAGAAGGATGGTGTTAGTTCTTACAGTTACTAGTAATTGTTAAGCTGTATGACTTGAAATTATAAGTATTCATCTACTTTCACAACAATAAACATGGACAAAATAAATATAGTGATAAGAGGCATTCGGTGTTACTATTATCTTTATCCTATTGCAACAGTTGGTAACTCTACAAACTGTGACATTCCTAATCAAACTAATTTGAAGTTATCTATTATAAAGTATTTTGAAGAAGTTATGGTAATGTACCAAACAAGCTGCTTTGTCAATTTTTGGAATGATAGGATAGAAAATAGGACCAATACTGAACTCTCTGAAATAAACAGAAAGTCATGCAATATGTTTCATACACAACAGATTTTAAGACCAGATTTATGCTTCCTCACTTAAAAGTTCAGTGAAAAATCTAGACACAAATGATTACAACCAATCAATTTTTTAGAATTTTGTATTGTCATTTGCAACTTCTTCCGGCCAGTTTATATTCTGGTTCAGACTTAAAACCCTAGATCCTGCCTCTTTTAAGATACAAAACATATAGCAGCTTTATTTGTTATAAAATTCATGTAAAAGTAATTCGCACATTCACAGGTCACTTGACAGTTCCTATTTTTGTATAGTTTTGCTCTTGTTCATACTGCTTCTTATACCAGATTCTTTATTTTGATTTTATTTTTAAGCCTTATCCTGCTATTCACAACGACCCCTAATTTTGCAAACAATGTAGATCCAAATCAGATGACTTCTGAAGAATCAGGATCTATACTGTTTGACATTTAGAGTAAAGAACATCAAGTAATCTGACTGGTTCAGTCAGAAATTGGTGTGGCTTAATTGAATATTCAGCAGGATAAGCATTAACTGTGATCGGATAATTTTTATTGATGATTAAATCGAATATTAACAACTCTATCACCAACTCTCCCCATCTCTGATGCTGCCAAACATTCTAAATCGGTTTTAATTTTGTTAGAATTGAATGTCCCCTTCAACACTATATAGGTCACTTTCGAGACCTTGCTGACATCTCAAGCTTTACTGCCCTATTTAACATATAGGGTTAACTGTTTAAATGCATGGACAGCCCAACTTGCTAAACTTTTCCTGGGCAAGCTTAATCCCTCTTAACGGTTTGTCAGTACTCATGTGCAGTTGGTTTCAGCTCTACCTGGATGTATCATGCAGCCCAAACTATTTCTTCAGGCCCTATTAGGTGGGGGCCATTTCTTAGTCCGTGGTTCGAGTGTTGCCTTTACAAAGTTTATTTGTGTTTTATTGATTTGATGTTATGTCATGCCTTGAGCTCATATTGTATGGTCTCTTTGAGCATTTCAATCATCTCCCCTGTGGAAAACAGAAAAGATGTTTGGGTAGTTTGAAATCTCATGGATACAAATAAATGGCTGGCTATAATGACTTTTCAACATCTTATCAGACTATAGACTTTATGCAAAGCTTTGTGAGAAAAAGCATTGAAAAAACCAAACTACAACCAAGCCAAAGCTTAAAGCCTATGCCAGCAACACTGATGGATCCTTTTCATCGACGTTTTGTAATAAATTCAAGTACCTGAAAATTATATGAATGATAACAGTTTACTAATGCTTTTATGTTTACTTCAAAATGTCATCCAGGTACCTTAAATGAAATGCAGCTGAGGAGACAAGGACGGTCAAACCCTTCAGTTTTCTTAAGTCAGAAGCAATTCATAAGCTATTAATATAATTCTGTTTTTGTCCAAAATATTAAGAAAAAGAAAATGCCCTAATCATTTTCTGTTATTCTCTATCCATTGTGACTGGAATTTTAAATTCCCTGACAATTCCCTGACATTTTAGCAAAAATTCAATTTTCCCTGACACAATACAAAATTCCCTGACAATTCCCTGACCTTGAAAAAATTTAAATTTCCCTGACATTTCCCTGACGCGTATGAACCCTGATTTAACACTCATATGCGCTCATCTATGCAAAGCATCTTCATGCAAACAACAGAGACTGTGTATTCAGACTGATCTGATTTCACTTCACCCACCTGTCTGAAGACTGGCTAAAACACTTGACTTGTGATTGAGGGGTTCTGGGTTGCCGTACCAAGGCAGACCGTGTTTTGTCCTAAAAGCATGACAATCCATCCACATTGCCAAGATCTGGGGTGCATTTTATTTACCCGAATCAGAATCAGGATTCAAAACATGTTTCTGTTTCAGCTTTCATTTATTTGTTTGTTTGGTTTGCGGTTTAACATCCCCGTCAACACTTTGTGGGACTTTTACCTGACAATGAGATGAAATGACATCTTAAGCCCTGTCGGCCAATGAAACCAATAGGGTTTAAAAGCAATTACGGTCCAACTTGCACCGCTTTGCCTGGGCAGGCTTAGATCCTCTAAGGGATTTACCTGATTACCAGTACTTGTGTGCGGTCGGTCTCAGCTCTGCATGAAAGCATCATGCAGCCCATCTATTTCTTCAAGCCCCGATGGGCGGGGGCTAGCATTTATTTATACGAAACAGCAACATGATACTGAACCAGGCGAATCATACCCTGTTCATGTTTCAAAAGGAATCAGTGCATCCATAATGGCGGAATCATGGAATCAAAACATACTGTTTTCAAAGCAGGAGACTCATGTATGTGATTTTTAGAAATCATGATTTGGAATCTGGATTCTGATTTAGGTAAATCAAATATGCCCCAGGTTTCAAGCCAGGAATTAACTAAGGTTATATAAGGTCAACTTGAACTTCGACAGACTCAGTTTGTGCAATATAAATGCTATACTATTGTGGTTGATTATTATTCCATATTATTCAGGTTAACTTAACCAATTCTGTACCAGAAACCCCAAAATGGATACCCTGGCAGTGTAGGCCCAGATCAGATGCCACAGAATGCTGTGACTGATCCGGGCCTACTCAGTTTGCATAAAATTCATTTTCCAACTTAATTTTCAAGAAAGCACAACCTAACACCCCTAAATTTTGAAATGGACTTATGCTATATATCATTTGAAACAAAAGGGGTTAAGGTGGAATAAGGAAACTTGTCCTTCATTTATCACCAAGCACCTACCTTATCGGCTGCTACGGTCCAGTAGGATGTCTGTAACTTCTATTTTTGGAGTCCAGTACAGGATTCTGGGAGACGAGAGTCTGCAACTCAGTATCCTCAATAAGCTGCTGTTCAGGAGCATTTACACACATTCTACCCACAAGTGCTGTCAGTGCTTTTTTTTTATTACTTATTCATTTCATCATGTTCATATTAATTATCAATCAACCATAATAGCATAACATTTAACCCTTTTTGTACCAAATGGCATCTTCCTCCTTATATATAGAGCAGGAGTTCATTTAAAGGTGCATTATTGAGCTACCGGGTCTCAAAATTATTTTTCTGGTTTTTATCTTCAATGCATACTCCTTTGTCATCTGTACACTTTTGGAGCCAAATACAGCTTCAGAACTGTGTGAAAATGGTTGTTTTAATTCGTGTTTACCCTTCGCTCTGAACATGTGTTCGGAATTTCTGTTCTAAAAATAAATCTGTCACTTTACACATACATGACGACAGTATCGTCTCTGAGTGTCGCTACTTATGGCATGGTATTCAGCGTCATATTTCTTCCGATTCAGGCATGGCCTAAGCAAACAAGGCCAAAAATGAATGTCGCATAACGTCATATATGGGGATTCTATTTTTTCACCAACTAAAAATAGATCTAACTAGTGTGCGAAACCTAGTTAGGGAATCCCTCTCAAACTCGTTTACCTGTCATCATAATTGTTCGCATTTTTGCACTGAATGCATTCATTTGTCTTGTTTTAAAGAAAAATACCGGCTATATGTATTTTATTTTTGGAAGCATTTTTTCCAGATAGCTCAATAATGCACCTTTAAAAATTAAGGGGTGACAAGTGTTTTTTTTTTTTTTTCAAAATTTATTTGGAAAATGGCTGGACTTTTTGCAAACAGTGTAGGCCCTGATCAGATGCTGTGGCGTCTGATCTGAGCCTGCACTGTTTGCCAGGGTACCCGATTTGGGGTCTCTGGTACCAAATGGGTTAATCAACCACAATAGTACAGCATTTATATAGCCAAAACTGCCTGAACTACATATATATAGATACAGATGTCGATGAACAGGGTCAACACAGGAAAAAGATGACCAATAGGGTAAAAACAGGGCCAGTATGACTCTTTTAATTGAAATAAATAAATAAAATTGTCATTAACCATGTATATGTAATTTCCTATTGGCCCTATTAGTATGACAGGTATGAGGTCTGCTTTATCGGCCTTGGAATAATTTCTTACTGGCCCTGTTACAGGCCCTTGCTCTGCGGTATTGGACCTTGGCTTTTGGCCTCGGGCCAATATGTGCAGCAGACCTTTGACCTGTTACTGGGTCCATACAAAATTACTTGGTTAATAACATTGTATTATAATAATTTAATTGTTTATTCTGATATTATCTTTTGCCAATAATGAAAGTGGAGAAATCTCTCAGTATTGATAATAATTATGGTTCTAACCTCAAGAAGGACTACTGACTGATCATTATTTTGGAATTCTTCTCTCAGGTGAAGACTCCAAAGAGGGTCCAAATGGTCTGTTAGAGATTCAGGGCTCAGAGGGAAAATCTATATTTTGAGGGAGATTCTCTCTCTCTCTATGTATATATATATATTCGAAAGACTCTTGCTAGTTAGTACCTGACCAGGCTGCTTCGTGTCTTAACCCATTTTCTACCAACTGGAATCTGCCTTCTTATATATAGCAGGAGTCCATTTCAAAATTGAGGGGTGTCAGGTTGTATTTGCTTAAAAATTTATTTGGAAATTGGCTGAACATTTTGCAAACAGTGTAGGCCCTGATCAGACGCCATGTTCTGCGGCGCCCGATCTGGGCCTGCACTGTTTGCCACTTACCCCATTTGGGGTTTCTGGTACCAAAAGGGTTAACTTGGCCGCAATTTTTTTTGTCAAGAGCTCACATTTTTTTCTTGAAAACTTCCAATTCATTTACCTGAAAGATTCGGGCCCCCGCCGAAATAGATGGGCTGCATGATGCTTCCACGCAGAGCTGAAACTGACCGCACACGGTGCTGGTAAACCGCTTAAGAGGATCTAAGCCTGTCCAGGCAAAGCCGTGCTAGTTGAACCGTCCATGCTTATAAACCCTATTGGTTTCATTGGGCGACAGGGCTTGAGATGCCATTTCATCTCAATATCAGGTAAAAGCCCCACAAAATGGGAAGCAACATCTCCAAAATGACCTATACAGTGTTGACGGGGGCGTTAAACCACAAATCAAACAAACAAATTACCTGAAAGCTTATCACTTCCACAGCTGTTGTTCAGCCCTAGTTTGTCACCAAAACTCAGCTGGTCGAAAAATCCAGAATCCATCCTGCTGCTTGGTTCATGCCTTGAAGCAGGTGATGGCTGTTCAATAAAGGAAGGTGGCATCATCTGATTCTGTTTGAAATTTTGGAACAAGCTGCCATCTTTATTCCAGCCTGACTGAGCCAGTCGCTGGTTTGTCATGTCTGTGGTGTGACAGTAGGCTGTCAAAGGCATGGAACTGGTCTGAAATTATATGTAAAAACAGGATTTAAGTACAGTGTATTGTGTAACACTTCAATGGCTCAAACACCTTTAAACTTTTTTGTACCAAATAGAATCTTCCTCCTTATAAATGCCTGGAGTCCATTTTGAAACTTAGGGGTGACAGGTTGTGTTATCTTTTAAAGTTATAATTCGGAAAATAGCTGATTTTTTTTTTGCAAATAGTGTAGGTCCTGATCAGACGTCGCATTCTGCGGCGTCTGTTCTGGACCTGCACTGTCTGCCAGGGTACCCATTTTAGGGTTTACGGTACAAAATGGGTTAACCCTTGTCCTGCTAATCCTGGATATACCTTATCTTTGAAACAATGTAGATCCAGATCAGATGGCTTCGGCTTCTGATCAGGATCTTCATTGTTTGCCATCCAGTTTATGAATGTGTTGCAATAATTTGCATCAAGTAATCTGATTGGTTGATAATTGGTAGTGGGTGTGGCATATATGAATATTCAGCAGAACAAGGGTTAATATGGAGCATGAAAATTAGTTCAAGACAAGAGGTACCATAATGTTCCTAAGTACTGGGACAGAAAGGCCTAAGCAAACAGTGTAGACCCAGATCAGACGGCAGGAGCCGTCTGATCTGGGTCTACACTGTTTGCCAATCCATCTGTAACTTTTGGATTTATTGCTGGATGGTGAACAAACTTTGTTAAAAGATTAGACTAGGGCACGTCACACACTGGTTACCGTGGTACAACGTACACGACTGGGTACAACGAACACTACTGAAATTGATGACGTCACAACAGAATTTTGGCAAAAAAAAAATGATTTATTTTTTCCAAATTCCAAATCTTCTTGAATGGTTATTCAGCACAGCTGCAGAAATATGGGATTACCTTTCACATATACAGATGCAGAGAATTCTGTCCATGACAAACAAACAAAAAAAACATATTTCCTTTCATCAAGCATATTTTCACCAACCCCAGCATACTGGTCAATATTTTCTGACCGTAAAACATCTTTTATGAAAAAGATTTTTTTTATTTACATGTATATGTTATTGGATGGTATTCCAATATTTTAGACTTTAACGGTTCGAGGGAATATGGATCCTTTGCAATTGTCAGTTTTTGCTATAGGGTTCTGACACAATGCATAATTTGGGGGAATAAGGCCATGCGGTACACTAGACCTTTGTACAAAAGTATAAATTTACCTACTATTTCTTCTTTCCTTATGAGATTTTTTCATTTCACCCATATATGCCTAGCGACCCATATTTGGGACATTGGCAAACAGCGTAGACACAGATTAGATGCTATACAAGACAGCATCTGATCTATGCCTACACTGTTTGCATACAGCACATGGATTTTTGTAAACTTTACTGCAAGCAAAAACATCCTGACACCCTTGTAATTGGAAATGGACCATTCCAAACTTAAGAGGGGGGAGATTTCATTGTCATGTATGGGTTAATGAACCCACATTTTTTTAGGATCATTCTCCTTTAAGTAAGACAACTCAATTTTATTGGTTCTTCTACCGTTATCTGTATAGTACTGCACTTAATGCGTTGGAATCTCATACCCCATTTTATTGCCCAACATCCTAATTTATCTTGTATATCATTCTGAAGGTTCAATGAGTCGTCTGCATTTCTAATTTCACGGTCGAAAACACAGTGATCTGAGCTTATTTCTGAGCCATTGTCCGAGCCATTGTCAGTATAAATTATCATTAATGTACACGAAGAACAACGGACCAAGAGCGGTAGCTTGTGGGACACAAGAACTACGAAATGTAATCATTATACTCGGATTCAATGAAAAGGCACCACTTTTAGAATTTCGATTTCTTTAGTTTAAGATAAAAATGACTGACTTTTTCAACTGATAAATACGGTATTGTAAAACTGTCACCTAAGCATCAGTTTGTTCCACACGAAGACTGTGGGATAAAGATAAAGAAGCTTTATTTAACATTGCATATCCGAAACAAATAACATAAGCTCTGTAGAGCTTTTATTGTGACAAACAAAGTATCCTCCAACAAATACTTACCTGTCAGCCTCGATAGCGCAGTGGTTAGCGCGTTCGACTTATGATCGAAAGGTTGTCCGTTCGAATCCGCCACCGGTATCGAGGTGTGTCCTTGGGCAAGACACCTAATGACACTGCCCCACTCCACCCAGGTGTAAATGGGTAGCAGTGGTGTAAAAGCCACTGCCTCTCTCTCTCGCGTGCGTGAAAACACCCGGAATGAGTGTTCAAGAGCGATTAAATAAGCTTGAAGCTTTCATCGCAATCGAACTAAAATAAATTAGTATAAACTAAATACTTACCTGCCTTCATTTATCTTCCTAGGACTACCCCTGATAATGCGAGCGTCGGCAAAGGGAGCGCCTAGTCCCATTTTCCATGCCTTTGATATGGTGTGGCGGGGGATCCAACCAGCGACCTCCCATTCCCAAAGCGGACGCTCTACTACTGAGCTATATGGGCCGGATATTCATGATGTGCATGTGCAAAAATTGCAAAATTTTTGAAATCACAATATTTTTGGCACTTTCTTTATCATATTGTCATTATAAGGTCTGTATTCTTTATGTTAAAAAGCCAGCAAAACATTTCATAACTAGATTGCTCAGTCGATGGTAAACCATCGCAAATACCCGCCTTTTCTACATGTATGAATAACACTAATGACTATGTATTAGCTAGCCAAAACTACATGTAAGTTAAAAAGAAAGTTGCAAAGAACATTCTAACTGATAAGGAAAGTTTCAGAAGTGTAACTCCTATAGTTTAGAAGACAGGCAAAGTCATACTTTTTGACTTTTGACCTTGTGGTTATGTTAAGGTCCACCAAAAGTATTCCAGTTTTTTCTTTATTCCAACGGCCATCCAATAAGTTTCAGAAGTGTAACTCCAATAGTTTGGAAGATATGGCAAAGTCATACTTTTTACCTTTGACCTTGGGATCGGGTTGAGGTCATGGTCATGGCAAAAGTAGCCCTATTTATCCTATATTCCAAGGGCCATCCAATAAACAAAGTTTCAGAAGTGTAACTCCAATAAGATATGGCAAAATCATACTTTTTGACCTTGACCTTGGTGTCATGTTGAGGTAAAGATCATCCCCAAAGTAGCCCACTGCCATCTACATGTACATACCATGTACTATCCACATGCAAAGTTTCAAAAGTGTAGCTTAAGATATGGCAAAGTCATACATTTTGACCTTTGACCTTGGGGCCATGTTGGGGTCAAGGTCACTAAAACGCAGCCCACTGCCATCTACATACCATGTACTATCCAAGTGCAAAGTTTCAAAAGTGTAACTTCAGTGGTTGCAGAGGAGATCCATTTACAAGAAACTTGACGGACGGACAGACAGATGACCTGACGCCCACTCAATTCTGGTACGAAAACAATATACCCGATTTTTCTTCGAAAAAGCTGGTATAAAAATAAGTCAATAGGACTTCTGAGTAATGTTGATCGTCATCAAGCCCTAGGTATGGTTGAAGGTGGACTTTCATACTGCCAAGTTGCATGATTGCATCTAGTGTATGAATTGTTCGCACACTACGATTGCTCGATTGGGTGAAAGACACAGCGCTACGGGGTCTGTGGGCGGTAGACATCGCCCTGCATGTGGACGTGCATCTACATGTACACCTCAGCAGGACCGGTAAATTTTTTTGAGTCATTTACGTGACCCATGCAGGACGTCTGTGGAATCTGTGCAGGAGACCATGGGAACCCATTACCTACGGATAAGTGCCTTAACGACAGCGTCTCCAAGAATGCGGTACTTCAAGCCATAAGACGTGTAGGGGATCATTTTGACAGCGGAACGTCAAATCAGTTGCTTTAATTGGTGTCGACAGTGTATTCGATGGACACAACAGCATTTACGGGGTGTACTGTTCATGGACAAGCCCCGTTTTTTTTTGTGTTCAAATGATTGATGGGTGGCATAAAGAATGGCGTAAACCTGTGGAGCAATTTCAAGACTGTTGTGCTAAACAGGTGTTATGTTGGGGTGGTGGTAGCGTTATGGTGTGGGGAGGGAACTCATGGCACCACAAAACCTACCTCATCGTTGTTGATGGTAATTTGACGGCGCGTTGGTACATTGATGAAATCTTAGGGCTCGAGATGGTACTGTTTTTTTTTTACATGCAATAATGGTGAGGCGAGGCTAACCATGGACCTTTTCAATCATAATGGTGTGCAAGTTCTTCCTTGGCCTGCATTTTCGCTCGATTGAAACCCAGTTGAGCACCTTTGGGACCAGCTCGGAAAACGTGTGTACAGCCAATGTCATCTGCCAATCAACCGTCAACAGCTTGCCATTACACAAGACCAGATACAGCATTTAATTAGAAGCATGAGGTGTCAATGCCAAGCAACACTTGATGCTAATGTTAAATACCCAGTATTAGGATATGTGATTTTTATTTTTCGAGTGTATGGACTTTATATTTGAGTCTCTGCATCTCTGCATCCAATGAAATGCTGTTACTCTGTCCTAGTGAGTCTGTGGATAAGTTAGTGATAATTCATTAAACGTGATCAAACGATGGAAATATTGAGAATCAATTAAAACTTGAGGTATACCGGTATTTCTAGTGGTGCGTTTTCATTGAATCTGAGTATTTATAAACATACATGTATCAACACAGATTCCAGGACATTTGCCCCCCAATGAATTAATCTAAAAATGGACATTTGCCCCCAGTTGAAAATGTGATCCGGACATTTGCCCCCCCAGTGCTTATTTTACAGGTGGACATTTGCCCCCACTGCTTATTTCAGAAAGGGACATTTGCCCCCCAGATACATGTAGACCAGGGCTAACACAAAGGCGAAAAAAAAATGTATTTATTGGTTTATTATCATCAGAAATACAAAATTTTAAGCAATAAATTACTCCATCTGTATAAATAATTACCTGCTGTAAATGGCAACCCCTACCTTTACAAGCAGTATAGATCCAGATCAAAACAAAATGTTAGGCAACAAACTACACCATCTATATAAATATTGATCCCATAATAACCTGCTGTTAAGGACAACCCAGGGATTTTCCTACCCTTCAGGATCAGGGTCCAGGGGCCGCTGGGTTTGGGAAAAACAGCTCGCTAATATTTCTAGTTGGGAATTTAAATCAGCTGTTACTTTGTCAATTTTGGTTCAATTTTCATGAAATTTTTATCAAAATGTAGCACAATATCAGATACATGGAAATTTGTTATAAAGTTTGGGAATATCTGTCTCTAAATTGGGAACAATAGGGGCCGATTACCTGCCCCAAAGTTGCACTAGGAAAATCCCTGCAACCCCTGCCTTAGAAAGCAGTATAGATCCAGATCAGATGCCATCTGATAGGGGTCTGTACTGTTTGTCATGATGCAGTTTGTTAAGTTAACAAAAACATACCAAGAATGTGATGGTTAGTAGTCAACAATTGGAGATGCTTAATTTATTCAGCAGGATAAGGGTTAAGCAAGTCAGCTTTAGAACCATATATATTGAGTTGGTGCCTTGTCAGATGCCTATTTCTGCAATGGAAACTCAAAAGGTTTTTACACTGGATACACTGATGGTTAATTCTTGAAGTAATTGGAACTAGAGCTATCACTAAAGGTGATGAATACCCCCACAAAAACTGCCTTGATAGTACAACAGTGCCATTTTGCAATTTTTTCACTTGAAAGGGGCCATAACTATGTCGAAAATTGACGAATTGTAGTGGAAATCGAACTTGACCTGTATTTTATGATGTTACACCAGTGTACCAAAAATTATAAAAATCGGTGAAGCGCTTTTTGAGTTATCGTCTGGAAACCAAGTCAACAGACAGACCGACCGACCGACAAGCTCTCCTATACACCCCCCCCCAAATTTCATTTGTGGGGGTATAATGATCCTGAATGGGCTGTAAAACCATAACCAAAATGTTATCATGTAAATTATATAGCTATACAAGTCTGTATAATGAATACCCTTGCAAGTTAATGGTAATGCAAGACTTATTTTTATTTATTTTATTTAGAGATAATACAAAAATATGGAATGGTAGATGTATCAGGCAGCGGGTTGGGGGGCAAATGTCCCTTTCTGAAATAAGCAGTAGGCGGCAAATGTCCAACTGTAAAATAAGCCCTGGGGGGGCAGATGTCCATACCAAAAATAAGCTTGGGGGGGGGGGGGGGGCAAATGCCCAGGTCGCATTTTCAACTGGGGGGCAAATGTCCATTTTTAGATTAAGTCATTGGGGACCTAACATCCTGGGGGGGGGGGGGGGGGGGGAGTAACGTCCGGAAACCATCAACACAACTAGCTCTTGTCAATAAACAAAGGGAGCTATCTATTTGCTAAGGGGATCCCGGTTTAAAGACACACCAATGTCTGGAGAAGCCCGATATTGAACCTAAGACCCTGGTTTATGAGACGAGTAGAAGAGAATGACCTAGTGTTTCCCCAGCCCTATTTAGCATGGTGCGGTGCCATGCCCCTTTTCTCTGGCATCATGCTCTTTTTTGTCCAACACCATGCACTTTTTCAGATAGAGTAAATGTTTGGTAAAAATTTTGGTAAAAACTAGAAATGTGTCAATACAACACAAATGCCCCTGCCCAGGAGCCTACCTCACCCCCCTCCCCCCCCCCACCCACTCCTTAGGTCATTGGCATAGATTGGTGTATGGCTGTTTAAACCTTGGAAAAATAACCATCAACATACCAAATAGGAACTCAATCCATCAAATGGTTTGGAAAATATGAGCTCTTACAAATGTTAACATTCAACATTTATAAGTCTGCAACCTTGGCCCTTAAGGTCATGGGGCAGGGTGGAGTTATGGCTGAATGAAACTTTTGACCTGTATCTATCATCATTCAAAATATGTAGCAAATCCATCACATGGTTCAGGAAATATGAAATCTCAAAAATTACAATATTAAAAAATTCTATGTCTGTGACCTTGACCTGGAGGTAAGGGGGAAGGGGTATGGCTCAATGAAACTTTGGACCTGCCACTATTGTCATACCAAATATGAAGCAAATCCATTATAAAGTTTGGAAAATATAAGCTATTAACATACTTAAATTTGAAAATTTCTATGTCTGCGACCTTGACCTTGAAGTCATAGGCATGGATGGGGGTATTACTGAATAAAACTTTGGAACTACATCTATCATCAAACCAAATTAACCATAAAAGTCCAAGTTCAACTTGGTACAAATACCTTAACCGAAGTCTT
The DNA here is from genome assembly GCA_963580285.1 of Lucinisca nassula. NCBI lineage: Eukaryota > Metazoa > Mollusca > Bivalvia > Lucinida > Lucinidae > Lucinisca > Lucinisca nassula. Next base: position 33,261,161 of record OY757019.1, read on the forward strand.
AAAGATTAAAAATTTCTAAGTCTGTGACCTTGACCTTGAGGTCATGGGTATGGGTGGGGGTATTGCTGAATAAACCATTGAACCTATATGTATCATCATACCGAATATGAATCAAATTCATTACACGGATTGGAAAATATGAGCTCAAGTTCTACCTGGTACAAATACCTTAACCTGGGTCTTAAACATTAAAAATTTCAAAGTCCACGACCTTGACCTTGAGGTCATGGGTATGGGTGGGGGTATTGCTGAATAAAACTTTGGACCTATATCTATCATCATACTAAATATAAACCAAATCCATTGTATGGTTTTGAAAGTATGATCTCAAGTTCTATGTGGTACAAATACCTTAACCTGTGTCTTAAACATTAGAAATTTCTAAGTTCGTGACCTTGACCTTGAGGTCATGGGTATGGGTGGGGGTATTGCTGAATAAAACTTTGGACCTATATCTATCATCATACTAACTATAAACCAAATCTACAGTATGGTTTGGAAAATATGAGCTCAAGTTCTACCGTGTACAAAAACCTTAACCTGAGTCTAACAGGATTACGTACGTACGTACACACTTTCGTACATTCGGAAACCGTACCCACGGACGCACGTACGGAAAACCGAAAAATAACTAAGTTATGCCTGTTTAAATCAGGACCATTTCAGACACGTTTTAGCAATAAATTGTTGCCTATTCGACAGTCCACCTCATGGATGACTGCTAATCCCTGTTCATTGTACTTAATTATGTCACTTTAAGAACTCATAACTGTGTTTTGATAACAAGTATGAGTGACACCAATTAAACAAATGAGGTGTGAAAGTGTGCTTGACCAGTGTCCTGTCAGTGTTTGTGTGTATTAGACAGGTTAAAGAATGGGAGCTGTGGCCCAAACACGCCTTGTTTGTACCAGAGACCAGCTTGCTTGCAAAACTTAAACTTCTGCCATCATTAGTTAATGTAACATATATCTCTTCACTCTATAGCATAAAAAACAGGCAGCTACAGTATAATTTAGCATTGAAGACAAAGGGTAAGAGAAGGTTCTTATATGAAGTTGAGAGATATGCCTTTTGAGCAAGGTGCTGCGTCTGTTAGTAAGATTTTATGGCACACCCATGTCAGATTCTTTTTGCTTGCATAACTTTGAACTTAAACCATAGATTTTTTTTATAAAGCAATCACTTCCATTGCTGACTTGGGGCCCCACCTTCTTTTCTCCTACTACTGCTACTCACTCACATCTGAGCATTACGAGCAGGATTTCCTGGGTGGTAACCAGTACTTTTTTTAAGCAATGTGGACGAAGTCTCTTTCTCAAGGACACAACACTTTGGTCAGAGTGAGGCTCGAGCCCGCAACATCTTGATCACAAATCCGATGCGCTACCACTGCACCAAAGTGCTCTACATATTGGAGTGAGGGGAAATACATGTAGATTGGGCTGTATGATGCTTCCACGCAGATCTAATTCTAAAACCGACCACCACAATTGTTCCGGGTGTATGAATGTCATTTGACGTGTCACCAGTAACAATTCTGACATTCTTCAAATTCTTCAGGCTGAAATCAACACATTATGTGAGAATAAAAGAAAACTGCAAACACAAAATGAAATACAAGCAAGGAAGCTTGCAGAACTCTTTAAAATGAATAAAAGTTTAAATTTGGCACTAACAACACAAACACAGGAAACAAACTCCACTAAACAGAGCATTGGCTCTCTGTCTAAAAAGATAAAGGTCTGTGATGAGAATATATCTAAACTGTTCTCTGAAGCATTAATCTTGGAGGAAGAAAACCAAAAACTAAAAACAACACACAGGGCTCTAAATACAGAAAACAAGAAGCTGCAGACTAAGCTTACTCAGAAAGAGGCATCATCTGAAGCTAATTTCACCTTGATATCGAGTATTGACAGTATCAATGAGGAAGTAACCAACATGAAAAATGCTCTCAACAAGATTCAAAGCAAGGTTGAGAATTCTGCAACTGAAGTAGGTATTCAGCTCATGAAACTAGATCTGAAAAACAGCCTCAAAGCAGAACTAAAGCTCACACTTAAGGAAGAATTGGCCAGCACAAACTTACAGCAACAACAAAACACAGGCCAAAGTGAGCACCAGCCGATTGTAATAAATGTTGAAGAGGACAAAAACCATCAGGGTTCCTTAGAATCAACAGAGTCATCTGAAAACAAACCCACTAAAAACCAGAGGCGACATTTCTTCATACTTGGAGACTCTGTTACCCAGGTATTGGATCCAAGGCGTATGACTGGGGACAAGTACAGTGTCAGTATAAAATCAAATTCAGGTGCTCGGATCCAAGGACTCAACTCACAAGTAAATGTGCTATCAAAACATTACACACAGATCACAACATGTGATGCTGTACTTTTACATGTAGGGATAAACAAAATCTCTGATTCAGACACTCCGAACGAGATCATAGAACATTATAAGAACCTTATCTCTAATGTTAAGAACATAAATAACCAGAAATTCAACTTCGGTGAAGTTGATGTCGCACCTGCTCCCCAACTGCCCCACACAAAAAAATAAAAGTTTATTTAAGGCAGAAGAAATGAATATAGGGCTTTGAGAAGAATCCATAGCCTATATATGTGAGGTAAAAAACTGACTAAGTTCACAATGTGGAAAAAGTGATAAAAATTGATCCAAAGATAAAGTCAAAACCACATGCACATCCTCATACCATAGGTAAAAACACACACAAAGTTTTAAAATGATCAATATAAAACTGTAAGAGAAGTTGCGATGACAAGAGGTACCTATTGTATATCAACTAAAGCTTAAAATTGGCTAAGTTCACAATGTGCAAAAGTGAAAAAAAAAATATTCTGAGAATTATGTCGAAATCACATGCACAACCTCATACCATGGTGAAAGCACACGCAAAGTTTGAAAATGATCGGTATAAAACTGCAAGAGGAGTTGCGATGACAAGAGGTACCTATCATATATCAATTGAAGGTTAAAAATGACTAAGTTCACAATGTGGAAAAAGTGAAAAAAAATGATCCGACGATAAAGTCCGAACCACATGCGCATCCTCATACCATAGCAAAAGCACACGCAAAGTTTCAAAATGATCGGTATAAAACTGCAAGAGGAGTTGCGATGACAAGAGGTACCTATCATATATCAATCGAAGGTTAAAAATGACTAAGTTCACAATGTGGAAAAAGTGACAAAAATTTATCCGAAGATAAAGTCCAAACCACATGCGCATCCTCATAGCATGGCAAAATCACACACAAAGTTTCAAAATAATCGGTATGAAACTGTAGGAGGAGTTGCGATGACAAGAGGTACCTATCGTATATCAAATGAAGCTTAAAAATGGCTAAGTTCATAATGTGCAAAAAGCGGAAAAAAATATTCTGAAAATTATGTCGAAACCACATGCACATCCTCATACCATGGTGAAAGCACATGCAAAGTTTCAAAATGATCGGTATAAAACTGCAAGAGGAGTTGCGATGACAAGAGGTACGTATCGCATACCTAAAAATGACTAAGTTCACAATATGGAAAAAGTGACAAAAATTGATTCGAAGATTAAGTCCAAACCACATGCGCATCCTCATACCATGGCGAAAGCACACGCAAAGTTTCCAAATGATCGGTCTAAAAGTGTAGGAGGAGTTGCGATGACAAGACATCCAGTGTAAAATGTTGACGGACGGACGGACGGACGGACGAACGGAAACTTGCACGCCTATGTCTTCCTGCTAAAGCAGGTGCGACAAAAATGCAAAGATCATCATATCTTCAATTCTACCTAAACTAAAAAATCAGATACTGAAGTCTCACACTCAATCATAGATGTCAATAGAACATTAAAATCTATGTGTGACAATGATGATATACTGTATTTCTTAGACAACACACCACGCTTCACCTCAGGAAACAACACCAACCCTAGCCAGACTGTGAGTATTCAAAACTGAGGTTCATCTGACCTCTAAAGGTGCAGCCTACCTGGCAAGCAATATTATGAATGCCATAAACAATTGTCTAAAAACTGGACACAACGCAAAATCATCAACATCAACAAGTCCTGGAAATTTTCCTCGGCCCCGCCTCTGGAAAAAGACAGGTCAACATCAACGAAGAAATTGAAGAGGCAGACAAGAAATGTACTCAATGCCTCCCCCACCATGGATGTGGATGCTTCAACCTCAGCGTCCTCAATACTACTAGAAGTAAATGATAGTGACCCTACATTACTGGAAATACCCTCTGAAGAAAAGGACATAAATGGAAATGAACACCTTGTGTTAAATGAAATAACTTTTGACAAAAAAGGAATTAATTTTATGCACTTGAACATTCATTATCGCTATCCTAAAATGAATGATATAAATGATATCTTGTGGACACATACCCAGATATTGATGTAATGGGACTACAAGAAACTTTTCTAAGCGATATCTTCTCTGACTCGGAGATAGCTTTAAATAATTTTTAACTCTTTAGACGTGACAGAAAATCAAATGGTGGTGGTATTGTATTGTATGTTAAGTCTACATTGCCGTGCGAATTAAGATCTGATTTAGAATTTGAAGACATTGAGGCAATTTGGCTTGAAATGAAGCTTGATAAGCAGAAACCTCTTCTTATAGGCTACATTTATAGGCCACCATCATCACTAGCATCTTGGAATGACAAAATTGAAGAGAATCTTGACAAAATATTTATTGAAAACAAAGAAATAGTAATTTTTGGTGATTTTAACTATAATTTCGTAACTACAGGCTCAAATAACTCAAAGTGGAACAATATCATTAACACTTTTAATCTTTCTCAACTTATAACACAACCTACAAGAGTTACACCAACATCATCAACTACCATTGATCACATCTACAGCAACGAACCACAGAATACATCATACACTGCAGTTCCTATACTGTCTATTAGTGACCATTATCCTGTAATTTTCACAAGACGGTCAAATAAAAATGTTAAAAAAGGTCCAGTGCATACTACAATAAACTATAGGTACTTAAAAAACTTGAATGCTGATAATTTCTTGCATGATTTATCAAATCAGCCATGGTCTCTCATTGACATGTTCAGTGATCCAGATGATGCTTTAGATACCTTCAACAAATTATTCTTACAAACTTTAGATGCACATGCCCCATATAAACAGAAACGAGTAAAACATAAAAACCAAGCTGATTGGTTCAATGGGGATATAGCAAATGCAATGTACAAGAGGGACCTTTCAAAAAAGAAAAATAATATCAGTGACTTCAAATACTGGAAATCACAAGTAAAAATACTCACCCATAAAGCAAAAACAGGCTTTTTTGACCAGGAAATAAACTCAAACCAGAAAAGTCCAAAAAAGTTATGGAAAAACCTGAAAAGTCTGTCAGGCAAAACGGAAAAACATCAAACAAACTACATAGCTGATGAAAATGGTACGCCAATCACTGATCCAAAGTCAACAGCAGACATATTTAATTCATTTTTTGCAAATGTATTTAAAAAAGCGGAAAATATCACTGAATTATCACATGAAATGAAAACTGTCTTGAAAGAATCTCTTGGCACTGAAGATGCCAGGCAATATAACAAATTTGAAATTCCTTATGTAAAGGTAAGTTACGTTAAACAAAAGCTGAACAGTCTTGATGTAACAAAAGCAACTGGTATGGATGGCTTTAGTGCCAAGTTCTTAAAAACAGCCTCAGATGTTATATGTAAAACAATATGTACCATGATAAACTTAAGTGTTAAAAGTGGAAAATTTCCAACACAACTAAAACAAACAAAGGTAACACCCATCTACAAAAAGGGATCAAAATCAGACAAAACTAGACAAAAGTGCCCAGTGGGGCACGTATACCCCCGGCCAGTGCCATCACCTCAGCTGAAACAAGAACTACAAAGGGAAATAACTCTAAAAGGCCTGACCCCTTGGCCCTTATTTTCTTTTCCACAATACAACTAGTCATACTGATCATGTTTGCAAAATTTCAAGTTTCTATGTACAGTAGTTATTGAGAAATCTTTGACCAAAAATAAAAATATACACTATTAAACAGCAAGAACTACAAAGGGAAATAACTCTAAAAGGCCTGACCCCTTGGCCCTTATTTTCTTTCCCACAATACAAGTAGTCATACTGATCATGTGTGCAAAATTTCAAGTTTCTATGTGAAGCAGTTCCTGAGATATCTTTGACACAAAATAATTGTTTACGGACAGACAGACAGACGGAAAAGACAAAAACTATATACCCCCATGGCATATGCCGGGGGTATAAATAATTACAGACCAATTTCGGTACTTCCACTTATCTCTAAAATATATGAAAAGCATGTATCAGACCACTTGAAGAGCTTTCTAGAAACAAACAATTTGCTTTTCACAAGGTTGGCCGTTAAATACCAGTGGCGGGAATTCCCAATAGTATTTACCGGTAATTACCGTCCTGGGAAATACCCCAATTTTCAGCAAAAATGGGAAATACTGGGAAATTGTGGGAAATATGATTTTTGTTCATTTATTTTATTGAAAAACACTATTATTATTTGTGTAATTGTATTGAAATAATGAACAATTAAGTGTTTTGCAACATACCATACCCTACATAGGTATAAGTCTTGCAAACTGCCAGCTCTTACTAAACCAAACACGTGTAAATTATATGAGGTTTACTTGTAATATGTATCAGTAACTCATTTTGATTGTATACTGAAAAACATATATGGGAATCTCTTAAGGAAAGGAGGTGAGACTGTAGGCTTATACTTTTGTGCAAAAATCTAAAGGGTGCTAGCTGCCAGCATTCCAACAGATGACCTTATATCCCCAATTAGAATGGCAGGAAGAATCATTCTTTGGCACTTCAGGTGCCCTCATCAAGAGCTGACATCTACAAGAGATCCTTCTTCCTTCAGACAATTACAGATTGGGCTCTGGCCTTCCAGATTTGGTCATTGTGGCTGTGGAAGATGCAAAGGATAATGTTGCTAAATTTACTTCCTTGGCCAGAGCTATGGACCAACTCGATCCCCTTTTCAAGAATATCATTGAGTGTGTCACCAATAACATTGCAGATTCAGATCAGGATGCAGCTATTTAAAATCACTCACATGCAATAGATAAGTATCCTAAAATTGGGACAGACAGGCCTGAGCAAACAGTGCAGACCAACTTCAGAATGATCCTTCAGGCCGGTCTATCATTGGGACTTTGTTTTTCATGCTTTAGTGAAATGATAAAACCACATTGTTCATTTTGTTTTGAGAATTACAACAACTTTTTTGGTTGTCTGAATTTTTAGGATGTTTACACTAACTAGACACTTGTTTGTTAGTTTGTCAAGTAATTACTCCTATTTAAAAAGGTGTGAAAATTAAATGGTTTGTTTATTAAGACAGGTATTAAAAGAACAAAAGACAATGAAAATACATTGTACATTTCTTAAATAAACTCCAGGTTCTGTCCCGAGTATTTTTATTTACCGGTACAAGTCAAGTCAAATCCCAGTAGCTGAAAGTTAAAACCTGATATAATTCAGAATCATATTTTTGAAAACAAATTACATACATACTATATGAAGTTAACACACAATATATCTTTTGAGCAATTCAGTATCAATTATTCGAAATTTCACTTGACCTGCATGTAGACTGGAAAATGTCATAGGGACTAGACAAAAGTTTTTACTTGTCTTTCAAAATGTTTTCTTCTCATGACAAGCAGACAAGTGATATTTGCAAGCCCTGTATGAAATGATTTTGCTTTCTCATACCTAGGTAGGCAGGGTATAGTTATTAAGTAAATCAGTAGGACTGTAGGACCCACCTATGTTAATGTTTATTTCCCAGTATTTCCCGCCGTCCTGGGAAATATGAGTATTTTTTGCCAACCTTGGCTTTTCATCACCCAATCAGGCTTCAGAGCAAAACATTCATGCGAGACAGCACTTACAAACATAATTGATAATTGGATCAATGCACTGAACGAAGGCAAACTTGTTGGAACACTATTCCTGAACCTTTCTAAGGCCTTTGATTTAGTAAACCACAAAATACTCATTGAAAAACTTCCTTTCTATCATATCTCATCACAGGCTATAAACTGGGTAACATCATATCTGTCAGAAAGGTCACAAAAAGTAAATGTTTCTGGTGTCTTATCTGAGCCAGCAGAAGTTGTTTCAGGAGTCCCTCAAGGCTCAGTCCTTGGACCCCTTCTTTTCATCATATATATTAATGATCTAAACCTCCATGTAAAAATGTCTAAGACTGATATGTTTGCTGATGATACTTCTCTCACAGCTACTGGAATTTCTCTACAAGAAGTAATTAATAATCTACAAACAGACCTAGATAATGTTCACACATGGTGCAAACAAAATGCAATGGTACTCAATGCTCAAAAAACTAAAACAATGAACATATCAACAAAAAGCACAAAATCAGAAAATACTAAATCACCTACCCTACACATTCAAGACCAAGAAATTGAACTGACAGACACTGAAAGACTACTAGGAGTACATGTAGACAACAATCTTAAGTGGAAAACACATTATACAATCAACTATTAAAAAATGCAATGCACAGCTCTACCTACTTCTCAGAATCAAACAATATCTTGATCTGCATTCTAGAAAGTTATTCTTTAATTCATACATACTGCCACACTTGGACTACTGCTGCACTATCTGGGGAAACTGCAACAATGAATTACTCTCCGACATTATCAAATTTCAAAAGAGAGCTGCCAGAATCATTTTAGACAAAAGTTTTGATACCCCTTCAAATGAATTATTCAAAGAACTAAATTGGATGACCTTTGACCGAAGAAGTATGTACAAATAGTCAATTCTCATGTATAAATCTATAAATGAACCATCTTTTCCAATGTATATGAAACATAAATTCCAAACAGTAAATCACAGGCATAACTTGAACCTCAGATCAGTACAGAATGCAGACTTAGTTATACCAAAACCGAAAATAGAACTTTTTAGGAAATCATTCAGCTACTCTGGTTCAAGGTTATGGAATGACATACCAACACATGTACGAAATTCTGATACTCTCTGGAAATTTCAAACTGCCTATGTCAGGTGGTTATTCACCAGCTGAATCATTTGCATTACAATGACTCCTTATATAGCTAATACAGCTATTTTATTGCTGTTATGAAAATTTTTGTTGTAACTGGTTCACTGTTTATATACATGTTGTATATTATGTTGACTGTGTATATATGTTGTATATGTGAGGCCCGCATGGAAGTTATGCCTGTTTAAATCAGGACCATTTCAGACACGTTTTAGCAATAAATTGTTGCCTATTCGACAGTCCACCTCATGGATGACTGCTAATCCCTGTTTATTGTACTTAATTATGTCACTTTAAGAACTCATAACTGTGTTTTGATAACAAGTATGAGTGACACCAATTAAACAAATGAGGTGTGAAAGTGTGCTTGACCAGTGTCCTGTCAGTGTTTGTGTGTATTAGACAGGTTAAAGAATGGGAGCTGTGGCCCAAACACGCCTTGTTTGTACCAGAGACCAGCTTGCTTGCAAAACTTAAACTTCTGCCATCATTAGTTAATGTAACATATATCTCTTCACTCTATAGCATAAAAAACAGGCAGCTACAGTATAATTTAGCATTGAAGACAAAGGGTAAGAGAAGGTTCTTATATGAAGTTGAGAGATATGCCTTTTGAGCAAGGTGCTGCGTCTGTTAGTAAGATTTTATGGCACACCCATGTCAGATTCTTTTTGCTTGCATAACTTTGAACTTAAACCATAGATTTTTTTTATAAAGCAATCACTTCCATTGCTGACTTGGGGCCCCACCTTCTTTTCTCCTACTACTGCTACTCACTCACATCTGAGCATTACGAGCAGGATTTCCTGGGTGGTAACCAGTACTTTTTTTAAGCAATGTGGACGAAGTCTCTTTCTCAAGGACACAACACTTTGGTCAGAGTGAGGCTCGAGCCCGCAACATCTTGATCACAAATCCGATGCGCTACCACTGCACCAAAGTGCTCTACATATTGGAGTGAGGGGAAATACATCGTCTGCTGAGTGCAATAACGATGTAAGTGCAAAATGGCAACTTTTCAGGAGAGACAAAAAACTGTTTTAGTAAAGAATGGCATAGAAAACCATACTATAACCTGGTTTCTTAACTTCATGGCAACTTCTTTCATTTGTGTGTGGTGTTTATTGTTGAATAAATGACATTTGAAAAGAAATATTTAGCATTTAAGGGTTGATACACCATTTCTGCGCCAAGTGTTTTTTCAACTTTTTTGGTGCAAAAACAGTGTAAGTGTATCCAGCGCTAAAACGATGTAAATGCACAAACCTTATTTCTTTGCCTTTTACATGGTAAAGCAGTAAATTAAAGGCACTTGGTAGGTAATAGGTCACATTTTATACATTCTGCATGGTACTTACATGCTTATTCTGAAATATCAAGCAGCAGGATTCAATATTTTTGAGGTATTAAAAAACTTGGCGCAAAAATGGGGTAAGTGCACTTACACTGTTTTTGCGCCAACTTTTTTTCTAAAAGTCAGCGCAAAAACGGTGTAACTGACAAAAAAAATTCCAAAATGCTGAAATAAATCATGATTGAGGCAGAATCCAGCTGTAGAACTTATTTACCAAGTGTGTCAAGTCCTAAGGCACCCATTTATGCAAAAAAACTATTTTGGCCAAAATGTCAGTTACACCGTTATTGCACTCAGCAGACGACATGTAGATTGGGCTGTATGATGCTTCCACGCAGATCTAATTCTAAAACCGACCACCACAATTGTTCCGGGTGTATGAATGTCATTTGACGTGTCACCAGTAACAATTCTGACATTCTTCAAATTCTTCAGGCTGAAATCAACACATTATGTGAGAATAAAAGAAAACTGCAAACACAAAATGAAATACAAGCAAGGAAGCTTGCAGAACTCTTTAAAATGAATAAAAGTTTAAATTTGGCACTAACAACACAAACACAGGAAACAAACTCCACTAAACAGAGCATTGGCTCTCTGTCTAAAAAGATAAAGGTCTGTGATGAGAATATATCTAAACTGTTCTCTGAAGCATTACTCTTGGAGGAAGAAAACCAAAAACTAAAAACAACACACAGGGCTCTAAATACAGAAAACAAGAAGCTGCAGACTAAGCTTACTCAGAAAGAGGCATCATCTGAAGCTAATTTCACCTTGATATCGAGTATTGACAGTATCAATGAGGAAGTAACCAACATGAAAAATGCTCTCAACAAGATTCAAAGCAAGGTTGAGAATTCTGCAACTGAAGTAGGTATTCAGCTCATGAAACTAGATCTGAAAAACAGCCTCAAAGCAGAACTAAAGCTCACACTTAAGGAAGAATTGGCCAGCACAAACTTACAGCAACAACAAAACACAGGCCAAAGTGAGCACCAGCCGATTGTAATAAATGTTGAAGAGGACAAAAACCATCAGGGTTCCTTAGAATCAACAGAGTCATCTGAAAACAAACCCACTAAAAACCAGAGGCGACATTTCTTCATACTTGGAGACTCTGTTACCCAGGTATTGGATCCAAGGCGTATGACTGGGGACAAGTACAGTGTCAGTATAAAATCAAATTCAGGTGCTCGGATCCAAGGACTCAACTCACAAGTAAATGTGCTATCAAAACATAACACACAGATCACAACATGTGATGCTGTACTTTTACATGTAGGGATAAACAAAATCTCTGATTCAGATACTCCGAACGAGATCATAGAACATTATAAGAACCTTATCTCTAATGTTAAGAACATAAATAACCAGAAATTCAACTTCGGTGAAGTTGATGTCGCACCTGCTCCCCAACTGCCCCACACAAAAAAATAAAAGTTTATTTAAGGCAGAAGAAATGAATATAGGGCTTTGAGAAGAATCCATAGCCTATATATGTGAGGTAAAAAACTGACTAAGTTCACAATGTGGAAAAAGTGATAAAAATTGATCCAAAGATAAAGTCAAAACCACATGCACATCCTCATACCATAGGTAAAAACACACACAAAGTTTTAAAATGATCAATATAAAACTGTAAGAGAAGTTGCGATGACAAGAGGTACCTATTGTATATCAACTAAAGCTTAAAATTGGCTAAGTTCACAATGTGCAAAAGTGAAAAAAAAAATATTCTGAGAATTATGTCGAAATCACATGCACAACCTCATACCATGGTGAAAGCACACGCAAAGTTTCAAAATGATCGGTATAAAACTGCAAGAGGAGTTGCGATGACAAGAGGTACCTATCATATATCAATTGAAGGTTAAAAATGACTAAGTTCACAATGTGGAAAAAGTGAAAAAAAAATGATCCGACGATAAAGTCCGAACCACATGCGCATCCTCATACCATAGCGAAAGCACACGCAAAGTTTCAAAATGATCGGTATAAAACTGCAAGAGGAGTTGCGATGACAAGAGGTACCTATCATATATCAATCGAAGGTTAAAAATGACTAAGTTCACAATGTGGAAAAAGTGACAAAAATTTATCCGAAGATAAAGTCCAAACCACATGCTCATCCTCATAGCATGGCAAAATCACACACAAAGTTTCAAAATAATCGGTATGAAACTGTAGGAGGAGTTGCGATGACAAGAGGTACCTATCGTATATCAAATGAAGCTTAAAAATGGCTAAGTTCATAATGTGCAAAAAGCGGAAAAAAATATTCTGAAAATTATGTCGATTGTCGAAACCACATGCACATCCTCATACCATGGTGAAAGCACATGCAAAGTTTCCAAATGATCGGTCTAAAAGTGTAGGAGGAGTTGCGATGACAAGACATCCAGTGTAAAATGTTGACGGACGGACGGACGAACGGACGGAGACTTGCACGCCTATGTCTTCCTGCTAAAGCAGGTGCGACAAAAATGCAAAGATCATCATATCTTCAATTCTACCTAAACTAAAAAATCAGATACTGAAGTCTCACACTCAATCATAGATGTCAATAGAACATTAAAATCTATGTGTGACAATGATGATATACTGTATTTCTTAGACAACACACCACGCTTCACCTCAGGAAACAACACCAACCCTAGCCAGACTGTGAGTATTCAAAACTGAGGTTCATCTGACCTCTAAAGGTGCAGCCTACCTGGCAAGCAATATTATGAATGCCATAAACAATTGTCTAAAAACTGGACACAACGCAAAATCATCAACATCAACAAGTCCTGGAAATTTTCCTCGGCCCCGCCTCTGGAAAAAGACAGGTCAACATCAACGAAGAAATTGGAGAGGCAGACAAGAAATGTACTCAATGCCTCCCCCACCATGGATGTGGATGCTTCAACCTCAGCGTCCTCAATACTACTAGAAGTAAATGATAGTGACCCTACATTACTGGAAATACCCTCTGAAGAAAAGGACATAAATGGAAATGAACACCTTGTGTTAAATGAAATAACTTTTGACAAAAAAGGAATTAATTTTATGCACTTGAACATTCATTATCGCTATCCTAAAATGAATGATATAAATGATATCTTGTGGACACATACCCAGATATTGATGTAATGGGACTACAAGAAACTTTTCTAAGCGATATCTTCTCTGACTCGGAGATAGCTTTAAATAATTTTTAACTCTTTAGACGTGACAGAAAATCAAATGGTGGTGGTATTGTATTGTATGTTAAGTCTACATTGCCGTGCGAATTAAGATCTGATTTAGAATTTGAAGACATTGAGGCAATTTGGCTTGAAATGAAGCTTGATAAGCAGAAACCTCTTCTTATAGGCTACATTTATAGGCCACCATCATCACTAGCATCTTGGAATGACAAAATTGAAGAGAATCTTGACAAAATATTTATTGAAAACAAAGAAATAGTAATTTTTGGTGATTTTAACTATAATTTCGTAACTACAGGCTCAAATAACTCAAAGTGGAACAATATCATTAACACTTTTAATCTTTCTCAACTTATAACACAACCTACAAGAGTTACACCAACATCATCAACTACCATTGATCACATCTACAGCAACGAACCACAGAATACATCATACACTGCAGTTCCTATACTGTCTATTAGTGACCATTATCCTGTAATTTTCACAAGACGGTCAAATAAAAATGTTAAAAAAGGTCCAGTGCATACTACAATAAACTATAGGTACTTAAAAAACTTGAATGCTGATAATTTCTTGCATGATTTATCAAATCAGCCATGGTCTCTCATTGACATGTTCAGTGATCCAGATGATGCTTTAGATACCTTCAACAAATTATTCTTACAAACTTTAGATGCACATGCCCCATATAAACAGAAACGAGTAAAACATAAAAACCAAGCTGATTGGTTCAATGGGGATATAGCAAATGCAATGCACAAGAGGGACCTTTCAAAAAAGAAAAATAATATCAGTGACTTCAAATACTGGAAATCACAAGTAAAAATACTCACCCATAAAGCAAAAACAGGCTTTTTTGACCAGGAAATAAACTCAAACCAGAAAAGTCCAAAAAAGTTATGGAAAAACCTGAAAAGTCTGTCAGGCAAAACGGAAAAACATCAAACAAACTACATAGCTGATGAAAATGGTACGCCAATCACTGATCCAAAGTCAACAGCAGACATATTTAATTCATTTTTTGCAAATGTATTTAAAAAGCGGAAAATATCACTGAATTATCACATGAAATGAAAACTGTCTTGAAAGAATCTCTTGGCACTGAAGATGCCAGGCAATATAACAAATTTGAAATTCCTTATGTAAAGGTAAGTTACGTTAAACAAAAGCTGAACAGTCTTGATGTAACAAAAGCAACTGGTATGGATGGCTTTAGTGCCAAGTTCTTAAAAACAGCCTCAGATGTTATATGTAAAACAATATGTACCATGATAAACTTAAGTGTTAAAAGTGGAAAATTTCCAACACAACTAAAACAAACAAAGGTAACACCCATCTACAAAAAGGGATCAAAATCAGACAAAACTAGACAAAAGTGCCCAGTGGGGCACGTATACCCCCGGCCAGTGCCATCACCTCAGCTGAAACAAGAACTACAAAGGGAAATAACTCTAAAAGGCCTGACCCCTTGGCCCTTATTTTCTTTTCCACAATACAACTAGTCATACTGATCATGTTTGCAAAATTTCAAGTTTCTATGTACAGTAGTTATTGAGAAATCTTTGACCAAAAATAAAAATATACACTATTAAACAGCAAGAACTACAAAGGGAAATAACTCTAAAAGGCCTGACCCCTTGGCCCTTATTTTCTTTCCCACAATACAAGTAGTCATACTGATCATGTGTGCAAAATTTCAAGTTTCTATGTGAAGCAGTTCCTGAGATATCTTTGACACAAAATAATTGTTTACGGACAGACAGACAGACGGAAAAGACAAAAACTATATACCCACATGGCATATGCCGGGGGTATAAATAATTACAGACCAATTTCGGTACTTCCACTTATCTCTAAAATATATGAAAAGCATGTATCAGACCACTTGAAGAGCTTTCTAGAAACAAACAATTTGCTTTTCACAAGGTTGGCCGTTAAATACCAGTGGCGGGAATTCCCAATAGTATTTACCGGTAATTACCGTCCTGGGAAATACCCCAATTTTCAGCAAAAATGGGAAATACTGGGAAATTGTGGGAAATATGATTTTTGTTCATTTATTTTATTGAAAAACACTATTATTATTTGTGTAATTGTATTGAAATAATGAACAATTAAGTGTTTTGCAACATACCATACCCTACATAGGTATAAGTCTTGCAAACTGCCAGCTCTTACTAAACCAAACACGTGTAAATTATATGAGGTTTACTTGTAATATGTATCAGTAACTCATTTTGATTGTATACTGAAAAACATATATGGGAATCTCTTAAGGAAAGGAGGTGAGACTGTAGGCTTATACTTTTGTGCAAAAATCTAAAGGGTGCTAGCTGCCAGCATTCCAACAGATGACCTTATATCCCCAATTAGAATGGCAGGAAGAATCATTCTTTGGCACTTCAGGTGCCCTCATCAAGAGCTGACATCTACAAGAGATCCTTCTTCCTTCAGACAATTACAGATTGGGCTCTGGCCTTCCAGATTTGGTCATTGTGGCTGTGGAAGATGCAAAGGATAATGTTGCTAAATTTACTTCCTTGGCCAGAGCTATGGACCAACTCGATCCCCTTTTCAAGAATATCATTGAGTGTGTCACCAATAACATTGCAGATTCAGATCAGGATGCAGCTATTTAAAATCACTCACATGCAATAGATAATTATCCTAAAATTGGGACAGACAGGCCTGAGCAAACAGTGCAGACCAACTTCAGAATGATCCTTCAGGCCGGTCTATCATTGGGACTTTGTTTTTCATGCTTTAGTGAAATGATAAAACCACATTGTTCATTTTGTTTTGAGAATTACAACAACTTTTTTGGTTGTCTGAATTTTTAGGATGTTTACACTAACTAGACACTTGTTTGTTAGTTTGTCAAGTAATTACTCCTATTTAAAAAGGTGTGAAAATTAAATGGTTTGTTTATTAAGACAGGTATTAAAAGAACAAAAGACAATGAAAATACATTGTACATTTCTTAAATAAACTCCAGGTTCTGTCCCAAGTATTTTTATTTACCGGTACAAGTCAAGTCAAATCCCAGTAGCTGAAAGTTAAAACCTGATATAATTCAGAATCATATTTTTGAAAACAAATTACATACATACTATATGAAGTTAACACACAATATATCTTTTGAGCAATTCAGTATCAATTATTCGAAATTTCACTTGACCTGCATGTAGACTGGAAAATGTCATAGGGACTAGACAAAAGTTTTTACTTGTCTTTCAAAATGTTTTCTTCTCATGACAAGCAGACAAGTGATATTTGCAAGCCCTGTATGAAATGATTTTGCTTTCTCATACCTAGGTAGGCAGGGTATAGTTATTAAGTAAATCAGTAGGACTGTAGGACCCACCTATGTTAATGTTTATTTCCCAGTATTTCCCGCCGTCCTGGGAAATATGAGTATTTTTTGCCAACCTTGGCTTTTCATCACCCAATCAGGCTTCAGAGCAAAACATTCATGCGAGACAGCACTTACAAACATAATTGATAATTGGATCAATGCACTGAACGAAGGCAAACTTGTTGGAACACTATTCCTGAACCTTTCTAAGGCCTTTGATTTAGTAAACCACAAAATACTCATTGAAAAACTTCCTTTCTATCATATCTCATCACAGGCTATAAACTGGGTAACATCATATCTGTCAGAAAGGTCACAAAAAGTAAATGTTTCTGGTGTCTTATCTGAGCCAGCAGAAGTTGTTTCAGGAGTCCCTCAAGGCTCAGTCCTTGGACCCCTTCTTTTCATCATATATATTAATGACCTAAACCTCCATGTAAAAATGTCTAAGACTGATATGTTTGCTGATGATACTTCTCTCACAGCTACTGGAATTTCTCTACAAGAAGTAATTAATAATCTACAAACAGACCTAGATAATGTTCACACATGGTGCAAACAAAATGCAATGGTACTCAATGCTCAAAAAACTAAAACAATGAACATATCAACAAAAAGCACAAAATCAGAAAATACTAAATCACCTACCCTACACATTCAAGACCAAGAAATTGAACTGACAGACACTGAAAGACTACTAGGAGTACATGTAGACAACAATCTTAAGTGGAAAACACATTATACAATCAACTATTAAAAAATGCAATGCACAGCTCTACCTACTTCTCAGAATCAAACAATATCTTGATCTGCATTCTAGAAAGTTATTCTTTAATTCATACATACTGCCACACTTGGACTACTGCTGCACTATCTGGGGAAACTGCAACAATGAATTACTCTCCGACATTATCAAATTTCAAAAGAGAGCTGCCAGAATCATTTTAGACAAAAGTTTTGATACCCCTTCAAATGAATTATTCAAAGAACTAAATTGGATGACCTTTGACCGAAGAAGTATGTACAAATAGTCAATTCTCATGTATAAATCTATAAATGAACCATCTTTTCCAATGTATATGAAACATAAATTCCAAACAGTAAATCACAGGCATAACTTGAACCTCAGATCAGTACAGAATGCAGACTTAGTTATACCAAAACCGAAAATAGAACTTTTTAGGAAATCATTCAGCTACTCTGGTTCAAGGTTATGGAATGACATACCAACACATGTACGAAATTCTGATACTCTCTGGAAATTTCAAACTGCCTATGTCAGGTGGTTATTCACCAGCTGAATCATTTGCATTACAATGACTCCTTATATAGCTAATACAGCTATTTTATTGCTGTTATGAAAATTTTTGTTGTAACTGGTTCACTGTTTGTATACATGTTGTATATTATGTTGACTGTGTATATATGTTGTATATGTGAGGCCCGCATGGAAGTTATGCCTGTTTAAATCAGGACCATTTCAGACACGTTTTAGCAATAAATTGTTGCCTATTCGACAGTCCACCTCATGGATGACTGCTAATCCCTGTTTATTGTACTTAATTATGTCACTTTAAGAACTCATAACTGTGTTTTGATAACAAGTATGAGTGACACCAATTAAACAAATGAGGTGTGAAAGTGTGCTTGACCAGTGTCCTGTCAGTGTTTGTGTGTATTAGACAGGTTAAAGAATGGGAGCTGTGGCCCAAACACGCCTTGTTTGTACCAGAGACCAGCTTGCTTGCAAAACTTAAACTTCTGCCATCATTAGTTAATGTAACATATATCTCTTCACTCTATAGCATAAAAAACAGGCAGCTACAGTATAATTTAGCATTGAAGACAAAGGGTAAGAGAAGGTTCTTATATGAAGTTGAGAGATATGCCTTTTGAGCAAGGTGCTGCGTCTGTTAGTAAGATTTTATGGCACACCCATGTCAGATTCTTTTTGCTTGCATAACTTTTAGGGTTGGGTATCGCCTTTGAAAAACGTATCGTGATATATCGCGATATACCCCCTTATATCGCGATATGCATCACGATATATCGCAACTATTTACAAGTTTGAAAAATATGAACTTCAATGTGTTGTTTCCATCTACTTATTGAGTACTTGACTACTGGTACTATTAAACTGTAAATGAATGGCTAAAATCTATTAAACATACAAAAAGAACAGTGTTTGTCTTTTATTCTGCTTCCAATGAATAGAAATGTGACAATGTCAGAGAATCAGTGGTGCTGAAGTGACTACAGAAGATGACTCAGCTGACTAGAATTTGGCAATGAGTAATAAACTGAATATCAAATCTGCCACAGGACTAGAAATGTTGTAATGTGACTGGAGAAATATTGCAAAATTTTAAATATATACAATACATTGACAATATGATATTTAAAGAGACCCAGAGACTATTGACTACTAGTGACTAGAGTTTCAAATTATATTGTGGCCACATCGCACAAGACTAGAAATGCTGTAAAGTGAGAGATAGATATTTGATGGTTCATAATTCTGATCATACCCTTAAACTGGTGTCATGTCGCAGTGGCGACATACTGTATACCCTCAACGATAGTAGAGTCCGACTTCCGTTTTTTAAGCCCAAAATTCCTCCACACGTCCGATTTCGTCTTTGCATTTTTTACACTGTTTGATGATTTATAACGGTTCAATTATGACACTATTGTTAATCCCTGTCATATAATTGCCCCCTGCGGTGAGTCGATAAGGTGTGAAAATATGGTCAAGTTATGTCTCTAATTTCCGTTTATTCCCCAATCATAAAATTTAATCCGCAATCAATGAGAAAATTATTTAATTGCTCCTAAGACGAGTAGCTACGACTATTCTACTATCTCGTGAATGGTTATGTTTTGGCGCCAAATAACAGACGCTTGGCGAGAAAAGTTGAACGCTTTAATTTGTGTTAACACATTAGTATGCTGTTGTTGGTTATTGACACGGAGCTTACGGAAAGAGCTGTTTTCAACAATCGTTTTGCTATCGAGAATCTTTTTACCGTTTCCAAACATTTTTTTATGAAAGAGATACACCCCATTAGGATAAAACAATAGACACGTGTGGGGTTGCTGAGGTTCGATGACGTCATTTACCGATCCCGTGCAGAAAAAAAAAAACTGTAGCGGTGGTTTGTGGGCGGCGGTTTGGATGCCGGAAAACTTTGATGTTCGCATGGAACTTGCTTGTTTATTTCGTTTAAAATCAGAGTTTTATAAAACTCACAAAATCGGGCTTGCTAGTAATGGAGATTGTTATATTACTCAGGTGTAAGCTAATTTGAGTGGACAGTTAAACGTCATTTATGTCGGGAATCTGAAAAAAACTGAAAATGAAAGTAGCCAAAAATCCCGGAAGAAGGTTCCGGAAAATACCGGACTTTACCGAGTGTACCGGTATGGTCAAATATGTATCGCGATACGTACCGCGGGAGTCTCGAACCGTGATTCACCGGTATACCGGTAATATCGCGCAACCCTAATAACTTTGAACTTAAACCATAGATTTTTTTTATAAAGCAATCACTTCCATTGCTGACTTGGGGCCCCACCTTCTTTTCTCCTACTACTGCTACTCACTCACATCTGAGCATTACGAGCAGGATTTCCTGGGTGGTAACCAGTACTTTTTTTAAGCAATGTGGACGAAGTCTCTTTCTCAAGCACACAACACTTTGGTCAGAGTGAGGCTCGAGCCCGCAACATCTTGATCACAAATCCGATGCGCTACCACTGCACCAAAGTGCTCTACATATTGGAGTGAGGGGAAATACATGTAGATTGGGCTGTATGATGCTTCCACGCAGATCTAATTCTAAAACCGACCACCACAATTGTTCCGGGTGTATGAATGTCATTTGACGTGTCACCAGTAACAATTCTGACATTCTTCAAATTCTTCAGGCTGAAATCAACACATTATGTGAGAATAAAAGAAAACTGCAAACACAAAATGAAATACAAGCAAGGAAGCTTGCAGAACTCTTTAAAATGAATAAAAGTTTAAATTTGGCACTAACAACACAAACACAGGAAACAAACTCCACTAAACAGAGCATTGGCTCTCTGTCTAAATAGATAAAGGTCTGTGATGAGAATATATCTAAACTGTTCTCTGAAGCATTAATCTTGGAGGAAGAAAACCAAAAACTAAAAACAACACACAGGGCTCTAAATACAGAAAACAAGAAGCTGCAGACTAAGCTTACTCAGAAAGAGGCATCATCTGAAGCTAATTTCACCTTGATATCGAGTATTGACAGTATCAATGAGGAAGTAACCAACATGAAAAATGCTCTCAACAAGATTCAAAGCAAGGTTGAGAATTCTGCAACTGAAGTAGGTATTCAGCTCATGAAACTAGATCTGAAAAACAGCCTCAAAGCAGAACTAAAGCTCACACTTAAGGAAGAATTGGCCAGCACAAACTTACAGCAACAACAAAACACAGGCCAAAGTGAGCACCAGCCGATTGTAATAAATGTTGAAGAGGACAAAAACCATCAGGGTTCCTTAGAATCAACAGAGTCATCTGAAAACAAACCCACTAAAAACCAGAGGCGACATTTCTTCATACTTGGAGACTCTGTTACCCAGGTATTGGATCCAAGGCGTATGACTGGGGACAAGTACAGTGTCAGTATAAAATCAAATTCAGGTGCTCGGATCCAAGGACTCAACTCACAAGTAAATGTGCTATCAAAACATAACACACAGATCACAACATGTGATGCTGTACTTTTACATGTAGGGATAAACAAAATCTCTGATTCAGATACTCCGAACGAGATCATAGAACATTATAAGAACCTTATCTCTAATGTTAAGAACATAAATAACCAGAAATTCAACTTCGGTGAAGTTGATGTCGCACCTGCTCCCCAACTGCCCCACACAAAAAAATAAAAGTTTATTTAAGGCAGAAGAAATTAATATAGGGCTTTGAGAAGAATCCATAGCCTATATATGTGAGGTAAAAAACTGACTAAGTTCACAATGTGGAAAAAGTGATAAAAATTGATCCAAAGATAAAGTCAAAACCACATGCACATCCTCATACCATAGGTAAAAACACACACAAAGTTTTAAAATGATCAATATAAAACTGTAAGAGAAGTTGCGATGACAAGAGGTACCTATTGTATATCAACTAAAGCTTAAAATTGGCTAAGTTCACAATGTGCAAAAGTGAAAAAAAAAATATTCTGAGAATTATGTCGAAATCACATGCACAACCTCATACCATGGTGAAAGCACACGCAAAGTTTCAAAATGATCGGTATAAAACTGCAAGAGGAGTTGCGATGACAAGAGGTACCTATCATATATCAATTGAAGGTTAAAAATGACTAAGTTCACAATGTGGAAAAAGTGAAAAAAAAATGATCCGACGATAAAGTCCGAACCACATGCGCATCCTCATACCATAGCGAAAGCACACGCAAAGTTTCAAAATGATCGGTATAAAACTGCAAGAGGAGTTGCGATGACAAGAGGTACCTATCATATATCAATCGAAGGTTAAAAATGACTAAGTTCACAATGTGGAAAAAGTGACAAAAATTTATCCGAAGATAAAGTCCAAACCACATGCTCATCCTCATAGCATGGCAAAATCACACACAAAGTTTCAAAATAATCGGTATGAAACTGTAGGAGGAGTTGCGATGACAAGAGGTACCTATCGTATATCAAATGAAGCTTAAAAATGGCTAAGTTCATAATGTGCAAAAAGCGGAAAAAAATATTCTGAAAATTATGTCGATTGTCGAAACCACATGCACATCCTCATACCATGGTGAAAGCACATGCAAAGTTTCCAAATGATCGGTCTAAAAGTGTAGGAGGAGTTGCGATGACAAGACATCCAGTGTAAAATGTTGACGGACGGACGGACGAACGGACGGAGACTTGCACGCCTATGTCTTCCTGCTAAAGCAGGTGCGACAAAAATGCAAAGATCATCATATCTTCAATTCTACCTAAACT
Organism: Lucinisca nassula; assembly: GCA_963580285.1. NCBI lineage: Eukaryota > Metazoa > Mollusca > Bivalvia > Lucinida > Lucinidae > Lucinisca > Lucinisca nassula. The sequence continues at coordinate 33,284,201 of OY757019.1, forward strand.
AAAAAATCAGATACTGAAGTCTCACACTCAATCATAGATGTCAATAGAACATTAAAATCTATGTGTGACAATGATGATATACTGTATTTCTTAGACAACACACCACGCTTCACCTCAGGAAACAACACCAACCCTAGCCAGACTGTGAGTATTCAAAACTGAGGTTCATCTGACCTCTAAAGGTGCAGCCTACCTGGCAAGCAATATTATGAATGCCATAAACAATTGTCTAAAAACTGGACACAACGCAAAATCATCAACATCAACAAGTCCTGGAAATTTTCCTCGGCCCCGCCTCTGGAAAAAGACAGGTCAACATCAACGAAGAAATTGGAGAGGCAGACAAGAAATGTACTCAATGCCTCCCCCACCATGGATGTGGATGCTTCAACCTCAGCGTCCTCAATACTACTAGAAGTAAATGATAGTGACCCTACATTACTGGAAATACCCTCTGAAGAAAAGGACATAAATGGAAATGAACACCTTGTGTTAAATGAAATAACTTTTGACAAAAAAGGAATTAATTTTATGCACTTGAACATTCATTATCGCTATCCTAAAATGAATGATATAAATGATATCTTGTGGACACATACCCAGATATTGATGTAATGGGACTACAAGAAACTTTTCTAAGCGATATCTTCTCTGACTCGGAGATAGCTTTAAATAATTTTTAACTCTTTAGACGTGACAGAAAATCAAATGGTGGTGGTATTGTATTGTATGTTAAGTCTACATTGCCGTGCGAATTAAGATCTGATTTAGAATTTGAAGACATTGAGGCAATTTGGCTTGAAATGAAGCTTGATAAGCAGAAACCTCTTCTTATAGGCTACATTTATAGGCCACCATCATCACTAGCATCTTGGAATGACAAAATTGAAGAGAATCTTGACAAAATATTTATTGAAAACAAAGAAATAGTAATTTTTGGTGATTTTAACTATAATTTCGTAACTACAGGCTCAAATAACTCAAAGTGGAACAATATCATTAACACTTTTAATCTTTCTCAACTTATAACACAACCTACAAGAGTTACACCAACATCATCAACTACCATTGATCACATCTACAGCAACGAACCACAGAATACATCATACACTGCAGTTCCTATACTGTCTATTAGTGACCATTATCCTGTAATTTTCACAAGACGGTCAAATAAAAATGTTAAAAAAGGTCCAGTGCATACTACAATAAACTATAGGTACTTAAAAAACTTGAATGCTGATAATTTCTTGCATGATTTATCAAATCAGCCATGGTCTCTCATTGACATGTTCAGTGATCCAGATGATGCTTTAGATACCTTCAACAAATTATTCTTACAAACTTTAGATGCACATGCCCCATATAAACAGAAACGAGTAAAACATAAAAACCAAGCTGATTGGTTCAATGGGGATATAGCAAATGCAATGCACAAGAGGGACCTTTCAAAAAAGAAAAATAATATCAGTGACTTCAAATACTGGAAATCACAAGTAAAAATACTCACCCATAAAGCAAAAACAGGCTTTTTTGACCAGGAAATAAACTCAAACCAGAAAAGTCCAAAAAAGTTATGGAAAAACCTGAAAAGTCTGTCAGGCAAAACGGAAAAACATCAAACAAACTACATAGCTGATGAAAATGGTACGCCAATCACTGATCCAAAGTCAACAGCAGACATATTTAATTCATTTTTTGCAAATGTATTTAAAAAGCGGAAAATATCACTGAATTATCACATGAAATGAAAACTGTCTTGAAAGAATCTCTTGGCACTGAAGATGCCAGGCAATATAACAAATTTGAAATTCCTTATGTAAAGGTAAGTTACGTTAAACAAAAGCTGAACAGTCTTGATGTAACAAAAGCAACTGGTATGGATGGCTTTAGTGCCAAGTTCTTAAAAACAGCCTCAGATGTTATATGTAAAACAATATGTACCATGATAAACTTAAGTGTTAAAAGTGGAAAATTTCCAACACAACTAAAACAAACAAAGGTAACACCCATCTACAAAAAGGGATCAAAATCAGACAAAACTAGACAAAAGTGCCCAGTGGGGCACGTATACCCCCGGCCAGTGCCATCACCTCAGCTGAAACAAGAACTACAAAGGGAAATAACTCTAAAAGGCCTGACCCCTTGGCCCTTATTTTCTTTTCCACAATACAACTAGTCATACTGATCATGTTTGCAAAATTTCAAGTTTCTATGTACAGTAGTTATTGAGAAATCTTTGACCAAAAATAAAAATATACACTATTAAACAGCAAGAACTACAAAGGGAAATAACTCTAAAAGGCCTGACCCCTTGGCCCTTATTTTCTTTCCCACAATACAAGTAGTCATACTGATCATGTGTGCAAAATTTCAAGTTTCTATGTGAAGCAGTTCCTGAGATATCTTTGACACAAAATAATTGTTTACGGACAGACAGACAGACGGAAAAGACAAAAACTATATACCCCCATGGCATATGCCGGGGGTATAAATAATTACAGACCAATTTCGGTACTTCCACTTAGCTCTAAAATATATGAAAAGCATGTATCAGACCACTTGAAGAGCTTTCTAGAAACAAACAATTTGCTTTTCACAAGGTTGGCCGTTAAATACCAGTGGCGGGAATTCCCAATAGTATTTACCGGTAATTACCGTCCTGGGAAATACCCCAATTTTCAGCAAAAATGGGAAATACTGGGAAATTGTGGGAAATATGATTTTTGTTCATTTATTTTATTGAAAAACACTATTATTATTTGTGTAATTGTATTGAAATAATGAACAATTAAGTGTTTTGCAACATACCATACCCTACATAGGTATAAGTCTTGCAAACTGCCAGCTCTTACTAAACCAAACACGTGTAAATTATATGAGGTTTACTTGTAATATGTATCAGTAACTCATTTTGATTGTATACTGAAAAACATATATGGGAATCTCTTAAGGAAAGGAGGTGAGACTGTAGGCTTATACTTTTGTGCAAAAATCTAAAGGGTGCTAGCTGCCAGCATTCCAACAGATGACCTTATATCCCCAATTAGAATGGCAGGAAGAATCATTCTTTGGCACTTCAGGTGCCCTCATCAAGAGCTGACATCTACAAGAGATCCTTCTTCCTTCAGACAATTACAGATTGGGCTCTGGCCTTCCAGATTTGGTCATTGTGGCTGTGGAAGATGCAAAGGATAATGTTGCTAAATTTACTTCCTTGGCCAGAGCTATGGACCAACTCGATCCCCTTTTCAAGAATATCATTGAGTGTGTCACCAATAACATTGCAGATTCAGATCAGGATGCAGCTATTTAAAATCACTCACATGCAATAGATAATTATCCTAAAATTGGGACAGACAGGCCTGAGCAAACAGTGCAGACCAACTTCAGAATGATCCTTCAGGCCGGTCTATCATTGGGACTTTGTTTTTCATGCTTTAGTGAAATGATAAAACCACATTGTTCATTTTGTTTTGAGAATTACAACAACTTTTTTGGTTGTCTGAATTTTTAGGATGTTTACACTAACTAGACACTTGTTTGTTAGTTTGTCAAGTAATTACTCCTATTTAAAAAGGTGTGAAAATTAAATGGTTTGTTTATTAAGACAGGTATTAAAAGAACAAAAGACAATGAAAATACATTGTACATTTCTTAAATAAACTCCAGGTTCTGTCCCAAGTATTTTTATTTACCGGTACAAGTCAAGTCAAATCCCAGTAGCTGAAAGTTAAAACCTGATATAATTCAGAATCATATTTTTGAAAACAAATTACATACATACTATATGAAGTTAACACACAATATATCTTTTGAGCAATTCAGTATCAATTATTCGAAATTTCACTTGACCTGCATGTAGACTGGAAAATGTCATAGGGACTAGACAAAAGTTTTTACTTGTCTTTCAAAATGTTTTCTTCTCATGACAAGCAGACAAGTGATATTTGCAAGCCCTGTATGAAATGATTTTGCTTTCTCATACCTAGGTAGGCAGGGTATAGTTATTAAGTAAATCAGTAGGACTGTAGGACCCACCTATGTTAATGTTTATTTCCCAGTATTTCCCGCCGTCCTGGGAAATATGAGTATTTTTTGCCAACCTTGGCTTTTCATCACCCAATCAGGCTTCAGAGCAAAACATTCATGCGAGACAGCACTTACAAACATAATTGATAATTGGATCAATGCACTGAACGAAGGCAAACTTGTTGGAACACTATTCCTGAACCTTTCTAAGGCCTTTGATTTAGTAAACCACAAAATACTCATTGAAAAACTTCCTTTCTATCATATCTCATCACAGGCTATAAACTGGGTAACATCATATCTGTCAGAAAGGTCACAAAAAGTAAATGTTTCTGGTGTCTTATCTGAGCCAGCAGAAGTTGTTTCAGGAGTCCCTCAAGGCTCAGTCCTTGGACCCCTTCTTTTCATCATATATATTAATGACCTAAACCTCCATGTAAAAATGTCTAAGACTGATATGTTTGCTGATGATACTTCTCTCACAGCTACTGGAATTTCTCTACAAGAAGTAATTAATAATCTACAAACAGACCTAGATAATGTTCACACATGGTGCAAACAAAATGCAATGGTACTCAATGCTCAAAAAACTAAAACAATGAACATATCAACAAAAAGCACAAAATCAGAAAATACTAAATCACCTACCCTACACATTCAAGACCAAGAAATTGAACTGACAGACACTGAAAGACTACTAGGAGTACATGTAGACAACAATCTTAAGTGGAAAACACATTATACAATCAACTATTAAAAAATGCAATGCACAGCTCTACCTACTTCTCAGAATCAAACAATATCTTGATCTGCATTCTAGAAAGTTATTCTTTAATTCATACATACTGCCACACTTGGACTACTGCTGCACTATCTGGGGAAACTGCAACAATGAATTACTCTCCGACATTATCAAATTTCAAAAGAGAGCTGCCAGAATCATTTTAGACAAAAGTTTTGATACCCCTTCAAATGAATTATTCAAAGAACTAAATTGGATGACCTTTGACCGAAGAAGTATGTACAAATAGTCAATTCTCATGTATAAATCTATAAATGAACCATCTTTTCCAATGTATATGAAACATAAATTCCAAACAGTAAATCACAGGCATAACTTGAACCTCAGATCAGTACAGAATGCAGACTTAGTTATACCAAAACCGAAAATAGAACTTTTTAGGAAATCATTCAGCTACTCTGGTTCAAGGTTATGGAATGACATACCAACACATGTACGAAATTCTGATACTCTCTGGAAATTTCAAACTGCCTATGTCAGGTGGTTATTCACCAGCTGAATCATTTGCATTACAATGACTCCTTATATAGCTAATACAGCTATTTTATTGCTGTTATGAAAATTTTTGTTGTAACTGGTTCACTGTTTATATACATGTTGTATATTATGTTGACTGTGTATATATGTTGTATATGTGAGGCCCGCATGGAAGTTATGCCTGTTTAAATCAGGACCATTTCAGACACGTTTTAGCAATAAATTGTTGCCTATTCGACAGTCCACCTCATGGATGACTGCTAATCCCTGTTTATTGTACTTAATTATGTCACTTTAAGAACTCATAACTGTGTTTTGATAACAAGTATGAGTGACACCAATTAAACAAATGAGGTGTGAAAGTGTGCTTGACCAGTGTCCTGTCAGTGTTTGTGTGTATTAGACAGGTTAAAGAATGGGAGCTGTGGCCCAAACACGCCTTGTTTGTACCAGAGACCAGCTTGCTTGCAAAACTTAAACTTCTGCCATCATTAGTTAATGTAACATATATCTCTTCACTCTATAGCATAAAAAACAGGCAGCTACAGTATAATTTAGCATTGAAGACAAAGGGTAAGAGAAGGTTCTTATATGAAGTTGAGAGATATGCCTTTTGAGCAAGGTGCTGCGTCTGTTAGTAAGATTTTATGGCACACCCATGTCAGATTCTTTTTGCTTGCATAACTTTGAACTTAAACCATAGATTTTTTTTATAAAGCAATCACTTCCATTGCTGACTTGGGGCCCCACCTTCTTTTCTCCTACTACTGCTACTCACTCACATCTGAGCATTACGAGCAGGATTTCCTGGGTGGTAACCAGTACTTTTTTTAAGCAATGTGGACGAAGTCTCTTTCTCAAGCACACAACACTTTGGTCAGAGTGAGGCTCGAGCCCGCAACATCTTGATCACAAATCCGATGCGCTACCACTGCACCAAAGTGCTCTACATATTGGAGTGAGGGGAAATACATGTAGATTGGGCTGTATGATGCTTCCACGCAGATCTAATTCTAAAACCGACCACCACAATTGTTCCGGGTGTATGAATGTCATTTGACGTGTCACCAGTAACAATTCTGACATTCTTCAAATTCTTCAGGCTGAAATCAACACATTATGTGAGAATAAAAGAAAACTGCAAACACAAAATGAAATACAAGCAAGGAAGCTTGCAGAACTCTTTAAAATGAATAAAAGTTTAAATTTGGCACTAACAACACAAACACAGGAAACAAACTCCACTAAACAGAGCATTGGCTCTCTGTCTAAATAGATAAAGGTCTGTGATGAGAATATATCTAAACTGTTCTCTGAAGCATTAATCTTGGAGGAAGAAAACCAAAAACTAAAAACAACACACAGGGCTCTAAATACAGAAAACAAGAAGCTGCAGACTAAGCTTACTCAGAAAGAGGCATCATCTGAAGCTAATTTCACCTTGATATCGAGTATTGACAGTATCAATGAGGAAGTAACCAACATGAAAAATGCTCTCAACAAGATTCAAAGCAAGGTTGAGAATTCTGCAACTGAAGTAGGTATTCAGCTCATGAAACTAGATCTGAAAAACAGCCTCAAAGCAGAACTAAAGCTCACACTTAAGGAAGAATTGGCCAGCACAAACTTACAGCAACAACAAAACACAGGCCAAAGTGAGCACCAGCCGATTGTAATAAATGTTGAAGAGGACAAAAACCATCAGGGTTCCTTAGAATCAACAGAGTCATCTGAAAACAAACCCACTAAAAACCAGAGGCGACATTTCTTCATACTTGGAGACTCTGTTACCCAGGTATTGGATCCAAGGCGTATGACTGGGGACAAGTACAGTGTCAGTATAAAATCAAATTCAGGTGCTCGGATCCAAGGACTCAACTCACAAGTAAATGTGCTATCAAAACATAACACACAGATCACAACATGTGATGCTGTACTTTTACATGTAGGGATAAACAAAATCTCTGATTCAGATACTCCGAACGAGATCATAGAACATTATAAGAACCTTATCTCTAATGTTAAGAACATAAATAACCAGAAATTCAACTTCGGTGAAGTTGATGTCGCACCTGCTCCCCAACTGCCCCACACAAAAAAAATAAAAGTTTATTTAAGGCAGAAGAAATTAATATAGGGCTTTGAGAAGAATCCATAGCCTATATATGTGAGGTAAAAAACTGACTAAGTTCACAATGTGGAAAAAGTGATAAAAATTGATCCAAAGATAAAGTCAAAACCACATGCACATCCTCATACCATAGGTAAAAACACACACAAAGTTTTAAAATGATCAATATAAAACTGTAAGAGAAGTTGCGATGACAAGAGGTACCTATTGTATATCAACTAAAGCTTAAAATTGACTAAGTTCACAATGTGCAAAAGTGAAAAAAAAAATATTCTGAGAATTATGTCGAAATCACATGCACAACCTCATACCATGGTGAAAGCACATGCAAAGTTTCAAAATGATCGGTATAAAACTGCAAGAGGAGTTGCGATGACAAGAGGTACCTATCATATATCAATTGAAGGTTAAAAATGACTAAGTTCACAATGTGGAAAAAGTGAAAAAAAATGATCCGACGATAAAGTCCGAACCACATGCGCATCCTCATACCATAGCGAAAGCACACGCAAAGTTTCAAAATGATCGGTATAAAACTGCAAGAGGAGTTGCGATGACAAGAGGTACCTATCATATATCAATCGAAGGTTAAAAATGACTAAGTTCACAATGTGGAAAAAGTGACAAAAATTTATCCGAAGATAAAGTCCAAACCACATGCGCATCCTCATAGCATGGCAAAATCACACACAAAGTTTCAAAATAATCGGTATGAAACTGTAGGAGGAGTTGCGATGACAAGAGGTACCTATCGTATATCAAATGAAGCTTAAAAATGGCTAAGTTCATAATGTGCAAAAAGCGGAAAAAAATATTCTGAAAATTATGTCGAAACCACATGCACATCCTCATACCATGGTGAAAGCACATGCAAAGTTTCAAAATGATCGGTATAAAACTGCAAGAGGAGTTGCGATGACAAGAGGTACGTATCGCATACCTAAAAATGACTAAGTTCACAATATGGAAAAAGTGACAAAAATTGATTCGAAGATTAAGTCCAAACCACATGCGCATCCTCATACCATGGCGAAAGCACACGCAAAGTTTCCAAATGATCGGTCTAAAAGTGTAGGAGGAGTTGCGATGACAAGACATCCAGTGTAAAATGTTGACGGACGGACGGACGAACGGACGGAGACTTGCACGCCTATGTCTTCCTGCTAAAGCAGGTGCGACAAAAATGCAAAGATCATCATATCTTCAATTCTACCTAAACTAAAAAATCAGATACTGAAGTCTCACACTCAATCATAGATGTCAATAGAACATTAAAATCTATGTGTGACAATGATGATATACTGTATTTCTTAGACAACACACCACGCTTCACCTCAGGAAACAACACCAACCCTAGCCAGACTGTGAGTATTCAAAACTGAGGTTCATCTGACCTCTAAAGGTGCAGCCTACCTGGCAAGCAATATTATGAATGCCATAAACAATTGTCTAAAAACTGGACACAACGCAAAATCATCAACATCAACAAGTCCTGGAAATTTTCCTCGGCCCCGCCTCTGGAAAAAGACAGGTCAACATCAACGAAGAAATTGGAGAGGCAGACAAGAAATGTACTCAATGCCTCCCCCACCATGGATGTGGATGCTTCAACCTCAGCGTCCTCAATACTACTAGAAGTAAATGATAGTGACCCTACATTACTGGAAATACCCTCTGAAGAAAAGGACATAAATGGAAATGAACACCTTGTGTTAAATGAAATAACTTTTGACAAAAAAGGAATTAATTTTATGCACTTGAACATTCATTATCGCTATCCTAAAATGAATGATATAAATGATATCTTGTGGACACATACCCAGATATTGATGTAATGGGACTACAAGAAACTTTTCTAAGCGATATCTTCTCTGACTCGGAGATAGCTTTAAATAATTTTTAACTCTTTAGACGTGACAGAAAATCAAATGGTGGTGGTATTGTATTGTATGTTAAGTCTACATTGCCGTGCGAATTAAGATCTGATTTAGAATTTGAAGACATTGAGGCAATTTGGCTTGAAATGAAGCTTGATAAGCAGAAACCTCTTCTTATAGGCTACATTTATAGGCCACCATCATCACTAGCATCTTGGAATGACAAAATTGAAGAGAATCTTGACAAAATATTTATTGAAAACAAAGAAATAGTAATTTTTGGTGATTTTAACTATAATTTCGTAACTACAGGCTCAAATAACTCAAAGTGGAACAATATCATTAACACTTTTAATCTTTCTCAACTTATAACACAACCTACAAGAGTTACACCAACATCATCAACTACCATTGATCACATCTACAGCAACGAACCACAGAATACATCATACACTGCAGTTCCTATACTGTCTATTAGTGACCATTATCCTGTAATTTTCACAAGACGGTCAAATAAAAATGTTAAAAAAGGTCCAGTGCATACTACAATAAACTATAGGTACTTAAAAAACTTGAATGCTGATAATTTCTTGCATGATTTATCAAATCAGCCATGGTCTCTCATTGACATGTTCAGTGATCCAGATGATGCTTTAGATACCTTCAACAAATTATTCTTACAAACTTTAGATGCACATGCCCCATATAAACAGAAACGAGTAAAACATAAAAACCAAGCTGATTGGTTCAATGGGGATATAGCAAATGCAATGCACAAGAGGGACCTTTCAAAAAAGAAAAATAATATCAGTGACTTCAAATACTGGAAATCACAAGTAAAAATACTCACCCATAAAGCAAAAACAGGCTTTTTTGACCAGGAAATAAACTCAAACCAGAAAAATCCAAAAAAGTTATGGAAAAACCTGAAAAGTCTGTCAGGCAAAACGGAAAAACATCAAACAAACTACATAGCTGATGAAAATGGTACGCCAATCACTGATCCAAAGTCAACAGCAGACATATTTAATTCATTTTTTGCAAATGTATTTAAAAAAGCGGAAAATATCACTGAATTATCACATGAAATGAAAACTGTCTTGAAAGAATCTCTTGGCACTGAAGATGCCAGGCAATATAACAAATTTGAAATTCCTTATGTAAAGGTAAGTTACGTTAAACAAAAGCTGAACAGTCTTGATGTAACAAAAGCAACTGGTATGGATGGCTTTAGTGCCAAGTTCTTAAAAACAGCCTCAGATGTTATATGTAAAACAATATGTACCATGATAAACTTAAGTGTTAAAAGTGGAAAATTTCCAACACAACTAAAACAAACAAAGGTAACACCCATCTACAAAAAGGGATCAAAATCAGACAAAACTAGACAAAAGTGCCCAGTGGGGCACGTATACCCCCGGCCAGTGCCATCACCTCAGCTGAAACAAGAACTACAAAGGGAAATAACTCTAAAAGGCCTGACCCCTTGGCCCTTATTTTCTTTTCCACAATACAACTAGTCATACTGATCATGTTTGCAAAATTTCAAGTTTCTATGTACAGTAGTTATTGAGAAATCTTTGACACAAAATAAAAATATACACTATTAAACAGCAAGAACTACAAAGGGAAATAACTCTAAAAGGCCTGACCCCTTGGCCCTTATTTTCTTTCCCACAATACAAGTAGTCATACTGATCATGTGTGCAAAATTTCAAGTTTCTATGTGAAGCAGTTCCTGAGATATCTTTGACACAAAATAATTGGCAAGTGCCATCACCTCAGCTGAAACAAGAACTACAAAGGGAAATACACCCGGACCTCGTTATAGCACGATTCGTTACAGCACGAATTCGGATATAACACGGTTTTGGTTTGGACCCCAAATTTTCCCCAACCAACATTTATAAATTTTATCCATGGATTGTATCAGGTTTTAAGCACAACAACTTTATTTTCCTCTCACTTTTGACTGCGGTAATACGGTAGCTAACACGGTAGCTAACACGGTTTATAACGGTACTTTTTGATATTTATTGCAGGCCTCCCGCAGAGTTGGATACACAGTATATAAACATGTTTAGTTTGACACGCATGATAAACATGAACTGCCATCGGCACAATCAGAAGTGTTGGCTTAGTGAGTTAAGGAGATTAAAGAATTCAGTTACGCAACGGGAAAAAATATTTATCACGCTCTGTTAAGGATCACTGCTCAGCAGAAATTTTATACATCGATGCAGACAATGTGATCGGTCAACTGCAATAAAACTCATTTTCTAGAGCTGCATGTAAAAGAAAGTCAAATTTTTTCCCGCTTAAAAGCAAATGATAAAACATATTCAAGATCGATTTTCGCGGTAAAAAATTCATTCGAAGACGATGTGGGCCAATAAAAATCGTCATTATGGCTAAAATATTAAGGGTTAGACATTTCAAGGGAAGTAATTCAAATTTCTTGTAAGCGTTGATCATTGGCCGGTTCCGAACCCTACCCGGTAATTTCACAATTGAAATGTATTAACGGTACTGTAGTTCGGTACGGTTCCGGACGCTCAGTTACAACAAAGATAGCCGGGAACCAGGTATCACAATGGCGTCATACTCGCTGTCAGATCGGACAATTTCTGGATATAAAACATGGTTTATCAGCTGGTTTCGATTAAAGTGACTTGTTTGACTTGATGGGCCATGGTATTTACTGCCATTGATTAGTTCTAAACACATTTTAATCGGGAAATACGGTCATTAACCGGACCGCACATCATCATGTTTGGGAAACTATTGATCACCATTGTGTCATTGTTGATCTGTGACAAATACGGTCGGCGTTTATAACACGATTCGGTTAACTAACACGGTCTGTTGGTTGGACCCGGAGTTCTGTGTTATAACGAGGCTGAGGTGTAACTCTAAAAGGCCTGACCCCTTGGCCCTTATTTTCTTTCCCACAATACAACTAGTCATACTGATCATGTTTGCAAAATTTCAAGTTTCTATGTACAGTAGTTATTGAGAAATCTTTGACACAAAATAAAAATATACACTATTAAACAGCAAGAACTACAAAGGGAAATAACTCTAAAAGGCCTGACCCCTTGGCCCTTATTTTCTTTCCCACAATACAAGTAGTCATACTGATCATGTGTGCAAAATTTCAAGTTTCTATGTGAAGCAGTTCCTGAGATATCTTTGACACAAAATAATTGTTTACGGACAGACAGACAGACGGAAAAGACAAAAACTATATACCCCCATGGCATATGCCGGGGGTATAAATAATTACAGACCAATTTCGGTACTTCCACTTATCTCTAAAATATATGAAAAGCATGTATCAGACCACTTGAAGAGCTTTCTAGAAACAAACAATTTGCTTTTCACAAGGTTGGCCGTTAAATACCAGTGGCGGGAATTCCCAATGGTATTTACCGGTAATTACCGTCCTGGGAAATACCCCAATTTTCAGCAAAAATGGGAAATACTGGGAAATTGTGGGAAATATGATTTTTGTTCATTTATTTTATTGAAAAACACTATTATTATTTGTGTAATTGTATTGAAATAATGAACAATTAAGTGTTTTGCAACATACCATACCCTACATAGGTATAAGTCTTGCAAACTGCCAGCTCTTACTAAACCAAACACGTGTAAATTATATGAGGTTTACTTGTAATATGTATCAGTAACTCATTTTGATTGTATACTGAAAAACATATATGGGAATCTCTTAAGGAAAGGAGGTGAGACTGTAGGCTTATACTTTTGTGCAAAAATCTAAAGGGTGCTAGCTGCCAGCATTCCAACAGATGACCTTATATCCCCAATTAGAATGGCAGGAAGAATCATTCTTTGGCACTTCAGGTGCCCTCATCAAGAGCTGACATCTACAAGAGATCCTTCTTCCTTCAGACAATTACAGATTGGGCTCTGCCCTTCCAGATTTGGTCACTGTGGCTGTGGAAGGTGCAAAGGATAATGTTGCTAAATTTACTTCCTTGGCCAGAGCTATGGACCAACTCGATCCCCTTTTCAAGAATATCATTGAGTGTGTCACCAATAACATTGCAGATTCAGATCAGGATGCAGCTATTTAAAATCACTCACATGCAATAGATAATTATCCTAAAATTGGGACAGACAGGCCTGAGCAAACAGTGCAGACCAACTTCAGAATGATCCTTCAGGCCGGTCTATCATTGGGACTTTGTTTTTCATGCTTTAGTGAAATGATAAAACCACATTGTTCATTTTGTTTTGAGAATTACAACAACTTTTTTGGTTGTCTGAATTTTTAGGATGTTTACACTAACTAGACACTTGTTTGTTAGTTTGTCAAGTAATTACTCCTATTTAAAAAGGTGTGAAAATTAAATGGTTTGTTTATTAAGACAGGTATTAAAAGAACAAAAGACAATGAAAATACATTGTACATTTCTTAAATAAACTCCAGGTTCTGTCCCAAGTATTTTTATTTACCGGTACAAGTCAAGTCAAATCCCAGTAGCTGAAAGTTAAAACCTGATATAATTCAGAATCATATTTTTGAAAACAAATTACATACATACTATATGAAGTTAACACACAATATATCTTTTGAGCAATTCAGTATCAATTATTCAAAATTTCACTTGACCTGCATGTAGACTGGAAAATGTCATAGGGACTAGACAAAAGTTTTTACTTGTCTTTCAAAATGTTTTCTTCTCATGACAAGCAGACAAGTAGGACTGGCTAATCGGAGGTGAAAAGATAATCGATTATCAGTCCTGTCATTGCGATCGATAATCGATTAGTAATCGCTAAGGTTTTTGTCATAATTTTACCCGTCTGGCTTTCTTCTGAGCATGACTCTTACCAAATGTTGCACTTTACCATATGTATATTTGAACAGACAGGCCTGAGCAAACAGTGTAGACCCAGATGAGACGCCGCAGAGTGCGGCGTCTCATCAGGGTCTGCACTGTTTGCCACTCATCCAGATATTTTATGCATAACTTTGGGTAGTAAATTGTACCTATCAAGTAATCGATTAAAAGCAAATCAGAAACGATAATCATTTTTGTTGAATTTATCGATCAATTAATCGATTATACGATTAATCGTGTCAGCCTTACAGACAAGTGATATTTGCAAGCCCTGTATGAAATGATTTTGCTTTCTCATACCTAGGTAGGCAGGGTATAGTTATTAAGTAAATCAGTAGGACTGTAGGACCCACCTATGTTAATGTTTACTTCCCAGTATTTCCCGAGAATTCCCAGTATTTCCCGCCGTCCTGGGAAATATGAGTATTTTTTGCCAACCTTGGCTTTTCATCACCCAATCAGGCTTCAGAGCAAAACATTCATGCGAGACAGCACTTACAAACATAATTGATAATTGGATCAATGCACTGAACGAAGGCAAACTTGTTGGAACACTATTCCTGGACCTTTCTAAGGCCTTTGATTTAGTAAACCACAAAATACTCATTGAAAAACTTCCTTTCTATCATATCTCATCACAAGCTATAAACTGGATAACATCATATCTGTCAGAAAGGTCACAAAAAGTAAATGTTTCTGGTGTCTTATCTGAGCCAGCAGAAGTTGTTTCAGGAGTCCCTCAAGGCTCAGTCCTTGGACCCCTTCTTTTCATCATATATATTAATGATCTAAACCTCCATGTAAAAATGTCTAAGACTGATATGTTTGCTGATGATACTTCTCTCACAGCTACTGGAATTTCTCTACAAGAAGTAATTAATAATCTACAAACAGACCTAGATAATGTTCACACATGGTGCAAACAAAATGCAATGGTACTCAATGCTCAAAAAACTAAAACAATGAACATATCAACAAAAAGCACAAAATCAGAAAATACTAAATCACCTAACCTACACATTCAAGACCAAGAAATTGGACAAACACTGAAAGACTACTAGGAGTACATGTAGACAACAATCTTAAGTGGAAAACACATTATACAATCAACTATTAAAAAATGCAATGCACAGCTCTACCTACTTCTCAGAATCAAACAATATCTTGATCTGCATTCTAGAAAGTTATTCTTTAATTCATACATACTGCCACACTTGGACTACTGCTGCACTATCTGGGGAAACTGCAACAATGAATTACTCTCCGACATTATCAAATTTCAAAAGAGAGCTGCCAGAATCATTTTAGACAAAAGTTTTGATACCCCTTCAAATGAATTATTCAAAGAACTAAATTGGATGACCTTTGACCGAAGAAGTATGTACAAATAGTCAATTCTCATGTATAAATCTATAAATGAACCATCTTTTCCAATGTATATGAAACATAAATTCCAAACAGTAAATCACAGGCATAACTTGAACCTCAGATCAGTACAGAATGCAGACTTAGTTATACCAAAACCGAAAATAGAACTTTTTAGGAAATCATTCAGCTACTCTGGTTCAAGGTTATGGAATGACATACCAACACATGTACGAAATTCTGATACTCTCTGGAAATTTCAAACTGCCTATGTCAGGTGGTTATTCACCAGCTGAATCATTTGCATTACAATGACTCCTTATATAGCTAATACAGCTATTTTATTGCTGTTATGAAAATTTTTGTTGTAACTGGTTCACTGTTTATATACATGTTGTATATTATGTTGACTGTGTATATATGTTGTATATGTGAGGCCCGCATGGAAGTTATGCCTGTTTAAATCAGGACCATTTCAGACACGTTTTAGCAATAAATTGTTGCCTATTCGACAGTCCACCTCATGGATGACTGCTAATCCCTGTTTATTGTACTTAATTATGTCACTTTAAGAACTCATAACTGTGTTTTGATAACAAGTATGAGTGACACCAATTAAACAAATGAGGTGTGAAAGTGTGCTTGACCAGTGTCCTGTCAGTGTTTGTGTGTATTAGACAGGTTAAAGAATGGGAGCTGTGGCCCAAACACGCCTTGTTTGTACCAGAGACCAGCTTGCTTGCAAAACTTAAACTTCTGCCATCATTAGTTAATGTAACATATATCTCTTCACTCTATAGCATAAAAAACAGGCAGCTACAGTATAATTTAGCATTGAAGACAAAGGGTAAGAGAAGGTTCTTATATGAAGTTGAGAGATATGCCTTTTGAGCAAGGTGCTGCGTCTGTTAGTAAGATTTTATGGCACACCCATGTCAGATTCTTTTTGCTTGCATAACTTTGAACTTAAACCATAGATTTTTTTTATAAAGCAATCACTTCCATTGCTGACTTGGGGCCCCACCTTCTTTTCTCCTACTACTGCTACTCACTCACATCTGAGCATTACGAGCAGGATTTCCTGGGTGGTAACCAGTACTTTTTTTAAGCAATGTGGACGAAGTCTCTTTCTCAAGCACACAACACTTTGGTCAGAGTGAGGCTCGAGCCCGCAACATCTTGATCACAAATCCGATGCGCTACCACTGCACCAAAGTGCTCTACATATTGGAGTGAGGGGAAATACATGTAGATTGGGCTGTATGATGCTTCCACGCAGATCTAATTCTAAAACCGACCACCACAATTGTTCCGGGTGTATGAATGTCATTTGACGTGTCACCAGTAACAATTCTGACATTCTTCAAATTCTTCAGGCTGAAATCAACACATTATGTGAGAATAAAAGAAAACTGCAAACACAAAATGAAATACAAGCAAGGAAGCTTGCAGAACTCTTTAAAATGAATAAAAGTTTAAATTTGGCACTAACAACACAAACACAGGAAACAAACTCCACTAAACAGAGCATTGGCTCTCTGTCTAAATAGATAAAGGTCTGTGATGAGAATATATCTAAACTGTTCTCTGAAGCATTAATCTTGGAGGAAGAAAACCAAAAACTAAAAACAACACACAGGGCTCTAAATACAGAAAACAAGAAGCTGCAGACTAAGCTTACTCAGAAAGAGGCATCATCTGAAGCTAATTTCACCTTGATATCGAGTATTGACAGTATCAATGAGGAAGTAACCAACATGAAAAATGCTCTCAACAAGATTCAAAGCAAGGTTGAGAATTCTGCAACTGAAGTAGGTATTCAGCTCATGAAACTAGATCTGAAAAACAGCCTCAAAGCAGAACTAAAGCTCACACTTAAGGAAGAATTGGCCAGCACAAACTTACAGCAACAACAAAACACAGGCCAAAGTGAGCACCAGCCGATTGTAATAAATGTTGAAGAGGACAAAAACCATCAGGGTTCCTTAGAATCAACAGAGTCATCTGAAAACAAACCCACTAAAAACCAGAGGCGACATTTCTTCATACTTGGAGACTCTGTTACCCAGGTATTGGATCCAAGGCGTATGACTGGGGACAAGTACAGTGTCAGTATAAAATCAAATTCAGGTGCTCGGATCCAAGGACTCAACTCACAAGTAAATGTGCTATCAAAACATAACACACAGATCACAACATGTGATGCTGTACTTTTACATGTAGGGATAAACAAAATCTCTGATTCAGATACTCCGAACGAGATCATAGAACATTATAAGAACCTTATCTCTAATGTTAAGAACATAAATAACCAGAAATTCAACTTCGGTGAAGTTGATGTCGCACCTGCTCCCCAACTGCCCCACACAAAAAAAATAAAAGTTTATTTAAGGCAGAAGAAATTAATATAGGGCTTTGAGAAGAATCCATAGCCTATATATGTGAGGTAAAAAACTGACTAAGTTCACAATGTGGAAAAAGTGATAAAAATTGATCCAAAGATAAAGTCAAAACCACATGCACATCCTCATACCATAGGTAAAAACACACACAAAGTTTTAAAATGATCAATATAAAACTGTAAGAGAAGTTGCGATGACAAGAGGTACCTATTGTATATCAACTAAAGCTTAAAATTGACTAAGTTCACAATGTGCAAAAGTGAAAAAAAAAATATTCTGAGAATTATGTCGAAATCACATGCACAACCTCATACCATGGTGAAAGCACATGCAAAGTTTCAAAATGATCGGTATAAAACTGCAAGAGGAGTTGCGATGACAAGAGGTACCTATCATATATCAATTGAAGGTTAAAAATGACTAAGTTCACAATGTGGAAAAAGTGAAAAAAAATGATCCGACGATAAAGTCCGAACCACATGCGCATCCTCATACCATAGCGAAAGCACACGCAAAGTTTCAAAATGATCGGTATAAAACTGCAAGAGGAGTTGCGATGACAAGAGGTACCTATCATATATCAATCGAAGGTTAAAAATGACTAAGTTCACAATGTGGAAAAAGTGACAAAAATTTATCCGAAGATAAAGTCCAAACCACATGCGCATCCTCATAGCATGGCAAAATCACACACAAAGTTTCAAAATAATCGGTATGAAACTGTAGGAGGAGTTGCGATGACAAGAGGTACCTATCGTATATCAAATGAAGCTTAAAAATGGCTAAGTTCATAATGTGCAAAAAGCGGAAAAAAATATTCTGAAAATTATGTCGAAACCACATGCACATCCTCATACCATGGTGAAAGCACATGCAAAGTTTCAAAATGATCGGTATAAAACTGCAAGAGGAGTTGCGATGACAAGAGGTACGTATCGCATACCTAAAAATGACTAAGTTCACAATATGGAAAAAGTGACAAAAATTGATTCGAAGATTAAGTCCAAACCACATGCGCATCCTCATACCATGGCGAAAGCACACGCAAAGTTTCCAAATGATCGGTCTAAAAGTGTAGGAGGAGTTGCGATGACAAGACATCCAGTGTAAAATGTTGACGGACGGACGGACGAACGGACGGAGACTTGCACGCCTATGTCTTCCTGCTAAAGCAGGTGCGACAAAAATGCAAAGATCATCATATCTTCAATTCTACCTAAACTAAAAAATCAGATACTGAAGTCTCACACTCAATCATAGATGTCAATAGAACATTAAAATCTATGTGTGACAATGATGATATACTGTATTTCTTAGACAACACACCACGCTTCACCTCAGGAAACAACACCAACCCTAGCCAGACTGTGAGTATTCAAAACTGAGGTTCATCTGACCTCTAAAGGTGCAGCCTACCTGGCAAGCAATATTATGAATGCCATAAACAATTGTCTAAAAACTGGACACAACGCAAAATCATCAACATCAACAAGTCCTGGAAATTTTCCTCGGCCCCGCCTCTGGAAAAAGACAGGTCAACATCAACGAAGAAATTGGAGAGGCAGACAAGAAATGTACTCAATGCCTCCCCCACCATGGATGTGGATGCTTCAACCTCAGCGTCCTCAATACTACTAGAAGTAAATGATAGTGACCCTACATTACTGGAAATACCCTCTGAAGAAAAGGACATAAATGGAAATGAACACCTTGTGTTAAATGAAATAACTTTTGACAAAAAAGGAATTAATTTTATGCACTTGAACATTCATTATCGCTATCCTAAAATGAATGATATAAATGATATCTTGTGGACACATACCCAGATATTGATGTAATGGGACTACAAGAAACTTTTCTAAGCGATATCTTCTCTGACTCGGAGATAGCTTTAAATAATTTTTAACTCTTTAGACGTGACAGAAAATCAAATGGTGGTGGTATTGTATTGTATGTTAAGTCTACATTGCCGTGCGAATTAAGATCTGATTTAGAATTTGAAGACATTGAGGCAATTTGGCTTGAAATGAAGCTTGATAAGCAGAAACCTCTTCTTATAGGCTACATTTATAGGCCACCATCATCACTAGCATCTTGGAATGACAAAATTGAAGAGAATCTTGACAAAATATTTATTGAAAACAAAGAAATAGTAATTTTTGGTGATTTTAACTATAATTTCGTAACTACAGGCTCAAATAACTCAAAGTGGAACAATATCATTAACACTTTTAATCTTTCTCAACTTATAACACAACCTACAAGAGTTACACCAACATCATCAACTACCATTGATCACATCTACAGCAACGAACCACAGAATACATCATACACTGCAGTTCCTATACTGTCTATTAGTGACCATTATCCTGTAATTTTCACAAGACGGTCAAATAAAAATGTTAAAAAAGGTCCAGTGCATACTACAATAAACTATAGGTACTTAAAAAACTTGAATGCTGATAATTTCTTGCATGATTTATCAAATCAGCCATGGTCTCTCATTGACATGTTCAGTGATCCAGATGATGCTTTAGATACCTTCAACAAATTATTCTTACAAACTTTAGATGCACATGCCCCATATAAACAGAAACGAGTAAAACATAAAAACCAAGCTGATTGGTTCAATGGGGATATAGCAAATGCAATGCACAAGAGGGACCTTTCAAAAAAGAAAAATAATATCAGTGACTTCAAATACTGGAAATCACAAGTAAAAATACTCACCCATAAAGCAAAAACAGGCTTTTTTGACCAGGAAATAAACTCAAACCAGAAAAATCCAAAAAAGTTATGGAAAAACCTGAAAAGTCTGTCAGGCAAAACGGAAAAACATCAAACAAACTACATAGCTGATGAAAATGGTACGCCAATCACTGATCCAAAGTCAACAGCAGACATATTTAATTCATTTTTTGCAAATGTATTTAAAAAAGCGGAAAATATCACTGAATTATCACATGAAATGAAAACTGTCTTGAAAGAATCTCTTGGCACTGAAGATGCCAGGCAATATAACAAATTTGAAATTCCTTATGTAAAGGTAAGTTACGTTAAACAAAAGCTGAACAGTCTTGATGTAACAAAAGCAACTGGTATGGATGGCTTTAGTGCCAAGTTCTTAAAAACAGCCTCAGATGTTATATGTAAAACAATATGTACCATGATAAACTTAAGTGTTAAAAGTGGAAAATTTCCAACACAACTAAAACAAACAAAGGTAACACCCATCTACAAAAAGGGATCAAAATCAGACAAAACTAGACAAAAGTGCCCAGTGGGGCACGTATACCCCCGGCCAGTGCCATCACCTCAGCTGAAACAAGAACTACAAAGGGAAATAACTCTAAAAGGCCTGACCCCTTGGCCCTTATTTTCTTTTCCACAATACAACTAGTCATACTGATCATGTTTGCAAAATTTCAAGTTTCTATGTACAGTAGTTATTGAGAAATCTTTGACACAAAATAAAAATATACACTATTAAACAGCAAGAACTACAAAGGGAAATAACTCTAAAAGGCCTGACCCCTTGGCCCTTATTTTCTTTCCCACAATACAAGTAGTCATACTGATCATGTGTGCAAAATTTCAAGTTTCTATGTGAAGCAGTTCCTGAGATATCTTTGACACAAAATAATTGGCAAGTGCCATCACCTCAGCTGAAACAAGAACTACAAAGGGAAATACACCCGGACCTCGTTATAGCACGATTCGTTACAGCACGAATTCGGATATAACACGGTTTTGGTTTGGACCCCAAATTTTCCCCAACCAACATTTATAAATTTTATCCATGGATTGTATCAGGTTTTAAGCACAACAACTTTATTTTCCTCTCACTTTTGACTGCGGTAATACGGTAGCTAACACGGTAGCTAACACGGTTTATAACGGTACTTTTTGATATTTATTGCAGGCCTCCCGCAGAGTTGGATACACAGTATATAAACATGTTTAGTTTGACACGCATGATAAACATGAACTGCCATCGGCACAATCAGAAGTGTTGGCTTAGTGAGTTAAGGAGATTAAAGAATTCAGTTACGCAACGGGAAAAAATATTTATCACGCTCTGTTAAGGATCACTGCTCAGCAGAAATTTTATACATCGATGCAGACAATGTGATCGGTCAACTGCAATAAAACTCATTTTCTAGAGCTGCATGTAAAAGAAAGTCAAATTTTTTCCCGCTTAAAAGCAAATGATAAAACATATTCAAGATCGATTTTCGCGGTAAAAAATTCATTCGAAGACGATGTGGGCCAATAAAAATCGTCATTATGGCTAAAATATTAAGGGTTAGACATTTCAAGGGAAGTAATTCAAATTTCTTGTAAGCGTTGATCATTGGCCGGTTCCGAACCCTACCCGGTAATTTCACAATTGAAATGTATTAACGGTACTGTAGTTCGGTACGGTTCCGGACGCTCAGTTACAACAAAGATAGCCGGGAACCAGGTATCACAATGGCGTCATACTCGCTGTCAGATCGGACAATTTCTGGATATAAAACATGGTTTATCAGCTGGTTTCGATTAAAGTGACTTGTTTGACTTGATGGGCCATGGTATTTACTGCCATTGATTAGTTCTAAACACATTTTAATCGGGAAATACGGTCATTAACCGGACCGCACATCATCATGTTTGGGAAACTATTGATCACCATTGTGTCATTGTTGATCTGTGACAAATACGGTCGGCGTTTATAACACGATTCGGTTAACTAACACGGTCTGTTGGTTGGACCCGGAGTTCTGTGTTATAACGAGGCTGAGGTGTAACTCTAAAAGGCCTGACCCCTTGGCCCTTATTTTCTTTCCCACAATACAACTAGTCATACTGATCATGTTTGCAAAATTTCAAGTTTCTATGTACAGTAGTTATTGAGAAATCTTTGACACAAAATAAAAATATACACTATTAAACAGCAAGAACTACAAAGGGAAATAACTCTAAAAGGCCTGACCCCTTGGCCCTTATTTTCTTTCCCACAATACAAGTAGTCATACTGATCATGTGTGCAAAATTTCAAGTTTCTATGTGAAGCAGTTCCTGAGATATCTTTGACACAAAATAATTGTTTACGGACAGACAGACAGACGGAAAAGACAAAAACTATATACCCCCATGGCATATGCCGGGGGTATAAATAATTACAGACCAATTTCGGTACTTCCACTTATCTCTAAAATATATGAAAAGCATGTATCAGACCACTTGAAGAGCTTTCTAGAAACAAACAATTTGCTTTTCACAAGGTTGGCCGTTAAATACCAGTGGCGGGAATTCCCAATGGTATTTACCGGTAATTACCGTCCTGGGAAATACCCCAATTTTCAGCAAAAATGGGAAATACTGGGAAATTGTGGGAAATATGATTTTTGTTCATTTATTTTATTGAAAAACACTATTATTATTTGTGTAATTGTATTGAAATAATGAACAATTAAGTGTTTTGCAACATACCATACCCTACATAGGTATAAGTCTTGCAAACTGCCAGCTCTTACTAAACCAAACACGTGTAAATTATATGAGGTTTACTTGTAATATGTATCAGTAACTCATTTTGATTGTATACTGAAAAACATATATGGGAATCTCTTAAGGAAAGGAGGTGAGACTGTAGGCTTATACTTTTGTGCAAAAATCTAAAGGGTGCTAGCTGCCAGCATTCCAACAGATGACCTTATATCCCCAATTAGAATGGCAGGAAGAATCATTCTTTGGCACTTCAGGTGCCCTCATCAAGAGCTGACATCTACAAGAGATCCTTCTTCCTTCAGACAATTACAGATTGGGCTCTGCCCTTCCAGATTTGGTCACTGTGGCTGTGGAAGGTGCAAAGGATAATGTTGCTAAATTTACTTCCTTGGCCAGAGCTATGGACCAACTCGATCCCCTTTTCAAGAATATCATTGAGTGTGTCACCAATAACATTGCAGATTCAGATCAGGATGCAGCTATTTAAAATCACTCACATGCAATAGATAATTATCCTAAAATTGGGACAGACAGGCCTGAGCAAACAGTGCAGACCAACTTCAGAATGATCCTTCAGGCCGGTCTATCATTGGGACTTTGTTTTTCATGCTTTAGTGAAATGATAAAACCACATTGTTCATTTTGTTTTGAGAATTACAACAACTTTTTTGGTTGTCTGAATTTTTAGGATGTTTACACTAACTAGACACTTGTTTGTTAGTTTGTCAAGTAATTACTCCTATTTAAAAAGGTGTGAAAATTAAATGGTTTGTTTATTAAGACAGGTATTAAAAGAACAAAAGACAATGAAAATACATTGTACATTTCTTAAATAAACTCCAGGTTCTGTCCCAAGTATTTTTATTTACCGGTACAAGTCAAGTCAAATCCCAGTAGCTGAAAGTTAAAACCTGATATAATTCAGAATCATATTTTTGAAAACAAATTACATACATACTATATGAAGTTAACACACAATATATCTTTTGAGCAATTCAGTATCAATTATTCAAAATTTCACTTGACCTGCATGTAGACTGGAAAATGTCATAGGGACTAGACAAAAGTTTTTACTTGTCTTTCAAAATGTTTTCTTCTCATGACAAGCAGACAAGTAGGACTGGCTAATCGGAGGTGAAAAGATAATCGATTATCAGTCCTGTCATTGCGATCGATAATCGATTAGTAATCGCTAAGGTTTTTGTCATAATTTTACCCGTCTGGCTTTCTTCTGAGCATGACTCTTACCAAATGTTGCACTTTACCATATGTATATTTGAACAGACAGGCCTGAGCAAACAGTGTAGACCCAGATGAGACGCCGCAGAGTGCGGCGTCTCATCAGGGTCTGCACTGTTTGCCACTCATCCAGATATTTTATGCATAACTTTGGGTAGTAAATTGTACCTATCAAGTAATCGATTAAAAGCAAATCAGAAACGATAATCATTTTTGTTGAATTTATCGATCAATTAATCGATTATACGATTAATCGTGTCAGCCTTACAGACAAGTGATATTTGCAAGCCCTGTATGAAATGATTTTGCTTTCTCATACCTAGGTAGGCAGGGTATAGTTATTAAGTAAATCAGTAGGACTGTAGGACCCACCTATGTTAATGTTTACTTCCCAGTATTTCCCGAGAATTCCCAGTATTTCCCGCCGTCCTGGGAAATATGAGTATTTTTTGCCAACCTTGGCTTTTCATCACCCAATCAGGCTTCAGAGCAAAACATTCATGCGAGACAGCACTTACAAACATAATTGATAATTGGATCAATGCACTGAACGAAGGCAAACTTGTTGGAACACTATTCCTGGACCTTTCTAAGGCCTTTGATTTAGTAAACCACAAAATACTCATTGAAAAACTTCCTTTCTATCATATCTCATCACAAGCTATAAACTGGATAACATCATATCTGTCAGAAAGGTCACAAAAAGTAAATGTTTCTGGTGTCTTATCTGAGCCAGCAGAAGTTGTTTCAGGAGTCCCTCAAGGCTCAGTCCTTGGACCCCTTCTTTTCATCATATATATTAATGATCTAAACCTCCATGTAAAAATGTCTAAGACTGATATGTTTGCTGATGATACTTCTCTCACAGCTACTGGAATTTCTCTACAAGAAGTAATTAATAATCTACAAACAGACCTAGATAATGTTCACACATGGTGCAAACAAAATGCAATGGTACTCAATGCTCAAAAAACTAAAACAATGAACATATCAACAAAAAGCACAAAATCAGAAAATACTAAATCACCTAACCTACACATTCAAGACCAAGAAATTGGACAAACACTGAAAGACTACTAGGAGTACATGTAGACAACAATCTTAAGTGGAAAACACATTATACAATCAACTATTAAAAAATGCAATGCACAGCTCTACCTACTTCTCAGAATCAAACAATATCTTGATCTGCATTCTAGAAAGTTATTCTTTAATTCATACATACTGCCACACTTGGACTACTGCTGCACTATCTGGGGAAACTGCAACAATGAATTACTCTCCGACATTATCAAATTTCAAAAGAGAGCTGCCAGAATCATTTTAGACAAAAGTTTTGATACCCCTTCAAATGAATTATTCAAAGAACTAAATTGGATGACCTTTGACCGAAGAAGTATGTACAAATAGTCAATTCTCATGTATAAATCTATAAATGAACCATCTTTTCCAATGTATATGAAACATAAATTCCAAACAGTAAATCACAGGCATAACTTGAACCTCAGATCAGTACAGAATGCAGACTTAGTTATACCAAAACCGAAAATAGAACTTTTTTAGGAAATCATTCAGCTACTCTGGTTCAAGGTTATGGAATGACATACCAACACATGTACGAAATTCTGATACTCTCTGGAAATTTCAAACTGCCTATGTCAGGTGGTTATTCACCAGCTGAATCATTTGCATTACAATGACTCCTTATATAGCTAATACAGCTATTTTATTGTTGTTATGAAATTTTTTGTTGTAACTGGTTCACTGTTTATATACATGTTGTATATTATGTTGACTGTGTATATATGTTGTATATGTGAGGCCCGCATGGAAGATCGGGAAACCGAATGCGCAAGCCTCGTTAAATAAAGACGTTACTTACTTACTTACTACTTACTTACTGACATTCATACTGATAAACGGCTCAAAGGATCTAAGCCTGCCAAGGCAAAGTGGTGCAAGTTGGACTGTCCCCACATATAAGGGTGGGTTTCAAAAAAATGAAGCAAAAGTGTGACATTGAGGTCAAAAATTAAAATATCTTTCAGCTGATTAATTTTGCTGTCTGTTTTTTCGATGGATGTCAAAGTGTCAGAAATTAATAGTTTACACTGTGTTTGAGCATTATTTTTTTTGGAATTTCTATGTTTCTAGTATATTTTGCTGTTTATTTTCAAAACATGGTATGCACCTAGTAAATAGCACTGCATTCTTTTCACATATTTTTTCATTAATATTTATATATATTTTGATGAAACATATATTGGAGCATAAGTCTATGTCATTGATTTTAATTGTTAATGCGAAAAAAAAAAAATTCTGTCATTTTTTGATATATTTTACACTGAATTAGGTATATCTACCCATAAAAGTTTTTTTTATTCATTTGAATATTTCAAATATTCATAAATAAATACAATTTTGTTAAAATTCAATACATTTTTAAATCACATTTCAAATTTCGTTTCGATCTAAGCATTATTTCATGAAAAAACAGCCTTTAAAAATTTGCCTATTTTTGCTGCATTTCGTTGCACTTGGGACAAAAACAGTCTTTCTGGATTTCTCTAGCACTGCATTTTTTCACTTATTTTTTCATAAATATTTATGTATATTTTGATGAAACATATATTGGGGCATAAGTCTATGTCATTAATTTTAGTGGTTACAGCGAATTTTGTTTTTTTTTCAGTCAGTTTTTGATAAAGTTTATACTGAATTTGGGTATATCTATCAATAAAAGTTTTATAATCACTCGAATAGTTCAAATATTCATAAAACAATACTATTTTGTTAAACTTCGATACATTTTTAAATCACATTTCAAATTTCGTTTCGATCTAAGCATTATTTCATGAAAAAAATAGCCTTTGAAAATTTGCCTATTTTTGCCGCATTTCGTTGCACTTGGGACAAAAACAGTCTTTCTGGATTTCTCTAGCACTGCATTTTTTCACTTATTTTTTCATTAATATTTATGTACATTTTGATGAAACATATATTGGGGCATAAGTCTATGTCATTAATTTTAGTGGTTACAGTGAAAAATGTTTTTTCAGTCAGTTTTGGATAACGTTTATACTGAATTGGGTATATCTATCAATAAAAGGCTTATAATCACTCGAATAGTTCAAATATTCATAAAACAATACAATTTTGTTAAAATCCAATACATTTTTAGATCACCCTTCAAATTTCGTTTCAATCTAAACATTATGTCATGAAAAAAAGAGCCTTTGAAAATTTGGCTGCTTTTTCCTTATTTCGTTGCACTTGGGACAAAAACAGTCTTTCTGGATTTCCTTCAATAAGGCAAGACACTACATATTTTAGCACTTGTCATGCATTTTTTATTTCATATAACTCATCAACATGAAGAACTGTGAACTTCAAACACAGAATATAACAAAACATGATAACAATTCATTGAACATTTCAGATTTTGGAGTATGGATGTCAGTCATTTCTTTATATCACATTATTCTGCAATACTAAAACCAGGTGTACTTCTGCACCATAAATGGTAGGGAATCATTTTTTAAATCCTTTTTGATGAAAGCAAAAGTGTTTTAATGGCTGTGTATCAGATATGCATGTTGAAAGAAAACGTTGCACTTGGGACAAAATCGATACTTTGTGTTCTCTTCTAGTATTAAGAATTTTTGTATGAATTACACAGACAGACTGACGGGACCTATCACCGTATATCTGTCTTTTCTTCGAAAAGTGCAGATATAAAGATAGAGTATCCTGCTGCCTACTGTGATATTGTCCAGTTTTTTTTTTTGTCGCACCTGCATGAAGCATGGCTCTATATACATGTAAGAGTCCACTTTTCCATCCATTTGCCTGTTTGTTCATCCATTCCTCAAGCCATTGACAGCATTTGCAACCACCCTAACTTTTACCCGGGCCTGATGTACAGTGCATTTCTTGAGAATTATAAGTGCTTCATTCCTGATGAAGCAACTTGCATGTAGGGATAGCAACTTTAATGCAAACATTCGTATTTGACCTTGACATACATTTCATGGTTCACTAACTGTAAACGATTGTGTCAACCCAGGCTTTCACCCATGTGGTCAAGTCCATTTCTCAAGAACTATTAGAACTTCATAAATGATACTTGGTACAAACTAGCATCTAAGGATGGCAGCTTTAGTGCAGGCATCCATTTTTTGCACTTGACCTACTTTTTATAGTTCACTGACTTTGTGAACTATTGTGGCCACCCTAACTTTCACCAAAATGTTCAAGTCCATTTCTGAAGTTCTAACTGTAAGAGCTTCATGGATCATACTAAGTGCAAAGTTGCTTCTAGCGATGGTAACTTCATTGCAAGAATCCATATTTGACCTTGATCTCATGTCATGGTTCACTGACTTAGAGAATTATTGTATCAAGCCTAGCTTTTAACCCAATGTTTAGGTCCAAAGAACTATATAAGAATCATTAATTATACTTCAGCTTGGTAAAAGCTTGCATCTTGGGATGGCAACTTTGGTGCGAGCATCCACATTTCACCTTGACACACAGTTCATGGTTCACTGACTTTGTGAAGATTTCCCCTTGGCCGAGCTTTTGTTTTAAAGAAATCAGGATCAGTTTTTCACCTTGAGGTAGTTTCCTGATAAAAACAGTCTATGTATATATACCAGTATGCCAAGTTTCTGCCATTTGTTCTCAAACAATAAAGGATTCTTTCAAGCATTTGAAACTTATTTAAGCCTTATTGGAGATGGAGAAGTATTACACAATCTGGTGGAAAGAGAGGACTAAACCCTCCTCTCTCTATTATTCAGGACATTATACCAAATTTGATGATAAGCTCAGTTACACAGTTTTGGTATGAAGTTGAATGGCCCAGATGTGGGCCCTGTGAAGCCTATCAGCTTACCTTGCAGGCTTATAAGAGGCAAATTCTGCCACTGGCAAATTAAATAGATGCAGATCAACCCTTGCATGTGTGCAATCGGATAGTACACTGACCCAGGTGAAAATAATGGTCATTTACCATTAAGTAGCATGTTTTCCTTGGTATTCTATGGACCTGGGACCATGATTGGCCAAGATTTGTAAAATGGCACCACAAGTTCACAACCACATAATTTGATGACCATGGTCATATACCATGGTCTCAGGTGAAAATGATGGTTAGTTGATCATGAACACCATAGTAGACAATGGTCAATGTTTGACCATGGTGTTGACACAGGCAGACATTTTTATATTCGCTTAATGTATAGGAACCCTACCAAGCTGAAGGAATTCTTCCAGTTCAAGATGCCTGTCACTCATATTTTATGACAGTCAATGCTCTTTAAGCAATCAGACCAACAGGCAGATACATGTACTAAACAATGTTCTATATATTGATGAAATTCTGTTGACAACAATCTCGAAAATCATCTCTTAGAGGTGATCAAAGTGTGGATACAAAACTTATATATAGGTGGTAAGCTAGATACATGCTTCTTGTCTACATAAATATGAATAACTAATTAATTCAAATAATTATAATTTTTAGGTAAATGAATATAGATTTGAAACGGTAAATAAATATAAATATCAAGGGAGGATATAAATTTCAAGGGAGGCTACTGAACCTTTACCCTTAAACTAAATCAGACTGGCCAGTGTCCATGGACATTGTCCACTGTGCTTTGACCTCACTTGACAATATGTCAAGTGCACTGAATCCATGGATATTGTCCAGTCTGTCCACTGATTCTATTGCAAATGTCCACTGAGTTTACTGACATGGTCCACTTAGTTTATGGGCAATTCTAGGGGAGGGTGATTTTTTTACAGACAGCCAAAAGCCTTATAAGTCAAGGCTGCAAAAAAAAAATCAAATGTTAAATTTTGCTGTTATGGATTAGAGTGATGTATTTTATACAGCTATTTAACCAGAGCTAAATATGACCAGGGTCCACCATGATGCTATGTTGGCCATGGTAGACCATGATTATTTAGAAATTTTATGCCAGTTGCCCATGATCAACCATGGTCATTGACCATAGTAATTTTGACCCTAGTTTCTACTAACTAGCAGCCATGCTCTGCTATGGACAACCATGGTAGGCCATGGTTAGTTGGACATATATGACAACTGACTATAACAATCCATTATAGCCAACCATAGCCGTACTGTATTTTTTACCCAAACCACTGACAACCATGGTTTTGTTTCTTTGAATTGAGGTTAAATGGCCCCGCCAACACTGTATACCTTATTTTGGAGAGGTTGCTTCCAATTTTGAGAGACTCTTACTTGGAATTGAGGTGAAATGACATCTCAAGCCCTGTCGCCCAAGGAAACCAATAGGGTTTACAAACATGGACGATCGGACTCACACATCTTTGCCTGGGCAGGCTTAGATCCTCTAAGCGGTTATCCTCTAAGCAGTTTACCAGTACTTGTGTGCAGTCGGTTTCAGATTTTTTGTCCCAAGTGCAACGTTTGAAGGTTAGTTGAAAATGGCCTCTTAAATGACCTCCAACAGACATTTTAAGATAAAGTTTTGATTGATTTTACATCTGCTTTTATGAAAAAATATTTTTCAAACAAAGATTGTGCTACAATGTTCTTGTTTTGAAAATAAAATTCTTTTGAAAATGTATATTAGTTAAAAAATCCACTTTTCTTTAAATATTTTCTAAAAATGCTTATTGCAGACTTTAAAATTCATAAATTGTTAAAATATATGATTTAACAGTAAGGAAAAAATGATTACATTGAAGAACAAGTCTATTGTTTAGCATTAATATTGCAAACATTAAACATGTAAAAATGCGTTGCACTTGGGACATCACTTTTGGCAACCTGTAGGAAGCCAGTGCCTCACTACAAGTAAAGGATTGCTTTAGATGGCTTCCTCCTGACTTGCTGACATGAAAGATAGATAAAAATGATATGTTACACAGGTTATGCTCGTATGATAGATCTAAAACTTCCAAACGTTGCACTTGGGACAAAGCTGGGTAACAGATTAAAGCAGCTGTTTTCTGAAATGTTGTGCAGTGTAGTAGCTATATAATGGCCGATTATTAATCTTGAAACATTATACTGTGTTATTTACAACTAGCAATGCATCTAGTGATTATGATGTGAGATATATTTTTTATGAAAGTTCAACATTTGTTAAATTTGGTATAATTTTTTTTTGGGGGGTGTCAACATTGTATATTATGTTTGGACATGTAAACATAGCCAAAACACACGTAAATTAGATTGAAAATGCAACTATGTAATGGTTTTTGGCATCCAGGGTGTTTTTGTGATAAAACTGGCCATATTTTATCTTTTATAGCCGTTTGAAAATCATGTAAGATTCAAAATGTCACGCTAAAAACGTTGCGATTGGGACATTTTTGGGTATATTTTCTTGCATAACTTTTGACTGCATCAATCTTTTTTGATGAAATTTTCTGTGAAGTTTAACACCCATATACCACACAATTTGTACACAAACAAACCCTTATAAGTAGAACACTATTCAGCCAAGCTTGAATAATAAAAAATGAGTAAAAAAGCTTCATTTTTTTTAAACCCACCCATAAACCCTGTCAATAGGCATAAATTAAATTTTTATTCTAAACTTAGGCGCCTGCACCTTGGGCACATGTTAGTCTAGTGATGCCATGTTGCGTGAAATAACTTAATGGGAGGGTACATGACGTCTTTTACAACATGTGCACATCAAACACAGGTAACTTTGGTCAAAGATGAAAAGAATTTGTTCGTTTAGGTTATGGGTTTTTATGTCTGCCATGGTCAAGCGAACAGAACTCCATAGTTCCACAACACACATACTCTGAGTATTATGCTTGACAAATGCAGGCTGTAGACCTGGCCTAGTTGACTCAAGACCGAGTAACTTGCAGGTATCTTCTTGAGCAAGTTGGAAAACTACATCTTCAGACATGGAAATGAGCGAATCGGGAATTCCAGAGATAAGAAGGAAAATTCGCAGAAGGAATAAGATTCATGCAAAGGCAAAATAGACGGGAAGTGGTAAACGCTGGACAAAATTTGAAAACTTGAGACGTGAAATCATGACTGATATAAAAAATCATTATGATTTGTATGTGAATAACTTGGTAGGTGATGTAAAGGCAAATCCCAGGGACTTCTACAGATATATTAATAGCCAGAAGAAAGACAGGCAAGGTATCCCACCCCTTAATAAAAGAGGAGGGGACGGGGTTGCTGAATCAGACTCAGAAAGGGCAGAGGAACTACATGTAGTTGGTCAATTCAATGATGCGTTTAATAAAACTGAGTTCACGGAGGTTCCATTGACTGGAAGATCGGCCCCATTCATGAATAATATTGTTGTGACAGCTGCAGGAGTGATCAAATTACTTCAAGGCTTAAACCCCAGTAGGGCCTTAGGACCTGATGAGCTTCATCCAAGAGTCCTGAAGGAACTAGCAAATGAGTTTGGTCCAGTTTTTGCACACTTGTTCCAACAGTCTCTTGATACGGGTGAAATCCCCAAAGAATGGCTCTTAGCAAACATGTCCACTCTTCAAAAAAGGAGATAGGGCTCTTGCCCGTAATTATCGCCCTGTGTCTCTGACTTCTGTTCTGTGTAAATTGCTGGAACATATAGTCTGCTCGAACATCATGGCCCACTTGGACGAACATAAACTTTTGTCAGACAGACAACATGCATTTAGGAACAGGCACAGTTGTGAAACTCAGCTAAGCACAGTTATTAATGACTGGGCAAAAATCTTGGACAAAGGGGGACAGGTGGACAGATTTTTCTGGACTTCGAGAAGGCTTTTGACACCCCTCCTCATGATCTACTTAAGATTTAATCTTAAGTTATTTGGTTATGGAATTGGGGGAAAGACCCTCAAATGGATAGATTCCTTTCTTTGCTACAGAAAACAGCGGGTTGTTGTTAATGGTGAATCTTCGGAGTGGGCTCCAGTTTTGTCTGGAGTCCCGCAAGGGACCGTTCTTGGTCCACTTTTGTTCTCCCTGTACATCAATGATATTTCCACTGACATTGACTCAGAAATAAGACTGTTCGCAGATGTCTGTGTTTGTTACTAGGAAATTTGAGATACAGATGACTCATTGAAACTTCAGGCTGATTAGATTAGGATGTTGGGCACGTAAATGGGGTATGAGATTTCAGCCAGTTAAATGCAATATTATGCAGATAACTAGGAAGAGATCTAATAAAGTTGAGGCTTCTTACACCTTAGAGGGAACGGTCCTCGAGAATGTGGACTCCATTAAATACTTGGAGTGACAATCTCACACAACTTGAGATGGAATACTCATATTAGCAACATGTGTACTAAGGCAAATAGAACGCTTGGTTTCCTGAGGCGAAATCTTCATCAGTGCCCTCAGGATGTAAAAGAGGCAGCATATAAAGGTCTTGTTCGCCCAATCTTGGAATATGGTAGTTGTATCTGGGACCCCAGTGGAGTGGCGGTTCCCCTTAATAGCGAAAAGGACATTACCCTTAACAGCGGAAAGGACTTTTTTCCAAAAAGGGGCACTTATTAGGGGTAAAAAAGAAATAATCACTTGTTTTCTTTCTGATCGGACAGCATACTTTTGTATTTGGCAAAGTCATTTCCACGCAAAATATGATTAAAACTTGACCTAGTTTATTCTTTAGCTCCCATTTGAAACGGTCGTATTGATTAAAAGAGAGGATGAATTCAAACCATTTTTGTTATTTAAAATTTAACCCACTGGCACTTGAGCCTCATACCTTGAATAAATTGATCAAATACACCACCTGTATATCAATACCGGTAAACCTCAAAATGTATGAAAACATACTGATAGCTCCCTTTTAACTATGTATATACATAGTTATTAAGGGAGCTATCAGTAGAAATTGATATTTTTCGATGTTTTCATACATTTTGAGGTTTATATACATAGTTAAAAGGGAGCTATCAGTAGAAATTGATATTTTTCAATGTCTTCATACATTTTGAGGTTTATTGATATACAGGTGGTGTATTTGATCAATTTATTCAAGGTATGAGGCTCAAGTGCCAGTGTGGCTGACCTGAATTCAGTTGACGTTGTCTTGTTATACACTTGAGTGACTGCACATCAACGCGAACACACACATGCACGCAAGGACCTGCGTAAGTATCCATCCATAAGATTGGAACAGGTCGATGAAATTCTAAACTTAGTTTCAAAATCAGAAGTTTTCGATCGTCGCTTCCGTCTTATTTATTTATTTATTTAATTTGAGGTTTATGTTTTTGGTCATGCTAACATTCGCATGATGAAAATCCTTGTAAACCCGACTTTGTATGGATTTTTTTGGTTTATAAAGGTAAACATCATGTCAAGAATTTTAAAAATGTTACTCAAGAGCTTCACATGAAATGGAAGACAAAATTATTCATAAAAACAAAAGAAAACTGGCCGCTGAAAGATTTTTATCTTCTGACTCATAATTTGCTTTAGGGTATTTTGGTATATTAATTTTTAAATGCTATAAATTATTTTATTGTATGCATATTCTGTTGCAATATGTGTTTTTATCTGTTGTTTATATACTTAAGAGATAATAAAAATAGTTTCAGCGCCTTGTGTTATTTTATTTCCTTACACTGTACCATCTATATACAAAACATACTATTTTTCTGCCCGGGTAAAGAGTACAAACTAAGCTGCGTGAGTTTAACGCAAGTTTTCTTGTATTGTGAAAGGTTTGCTAAAACCGTCAGATATGCACATGGATGAAGCAAGTTTCAACTTTTTTTTTCAGTAGGATTTTTTTTTCTACGCCATTTCCTATTCACTGATTAACTGTTTAATTTTGACAACCCTTATTCACGTAACGTCTGTCCATTGCAGAACGAAATATTAACTTGGCAATTTTAGATTGCTTACGATTAATAAAGTTTTTTTTTTCATTCTAATGCAACAACAGCTTCATATCTTTAGATAAACCGAGCCCAACGAAAATACGCGCAGCAACTTTGGAAAAAAACACCATTCAATTTGTTCACCTGGATGTCTGTCAATATTTCAATGTTACGTGCGTTGGTGAACTTTTAACCCTATTTCGTCATGCTGGCTATCAAACTCAAAAAATCGATGTCACGGATTACTTTACATACGGGCATTGTCTGAGTGAAAACAAATACCACGCTGTCTATCCGTTGATCCCAAATTTGAAATGACACATCGTCTGTCCGAAAATTACGTGAAATGGTAAGTTACGTGAACTTGCTGTATTTTCTATTAATCTGATAGTATTTGGTTTTGTTACAACAAATAAATGTAGCAATAAACCAACAATGCGTTGACAAATAATGTGCTTTAAATCCGATGAAGTTTGTGAAAGTTTTGACCGATTTCTTTTGCAAACTTCGGAAATCGGACAGACGCTCGTCCTAATGTGCACGTAACAAGACAGATGGGTTATTTTGCAATAAGGGTTAATATAACTTGAATAAAACAAAGTGGCTATCTTCTTAGCTCACTGCCGTTACAGCCGAACTTTTTGTTAAATTTACTCAACACGTTTTGTGAAAGTAGATTCATGCTCATCAATATATCGCACTTTTCTTGTAAAACGTAACATGACAGAAAAATCGTCTGTCCTTGTTACGTGAATATTAGTTCATTGTCTGTCCTGGTTACGTGAATTTTTTCAATCGTCCGTCCTAGTTACGTGATTTTATCTACATGATAGATGCATGAATGTATATGATGACAGTGAATAATAATAATAATAACAACAATCAGTAATAATAATATACTTGAAACTCTGTGTCCCACCAACAGGGAAGCTTGTAAGTTTAACTCAACCGCCCTCCCCCCCCCCAATAACTACTAGATCTCTGAAACAAGTGTACATGATACAGAAAACTTAATCCCATTTTAGACAGGAAACCCCTAAAAGGGTGCCTTGGCAAACAGTGCAGCCCAGATCAGACGCCGCAACAGGATTTTCCGTCAAGTTCATTGTCTGTCATGGTTACGTGATTTTTTTTCAATCGTCCGTCCTTGTTACGTGATTTATCCACATGATAGATGCCTGAATGTATATGACGACAGTGAATAATAATAATAACAACAATAAATAATAATAATAATATACTTGAAACATTGTGTCCCACCAACCGGGAAGCTTGTAAGTTAAACTCAACCCCCCCCCCCCAACCGACTGCAACCCCCCCCCCCCCCCCCCAACCGACTGCCCCCCCCCCCCCCAATAACTAGTGGATCTATCTCTGAAACAAGTGTACATGATGCAGAAAACTTAATCCAAATTTAGGCAGGAAACTCCTAAAGGGGTACCTTGGCAAACAGTGCAGGCCCAGATCAGACGCCGCAAGCGTCTGATCTGGGCCTGCAATGTTTGCTAACAGGATTTTCCGTCAAGTTCATTGTCTGTCATGGTTACGTGATTTTTTTCAATCGTCCGTCCTTGTTACGTGATTTATCCACATGATAGATGCCTGAATGTATATGACGACAGTGAATAATAATAATAACAACAATAAATAATAATAATAATATACTTGAAACATTGTGTCCCACCAACCA
Source organism: Lucinisca nassula (assembly GCA_963580285.1). NCBI lineage: Eukaryota > Metazoa > Mollusca > Bivalvia > Lucinida > Lucinidae > Lucinisca > Lucinisca nassula. The sequence continues at coordinate 33,321,446 of OY757019.1, forward strand.
GGAAGCTTGTAAGTTAAACTCAACCCCTCCCCCCCCAACCGACTGCAACCTCCCCCCCCCCCAACCGACTGCCCCCCCCCCCCCCAATAACTAGTGGATCTATCTCTGAAACAAGTGTACATGATGCAGAAAACTTAATCCAAATTTAGGCAGGAAACTCCTAAAGGGGTACCTTGGCAAACAGTGCAGGCCCAGATCAGACGCCGCAAGCGTCTGATCTGGGCCTGCAATGTTTGCTAACAGGATTTTCCGTCAAGTTCATTGTCTGTCATGGTTACGTGATTTTTTTCAATCGTCCGTCCTTGTTACGTGATTTATCCACATGATAGATGCCTGGATGTATATGAAGACAGTGAATAATAATAATAACAACAATAAATAATAATGATATACTTGAAACATTGTGTCCCACCAACCTGGAAGCTTGTAAGTTAAACTCAACCCCACCACCCCACCCCATCCCCCACAATAACTAGTAGATCTATCTCTAAAACAAGTGTACATGATACAGAAAACTTAATCCAATTTTAGGCAGGAAACCCCTAAAGGGGTACCTTGGCAAACAGTGCAGGCCCAGATCAGGGCCTGTAATGTTTGCTAACCGGATTTTCCGTCAAGTTCATTGTCTGTCATGGTTATGTGATTTTTTTTCAATCGTCCGTCCTTGTTACGTGATTTATCTACATGATAGATGCCTGAATGTATATGATGACAGTGAATAATAATAATAATAAATAATAATAATAATATATAACATATTGTTTCCCACCAACTGGGAAGCTAGTAAGTTAAACTTCCGCCCCCCCCCCCCCCCGCCCCCTATGATATAGAAAACTTAATCCCATTTCAGGCGGGAAACCCGTAAAGGGGTACCTTGGCAAACAGTGCGGGCCCAGATCAGACGCCGCAGAATGCGGCGTCTGATCAGGGCCTGCAATGATTACTAACAGGATTTTCCGTCAAACATAGAATAAAAACTATAAAATAGACACTCCTTTACCAATTGGAAGAGTCCAAATAAGTTAGACGATATTTAATCTTTTTAACCTGATTGAACATGTGAATCAAGCATTACGTTAACACGCCCATGCAAAATTTTGCCACCTTTCATGACTTGAGACATGTCCTTTTTGTAGTAAAATTTGAACTATTTTCCTTATTTATGCTCCGAACATACTTTTACATGGGCTCGTTAAAGACGCGGTTCTAATGAGTCCCAAACAATTAATGTTTGAATCATATATAAAGGTCTACCCCTCCGAACCCCCTTTTCCCTATATAAAATGTACTCATTTCATGGGCACGTTAAAGTAATGGCAAAGACTACTCCAAAGACTACTACTGAGCAATTTAATCTGTCACCTCAGAAAATCAAAGCAAATGATAGCCTGGACAAGCCACAGTCCGAAAGACTTCACCCCCCCCCCCCCCCATACACACACACCTGAGAAAAACAAGCCCCCACCCCCACCATCCCCGGGAAAAAGAGCACACAAACCAAGAACCCACGTGATAATAAAAAGCCGGGTAATCAGTCCCCTGTCCTCCAACTTCCCCACCCCCCAATTGGTCCCCAATCCCTTACGATATCACACCCATGCGACAGTTTTTTTTCCACAGCTCCAGAATGGCTGCTTTTCTCATGAAAATCCGTGATTTTGGATTTTCATGATTTTTTTCTGCAGACAAAGGATGAGGGTGTTCATTAGAACCGCCACATTTAGGCGGTTCTAACGAGTACCAACAACCTATGTTTTGGAGCAGAAATAAGAAAAATAATGTATATCCGCCCTTAAACACCAGCTATCCCTATATTTTAAATGTGGTTTAGGTGGTGTTCATTGCATGGACATATGTGATGCGCGCACACGCGCGTGCACACACACACACACACACCGGATGAAAAGGCAAATGCTCTTTTTTTGTACCTATCTCATTTTCTGGGAAATACTGCATCCACAGCAAGAGAAGCATCTGAGAACACTGCGACAATATGCCCAGAATGAAATAGATATAAAACTTTTATCATTGCCTTCACTTCTTTTTTATGGCCCCCGCCCATTGAGGCTTGAAGAAATAAATGGGCTGCATGATAATTCCACGCAGAGCTGAATCCGACAGCACACCTGTACTGGTAAACCGCTTTGGGGATCTAAGCCTGCCCAGGCAAAGCTGTGCGAGTTTGCCCGTCCATGCTTATAAACCCTATTGGTTTCATTAGGCAACCCGGGCTTGTGATGTCATTTCATCTCCATGTCTGGTATAAGTCCCACAAAATTGTAAGCAACGTCTCCAAAATGACCTTTATAGTGTTGACGGGGACGTTAAACATCAAATCAATCAAACATACACTTCTATATAGCCGTAAAACCCAAAATCAAATTAACAATCTCATCTTCAATATAAAAGGTTATCATATTTATATAGATAGATCTACAGTCGAACTTCGATGGCTCGAATCCCTTTGAGACTATGGAAATTTGTTCGACACAGCGGTAGTTCGAGCCACTGTTGCATACATCCAGAAAACATAACGGGGGTATTTTTGGACTTCTTTTCGGTGTTCTGTAACATAAATGTATGCTGAGTGAGTGAGTTTAGTTTTACGTCCCACCAACAGCTAAGGTCATACGGAGACGGGACCTCGGTTTAAAGACTCATCCGAAAGTCTGGAGAAGCCCGGGATCGATCCTGCGATCCCTGGTTTACAAGGCGAGTAGCGTAACCACTGCACCAGGGAGGCTTCTAGAAATGTATGCTGTGTGTACTCGTTAGAATCGCCTCGATTCTAATGAGTACACACAGCATACATTTGCAAGATAAAAGTCGAAAATCTCCTTAATTATCCCACACTTTTTCTTATGCAGAGGAGTTCCCTAGGGGCTCTTGAGCGAGTTCAATCTAGCCATGGTAAACGAGCCATCGGTGTTTGAGCCATCGAAGTTCGACTGTATATGAATGGTTTCTAATTTTGCTGCAGTGTTTCTCTTGTTATGAAGGCATTATATATCATCAAATTCGAGGGGTAAAAGTATGATAGATAATCTGAAGAGAAACTCTTGGAAAATGTAGCAGTGTGAGATTGTAAACAGCCGGCTAGGTTTGACATAGCCTGTTTACAGTGTGGGGAATCCACCTGACCAAATGACTTGGGTACACAGAGTTTGTTACTATTTTTGGCTCTGCATAAGGTAGGATTTATTTTTAGAATATATATCTCTTCATACCAAATGGAATTTATTCAAATAAATAGGAAAATCATTACGATAACACAGCCGTGGGATATAGTACATTTTTTCAAACCTCAAAAACGCCAATTTTTTTCTGATGAAAATTTGTGATATATTCCTTATTTATACTCCAAACATATGTTTTGGGTGCTCGTTAGAACCGCCTCATTGAGGGGGTTCTAACGAGTACCAACAACCTATGTCTTGGAGCAGAAATTAGGAAAACAATGTTTACCCCCGTAAACACCAGTTTTCTCTATATAAAGTGGGGTTTAGGGGGGTCTTTATTTCACGGACTTGTTCACGTGATGTCAAGAACTTTCGGGTGGTGTAAGCGCTATTCTGTGATCTGGTCTAATTCTCGAGAACATTCAAAGAATGTGTTTTGCTCAGTCAGATTGGCTACCAGAACGATGTACATGAATTTTGTCGAAAATATTCTATGAATGTTCTCGAAAATAAGACCAGACTGCAGAATACCACTTACACACCAGAAAGCGCTTGATTTTCCGCATACTCATTGAACAAATTCTATCGGGTTTAAATCGAGATATTCTGGAAATTCCTACCTGATGCGGAGCTAAAAATAGTAACAAACTCTGAGCACTTATTTGTTCACGTGTTTCCGCACACTGGTTTAATAGCAGTAACGTATCCTGCGACACCTCTCATGCCTCCGAGCCCTATGTTGAGCGAAAGTTTTGTACTTTATAGGACAGAGTGTTCTTCAGTCCAGTACCATACATTTGACAATTGACACAGACATCCAGAACTAACATGTCACAAACACCACGTGTTGTACTCACTGAGGAAAGCCATAATAAGAGAAAACATGCTGCTTATATGCGGCAGAAGCGTAAATCATGGACAGATGACGAGAAAGAAAGAAACAGAGAACTGTCAAAGTTGCGCATGCGTAAAAGAAGAGAAAAACTCAAGCAAGAATTGAGAAATCAGACTTTGCTCGGTGATACAAGGCAAACCCGGTTAACAAAGCAGAAAGAACTGGAGCGAAAAAAGGTTCACACTGAATACAAAAGGAAATACAGAGCACAACTTTCATCTCAAAAAAAGAGACGAATCAGAGAAAAAGATGCAGCAAAGAAAAAAGAAAAAAGAGCACATATTAATGAGAAAAAGAAAAGGTGTCAAGAAGGTGTAAGCAAAGTTTGCAGTAATGCACCCCCTGAATCATCGTGTAGTTCTTCAGCAGCCTGGCAGAAAATGGTATATCGAGCCAAAAAAAGACTACCCAAATCTCCGACCAGGTATGCTGCTGTGGTGAAAGGTCTAGCAACATGTGTTACCCCAAAGAAAAAAGCAGCCCTGAGAGAACAAGGCATAGCATCTCCAAAAGGCCAAAAAAATCTTGCACAATTCCTGGATATTATGAAAGATGTAAGTCAAAGTTTAAAGGGAACCTCAAATGAAAATAGAAGAAAGAGGAGAGAGTTTGTCAAACATTTTGCTGAAAGACTGAAAGAAAAATCCCAGAAGAGTAAGTTTTGTGCAGTGACTGGGATTAAAAGAAAGTACTTGAACATATGCAACAGTGACAAACCTCGAAAGCGTCGCAAAGATGCAGTTCCATCCGAAGTACAGGAAAGTGTTCAAAGCTTTTATGAAAGTGAAGAAGTTGCTGCTGTAATACCAGACAAGAAAGCTGTCAAGAAAGACCTGGAACAGACACAGGTTATGCAAATGTCACTCACAACAGCATGGTCCAAATGGAAAAGTGAAAACCCAGAGAAACAGCTGTCTTTTGATAAGTTTAGAAAATTTAGGCCAAAGAAAGTAATGACACAGAAATACAGAAAACTTTTTCAGTGTCTATGCGAATACTGTGAAAATGTAAAACTTAAATTAACAAGTGTAAATAGACTTGCAGAAAGAGTCAATAGACCAGATCTAAAGTTACAAAATGAATTTGAAGCAGTTAGTGCAACACTTTGTCCAAAAGGGGAAGAGAAGTTTCACAAGTTAAGCTGCATTGACAGAGTTTGTAAAGAATGTGGAAGTGAAGTTCTCAAAGAAAAGCTAAGACCTTTGTTCGAAATTGATGACCAACCAGAGGTAAAATGGAACAGATGGGAAACCGTAAAGAGCCTTAATCCTAAAACCCAAAAAGAAATCAGCAAGCGCCAAGAGGTAGAGAAATCTGGTCTCCCTTTAGAATTGATTAGTGAGTTGCTGATAGAATTAGAGTTTCTGTCTTTGCATCTGTTTGAAGCTCAATGGCAGCAACAACAGTTTGCGTCGCTGAACAAAAGTTTACCTGATAACTCAGTATCTATCACTGTAGATTTTGCAGAGAACTACACATGCTTTTGCCAAAACGAGATCCAAGGCGCTCATTGGTCAAAAGATTCTGTGACAATACATCCGTGCATTTGCCTCTATAAATGCCCAAAAGATGACGAGCTTGTAGATGAATGTGTTGATATTGTCTCTGATGACCTGAATCATGACTCACATGCTGTATATGTGTTTCTTACCTATGTTATTCGCCACCTTAAGGAAGCAAGGCAAGTGCCAGTGCAGCATGCCTATGTTATTAGTGACGGGTGTGCATCACAATACAAATGCAAGATATCCTTTATGGATGTGAGCTGCAGCATAAATGACTACCAAATTAATATGGAAAGGAGTTACTATGGATCTCGTCATGGTAAGAACCGATGTGATGGTGAAGCTGGTGTCTTAAAGTCGAAAGCAACAAGAGATGTGAAGAACAGGGTGGCTAATATATATAATGCTAGGACATTTTTCAATTCAGTAAAGGCTTTAGAGAAACCTGCAGAAAGTGAACAAGGTATATGCTTACACAAAAGACGAACACTCATCTTTGTTAGTGCAGATGCAATTCAGCACGAAAGGCCAGAGAGAGATTGTAAGACCGTTAAAGGTACCAGGAAATTGCACTCAGTCTTGGGAGTAGAAAGGGGTGTTATCAAAACCAGACGATTATCGTGCTTTTGTGCACAATGTCTTCAAAGTAATTATGATCAGTGTCTGAACACCAAGTATGTTGACAATTGGAGGCAGGTTGTTCTGAAACGTATCCTTTTTATTGATGCATAGGCAAAACAGGAAGCATAATGGACAGCTATTATTCAGGTGGCAATATTGCTGAAGACAATATGCACACGGACATAGCAAATGTAACATCGAGGAACAACAACAGAAGTACCGCCTTGAAACGGTCAGTAATAGATAACTGCTTTCCCGTTTTTAATTACTGGCCATCCTAACGCGATGGTTCTGACAGTTTTATTGGATTTTGTTTTGTTTGATATGAGGTTTAACGCCCCCGTCAACACTATTCCAGGTCATTTTTGAGACGTTCATTCCAATTTCGCGGGATTTTAACCCGACATTGAGATGAAAAGATGTCTCTAGCCCTGCTGCCCAATGAAACAAAAATGCTTATACATATTTGCTAGTTTGACTCACACCACTTTGCCTGGGCAGGCTTAGTCCTTCTAAGCGGTTTACCAGTAATCATGTGTGGTCAGTTTCAGCATCATGCCTCCAAGCCCAAATGGGTGTGGCGAAAAACGGGGCTTTTAATGTTTATGCTACTGAATGATTTAAACTACCTACTTGCCTCGTTTATGTATGTGTGTGGACGAGGGATTGTTCTTGTTTGTGATTTTTTTTTCTTCATCAGTAGTACCTCGCTTCCTCTAGCTACCCTTGATAGTCTGTAATCTTTGATTGTGGCGTCTCCTGGATATCTTTTTATAATACAATTTCCTTAACTAGATGTAGCATTAATACAGCCAGCACCAGAAGTACAAGTTACAGCAGATGCACCAGAGTTACCACAAGCAGCAGATGCACCAGCCGTTCCACCAGCAGCTGAGGTACAACAGGCACCATTTGCACCAGAGGTACGCCCAGATGCACCAGAGTTACCACCAGCAGCAGATGCACCAGCCGTTCCACCAGCAGCTGAGGTACAACAGGCACCATTTGCACCAGAGGTACGCCCAGATGCACCAGAGTTACCACCAGCAGCAGATGCACCAGCCGCACCACCAGCAGCTGAGGTACAACAGGCACCATTGGCACCAGAGGTAGAGGAACCATCAGCAGATGTACTACCAGCAGCAAAGGTCCTTGAGTTCCACGCCACTAATATGGACCAGCCCATGGTCAACATGCCAGATGCTACTGATGGCATTTTTGAAGACCAGTCTCTATATGGTGACCTGAGCTCCGTAGATACAGGTAGACTAGCTTGTTAATAAGATGCCCATTCTGAAGAACATTCATAACTTGTGTCTCATTTACAGACCTGAACCACACTGTCAGATGTTTCCTGGACTGGTAATCAAAGGTCATTGGCCCGGTCCCTGGATCTGTTCGTATTCTTACGTGGAGACTGATAATAAATAGAGGATCTTACATGAGTGATCATGTATTATTGAATTTATTAAACGAGTGGGGAAAAGAGATAAAATGCGAGGATTCGCCGAGCATTTTATGCCTTTTCCTCCACGGGTTTTATACATTTGATAACACATGAACACGAATGCAAGGTTCTATTTATCATATGACATTTAAAAAGCATTTTGTTCGCGATGATAATAAAATATCAACATTCCACCATGAGTAAACGCAACGTCGTTGAGGACATCGAACGTGTAACGTTGCGGGGCGTATCTAACTAATCTGCATATTTCAAATTTATTACATGGCGTTATAACACTCTCAGACGCGACTTCATATGATAAAATAGTTTATATGGTCAGTCTCTTTGGCTATTTCAAGAATGGCAAATGTCAGCGCCATTAGTCTGCCAGAGGAACTGTGATAAAGTTAACGTAACAATTTGACATTACCACAGCTGTTAAAGAACAAAATGAACAATTCTGATTTCTTTTTTAATTTCCAAGAATTTGAACATCAAGACATTTAAACCCTTGCAACCATTGTTGGTCATGAGCATAAAATACAGGTTGTCCAGAATCTATATTGTAATGCACCAGTGGTTGAGCGGAGCATAGGACACTTCTATGTCTCTTTTCTGTGCCATATACTGTGCTTTGGTATATGTTAAACAAACTTTCAATTACGCTGCTTCGTACCCATAACACATTATTTTCTATTTCAGATATAAGCTTCGGTGATGTAAGCCTTGGGGATGGAGATGTCAGTTTCACAACTCTTCTCGAAAGTCTGGATACAGAGTAAGTAACTAAACTTACTCAAACAGTTTTGGAATTTACTTCACATGGAAACATGATAACTTACCATCTGATTTGAGATGACAACCATTCATTTGTTATAGTGATCTACTAAACACACAAACACACACCAAAGCTGTTTTTAAATAGTGGTACAGCAGATAAATTTAGTCTTTAGAATATGAAAAAATAGAAGTGAAGGCAATGACCAGGAATCGATACAGTTAACCCACAGCTCCAATCAGAGACACCAAAGGGAAAGAAACACAAACATGAAAATAACTAGACCCTAATGGAAACATCAAAAACGGAAAGTCAACAGGACAGTTACTTTCCCACATATTAGCCAATTGGATAACCAAAAACAATAACAAAATATAAGCGATACATACACTCAAAGACAGACAATAACAAAAATAAACTATGACAGAAGAAGCGTCTTGGAACGGTCAGTGAACAGAATTTCACGGGCGGGGCATAAATCGATTTTACTCGGCCTCAGTCCTCGCCCTTACAGTCTTACACACCGTGAAGACACATTTTATAGATAAACATTCATACACAAATTGTTTACACTATGAATGAGACACTTTTTATTTAGCACTACATATAATATAATATGAATTAAACTAATGTTTTTCCGTTTTATTATGATAAGGGTTATACCACATAAATCAAAATAGATGTAAATGATGGGCGTAAAATTAAATACATAAAATTTCTTTTTTTTCAATTCTAAGACCTCAGTACACAGAGGGAGATTTTGTTCTAGTAAAACTTGGGTCAGGAAAAAGAGCAGTAGAATATGTTGCAGAGGTAGCTTTAATATGTTCAAATTTGAATATACGTAAAACAAGGCTGTGGAAATATTATAACTGACTTAACCTACTTGTCCAATTTGACTGCTGACAAGTAGAAAAAATACACTTTACTTGCCCTGGGACAAGTATATGAAGGGTCAAAAGCGAAAAATGTAGGGGAAGTATTTGAGGACGATTCTGAGATTTTTAAATTTATAGTTTTTTATTAAAAACAAATGTTGTGAGTGTTTGTTAGAGTCACCTCAATAAGGAGATTCTAACAGATGCCCACATGTTTTGATGCAAAGTTTTATGAATATCGTCAGTAAACTCTTTTGTTCTTATAAGTTGGTTCTCTACTAGCGGTATTCGTTCACTATATCATGCCAGCCTTTTATTTTCTGGGCAAGTAAATATTGGGTTGAATAAGTTAATTTTATCTGTTAACTTGTCCCTGGATGAGAAGAGATTTTGATATTTTCACAGCCTTGCTTTAAACAATGTTCTTTCTTCATGTTTGAATTGTGTGTTAAAATGTTACTTTTTTATTATTTATTTATTTTATTTTATTTTTGTTCTTGACCCTTGTGTTATGTGAACTTTGGTTCATTTGTTCTTCCTGTTGGTGCCATTAGTGGGCCTTGATCTTTGATTGTACCTTTTCCTTGGCCCCTATTTCTTTATTGTACCCTTGCTTGAAACACAACAATCAGGAGTGTCAAAAACATAATGCACTGAAGAAGCTCAGAGTTGTTTAATTAGCATCTAAATGCAACCCGACTTAGAGTACTTGCAAAAGCTTTTGAAGAAATTGTTTAAAGGGTTAAATGACTGAAAATTAAATTAGAACTTTATTATTTATCAGTCTTGATGTTGTGAAAAGTTTCTTGTCTCATTTAATTGGTGTCAGGAAACAATGTTTTTAAAACGTATATTGAAACTGGACTGTCAGTATATTTTTAGACTGATGACAGTTTGTATATTCAAAGGTGTCAGCTGCGTATTTGGGTTGTCCCATATATTCTACTTTAGAATTTATCAGTTACCTCCTATCTTATTTTGCATTGTAACACCTTGACCTGATAAAAATATGCTATCTCAGGACAAGTCAGCTTCATCAGGTCCACGTGACATTTCTATTCTTTGAACTGGACTACTGAAAAATTGGCAAAATTGTAAGAGTGCACAATAGGATTAACTAATAATAGAATACCAGACTCGTATCCTTTGATATCAGCCTCGACTCGAGTCTCGCAATTCTACAAGAGTTCTCGAATCCTGGTAAACTTGATATTAAAAGAAACGAAGCTTCTATGGCATACCATATGGGATGACCCACCTACGCAACAGGGACCTTTGGTTACAATATAAACATGAAAAAAGATCTGTTAGCTGACAGACCTTAAGATTAAATGATTCAACTTTTTTTCTCTTGCAGGTCAAAAGGCTCCTTCCAAACAACGAAGTCATCCTCAAATACATGGAGAAGACTTTTGTGCAAAGAGAGACATTTTACCGTTGGCCACTTAATGACGACATTTCGCAGGAACATGTAGACTCCATTCTTAAAAAAATAAGTGATCCAGTACTGGTTGAAGAAAAGAGCTCTACAAGAATCCAACTTTACAGATTTGTGTCAAATTAGAATTCTAACGATCAGTACGATAACACACCCGTGTGATAAAGTGCATTTTTCAAACTTCAAAAAAGGGTAATTTTTCTGATGGAAATTTGTAATATTTTTCTCATTTGCGCTCCAAACATAGGTTTTGGGTGCTTGTTAGAACCGCCTCATTGAGGCAGTTCTAATCAGTACCCAAAACCTATGTCTTGGAGCAGAAATAAGGAAAATAATGTTTACCCCCCTAAACCCCAGTTTTCTCTATATAAAGTGGGGTTTAGGGGGGTCTTTATTTCACGGACTTGTTCACGTGATGTGTTACAGCTTTTGAGTTATTAACGGCCTTCAACTGTCAGAAGAGCTGTCTTACAAAGATTGGGTACAACATCAATATTATAAAACAGACTGCATGCATGGTGGTTAACCCAATCACGGTTGGCAACTTTGCTTCCCTCTTTGATTGCACACCGGTGGGTCGGGCTTAAGATTATATGACGGTTCCAGCGTAAAAACATAAATGGAATTTTATTTTATTTTAGTAATTTTTATGTTGGTTGGAGCCTGATGCTCCGTCTTTGGTCGGGCCCCTCGGAGTCTAACTGTTGGTTTTCTTTTGCTCCAGCAATTCTGTTGTTGTATGCTGTAGAGTCCTCAACCTTGTTTCATCTCTGTAGTTTTTTGATTTGTATGTTCTCGGAGATGTTACACTGATGAGTTAGGAAGCCTTCATGTGGACTAAACAAAATTAGTGTATACCGCGACAGAGGTAAGGGCGGGGATTATGGCCATGTAAAATCTATTTAAGCCACCCAGCGAAATTCTTTCCACTGACCGTTCCAAGGCGGTTCTTCTGTGGCGGTTTATTTATGTTGTTGTTTGTTACTACTTGCTGTGTGTACCACTTGTCTTTATTTTGGATGGCCATTTGGCCATTTTGTGGGAAAGTATCAGTCCTTACTTATGGCCATCCTTTGTTTAGGTGTCCATTATGGTCTGGTCGCTTGATGTTTGTGTTTCTTTCCCTTTGGTGTCTTTGATGGGTGGAGTAAGTTAATTGTATCGATTCCTGATCTTTGTTTTACGTCTACTTAGTAGAGCGGATGGTCCAAAACTGATCCCTGGGATTTTTCATTCTTTACTTTGGTGCATTTTATCATACCTGAACAACAAATTAAGTCATACACATGGTTGTGTCACTTTGAAAATAATGATATTTTACGGATAGGACGAAATTATGTAATTTTATCCTAACAATAAAATATCATTATTTTCAAACGATTTCCTAGATGTGAAGCAACCATTTGTATGGATTAAGGTGTTGTTCAAGTATGATAAAATGTAAAATTAAAGAGAAAAAAAATCCAAGAGATCACTTTTGGACCATCTGCTCAACTAACTGCAAGAAAGCTCTACTGACCCCAAGTATCTGTGTGGTAATAGGGTACATGTCTGTCCTGTTACGTGATAAGCGTTAGGTGAAGATAATTTTAAATGTGAAAGAAATGACATATCAGGTTCGTTTTACTGCTTTCTGTGCATACAGATACACTGTTAAATGGTTCTTATTTGGTTTTTTGTTTAAGTGTTGATGGTGCAGTGAAGTTAAACTGTTTAGAAAAAAAGTTAAAAAAAACAATTCATGTTAATGAATTGCTGTTGAGAAGTTTTAATTTTCACTTTTGAAGTGTTCTTGATGCCAGTGCTATAGGCGGTGTGTTTCCTTGTTTAGAGAAGAAGAGGAGTTATTAAATGTAGCACAAACAATTACGTGTGTTTCTGATATACAAACCACTGATTTTTTCTTGAATGATTTTGATTGTTTAAACAGGTCTGTCCTGTTACGTGAGTTTGTACAGGTGTATTCTTGACTGAAAAAAATATAACTCGACGACATTGTTTTATCCCCAGTACATATTTTATTGATAATACAGATGTGTATCTTTGGGATAGAAACAATAAACATCGTCTATTTCCATTTTAAAATTTTGACCACATTGTCCATCGTTTTTACCTATAAAGCAAATTATGAGTCTTCTACAAGTTAACTATTTAATACTTGGGTAATGTCTTTATCCCTTTAATCCCTTTATCGTCGACACCCGCCAAGTGTCATAATTAAATTAATTGAATCAAGTTTGAAAAGTATACAAATCAACTTTAATTGGCAATTAGCACACAGTATTGAGAGTTTAACCATGCACGATTATTTTAACAATTCACGTGTGCATGCAGCAAAGTCTCAGATCAACCTGCATATGTGCGCAGTCTGATCAGTCTTTACTTTGCGCTCTATAGACAGCTATGTAAGCTATTTAAAGACCCAATGTTCTTTAGACAGCAATACAAGTAAAAAAAAGTAGTGTACACTACTAAGCTGGCCCCGCCCATCGGGGCTCGGAGAAATAGATTTGGCTGCATGATGCTTCCACGCAGAGCTACTACGCTTCGAGGATTTAAGTCTGCCCAGGCAAAGTGGTGCTAGCCGGTACATATAAACCCTTTTGGTATATTGGGGTGGCAGGGCTTGAGATGTCATTTAATCTCACGGTCGGGTAAACACCCCACAAAATTGGAAGCATCCTTTACGCAGATACGCACTTGCGTACACATTCTTAATTAAAAAATAGACAATGGAGAAGAATAAGATGAAGAAGAAAAAGAATAGAAGAAGAAGAAAATAGCAAAATCTGTATATGTCTAGGAATGGATATACACAACACTAATTATTAGCTAACATCGTTTCCTTCTTTGCCGCGGGGACCACACTTACTGTAAGAATGGTCCACATTAGGTAAACGTTATTACATCACGTGAACAAGGCTGTGAAATGAACACCCGCCCTAAACCCCACTTTATACAGAGAAAACTTGGGTTTACGGGTATACAGTATTTTTCTTATTTCTCCTCCAATACATAGGTTGTGGGGTACTTGTTAGAACCGCCTCACTGAGTGCCCACAACCTATGTTTGTAGTATAAATAAGAAAAATATCACAAATTTTCATCAGAAAAGAAGCCATTTGGGAGATGTAAGAAAATGCATTATGTCACTCGGGTGTTAGCATAAGGAAGAGGCGGGATTTATATTTCTAGTACTTTTTTTGGTTTGCGTACAATTATTTTCTCCTACTTGTGTCCCTGCAATGTCTCCAAAATGGCCTTAATACTGTTGAGGGGACGTAAAACCCCAATTCAACCAATCAAACACCACGCATCATATTTATCTTCGAAGCCGTAAACTGCCTGTGCAAAAAAGTGGTTATAACTAGTTGCCACATGGTTCTTACTAACACCCACAATTTATGTTTGAATTACAAGGTTTGAAAACTTTACTTTGCTGGGGAAAAGTATTGTTTATAATGCTGTATATTGTGAGTAGTCATTAGAATTGTCTCATTAAGCATACACAATATAATTTTCATATCTAAACAAGAGAAAAAAACCAGAACATGCAGTCGCTGGTTAGGAAATGAGTGCTTTGTACCTGTGTACTTTCGGTTTTAACTAGCATCCACAACCTATGTTTGAATCATATATATATGAAAAATAGCAGAGCAAACGCAAAGTTTTTATAAATTATGTCTTATACTGTGTGTACTTGTTAGAACCGCATCATTAGGATAGTTATCCACACTGGTTATGTTTGAAGAATATAATACAGAAAAATTTAAGAAATAGAAGTGAAAGCAATGATCAGGAATCGATACAATCAACCCACAGCTCCCATCAGAGACACCAAAGGGAAAGAAGCACATACATGAAACAACAGACCTAATGGAAACACCAATAGCGGAAAGCCAAAAGGACAGTTACTTTCCCAGAAAACGGCCAACAGGCTATCCAAAATAAAATAATATAAGCATCACAAACACCCAAAGACAAACCATAATAAAAAAAAATTGCGACAGAAGAACTGCCTAGGACCTGTCAGTGTCAGCCACAATCCTCTCTCTCTTGTGCACATGAACACAGAAAAGAATGACATCATCTCTCCCTCACATGTAATCACGCACGCAAACACATATACACATGAAAATGTGTGTATTTTTCAGACATGCATGTCATGGCTACACAACACCTGCCAATGTGTGGAGGAGAAAGATGCTAATTTATAGCCTCGCTTATCAGGGCTTTGAGAAATAGATTAGGCTGCAGCTGGATGCTTTCACGCAGAGTTTGACGTTTTAGTTTGTGCGTGTGATGACACATTGTTGAGCTAGAAAGTATTTTTTTTTTCGTTTAGCCCATGTCCGTCCATCCGTTTGTTCCGTCCACCAAGTCTTATGATTTTAATTTTGTCCACATTTGAAATGAAAGTTAGTCCATGTCTGTACTAATAATGTCAGGTCAGCACTCCCGTCCGCACAAGTTGACAAATCTTATCACACATCGATTGAATTCGTTGCTGAATCATATACATCTCCACCCAATTTATATTACTAATATGGACCCTTTTAGAAAAAAAAAGTCCTTTCCGCGAAAAGGAGGTCCTATTTAGGGGAACCCGTGGAGTGGTCCTTAACGATGAAATTGAGAAAGTTCAGAATAGAGCTGCTAGACTTGTAACAGGCAATTACTGCTTCGAAACTGGGAGCATGACTGGAATACTTGGAAAATTAAAATGGGAGTCTCTCAAGAAAAGGAGAAAAGACAGTTGGCTAATCCTTTTATACAAAGGTCTAAAGGGTGCTGCCAGCATTCCAACAGATGACCTTGTTCCCCCAGCTAGGCACTGTAGAAATCACCATTCGTTGCCATTTCAGACACTTAGCGCAAGAACTGACATTTATAAAGAGTCATTCTTCCCCAGAAAAATTAGAGATTGGAATGCCCTTCACGATTAGATTATTTCGACAGCTGAAGGTGCTGATGATTGTGTAGCTAAATTTACATCTTTGGTTAGAGCTAGGGACTAACTTCCCACATCACAGGTCCTGGTGTATGAATGTCATTTGACGTGTCACCAGTAACAATTCTGATACTCCATTCTTTGTTCAATGTGGTAAAATCAGCGGTAGGTATAATATGCGAAATCAAGTTGATTTCGCGAAATCAGCCCGATTTAGCGAAATCAACTCATAAAACCAATATTTTTATAAACAGGCAAAAAATTGTTATTGCATATTATCTAGAATGTTATTATACATTTATGAGCCAAGTTTCATGAGAAAATTTGAATATTTAGTATGTATTTGATCGGAAATTCTATTCTGTCACTTGATTTCGCTGGTAATCACATGTGCGAAATCAACTCATTTTAGCGAAATCAATGTATAAAATACCATTTTCCCAAAACTGAACAAAACATATTGGTGCATATTATTAAGAAAGTTGTTTATCATTTATGAGCCAAGTTTCATAGTGAAATTTGAATATTTAGTATGTTTTTGAGAGGAAAATCTATTCTGCCACTTGATTTCGCTGGCAATCGCATGTGCGAAATCAACTCATTTTAGCGAAATCAATGTATAAAATACCCTTTTCCCCAAAACTGATTAAAACATATGTGTGCTTATTATTATTAAAAATAGTGTTAATCATTTGTGAGCCAAGTTTCATGATGAAATTTGAACATTTAGTAGGTTTTTGATAGGAAAATGTATTCTGTCACATGATTTCTCTTGCAGTCTCATGTGCGAAATCTACTCATTTTAGCCAAATCAATGTATAATAAAATAACTTTTTCCCCAAAACCAACTAAAACGTTTTTATACATGTGTATTGACCCATTCAGTACCGGAAACTTCTAATGTGGTAGTTGGCAAACAGTGCAGGTCCAGATCAGACGCCGCAGCAGAACGCGGCGTCTGATCAGGGCCTACACTGTTTGCAAGAAAAAATAGAAGAAAACACAGCCCGACACCCCTAAATTTTGAAATGCACTCCTGTTATATATAATGAGGAAGATTCCATTTGATACAAAAAAGGGTTAAGAATGTTGTTCTACATTTATGAGCCACCGTTTTATGAGAAAATATTGATGTTGAGTTCTAGCTTTTGTTTCGGGCGTTATATCACCAAAACAAACAAGAAGCAGAGATAAAGGAAAATATCAATAGAAAGACCGGGCGATACATCACCAAAACACGCCTGTATAATTTCGATCCCCTCAAACCCCATTTGTATACAGAAAAACTGGGGCTTACAGGGCTGTAAATTATTTTTCTAGTTTTTGCTCAAAACATAGAATATGACTCGTTAGAATGGCCTCACTGGTCCAGTCAGAAGGAATACCCACAATCTATGTTTAGAGCACAAATATGAAGAATATCGGAATTTTTCGCCAGAAAATTTTCATTTGTAAGGTGGCAAAATGTTCAATATAATTGAATCTGCGTATTTCCGTGTTATTTATCACGGATGCGTTATCAAATTGTTTTATTATTATTATTATTATTATTATTATTTCTAATAAAAAATGCATTAAATAAGCACTAATTTGACGGGTGCATCGTCGGACAGACGGACGAACTGACTGACTGACTGACGGCTAGATAGATAGATGGACAGATAGACAGGAGTGAATAAACAGTGTGTTTATTATTCACACAATCACGTGTGAAAGTCAGTAAACCGCACGTTGATTAAATTACTTGGCCAGTGTTCGTTAATCTCTTTCCCTGTTGTGTTAAGTACAGAAAGATGTCTTTAAAATTTAATTATGATTGCCTTAATAGCAAAATGAGTACCGTGGCAAACAGTGCAGTACCAGAATGCGGCGTCTGATCAGGGCCTACATTGTTTGCTAAAAGTTCAGTCATTTTCCTGAATTAAATTTTGAGGGAAATATAATCATATAATCAATTTAGTATCAGAAACCCCGAAGGGGGTACCGTGGCAAACAGCGCAGGCCCAGATCAGAATGCGGCGTCTGATCAGAGCCTACATTGTTTGCTCACAGTTCAGTCATTTTCCAATTAAATTTTGATGAAAATACAATCTGACATCTCTAAAGGGGTAGTGGGGTACCGTGGCAAACAGTGCAGTCCCAGATCAGACGCCGCAGAATGCAGAGTCTGATCAGTTTGCTAAAGGAGGAGAAGGTCGACGACATGGACGACGACGATGATGATGAGGATGAGGATGAAAAAAAGCAGATAACAAGTATTGGAGTAAGTCTGTTGATTTCACCTGCTATTTGATTTCGTTTTACTGATCAATTAGCAATATTTTGATATGCGTCTTTTATTCCAGACCATAATATTTTCAGATGAAACTTGGGTCATAAATGTATGCTGCCAGCATTCTTAATAATAGGCAAAACGAGTTTTAGTCGTTTTTGGAAAACAAGTGCTGTTACACATTGATTTCGGAGTTGATTTCGCACATGTGCTTATCAGCGAAATCAAGTGACGGAATATATTTTCCTAATAAATATTTATATTTTCTCGTGAAATTTGGACCTAAAATGTTTTTCAAATTTCTTAACAATATGCATAGGAGGTTTTAGGAATTCCGTTAATGACGTCATTCTTGCGCATGCGCAAAACACTGGCCGTCAATTGAAACGGCCATCGCTATTCAAATGCATTGGCGGAACTTAAAATGCTAACAATATTAAGACATTTTGAAAGAAATTATACCAGTTTACATTGAAATAATGCCTCGAGAAAGAAAGAATGATATTTTGCTTTTATTACTGAAGTTCATTTATCCTGGATCCGTTTTTAATTGACGAAAATCTCTTCGTGAATGACGCAAGTCAGTGGCTTGAGATACCGTTATACACCAAAGGTTACTTACAAAATAAGTTTTTACGTAACATTTCGTTTTATTCGCTATCCACATACGGACAGTACTTAGATCTATCTATCTATCTATCTATCTCGGCCCCCGCTCATCGGGGCTTGAAGAAATAGATGGACTGCATGATGCTTTCACGCAGAGCTCAGTGAAACCGACCCGCACACGAGAACTGGTAAACCGATTAGAGGATCTAAGCCTGCCCAGGCAAAGCGGTGCGAGTGTCGGACCGTCCATGCTTATAAACCCTACTGATTTCATTGGGCGGCAAGGGAGATGTCATTTCCTCTCAATGTCGGGTAAAAGTCCCACAAAATTGGAAGCAACGTCTCCAAAATGACCTTTACAGTGTTGACGGGGACGTTAAACCTCAAATCAAACTAACAAAACAAAAATCTATCTATATTTTATTTCTAGTAAACATCATTTACAATTAAATACAGACAGACAGATAGACAAACAACCAGACAGCCAGTCGGATAGGCAGACGATTTGACTGACTAACAAACGGACGGACAGTTAAACAGACAAATAAAGATGCTGACAGCCGAAATAAACTAATGAGTGGACTGACGGACGGGCGGTCCAGTCCACGTTTGTTCGACGTAATTTTGTCCAGGAGGATTATTGGGGGGGGGGGGGGGGTGTCCGTGATTCATTTGTACCAAATGGAATCTTCCTCCTTATATATAGCAGGAGTCCATTTCAAAATTTAGGGGTGTCAGGTTGTGTTTTCTTCAAAATTTATTTGGAGACTGGCTGAACTTTTTGCAAACAGTGTAGGTCCTGATCAGAGGCCGCGTTCTGCGAGGTCTGATCTGGGCCTGCACTGTTTGCCACTTAAACTTTAGGGGTTTCCGGTAGGTAACAAATGGGTTATTGAAAGGTCTGCGCAGATTGAACAAATCTACAAATCTACCAGATTTTACTGTAACATCTTGCAC
This sequence comes from Lucinisca nassula, assembly GCA_963580285.1. Taxonomy (NCBI): domain Eukaryota; kingdom Metazoa; phylum Mollusca; class Bivalvia; order Lucinida; family Lucinidae; genus Lucinisca; species Lucinisca nassula. The sequence continues at coordinate 33,340,975 of OY757019.1, forward strand.
TTGCGAAGGAATGTTTCATTCCCATGCACTGAAAGGGTGTTCTACGTTAGTTTTGAATTTAATGTTCCAATCCCACTGAGTCTTGATGGGTCCGAGCACTGGGCAAATGACATCTTATTAAGCACCATTATTGTACTATCGTTCTGACGTTGTTGGGTCGTACATGCAATATATCTTTAAGAGCACTTTAAGAACACTTGGGATGAAAAACGTTGAGGCGGTTCTGCCGAGCCCCGCAATCTGTCGAGGCTATTCTACCGAGTACCCACAATCTATGGTTTGAGCAGAAATAAGAAAAAATATCACAATTTTTCATCTTAAAATGTCCATGTTTTGGCTGAAAAATTGATAATGTATTTGTATAGGCATGATTTCGTAATGCGAAATTTCACACCTGGCAGTATATCAGTGTTCCTCCCATTATCTTATATACATTAGAATTCGCCAAAAGTTTAAAAGAATTCCACTGTTTTACGCTGTAATTAACACTTTATTTGCCTTGAAGCAATACGACAGTTGACCAGTTGACGGCCAGGGCTTTTCCCCGTTTGATTTTTAGAACCGGAAGTACGTCACGAAAAAAGCTCCTATTTTTATTCAGTTTTGGGAAATATTTATTTTGTACATTGATTTCGCTAAAATGAGTTGATGTGATTTCCAGCGAAATCAAGTGGCAGAATAGATTTTCCTCCAAAAAAACTTACTAAACATTAAATTTCATCATGAGACTTGCCTCATAAATGTTTAACAACATTACTAATAATATGCACAAATATGTTTTATTCAGTTTTCGGAAAATGGTATTTTATACATTGATTTCGCTAAAATGAGTTGATTTCGCACATGTGATTACCAGCAAAATCAAGTGGCAGAATAGAATTTCCGATCAAATACATACTAAATATTCAAATTTTCTCATGAAACTTGGCTCATAAATGTAGCCTAGACTCATGGGTTTTGACGCACTTAAGCATTAGTTGATGTGTCATTAATTTAACTTGCAACTCCCAGCACATTGGATTTGTGCAAGACTTACGTGGACTTCTAGCAAATCTTTGTATATCATTTAAATTATTTTTCATCAACTGTCTTTGTAGAAATTATTGGTGAAAAAGGACCACCATGGTGACTCTCATTTACGCTAACAGTCATATGAAATGACGCATCTGACAATATGCCATTTTTCTTGCAAGATAATTATTTAAGTTCAACAACAATACCAGGACTGTGTTCAGAGATCATAATTTGTCTGTAAAAACAAAATAAAATGACAAGAATACCTATTGTTTGACACCTGAAAGAATTTAAATAATCTTATCCTATTTTGCAAATGGCCGCCATTTATATGTCCTTGTTCCAGTGGGTAGGGAAGTTGCGGTGCTTGTTTCTCTTGCTTGCATTGAGTAATATACCAAAGGTCTGCGTCAGTATTTTCTTTAATAGATTGTTCATTATCACTAACAAGAATTTTCATGGAATTCTTTACACTTGGCAACATACAAACACACAGAAAATTACTTCATAAGTTTCTCTTCTTCCAGTTCTAACATATTTTGGTATAAGACGTGATATTAGTTTGAAAAGTAAAATTTTGTATACATTAGCATTTCATTCAAACAAATTGCATGTGAACTAATGCACCAGGTGACACAATAACACAGAAAGCATGGTTTGTTTCAGATGTACCTTTTGGTTCTTAAATTTTTATGCTTCAATTTGAGGAAAAAAGTGCCTTAAGGATTTCTCTTAAAGATTTGGGCAGTCAGGGTAAAACTGTTGTAATTTTCCTGGACAAACCTAAAATTCTCAAAAATCACCTGGATGTAAGACTCTAATGTTGTTCTACCAAAATGATGATGAGGTATTGCAAATTAGCTTCCGTAAGTCCAAGAATAGGAAGAAACTCATTGGTGCGTCAAATTAGATGTGCGTCAAAATACATTACAGGACGATATAATAACATTCTAGAAAATATGCAATAGCAATTCTTTGCCTGTTTTTAAAAATGTTGATTTTATGAGTTGATTTCGCTAAATCGGGCTGATTTCGCGAAATCAACTTGATTTCGCATATTATACCGGTCTGAGGTTTACAGAGGTTTCGCCACCAAACAAGTTCGCCATCGGAGGTTTCGCCACCAAAAGCTTTCGCCACTAGGAGGTTTCGCCCCTCGGGAGGTTTCGCCCCTCGGAGGTTTCGCCACCGAAAATGGATATATACATGTATATATATAAAAAATTGATGAAAGGCATTTAGTTCGGAATCCAGACCACACCACGGGGAGGCGCTTTTCATTATGGTCCGTTTAAAAGTCAGTGGTTTAAAATGTCAATTTAAAATATAATTTTAAAATCAAAGATTAAAAACATGTGCTGCCTCAGACCTCATCAGTTGCCTGCATTGGTGATGGTGAAGGTGCAAGTCCCATGATGTGTGAACATCCGCGAAAAAGAGCTGAACTAGTGAGCTTGCCCTTTTCATACATAGCCAAAATGCCAAGCAGGCAGGTATTAGGTAGTCAGCAGCAGGTGTCGCAACAAAGTCGTATATGACCTTGTAGAGAAGGACCAAACGACTGTCTATGCGCCGTTGGCCAAGGGTACGCTAGTTGAGATCCTGAAGCATTGCTGAGACACTAGATGTATATCGGTAGTCTCTGGTTACACATCTAGCAGCCCTTCTTTGAACTGATTCAAGTTTGTAGGAGTCTGATGCTGTGTAGGGGAACCACACAGTAGAGGCATACTCTAGTTGTGGGCGAACCAGAGTTTTATATGCTGTGGCCTTCAGGTCCCTATTGTGGACCCGAATATTTCGTTTTAAGAATCCTAGGGTCTGGTTAGCTTTTTTACTTATGTTATTCACATGGGCTGTCCATCTTAGGATGATGACTCCAAGATTCCTGATCTTTGTTTTACTTCTACTTTCCACGATATTTGGCAGAGGTTACACTTTCAAGTACACAGCCATGAAGAGAATAGTTGGTCAGGAGGGGAGTTTTACGTCAAGTCACATGAATGACCTGACACTTAGACTAATAGAGGGATTAAAACTCATATCCCAGATATTAACTTTTGCAGTATAAAACTCTAACTTTTCTAAGACTGACTTGTCAGGTGAGACATGTATCTTAGCGGATTTGGTTACCACGTTTTGATATATTTTAAATATTGCAAGTCTCGCTACCCTCGTTATAGTGTTAACACTATTCGACTTTAAATAAAATTTCTATGTCTATGTCTATGCAAGTCTCGCTACTTTAGACATCTCCTTCCTAATGCCCTGGACTTCCGTGGAGCGTGGGCCATGTTTGCTGATGTTGGCTCGGCGGGGCGCCTATCTGGATCGGGCGTCTCTTGCCTGATGCCTCCAGCTGACATGTCTCATGAGCTACGTTGGTCGGTGTGTGCTCGGGGGGGGGGGGGTGCTGTGTTTGCCTGGTCTTGTCCATCATCCGTTTCGGTTTCGAAACTTTGGGGTTTAGACACACTGATGAAGATTAAATAGTATATAAATCGGTTGTTAGATAATCATCAAAGGGTACTGCTCATCAATAAATAAATTTATTTTTTTCTTTTCTTAAACCCTGCTAAAAAATTTAAATAGTTATAAGCAACATATATAAAAAGGTGGCGAATCCTCCAATGGCAAAAATCGAAAAAGTGGCGAACCCTCTCCCAGAGGTGGCGAAACCTCTGGTGGTGAACATGCAGAGTGGCGAATCCTCTGACATCCATTATACCTACCCGTAAAATCAGCATGAAAAGATAAAAAAAAAAATTAATAATTGAAAAACAACTGTGTTGTTTCATTATGACTGCGTTTTAATTGTTTCTAAAATTCAAGAACTGTCATTACATTGATTCATAAAAACGCACGTTCCAGTTCGTAGTCTAATTTGCTGGTATCCATGTTTGAACTGTTTATGATAAACAAACCCTGCTCAGCAACATGTCTATCAAAAGAAGAAAATAAAAGACAAGCTACGCGATCTAAACAGTCTCTGTCGTGCTGAATTACACATTTTCGTGTAAGCGCAACTTTTCTCGCAATGACAACACTTACAAAAGACAAACGAGCATCATTTAAATTTTGCTTACGTCATATTTTCATTCATTCTTTGAAACCAAAACATAAACAAAACCTGCGTTTCGACAAACGACATGCTCTTTTTCAAAGAACTCTGAAAAAAAAAAATAAATCATCACCAAAACAGGTCCAAATTGAGATACCTCAGCTATGGGAAGTCTGTAATTCAAATTTTTGCCCGTAATATCTGGAAATTTGCCGAAGTTTTCTTCCTCATATTGCAGGGATAGCGCCATTCAGACATCTCGTATGCTAATCAGCTGTTCCTAGCCTCGAAGTGAAAAGGAGGCTACATTCGCAACACTTCCATATGTAACCGGACCGGACCGATGACGTTTCGATCTCCGGCAGCGGTGATAAGATTTCGGTGTCCGAATACGCTCCATTGGTATCATTTGCAGTCTGACCTGGACGTCAGCTGGTGCCTCCATACATTATTACACCAGGACCTGTGATCAGAATCAGAATTGTTTCTAGTGACACGTCAAATGAGTAAGTCCCTAGTTCTCATTAAAGAGAAGATTGGAAGACAGGAAGATATACAAAAGATCGAGATGGTCCAGAGACGGGTGGCTCGATGGGTCCTTAGCGGCTATTCTCCTTACTCTAGTGTTTCAGACATGCTGGGAATCTGGCGCACTCTTGAACAACGGCGTGCTGAATCTCGTCTAGTCCTTTTCTATAAAATGTAACTGGAAAATCGCTGGTCAGATTCAAACCAAATTCGAACTCGTCCGAGATTTTATGCTTGTCCTCGTTTATGAAAAGTTACAAAAAGATCAGATCATAAACGGCTGAGAAAAGCTGGAGACACAATTTTTCACTTATATTTATGTTCAAGGGCAGGTAACTCCAAAGCTGTTCGTCACATGCAGCCCAAATTCGAACTCGACGTAGACTGTAAGCCCCTCCTGGTTATCTGCACATTTGATGAAGATCGGACCACCACAAACCTTAAATCAAAACACCACTTTTTATCCTCACTTTTCTTGTTTCTACTGTATAATACACTAACACTGTGCACTTTTATTCTGTTCTCTCTGTCTGCTTTGATTTTAATTTCTTGCTTTTATCGCATGTTGCGGGGAACCCGGCACGTAATACTCATTTGAGGGTCTATGCCGTATGAAGAGATATATAAGCTACACTATCCTCTACACCTTCAGCAGTGGATATGATCGAATGGGGAAGGGAATTCCAATCTCTAATGGTTCTTGGGGCGGGATAGAATGATTCCTTATAGATATCAGTTCTTTCAGTAGGGCGAATGATACTTTCTACAGTGCTTAGCTGGGAGAACAATGTCAACTGTTGGAATGCTGGCAGCACCCTTTAGACATTTGTATAAGAGTATGAGCCTACTGTCTCTTCTCCTTTTCTTGAGAGACTCCCATCTTAATTTTTCTAGAATTCCAGTAATGCTCCCAATTTCAAAGCAGTAATTGCTTGTTAAAAATCTAGCAGCTCTATTCTGAACTTTTTTAATTTATTCATTAAGGACCACTCCACTGGGGTCCCAGTTGCAACTACCATATTCCAAGACTGGGCGAACAAGTCCGTTCGGTGATGAACCATCACCCGACATTGATAAACAAGGTAGTCATAATTTTAATGATAGCTCTCAGAGGGAAATCAGTACTGCAGCACAAAAGGATAGTATTATAAGAAGTCGAGAAATAAAGACAAAAGGTCCTCAGAAATTGTCAAACCTAAGAACTCATCTTTACACAAGCCCAGCCGAAGTACGTGCCTCCAGACAACAAGGAATTAATTGTGGGAAAGAGAAAGAACGTCATTAAAATTAGTGCTATCGATATAGAGGGAATTAAGTCAAATACCCCATTCTTAGGCGAACTTTCAAAAGAGCAAAATGTCATATGTGTCCAGGAGAACTGGTTGAATGACTAGTTTTTTGGTGTCTCTGATGGGAGCTGTGGGTTAATTGTATCAATTCCTGATCATTGCCCCCATTTCTATTTAATAATTTGATACCAAGCTTTGGATCGTTTGTAAGGTGCTAGATGAGGAAGTGCAGGTGTGGCAATAATATTGCCCGAAACATGATCACATCAAGTCACAATGCTTGAAAAAATGAACGAACGCATCATTGGTATAGAACTGGTAACTTCAGAAAGCAGTATTTTCATTCTTAACGCCTATATGCAACCTCATGGCAGTAACTCTATATTAGACTACAATAAACATTTCCATTTATTACTCAGATTGGTATAAATTTGGTATAGTTACGCCTTAATTACAACCACTGGGTCGGCATCTCTGCTGGTGGATGATTCGCTTGTCCCTGAGGATATCATCAGCTCAGTATCTATCAGTTCCTTAGTGCTGAGGTTGATACTGCGGTGTTGACGCCAGTACTCAAGAACTGATTTAAATAACTATATTATATCTTTAATTTTTGCAGTATAAAATTCTAATTTTTCTAAAACTATGACTGATTTGTCAGGTGAGACATGTATCTTAGCGGATTTGGTTGCCACCTTTTGTTATAGTTTAAATTGTGCAAGTCTCGCTACTTTGGACATATCCTTCCTGATGCCAGGGACTTCCGTGGAGTGTGGACCATGTTTGCTGATGTTGGCTCGGTGGGGGACGCCTATAAGTCCTAGGGTAGGCGTCTCGTGCCTGATGCCTCCAGTTTACCTGTCTCATGAGCTAGGTCGGTCTGTGTGTGCTCGGAGGGGGATGTGCTGTGTTTGTCGGGTCTTGTCCATCATCAGTTTCGGTTTTAGAACTTTGGGGTTGAGACACACTGATGAAGATTAAATATCAGACAGGCCCCTGTGTCACTAAATTTGTATAGTTACGCCTTAATTGATAGTGAAATATAGATCAGTAGGTGCGGTTGTGATGTGCGGCGATCTGAACGGAGTGCTCGTTTCATCCAGAATAACCATCATGGCGAGAGGTTGAAAGAGTTTGTAAAAGAGCGTCTGCTCTTATGGTGACAGACTGAAATGGAAACAATACTAACTTTCGTTAGCAACACTGGCAATGGGGAATCGATCCAAGATTGACGATATTTTATGTACAGAGACTGGAATATTGAACGTTACGAAAACTGAAGATAAACATTATCTGAACCAATCAGCACATACAGTTCTACAATGAATGTGAAGATAGACTTATCAGTTAATAAAGGGGGAAAACTAACATATCAAAACAAGTTTCTAAACTAATATGGGAGAAAATTGATTCAGAAAAGATTCAAGAAGTACTGTCTAAGGAATTAGCATCACTACACGACAGCCACTATAAGGATTCTGATGAAAATTTGTTGGTCATGCAGGATTGGCTAAATCTGCGGCCTTAAAATCGATGCAAAGTAGAACCATCAAACTACAGGGTCCTCGTTTCCGGGCATTAGCAATTGAAAAAAAAAGTAAAACCACTTATATCAGGTGGAAAGAGAATGGTTCACCAGGTCCTGGTAGAGATACTTATGTTCTGAGACAAAACGCAAAGAAAGAACTCCGTCAACAATTGAGAAGGGAAAATTTTAACTGTAAAGAACATTTTTACTCTAGGCTTATCTCTTCTGGAACAAGGTCTATCGGAACCCGAATTTTTGGTGACTTAATCGATTTAAGCCACCCCCCCCCCCCCACACACACACACACACACACATACACACCAGTGGAATTCGTTTCACTGACCGTTCCAAGGCGGTTCTTCTGTCGCGGTTTATTTTTGTTATGGGTTGTTTTTGAGTGTTTGTATCGCTTATATTATTTTGTTTTGGATAGCCAATTGGCCATTTTGTGGGAAAGTAACTGTCCTTTTGGCTTTCCGCTATTGATGTTTCCTTTAGGGTCTGTTGTTTCATGTTTGTGTTTCTTTCCCTTTGTGTCTCTGATTGGAGCTGTGGGTTAATTGTATCTATTCCTGATCATCGCCTTCACTTTTATTTAGTATATACATTCAGACAAATATATAAATGCAATGACTCCAGTACCCAATTTCGTAAAATCATTCTTCGATATAAAAAGATAGCACACAACGTAAATGTTATACGACTGACTGCATGCATGGTAGTTAACCCAATTACGGTTGACAGCTTTGCTTCCCTCTTTAATTGCACGCCGGTGGGTCAGGCCTCAGATTCTATGACGGTTCCAGCGCAAAGGCTTACTGAGAATCTAATTTTTTGTAATGTTGATTGGTGACTGATGCTCTGTTTACGGTAGGGCCTATCGGAGTCTTCTTTTGCTCCAGCATTTCAGTGGTTCCTCACCGTTGTTTCATCTCTGTGGTTCTTGGATTTTGGTGTTCACGGAGATGTTGCACTGATGAGTTAGGAGGTTTTCATGCGGACTGAATAAATCATTTGTCTAAATCGCGACGGTAATAAGGGCAAGGATTGTGGCCACGTAAAATCGATTTAAGCCCTCCCCGGTGGAATTCGTTTCTGGGACTGTGGGGAAGAGCTCATGATCGACTTCTTGCAAAAGGGTCAAACAATTAACGGGGCCCATTTCTACAGATGAAAAAAGAAAAAAAAAAGAAAAAGAAGAAAGCTTCGATTAGTCATTTTGTTGTTGCAGGACAACGCTCCAGTCCATTCAGCACAAATGAAGATGGCAGAAGCTGAAAGAGATGGCTTTGAAATATTGCCCCATGCCCCTTACTCACGGGTGGATATTGCACCGTTTTGACAACGGGTCTTGGAGAAATAGATTGATTGGACAGCATTGTGCTTCCGTATAGAAATGAAACAGACCGAACTTTAGAATTAGAAAGTCTCCAAGTCGGCTCAGAAAAGGTGGTTCGAATCGGACCGCCCCTTAAACCCAACCGTTTTTTTTTTTTTTTTGGCGATAGGGCTTGAGGTGTCATTTCATCTCAATATCGGGGTAAAATTTCCACAAAATTTGAAGCAACGTCTCCAAAATGACCTATATATATTTTTTATGGGCACATAAAATAGAAGTGAAGGCAATGATCAGGAATCGATACACAACCTGAACACAATCAAATAAAATGAAATCCCGCATGCGTGCTCAACAGTTTCAAAGTGATGATGACGTCATTGGTGATGTTTCAGAGTATCTTGAAGCTCAAGACGCAGCCTTCTTCAAGGAAGAAATTGCAAAATAGAAGTGGAGGCAATGATCAGGAATCGACACAATCAACCCACAGCTCCCATCAGGGATACCAAAAGGGAAAAACAACACAAACATGAAATAACAGACCCTAATGGAAATACCAACAGCGGAAAGCCAAAAGGACAGTTTCTTTCCCACAAAGCTTGATCATCGATGGACTGCTTACATTGAAGTTAACGGAGGTAATGGTGGGAAGTAATGCATGGAATATGACCTTTTATTGCCGCACTTCTAGTTTCTAGTCATTTCAGTGTCTTCAACACTCATAATTAATTATTAATTGAGTCGGTGCATGACAAAACCTACAATAAAACCTGTGCTATCGTCGAAGACTCAGTTCAACCGGCCCGTCAGATCAGCCTGGTAGGAGCATTCTTTTGTTATCCTATGAATATCCCAGATGCTATAGAAGTCTCGTGCGAACAGCGAAGACTCTGATCAGACTGCGCGGATGTGCAGGCTGATCTGAGTGTTAGCTGGTCGCACAGGTCTCATTGTAGATTTTGTCATGCGCCGGCTCAATTGATATACATCTAAATCGGGATTATCGATATCATAAACTCAGCAAATCTTTTTTCTAAATTTCATAGTCGTTATTTCGATTAAGTTTCAAAACGCTGTGTTGTACTAGAACTTCTACTGCAACAATGCCTGTCTGAACCAGAATTTTATGGTGAATTAAGTATATAAATTCAGATACGCATTGCCCCGTCACAAAGAGACTCCAGGTTGGTGGAGCATTGCCTGTGGCACCCCTTGGTGTCACTGAAAGAGTCTTGTCATAAGGAACATCAATAAATATGACTGAGGGGCGTGGCTCTGAATAGTTTCTCAGACATTTGGCCACGTGTGAAGTGGACGGATGGGGCATAGCCCACTTGCACCTTGTGATACTCCTAGATTGCTGTCGTTGAATGTGTCTTATCACAAGGAACAAGAATATGTATGGTTTATGATTTAGATTTTCTTAGTTCGGTGGTTAAGTTATCACTGTTCTGGAAAGGTAGAACATTAAAGTTAAAGCTGTAAATTCTATCAGCCTATAGTTCTTGTAGCACATATTTTCTGCTTTTGACTTCAATCAATCATTCACTATTCGCTTATTCATTTTTGTTTTTAGTAAACAAGCTAAAGGCTTTCTTTTCTGTAAAGCTGTAAAATATTTTGGAAAGAAAACTATGTTTGCTGTATGAAGGGAGTTATATTTGTAAATAACATTTTAAGGTTGATGTTTCACTCATATGTAGAAAGTTTACATCCTTTATGTGTGTCATTTCTTTAAAGAGAACTAATCACATTTTGGAAAAGACAGTCAATTCAATAATGTAACTGTACAGTCAATCATCTAGTTGTAACTGTACAGAACAACGGCTCAGTTGTCTTCAGATATTCAACTGTTGCCATTTTGTAATTCTGAGAGGAAGAGCAACTAGTGCTATCATGGTTCCACTTGTTGCTTAGAGTGACAGCACATTTAGCTCTTTTCAATTTAGTTACTGACTTTTGTTGAAGCTAAAACATGTTGCTGTATAAACAAAAATTGTGAATATATTTCATTGTTGAATTGTTATTTATCATATGACCTCGCGTCTGAGAGCGTAATAACGCCATGTAATATTTTCGATAATCCACTAGTGGATTAAATATGCAAATTAGGTAGATATGTCCCGTAACGTTACATGTACGACGTCCTTAACGACGTCGTGTTTACTTATGGCGGAATATTGACATTTTTGTAAACAATCGTGAATAAAATGCGTTTTAAATGTCATATGATAAATATAATCTTGCATTCGTGCTCATGTATTATTGAATTTATTAAACTCGTTGACGAAAAGGGATAAAATGCTCGGCAAAGCCTCGCATTTTATCCCTTTTCCTCAACTCGTTTAATAAATTCAATAATACATGAACACTCATGTAAGATCCTCTATATATATTGTGATTTGCTATTCTTACTGTTCTCACTCCTCCTATCTTATCTATTGTTTTGAGCGACAAAGCATGTTGATAACGTATCTGTGAATAGTTTTTATTGTTGTAATTTTGTTCATTCATATACCTTGTGTAATTATTTTTTTGAAATAGTGTCATTATTTTATGCTTTAGACAGAGAGCCTTTCCTTTTCGGAACCGTATTCCTATTTTGCATTCAACAGTATTTGAGTGCATTTTGAATTGCTCCGCATTCTTTTGTGTCTTATTTTTTCATCTACTGTTACTTTGACCTTATTACTTGAACATTTGTAGTTTGAATTATTTTGTAAGAATTATTTATTTTTTTTTTTGGTTTTGGTTTTACGGCCCTTTCAAGATTATTTCACTCATATCGAGCCGATCGTTAATCAGAGGTGGGCGAAAACCGGAGTACCCGGAGAAAAACCACCTGACCTTCCGTTGCAGAACTTTGTAAGAATTAATTTCATTGTTTGATTCTTGATCAATACATATTTCATCGCTTACCATCTTTTGAGAAACATTTTGTTCTCATTGTTGCTATCCCATTTGCTGCTTAGAGTGGAGCTATATGGCTATTTATGAACCCCAGATATGCCAAAATACATTAAGAGCATTAGTTAGAACGTAATCAAGTGTTTTGCATGTTTTGAATATTTTCCCAAATATGGCTTGTCTGATTTAATGTCCAAAACCAAGTTGTTACCGGTTTCAATTTTTTATGAAATTTTGCGACAATCATTTACACATGTGTGGCCTATTTTTATATTAAAATGATAGGCTGACAAGAACTGCAACTGAGAAAAATAAAGTTCAAATGTGCCAAAATATAAATATGGAGTAGAAACTTGGGGGTAACTTGAAACAAATTTAAAGATACAAGTCCTCATAAGAAGCAAATAAATAAGTGTGTGTAAACACATTTTTTAACTATGGTTGACTGTTTCTATAAAAAATGTCACATCCAGAACATCCATTTTAGATAGATTTAAAATGGCTTTTTCTGGGGTACACATACCTTGAGGTCTATTTTTATTGGAACCCCCCTATTTAAGCAAGGAAAACAGATAAAGGAGGAAATTCATCTTTAGTACAAAGGACCTTTCCTAGGCTACAACTGTGTATAATATTGTTAGATTCTGTGCGTGGACAGAGTCCTATGTAAATTTACTATCCTTAAATGAAAATGGCATTACCGTATTCGACCTATTTACCACACCGTGCGCTTAGTTTTTTCAAAATTGTATGGAAATATTGTGGGGAAAAATCTACCTAATAAGCGCACACTCAATACGAAAAAAAATACGAATAAAAAGCTTCCGATATGATTATTTTATAAAGTATAATTTCAGCATAGGGATTCAACTCAATATGGATTTGTTGGGAGGTTACTGTGAAGTGTGAGCTTGTGTATTTTTTTCCAGAAAAAGCTTGGGTGTGCGCTTATAGGAGCATGTGCGGTAAATAGGTCGAATACGGTAAGTGTTTTACAATACAAAATAAGCTATTTCGTTCTCTTTATAAATTTTGGTGCATTGTCTTCAGTCTGACATCACGAAAACATGCCTAGATAAATTTGACCCCCTTGAACCACACTTTTATATAGAAAAACTGGGGTTTACGGGGGTAAACCTTATTTTCCTTATTTCTGCTCGATTATATAGATATTTTGAGCAAAAATAAGAAAAATGTCACAATTTTTCATCTGAAATATTTCATTTTTTCGGTGGTAAAATTTACAATGTATTTGAATAGGCGTGTTTTCGTAATGGAGCTCATCGGATACTTAATTGATTGAGCTTAATATATTTGTTCAAATAAACTTTTGTTTGTCAACTCATTTTTACTTTTAACATAATTTCAAAACTGTTCTTAAGAAGAGGACTGAATGATGTCCCTTTATAATGGTATTTATGGAATAAAAGGAAGCGACGGCTTAGATGTTGTTTATTGGCCGACTTCAACTGAAGTCAATGGATACCTTTGGCTACTTTGGTTGCTGTTCCATTTTCCTATATCACGCCTACAGCAAGGGTCAAAGTTAGGCAAGTCCATAAAGACTGCTACCTCCATTTTAAAGAGTGCTCATGAGTGCGCATGCGTGGAAAACCGGACTTACTTTTCCTCAAGGCACGGTATCATTGGCTTTACTGACATGCGCAGGCACTGATCACATGACCTGCCAATAGTACTAGCAGTCTATGTTCAGCTGATACCATCGTTGCTATTTGACGTACTGTGTCGGCCTGAATCCAATGGATACCTTTGGTTTATTTGGTTGCTGTTCCATTTTCCTATATCACGCGTACGGCAAGGGACAAAGTTAGGCAAATCTATAAACAGTCATAAACCGAAGACTGCTAGCTCCATTTTAAAGAGTGCCCAGCAGTGCTCATGCCTGGAAAACCGGACTAACCATTCCTCAGGGCACGGTATCATTGGTTTTATTGACACGGGCAGGTACTGACCACATGACCTGCCAATAGTACTAGCCGTCAGTGTTCTACTGATACCGTTGTTGCTATTTGACGTACTCGGTGGTTCGAGGTGAAGTCGGCAAATTATACTGATTTTAATCAACGGGCCTCCGTGGCCTTGTGGATAAGAGCGCTGACTCTTAAATTATTAGGTCTCTCACCGCTGTGGTTCGAGCCTGGCTCGGCTCATATGTGAGACGCCAAGTTTTGCAACGGAAGGTAAGGTGGTTTTCCTCCGGGTACTCTGGTTATTGCCCACCTCTGATTAACGATATGAGTGAAATAATCTTGAAAGGGCCGTAAAACCAACAAAAAAAAAAAAAAAAAAAAAAAAACAACAACAACAAAAAAAAAAAAACAACAACAACTGATTTCAATCATTGGAAAACATGAGTTGTTTGTTTGTTTGATTTGAAGTTTAACGTCCCCGTCAACACTGTATAGGTCATTTTGGCGGCGTTGCTTCCAATTTTGTGAGACTTTTACCCACTACTGAGATGAAATGACATGTCAAGCCCTGTCGCCCAATGAAACCAATAGGGTTTATAAGCATGGACGGTCCGACTCGCACCGCTTTACCTGGGCAGACTTGGATCCTTCAAGCGGTTTACCAGTTCTCGTGTGCGGTCGGTTTCAGCTCTGCGTGGAAGCATCATGCAGCCCATTTATTTCTTCAAGCCCCGACGGGCGGGGGCCGGGAAACATGAGTTGGTTTTTGTGAACAACAACGGCTCAGATCAGCCTCTGCATAACCGCACAGTTAGATCAGCATATTTGTGTTTGCTTCTCCGATAGGACAATACGTCATCACGTGAACAGGTCCGTGTAATGAACAACCATCTAACCAGACTTTATATAGAGAAAACTGGGGGTTACGGGGGTATTCGTTATTTTTATCATTTCTGCTCCAAGACATAGGTTGTGGGTACTCGTTAGAACCGCCTCAATGAGGCGGTTCTAACGAGTACCAATAACCTTTGTTTGCAATATACATAAGAATAATCTCACGGAAAAGTTTGGAGATGTGAAAAAATGCGCTATGACGCACGGGTGTGTTATCGTAATGTCTAGTGTATACACCTAGCAGTCAAAACCCAACCTAGTCTGTGTAGCTAAGCAACACAAACCTCAAAGATGTGTTCTCTGGTGACGGAGTTTGTGATATTTATCCACGTCAATGGAAAGAGTGACTCGATCATGCGCGCACAGGGGAGACGAATAATCAGCATATGCATCCTCTCAAAAAGGTAATCATCACGTTACTTATGCGTCCTCTCAAACATTATCATCGGTTACCCAGCAGGCACTCAACGTTGAACTAACGTTTCAACGTTAGATCAACGTTGAGTCAACGTTTTGTGCCTGCAAAACTAGTAACTAGTTTTTTTTTAAAAACCCAACTTTTTATAGAGAAAACTTAGGTCTTTAGGGGAATGCATTCCAAGACATATGAGCCGGGTCCCAGAATTTCCTACAACTTACATGTACGCACAGCGAAGAATCAGATCAACATGCACGTCAATAGTCTAACCAGAGACTTCTCTTGCTGCATGAAGGGGAATTGGACCCTTGGCTATCCTAAAAGCGCACAACGAAGACTGATCAAACTGCGCGGATGCGCAGGCTGATCTGAGTCTTCGTTGGGCGCACATGTTTTATTGTAGTTTTGTCATGCGCTGGCTCATATGTTGTAGGTACTGCCAGTGTCCCAGCACACGAGCCCAGTCTCGATTTTACCTTTTGAGCGGCGCTCTGACGTCGCAGGGAGCGCTGCTATGACTTTACCGGTACCTGGAGTTAGTACCTGGTCAGCGATAGTCACGTGAACAAATGTAGGTGGGAAGCGTCTGTGGTTAGTATCTGTGGGTCGATTAATAATAATAATAAAAAAAACTAGACATGTGTCCAAAGTACACAGATGCCCCCGCCATATATCTTTGTCGATATGGCTTGTACCCATTCTCTAGAATGGCACAGGGGTGTCCGGAGGGACCCGGAGCTGTCCACAGGGACCCAAGGTCTGTGTCAGTGAATGCATCTTATCATAAGGAACAATAATATATATGGTTAAGTGGTGGGGATATGAATTGTTTCTGAGATATAAGGCCTTTTATGAATTGAAGGGGGCGGGGCATGGTCCGGGGTTGACCAGAGGGAGACAAAGTCTGTGTCTTAGAATGAGTCATATCATAAGGAACAATAATATGTATGGTTTAGGTGTTCGAATCTGATTAAGTCTGATTCAGTCAATGCATCTTATCATAAGGAACAATAATATATATGGTTAAGGGGTGGTGACATGGATAGTTTCTGAGATATAACGAAGGGGGCGGTGCATGGCCCAGGGGGGACCCAAAGTCTGCGTCTTGGAATGTGTCATATCATAAGGAACGATAATATATATGGTTTAGGTGTTCGAATCTGATTAATTTTCAAGATAATTAGGCGGGGCATGGGCCGGGGGTGACCGGAGGGACCCAAATTCTTTGTCTTGGAATGTGTCATATCATAAGCAAACCCAATGTCTGTATCAGTCAAAGCATCTTTTCATAAGGAACAATAATATATATGGTTAAGGGGTGGGGATATGGATAGTTTCTGAGATATAAAGACTTTAATGAAGCAAAGGGGGCGGGGCATGGCCCAGGGGTGACTGTAGGGACCCAAAGTCTGTATCATGGAATGTGTCATATCATAAGGAACAATAATATATATGGTTTAGGTGTTCGAATCTGATTAATTTTCAAGATAATTAGGCATTTTGACAGTTTTGCATACAAATTTCTATATAAATGGGGGTGGGGGGGGGGTGGGGGTGGGGGGGGGGGAAGGAGTCGGGATGGACCCAATGTCTGTATCAGTCAATGCATCTTATCATAAAGAACAATAATATATATGGTTAAGGGGTGGGGATATGGATAGTTTCTGAGATATAAAGACTTTAATGAAGCAAAGGGGGCGGGGCATGGCCCAGGGGTGACCGTAGGGATCCAAAGTCTGTGTCATGGAATGTGTCAAATCATAAGGAACAATATATATGGTTTAGGGGTTCGACGAATCCGATTAATTTTCAAGACATTTAGACATTTTGACAGTTTTGCATACAAATTTCTATATAACGGGGTGGGGGGGATGGGGGGGGGTCGGCATGGACCCAATGTCTGTATCAGTCAATGCATCTTATCATAAGGAACAATAATATATATGGTTAAGGGGTGAGGATATGGATAGTTTCTAAGATATAAAGACTTTAATGAAGCAAAGAGGGCGGGGCATGGCCCAGGGGTGACTGTAGGGACCCAAAGTCTGTGTCATGGAATGTGTCATATCATAAGGAACAATAATATATATGGTTTAGGTGTTCGAATCTGATAAATTTTCAAGATAATTAGACATTTTGACAGTTTTGCATGCAAATTCCTATATGACAATTTTGACCTGTTACGCAATCTGACCCCTAGGCCCACCCAGGGGCACGACTTTGGGTCAACTTGAACATGAACTGATAGGTCTTGGTCTGAGTAGATGTCATACCAAATTTCAACTTTGTAGCACAACAGGTAAAAAAATTATATGCAAGTCCGAGGTTTCAGCTCGACATTTCAGCCCGAGGTGGTTACGAACGGGACATACGCACGAACGCACGTACGCACGTACGCACGTACGGACGTAACATCACGGCGAAACGCTATATGCCCCACTCCTGCCAAGGCAGGCGGGGGCATAAACACACACACACACACACACACACACAAAATAACCGGAAACTAATAGAAACTTGCAACTTTGCTCTGGACTAGAATAGGTGCGGATCAGCCTCTGGAACTATCCAAAATGTGCTACCTTCCAAAGTTCTCGCAGCTTGAAGGATTTTTGTCCATATGCATGATCTATTACCGCGATCACACAACGTTGAATCAATGTTGAAACTTAGTTTTCAACATTGTTTCAAATTTGTTTCAACGTTAATTCAATGTAGAGTGTCTGCTGGAACTGTTCTTGCTGATGTTATCTACACATTTTCGTACCTGAACGCACATCACGAAAACACGCCTATATGATTTTGAACCCCTTGAATCCCACTTTTAAATAGTATAACTGGGGTGTACAGGGGTAAACCTTATTTTTAGGTACACATTCTCGTACCTGAACGCACATCACGAAAACGCGCCTATATGATTTTGAACCCCTTGAACTCCACTTTCATATAGTAAAACTAGGGTGTACAGGGGTAAACCTTGTTTTTCTTATTTCTGCTCTAAAATATAGATTGTGGCTATTCGTTAGAACCGCCCCGATGACAAACTATATTTTTAGCAGAAATAAGAAAAATATTACAAATTTTCGTCTAAAAATTTTCCTTTTTTCGGCGGTAAAATTTACAATGCGTTTGTATAGGCGTGTTTTCGTAATCATAAGGGGATTCCTATATAACTTATCCCTTATCCTGCTGAATATGAAAATTAGCCACACCCATTTCTGAATGACAGCCAATCAGATTACATGATATACTGTTTGCCTTCAAATTCAAAAACTGAATGACAGACTGTGTAGATCCGGATCAGATGGCTTCTTGAGAAGCCATCTGATCTGGATCTACACTGTTTGCAAAGGTAGGGATTGTCGTGAACAGCAGGAAAAGGGTTAATGTTGACTAGGTTTATAGAACATTGTCATGAATACATTCAAAAGTTTCAATAGGCCATAACATACTGAGCCACCCAAAATGGAGTGCGGGGAGGTAAATTCTGTTTGAACTGCCTATATCTGGTGGAGTAAAACTACTAAACTACGAGTATGTCAAGGTCTTTGTATTGAAGTTTCTCTGCCCTGCAGACACACTGCCATCACGAAAACACGCCTATATGATGTTGACCGCATTGAACCCCACTTTTATGTAGTAAAACTGGGGTTTACAGGAGTAAACCCTACTTTTCTTTTTTCTGCTCTAAACTATAGAGTGTGGGTACTCGTTAGAACCGCCTCGTCGTAATATATTTCTTATTTCTGCTCAAAATACAGATTGTGGGTACTCGTTAGAACCGCCTCATCGAGTATAGATTGTGGGTAATCGTTAGAACCGCCTCGATGAGGCGGTTCTAACGAGTACCCACAATCTATATTTTGAGCAGAAATAAGAAAAATATTACGATGAGGCGGTTCTAACGAGTACATACAATCTATATTTTGAGCAGCAATATAAGAAAAATATAACGGTGAGGCGATTCTAACGAGTACCCACAATCTATATTTTTGGGCAGAAATAAGAAAAATATTGCGATTTTTATCCGAAAATTTTATTTTCCCTTTTTTTTTGTTTGGGGGGGGGGGGGGGGCGTAAAATTTACAATGTATTTGAATAGGCGTATTTTCGTAATGATTAATTGAGTCAACTTTGAATCAATGTTGAAAAACGTTTTCAACCCATATGTGCCTGCTTGATACTACGCTGAGTTAGCCTTGCTACAGGACAGCCAGACAATGGGGCATTAGTTTAGAAAAATCAGATTTGATAAAACATTTAAAAAAAATAAAAGTATTGTAATTTCACACAAAATTTACTTATTTTCAGCTGTTTGGTACCTACCGACAAATCCTTAAAATCTGTTAATTAAAGCTGAGCTGATAATCCAGCTCTACACCTAAGTTAAGGGCTTTACCGTCTCTTCACCTAATGTCGCACCGTTGAACACATTGAAAACATTGAGCAACTGTCGGAAAAAGAGTTTTCCCCAATATTTATTGCTTGGAATTTTGCAGGCATGGCCAACTTTATCTGACATTTTACCTATTCACCTGTTCCGTGACAGTCACACTAAAAGTCAATATTGGATTGTCTCCCTTTGACTGAGGCCTATGATATATATCTGTTGTGTAATCTCAACTGTGTTATAATCCGGCTGTGTGTGAAATCATATTCGCCTTTTTGACCCCGGGGGATACTGAACGAGAATCGCTCATGCCAATAGATGTCTAGTTCATTTCGGACTGGCTGTTTTGGTGTGGCCTGAGTTTATCTCCAATAAAGTTATATTCTGTTTTGTCGTTACTAAAGTCTTAACGAGAGAAATAATTACTCTTTTTGTGAAACCGTTAAAAGTGAGCCATTTGGTGCCTAACACAAAATATTATTGGTTCAATTTTTTTTTTTGTTCTGGAAGGAAATAGTCCACTGTATATATTAGAAAAAAAAACTTTAATAGTTTATGGGTGTCAGTTGAGTTATTTTAAATGAGATTATTTAGAAATGCAACATATCCACAAGTCCATGTAATGAAAACCCCTCTATACCCCACTTTACATAGAGAAAACCGAGGTTTACAGGGATTTACATTTTCTATTTTCTGCTCTAAGACCTAGGTTGTGAGAACTCCTTGATGAGGCGGTTCTAACGAGCATCACGACCTATGTATGATTGGTGTATACGTAAAAGAAAATTGCCACACATTTTATCACAAAAATGACAGATGAGTGGGGTGGAATCTTCCACCATTAATGATTTGTTTGCCTTTGGTAATCACAGAACCATTTTATATTTGATAAAATGCTCGTTTCTTTTCCTAAAACACTCTTATGGGCCTACGTGGCCTAGTGGATAAGAGCGCTGACTCTTAATCATATGATTTCTCGCCGTGATGACTCGGGTCACATGTTAGACGCCAAGTTCTGTAACGGAAGATCAGGTAGTTTTTCTCCGGATACTCTGGTTTTCGCCCACCTTCATTAGGAAAACATGCCAATATAATTTTGACCCCCTTGAACCCCACTTTTATATAGCAAAACGGAGGTTTACAGGGGTACACGTTATCTTTCTTATTTCTACTCTAAAATATAGATTGTGGATGCTCGTTAAAACCGCCTCAATGAGGCGATTTTAACGGGTACCAACACTCTATATTTTGAGCAGAAATAAGAAAAATATCACAATTTTTCATCTGAATTTTTTTTTTTTTTTATCGGTGGTTAAGTTATCAATGTATTTGTATAGGCGTGTTTTCATAATGTGATTCACGATCGGCTCGATATGAGTTAAATGATCTTGAAAGGGCCATAACCGCCCCCATCACCCCTCCCACCCCCCCCACCCACAAAAAAAAACCAAAAAAAAAAACAAAAAAAAAAAAAAACCCTCTTCAAAGTGGTCATATTCTTTTCTGGGATTTATCCCAGTACAAACATTTAAGCACGCTCTAGCCCCGACTTGGCACATTTAACAGTGTGATGGGAGTTTTAATCGAAAATGTAAAAATAAGTCCCTCACTGAATGATCCAATCAAAGCTCGCTGACAAAGCGAGTGAGGGGAGCTTACTGCCGGAGTTGAGAATGTAGCCCGGTTCGGTTTGGTATCAGTCGTACCCCTTTTGGGAATCCCGGAAAACCCCAATGTCACTATTTAGGTTACAGTTCCTTTGTTTCTGTTTACCCTGTGTTGTTGTTTGTATAGATACCGTTTATTGTTCTTTTTGCACTCTTTCAACATGCTATTTTATTAGGTTGTCGTTTAAACATGCGAAATTGTGATCAAAGCTCCGGCAACACCAGTTCAGTGCTCATGATATTAGCAAGTCCTTTTAATTGCTCATATTATGAGTACTGGTAATCTGCTTAGACGGTCTAAGCCTGTCCAGGAAAATTGCTGCAAGTCGGCCCGAGCATGCTTATAAACCCTATTGGTTTCATTGGGCGGCAGGGATTGAGATGTCATTTCATCTCCATGTCGGGTAAAAATCCCTCAAAATTGGAAGCAACGTCTCCAAAATGACCTAAATAGTGTTGACGGGGATGTTAAACCTCAAATCAAATAAAACAAACAATTGCGCTTTGTTTATTAACCCGTATATGTACCGGCCCCGATAGCTCAGTTGGTAGAGTGTCCGCTCCGGGGAACGGGAGGTCTGGGGTTCGATCCCGGGCCGCGACATACCAAAGTCGTTAAAAATGGTACTAGCTGCTCCTCGCTTGGCACTCAGATTTACAAGGAAGAGCTAGGACTGGTCGATCCAGTGTCAGGATAATGTGACTGGGTGTGGTATCATGTACTGTGTCTGGGACATGATACTTCAGTGAGGCAGCACTATAAACGTGAGCATTGAGCTCCCTGTCGCAACCAGACACCGTCGTGATATGACTGAAAAATTGTTGAAAGCGACGTTAAACCCGAATTCACACACACACACATTACTATATGTTGGACAAGTCCATTTGTCATACAAGCTTGCCCCCGCCCATAGGGGCTTGAAGATATATTATATGGGCTGCATGATGCTTCGACGCAGAGCTGAATCCGGCCCGCACACTAGTACTGGTAAACCGGTCGCTTAGAGGATCTAAGCCTGCCCAGGAACCGAGGTGCGAGGCGGACCGTCAATGCCAATAAACCCTATTGGTTTCATCGGGCTTCAGGGCTTGAGATGTGATTTCATCTCAATGTTGGGTGAAAGTCCCACAAAATTGGAAGCAACGTCTCCAAAATGACCTATACAGTGTTGATGGGGACGTTAAACCTCAAATCAAACAAAATCATACAAGGGGTGGTAAGCCTATTTTTCGTTTGCAAATAGTGCAGGCTCTGCGGCGTTTGATCTGGGCCTGCACTCTTTGCCAAGATACTCCTTTGGGGTTTCCCCGCCGATATTGGGTTAACTTATTCCAGTAATATGATTATGCTTATCGTCCTCGAATAAGTACATGTACCAATTCAGAAACGCAGCGACTGCTGATCAGGTTCTACACTGTGTGGTTCAAGTATAGGAATCGTTAACAGTTAGAACAAATCTGACACTTCCAAAATATTGTCACCGGCCTCGGAAGGCTCAGTCGGATGCGCGTCTGACTGGTGATCAGGAGGACGCGGGTTCGATACCTGCCGGGCTCGGTAACATTCTTTCGTGGAGATTGATCATGGTCTTTCTGTCCCTTCCGCTGATTCAAGAAGGGCAGTTGTCAGTTTCGCACTGTACTGGTTAACCGCTTACGTATAAGCTTGCCCAGGAAAAGTGTGAATAGGTAAACTGACCGGCTCACAAATGACCTAAAATAGTGTTGACAGGTCCAGTAAACTCCAATACAAACAAACAAAATCCAAAATATTGTCGGATACCGGGCCCGTACGCGGGGGTCGTGGGGGTGGGGGGGGTGGGTTAGAAGTGCAAACGCACTCCCCTTTTTGGAAAATTATCTCAAACTCTTCACCAGAAGTGACGTTTACAGCCCCTAACCCGGTAGCTTATGGCCCCAAGTCAAGATTTTCTTAAGAATCGCCCCCCATACCCCTTCTGCAAAATACCTGAGGTTCCATTGGAAGCACAGAATACACCAAATAAACGAAAATAGCAGACTCGGTTTTATTGCGTCTGTTCATGACCAATTCTGTTCATCATGAAAACACGCCTATATAATTTTGATCCCCATTAAACCCCACTTTTATATAGTAAACCTGTGGTATACAGGGGAAAACCTTATTTTTATTATTTCTGCTCTAAAATAAAGATTGTGCATGGGTACTCGTTAGAACCGCCTCGATGAAGTGGTTCTATCGAGTACTCACAATCTATATTTTCAGCAGAAATAAGAAAAATATGGAAATTTTTCATCTTAAAAATTATCTATTAGTCAGCGGTAAAGTTTACAACATATTTGTACAGGCGTGTTTCCGAAATGTCAAAGAAACCACTATAGGGTAAAGGGGACGGACCAATTTGCACCACTTCAGACCTTTTAAACAGTTTACTAATACTAAAAAGTTCAGTCCGTTTCAGTTCTGTGCAAAAAACACCATGCAGCCCAATCTATTTCTCCAAGCCCTGATGGGCGGGGGGCACCAACACTTCATTGGTAGGCTTCATGGGGATAATTATACAAAAACATAACCAATTAAATAAAGAATATAATTTAATAAGATCACAACCTTCAATATCACAGCACTAACAGGAATTTAAAATGGACAAAAATGTGCAGCAAAAACAACAAATACAAATATATTTTTATTGTTAAGCAAACCTTTGCAATTCAATGCCATCTTTGCTCTAGGAATGGTCCTTTTCTCTGATGGTTCTCTGCAAAGTACTGGTATTTTCTTTCATTCTTTTATACTCTAAACAGAGATTCTGGGTGCTCATCTGCATTCAGGTTGTATTCATCAGGAAAACTTGCATCTTCTGATTAGATGCTTGATCGTGTTGTCGATCCATGGCACACTATGCTTTGTTTTGGTCCATCAC
This sequence comes from Lucinisca nassula, assembly GCA_963580285.1. Lineage (NCBI taxonomy): Eukaryota > Metazoa > Mollusca > Bivalvia > Lucinida > Lucinidae > Lucinisca > Lucinisca nassula. The sequence goes on from OY757019.1 coordinate 33,364,841, forward strand.
GAAAACACGCCTATATAATTTTGACCCCCTTGAACCCCATTTTTATATAGTAAAACTGGGGTTTACAGGGGTAAACCTTATTTTGCTTATTTCTGCCCTAAAATATAGCTTTTGGGTACTCGTTAGAACCGCCTCATCGAGGCGGTTCTATCGAGTACCCACAATCTATATTATGAGCAGAAATAAAAAGATATCACAATTTTTCATCATAAAATCTCATTTTTTCGGCTAAAAAAATTATATTGTATATGTATAGGCGTGTTTTCGTAATGATTTTCGTCGGAATAAACCTCTCCGAAGCCGTAGTTAATTCGGTCTTAAAATTGACCCACAAAATTCGAAGCAACATCTCCAAAATGACCTATTCAGTGTTGACGGGGACGTTAAATCTCAAATCAAACAAAAGCTTACACCCGTGGACAAAAATCTGCTCAAACTCCTATGAAGTACCTTTCAATTAATCTCTTTGCATCAAGTTAGTTTGACAAGCAAATGTCATCTATCATAGAATTCTAAAACCGGGCCAAGCAATGTACATTTTCACAAGCACTTCTTTCCTTGACATTTGAATGTAATTTGCTTGGACAGTGCTGGAGTCTGCAATGAAATGCACACCACTTTGTGTTTTGAATTTATTCCTGGCTTGCAGTTGATTGGCATGATAAGACATTTTGAATGATGTTTAAGATCAAGATGAAATGAGGCTCATCAAAGTTTGAACAGCTTTGTGCCGGCAGGGGTAACAGAGGTTGCATTGTTATAATAATGAATCAAGGGAGAGGTATACAGTGTGTGTGTGTGTGAATTCGGGTTTAATGTCGCTTTCAACAATTTTTCAGTCATATCACGACGGTGTCTGGTTGCAACAGGGAGCTCAATGCTCACTTTTATAGTGCTGCCTCACTGAAGTATCATGTCCCAGACACATTACATGATACCACACCCAGTCACATTATCCTGACACTGGGTCGACCAGTCCTAGCTCTACCCCGTAAATCTGAGTGCCAATCGAGGAGCAGCTAGTACCATTCTTAACGACTTTGGTATGTCGCTGCCCAGGATCGAACCCGTGACCTCCCGTTCCCCGGAGCGGACACTCTACCAACTGAGCTATCGGGGCCGGTAATTGTGCTGACAGAATAATCCACAAAATTATATGTTCAAAATTAATACACTGTATAATAAACTAACAATAAAATTTAGAAATATAAACCAAACCAGTGGACAGGTCAGCCAGCTGACTAAACAGTTGAAAACCAAAAGATGTACAGTAAAACTCCTGTATTAAGACCACCTTTGGGTCTGTTCAAAAGTGGTCTTTAAGATGGCCCATGGCCAGAGGACAGTGTGGGCAGAAAACACAAAGTAAGGATAACTGCACCGTTCCAAATAAGCTTTTTAAAGCAGAATTTGTCTTAATTTGAGGTGGTCTTAATAGTGAAATTTCATTGTATACTACATTTCTTAAAAAAGGTAGTACAGAATTTTTCAATATGTCTCCTTCTTTTTCTTAGAACACAAAACATTTGGGTTGATTGACAGTCAAACCAAAGTTACAAACCACAGTGGCGTTTCGTTGCTATGTCCAATTAGTAGGAGTTTTAAATCCACATAACAGTTGTTTGCAGTCAGTAGCCTTGCTATTCTTTTCGCTGTGATACGAGTGTTATATAACGAGAGCACATTGTAAAACGCTGACTCGACCCCTGTTAACAGTGTAGACCCAGATCAGGTGCCATGTTTTGTGGCATCTGATCAGGGTCTATATTGTCTGCCATTCCGTCTACACTTTTTGGACTTCGTGGATTAGGATTTTACGGTACAAATTATAGAACAAGAATTCCACAGCAAAAAGTAATTTACATACAAGATATTTAAGCTATAAAGCACACAAAATGTCAAGCTCATAAAAAAATACTCAAAGGCGTAAATCTACATCACATCACGAAAACACGCCTACATTATTTTGATCCCCTTGAATCCTACTTTTATACAGTAAAACTGGGATTAACAGGGGTAAACCTTATTTTTCTTATTTCTGCTCTAAAATATAGATTAAGGGTACTTGTTAGAACTACTTCATTCAGGCGGTTCTAATGAGTACCCACAATCTACAATTTAGACCAGAAATAAGAAAAAATATCAAATTGTAAACCTAAAATTTTCCTTTTTTTGGCGGTAAAGCTTACAATGTATTTGTATTGGCGTGTTTTCGTAATGAATCGACAAGAGCAAAATTTAATACAGTCGAACTTCAATGGCTCGAACACCTTATGGACCTCGAAAATCTGTTCGAGACAGGGGTAGTTCGAGCCACAGAGGTTTCTGTCAGGAGGCATAACGAGATACTTTTAGACATCTTTTCGGTGTTCTATAATGAAAATGTATGCCGTGTGTACTCGTTAGAATCGCCTCATCGAGGCGATTCTAATGAGTAAACACAGCAAACATTTGCAAGATAAAATACTGAAATCTCCTTAATTATCCCCCACTATTTCTTATGTAGAGGACTTCCCAAGGGGCTCAAGAATGTGTTCGACTCAGCCATGGTAAACGAGCCATCGGTGTTCGAGCCATCGAAGTTCTACTGTATTTGTATAGGCGTGTTTTCGTAATGAATCGACAACAGCAAAAATCAATATTATTAGTCCATACCAAATCACCCTACATCAAACATCACGTTAACAAGTCTGTGAAATGAACACCCAGTAATACCCACTTCATAGAGAGAAAACATGGGCATCTGCTCCAAGACATAGGTTGTGGGTGCTTTATTGTTAGAACCACCCCAATGAAGCACACACAGTTTATAATGAGCACACACAACTTATGTTTAGGGCTTTATAAAGGAAAACAACGCAAATTTTCATCGGAAGAATAACCATTTTTGAGATATGACAGTGTGCCATTTTGTACCGGAAACCCCCGAAAGTGTAGTTGGCAAACAGTGCAGGCCCAGATCCGACGCCGCAGAACTCTGTGTCTGATCATGGCCGCACTATTTGTGAAAAGTTAAGCCATTTTCCAAATAAATTTTGAAGAAAACACAACCTGACACCCCTTTCTTTTGAAATGGAATCCTGGTATAAATAAGGAGGAAGATTCCATTTGGTACATAAAGGGTCAATGAAAACACAAATTTTCAACAAAAGAATAACCATTTTGATTTACACATGAGTATCACAGTGGGTATTATGTCACATGGATGTGTTCTTGTAATGCAATATGACATATGTGTAGAGCACAAGATTCCAAAAATGCACAGTTATTGTACTTATTTTCACATGCCGACTCTTTGCAAATTTCCAAATTTGTGTATACTTCTCGTGGTGAATAACTTTATATAGCGACACCCATTTGTGACTATCAACCAATTTTATTACTTGATATCATTTTATAATTCAGTTCACAAACAGTGTAGATCTACACTATTTGCAATGGTCAGGAAGATAATGGTTTAGGTTTGTGAATGATGTTGCCATCAACAGGACTACCTCAGGCTGTAATCTGCTCCTTGACAAGTTCCCAGTCATTACTGAAATAAAACTGCTGTCATCTGGCACATAACGGAAACACGTCCATACACATACATTGTAGCCTTTATCTCCAAAAAAGGATGAAAAATTGTGATTATTTTCTTATTTCTGCTCTAAATATAGATTGTTGGTACTCGTTAGGACCGCCTCATCGAGAAATAAGAAAAATAAGGCTTACCTCTGTAAACCCCAGTTTTACTATATAAAAGTGGGGTTCAATGGGGTAAAAATTATATAGGCGTGTTTTCGTGATGAAGGCCCACAGACCAAATGCAATACCTGCTGAGATTTACAAAGCAGGAGGTACTCCAGTTGCAAAGTAGATGACAGAGTTATTTCACATAATGTGGAGAAAATAAGCAATCCCTCAATAATTCAAGGATGTGTCAATTGTCCACCTATTCAAACGGAAAGGGAACTGTCAGAGCTGTGACAATCGCCGTGGAATCTCTTTACTGTCAATTGCTGGAAAAGTCCTTGCAAGAGTCCTACATAACCGACTGAATACCTTGAACAGTCAGGGCTTCTACCAGAAAGCCAGTGTGGGTGTAGGAAAGACAGAGGAACAATCGACATGATCTTCACAGCAAGGCAGCTGCAAGAGAAATGCCAGGAACAGAACATGGACCTATACATGATCTTTGTTGACCTCACCAAAACTTTTGACCCAGTCGTGAGGGCCTATGGAAGATCATGGTGAAGTTCATAGCAATGGTGAGACAGTTCCAGGAATGGTAATTTTAAATTGCTTGCACGGCTCCAAAATGATGGTGAATTTTACGATCCTTTCCCTGTGACATATTGAGTCAAACAAGGCTGTGTGTTAGCCCCAACACTGTTCAGCATGATGTTTTCTGCCATGCTCACAGATGCTTTCTAGGATGGTGACAATGACATATTAGGTATCGCTTTGATGGGAAGCTTTTCAATCTCAGAGAGTGCAAGCCAAATCCATGGTGCAGACAGAGGTGCTAGATGAGTTGCTCTTTGCTGATGACATGGCAAAAGGTGCCCCAACAGAAGGGAAGATGCAAAAAGGTACAGATCAAGTATCTGACTCCTGTTATAGTTTAGACCTCACAATCAGCATCAAAAAGACTGAGGTAGTCTATCAGCCTGCGACTGGCAAGCCTTACAAAGAGTCCACCATTACGGTGAAAGGTCAAAGATTGCAAGTGATAGACAAGTTCACCTACCAAGAGCCGTGTACATTGATGATGAAGTCAATGCTATGATTGCCAAAGCTAGTACAGCATTTGCAATTGGCCGATGACGTGGTTGTGTTGGGGATTGAAGTGGGATCAGACTCGATACAAAACTGAAAGTCTTCAGAGCTGTGGTACTGCAAACACTATTGTATGCATGTGAAACGTGGAGAGTTTACCAACGGCATGCCAAAAGACTGAATCACTTCAATACCAGCTGTCTTAGAAAACTCTTAAAGATAAAGTGACAAGACAGGATCCCAGACACGGGAGTCCTGAACAGGGCAGGGATGCAAGGTGTACATACTCTTCTGAAATTAGCACAGTTAAGATGGACAGGCCATGTTACAAGAATGCCTGAGGAATGTTTGCCACAGAAAATTATCTATGGAGAACTAGAAATGGGCAAACGCTTCCAAGGCGGTCAGAAGAAGCGCTACAAGGACACCCTCAAAGTCTTCCTCAGGGACTTCAACATTCCAACAGAGTCGTGGGAAAAATGCACAGGACAGCGCAAACAAAGTGGCGAGGTCTTATCAGAAGGGTTGCCAGTGAATACGAGGCAAAAAAAAATCAGTGAAGTTGAGCAGAAATGCACACAGCGCAACGCCAGAGCTAAGGCATCACCAACAGAGCTGTCTTCCTGTAGCCTTTGTTGCTCTATCTGCAACAGGCAGTTCTGAGCTAGAATCAGTCTCATCAGCCATCTTAGAAAACACAAACAGTAACATTTCTTAAATATTATTAAGACTGGTCATTGTCAGTAATGAAAGACAAACTATTATTACATGTATTAAGGTTTGTGAATTTTTGAATTTCTCCTATGTGTAATTCACGGGTATTAACAAATTTCTCCTATGTATAAAACACATTTTTTATTCATGTGTATTTATTCTGATCACTAAAATCCCAAACATTATTACATCACACAAAAACTTGTACAATTACAGTGAAGAGAGATTACTAAAAAACTGGGCAGTCAGAGTTACCATTCCTGTATCTCATTTTAACCATTATCCCCCTGGGCCCCGTCAAGCGATTTTGGTACTTATCGCATATGCGAGCAGCGAAGGTTCAGGCGAGCCTGCGCATCCGCGCAGTCTCGCCAGAACCTTCGCTGCTCGCTCATACAAGCAGTGAATCAAGAGGAACCTTCAGACAGAAAGCCATATCCCTGGCCCCTCTGAATGGCTTGGCATGCGCAGTTAAAATTTGTCATGACGGAATGCTCGAAGACCCAAATTCGCTTGGCGGGGCTCCCCCTGAACGTGACAACCCCTACATTTGCAAACAGTGTAGCATCAGGATCTACACTGTTTGTCATAGAGGATCTTACATGAGTGTTCATGTATTATTGAATTTATTAAACGAGTTGAGGAAAAGGGATAAAATGCGAGGCTTGCCGAGCATTTTATTCCTTTTCCTCAACGAGTTTAATAAATTCAATAATACATGAGCACGAATGCAAGATTCTATTTATCATATGACATTTTTTTCACGATTGTTTACAAAAATATCAATATTCCGCTATTAGTAAACGCGACGTCGTTTAGGACGTCATACATGTAACGTTACGGGACGTATCTTGCTAATTTGCATATTTAATCCACTAGTGGATTATCGAAAATAATGCATGGCGCTATTACACTCTCGGACGCGACGTCATATGATAAATTCAGTTTGCAAATTTGAATGAATACAGTACAACTTGTTTATGACAATATGAATGGGGTCCAACGCAGAAACCGTGTTAGTCAAACTACAGTGTTATATCCAAACAAAAATGTCTAGATTATATAGAAAAATGACCATTTATGGTCATTTTTCTATATAATCTATACATTTTTTGGGATCCGTCTTGAAACTATGTTATAGTCAAAATTGAGGAAAACAAATATAGGTGCAGCATGAGGATATTAGACTGGGCTGCATGGTGCTACCGCGCAGAGCTGAAAACAACCAAACTTCAGTACTTATAAACTGCTTAAGAATAAGCCAACCGGGAAAAGTGGTGCGAGTCAGACTGCTCCTTTATCCCTACCAGTTTCTTCAGATGGTAGGGCTTGAGATGTCATTTCATCTCAGTGTCGGTTAAATGTCCCACAAAATTGGAAGCAACGTCTCCAAAATGACCTAAATAGTGTTGACGGGGATGTAAAATCTCAACACAAACAAACAAAACCACACAGCACACATTTATAATTTTATGGAAGAAAATAAAAATAAAAAGAATTATGTCCTTATTAGCTTAACGCTTGTCCTGCTAGAAAAAAAACAATTTTGCAACACCCTTTTCTGGCTATCAGCAAATCAAATTGCTTGGTTTAAAGAATTCATTCAAATTCATAATCTGATTGACAAACAGTACAGATCCAGATCAAAGCCATCTGATCTGGATCTCTGCCGTTTGTAAAAGTAGTGGGTGGCTGTTTTCAGCAGGACAAGGTTCAATACGATCCCTATATAAGGCTCTTCCTATACTGACCTATTTTACATCAAAGGTACTGGCTCTAGTCAAACATGTTATTACATTAACCAATTACAATATTAAACAAGGTGACCAGTAACCTGGAATTGTTCGAGATAGCACAGAATTATTTTCATCAGCTTGAAATTAACCTAAACTTAATTTTCTCAAATAATAATGTCTATTTTTGCAGTTGCGTATTGACTGTCAGTCTAGGGTTTGTGTCATCTATTTAATCTTTACCACTCTCTGGGTTAAATAAGCAGACAAGAAATTGTTGATATTTTTCTTACTCATCCCAGAAAACAGGAACTGGAAAATTTGCATGAAATGTCAAATCCTGTTTCCTGGAATAAAATAAGAAAACTATTTCAAACAATGTGTGCTGGAAAAAATACACGAAATGCAGAGCCTTAAAATTATTCTTGGTGCCAAATTGTGTAAAATTTATTACTACTGAAATCTGTTAAAACGTCGGAAGGTGTCCTTATCCTGATTTAAAAGCGTATGTCATGTTCTTGGTCATATTAACAACTACCGTATTTACCGTATATATTCCGACTTCCGACAGATGGGCCCGCACAAACAGTGCAGCTCTAGATGAGAACGAGGCATATCATCACGAAAACACGCCTATATAATTTTGACCCCCTTGAACCCCACTTTTATATAGTAAAACTGGGGTTTCCGGGTTACACCTTATTTTTCTTATTTCTGCTCTAAAATATAGATTGTGGGTACTCGTTAGAACCGCCTCGATGAGGCGGTTCTAACGAGTGCCCACAATCTAAATTTGGAGCAGAAATAAGAAAAATATCACAATTTTTCATCATAAAATTTTCATTTTTTCGGCGATAAAGGTGGCAAAGTATTTGTATAGGCGTGTTTGCGTAATGTCATCAGGAACTACACTGTTTGCCACTCATATAGCTATTTTTAGAGTTAATTGTTCTTGCGCAAATTTTAGAACAAATATGGTAAGAAGCCGAGGAGTCCAAATATTTAGGATAAATACGGTATGTGGTAAAATTCCTATGTTATGACCACCTTTGGGGCTGTTCAAAGACCACTTTTGGACAGTCCCAAAGGTGGTCCATGACCAGAAGACACTGTATGCAGAATATGCAAAGAATGAATAACTGTAGCCTACTAAATAAGCTTTTTTAAAGCGGAATTAGTCTTAATATTAGGTGGTCTTAACAGCGGAATTTCACTGTATCTAATTCCCAGCTGGTGTAACAGTTTCAGTCTCATTCGGCAATTGTGGTGTTGGCGACAGTGTCTGCTCGGTGATCATCGTAGTCAGGCTGCCTGTTGGGGTCGGTGTCCGTCTCAGATCCAAGTTCACATTAGAGCTGTACAGCGGGTTCAGTGGTGGAGGACCATTCATAGATCCCAGTGTGGGCTCACGGAATACACTGCTGTTGGCTCCACTGAGGAAAGTGGCCTTCCCATTGTCTGTAAAACGAAATGGGAACTATTAACTCATATGCTGCCAATCACAACAATGTTCATCTACTTAGTCATCTGCGGGTAACTTTAAAGGACAGTTTTGCAATCAGTGTGAATCCAGCTCATAATAGGAGCAGTCTGATCAGGGTCCACACTGTTTTCCTATATGCAAAAAGGTGTTTGATAAGTTTGCAAGAATATAAGAATCTTATATGGGTGTGAGGGGTGGATGGAAAAATCCGTCCCGAGGGACACTGTCTGGCATCACGAGGCTTGCCGAGTGATGCCGGACAGTGATCCCGAGGGACGGATTTTTCTATCCACCCCTCACACCCATATTGGATTCTTTTTCTTGCATACCTTTCATTTCTTAGCACGGATTTTAATGCTGCTGTCACTTCGGTTACCGACGTCCGCCATTTTGTAATGACACAACAGGAATGATAAGTGACGTCACGCATGACGACGCCGCGCATGATGTCGTAATCAACCAGTGCATTTATCAAACACGCGATTATATTCGATTTTGGGTCGGAACAACAGGGTGAGAACATAAATTTCTATCCCAGGGTAAAGTAACGGATTTCCTCGTCTGGTGTGCAAGAATTAAGCTTCAGCAGACAACATCAACAGACTGCATTTTCAGATGCCGGTTTCTATGGCATCCTAAGTCTTATACAATCACACTTCAGTTGCAAAATTACCTTGTGCTAACCAAGTGTTTATTAACTTTGGTTGGGCTGAATAATTTAAATTAGCCAAACCCATTTCTGACTTTCAACCAATCAGATTGCACAATGTAGTATATTCCTACAAATTCAAAAACTGATTGTCAGTATTGATACTGATCAGATAGCTGCTTCTTCCGGTGATGGAACAATGAGAATAATCGTTTGATTTAAGAAATAGATCAGCTCTAACTGTGATTTGTTGTGTAATAAATCACAGTTTGGAGGTCAGTTGTAAAGTAGACAAATCACGAGCGCGTAGCGCGCGTGATTTGACTACTTACAACTGACCGACAAACTGTGATTTATTACCTAACAAATCACAGCTAGAGCTGATCTATTTCGATTCTAACACGCTGAAAATCGGCAATAATGTTGTTGATTCCTTCAAAATCTCACAACTGTTCGCCATTGTTAGAAGAAATCCCGCTAAAAGTATCGACTGAAACACATGCATTTACATCCTTTTCTAACGTTGTCGATGCGAGAAAATGACGCTTCACCGTCCAACGTCAAGGAAATCGACTAGTGACGTCATAACTTTGCAGTTTTAATGACGTCACTCGTCACGCTCTTCCGAGCTGAGATTTGTTGCAGAATAAAACACAGTTATTTTCCATTGCCTATATAGGCGCGCTGTGTTAGAATTATGAAATAGATCAGCTCTAGCAGTGATTTGTTAAGTAAACTATCACTGTTTGAAGGTCAGTTGTAATGTATATCAAATTATGAGCGCATAGCGTGAGTGATTTATCTACTTACAACTGACATACAAACTGTGATATATTACTCAACAAACCACGCAATATTGCTGATCTATTTCAATTCTAGCACACTTATAGTCGACTAAATGCTGTTGTTTCCTTCATATTCTCTCAACATTCCGCCATTGTTTGAAGAAATCCTGCCAACATGTTTAACTGTAACACACGCAGTTGCCTGTTTTTATAACATACTTTATTCGTGTAAAAGACGTTACCCAGTCTAATGTCAAGGAAACGGTCGATAATGTTGCAAAACGTCATAAAACTGGAGCACTTTTCGTCACATGTTTTCGCCTAGTGATTTTGTCGCTCAAAATATCACCGGATTTAACCATTGGCTATACAGGCGACCAGTGTAAGAATTATTCATCTTATTTGCATTATCTGCTGGTTCCTAGTCTGAAGGTTATCAGTGTTGGAAAAACAAGTAACTAGACCCCCTTGACCTTGAAAGGTCAGTGGGTCTGGTTACCTGTTTTTCCAATACTGATAAAGTGCAAGCTGAGAGCCAGCAAATAATGCAAATATGGTGTATAAATAACCGTCACCTGGTTTTTGTTCACTAGGGACAGTCAAGAGGACTATAAGAATCTTATATGGGTGTGAGGGGTGGATTGAAAAATCCGTCCCGAGGGACACTGTCCGGCATCACGAGGCTTGCCGAGTGATGCCGGACAGTGATCCCGAGGGACGGATTTTTCTATCCACCCCTCACACCAATATTGGATTCTTTTTCTTGCATACCTTCCATTTCTGTTGCGAATTTTTAATGCTCTTCGGTTAGCGACGTCCGCCATTTTGTGATGACACAACAGGAATGTTTAGTGACGTCACGCATGACGACGCCACGCATGAGGTTGTAATCAACCAGTGCATTTATCAAACACGCGATTATATTCGATTTGGGGTCGGAACACCAGGGACAGAACATAAATTTCTATCCCAGGGTAAAATCACGGATATTCTTGTCTGGTGTGCAAGAAATAACGTTGCTGCGTTGAGTAACTTTGAGCATATTAATTACGATTACACAACCGTGCGAATTTGTGCATTTTTACATATCTCCAAAATGGCCATTTTCTGATGAAAATCCGTGATATTTTTCTTATAAATACTGTAAATATTGGTTGTGGGTACTCGTTACTCGTAAGAACCGCCTCATTAACGAGTACGCACAACCTCTGTCTTGGAGCAAGAATAATAAAAATAATGTATACTCCCATAAACCCCAGTTTTTCTATATAAAATGGGATATAGGGGGGTCTTCAATCCACGGACTTGTCCACGTGATGGACAAACAATAGTCTGGAAAATTATCGTGTTTTTTGGTAAAATATAACTTGAAATATTTCACTATTTTTTCTTATTAACACTTTAAGTAAACTACATGTATCTGTAGCACTGCAATCTTTCTTTTTTCTCTTTCTTTCTTTCTTTCTTTCTTTCTTTCTACTGATACTGCGTCTGTCATATTTGGCCATTAACGCAGGTGTACATTACATACACTCCAGGTTTGCAGGATGAAAGCATACACAGTAATCATGTAATTTCGGAGGAGATCTTTAATCTGCACAGGGGATGGTTCTCATTGCACAGGGGACCTCCAATTAACGCCCCGATCCGAAGTACCGTGCACTTTATGACATCCATCCCTGCAAATGATGCCAATGGAGCGTGTTCGGACACCGAAATTTCATCGCCGCTGCCGGGGATCGAACCTGGGACTTCTAGCATCAGAGGCAAGTGAGCTATCACGCTCCACAATCTTTAAATTATATTTGACTGAATCCATATACAAAGCATAGTAAAACAAAGTAAGTGCAAATAAGCCATCCATCATGAACTTTAACACGCCTATATAATTTTTACCCCCTTGAACCCCACTTTTATATAATAAAACTGGGGTTTACAGGGGTTAAAAATTAATTTTCTTGTTTCTGCTCTAAAATATAGATTGTGGGTACTTGTTAGAACCGTCTCGATCAGGCGGTTCTAACGAGTTTTGTTTGTTTGATTCGAGGTTTAACGTCCCCGTCAACACTGTAAAGGTCATTTTTGAGTACCCACAACCTATATTTTGAGCAGAAATAATGAAAAAATCTCAATTTTGCATCCTAAAATTTTAGTTGTTTTCGATGAAACATTTGTTTTCGTAATGCAACAGAACACTAACACAACAGTGAACAACAATGGCAAAAGTTGCATTTTTTCGAATCATTTTTTACCCAGGGGAACATAGTCTTGTTCTAGTGTTTAAATAAATTTTGCCACCTGACCAATAAAAAGTGAAGTTTCGGATCAAATGGCTTCAAAAACCATCCAATCTGTATTTGCAATGAAGCACAATTAGAAGAGGAACATGACGGTCCTACATCGCTCACCTGAGCTAAGAGATTAACATGTAGGTGCCAGGGCGGTGCAAGTTTTGGCCCCAGGTCTGTAATTTGAACAATCTAAGCAGAGGTCAACTAAATGAAGCTTAACATCGAATATCAAAGGCATGGGCCTTCTGGTTTCGGACAAGAAGATTTTTAAACGTTTTCTCTATAGAAGTCTATGTAAAACCAGTGGGCCCCAGGGCGGGGCCATTGCTGGCCTCATGCTATGATTTGAATGATCATGGAAGCGGTTCACTAGATGAAGCTCCAAACCAAATATCAAAGACCTGGGTCTTCTGGTTTCAGACAAGAAGATTCTTAAAGGTTTCTCTATACAAGCCTATGTAAAACCAGTGGGCCCCAGGGCTATAATTTGAACAATCTTGGTTGAGGTCTACTAAAAGAAGCTTCATACCAAATATATCGAAGACCTGAGCTTTCTGGTTTCAGACAAGAAGTTTTTTAAAACGTTTACTCAATATAAGCCTATGTAAAATCAGTGGGCCCCGGCCCGGGGGCATTTTTAGCCCCAGGGCTATAATTGAACAATCTTGGTAGAGGTTCTAGCCTATGTCAAACCGGTGGGCAATGGGCCATGACATTTTTGGCACAAGGGCTATAATTTGATCAAACTTTGCAGAGGTCCACAAGATGAAAATTCATGCCGAATATCAAAGACCTAGGCTTTCTGGTTTCAGACAAGAAGATATTTTTAAAGGTTTTTCCTATATAAGCCTATGTAAAACCAGTGGGAAAGCGGCGCAGTGGCGATTTTGGCCCCAGTGCTATAATTTGTACAATCCTGGTAGAGGTCCATTAGATGAAGCTCCATGCCAAATATCATGGGCCAGGGTGTTCTGGTTTCAGACAAGAAGATTTTTTTTATACGTTTTCACTATATAAGCCTATATAAAACCAGTGGGCCAAGGGCTATAATTTGAACAATCTTGGTAGAGGTCCACTAGATGAAGCTTCATACCAAATAGCAAAAACCTGGGCTTTCTAGTTTCAGACAAAAGGATTTTTTTTCCTATATAAGCCTATACAAAACCAGTGGGTCCTAGCGCGGGGGCATTTTTGGCCCTTGGGCTACAATTTGAACAATCTTGGTAGAGGTCCACTAGATGAAGCTTCATACCAAATATCAAAGACCTAGGCCATCTGGTGTCAGAGAAAGATTTTTAAAAGTTGTTTTTCTTATTTTCCCATTTTCTTTGCCTTGGCAACCAAGAGTTCTGCATGGAATGAAATTCTTTGAAAAGCTTTGAGAGAGGACCACTTAAGGATCATTTCTGCCAAGTTTGGTAAGAATCTGTTCAGTGGTTTACGAGATGTTGTTTAAAGAAGTTGTGAACTGCGACAACGACGAACAATGACCGATCACGATAGCTCAATAGCTCCCCTGGATAAAAAATCTATTTTAGTGCCTGTGACTAGATGTGCAACGGACCGCAACCATTTGAACACCTTTGAAAGGTGACCACCTAAGGAAGTTTGGTCAAAATCTGATCAGTGGTTTGGAAGCAGATGTCGTTTAAAGAAATTGTGGACGGACGGACGACGATGACGCCAGACGGTGAGTGATCAGAATTATTATAGCTATCTCGGAGTCTTCGGCTCAGATGAGCTATAAAAATCACTTTTTGTTTATTTGTTTTCGAGTTCAACAGCCCAATCAATACTATCTATGTTGTTTTTGAGCCTGTCAGTTTACCTATCCACACTTTGCCTCTTGCCCTGAAAACATGTACACTCCATATTTTCCAGTTCTGTGGTGTTTTCCTTGCTTCCAAAGGATAACCCTTTTTAGAACATATTATACGTAATTGCATAACCAGTACAGTGCGCATTCTTTCCCGGGCCAGACACTGACAACTGCCCTTCTTGAATCAGTGGAAGGGAGAATGACGGTAGAAAGATTTCATGATCAGTCTCCACGAAAGAATGTTGCAGACCCCGGCAGGTATCGAACCTGCGTCCTCCTGATCACCAGTCAGACGTGCATCTGACTGAGCTTCCGTTGTCGGCTCTTTCCAGTTGTAGACAAGAAGCTTTTTAAAGGTTTTTCCCCATATGAGTCCATGTAAAACATTTACTTTGTCATTTACTGCCAGCTTTAAAAGTCATTTCTGCAAACAGTGTGGACCAAAGTCAGACTGCTCCTCTACAGGCACTCTGATCAGGGTCCATAATGTTTGCCTGTCTGCTAAAATATGTTTTAAAGTTTGCAAGAAGATGCAGCAGACAACATACATTTTCAGATGCAGCTTTTCTTGGCAACTTAAGGGTTAAAGGTTTTCCCTATATACGTTGATGTAAAACAAGGTGGGTGGGGAGTTGCATTTTTGGCCCCAGGGATATAATTTTAACAATCTTGGCAGAGGTGCACTAGACGCAGCTGTGCAACAAATATCAAATTCTTGACCCCAGGTCTAAAATTTGAACGACCTTGACAGATGTTCACCAGATGAAGCTGTGTAAAAATATCAAAGGCCTGGTCTTCTAGTCTCAGACAGGAAAATATTTTAAGATAACTCTTTGTATAACAAGTGGGCTCCACCAACACCTTGGGGGGCCATTTCTGGCCCTAGGGCTATAATTTGAACTGACCCTGGGGCTATAATTTGAATAATATATGTAGGGTTTACTAGATGACGCTTCATACCAAATATCAAAGCCTGAGTCTTCTGGTTTGAGACAAGACGATTTTTAAAGATTTTTCCTATTAGAGTCTATGTAAAACAAGTGGGCCCCAGGGTGGGGTCATTTTTGGCCTAAGACTATCATTTGAACCATCTTGGAGAGATCCACTAGATGAAGCTTCATACCAAATATCAAAGATCTGGGCGCTCTGGTATCAGGCAAGAAGATTTTTAAATATTTTCTCTTATTATGCCCCCAACTTCGAAGAAGTTGTGGGGGCATATTGGTTTTGCCCTGTTCGTCCGTCCGTCCTTCCGTCCTTCCGTCCTTCCGTCCTTACGTCCGTCCCACTTTTTACTGCATAGCATAACTTTAGAACCATGGATGCTAGGTTTTTGAAATTTCATATATGGATTCCTCATGAAAAAATAATTGACCCGTGTTTTTTTTCTCGTCAGGATTATGCCCCTTTTTTGAGTTATGCCCCTTTGCAAAAAATACTATGAAATCTTGTAAGCAAGATATCTCAAAAACTGTTTGAGCTATTGCCCTGAAACTTTACATGCTGGTTGGGGATGATGAGTAGATGAACTGATTAACTTTTGAAAAAAATCCGAAATTTTTTTCTTGAGTTATGGCCCTTTGAAATTTTTCGCGTTTTAAGTTTGTAAGCAAGATATCTAAAAAAAACTATTTGAGGTTTTTCCCCGAAACTTCACAGACTTGTCGGGGATGATGAGTAGATGAACTGATCAACTTTTGAAAAAAATCCGATTTTTTTTTCTTGAGTTATGGCCCTTAGATTTTTTTCGTGTTTTCAGCTTGTAAGCAAGATATCTCAATAATTGTTTGAGCGATTGCCCTGCAACTTTACAAGCTGGTTTGGGATGATGTGTAGATGAACTGATTAACTGTTGAAAAAAAATCCTATATTTTTTTCTTGAGTTATGGCCCTTTGAAATTTTTCGCGTTTTAAGTTTGTAAGCAAGATATCTCAAAAACTATATGAGGTTTTTCCCCAAAACTTCACAGACTGGTTGGGTATGATGAGTAGATGAACTGATTAACTTTTGAAAAAAATCCAATTTTTTTTTCTTGAGTTATGGCCCTTTGATTTTTTTCGTGTTTTCAGCTTGTAAGCAAGATATCTCAAAAATTGTTTGAGCTATTGCCCTGAAACTTTACAGGCTGGTTGGGGATGATGAGTAGATGAACTGATTAACTTTTGAAAAAAATCCGAAATTTTTTTCTTGAGTTATGGCCCTTTTAAATTTTTCGCGTTTTGGCGTCCTTCCGTCCTTACGTCCGTCCCACTTTTTACTGCATAGCATAACTTTAGAACCATGGGTGCTAGGTTTTTGAAATTTCATATATGGATTCCTCATGAAAAAATAATTGACCCGTGTTTTTTTTCTCGTCAGGATTATGCCCCTTTTTTGAGTTATGCCCCTTTGCAAAATATTACTATGAAATCTTGTAAGCAAGATATCTCAAAAACTGTTTGAGCTATTGCCCTGAAACTTTACATGCTGGTTGGGGATGATGAGTAGATGAACTGATTAACTTTTGAAAAAAATCCGAAATTTTTTTCTTGAGTTATGGCCCTTTGAAATTTTTCGCGTTTTAAGTTTGTAAGCAAGATATCTAAAAAAACTATTTGAGGTTTTTCCCCGAAACTTCACAGACTTGTCGGGGATGATGAGTAGATGAACTGATCAACTTTTGAAAAAAATCCGATTTTTTTTTTCTTGAGTTATGGCCCTTAGATTTTTTTCGTGTTTTCAGCTTGTAAGCAAGATATCTCAATAATTGTTTGAGCGATTGCCCTGCAACTTTACAAGCTGGTTTGGGATGATGTGTAGATGAACTGATTAACTGTTGAAAAAAAATCCTATATTTTTTTCTTGAGTTATGGCCCTTTGAAATTTTTCGCGTTTTAAGTTTGTAAGCAAGATATCTCAAAAACTATATGAGGTTTTTCCCCAAAACTTCACAGACTGGTTGGGTATGATGAGTAGATGAACTGATTAACTTTTGAAAAAAATCCAATTTTTTTTTCTTGAGTTATGGCCCTTCGATTTTTTTCGTGTTTTCAGCTTGTAAGCAAGATATCTCAAAAATTGTTTGAGCTATTGCCCTGAAACTTTACAGGCTGGTTGGGGATGATGAGTAGATGAACTGATTAACTTTTGAAAAAAATCCGAAATTTTTTTCTTGAGTTATGGCCCTTTGAAATTTTTCGCGTTTTGGCATATTGGTTTTGCCCTGTTCGTCCGTCCGTCCTTCCGTCCTTCCGTCCTTACGTCCGTCCCACTTTTTACTGCATAGCATAACTTTAGAACCATGGGTGCTAGGTTTTTGAAATTTCATATATGGATTCCTCATGAAAAAATAATTGACCCGTGTTTTTTTTCTCGTCAGGATTATGCCCCTTTTTTGAGTTATGCCCCTTTGCAAAAAATACTATGAAATCTTGTAAGCAAGATATCTCAAAAACTGTTTGAGCTATTGCCCTGAAACTTTACATGCTGGTTGGGGATGATGAGTAGATGAACTGATTAACTTTTGAAAAAAATCCGAAATTTTTTTCTTGCGTTATGGCCCTTTGAAATTTTTCGCGTTTTAAGTTTGTAAGCAAGATATCTAAAAAACTATTTGAGGTTTTTCCCCGAAACTTCACAGACTTGTCGGGGATGATGAGTAGATGAACTGATCAACTTTTGAAAAAAATCCGATTTTTTTTCTTGAGTTATGGCCCTTAGATTTTTTTCGTGTTTTCAGCTTGTAAGCAAGATATCTCAATAATTGTTTGAGCGATTGCCCTGCAACTTTACAAGCTGGTTTGGGATGATGTGTAGATGAACTGATTAACTGTTGAAAAAAAATCCTATATTTTTTTCTTGAGTTATGGCCCTTTGAAATTTTTCGCGTTTTAAGTTTGTAAGCAAGATATCTCAAAAACTATATGAGGTTTTTCCCCAAAACTTCACAGACTGGTTGGGTATGATGAGTAGATGAACTGATTAACTTTTGAAAAAAATCCATTTTTTTTTTTCTTGATTTATGGCCCTTTGATTTTTTTCGTGTTTTCAGCTTGTAAGCAAGATATCTCAAAAATTGTTTGAGCTATTGCCCTGAAACTTTACAGGCTGGTTGGGGATGATGAGTAGATGAACTGATTAACTTTTGAAAAAAATCCGAAATTTTTTTCAAAAGTTATGGCCCTTTGAAATTTTTCGCGTTTTAAGTTTGTAAGCAAGATATCTAAAAAACTATTTTAGGTTTTTCCCCGAAACTTCACAGACTGGTCAGGGATGATGAGTAGATGATTAACTACAGCTTTTCTTGTGTAATTTCAGCATTACAGCCACATAAAAACAAGATATCTCAATTACTGTTAGGGACAAGCAGTGTTAGGGTCAAGCAGTTGGGGGCATTGTGTTTCATAAACACTGGCTCTAGTTTTAACCTTTTCTTTGCCATGGTTACCAGAACTCAGCATGGAATGAAATTCTTTGAACAACTTTGCAAGGACCACCAAAATATCATTCATGCCGAGTTTGGAGAGAATCTGGAGGAGATGTCAATTAAAGAAATTAAAGAAATTGTGGATGGATAGATGGTGACCGACCCATAGCCTTCGGCTCGGGTTTCAGCTTAAAACACACATACCAGATTGTTTGGGGTAAGATAGTGGCTTCACATTCATCCTTTGAAACCCTGAAAATAAAACAAAACTGTATAAAATTTATAACATTATTATACCGTAATGATCCTTTAGAAGTATTGGGACAAACTGTCCTAAGCAAACAGTGCAGTCCGATCAGGGTCTGCACTGTTTTGCCATTCCGTTTGGACTCCTTGCAGGATCATGAAAAACAAATATTAAAATTTTAGGAGAATTGCAGCAGGTCCTCCAGTTGTCCAAATTTTTATGGTAAGATAGCTTTGTGCTAAAAAGGGGTAGATCTAACATTTGTCGGGTGAAAACTTGTTATATATTTCTTATTTTCAAACATAGATTGTGGATGCTCGTTAGAACTGCCTAAATGTGGCGGTTCTAATGAGCACACACCACAATCTATGTTTTTGAGTACATACCCGTGTGCTTAAGTGGTGTATGTTGTGTTTTTAGAACCATTTTTTTTCAGATTTTTTTATATATACAGTAAAATTCCGATTTTAAGGCCACCTAAAGTGGTCACTGTCCAGAAGACTGTATGCAGAAAACACAAAGAAACATTAAGTTTACCTTTAAAACTTAGCTTTTCATCACGTGAACAAGTCCGTGAAATAAAGACCCCCCTAAACCCCAGTTTATATAGAGAAAACTGGGGTTTACGGGGGTAAACATTATTTTCCTTATTTCTGCTCCAAACATAGGTTTTGGGTGCCCGTTAGAACCGCCTCATTGAGGCGGTTCTAACGAGCACCCAAAACCTATGTTTGCAAAATAAATAAGAAAAATATCAAAGATTTTCATCAGAAAAGTAGCCATTTTGGAGATGTGAAAAATGCACTATGTTGCACGGGTGTGTTATCGTAATGGTCCTAATTTTAGGTGGTCTTTATAGCGGAATTTCCCTGTACATCTTGTCTGTAGTCCTAGCATAGACGGAGGGTGCTTGTTAGAACAGCCTCTCTGAGTTGATTATAACGAGCACCCAAGGAAAAATAAGGAAAATGTGTACCCCCTGTAAACCTCACTTTTCTCTTCATAAGGAGATCCAAAGGATCTAACTATCCAGAACTTATAAACACATAACGAAAACACGCCTATACAAATATTGTAAACAATACCGCCGAAAAAAATTTTAAGATGAAAAAAAAAAAAATGTTATATTTTTATCATTTCTGCCAAAAAATAGATTGTCGGTACTCGCAAGAACCGCCTCATCGAGATGGTTCTAACGAGTACCCACAATCTCTATTTTACAGCCGAAATAAGAAAAATAAGGTTTACCCCTGTAAACCCCAGTTCTACTATATTTATTAGGTTGAAGATTCCACTCTCATACATCTGGAAAACACGCCTATATTTTTTTGACTCCCTTAAAACCCCACTTTTATACAGTAAAACTGGGGTTTACAGGGCGTAAACAGTATTTCCTTATATCTGCTTAAAAGCATAGATTGTGGGTACTCAATAGAACCGCCTCGTCAAGGCGGTTCTATCGAGTTCACACGATCTATGTTTTGAGCAGAAATAAGAAAAAAAAACACAATTTACATCTTAAATTTCCATTTTTGGCTGAAAAAATTGACAATGTATTTGTATAGGCGTGTTTTCTGAATGTATTCGTTGATATAAACCATGTCATGAAAGAAAACTGTTTGTCCCCGTTGCAATGAACAGTATGCACATCCATGCAATCTGATCAGTATTTTGTGTTTGCCGCTCTGATAGTATACTTTCAGATCCAATATTGAAAACCATCTGCATCTTGAAAAAGGAAAATCCATCTTATCCCAGTACTACAATTCATGTACCATGAAAATCCTAAAAACTCTGACACCCTGAAAACTTGCTATAATTCTCCTAAAATTTTAACAAATATAATTTACAACCCAGAAAGGAGTCCAAAAAGTGCAGACAGAATGGCCAACAGTGTAGACCCTAAGCTAATCAGACCGCTCCTGGGTCTGCACTGTTTGCTTGGGTCAATCTGTCCCAATTCTTAGGATCATTATGATACCTCCTGCATTATTTGCTTTAATGAAAGCCTAGTTTTAGAGCTCATTTTTCCATTCTCCTGAATATATCTGTTTTGGATGTCTCGAGTGACAAACTGATTGTTCTCTCCTCGCACCAGTGAGTTTGTGGTACAACTGTTTTTCAATAGACCCAAAGTTTCTAAGGACGGAATTTGTCTATGTGACTATCACTGATTTGGGGGGGGGGGGAACCCTTGATATAATTATTTATAGAAAGCTACAACTTCCTGTGAGTGTGTCTCTGCCAGGATATTTCTTGTGAAAGTTTTTGTTAAACATTACGATAAAACACCCGTGTGACATGGTGATTTTCACATCTCCAAAATGGCTACTTTTCTGATGAAAACCTGTGATATTTTTCTTACTTATACTGCAAACACAGGTTGTGTGTGTGCTCGTTAGAACCGCCTCCTTTAGGCGGTTCTAACAAGTACCCACAATTAGAACCGCCTTATTGAGGCGCCATCTTGATCACATGACCTGGACCATTCAACTAAATTGGCATAACCCCGTGTCCATTATATAAAATTTAAATGAAATTGGCCCAGTGGTTTCTGAAACAAGAGGCCCATGGGCCACTATGCTCACCAGAGCTCAGGTGGGCACTGCCCAAAGACAGCCATGTATTTTAACATGATATCATTTTAATATGCCAATTACAAAGTCTCCCAAATGAACCCCTATATCCAAATGAGCCCCTAATCCATCTGGACTCAGTATCTAAAACATTAGGCCTTTTATTAAGTAGAGGGTGTAGGGCATGGACCCAATGGAGCCCTGATTGGTATCACTAAATGCATCTTATCATAAGGAATAAGAATATATATGGTGTAGCAGTGGGGATCTGTATACCCGAGTTATAAGTCCTCTTAAGCGGTGGAGGGGTTGGGGCATGTCCTGTTGATCACAGGAAAGCCCAAGATTGTTGTCCCTATTAGGACCAAGAATATATATATATATGGTTTATGGGTGGGAATCTGAATGGTTTCTGATATATGAGGCCCTTCTATGACGTGGAGAGGAGAGGAATTGCCCCTGCGACCCCCAAGTGGGTGTACTATTGATAAGGAACAAGAACATATATGATTATGGGGTGGGGATTTGAATGGTTTCTGAAATATATGGCCTTTTAAAGTGGAGGGGCGGGGCGCATTGCCCCAGCACAAAGTGACCCCCAGGTTGGTGTGACTGAATGAGTCTTATCATAAGGAACAAGAATATTAGAGTTTATGGGTGGGGATCTGAATGGTTTCTGAGATATATGGCTTTTAATGAAGTAAAGCAGTGGGGCATGACCCAGGCAGTCCGGATGACTCCAAGCTAGTGTTATTTGAATGTGTCTTATCACAAAGAAGATAATTATATATGGTTTAGGGGTGGGGCTCTGAACAGTTTCTGAGATATATAGCCTTTTGTGAAGTGGTGGGGTGGGGCAAGGCTCTGGCTTGGCCCGGGTGACCTCCAGGTTGACGTCAATGAATGTGTCTTATCATAAGGAACTACAATATATATGGTTAGAGGTGGGGATCTGTAAGGTTTCCAAGATAATGGGTCTTTAATGAAATGAAGGGCTGGGGCACGACTCCAGCACATCCTGGGGGACCCCCAGGTTAGTGTCAATGAATGCGTCTTATCATAAGAGCGGGGATCTGTATGGTTTCTGGGATAGATTGTCTTTTGTGAAGTGGAGGGGTGTGGCAAGGCCCTGCCGCACCCAGGAAGACCACCAAATTGGTGTCAATAAATGAGTCTCTTCATAAGGAACAAGAATATATAGGGTTTAGGGGTGGGGATCTATAAGGTTTCCAAGATATTGGGCCTTTTATGAAATGGAGGGGGTGGGGCTTGACCCCGGCACATCCCGGGGGACCCCCAGGTGGGTGTCACTGAATGTATCTTATCATAAGGAACAAGAATATATATGGTTTTGGGGTGGGGATCTGGATGGTTTCCAAGTTATATGGCCTTTTATGAATGGAGGGAGTGGGGCATGGCCCCGGCTTAACCTGGGGGACCCCCATGTTCGCATTAAAGCATATGGCTGAGAGACATTTACTCAAGGAACATTTCTATAAAAGTTTTGTCAAAATATCTGCAATAACTTGGCAGCAAATGCCATTTTTCAATTTTCCCCATTATAAGTCTATGGAAAATCTAAGTTGCCATAGCAACCAAACTAAAGAGCCAAATTGTATAAAAAAACACAAAACCTGTAAAGACAAATATGGTGAATATTTCCAAAAACTCTCAGCCTAATAGAGCATTCGGTTTCTGAGGAGATGATTTTTGAAGATTTTTTTTTCTATTTTTTTGGTTTCCATGGCAACCAATAGAAATGAGCAGTAGGCCTAAAATCATATGGCAGATAGTAGATAGAAAGTTTTGTCAAAACATCTGCAATGACTTGGCAGAAAATGCCATTATTCAATTTTACCCATTATAAGTCTATGGAAAGTCTAAGTTGCAATAGCAACCAAACTATTTTCCAAAAAAAAAAAACACAAAAAAACACACACAAATTTTCAATCCCCGAGCCCAAGGATACTACAGGTGAAAGTTGGGCCCAATCGGCCCAGTGGTTTCAGAGGAGATGTCGTTTGAAAGTGTTGACGTCACCAGACGCAGACGCAGACGACGGACAACTGCCTATCCTATAAGCTCCTCCGTTGCCTTCGGCTCTGGTGAGCTAAAATGTATTTTAAAATGTCAATGGACCTGCAATCCAAGTGACTTTGTGCCAAGGTTATCAAATGACCTTGACCTTTTAGCATTCCTTTTGTATCTATTCTCATGTCGTAGACTCCAATATTTTTCGAAAAAAGCATTGTTTCACCTTTTCACCATTTAAAAGCCATATCAGCCAATTTGACCTTGATGCAAAATAGGTCATGGTCATTACCCATTGAAAAGCCTATGGCGCCAAATTTGGCCTTGTGTTATAGGTCAAAGTCAACCTAGGGTCATCAATTTTGCAAACTTAATTTCAAAATTCAATATTGGACTTTAATCTCTTCTGCAACAAGGTCTATCGGAACCCGAATTTTATGGTGACTTAGTATATAAATTCAGAAAAATATATAACCAAATGTCTTTAGCACCCAATTTCGTAAAATCATTCTTCGATATAAAAAGTTTGGGTACAACATATACATTATACGACAGAGTGCATGCATGGTAGTTAACCCAATCACGGTTGGCAACTTTGCTTCGCTCTTTAATTGCACGCCGGTGGGTCAGGCCTCAGATTCTATGACGGTTCCAACGTAAAGGCTTATTGAGAATTAGTGAGATCTAATTCAGTGTAATGTTGGTTGGTGCCTGATGCTCTGTCTCTGGTCGGGCCCATCGGAGTCTAACTGTTGGTTTTCTTTTGCTCCAGCATTTCAGTGGTTTCTTGCTGTCGAGTCCTCACCGTTGTCTCACCTCTGTGGATCTTTGATTATTTGTGTTCACGGCGATGTTGCACTGATGAGTTAGGAAGCCTTCATGCGGACTGAACAAATTATTTATCTAAATCGCGACGGAAGTAAGGGCGAGGATTGTGGCCACGTAAAATCGATTTAAGCCCCCCAGTGGAAATCTTTCCACTGACCGTACCAAGGCGGTTCTTCTGTGGCGATTTATTTATGTTGTTGTTTGTTACTTACTGTGTGTATCACTTGTGTCTTTTTATTTTGGATGGCCACATGGCCATTTTGTGGGAAAGTAACTGTCCATATGGCCTTCCTTTGTTTAGGTTTCCACTATGGTCTTGTCGCTTAATGTTTGTGTTTCTTTCCCTTTGGTGTCTTTGATGGGTGGAGTAAGTTAATTGTATCGATTCCTGATCTTTGTTTTACTTCTACTTAGTAGTACTCAGTCACCCAATGCTACATACCAAGTTTCAGGACAATCGGCCTTTTAGCTCTGAAGAAGATGCTTTCTAAGGTTTTTACCATATTCAGGCATAAGATTGTTCTTGGTCATGTGACCCGGTCATTTGAATAAATTTTTGTTCCCTTACAGTCCTTAGTCTGCATGTAAAGTTTAAAAAGTTTGCCCAGGGGTTTTAGAGAAAATGTATTGTAATATGTCAATGGACCTGCAATAGAAGTGACCTTGGGCCTAGGTCACTGAATGACTTTTGACTTGAGCATTCATAGACATTCAATTTTTACCTATTCTCATATCATAGATCCTAATACTTTTCGAAAAATGCATTGATTTACCTTTTACCAATTGAAAAGGCTATGGAACCAAATTTGGCCTTAGTGTTATAGGCCAAAGTCAACCTAGGGTCATCATTTTTGCAAACTTGGTAGTACTCAGTCACCCGATGCTACAAACCAAGGGCCTCTTTTAAAGAAACAAATCGCACGATCCATCGTACGATTATCGAACGAATCCATGGTACGGTTATCGAGCGATGATCTTACGATTTTCTTACGATTCTCATACGAGGCTTTCACAAAAAATAGTACGATGATTTTAGGATAAATCGTAGATTTAAGTCCTAAGATCGATCGTAAACAATGGCGTTTGTTTGATTTGAGGTATAACGTCCCCGTAAACACTAGAGACGATATTTTGGAGACGCTGCTTTCAATTTTGTGGGACTTTTACCCGACATTGATATGAAATGATATCGCAAGCCCTGTCACCCAACTAAACCAATAGTGTTTATAAGCATGGACAGTCCGAATCGCACCGCTAAGCCTGGGCAGGCTTATATCCACTTAGCGGTTTACCAGTACTCGTGTGCGATCGGTGTCAGCTCTGCGAGGAATCACCATGTAGCACATTCTATTTTTTTCTAATTCCTGATCGCCGAAGACCCTTGGCATTTCAGCTTACGATGTCTTTAGTTTTGCACAACTTGGCCTTGGACCGAGCAACCCATTCTTACTATTTTATTTTCAAGAATTTGAGAAATCCCACAGGCTGGTAATTTCAATTTAGTTTGAGCAATTATCGCTTTATTCCTGACATTTAAGCATCTAAATAGTATTTATTATTGATTGATTCGTGTTTGTACAACGTAGACTCGAGAAAGAGTCTTTAAGGATAGACTCAACCCAATCGATCGTTTAAGTACGTTTTTATTTAGACTTATTTTCTATCACTTGTTGTCTCACAGCTCTGCCAGTTTAAGTACCAATTACTGTTATCATTATCGCCTTCGCCATCATTGCCAACCATGTTCATATCCAAAACATTAAATTCGACTGCACTTCTAATGGAGACACGCAGTGGCAACAGTGATCAAAATGCATTTCCGCGGTGAATACTAAATTCCCCAAATTTTGTCGTGACATCTGAAGCGTGACATCCAAATGTCATCTATTATTTTTACAACACAGCGTGTACGGCGACGACAAAAATTGTACCGCAGTTGAGGTCTTCTTCCTGCAGCGTTTATTGGGATTAACAACCATGGCTTTATGTCAGTCGTTTCAAATACCTCTCACTTTTATGGCAATAGCTTGCGACACACTTGAAAAACACATTGAAACAGAGGATAATAAAATGCCATGCAAATCTGCATCTTCTTGTTCGAAGCAGCCAGTGGCATAGAAGCGTAGAGCAGTTGTTAGATGTATAATTGGCGAGATTGCATGCCCTCTTTTGGTGGAGTGGTGTAGCTCTCCTGCTTTTGTTGTAGCTCTACTGCTAGCAGATCTGTAATGTACTCTCGGTCTACATGGCTTTTACTCTTCGAATTTTCTCCGGATAAGTTGGGAAAGTTATATAATCTTTCAATTTCGTGGCTTTAGCTCTTGAAACACTTGAACTATAGAGGATATTGAAATACCATGCACATCTGTAACGTCTCGTTAGAAGCAGCCAGTGTCAGAGAAGCGTAGAGCAGTTGTTAGTTGTATACTTGGTGAAACTGCATGTCCTCTGCTGGTGGGGTGTTCCAGCCCATCTGTTATTATCTCTATCAGATCTAAAATACACTCTCTGCTTTATATGTACCTCAAGATCAATTCCTCGGCACTTAAACGATCGATTGGGTTGAGTGTATCCTTAAAGACTCTTTCTCGAGCAAGATAATTCATTCGCCTTGCAACAAGAACAGCGGCCATTATTTCAGAATGTTAGGAACACACAATGCATTTGTGTTAAGAGAAATAAACAATTGATTCCCTCTCGTACGATTAATGTTTGCACTCTACGAAAATCGTACGATTCTGGTTGAGCAGACACATGCTTGAACATGATGGTAGGTCTATGTTTTTAATATATCTAGAGGAAAACGTAATATTTCACTAAGAAATCGGTACGAATATTGTTGAATATTGTCGAATATTGGAAGCACCATGAAGCCCATAATGTTAATAATTGCGCGAAAATTGGAAATTAAATTTGTGAATATTTGGACTCTACAGCGACAAAATCATAAATTCTACGAGTAGTCCAAAGTGATCGTGGATTTCATCGTAAATGGCACGATACGATACCTTTTTTGAAACCGGATTTTGTTTCTTCAAAGTCATTTTTGGTCGTACGATTCTCGACCGACTACGATACGATGAAAATCAGTCGTACGACATTTTTTGAAAGAGGCTGGAGAAGAAGATTTTAAGGTTTTTACCATAATTGGTCCAATGGTTCTGGAGAAGAAGGTTTTTTTGAGTTTTTACCATATTATGGCATGATCATGTAACCTGGAACACCCGCATAAATTTTTGTTCTCTAAGTGTCCTAAGGATGCATATAAAATTAAAATGAAATTGGCCAAGTGGTGTTAGAGGGACATGTAATCTTCTATGCAAATGGACCTGCAATACAAGTGACCTTGGACCAAGGTCACCAAATAACATTGACCTTAAGCATTCATAGACATTCATTTTTAACATATTCTCATATCACAGGCCACAATTTCTTTCGAAAAATAGCCATCAGAGGAAATGGCAATTACCCAGACAAAAGGCCAAAATAAGGCCTGCAGAGGATTGGTCACAAATAGAAAGTGCGCCAGAATAAAAATACACCAGTAAGCCCACAACATATTTTGTATATTAATGTTTATTGAGACTACATGCACCTAATGACACAAAGCGGAGTTGTGGTTCTTGCACATGAAATGCCTTTTCAATGTTGTATATACAACTGTGGCAAGTACCAGCAATATATCTTAAAAGTATTGGCGTTATGGCCATCAGAAGATTATATTGTCAGGGGAGATAACTAAAAAACCAGGTCACTCAGAATAGTGGGTTTTGCCCATGACACCTCCTTAAGCTCATGTATTTCTGTACCAAGTAATATGTCACAAAGGATATTGGAGCTGCCGTGATCACAAGGTGGTCATACGGTTATATTGGAAGGGGAGATAACACTAATACCTCAGCACTCATAGTTGTGGTTCTTAGGCATGACGTGCCATCTCAACCTTGTATACAACTGTGCCAAGTACCATCGATATTTCTAAAAGGGTATTGGAGTTATGGCCATCACAATGTAGTAATTCCTTTTTATTGGAAGGGGAGATAACTCATAATACATTGCACCCAGAGTTGTGGTTCTTGTGCATGAACGTCGTCTCAGCCCTGTAAAGAACAGTGCCAGGTACGATGTTTGATTTGAGGTTTAACGTCTCCGTCAACACTGAAAAGGTCATTTTGGAGACGTTGCTTCCAATTCTATGGGACTTTCACCCGGCATTGAGATGAAATGACTTCTCAAGCCATGCCGCCTAATGAAACCAATAGGGTTTATAAGCATGGACGGGTCGACTCGCACCGCTTTGCCTGGGCAGGCTTAGAACCTCTAAGCGGTTTACCAATACTCGTGTGCGGGTCGGTTTCAGCTCTGCGTGGAAGCACCATGCAGCCCATATATTTCTTCAAGCCCCGATGGGCGGGAGCCGCTGCCATGTACCATCAATATATCTCAAAGGTTATTGGAGTTATGCCCATCACAAGGTAGTACCTATATTATACTGGAAGGGGAGATAACTAAAAAACCATGGCCCCCAGAGTTGTGGTACTTGTGAACAACTGTGCCGGGTACTATCAATATTTCTCAAAGGGTATTGGATTAACGGTCATTACAAAGTAGTCATTCTATTTTATTAAAAGGGTTGATAATTCAAAATGTATGGCATCCAGAGTTCTGGTTCTTGCACATGACATGTTTTCTCAGCCTTGTGAACAATTGCGCCAAGAACCATCAATTAATCTCCAAGGGTATAGGAATTATGGCCATCACAAGGTTGCGTCGACAGATGGACGGACGGACGGACGGACAAACGGACGGACGCCAGGCTGATCGCTATATTCCCCGAACCTATTTGGTCGGAGGATAAAAATCCATTGATTTACCTATTTCCTATTGAAAAGACTAATGAGCCGAATTTGACCTTGTCGTAAAAAAGGTCAAGGTCAACCAAGGGTCATCATTTTCGCAAATTTGGTAGATCTCAGTCACCCGGCAACATACCATGTTTCAAGACAATCGGCCCAGTTGTTCTGGGGGGAAATATTTTCTAAGATTTTTACCATATTTTTGCATGGCGGCCATCTGGGTCATAAGACCTGGACAATTTTAATAAATTTTTGTTCACTAAGTGTTCTAATGCTGCATATAAAATCTAAATGAAATTAACCCAGTGGTGTTAGAGAAAATGTATTCGAATATGTCAACAAACCTGCAATGCAAGTGACCTTGGGCCAAGGTCATTGAATAATCAGACCTTGACCCTGAGAATTCGCAGGCATTCATTTGTTACCCATTCTCATATCACAGACCACATTTTTTTTTTCGAAAAATGCATTGATTTAG
Organism: Lucinisca nassula; assembly: GCA_963580285.1. NCBI lineage: Eukaryota > Metazoa > Mollusca > Bivalvia > Lucinida > Lucinidae > Lucinisca > Lucinisca nassula. Next base: position 33,394,498 of record OY757019.1, read on the forward strand.
CTTTTTCCCATTGCAAAGCCTAAGGAGCCAAATTTCGCCTTGGCGTAAAATTGGTCAAGGTCAACCTAGGGTATCATTTTTGTAAACATGGTAGTACTCAGATACCCCACCCTACATACCAAGTTTCAAGACAAACAGCCCAGTGGTTCTAGAGAAGAATATTTTAAGGTTTTTACCATATTTGGGCATGGCGGCCAACTTGGTTATGCAACATGGACCATTTGAATAATTTTTATACCCTAAGTATCCCCAGGCTGCATATACAATTTAAATGTAATTGACCCAATGGTGTTAGAGAAATTGTATTCCACTGTGTCAATAGACGTGCAATACCAGTGATCTTGGTCAAGGGTCAATGAACAATCTTGACCCTTAACTTTCACAGGCATTCGTTTTTTTTACCCATTCTCATATCACAGACCACATTATTTTTTAAAAAAAAAAAATGCATTGATTTACATATTTCCCATTGATAAGCCTAAGGATCCAAATTTGACCTTGGCGTAAAATAGGTTCAGGATAACCTAGGGTCATCATTTTTGCAAACTTGGTAGTACTCAGTGGCCCGATGATACATACTAAGTTTCAAGACAATCAGCCCAGTGATTCTATAGAAGAAGATTTTTTAAAGATTTTTACCATATTAGGGCATGGCTGCCATCTTGGTCATGTGACAAATAATTTTTTGTTCACTAAGTGTTCTAAGGCTGCATATAAAATTTAAATCAAACTGGCCCAGTGCCGTTAGAAGAAAATGTATTCTAATATGTAAATAGACCTGCAATACAATTGATCTTTGGCCAAGGGCAGTGAATGAACTTGACGCTTAACATTCTCTGGCATTCACTTTTTACCCAATCTCATATCTCAAATCACAATATTTTTTTCGAAATATGCATTGGCTTACCTTTTCCCATTTAACAGCATAAGGAGCCAAAGTTGACCTTGTCGTTAAAAAGGTTAAGGTCAATCTAGGGCCATCCTTTTTGCAAATTTGGTAGTACTCAGTCAACCGATGCAACCTACCAAGATTCAATATTATCGACCCAGTGGTTCTGGAGAAGATTTTTAAGGTTTTACCATATTTGGGCATGGCGGCCATCTTGGTCATGTGACCCAGACCATCCGAATAATTTTTTGTTCACTAAGTGTCCTAAGGCTACATATAAAATTTTAATGAAATTAGCCCAGTGGTGTTAGGGAAAATGTATTCTAATATGTCAATAGACCTGCAATACAAGTGACCTTGGGCCAAGGTCAATGGCTGACCTTGACCCTTAGCATTCACAGGCATTCATATTTTACCCATTCTCATAACACAGACCACAATATATTTCGAACAAGAGGCTCAATGAGCCTAAACCGCTCACCTGAGGAACTTAAGTTTTAACAATTCACAGACTTGACTACTAAATCTGCTAATAGAATCCAGCCCATTGACCCTTACAGGATATAAGTCATCATTATTGCATTGCATTCCAAGTTTGAGACTTCTAGCTTCTATAGTTCCTGAGAAATCTTTGACGAAAATTTAACATTGGTCAAAATGGAGAGAAAGAAGAATGAAAGAACAGATGAACAAATAAGCTGAGAAAGCCCAATGTCTCTTACACAAAATAAGTCATCATTATTCTATTGAATACCAAATTTGATGCTTCTAGCTTTTATAGTTCCTGAGAAATCTTTGATAAAAAATTTAACATTGGTCTATTATCTCTATATGGAGAGAAAGAAGAATGAAGGAACAAATGAACCAAACTAGCTCCAAAACCTAATGCAGCCTTTCCCCTTGCCCAATGGTGCTACACATAAAATTTAAACAAGATTGTTCGACTGCCTTCTGAGGTATGCTTCATTGAAAGTGTGGACGACGGATGGACGGACGACAGACGACGGACTCCGGAGCCTTGGTATACTATCAGCTGACTGGAGCCTTTGGCTCAGGTGAGCTAAAAATTCAAGTCGCTATTTCTGTCACAACATTTTCCCTACGTTAAGTCTATGGGCAAATTTTTTTGTCTCTCAAGGTCACGTAACTCCGAGGTCAATATTCCGATTCGGCCCAAAATCGAACTTAACCGAGATTTTATGCCTGTCCTCGTTACCTGCAAGTTTGAAGCTGATATGAATAAAAATAAAGTTGCTATCGTGGTCACAACGTATTTTTTTTATGCTCAAGGGCCGGTAACTCCAAGGCAAATATTCCGATTCGGCCCAAAATCGAACTTAACCGAGATTTTATGTCTGTCCTCGTTACCTGCAAGTTTGAAGCTGATCTGAAAAAAATTCAAGTCGCTATCGTAGTCGCAACATTTTCCCTAATTAAGTCTATGGGCAAATTTTTTGTCACTCAAGGTCACGTAACTCCAAGGTCAATATTCCGATTCGGCCCAAAATTGAACTTAACCGAGATTTCATGCCTAACCTCGTCACCTGCAAGTTTGAAGCTGATATGAATAAAAATAAAGTTGCTATCGTGGTCACAACGTATTCTTTTATGCTCAAGGGCAGGTAACTCCAAGGCAAATAATCCGATTCGGCCCAAAATCGAACTTAACCGAGATTTTATGTCTGTCCTCGTTACCTGCAAGTTTGAAGCTGATCTGAAAAAAAAAATCAACTCGCTATCGTAGTCACAACATTTTCCCTATGTAAAGTCTATGGGCAAATTTTTTGTCGCTCAAGGTCATGTAACTCCGAGGTCAATATTCCGATTCGAACTTAACTGAGATTTTATGCCTGTCCACGTTACCTGCAAGTTTGAAGCTGATCTGAATAAAAATAAAGTTGCTATCGTGGTCACAACGTATTTTTTTATGCTCAAGGGCAGGTAACTCCAAGGCAAATAATCCGATTCGGCCGAAAATCTAACTTAACCGAGATTTTATGTCTGTCCTCGTTACCTGCAAGTTTGAAGCTGATCTGAAAAAAAATTCAAGTCGCTATCGTAGTCACAACATTTTCCCTATGTTAAGTCTATGGGCAATTTTTTTGTCGCTCAAGGTCACGTAACTCAGAGGTCAATATTCCGATTCGGCCCAAAATCGAACTTAACCGGGATTTTATGCCTGTCCTCGTTACCTGCAAGTTTGAAGCTGATCTGAATAAAAATAAAGTTGCTATCGTGGTCACAACGTATTTTTTCATGCTCAAGGGCAGGTAACTCCAAGGCAAATAATCTGATTCGGCCCAAAATCGAACTTAACCGTGATTTTATGTCTGTTCTTGTTACCTGCAAGTTTGAAGCTGATCTGAAAAAAATTCAAGTCGCTATCGTAGTCGCAACATTTTACCTATGTTAAGTCTATGGGCAAATTTTTTGTCGCTCAAGGTCACGTAACTCCGAGGTCAATATTCGGATTCTGCCCAAAATCGAACTTAACTGAGATTTTATGCCTGTCTTTATTATCTGCAAGAATGAAGTCGATCAGAAAAAAATTGACGGAGCTAGAGTGATGACAAGCTTTTTCCTATGTTAAGTCTATGGGAGCTATATGTTGCCATGGTAACCAGAGTTCCACTCAGATCTGCATGAAAACCTTATGCAGTCTTTCCACTTGCCCAATAATGTTACACATGAAATTTGATCAAAGTCGGCCAAGTAGTCTTCAAGATATACATTTTTGAAATTCACATTAACCCTTATGCAAAAATGCACAAGGGCAGGTAACTCCTAAGTGTATGATCCGATTCTGCCAATTATCGAACTTGACCGAGATTTCATGGCTGTGCTGGTTATCTGTAAGATTGAAACAAATCCGAACAAAATTGAAGCAGCTACAGTGATGACAACATTTTCCCCATGTTAAGTCGATAGGCAATTTTTCGGGCGCTCAAGGGGACGTAACTCTTGAGTGAATTATCTGATTCGGCCCAAAATCGAACTTGACCGAGATTTTATGCCTGTTCTGGTTATCTGCAAGAATGAAGTCGATCAGAAAAAAATTGACGGAGCTAGAGTGATGACAAGCTTTTTCCTATGTGAAGTCTATGGGAGCTAGATGTTGCCATGGCAACCAGAGTTCCACTTAGATCTGCCTGAAAACCTAATGAAGCTTTTCCACTTGCCCAATAATGCGACACATGAAATTTGATCAAAGTTGGCCAAGTAGTCTTTAAGATATACATTTTTGAAATTCCCATTAACCCTAATGCAAAAACACACAAGGGCAGGTAACTCCTAAGTGAATGATCCGATTCTGCCAGTTATCGAACTTGACCGAGATTTCATGGCTGTGCTGGTTATCTGCAAGAATAAAGCCAATCTGAAAATAATTGAAGCAGCTACGGTGATGACAACATTCTCCCCATGTTAAGTCAATAGGCAATTTTTTCAACGCTCAAGGGCACGTAACTCCTGAGTGAATAATCTGATTCAGCCCAAAATCAAACTTGATCGAGATTTCATGCCTGTCCTTGTTATCTGCAAGAATGAAGTCGATCAGAAAAAAATTGACGGAGCTAGAGTGATGACAAGCTTTTTCCTATGTTTGTTCAACGCTCAAGGGCATGTAACTCCTGAGTGAAAAATCCGATTCAGCCCAAAATCGAACTTGATCGAGATTTCATGCCTGTCCTCGTTATCTGCAAGAATGAAGTCGATCAGAAAAAAATTGACGGAGCTAGAGTGATGACAATCTTTTTCCTAATTCCCATTAACCTTAATGCAAAAACACACAAGGGCAGGTAACTCCTAAGTGAATGATCCGATTCTGCCAGTCATCGAACTTGACCGAGGTTTCATGGCTGTGCTGGTTATCTGCAAGAATAAAGCCAATCTGAAAATAATTGAAGCAGCTACGGTGATGACAACATTCTCCCCATGTTAAGTAAATAGGCAATTTTTTCAACGCTCAAGGGCACGTAACTCCTGAGTGAATAATCTGATTCAGCCCAAAATCGAACTTGATCGAGATTTCATGCCTGTCCTCGTTATCTGCAAGAATGAAGACAATCAGAAAAAAATTGACGGAGCTAGAGTGATGACAAACTTTTTCCTATGTTAAGTCTATGGGAGCTATTTGTTGCCATGGCAACCAGAGTTCCAATCCGATCTGCCTGAAAACAGTATGCAGCCTTTCCCCCTACCTGATAATGCTTCACATGAAATTTGATCAAGATTGGCCCACTGGTTCCGGAGATATACTTCTTTGAAAGTGTGGACGACGACGACGGACGACGACGACGGACGACGACGGACGACGGACGCCGGCTCGTGGTATACTAATACCTCACAAGAGCCTTCGGCTCAGGTGAGCTAAAAATGCATTGATTTACCTATTTTCAATTAAAAAGCCTAAGGAGCAAATTTTGACCTTGGTGTAACATAGGTCAAGATCAACAAAGGGTAATTATTTTTGCAAACTTGTTAATACTCAGTTTGCCGATGCTACATACCAGGTTTCAAGCCAATCGGCCCAGTGGTTCTGGAGGATAATATTTTTAAGGTTTTTACCATATTTGGGCATGGCGGTCATCTTTGTCATGCGATCTGGACCATACTTGCGAACTTTCGTTCCTCCATTGCCAGGAGGTTGTATATAAAATTTAATTGGAATTGACCCTGTGGTTTCAGAGAAGAAATTTGAAAATGATGGACGGACGGACGACGGAGGCCAACCATCCTATAAGCTCTCCCGGAGCCTTAGGCTCAGGGGAGCTTATAATGTAAACCTCATACACTCCCGTTTTCTCTATATAAAGTGGGTAGTAGGGTATTCATTTCACGGACTAGTTCACGTGATGATTAAAGGCTTTACATCCCTGCCAGCACAAGTTAGGTCATTTTGAAGACGTTGCTTCCAACATTATGGGGCTTTTACCTAATGCAGAGATGAAATGACATCTGAATGCCCTCCGCCTAAGAAACAATAGTGTTTATATGTAGGGACAGTCCGACTCACAACACTTTGCCTGGGCAGGTTCAGACCTTCTATTTTTAAGACCTGATGAGAGGGGGCTTTTGTTTGAATAGACCCATGAAATGGATCAGTCTAGCATTTTAAGAGTGAGCAACATAAAGATAAAATTTCTCTCTAATCACCATTCCTGGTGCGCTTTCATTAAAATTAGCTTTTATTTCAATGCTATAACATTGTTATGTCATACAAATTATCAAAACAAGTGCACAACAACATCTGTCTTTATGGTGACTTAGTATATAAATTCAGAAAAATATATAACCGCAATGACTTCAGCACCCAATTTCGTAAAATCATTCTTCGATATAAAATGATTGGGTACAACATGGATATTATACGACAGACTGCATGCATGGTAGTTAACCCAATCACGGTTGGCAACTTTGCTTCCCTCTTTAATTGCACGCCGGTGGGTCAGGCCTCAGATTCTATGACGGCTCCAACGTAAAGGCTTATTGAGAATTAGAGAGATAATGTTGGTTGGTGCCTGATGCTCTGTCTCTGGTCGGGCTCATCGGAGTCTAACTGTTGGTTTTCTTTTGCTCCAGCATTTCAGTGGTTTCTTGCTGTCGAGTCCTCACCGTTGTCTCACCTCTGTGGTTCTTTGATTTTTGTGTTCACGGAGATGTTGCACTGATAAGTTAGGAGGCCTTCATGCGGACTGAACAAATTATTTGTCTAAATCGCGACGGAAGTAAGGGCGAGGATTGTGGCCACGTAAAATCGATTTAAGCCCCCCCCCCCCCCCAGTGGAAATCTTCCACTGACCGTTCCAAGGCGGCTCTTCTGTGGCGATTTATTTATGTTGTTGTTTGTTACTTACTGTGTGTATCACTTGTGTCTTGTAATTTTGGATGGCCATATGGCCATTTTGTGGGAAAGTAACCGTCCTTATGGCCTTCCTTTGTTTAGGTTTCCATTATGGTCTGGTCGCTTAATGTTTGTATTTCTTTCCCTTTGGTGTCTTTTATGGGTGGAGTAAGTTAATTGCATCAATTCCTGATCTTTGTTTTACTTCTACTTTGAAACAGCACAGTTTACCTGGACAGAATTCTTGTACACAATTATGCAGAATTTTAACATGAACTAGCTGATCAATGCTATAACACAATGAAAAATAAGAGCGTCATGAAACAACACAGCGTACCTGGACAAAACGCTTACATTATACTTACGCAGAATTTTAACATTAAATGATGTAATGTTAATGCTATAACATCAGACTATCATCAAAACAAGTGCAAAATTCACCACAACCTCTTTATAACAGTATAAATTGGGTCCAAAGTGGACACAGTGTTAGTTAAACAACCATGTTATATCCAAAGCAAAGATGTGTAGAATATACAGAAAAAATGACCATTTATGTCATTGTTCTATATAGACTATATATTTTTGTGGTCAATTTTCGTAATAAAAACTACATATATTTGGAAAATGACCATTTAATTTTATTCTCTTTTTTCTATATAATCTAAACATTAATTTCTAGGATCCTTCTTGAAATTTTGCTATATATTCGAAACCGGGTTATAACAAACTGTGTTAAAATGAGGTTGTGGTGTAAGCGTGTCATAAGAGAATAGAGCTTGCAGCAGAAGGCTTACACATAATTATGCAGAACTTTTTCAACATGAACTTACGGGTGAAACAAAGGGTATATTATTGAAAGAGTACTTTAAAGGTGTGCACCCCCGCCCATCAGGGCTTAAAGAAAGAGATGTGATGCATGATGCTTCCATGCAGAGCTGAAATCTAACTGGTGAACTGCTTAGAGGAGCTAAGCCTGCCCAGGCAAAGGGGTGCGAGTCGGGCCGTCCATGCTTATAAACCCTATAGGTTTCATTGGGCGACAGGGCTTGAGATTTCATTTCATCTCCATTTCGGGTTAAAGTCCCACAAGATCGGAAGCAATGTCTCCAAAATGACCTTCACATTGTTGATGGGGACATTAAACCTCAAATCAAACAAACAAACAAAACTAAAGGTATGAAAGGGCCTACCTTGGGAAAGTGTTTACCATATTTACTTTATGTTTTCTGACACAGGGGCCTATGGATGCAGCGTAGCCGAACTGCAGTGTAGCAGAATACTGCATTACATCAGGGTCTACACAGTTTGCCACTCATTCAGCTAATTTTAGATGCAACATCAGGTAGTAAATTATAATATTTTAGAAAAATTACCAAATGTTGACATTGCCACAGACGTTTATCATTAATGGATGAGTCAAGCATACAGTGTATGTACCATATAGACAGTATTCCGTAATCATTAATTATCAGTGGCTCTGCCATAGTTCTGGCAATATTTGTTGCAACAATATGAAATCAAAAAATTGTTGCGAGAAATACTGCTGCAAAATATAAATATTGCCGGAATAGTGGCAATACTTCAGCTTCAAGAATCTTGTAATTCTGGTAACAAATCAAAATCAACAATGCTGCAACATTTTTATTTTGGTAAGATAAGGTGCATAGTTTTTCCAAGTACTTCAAAGTAGAAGTAAAACAAAGATCAGGAATTGATACAATTAACTTACTCCACCCATAAAAGACACCAAAGGGAAAGAAATACAAACATTAAGCGACCAGACCATAATGGAAACCTAAACAAAGGAAGGCCATAAGGACAGTTAATTCTAATTCAAGGTAATGTTGGTTGGTGCCTGATGCTCTGTCTCTGGTCGGGCCCATCGGAGTCTAACTGTTGGTTTTCTTTTGCTCCAGCATTTCAGTGGTTTCTTGCTGTCGAGTCCTCACCGTTGTCTCACCTCTGTGGTTCTTTGATTTTTTGTGTTCACGGAGACGTTGCACTGATGAGTTAGGAGGCCTTCATGCAGACTGAACAAATTATTTGTCTAAATCGCGGCGGAAGTAAGGGCGAGGATTGTGGCCATGTAAAATCGATTTAAGCCCCTTTGGTGTCTTTGATGGGTGGAGTAAGTTTATTGTATCGATTCATGATCTTTGTTTTACTTCTACTAAACCATTGGAGTAACTTTGAAAGGGGGGACACCTAAAGATCATTCCCGTGAAGTTTGGTCAAAATCCGACTTGTGGTTTAGGAGATGTCGTTTGAAGAAGTTGTTTACGCACGCACGGACGGACGCAAGGACGGACGCATGTCGGACGAAAAGTGATCCCAAAAGCTCAGCTCGTCATTATATGGCAGGTGAGCTAAAATCGGCATTTCCAGCAATCAAAGGGACGTAACTCTACGATTAATAGGCCGACTTTGCCGGTTTTGAAACTCTTTCGAGTTTTTATCTGCAGCCACCTTACAGATGATTTTCAGAAAGATCCGAACCGTCGTGATATGACTGAAAAATTGTTGAAAGCGACGTTAAACCCGAATTCACACACACACAGAAAGATCCGATCAAACCTGAAGGGGTAACTGTGATGACAATGTCAAAAATAGGCATTTCCGGCAATCAAAGGGACGTAACTCTACGATAAATAGACCGACTTAGCCGGTTTTTGAACTCGTCTGAGTTGTTATCCCTAGCCACCTTACATATAAGTTTCAGAAAGGTTTGATCAAAACTGAAAGGGCTACGGTGATGATTAGGTCAACAAGAAGGCCAACTAGCCATGTAGCGCTCACCTGTGTACCAGAAAATCTTGAGTGATGTTTAGAACACACATCGGGGCTTAAAGAATCAAAATAGGGGCCTTGTGGTTTCAGAAAAGAAGATTGTTGAAGCTGATCCATTATAAGTCTATTGGAGTTAAGGAACCCTGGCGAATGGCCAATTTAGACTCCAGGGGCATAGTTGGCAGGATTTATGTAGGAGACCACTTGACAATGCTACATACTAAATATCTAAGATCTGGTTTCGGAGAAGATTTTTGAAGTCTTTTTCAGTATAAGTCTATAGGAGCTAATGAGCCCTGGGGCATGGCAAATTTTGACCCAAAGGGCATGGTTGGCATGATTTATATCGGTGACCATTTTATGTTGCTATATACTTAATATCTAAGGTCTGTACCTCATGGTTTCAGAAAAGAAGATTTTCGAAGCTTATTTTCAATTATTCCATTATTAGTTTATTGGAGTTAAGGGGTCACAGGATTTGGTCAATTTAGACCCTAGGGGCATGATTGGCAGGATTCATTTAGGCGACCACTCAAAGTTGCTACATGCTTAATACCTAAGCTATCGGCCTTATGATTTCAGAGAAGAAGATTTTGGAAGTTTGGTTTTCATTTTAAGTTGTACATTTCAAGTCTATGGTAGGCAATGGGCCCATGGGCGTGACCAATTTTGACCCAAAGGACATTTTGGCAGGATTTATTAAGGAGACCATTTCATGTCGTTACATACTAAATATCTAAACTCTGGGACTTATGGTTTCAGAGGAGAAGATTTTTGAAGTTGTTTTTCATTATAAGTCAATGGGAGCTAATGGGTCCATGGACGTGGCCAATTTTGACCCCAAGAGCATGGTTGGCAGGATTTATGGAGTTGACCACTTGGTGTTGCTACATGCTACATAAGCTCTGTGCCCTGTGGTTTCAGAGAAGAAGTATTTTTAAGTTTCTCCAATTGTAAGTCTATGGGAGCTAAAGAGCCCTGGGGTGTGGCCAATGTAGATCCCAGGGGCATGATTGGCAGTATTTATGTCGGTGACCACTTGGCGTTGCTACAAACTAAATATCTAAGCTCTGGGCCTTATGGTTTCATAGCAGAAGAATTTTTAAAGTTCTTCCATTATAAGTCTATAGGAGCTGATGAGCACGGGCGTGGCCAATTTTGACCCAAGGAGCATGGTTAGCAGGATTTATGTAGGTGACTATTTTATGTTGCTAGATACTAAATATCTAAGCTCTGTGCTTCACAGTTTCACAGAAGAAGAGTTTTGAAGCTGTTTTCCATTATGAGTCTAGGGGAGCTAAGGGGTTTTAATGAGTTCCTGCGGTCTGTGTAATTTTTTTTTTGTTTTGTTTGTTGTCTGAAAATTGCCATTTTGGTGATAGAATTTTAACCCTTACCTTGCTGAATATTCATTTAAGCCACGCACATCAATCAAATTACTTAATATGGTTTCTTGCTACAGATTCGTAAATTGAATGCCAAACAGTGTAGATCCGGATCAGGTGGCTTCTTCAGAAGCCATCTGATCTGGATCTACACAGTTTGCAAAGATAGGGGTTATCGTGAAAAGCAAGATAAGGGTAAGCATACTAAGTCTTGTGTACTGGTGTTTTTCATAGATGACAGAACAATCTTACTACAATATTTACTATAGTTTTACAATAATAACGTGGTTTTGTTGATATTAAGGTCAAACTTTCGCGTTGGTTTGTTTCAACTAACAGAACAAACTCATTAAAAAGTATTTAATTTAACATTTATGACATTGGCAATGAATTTGGACGTAAAAACAACAACAACACAAAAAAAAACATGTACACTGAGTATTTTTTTATTTTTCAAATAGATAGTTATTTTGCAACTATTATCGAGTGACCTCTTTGAGGTCAATTATTGGAAAGTCAAGATCAGTCACGCCAGTCAATCACCCTTAAAGTAAACAACATCATCATCATCAAAGCGCTTGTTACAGTTTGCATGTCGGTATAGTCCACGGATAATATTTATTTATTTATTTATTTATTTTATACAGTAAATAACAAAGCATATTACAATACTATCTATGTATGAGCCGCAGCAGTGAAAAAGTTTTATTATTATCATTAATTATTTATGGAAACAATGGAAATGATTGACCTACGCATCTGCGCAGTCTGATCAGCACCATTGTGTCAGATGTATTGATAATTAAGTTCCTATCTGTAGTTTTCGACTATTACTGATCCATTAGGTCGGTCCCTAATAAAGCGTTTTCACGTGACGCGGTTGATTTTAAGTTTGTAAAGTTAGTGTTTGTACGATCAAGTACTGTGTCCCTACAGGTATCTTGTAGCTTTCAATATGTTTGTGAGCCGTCGTCACTGTTTGGTTCGATTTGGAGGAGTTGCTGACGTTTTGTGGGATTTTGTCCGAATTGAGATGAAGTCACGTCTCAATCCCTGCCCCTCAGTGGAACTATAGGGCTAATATGCAGAGACAGTCCTGCTCGGGCTGTTTTGCCCAGGCTGGCTTGTGCCTTCTAGACGGTTTCTGGTGCTACTGAGCGGTCGGTTTCGGGGCGCAGTGCGGCCATGTCTATTTCTCCGGGCCCCGGAGGGAGAGGTCATAGACTATCAATATACTTACATTGTAGATGAAATTAATTACAAGAAACCAATGTGGGGGAATACGGTGCTTGCCTTTGTCGAGACTGGATGTTGTGGGGGTTCGCATGAAACGTTTCGGCAAGATATGCGGCCCCTCACAAGATAATTAATTTGAAAGATTATGATAGGTATTTTCTTTACACAGGTTCTCGTCGGACTGATGATATAGGCCAAAAAATCCTCAAATATTTCCATTATTAGGTAAACTATTTCCAAGTCACGAAATTTGTTTCTTAGTTATATGACTTTAGATAGATAATTGGGTTAATATGTGTTCGATCATCATATTGTTGGTGCTCGTAGCAACGATGATGATGATGATGATGATGATGGCTCGATCGGCTCAATATTAATTTTCAGCCTCCTCTGTATATATATAAAAAAACTATTCGCACAATGTTTACTCATTTGTTAAGCTCTCGCAGCAGTAATGTCCAATATTTATTTTGTATTTTTATGTATATTTGTATGTATTGTTGATTGTGTGAGTACGCTGAGAGAGATTCAGGTAGCAATACCATTTATAGTCAATCATTCTAATCGATGCATGTACACTTATCTTGAACATCCATGCATGTTTCTTTCCGACTCAGAGTCTTTAATGCTGCTCACACAAAACTGTAGCCTAAGTTTTTCACAAAAAAGGTAATTCCATTGAAAGTTACAGAGCAGCAATAGGAACTTTTCATGCTAAAACTAAAGGGTTTATTTTGCGACGAACTTTAAATTTCAGCATGCGCTTTTATGCTTATTGCGCGATTAATATACTATGTATTTTATTCATGGCAAGCTTTTTAAAAAATGACAGATTAAAGTTTTACAAGTTTATTTTACTACTCATGTGCATGGACGTTCATGTTAACACGGGTCCAGTTGCTAACGATATCCAATCTATTGATATAATGCATTTAAATACACGAAGCATTAGACAAAAAATGGATTACTTATCTAATATAGCAGAGGACTTTCATATTCTATGCTTTAGCGAAACCCATTTAGCTGCCGACGTTGATACAAATGATCTACTAATTGAAGGTTTCGTTGACCCCATAAGGAAGGATCGAACGCACAATGGCGGTGGTATTATTGTCTATATCTCGAGTCATTTAAAATAAAAACGGAGGAATGAATTGGAAAGTCCCCTTGTGGAAACCATATGGGTTCAAATTAAACTGAAATCATTTGATCTACTTATGTGTTGTTATTACAGGAGTGACTTCACTGCGTCACAATCAGTTTTTACTGCAGAATTGCAGACATCAATTGAACAAGCGCTAGATCTAACCCCATATATTATTTTGGTAGGTGATATTAATATTGACTTTTTGAACATGTCAAATACACAACTTAGGGATTGTTTATCTTTATTTGATTTAAGAAATGTTATAGAAGAACCCACAAGAGTCACTGACTATTCGTCAACGTTAATAGATCCAATTATAGTGTCGGATAGCTGTAATGTCTTAGATTCAGGAACTATTGGCATTGATGAATATGTCAGCGACCACAAAGCAACATATGTGTCAGTACGAATCAATTTAAACTTATCAAAATCATATCACAGAGAAGTTTGGAATTATAGAAATGCAGACGTTGAATTACTAAATGATCTAATAGAAAATTATAACTGGGATAATATTACAAATGATAACACCACAGTAGATGAAGCATGTACGAAATTACGGCTTGAAAGTTACCTAACAAACAGGATCCAAAAGGTTTTTGTAAATGGAGTTTTTTCATTGGATAAAGGTGTATCTGCTGGCGTTCCTCAAGGATCAGTCATCGGGCCATTGTTATTTTTGATTTACATTAACGATATAGCGGACAATTTAGCAGGCAAAACTAGACTGTATGCAGATGATACCTCGCCCATTTTTTCTTCAACAGACCAAGCACAAATTGAAATAGTTTTAAATACTGATCTAAAGAAATTAAACGAGTGGGCAGATAAGTGGATGATAACATTCAATCCATTAAAAACAGAAGTGATGATGATTTCTAATATTTTTAACGACTACAATGTCCAACTAAAATTTGATAACACTTCCCTGAATCTTGTTGAAACTCATCGGCATTTGGGCGTAAGTTTATCATCAAACAACAAATAGGGAACACACATAAACTGCATAATAGATTCAGCTTCCAAACAATTGTCATATTTGAGAAAGTTAAAATACAAATTATCTAAACACACTTTAAGTAGATTATATTGTACCTATATAAGACCGTTATTGGAATACGCATCGGAAGTATGGGACGGGTGTAATATAAGTGACTCTAACCGCTTAGAACAGGTTCAGCTAAATGCAGCTCGAATCGTAACGGGTTTACCAGTTTTCGCCTCTATTCGGTCACTTTACTTTAAAACTGGATGGGAAACATTATCAGCGAGAAGGAAGCAACGCAAACTAACTCTTATGTATAAAATTATTAACGACGATGTAACATCTTATTTTAAAGATATTTTACCAGATAGAATAAACGAAACAATTTCATACAACCTTAGAAATAGTGATAATTACGAAATACCATTTACAAGACTTTGCTCTTATGAAACATCGTATTTCCCTTCAACGCTAAAATTATGGAACGAACTAGACACACAAATCCGCACACTGCCAACGCTTAACCAGTTCAAATCCAATATTAGGAAGATGACAGACATGCAAGCCGAAAAACTACAGGATTATTTAATGGTTGGAGAACGAACATATAACGTTATACTAATACGAATAAGGCATAAATGTAGTAGTCTAAAGGCTGATTTATGTAATGTTAACATAATTCCTAATTCCACTTGCAGTTGCGGGGCTCAAAGTGAAACCGCGGAACATTTCTTTTTCGAATGCGATCTGTATAATGACCAAAGAGATAGACTTTTTCGAAATTTAAACCACAACATTAGAATAAGCTTACAGTTACTGACTGATGGTAGTTCGTATTATGATTTCGAAGCTAACAAAAAATAATATTATCTGTTCTTAAATTCATTAAAGATTCACATAGGTTTGACTAGCGTAACTTAATAACATATTAACATTTATAAATATAAATAAATGTGCAAAAGTATTTGTTATAGATAAGTGAAAATGAAGAATGAGCTTTCTATTTTTCGTGTACGTGTATCGTATCTTTGATAAGCCTAACATGGCTAGCGAAGAAAGAGTATTGCTACCGATGAATGGGCGAATGAATGTATGGAGAGTGTGGATGTGTTAATTTCTAATCATAAACATATAGATTGTTTACCAATAACACCATTACTCTTTACAGAATATTTGTGATGTTATGGTAGCGAGAGGACTATCTAATTGTTGATCATAACTTGTGTTCGATCCCATTGTGTTGAAGAACAATAAAATATGCTTAATCTAGCTAAGGGGACAGGGGCGTGGCCCATTTGGACCCCAGGGGCATGATTGGCAGGATTTATTTAGGTGACTACTTGCCCTTGCTACATGCTAAATATCTAAGCTCTGGACCCTGCGGTTTCAGAGCAGCTGATTTTTGAAGCTTTTTTCCATTATGAGTCTATTTAAGGGAGCTAAGGGGGCCCGGGGCGTGGCCCATTTGGACCCCAGGGACATGATTGACAGGATTTATGTAGGTGACCACTTGCCGTTACTACATGCTAAATATCTAAGCTATGGGCCCTGTGGTTTCAGAGAATAAAAGTTTTGAAGCTTTTTTCCATTATGAGTCTATTGGTGATATGGGGCTCTTGGGTGTGGCCCATTTGAACCCTAGGGCCATCGTTGGCAGGATTTAATTAGGTGACCGATTGCCATGGCTCCATGCTAAATATCAAAGCTTTGGGCGCTGTGTTTTCAAAGATGGAGATTTTTGAAGCTTTTTTTCTATTATGAGTCTATTGGAGCTTAGGGGCCCGGGACAAGGCCCATTTGGACCCGAGGGCATGATTGGCAGAATTTATGTAGGTGACCACTTGCCGTTACTACATGCTAACTATCTAAGCTCTGGGCCCTGTGGTTTCAGAGAAGAAGATTGTTGAAGCTTTTCTTCCATGTAAGTCTATCGGCGCTAAGGGGCCCCGGGGTGTGGCCAATTTGGACCCCAGGGGCAAGATTGGCAGGATTTATGTTGGTGACCACTTGACATTGTTACAAGCTAAATATCTAAGCTCTGGGCCCTGTGGTTTCTGAGAAGCTTTTTTCCATTATGAGTCTATGGGAGGTAAGAGGGTCCAAGGGCGTGGCCCATTTGGGCCCAAGGGGCATGATTGGCAGGATTTATGTAGGTGACCAGTTGCCGTTGCTACATGCTAGATATCTAAGCTCTGGGTCCTGTGGTTTCAGAAAAGAAGATTTTTGAAGCTTTTTTCCCATTATGAGTCTATTGGAGATTAGGGGTCCAAGGGCGGGGCCAATTTGGACCCCAGGGGCATGATTGGCGGAATTTATGTTGGAGACAACTTGTCGTTGCTACATGCTAAATATCTAAGCTCTGGGTCCTGTGGTTTCAGAAAAGAAGATTTTTGAAGCTTTTTTTTCCATTTTGAGTCTATTGGTGATATGGGGCTCTTGGGTACGGCCCATTTGGACCCTAGGGGTTTGATTGGCAGGATTTATGTAGGTGACAACTTGCCATGGCTACATGCTAAATATCAAAGCTCTGGGCGCTGTGTTTTCAAAGAAGAAGATTTTTGAAGCTTTTTTCCCATTATGAGTCTATGGGAGCTTAGGGGCCCGGGACAGTGCCCGTTTGAACCGAGGGCATGATTGGTAGGATTTATGTAGGTGATCACTTGCCGTTGCTACATGCTAAATATCTAAGCTCTGGGTCCTGTGGTTTCGGAAAGAAGATTTTTGAAGCTTTTTTTCAATTATAAGTCGATGGGAGGTAAGGGGCCCGGAGAGTGGCCCATTTGGACCCCAGGGCCATGATTGGCAGGCTTTATGTAGGTTACCACTTGTCAATGCTACATACTAAATATCTAAGCTTGGGGCCCTGTGGTTTCAGAGAAGAAGATTTTTGAAGCGTTTTTCAATTATGAATCTATGGCAGGTAAGGGGCTATTGGGCTTGGCTAGTTTGAACCCCGGGGCATGATTGACAAGAATTATGTAGGGGACCACTTGCCGTTGCTACATGCTAAATACATTAGCTCTGGGCCCTGTGGTTTCAGAGAATAAGATTTTTGAAGCTTGTTTTCCATATTGAGTCTATGGGAGCGAAGGGGCCCCGGGCGTGGCCCATTTGGACCCCAGGGACACGATTTGCAGGATTTATGTAGGTTACCACTTCCCGTTGATACATGCTTACTAACTAAGCTCTGGGCACTTTGGTTACAGGGAAGAAGATTTTTGGAAACTTAGCATTTTAAAACTAGTGAATAAACGCATTTCTTTCTATTCTCAAAATACTAACTTATTACCTCCTAAGCCTAAGACGTCTTTACGTCATCTTATACTAGGTATTCAAGAATTTTAAGAAGTTTGTTTTGGCCCCTGCAGACAAGGCCGCTAACAACGTCGTCGTTGTGTGACGGCTCCACTATGTTAACACGCTTAAGCAGGAGCTTGGTGGTACTAAGGCCTATGAACTTCAGCCTTTAGCTGAAGAGAGAGCTATAGTAGATGAACATATTTGTCATTCAGCCACCAAGTTTGCTGTGTGGGTTACAGAAGGCCAAGACCAGCTTCCTACGCTATACTGGTTACCAAAACTTCATGAAAGACCTTACTAAGCACGGTTTATTGCAAATTCTAGCTCTTGCACTACCACTGAACTTTATAAATTATTAACTTCCTGTCTTACTGCTTTTAAAACGCATGTGATTAAATAGAGATCAGGAAGAAATCTGTTTTGGTCTATAAAAATTCGAATGAGGTTTTAAATAAATTGAAATCCAGACGTTTTCGTGCTTCTAGTCTGTCTACTTACGATTTTTCTACTCTTTACACTACTCTTCCTCATAATCTTATAAAAGAAAAGCTTAATGACTTAATTGAATGGACTTTTCACAGAGAAGATTCTCTCTATCTTGCATGAAATGTCAGAAATGCATTTTTCACTTCTAAAGAGCATAAGAATTATACACTTTGGTCATGTCAGAAAGTGTGTGATGCCCTCACCTTTCTACTTGACAATAGAAGCCTCCGTGGTGCAGTGGTTACGCTACTCGCTTTGTAAACCAGGGATCGCAGGATCGATCCCGGGCTTCTCCAGACTTTCGGGTGAGTCTTTAAACCGAGGTCCCGTCTCCGTATGACCTTAGCTGTTGGTGGGACGTAAAACTAAAACTCACTCACTCACAATTCTACTTGACAATATTTATATTAGATTCGGTACTAAGTTATTTAGACAAATTGTGGGATTCCGATGGGTACGAAATGCGCACCTCTTGTGGCTGATCTGTTCTTGTATTGTTATGAACTTCATGTTGTCGCTATCATTGATAACCAATCTGAAATTATTGAAGCTTTGAGCTCCACTTCTAGATATTAAGATGATTTATTAAATATTGGTAATACCTATTTCGATGGTTTGATCAGTCAGATTTACCCCCCAGAACTTCAGTTTAATAAAGCAAATTCTTCCGATACCGAGGCCCCGTTTTTGGATTTACATCTATCTATTGTAGATGGGTTTGTTTCGTGCAAAATTTATGATAAACGCGATGACTTTGATTTTGAGATTGTAAATTTTCCTTTTTTGGATCGTGATGTTCCTCGTGCGCCATCCTATGGCGTTTATATTTCGCAATTAATTCGATTTGCTAGAGTGTGTATTCATGTAACTGACTTCAACACTCGTAATAAATTATTAACGGCTAAACTTCTTAATCAGGGTTATCGGTACCATAAAATACGCAAAGCCTTTTCAAAATTTTATAGACGCCATTCTGATTTAATTTCAAAATTCAATATTGGACTTAAATCTCTTCTGCAACAGGGTCTATCGGAACCCGAATTATTTGGTGACTTTGTGTATAAATTCAGAAAAATATATAACCGTAATGACTTCAGCACCCAATTTCGTAAAATCATTCTTCGATATAAAAAGATTGGGTACAACATGGATGCTATACGACATACTGCATGCATGGTAGTTAACCCTATAACGGTTGGCAACTTTGCCTCCCTCTTTAATTGCACGCCGGAGGGTCAGGCCTCAGATTCTATGACGGTTCCAACGTAAAGGCTTATTGAGAATTAGAGAGATCTAATTCTTGGTAATGTTGGTTGGTGCCTGATGCTCTGTCTCTGGTTGGGCCCATCGGAGTCTAACTGTTGGTTTTCTTTTGCCCCAGCATTTCAGTGGTTTCTTGCTGTCGAGTCCTCACCGTTGTCTCACCTCTGTGGTTATTTGATTATTTGTGTTCACGGAGATGTTGCACTGATGAGTTAGGAGGCCTTCATGCGGACTGAACAAATTATTTGTCTAAATCGCGACGGAAGTAAGGGCGAGGATTGTGGCCACGTAAAATCGATTTAAGCCCCCAGTGGAATTCTTTCCACTGACCGTTCCAAGGCGGTTCTTCTGTGGCGGTTTATTTATGTTGTTGGTTGTTACTACTTACTGTGTGTATCACTTGTGTCTTTTTATTTTAGATGGCCATTTGGCCATTTTGTGGGAAAGTAACTGTCCTTGTGGCCATCCTTTGTTTAGGTTTCCATTATGGTCTGGTCGCTTCGTGTTTGTGTTTCTTTCCCTTTGGTGTCTTCGGTGGGTGGAGTAAGTTAATTGTATCGAATCCTGATCTTTGTTTTACTTCTATTTTGGAGCTTTCTTCCATCATGAGTCTATGGGAGCTAAGGGTCCCAGAGGTGTGGCCAATTTGGACCCCAGGAGCATGATTGGCAGGATTTGTGTAGCGTATCTTAGCTTTGGGCCCTGTGCTTATAGAGACGAAGATTTTTTTACTGTTTCCCATTATAATTCTATAGGAGCTATATGTTGCCATGACAACCAGAATTCCAATCTGATCAGACCAAGGATCTTATGCAGCCTTTCCCTCTACCTGATGATGCTTCACATGAAATTTCATCAAGATCTGCCATGGGATATAAGAGATATACTTCTTTGAAATTGTTTACGGACGGAGGCACGCACAGACGGACGCACGACGGACCACGGACAAAATGTGATCACAAAGCTCACATTGTCACTCCATGATGGGTGAGCTAAAAATCGGCATTTTCAGCAATCAGAGGGACGTAACTCAATGATAAATGGGCTGACTTGGCCGTATTTCGAACTCATCCGAGGTTTTATCCTCAGCCACCGTACATATACGTTTCAGAAATTTCCAATCAAATCTTAAGGGGCTACGGTGATGACAATGTCCAAAATTGACATTTTCAGCAATCAAAGGTACGTAACTCTATGATAAATGGGCCGATTTGGCTGGTTTTCGAACTCATCCGAGTTTTTATCCACAGCCACCTTACATATAAGTTTCAGAAGTAACCAAATAAACTGAAGGCGCTACGGTGATGACAAGCATTTTCCCATTGTAAGTCTATGTGACCTTGTGGATGCCATAGCAACCAAAGTTTCTGTGCGATTTCGAAACCAGAGGACCAGTGGTCCTGAACCGCTCACCTGGCTGGTGACAATTTTCCTACTTAGATCAGCAGAAAATGTCATTTACCCTGCTCATAAATTTTAAAATGCCATCTCAATATTTGTTGGCATTTTAAAACTTATGAGCAGGGTAAATTTCATGCTGAAGTGAGTTGAGCGTGAAAAAAGTTTTATAACCTCGGTGCCTGGCTCACAGAAAGGGAAAATATGAGGAACTGTCCATTGGACATAAATGGTATACTGTATACAGAAGCAAATGAAACAAAAAGAAAACTTGTTCCAATTTATTTTCATATCTCAAGAGCAGTAACAGAACAAAACTAGAATTTGTTTTTCTACAAAAACACAGATATCCCCCCCTTTTTTATCATTGAGGTACCTACCTGATTCTTGGGGGCAACACATTGTCTCATGACCCCCGGCCCCCGCCCATCGGGCTTGAAGAAATAGATTGGGCTGCATGATACTTCCATGCAGAGCTGAAGCCGACTGCAAATGAGTACTGGTAAACAGCATAGAGGTTCTAAGCCTGTCCAGGAAAAGTGATGCAAGTCGGCCACCCATGCACAAAAACCCTATTGAGATGCCATTTCATCTCAATGCCAAACATTTGTGGTGTTACAAGTATGTGCAATAAATCAATTAAAAATATAAAAAATATCATCAATTTAAAATCAAAACAAAACACGTGATTCTCAACTCTCAACAATATCCCTAAGATGCTGATGGTGCCAGTCGTCATCCCAGCTCCTTCATTTGTAATTACAAATACATGGGCTGTCGTGTACACTTCTCGCCCTTTTTTCAACACTCGATTGATTCCATAAATAGCTACGGGACAAAAACAATGCTTCAGACTGGTCCCCTTTTTGTCTATTTTCAAGTAGAAAATAATAAAAAAAACAATAACAACCGACGTTTAAAACTATAAACAGCCTTTATTTATTTATTTTTATTAAACTCTGCACAAAATCAAATAGTTATTAGAAAAAAATATAAATATATAGTCGTGGTGGCTATCTTGGTCATGTGACCTAGACCATATTGGCAACTTTTCATCTTGGTCATGTGATCTAGACCGTATTGGCATTTTTTCATTTGTTCAACTCACAAAGGCTCCATATTAAATTTCACTTAAATTGGCTCAGCAGTTTTGGAGAAAAAAATATCTGAAATATGGATCCTGAATGACCTTGGTCTAAGGCCAATGAATGACCTTGACCTTTCTCACCCATAGATCTTCATGTATTCAGTTATTTTACCTGATCTACAAATTTTGGTGACACTGTCTTCAATGGTTTCCTATAAATCCATTATTTTCACTTTGCCCCATGCAAAAGCCTAAGTCGGCAAATTTGACATTGCTGTAAAATAGGTCAAGGTCAACCAAGGGTCACCAGTTGTACAAACCATGATGGGCCCGAGTACCATATGCTACATGCCAAGTTTCAAGGCCACTGGCGTTATGGTTCTGGAAAAGAAGATTTTTGAAGGCTTTTTACCATATATGGGCACGGCAGCCATCTTGGGTCTAAGGCCAATGAATGACCTTGACCTTTCTCACCCACAGATCTTCATGTATTCAGTTACTTTACCTGATCTACCAATTTTGGTGACACTGTCTTCAATGGTTTCCTATAAATCCATTATTTTCACTTTGCCCCATGCAAAAGCCTAAGTCGGCAAATTTGACATTGCTGTAAAATAGGTCAAGGTCAACCCAGGGTCACCATTTGTGCAAACCATGATGGGCCCGAGTACCATATGCTACATGCCAAGTTTCAAGGCCAATGGCCTTATGGTTCTGGAGAAGAAGATTTTTGAAGGTTTTTTACCATATATGGGCATGGCGGCCATCTTGGGTCTAAGGCCAATGAATGACCTTGACCTTTATCACCCATAGATCTTCATGTATTCAGTTACTTTACCTGATCTACAAATTTTGGTGACACTGTCTTCAATGATTTCCAATAAATCCATAATTTTCACTTTGCCCCATGCAAAAGCCTAAGTCGGCAAATTTGACATTGCTGTAAAATAGGTCAAGGTCAGCCCAGGGTCACCATTTGTACAAACCATGATGGGCCTGAGTACCATATGCTACATGCCAAGTTTCAAGGCCACTGGCCTTATGGTTCTGGAGAAGAAGATTTTTGAATGCTTTTTACCATATAAGGGCATGGCGGCCATCTTGGTCATGTGATCCAGACCCCGCGAACAAACTTTCGTTCCCCCATCCCACTGAGGCTCCATATGAAATTTGGCTTTGATTTGCCCTGCAGTATAGGAGAAGAAGATCTTTAAAAATGGTGGACGGACGGACGGACGACGGACGGACGGACGACGGACCATGGCTATACTATAAGCTCACCTATGAGCCTAAAGGCTCAGGTGAGCTAAAAATCCATTGTTTTCACTTTTTCCTATGCAAAAGCCTAAGTTAGCATATTTGACATTACTGTAAAATAGGTCAAGTTCAACCCAGGGTCACCATTTGAACAAATTATGATAGGCCCGAGTACCATATGCTACATGCCAAGTTTCAAGGCCATTGGCCTTACGGTTCTTGAGAAGAAGAATTTCGAAGTGTTTTTACCATATATGGGCGTGGTGGCCATCTTGGTCATGTGATCTAGACCATATTGGCAGCTTTTCATTTGTTCAACTCCCAAAGGCTCCATATTGAATTTCACTTCGATTGGCTCAGTAGTTTCTGAGAAAAAAATATGGAACCTGCATGACCTTGGTCTAAGGTCAATTAATGACCTTGACCTTTCTTACACATAGATCTTCATGTATTCAGCTACTTTACCTTATCTACTAATTTTGGTGACAGTGTCTTCAATGGTTTCCTAAAAATCCATTATTTTCACTTTTTCCCATGCAAAATCCTAAGTCGGCAAATTTGACATTGCTGTAAAATAGGTCACGGTCAACTCAGGGTCACAATTTGTACAAACTATGATGGGCCTGAGTACCATATGCTACATGCCAAGTTTCAAGGCCATTGGCCCTACGGTTCTGGAGGAGAAGAATTTTTAAGGCTTTTTACCATATATGGGCGTGACGGCCATTTTGGTCATGTGATCTAGACCGTATTGGCATTTTTTCATTTGTTCAACTCACATAGGCTCCATATTAAATTTTACTTAAATTGGCTCAGCAGTTTTGGAGAAAAAAATGTTTGAAATATGGATCCTGAATGACCTTGGTCTAAGGCCAATGAATGACCTTGACCTTTCTGACCCATAGATCTTCATGTATTCAATTACTTTACCTGATCTACAAATTTTGTTGACACTGTCTTCAATGGTATCCTATAAATCCATTATTTTCACTTTGCCCCATGCAAAAGCCTAAGTCGGAAAATTTGACATTGCTTTAAAATAGGTCAAGGTCAACCCAGGGTCACCATTTGTACAAAACATGATGGGCCCGAGTACCATATGCTACATGCCAAGTTTCAAGGCCACTGGCCTTATGGTTCTGGAGAAGAAGATTTTTGAAGGCTTTTTACCATATATGGGCATGGCGGCCATCTTGGTCATGTGATCCAGACCCGCGAACAAGGCCAATGAATGACCTTGACCTTTCTGATCCATATACATTCATGTATTCAGTTACTTTACCTGATCTACAAATTTTGGTGACACTCTCTTCAATGGTTTCCTATAAATCCATTATTTTCACTTTGCCCCATGCAAAAGCCTAAGTCGACAAATTTGACATTGCTCTAAAATAGGTCAAGGTCAACCCAGGGTCACCATTTGTACAAACCATGATGGGCCCGAGTACCATATGCTACATGCCAAGTTTCAAGGCCACTGGCCTAATGGTTCTGGAGAAGATTTTTGAAGGCTTTTTACCATATATGGGCATGGCGGCCATCTTGGTCATGTGATCCAGACCCCGCGAACAAACTTTCGTTCCCCCATCCCACTGAGGCTCCATATGAAATTTGGCTTTGATTGGCCCTGCAGTATAGGAGAAGAAGATCTTTGAAAATGGTGGACGGACGGACGGACGACGGACGGACGGACGGACGACGGACCATGGCTATACTATAAGCTCACATATGAGCCTAAAGGCTCAGGTGAGCTAAAAAGCTGAAGTGACATCAATACCACACCATAGGCATGCTACAAATGTGAAATGATTGACAGCAGCCTACAGGCTGCAGAGCAATAGCTGGTCAAAGGCCGACGGACGGACGGTCGACGGAGGAACTACCATCCTATAAGCTCCCCTGGAGCCTTCGGCCCAGGTGAGCTAAAAATCCACTGTTATGCCTTTGTTCCATACAAATGTCTTAGTAACCAAATTTTATCTTGACGCAAAACAGGCCATCGTCTACTAAAGGACAACATTTTAATGAACTTGGTAGGACCCAAGTCCCTAATGTTGTATACAAAGTCAGGAGGTCATTGGGTTCCAGAGGAGAATATTTTTAATGGTTTTTACCATATATGGACATGGGGACCATATTGGTCATGTGAGCCTGTCTTTAAGAACAAACTTTCGTCCCCCTTCCAACTGAGGCTCCATATGTAATTTGGTTAACTAGAGTGGAAGATATAAATACTGAATCTGAGCCTTCCAAGACATTTGACCTTGACCTTTGGAATTGGTTAACTTCCATTAAGCTGACTGCATGTAATATTTCTGATGCGACAGGCTACCATGCAATCAGTAAAATCTATTGTTTTGCCAAATGTCTAAGTGACAAAATTTGACCTTGATGCAAAACTGATCAACGTCAACCAAAGGACATCATTTGAGCAAACTTGGTCGAACCTGAGTTCCCGATGCTGCATACAAAGTTTCAAGGTCATCAGTCATTCAGCTCCTGAGAAGAAGATTTTTTAATGATGTCTAGCATATATGGACATGGCAGCCACGTTGGTCATGTGACTCAACCCTTATGAACAAACTTTCATTCCCCCATTCCATAGAGGCTCCTGATGTAATTTGGTTTAAATCCACCCAGCAGCATATATGGTCATGGCGGCCATATTGGTCATGTGACACAGTCCTTACCATCAAATTTTGATCCCCCATCCCATAAAGGGTTCACATGTAATTTGGTTTCAATCAACCCAGCAGTTTAAGTGAAGAAGAAGATAAAAATATTGAATCTGAGCCATCCAGGACAAAGGTCAGTGAATGACCTTGGCCTTTGGAATTTATAAAACTTTCATTCAGCTGATTGCAAATATCATTTCTGATGCCACACTCTACCAAGCAACCAGAAAATCCACTGTTTTGCCTTTTTTCCATGTAAATGTCAAAGTAACCAAATTTGACCTTAAAGTAAAATAGGTCAAGGTCAACAAAAGGTCATTATTTGAACAAACTTGATAGGGCCCGAGTCCCTCATGCTGCATACCAAGTTTTAAGGTCATCGGCCATTCAGTTCCTGAGAAGAAGATTTTTTAAGGTTTTCACCATATATTGGCATGGTGGCCATATCGGTCATGTGCCCTAGTCCTTACCAACCAACTCTCATTCCCCCATCCCATAAAGGCTACACATGTAACATTGTTTCAATCAACCCAGCAGTTTCAGTGGAGAGAGAAGATAACATTTCATTCAGCTGATTGCAAACATCATTTCTGATGCCACAATCAACCATGTAACCAGAAAATCCACTATTTTGCTTCCGTCCTTGTAAATTTCTAAGTGACCAAATTTGACCTTCACCTGAAACAGGTAAATGTTAACCAAAGGTCATTATTTGAACAAGTTTGGTAGGGCCAGAGTCCTTTATTCTGCATACCAAGTTTCAAGGTCATCGGCCATTCAGTTCTTGAGAAGAAGTTTTTTAAAGGTGTTCACCATTTATGGGAATGGTTGCCATATTGGTCATGTGACCAAATTCTTACGAACAAACTTTCGTTCCCCCTTCCTTTAGAGAATCTACATGTAATTTGGTTTCAATTGGCCCAGTAGTTTCAGAGGAGATGTTGTTTGAAAATGTTGACGCAGACGACGACCACGCCGACGACGGACCACTACCTATACTTTAAGCTCCCCCGGAGCCTTCGGCTCTGGTGAGCTAAAAATCATTTCTTGTACACCAGATAAGGAAATCTGTGGGTTTAGCCCGAGATAGAAATTCTGTTCTTACTCTGGTGTTCTTACCCGAGAAAACTATATAAGTAAAGCGTGCGAAAAACAAAATGTTAAAATAAAATGTTTGGAATGACCATACTGGGCGGAACCTTATAGTTTACCCTTGTAAACTCCACTTTTCTTTACATAAAGAAGGCTTTACGGGTGCTCAATACAAAGGTTTGTTAGTTTAACCCTTGAAATGCCAACCACAACTATTGACGTCTGTTTTGTCTTCTGCTGGTTACCGTGAAAGTCATTGTTGCAAACTGAGTGGACCCAGATTAGACTGCTCCTACATGAGCAGCCTCATCAAGGTCCACACTGTTTGGCTGTATGCTAAAATATTTTTGAAAAATTTGCAAGAAGATTCAGCAGACGACATAAACAGACAACATATAAAATACAGTTTTTCTCTGCAGGTTAAGGGTAAATGTTGTATTAGGACATGAAACACACGAAACAAGACAGTTACCTTGAAATCTGATATTATACACATCTGAAAATGAAGGTTCAACAGCATGTTTAATTATGAGGAAAAACAGCCATCAAATTATGCATAAAGGAAAACTAGTTATCAATAGATGAGACCTATAAAAAACAAGAGGGCCATATGGCCCTATATCGCTGACCTGTGTAACAGAAAATCATTAGTGATGTTTAGAAAAACAGTAACTGTGATAATAGGCGAGGCATGTTTGTTTACCTGTCTATGGTAGCTAATGAGCCCATGGGCGCAGCCAATTTTAACCCAAGGGACATGGTCTACAGGATTTATGAAGGTGACCATTTCATGTTACTACATACTAAATATCTAAGCTCTGAGACTTATTGGTTCAGAGGAGAAGATTTTTTGAAGTTTTTTTAATGGGCCCATGGGTGTGGCCGATTTTTTGCCCCAGGGGCATGGTTTGCAGGATTCATGTAGGTGACCACTTGACATTGCTACATGCTATATTTAATCTCTGGGCCCTGTGGTTTTTCCATTTGAAAGTCAATGGGAGCTTGAGAGCCATCAGGTGTAGTCAATTTTGATCCCAGGAGGATAATTGGAAGGATGTATGTAGGTGGCCACTTGAAGTTGCTACATACGAAATACCTAAGCTCTGGGCCTTATGGTTTCAGAGGAGAAGATTTTTGAAAAAAAATTCCTTTATAGTCTAAGGGAGCTGATGAGCTCGGGCGTGTCCAATTCTGGCCCTGGGGCAGAGTAAGCATGATTTATGTAGGTGACTATTTTATGTTGCTTAATACTAATTGTATCTTAGCTATGTGCTTTAAAGTTTCAGAGAGGTTTTTGAAGTTTTTTTTCCATTATGAGTCTATGGGAGCTAAGGGCCCCAGGGCGTGGCCCATTTAGACCCCAGGGGTATGATTGGCAGGATTTATGTAGGTGACCACTTGCCGTTGTTACATGCTAAATATCTAAGCTCTGAGCCCTGTGGTTTCAGAGAAGATTTTTGAAGTTTTTCCCCTTATAAGTCTATGGGAGCTGATGAGCCACGTGGCGTGACGAATTTTGGACCAAGGGGTACGGTTAGCAGGATTTATGTAGGTGACTATATTTTGTTGCTAGATACTTACTTATAATATCTAAGCTCTGTGCTTCATAGTTTCAGAGAAGAAGATGTTTGAAGCTTTTTCAATTATGAGTCAATGGGAGATAAGGGTCCCTGAGGCGTGGTCCATTTGGACCCCAGGGGCATGATTGGCAGGATCTATGTAGATGTCCACTGGCCGTTGCTACATGATAAATATCTAAACTCTGGTTTCAGAGAAGAAGATTTTTTAAGTGTTTCCCCTTGTCAGTCTATGAGGGCTTATGAGCCCTGGGCGTGGCCATTTTTGAACCCAGGGGTATGGTTAGCAGGATTTATGAAGGTGACTTGTTATGTTGCTACATACAAAATATCTAAGGTCTGTGTTTCATGAATTCAGACAAGAAGATTTGTGAAGCTTTTTTCCATTACAAGTGTATGGGAGCTAAGGGGCTCCGGGGCGTAGCCCATTTGGACCCTAGGGGTATAATTGGCAGGATTTATGTAGGTGACCACTTGCAATTGCTACATGCTAAATATCTAAGCCTCGGGCCCTGTGGTTTCAGAGAAGATTTTTGAAGTTTTTCCCCTTTAAGTATATGGGAGCTGATGAGGCACGGGGCGTGGCCAATTTGGACCCAGGGGTATGGTAAGCTGGATTTATGTAGGTGATTAATTAATATTGCTTCATACCAAACATCTAGGCTCGGTGCTTCAAGATTTCAGAGAAGAAGATTTTGAAGCTTTTTTTTTCATTATAAGTCTATGGGAACAAAGGGGCCCACAGTGTGGCCTAATGGGACACCAGGGGCATGGTTGGCAGAATTTATGTAGTTAACCACTTGACGTTGCTACAAGCTGAATACCTAAGCTCTAGGCCCTGTGGTTTCAGAGAAGATTTTTTAAATTTTTCCCATCGAAAATCAATGGAAGCTATATGTTGCCATGGCAACCAGAATGAATTCCAATCCGATCAGCGCAAAAACCTTATGGAATCTTTTCACCTACCTGACAATGCTTCTCATGAAATTTGATCAAGATTTGCCAAGGGGTATCAAAGATATACTTATTTGTAAAGTAGAAGTGAAACAAAGATCAGAAATCGATACAATTAACTTACTCCACCCATCAAAGACACCAACGGGAAAGAAACACAAACATGAAGCGACCAGACCATAATGGAAACCTAAACAAGGGAAGGCCATACGGAAATTGTTTACAGACGCACGCAAGGACGCGTGCATGACGGACGACGGACAAAATGTGATTACAAAAGCTCACCTTGTCACTACTTGACAGGTCAGCTAACAATCAAATGTCAATCACTAAAATTACCAATAGCTTAAAGTATTAAATTTACAAGATGGATTGAACTCATAAGGTCTGTAATGAAAATGCAGTTTGACAACTTATAAAATTTACAACATGTATATACCTTAAAATAACAAGCTTCAACGGGTTCTGTTGTCATCAAGAAATTGTATATTCATTCGGAAGAATTACAAAAACCAAAGGTCCACAATAGCCTTATATCGCTCACCTCAACCTACAGATAAAGGGATAGATAATATAAGGTGGAGTGGATGGTTCTGACAGGTTGCACTACAGTAAAAATGGTCTTTATGAAAGCTGTACTTGTTTTGGGGAAAGTTTTCTGTACAGAATTTAATATTCTCGCTGCTTCTGATTGGATTCGGTGCTAATGCATTATTTTTTCTGAGAAGTATTAGTGTTTATTTGAAGAAATATTAGTGGGTATTTCCTATTGTAAATAGCAGATAATTTGAATAGAACCAGAAAATTGGGCTGCCTGGGCACTAGAAATGCCTAGATTTATTCTCTGCGATATGGGTTGGTTTACACTGACTGCCGAAAAGGCCAAAATATGCCGCACAAAACCAAATGTTTAGCTGCTTCTGGAAGGTAAATGGTCTTCCTGTCAAATTATATGCCTTATTATGGAAGACTTAGACTTGCTGAAATGTGGTTGAACATGGAATTTGCCCACATTTACATTGTGAGTAAGGGAATTTTTTTACTGTAGTGACACCGACAAGAAGATTTTGAAGATTTTCCCTCTGTAAGTCCCTTTTAAACCACTGGGCCACGAGGTGGGGGCATGTTTGGTCCCAGGGCTATAATTTGAACAATCGTGCTGCTTCATACCAAATATCGAGCACCTCAGCCTTCTGGTTTCAGACTAGAAGATTTTTGAAGGTTTGTCCCTATATAAGTCATTGATAAGCCATAAGGCCATAGGGAGGGGCATTTTTGACCCCAGGGCTATTATTTAAACAATCTTATTGGAGGTCCACTAGACAAAGCTTCATACCAAATATCAAACATCTGAGCCTTCTGGTATCAGACTAGAAGATTTTTTAAGGTTTTCCCTGTAAAAGTCAATGTAAAACCGAAGGGCCCCTAGTGGGGGCTTTTTTTGGCCCCATGGCTCTAATTTAAACAGTCTTGATTGAGGTCCTCTAGATGAAGCTTCAAACCAAATATCAAAGACCTAGGCCTTGTGGTTTCAGAGAAGATTGTTCCTATACAAGTTAATGTATCACCAAAGGGCTCCAGGGCGGGGACATTTTTGCGCAAGGGCTATCATTTGACAATCTTGATAGAGGTTCACTAGATGAACCTACACACCAAATATCAAAGACCTGGGCCTTGAGGTTTCGGAAAAGTATTTTTTTAAGATTTTTTCAATTTAAAAGGCGGGGGCATTTTTGGCCCCAGGGCTATAATTTGAACAATTTTAATAGAGGTGCACAAAACGAATTCATACTAAGCCCTCTGGTTTCAGCCAAGAATATTTGTTAAGGTTTTCCCTATGTAAAATAGGTTGGAGGCAATGATCAGGAATCGATACAATCAACCGATAGCTCCAATCGGAGACACCAAAGGGAAGGAAACACAAACATGAAACAACAGATCTAATGGAAACACCAACAGCGGAAAGCCAAAACGACAGTTTTTTTTCCCAAAATGGCTAAAAGGCTATCCAAAATAAAATAATATAAGCGACACAAACACCCAAAGACAAACCATAACGAAAATAAACCACGACAGAAGAACCGCCTTGGAACGGTCAGCGGAAACGAATTTACTTCCGTCGCGATTTAGACAAATAATTTGTTCAGTCCGCATGAAGGCCTCCTAACTCATCATTGCAACATCTCCGTGATCACAAATAATAAAACAACCACAACGGTGAGGACTTAACAGCAAGAAACCACTGAAATGCTGGAGCATATGGAAACCAACAGTTAGTCTCCGATGGGCCCGACCAGAGATAGAGCATCAACCAACATTACCTTTAATTAGATCTCTCTAATTCACAATAAGCCTAAAAAGTCCCCCTGCCCTACATCTTAGTGTAGTTTATATTTTCTTGTCCCTTGGGATCATTGATTCCATTATTGAATTTTAAAAATATCTGAGGGTCACTGATGAGGCCTATTTGGCCGAAACTAGCTAGTCTGGCCCAGAAAACAGATGCACTCCATATTTCAAGTTCTGTGCTTGCTTGCTTCCAAAGGATAACCCTTTCTACAACATATTTACACTGGAACCGTCATTCAATCTGAGGCCTTACCCACTGGCGTGCAATTAAAGAGGGAAGCAAAGTTGTCAACCGTGATTGGGTTAACTACCATGCATGCAGTCTGTCTTATAACATTTATGTTGTACCAAATATCGAAGAATGGCAATACGAAATTGGGTGCTGAAGTCATTGTGGTTATATTTTTCTGAATTTATATACTAAGTCACCATAAAATTTGGGTTCCGATAGACCTTGTTGCAGAAGAGATTTAAGTCCAATATTGAATTTTGAAATTAAATCAGAATGACGTCTATAAAATTTTGAAAAGGCTTTGCGTAGTTTATGGTACCGATAACCCTGATTAAGAAGTTTAGCTGTTTACAATTCATTACGAGTGTTGAAGTAAGTTACATGACTGCACACTCTGGCAAATCGAATTGCGAAATATAAACGCCATATGATGGCGCACGGGGAACATCACCATCCAAAAGAGGAAAATTTACAATCTCAAAATCAACATCATCGCATTTATCATAAATTTTGCACGAAACAAACCCATCAACAATAGATAGATGTAAATCCAAGTCTATGTAAAACCAAAGGGCCTCGGAGCATGGACATTGCTGGCCCCAGTGCAATAATTTGAATAATCTTGGTAGAGATCAAACACCTGAGCCTTCTGGTTTCAGACAAGAAGATTTTTAAAGGTTTCATTTACATTATTAGTGAATGTAAAACCAAATGGCCCCGGGGCGGGGGTATTTTGGCCCCAGGGCTCTAATTTGAAAAATCTTGGTAGAGGTCCACCAGATGAAGCTACACACCAAATATCAAAGACCTGGGCCACGGGTTTCAGAGGAGAAGATTTTTTAGAATTTTTTTTCTATATAATTCAATGTAAAACCAAAGGGCCCCCCTGGGCGTGAGCATTTTTGGCCACTGTGCTGTAATTTGAACAATCTTGATAGAGGTCCATAAGATGAAGCTTCATATCAAATTTTAAACACCTAAGCCCTCTGGTTTCAGACAAGTAGATTTTTTAAGGTGTTCCCTATGTAAGTCTATTTAAAACCAAAGGGCCGGGAATGGGGGCATTTCTTGCCCCAGTGCTATAATTTGAACAATCTTGGTAGAGGTCAACTAGATGAAGCTATACACCAAATATTGAAGACCTCAGCCTTTCGGTTCCAGAGGAGAAGGTTTTTAATTTATTTTCTTATGCAAGTCAATGTAAAACTAAAGGCCCCAGAGCATGGGGCATATTTTGCCCAAGGACTATAATTTGAACAATCTTGGTAGAGGTCCACTATATGAAGCTACACACCAAATATTGAAGACCTGGACCTTGCGGTTTCAGAGGAGAAGATTTTTTTTAAGTTTTCATTAAAAAATCTATTTTTGGTTCCTGTGACCTTGATGTGCAGTGGACCAGAACCATTTGAACAACTTCGAAAAGAGACCACCTAAGGATCATTCCTGTGAAGTTTGGTCACAATCTGATCAGTGGTTTAGGAGAAGATGTGGTTTAAATAAATTGTTTAAGCACGGATGGAAGTTGGACGACGCACAAAATGTGATCCCAAAAGCTCACCTTGTCACTACGAGACAGTGAGCTAAAAACAAGAGTGACATGATGGCCTATTGCTCACCTGATCAATAGTGTAATAAGTGGACCCTAGGAAGGTAATTATTGGCTCTAAGGCTATAATATGCATAATCTTGACGGAGGTCTAAAAGATGAAGCTTCATACCAAATATCAAAGACCAGGCCATTCGGGTTTCAGAGAAGAAGATTTTTTTTAAAGATTTTCCCTATAAATCTATGTTAAGTGAGTGAGTGTTTGAGTTTTACCTCCCACCAACAGCTAAGGTCATACGGAGACGGGACCTTAGTTTAAAGACTCGCCCGAAAGTCTGGAGATGCCCCGGATCGATCCTGCAATACCTGGTTTACATGGAAGTAGCATAACCACTACACCATGAAGGTGCACTGGGGATTGGGGCATTTTTGACCCCACAGCTATTAGCGGAACAATCTTGATAGAGGTCCACTAGATGAAACTTCGCACCAAATATCAAAGACCTGGGCCTTGCTGTTTCAGAGAAGAGTTTTTAAAGATTTTCCCTATATAAGTCTATGTAAAACCAAAGGGCCCTGGGGTGGGGGCATTTTTGGCCCCAAGGCTATAATTTCAACAATCTTGATAGACATCCACCAGATGAAGCTTCACACCAAATATCAAATACCTCGGCCTTGGTGTCTCAGACGAAGATTTTTAAAGATTTTCTCTATATGTCTATATAAAACCATCAGGCCCTGGGGCGGGGGCATTTTTTGGCCCCAGGGCTATAATTTGCAAAAAAGTTTGATGATGGTCCACTAGATGAAGCTTCATAACAAATATCAAACACCTGGACCTTTCTGTTTCCGAGCAGAAGCTTTTTTTTAAGATTTTCCCTATATAAGTCTATGTAAAACCGAAGGGCCACGGGCCTGGGGCATTTTTTGCCCAAGGGCTATAATTTGAACAATCCTGATAGAGGTAAACTAAATGAAGCTTCATAACAAATATCAAAGACCTTGGCTTGACGATTTCTATTGAAAACCAAAGGGCCCAGGTTGGAGGCATTTTTGGCCCCATTGCTATAATTTGAATGATCTTGATAGAGATCCACTAGATGAAGCTTCATACCAAATATCAACGACCTGGGCCGTGTGGTTTCAGTGAAGAAGATTTGTTAAGTTTTCATTAAAAAAAGATCTATGTTTGGCTCCTGTGACCTAGATGTGCAATGGACCAGAACCATTTGAACAAATTTGAAAAGGAACCACCTAGGGATCATTCCTGTGAAGTTTGGTCAAAATCCATCATAGGTTTAGGAGGAGTTGTCATCCGAAGAAAAAGTTTATGGAAGCACTGACGCACGACGGACAAAAAGTGATCACAAAAGCTCACCTCGTCACAACTTGACAGGTGAGCTAAAACTAAATTACAAAAATAATTAAGGTTTTTTAATTAATTGGCCCGTCAACATTTTGAGGCCATATCAAGTCCATCAGTTTACATTACTGCACACTTTCTGTGTATTGGACATTCCTTTGCTGGAAACTGACAACTGTCCTTCTTCAATCAGGGGAAAGGAATGAATAGCTGCAGAAAATGTTTCAAAGTCTATTCCATAAATAATTATAACTTGACCCTGGGAATGATTCCATATATATAAATTAACAAGAATCAAATGTATTTTCTTTTATCATATGACGTCGCGTCTGAGAGTGTAATAACGCCATGTAATATTTTCGATAATCCACTAGTGGATTTATATATGCAAATTAGTTAGATACGTCCCGTAACGTTACATGTGCGGCGTCCTTAACGACGTCGCGTTTACTAACGACGGAATATTGATATTTTTGTAAACAAATCCTGAATAAAAATGCGTTTTAAATGTCATATGATAAATAGAATCTTGCTTTCGTGCTCATGTATTATTGAATTTTTTAAACTCGTTGAGGAAAAGGGATAAAATAGTCGGCAAATCCTCGCATTCTATCCCTTTTCCTCAACTCGTTTAATAAATTCAATAATACATGAGCACCCATGTAAGATCCTCTATTTAGCATCTACATAGCACTCAAATACAGCAATAAATTGAACATGTTAATTTTCGTTGTCTTGCTGAATCATGATAACCAAACAGTTTGCAAAACATTAAGAAAACACACCTATACAAATACATTGTAAACTTAACTGCCAAAAAAAAACACGCAAAAATTTTTAGATGAAAAATAGTGATATTTTTCTTTTTTCTGCTCAAAATATAGATTGCAGGTACTCCTTAGAACTGCCTCATTGCGGAATAAGGTATACCCCTGTGAACCCCAGGTTTTCTACATATGTATATAAAAAGTGGGTTTCAAGGGGTGCAAAATTATATAGGCGTGTTTTTGTGATGCAGTGTAAATCCACATCAGATGGAAGCTATCTGATCCTAGTTTACACTGTCATTCAGTTTGAGAATCTGAATGAGTACATAATTTCAAGAATTTTGATTGGCTGATCAGTAGTCAGACACTGGTGTGACAAAATTAATGTATTACGCAGACATATGGTTAAAATATGTTATTCAATCAAACACACTAACTCACCTGGCTGATTCTGGATGTAGTTGATGTAGTTTTGATGTATTCCTGGAAATAAAGACAATGTTATACAGAAAGAACTGGCCCAATTCATTATGTATACTTTTATAATTCCATCTCTTCATCATTATGACCATTTAGAGCAATTTGATTGGTTGAAATAAAAGTTTTATACTTTGATAAATTCCATGAGCAAGAATCTAATATAATGTGATGTCAAATAGATCCATTACGAAAACACGCCTCTACAAGTAAAGTGTTATCTTAATCGCCGAAAAAAATAAAAAAATATTTAGATGAAAAATTATGATATTTTTCTTATTTCTGCTTCAAAATATAGATTGTGGGTACTCGTTAGAACCGTCTCTATGAGTCGGTTCTAACGAGTACACACAATCTATATTTTAGAGCAGAAATAAGAAAATTAAGGTTTACCCCTGTAAACCCGAGTTTTACTATATATAAGTGGGGTTGAAAGGGGTCAAAATTATATAGGTGTGTTTGCGTGATGATTTAAAACTGACGAGTTACATCATTGCATATGTGAAGTGATGTCAACATCCTTCGATTGAGCCCCGCCAAGCGAATTTGTGTCTTCGAGCATTCCGTCATGCCAACTTTCAACTGCGCATGCCCAGCCATTCAGAGGGACCAGGGATATGGCTTTCTGTCTGAAGGTTCCTCTTGATTCACTGCTTGTATGAGCGAGCAGCGAAGGTTCTGGTGAGACTGCACGGATGCGCAGGCTCGCCTGAACCTTCGCTGCTCGCATAGGCGATAAGTACCAAAATCGCTTGACGGGGCCCGATTAAAGTCGTCAAACTATTGAAAACGTAAATGTTTAAAGACATTTAAACGAAATTTAAAGACTTGGGGTCAGTTGTTCAAAGCATCGTTAGCTGAACGAGCTCGTTAGTGGTCATAATGGTAACTGTCCAAGCAAGTTTAATATTTAAATTTTTGGTATTTTTGCTGAAAAAAGCTGCTCACAGTTTTTGTCAGCAAAATATTAGCATAATTGCCATATTAAATGATTAAAGATTTAACGATACATTAGCTAACGGCGTCGTTAGTTTTGAACAACTGGTCCCAGATGTTTTTTCAGCTTCAGTTTCTTTCAAAGACGGCAGCCTCCATCACGT
The DNA here is from genome assembly GCA_963580285.1 of Lucinisca nassula. NCBI lineage: Eukaryota > Metazoa > Mollusca > Bivalvia > Lucinida > Lucinidae > Lucinisca > Lucinisca nassula. The sequence continues at coordinate 33,431,698 of OY757019.1, forward strand.
GAACAAGTCCGTGAAATACAGACCCCCTAAACCTCTTTTTTATAAGAGAAAACTGGGGTTTACGGGGCAAACATTATTTTCCTTATTTCTGTTCCAAGACATAGGTTGTGGGTACTCGTTAGAACCGCCTCAATGAGCACCGAAAAACCTGTTTGGAGAATAAATAAGAAACATATCATTTATTTTCGTCAGAAAAAAATGCCGTTTTTGAGGTTTAAAAATGTACTTTATCATATGACGTCGCATCTGAGAGTGTATTAACGCCATGTATTATTTTCGATAATCCACTTGTGGATTAAATATGCAAATTAGCTAGATACGTTCCATAACGAAGTCGCGTTTACTAATGGTGGAATGTTGACACAATCGTGAATAAAATGCGTTTTAAATGTCATATGATAAATAGAATCTTGCATTCATGCTCATGTATTATTGAATTTATTAAACTCTTTGTGGAAAAGGGATGAAATGGTCGGTAAAGCCTTGCATTTTATCCCTTTTCCTCAACTCGTTTAATAAATTCATTAATACATGAACACTCATGTAAGATCCTCTGTATCAAAATAATTTATTAAACACGTTGATGGAAAGGAACAAAATGCTCGGTAAAGGCTCGCATTTTATCCCTTTTCCTCAACTCGTTTTTTAATAAAATCAACAATACATGAGCACTCATGTAAGATCCTCTATGTATCACACGGATGTGTTATCGTTATGTAATTGAATAATCATTCTACTGTACTCGTTGAAAGTCCATTCTTGTGCTTCCAAAAGAATTCCTTTAATTTGCCATTTTAATTACATTTTTTAATCATGTCAATGACAAAGCTGGAATTTTTATGGATTTTATCGATGTGTAAACTCCAGCAAATCACTCAGAAACTTAGCATAAAGCCCTTCGTGCGTTCATGCAGTTTGTGAGTAATTTGTTGGAGTTTACACAGGGGTAGCCCCATGTGCTTATAGCAACCGGTTACCTTAAAATTTTAGTTCAGTCAGTCGAGTTTACACATCGTTAAAATCCACAAAAATGAAATTCGTTTCATAGTAATATGCAACACAACAAAATTAAATGTTACGGTTATTTTTCTGCAAAATTATACATTTTAGGATCAATATTTAATCCATGTTCTATTCACAACTATGTAACAATTAATAGTTTTTATAAAAAAATGTAAGTATATTTCTATATCTGTGCTAGATTACAACAAGTCTATGAACAAAGACCCCCTATATAGAGAAAGGTGGGGTTTATATTTATACAGGGCAAGTGGATTTATAGGGTACTCATGCAGACATTTTCCATTAAATGTCAAGCATTATTTTTACTAAAAAGTAAAAATAAAAACTATAGATACCGCCCGGTACAGTCAACCATCTTTATACCCTCTTTATCAGCAAATCTCCTTATAACGACAATTTCAATGAGACGTGGGCTTCCCTCAGGTTGGAAATGCCCAAATCGAATCAATTGTCATGAAATATGCTTGTGAGTCGATTCCAATTCAAGTAATGATGTGGTAAAGACCCTTTATAACCCATCATACTCCTAACTGGGATTCTTTTTAATGGCCAATTCATTATAACAGCACAATAAAAGGGAACAAATATTGCGTTATAACGTGATTCCTCTGTACTTGTGATAATGGTAAGGCTTAAACGCAAACTGCTAAAGCCATGATGTGGACAGAGACAGAAAGGGGTAAAACTATAAGAATCTTATATGGGTGTGATAGGTGGATTGAAAATTCTTGCACACCAGACAAGGAAATCCGTGATTTTACCCTGGGATAGAAATTTATGTTCTGGCCCTGGTGTTCTTACTCAAAATCGAATATTCTAGCGTGTTTGATACACTGGTTGAATACGACCCAGGATGCGCCGTCGTTAAGGTTGACGTCATGCATGTTACGTGACGTCGCTAAACATTCCTGTAGTGTCATCACAATATGGCGGACGTCGGTAACCGAAGTGACAGCAGCATTACAATTTCTCTCTAAGAAATGGAAGGTATGCAAGAAAAACAATCCATTATGGGTGTGAGGGGTGAATAGAAAAATCCGTCCCTCGGGATCACTGTCCGGTATCACTCGGCAAGCCTCGTAATGCCGGACAATGACCCTCGGGACGGATTTTTCCATCCACCTCTCACACCCATAAGTTTCTTAAAATATGAAGAATGACAATGGATGATGTGATCATATACATACCATGGGTCTTTGTCTTCGGAATGATATGCAGCTTCCAGAGTATGAGGAGAATTAGAAGTATCAGTAGGAGAACCCCTACTACCGCAATCAAAGCAATGTAGCCAGGTGCTAGTCCATCCTCGCCTGAATCCTAAAAGAAATAGAAGAGGCACTGGAGTATGAGGAGAATAAGAAGAATCAGTAGGAGAACCCCTGCTACAGCAATCAAAGCAATGTAGCCATGTGCTAGTCCATCCTCGCCTGAATCCTAAAGGAAATAGAAGAGGCACTGGAGTATGAGGAGAATAAGACTTGCTAGTTTGGGCACACTAGGCTTCTTCAGCGACTCTGAAATATTTTAAACAAGAGGCCCATGGGCCAAAATGCTCACCAGAGCTCAGGGGGCCACTGCCCACTGGCAGCAATTTATTTTAATTAACCATGGAAGCCCTGTGCCCAATGATGCTACAGATAAAATTTGGATCCAATCAGCCTAGTGGCTTCAGATTCTGATGTAGCTTGAATGTGTTGTTGCCTGAGCACAGATGACAATTGACAATTTCCCATCTGTGGCAACAAATAGGCCAAAAGGAACATTATTAAAGGAACATTTCGGTGAAAGTGTGGCAAAATATCTTGAAGGACATTAATGTCATTTTTCAATTTTCCCCATTATAAGTCAATGGAAACTCTCAACTTGGCATAGCAAATAAATCAAAGAGCTAAATTTCATAAACTAGAGCTCAGGTGGACACTGCCCAATGGCAGACATTTATTATAACATGATATGATTTTAATATACCAATTATAAAGTCTCCCAAACAAACCCCATACCCAAATGAGCACCCATGTAGACTGTATCTGAAATATTAAGTGTTTTATAAAGTAAAGAGGGTGGGGCATGGACCCAATGGGGCCCTGGTTGGTGTCAATAAATGCATCTTATAAAAAGAAACAGAGACATATATGGTTTAGCAGTGGGGATACATATGGTTCCCGAGATGCAAGGCCTTTTAAGCAATGGAGGGATTCGGGCATGGCAGATCCCTGAAAAGCCCAAGATTGTTGTCACTGAATATGTCTTATCATAAGGACCGAGAGTATATATGGTTAAACGGTGGGGATCTGAATGGTTTCTGAGATATGAGGCCCTTTTATGAGTGACAGGATGAGAAATTGCCCCTGCGGACCCCCAAGACGGGGATGGCTGAATGTGTCTATTGACAATGAACAAGAATTTATCATATGACGTCGTTGATAAGCAGTGGATAACGTCGTGTAATAAAAAATCGTATGACCACACGTGTAATAACACTTTGGCGGGATTAAGTAACGTCATGACGACGTCCATGTCAACAACGCATTTTTCGTAGACAAATTGTCAAATTACAAGGCGATAAAATCCAATTTATAAAAGTCATATGATAAAGAGGATCTTACACTCGTGTTCATTTCATATGATATTTATGAAACTCGCCGAAGGCTCGTTTCATAAATGCCATATGAAATGACCACTCGTGTAAGATCCTCTATATATGTGATTATAGGATGGGGAATTGAATGGTTTCTGAGATATATGAACTAATATGAAGTGGAGTCTTATCATAAGGAACAAGAATATATATGGTTAAGGGGTGGGGATCTGAACAGTTTCTGAGATATATGGATTTGAATGAAGTTAAGGGGTGGGGCATGGCCCGTGGCACCCCGGGGGACCCCAATGCTGGTGTCACTGATTGCGACTTATCACAAGGAACAAGAATATATATGGTTTAGGGTTGGGGCTCTGAACAGTTTCTCAGATATATGGTCTTTTGTGTAGTCAGGGGGTGGAACATGGCCCGGGGTGTGCCATGGGTGACCCCTAGGTTGGTGTCACTGAATCAGTCTTATCATAAGGAACAAGAATATATATGGTTTAGGGGTGGGGATCTGTAAGGTTTATGGAATATTTGGCCTTTTATGAAGTGGAGGGGGTGGGGCATGGTCCCGGCACATCCCGGGGGACCTCCAAAGTGGTGTCACTGAATCCACTTTATCATAAGGAATGAGAATTATATGGTTTATGGGTGGGGATCTCAATAGTTTCTGAGATAAATGACATTTAATGAAGTGGAGAGGGTGGGGCATGTCCCCGACATACCCCGGGGGACCTCCAGGTTGGTGTCACTTAATGCATCTTATCATAAGGAACAAGAATATATATGGTTTAGGGGTGGGGATCGGTAAGGTTTCTGAGATATAAGGCATTTTATGAAGTGGAGGGGGCGGGGCATGGCCCCGGTACAACCTAGGGGACCCCCAGGTTGGCAAAAAAGCATAGGGCTAAAAGAAGTTTACTCGAGGAACATTTCTATGCAAGTTTTGTCAAAATATCTACAAGGACTTGGCAGTAAATGCCATTTTTCAGTTTTCCCCGTTATAAGTCAATGAAAACTCTAAGTTGCCATAGCAACAAAACTAAAAGGCCAAATTTCATAAAAAACACAAAACCTGTAAAGGCAAATATGGTGAATATTTTCATAAAGTCACTGCCTCCTAGAGCATATGGTTTCTGAGAAGATGATTTTTTAAGTATTTTTTTTCTATTTTATTGCATTTTTGTTTCCATGGCAACCAATAAAAATGAGCAGTAGGCCCAAAATCATATGGCAGATAGTTGATTGCCTAAGGAACATTTCTATGAAAGTTTTGTCAAAATAACTGCAGAGGCTTCGCAGTAAGTGCAATGCTTCAATTTACCCCATTATAAGTCTATGGAAACTCTAAGTTGCCATAGCAACCAAATTAATGAGCCGATGTTCATAAAAAACACAAACTCTCAATCCTTCAGCCCAAGAATGCTACAGATAAAATTTGGGCCTAATCGGCCCAGTGGCTTCAGAGAATATGTTGTTTGAAAGTGTTGACGCAGACGCAGACGACACAGACGACGGACAACTGCCTATCCTATAAGCTCCCCCGGAGCCTTCGGCTCTGGTGAGGTAAAATCCACAATGGAATCAATGATCCCAAAGGACAAAAAATATAAACTACACTACACTACACTCGTATGATGAAGGGCAGGGAGACTTTTTACAGCCGCCACACATTCCCTTAACATCAGCTTTAGTGACGTTAACTAGAGAAAGTGACCAGTGGGTCACGTACACCCCCGGCCAGCGCCATCCTCTAATATATCTTTAGATCTTAATTGTATGTAATATGGAAGCTATAAGAATCTATAAATGTGCTTGTAAAAGCTAAACCAAAGATAAAATGTCTATATGAACCAAGGGATTGAGGGCATCAAAGCCACTGAAGGGGTGGGGGCATCAATGTTACTGAAGCAGCAGGGTGGGGTATGCATCAATGAAATATTTGGACTGGTATGCAAGATCAATCAATTGGATTTGTCTTTGAGTTTAGGACATACAGGGATCTATACACTTTAACATACAACTTTAACCAAATGTAAAATTTCTAAGTCTGTGACCTTGACCTCAAGGTCACTGTGGGGGTGGGACATGCATCAATGAAATCTTTAGATCAGTATGTAACTTCAGTGTAAGTATCAACCATATCTATCAAAGGGTTCAGAAGATACAATCTCTTAGAAAATTTGACGTAAAACTTTAACCTAAATGTTAACGGACGGACAGACGGACGGACGACGGACGGACAGACGGTCGAACGGCAGCACGAAAACTCCTATAGCATACTTCGTACGCCGGGGGTATAAATATGTTTTATAAAAGGAAGCAAAGAATGTACGTACCACAGAAATGAAAAGTATGGAGTCTACATGTTTTATGGTCTGGGCAAGACCAGCTAGTTTTGCCCAATTGGGCCAAATATTTTCAAAATTCCAAAAGGGAATCAATGATCGCAAAGCTTCATAAACTCTTCAGTAGTATAAACATCAAACATTCTAGCTAGTGCAACGTCTAGTACACCTATATTTTGGCTGAATAGACGAGTGGATTTTACAATGTGAAACACTGCAAAAGCTACACACCGTTTCTTATCAAAAACTGTTTTTCTTTCATATTTAACCCTTATCTCCCACACCTATTTCTGACATTGAACCAATCAAATTCCTTGATGTAAGTTATTCCTACAAATTCACAAACTGAAAGTCACACAGTGTAGAGCCTGATCAGAAGCCATCTCATCTGGATCTACACTGTTGGTATAAGTAGGGGTTGTCATGAACAACTGAATAAGGTTTAATGACTGAAAATTGAAAGAAATGTAACCCAACAATGTTAGCTTTGATCACTATTAAATGACCATCTCTGAAAAGAGCTCTGCTTTTAAAGAAATCCTTTCCCTTGTCTCCCTACTGACAAGAGAGATAAAATATTTTTTAAACAATCCAACTGCTCCTCTTAAGGGCATTTCCATTCCCCTTAACAAACTTACAGGCACTCCACACATGCCCCCATAGTAATCCTGGCCATCAACAGTCATGTGGTAGTCCAGTGTCAGGGTGGTTTCTCCAAGAGTATAACTCCGTCTATCAGATATGGCATCACACAAGTCCTGTTCAAGTGCTGTAACATTCCCAGGTGAGCCCTCCACAGTGAATGTAATAAGGTTGCTTCCTGAAATGTAATAATTAAGCAATTAAACACATTTGCTCAAGAACTGTAACTTTACAAGGTGAGCTCACCACAGTGAATATATTAAGGATGGTTCCTAGAATGCAATAACTAAGCAATAACACCACAAGGCCTGTGTATACCTGCTCAATAATTGTAACATTACTAGTCAATCCTTCCATAGTAAATGTAATAAGGATGCTTCCTGTAATAAGCAAGTGATCACACAGATTCTATTCAATAACTGTAACTTTCCCAGGTGAGCCCTCCACAGTGGATGTAATAAGGATGGTTCCTGGAATTTAACAATTACGCAATTAAACACTTTTGTTCAGGAACTGTAACATTAGAAGGTCAGCTCCCCGCAGTGAATGTAATAAGGATGGTTCCTGGAATGTAATATTGTTAAGCAATCACACAGGTTCTGTCACTAAGGAAGCATCATCCAGCCCATCTATTTCTTTAAGCCCCGATAGGCGGATGCCATAAAGGGTTTCCTTAAATAAGTCTATGTAAAACCAGTGGATCCCGGGTAGGGGCCATTTTTGACCCCAGAGCTATAATTTGAAAATCTTAGTACAGTTCCACTAGATGAAGCTTCATACCAAATATCAAAGACCAGGGATCTCCAGTTTCAGAGAAGAGGATTTTTAAAGGATTTCCCTATACAAGCCCATGTAAAATGGGTGGGCCCCATGACGGGGCCATTTTTGGCCCCAGGGCTATAATTTGAACAATCTTCGTAGAGATCCATTAGATGAAGCTTCATACCAAATATCAAAGACCTGGGTTCTACAGTATAGAGAAGAAAATTTTTAAAGGATTTCCCTATACAAGTCCATGTAAAACCGGCGGACCCCAGGACAGGGCCATTTTTGGCCCCAGGGCTATTATTTGAAGAATCGTGGTAGAGGTCCCCTTCATGAAGCTTCATATCAAAAAAGAACTGGGCCTTATGGTTTCAGACAAAAAGCTTTAAAATGTTTTCCCTGTCTAAGTCTATGCAAAACCGGTGGATCTCTGGGTATGGCTATTTTTGGACCGAGTGCTATAATTTTAACAATCTTGGTAGTGGTCCCGTAGATGAAGCTTCATACCAAATATCAAAGACCTGGACCGAGACTATTTTTACAGGATTTCCCTACATAAGTCTATGTAAAACTGGTGGGCCCCGGGGGAGGGCAATTTTTGGTCATAGGGCTATAATTTAGATGATCTTGGTAGAGGTCGACTAGATGAAAGACCAGGGTCTTCAGGTTTCAGATAAGAATTTTTAAATGTTTTTTTATGTGCATATTTTCTCTATTTGTTGCCATGGCAACCATGGTTCTGCTTGGATTCCAATTCTTTGAACACTTTTCAGTTAGTACCTCCCAAGGCACATTCTGGTGAAGTTTGATCTTAATTGGCCTAGAGGTTTAGGAGGCGATGTCAATTGTTCACAGACGAAGAACGATGGATGCAAGAGCACTGGCCTTTCAAAATACGACGTGCTCAGGTGAGCTAAAAACAAACAAGTATGTCATCCGCCATTTTGCTGAGACAATGAATGGTCGATGCGCGGCAGTTATCAATGTTGCTGGAGGCGATACTAGGAATTGTGATTTTGTACTGAACTTGTGTTATTGGGGTTGATACCAGTTTGTGTCTACGCTTTGTGCTACGTGTATGCGATATGTGACTTTTCTTACAATTTTATCATTGAAATGGGTGGTGTTTTGTTTGTTTGATTTGCGGTTTAACGTCCCCGTCAATACAGTATAGGTCATTTTGGAGATGTTGCTTCCAATTTTGTGGGACTTTTACCCGACATTGAGATGAAATGACATCTCAAGTCCTGTCACCCAATGAAACCAATAGGGTTTATAAGCATGGACGGTCCGCCTCGCACCGCGGTTCCTCGACAGGCTTAGATCCTCTAAGCGGTTTACCAGTACTAGTTTGCGGGTCGGATTCAGCTCTGCGTGGAAGCATCATGCAGCCCATATATTTCTTCAAGCCCCTATGGGCGAGGACCATGAAATGGGTCTTATGATTTTATTCTTTGTTTATGCCAACTTTGGTTACAATTTATGCAAAAATAAATGAAATATAATATTGAATTTTGTTTTGCATTGGAATATGTTCTATAAAAGGGTTATCCTTTGGAAGCAAAGCATACACCACAGAAGTGAAAATATGGAGTGTAATGTTTTCTGGGCCAGACTAGCTAGTTTCGGCCAATTAGGCCTCATCAGTGACCCTCAGATATTTTCAAAATTCCACAATGGAATCAATGATCCCAAAGGACAAGAAAATATAATCTACACAATGAAGTTTCTTTCACTATATATAACAGGGTGCCTACTTGGGCATTAGGGGTGAAACGATTCATTGAAATCGTATCGTATCGTATTGCGATACTTTTGCTGACGATACGCATATTGTATCGTGGGGCCAATATCGGGATACCTGACGATATGCCAAAAAGTATAATTTCCAAAGAAAAATGACAGCTTTTACATATTTCAAAACCATTTTCATAACATATTATAAAGATTGAAATTAATTGTTACTGAGATACATTGATCACTTCTATTACAAGTACGGGCAACTCACAACAACTTTGTTACACAAGATTGAACCCGGAGATGAATTTGAGAGAGCTTGAAAATTTTCGACCTGTCATTTAAGCAAGAATGTAGTATCGTGATATGTATCGTATCGTGAGGCAAGTATCGCGATACGTATCGTATCGTGGGGTGACTGTATCGTTACGGTCCTATTGGGCATTGGAAGGGACCTGTAACTAATTGCGCGACAAATTACTTGGCGGAGGAGCAAGAGACATGAAGTCACAGTTTTTATGATGTCACTTGTAGATTTTTTGACGTGAGTTGGTATAATTAGGGGATAACTGTATTAAAAATTGTCATTTGGGGAGGTAAATCGGTGGTTTTACGGTCGGAAATTTCGTTTTTCGGCGACGCGTCAGCGGAGCCGTAAAACGGAATTAGCGACCATAAAACCGACGATTTACCTCCCCAAATGACAATTTTCGATACAGTTATCACCATTCTAATGCTTTTATTCGTGTGTTTTGTTAAAATTGTACTATTTTGCACAAGCGGCAAGCGCTGTGAGCTGCGTTAAACCAAATGCCAGCCAATGAGAAATGACGTTACGTGATAATGTCGGGTTTCCGACAGTATATCGCAGAATATACTCTCGCAAATTTTTGACGCTAACCAATCAGACGTCGCGTTACATACGCCAGTGCATTAGAATGTCATTTACTTGCATCCATTATGGTACAAAAGTACTTAAATGAAAGAATTACACTAAACAGTTTTTCTGGGATATCTTCAAAATTGGAGAAACGCTGGGAGAATTTGAAGGTAACAGCACAAGTATTGTCCATTGTCAGTGTTAGAATCGAAATAGATTGGATCTGGTTCGTGAATTGTCAAGCATTAAGTCACGGATTGTTGGTTAGTTGTAAGAAGACATATCAATCGCGCTACGCATTCATGGTTTCATCTATCTATACATCCTGCATCACCCTCTCGCGAGGATTATGTCATCTTCTTTACAATTGACGACCAAACATTAATTGGGCAACAATTCAATGCTAGAGATATCTATTTCATAATAAAAAAAATTGGACTATCATCTAACAGGCAATTTTGCTTTTTTTGTTAGCATTGAACTATTTCAGTTTAACCTTTATCCCGCTGCATAAATTAACTTAGCCACACCCATTTGCATTTCAACCAATCAAATTATTTTATGTTATTTATTCCTTCAAATTTGCAAATGGAATGAAAGTCATTGTAGATCCTGATCAGATGGATTCTTCAGAAGCCATCTGATCAGTATCTACAGTATTTGTAAAGTTAGGGTTTGTAATAAACGACAGGAAAAGGGTTAAGGGTGTATGTTTCTAGATTGTAAATACATGTACCTTCCGTGAGGCTAGAGTCAATCAACACAACATATGGGTGCGTCTTCACAATGTCTTGTAGCATCAGATATTCCAGTTGAGCTCTGGCCCTGTCTGTAGGCAACGCTGTGGTAAAATCTTCTTTAAATCGGATCGCAATGACGTCAGATGTATCTCGATTGAGTTTTACCTGACTGGTGCCGAGCACAAATACCTTCTGGTAGAAATAGAAATCGAATTCCTCAGGAGCTGCAATATCAATATATTGAGATTCATAATTCGATGGAGGTAAAACAATCAAATAACGAAACGAGTGCGAAGTACGAGTTTCTTTAATGGATTGTTCTACCTCCCGAGGTTTATTAACCCCATATTTCAAATAGGAGAAATGAATAATCTGTATATTACATGTACTACCATAGACTTTTTGGACAGTTTGGATCTTGAATTTTGGATCGGAATTCCCGTTCAGTCGACTGTTTACAGCTCATGTTAAGGTTCAATCAGCCTAGTGTTACAGAAACTGGGTGGAAGAAAGACTGGATTGGCGTCATTCTAAAAGCGCATTTCCAAATTTTTGAACAAACATAGAAGATACAAAGTGTTTCAGTGATAAAACAACTAATGCGAGATTAAATAAAGCAAAACGTAAATCCTATTTAATGGTCATATCCATGTTTTCTTTTATTTCAGCGTTGCATCCAACTCAAACGTCACGCATTCTGATGGCCTGTTGATATCTTCCCAGAGCCAGTCATTGCAATGACGTCATGAATAAAGTCGCCATGCCTGAAACATTCCCGCGTTTGCAAATAACGATTTCCCAGCAAAAGCAGTATCTTATATCTTGTAGTTCCAGCTAAAGAGATTTATTTACCGGGCTAAGAGGAAATATCTCTTTCCGACAAGATGTGTTTGTGAAACACGAACATGTCCCCGAGCTTGGTAATTTTTTTTTAAAAGTTGGTCACAGTTTAAGGTCAAGGTCACAGGTCAAGAGTTTTCGTTTGAGTAGGAAGCCCTGGACACAAGGAACCTACATGACAAATATGAAGGCTCTATCCCAACGATTCAAAAGTTATGAACAATTATATTTTTTTCTTTAAAGTAGGTCATGGGTCAAGGTCACAAGTCAATAATTTTTGCATGAATGTAAAGCTCTGGTCACAAGGAACCAGCATGCCATATATAAAGGCTCTATCCAAAACGGTTCGAAATTTACGACCAAAATGTTAATTTGTTCTTTTAAGAAGGTCAAAGGTCATGGTCACAGGTCAAACATTTTTGCATGAATGTAAAGCTCTTGTCACAAGGAACCTATATGCCAAATATGAAGGCTCTAAAACGGTTCAAAAGTTATGACCAATTCTAACTGTTTCTTTTAAGTAGTTCAAAGGTCAAGGTCACAGATAAAAACGGTTCAAAAGTTATGACCAAAATGCTATTTTTTATTTTAAGTAGGTCAAAGGTCAAGGTCACAAGTCAAAAAGTTTTGCATGAATGTAAAGCTTTTGTCACAAAGAACTAAGATAACAAATATGAAGGCTGTATCTCAAGCGGTTCAAAAGTTATGGCCGATGTTGCTTTTTCTTTTAAGTATGTCAAAGGTCAAGGTCAAGGTCACAGATCAAAGTTGTTTGCATGAATGTGAGGCTCTTGTCACAGGGATTCTACATGCATAATATGAATGCTCTATCTCAAACAGTTCAAAAGTTATGACCAACGTTAACCTTTTTTTACAAAATGAAATGTTCCTCCTTATATATGGCAGGACTCCATTTCAAAATGTAGTGGTGCCAGGTTGTGTTTTCTTCAAAGCTTATTGGGAAATTGGCTTAACCTTTTGCAAACATTCTAGACCCTGATCAGACACCGAGTTCTGCAGTGTCTGATCTGGGCCTGCACTGTTTGCCAAGTACCCCTTTAGAGGTTTCCGGTACTTTATGGGTTAAAGTTATCCACTTACAAACCACCAAACAAACAGACAGGGCAAAAACAACATGTCCCTGCTATCACTACCGGGAACATAAAAATGAAAATACCAAGTTTATGTCAGGTAGAAATCTTAGTATTTCTCCGTTATGGAAGTAATATACCACATTAAACCTTCAAAACTTGCAGAGCATTCAAGAGCTGATGTGTGCTCAACAATGCAGGCGTTCCCTGAACACCTACTCTGTTGTGTACCTTCTGTAGGCAACAAAGTGAGACCTCAGTGGGTGCCCACTCTGTTAAACACACCTCAGAAGGCAATCTATTGTATTGTATAATATTTTCAAGAGAAAATAAGGCTTTAAATTACATGTGAATAGTCTGCCTATGCTGAAATAAGTATTGACGTCACTGACAAGGCCTTATTGGCTGAATCATGTTTTCGGATAGACAGGCCTGAGTAAACAATTTAGACGCATTGGGTTAGTCCATGTTACATCCCAAACGCTGTTATAATGAACAGTATTATAATAAGAGGTAAATTTGAACAACCATCTTCAAATCATGTTACATGTATATCCAATACTGTGTTATGATTATCTGTATTATATAAAGATGTTTGTCTGTACATCCCGCTTTAACCCTTTTGGTACCAAATGGAATCTTCCTCCTTATATATACCAGCAGTCCATTTCAAAATTTAGGTGTGTCAGGTTTTGTTTCTTCAAAATTGATTAGCCGTATGGCTGATCTTTTTGCAAACAGTGTAGGCCCTGATCAGACGCCGCGTTCTGCGGCATCTGATCTGGGCCTGCTCTTTTGCCAAGGTGCCCCATCTGGTACTGGAAGGGTTAAAGCACTGTATTAAAAGGATGTTCGTCTTTATAATGGGGTTGTGGTGTATGGCTATTCTGATCTTTAACACATTGCATACTAGTGGACTCTTCCATTGCGATATGTTGGAGAAGTCCATTTGCAATGTAAGGGGTGTCAGGCCTTTGTTTTGTTATGAGGGAAAATTCTGTAATAGCAAATAGTGCAGACCCCGATCAGATGCCGCGTTGTGTGGCATCTGGTCTGGATTTGCACTGTTTGCCAAGTACCCGTTCAGGGGTTTCCCGCATGCAATGGGTTAGTTAAATAGTGTTATTCATTCCCGGCCATCGGGGCTTGAATAAACAGATTAGGCTGCATGATGCTTCGACGCAGAAATTGGGCGGCAGGGTTTGAGATGTCATTTCATCTCAATGTCGGGTAAAATTCCCACAAAACTGGAGGCAACGTCTCCAAAATGACATCTAAATTGTTGACGGGGACGATAAACCTCATAGTAAACAAAAAAAAAATAAACATTGTTATATTCAAAACAGTGTTATAATGATGACTTTTATATATGTACTTACTTGAAACAATGTGACACTCCAGAAAGAGTGGACCATAACCAGAGAGAGTAACCTCGTCAAACTGTGCTCTTCCTGTCACACTGTCAAATGTCTTTGATAGGTTTCCAGTGATACTGCCTATGTCTGTGTAGTCTGGTAGTCCACAGTTGATGTTAAAGGTATGGCCCTGAAACACAGACAAAATTCATCTGCTCAAACAACTTTCAGGTAATACAATTTGTTTGACATAGGGGTACTGTTTCGTTACGAAAACACATCCGTGTGACATAGTGCATTATGGGAACTGTTTCATTACGACAACACATCCGTGTGACATAGTGCATTAGGGGTTATGTTTCATTACCGTAACGATAAAACATCCGTGTGACATAGTGCATTAGGGATACTGTTTCATTACGATAACACATCCGTTTGACATAGTGTATTAGGGATACTGTTTCATTACGATAACACATCCGTGTGACATAGTGCATCAGGGATACTGTTTCATTACGATAACACACCCATGTGACATAGTGCATTAGGGATACTGTTTCATTACGATAACACACCCATGTGCCATAGTGCATTAGGGATACTGTTTCATTACGATAACACACCCATGTGACATAGTGCATTAGGGATACTCTTTCATTACGATAAAACACCCATGTGACATAGTTTATTAGAGGTACTGTTTCATTACGATAACACATCCGTGTGACATAATGCATTGTGGGCACTGTTTCATTACGATAACACATTCGTGTGACATAGTGCATTAGGGATACTGTTTCATTACGATAACACATCCGTGTGACATAGTGCATTATAGGTACTGTTTCATTACGATAACACATCCGTGTGACATAGTGCATTAGGGATACTGTTTCATTACGATAACACATCCGTGTGACATAGTGCATTAGAGGTACTGTTTCATTACGATAACACATCCGTGTGACATAGTGCATTAGGGGTACTGTTTCATTACGATAACACATCCGTGTGACATAGTGCATTAGGGATAGTGTTTCATTACGATAACACATCCGTGTGACATAGTGCATTATAGGTACTGTTTCATTACGATAATACATCCGTGTGACATAGTGCATTAGGGGTTATGTTTCATTATGATAACACATCCGTGTGACATAGTGCATTAGGGGTACTGTTTCATTACGATAACACATCCGTGTGACAAAGTGCATTATGGGAACTGTTTCATTACGATAACACATCCGAGTGACATAGTGCATTAGGGGTACTGTTTCATTATGATAACACATCCGTGTGACATAGTGCATTAGGGGTACTGTTTCATTACGATAATACATCCGTGTGACATAGTGCATTAGGGATACTATTTCATTATGATAACACATCCGTGTGACATAGTGCATTAGGGGTACTGTTTCATTACGATAATACATCCGTGTGACATAGTGCATTAGGAATACTGTTTCATTATGATAACACATCCGTATGACATAGTGCATTAGGGGTACTGTTTCATTACGATAACACATCCGTGTGACATAGTGCATTATAGGTACTGTTTCATTACGATAACACATCCGTGTGACATAGTGCATTAGGGATAGTGTTTCATTACGAAGAAACATCCGCGTGACATAGTGCAGCCTTTCATATCTTCAAAATGGCTACATAAAAAAATGCCTATATAATTTTGACCCCCTTGAACCACACTTTTATAAAGTAAAACTGGGATTTACAGGGGTAAAACTTATTTTTCTTATTTCTGTTCTAAAATAGATTGTGGATACTCGTTAGAACCGCCTCAATGAAGCGGTTCTAACGTGTACCCTCAATTTATATTGTACACGGAAATAAGAAAAATATCACAATCTGAAAATTCTCTTTTTTTCGGTATTAAAATTTACAATGTATTTGAATAGGTGTGTTTCCATAATGATTTTCTGATGGACATTTGTGTTTTTTAAATTTATACTCCAAACATAGGTTGTTCATGCTAGTTAGAACCGCCCAATTGAGGCGGTTCTAACGAGAAACCACAACCTTTGTCTCGGAGCAGAAATAAGCAAAATAATGTATACCAATGTTAACCCCATTTTCTCAATATAAACTGGGATTAAGAGGGGTGTTCATTTCACGGACTTGGTATCAAGATAGGAGGGAATGAGTGTTAATCAAAACAAATATAGTAAAATTCCGCAAATAATACAACACACAAGATATGTTTTCAAAGGAAAACAATGTCCTCCCTCCATAAATATATCTTATACACCCATTTGACTAACGGGCCTCCGTGGCCTAGTGGTTAAGAGCGCTGACTCTTGATCATTAGGTCTCTCACCGCTGTGGTTCGAGCCTCGCTCGGGTCACATATGAGACGCCAAGTTCTGCAACGGAAGGTCAGGTGGTTTTTCTCCGGGTACTCCGGTTTTCGCCCACCTCTGATTAACGATCGGCTCGATATGAGTGAAATAATCTTGAAAGGGCCGTAAAACCCAAACTAAAAAAAACAACAAAAAAAAAAAAAAAAAACACCCATTTGACTTTAATAACGAGGCATAGTTTAAGGTCATCAAAATACAAGCTACAGACAAGCCATTTTTGACTAGAACATCAAGTGAACAAGTCCGTGAAATAAACATCCCACTAAACCACACTTTATATGGAGAAATCTGGGGTTTATGGGGTTATACATTATCTGCCTTATTAGGGCCCCGCACTGAAAGTGTGGGTGCCCTATAGTAATCACTCTGTCCGTCCGTCTGTCTGTCCGTCTGTCCGTCCACAAATTTTTTTATCCTCCATAACTTTTGCCCCGCACTGAAAGTGTGGGTGCCCTATAGTAATCACTCTGTCCGTCCGTCTGTCTGTCTGTCTGTCTGTCTGTCTGTCTGTCTGTCCGTCTGTCCGTCCACAAATTTTTTTATCCTCCATAACTTTCTTATTCCTAGATGGATTTAAATATTACTTGGCAGAAATGTTAACCATAATGTGATGGAGTGTTGCGCGCAAGACTCAGGTCCGTACCTCAAAGGTCAAGGTCATACTTAGAGGTTAAAGGTCAAAAAAGGGTCTTTCCTGTGTCCAATTAATAACTTTGTTATTATTCCTGGATGGATTTAAATACTACTTGGCAGAAATGTTAACCATAATGTGACGAAGTGTCACACGCAAGACCCACAGCCGTACCTCAAAGGTCAAGGTCATACTTAGAGACAAAAGGTCAAAAAAGCGTCTTTTTTATTGTGTCCAATCTATAACTTTCTTATACCTGGATGGATTTAAATATTACTTAGCAGAAATATTAACCATAATGTGACAGTGTGTCACGCGCAAGACCCAGGTCCGTACCTCAAAGGTCAAGGTCATACTTAGAGGTGAAAGGAAAAAAACCCGTCTTTTTTAACATCAACATTTTCCTACTCCTCTGATAGCGCTGCCGGGGCCCTAGTCAGTTTCACTGACAGCTCTAGTTTTTGCTCAAAATCATTCATAGTGTGTGGGTACTGGTTAGAACTGCATCACTGAGGCGGTTCTAACGAGCAACCACAATCTATGTTGAAAGCAGAAATAAGAAAGATTTTACCATTTTTACCTAAAATTTTGTCATTTCTGACATCATGTTGGACGCCATTATTTCACACGGACATGTTTTCCTGAAAAAAGGTCAAGGTCACCAAAATCTAATCGAATCTGGGGTATGTTGTAATGATATAATTGAACAAGTTTGACTAAAATTAATTCATTAATTAGACAGAGTGCCGACAAGCCATTTTGGCCCAAAATTGGCTGTTTTTTTTTTTTTTTTGGGGGGGGGGGGGTGTGACCTTGCGAAAATGTCAAGGTAACCAAAAGCTTATCAAATCTGCAGTATGTTGTAATGATAAAATGTACCAAGTGTGACTAAAATTGATCAATTCGTTAATGAGATAGAGTGCAGACAAGCCATTTTGGCCACAAAATGACTGGTTTTGGGGCATATGACCTACAAAATGAGGTCAAGGTCATCATAACCTAATGACTGTTTCTCCTATCTTAATGATGTAATAACTATGCATGTTTGGTCAGAATCCATCCGTAGGTTCAGGAGATCTAGTTTTTCGAACAGGCTACGCCGAGCTCGACGCAAACGGGATCCGCACCAATAACAGTATGTCCCACTCCCCTCCGGTGGGAGGACATAATATTGCTCTGAAAACGTATTTAGTAGGTTTCAATTATTCTTTGTATTTTTTCGACATACAGTGTCCTATGGCCAGAGACCAACTTTGGGACTGTTCAAAAGTGGTCTTAAAAGACCATTTTTGAACAGTCCCAAAGGTAGTCTTATAGACCACTTTTGAACAGTCCCAAAGGTGGTCTTAATAGAGGAACTTTCCTATACCAAGAAACACGATGGAGATCCTATATGCTATGCTTAAATAACTGAGATAAATGAAGGGTAATACCCCCTCCCCCCTTCAATGAAGTCATCATTTATGATGCGAAGCCTTTTTCAGTGCAATAAAAACCATTCTTGGAGGAGATCCCATCTTAGGGCAAAAAAAAGGAGCACAACTGAAAACAATTCCAACCTATGCCCAGCAGGCACATGGCGTAATTATGACGTCACATTTATCGGTGCAACGTCATGACGTTTATGCAACGTCATATCTACGTCGATGCAACGTCGTGACGTTGCCTCGACGTTGATTTGACGTTGCCATAGCGACGTGTGCCTGCTGGGATATGCTGATACATGAACCTGGGACAGTTGGTGAAAACCCAATGCTTTAACCACTGACCAATGTGTCAACTCATTGACACAATTATCAGTAACAGGTTATAAATGTTCTAAATAAGGGTTATCCTTTGGAAGCAAGGAATACACCACAGAACTGGAAAATATGAATTGTACATATTGTCTGGGCCAGACTAGCTAGTTTCGGCCAATAAGGCCTCATCAGTGCCCTCAAATAGTTTCAAATTCCACACTGGAATCAATGATCCCAAAGGACAAGAACATATAAACTACACTATGATGTAGGGCAGGGAGACTTTTTACGGCCGCCACACATTCCCAGACACCTTCTGTAGTGACCTATAAACAACGCATTATCTACCAAGGTTGATAACTGAAGGTAAAAGTTGCAGCCCACAGCACACCCCAGCCGCAGTTATCATGTATCTTTTGTATCCTTCATTTATTTTTTTGTTTTGAGTTGTATGGCCCTTTCAATATGTTCTATAAAAGGGTTATCCTTTGGAAGCAAAGAATACACCACAGAACAAAAAATATTGAGTGTGCATGTTTTCTGGGCCAAATACATGACAGAACAAAAAATATGGAGTGTGCATGTTTTCTGGCCCAGACTAGCTACTTTCGGCCAATTAGGCCTCATCAGTGACCCTCAAATATTTCAAATTCCACAATGGAATCAATGATCCCAAAGGACAAGAAAATATAAACTACACTATGATGCAGGGCAAAAGTATATTTGTCTCCAATGGCAATAGGGGGCAACTCTTAAAGAAAAAGAATTTGCTCCTTAGGGGAAAATTCTTTCCTTTAAGAGTAGACCCCTTTTTCAGCGGGACTGGGCTTATAGAAAAGCGAACAGGAAGTCCCGAAAGTTGTATCCATTTGTAAATGGCGGAACAAATCTGCCAGTGTTCCGATTCCCCTTAAAGGAACCGGTAGACAAAAAAGCAGATGACAATTGTTGATTGGTGTTTTTACTCTGAACCACTTTGCTATGGAGGCCAATGTTGCAGCCAGCCTTAATACTTGGTTCTTACGTAAATACTTATGCACATGGCTGTTTGAAGCCACCGTCAAATGGACTTGAAGCTATGCTCAAACAACAAGGCATCGCAGGTGATACAAATCCCCTCGCACTAGACAACTTCGTGTGTGGAAAACGCTGAACCATCAAAAGTCCAACTTGCTTGAGATATTATCATTTGCAACATTTGTGTAAAGTTTGTTTAAAATCCAGCAATAAATATAGGCCCTAGAGTGATGACAATGTTTCTCTAAAAATAACCAGTGACCTTGACTTGAGGCCATGACCTTGAAAGTCGATCTTGCTTGAGATATTATCATACCATTAAAATTTGTCAATAAATGTAGGCAGTAGAGCGATGACAAAGTTTTTCTCAAATAGCCACAGTGACTTTGATTTTGAGGCTATGACCTTGAAAGTCGAACTCGCTCCAGATATTATAATAAGCAACATTTGTGTGAAGTTATATTAAAAATCTGTCAATAAATTTAGGCACTAGAGCAACCAAAGTTTTTCTCAAAATAGCAACAGTGACCTTGACCTTGAGACCATGACCTTGAAAGTAAAACTTGCTCGAGATATTATCATTAGCAGCATTCGTGTGAAGTTATGTAAAAATGCGTCAATAAATGCAGGCGCTAGAGCTATGACCCTGTTTTTCTAAAAATAGCCATAGTGACATTGACATTGAGGTCACGCCCTTAAAGGTCGAAGCAGCTCGAGATACTATCATAAGCAAAATTTGTGTGAAGTTATATTAAAATACATCAATAAATGTAGGCGCTAGAGCGATGACAATTTTTTTCTAAAATGTCCACAGTGACATTGACCTTGAGGCCATGATCATGAAAGTCCAACTTGCTTGAGAAATTATCATAAGTAACATTTGTGTGAAGTTTTATTAAAATCCGTCAATAAATGAAGGCGCGAGAGCGAGGACAATGCTTTTCTAAAAATAACCACAGTGACCTTGACCTTGAGGCCATGACCTTGACGGTCGAACCCTCTCGAGATATTATCATAAGCAACGCGTATGAAGTTATAGTAAAATCCATCAAAACTGTAGGCGCCAGAGCTATGACAAAGTTTTTTCTAAATTAGCCACATGGACCTTGACCTTGAGGCCACGACCTTGAAACTCGAACTCTCTCGACATATAGTCATATGGAACATTTGTGCGAAGTCATATTGAAATAGGTCAATAATCTAGGGGCTAGAGCGATGACAAAGTTTTTCTAAAAATAGCCACAGAGACCTCGGCCTTTAGGCCACAACCTTGAAAGTCGAACTCGCTCAAGATATTGTCATTAGGAGCATTTGTGTGAAATTATATTGAAATCGGTGAACAAATGTAGGCGCTAAAGCAATGACATTGTTTTTCTTAAAATAGCCACAGTGACCTTGACCTTAAGACCACGACCTTGAAAGTCACACTCGCTCGAGATAGTATCATAAGGAACAGTTGTGTGAAGTTATATTGAAATCAGTGGAGAAATGTAGGTGCTAGAGCGATGTCAAAATTTTTCTTAAAATAGCCACAGTGACCTTGACCTTCAGGTAATGACCTTGAAAATCGATCTCACTCGAGATACTGTCATAAGTACCATTTGTGTGAAGTTATATTGAAAACGTTGAAGAAATGAAGGCGCTAGAGCGATGACAAAGTTTTCCTAAAAATAGCCAAAGTGACATTGCACTTGAGCCCACAACCTTGAAAGTCGAACTCCCTCAAGATATTGTTATAAGGAAAATCTGTGTGAAGCTATGTTGAAATCGGTGGAGAAATGTAGGCGCTACAGCAATGACAAAGTTTTTCTAACAATAGCCACAGTGAACATGACCTTGAGGTCAGGACCTTGAAAGTCGAACTCCTTCGAGATATTGTTATAAGAAACATTTGTATGAAGTCATATTGTAATCAGTGAAGAAATGTAGGCGATAGAGCGATGACAAAGGTTTTCTAAAACTAGCCACAGTGACATTGACTTTGAGGCATGACCTTGAACGTCTAACTCGCTCGAGATATTGTCAAAAGGAAAATATGTGTGAAGTTGTATTGAAATTGGTGAAGGAATGTAGGCGATAGAGTAATGCCAATGTTTTTTTCTAAAAATAGTTAAAGTGACTATGACCTTGAGGGCATGACGTTGAAAGTTGAACACTCGAGATATTGTCAAAAGGAAAATTTGTGTAAAGTTATATTGAAATCGGTGGAGAAATGTAGGCGCTAGAGCGATGACAAAGTTTTTCTAAAAATAGCTACAGTGACCTTGACCTTGAGGTCACGTCCTTGAATGTCGAACTCGCTGGAGCTATTGTCATAAGGAACATATGTGTGAAGTTATATTAAAATAGGTAAAAAAATGTAGGCGCTAGAGCTATGACAAAAGTATGTTCGTACGGAACAAATGAAATATCCCCCCCTCACCCTCACAACTACGAGGGTTGTCCTAAAATATCGTGGACAAATGCATTTTCTCCCGAATGCGGCGTAACAAGCAAATGAAATTTTCTACATTCATGAAACAATCATTTTCGACTTTAGTAATGTGAGTTAGTTGACGCTGACTCTAGTTTTTTCAGATTTATACTACATTATTATAACAGAGGTAGGGTGTCGTGGCCCAGGTCAAAGTCAACGTTAATTTTAACAACTCCGTTCGAGACTAATTCTAGCACAGATGTTGCATTTATTAAGCTGGCGCCAAACGGTTTTTGACAATGTCGCGTGAACACGCTTGACGTCATTATATGAAATTTCAAAACAATCGTGACGTTATTTCAAAATCTACAGCGTGTTTGGTGAAGGCGCCCCCGGAAGAAAATCGCGTAAAAATGGCGACGTCAGACAAGGACGCGGCCCACCGAAATGTGATTAAATTCTGTTTTGATCTTGGTATGACACCAGTAGAGACTCGAAATAAGCTACAATTAACAGAGGATCATCGGCATGTGTCTCGGTCACTTGTTTACAAATGGCACAAACGGTTTGAAGATGGGTGGACAGACAGTTTGAACGGAAAATCAGGAAGACCACGGGAAATTAATTCATCGGCCGTGGATAAAGTTAACGACGTGATCAGGGGCGACAGGAGACAGACAATGCGCGAAGTTGGTGAAAAACTGGGACTGAGTAAATCATCGTGTACTGAACAAAGATTTATCTATGATAAGTGGTTACATCGCTATGAAAAGTCAATTAATCATAATGGGGAGTATTTCGAAAAAGGAGTGACGCTAACGTTTAAGTGCGCGATGTCGTTTTACGACGTAGACCTGGGCCGCTCGGCCCTGACCCTAGTTAGTAAATATACTATAATTTCTATGTTGCTGAACATATAAGCATGAAATTTACAAACTCAACAGAAGATATATATGCCACAATTGTCTTAAAATTTCATAAAATTCCGCCGATTATAAGAAAAGTTATAGACGTTGTGTACGATATATTGGGACAACCCTCGTATGTTGTGCGAAGGGATAACAAAACATATGTTCAAATCAAGAAATTCATGTGCTGTTTAAACATGGATTTTGAGCTCTTGATATGACAAGATGGACCTTGCTTTGTTTACATAACATTCAGCAAAGGAACGTTTAAGCCCTGAACCTAGTGTTTAAGAGTTCTATGATGATGTCAGAGGGCTACTGTATAACAACGTTATTGTAAACAGCATTCTGAACTAGCTGCCATATGTCGGTTTGCCAGTCACAGTTGAAGAATTTATATGAAGTTTATATGGAGCCTTTGGGCATTTTCATTAAACTTTACGGTCGGAATCATAAGTTATGTAAGAACAACGATAATCCATGTTTATGTCATTGCATTAACATACACCGGATCCCTCGAAAGATATTTGAATATTCAGCCAAGTGGCCTCATGTTCAATCAGCTTCCTCGGGATCCGGCAAATGTTAATGCATGAAAAATCATAACTGATCCCTATAATCTTGTTTCCTATTACATGTTAATTCTTCAAAGATTCACATATCTGCGGACTGAACAAATTATTTGTCTAAATCGCGACGGAAGTAAGGGCGAAGATTGCAGCTGTGTAAAATCGATTTAAGCACCCCAACCCCATCCCCCAACACACACATTGGAATTCTTTTCACTGACTACTCCAAGGCGGGTTTTCTGTCACAGTTTATTTTTGCTGTTTTGTCTTTGAGTGTGTGTATTGTTTATATTTTTTTTTTGTTTTGGATTTTGTGGGAAAGTAACTGTCCTTTAGGCGTTCTGCTACTGATGCTGTTTCATGTTTGTGTTTCATTCCCTTTGGTGTCTCGGATGGGAGCTGTTGGTTAATTGCATCGATTCTTGATCATTGCCTTCACTATTTTGTATGAAACAACATCATCTGGCATAGGAGAGATATTACTAAATGATTCGAAAAAATACTTTACCAGCTGACAACACGTGGAATTGTATCTACTCTGCCAGAAAACCAAACTTATGTGTCTGAAATTTATCAGTGATGTAATATCTTAAACCAAAAGGTGTAAGTCAACATACCCGCCATGTTATATCCTCAATTGTTTGGCCAGTTGTCTTATCACGGAGGTCAAAAGTGAGAGAAAATTCTGTATCCTGCACGATTTCACCACTTGTCATTGCATAAAGTCCAGCTGTCATAGGAACTGCAGTAACGTTGAAGGTTGCTGATGTGACATTCAATAGCTCTAAAAATACACGCAAAATATACAACATTAATGTTAACCTTAATTTACGCTAACTGCGAAAACTAAACACTGTAAGATGGCGAACGATGAATATCACCATCTAAAACTGGGAAGTTAACACAATTAAAATAAAAAATCATCAAACATATCATCAATTTTATTTGAAGCAAAACCATTTGAAATGTTCAAATGCAAACCAAACAAGAGGATCATGAGGTTCTGGTCGCTCCCCTGAGCCCTGTGCAAATTTTGTAGTACCAAATCACCTGATGCTACATACCAAGTTTCAAGACAATCAGCTCAATTGATTCTTGACATGAAGATTTTAAGGGGTTTTACCATAATAGGGCATGGTGGCCATCTTAGACACATGAGCTGGACCATTCAACTAAATTGGCATAACCCCATGTCCATTACATAAAATCCAAATGAAATTGGCCCAGTGGGTTCAGAGAAAATGTATTTTGAAATGTCAATAGACCTGCAATCCAAGTGACGTTGTGCCAAGGTCATCAAATGACCTTGACCTTTTAGCATATTATTCATTATGTATCTACTCTCATGTTACATACCCCAATACTTAACAAAAATGCATTGTTCCACCTTTTCACCATTTATAAACCAGATCAACCAATCTGACCTTGATGTAAAATAGGGCAAATCAACCTAGCGTATTAATTGTTGCAAACTTGCGAGTAATTACTTATTAGTCACCCAATGCTATATACCAAGTTTCAGGGCAATCGGCTCGTTAGTTCTGGAGGAGAAGCCTTTTAAGGTTTTTTACCATATTCAGGTATGAGGGCCATCTTGGTCATGTGATCCGGAACATTTGAATAAATTTTTGTCTCTTACAGTCCTTAAGCTGCATGTAAAATTGAAATGAAAATGGCTCAGTGGTTTTAAGAAAATGTATTCTAATATGTTAATGGACCCACAATACAAATGACCTTGGGCCAAGGTCACCGAATGACATAGACATTCAATTTGTACCTATTTTCACATCATAGATCACAATACTTTTTTAAAAATGCATTGGTTTACGTATATCCCATTGAAGAGCTTCAGGAGCCAAATTTGACATTGGTGTAAAATAGGTCAAGGTCAACCTAGGATCATCATTTTTGCAAACTTGGAAGTACTCAGTCACCCGATGCTACATATCAGGTTTCAAAACAATTGGACAGTGGTTCCTATAAAGATGGTTTTGTAAGGTTTTACCATATTTGGGCATAGAAACGTCTTGATAATGTGACCTGGACCATCCTAATAACTTTTTATTCTCTAAGTGTCCCAAGGCTGCATATAATTTCGAATGAAATTGGCCAAATCTGTTAGAGAGAAAAAGTATTCTACTCTGTAAATCGACCTGCAAAACGAGTGACCTTAGGTCAGGGTCACCAAATGACTTTGACCTTAAGCATTCATAGACATTGATTTTTAACCAATTCTCATGTCACAGACCACAATATTTGTCGAAAAAAGCATTGATTTAACTGTTTCCCATTGAAAAGCATAAGAAGCCAAATTTGACCTTGGTTGGTGTAAAATAGGTCAGGGTCAACCTAGGGTCATCATATTTGCAAACTTGGTAGTAGTGAGTCACCTGATGCTACATACCTAATTTCAAGACAATCGGCCGAGTGGTTCTGGAGAAGATGTCTTTAAGGGTTTAACCATATTTGGGCATGGCAGCCATCTTGGCTATGTGAGCTTATAACATGAACAAGAGGGTCATGATGACCATGGTTTGCTCACCTGATCCATAGTGTTACAAGTGGGCCCCGGGTAGGGCCATTATTGGCCCAGGGCTATAATTTGCATAATCTTGAGGGAGGTCTAAAAGATGAAACTTCATACCATATATCAAAGACCGGAGCCTTCTGGTTTCAGACAAGAAGATTTTTAAAGGCTTTCCTTATATACGTCTATATTAAAGCTGTGGGCCTTGATGGGTCGCATTTTTGGCCCCAGTGCTATAATTTGAACAAGCGTGGTAGAAATCCACAAGACAAAGCTTCATAATAAATATCAAAGATCTTTGCCTTGGCTTTCTAGTTTCAGACAAAGAGATTTTCAAAGGTTTTCCCAATGTAAGTCTATGGAAAAGAAGTGGGCCCCGGGGTAGGCCCATCTTTGGCCTCAATGTTATAATTTTAACAAGTTTCGTAAAGGTCTACCAGATGAAGCGTAATACTACTCGTAAATATCAAAGACCTTGGCTTTCTGGTTTCAGACAAGAACATTTTCATAGGTTTTCACTATGTAAATACGTTCTGAGGTAAGATCCTTTGGAAGCAAGCAACACACCAAATAAACGAAAATAGCAGACTCGGTTTTATTGAGTCTGTTAATGACCAGTACTGAAATGTGCAACACCGGCCATGCCCTCTAGCACCGGGTTAAGGAGAACTCTATTCTCAAAATGATACCAAATGAACTCAATGACCCGAAAATATAATCTGCACTATGATGATGTACGGGGCGACGTTTTTTGGCCGCCACACGGTACAACACCAGCTTCAGTGAAAATAAATACGTTCTGAAGTTCGATCCTTTGGAAGCAAGGAATACACAAAATAAAGGAAAATAGCAGACTAGATTTTATTGAGTCTGTTAATGATCAGTACTGAAATGTGCAACACCAGCAACGCCATCTAGCACCATAGTTAGTCTATGTAATACCAGTGGGTCCCCGGGAGGGGTCTTTTTTGGCCCCAGGGCTAAAATTTAATCAATCTTGATAGACGTCCACCAGATATAGGTTAATACCAAATATAAAAGACCTTAGCCGTCTGGTTTCAGACAAGAACATTTTCAAGGTTTTCCATATGTAAATCTATGTAAAACCAGTGGCCCCAGGGCTATACCCTGAACAACCTTGTTAGAGATCTAAAAGATGAAGCTGCATACCAATTATCAAAGACCTGAGCCTTCTGGTTTCAGCAAGATGGTTTATACAGATTTTCTCCATATAATGTGCCTATGTAAAAGCAATGGTCCCCAAGGAGGGTGTATTTTTGGCCCCAGGACTATAATTTGAACACTCTTGATAGGGGATCACTAGACCAAGCTTCTTATCAAATACCAAAAACCTGAACCTGCTGGTTTCTGAGAAGAAATTTGGAAATATTTCCCCTATGTAAGTCTTTGTTAAACCAAAGGGCCCAAGGGTATGTGAACTTTTGACCCTACAGCAATAATTTGAAAGTTCTTGATAAGGGTACACTAGATAAAGCTTGCCATCAAATATCAAATATCTGGGCATTGCTGTTTCAGAGAAGACGATTTTTAAAATTTTCTCTATAAGTCTCTGTAAAATATAAGGACCCAGGGGCGGGGACATTTTTTGGCACCAGGACTATAATTTGAACACTCTTAATAGAGATCCACTAGGCCAAGCTTCTTATCAAATATCAAAGTCCTGAACCTTCTGGTTTCTGATCAGAAGATTTTTAAAGATTTTCCCTATGTAAGTCTTTGTAAAAAACCAAAGGGATCCCAGGGGCGGGAATTGTTGACCCAACAGCTATAATCTGAACAATCTTGATAAAAGTACACTAGATGAAGCTTCCCACTAAATATCTAAAAATCTGGGCATTAATGTTTCAGAGAAGAAGATTTAAAAAAAATATCTCTATAAGTCTATGTAAAACCAAAGGGCCCAGAGGCAGGGGCGGGGGCATTTTTTGGCCACAGAGCTTTAATTTGTACAATCTTGGTAGAAGTTCACTAGCTTCACATCAAATATCAAAGATCTGGGCCTTGCGGTTTCAGAGATTTTTTAAGAGTTTACCTATATAAGTCAATGTAAAAACCAAAGGGCCCGGGCGGGGGCATTTTTAGCCAAAGGGCTATAATTTGAACAATCTTGGTAGAGGTCCACTAGATGAAGCTTCCTACCAAATATCAAAAACCTGGGCGTTGCGGTAACAGAGAAGAAAGTTTTAAAAATTTTCCTTATATAAGAAAATGTAAAACCAAAGGGCCGCGGGGCGGGGACATTTTTGCAACAGGGCTATAATTTGAACAATTCGTGCGGTTCTAGAGAAGAAGATTTTTTAAGTGTTTAGTGTAAAAAATCCATTTTTGGCTCCTGTGACCTAGATGTGCAATGAACCAGAACCATTTGAACAACTTTGAAAGGGTCCACATAATGATCATCCTGAGAAGTTTGGTCAAAATCCTATCAGTGGTTTAGGAGTTATCTTTTGAATAAAACGTTTAGGATGCACTGACGACGGACGACGGACGAAGAGTAATCACAAAAGCTCACCTTGTAACTACGTGACAGGTGAGCTAACAACTAGACCTTGCACCCCTTATAAATGGACTTGTCTAACAAACAGCAAGTGAAGAGTCCACTAGCATACACTTGGTTAAGCATTAACCTTGACTGAAAATCTTACCTCTTGCGGTGGGGGGATAGGTTATTTTAAAATCCACAATATAGTCATCACCAGCGTGGGAAATAGCCAGATCAGTGAAATTAAACCATCCATGAACAGATGTAATGGTAGTTGTACCACTAAGAATGGCCCTGGGATGACCTGTACTATGTCGGAGGGTGGCTGTGACCTGCCATGGATTTTCTTTGATTCCAAGGTCGTGAATGGCATCGCCCTACAAAAATAGAAGTATTATTAAAATACATCGAGATATGATTATAATCAACTGATTGTACAGTCTCCCAAATACATCTCCATACCCACGTAGACTCTGTTTCTGCGATAAAAAGGTCTAGTATGAAACAAGAGGGCCATGATAGCCCTAGATCGCTCACCTGATCCTTATTGTAGGTAATATAAGTTAGAGTGGAGGGTAAGAGCAATTGTGGCTGACAGTGACTCAAGGAACATTTCAAAATCAATGTAGCTATTCAGGAAATTAAGTCATTTTTAGTGTTGTACACTTTTTTTCTGGTGGCTATCATGTTCAGTGGAAAATTGTCAGAGTGTCACTCATGGAACATTCCTTCAAAATTGTTTTCTTTTTAAGGAAGAAGTCATTCAAAAGTTCCTTTCGACTTGTATGTCACTATCTGGGGATCTTGTGGACATTTAAGGTCAGGTCCTAGAGCACCAGACAGAGATGAATGGGCTTCGTCTAACTAACTAACTAACAATGACTTATGGTGACAAGATGAGTAGGGTGCATCCATCCCTTTGACAATACATATCTGACTTGTTCTTGCACTACCACTGAACTTTCTAAATTATTAACTTCCTGTCTTACTGCTATTAAAACGCATGTGATTAAATATTGTGATAAAGTCTTTGAAAGATCAGGGAGAAATCTGTTTTGGTCTATAAAAAATTCGAATGAGGTTTTAAATAAATTGAAATCCAGACATTTTCGTGCTTCAAGTCTGTCTACTTACGATTTTTCCACTCTTTACACTACACTTCCTCATAATCATATAAAAGAAAAGCTTAATGATTTGATTGAATGGGCTTTTCACAGAGAAGATTCTCTCTATCTTGCATGTAATGTCAGAAATGCATTTTTCACTTCTTAAGAGCATAAGAATTATACACTTTGGTCATGTCAGAAAGTGTGTGATGCCCTCACCTTTCTACTTGACAATATTTATATTAGATTTGGTACTAAGTTATTTAGACAAATTGTGGGTATTCCGATGGGTACGAATTGCGCACCTCTTGTGGCTGATCTGTTCTTGTATTGTTATGAAAGAGACTTCATGTTGTCGCTTTCCATTGATAACCAATCTGAAATTATTGAAGCTTTTAGCTCCACTTCTAGATATTTAGATGATTTATTAAATATTGATAATACCTATTTCGATGGTTTGATCAGTCAGATTTACCCCCAAGAACTTCAGTTAAATAAAGCAAATTCTTCTGATACCGAGGCCCCGTTTTTGGAATTATATCTATCTATTGTAGATGGGTTTGTTTCGTGCAAAATTTATGATAAACGCGATGACTTTGATTTTCGCAATTAATTCGATTTGCTAGAGCTTGTAGTCATGTAACTGACTTCAACACTCGTAATAAATTATTAACGGCTAAACTCCTTAATCAGGGTTATCGGTACCATAAACTACGCAAAGCCTTTTCAAAATTTTATAGACGCCATTCTGATTTAATTTCAAAAGTCAATATTATACTTAAATCTCTTCTGCAACAAGGTCTATCGGAACCCGAATTTTATGGTGACTTAGAATATAAATTCAGAAAAATATATAACCGCAATGACTTCAGCACCCAATTTCGTAAAATCATTCGTCGATATAAAAAGATTGGGTACAACATGGATGTTATACGACAGACTGTATGCATGGTAGTTAACCCAATCACGGTTGGTAACTTTGCTTCCCTCTTTAATTGCACGCCCATGGGTCAGGCCTCAGATTCTATGACGGCTCCAACGTAAAGGCTTATTGAGAATTAGATTGATCTAATTCAAGGTAATGTTGGTTGGTGCCTGATGCTCTGTCTCTGGTTGGGCCCATCGGAGTCTAACTGTTGGTTTTCTTTTGCTCCAGCATTTCAGTGGATTCTTGCTGTCGAGTCCTCACCGTTGTCTCACCTCTGTGGTTCGTTGATTTTTTGTGTTCACGGAGATGTTGCACTGATGAGTTTGGAGGCCTTCATGCGGACTGAACAAATTATTTTGTCTAAATCGCGACGGAAGTAAGGGCGAGGATTGTGGCCACGTAAAATCGATTTAAGCCCCCAGTGGAAATCTTTCCACTGACCGTTCCAAGGCGGTTCTTCTGTGGCGGTTTATTTATGGTGTTGTTTGTTACTTACTGTGTGTATCACTTGTGTCTTTTTATTTTGGATGGCCATATGGCCATTTTGTGGGAATGTAACTGTCCATAAGGCCTTCCTTTGTTTAGGTTTCCATTATGGTCTGGTCGCTTGGTGTTTGTGTTTCTTTCCCTTTGGTGTCTATGGTGGGTGGAGTAAGTTAATTGTATCGATTCTTGATCTTTGTTTTACTTCTAATTTGCATGCCACTGTCTGGGCACCTTTTGGACATTGAGGGTCAGGTCCTAGTGCACCAGTCAGAGCTGAATGGGCTCAGTCTAATTAACAAACAATGACTCCCGTTTACAATACAGAGCTGCCTTGTATGTCACTATCTGGGCATCTTGTGGACATTGAGGGCCAGGTCCTAGTGCACCAGACAGAGATGACTGGGCTCAGTCTAACTAACTAACTATGACTCATGGTGACAAGGAGTTGGATGGTATCCATCCCTTTGACAATATGGATCTGACTTGTTTGTCACTATCTGGATACCTTGTGGACATTGAGGGTCAGTTCCAAGTACACCAGACGGAGCTGAATGGGCTCAGTCTAAGTACCTATGACTCATGATGACGCAAGGGTAGGGGTATCCATCCTTTTGACAATACAGAGCTGACTTGTATGTCACTATCTGGCCACCTTGTCGATATTGAGGGTCAGGTCCTAGTGCACCAGATGGAGATGAACAGGCTCAGTCTAACTAACAATGGTGACAAAGGGAGTGATAGTCATTTTTCATCTTCACGCACTTCGTCAAAGATTTGTTGAAATTTTCAAGAAAACCGTTTTGACGTGCTATATCAGGCAAAGAGCGAAAATGTTTGATGCCATTTTGTTTCAAGAGTCTTCAAATTCAGTACTCATAAAAATTCGCCGTGTTGTCGGTCTTTATGATTAATAGTAGGCCAAATATTGCGAGCCATTTTCTTAACTGATTGATTATAGATTGACTGGCTATGGATGTTGAAATTTCTGCCATAGGAAAGCGTGAGTAGTAGTCAATAATAACCGGAATGTAGCATTTATTTTCAAAGGGTCCAGTTATGTTCATTGCAAGCTCTCCCCGAGGTCCGGCTGGCAATTTAGTCATGACTACTGGAGGATCACGCGGGGCAGTAGATGTCATTTGGCATGCGTGACATGTCTTTTTCTTTTCAGCTACATGCTCATCAATTATGGGCCACCATACTTTTCTCGTAATAATTGTTTTGTTTTGACTATACCTCTGTGTGATTCATGAGCTATCTTAAGCAGTCGCTTCTGAACGGGATAAATTTTGAGCAAAATCCCACAAGATCTAGAAAACTCTTAACTTCTATAGCATTTGTAGGTGGGCTCGCGTTACGGATAGCTTTCACTCTCATACTGTCTATTTTAATTCTTTGGGAAGATAAAATGTGCCCCGTAAATTTTAATTCTGCCTTGTTAAACTCTCATTTGTCTTTTTTTAATGTCATGTTATTGTCGCGCAGCCAGGTCATTACCATTTTCAAGATTTTGTCATGATTTTCTTGATTGTCGGCCAAAATGATGATGTCATCAATGATTACTTTACAGTCTGGTATGTATTCAAATATTTGCTGCATTAAGCGTTGAAATATTTCACTGGCGGGTGTTATGCCATAAATTAAACGTTTGAACCTGTACATGCTTTTGTTGGGGGTAACAAATGTCAAGATTGATCTGCCTTTTTCTTCAACCTCGACCTCCATAAACGCATCATTGAAAGCCAATCGACTGAACATACATGCAGAGTTCATTTGTTCTAAGGTATCATCAATATTTGGTAAAGGGTACCTTTCCCGTAATATTGCTTTGTTATCTTGTCTCATGTCAACAGATAACCGTATGCCATTGTTTTTCTTTTGAACAGAGACTAGGGTCAATACCCCTGGGGTTGGTCCTGCACCATTTTCAATTAAATCACATTTCTCTCATTCGTCGATTATTTTCATTTCAACCTGTTTTCGCATTTTGAATGGAATTTGCCGCGCTGTTTGTGCTACTGGGGTCACATCACATGAACAAGTCCGTGAAATGAACACCCCACTACACCCCAGTTTATATAGAGAAAATTGGGGTTTAAGGGGGTATAGATTATTTTCTTATTTTTGCTCCAAGACATAGGTTGTGGGTACTCGTTAGAACCGCCTCAATGAGGCGGTTCTAACGAGCACCCACAACCTATGTTTGCAGGATAAATAAGAAAAATATCATTGATTTTCCTCAGAAAATTAGCCCTTTTGGAGATGTGAAAAATGCTCTATGTCGCACGGGTGTGTTATCGTAATGACATATTTACCTATGTGCAGCTTAAGCTGAAAATCTTTGAGTTTACCTGTGCCGATGAATCTCTTCCCAAATGACGTCAATATTGATTCGGTATTTCCATGTGTACTTGAAACAGTATTTATCCTACCGATATGCAGTAAACCTAGCTCTGATGCAGTTGTGTGGCTAAATAACGACTTACCGTTACTATGCATGATTTTAAATTATACAGAGTGAGTAGATTGGCCTATTTGCAGGTTTAATTTTGTTTTGCCATATAGTTTTAAGGGTGAGGTCTCGCAATGAGGGTAAATGTTGTCTTTTGATTGTTGTAAAGTAGTTTCTGGTGTTTTTATCTGCTCATATATGCTTTTGTCAATTGCGTTTACTGATGCCCCACTGTCAATTAAGAAATTAATTATCTCCCCTTTAACTGACAAAGAAATAGTGGCGTTGTTCTAACCGTTATGAAGGAAAATGTCATTCCTTTCATCCCCACCGTAATTATCATTTTCCATAAGCACATTGACATTTTTCACTTTTGATTTGCACATGTGAGAAAAATGATTTTCACCATTACAAGCAAAACAAGTAACAGCTTTTGTCGTTTCACAGGCATTTCCATAATGTCCAGTTTTTCCGCACCGGTAGCACATAGCTGTTTCAACCCCGTATCTGCATTCTGGTTGGTTACGTTTATGTTGAGAGGGGTTTGACCTTTGGTTTCTGTTCGGTTGTGTCGGCTGTTTTCTGGATGGATGGGTAGTTTGGTTTGGTTTAGCCCCATTACTCGATTGTTCACGTCTACGGCGGTTGGTTCGAACCCGGTTTACTTCCTCTGTCTCAGTAGTGGTGCCATTATTTTGTGTGTCGTGGCTTTCAATTTTTTGGAGCGCGTTTCTGAATGTTTTAAAGTCCTGGCTATTGATTATAACTTATCAAGGGTCAAGTTTTGTTCTTCCAGTAACTTTTTCTTCAGTCGGGTAGAGTGACATCCGTTTACAACTTGGTCTCGGATTCTTTCTTTCCGTTCCGTAAAATTAACATGAAATAGCAAGTTTTGACAACCTAACGATATATAGTTATATGTTGTTTCATCGTTTGTTTGTGTTGTTTTATGGAACATCTGTCGTTCATTAGAAACGTTTTTCTTTTGTTTGAAGTAGACTGAGAGCAATGTTGTGGCCTCATTGTAGGTCGTACCTGGGTCCTCAAATGTTTCAAAAATGTCCTGTACTTCTGTCCCAGCGACATGTAATAAAAGTGCACGCTTTTGCTCATCTTTGGTAATGATTGCGGCTTGATATAATACTCGAACCGTTTGAGATACTGTTCCGATGATTTATTTAAATTCGTTTGTTCTCCTATCACACGCAGTTGTCCTGGACTCTAAATATCCTTTTTTTGTCGCCATAATTGATTTCTTTTCTTGTTTTAACTGCATTTGTTTTTAATTTACGTGTTTGTTTTCACACTTTTTTCTTCATCGGTTCGAACAAATTTCATTTCCACAAGACAAACATTGGTTTGAGTCGGTTAATAAAATCCCTTATTTGTCGCAATTGTAATGTCTTATTTTGGGGTGCAATTAAAGGAACACCATTGGTTAACTCATTTGAGTGCTCAGCGCTTACAAATCATATTATAGCATGCAAACATGCATTTCATTTTCATAAGCTCCACCTAGAACTTTTGATTGACAGTTCTAATATACTACCGTCAGGATGATCATTCCGAGCAAATTTGAGGACGATTGGACCAAAATTGTGGCCTCCAGAGTGTTAACAAGGTTTTTCTATGGTTTGACCTACTGACCTACTTTCGACCTCATAACTCATATTCGACCGTGGCCGAGATATTGTCAGGATGATCATTCTGAGCAAGTTTGAGGATGACTGGACCAAAACTGTGGCTTCTAGAGTGTTAACAAGTTTTTTCTATGTTTTGACTTACTGACCTCCTTTTTACCCGACATTACGATATATACCATATTCGAATTTGACCGAGATATTGTCAGGATGATCATTCTGAGCAAGATTGAGGATCGTTTGTTCAAAACTGTGGCCTCTAGAGTTAACAAGGTTTTTCTATGATTTGACCTACTGACCTATTCTTTGACCTGACATGACTCATATTCAAACTTGACCCAGATATCATCTAGGCAAATATTCTGGTAAAGTTTCATGAAGATTGAAGCAAAATTGTGGTCTCTAGAGGATGAACAAGGTAAATGTTGATGACGCACGTCGCACGACGCACAAACGGCGAACAAAAGGTGATAAAAAAAGCTCAGCTTGAGCTTTGCTCAGGTGAGCTAATACTTATCATTTTCAGCAAACATATGGAAATAAAAAGGTCGACCTCACTAGTTTTTGAAATCATCCGAGCTTTCATCCCTGACTTACCTGTTTGTCAGTGAAAAGAAGATCCAAGCAAAACTGAAGGGGCTACGGAGATGACAAGGTCAACAAGATGGTCCTATATTGCTCACCTGAGCACACAGATTCAAAGTTTAAGAAGTGCCAACTTTACCGAAGGATTTATGCGAGGACAAGGTGACGACTGCCCCCGCCCATCGGGGAAATAGATGGACTGCATGATGCTTCCATGCAGAGCTGAAACCGACCCGCACTCGAGTACTGGTAAACCGCTTAGAGGATCTTAGCCTGCCCAGGCAATGCGCTGCGGGTCAGACCGTCAATGCTTAAAAACCTTATTGGTTTCATTCGGCGACAGGGCTTGAGATGTCATGTCATCTCAATATCGGGTAAAAGTCCGGCAAAATTGGAAGCAACGTCTCCAAAATGACATTTACAGTGTTGACGGTGACGTTAAATCTCAAACAAACAAACAAACAAACACGCTGATGACACCGTAAGCATTTTCTGCAATCAAGTATAATGTTTTTGTTTGTTTGACAGAGTGTTTTACGTCCGCGTCAACACTGTAAAGGTCATTTTTGAGAAGTTGCTTCCAATATTGTAGTATTTTGTACCCGACATTGAGGTGAAATGACATCTCAAGCCCTGCCGCCCAAATGAAACCAATAGGGTTTATATGAATGGACCTCGCACTACTTAGCCTGGGCAGGCTTAGTGTAGATATTTTCTTGTCCTTTGGGATCATTGAATTTATTATGGAATTTTGAAAATATCTAAGGGTCACTGATGAGGCCTAATTGGCCGAAACTTGCTAGTCTGGCCCAGAAAACATGTACACTCCATATTTTAAACTTCTGTAGTGTATTCCTTGCGTTCAAAGGATAACCCTTTTATAGAACATATTTAGATCCACTAAGCGGTTTACCAGTACTCTTTTGCGGGTCGGTTTCAGCTCTGTGTGGAAGCATCATGCAAACCCATCTATATCTTCAATCCCCGATGGACGGGGGCAATCAAGAAGAATGTAACTCTATGATAAATAGGCTGACCTCACCACTTTTCAAAATCATTCATTCTTTTATCCCTGACTTGCTTATATGTAACTTTCAAGAAGATCTGATATAAAATGAAGGGGCTATGTTGATGACAACGTCAAATATAAGCAATTAATTGCTGCAATTAAAGGGATGTAACTCTATAATAAATAGGCAAACCTCACCAGTTTTCAAACTCCTCTGAGCTTTTCTGCCTGACTTACCTGTTTGTAAGTTTCATGAAGATCAGATTAAAGTAGAAGTAAAACAAAGATCAGGAATCGATACAATTAACTTACTCCACCCATCAAAGACACCAAAGGGAAAGAAACACAAACATTAAGCGACCGGACCCTAATGGAACGGTCAGTGGAAAGATTTCCACTGGGGGGGCTTAAATCGATTTTACGTGGCCACAATCCTCGCCCTTACTTCCGTCGCGAATTTAGACAAATAATTTGTTCAGTCCGCATGAAGGCCTCCTAACTTATCAGTGCAACATCTCCGTGAACACAAATAATCAAAGCACCAAACTGAAAGGACAGCAGTGATGACAATTTAAAAAATAAGCATTTTCAGCCAAGCATAACTCCGTGATTAATTGACTGGCATTGCTAGTTTTCAAACTTGTCTGAGCTTTTATCCATAACGTACTAACATATAAATTTCAAGTAGATCCGATGAAAACTGAATGAGTAACGGTCAAAAAAGGGCTTTTTCTGCATTCCAAGGGATATAACTGTTTGATAAATGGCCTGACCTATTCAGTTCACGAACTCAGCCATTTTATCCCTGACTTACTAACGTGTAAGTTTCGAGCAGATCCAATAAAACTGAAGGAGCTACGGTGATAACAAGGTAAAATAGGCATTTTCTGTAATCGAGGGGGACATAACTCTCTGAAATATAGGCTGACCTCACCAATTTTTAAACTCAGCCGAGGTTTTATCCCTTACTTACTTACATGTAAGTTACAAGACGATCAGATGCAAACTGCAGCTACGGTGATGACAAGGTCAACAATTGGCATTTTCAGCAGTAAAGGGGACGCAATTCTACGATAGATAAACCAACCTCGTCAATGCTCGAACTCATCCGAGCTTTTATCTCTGCCTGACTTGTTTGTAAGTTTCAAGAATATCCGATAAAAACTGAAGGGGCTACGGTGATGACAAGGTCATAACTAAACATTTTCAGCAAAGTAGGGGACATAACTCCATAAGTAATCGATCAACATCGCTAATTTTCGAACTTATCCAAGCTCTTAACCCCAACTTATTTGTATGTAAGTTTCAGGTAGAGCCGATCAAAACTGAAGATCCGATCAAAACTGATGACAAGGTCAACAAGAGGTTCATGATGTCCCTGGATCGCTCACCTGATCCATAAGGCAAAAATGGGCCCAGAGGAGAGTCATTGTTGGCCCCAGGGCTATAATTTGAACATCTTGGCAGTGGTCAAAAATGTGAAGCTTCATGCAAAATATCAAAGACCGGAGCCTTCAGAAGATTTTTAAAGGTTTTCTTTATATAAGCCTATGTAAAACCAGTGGGTGCCGGGGCGGGCCCATTTTTGGTCTCAGTGTTATAATTTGATCAATCTTGGTTGAGGTCCACTAGACAAAGCATCAAACCAAATATCAAAGAACTGAGTCTTCTGGTTTCAGACAAGAAGATTAATTATAAAGATTTTCCCTATATGTCAATGTAAAACCAGTTGGCCCCGGGGAAGGAGGCATCTTTGGCCCCAGGGCTTTTATTTGAACAATCTTGTTAGAGGGGCACTAGGTGAAGCTTCATACCAATTATCAAAGTCCTGAGCTTTCTGGTTTCAGACAAGAAGATTTTAAAGATTTTCCCTATGTAAAATAGAAGTGGAGCAAAAATCAGGAATCGATACAATCAACCCACAGCTCCCATCTGAGACACCAAAGGGAAAGAAACACAAACATAAAACAACAGACCCTAATTGAAACACCAATAGCGAAAGTCAAACGGACAGTAACTTTCCCACAAAATGGCCAACAGGCTATCCAAAAAAATAATATAAGCGACACAAACACCCAAAGACAAACCATAACAAAAATAAACTGCGACAGAAGAACCGCCTTGGAACGGTCGGCGGAGTTTCAGAGAGATCAGATCAAAACTGAAGGGGCTACGGTGACGACAAGGTCAAAAATCGGCATTTTAGCAATCAAAGGGACGTAACTATGATAAATGGGCCGACTCGGCCGGTGTTAGAACTCGCCCGAGTTGTTATCCCCAGCAAAATTACGTATAAGTTTCAGAAAGATCCGATCAAAACTGAAGGTTCTACGGTGATGACAAACATTTTCCCACTGTAAATCTATGGGACCTTGTGGTTGCCATACCCACCAAAGTTTTCATGCGATTTCGAAACAAGAGGCCCATGGGCCACAATGCTCACCAGAGCTCAGGGGGCCACTGCCCACTAGCAGCATTGTATTTTAATTTACCATGGAAGCCCTGTGCCCAAGGATGCTACAGATAAAATTTGGATCCAATCAGCCTAGTGGCTTCAGATTCTGATGTCGCTTGAATGTGTTGTTGCCTGACAACAGATGACAATTGACAATTTCCCATCTGTGGCAACAAATAGGCCAAAAGGAACATAATTAAAGGAACATTTCTGAAAGTGTGGCAAAATATCTTGAAAGACATTAATGTCATTTTTGAATTTTCCCCATTATAAGTCAATGGAAACTCTTAACTTGGCATAGCAAACAAACCAAAGAGCTAAATTTCATAAACTAGAGCTCAGGTGGACACTACCCAATGGCAGACATGTATTATAACATGATATGATTTTAATCTACCAATTATAAAGTCTCCCAAACGAATCCCATACCCAAAATGAGCACCCATGTGGACAGTATCTAGTTGTTTTATAAAGTAAAGAGGGTGGGGCATGGACCCAATGGAGCCCTGGTTGGTGTCAATAAATGCGTCTTATCAAAAGAAACAGAGACATATATGGTTTAGCAGTGGGGATATATATGGTTCCTGAGATGCAAGGCCTTTTAAGCAATGGAAGGATTCGGGCATGGCAGATCCCAGAAAAGCCCAAGATTGTTGTCTTATCATAAGGACCAAGAGTATATTTGGTGGGGATCTGAATGGTTTCTGAGATATGAGGCCCTTTAATGAAGTGGCAGGATGAGAAATGGCCTCGCTGACCCCCCCCCCCCCACCCCACCCCAAGACGGGGATGGCTGAATGTGTCTATTAACAATGAACAAGAATATATGTGATTATAGGATGGGGAATTGAATGGTTTCTGAGATATATGGCCTATTATGAAGTGGAGTCTTATCATAAGGAACAAGATATATATGGTTAAGGGGTGGGGATCTGAACAGTTTCTGAGATATATGGATTTTAATGAAGTAAAGGGGTGGGGCATGGCCCGTGGCACCCCGGGGGACCGCCATGCTGGTGTCACTGATTGCGTCTTATCACAAGGAACAATAATATATATGGTTGAGGGTTGGGGCAATGAACAGTTTCTCAGATATATGGTCTTTTGTGAAGTCAAGGGGTGGAGCATGGCCCGGGTGTGCCCTGGGTGACCCCTAGGTTGGTGTCATTGAATCTGTCTTATCATAAGAAACAAGAATATATATGGTTGAGGGGTGGGATCTGTAAGGTTTCTGGAATATTTGGCCTTTTATGAAGTGGAGGGGGTTGGGCATGGTCCCGGCACATCCCGGGGGACCCCCAAGTTGGTGTCACTGAATGCAACTTATCATAAGGAATGAGAATATATATGGTTTATGGGTGGGGATCTCAATGGTTTTTGAGATAAATGGCATTTAATGAAGTGGAGAGGGTGGGGCATGTCCCCGGCACATCCCGGGGCGCCAACAGGTTTGTGTCACTTAATGTGTCTTATCATAAGGAACAAGAATATATATGGTTTAGGGGTGGGGATCTGAATGGTTTCTGAGATAAATGGCCTTTTATGAAGTGGAGGGGTCGTGGCATGTCCCCGGCATATCCCGGGGGACCTCCATATTGGTGTCACTTAATGCATCTTATCATAATGAACAAGAATATATATGGTTTAGGGGTGGGGATCTGTAAGGTTTCTGAGATATAAGGCATTTAAAGAAGTGGAGGGGGCGGGACATGGCCCAGGCACAACCTAGGGGACCCCCAGGTTGACAAAAATGCATAGGGCTAAGAGAAGTTTACTCAAGGAACATTTCTATCTAAGCTTTGTCAAAATATCTACAATGACTTGGCAGAAAATGCAATATTTCAGTTTTCCCCATCATAAGTCAATGGAAACTCTAAGTTGCCATAGTAACAAAACTGAAAGGCCAAATTTCATAAAAAAACCCCACAAAACCTGTAAAGGCAAATATGGTGAATATTTTAATAAAGTCTCCACCTCCTAGAGCTTACGGTTTCTGAGGAGATGATTTTTTAAGTATTTTTTTTCTACTTTTTGCATTTTGGTTTCCATGGCAACCAACGAAAATGAGCAGTAGGCCTTAAAGCATATGGCAGATAGTAGATTGCCTAAGGAACATTTCTATGAAAGTTTTGTCAAAATATCTGCAGAGGTAGGCAGTAAATACCATTTTTCAATTTTCCCCATTATAAGTCTATGGCAACTATAAGTTACCATAGCAACCAAACTGATGACCCGATTTTCATAAAAAACACAAACTTTCAATACCCCAGCCCAAGGATGCTACAGATAAAATTTGGGCCCTATTGGCCCAGTGGCTTCAGAGGAGATGTCGTTTGAAAGTTTTGACGCCAGACGCCAGACGACGACGACGACGGACGACGACGGACAACTGCCTATCCTATAAGCTCCCTCGGAGCCTTCGGCTCTGGTGAGCTAAAAAAAGCTGATGTCATCAATGCCCCATCAGAGGCATGCTACTGATGAGAAATGGTTGTGATCAGCCTGCAGGTTGCAGAGATATAACTGGTCAAAAGTGTGGACTGACAGACGACGGACAGACAGACGGACGTCCCACTATACTATAATCTCTCCAAAATCATTTTGCCCAGGTGAGCTAAAGAAAGGGGTTGGGGTATGTCCATGGGATAGTATTATTGAATGCATCTTATTATAAAGAACATGAATATATATAGTTCAGGGGTGGGGATCTGAATTGTTTCTGAGATATTAAGCCATTTATGGAGTTGAGGGGCGGGGAATTAATGAGGGGGCATCAGGTTGGAGTGACTGAATGTGTCACATCATATAAAAAAACAAGAGGACCATGATGGTCCTATATCGCTCACCTGAGCGACGAGAATTACATGTGGGTCCCTGTGTCGGAGAACTTTTGGCCTCAGGGCTATAATTTGAACAATCTTGGTAGAGGTCCACTAAATGAAGCTTAATATCAAATAACATATGCCTGGGCCTTCTGGTTTCAGATAAAAAAAATCTTAAAGGTTTACCCTATATAAGCCTATGTAAAAGATGTTGGCAA
The DNA here is from genome assembly GCA_963580285.1 of Lucinisca nassula. NCBI lineage: Eukaryota > Metazoa > Mollusca > Bivalvia > Lucinida > Lucinidae > Lucinisca > Lucinisca nassula. The sequence continues at coordinate 33,474,101 of OY757019.1, forward strand.
CGTGGTGGGGCAATTTTTGGCCTCTATGCTACAATTTGAACAATCTTGGAAGTGGTCCACTAGATGAAGCTTCATACAAAATCTCCAAGATCTAGGTCTTTTGGCCCCAGACAAGATTAATTTGAAAGGTATTCCCTATACTTGCCTATGTAAAACCCAGGACAGCGCCATTTTAGCCCCAGGGCTATAATTTAAACAATCTTGGTAGAGGTCCATCAGATGAAGCTTCATACCAATATCAAGTCCTGGACCTTCTGGTTTCAGACAAGATTTTTAAATGCTTTCCCTATATAAGCCTATGTAAAACTAGTGGGCCACAGGGCGGGGCAATTTTTGGCCCCAGGGCTATAATTTGAACAGTCTTGCTATGGGTCACCTACATGAAGCTTCATGCCAAATATCAAAGACATGGGCCTTCTGGTTTCAGACAAGAAGATTTTTAAAGGTTTTTCCCATATAAGCCAATGTAAAATCAGTGGGCCCCGGCGCGGGAGCATTTTTGACCCCAAGGATATAATTTGAACAATCTTGGTAGACGTCCACTAGATAAAGCTTCATAGAGCCATACCAAATATCAAAGACCTGGGCCTTCTGGTTTCAGGCAAGAAGATTTTTAAATGTTTGTCCTATATAAGCCTATGTTAAACCAGTGGGCCCCCATGCGGGAGTATTTTTGGCCCCAGGGCTATCATTTGAACAATCTTGGGTAAGGTTCACTAGATGAAGGTTCATACCAAATATCAAAGGCCTGGGCATTCTTGTTTCAGACAAGAATAGTTTTAAAGGTTTTCCCCATATATTATGCCTATGTAAAACCAATTGGCCCCGGCACCAAGGGTATTTTTGGCCCCAGGACTTTAATTTGAACAATCTTGGTAGCGGTCCACTAGATAAAGCTTCATAGCTTCATACCAAATATCAAAAACCCGGGCCTTCTGGTTTCAGACAAGAATTTTTAAATGTTTTCCCTATACAATGTTCTATAAAAGGGTTATCCTTTGGAAGCAAGGAATACACCACAGAAGTGAAAAATATGGAGTGTACATGTTTTCTGGGCCAGACTTGCTAGTTTCGGCCAATTAGGCCTCATCAGTGACCCTCAGATATTTTCAAAATTCCTCAATGGAATCAATGATCCCAAAGGACAAGAATATAATATCTACACTATAATGTAGGGCAGGGAGACGTTTTACCGCCGCCACACATTCCCACACACCAGCTGTAGTGAAGTTAAATATGATCTATAAAAGGGTTATCCTTTGGAAGCAAGGAATACACCACAGAAGTGAAAAATATGGAGTGTACATGTTTTCTGGGCCAGACTAGCTAGTTTCGGCCAATTAGGCCTCATCAGTGACCCTCAGATATTTTCAAAATTCCTCAATGGAATCAATGATCCCAAAGGACAAGAAAATAATATCTACACTATAATGTAGGGCAGGGAGACGTTTTACCGCCGCCACACATTCCCACACACCAGCTGAAGTGAAGTTAAATATGTTCTATAAAAGGGTTATCCTTTGGAAGCAAGGAATACACCACAGAAGTGAAAAATATGGAGTGTACATGTTTTCTGGGCCAGACTAGCTAGTTTCGGCCAATTAGGCCTCATCAGTGACCCTCAGATATTTTCAAAATTCCTCAATGGAATCAATGATCCCAAAGGACAAGAAAATAATATCTACACTATAATGTAGGGCAGGGAGACGTTTTACCGCCGCCACACATTCCCACACACCAGCTGTAGTGAAGTTAAATATGTTCTATAAAAGGGCTATCCTTTGGAAGCAAGGAATACACCACAGAAGTGAAAAATATGGAGTGTACATGTTTTCTGGGCCAGACTAGCTAGTTTCGGCCAATTAGGCCTCATCACTTACCTATGTAAAACAAGTGGCCCCGGCGCGGGGGGGCATTTTTGGCCCCAGGGCTATAATTTGAATAATCTTGGTAGAGGTCCACTAGATAAAGCTTCATACCAAATATCAAAGACCTGGGCCTTCTAGTTTCAGACAAGAAGATTTTAAAAGTTTTTTCTTATTTACTCCTTTTCGTTGCGATGACAACCAGAGTTCTGCATGGAATGGAATTCTTTGAACATCTTTGAGAGAGATCCACCCAAAGATCATTTCTGCCAAGATTGGTCAAAATCTGTTTAGTGGTTTATGCGGAGATGTCGTTTAAAACAATTGTGGATGGGCGAACGGACGGATGACGATGACGACGGACGGTGAGCGATCACAATAGCTCCCCCGGATCCTTCGGCTCAGGGGAGATAACAAGAATAAACATGGTTATGGGGTGGGGATCTAAATGGTTTCCGATATATATGGCCTTTTGTGGGTAGAAGGGGTGGTGCATCGTCCTTGGGCAACATGGTGATCCTCAGGATTGTGTCACTGAATGCATTAAGCTATTGGCCTTATGTTTTTTCCCATAACCAGTCCATGGGAGCCTATAAGCCCCAAGGCTTAGCCAATTAGGACCCTCGGGGCTTGGCTGGCAGGATTTATGTCGGTGACCACTTAACATTGCTAGCTCTGGGCCTTACGGTTTCAGAGAAGACTTTTTTAAAAGTTTTTTCTATCATATATTTATGGCAGCTAATGAGTCCCGGGGCTAGCCTATTTGGATCCTAGTGGCATGGTTGGCAGGATTTATGTAGGTGACCACTTAACAATAATACATACTAGATATCTAAGCTCTGGGCCTGATGGTTTTTGTATAGGAGATTTTTAAAAGTTTTTCCTGTTGTTAGTCTATAGGAGATAATGAGCCCCAGGGCATGGCCAGTTTTGACCCTAGGGCATGGTTGACAGGATTTATATAGGTGACCACTTTAACAATGCTACATACTAGATATCTAAGCTCTGGGCCTTATGGTTTCAGTATAGGAGATTTTTGAAGATTTTCCTGTTGTAAGTCTACAGGAGATAATGAGCCCCAGGGCATGGCCAGTTTGGACCCTAGGGGCATGGTTGGCAGGATTTATGTAGGTAAACACTTAACAATGCTACAGTTGAAATGTCTAAGCTCTGGGCCCTGTGGTCGATTAAAAGTCTATGTTAGATAATGAGCCCCAAGGTGTGACCAGTTTGGACCGAAGTGGTATGGTTGGCAGAATTTATGCAGGTGACCACTTAACATGATAAGCAGGATTTAGGTAGGTTACTACTTGGCCTTTCTACCAACTAAGTATCAAGGCTCTGGGGCACTGTGGTTTCAGGAGAAGATTTGTTTTAAATTTTTCAATTATAAGTCTTAGAGCTATAAGTTGCCATGGCAACCAGAAATTTTAATCAGAGCAGCCCCAAAATCTTATGCAGCCTTTTCACCTACCTGATAATACTTCGCGTGACATGGATTCCTACCCAGTTCAATTTGCGCCATGCTGAAAGCAGGCACGACAAAAATGCCATTTTTCAATATAATCTCTACATTCTTGTTTGGATTTAACAGTTATTTAACTAACAAAGTTTCTGCCTATGACCCCTGCAACAGAGTCATACAGAGTCTTGACTGAAAAATGAGTAAACAATGTTACAGCACTACCAAAGGCTCTTAAGAGTAAAGTAGAAAAGTAAAAGCCCTTTCGAAGTAAAAGCCCTACTGGGCTTATGTTATAGTGTTAACACTATTCGACTTTAAATAAAATTTCTATGTCTATGTTCTATGTCTATGTCTTACAACTCAAGCTACAGGCCTTAACCCATTCAGAACCAGAAATCCCTTAAGGAGTACCTAGGCAAACAGGGTAGGCTCAGGGCCTACACAGTTTGCAAAAAGTTAAGCCATTTTCCGAATAAATTTAGAAGACAAGCGGGCCCAGACGGCACTGATTCACTTGGCCCTGATTCGCTCACCTGAGTGTCACTGTCTCTAGTACATTCCATTTTAGCTCTGGTGGTCATTTTGTTCATCAGAGGGGAAATATATTAGCTATTTTGGTAGGGATTCACCTAGGCAACATTCCTGTGAAGTTTGAATCAAATTGTCCCAATGATTTAGTAGTCGTTTGTGTTTGAATCAAATTTACAGTATGTTTCTATTTTTAGCTCTGGTGGTCATTTTGTTCATCGGAGTGGGATAGTTTTAGCTTTTTTGGTAGCGATTCATCTGAGCAACATTCCTACAAAGTTTGAATAAAATTGGCCCAAGGGTACAGAACGAGTTTTTTTTTTTTTCATTTTTAGCTCTGGTGGCCAACTTGTTCGTCAGAGCGGAAAGATTTTAACGATTTTGGTAATAAGTCACCTGGGCAATATTCCTGTGAAGTTTGAATCCAACTGGCCCAATGGTTTAGGAGGAGTTCACATTTGAAGCAAATTTACATTTGCTTTATTTGTAGCTCTGGTGGCCATTTTGTTCATCAGAGCGGGATTGTTTATGCTCTTTTCGTAGAAGGTCATCTTTGCAACATTCCTTTGAAGTTTAGAAGCCTTAGTGGTGTAGTGTTTATGCTACTAGCCTTGTAAACCATGTGTCGCAGTATCGATACTGGGCTTCTTCAGTCTTTCGGGTGAGTCTTTAAACAGAGGTACCTTCTTCTTATGACCTTAGCTGTTGTTGAGGCGTAAAACTCAAACACTCACTCCTATGAAGTTTGAATGAAATTTGCCAGGGGTATAGGAGGAGTTGTCGTATGAAGATTTTTCTATTTTTAGCTCTGATGGCCATCTTGTTCATAAGAGGGGAAATAATTAGCAATTTGGTAGGGAGCCAACTACGAAACCTTCCTGTGAAGTTTGAATCAAATTGGCCCAAGGGTTTAGGAGAAGTTCGCGTATGAAGCAAATTTCAGGAGTTTTCTATATTTAGCTACGTTGACCATTTTGTTCATCAGGGTGGAATCATATTCACTATTTTGATAGAGGGTCAGCTAAGCAACATTCCTATGAAGTTTGGATGAAATTGGCCTTAGGGTACTGGGGAAGTTGTCGTTTGAAGATTTGTTCTATTTCTAGCTCTGGCGGCCATCTTTTTGTCACAGCAGAAAGATTTTAGCTATTTTGGTAGGGAGTCCCCTATGTAACATTCCTGTGAAGTTTGAATCAAATTGGCCAAAGGGTTAAGGAGGAGTTTGCGTTTGAAGCAAATTTACGATGGTTTTTTCTATTTTTATCTCTGGCAGCCATTTTGCTCACCAGAGCAGAACCGTTTTAGATATTTTGGTAGAGGGTCATCTAAGCAACAGTCCTGTGAAATTTGAATGAAATTAGCCAAAGGGTACAAGTGTAGTTGTAGTTTAAAGATGTTTTTAATTTTTAGCTCTGGTGGCAATCTTGTTCGTCAGAACGAAACGATATTAGCAAGATTGGTACGGGGTCACCAACGCAACATTCCTGTGAAGTTCGAATCAAATTGGCCCAACGGTTAAGGAGGAGTTGGCATTTGAAGTAATTTTACGATGTTATTCTATTTTTAGCTCTGGTGGCCATTTTGTTCATCGGACCGGGGTCGTATTAGTTATTTTGGTAGAGAGTCATCGAAGCAACATTCCTGTGATGTTTGAATGAAGTTAACCAAAGAGGGCACGAGGAATTGTCTTTTGAAGATTTTTTTCTATTTTTAGCTCTTATGGCCATCTTGTTTGTCAGAGCGAAACGAATTTAGCTTTTTTGGTAGGGATTCATCTAGGCAACATTCTTGTGAAGTTTTAATCCGATTGGCTTAAGGGTTTAGGAATCGTTCGCGTTTGAAGCAAATTTACAATGTTTTTCTATTTTGAGCTCTGGTGGCCATTTTGCTCATTGGAGCAGAACCGTTTTAACTATTTTGTTAGAGGGTCACCTAAGCAAAATTTCTGTGAAGTTTGAATTTAATGAATATTGACCAAGGGTACAGGAGGAGTTAGCGTTTAAAGATTTTTCTATTTTTATCTCTGGTGGCAATCTTGTCCTGCGGAGCAGAACGGTTTGAGCCTTTTTGGTAGGGAGCCACCCAGGCTACATTCCTGTGAGGTTTGAAGCAAATTGGCCCAAGCATTTAGAGGAGTTCGCATTTAAATCAAATTGTTGATGACGCATGACGCAAAACAGACGACGGACATTCACTGATCACAATACCTCACCATAAGCACTTCGTGCTCAGATGAGCTAAAAAACACAACCTGACACCCCTAAATTTCGAAATGAACTCCTGCCATATATAAGCTGGAAGATACCATTTGGTACAAAAAGGGTTAATATTCCAAGTAAAACCGAATCTGAAAATGTCGCCTGCTTCATGTTCTTGCAGATATCTCAAACATATTTTCCATACAGGCAAACAGTATGGACCAGACTGCTCCTGATTTGGGTCCACACGGTAGGAGTTCGGTTCGGTCATTTTTCTACTATCAAATATGAGTGAGTTCACAAGTTCTTTTATTTCTGGATGAAAAGTTGAACTGTAACAAAACATGTCGTCTGTTAATGTTGTCTGCCAGATTTTCATGAAAACATTTTCAAACATGTATTTGCATACAGGCAAACCGTATGGACCCAGATCAGACTGCTCCTAGAGGAGCAGTCTGATCTTGAGTCCACACTGTTTTACAACAATGACTTTTAAAGAAACCAGCAGACGACAAAGCAGATGATAGTTGTTGGGATCGGCATCTGAAGCGTTAATGAGTAAACTTATAGCACTGTCAAAGGCTCTCAAGATGGGTTATTAAGTAAATACTACTCCTTCATGTACTGGCATTAGTTCTGTAACAACATGTTTTTGTATACAGGCAAACAGTAATGACCCAGATCAGACTGCTCCGAGTCTGATCTTGAGTCCACACTGTTTTACAACAATGACTTTTAAAGTAACCAGCAGACGACAAAGCAGACGACACTTTTGTTGATCGGCATCTGAAGGGTTAATGAGTAAACTTACAGCACTGTCAAAAGCTCTCAGTATGGATTGTTTATTGAATACTACTCCTTCATGTTCTGGCATTAGTTCTGTAACAACATGTTTTTGTATACAGGCAAACAGTATGGACCCAGATCAGACTGCTCCGAGAGGAGCAGTCTGATCTTGAATCCACACTGTTTTACAACAATGACTTTTAAAGTAACCAGCAGACGACAAAGCAGACGACAATTGTGTTGATCGGCATCTGAAGGGTTAATGAGTAAACTTACAGCACTGTCAAAAGCTCTCAAGATGGGTTATTTAGTGAATACTACTCCTTCATGTTCTGGCATTAGTTCTGTAACATGTTTTTGTATACAGGCAAACAGTATGGACCCAGATCAGACTGCTCCGAGAGGAGCAGTCTGATCTTGAATCTACACTGTTTTACAACAATGACTTTTAAAGTAACCAGCAGACGACAAAGCAGACGACAATTGTGTTGATCGGCATCTTAAGGGTTAATGAGTAAACTTACAGCACTGTCAAAAGCTCTCAAGATGGGTTATTTAGTGAATACTACTCCTTCAAGTTCTGGCATTAGTTCTGTAACAACATGTTTTTGTATACAGGCAAACAGTAAGACCCAGATCAGACTGCTCCGAGTCTGATCTTGAGTCCACACTGTTTTACAACAATGACTTTTAAAGAAACCAGCAGATGACAAAGCAGATGATAATTGTTGGGATCGGCATCTGAAGGGTTAACCAATTCAGTACCAGAAACCCATAAAGGGGTACCTTGCAAAACAGTGCAGGCCCAGATCAGACGCCACAGAACGCGGCGTCTGATCAGGGCCTACACTGTTTGCAAGCAGTTCAGCCATTTCCTGAATAAATTTTGAAGAAAACACAACCTGACACCCCTAAATTTTGAAATGGACCCCTGCTATATATAAGGAGGAAGATTCCATTTGGTACCAAAAACGGTTAATGAGTAAACTTACAGCACTGTCAAAGGCTCTCAAGATGGGTTGTTTAGTAAATACTACTCCTTCATGTTCAGGCATTAGTTCTGTAACGAACTCAAGACTCTTGGGAGCAGTGGGCACATACACGTCCTCCTTGACAGTTACACTCTCACAGACGACGCTGCCGACTCCGAGAGCAGCTACTATCGTAGAATCCTGACAAGCTAACACGATATCTTCTGCAGTCTTGTACTGGGGATCAGTCGTGTGGTCATCAGCAGCTAAGAACAAGTAAAGGAATGTACAGTCCAACCTGTATTTAGTAAGCACCTAATGAATAATCAAAATGTGCTTCTCTTAGACAGGTGCTTGCTTAATACAGGTGAATTATAATGTATATGTCCTTGTTGGGAACCACATGCCTGCTTGCTTAAGACAGGTTGCTTGCTTAATAGAGGTGGCCACTATGGCAAGTTTTACTGTATATCAGGGGCATTACAGCTTCTACGCAGATAAGCACTTGCGTACACATTACCAACATTACATCACGTGAACAAGTCCGTGAAATAAAGACCACCCTAAACCCCACTTTATATAGGGAAAACTAGGGTCTAGGGGGTAAACATTATTTTCCTTATTTCTGCTCCAAGACATAGCTTGTGGGTATCCGTAAGAACCGCCTCAATGAGGCGGTTCTAACGAGCATCCAAAACCTATGTTTGGAGTGTAAATTAGATATATTACACATTTTTTTCAGAAAATTACCTTTTTTGAGGTTTGAAAAATGCACTTTATCACACGGATGTGTTATCGTAATGCCAAAGTAAAAGATTAGAAGAAGAAGAAGAAGAAGAAGAAGAAGAAGAAGAAGAAGAAGAAGAAGAAGAAGAAGAAGAAGAAGAAGAAGAAGAAGAAGAAGAAGAGGAAATAGCAAATCTTATGTGTCTAGGATATGCACAACACTAATAATGTGTTAACATAGTTTCCTTCTTTGCCGCCGGGGCCACCCTTTCAGGAAATAATTTGCTCCCGAAAGGGAGCAAATTCTTTCCTGTAATAGTGGTCCCCATTTGGTAAACAATATTAAGGGATGGGTTACTATTTCTAATATTTCTTTGGTTTACGTACAATTTTTTTCTACCAGTTTCGCCCCTGTATATAAGTGGCCTCGCAAGAGAATGTGTCACTGGACATGTGTGCCAAGAGATGGCTCATATCAGCCTGCACAGCTATGCAATAACTTACAATCTTTCAATTTCTATGGCATTTTAGTACGGAACCCGGGAAGGGACATAATTTTTTTATTTTATAAGTTGTGCGCACAAGGTAATATCTTGCCGGGACAAGATATTAGTTTTGATCGGACAAGATATTATCTTGTGCGGACAACATATTGTCTTGTCCGCACAACATATTATCTTGTGCGCACAAGATATTATCTTGTGCTGACAACATATTATCTTGTGCAGACAAGATAATAAGACAAGATAATATCTTGTCTACACAAGATTATATGTTGTCCGCACAAGATAATATCTTGTCTGCACAAGATAATATGTTGTCCGCACAAGATAATATCTTGTCTGCACAAGATAATATCTTGTCCGCACAACATAATATCTTGTCTGCACCACATAGATCTTGTGCGGACAAGACATTATCTTGTTCACACAACTTAATATCTTGTGCGCACAAGATATTATCTTGTCCGCACAAGATAATATCTTGTTCGCACAACTTTCCAAAATCTATGTTGTGCAAACAAGATAATATGTTGTGCGAACAAGATATTATCTTGTGCGCACAAGATAATATGTTGTCTGCACAAGATAAATTATGTTGTCTGCACAAGATAATATCTTGTGCGCACAACATATTATCTTGTTCGCACAAGGTAATATCTTGTTCGCACAACTTAATATCTTGTTCGAACAACATATTAAAAAATAATTCATGTCCCTTCCCGGGTTCCGCATTTTAGTCCACTTGCTGATTTGGTGATGCCAACATATATTATTATCACAAAAAATTTCAAAACTTGAAAATGTTTACATCAACACAGTAAAAATTGTTGTATTTGTGCATAATAAGCAATATGTGATATGTCCTGTTTTGTTTACTATTGTTTGTCGGAATGAAAGCCGTGCAGGGCTTATGTTTGTAGTTTATGTATACGAGGACTGTTCAAATATGAATGCACCTAAGCACATAAAAATGATTCCGTGATAGATTTCGATGAAAAAAATTATTTTGTCCCCTCAAAGTATTTCCCTGATACAGATATACAAACTTTCAGTCTTCTGATCCAATCATCGAAAGCATTTTGGTAGTCTTTTCGAGGTATACTATGAAGGCACTGGAATATTGCAGAACCGAGGTGTTTGCGCTGTTCAAATTTTCGACCAGAAAGGTATTTTTTCAGCCGCGGGAACAAAAAACAGGAGTTGTCAGAAGACAACATAGCTCGCCTTTGGGGGCCTAAGATGGATGAGGGCAAGTTATCAAAAAAATTTTCTTCTGTAAAACAGCCCAATAGACTGCAGCAAATGAAAGAGAACCAAAATGTACCCCTAATCATCCTGTTTTCAAGCCTTTCCACTGCAAAAAAAAACAGAGGACCAGTGGTCCTGTAAACGCTCACCTGACACCTGGTCCTGGTATACATTTTAATGTTTTTATATATGTATATAGCCTCAGAGCAGGGGTACACAACTTGTGGGGACAAAATTCTGATGTATAACAATGTGATAAAACTTTCCACCTATTCCTACCTTTCTGACAGTTCGAAGGCCATGCTTTCATTATGGTTTATTCCATTTGTCATATTTTTTTAACTTTTCATATTATTTAGGGAATGTCTGATTGAAAATGTGCTGGGAAAGAGCACTTGACTCCTTGATTTTCCACTTGTACAGTTTTACTTAAAACCATCTACATTATAGCTGTTTCTTTGCAGTATGGTGGCTGGGACACAACGTGAATTTGTTTTATCAGTTCCTGGTCATTGCATTTTATCTACTTTGTGACCAGAAACAGCAGATGAGACCTATTCGATTGAATTTTTTCATTAACCCCAATTTTGTATTATATATTCCTTCCAATTCGGTATTCTAGAAATTATGTGCTTATTTTTTAAATTAATTTTAGGAGAGATACTGGTCTAGTGGAATTCATTTCACTGACCGTTCCAAGGCGGTTCTTCTGTCGCGGTTTATTTTTGTTATGGTATGTCTTTTGTGTGTGTGTGTGTGTGTATCACTTACATTATTTTATTTTGGATAGCATTCGGGCAACAGGTATGTCAGAAGAAAAATGTCATAGCTGCTTCCATGACAAAATTTGTGACTGTTAGCCAATAGTACTATTCCTGCAGTGATTAATAATACCTCCCTGTTAGAAACAGACGCACCCCATCATGGTTGTAAGACACCCAACTGACACCACGGAAAGATAGGCAAAACAATGTTGTTTAATGATCAGAAAGCATCACAGGCAGGAAAGTGAGTTCTGAGCCATGACTAGATTTTTTTCAGTGATTATGCCTACCGGCTGTTTTTGGAAACATTTGCATTTGTTCACGGTTTTAATAGAGGAAACAATGTGTCTAAGTACCAGAATGATCCTAAGGTTTAGGACAGATAGGCCAGGCCTGGGCAAACAGTGCAAACTTAGATCAGCTACTCCTAGAGGAGTAGTCTGATCAGAATCTGCACTGTTTTGGGTCTAAATTCTTATGTAAACCTACTGTAATGATTCGGCTATAAAGTGATTTGTTTATAAGACGGGGGTATTTTGTGGCACAGTTTTGCAAGTATTTTGCTTAAACTCGTTTATAAGACGGCCCCAATTTTTCGATAGCTGTTAGTGGTCATCAAAATGGCTGAAATGCGCTTGCGGTCATGATCAGCAGAACGAAAATAAAAAAAAGTCCAAACTGAGACAGACATTGTGAAAGTGACTTCTATTAGATCAGAAGTAAAACAAATAAACCATCACTTACAAGTGTGAGCATTAACGATTTCTCGCCTGCGCCATTGCTTACAGTCCAAAACAATTCTATATTGCAAAGAATTTAAGTATTGTTCTGAAAGCACATGCCATTGTTTATGTATGTCACCATTTTGTCCTTATTTTGAAGTAACTCTAACAGCACAGAGCGCGGGTCATAGTAATAAAGTGCCGGACAAACATGGAACCGGTGAATCTTGTGATTGAAAAAAATATTTACCAAATCATTTTTCTATTTATTTTTTTTTCTTTCTTGTTCCTATTAGCAAGAAACATTACTTTCCATCGCAAGATCTTTGTTATTCCATCAAATAATTGCAAATTTTGATAAAGTCATTATTGATGATCGGCCAGGTAGAAAATACCGCTTAAGTCAATTATCAATTAATTTGACACTTGTGTAAACATCCTTTTTATTGTTGTCATGTGTAAAAAATAATTTACCAGTTGATTGACCGTGGCTCAGGGCTCGGGAAAACCGATTTTTTTCGGTCCCAGACCGAAATTAACAAATTGGGACCGATTGGAAACGGCCCAAAGCCCCAAAAAATCGGTCCGATACTGGTCCAACATTTAAGAAATTTTCGCTGATTCAGTCAAATATTTAGGATATTATCAAATTCTGTAAACTTAGAACTTACTTAGTTCAGATGTCAATCCGTTAATTATACATGATTAATCCAATAATCGCCTCGTCAATTTGTGTTTCTAGGTCAATGGCTTCATGGGTCTGGAGAAGAAGATTTTGGAAAGCTTTTTACCATATATGGGTGTGGCAGCCATCTTGGTCATGTGACCCAGACCCTGCGAACAAAGTCTCGTTCCTTCATCCTGCTGAGGCTCCAAATGATATTTGGCTTTGATTGACCTTTCAGTTTTGGAGAAGAAGATCTTTGAAAATGGTGGACGGACAGACGACGGCCCAAGGTCATTTAATGACCTTGACCTTTCTTATCCATAAATCTTCATGTATTGATTTTGTTTACCTGAGCTACCTATTTTTGTGTCGTAGTCTTCAATGGTTTCCTAAATATTCATTATTTTCACTTTTCCCATGCAAAAGCCCAAGTCTGCAAATTTGACATAGCCATAAATAGGTCAAGGCCATCCCAGGGTCACCATTTTTATAAACTATGATGGGCTCAAGTACCAGATGCTACAAGCCAACTTTCAAGGTCATTGGCTTCATGGTTCTGGAGAAGAAGATTTTTGAAGGCTTTTTACCATATATGGGCATGGCTGCCATCTTGGTCATGTGACCCAGACCCCGCGAACAAACTTTCGTTCCCCCATCCTACTGAAGCTCCACATGAAATTTGGATTTGATTGGCCTCCCTGTTTTGGAGGAGAAAATCTTTGAAATGATGGACGGACGGACAACGGATGGACGGACGACAGACCATGGCTATACTATAAGCTCACCTATGAGCCTAAAGGCTCAGGTGAGCTAAAAATCAATTATTTTCACTTTTTCCCAAGCAAAATCCTAAGTCCGCAAATTTGACATTGCCGTAAAATAGGTAAAGGTCAACCCAGGGTCACCATTTGAACAAATTATGATAGGCCCGTGTACCAGATGCTTCCTGCCAAGTTTCAAGGTCATTTGCCTTACAGTTCTGGAGAAGAAGAATTTCGAAGTGTTTTTACCATATATGGGCATGACCACCATCTTGGTCATGTGACCTGGACCATATATAAGCAAATTTTCATTTGTTCATCATATAATGGATCCATATCAAATTTCACTTGAATTGGGCCAGCGGTTTCTGAGAAAAAACTGTTTGAAATATGGAACCTGGTTAATCTTGGTCCCAGGTCACTGAATGATGACTTTTCTTACCCATGAATCTTCATGTATTCATTTACTTTACCTGATCTACCAATTTCATGACATTGTCTTCAATGGTTTCCTAAAAATCCATTATTTTCACTTTTTCCCATGCAAAAGCCTAAGTTGACAAATTTGACACTGCCATAAAATAGGTCAAGGTCAACCCAGGGTCAGCATTTGTAAAAACTATGACGAGCCCGAGTACCATATGATATATGCCAGTTTCAAAACCATTGGCCTTACGGTTCTGGAGAAAAAATTTTTTGAAGGCTTTTTGCCATATATGGGCGTGGCGGCCATCTTGGTCATGTGATCTAGACCGTACTGGCAACTTTTCATTTGTTCAACTCACAAAAGCTCCATATTGAATTTCACTTAAATTGGCTCAGTAGTTTCTGAGAAAAAATGATTTTTTTTTGAAATATGAAATCGGAGTGACCTTGGTCTAAGGTCAATGAATGACCTTGACCTTTCTTACCCATAGATCTTCATGTATTCAGTTACTTTACCTAATCTACAAATTTTGGTGACACTGTCTTCAATGGTTTCCCTAAATATCCATTATTTTCACTTTTTCCTATGCAAAAGCCTAAGTCAGCAAATTTGACATTACTGTAAAATAGGTCAAGATCAACCCAGGGTCACCATTTGAACAAATTATGATAGGCCCGAGTACCATATGCTACATGCCAAGTTTCAAGGCCATTGGCCTTACGGTTCTTGAGAAGAAGAATTTCGAAGTTTCTTTACCATATATGGGCGTGGTGGCCATCTTGGTCATGTGATCTAGACCATGTTGGCAGCTTTTCATTTGTTCAACTCCCAAAGGCTCCATATTGAATTTCACTTCAATTGGCTCAGTAGTTTCTGAGAAAAAAATGTTTGAAATATGGAACCTGCGTGACCTTGGTCTAAGGTCAATTAATGACCTTGACCTTTCTTACACATAGATCTTCATGTATTCAGCTACTTTACCTTATCTACTAATTTTGGTGACACTGTCTTCAATGGTTTCCTAAAAATCCATTATTTTCCCTTTTTCCCATGCAAAAGCCTAAGTCGGCAAATTTGACATTGCTGTAAAATAGGTCAAGGTCAACTCGGGGTCACCATTTGTACAAACTATGATGGGCCTGAGTACCATATGCTACATGCCAAGTTTCAAGGCCATTGGCCTTACGGTTCTGGAGAAGAAGAATTTTTAAGGCTTTTTACCATATATATAGGCGTGACGGCCATCTTGGTCATGTGATCTAGACCGTATTGGCATTTTTTCATTTGTTCAACTCACAAAGGCATCATATTAAATTTCACTTAAATTGGCTCAGCAGTTTTGGAGAAAAAAATGTTTGAAATATGGATCCTGAATGACCTTGGTCTAAGGCCAATGAATGACCTTGACCTTTCTGACCCATAGATCTTCATGTATTCAGTTACTTTACCTGATCTACAAATTTTGGTGACACTGTCTTCAATGGTTTTCCTATAAATCCATTATTTTCACTTTGCCCCATGCAAAAGCCTACTTCGGCAAATTTGACATTGCTGTAAAATAGGTCAAGGTCAACCCGGGGTCACCATTTGTACAAACCATGATGAGCCCGAGTACCATATGCTACATGTCAAGTTTCAAGGCCACTGGCCTTATGGTTCTGGAGAAGAAGATTTTTGAAGGCTTTTTACCATATATGGGCATGGCGGCCATCTTGATCATGTGAGTCAGACCCCGCGAACAAACTTTCGTTCCCCCATCCCACTGAGGCTCCATATGAAATTTGGCTTCGATTGGCCCTGCAGTATAGGAGAAGAAGATCTTTGAAAATGGTGGACGGACGGACGACGGACCATGGCTATACTATAAGCTCACCTATGAGCCTAAAGGCTCAGGTGAGCTTAAAAAAAAAGAAAAATGAAAAAGAAATCTATATTTGATAAAATAAATTCTACAAACTACCAAGTAATAACAAGGCATCACAGACGATACAAATCCCCTCGAGCAAGACAAATTAAAAAAAGCCTAGCCTAACATTTGTGTAAAATTACATTATATCCATCAATAAATGTAGGTACTTAAGAGTGATGACTAAGTTTTTCTAAAAATAGCCACAGTGACCTTGACTTTGAGCCCCGACCCTGAAAGTTGAACTTCATACCCAACATTTGTATGAAGTTATCTTAAAAACAATCAATAAATCTGGATACTAGAGCAATGATCAAGTTTTTCAAAAAAATAGCCACAGTGACCTTGACCTTCAGCCCCTGACCCGGAAAGTCAAAGTCACTCAAGATATCATCATACCAAACATTTGTGTCAAGGTATATTAAAATCCATCAATAAATGAAGGCGCAAGAGCTATGACAAAGTTTTTCTAAAAATAGCCACAGTGACCTTGACCTTCAGCCCCAGACCCTGAAAGTCAAACTCACTCAAGATATCATCATTGCCAACATTTTTGTGAAGTTATATTAAAATCCATCCATAAATTTAGGCACTAGAGGGATCACAAAGTTTTTTCTAAAAATAGCCACAGTGACCTTGACCTTCAGCCCCGGAGCCTGAAAGTGTAACTTGCTAGAGATATCATCGTACCCAACATTTGTGTGAAGTTATATTAAAATCCATCAATAAATTAAGGTGCAAGAACAATGACAATGTTTTTTCTAAAAATAGCCACAGTGACCTTGACCCTGTGACCCTGAAAGTAGTGACCTTGACCTTAAGCCCCGGACCCTGAAAGTCAAAGTCACTCGAGATATCATTATACCCAACATTTGGGTGAAGTTATATTAAAATCCATCAATAAATGAAGGCGCTAGAGCAATGACAATGTTTTTCTAAAAATAGCCATAGTGACCTTGACCTTGAGGAGCCCCAGACCCCGCTATGTTTTTAAAAAGAAAAAAAAGGAAAAAAGAAAAGAAAAAAGAAAACAAAAAAACGTTCCTCCTCAGGGATTTGAACTCACGCAGCTTGCAGGTAAACTTTAACACAGAGAAGTAAGGGAGGAAATACATAGGAAAATATTAACTTTTCAAAAAGTCCAATTTAGGGCAAAAAACCTGTAAAATGAAATACAATGATAATGTTAAATATTGTTTTTTTAGAAATTATTAATTATATATTCAAAATAAAGTTGTTAAACATCACATATAAGAGCTTGCAGGTAAACTTTAACCAAATGCGGACGCCGACGCCCGGGGGTATGGCAATAGCTCACCCTTACTTTCGTAAGGCGAGCTAAAAAGTCACACGGGGCAAGGTCAGGGGAATACGGGGGGTGAGGGAGTTCAACAACCTTTTCCTGCTTCAGATAGTCTTGCACAATGAACGCCTTGTGCGATGACGCATTGTCATGTAGCAATCTGACATTGGCCAAACCAGTTGCGGGTCTTCGTTATTTGAAATATTTCTTCAATTTTCGAAGAACTTTATTCTTGTAAAACTTCGTATTTACAGATTTGCCTTTAGGCACAGCAACCTGAATAGCAGGGCCCTGATTTGAAAAGAATATGGAATACATTACCTTTTTGACGCTCATGGTCCGCTTTGCAATGCATGGTCTTTTGCAATACTTTGTTGCCCATATTTTGTTCTGAATCTTTCGTTTTGGCTAAAAAAAGTGAACCCATGTCTCGTCACCTGTGACGACATTAGCGAAAGACCGTGCATTGTAATTTGGAAACTTTTTAAGCAACTTCTTGGCGCACTCAACGCGTGTCTTTTTCTGCTCCACTGTCAACAGATGGGGAATCCATCTAGCACAGATCTTTCTCATTTTCAAATCCCGATTCAGAATTGTATGAGCTGCACCTAATGAGATGCCAATCATACTAGCTATTTACCTAGTGGTATATCGTGCATCGGTAGCAACTATTTCTTTCACTCTAGCAACCATCTTGGCATATGTTGCTCTTTTCGGCCGACGACCATGTGGTGCATCTTCTGTTGAGCCTAGCCAACAGCTGAATTTCAAACATCAACGAGAAACTATCGGAAAATACATTTCATTATGCCCATAAACCGAACATATTTCATCAAAAATGTCTTTGCACCGTATACCAAGAATACAACGATTCTTAATATAGGACCGTATTTCAACGGCGTACTCTGACCTTCTTCCAACCATGTTTTGTATTAGTATACAAGAGTAGACAGTGTTTATCGAACGATATACATGGCTAAGGTGGACGGATTTTAACAGGTTTGGTATCAATGTATAGGTAAAATGTTTTTCTACGCTGTGATATTTATTTCCAGGTGATTTTCGCATTAGTGCATGAGAAAACCTTCTACTTGCATTCATATTTGAACAGTCCTCGAATCGAACGTGAAATAAAGTTTGTCTATGTCTATGGTAGCATCACTCCCCAATCTA
The DNA here is from genome assembly GCA_963580285.1 of Lucinisca nassula. NCBI lineage: Eukaryota > Metazoa > Mollusca > Bivalvia > Lucinida > Lucinidae > Lucinisca > Lucinisca nassula. The sequence goes on from OY757019.1 coordinate 33,492,114, forward strand.
AATCAAACAGGTGCCAGATTAAAGCAGTTTCTAGACTGAACAAAACAGTGGCAAACAGAGCAGGCCCTTATTATCTGCTCTGGTCACTGATAAGGGCATCCACTGTTTGCAAAAACATCATGTTTACAAGTCCGTGAAATGAATACCCGTCCAAGTCCCACTTTATATAGAGAAAACTAGGGCTTACAGGGGTTTTATTTTGTTTGCTTGTATTGGAGTTTAATGGCCCAGTCAATACTATTTAGGTCATTTTTAGCCGGTCAGTTTACCTATCCACACTTTTCCGTTGCAGGCTTATATGTAAGCGGTTAACCAGTACAGTGCACGTTCTTTTGTCAGAAACTGACAACTGCCCTTCTTGAATTAACAGAAGGGCGAGAATGACCGTTGCGGACCCAGGCAGGTATCGATCCGCGTCCTCCTGATCACCAGACGCGCATCCGACTGAGCTACCGAGGTCGGCGGGTTTACAGGGGTGAACATTATTGTGCTTATTTCTGCTCCAAGACATGGGTTGTGGGTAATTATCAAAACCGCCGAATTTCAATTGTTAATGTCAACTCAGAAAGTATGGAAGTATCTCTCCCCTATCTAAATCAAACAAGAGGGTAAGGATTGTGGCCACGTAAAATTGATTTAAGCCTCCAGTGGAATTCGTTTCCGCTGACCGTTCCAAGGCGGTTCTTCTGTCGCGGTTTATTTTTGTTATGGTTTGTCTTTGGGTGTTTGTGTCGCTAATATTATTTTATTTTGGATAGCCTATTGGCCATTTTGTGGGAAAGGACCTGTCCTTTTGGCTTTCCGCTATTGATGTTTCAATAAGGGTTTCTTGTTTGATGTTTTAGTTTCTTACCCTTTGGTGTCTCTGATGGGAGCTATGGGTTAATTGTATCGACTACCGATCATTGCCCCCACTTCTATTTCCCTATATAAGCCTATGTAAAACCAGTAGGCCCTGGTGCGTGGGCATTTTGGTAGAGGTCTACTAGATGAAGCTTCATACCAAACATCAAAGACCTGGGTCTTCTGGTTTCAGACAAGAAGATATTTAAAGGTTTTCTCTAAATAAGCCTATGTTAATACAATAGACCCTGGTGCAGGAAGATTTTTTACCCCAGAGCTATAATTTGAACAATCTTGGTAGAGGTCTACAAGATGAAACTTCATACCAAATATCAAAGACCCGGGCCGTCTGATTTCAGACAAGAACATTTTTAAAGGATGTTTTTTTTTTCTTATTTTCCCCTTTAAGTTTCCATGGCAACCAGTTTTACATGGAATGGAATTCTTTGAAAAATTTTGAGAGAGGACCACCCAAAAATCATTTCTGCATTGTTTGGTTAAAGTCTGTTGAGTGGAGGACCTGTCGTTTAAAGAAATTGTTGACGGATGGACGGACATAAGGATGGATGACGACCACGACAACGGACGGTGACCGATCACAATAGCTCAGTAGAGACTTCGGCGCAGTTGAGCTAAAAAGTCAGCAGCAGACAAAAAAGGAGACGCCAATTTTTTGATTGGTGTCCTAAGAGTTAATACACTGTTGTAACAGAATAAATTATGTAAATAATTTCATTTTCAAATCAGGTAAAATGGTTAGACAAGAGTGCCATGATGGCCCTTGATCGGTCACCTGATCCATAGTGTAACCAGTGGGCCCCGGGGAGGCCATTATTGACCCCAGGGTTATAATTTGCATAATTTGTAGGGAGGTCGAAAAGGTGAATCTTCATAACAAATATCAAAGACCGGAGTTTTCTGGTTTCAGACAAGAAGATCTTTTAATGTTTTCCTCATAAAAGTCTATATAAAAACTGTGGGCCCCGGGACTGGGCCATTTTTTGGCCCCAGGGCTATGATTTGAACAATCTTTGTAGAAATCCACAAGACAAAGCTTTACACCAACTATCAAAGACCTTGGCCTTCTGATTTAAGACAAAACGATTTTCAAATGTTTTCCCTATTAAGTCTATGTAAAAGAAGTGGGCCCCGTAGTGGGCCTATTTTTGGCCTCAGAGCAATAATTTGAACAATTTTAGTAGAGGTCCACTCGATGAAGTTTCGTACAAAATATCAGAAACCTTGGCCTTCTGGTTTCAGACAAAAGTATTTTCAAAGGTTTCCCTGTATAAGTCTATGTAAAACCAGCGGACACCGGGTTCGGCCCATTTTTGGCCCAAGGGCTACAATTTGAACAATCGTGGTAGATGTCTACTAGACAAAGCTTCATACCAAATATCAAATACCTAGGCCTTGGTATTTCAGACAAGGCGGTTTTAAAAGGTTTCCCCTATATAAGTCTATGTAAAACCAAAGGCCCCGGGGCAGGGGCATTTTGTGCCCCAGGACTATAATTTCCACAATTTTGATAGCGGTCCACAAGACGAAGCTTCATGCCAAATATCAAACAGCTGAGCCTTCTGGTTTCAGACAAGAAGATTTTTAAAGGTCTTCACTATATAAGTCTATGCAAAACCAAAGGGCCCCAGGGCGGGGCATTTTTTGGCGCCAGGGCTATAATTTGAACAATCTTGATAGAGGTCCACTAGACGCAGCTTCATATGCATATCATACCATAGACCTGAGCCTTCTAGTTTCAGAGAAGAAGATATTTTAAGATTTTCTAAATATAAGTATATGTAAAACCAAAGGGCCCCTGGGCGGGGCATTTTTTACCCCAGGGCTATAATTTGAACAATCTTGACAGAGGTTTATTAGATGAAGCTTCACACCAAATATCAAAGACCTGGACCTTGCGGTTTCTGAGAAGAAGATTTTTAAAGATTTTTCCTATATAAGTCTATGTAAAACCAAAGGGGGAATTTTCGGCCCAGGGCTATAATTTAACCAATCTTGAAAGAGGTCCACAAGACGAACTTCATACCAAATGTCAAACACCTGAGCCTTCTTGTTGCAGAGAAGAAGTGTTTTTATGATTTTCCAAATATAAGTCTACGTAAAACCAAAGGGACCCGGGGTGGTGGCTTTTTTTTACCCCCAGGGCTATAATTTGAACACTCTTGATTGAGGTCATTAGATAAAGCTTCACGACAAATATCAAAGACCTGGGCCTTGCGGTTTCAGAGAAGAAGATTTTTAAATATTTTCCCTATATAAGTGTATGTCAAGCCAAAGGGCCCCGGGGCGGGGGCATTTGTGGCCCGAGTGCTTTAATTTGAACAATCTTGGTAGAGGTCCACTGGTAAAGTTCCATACCAAATATCGAAGACCTGGGCCTTGCGATTTCAGAGAAGAATATTTTTAAATATTTTCCCTATATAAGTCTATGTACAACCAAAGGGCCCCGAAGCGGCGGCATTTGTGGCCCCAGGGCTATAATTTGAACAATCTTGATAGAGGTCCACTAGATGAAGCTTCACACTAAATATCAAAGACCTGGGCCTTGGGGTTTCAGAGAAGAAGATTGTTTAAAGATTTTACATATATAAGTTAAAAACCAAAGGGCGCGGAAGTATTTTTGGCTCAAGGGTTGTAATTTGAACAATCTTGGTAGAGGTCCAATAGATAAAGGTTCATACCAAATATCAAAGACCTGGGCCATGCGGTTTCAGAGGAGAAGATGTTTAAGTTTTCAGTTTAAAAAAATCTATTTTTGGCGCCTGTGACTTAGATGTGCAACGGACCGGAACCATTTGAACAATTTTGAAAGGGGACCACCTAAAGATGATTCATGTGAAGTTTGGTCAAAATCTGATCAGTGGTTTAGGAGTAGATGTCGTTTGAAGATATTGTTTATGCACGGACGGATGAAAAAACATGATCCCAAAAGCTCACGTCGGCACTACGTGGCAAGTGACCTAAAAACACTGACAAAACACTGCAAAACAGCTGGTTAACTCTCTGGGCTAAATCAGCAGACGCCAAATTGTTGATATTTTTATTTATTTTTCCTGGAAAACAGGGCTTGACAGTTCATGCGAATTGTCTCCATAGGAAACAATTTGCATGAAGTTTCCGACATTGTTTTCTAGGAAAACTAAGAAAAATATTTCAAAATGGCATCGGCGGAAAAAAATCAAGCATGCTGGGGCCAGTTGTTCAAAACTAACGACGTCGTTAGTTAACGTATTGTTAAAACTTTGATCATTAAATATGGCAAATATGCTGAAATTTTTGCTGAAAAAATGTGAGCAGCTTTTGCGGCCGCAAAAGCTGCTCACATTTTTTCAGCAAAAATACCAAAATTTACCATATTGTACTTGCTAGAAGAGTTAACAATATGACCACTAACGAGCTCGTTAAGCTAACGATGCTTTGAACAACTGGCCCCAGAGCGTTAGTTAACAAAAACCTCTTCAACACTGAGTTTCCAAAATGGTTTCTTCTATTTTCCAATTGTGGCAAACTGGGGATTAGTCAAACTTGTGAATCAGATGGCAAACGATGGAAATCCTAATGAGGAATAGTTACTGTTTATGAACTGTTTCATTTAAATCTATACTATTTGTATAGGTATCTATACTATTTGCATAGGTATCTATACTATTTGCATAGGTATCTGTACTTTTTGCATAGGTATTTATACTCATTGCATAGGTACCTATACTATTTGCATAGGTATCCATACTGTTTGTATAGGTACCTACACTATTTGCATAGGTATCCATACTATTTGCATAGGTATCTATACTTTTTGCATAGGTATCTATACTCTTTGCATAGGTATCTATACTAATTGCATAGGTATCCATACTATTGGTATATGTGCCTGTACTATTTGCATAGGTATCTATACTATTTGCAAAGGTATCTATACTATTTGCATATGTATCTATACTATTTACATAGGTATCCATTCTATTGGCATAGGTATCTATACTTTTGAATAGGAATCTATACTATTTGCATAGGTATCTGCTTGAAAGCGTTAAAGCAACATTCATATAAATGTAGCAGACATTTTCTCTTTTTCTGAACAAAAAAATCAGGCTCTGTATTTCATGTAAACCCTTAAGATGCAGAGAAAAACTACGTTTGAATATGTTGTCTGTTTATGTCGTCTGCTGAATCTTCTTGCAAACTTTCTAGAAATATTTTTGCATACAGGCAAACACTGGGGGCCCAGATCAGACTGCTCCTAGAGGAGCAGCCTGATGTTAGAACACAGAGTTTGCATAAATGAGTTTTAAATATTACCAGTAGACGACAACTGTTGTGATTGGCATCTTATGGGTTAATCATGAAATGTGAAGCCTGATTTGTCTGTGAAAAGAAAAGAATAAGAAATTCCAACAGCAGAACATTTAGAATTCATTCCGCTACATATTTTTGCACATCTCTTTTTCAACCAATTTTAATAAATCATCACATGCATTTATAACTTTTTACCCCTTTTAACCCCACTTTTATATAGTAAAACTGGGGTTTACAGGGGATTATATTATGTTTCTTATTTCTGCTCAAAACATAGACTGTGGGTGCTCTTTAGAAATGCCTCGACGAGGCAGTTCTAACTAGCTCGCACAATCTGTCTTTTTAGCCGAAATATGAAAAAAAATCAGTATTTTTCATCGGAAAATTTTCATTTTTTGGTGTTTACAATTTCAGTATAGATCTATTTGAAAAGTGAAAATCCTCAACATTGAAATAACACTCACACACAAAAAACACACTCTTCCCACGCCCTACCACCACACAAGAAAAAAACCACACACACAAACACACTAACTGCCTAATAACACGAAGCAAAAACTGTGCGCATTTAACAACCATGATATATTCAAACACTAATGCATAGATTATATAGAAAAATGACCATTAAGGTTATTTTTCTGCATCATCTATTAAGTGTGAGTGTTTGAGTTTTATGTTACATCAACAAGTAAGGTCATATGAAAACATGACCTGACCTTGATTTAAAGAGTCATCCCAAAGCCTTCAGAAAACCCAGAATTGAAGCCACAAACCCTGGTTTCTTAGAATAGTAGCTTAATTAACCCATAAGATGCCAATCACAACCAATGTCGTCTGCTTTGTCGTCTGCCAGTTGCTTTAAAAAGTCATTTTTGCAAACAGTGTGGACCCAGATCAGACTGTCTGATCTGGGACCACACTGTTGCCTGTTTGCAAAAATATTTTTAAAAAGTTTGCAAGAATACTCAGAAGACAACATAAGCAGACAACCATCACAAAAACATGCCTATATAATTTTTAACCCCTTGAACCCCACTTTTATATAACAAGAGGACCACGATGGTCCTATATTGCTCAACTGAGCTAAGAGATTTACACGTGGGTCCTATGGCGGGACAATTTTTGGCCCCAGGGCTACAATTTAAAAATCTTGGTAGAGGTCCACTAGACAAAGCTTCATACCAAATATCAAAGACCTGGGCCTTCCGGTTTCAGACAAAAAGATTTTTAAAGGTTTCCCTATCTAAGCCTATACAAAAATATTTGGCCCACTGCACGGGGACATTTTTGACCCTAGGCCTATGATTTGAACAATCTTGGTAGTGGTCCATTAGATGAAGCTTCATACCGTGGAGCGCTGTGGTGCAGTGGTAAATTATCGGACTCGGGATCGAGAGGTACCGGGTTCGATCCCCACGAGCGGCAAGTGTTGTTTCCTTGAGCAAGAGACTTTATCCACATTGCGTAGTATTGGTTTCTACCCAGGAAAAGAGGGCCACATGGAAGATTAGTACTAGTTTACTAAATGTGTTACCCTCTATAAATAAGGTCGATTATTATTATTATTATTATTATTACCAAAAGAAGATTTTTAAAGAGTTTCCCTATATAAGCCTATGTAAAACAAGTGGGCCCCGGCGCGGGGGCATATTTAGCCCCAGGGCTATAATTTGAACAATCTTGATAGAGGTCAACTAGACGAAGCTTCATACCAAAAATCAAAGACATAGGCCTCCTGGTTTCAGACAAGAAGAGTTTAAATGTTTTCCCCATAATAAGTCTATGTAAAACCAGTGGGCCCCGGCGCGGGGGGGGGGGGGGGCATTTTTGGCCCCAGGGCTATAATTTTAACAACCTTGGTAGATGTCTACTAGTCGTAGCTTCATACCAAATATCAAAGACCTGTGCCTTCTGGTTTCAGACAAGAATATTTTTAAATGTTTTCCCAATATAAGCCTATGTAAAACAAGTGGACCCCGGCGCGGGGGCATTTTTGTCCCAAGGGCTATAATTTGAACAATCTTGGTAAAGGTCCACTAGACGAAGCCTCATACCAAATATCAAAGAATTGGGTCTTCTGGTTTCAGACAAGAAGATTTTTAAAGGTTTTTCCCTATATAAGCCTATAGAAAACCAGTTGGCCCTGGCACGGGGGGATTTTTGGTCCTAGGGCTATAATTTGAACAATCTTGGTAGAGGTTCACTTGATGAAGCTTCAAACCAAATATCAAAGACCTGGGTCTTCTGGTTTCAGACAAGACGTTTTTAAAGAGTTTCCCTATATAAGCCTATGTAAAAAAGTGGACCCCGGCGCGGGGCATTATTCGCCCCAGGGCTATTATTTGAACAATCTTGGTAGAGGTCCACTAGATGAAGCTTCATACCAAATATCAAAGACCTGGGTCTTATGGTTTCCGACAAGAATATTTTAAAGAGTTTCCCAATATAAGCCTATGTAAAACAAGTGGATCCCGGCGCGGGGGCATTATTTGCCTCAGGGCTATAATTTGAACAATCTTGGTAGAGGTCCACTAGATGAAGCTTCATACCAAATATCAAAGACCTGGGTCTTATGGTTTCAGACAAGAATATTTTAAAGAGTTTCCCGATATAAGCCTATGTAAAACAAGTGGATCCCGGCGCGGGGGCATTGTTTGCCCCAGGGCTATAATTTGAACAATCTTGGTAGAGGTCCACTAGATGAAGCTTCATACCAAATATCAAACACCTGGGTCTTCTGGTTTCTAACAAGAAGATTTTTAAAGAGTTTCCTTATATAAGCCTATGTAAAACAAGTGGACCCCGGCGCGGGGCATTATTGGCCCCAGGGCTATAATTTGAACAACTTTGGTAGAGGTCTACTAGACAAAGCTTCATACCAAATATCAAAGACCTGGGCCTTCTGGTTTCAGACAAGAAATTCAACTTCGGTGAAGTTGATGTCGCACCTGCTCCCCACCTGCCCAACACCAAAAAATAAAAGGTTTATTTAAGGCAGAAGAGATGAATATAGGGCTTTTAGAAGAATCCATAGCCTATATATGTGAGGTAAAAAACTGACTAATTTCACAATGTCATAAAATGAACTAAAAGGATCCAAGAATTATATCCAAAGCATATGAACATCCTCATATCATGGAGAAAACACAAGCTAAGTTTCAAATTGATTAGTATAAAAAGTAGAAGTAAAACAAAGATCAGGAATTGATACAATTAACTTACTCCACCCATAAAAGACACCAAAGGGAAAGAAATACAAACATTAAGCGACCAGACCATAATGGAAACCTAAACAAAGGAAGGCCATAAGGACAGTTACTTTCCCACAAAATGGCCATATGGCCATCCAAAACCAAAAGACACAAGTGATACACACAGTAAGTAACAAACAACAACATAAATAAATCGCACCAGAAGAGCCGCCTTGGAACAATCAGTGGAAGATTTCCACTGGGGGGCTTAAATCGATTTTACGTGGCCACAATCCTCGCCCTTACTTCCGTCGCGATTTAGACAAATAATTTGTTCCGTCCGCATGAAGGCCTCCTAACTCATCAGTGCAACATCTCCGTGAACACAAAAATCAAAGAACCACAGAGGTGAGACAACGGTGAGGACTCGACAGCAAGAAACCACTGAAATGCTGGAGCAAAAGAAAACCAACAGTTAGACTCCGATGAGCCCGACCAGAGACCGAGCATCAGGCACCAACCAACATTATCTCTTTAATTTAAAACTGTAAGAGGAGTTGCGATGACGAGGTACCTATCATATATCAACTGAAGGCTTACAATGTGGAAAAAGTGACAAAAATTGATCCGAAGATTAAGTCCAAACCACATGCAGGGCCTCATGCTTTGGCAAAAACACATGCAAAAATTCAAAATGATTAGTATAAAACTGTAAGAGGAGTTGCGGTGACAAAGAGGTACCTCCTGTATATCAATTGAAGCTTAAAAATGACTAAGTTCATAATGCGCAAAAAGCAAAAAAAAAATATTCTGAGAATTATGTCGAAATCACATGCACATCCTCATACCATGGCAAAAGCACATGCAAAGTTTCAAAATGATTGGTATAAAACTGTAAGAGGAGTTGCGATAACAAGAGGTACCTATCATATATCAATTGAAGGTTAAAAATTACTAAGTTGAGAATGTGGAAAAAGTGATAAAAATTGATCCGAAGTTAAAGTTAAAACCACATGCACATCCTCATACCATAGCAAAAACACACACAAAGTTTCAAAATGATCAATATAAAACTGTAAGAGGCGTTGCGATGACAAGAGGTACCTATTGTATATCAACTAAAGCATAAAAACGGCTAAGTTCATAATGTGCAAAAAGTGTAAAAAAATATTCTGAGAATTATGTGGAAACCACATGCACATCCTCAAACCATGGCGAGAGCACACACAAAGTTTCAAAATGATTGGTATAAAACTGTAAGAGGAGTTGCGAAGACAAGAGGTACCTATTGTAAATCAACTAAAGCATAAAAAAATGGCTAAGTTCATATTGTGCAAAAAGTGAAAAATAATATTCTGAGAATTATGTCGAAAGCACATGCACATCCTCAAACCATGGCAAAAGCACACGCAAAGTTTCAAAATGATTGGTATAAAACTGTAAGAGGAATTGCGATGACAAGAGGTACCTATCATATATTAATTGTAGGTTAAAAATTACCAAGTTCACAATGTGGAAAAAGTGACAAAAATTAATCGGACGATAAAGTCCAAACCACATACGCATCCTCATACCATGGCAAAACACACGCAAAGTTTCAAAATAATCGGTATGAAACTGCAGGAGGAGTTGCGATGACAAGACACCCAGTGTAAAATGTTGACAGAAAGACGGACGGACAACAGAACGAACGGACGGACGGACGAAAACTTGCACGCCTAGGTCTTCCTGCTAAAGCAGGTGCAACAAAAATGACTGAGTTCAAAACGTGCAAAAAGTGAAAAAAATATTCTGAGAGTTATGTCAAAACCACATGCACATCCACGTACCATGCCGAAAGCACATGCTAAGTTTCAAAATGATCGGTATAAAACTACAACAGCAGTTGCGATGACAAGAGGTACCTATCATATATCATTTTAGGTTAAAAATGAATACGTTCACAATGTGGAAAAAGTGACAAAAATTGATCGGACGATAAAGTCCAAACCACATGCGCATCCTCATACCATGGCAAAAACACGCGCAAAGTTTGAAAATAATCGGTATTAAACTGTAGGAGGAGTTGCGATGACAAGACACCCAGTGTAAAATGTTGACAGAAAGACGGACGGACAACCGGAAGGACGGACGGACGAACGCACGGACGGACAACCGGACGGACGGAAACTTGCAAGCCTAGGTCTTCCTGCTAAAGCAGGTACGACAACAAGAAGATTTTTAAATGTTTTTCCTATATAAGCCTATGTAAAACAAGTGGATCCCGGCACGGGGGCATTTTTGGACCCAGAGCTATAATTTGAACAATCTTGGTAGAGGTCTACTAGACGAAGCATCATACCAAATATCAAAGACCTGGGCCTTCTGGTTTCAGACAAAAAGATTTTTAAAGGTTTTCCCTATATAAGCCTATACAAAACCAGTGGGCCCTGGCACGGTGGCATTTTGGCCCCAGAGCTATAATTTGAACAATCTTGGTAGAGGTCTACTAGATGGTGCTTCATACCAAATACCAAAGACTTGGGCCTTCTGGTTTCAGACAAGAAGATTTTTTAAAGGTGTTTTCTTATTTTCTCCTTTTCTTTTCTTGGCAACCAGAGTTCTGCAAAGAATAGATTCTTTGAACAATTTTGAGAGATTACCACCCACAGATCATTTCTGCCAAGTTTGGTCAAAATCTGTTCAGTGGTTTAGGAGGAGATGTAATTAATAGAAATTGTGGGCGGACATCCGGACGGACGGCGACGACGACGGCGACGACGACGACGACGGACGAAAACCGATCACAATAGCTCCCCCGGAGGCTTCGGTTCAGTTGAGCTTATAAAACTAGGGTTCTTTCATGCGTTCTTTGTTTCCAAAGGCAACCTTTTAGCTTTTTATTTTTCATGGGTAAACCATATTATTTTTCTTAATTCTGCTCAAAATATAGATTGTGGGTACTCGTTAGAACCGCCCCATTGATCTGCTCCAAAAGAATAAGAATAAAATCACAATTTTTCAGCGTTGTCTTTTTTCGAAGAAAAAGGCTACAATGTATCTATATAGGCGTGTTTTCATAATGACTTCCAGATGTAGTTTTTTCTCGACTTCTTAAGGGTTAACCGCTATACCATGGAGCTTTCTATATATATTTGTGATGCATACATTATATCGAAAAATGACTATTTATGGTCATTTGTCTGTATAAACTACCAGGATTTGGAATCCCTCTTTAAACCATTTTACAAATAGAACCATAATTTAGCGAACAGTGTTATAAAGAAGTTCTGGGGGTCCAGTTGTTCAAAGCGTCGTTAGCTTAACGAGCTGGTTAGTGGCCATATTGTTAAATATTCAAGCAAGTACAATATCTTAAATTTTGGTATTTTTTTTGCTGGAAAAAATGTGAGCAGCCTTTGCCTTTGCAAAAGCTGCTTACATTTTTCAGCAAAAATATGAGCAAATTTGCCATATTAATTGATTGGAGTTTTGACAATTTGTTAACTAACTACATTGTCAGTTTTGAACAACTGGTCCTTGGTGTAATTGACATCACGTGAACAAGTCCGTGAACTGAAGACCCCTCTAAACCCCACGTTATATAGAGAAAACTGGGGTTTACGGGAGTATAGAATATTTTTCTTATTTTTGCTCCAAAACATAGGCTGTGGGTACTCGTTAGAACCGCCTCAATGAGGCGGTTCTAACGAGCACCCAAAACCTATGTTTGCAGTATTTATAAGAAAAATATCACGGATTTTCATAAAAAAATGCCCATTTTGGAGATGTGAAAATATGTACTATGTCGCACGGGTGTGATAAGGTAGTGAGAACTCAAAAACTTCTTACAATCAACATCTGTCTCGTCAGTTCCGCTAAAGGCAGCTGTGTAAAGAAATAAAAGAATTTTTTTTAATATACTAAACAAAATTGGAGGACACTGTAGCGCCTTACAGCGCGGTCGTAGGAATCCAAAAATACCGACCACGACTTACGCTGTCTGCGTTCTACAGATCTAAAAAGCGACCACCCACTATTTTGCATGCATCACGGGAACAAGTCCGTGAAATGAACACCCCCTAAACCCCCTTTTAATATAGAGAAAACTGGGGTATACATATTTTTTCTTATTTCTGCTCTAAGACATAGGCTGTAGGTACTCGTTAGAACCGGTTCTTACGAGCACCAACAACCTAAATTTGCAGTATTTATGAAGAAACAATCACGGATTATCATGAAGATGTCAATATTGCACTACGTCGTACGGGTGTGGTATCGTAATGCATGATTGCCGTTTCCTCCAGTTATTCTGAGATGTTACATATTGTATCTTGTTTATGTTTGTTTTTTTTGTTGAAACTTAGCGCATGTACCTTGCTTGATTTTCATTTCTTGGCTTTTATGCAGTGAATAATAAATTTGTAAACTATAAGGTATTTCAAAATGTCAACCTGGCACATGGGCAAAAATTTACGTTTGTTCAGAATGTTGACAAGTTTCTAGAAAACCAACCAATGATGTTCCAAATTATATGAATAATCCTAAAATATGTTGTTGTTTTTTTAAAGTGTCTTTTCGTTGTATCGAAGATAAAATAATAAATCACTTTATAAGAAAATTACCCTTCAAAATGGTTAATTTTTGAACATCGGTTTCTCCATGGTCCTTCCTCGGAAACATTCAGTTTTTACATCAACCTAAAGTATAATCCGTGTCCTAGCAACAACGAGAAGTAATAACATTATAATTATATATATCTTATTACAAGAGGGCCAAGATGGCCCTGTATCGCTCACCTATCAACAGATGACCATAAGCAATGTTTAGAAAATAAGAGTAGACATATGAGTCAGTGGTGACAATACAGAGCTGACTTGTATGTCACTATTTGAACACTGATAGTTAGGTCCTAGTGCACCAGTAGGCAGTCTTACTAACAATACACTACCTGGGCATTTTGGTTTCAGACGAGAAGATTTTTAAAGGTTTTCCATATATAAGTCTATGTAAAACCAGTGGGTTCCTGCTTGGGGGAATTCTGTAGCCCCAGGGACATAATTTGGACAATCTTGGTAGAGGTCAGCTACATAAAGTGTCATACCAAATATCAAAGACGAGGTTTTTCTGGTTTCAGACAAAACTAATTCCCTATAAAAGTCTAGGTAAAACCGATGGGGTTCGGGGCCATTTTTGTCCCAGGACTATAATTTGAAAAAAACTTGTTAGAGGTCCACTAGACGAGGCTTCATACCAAACATCAAATACCTGGTCCTTCTGGTTTCAGACAAAGATTTTTAAAGGTTTATCCTATGTAAGTCTATGTAAAACTGGTGGGCCCTGTCGTCGGGGCATTTTTTGGCCCCAGAGCTGTAATTTGAACAATCTTGGTAGAGGCCCACTAGATACAACTTCATACTAAATATCAAACAAATGGGTCCTCTGGTTTTAGACAAACAATTGTACCCTGGTGCGGGGGCATTTTTGGCCCCAGGGCAGTAATTTGAACAATGTTGGTAGAGGTCCACTAGATGAAGCTTTATTTCAAATATCAAAGACCTGGGCATTGCGGTTTCAGAGAAGAAGACTGGCGGTAAAACGTCTCCCTGCCCTACATCATAGTGTAGATTATATTTTCTTGTCCTTTGGGATCAATGATTCCATTGTGGAATTTTGAAAATATCTGAGGGTCACTGATGAGGCCTAATTGGCCGAAACTAGTTAGTCTGGCCCAGAGGACATGCACACTCCATATTTTACAGTTCTGTGGTGTACTCCTTCCTTCCAAAGGATAACCCTTTTATAGAACATATTTTACTTCACTACAGCTGGTGTCTTGGAATGTGTGGCGGCGGTAAAACGTCTCCCTGCTCTACATCATAGTGTAGATTATATTTTCTTTCCTTTGGGATCATTGATTCCATTGTGTAATTTTGAAAATATATTAGGGTAACTGATGGGGCCTAATTGGCCGAAACTAGCTAGTCTGGCCCAGAGGACATGCACACTCCATATTTTTCAGTTCTGTGGTGTACTCCTTGCTTCCAAAGGATAACCCTTCTATAGAACATATCTAACTTCACTACAGCTGGTGTCTGGGAATGTGTGGCGACGGTAAAACGTCTCCCTGCCCTACATCATAGTGTAGATTATATTTTCTTTCCTTTGGGATCATTGATTCCATTGTTGAATTTTGAAAATATCTGAGGGTAACTGATGAGGCCTAATTGGCCGAAACTAGCTAGTCTGGCCCAGAGGACATGACATGCGCACTCCATATTTTTCAGTTCTGTGGTGTACTCCTTGCCTCCAAAGGATAACCCTTCTATAGAACATATTCAACTTCACTACAGCTGGTGTGTGGGAATGTGTGGCGGCGGTAAAGCGTCTCCCTGCCCTACATCATAGTGTAGATTATATTTTCTTGTCCTTTGGGATGATTGATTCCATTGTGGAAATTTGAAAATATCTGAGGGTCACTGATGAGACCTAATTGGTCGAAACTAGCTAGTCTGGCCCAGAGGACATGCACACTCGATATATTTCAGTTTTGTGGTGTACTCCTTGCTGCCAAAGGATAACCCTTTTATAGAACATATTTAACTTCCCTACAGCTGGTGTGTTGGAATGTGTGGCGGCGGTAAAGCGTCTCCCTGCCCTATATCATAGTGTAGATTATATTTTCTGGTCCTTTGGGATCATTGATTCCATTGTGGAATTTTGAAAATATCTGAGGGTCACTGATGAGGCCTAATTGGCCGAAACTAGCTAGTCTGGCCCAGAGGACATGCACACTCCATATTTTTCAGTTCTGTGGTGTATTCCTTGCTTCCAAAGGATAACCCTTTTATAGAACATATTTAGCTTCACTACAGCTGGTGTGTGGGAATGTGTGGCGGCGGTAAAACGTCTCCCTGCCCTATATCATAGTGTAGATTATATTTTCTTGTCCTTTTGGATCATTGATTCCATTGTGGAATTTTGAAAATATCTGAGGGTCACTGATGAGGCCTAATTGGCCGAAACTAGCTAGTCTAGTCCTTTCCAAAGGATAACCCTTTTATAGAACATATTTCAAAGGTTTTCCCTATATAAGTCTATGTAAAACCGGTAGGCCCTTGCGCGGGGGCATTTTTTGCCCCAGGGCTACAATTTGAACAATCTTGTTAGAGGTCCACTAGATACAATTTCATACCAAATACCAAACACCTTGGCCATCTGGTTTCTGACAAGAAGATGTTTAAAGGTTTTCCCTATATATGTCTCTGTAAAACTGGTGGGCCCTGGCGCGGGGGCATTTTTTACCCCCAGGGCTATAATTTGAACGAATTTGGTAGAGGTCCCCTAGTTGAAGCATCATTACAAATATCAACGACCTAGGCCTTGGTGTTTCAGAGAAGAAGAAGGTTTTCCCTATATAATTCTATGTAAAACCGATGGGCCCTGGCGCGTGGGCATTTTTTGCCCCAGTGCTATAATTTGAACACTTTGGAAAGAGGTCCACTAGATACAACTTCATACCAATCACCTGGGCCAGCTGGTTTCAGACAAGAAGATTTTTAAAGGTTTTCCCAATATAAGTCTATGTAAAACCGGTGGGTCCCGGCGCGACGGCATTTTCAGCCCCAGGGCTATAATTTGAACACTTTTGGTAGAGGTCCACTAGATGAAGCGTCTTACCAAATATCAAGGACCTTGGCCTTGCGGTTTCAGAGAAGGAGATTGTCCTAAGTTTTCATTAAAAATCTATTTTAGGTCCTGTGACCTAGATGTGCAACGGACCAGAAACATTTGAATAATTTCGAAAGGGGACCACCTACGGATCATTCCTGTGAAGTCTGGTCAAAATCCGATCAGTTGTTTAGGAGGAGATGTCGTTTGAAGAAATTTTTTACAGATGCATGCACGGACGCACTGACGACGGACGACGAACGAAAAGTGATCACAAAAGCTCACCTTGTCACAGGTGAGCTAAAAACCCCACACCAAACAGTCATATTGACAGCCATTACTGTTTACATGACAGGTAAATCAGGGGTATAAATATGCAAATCGTGGGTAAAACTATCTTGCAACTAGAAATTGTGTTTGTGAAACACTATGCCCCCAACCATATGCTTGTCCCTAAATGGGACAGTAAACAGTACCTCATGATCATTTGCATTCAGAATAAACCTGTCAAATATTAACAGATTTTAAACAAAAGTTATTTAGGTCATCTATGCCTTAGTAGCAAACAGACTGCGAAATACCATGAGCCTAGCGCAAGTGGTTCTCCAGTTATTTTGTTCACAAGGTTTCCCTATAGCCAAAATGTATAAGTCCAAAAAGGGGCATAACTCCATTAAATATTTTCAGAATTTCGTCAAAAGTTAATCAGGTCATCTGCACATTAGACCCAAACTGTATACCAAATATCATGAGCCTAGCTCAAGTGGTTCTCAAGATATTTTGTTCACAAGGTATCCCCATAGCCACAATGCATAAGTCCAAAAAGGGGCATAACTCCATTAAACGTTTTCGGAATTTCGTCAAAACCTAATCAGGTCATCTACACATTAGACGCAAACTGTATGCCAAATATCATAGCCTTGCTCAAGCGGTTCTCCAGATATTTTGTTCAAAAGGTTTCCCTATAGCCACAATGTATAAGTCCAAAAAGGGGCCTTACACGTTTAAATATTTTCGGAATTTTGTCAAAAGTTAATCAAGTCATCGACACCTTAGATCCAAACTGTTTACTTAATACCATGAGCCTAGCTCAAGTAGTTCTCCAGATATCTTGCTCACAAATTTTCCCCATAGCCACAATGCGTAAGTCCAAAAAGGGGCGTAACTCTGCAAAGACAAGTCCGGTGAAAAGAAAGATATAATACGTGTCCGCTTATTTTTCATGCACATTCCATATATGAAATTTCGAGATCCTAGCTCTAACCATTCTTGAGTTTCCTACAGGGTGATAGCGTAACGGACAGACGGACAGACAGACAGACAGACGGACAAGACAGAACCAATTTGACCCATCAATTTCTTCGAAGTTGGGGCATAAAAAGGATTTTATTCTAAATGTTTTTTTTTTATTACCAGATCATGATTTCTTTCATTCTTCCGATAATTTAGTAAATAAAATTATGCATACAATAGATACAAAAGTGGAAAATTGTTTGTTTTGTCCAAAAGACATTACAACGATTTGTCATTTTTTTTATTATCGCTACGCTGATTTATCCCAGTGTTCCTATATATTACCGTGTGTAAGGCTGTGTACATGACTTGACAATTTATAGTGGACTGTACACGGTGATGGGTTTTTTTTCGGCATGGATATACTATTATAATGTCAGATTTCGGAAGAATCACATCTCGTCTTTGCGGTAGCCGGACAAAATCCCCCCGGACAAAAACTCTCCCACTCATTTTTGTATAGGTGGACAAAATCCCTCCCATGTTTTTTGCAAGGTGGACATAATCCCTCCCACTACTTTTTACAAGGTGGACAAAATCCTTCCCATGTTTTTTGCAAGGTGGACATAACCCCTCCCACTCTTTTTTACAAGGTGGACAAAATCCCTTCTGTAAATTTTGCAACTAGGACAAAACCCCTCCCGGCTGACATCAGTTGGCTACTATTTTAGCAGCTTCCTCAAGACTCAAATTGCACCAATAATTGCTTATGGGATCCTCTTTCTTGCATTGAACAATATCTACAATAGCAAGTTCTTCAAATGTAAAATCCTATAAGACTGCACAGCCACAATTCATGGGCATTTACCCTTTTTAAAAGGCACGCATGATAAAGTAGGAAATATTATGCATAGGCTCAATTTTTACAATTACAATAGAAAGACCAAGTGTTTGTCAACATTTTAATCAGGCATACAAACAAACATTATTTATGAAATAATTGTTTGTGTCCAGCAGCATTGATAACCATTTAACCATTAAAGTATAGAAAGATTATAAAGATAATTGAGTTAACTGTGAACAGTAATTAGGCAATTAGAAAAAATGATTGACATAAATAGAGCTCATTTAAACAATTGCTTTTAGCGCATTTAAAATACAAACATATTCAGCATGAATGAATAAGGCACTAATTAACAAGTAATGATCATAAATGAATAAATAAGAAAATAAGCACAAATTAAATTTGGGATTTTCATGTTTTGGTAATAGCACACATTTTGTCATATTTTCTTAACACATACACATATACAGGCAACTGTTTGGCAAAACCAATACTTTGTCTTTGAATCCAGCAAAAACTCAGATGAATACCACCAACCCCACTTTATATAGAGAAAAATGGGGTTTACAGAGTCTACATTATCTTTCTTATTTCTGCTCCAAGACAGGTTGTGGGTACTCATTAGAATCGCCACAATGAGGCGGTTCTCATGGGCACCCCACAACCTGTGTTTGCAGTATAAATAATAAAATATCACAGACTTTCACCATAAATGTAGTCATTTACGAGATTATTGAACATGGGTGTGCTATCCTAATGTTCCTCTGAGTCCAATGCTTTGACTTATTGCAAACGAATACACTGTCCCATAGTGGTCAAGAACAGTTCCAAAGACTTCTCTCCAGACACAAACTGCTGGCACAGAGTCCTCAAACGCTTCTGATGCACGAGGGTAGTTCTTCTGACCCTCTTTGGTGCTGGCTGACCCTTCCGGTTGTTTATATGGTCGTAGTAGTCAAACATACATGAGCCCCGCCAAGCGAATTTGTGTCTTCGAGCATTCCGTCATGACAAATTTTAACTGCGCATGCCCAGCCTTTCAGAGGGGCCAGGGATATGGCTTTCTGTCTGAAGGTTTCTCTTGATTCACTGCTTGTATGAGCGAGCAGCAAAGGTTCTGGCGAGACTGCGCGGATGCGCAGGCTCGCCTGAACCTTCGCTGCTCGCATAGGCGATAAGTACCAAAATCGCTTGACGGGGCGTATATTTTGTCCCAGTTGAAATTTTTTAGAAGGGATTTTGTCAACCTTGCAAAAAACATGGGAGGGATTTTGTCCACCTTATAAAAATGTTCGGAAGGGATAATGTCCACGTTGCAAAAAAAAAAAATAAACCAACATGTGAGGGATTTTGTCCACCTATACAAAAATGATCGGGAGAGATTTTGTCCGGGGGTAGGGGATTTTGTCCTACACTCCGTCTTTGCTAGTACACAGACAAAAGTATATTTTGGTGTAAAAATGGTGTTTCTAGTGTAGGTGTGACAAAAATGAGACAAATTTTAGCAAAAATATCAAGCATCAAGAAAACACGCCTATGTAAGTCTGACACCCTTGAATCCCACTTTTATATAGTAAAACTGGGGTTTACAGGGGTAAACCGTATTTTTCTCATTTCTACTCTAAAATATAGATTGTGGGTACTCGCTAGAACTGCAGAAATAAGAAAAATATCAAAATTTTTCATCTTAAAATTTTTCTTTTCTTGGGGGTAAAGTTTACAATGTATTTGTATAGGCGTGTTTTCGTAATGAGTTTTGCCTTTGTTTTTCGTGTAATACTTACTACGGGGAGGGTCATCACCAATCTCAACTTGTATATTCATTCCTGTGTTAGTCTCTCTTTTACGCCTGCTACCACCATTATTTCGGTCCACTTTCACGAGCCTCACTTTATTAAGGTGAACATTCAACATGGCGGCTATGTTTGCAACAATATAGTCTCCATAAAACTCCTCAAGTGTCATGTGAGGGAGCCAGAATGCGACAACTACAACCTTTGCCCTTGCAAGAACGATCATATCAATCCCTCTGAGGATAAAATCAATCTTTTTTGCATCACGACGTAGGTAGTTGGCTCCAGCACCCATGTCACACGTGGGAGTGTAGTCTTTGTCGGGGTCATTTTCAAGTACAAAACGGTCATCATCTAACACCCTTGAATTTGTTGAGTAAGTGCGATTAATGCCACTGTTTGAATACACATCAATGCGATGAGGATTTGAGTAGAAAACTGACACAAGCACACACGTATCTTGACGTGGGGTAATGAAGAAAAATCGCATCTTGTTTGGAGCTGTTCCTGTCAAGTATATTTCAACCAGTATGCCTGCAGATAAAAATAAAAAGTTTTCAATTCTACTATAAAAATCCTAAAAATTCAGACAATTAAGGACTTGCCGTTATTCTCGTAAAATTTTGACAAACTTGTTTTATGATCCAGCAAGGAGCCCAAAAGGTGCAGACGGAATGGCAAACAGTGAAGACTCTGATCAGAATGGAGCAGTCTGATCTGGGTCTTCACTGTTTGCTTCAGCCTAGCTGTCCAAATACTTAGGAGCATATGCAGGTTTGTTTATCAATAAACTTAATGTACTTGAAGTACAGTGGAATACTTGCATTAAGACCACCTTTGGGACTGTTCAAAAGTGGTCTTTAAGACAACTTTTGAACAGTCCCAAAGGTGGTCCCTGACCATAGGACACTGTTGGTAGAAAACAGAAAGATTAAGTGCACCCTTCAAAATATGCTATTTAAAGCAGAATTTGTCTTCATTTTAGGTGGTCTTAATAGTAGTCAATATGAATTCGAAAAATAGGCTCCCAATGGGTTGCCTATAGGCAGCCTACTGTGTTACTTATGATCTGTAGCCAGCTTCAATAGGCAAGAGCTGCCTATTTGTTGTTCTTCTTGCTGCCTATAGATAGCTTATAGGCAGAGTAGGCAAGCAGTAGGCAGGTGAAACTTATTTTCGACATAGGCAGAGTAGGCAACTCCAAGTTGCTTAACTCTTTCTGCAGTAGGCAGAGTAGGCAACTCCAACTTTGTTTTCTTTATGCGGTAGGCAGAGGGGACAGTTCAAACTCCCATTTATTTTTCACAGTAGGCAGAGTAGGCAACTCAAACTTATTTTATTTTCTGCAATAGGCATTGTAGGCAGCTCCAATTTGACCAAAATCCTCTGTCTGGTCATGGACCAAATTTATATTGACAAGTCACTAGGCTGTTAGTGTTGATATTTACCAGAAAATGCTGTCGTGGCTGAGCATGCGTGAGCGTTAGATTTTTTTGAAAGATACAGTTTCATTGCCACAGATATCCCTTATTTCAACAAAATTGTATTATTTTACTTTAAAAAGCAAAAGTTGAATGTGTGTTTGTGGAAATGTGACATTATTTTAACCCATTTTCTACAGAAACCCCATCACGGGTAGTTAGTAAACAGAACAGGCCCAGATCAGACTCCTTAGAGTTAGGAGGTCTTCATGCGGACTGAACAAATTATTTGTCTAAATCGCGACGGAAGTAAGGGCGAGGATTGTGGCCACGTAAAATCGATTTAAGCCCCCCAGTGGAAATCTTCCACTGACCGTTCCAAGGCGGCTCTTCTGTGGCGATTTATTTATGTTGTTGTTTGTTACTTACTGTGTGTATCACTTGTGTCTTTTGGTTTTGGATGGCCATATGGCCATTTTGTGGGAAAGTAACTGTCCCAATGGCCTTCCTTTGTTTAGGTTTCCATTATGGTCTGGTCGCTTAATGTTTGTATTTCTTTCCCTTTGGTGTCTTTTATGGGTGGAGTAAGTTAATTGTATCAATTCCTGATCTTTGTTTTACTTCTACTTTTCCTATTATATATAACAAGAGGGCCATGTTGGCCCTGGATCGCTCACCTGATCCATATTGTACAAATGGAATTAAAGATAATATATGGTAGAGTAGAGGGTTTGAGCAATTTTTGTTGACACAAGGAGGTTTTTTATAATTTTAGCCATCTTGTTCATCCTAGCACAACCGGTTGAGCAATTTTGAAAGTTTTTTTTTCCATTATGAGTCTATGGGAGCGAAAGGGTCCAGGGGCGTGGCTCATTGAGAACCAAGGGGCATGATTGGAAGGAATTATGTAGGTGACCACTTGCCGTTACTACATGCTAAATATATAAGCTATGGGCCCTGTGGTTTCAGAGAAGAAGATTTTTGAAGGTGTTTCTATTATGAGTCTATGGGAGCAAAGGGGTCCCGGGGCGTGGCCCATTTGGAACCAAGGGGCGTGATCGGCAGGAATTATGTAGGTAACCACTTGCCGTTGCTACATGCTAAATATCTAAGCTCTGGGCCCTGTGGTTTTAGAGAAGAAGATTTTTGATATTTTTTTTCCTTTATGGCTTTATAGGAGCTAAGGTGTTCCGGGGTGTGGCAAATTTGGACCCAAGGGGCATGATTGGTAGGAATTATGTAGGTCACGACTTGCCGTTGCTACATGCTACATATCTAAGCACTGGGCCCTGTGGTTTCAGAGACGAATATTTTTTAAGCTTTTTCCATTATGAGTCTATGGGAGCGAAGGGGTCCCGGGGCGTGGCCAATTTGGATTCCAGGGGCATGATTGGCAGGATTTATGTAGATGACCACTTGCCCTTTCTACATGCTAAATATCTCAGCTCTGGGCCATGTGGTTTCAGAGAAGAAGATTTTTAAATCTTTTTTCCCCATTATGAGTTTACAGGAGCTAAGGGGCCCCGGGGCGTGGCCCGTTTGGACCCCGGGGGCATGATTGGCAGGAATTATGTAGGTGACCACTTGATGTTGCTACATGCTAAATATCTAAGCTCTTGGCCCTGTGGTTTCAGAGAAGAAGATTATTGAAGCTTTTTCCTATTATGAGTCTATGGGAGCGAAGGGGCGCCGGGGCATGGCCCATTTGGAACCCTGGGGCACGATTGGAAGGAATATTGTAGGTTACTACTTGCCCTTGCTACATGCTAAATATCTAAGCTCTGGGTCCTGTGGTTAAGAGAAGAAGAGTTTTGAAGCTTTTTTTCCATTATGAGTTTATTGGAGCGAAGGAGCCCCGGGGCGTGGCCCATTTGGAACCCGGGGGCATGGTTGGCAGGAATTATGTAGGCGACCACTTGTCCTTGCTGCATGCTAAATAGGTTAGCTCTGGGCCCTGTGGTTTCAGAGAAGAAGATTATTGAATCTTTTTTTCCATTATGAGTCTATGGGAGCGAAGGGGCCCCGGGGCGTGGCCAATTTGGACTCCAGGGACATGATTGGCAGGAATTATGAAGATGACCACTTGCCGTTGCTACATTCTAAATATCTAAGCTCTGGGTCCTGTGGTTTCAGAGAAGAAGATTTTTGATGCTTTTTCCATTATGAGTCTATGGGAGCGAAGGGGCCCCGGGGCGTGGCCCATTTGAAACCCAGGGGCTTGATTGGCAGGAATTATGTAGGTGACCACTTGCCCTTGCTACATGCTAAATATCTAAGCTCTGGGCCCTGTGGTTTCAGAGAAGAAGATTTTTGAAGCTTTTTTCCATTATGAGTCTATTGGGGCGAAGGGGGTCCAGGGGCGTGGTCAGTTTGGACCCCAGGGGCATGATTGGCAGGAATTATGTAAGTGACCACTTGCCCTTGTTATATACAAAATATCTTAGCTCTGGGCCCCGTGGTTTCAGAGAAGAAGATTTTTAAAGCTTTTACCCATTATGAGTCTATTGGAGAGAAGGGGCCCCGGGGCGTGGCCCATTTGGAACCCAGTGGGCATGATTGGCAGGAAATATATAGGTGACCACTTGCTGTTGCTACATGCTAAATATCTAAGCTCTGGGCCCTGTGGTTTCAGAGAAAAAGGTTTTTGAAGCTTTTTTTCATTATGAGTCTATAGGAGCTAAGGGGCCCCGGGACGTGGCCAATTTGGACCCCAGGGGCATGATTGGCAGGAATTATGTAGGTGACCACTTGCCGTTGCTACATGCTAAATATCTAAGCTCTGGGCCCTGTGGTTTCAGAGAAGAAGATTTTTGAAGCTTTTTTATCCATTATGAGTCTATGGGGGCGAAGGGGCCCCGGGGTGTGGCCGATTCGGAACCCAGGGGCATGATTGGCAGGAATTATGTAGGTGACCACTTGCCCTTGTTACATGCTAAATATCTTAGCTCTGGCCCCCGTGGTTTTAGAGAAGAAGATTTTTGAAGCTTTTTTCCCATTATGAGTCTATGGGAGCGAAGGGGCGCCGGGGCATGGCCCATTTGGAACCCAGGGGCATGAGTGGCAGGAATTTTGTAGGTGACTACTTGCCCTTGCTACATGCTAAATATCTAAGGTCTTGGTCCTGTGGGTTTAGAGAAGAAGATGTTTGAAGCTTTCTTTTCCATTATGAGTCTATGGGAGCGAAGGGGCCCCGGGGCGTGGCCCACTAGGAACCCAGGGCATGATTGGCAGGAATTATGCAGGTGACCACTTGCCGTTGCTACATGCTAAATATCTAAGCTCTGGGCCCTGTGGTTTCAGAGAAGAAGATTTTTGAAGCTTTTTCCATTAAGAGTCTATAGGAGGTTAGGGGCCCCGGGACGCGGCCAATTTGGACCCCAGGGGCATGATTGGCAGGAATTATGTAGGTGACCACTTGCCGTTGCTACATGCTAAATATCTAAGCTCTGGGCCCTGTGGTTTCAGAGAAGAAGATTTTTGAAGCTTTTTTTTCCATTATGAGTCTATAGGAGCTATTGGGTCTCGGGGTGTGGCCAATTGGGACCCCAGGGAAATGATTGGCAGGAATTATGTAAGTGACCACTTGCCCTTGCTACATTCTAAATATCTTAGCTCTGGGCCCTGTGGTTTCAGAGAAGAAGATTTTTGAAGCTTTTTTCCATTATGAAGCTATGGGAGTGAAGGAGCCCCGGGGCGTGGCCCATTTGGAATCCAGCAGCATGATTGGCAGGAATTATGTAGGTGACCACTTACCCTTGCTACATGGCGTGGCCAATTTGGACCCTAGGGGCATGATTGGCAGGAATTATGTAGGTGACTATTTGCCGTTGTTACATGCTAAATATCTAAGTTCTGGGCCCTGTGGTTTCAGAGAAGAAGATTTTTTAAGTTTTTTTCCATTATGAGTCTTTGGGGGCGAAGGGTCCCCGGGGCTTGGCCAATTTGGAAGCCAGGGGCATGATTGGCAGGAATTATGTAGGTGACCACTTGCCCTTGCTACATGCTAAATATCTAAGCTCTGGGCCCTGTGGTTATAGAGAAGAAGATTTTTGAAGCTTTTTTTTCCATTATAAGTCTATAGGAGCTAAGGGGTCCCGGGGTGTGGCCAATTTTGACCCAAGGGGCATGAGGCGGTTCTAACGAGTACCCACAATCTATATTTAGAGCAGAAATAAGAAAAATAAGGTTTACACATGCAAACCCCAGTTTTACTATATAAAATTGGGGTTCAAGGGGGTCAAAATTATATAGGCGTGTTTTCATGTAGGTGATAAAGCTTTTAAAGTGTGTGTTTGGGATGTTTTAGAAAAAACAAAAATTATTTCAGGGATTGTAAGTAGACTACTTGTTTGTTTATTAGTGAAGATAACTTCTATGCTTGTTATAGGTAGAAACGGGCTTAATTCTGATATTCTTCACTTAATTTAATTCAATGCATATTAAAGCAAGTTGATGTCATAAATGCGTAAATCTGGTGTACTACTGGCTATACATTAAGATATATAGATCTGCTTGCCTTATACATGTATAAAGAGATTTTTATGTGATAGTGTTATCCTTATTGAATGAATTAAATAAATAATAATACTGATTTAAATAACTGTATTATATCTTTAACTTTTGCAGTAAAAAATTCTAAATTTTCTAAAACTAAGACTGCTTTGTCAGGTGAGACATGTATCTAAGCGGATTTGGTTACACGTTTTGTTATATTTTAAATATTGCAAATCTCGCTACTTTGGACATCTCCTTCCTGATGCACGGGACTTCCTCGGAGCGTGGGTCATGTTTGCTGATGTTGGCTCGGTGGGGGACGCCTATCTGGATCGGGCGTCTCTTGCCTGATGCATCCAGCTGACATCTCTGATGAGCTACGTCGGTCGGTGTGTGCTCGGAGGGGGATGTACTGTGTTTGCCGGGTCTTGTCCATCATCTGTTTCGGTTTCAAACTTTGGGTTTTAGACACACTGATGAAGATAAAATATCAGAAAGGCCTCTGTGTCTCTGTGTTCCCAGTTTAAGCCCCAGATAAATTAACATCATTACGAAAACACGCCTTTACAAACTCATTGTAAATTTTATCGCCGAAAAATGTAAGTTTTGAGACAAAAATTGTGATATTTTCTTATTTCTGTGCACAATACCGATTGTGGATACACGTTAGGACTGCCTCATCGAGACGGTTCTAACGAGTACCCACAATCTGTATTTAAAAGCAGAAATAGGAAAAATAAGGCTTACCCCTGTAAAGCCCAGTTTTACTATACAAAAGTGGGGTTTAAGGGGGTCAAAAACATATAGGTGCGTTTTCGTGATATAAGCTGAATGTCCAATAAGATAGAGACCTGAAACTGATACCACTGCTATCAATACATAACTATAAGGTATCATAGAGGTATAAAAGCTAGCATCCGTTGCTCAGTTGTGCAAATTCAAAATTACTTGTCCATTGTCAAGTGTGTTCTGCTGGAAACATATGACTTCACTTCCCTGGTTTTTAGTCCCTCCTCTCCAAACAGCGGCAACTCTGCTAGAAAGAATTTGCTCGCTCATTGATTTAAAAGTAACTCATGTTGAGTAAGAGTAGCTTAGTGGTTAGTGTACTTGCAAGAAGTCATAAAAGCATTGCTCTACTGCTATAGGTGCGCACGAAGTGACAGTTTAAATGAGAACAATATCCGGACCTTGGTTGTCACATGCACTGTACCGCCATGGAGCAGTTCATTCTTAGGCAGATGACATTCAGAAAGGATTTACAAATGTTTTCTTTGCATCCAATTATTCTCACTGTTTCTGGAAATTGTATATGTCAAAAATATACATGTATATGTAGCTTGTACAAGTCACATTTAGCTTTTTACTTGTTTGTAGGTGCTCATTAGAACCGCCTTGTCATGGTGGTTCTAACTAGTACCCACAATTTATGTTTGTAGCAAAATAAGGAAAAGAGGTGGTCAGGAAAAAGTCACATGAAAAAAAGTCACGGAAACTAAGTAAACAAGAAAGCAGTCTGAAGGACAGCCAAATCCCCCGCCGCACTTTGTATTTGTATCAAGGCTCAACCTTGTGACCTTCACCTGTGACCTTGACCTTATGTTGGCATAGTTTATTTATGTTTATGCACATCAGCTCACTGTGGGGTATATTTCAAAAAAGTTTAATGAGAATCATTCCAGGGGTAAAGGAAATATGGAACTGACACAAAATTCAAAGTTTCAAACTCATGATCTTCAACCATGACCTTGACCTTAAGTCGGCATGGTTCATTTATAGGTTCTGCACACCAGCTCTCTGAGACGAATAATTGACCAAAGTTTAATGAAAATCTATCAAAGGGTTCAGGTGATATGGAGCGGACAAGAAAGTGTTACGGACAGACAGATGGACGGATGGATGGATGGACTGACAGACGGACGGACGGACATGGGTTCTGCACATCAGCTCACTGAGAAGAATATTTGACCAAAGTAAATGAAAATCCTTCCAAGGGTAAAGGAGATATGGAACCGACACCAAATTCGAAGTTTCAAACTTGTGACCTTCAACAGTGACCTTGAACTTAAGTCGGCATGGTTCATTTATGGGTTCTGCACACCAGCTCACTGAGACGAATAATTGACCAAAGTTTAATGAAAATCTATCAAAGGGTTCAGGAGATATGGAGCGGACAAAAAAGTGTTACGGACAGAAAGACGCACGGACAGACGGACTGACAGACGGACGGACGGACATGGGTTCTGCATATCAGCTCACTGAGAAGACTATTTGACCAGCGTTTAATGAAAATCATTCCAAGGGTAAAGGAGATATGGAACGGACACAAAATTCCAATTTTCAAACTCGTGACCTTCAACTGTGACCTTGACCTTGAGTCGGCATGGTTCATTTATGGGTTCTGCACACCAGCTCACTGAGACGAATATGAGCAAAGTTTAATGAAAATCTATCAAAGGGTTCAGGAGATATGGAGCAGACAAGAAAGTGTTACAGACAGACGGACGGACGGACAGACGGACGTCTCTACGAATGGATACTTAAGTGGCTAGGCGTCAGCATATTGACTACTTAAGCGGTAAATTCGCTTAAGCGGCAAGCCAACTAATAGCAAATTTTTGCCACTTAAGTACCAAAATAACGGAATAAAGTCCATTTGGACTCACGAATATGTACTTAAGTGTCAAATTGTCAAAATTTTTTGCCCCCTAAATGTCGTTTCGTTGGTGCGGACAGACGGACGGACGGACGGACGGACAGACGGACAGACAAAGGCCATTCCTATAATCCCCGCTCCGCTTCCTGGCGGGGGATTAAAAAAGTCACAGGAAGAAAAGTCGCAAATAAGAAATACAGAAATAGAGATGTTGTCAATAAATGAAAATAATGACAACACCTACAAACCCAAATGTCCTGCTAAACACGGATATGTCTTATATTTCAAACAATGAAGAACAGATGAAGCCATCTGATCAGGATCTTCATTGTTTGTCATTCAGTTTATGAATTTTGCGCAATAATTTGCATCAAATAATCTGTTTGGTTGATAATCGGTAGTGGGTGTGGCATATATAAATATTCAGCAGGTCATGGGTTAAATGGAGGGGTAGCCCCTATGTGCTCTTGGCGCCCGGTCACCTTAAAAAAAAATCAGGTTAAATGGATGTTCATCACGGAAACACGCCTATATAATTTTGACCCCCTTGAACCCCAATTTTATATAGTAAAACTGGGGTTTACACGGATAAACCTTATTTTTCTTATTGGTAAAATTTTCACAATACATGTATTTGAATATCATCACGTAAGCACATCTTTATAATTTGACCCCCTTGAACCCCACTTGTATATACTAAAACTGAGGTTTTCAGGGGTAAACCTTATTTTTCTTGCACACCAGACAAGGAAATCCGTGATTTTACCCTGGGATAGAAATTTATGTTCTGACCCTGGTGTTCCGACCCAGGCAACTGACATAAATGCGCTTCAATTCTATTCAACTGCCGGAACTACTTCCGCACTACTTTTATTTTGTAACCAATATACATGTGCGAGCTGTCAAAACTAACCGGAGGTGTTGTGCAAGAAAAAGAATCCAATATGGGGTTCTGTTATAGATGGGCGTTTCCAACCCTCAGGATGACCGTGCTGAGCGGAACCTCGGCGTAGCCTCGGTTCCGCTCAGCACGGTCATCCCTCGGGTTGGAAACGCTCATCTACAACAGAACCCCATATCAGATTCTTATATTCTTATTTCTGCTCACAATCTATATTTTGAGCAGAATTACGAAAAATATCAGCATTTTTCATCTTAAAAGTTTCGTTTTTTTTCGGTAGTAAAGTTTACAATGTATTTGTATAGGCGTGATTTCGTAATGTAAGGTGGTGGAAGATTCAATTCACTACAAATGGTGGGTTAATGGGATGCGTACATGTATACAGAGCTCGAGTTGTGACAAATAACGATTAATGTTAAATGATCATTCACCAGTATGCAGACAAAAAATTCAAGACGTGTAATTGCTTATATTTATAACAAACTGTAAATGCTAATATTTAAAACAAACTGTCATCGATGCGGTTCTGTTATTTGCTTGTGAACTTTATTTTTAATATGTTCTATAAAAGGGTTATCCTTTGGAAGCAAGGAATACACCACAGAAGTGAAAATTATGGAGAGTACATGTTTTCTGGGCCAGACTAGCTAGTTTCGGCCAATTAGGCCCCATCAGTGACCCTCAGATATTTTCAAAATTCCACAATGGAATCAATGATCCCAAAGGACAAGAAAATATAATCTAACCTATGATATAGGGCAGGGAGACGTTTTATCGCCGCCACACATTCCCACTCACCAGCTGTAGTGCAGTTAAATATGTTCTATAAAAGGGTTATCCTTTGGAAGCAAGGAATACACCACAGAAGTGAAAAATATGGAGTGTACATGTTTTCTGGGCCAGACTAGCTAGTTTCGGCCAATTAGGCCTCATTTAACCCTTGACCTGCTGAATATTTAGACATGCCACACCCACCACTGACTATCAACCAGTCTGATTTCTTGATGCAAATCATTGTAATCAATTCATAAACTGAATGACAACAATGGAGATACTGATCAGATCGCTTCTGAAGAAGCCATCTGAACTGGATCTACATTGTTTGAAAGGTAAGATATGTCTGGGCTCAGCAGGACAAGAGTTAAAATAATATATGAAATATAAATACTTCTAAAAGGATGGGAACCTCCCATTCATGTCATCATTCCTCATTGTCAAAACTTTTGAATTTTGAATCATACCTGCTGTTCTGTCTTTGGCCAGGCCCACTGGAGCCTAACTATTGGTTTTCTTTTGCTTCTGTATTTCTGTTATTCATGCTGTCAAGCCCCTCATCATTTTTTCACCCATCACGAAAACACGCCTATATAATTTTGACCCCCTTGAACCCCACTTTTATATGGCAAAACTGGGGTCAACAGGGGTAAAGCTTATTTTTCTTATTTCTGCTCTAAAGTATAGATTGTGAGTACTCGTTAGAACCGGGTACTCGTTTGAACCGCCTCGACGACGCGGTTCTAACGTGTACCCACAATCTATATTTTGAGCAGAAACAAGAAATATATCACAATCTTTCATCTTAAATTTTCATTTTTTCGGCAATAAAGCATACAATGTATTTGTATAGGCGTGTTTTCGTAAAGTCTGTAGTTCTTTGATTTTAAGGGGAATGGTCCCCCTGACAGATTTTTCTGCCATTTTTCAAAGGGAAACAACTTTGTAGAACTTAAGGTTTGCTTTTCTGTGAGCCCAGACCCACTGAAAAAGGGGCCTACCCTTAAAGGAAAGAATTTGCTCCTCAGGAGAAATTCTTTCCTTTAAGAGTTGACCCTTATTGACATGGGAGACAAAATACTTTTACAGGAGTTGCCTCCCCTGAAGGTGTTCCCATTCCCCTTAAGCTCTCAGAGATGTAGCACTGATGCGTTAAAACGCCAAACAAATTATTGTCTTAACAGCGACATAACCAAGGGCGAGGATTGTGGCCATGTAAATTGATTTAAGTTCCCCACCCCCCTTCCCCCACCCACCTCAAGTCAAATACTTTTTAATGACTGTTCCAAGGCGGTTCTTTGGTCGGGGGTCTATTTTTGTTATAGTTTTTTTTTGTTTTTTTTTGTTGTTGTTGTTCTGCATTTGTATCATTTGCTGATCCTTGCCTACACTTCTGTTTTAAATCAATAACTCACATAACACCAAGGAATATATTATTAAAACCAACTCTGTGACTTTTCTTCCATTACTTTTTCCTACACATACCTGTGACTTTTTTGTGACAATATTTTCTGTGACTTTCTTACCTAGAGGACGATATGGTAGAAGTGAGCAAACAAAATATTACATCACACAAATGAAGCCTATATAATTTTTACCCCATTTAACCCCACTTTTAAACAGTAAATATGGGTTTTAAATAGGTATACATTTATTTCATTTTTCTGCCTAAAATATTGATTGTGGGTACTCATTAGAACTGCGTCACCATAGTGGTTTTAATGAGTACCTACTTTCTATGTTCTGTGGGGAAAAGTGAAAAAAATATCAGAATCTTTTATATAGATTTTTTTTTTGTGGTGGTGGTAAAACTTTCATTTTTTTGTGGTAAAATTTTCAATATATTTGAATAGGCTTGTTTTGTAAGGTCACATATATTACAATTATTGGGCCCTTCTTAAATACAGACGAGTCTTAGATGTGTGCTAAGGTCTGAAGTAAATCGTATCCATGTGAAGTAATGGCGTCCAACATGGTGTCAGAAATGACAAGTATTAGGTGAAAATTGTGACTTGTTTCTTTTCCGAACATAGATTGTGGCTGTTCGTTAGAACCGCCTTATTGACACAGTTCTAACTTGTACCTACAATCTGATTTTGAACAAAAATAAGGCAGATAATGTATACCCCCTTAAACCCTACTTATATCTATATAATATTGGGTTTAGAGGGGTCTTCCATTCATGGATTTGTTATCGTGATGTATTGGTAGCTATTATGACAGGCCACCCACTCGAGAGTGAGTAAAAGCTATATTTTTAACCCTTTTGGTACTAAATGGCATCTTCATCCTTATATATACCAGGAGTCCATTCAAAAGTTAAGGTTTGTCATGTTGTGTTTTCATCAAAAGTTGTTTGGAAAATGGCTTAGCGTTTTGTAAACAGTAAGATAAGATGCCGCATTCTGCGGCGTCTTATCTTGGCCTGCACTGTTTGCCAGGGTACCCGTTTTGGTTTTGTTTGTTTGTTTGATTTGAGGCTTAACGTCTCCATAAGCTCATTATGGTCATTTTGGAGGCGTTGCTTCCAATTTCGTAGGACTTTTACCCGACTTGAGATGAAATGACACCTCAAGCCCTACCGTCCAATGAAACCAATGGAGTTTGCACCACTTTTCCTGGACGGGTTTAGAATCTCTAAACAATTTACCAGTACTCATATGCTGTCGGTCTCAGCTCTGCGTGGAAGCATCATGCAGCCCAATCTATTTCTTGAAGCCCCGATGGGCGGGGGCCTTAAATACCCGTTTTGGGGTTTCTGGTACAAAATGGGTTAAAGCTCGTGCGACGAAAACGATACTACATGAAGAAGTTATGATGGAAATGTAGAAGCGATACCTGGTATATCAGGCACAATAGGAAAGAAAGTTGACAGCCTTCTGCCACAGTCGTATCCATCACACCAGCCGTGGGCCTGAGCTCCGTTGAGCAGATCAATATAACTTGTGCCATTAACACTTGCACGTACAGCCACCGGGGACAGTCGCCGTGTCTCGGTATCCGAGTCAAGACTTTCCATGACCATCATCTGGTACTTGGCACCCTGCAGACACTTGTAGAACCCGTAGTCTTCATTGTTCGGATAAACATGGTGGATGTATTCACAATCATCTGTTCCTGCTATACCTGGAAATGTTATTTTTTTTCTTCAAAGTAGGTCACAGGTCAAGGTTAAGGTCAAATTGTTTTGCATGAGTGGAAAACTCTTGTCACAAGGAACCTATGTTGACCCTTATCCTGCTGTTCATGACAACCCCTACCTTTGCAAACAGTGTAGATCTAGATCAGCTGGCTTCAGAAGAAGCCATCGGATCAGGATCTACACTATTTGACATTCGGTTTGTCAATTTCTGGGAGTAAATTACAGTAAGTAATCAGATTGGTTCAAAATTAGAAATGGGTATCTTCCTTGTTCATGACACATCGTCTCAATGCCATGCATGCATCTCTAAAACTTCATAAAATATTCCATACGGTTGAAGAATTATGGCCCGGACAAAGTTTACTATAAGGAACTAAGTCAAGGGCAGATAAATCAAAAACCAAACAAGGGGCCCATGGGCCACTATGCTCACCAGAGCTTAGTGGGGTGGGCACTGCCCACTGGCAACCATGTTTTTTAATAAACCATGGGTGCCGATGAAATTTGGACCCAATCAGCCTAGTGGCTTCAGAGGACTGATGTCGTATGAATGTGCTGTTGCAAGAAAACAGACGACAATTGACAACTGCCTATCCGTGGCAACCAATAAGCCTAAAATTATATGGCAGATAGACCATTGTTTAAGGGATATTTCCTTAATAGTTTTACAAAATATCTTGAAAGGCGTAAATGTCTTTTTCCATTTTTCAACATTATATGAGCCCCGGCAAGCGAATTTGTGTCTTCGAGCATTCCGTCATGACAAATTTTAACTGAGCATGCCCAGCCATTCAGAGGGGCCAGGGACATGGCTTTCTGCTGAAGGTTCCTCTTGATTCACTGCTTGTATGAACGAGCAGCGAAGGTTCTGGCGAGACTGCGCGGATGCGCAGGCTCGCCTGAACCTTCGCTGCTAGCATAGGCGATAAGTACCAAAATCGCTTGACGGGGCCCATATGTCTATGAAAACGCTTAACTTGCCACAGGAACCAAACTGCAGAGCCAAATTTCATTAAAAAACAGAAACCGTGCAAAGGCAAATATGGTAAATATTTGCAAAAATCTCAGCCTCATAGAGCATTTGGTTTATGAGAAGATGATGTTTTAAGTATTTTTTTTTTTCCATTTATGTTTGGAAACCAATAAAAATGAGCAGAAGTCCTTAAATCATAACGCAGACAGATGATTGCTTAAGGAATATTTCTATGCGATTTTGCCAAAATATCTTGGCAGTAAATGCAAACTTTCAATTTGCCCCGTTATAAGTCTATGGAAACTAAGTTAGTTGCCTTAGCAACCAAACTAAAATTAATTGAATTTTATTAAAACAAAATACCTGTTCAGGTAAATATGGTAAATATTTCAAAATAGTCTCAGCCTCCTAGAGTATATGGTTTCTGAGGAGATGAGTTTTAAAAAGTGTTTTTTTCTGTTCTTTGGGGACATGTTGGTTTTCATGGCAACCATTAAAAGTGTGCAGGTAGCCTAAAATCATATGGCAGATAGATGATTGCTTAAAGAATATTACTATGAAAGTTTTGTGAAAATATCTGCAAAGGCTTGGCGGTAAATACCATTTTCCGATTTTCCCCATTATACCTCAATGGAAACTCTAAGTTACAATAGCAACAAAATTAAAGAGCCAAATTTCAATTTTAAAAAAAAATACTGTTGGTTTTGGAGTGGGGATCTGTACGATTTCTGAGATATTTGATCTTTTATGATGTGGAGGGGTTGGGGCATGGCCCAGGGGACCCCCATGTTTGTGTCACTGAATATGAACAGGGACATGAATAGATATGGTTTAGGGGTGGGACTCAGGACAGTTTCTCAGATTTGTGGCCTTTGTGAAGTGGAAGGGTGGGACATGGCCCTGTCGCAACCCGGCAGACCCCGAGGTTGGTGTCACTGAATACGTCTTATCAAGAGGAACAAGAGTATACATGGCTAAGGGGTGGGGATTTGTAGGGTTTCCGAGATATATGGCCTTCTTATGAAGTGAAGGGGGAGGGGCACTTCCCCGACGCATCCCGGCGGCCTCCAGATTGGAGTCACTGAATGCGCCTTTTCATAAGGAACAAAAATATATGTGGTTTAGGGATGGGGATCTGTAAGGTTTCTGACATACTGGATCTTTTATGATGTAGAGGGGGTGGGACAAGGCCTCGACGCATCCTTGGGCCCCAGGTTGGTGTCACTGAATGCGTCTTATCATAAGGAACAAGAATATATATGGTTTAGGGGTGGAGATCTGAATGGTTTCTGAGATATATGGCCTTTTATGAAGTGGAGGTTGTGGGGCAGGGCCACAGCCCATCCCACGGAGGGGGCAGCTTGGTGCCACTGAATATGTCTTATCATAAAGAACACGAATATATATTGAGTAAGTAAGGGTGGGGATCTGTAAGGTTTCCAAGATACTGGGCCTTTTATAATGTGGAATGATTGGGAATGGATCGGAGCACCCGCGCATTGTGTTACGGAATGTCCATAATCATAAGAAACATGAATATATATGGTTTAGGGGGTTGGACTGAATGGGTTCTGAACAGTTCCTGTGATATATGATCTTTTATGAAGTTGAGGGGTGGGACATGGCTCCGGCGCATCCAAGCGGACCCTGAGGCTGATGTCACTGTATGTGTCTAATCAAATGGAACAAGAGTATAAATGGTTTAGCGGTAATATTGGGCCTTTTTATCAAGTGGAGGGGTTGGGGCAATGCCCCGGCGTATCCCGCGGGCCCGCAGGTTGGTGTCACAGAATGTGTCTTGTAATAAGGAACAAGAACATTATATGGTAAAGGGTGGGGATCTTAATGATTTCTGAGATATATAGCCTTTTATGAAGTGAAGGGGCTGGGGCAGATCCGGGGGGGGGGGGCAGTTTGGTGTCACGGAATGCGTCTTATCATAAGGAACAAGAATACATATGGTTTAGGGGTGGTGATATGTAAAGTTTCCGAGATATTTGGCTTTTTTGTGAAGCAGAGGGGTGGGGCAATGCCCCGGACATCCCAGGGGCCTCCAGGTTGGTGTCATTGCATGCGTCTTATCATGAGGAACAAGAATAAATGTATATATATGGTTAAGGGGGATCTTAATGATTTCTGAGATATATGGCCTTTTATGAAATGGAGGGGTGGGGCAGGGCCCGGGCGCATCCCAGGGGCCCCCGGGTGGGTGTCACTGAAGGTGTCTTATAAGGAACAAGAATGTATATGGTTTAGGGGTGAGGATCTGTAAGGTTTCCGAGATATTGAGCCCTTTATGAAGTGGAGGGTGTGGGCAAAAGCCCCAGCGCATCCAGAGGAGCCCCCATGTTGGTGTCACTGAATGTGTCTTATCATAAGGAACAAGAATATATATAGTTTAGGGGTGGGGATCTGTAAGGCTTCCGAGATATTGGGTCTTTTATGAAATGAAGGGGGTGGGGCAAGGCTCCGGAGCATCCCGGTGGCCCCCGGTTGGTGTTCCTGAATGCGTTTTGTCGTAAGGATCAAGAATATATATATATATATATATATATATATATATATATATATATATATATATATATATATATATATATATATATGGTTAAAGGTTTTGGATCTGAAAGGTTTCTGAGATATATGGCTTTTTATTAAGTGGAGGGGGTGGGGCAGGGTCCAAGCACAACCCCAGGACCATCAGGTTGGCATAAAAGCATATGGCTGAGAGAAGTTTACTCAAGAAACGTTTCTATAAAAGTTTTGTCAAAATATCTGCAAAGGCTTGACAGTAAATATCATTTTCCAATAATCCACATTATAAAAAGTAGAAGTGGAAGCAATTATCAGGAATCGATACGATTAACCCACAAGCTCCCATCAGAGACACCACAGGGAAAGAAACACAAACACGGAACAACATACCCTAATGGAAACATCAATAGCGGATATGTTATATATTTTATTATATTTTAAAAGAGATGTGGTGCATAAAACAAAACACCTCAGCATTGTATCGAATTACCCCAACCAGATTCAGGATCATTTAACTCCATAACTAGGGCTTACTTTGCAAAGCCTAGACTGTCTTAGTAAAAGGAATTCTATAGGCAATGTATTAGGAGAATTTGAAACTTTTTGTTCAGGAACAGAAAAATGGTCAAAATGGTCACCCCCTTATTTTGACATTTGACCAGCCCAAGTGACCTTGAATATTAGGTCAATGTCAACAACACCTAATCAACACTTTGTACTCTTCCAATGTTAAGTTCAAGTAAGTTTGAAAATAATTTGCCATTCAGTTTCGGAGATAGGCTAGGATTTATTGAATTTGAACATGCAAAATTAACAAAAATTGACGATGTTCTTAAAATAGTTGCTGCAGATGGAGTATTTTACTTTAGACGAAGAAAATTTACGTAGGAATTTACCCAATACATTTGTCTAACAAACAGAGGAAATAATGAGTAGGTGTGATCTATTTTAAAAAAGGAACAGGTCAAAAAACATGATACCTCAGATTTATGCTGAATTACCCCACACACTTTCATTATCATGTTTCTCAATAACTAGGGTTTACGTTACAAAACCAATACTATTTTAGTAAATGAGACACTATATGCAATATATCAGGAGAAAATAATGACTTTAGTTTCAGGGCAGGAAAAGGGCATTATGGGCACCACCCCCCCCCCCCCCCCCCCCCCCACTTAACGATATTTTTCTCCTTTTAACTCTGGCAGCCATTTTGTTCATCCAAGCACCACTGTTTAAGCTATTTCGGTAGAAGGCGATCCAAGCATTATTCCTGTGAAGTTGGAATGAAATAAGCCCAAGGGTAAAGGAGGATTTTTTCTGTATTTAGCTCTGGCGCCCATCCTGTTTGTCAGAGCGGAACGATTTTAGCTATTTTGGTATGGAGTCGACTACGAATCATTCCTGTGAAGTTTGTATCAAATTGGCCCAAGGCTTCAGGAGGAGTTTGCATTTGAAGCAAATTTATGATGTTTTTTATTTTATTTTTAGCTATGGCGGCCAGTTTGCTCATCAGAGCAGAACTGGTTTACTGATTTTGGTAGAACGTCACCTAAGCAACATTCCCATGAAGTTTGAATGTTTTTTTTTTTATCTCCGGTGTCCATTTTGTTCATCGGAGCAAAACAATTTTAGCTATTTTGGTAGCGGGTCCCCTAAGCAACATTCCTGTGAGGTTTGAATGAAATTGGCCCTAGGGTACAGGAAAAGTTCTAGGTCAATTTTTTTTCTATTTTGCGCTCTGGTGGCCATCTTGTTCGTCAGATCGGAACGGTTTTAGCTATTTTAGTGTGAGTAACACAGGCAACATTCCTGTAAAGTTTGAATCAAACTGGCCCAAGGGTTTAGGTGGAGTTTGCCTTTGAAGCAAATTTACGATGTGTTTTCTATTTTAAACTATGGCGGCCATTTTGCTCACTGGAGCGGAACCGTTTTAGCTATTCTGGTAAAGGGTCACCTACGCAACGTTTCTGTGAAGTTTGAATGAAAGTGGATCAATGGGATAGAATGAGTTGGCGTTTAAAGATGTTTCTATTTTTAGCTCTGGCAGCCATCTTGTTCATCGGAGCAGAACGATTTTAGCTATTTGGTAGGGAGACAATTGGCCCAAGGGTTTAGGAGGAGTTCGAGTTTGAAGTAAATTTACATGTTTGTCTATTTTTAGCTCTGGTGACCATTTAACTCACTGGAGCAAAACTGATTTCGCTATTGTGGTAAAGGGTTAGCTAAGCAACGTTTCTGTAAAGTTTGAATGAAATTGACCCAAGGGTACAGTATGAGTTGGCGTTAAAAGAGTTTTCTATTTTCAGCCCTGGCGGCCATCTTGTTCACCGTGGCGGAACGATTTTAGCTTTTGTGGTAGGGATCCACCTAGGCAACATTCATGTGCAGTTTGAATCAAATTGGCCAAAGGGTTTAGGAGGAGTTCGTGTTTGAAGCAAATTTTCGATGTTTTTGTATTTTTAGCTCTTGTGGCCATTTTGCTCACTGGAGCGGAACAGTTTTAGCTATTTTGTAAAGGGTCGCCTAAGCAACGATTTTGTTATATTGAAAGAAATTCGCCCAAAGGGTACAGTAGTACATGTAGTTGGCATTGAAAGATTTTTTTTATATTTTTAGCTCTGGCGGCTATCTTGTTCATTGGAGCGGAACGATTTTAGCTATTTAGGTAGGGAGCCACAAGGCAACATTCCTGTGAAGTTTGAATGAAGTTGGTCCAAGGGCTTAGGAGGAATTCGCGTTTGAAGCAAATTTAGATGTTGTTCTATTTTTAGCTCTGGTGGCCATTTTGTTCACTAGAGCGGAACTGTTTAAGCTATTTTGGTAAAGAACCATCTTAGCAACGTTTCTGTGAAGATTGAATGAAACTGGCCCCAGGGTACAGTAGGAGTTGGCGTTAAAGTATTTTTTTTTCTAATTTAAGCTTGAGTGAAAAGTGTTGAGCAATTTTGGTAGGGAGCCAACTAAGCAACCTTCCTGAGAAGTTTGAATCAAATTGGCCCAAGGGTTTAGGAGGAGTTTGCGTTTGAAGCAAAGTTTCAAATCTTTTTTTTTAGTTTTAGCTGTGGTGGCCATTTTGCTCACTAGAATGGAACCGTCTTGGCTATTTTGGTAACATTCCACCTAAGCAACTTTCAGTGAAGTTTAAATGAAACTGACCCAAGGTTCGATACTTGCCAGGGTCCGCAATATTTTTTCGTGGAGATTGATCATGAAATCTTTTCTACGGTCATTCTCTCCCATCTGCTAATTCAAGAAGGGCAGTTGTCAGTTTCTGGCGAAAGAATATGCAGTGTACTGATAAACCGTTATGTATTATATGTTCTAAAAAGGGTTATCCTTTGGAAGCAAGGAATACACCACATAAGTGGAAAATATGGTGTGTACATATCTTCTAAGCCAGACTAAAGCTGTCCAGGAAGTGTAGAGACTCAAAAATGGCTTTAAGAAGTGTTGACTTGGCCGTTAAACCCCAATACAAACGAACAAACGTATAAAATAATAATGTGTGTGGATTCTCGTGGATAAACCACTCGAAAGGCATATTATATCTTGAGGCGCCGAGCGCTGACATTGCAATATCGATTGTATTTGTTTCAGATATGCATTGATACACAGATTTGTATAAAATGAGCCAGCGGACTACAAAAATGTTCAATAAAAGCGTTATCCTTTGGAATACACCACAGTAGTGAAAAATATGGAGTGAACATGTTTTCTGGGCCAGACTAGCTAGTTTCGGCCAATTAGGCCTCATCAGTGACCCTCAGATATTTTCAAAATTCCACAATGTAATCAATGATCCAAAAGGACAAGAAAATATAATCTACACTATGATGTAGGGCAGGGAGACGTTTTACCGCCGCCACACATTCCCACACACCAGCTGTAGTGAAGTTAAATATGTTCTACAATAAGACATGTGCACCCAGTGAAGACTCAGATCAGCCTGCGCTTCCACATAGTCTGATCTGAGTCCCCGCTGTATGCTCTAAGGATACCTAAGGGACATTGCTTCACCATATTGCAATGGAAGTCTGTGGGTAGACTATATGGATGCGCAGGCGGATCGGTGTCATCGCGGGATGCACGTCTAATTGTAGGTTTTGTCGTAAAATAATAATGTATATGTACCTGTCCTATTTCTGACTTCCTCAATCGGAATCCTGTTCCCCTCCAGGTCTGTCTGCATAGTTTTTGGAATTCTGTAATCCCCAAGCCCTCGCCGAGGGTCGCCATTATACTCAAAACTAGAGTCTGAAACAATGGACCCTGGTTCCCCAAGAAGAGTGCCATCAAGGTCTTGTAGCAGGGCTTTCTTCAGACCATCACAATCCATGTCATCACAGTCTTTTTTATTTATTAATCTGAAAGAAGACATAGAGAATTTCGTGAGTAGTCATTTTATCTGAAAGTTATGAAGTCTTAACAAGCCTTAGGTGATACTGAATGGCCACAAGTGAGCAATTCTATCAAATGCTTTTTATTTTCCCAAACACACACAGATATTCATAGGTAGACAAAGAGGGTGTTATTAAAATTTTTGGATCAGTTATTCAAAACTAACAAATCCGTTAGCAAAGCATAAAGTCAAGACTGCAACCACTCAATATGATACAAGCCTCATATTTTGTTTGCTGCCTTAGGACATGAAAGCCGTAACAAAGAAACAAGCCATTACAAGCTAATTCAGATATCAGTATTGTCTTCACTATAAGCAAGATGTGATACACTTGTTTCAAAAGTCTAAAGACTTTCTCCCAAATCCCATTTGTATGTGGGATTTGTATAGTTTAAACCAAAGAAACAAAGCATAGCTAGAAAGAAATCCCGACTGCCTGTGGTATTCAAACCTGGGTCGTATGATTCTAAGTCCAAAGCTCTAACCACTGAGTCAAAGTGTCGACTCCCTGACACAGTTGTCAGAGAGTGGTGATAAACCTATAGCTTTGCATAACAGATGATAAAAATGTGAGTAACTTTTGCATTGCAAAAGATACTCATATATTGTTTCAGTATAAAAATTCCATTGTATTACATATACATATCATCACATTTTGACGACGAAAGAGTCCAATAACAAATTGTATACTAGTGAACTCTTCCATTGCTGTATGTAGGACATGTCCAGTTGTCATATAAGGGGTGTCAGTCCTACTTTTCGGCTTTTATTCCATTTTTGATAGAAAATTCTCTCAGCAAATAGTGTAGGCCCTGATCATATGCCGCATTCTGCGGCGTCTATAATGCCGCGTCTCTCTTTGCAAAGGTACCCTTAAGGGGTTTCTCGCATACAATTGGTTAAGCTAACCATACTTTGAACATGGGTCAGAAAATAACACAAGGATATGTGCCATGACAAACAGCTCATATTTTGCTATCAAAAATATTAGTACATTTTTTTCACGAAATCAAAACCAAATGTATAGATTTTCAACCTTTTGACAGCTTATTATTTCTTTCAGCTGAAACCATATATGACAATGAAATCTACCACCTTATAATTTGGAGTGGTCAATTTCTAATTTTAGGGATGTCAGTGAGTGAGTGTTTCAGTTTTACGTCCCACCAACAGCTAAGGTCATACGGAGACGGGACCTCGGTTTAAAGACTCATCCGAAAGTCTGGAGAAGCCCGGGATCGAACCTGCGATCCGTGGTTTACAAGGCGAGTAGCGTAACCACTCGACCACGCAGGCTTCCCGGTGTCCTATGTACCATGCCACATGGGATGTCAGGGATGTTTTGTTAGTGGCAAGTTTTGCAAATATATATGTTCTTTCAGCAATATATTAAGTCCATCAATAAGAGTAGGTGCAAGAGTGATGACAAAAATGTTTTGTAAAAATAGGCACAGTGACCTTCTCCTTGAGCCCAGGAGCCCAAAAGTCAAACTTGCTTGAGGTATTATCATACCCAACATTAGTGAGACTTTGTATTGAAATATATAAATAAATGTAGGCGCTAGCGGGATGACAAAGTTTTTTTCTGAAAATAGCCACAGTGACCTTGAGCCCAGGACACTGAAAGTCCAACTTGCGATATTTTATCATACCCAACAACTCAGTGAAGTTATATTAAAAATGTGTCAATAAATGCAGGCGCTAGAGCGATGACAAAAGTATATATGTATGTACGGACAAACGCTATACCCCCATCACAACTATGTTGTGCGAGGGGATACTACGTTGATGTAATGGACATCACTCTTCACTCCACTTTATCTAGAGAAAAATGGGGTTTATAGAGGTATACATTATTTTTCTTATTTCTGTTCCAAGACATAGGGTTTGGGTACACGTCAGAACCGCCTCAAATATGCGGTTCGAACCGCCTCAATGAAGCGGTTCTAACCAGCACCCACAATCTATGTTTGGAGTATAAATAAGATACATATCACAAATTTTCACCAGAAACAAGAAATATCTTTAAAAACGATATGCGGCATAGAGTTAATTGGAAGGTTGTTTTGAAACATGAAATATCAGCTATGAGAGTCATTTAGGAACGATTGATTGTTTTGGGTTTAACGACACTTCAACCCTTGTGGGTCATTTTGTGTCGTCACCTAACCCTCTACCCTTAGCTGCTTTAAGAACAGCAGGTCTTGTCTAACCACGGGGGTAATACCATTTTCTATACCTGTGTTGTCGACCAAGCCGGTACTGTGTAAAGCTGCTGTCGACCGAGAAATACGGTTTTCGACCGAGCAGTACGGATGTCGACAGAGGAGGGTCTTCGATTTTGATGCACTTCACGGGGCGAAAACGTTAGTTTAAACATTTACAAACGAT
Organism: Lucinisca nassula; assembly: GCA_963580285.1. Classification (NCBI taxonomy): domain Eukaryota; kingdom Metazoa; phylum Mollusca; class Bivalvia; order Lucinida; family Lucinidae; genus Lucinisca; species Lucinisca nassula. The sequence continues at coordinate 33,535,668 of OY757019.1, forward strand.
ATCGGTGTATTAAAGAGACAAGCTGTTAATTGTCTGTTCACTTATAGAGAGTCGTGAGTCTTGTTTTGTTTGTTTGATCTGAGGTTTAACGTCCCCGTCAACACTGTAAAGGTCATTTTGGAGACGTTGCTTCCAATTTTGTGGAACTTTTACCCGACATTGAGATGAAATGACATTTCAAGCCCTTTTGCTCAATGAAACCAATAGGGTTTATTTGCATGGACGGTCCGCCTCGCACTGCGGTTCCTGGACAGGCTTAGATTCTCTAAGCGGTTTACCAGTACTAGTGTCGTGAGTCTGAAAAATACTATAAAATACCGGTTCTTTCGAAAAAACACTCAGTTTTCACAGAATATCATTAATCTAATGCTTTATGAAAAGTAGGAAAGCAATAAAACACCATATATATTTTATCTACCATTTACGCTTCAACTACAACGTGGGGTTGACATAATTCATGCACTCTGGGTGTTTTTATAGACCTTTGAAAAATGTCGGGATACGGATGTCGATTATTAGAAATACGACCGTCGATGGTATCCTAGTCTGATTGATACGGCTGTCGACGAAATATAAAAACTACATTTCATGTACTGCTGTTAAAATACATGGTTTAGTCTATGATTATTACTGAAATCTGCACTATTAGGCAGATTTCACTGGGAGCCATGAAGAAAAATGTATGTTTTGTGCGAACTGGTGTCTTAAAGTCGCAACAATCACCAAGAATAACTCCATCCTTAACTCTCCCATATTTGGTTTACACAACAGGCTACAAGGCTGGTCACTGATGTAAACACTTGAACATGTAAATGCAAAATCAGATTGAAATTAAACTGCAAAAAAATGTTGTAAACCTGTGCAAATGCTCTTGAAGAATGATGTCGGGCGCTTGAAGATTAAATGCTTAAACATTTCAAATTAATGGATATCATTAATTCATATCGATTTATGGATATCCTTAATTCGATGTATGGATATCCATTATTCCTCTGATTTATGGATATGCATAATTCGAATTATGGATATCTATAATTCGATTGATGGATATCCATAATTCAGATCGATTTATGGATATCCATAGATCACCGCCAAAGCTTTTGGTTTAATGATTTCTCCCTAAAACACGTGATTGTTTATTGTAAAAATCTTCAAAATCTTCAAGGTCTTTATCATCGCTGGAAGATGATGACCGGTCAAAGGGACCTGTCTGCCGTGCAGCCTTTTCAGCCCGTAAGGCTTCCAAAGCAACGGACGGCATACGCTGAACGCCCGCCATGTGTGCAGTCAAATATCGGAACCATCCGCAAGATCTGGAAATTCTGGCCAACGCATCCGGTCCCTCTGGAATCATCTCCATGAGGACTGCGCACCTAATCGGACGTAAGATTATAAAGATCCAAACATGCAATCCGTGCATGCTTTCTGGAGAAAAATGCACATTTTCGCTATATGTAGTACTAAAATATATCCATATAACACTCTATTTGACGGCCCCTGCTCATCGGGGCTTGAAGAAATAGATGGGCTGCATGATGCTTCCACGCAGAGCTGAAACCGACACGCACACGAGTACTGGTAAAGCGCTCGGGGGATCTAAACCTGTCCAGGCAAAGCGGTACGAGTCGGCCCGTCCATGATTATAAACCCTATTGGTTCATTTGGGCAGCAGGGCTTGAGATGCCATTTCATCTCAAAGTCGGATAAAAGTCACACAAAATTGGAAGCAACGTCTCCAAAATGACCTTTACAGAGTTGACGGGGACGTTAACTCTCAAATCAAACAAACAAATACTCTACTTGAGGTGTATGGAGTACAAAGCAGATTCAGATATATATCCTGGCCCCCGCCCACTGGGGCTTGGAAAAATAGATTTGGCTGCATGAGCTGAGAGGACTTGTTAATCGTTTAGAAGGTCTAAGTCTGTCCAAACAAAGTCGTGCGAGTCAATGGGCGACAGGGATTGAGATTTTTGTTTGTTTGTTTGTTTGTATTTGAGTTTAACGGCCCAGTCAACACTAATTTAGGTCATTTTTAAGCCCGTCAGTTTAACTATCCACACTTTTCCTGGGCAGGCTTATACGTAAGCAGTTAACCAGTACAGTGTACATTCTTTCACCTGAAACTGACAACTGCCCTTCTTGAAACAGCGGGAGAGAATAACTGTAGAAGATATTTCATGATCAATCTTCATGAAAGAATATTGCCGACCCCGGCAGGTATCGAACCCGCTTCCTCCTGATCACCAGCAAGACGCGCATCCGACTGAGCTACCGAAGCCGGCGCGTTTGAGATGTCATTTAATCTCAATGAAGGCTTAATGACCAACATAACTGGAATAATTGATATCCATAATTCGATTAATGGATATCAATATTTCGATCTAAATTAATGATATACATAAATCGATTTATGGATATCCATAATTCGCTTTAAGCGTATCCATAATTTGATTTATGGATATCCATAAATCAGCCGAATAATGGATATCCATAATTCGACTTATGGATATCAATAAATCGAATAATGGATGTCCATTATTCGATTTATATATTCATTAATTCACATCGATTTATGGATAAATACGGAATAAATATTAAAACGGCGCCCCATAAACACGCCTCTCAATGTGAAACTTTTCGCATGAAAATACTGAATTTTGCTTATTTCTGCTCTAAACATACATTGAGGGCACTCGTAAGAAAAGCCTCGACGAGGCGGTTCTAACGAATACCCACAATCTGTTTTTGCTGAAATTCGAAAAATAATATATACGCCTGTAAACCCCAGTTTTACTATATAAAAAGGGGTTTACGGGAGTCAATATTACATAGCGTGTTTTCGTGATGATTGAGATGATTGCAGAATGTGAACGGACGACGACGGATGCCGGGGCATGAGTATACTCACTTGCTGAGCTTGCGGCTAGGGTGAGCTAAACACCTAATGACCAATCTCATTGGTGACGGGCCGCCGTGGCTTAGTGGTTAAAAGCGCTGACTCTTGATCATTAGGTCCCTCACCGCTGAGGTTCGAGCCTCGCTCGGGTCACATGTGAGATGCCAAGTTCTGGAACAGGTCAGGTGGTTTCTCTCCGGGTACTCAGGAGTTCGCCCACAAAATTGGAAGAAACGTCTCCAAAATGACCTTTACAGTGTTGACGGGAACGTTAAACCTCAAATCAAACAAACAAAACAAAGCAACGATTGTTTATTATCTATCAGCCATTTCAAACAAACAAACAAAGCCTGACGAAGAATGCAACAGTTATTTTATTGTTTAACTGGGGTTAATTTCCAGTAAATCTGTCCCTGACACTCTCGTTGAATCATCGACATCCGTACCTAGTAACGGCGACAACTGTACCCCGCAAACTTTCACTTCATCGACAGCAGTATCGGTGACACTGTAAACAGTTCCACAGATGCATATAAAGATATGTTGACACACACATAAAAGGTTATCGCGTATGTTAATGATGTATCTGCATCATTTCGTCCTCGATATTCCAAGACACTGAATAAGAGCCACGCATTTCCACGGAAGTACTTATTTTATATATTTTCCCGTTTAATTCCGCTCAGCGTCAAAACAGGCTATTAGTCAGACTTCCAAAACACTTGAAAAAAAACAGCAAACTATTTCACAAACGATTCGACACCACAAAAATGGACAGACATACACAAAAATAACACATTTACAGCGAATTTATCGACGACCCTCGTCTGTTGACTTCCGTACTGCTCGGCCGGAAACCGTATTTCTCGATCGACAGCAAGTTTACGCAGTACCGGCTTGGTCGACAACACAGGTATAGAAAATGGTATTACCCCCGTGCTAACTGTCAGCAAGTATCATTTAGAAGCCCAATTGATGCCAGATACACGTCAAATTTGCCTCACTGAACCACCCAATTCTAAGGGCATATACTGTATATTTATGAAGCAAATTAAACATCCGCCAATTTGAAAACAATTTACATTAACACTGTCACCTAAATTTTGCGACACCTAAAAATGATACTGTAATCAAACCCCTTCCCCCACCCACCCCCCCCCCCCCGCCCCCCGCAAAAAACAACAACAAAAAAACAACAAAAAATAATTAAAAAAAACAACAAAAAAAACAACAACAACAACAAAAAAAAAAAAAACAAGGAAACGCAAGCGTAACGTCCCCTCACAACTGCATTCTAAATCCAATCTGAATATGTTAGCCATATTAGACCATTTGTGAAAGGCTTAATGCTTCTACGATCGTAACTGTGTCTTCTTTGCTGTTCACAAGGTTTTAAAGGTCAAGTCGATTGTGACCTTGGCCCCTGACCTTGGTAGTCCATAGGATTCATCATCTTTCCATGATGAACAGTTGAGGAAGGTCTGAAGCTTCTACGATGATAATGTGTCTTCTATCCTGCTGACAAGGTTTTTAAGGTCAATTCCATTGTGACCTTGACCTCTTACCCCTGGCCTTAAAAGTCATTAGGGTTCATCATGGTTTTTCCATAGGGAACATTTGTGGAAGGTTTGAAATTTCTACAATGATAACTGTGTATTCTATCCTGTTCATATGGTTCTAAGGTCAAATCCATTGTGACCTTGACCTCTGACCCCTGTCCTTGAAAATCAATAGGGTTCATTGTCTCTCCATGGGGAACATTTGTGGAAGGTTTGAAGCTTCGACGATGATAACTGTGTATTCTATCATGTCCACAAAGTTCATTGTGACCTTGACCTTTAATCCTGGACCTTGAAAATCAGAAGGGTTCATCGTCTTTCCATGGGGGAACATTTGTGGAAGGTTTGAAGCTTCTACAATTAAAACTTTGTTCCGGACTGACACACACACACACACACACACACACACACACACACACACACACACACACACACACACACACACACACACACACATGGACGCAAAGAACCGACGCTATATCCCCGTTACAACGTTGTTGCGAGGGGATAAAAATGGAATATAGTTGTTCACAATACATCAATATGTCTAAAGCATTTAGGTGGAATGGGAAAACGTGAAGACCCTAATCAAACTGCTCTTCTAACGTTGTTTCGAAGTCTGACTGTATCAAATTAAATATGATAATTGAATGGTGTTATCAATTAAAACATTGGTAATATCCGTGAAAAGCTTTAAATAAGTCAATGTCACTAGGAGCTTGCAAAACATTCAAATATGCATGGAAACCGAATGTAGAAACTTTGGGGGGGGGGCATATTTCTGCCACGAGGTAGCTAGATAGCTATCGCCATACTATAAAAAAGTATCACGATAATTTTAAGTTTCCTGCCAGATACTGTAAAACACTTATATTTGGCGGCAGCAAATTTTGGCGGTTTTTATGAATGGACCTTTTAGCGGATTTCTATTTTAGTGGACTTTCAATTTCAGAAATAAAAACCAAAATCTGTTGTTTTTAATGTAGGCTTGTGTGTCGTATGCATTCGGATCCTACACGGTGATTTGCAAGTCATACACTGCGATTTTAAACTGTTTTTCTTACTGCACTGTTCTTGTTGTTTGAGTGAATAAAATCAGTCCTGATGTTATTCAATTACTCAATAAAACAAGGTATAATAAGTTGTAGTTTTCTTTCGTGCATTCACTTTAGCTACTCAAAATGTCAGACTTGGTGTAATCACAGACAAATCCGGCAATCAATTACCAATAAGAATGCAATTTTGACAAATACATGTACTGTCAAGATGTGTTTGCTTTTATTCGTCCCTGTTGAGCACGCTAAATGTCTTAATAATTGACATGTTAAGCAATGAGAAAGACTTGATAAATTATCTTTCACTCTGGCTGGAAAGAATAACTTTTAGCTACGCTCTCTAACAGTATGCTTTTCTTCTAGCTTTTGACGTTTTATTTCCCTTTAACATACTTGCGATGTGTATTGAGAATAAGCTTTTTGCCATTTTGTTATACACTGTTTAATCTTTATAGGCGGTTTTAAATTTTGGCGGTTTTTTCATTGACCGCCATTAGCGCCAAAATAAAGTGACATCGAAATATAAGTGTTTTACAGTAACCGAAATTTTATTGCGAAAATTTAACATTATTATCTAGCTTTTTGTGGTAACGTTGCCCAGAGCTGCCACCAGGTAGCTAGATAACTATCGCGATAGTTAACAACAAGAGGGCCAATAGGTCCTGTAGCGCTCACCTGTGTACCAGAAAATCATTAGTGATGTTTAGAATGCCCATCGGAGCTTGAAGAACTAGATTGGGCAACATGGTACTTCCACGCACAACTGGAACCGAACGCAGACAAATACTGGTAAACAGCTTACAGGTTTTTTTTCCACAAGAATGGTAACCGTCACTACAAGTATGATACTGGAATATCTAATTGCCAATACTTTCGTGGAGTTCAGTGGCCTATTATTTCAGCAAACGATTGGCATACTAACTGTACACTGTTGCTTGCCGACTTGTTCTTGTACTCATATGAGGCGGTGTTTGTATAAGGTCTCCTCAAAGCAGACAAGAAACGCCTTGCACAACAATTCAATTTCACCTACATATATATAGATGATATTATTGTCTCTGAAAAATGCTACATGCTGAATACCTAAGCTATCGGCCCTTTGTTTTCAGTGAAGAAGTTTTTGAAGTTTGTTTTTCATTATAACTTGCACATTTCAAGTCTATAACAGGTAATGGGCCCATTGGCGTGACCAATTTTGACCCAAGGGGAATTTTTGGCTGGATTTCATGTCGCTACATACTACTAAATATCTAACCCTTGGGACTTATGGTTTCAGAGGAGAAAATTTTTGAAGTGTTTTTTTCCATTATCAGTCTATGGGAGCTAATGGGTCCAAGGGCGTGGCCAATTTTGACTCGAGGAACATGGTTGGCAGGATTTATAGACGCAACCACTTGACGTTCTACATGCTACATAATTAAGCTCTCGGCCCAGTGGTTTCAGAGAAGAGATTTTTTAAGTGTTTCCAATTGTAAGTCTATGGCAGTCTAAAGAGCCCTGGGATGTGGCCAATTTGGATCCCTGAATATTTGGCAGAATTGATGTCGGTGACGTTGCTACAAACTAAATATCGTTTTTTAAATATTGCCGTTGCTACTAAGTAAATATATAATCTCTGAGCCCTTTGGTTTCAGAGAAGAAGATTTTGACCCTTTTTTCCATTATTAGTCTATGGGAACTAAGGGGCCCCGGAAATAGCCCATTTGGATCCCAGGGGCATGCTTTGCAGGATTCAAGTAGGTGACCACTTGCCCTTGCTACATGCTAAATATTCAAGCTCTGGGCCCTGTGGTTTCAGAGAAGAAGATTTTGAAAGCTTTTTTCCATTATGAGTCTTTGGGAGCTAAGGGGCCCCGGGGGTGGCCCTTTAGAGCCCAGCTGCATGGTTGGCAGGGTTTATGTAGGAGACCACCCTGCCGTTGGTACATGATAAATATCTGAGCTGTGGGCCCTGTGATTTCAGAGAAGAAGATTTTTGTAGTTTTTTTTCCATTATGAGTGTATGTGAGCTAAGACCCCACCCCCCCCCCCCCTACCGGGGTGGTGGTGGACCATTTGGACTCAAGTAGCCTGATTGGCAGGATTTATGTATGTGGCCACATGCCATTGCTACATGCTAAATATCTAAGCTCTGGGCCCTGTGGTTTCAGAGAAGAAGCTTTTTGAAGCTTTTTCCCATTATGAGTCTATGGGAGCTTAGGGTCCGGGTCGTGGCCCATTTGAACTCAGGGGCATGATTGACAGGATTTAAGTAGGTGACCACTTGCCGTTGCTACTCGCTAAATGTCATAGCTCTGACCCCTGTGGTTTCAGAGAAGAAATTTTTGAAGCTTTTATTCCATTATAAATATGCTCTGGAAAGGGTTATCCTTTCGAAGCAAGGGATACACCACAGAACTGGAAAATATGGAGTGTACCTGTTTTCTGGGCCAGACTAGCTAGTTTCGGCCAATTAGGTCTCATCAATGACCCTTAAAGTATGCTCAACACTCCACAATAGAATCAATGATTCCAAATGACAAGAAAATACAAACTACAATATAAGTCTATTGGAGCAATTTGGACCCCAGGGGCATGATTGGCATGATTTATGTACGTGACCACTTGACATTGTTACAAGTTTAATATCTAAGCTCTGGGCCCTGTGGTTTCAGAGAAGAAGATTTTTGAAGCTTGTTTCTAATTTGAGTCGATGGAAGCTAAGGGGCCCAGGGTGTGTCCCGTTTGGACCCCATGGGCATGATTGTCAGGATTTATGTAGGCGACCAATTGCCGTTGCTATATTCTAAATATCTTAACTCTGAGCTCTTTGGTTTCAGAGAAGAAGATTTGTGAATCTTTTTTTCCATTATGAGTCTATGGGAGCTAAGGGGTTCCGGGGTTTGGCCCATTTAGACCCCAGGTGCATGATTGGCAGGATTTATGTAGGTGACCACATGCCATTGCTACATGCTAAACATCTAAGCTCTGGGCCCTGTGGTTTCAGAGAAGAAGATTTTTGAAGCTTTTTTTTCCATTATGAATAATGGCAGCTAAGGGGCCCCGGGATGTGGCCAATTTAGACCCCAGGGGCATGATTGGCAGGATTTATATAGCTGAACACTTGCCGTTGCTACATGCTAAATATCTAAGCTCTGGGCCCTGTGGTTTCAGAGAAGAAAATTTTTGAAGCTTTTTTTTCCATTATGAGTCTATGGGAGCTTAGGGGCCCCGGGGCATGGCCCGTTTGGACCCAAGGGGCATAAATGGCAGGATTTATGTAGGTGACCACTTGCAGTTGCTACATGCTAAATATCTAAGCTCTGGGCCCTGTGGTTCCAGAGAAGAAGAATTTCGCAGCTTTTTTGTTTTCATTATTAGTCTATGGGAGCTAAGGGGCCCCGGGGTGTGGCTAATTTGGACCCCAGGGGCATTATTGGCAGGATTTATGTAGGTGACCACTTGACATTTTTACAAGCTAAATATCTAAGCTCTGGGGCCAGTGGTTTCAGAGAAGATTTTTTTAAAAAAAATCCCATTATAAGTTTATGGGAGCTTTATGTTGCCATGGCAACCAGAATACCAAAATATCGCGAAACTGAAAAGATTATATAGATAATTTGGATTTTCCTGGAAATATTATCGCGATAATTTTAACTATTTTCTTGATATTTCCGCTATTTTAATAGCCTGTTATCGTTAAATAGAAATCTAAATTTTTAATTAGAGATCTATATAAAGATCTATATATTTGTTGAAACTGTACACATGTATGCGTTAAACTACACCAGAGAGAGAGAGAGAGAGAGAGAGAGAGAGAGAGAGAGAGAGAGAGAGATAGAGAGAGAGAGAGAGAGAGAGAGAGAGAGAGAGAGAGATCTGATCGAGATTAACAAAAGATGTAACGGTATGTCTTATAGTCTCTACATTTCCTGAAAGAGGAGGGTTTGGAGCGAAGCGACCATGGTTTGGGGTGAAAAACAGAACCTAAACGAATAGAAGGGGGTAAACGGGACAAACGTCTTGTGTCGAACGACTCGTTTTCATACAGGTTACGGAGCGGTACCACTGTTTAGTGATTCACTTTTTTATAGATATCAGAATTTAAATGGCGAAAATATCGTGATAACAATTCATATTTTCAGGAAACTTTAGACTTTTCGCGATAAGATTTGACATAATCACGATAGTTATTCGGCTACCTCGTGGCAATTCTGAGCACTATCACGAAAAAAGCGAGATAATAATGTTAAGTTTATCGCGATAAAATTTTATGTATCTAACAGATTCAAAGTTTAAGGAAGTGCCAACCTTTACTGAAGGTTTTATGGGAGGACATGGTTATGACAGGGTAAGCATTTTCTGAAAATCAAGTAGAATGTAATTCTATGATAGACAGGCTGCCCTCACCGGTTTTCAAACTCATTCAAGCTTTTATTCCTGACCAGCTAAGAAGATCCGATCTAAACTGAAGTGGCTATGGTGATGACAGGTTCAAAAACAAGAGTTTTCAAACTCCTCCAAGCTTTCTGCCCGACTTCCTTGTTTGTAAGTTTCATGAAGATCCGTTCAAAACTAAAGGGGCAGCAGTGATGACAATGTCGAAAATAGGCATTTTCAGCAATCAAAGGCACGTCACTCTATGATAAATGTGCCGTCTTGGCCGGTATTCGAACTCACCTGAGGTTTTATTCCCAGCCACCTTACATGTAAGTTTCAGAAAGATCCGATCAGACTTGGCCAGTATTCAAACTCATCCAAGATTTTATTCCCAGCCACCTCACATATAAGTTTCAGAAAGATCCGATCAAAACTGGCGGGGCTACGGTGATGACAAGGTCAAAATTTGGCATTTTTAGCAATCAAAGGGATGTTACTCTATAATAAATGAGCCGACTTGGCCAGTTTTCGAACTCATCCGAGGTTTCATCCCCAGCCACCTTACAAATAAGTTTCAGAAAAATCCGATCAAAACTGAAGGGGCTACGGTAATGACAAGGTCAAAAATCAACATTTTCAGCCATCAAAGGGACATAACTCTACGATAAATGGGCTGACTTGGCTTGTTTTTGAACTCATCCAAGATGTTATCCCAAGCCACCTTACATATAAGTTTCAGAAAGATCCGATCAAAACTGAAGGGGCTATGGTGATGACAAGGTCTAAAATCGGCATTTTCAGCAATCAAAGGGACGTAAATCAATGATAAATGGGCCAACTTGGCCGGTATTCAAACTCATCCTAGGTTTTATCTCCAGTCACCTTACATATAGGTTTCAGAAAGATTCGATCAAAACTGAAAGGGCTACGGTGATGACAAGGTAAATAAAAATTGATATTTTCAGCCATCAAAGGGACATAACTATATAGTTAATAGGGCAACTTGGCCGGTTTTGGAACCCATCCAAGATTTTATCCCCAGCCACCTTACATATAAGTTTCAGAAAGATCCGATCAAAACTGAAGGGGCTACAGTGTTGACAAGGTCAAAAATCAACATTTTCAGCAATCAAAGGGACCTAACTCTATGATAAATAGGCCACCTTTGCCGATATGCGAACACATCCGAGGCTATATCCCCAGCCACCTTGCATATAAGTTTCAGAAAGCTCCGATCAAAACTGAAAGGGCTACGGTGACGACAAGGTCAAAAATCGGCTTTTCAGCAATCAAAAGGACGTTACTCTGTGATAAATGGACCAACTTGGCTGGTTTTCGAACTCATCCGAGATTTTATCCCCAGCCACTTTACATATAAGTTTCAGAAAGATTCGATCAAAACTGAAAGGGCTACAGTGATGACAAGGTCAAAAATCAGCATTTTCAGCAATCAAAGGGACGTTACTCTATGATAAAAGGGCCGACTTGGTCGGTTTTCGAACTCATCCGAGATTTTATCCACAGCCACCAAACATATAAGTTTCAGAAAGATCCGATCAAAACTGAAGGGGCTACGGTGATGACAAGGTCAAAAATCGGCATTTTCAGCAATCAAAGGGACGTAACTCTATGATAAATCGGCGGCCTTGGCCAGTATTCGAACTCATTCGAGGTTTTATCCCCAGCCACATTACATATAAGTTTCAAAAAGATTCGATCAAAACCGAAGGGGCTACAGTGATGACAATGTCAAAAATCGGCATTTTCAGCAATAAAAGGGACGTAACTCTATGATAAATTGGCCTACTTGGCCGGTTTTCGAACTCATCCAAGGTTTTATCCCCAGCCACCTTACGTATAAGTTTCAGAAAGATCCGTTCAAAACTGAAGGGGCTACCGTGATGATAAGGTCAAAAATCGGCATTTTCAGCAATCAAAGGGACGTAAGTCTATAAAAAATGGACTGACTTGGCCGGTTTTCAAACTCGTTCGAGGTTTTATCCCCAGCCACCTTACATATAAGTTTCAGAAAGATCCGATCAAAACTGAAGGGGCTACAGTGATGACAAGGTCAAAAATCGGCATTTTCAGCAATCAAAGGGATGAAACTCTATGATAAATGGGCCGACTTTGCCGGTTTTCGAACTCATCCGAGTTTTTATCCCCAGCCACCTTACATATAAGTTTCAGGAAGATCTGATCAAAACTGAAGGCGCTACGGTGATGACAAGCATTTTCCCATAGTTAGTCTATGGGACCTTGTGGTTGCCATAGGAACCAAAGTTTTAGAGCGATTTCGAAAAAAAATGTCATCAATGCCCCACCAGAGGCATGCTACAGATGAGAAATGATTGAGATCAGCCTGCAGGATACAGAGATATAGCTGATCAAAAGTGTGGACGGACTACGGACGACGGACGGACGACGGACGACGGAGGACCCACTATACTATAAGCTCCCCTGTAGCCTTCGGCCTAGGTGAGCTAAAAAATGTCGTGATATTTTCCTGACTTATCATGATAACTATCTAGCTGTCTCGTGGCAGAAATATGCCACCATAAGGAACTTTGATTGTCTTTTTCATCATAATAAATCCGTAATTGTTTCCACTTCTTCATTCAAATAAATATAGATTAAAATACTAGAAAATTAATAAGGCATTGATCTGTCAGTACTACAACCATAAACAAGAGGCTCAATGAGCCTAAACCGCTCACCTGAGAAACTTAAGTTTTAACAATTCACAGACTTGACTACTAAATCTGCTAATAGAATCCAGCCCATTGACACTTACAGGATAAAAGTCATCATTATTGCATTGCATTCCAAGTTTGAGACTTCTAGCTTCTATAGTTCCTGAGAAATCTTTGACGAAAATTTAGCATTGGTCAAAATCGAGAGAAAGAAGAATGAAAGAACAGATGAACAAATAAGCTGAGAAAGCCCAATGTCTCTTACACAAAATAAGTCATCATTATTCTATTGAATACCAAATTTGATGCTTCTAGCTTTTATAGTTCCTGAGAAATCTTTGATTAAAAATTTAACATTGGTCTATTATCTCTATATGGAGAGAAAGAAGAATGAAGGAACAAATGAATCATACTAGCTCCAAAACCTAATGCAGCCTTTCCCCTTGCCCAATGGTGCTACACATAAAATTTAAACAAGATTGGTCGACTGCCTTCTGAGATATGCTTCATTGAAAGTGTGGATGACGGATGGACGGACGACAGACGACGGACTCCGGAGCCTTATATACTATCAGCTCACTGGAGCCTTTGGCTCAGGTGAGCTAAAATTCAAGTCGCTATTTCTGTCACATTTTCCCTACGTTAAGTCTATGGGCAAATTTTTTTGTCTCTCAAGGTCACGTAACTCCGAGGTCAATATTCCGATTCGGCCCAAAATCGAACTTAACCGAGATTTTATGCCTGTCCTCGTTACCTGCAAGTTTGAAGCTGATATGAATAAAAATAAAGTTGCTATCGTGGTCACAACGTATTTTTTTATGCTCAAGGGCAGGTTACTCCAAGGCAAATATTCCGATTCGGCCCAAAATCGAACTTAACCGAGATTTTATGCCTGTCCACGTTACCTGCAAGTTTGAAGCTGATCTGAAAAAAAAAATTCAAGTCGCTATCGTAGTCGCAACATTTTCCCTAATTAAGTCTATGGGCAAATTTTTGTAGCTCAAGGTAACGTAACTCCGAGGTCAAAATTCCGATTCGGCCCAAAATTGAACTTAACCGATATTTTATGCCTGTCCTCGTTACCTGCAAGTTTGAAGCTGATATGAATAAAAATAAAGTTGCTTTCGTGGTCACAACGTATCTTTTTATGCTCAAGGGCAGGTAACTCCAAGGCAAATAATCTGATTCGGCCCAAAATCGAAATTAACCGAGATTTTATGTTTGTCCTCGTTACCTGCAAGTTTGAAGCTGATCTGAAAAAAATTCAAGTCGCTATCGTAGTCACAACATTTTCCCTATGTAAAGTCTATGGGCAAATTTTTTGTCGCTCAAGGTCATGTAACTCCGAGGTCAATATTCCGATTCGAACTTAACTGAGATTTTATGCCTGTCCACGTTACCTGCAAGTTTGAAGCTGATCTGAATAAAAATAAAGTTGCTATCGTGGTCACAACGTATTTTTTCATGCTCAAGGGCAGGTAACTCCAAGGCAAATAATCCGATTCGGTCCAAAATCTAATTTAACCGAGATTTTATGTCTGTCCTCGTTACCTGCAAGTTTGAAGCTAATCTGAAAAAATTCAAGTCGCTATCGTAGTCACAACATTTTCCCTATGTTAAGTCTATGGGCAAATTTTTTGTCGCTCAAGGTCACGTAACTCCGAGGTCAATATTCCGATTCTGCCAAAAATCGAACTTAACCGAGATTTTATGCCTGTCCTCGTTACCTGCAAGTTTGAAGCTGATCTGAATAAAAATAAAGTTGCTATCGTGGTCACAACGTATTTTTTCATGCTCAAGGGTAGGTAAGTTCAAGGCAATTAATCCGATTCGGCCCAAAATCGAACTTAACCGTGATTTTATGTCTGTCCTCATTACCTGCAAGTTTGAAGCTGATCTGAAAAAAATTCAAGTCGTTATCGTAGTCACAACATTTTCCCTATGTTAAGTCTATGGGCAATTTTTTTGTCGCTCAAGGTCACGTAACTCCGAGGTCAATATTCCGATTCGGCCCAAAATCGAACTTAACCGAGATTTTATGCCTGTCCTCGTTAGTGAATGATCCAATTCTTCAAGTTATCGAAGTTGACTGAAATTTCAAGCCTGTCCTGGTAATCTGCAACAATAAAGCCAATCCAAAAAAAATTGAAGCCGCTATGGTGATGACAACATTCTCACCATGTTACGTCTACAGGAAATTTTTTAGTCGCTCAAGGGCAAGTAACTCCTGAGTGAATTATCTGATTCGGTCCAAAATCGAACTTGACCGAGATTTTATGCCTGTCCTTATTATCTGCAAGAATGAAGTCGATCAGAAAAAAAATTGACGGAGCTAGAGTGATGACAAGCTTTTTCCTATGTTAAGTCTATGGGAGCTATATGTTGCCATGGTAACCAGAGTTCCATTCAGATCTGCATGAAAACCTTATGCAGTCTTTCCACTTGCCCAATAATGTTACACATGAAATTTGATCAAAGTCGGCCAAGTAGTCTTCAAGATATACATTTTTGAAATTCACATTAACCCTTATGCAAAAATGCACAAGGGCAGGTAACTCCTAAGTGTATGATCCGATTCTGCCAATTATCGAACTTGACCAAGATTTCATGGCTGTGCTGGTTATCTGTAAGAATGAAGCCAATCCGAACAAAATTGAAGCAGCTACAGTGATGACAACATTTTCCCCATGTTATGTCGATAGGCAATTTTTCGGGCGCTCAAGGGGACGTAACTCTTGAGTGAATTATCTGACTCGGCCCAAAATCGAACTTGACCGAGATTTTATGCCTGTACTGGTTATCTGCAAGAATGAAGTCGATCAGAAACAAGAGGCTCAATGAGCCTAAACCGCTCACCCGAGGAACTTAAGTTTTAACAATTCACAGACTTGACTACTAAATCTACTAATAGAATCCAGCCAATTGACCCTTACAGGATATAAGTCATCATTATTGCATTGCATTCCAAGTTTGAGACTTCTAGCTTCTATAGTTCCTGAGAAATCTTTGACGAAAATTTAACATTGGTCAAAATGGAGAGAAAGAAGAATGAAAGAACAGATGAACAAATAAGCTGAGAAAGCCCAATGTCTCTTACACAAAATAAGTCATCATTATTCTATTGAATACCAAATTTGATGCTTCTCGCTTTTATAGTTCCTGAGAAATCTTTGATTAAAAATTTAACATTGGTCTATTATCTTTATATGGAGAGAAAGAAGAGTGTGTGTGTGTGAATTCGTGTTTAACGTCGCTTTCAACAATTTTTCAGTCATATCACGACGGTGTCTGGTTGCGGCAGGGAGCTCAATGCTCACATTTATAGTGCTGCCTCACTGAAGTATCATGTCCCAGACACATTACATGATACCACACCCAGTCACATTATCCTGACACTGGATCGACCAGTCCTAGCTCTATCCCGTAAATCTGAGTGCCAAACGAGGAGCAGCTAGTACCATTTTTAACGACTTTGGTATGTCACGGCCCGGGGTCGAATCCCAGACCTCCCGTTCCCCGGAGCGGACACTCTGCCAACTGAGCTATCGGGGCCGGTTAGAGAAAGAAGAATGAAGGAACAAATGAACCAGACTAGCTCCAAAACCTAATGCAGCCTTTCCCCTTGCCCAATGGTGCTACACATAAAATTTAAACAAGATTGGTCGACTGCCTTCTGAGATATGCTTCATTGAAAGTGTGGACGACGGATGGACGGACGACAGACGACGGACTCCGGAGCCTTGGTATACTATCAGCTCACTGGAGCCTTTGGCTCAGGTGAGCTAAAAATTCAAGTCGCTATTTCTGTCACAACATTTTCCCTATGTTAAGTCTATGGGCAAATTTTTTTGTCACTCAAGGTCACGTAACTCCGAGGTCAATATTCCGATTCGGCCCAAAATCGAACTTAAGCGAGATTTTATGCCTGTCCTCGTTACCTGCAAGTTTGAAGCTGATATGAATAAAAATAAAGTTGCTATCGTGGTCACAACGTATTTTTTAATGCTCAAGGGCAGGTAACTCAAAGGCAAATACTCCGATTCGGCCCAAAATCGAACTTAACCGAGATTTTATGTCTGTCCTCGTTACCTGCAAGTTTGAAGCTGATCTGAAAAAATTCAAGTCGCTATCGTAGTCGCAACATTTTCCCTAATTAAGTCTATTGGCAAATTTTTTGTTGCTCAAGGTCACGTAACTCCGAGGTCAATATTCCGATTCGGCCCAAAATTGAACTTAACCGAGATTTTATGCCTGTCCTCGTTACCTGCAAGTCTGAAGCTGATATGAATAAAAATAAAGTTGCTATCGTGGTCACAACGTATTTTTTATGCTCAAGGGCAGGTAACTCCAAGGCAAATAATCCGATTCGGCCCAAAATCGAACTTAACCGAGATTTTATGTCTGTCCTCGTTACCTGCAAGTTTGAAGCTGATCTGAAAAAAATTCAAGTCGCTATCGTAGTCACAACATTTTCCCTATGTAAAGTCTATGGGCAAATTTTTTGTCGCTCAATGTCATGTAACTCCGAGGTCAATATTCCGATTCGAACTTAACTGAGATTTTATGCCTGTCCAGGTTACCTGCAAGTTTGAAGCTGATCTGAATAAAAATAAAGTTG
This sequence comes from Lucinisca nassula, assembly GCA_963580285.1. NCBI lineage: Eukaryota > Metazoa > Mollusca > Bivalvia > Lucinida > Lucinidae > Lucinisca > Lucinisca nassula. The sequence goes on from OY757019.1 coordinate 33,552,851, forward strand.
CTATCGTGGTCACAACATATTTTTTTATGCTCAAGGGCAGGTAACTCCAAGGCAAATAATCCGATTCGGCCCAAAATCGAACTTGACCGAGATTTTATGCCTTTACTGGTTATCTGCAAGAATGAAGTCGATCAGAAAAAAATTGACGGAGCTAGAGTGATGACAAGCTTTTTCCTATGTGAAGTCTATGGGAGCTAGATGTTGCCATGGCAACCAGAGTTCCACTCAGATCTGCCTGAAAACCTAATGAAGCCTTTGCACTTGCCCAATAATGTGACACATGAAATTTGATCAAAGTTGGCCAAGTAGTCTTTAAGATATACATTTTTGAAATTCCCATTCACCCTAATGCAAAAACACACAAGGGCAGGTAACTCCTAAGTGAATGATCCGATTCTGCCAGTTATCGAACTTGACCGAGATTTCATGGCTGTGCTGGTTATCTGCAAGAATAAAGCCAATCTGAAAATAATTGAAGCAGCTACGGTGATGACAACATTCTCCCCATGTTAAGTCAATAGGCAATTTTTTCAACGCTCAAGGGCAAGTAACTCCTGAGTGAATAATCCGATTCAGCCCAAAATCGAACTTGATCGAGATTTCATGCCTGTCCTCGTTATCTGCAAGAATGAAGTTGATCAGAAAAAAATTGACGGAGCTAGAGTGATGACAAGCTTTTTCCTATGTTAAGAACGCTCAAGGGCACATAACTCCTGAGAGAATAATCCGATTCAGCCCAAAATCGAACTTGATCGAGATTTCATGCCTGTCCTCGTTATCTGCAAGAATGAAGTCTATCAGAAAAAAATTGACGGAGCTAGAGTGATGACAAACTTTTTCCTATGTTAAGTCTATGGGAGCTATTTGTTGCCATGGCAACCAGAGTTCCAATCCAATCTGCCCGAAAACAGTATGCAGCCTTTCCCCCTACCTCATAATGCTTCACAAGAAATTTGATCAAGATTGGCCCACTGGTTCCGGAGATATACTTCTTTGAAAGTGTGGACGACGGACGACGACGGACGACGACGGACGACGACGGACGACGGACGCCGGCTCGTGGTATACTAATACCTCACATGAGCCTTCGGCTCAGGTGAGCTAAAAAATTGACGGAGCTAGAGTGATGACAAGCTTTTTCCTATGTGAAGTCTATGGGAGCTGGATGTTGCCATGGCAACCAGAGTTCCACTCAGATCTGCCTGAAAACATCATGAAGCCTTTTCACTTGCCCAATAATGCGACACATGAAATTTGATCAAAGTTGGCCAAGTAGTCTTTAAGATATACATTTTTGAAATTCCCATTAACCCTAATGCAAAAACACACAAGGGCAGGTAACTCCTAAGTGAATGATCCGATTCTGCCAGTTATCGAACTTGACCGAGATTTCATGGCTGTGCTGGTTATCTGCAAGAATAAAGCCAATCTGAAAATAATTGAAGCAGCTACGGTGATGACAACATTCTCCCCATGTTAAGTCAATATGCAATTTTTTCAACGCTCAAGGGCACGTAACTCCTGAGTGAATAATCCGATTCAGCCCAAAATCGAACTTGATCGAGATTTCATCCCTGTCCTCGTTATCTGCAAGAATGAAGTCGATCAGAAAAAAATTGACGGAGCTAGAGTGATGACAAGCTTTTTCCTATGTTAAGCCTATGGGAGCTCTTTGTTGCTGTGGCAACCATAGTTCTCATCCGATCTGCACAAAAACCAAATACAGCCTTTCCCCCTACCTGATGATGGTTCATATGAAATTTGATCAAGGCCGGCCCACTGGTTCCAGAGATATACTTCGTTGAAAGTGTGGACGACAGACGACGGACGACAGACGCCGGCTCGTGGTATACTAATACCTCAGGTGAGCTAAAAAACGGAACATTTTCTAGGTTAAAATGAAAATGATGGGCACTTCAGTAAACTGTCGTGGTATTTGATATGCAAATTATTGTCCAATGAAATGGTCATCTCCTCAAACATGTAATTTTTATGACCAATGGAATAATGAATGAGACCTGTCGGCGGTAAGGCTAGCTCACCAGAAGTCGCGCTTTGACTCAGTTGCACAAAGGCAAATTTTCTGACCCATAACAGAAACAAAGCCACAAAAAAGAATCCAGTGCTATATCAATATAGTTATATCAAAAATATATCAAGAAATACAGCCACTAGAGCAAAGACAAAGTTGTTCTTAAAATAGCCACAGTGACCTTGACCTGAGGACCCTGAAAGTCAAACTCCCTTGAGATATTATCATACCCAACATTTGTATTAAGTTATAGAGTGATGATAAAGTTTTTCTCAAAATAGCCACACTGTCCTTAACCTTGAGGTCATTACCTTGAAAGTCGAACTCGATCAAGATATTATCATAAGCAACGTTTGTGAAAAGTGATGGCAACTTCATAAACAAATGTAGCCCATGCGGCCGTGACAAAGTTATTCTGAAAATAGCCAGTGACCGTGATCTCTACATCAGGACCCTGAAAGTCAAAACTGCTCAAGATACTATCATACCCAACTTTTGTGTGAAGTTATATTAATATCAAACAATAAATATAGGTGCTAGAGTGATGACACAAAGTTTTTCTAAAAGTAACCACAGTGACCTTGACCCTGAGGTCATGACCTTGAACTCGCTTGAGATAATATCATATGCAACATTTGTGTGAAGTTATATTAAATTCTGTCAATACATGTAGGTTCTAGAGTGATGACAATTTTTCTTAAGATAGCCACTGTAAACCTTGACCTTGATGTCATGACCTTGAAAGTCGAACTCACTCGAGAAACGTAAAGCAGTATCTATCACCATTCCAAGTCTCAAGTAAATTCATCTGAAGGCAACCTAGAAATGATCTTAAATCTTCAGTGCAAAAACATAAAAGTCCTTAGTCTGTGACCTTGATCCAATGTTCATGTTTGATGATGTTTGATGATGCTGCTGATAAAAACTTTTGACTAGTACCTATCACCAGCCCAAGTATGAACTAAGTCTATCAAAAGGTATATAAGTAATGAGCTTCTAAAAACTTTAACACAAAAACTTTAACATAAGAGTTCTAAGTCAGTGACCTTGACCCTAAGGTCATGGTCATGAGCGCTGGTGCTGTTGCTAACTATTTGAGACAAGTGTCTATAACACTACCGCGTATAAAGTAAATACATCTACAGATAAAGAAGAAATGAGCACCTAAAACTTTAACACAAAAACTTTAACATTAAAATTCTAAGTCTGTGACGTTGACCATAAGGTCACGGTCATGGGCGCTGATACTGCAGGTAAAAACTATAGCCCAGTATCTATCACAATATCAAATATGAACTTAATCCATGTTTACATAAAGTAGTTATGAGCAACTAAAAAACTTAACGCAAAAACGTTAACTTTTGCGTACCACGACGCCGACACCGGACGTAGCAGAATAGCTTACCGTAACTTCGTTCCGGTAAGCTAAAATGAAGGACAAAACTCAAAACATGACGGCTACGCCAAAAAACCTGTTTTGTCATCATAATGAATGCAATTTGTCAAACAGATTTGTTACTGTACAGACTTACTCCAAAGGTGGTCTTTGAATCAACATTATATAGTTGCTGTCCACATTTATCTTCGTGATGTTGCTTGTAGAAACCGGGTGCTGAAGGTTACTATTATCTGGATTCGTTGCTATGGCGAAAGCAGCAGGAAAGTTTTCAAAGAGGCCGAAATTCACAAAGGTCACATCTGAAAATAACCAGTTTAGTTGAACATTACCACATGTCTTAACAGGACATAGAAATGTTAAGAGCAGACATTAATTTTAGATTTTACTTTTTAAAGTATTTTTCAGAAAAAAATGCTTAAGTAAACCATCTGCCCTGCTACATCTTGTAGGAGATCCATATAGAATATTACACGGTTATTTTGATATCGGCCCTGTTCTCGGCCCGAGTTGCCTGTCTCAGCCCGAGCCGGAACGGCGAGGGCTGAGACAGGCCGAGGGCCGAGGCCGGGGCCGATATCAAAACAACCGTGTTTTATTCTTTTTATCATATACTTATTTCCGTAAATATGTTCTAAGATATAGTAATTCTAAGATATAGTATATATATGTTTAGTGTCTATAATAATAAAATGTAATCGGTGAGCCTTAGATAATTTCATAGTGGCGATCTTCAGATCTATATTTTATTATTAAAGACACTACCTAATCATGTACATGTATTTGGTTTATACCGCAATTCAAAACAATCAAGGGTTTTTTTTTCCAATAATTTAGCAAATTTAAGCAAAAAAATCAGCAGACAGTTTGGTATGTAAAACGACATTCAGTGCCATGGCGCGCACGCGTACATGTAGTTTAACGTGACGTCAACGAGTGCCAAATTTCTGACGTCACCACGCCACAGAGACATAGAAAACAACATGGACGCTCGAATAAAAGTTTCTAAGTGCTTTAAATTCTGTATGAAAAGCTGCAAAATAATAATTTTAGCATTAGAAATTATTTTCGAGTTTCAGACGCAACCGCAGTAGCAGTGCGCAATTATTCCAACGGACCATTTAAACTAGGAAAGTCGGAGTAGGTAAGAATTTAGCTGAAATTTATATAAAAAGAACTCAAAAATGAATGAAAAACACCTTTTTGGGCTTCACCAGCTATCAATTATTGTCATTTGAACATTTTTATGCCATTTCTCTTGTATTATCATTTGCAGGGCCGACAGGTTGTCTCAAGGGCGGGACAGATTTCTGTCCCGGCCCTCTAAAGTCTGTCCCGGCCCTTGAGTCAGCTAGTTAGACTGGGTAGGCGAGACGTCTGCCACTAACATAGTGAGATAGGGGATGCAAAATCTGTTGTCTCAAGGGCAATACAATAATAAGTATATGATAAAGTCCTTGACAACCTCTCTAAATCCCACTCCATATCATGATAACAACACACCCGTGCAACATAGTGCATTTTTTCACAGCTCCAAAAAGGCTATTTTTCTGATGAAAATCCATGAGTTTTGTCTTATTTATACTGCAAACATAGAAAGTGGGTGCTTGTTAGAACAGCTATCCAATTCTGTCTCACAAAATGTATTTTCATGGCGCATATATTTCGCCATAGATACTGTAAAAATGTGATGGTAGTGCTAATTTAGGTCTAACTGGTTGTATTTGATGAGTTTTTGCCACTATCTATGTCCTTTAAAGCCATGTAAATCAGTTTTTTTATTGAAAAGTTCGGAAAGAAGACTTGCAGTAATTGTATTTGCACAAACACAAGGAAGAATCTGCTCCATCTGAAATATAAGAGTAAGGTTTCATGGCACTAGGTCTATGTCTCAAACCAAAGCACAACTTCAAAATTGTCTCTGCGAAACAGCCCGCTGCAATATCCCGATAAGTTTTCTCATCCGTTATAAGTTCTAATTTATTGTATTCATGTAAAAGGATGTGAACAGATATATTCAGCTATTTTTCATGGCATTAAGGCATTTATATACACTTTCTTGGCAAAATGAGTATTGGTGCTATTTAGGCATAACTCTGTGCATTTTAGGTTTAAATTGTGCCAAAGACATTGGAGAAGAACCACTTATGCAAACCGGTGTCTGGGTTCCATTCCAGAAAGGGGTAACCTTTGCGCTTTTCAAACACATATAGTTTGCTCAGCTTTCATTGTTGAATCTGAAAGCGATAATTATTTTGCAAACTTGAACGAAACTTTGTGATGAATTTTTATAATACATGACTAAATTATGAGATATGACCTAAATTTCTATTTGGCAATTCTTTTGATGCATCATAAAGAAAATAAGGGTTTGGTATAGGTAGCATTGTGCTAAATACTAGGAGGTGCCGGGTTTTATCACTTTTGGACAGAGCTTTTAGTTGCGATCTAAATACCAGACGTGCTTCCATTGGATATATATTCCATATTTTATTCAATGTGAGAAAATGGAAGGTATAAGAGATTAAAATGATGCATGTTTTATTAATATATCTGCAAGCTCAAAGAAATTGTTGCTGATTTTATATGGTCACCCCTCTTTTAAAAATGTTGGTTTGTTTTTTACTCCGTTCTAGTAGGTAAACAAACATGGTTGTCTGTAGCTTGAACAGGAGCAGATGAACATGCGGATTTTTTCTCATTAACTTGTTATGCTAGGGTGGCTCTATAAACAAGTAAGGTTTGAAAAGTTTTGTATGTGTAGTTTTTGTGGGAGCAGGTCAAAGATTACTATTGACGCCTATGGAAAATGTTTAGTGGTAAGCTCCCTACTATCTTCACTTATTGATACCAAGGATCGCTTCTCAACATGATGAAGATCTAAGATTTCCAATGCACAAAGTACAAGTATACTGAGTAATTAGAGTGAGTGTTTGAGTTTTACGTCCCACCAACAGCTAAGGTCATACGGGGACGGGTCCTCGGTTTAAAGACTCATCCAAAGGTCTTGAGAAGCCCGGGATAAATCCAGCGACCGCTGGTTTAGAAGGTGAGTAGCGTCACCACTACACCACGATGGCTTCTGTACTGAGTTGTAAGTCTTGCACATAAAAGCCTCTTCAAACATGTATGTAACTGTGACAAGTACCCGCAATATATCTCACAGGTATTGGGGTTATGACCATCACAAGATGATACTGTCAGAGGAGTGGTTCTTGCGCATGGCATGCCTTCAATACCATGTATACATCTGTGCCAAATTCCTTCAATATATCTCAAAGGGTATTGGAGTTATGGCCATTATAAAGTTATATTGTTAGGGGAGATAGCTAAAACACGAGGGCATCTTGATCATGACACCCCTGCTTAGACTCATATACATCTTTACCAAGTACCATCATTATGGCTCAAAGGTAATTTGAGATATGATAATCACAAGCTGGCCATACTATTATATTGGAAGCGGAGATAACTCAAATACCATTGCACCTAGAGTTGTTGTTCTTAGGCATGAACCATCTCTCAGCCTAGTGTACAATTGTGCCAAGTACCATCAATATATCTCAAAGGGTACTATAGTTATGGCCACCATAGTGTTATATGGTCAGGGGATATAATTAAAACAAAACAGGGCCCACAGAGTTGAGGTTTTTGCACATGACATGATGCCTGGTTAACCTCATGTAAAACTGTATCAAGAACAATACCATCAATATGTCTCAAACAGTGTTGTTGGAGGTATGGCCTCAGAAGGTACTGATTTTATTTTATTGAAAGGGGATATAACTAAAAACATGGCACCCAGAGTTGTGGTTCTTGCACATTACACACTGTCTCAGCCTTGTGAACAATTCTGACATGCACCATTAATATAATCTCAAAGGCTGTTGGAGTAATAACTATCACAAGGTAGTCACTTTATTTATTGGAAGGGGAGATGATTAAAAAAAATCGCAGCCAGAGTTATGGTTCTTGCACATGATATGTCGTTTCAGCCATCTGAACAACTGAGCCAGGTCCCATCAATATGTCTCAAAGGGTATTGGAATTATGACAATCACAAGGGAGTCATTCTATTTTTTGGAAGGGAAGATAACTAAAACAACTATGGCATCCAGAGTAGAGTTATGGTGCCGACGAATGACATGCTGGTTCAGCCTTGTGAATAATTGTGCCAAGTATCACAAAATCAGCAATGAATCTCAAAGGGTATTGGAGTTATGGCCATCACAAGGTTGTGTCTACGGACGTAGGGACAGACGGATGGATGACCCTATTAGGTCGGGGATGATAAGAAAAAACCAGAGGATCATGATGGTTCTATATCGCGCACCTGAACTAAAAGATTTACATGTGGGTGCTGGGTCAGAGGATTTTTGGCCAAAGGTATATTATTTGAACAATCTTGGTAGAGGTCGACAATATAAGTCTGTGTCAAACTAGTGGGCGCCAGGGTGGGGCCAATTTTGGCCCCGGTATATAATTTGAACAATCAGAGCAGAGGTCCACTAGATAAAGCTTCATACCAAATATCAAAGGCCTAGGCTTTTTGGTTTCAGACCAGAAGTTTTTCAAAAGTTTTATCTTTGTAATCCTATGTAAAGGCAATGGGCCCTGGTGCTGGAGCATTTTAGCTTCAGGGGTATAATTTGAATAATCGTGCTAGAGGTCCACGAGATGAAGCTTCATACCAAATATTAAAAATAGAAGTAGACGCAAGTACCATCAATAAACAGGCATGTGCCGTCTTGTTTCAGACAAGAAGATTGAGTCAGGCCTCAGATTCTATGAAGATTCCAGCATAAAGGCTTTCTGAGAATTAGAGAGAATTTAATTTAATTTAATGTTGGTTATTGCCTGATACTATGTCTCTGGTCAGGCCCATCGTGTTGGTTTTCTTTTGCTCAAACATTTCAGTGGTTTGTTGCTGTAGAGTCCTAACCGTTGTTTCATCTCTGTGGTTGCTTGATTTTTGTGTTTTCGGAGATTTGCACTGATGAGTTATGAGGCCTTCTTGAGGACTAAACAAATTATTTGTCTAAATCGCGACGGAAGCAAGGCCGAGGATTGCGGACACATTAAATCGATTTAAGACCCCCCCTAGACTAAATTAGTTTCACTGACCTTCCAAGGTGGTTCTTCTGTTCCGGTTTATTTTTGTTATCATTTGTCTTTGAGTGAGTGTATCGCTTATATGTTTTGTTTTGGAAAGCTGTATGCTGATGAATTTGTCATCATAGCTGAATCCCTTGAGGAATGTGTGAGGAGGCTCTTAACTTGGAAATATGCAATGTAGGCAATGGAGAGTGCAGGAAATGATCTGTGGTACAGGTCTGGACCTCTTGCAGAGTACAGGCCAGTTCCCATGCGCTGTATGTCGCACTGGAGTGAGCAGAAACAGTATATTTTGAAATGGATGCAAGTTCTGTGTACACAGTGGGCTCAAGCACTTGATAGAGGAACCTGATTACAGGTGTACATGGTGCCAAGGAACTGCACGCCCCTTAGATGGCATACTACAGAGGGAAGTCCAAGTCGGATCCGACAAACTGGAGGTTGTAGCTTCCTTTTGCTACCTAGGTTATATATTCTCAGCAACAGGTGGCTGCAACCTTTCAACCACATCATGTGTGACCACACCCTGAAAGAAATTCAAGGAGTTGCTACCAGTTCTCTCTTCCCGGCATCTCTTGTTCAAGACACGTGGCCGTGTGTGTACAGCTCTTGTGTGCGGAACGCAATGCTCCATGCCTCCGAGACATAGCCATTGACAAAGCCTAACCTCCAACGTCTTCAGCGGAATGACAGGGTAATGATCAGACATATCTGCAATGTCAAGCCACAGGACGCTGTCAACATCAGGTCCAGTGAGTTACTTGAGCGTCTTGGCATTGGGGACCTGGACCTCATCCTGAAAGAGAGAAGGCTCCGCTGGTATGGACATATGGAACGCTCCAACGGTGCAGTGAAGATTGCCTGTGGCATACAGGTAGGTGGAAAGCGGGGTCCTAAAAGGCCCAAGATGACCAGGAAGCAGCTGAAAGCGATTGCAGAGAATGACAGCTTTCTACCATCGAACCTCATGATAGAAAAAACCTGGAGATCTGGTGTAAGATCTGCCATGCGTGCAGCAAGCCAGCTACCTGGAAGGGGGTCCACTTATGTGGACGTTGCCCATGTACCTACAGGTTAATCAAAACTCCGTTGATGATGATGAGTCGGCCATTTTATGGGAACATAACTGTACTTTTTGCTTTCGGCTTTTGATGTTACCATTAGGGTCTAGTTGTTTCATGTTTGTGTTTCTTTCTCTTTGGTGTCTCCTTTGGGAGCTGTGGGTTCTAATCTATTTTAATCTTTCATAGGTTGCAATAACAGACTGTATCCAGTTTGTAAAAAAAATATTGAGTCATTTAGAGATAAAGTGCAGAAACCATTTTGGGGTGTGTGACCTTAAAAAATAAGGTAAAAGTCACCAAACTCCATTAAGTCTTTCATTACGAAAACTCGCCTATTCAAATACATTGAAAATTTTATGCGAAAGCTGAAGCATTTCAGATGAAAAATTCTGATACGAGGCACTGTTTGCTAAGGCCTGACTATCCGAATATTTAGGAGCATTACCGTACTAAGAAATGGTGTCCTCCTCGCCAGAAAAAAGCATGTAGCAACCCTATCTGTCACTGAACAATATAGCTCACCTGCAGCAGTGTTCTCAGGTCATAGGTGGGGATATTGCAGATTAAACCTTTGAACAAATATCTATCATACAAAATATGAAAACATGAGCTCTTAAAAACTTAAACAATACACATTTCTAAGTCGGGTAAAAGTTCCAAGTCTTTGACATGACCTTGAGGTTATGGACAGAGGTTGGGTTTTGATAGAATGAAACTCAGAACCTGTATCTATCATCTTTCCAAATATGAAACTAATCAATCTTATCGTTTGGCAAATATCAGGTCTGAAAGTTTTAACATTATTTCTAAGCCTGTGACCTTAACCTTGAAGCCATTGCAAGGAAGGAGGTATGGTTAAACCTTACTTATAAACCGTATCTGTAATCATATCATTACGAAAACACAACTATAAGAATACATTGTAAACTTCACCGCCAAAAAAAAAACACGAAAATTTTAAGACAAAAAATTGTGATATTTTTCTTATTTATGCTCAATTTATAGAGTGTGGGTACTCGTTAGAACCGTCGCATCGAGGCGGTTCTAACGGGTACTAACAATCTATATTTTAGAACAGCAATATGAAAAATTAGGTTTACCCCTGTAAATCTCAGTTTTACTGTTTAAAAGTTGGATTCAAGGGGGTCAAAATTATACAGGCATGTTTTCGTGGTGTCAAATATGAAGCAAATGGACTGTATTGTTTGGAAAAAATGAGCTCTTCCACTTAACAATTACAAGATCAGTTTGTTACACACTAATGCCCCTGGAGAGTACAAGCGAAATATTATGGCCAATGTAAAAGTTTTTAAAAAGTAGGTCAACTGTCAAGGTTAAGTTCACGATGTCAAAAAATATGGCACTACTGTGGAAAATGAAAGCCCTATCACTTACCATTCAAAACTTATGCCCAATGTTAAGGTTTTTGCAGACAGACAAACAGATGGACTGACAGCCAGATCAAAACTATATGCCAGGGGCATAAAAATTTCTAAATCTGTGACCTTAACCTTGGACCGATATCTATCATCGTTACAAGTATAATTAATAATAGAAAATGGAAGTGGGGGCAATGATCAGGAATCGATACAATCAACCCACAGCTCCAATCAGAGACACCAAAGGGAAAGAAGCACAAACATGAAACAACAGACCTTATTGAAACGTCAATAGCGGAAAGCCAAAAGGACAGTTACTTTCCCACAAAATGGCCAATAGGCTATCCAAATAAAATAATATAATCCAACCAACACCCAAAGACAAACCATATAAAAATAACCGGCGACAGAAGAACCGCCTTGGAACGGTCAGCGGAACCGAATTCCACTGAGGTGGGGGGCTTAAATCGTTATGTTTTCGTGGCCACAATCCTCGCCCTTACTGCCGTCGCAAATAATTTGTTTAGGCCGCATGAAGGTCTCCCAACTCATCAGTGCAACATCTCCGTGAACACAAATAATCAAACAACCACAGAGATGAAAAAACGGTGAGGAAACCAACAGTTAGACTCCGATGGGCTAAGATCCATATCGTGACAAGTATGAATAAGATCCATCATTTGTTTGTTTGATTTGAGGTATAACGTCACCGTCAACACTGTAAAGGTCATTTTGGAGACGCTGCTTCCAATTTTGTGGAATTTTTACCCGACATTGAGATGAAATGACATCTCAAGCCCTGTCGCCCAATGAAACCAATAGAATTTATCAGCATGGACGGGACAACTCGCACCGCTTTGCCTGGGCAGGCTTAGCTCCTCTAAGCAGTTTACCAGTACTCGTGTGCGGGTCGGTTACAGCTCTGCGTGGAAGCATCATGCAGCCCATATATTTCTTCAAGCCCCACTGGGCGGGGGCAATAAGATCTATAATATGAGCTCTTAAAAACCTAAATGTTATAGAGGATCTTACACATGTGTTTATGTTGAATTTATTAGACGAGCTGAGGAAATGGAATAAAATTGTATGCCTTCAATTCAACAAGTTTAGTAAATTCAATAACACATGAGCACGAATGCAAGGTTCATTTATCAAATGGCATTTCAAACGCATTTTATTCACAATGGTTTAACAAAAATGTCAACATTCCGCCTAAGTAAAGGACGTCGTACATGTAACGTTATGGAGTGTATCTAGCTAATTTGCGTATTGGATTCACTAGTGTATTGTCGAATTTGTCCATGGCTTAATAACATTCTTAGACGCGACGTCATATGATAAAAAATATTCTTGACCATAGGCATAGGTGGGGTATATATTACTTTACAAAACTTTGAACATAGCAAATATTGACCAATTGCAGGCGGGAAACCTTGACAAACAGTGCAGGCCCAGAGCAGACGCCACAAAACGCAGCGTCTGATTAGGGCCTTTTACTATTTGCTAACAGAATAATCCGTCAAAAATAGAATGAAAAGAAAGAAGGCCTGCCACCTATATATGACAAATGGACTTTATGGTGACTTAGTATATAAATTCAGAAAAATATATAAAACAGCCACCAGTTTTTTTTTGCCTCACCAGAAATTAGGCAAACTCACCTAGTCTTTCTAACACTTTTAGGTGGCTTTCAATGCATTTAGGTAATAGCTTAGATCTATACAAATTATTTCTATATGATTTGGTGAAGATATACATAACGGTTTCTTGGCAAACCGGGGTGAAAGGGTGAAAATCCCGCGGGATTAAAATAATCCTGCGGGATTTTTTCTCCACTCCCGCGGGATTAAAATCCTATAAAAATATCAGGGATTTTTCTCCCACGGGAGAATTTAAAAATTTTAAATCTTGCTTTTAACTATCAAAATGGACCTACTTAACATTAAAATACATGCACAAAAAATATGGCTGCTACTGCTCTAATTTCAATTTCTCCCGCGGGATTTTTCTCCCATGGGATTTTTTACGGAGGAAAATCCTGCGGGATTTTTTTTATTTTTTAAAATGCTCTGGAATGAAGGTGTAATATCTCTTTTCTATTAATAAGGTCAATTAGAGAAGCTTACAATGAGTAAAGCATGAATATAACTATTTTTAAAAAATCCCGCGGGATTTTAATCCCATGGGATTTTTATCCCATAATCGAAAAAGGGATTTTTCTCCCGTGGGATTTCACTTATTTCCAATTTCAAATAAATCTGCTTTGTTTGGACAAAGCTATAATAATTTTGTCCATTTATGTATAAAACATGCATAATTTATTGGTTTAAAGTAACTAATATTGGCTCCATTGAAATTAACTCCCGCGGGATTTTTATCCCATTTCAGAGCACAGGATTTAAATCCTGTGGGATTATTTTATTTCTTTCGTTTTCTTTTTTGGCTGTTAACCCATTTTGTACCAGTAACCCCAAAACGGGTACCCTGGCAAACAGTGCAGGTCCAGATCAGATGCCGCAAAAAGTGGCGTCTGATCAGGGCCTACATGGTTTGTGAAAAGTTAAGATATTTTCAAAGTAAGTTTTAAAGAAATAAAGAAAACACAGCCTGACACCCTTAATTTTGGAATGGACTCCTGGTATATATAAGGAGGAAGATTCCATTTGGTACGAAAAGGGTTAAAATTTAAGAACAATGTAAGAAAATCAGACTTCAGGTCCTTCTTTCCAGTTAGTGGATTGGCCTTTCTCAGCTTTTAGGGTAAGTTCTGACTTTCTTTGTCCGCATCAGGTCAACACCCCATCAAAACACTTCTTTAATAATAGAAGCCTATAAGATCCAGCAGGGGGGTCCAAAAGGAACAGATAGAATGGCAAATAGTGTTGACACTGATCAGACTGCTTCAGGAGCAGTCTGATCTGGGTCTGCACCTATCTGTACCAATACTTAGGATTATCATGGTACCAGGTTTTCTTTCAGAGTTGCTAAATAATGAAATAGATTTTATTGCATATTATTATATGATCAGCCTTAGCAATGTGCTTTATGAACAGCCTTGATACAAAGCACATTACAATAATATATATATCCATGTCCTAAAACTTCATTTTATATCATACTCCAATGATTTCATTTTGTATTTTTCTGGTCTCTATAGTAAAAACATGTTGTGGGTGCTCTGTAGTACTGCCTCATCAATTTAGTTCTAATGAGTACCCACAATCTATGTTTTTGAGCAAAAAGAAGGAGAACAAATTAAACTTTAATTTACAGAACCCTGGTTTTCTTTACGAGGTAGGGTTTAGAGGGGTGTCCATTACACAGGCTTGTTGACCTGATGCGGACAAAGAAAGTCAGAGTTTACCATAAAAATTCTAAGAATTAGGACACCTTGAGGACTTGCTGTAATTCTCCTAAAATTAAAAAAAAAAATGTTTAACAATCCAGCAAGGAGTCAAAGAAGTGCCGCTTGTATGGCAAACAGTTTGAATTCAGCAAGGAGTCAAAGAAGTGCAGCTCAAATGGCAAACAGGGTAGACCATAATCAAACTGAAGGAGCAGTCCGATCTGGGTCCACACTGTTTGCCAAGCATGTCTGTCCTAATACTTATGATCAGTACAGTATCCAGGCTTGTTATAAACACCTCTGAAGACACAATTATAGCAGGTGCGACAATAAAATTAATTAATTCGTAAACGAGATAAGAGTGCCTGTGACCTAGAAAAAAAGGTCAAGGTCATCCAATATCTAATTAAATCTGCATTATGTTGTAATGATGCATTGTACCAAGTTTGAATAAAATTAATCAACTCGTTAATGTGATAGAGTGTATACAAACCATTTTTGGCAAAAAAATTGACAGTTTTTTTTTGGGGGGGGGGGGGGGGGGGCCTGTAACCTTGAAAAAAAGGTAAAGGTCACCAAAATCTAAACAAATCTGCGGTATGTTGCAATGATATATTGTACAAAGTTTGACAAAAATTAATCGTTTTGTTAATGGGATTGAGCCATTTTTTTGGCCCCAAACTGACTTTTTGAGGGGTCTGTGACCTTGAAAAAAAGGCCAACGTCAAATCTGGGGTATGTTGAAATGATATATATTGTACCAAGTTTGACTAAATTTAATCAATTTGTTAATGATAGGGTTCAGACAAGCCATTTTGGCCCCAAAATGACTGTTTTGGGGGCCAAATGACTGTTTTGGGGGCCTGTCATCTTGAAAAAAAGCTAGGTCAAGGTCATCATAATCTAATGACTGTTTTCCCCAATCCTATTGATGTTACTACGCAAGTTTGGTCATAATCCACCCATAGGTTCAGGAGATATAGTGCTTCAAACAGGCTACGCCAACGCAAATGGGATCCGCACAAAAAACAATGTCCCCCTCCCCTCTGATGGGGGGACATAAATATTTTGCAAGAAGATTGTCACCTTGTTAAATCTATAACAAAACTAACAAACTTTTATAAATCAATGTTCAGAAAAGTCTAACCACTAGTCATTACTGTAAAATATGACTGTCTGAAAACATATGTATTTCCAAAAAATATTGAAACAATCTCTTTTTCGGTCATTTCGACCCAAAGTTACTACTAACTTTCCATGTAACTATTGTTGACCATGTAAAAAAAATCCAGGTACTGATTATTTACAGCAGTGCTTGTCTTATTGTGACATCAGAGTGATGTGTAAAAAAGAAAAATCTGAGCTCCTGTATTGGGTTTATATTTAATTAAGCAAATGGTGTAGACCCAGATCAGACACAGCAGAATGCAGCATATGATCAGGGTCTACTGTTTGCTTCAAGTACAGAAATTTAAATATTAAACGAAACACACAAAGTCCCCAATGCAGGCCCGGCTTCCCAATCTACAATCAACCCACAAGTACTGTCAGTGCTTTGATTGTGAAAAGAACTCGTATCGATTCGGATTGCTGATTATATAACCATGTTATGGTTAAATGTATCTGGATCTTCACTGTTTGCTCATTCACATATCAATTTATATTCCAAAATTTGGAGAAATTCTGCCAAACATTTTTTCCATAATATGCTGGTGCAGTTACTCTGGGCAGGATTAGCCCCAAGATTCCAACAATTAACCACATGCTTTGCAAGCTTTTAGATACCACTCAGATGACTTGAGTAAACTTGAGATCTCACTGTCCATTTTTTTTTTCTAATGAAACAATCCTCTTTACAAGTTAATATCTGCAAGGCGACTTATTGATCACATTTACTTACAAAAAAAATAAATAAAAAAAACACTTTGAGTATCTGAATACTTTTGTAAGATTTTCTATTCATATTTACTCTTTTTTGTACCAAATGGAATCTTCCTCATTATATTTAGCAGGAGTTCATTCCAAAATGTAGGGGTGTCAGGTTGTTTTTTTATTCAAAATTTATTTGGAAAATGGCTTCCAAATTTTCGCAAACAGTGTAGGCCCTGTTTGCCGGAGTACCCGTATTGGGGTTTCTGGTACTAAATGGGTTAAGGATACACCAGATACACATTCTTCTAGGAGGGAAACACTACTATTAGTGACTTTCTGCATGCTTTCATATTCACTACTCCTATGCACTAAGCTTCTCTGACAATGGGCTCTTTTTTCAAAGGAAAGAATTTGCTCCTAAGGAGCAAATTCTTTCCTTTAAAAGTTGGCCCTAAAAAGGAGGCAAACATTTTTGGTGGAGTCTGTGCCCTTTGCAAAATAGCAATTTATTTCTTTTCGTCAGTGCTTCCAATCATTTCATTATTGAAGTGCTCCTTTGCACTTGTCACCTGTCACTGCAACAGGCAGCACTGCTATCTTCCTCAACATGTTTTTGCTGACATCTTGGTTTCAGAAATCATTAAACTTGTACTATAATGAAATCCATGGACGAAATCTGTAAAATATTCATAGGAATCTATTAATTTGCACTTGGCCTAGTTTATCAAGGGCAGTAACTCGAGTATGATCAGAAAGCCATCCATTCTCTCTGGCTTACAATATTAAATGTATTCATGTGTCTATGTCCCCGTAATTTTCATCAACAGTTATTAATATCTGACATTACATGATTCCTCATTCTTATCTTTTGTGATTCCTCAGTCAAATCTTTCTTGATTCTTCATTTATGATATATATCCATCATGTGTTGTTCATTTCAAGCTTTCTGAAGATATATCCACTTTCTGTTATTCTTTCCCGCTCTCCTGGTCAAGCACGAAATTATTGTTAAATCGTGTGAACCACAAAACGATGGCCAGATTCTTCACTGATTGATGGACTAGGTCAGACTAGGCTCAGTACATTTTGATCAAGCCACACTGAACACATATGTTTAATGTAATTCAGCTTTATCATGTGTGGCATTATTGCCTTTAATGAAGTAAGGATCCTTCATGTGTAGATGTAAAACTGGAAGTTGTACTTTCATCACAGATGAATGAAAGTTTGAAAGGGAAAAGAAGAGTATTCAGTTAATATTATGCTATCATCTGTCTAGGCCCCTGCCCATCCGCGCTTGGAGAAATAGATCTGGCTGCATTGTGTTTCAACGCAAAGAGGAAACTGACCACACCTGAGTACTGGTAAACCCCGTGGAAGCACTAAGCCTGCCCAGAGAAAGTGACAGGAGTTGGACCGTCCATTGCATATAAGCCTATCGGTTTCATTGGGCAACAAGACTTGAGATGTCATATTTCATCTCAGTGCAGCAGAATAGGCAAGCAGGTTATTTGTGTAAATATTCAATTAGTTTAAAAGAATAGAAAAAGAAAAGAACAAGAGGGCCATGATGGCCCTGGATCGCTCGCATGATCCATAGAGTAACAAGTGGGCCCCGGGTAGGGCCATTATTGACCCCAGGGCTATAATGTGCATAATGTTGAGGGGGGTCTAAAAAGGTGAAGCTTCATACCAAATATCAACAAACGCTATAATTTGAACAATCTTGGCAAAGGTCCACTAGATGAAGCTACACGCTAAATATCAAAGACCTAAGCCTTGCAGTTTCAGAGAAGGTTTTTTTTTTTTTTTATAGATATTTCCTACATAAGCCTATGTAAAACCAAATGGTCCTGGGGCGGGGGCATTTTTGGCCTCAGAGCTATACTTTAAACAATCTTGATAGAGGTCCACTAGATGAAGCTTCACACCAAATATCAAATACCTGGGCTTGTTGTTTCAGAGAAGAAGCTTTTTAAAGGTTTTCCCTATAAAAGCCCATGTAAAACCAATGGGCCCCTGGGCCAGGGCATTTTTGGCCCCAGGACTATAATTTGAACAATCTTGGTAGGGGTCCACTAGTTGAAGCTTATCTCCATATATGTCTATGTAAAATCAAAGGGCCCCAGGGCGGAGGCATTAGTGGCCTGCGGGCTATAATTTGAACAATCTTGGTAGAGATCCACTAGATGAAGCTCCATACCAAATATCAAAGACATGGACCTTGCAGTTTGACCAGTTTCAGAGAAGAAGATTTTTAAAGATTTCCCAATATAAGTCTATGTAAAACCAAAGGGTCTCTGGGTGGGGGCATTTTTTGGCCCCAGGGCTATTATAATTTGAACAGTCTTAATAGAGGTCCACTAGAATGGAAATTTCACACCAAATATCAAAGACCTAGGCCTTGTGGTTTCACAGAAGAAGATTTTTAAAGAATGTCCTTATATAAGCCAATGTAAAACCAAAGGGCCACGGGGCCGGGGCATTTTTGGTCCCAGCACTATCATTTTAACAATCTTGGTAGGGGTCCACTAGATGCAGCTTCATACCACAGATCAAAGACCTGGGCCTTGCTGTTTCAGAGCAGAAGATTTTTAAAGGTTTTCCCTATATAAGCCCATGTAAAACCAAAGGGCCAGGGGGCGGGGGCATTTTTGGCCCCAGCACTATAATTTGAACAGTCTTGGTAGGGGTCCACTAGATGAAGCTTCATACCAAATATCAAAGACCTGGGCCTTGCTGTTTCAGAGAAGAAGATTTTTTAAAGGTTTTCCCTATATAAGCCCATGTAAAATCAAAGGGCCCCTGAGTGGGGGCATTTTTGGCCCCAGCACTATAATTTGAACAATCTTGGTAGGGGTCCACCAGATGAAGCTTCATACCAAATAACAAAGACCTGGGCCTTGCGGTTTCAGGGAAGAAGATTTTTAAAGATTTTTCCCTATATAATTCTATGTAACACCAAAGGGACCCGGGGCGGGGGCTTTTTTGGCCCAAGCACTATAATTTGAACACTCTTGGTAGGGGTCCACTAGATGAAGCTTCATACCAAATATCAAAGACCTGGGCCTTGTGGTTTCAGAGAAGAAGATTTTTTTTAAAAGTTTTCTGTGTACAAATCTATTTTTGGCTCCTGTGACCTAGATGTGCAACGGACCGGAACCATTTGAACAACTATGAAAGGGGGCCACCTAAGGATCATTACTGAAGTTTGGTAAAAATCCGATCAGTGGTTTAGGAGGAGATGTTCTTTGAAGAAAAAGTTGACGCACGGACGAATGCACGCACGCACGACCGACAAAAAGTGATCCCATAAGCTCACCTCGACGGTGAGCAAAAAATAAATTGAAGGGTAACAAACCCAAACAAGAGGGCCATGATGGCCCTGGATCGCTCACCTGATCCATAGAGTAAAAGTGGGCCCGGGGGAGGGCCATCATTAACCTCAGGGCTATATTGTGCATAATGTTGAGGGAAGTCTAAAAAGTTGAAGCTTCATACCAAATATCAACAAAGGCTATAATTTGAACAATCTTGGCAAAGGTCCACTAGATGAAGCTACACACCAAATATCATAGACCTGGGCCTTGCAGTTTCAGAGAAGAAATTTTTTTAAAGATATTCCCTACATAAGCCTATGTAAAACCAAATGGCCCCGGGCGGGGGCATTTTTGACCTCAGGGCCATAATTTAAACGATCTTGATAGAGGTCCACTATATGAAGCTTCACATCAAATATCAAAGACTTGGGCCTTGCTGTTTCAGAGAAGAGGATTTTCAAAGATTATTTCTATAGATATAAGTCTATGTAAAACCAAAGGGCCCCCGGGCAGGGGCATTTGTAGCCCGAGGACTATAATTTGAACAATCTTGGTAGAGGTCCACTAGATGAAGCTCCATACCAAATATCAAAGACATGGGCCTTGCAGTTTCAGGGAAGAAAATTTTTAAAGATTTCCCTATATAAGTAAATGTAAAGTCGAAGATTCTCGGGGTGGAGGCATTTTTGGCCCCAGGGCTATAATTTGAGCAATCTTGATAGAGGTCCACTAGATGAAATTTCACACCGAATATCAAAGACCTAGGACTTGTGGTTTCACAGAAGAAGATTTTTAAAGATTTTCCCAATATAAGTCTATCTAAAACCATAGGGCCCTGAGGCGGGGGCATTTGTGGTCTCAGGGCTATAATTTGAACAATCTTGGTAGAGGTCCACTAGATGAAGCTTCATACCAAGTATCTAAGACCTAGGCCATGTGGTTTCAGAGAAGAAGATTTTCCCAATATAAGTCTATGTAAAACCAAAGGGCCCCCGAGCGGGGTCATTTTTGGCCCCAGGGCTATAATTTGAACATTGTTGGTAGAGGTCCACAAGATGACGCTTCATACCAAATATCAAAGACCTGGGCCTTGCGGTTTCAGAGAAGATTTTTAAAGATTTTTCCTATATAAGCCTATGTAAAACCAAAGGGCCCCGGAGTGGGGGCATTTTTGGCCCTAGCACTATGATTTGAACAATCTTGGTAGGGGTCCACTAGATGAAGCTTCATACAAAATATCAAATACCTGGGCCATGCGGTTTCAGAGAAGAAGATTTTTAAAGATTTTCCCTATAAAAGCCCATGTAAAACCAATGGGTTTCGGGGCACGGGCATTTTTGGCCCCAGCACTATAATTTGAACAATCTCGGTAGGGGTCCACTAGATAAAGCTTCATACCAAATATCAAAGACCTGGGCCTTGAGGTTTCAGAGAAGAAGATTCTTAAAGATTTTCCCTATATAAGCCAATGTAAGACCAAAGGGCCAGGGGGCGGGGGCATTTTTGGCCCCAGCACTATAATTTGAACAATCTTGGTAGGGGTCCTCTAGATGGAGCTTCATACCAAATATCAAAGACCTGGGCCTTGCGGTTTCAGAGAAGAAGATTCTTAAAGATTTTCCCTATATAAGCCCATGTAAAACCAAAGGGCCCCGGGACGGGGGCATTTTTGGTCCAAGCACTACAATTTGAACAATCTTGGTAGGGGTCCACTAGATAAAGCTTCATACCAAATATCAAAGACCTGGGCCTTGCGGTTTAACAGAAGAAGATTTTTAAAGATTTTCCCTATATAAGCCCATGTAAAACCAAAGGGGCCCGGGGCGGGGGCGTTTTTGGCCCCAGCACTATAATTTGAACCAGAGGACCATTGTTCCTGAGCCGCTCACCTGAGTGCTGAGAGCTTATGGAGCCATTTCATTTCTGAGAAGACGATTTTATAGGGTTTTTACCAAGTATTAATCTCGGTCTTGTGACTTGATAATGGGCCCATTGGTTCGAAGAAAAAAACCCGAAGGGTATACATGTATATCGACATGGCAGCCATTTTAGTAATGTGACCAAATTCATATTAATAAATTTTCATTTGTTTGTTCCTATAAGTTTTCAAGTGAAATTTGGCTACAAATGGAGTAGTGGTTTCTATGAAAAATAAATTTTAATTTCATCTGAATGACCTTGGGACAACGTCAGAGAATAATATTGACCTTAGTTCTATCCACTCATTTAGCTTATTGCATCTACCAATTTTCAGATCACAGGTTGCAATAATTTCCAAAAAATACACATTTTTTTTTACTTTCTCCAATACAAATGTATAGGCAACCAAATTTGACCTTTGCGTAAAACAGGTTATGGCCATCCAGGGGTCATCATTTGAAGAAACTATAGTGGGCCCAAATCCCAAATCCCAAATGCTACATACCAAGTTTAATGAAAATCGGCCCACTGGTTCTGGAGTAAACAATTTCTGAAGTGTTTTTACCTTATATGGGCATGAAGGTCATTTTGGTCATTTGAGCAAACGCATGTATTTAAATCTTCATTTACTTGTTTCTACGAGCTTAGTATAAAATTTGGTCACAAACGGCACAGAGGTTCTGGTTAAAAATAAATTTTAATCTTCATATCTGAAAGGCCTTAGGCCAAGGTCAAGGAATGACCTTGACCTTGAATACGCATGTTGTTTCATCCACTCATTTAGCTAACTGCATTTATCAATTTTCAGATCAGAGACTGCAATAGTTTCCGAAAAAAAACATGGTTTTGACCTTTTTCCCATTCCAAAATCTATGTGACCAAATTTGACCTTGGCATAAAATAGGTATCAGAAAGTCAGCATTTGAATAATATGTGATGAGCCTGAGCCCCCTGGATAACCTTGAATCAAGATCAAAGAATGACTTTGACCTTGAATACTCATGTCATTTCATCCATTAATTTAGCTTACTGTATCTACCGAATTTCAGATCACCAGGTGCAATATTTTCAAAAAAGACACAGTTTTGACTTTTTCCCCATCCAAAAGTCTATGCGAAAAACTTTGACCTTGGCCTAAAATAGGTCAGGGTCATTCAGGAGTCATCATCATGGGCTCAAGTTCCCAATGCCACATACCAAGTTATATGATTATCGGCCCACTGGTTCCAGAGAAGAAGATTTCTGAAGGGTTTTTACCTTATATGGACATGACGGCCATATTGGTCATGTGACCAAATTCATATTGATAAATTGTCAGTTCCTTGTTCTTGAAAACTTTCATATGAAATTTCATTACAAATGGCTATGTGGTTTCTGAGAAAAATAAGTTTTAATTCTCAATAACTGAATGACCTTGAACAAAGGTCAAAGAATGAACTTGACTACTCATGTAGATTCATCCGACCATTTAGCTTACTGCATCTACTAATTTTCAGATCAAAGGCTGCAATAGTTTCCAAAAAATACACGATTTGGACTTCTTCCCATACAAAAGTCTATGCAACCAAATTTGACCTTGGCCTAAAATTGGTCAAGGTCATTCAAGGGTCATAATTTGAGAAAAAATTTGATGGACCCAAGTCCCTAATGCTACATACAAAGTTGCATGATAATCGACCCACTGGTTCCGGAGAAGAAAATTACTGAAGGGCTTTACCTTATATGGGCATTACGGCCATATTGGTCATGTGACCAAATTCATATTGATTAATTGTCATTTCCTTGTTCTTAAAAACTTTCATATGAAATTTTGTTACAAATGGCTTTGTGGTTTCTGAGAAAATAAGTTTTAATTCTGATATCTGAATGACCTTGAACGACGGTCAAATAATGACCTTGACCTTGAATACTCATGTAGATTCATTCACCCATTTAGCTTACTGCATCTACTAATTTTCAGATCACAGGCTGCAATAGTTTCCAAAAAATACAAGGTTTTAACTTTTTCCCATACAAAAGTCTAAGCCACCAAATTTGACCTAGGACTTAAATTGGTCAAGGTCATCCAAGGGTCATCATTTGAACAAAATATGATGGGCCTGAGTTCCTAATGCTACAGACCAAGTTTCAGGCCAATCGGCCCGATGGTTCCGGAGAAGAAGATTTTTGAAGGGTTTTTACTTTATATAGGCATGGCGGCCATATTGGTCATGTGACCAAATTCATATTGATTAATTGTCATTCCATGTTCTTAAAAACTTTCATAAGAAATTTCATTACAAATGGCTTTGTTGTTTCTGAGAAAAATAAGTTTTAATTCTCATATCTCAATGACCTTGAACAAAGGTCAAATAATGACCTTGACCTTGAATACTCATGTAATTTCATCCACCCATTTAGCTTACTGCATCTATTAATTTTCAGATCACAAGCTGCAATAGTTTCCAAAAATACACGGTTTTAACTTTTCCCATACAAAAGTTTATGCGACCAAATTTGACCTTGGACTAAAATTGGTCAAGGTCATCCAAGGGTCATCATTTGAACAAAATATGAAGGACCCGAGTCCCTAATGCTACATGCCAAGTTTCAGACCAATCGGCCTGATGGTTCCGGAGAAGATTTCTGAAGGGTTTTTACCTTATATGGGCATGGTGGCCATATTGGTCACGTGACCAAATTCATATTGATTAATTGTCATTACCTTTTTCTAAAAAACTTTCATATGAAATTTCGTTACAAATGGCTTTGTGGTTTCTGATAAAAATAAGTTTTAATTCTCATATCTGAATGACCTTGAACAAAGGTCAAAGAATGACCTTGACCTGGAATACTCATGTGGTTTCATCCACCCATTTAGCTTACTGCATCTACTAATTTTCAGATCACAGGCTGCAATAGTTTCCAAAAAAAACACGGATTGACTTTTTCCCATACAAAAGTCTATACGACCAAATTTGACCTTGGCCTAAAATTGGTCAAGGTCATCCAAGGGTCATCATTTGAACAAAATATGATGGGCCCGAGTCCCCAATGCTACATACCAAGTTTCAGGCCAATCGGCCCACTGGTTCCGGAGAAGAAGATTTTTGAAGGGTTTTTACCATATATGGGCATGGCGGCCATCTTGGTCATTTGACCTGGACCCCGCGAAGGAACTTTCGTTCCCCCATCCCACTGAGGCCCCACATGAAATTTGGCTTCAATTGGCCCAGCGGTTCCATAGGAGAAGATGTTTGAAAATGTTGACATACATACAGACAGCATGACCACCCTATAAGCTCACCAATGAGCCTTCGGCTCAGGTGAGCTAACAATTCTGGTAGAGGTCCACTAGATGAAGCTTCTTACCAAATATCAAAGACCTGGGCCTTGCGGTTTCAGAGAAGAAGATTTTTAAAGATTTTACCTATATAAGCCCATGTAAAACCAAAGGGCCCCGGGGCGGGGGCATTTTTGGCCCCAGCACTATAATTTGAACAATCTTGGTAGGGGTCCACTAGATAAAGCTTCATACCAAATATAAAAGACCTGGGCCTTGTGGTTTCAGAGAAGATTTTTTGAGTTTTTTGTGAAAAAAAAATCTATTTTGGGCTCCTGTGACCTAGATGTGCAACGGACCGGAACCATTTGAACCACTTTGAAAGAGGACCACCTAAAGATCATTCCTGTGAAGTTTGGTCAAAATCCGATCAGTGGTTTAGGAGGAGATGTCGTTTGAAGAAATTGTTTACGGACGGAAGCACGCATGCACGCACGGACTGACGACGGAGGAAAAGTGATCCCAAAAGCTCACCTCGTCATTTCATGACAGGTGAGCTAATAAAAATCCAAAATACCCAATTCATACTGACATATACTTGCATATTGCCACCCCCACCCATGGGGGCTTGAAGAAATAGATGGGCTACATGTTCCACACAGAGCTGAATCTGACCGCACACGAGTACTGGTAAACCTCTTAGTGGATCTAAGCATGCCCAGGCAAAGCGGTGGGAGTCGGACCGTCCATGCTTATAAACCCTATTAATTTCATTGGTCAACAGGGCTTGAGATGACATTTCATCCCATTGTCGGGTAATAGTCCCACAAAATTGGAAGCATTGTCTCCAAAATGACCTATACAGTGTTGACAAGGATGTTAAACATCAAATTAAACAAACAAACTTGCATATGAATCTTTGAATTCAGAACAGTTTGTTCTTCAATATTACCAAGGCGGGAATTCTCTCAACTTCTTTCACAATACACAAATGTTTAAGCACAAAACACTACAAGATCCTTTTAAGCCTCTGTCAAGTTGTTAACTCATTTTGTACCGGAAACCCCAAAACGGATAGTTGGCAAACAGTGCAAGCCCAGACCAGACGCCGCAGAAAGCGGCATACGATCTGGGCCAACAATTTTCCCAAAATTCCAGACAATTAACCCATTTAGTACCGGAAACCACAAAACGGGTACCAGGGCAAACAGTACAAGCCCAGAATGCAGCTTCTGATCAGGGCCTACACTGTTTGAGGAAAGTAAAGCCATTTTCCAAATAAATTTTGAAGGTAAAAAAAACAACCTGACACCCCTTAATTTTGAAATGGACCCATGGTAACATACGGAGGGGTCCACTAGATGCAGCTTCATACCAAATATCAAAGACCTTGGCCTTGTGGTTTCAGAGAAGAAGATTTTTAAAGGTTTTTCCTATATAAACCAATGTAAAACCAAAGGGCCCCGAGGCGGGGGCATTTTTTGCCCCAGGGCTATAATTTGAAAAAACTTGGTAGAGGTCCACAAAATGAAGCTTCATACCAAATATCAAAGACCTGGGCCTTGTGGTTTCAGAAAAGAAGATTTCTAAAGGTTTTCCCTATATAAACAAAGTAAAAAGGGCCCCGAGGCGGGCCATTTTTGATCTGAGGCTCAGAGGCATAATGTGAACAATCTTGGTAGAGGTCCACTAAATGAAGTGTCATACCAAATATCAAAGAGCTGGGCCTTGCGGTTTCAGAGAAGAAGAATTTTAAATATTTTCCCTCTATAAGACCACATAAAATCAAAGGGTCCCGGAGGGGGGAGGGGCGCATTTTGGCCCCAGCACTATAATTTGAACAATCTTGGTAGGGGTCCACTAGATGAAGCTCCATACCAAATATCAAAGACCTGGGTCTTGTGGTTTCAGAGAAGATTTTTAAAGAGTCTCCCTATAGATATAAGCCCATGTAAAACCAAAGGGCCCTGGGGCGGGGGCATTTTTGGCCCTAGCACTATAATTTGAACAACCTTGGTAGGGGTCCACTTGATGAAGCTTCATACCAAATATCAAAGACCTGGGCCTTGTGGGTTCAGAGAAGAAGATTTTTAAAGATTTTCCCTATATAAGCCTATGTAAAACCAAAGGGCCCCAGGGCGGGGGCATTTTTGGCCCCAGCACTATAATTTGAACAATCTTGGTAGGGGTCCACTAGATGAAGCTTCATACCAAATATCAAAGTCCTGGGCCTTACGGTTTCAGAGAAGAAGATTTTTAAAGCATTTCCCTATATAAGCCCAAGTAAAACCAAAGGGCCCCGGGGCGGGGGCATTTTTGGGCCCAGCACTATAATTTGAACAATCTTGGAAGGGATCCACTAGATGAAGCTTCATACCAAATATCAAAGACCTGGGTCTTGTGGTTTCAGAGAAGAAGATTTTTTAAGTTTTTGGTGAAAAAAAACTATTTTTGGCTCCTATGACCTAGATGTGCAACGCTGACCGGAACCATTTGAACAACTTTGAAAGGGGACCACCTAAGGATCATTCCTGTGAAGTTTGGTCAAAATCCGATCAGTGGTTTAGGAGATGTCATTTGAAGAAATTGTTTACGGACGGACGCAGGGACGTTCTTATGAGACGTACATTCTGGGGTTCCCCATGTTAACTCTTTGGAGACTAACCCTATAATGTAGATGTGTACAGCCACTAACCCCATAATGACACAAATTTTAACCCCACTACACAAAAATTTACGGAATAAACCTCATTAAGTATGAAAAGTACAGAACATAAACCCCATTAATATGTATCTGGGGCATGTACGCACTGACGCACGCACGGACGAGGGACAACAAGTGATCACAAAAGCTCACCCGTCACGTAAAAAAATGGTAAGCAGATGACTGATGTCCCATATAATTTTTTTATTGTTTCTAGTCAATCATGTTGGTGCTAGCTCAAAACATGGCTATGATCAGCACATTTAAAATTTGTTCATTTACTTAACAACCATCTTTTTAACGTCCCCATCAATACTTAATATATAGTTCATTTTGGGGACGTTGCTTCCAATTTTGTGGGTCTTTTACCTAACAATGAGATGAAAAGATATCTCAAGCCCTGTTGCCCAATGAAACCAATAGGGTTTATAAGCATGGACTCGCACCGCTTTTCCTGGGCAGGCTTAGCCCCTCTAAGCAGTTTACCAGTACTCATGGGCAGTCAGTTTCAGCTCTGCTTGGAAGCATCATGCAGCCCATCTTTTTCTTCAAGCCCCGATATGCGGGGGCCGTTACATCACCTTGGCTAACGTGACAAGGTAATGTTTGTTTGTTTGATTGATTGCGGTTTAACATCAACACTTTTTATGTTATTCTGGAGATGCTGCTTCCCAATATGTTGCCCTTTAAGCTGATATCGAGATGAACTGGCATCTCAGTCGCTGTCCAATGATATGAATACCCTGGTTTATTTGCATGGATGGTCCAACTTGCACCACTTTACCTGAGCACTGGCTTTTCCAGGCTTTAGCTAGATGTTCTAAGCAGTTGACCATGGAGTACTCATGTGTGGTTGGTTTCAGCTCTGCGTGGAAGCTTTTGTTTGTTTGATTTGAGGTTTTACCTCCACGTCCCTGGCCTCGGTAGCTCAGTCAGATGCGCGTCTGACTGGTGATCAGAAGGATGCAGGTTCAATTCCTGCTGGGGTCGGCAACATTCTTTCGTGGAGATTGATCATGAAATCTTTTCTACGGTCATTCTCTCCCTTCCGCTGATTCAAGAAGGGCAGTTGTCAGTTTCTGGCAAAAGAATGTGCACTGTACTGGTTAATCACTTCAATATAAGCCTGCCCAGAAACAGTGTGGATAGGTAAACTGACCGGCTCAAAAATGACCTAAATAGTGTTGTCTGGGCCATTAAACTCCAATTCAAACAAACAAAAATTAACCCCATGTCAACACTAGGTCATTTTGGAGACGTTACTTCCAATTTGGTGGGGCTTTTACCAGATATTGAGATGAAATGACATCTCAGCCCTGTCGCCAAATGAAACCAATATATAGGGACTTTGGTTTATATGCATGGAAGGTGCTACTCATACCACTTTAGGCAGGTCCTCTAAGCAGTTTACCAGTATTAAGTGCTGTCGGTTTCAGCTCTGCCTGGAAGCATTGTGCAGCCCATCTAGCTATTTCTTCAAGCCCTGATGGGCCGAAGCGGCATCATGCAATTTACATCACAGGGACACGGTCCATACTGATTTTGCTCTTCTAGAATATTTCATTCTACACTGTATATACTAGTATGCTTATATTTCATTCTAGAAGAGCAAAATCAGTATGAACCGTGTCCCTGTGATTACACTGTTTATACTAGTACACTTATATTTCATTCTAGAAGAGCAAAATCAGTATGAACCGTGTCCCTGTGATTACATAATGCAATATTTTCAAATAATCTGATAATATATATAAATATATAATTGATAAAATTCTATCTGATTAATTCTGGCCGAAATGACCCGGGCTGAAACGACCCAACGAAATATGCCTAAATGACCAAAGTCCAAATTTAGGCCGAAACTACCTGGGCCGAAATCACCCGTGCCTTATGACTAGAAATCCATGTCAATGTGGATTTCTAGAAATGACAATAAATCGATGTTATTCACCTGTGTCAGGATCTGCACATCTCCTTTGTGGGCCTCCTTTGTTATGTTTTATGAGGCATTTTACAGTTACCCATTTTTTTTTTTGTTTTTGTTTTTGTTTTTTCTTCAGATAATTCTACCTCGGAATATTTCGGTACTTTCCGGACAGCTTCCGATTAGTTGGGTTCACCTAAATCACGGGCGTCTGGCGTTACATCAATGCAATTAATCGGCTGATCAAGAAGACTAAACGCCCTATTTGTGCATATGGCGAGCGTAGCTCGCTGATAGGCATTTTGGGTATGGTGGGTGACTTTTAAAGTATTGTATGTGCTCTGATGGAACCTCAGAGGCCCGTGCCTAAATTGCCCGAGTAGGTGGCAAACTAGATCTACGCGTTGTCTTGGTTCTTTCATTCTTCACAGAAGCTTGAAGTTTTTTCTTGTTTGTCTTTAAAATCTTACTTAACGATTTTATTAAAAATCGTAAAGACTGTGAAAAATAGAAGTGAAGGCAATGATCAAGAATCGATACAATTAATTAACCCTCACCTCCCAACAGAGACAAAAAAAAAAATGTATAACCTGTGAATTCTTTTTCCTTTTTCTTTTTCTTTTACGTTTCCATCCATACTGAGTTGTTTTACTCTGCTGGTGATGTTTGCTCTAAACAATTCGTGGTTGTACATGAATATGGACGCTTCGCATGATTATATAGACTGTGACTAAAATGAAAGGGACTGAAAGATTCCTGAACAATGCTGGGCTTAAAAAGGAGAGACCTCCTTAATACAGCGCTAGCCCAGCAATTATAATAGAGGTAGATATGATTATGAAAATTTAAGAAATATCTGAGACCCAGACTGACAACCCATTCCTAATTGTAAGGCTTTATTAGTTCGAGTGTCTACTGCTCTCTATTGATCCGGTGATTAACTATTGATCCTACCTGTCAATAAACCAGGTGATATATACATCTGTGATAATACACCATATGTGCCACTGTAATGAACCCCGAATTCATTGACAGAAAAAAATGGAGGAATTCATGAATAAAAAATATGGAGTTTATATTTCTATTCAAAATCATCACGAAAACATGCCTATATAATTTTTACCCCCTTGGACCCCACTTTTATATAGTAAAACTGGGGTTTCCGGGGGTATACCTTATTTTTCTTATTTCTGCTCTAAAATATAGATTGTGGGTACACGTTAGAATTAACCGCCTCGATGAGGCAGTTCTAACGATTGCCCACAATCTATATTTGGAGCAGAAATAAGAAAAATATCACAATTTTTCATCATAAAAATTTCATTTTTTTTTTCAGCGATAAAGGTGGCAATGTATAGGCGTGTTTGCGTAATGTGGAGGTGGTGCATTGCAAATACTGACATTTTTTTTTTTTTTTTTATGTTTGCATTTCAATGTAAAGAAGATTTCAGCAGGGTAGTATTTTAAAGTGGATGGTGTAAAAACATGCTTTATAAGACACTTTTTTTTAACAAACAATTTATTATTTACATATATTACAGAACCTTATTTTTGTATAATTGTCTAGTCCTTATTATTATTATTTTTTTTTTTGTGATTTGCTATCCAAAACGATTCGTTGCAAACACTGTTTCCTGATTTGTGACTTTGCTATACGTTGCTTCCAATGTTGTGGGACTTTTACCTGACAATGAGATGAAATGACCGATGAAACCAAAATGAGTTTATATGTTAGGGTGTTCCGTCTCGGGGAGGTTTAGACCCTCTAAGCAGTTTATCAGTACTCATGCGTGGTCAGCCCGGATTCAGCACATCGCAGCATCTATTTCTGCAAGTCCAGATGAGCGGATTAAAATAAATAAAATAAAAAGAAAATAATAATAATAATAAAATGCTCATTTTCGATATTTTCATACCTGAATATTTGTTAGTCAGTGGTCTAATATAGCCTTTGGAGCTAATACCAACAGAAACGTGGGAACTGAGTGATTAGTGCTCTTGCTACTGGTACTATGGGTCCTGTAGAGGGTTCGATCCCTGGCAGCAAGTATGTAATTTCGGTGTCCAGACATCTTCCAGTCGACATAATTTGTATGGACGACTGCCCTAAAGTGCGACGCGCTTCGGATCAGAACGTTGATTAGAGCCCGAACCCATCCCTTCAGCAGTATGTTAGAAAGATGGCTCAGTTGTATATAATACAGTGCACTTGCCTCTGATGCTGGAGGCCCCGGGTTCGGTCCTCGGCTGTGGTGATAATTTCGGTGTCTGAGCAAGCTCCACTGGCATCATTTGCAGGGATGAATGTCATAAAGTGTGCCGTCCTTCGGATCGGGACTTTAACTGGAGGCCCCATGTGCGGGGACAGCAATCCCATGTGCATGTTAAAGAACGCTACCATAATTACATGATTACTGTGTAGGCTTTCATCCTGCAAAACGTGAGTGTATATAATATACACAATTTGTGTCCTTGCGCAATTGGAAGAAAGAAAGAGAGAAATTGGAAGAAAGAATGAATGTGAAAAATTAAAATAAAATAAATAAAAATGAAAAATAAATAAAAATGAAAAATAACATCTTTCGATATTTTCATACCTGAATATTAGTTAGTCGGCATTCTAATATATAGCCATTGGAGTTAATGTGTTTTAAGCTAAGGATTTAATCAAATTTTGTATATTTTTCACAAAATATTTGTGAAAAAAAAAAAAAAAAAAAAAGAAAACAGAAAGTACTGGTTACCACCCAGGAAATCCTGCTCGTAATGCTCAGATGTGAGCGAGTAGCAGTAATAGGAGAAAAAAAAAAAAAAAAAAAAAGAGAAAGAAAAATATTTCATATGTCCCCAACACTCCACAAATCATTCAGTTACCTTGATATATAGCCTAAGGGCAGATCAACAGAGGAGCTACCTGGCCTATTCCAGTTATATTTACACAAGGCATACCTGTCTGTTACCCCATGATCTGAAATTTGTCAGACCGTGATTTATTGGTGATGAGATGTTTATTGTCCTTATTGGAGAATAAAAAATATTCTATTCTGTTCTCTTGTAGAACTCGGCGTACACTAAACTTGACTAATCGAGAAACCCCAAAATGTGAATCTCTGAAAATGTCATGTTTGAAAATTGATAAAATGCCTTATAGATATACAACAACAACAAGAAAATTGTTGTTTATAAGCAGCGCGATATATAGACAAACAACAGTATATTGTTTGTCTTCAAGCCAGAATTAATTTGGTGGAAGCAACCTCAAATGTGGTTTGGACAGACGAGTGAACATTTCATTAACTTGATTAAGTAATTGTTAGTCAAAAATCCAGGTAAGGATCGCAGTTTCCCGCTCCACAGCATTAGTTATGCCGTTATTTATAGAACAAAAAAAAAAAAAAAAAACTTCTATTCAAATAAAAAAAAAACCCGCCCCGATGGGCTGTACGATGCTTCCATGCAGAGCTAAGTCCGACTCGCACACAAGTACTGGTAAACTGCTTAGAGGATCTAAGCCTGCCCAGGCAAAGCGGTTCCGAGTCGGACTGTCCATGCTTTTAAACCCTATTGATTTCATTGGGACATTTACCAGACGTTGAGATGAAATGTCATCTTTTATTTTTTTTTCTCCTATGCTACTCGCTTACATCTGAGCATTACCCAGGAAATCCTGCTCGTAATGCTCAGATGTGAGCGAGTAGCAGTAATAGGAGAAAAAAAAAAAAGATGTCATTTCATCTCAACGTCTGGTAAATGTCCCACAAAATTGGAAGCAACATCTCCAAAATGACCTTTACAGTGTTGATGGGGACGTTAAACCTCAAACCAAACAAACAAACAATTTAAAAAAAAAAATGAACATTTTCATATGAAAAATTCTGATTCTGAACACTCCCAGCTAGGGCAACTTCAAATCAACATCGGTGCAACGTAGCTGTCACATTGCATAAAAGTCACGACGTTGTACCAACGTTGATTTGTCACAATTACATCATGTGCATGCTGGGCTGATTGTTGGTACTCATTAGGAATGCCGAGACAAGGTGGTTCTAACAAGTACCCATGGTCTATGGTTTTGAGCAGAAATAAGAAAAATAATAAAAGATGGAGCTATATTTAACATCACTTATTTGAAACAAATAACATTAAGCCCTATAGAGCTTTTATCGAGACAAAGTATGATTTAAAAAATACTTAACTACCTTCCACTTATCTTCCTAGGACTACAACTGATAATGCAACTCTCAGCCAAAGGAGAACCTAGTACCATTTTTTAAGTCTTTGGTATGGCGCGGCCGTGGATCGAACCTGTGACCTTCCATTCCTGAAGGGGATCCTCTACTTCTGACCTAAGGGGGTCAGTAAATAATATTATTTACCCTTGTAAACTCCAGTTTATATAAAATGGGGTGGCGTATGGGGATTCAAAGTTCGGATATAACCCAGTTGTTTAAGTAATACAATTTCTGCTTTAGACCCCAACAATAGTGTTATAAAGAGTTTGTGGTGTACTATTTTTCGTTCTATAATAATACACTGTAACACCCCCTCACGAGGGTGTCATGCAGGTGTACATTACATACACTCCAGGTTACACTCCATTACATACACTCCATACTATTAACCCATAAACAGCGTATTACTCCTGGGTGCCATTTCTGTTATTTTTTTTTTCTTATTGCTTTCTCAAAGAATAGGAATTCAAAGTTCTACATCTCAAAACTTTTGGGTTAATAAATGATTGGAATGCTCTACCACTGTCTGTCTTTAAGATAAAGGATGTTACAGCCCCCACCCATGGGTGCTTGAAGAAATATATGGGCTGCATGGTGCTGGTGCTTCCACGCAGAGCTGAAACCGACCCGCACACGAGTACTGGTAAACCGCTTAGAGGATCTAAGCCTGCAGGTGCAAGTTGGCCTGTCCATGCTTATTAACCCTATTGGTTACAATGGGCGACAGGGCTTGAGATGTCATTTCATCTCAATGTCGGGTAAAAGTCCCTCAAAATTGGAAGCAACCTTTCCAAAATGACCTTTTCAGCGTTGACGGGGACATTAAACCTCAAATCAAACAAACAAACAACGGATGTAACATCATGTTAATGATTTCAATCAAAAAAATTGGAAACATTAACTTGTGTATCAACTGATACTAAATACCAATAATATGTGGCAATTACATATTTCAATGAATTTCTAAGTTTTAAATGGATGCTATGCAAGTTTTAAGGAAACAACTTATCAACTCATTTGAGTACAAGTGACTGAACAAGTCCACAACAACGTGGGGCTTAAAAGGAGACAACCCCCTTACTTAACATGCTTAAGAGCCAAAGTGACCATCTCTTTCAGAGGTGTAAAATTTCCCTCAAACTTACTCGCCCTTATTGTCTAATCTTTTCATTTAGGTGCTAAAAATGAAGAAAAAGTAAGGTCAGTTTTGAAAATCTTACTCGCCCTGCCTTAAAACTTACTTGCAAATGCGAGCGGGCGAGTGGAATTTTACACCCCTGTCTTTGCGAATGATTCATATGAAATACATGGACTGATTTTATCTGTAAATTGAAGCCTGTCTCTGTAGCTCAGTCAGTTTGTTTGTTTTGAGTTTTAACGTCCAAGTCAACACTGTAAAGGTCATTTTGGAGATGTTGCTTCCAATTTTGTGGGACTTTTACCGACATTGAGATGAAATGACATCTCAAGCCCTGTCGTCCAATGAAACCAATAGGGTTTATTAGCATGGACGGTCCGCCTCGCACCGTGGTTCCTGGACAGGCTTAGATCCTCTAAGCGGTTTACCAGTACTAGTGTGCGGGCCTGATTCAGCTCTGCGTGGAAGCATCATGCAGCCCATATATTTCTTCAAACCCCTATGGGTGGGGCCTATAGCTCAGTCAGATGTGCGTCTGACTGGTGATCCGCAGGAGGATGCAGGTTCGATACCCGGCGCAGGTTCGATACCTGCCGGGGTCAGCAACATTCTTTCGTGGAGATTGATTAGGAAATCTTTTCTACGGTAATTCTGTCCCCTCCACTGATTCAAGAAGGGCAGTTGTCAGTTTCTGGCAAAAGAGTGTGCTATCTACTGGTTAACCGCTTTCTTATATAAGCCTGCCCAGGACAAGTGTGGATAGGTAAACTGGTCGACTAAAATGACCTAAATAGTGTTTACTGGGTCGTTAAAATCCAATACGAACAAACAATTTCTCTGTAAATTGACGAGATTCAGAATGCTATCTGCTTAAAATTTGCATTGACACTCTGTCATCTGTCTGCTTTCTCCAGTGAATGAGACTAAGTACTGTGTAAGGATTAAGCTGATTTCAATACATGTGGATTAATCTGGATTAAGCCTTGTCACAAGTTTTGCACTTTGAACATAACATGCAGTTTCAAAATTTTTATATCGGTATAATATAAATGTGTGACGCTCCATGACACATTTCTGATCGGAACAGAAAAATCCTTCATTGTGAAAAGTTGGGAGTTCCAGAGTTTAAAACACGACCAAACATAGAAAGACATCCGGACTTGAAGAAATAGATGGGCTGCATGATGCTTCCATGCAGGGCTGAAACTGACCGCACACCAGTACTGGTAAACTGTTTAGAGGATCTAAGCCTGTCCAGGCAAAGCGGTGCGAGTTAGACCCTCCATGCTTATAAACCCTATTGGTTTCATTGGGCAACAGGGCTGGAGATGTCATTTCATCTCCGTGTCTGATAACAGTCCCACAAAATTTGAAGCAACATCTCCAAAATGACCTACAGTGTTGACGGGGATATTATACCACAAATCCTAGATGAATTACTGCATACTTTCGTGGCTTCCAAATTTCCAATCTGTCTCTTTTCCACATGAAAATGTGTCTTATACAGTGAAATTCCGATATTAAAACCACTTTCTAGACTCCCTTAAAGTAACCTAATTAGTGCTTCTTATAATTGAACTTGTGAATGAAATTCTGTTTGCAAGAATGAATTAAATTCTTTTGTTAGGTATAATTACGCCCATTATATCAATTCAAATGCTAGAAGATACTTTACTTAAAGTGTTCATTCTTTTCATATTTTTGTAAAATTTGTATCCAAGTCTTGAAGATAAGACAAGTCTTTAAGTCTACACTCGGTATTGATGGGTCCGAGATCTACATAAAGCATTGAAAAGCACATTAATAATAATACATAAAGCATTGAAAAGCACCTTAATAATAATAAATTATACTTTAAGTATTTATACATTATGCTGCTTTATAACATTATATCATATTCAATTATTCCAACATAATCTTCTTGAATAGCTGAGGAAATTCAGCTGCTAAATTGCAAAATTATGAAAACTGTATTTTAGTCATCCTAAGGTATAGCCAGTGACACCCAAAACACAGATTCATAATAAGCACTTGTATGCAAACTGATGTTTTTCACACCTTTTTAATTTTTTTTTGGAAAATTGACTCGACCAAAAAATTTTAAATGACCTTATAAAATTTAAAAAAATTGACCTGATTTGACCAAATGCAGACCCAGATTAGACTGTACCTGTTAAATGCATAATTATGCATACCGTATTCGCCCGAATTACCGCACATGCTCCTATAAGCGCACACCAAAGCTATTTTTGAAACAAATTGCATAAGCGCACACCTTACAGTAACCTCCCATTGAAGCTTTCGCAGGAAATCTATAAAAAACTTACCGTTATTTCTTCAACAGTGAACTGCATTTCTGTCAAATGTCAAATTCATTCGACAGCTCTTATAGACACTTTAATTCCTCGTTTCAAGACAGTTACCCGAAATGATTTGTGTGCGCTTATTAGGTCGATTTTTCACCACGATTTTTTGACACAATTTTGAAAAATCTAAGCGCACGGTGCGGTAATTAGGGCGATTACGTTATAATAAGTTGGCTATTGGAATTTCAGTTATAATTCAAGAGCAAACAGTTATGACAGATTTGGTCTTTTAAAAGTGGTCTTAACCCATTTTGTACCAGAAATCCCTAAATGGGTACCCTGACAAATAGTGCAGGCCTTGGTTAGACGCCGCAGAATGCAGTGTCTGATCAGGGCCTCCACTGTTTGCTAAAAGTTCAGTCATTTTCTAAATAAATTTTGAAGAAAACACAACCTGACACCTCTAAATTTTAAAATGGACTCTTGCTATAATATATAAGGTGGAAGATTCTATTTGGTACAAAAAGGGTTAAACTCCGTTCAGAAAATCTGAATCATCAATTTTTTCGTTTCTTCCTTTTAATACTCATTTTAGTCCATACATCACTATAGGAAAGTTGTAGACCTCACCCTCCGCCGATTTCTCCAACAAGTCTTATGCCACTGCGACAGCCAGGAAAGGCTGTGATTATTTGGAGAAAATTCCAAAATCTATTCATTCTGACAGGTTCGATACACCCTTTTAAGCTTATATATATATATATATATAGAAGTGGTTACTGCTCTTGTAAATTACAAGGGCGTCTATGTTTTATTTGCATGATCACTTCATGGAAAATCATTAGCTGTGACACCACATCTGATATGGGTATAATTCATTTTGACCACTGTTGACAGCACATCCCACTAGTGGCTCCCCGTTCCTAGTGAGCTTCTATCTAGCCATTCGAATGTAAGGTATGTCGTAATTGCATATCTATTTATAAAGAGTATCACATGGATTTGAATATTTATTATTTTACCTGACAATCATCATCAAATGGACTTAGTCGGTGGTCTCATTTCTTTGTTTTGCAATTTTCTCCAAATAATCACAGCCTTTCTTGACTGTCGCAGAGGCATAGGACTTGCTGGAGAAATCGGCGGAGAGTCGGGTCTAAAGCTTTCCCAAAGTGATGTATGGGATAAAATGAGTATTAAAAGGAAGAAACGAAAAAAATCGATGATTCAGATTTTCTGAACGGAGTTTAATACTGAATAGCTGGGTGGTTTTAATCTTAATAAATGACAGTTAGTTATATATATATAGGAAACAGTTTGAGTCTAGCAAAAAATTTTCTAAATAGCATAATGGTTCAAAAATAGGGGTGGTTCTGTAAGCAGAATTAGTATAAACATATTTTATTGCATCATAAATCAAGCAACAGGGTCAGGCCACAAGTTCTGCCAACATTAGTTCCTCCGCTAATTCTACTGTACATGTACTTATATACACCAATGTGTTCATATACCGTATTGATCCTGTGTATTGGGACAGATAGGCCTAATCAATCAATGTAGACCCAGATCAGACTGTATCTGTAGCAAGATAATTTTTTTAGTATGCTTCTGATCCAGACATTCGGATGCGGCTTTCAACCAGGGTCAAGTTTTGGTGTGTGAAAAAATGTCGCAGGAAAAAAGTCACAAATAATAAAAATCGGAAAAAAAAAATCTGCTTAAAAAAGGTTGTTAAACATAAATAAATTTTCTGATATCTCTAAAAGAAGCTGGGGTAATTGTCATTTTGGTCATTTGCTGATGAGGTTATTTGCTTGTGGAATTTATTTTCAAATTTACAATGAAAGCACATACAATTAGTCTTTTGGCAAAGTGGTAGTATTCATCCTGTTAACGAGTTTTTGTTGAGAATACCCATGTAAACCCAACATTATATATAGAAAAATGGGGTTTAAGTATTATTCATTACATTCCTTATTTTTGCTCAAAAATAAAGATTGTGGGTACCTGTAAGAAGCATCCAAGTGAGGCGGTTCTATTTAGCTCCCACAATCTCTGTTTGGGCTAAAAATTAGAAAAAAATAAAATCTGAAAAATGCTACTTCTAGCGTAGTTGCAATTTGTCATGGTAATGTGAAGACTCTTACGGATCTTAACCCTTCTCATACTGAATATTCAATTTAGCCACTGACTTTGAACCAATCAAATTACTCGATGTAATTTATTCCTACAAATTCTTAATCTGACTGTCAAACAGTGTAGATCCTGATCAGATGGCTTCTTCAGAAACCATCTGATCTGGATCTACACTGTTTGCAAAGACAGAGGTTGTCATGAACAGCAGGATAAGGGTTAAAATTTGGATTTAACTCTGCTAGTCATCATCAATCTTTGGAATGGAACTTATCAATCAGTAACTCACAAAACACTAAACAGCCATTTTTTTCCTTATTTTAGGCTCAATAACATAGATTGCGAGTAATATTTAAAACAACCTCATAGAGGCTGTCCTAACAATGACCCACAGTCTATAAGTTTCCATCTGATTTATGCTAGGCCTCGAGACAGAAAAGATGCCACTTTATCACATGGGCATGTTACATGAACAAGTTTTAGGATGGAAACTTCCGTTGTGTATCGTCATTCGTAATTGTCACCATTTGAATCAGTTACTCACAAATATATACTGAAAACAATGATTTAAGTTCAATTATGTGGCTTTTCACATGACTTTTTGTCGAGCCGCTTTAGCGAATGCGAGACATAGTCGCCACAATGGCGTCCGTCTGGACGTATGTAGGCCTATGTTAACCTTTTTCCTTAACAAATGTTAACCTTTTTCATTAAGCACTGGCGGTTCGACGTGCAGGCAGTGGCCAACTAGTTTTCCTACCCAAACCTGTAACTTGTTTTCCTACATTCACATATATGTATGACCTTAGTCATTGGTGGGACATAATTTTAACTAAAATACACATACAAAGTAACGTCTGGTAAACATCAGCATGGGCTTTTGTCCCAGTGGGCTATTGTCCCAGTGGGCTATTGTCCAAGTTGGGTTTTGGCATAGTGAGCTTTTGTCCAGTGGGCGTTTGTCCTACACTCAAAAGCAGAGTTATTTAAATACATAACGAAAACACGCCTATTCTAATATATTGGAAAAAAAAAAAAAAAAACACCTAAAAGAAATTTTTTTAGATAAAAATCCTGATAATTTTTGCTCAAAGCATATACATGTATTGTGGGTATGCATTAGAACTGCCTTAGGCAAGGCGGTTCTAACGAGTACCCACAATCTATGTTTTGAAGTAGAAATAAGAAAAATAATGTATACCCCTGTAAACCCCAGTTTTACTGTATAAAAGTGTGGTTTAATGGGGTCAAAATTATATAGGCGTGTTTGCTTGATGGTGGGGATGTATTTCATAATTCCACTCGAGCCATTGTATCGGAAAAATATATTAGTTAAAATCTATGGACTGAATCTGATTTATTTTGCTCAATGCTGTAATGTGTAGGCCCATAAATATTTCCAAAAGGCCCACAAAAATTCAAAAAGGCCCATCAAAATCTTGATTTTCTTTCATGTAAATGAATAGGAGATGGGCCAATGGTCCATTTTGGGGCCCATTAATATATTGAGCCCAAAATATGCCAACACAGATGTGTGTAATGGTGTGGATTGTGGGTACTCATTTAGGTTGCATTATGAAAACGGTAATCAGAAAGAAAATATCAGGAATAAAAGTATCAGTTTTGGGTAGGAAAAAAGTATCTGGAAACAAAGTTTCAGTTTTAATCAGATTTGCTTCTGATGTTACAATGATATGATGATTAGGATACTTTTGTATGTTTTGATTTGTTTTTCAGTGTAATAATCAATTTTGCAATTCTCTGTAATCCTTACCTTATAAAAGGGATGAGAGGTCACTTCATCTCAATGTCTGGTAAAAGTCCAAAATGACATATATAGTGTTGACGGGGATGTTAAACCTCCAATTAAAGAAACTAAAGTGTGCAAGTCAGACCTCCATGCTCATGAACCCTATTTGGTTTCATTGGGCGACAGGGCTTGAGATGTCATTTCATCTCGCTGTCGGGTAAAAGTCCCACAAGTTGGAAGCAACGCCTCCAAAATGACATATATAGTGTAGATATGGGGATGTTAAACCTCCAATTAAACAAGTGTGCAAGTCGGACCTGTGTGCAATGGGCGGCAGGGCTTGAGGTGTCATTTCAGCTCAATGTCTGGTTGGTAAAATTCCCACAAATTGGTCACATTAAACTGAGACTTTCTTCCTGAAAATTTTTTTTCCTGATACTTTTTTTCCGGATATCTTTTTTTCCGATACTTTTTTTCCTGATACTTTTTTCCTGATACTTTCTTTCCTACCTTCTATGAAAACACCCCTATACAAATACATTGTAAGATATACTGCCGGAAATACAAAAGTTTTAGATGCAAAATTGTGATATTTTTCTTATTTCTACTCAAAATATAGATTTTGGGTAAACTTTAGGCCCTCATGAGGTGGTTCTAATGAGTATCCACAATCTATCTTTTGGAGCAGAAATAAAAAAATAAGGTTTACACCTGTAAACCCCAGTTTTACTATATATAAAAGTAGGGTTCAAGGGGGTCGGAATTATATAGGCGTGTTTTCGTGATGGAATATCAGGAATGCTCAGGCTCTTAACATTTTAACCCCATTTGGAAACAGTTAAATTCCTACACTTTATGCAAATAATGTGATTCCATGACATTTGCTCACAAGACAATTGCCCACAAGACAGTTGCTCACAAGACAATTGCCCACAACCTTAATGGAAAATAGGACAATTGCTCACAACACTATTTTTTTCATGATTTTATATTTATTTTTAAAGTCTTTTATTTATATTTTCAATAATTTATTGGAACCATTTCTTCCTGAATGTATTATGTAACAGTTCATCAACTAGATTTTGTGGGCTTTTTACCCGACATTGAGATTAAATGACATCTCAAGCCCTGTCGCCCAATTAAACCAATAATGTTTATAAGCATGGACGGTCCAGCTCGCACCACTTCAAAATTAATAAAATTAACCATTATTTATTTATTTTTTTTTTTTGTTTCCAACATATTATAAACATTCATTTGATTTCCTTAAATTAAAGCTTTTTTTACATGTATTACCTAAAATTGGTGATATGATTCAATTTAATTACTTAATGATATTAATAAACTACAAATGTTTCAATTATCATTAACTTGTTAATATCCAATTATCACTAATTAGTTGAAATCCAAAGGAAAAAATAGTTCCCATAATTATAGATGATATAAAAATAAAAAATTAAATCATGAAAAAAATAGTGTTGTGAGCAATTGTCCTATTTTCCATTAAGGTTGTGGGCAACTGTCTTGTGAGCAATTGTCTTGTGAGCAATTGTCTTGTGGGCAATTGTCTTGTGAGCAAATGTCTGCGCACCAAATAATGTAGATCCTGATCAGATGCCACCCTCTGTATCATTTGATCTGGGTCTACACTGCTTGCCAAATCCAGCCCAGATTGACTCAATAACAACACTCTGATCTCAAGAGAGATTTGATGAAGGGGTACATATTTTCATCTAAGGATTA
Organism: Lucinisca nassula; assembly: GCA_963580285.1. Taxonomy (NCBI): domain Eukaryota; kingdom Metazoa; phylum Mollusca; class Bivalvia; order Lucinida; family Lucinidae; genus Lucinisca; species Lucinisca nassula. The sequence goes on from OY757019.1 coordinate 33,595,487, forward strand.
CTTTGTAAAAAAAAAATGTCACATCTCATCAGACTTTATATAAGTCTATTTGTTAACCAGTTCTCAAACTTTTTGCAAATCCCTGTGGGGAGTCCAAGTCAGTCACCTGTGTTTATTGATGAAAGAGAAGAATTACAATGTTGTGTCCAGTGCATGAAATAGATAAGCCTTCTAGGTAGTCACACATGTTACTTGAAAAGGGGCCTTGTGACACTAACTTAGATAAATAGGACTGGCTGATCAGAGTTTAACCTTTATCCTGCTGAATAAATTAATTAGCCACACCCATTTCTGACTATCCCCCAGTCAAATTAATTGATATTATGTATGCATTTCACAAACAGCATGACAAATAGTGTAGATCCTGATTAAATTACTTGAAAAACTGCATGACAAAGCTTGTAGATCCAGATCAGATGACTTTTTGGTTCTACACTGTTTGTAAGGTGATCGGAAGGAAAGTCACAGGAAAAAAGAGTCATAAAAATAAAGTTACAGAGAAAAGTCACAAATAAGAAAGTATAGAAATTTTCAACTAAAAGGATGTTGACCATAAATGAAAATATTGACAATACCAGGTCCTGCTCATCTAACTTTTGCCTGTATATAACTTTTAGTGGATTTTAAAGGATGTTGATTCCACAGATCATTGCCTTCATTTTTAATTTGTCAATCTGATGCATACATGTATATAGAGCATAGACATTCATTCACAGACAAATTATAAATGCTTTTACTAGAAAAAAATCAGGTCAACAAGTCTGTGCAATGAATATCTTCACCTTATACAGAGAAAAGTGTGGTTTTGTGGGGGGTATTGATTAATTTTCTTATTTTTGTTCAAGATGGTGGATACTTGTTAGACCCTTCTCATTAAATTAATATATTTGTCTTCAATATCTCTTGATCTAGTATTTTTCTGCAGCAATATTTTTCATATTTCTAGGCCAAATATAGACCGTGGGAAACTGCCTCCTTGAGGTGGTTCTAATGAGTACCCACAACCTGCCTCAGAGCAGAAATAAGGTAAACAGTGTATACATACCCCTGAAGACCTTAATTTTCTGTACAAAGTGGGGGTAGAGGGATGTTCTTTTAACCTGATTTAACATGAGCACCAACAATCTGTTTTGACTCAAACTAAGAAAATATTGAACATGATTGAAACCAATTCTGTGACTTTTTCTGTGACTCGAGATCTGTTTTTAACCAATGGACTCTTCTATTGCTATATGTTGGACAAGTCAATTTGTCATAATGGGTGTCGGGCCTATTTTTTGTTTTTATTCTATTTTTGACTGAAAATCCTGTAAGCAAATTATAGTGCAGACCAGCATCAGATCTGGGCCTGCACTGTTTGCCAAGATACCCGCATGCAATGGGTTAATACCCAACCTTTGACTTTTTTCAGTGATATTTTTTCCTGTGACTTTCTTTCCTGCATTAATCAGATGGCTTCTTGGCTCTACACTTTTTGTAAAGGTAGGGGTTATCTTGTTCAGGAGGAGAAGGGTTAACCAATTTTGTACTGCATTACGATAACACATCCGTGCATCATGGTGCATTTTTCACATCTCCAAAATGGTCAATTTTCTGAAGAAAATTTTTGATATTATTCTTATTTATACTCAAAACATAGGTTGTGGGTACTCAATGAGGCGGTTCTAACAAGTATCTACAACCTATGTCTAGGAGCAGAAATAAGGAAAATAATGTATACCCCCATAAAACCCCAGTTTTTTCTATATAAAGTGGGGTGTAAGGGTGCGTTTATTTCAGGGACTTGTTAGCATGATGCATTGTGGCTATGGGGAAACCTTGTGAACAAAATATCTGGAGAACCACTCGAGCTTGGCTCATGATATTTGGTATACAGCTTTAGTTTAAGTTGTAGATAACTTGATTAACTTTTGACAAAATTCTGACTAAATAAAACAAAGTTATGCCCCTTTTTAACTTATGCATTGTGGCTATAGGAAAACCTTGTGAACAAAATATCTGCAGAACCGCTTGAGCTAGGCTCATGATATTTGGCATACAGTTTGGGTCTAATGAGTAGATGACCTGATTAACTTTTGCAGAATTCCGGAAATATTTAACGGAGTTATGCCCCTTTTTGAACTTATGCATTGTGGCTATAGGGAAACCTTGTGAACAAAATACCTGGAGAACCGCTTGAGCTAGGCTCATGATATTTGGCATACAGTTTGGGTCTAATGAGTAGATGACCTGATTTACTTTTGACAAAATTCCAAAAAATTTGAAAGGAGTTTTGCGCCTTTTTCGATTTAAGCATTGTGGCTATTTGGAAACCTTGTGAACAAAATATCTGAAGAACCACTTGAGATAGGCTCATGATATTTGACATACAGTTTGGGTCTAATGTGTAGATGACCTGATTAACTTTTGACGAAATTCCAAAAAAATTATTGGAGTTATGCCCTTTTTGGACTTATGCATGGCTATTGGGAAACCTTGTGAACAAAATATCTGGAGAACTACTAGAGCTAGGCTCATGATATTTGGCTTACATTTTAGGTCTAATGTGTAGATGACCTGATTAACTTTTGACCAAATTCCAAAAAATTTGAAAGGAGTTAACTTATGCGACTTTTTCGACTTAAGCATTGTGGCTATGGGGAAACCTTGTGAACGGGCCTCCGTGGCCTAGTGGATAAGAGCGCTGACTCTTAGTCATTAGGTCTCTCACCGCCGTAGGTTCGAGCCTCGCTCGGGCCACGTGTGAGACGCCAAGTTCTGCAACGGAAGGTCAGGTGGTTTTTCTCCGGGTACTCCGGTTTTCGCCCACCTCTGATTAACGATCGGCTCGATATGAGTGAAATAATCTTGAAAGGGCCGTAAAACCCAAACAAAAAAAAAAAAAAAAAAAAAAAAAAAAAAAGAAACCTTGTGAACGAAATATCTGGAGAACCGCTTGAGCTAGGCTCATGATATTTGGCATACAGTTTGGGTCTAATGTGTAGATGACCTGAATAACTTTCAATGAAATTCTGAAAATATTTAATGGAGTTATGCCCCTTTTGGACTTATGCATAGTGGCTTTAGGGAAACCTTGTGAACAAAAATATCTGGAGAACCCCTTGAGCTAGGCTCATGATATTTGGCATACAGTTTGGGTCTAATGTGTAGATGACTTGATTAACTTCTGATGAAATTCCGAAAATATTTAATGGAGTTATGCTTCTTTTTGGACTTATGCATTGTGGCTATAGGGAAACCTTGTGAACAAAACTGGAGAACCGCTTGAGCTTAGAGGCTCATGATATTTGGCAGTCTGTTTGCTACTAAGGCATAGATGACCTGAATAACTTTTGTTTAAAATCTGTTAATATTTGAAAGGTTTATTTTTAATGCAAATGATCATGAGGTACAGTTTATTGTCCCATTTAGAGACAAGCATATGGTTGGGAGCATAGTGTTTCACAAACCCAATTTCTAGTTCTTTAAGAGCTTATATCTTCCAAAGCATATGTTGGATTGGAATCATATTCGGTATGATGATATATATAGGTGCAAAGTCTTATTCCGCAATACCCCCACTCATGCCTATGACCTCAAGGTCAAGGTCACAGACTTAGAAATTGTTAATGTTAAAGACACAGGTTAAGATATTTGTACAAGATAGAACCTGAACTTTTACAATTGATTTTGGTTCATATTTGGTATGATGATAGATGTAGGTCATAATATTCATTCAGCAATACCCCGGTCTATCCAGTCCAGGTAAAGGTCACAGACTTAGAAATGTTTAATGTTAAAGTTTTCAAAGAGTTAGTTTTTTCCAGAACATTCATGCCTAAGACCTCAAGGCCAAGGTCACACACATAGAAATTTTTAATGTTGATTTTTCGAGAGTTCATATTTTCCAAAACATTATGGTTACCAATGAACATGACCTCAAGGTGTCACAGACATAGAAATTTTCACATTTAGGTATGTTAATAGCTTATATTTTCCAAACTATGTAATGGATTTGCTTCATATTTCGCATGAAGATACATGTCTTTACAGGTCCAAAGATTTATTCATCCATACCCCACACCCCTGACCTCAAGGTCAAGGTCACAGACACAGATTTTTTTTATGTTACGTCTTTTGAGAGCTCATATTTCCTGAACCATTTGATGGATTTGCTTCATATTTGAAATGATGATAGGTACAGGTCAAAAGTTTCATTTAGCCATAACCTCAAGGTCAAGGTTGCAGACTTAGAAGTTTTTATTATTAACATTTTTTAATATTAACATTTTTAAGAGCTCATATTTTCCAAACCATTTTATGGATTGAGTTCATGTTTGGTTATTTTTCAAAGGTTTAATTAGCAATTCACCAACACCAACCTATGCCAGTGACCTCAAGGACACTTTTCCAGGTGAGTTATGCTGTCCAATGAAAAAGTGTTATTGTTATATGAGTTTTTTTTTTTTTTTTTGGGGGGGGGGGGGCCTGTGCGGGGGCATCTGTGTTGTATTGATACATTTTTAGTTGTTGCATACTTTTTCTCTTTTAGACTTGCTGCATGGCCAATATGTCTACAGATGTTTACTAGAATGGACACTTGAGCAACATTATGAAATTAGTCTTCTCAGGTAAGTTATGAAATAATGCATATACCATAATGATCCTAAGTATTGGGTCATATAGGCTAATGCAAACAGTGTAGACCAAGATCAGAATGCTCCTGATCAGGGTCTTCTCTTTTTGATATTCCATCTGCATTTTTATATGCCCATTTTGAAAAATAGGTCATATTATGGTGTGATTCTATATCCATCCTTAGTTCCCGAGTTATTCCCTTTTGATTATTTTTATGCCCCTAACATTTTCAAATGGGGGGTGGGGATGTTGTATAACCTCTGTCAGTCCGTAAGTCCCTGACGGAATGGTTTCCTTGTGATATCTTTAGAAAAGATTGGTACGATATCTTTAGATACCAGCCCCAATAGCTCACTTGGTAGAGTGTCCGCTCCGGGGAACGGGAGGTCACGGGCTCGATCCCGGGCCGCGACATACCAAAGTCGTTAAGAATGGTACTAGCTGCTCGTTGCTTGGCACTCAGATTTACGGGCTAGAGCTAGGACTGGTCGACCCAGTGTCAGGATAATATGACTGGGTGTGGTATCATGTAATGTGTCTGGGACATGATACTTCAGTGAGGCAGCACTATAAAAGTGAGCATTGAGCTCCCTGTCGCAACCAGACACTGTCGTGATATGACTGAAAAATTGTTGAAAGCGACGTTAAACCTGAATTCACACACACACACACACACGATATCTTTAGAAAAGGTGGGTAGATTGGATTCAAATTTCATACACAGGTGTATAATAAAAAAATACAGGTCAAATTCGATTTCAGGTAAAATCCGTTAATTATTATGAATGAAATGGTCTCTGAAAACCTTGATCATGTTGATGGATTGGATTCATATTTTATACACTGGTATATAATCATAAAATACAGGCCAAGTTCGATTTCGGTTAAAATCAGCCAATTATTATGAGAGTTATGGCCTTTTTCAACTTTATTTTTACTCGAGAAATGGTTTCCATGGAATATATCTTTTAAAAACCTTTGTGGATTGGGATCAAATTTTATACACAGGTGTACATGTATTATCATAAAATGCAGATCAAGTTCTATTTCGGGTAAAATCTACCAATTATTATGACTGAGAGGTATGATCCTTTTTATCCCCTCGCACAACAAACTTGTGAGGGGGAATATATAGAATTTGTCCTGTACGTATGTACTTTTGTCGTCACTCTAGCGCCTACATTTATTGACGTATTTTAAAATAACTTTACACAAATGTTGCTTATGATAATATCCCGAGCCAGTTTAACTTCCAAGGTCATGCCCTTAAGGCCAAGGTCACTGTGGCTATTTTTAGAAAAAACTTTTTCATGGCTCTTAACCCATTTAGTACCGGAAACCCCAAAACGGGTACAATGGCAAACAGTGAAGGCCCAGATCATACATCACAGTATGCGGCATCTGATCAGGGCTTACACTGTTTGCAAAAAGTTCAGCTATGTTATAGTTTTAGGAGAATTAACCCATTTCAGACTGGAAACCCCTAAAGGGGTACCCTGGCAAACAGTGCAGGCCCACATCAGACGCCGTGTTTTGCGGGGCCTGCACTGTTTGCGAAAAATTCAGCTATTTTCCTAATAAATTTTGAAGAAAACAAAACCTGACACCCCTAAATTTTGAAACGGACTCATGCTATATATAAGGAGGGAGATTCCATTTGGTACTAAATGGGTTAATATATATTCCCTATGTTAATATCTTGAGTGAGTTCGACTTTGTCATCACTCTAGCGCATATATTTATTAATGGATTTCACTATAACATCAAACAAATGTTGCTTTTGATAATATTTCTAGCGAATTTGACTTTCAAGGTCATGGCCTCAAGCTCAAGGTCACTGTAACTATTTTTATAAAAACTTTGGCTATTTTTAGAAAAACTTTATCGTTCTAGCACCAACATTTATTGATGGATTTTAATATAGCTTCACACAAATGTTGGGTGTGATGATAGCTCGAGTGAGTTAGACTTACAAGGTCCAGGTCAAGGTCGCTATGGCTATTTTAGAAAAACTCTGTCATCGCTCTAGCGCATTTATTTCCTGATGGATTTTAATACATGTATAACTTCATACAAGGGTTGGGTTTGATAATATCTCAAGCGAGTTTGACTTTCAGGGTACTGGGCTCAAGGTCAAGGTCACTGTGGCTAGTTTTAACCCGCTAGCACCTTCATTTATTCATCAATGGATTTTAAAATTACTTTTCACAAATGTTAAGCATTATGAAACAATGTGTCACATGCAAGACTCCGGTCAGTACCCCCATGGTCAAGGTCATATGTACAGACAATTACTTGCCATGGGCGAATAATGCCCCACTTGTGAAGCTCTTGATCACTGACTTCTAATTAAAAAAGGGCTCAGAATAAGTGAATTAATTTTAATGGCCATAAAACCAAAAAAAAAAAAAAAGCTTTGTTGGATCTATTGTTTCTAAGCTGGGAAAGTGGCCCTTAATGAAAAATCAGACTGATTTGCATTTACCCATAAATTCCTGTACTTTCTACGAGTTTAGACCATGATGTTTGTTTGATTTGAGGTCTAGCATCCCCATCAACGCTTTAAAGGTCACTATGGAGATGTTGCTTCCAATTTTGTAGGACTTTTACCCGACATTGAGATGAAATGACATCTCAAGCCCTGCTGCCCTTTATAAGTACTGAGTGGTTAACCAGTACTCGTGTGCGAATAGGTTTCAGCTCTGCGTGGAAGCATCATGCAGCCCATCCATTTCTTCAAGCCCAGATGGGCAGGGGCCAGGTAAAAAATAGACCCTGATCAGACACCATGATCTGTGGCATCTTATCTGGGCCTAAATTGTTTGCCAAAGTCGAGCACATATTACAAGTCAGTGTAATGACAATCTTTCTTTTACACAGCACTCTAATGTCACAACAACAAGAATAGCACAACTTACTGTTTTCTAGAGATAACTGTTATGTTGACTTCCTACAAATCAGTGATAGTCACGTGTGAACATCAGCACTGAAGAGCTTTTGTTCTTAAAGCTTTGGGTCACATGACAACCCATTTTATATTTATGAGGGAGTTCTAATGAGAACCCTACAAAAAATTTTGAAGTAGATCTGAAAAAAAATATAGCAATCCTCCATTCCTGTACCTGGGGCAGATATAGGGGATATTTGATTGTTTCAGTGTAAGATTGATTTATATTTCACCAAATGAACACAAATAGAAGTATTTTCAAGATTGGGAAGCAACGAGTGAAAATATTTCTTTTGGTGTTCATGAGTGGAATAAAAATTGATCTTACAATGAAAAAATCAAATGTTCTGTTTCTTATATGCTTTAAATAAACTGTGATTATTAACCCTTGTCTTGCTGAATATTCATTTAAGCCACGCCCATTTCTGTCTACCAACCAATGAAATTACTTGATGTTATTTATTCCTACAAATTCGTAAACTGTATGTCAAACAGTGTAGATCCTGATCAGATGGCTTCTTCAGAAGCCATCTGATCTGGATCTACACTGTTTCCAAAGATAGGGGTTGTCGTGAACAGCATGATAAGAGTTAAAGTAATTTTAAAGAGTCAGCTGAATGAACACCAAAAATAAGTATTTGCAAGAGTGGCGAAGCCATGAGTGAAATATTTGTTTTGGTGTTCATGAGTGAAATAAAAATTGATCTTACACTGAAAAAATAAAATTGTCTGTTTCTTGTATGCTTTAAACTGTAATTATTAAAGTAATTTTAAAGAGTCAGCCGTCAGCATGGGGGAAAAAAAAAATTTCATGGTGATTTCGCATCGATTGAGATGTGTTCAGTGTGTTAACTTGGTATAATATTGGTTGCCACTTTTTGATATATTTTAAATTTTGCAAGTCTCGCTACTTTGGACATCTCCTTCCTGATGCCGGGAATTTCTGTGGAGTGTTGGCCATGTTTGCAGATGTTGGCTCGGTGGGGGACGCATATAAGTCCTAAGGTAGGCATCTCTTGCCTGATGCCTCCAGTTGACCTGTCTCACGAGCTATGAAAATGTATGTTATTTTTCAATGATACATCAAATTCACAAAGTGTGAAAATTTAAAATCGTAATTTCACTGCTTGAAAGAGTGACAATATCGATTTTTATTTCACTGAGAAATCTCTGTATTTCTACAGGTGTAAAGCATGTAAGAGTAAAACTGCCTTGCTTTCCATTTCAGATTATTGCTGCTGCATGTGGAGGTTATTGCTTTAGAATTAAATCTTGGTGTATGTCATATGCCTCATCTATTCAGTTGTACAGAATCTCCAGGAAGATAGTGACTCTACAAGCTTCAGTTATTCCAACGCCTCATAAGTTTTTGTGCTGTGTAAAGATTATGATACGTATATTGAATCGATTCTGGTTATTTTGAAAATGGAAAACAACTGAAAGCAAGCACTGGATGGAATATGCAGCCTTGAAGAATATTCCATTAAAATCCTAAATATTCGGATACCTTGAGGACTTGCTTTAACACTTTTTGTACCAAATTGAATCTTCCTCCTTATATATAGCAGGAGTCTATTTCAAGATTTAGGGATGTCAGGTTGTGTTTTCTTCAAAATTTATTTGGAAATTTTTGCAAACAGTGGAGGCCCTGATCAGACGCCGTGTTCTGCGGCATCTGATCTGGGCCTGCACTGTTTGCCAGAGTACCCCTTTATGGGGTTTCCAGTCTGATATGGGTTAATTCTCCTAAACTTATAACAAATTAAATTTCACTATCCAGCAAGATGTTAAAAAGTATAGGCAGAATGGCAAACAGTGTGGACCCTGAACCAGACTGCAGTAGCAGTCTGATCTATGTCTGCACTAATTGCTTAGGCCTGTCTGTCCCAATACTTAGGATCATTACGGTATTGAATGTTTGAAGAAACTCAGTAAAATTGAGCTTGTGAATTCTGTTCTCTTATGTTTATGTATCATGTTTGATGGGCATAACTAGTTATGGAGATATTGTCCTGATATTGGGGGATATAAAAATTGTCCAGATCTGTGGTGTCAAAGGACGCAAGGTTGCACAGTAGTGTTGTCATAATGAGAAAATATATGCAAACCAAAGAATCATTATAAACAAGCTACAAAATCATTTACCCGCTAAAGGGCTTGTTTGGAGTTTCATGTCCCAGTTAACACTATTTAGGTCATAATGAGCTGGTCAGCATATCTGACCACATTTTCTTCAATGCTGATACTTAAGCCTGCACATTCTTTCACCAGGAACTGACAACTGCATGCCCTTTTCGAATCAGAGAAAGCGAGCAAATAACTACAGGAAAGTTTTTAAAATTGTAACAAAGGATGTTGCTGACCCAGCAGGTGTTGAAACCGCAGCCTCCTAAAGGGAACAATTTTTATTACGGCCCTGCAAAATGTTTGCTACCATGGGGCTCTGATCATGACTGTAATGGCTCTAGTTCCTGTGGTAGACAGGATCATCTGCTATTCTTCAGTACAGTACATACTGAGCATAGTGTTTACCCTTATCCTGCTGAATATTCAGTTTAGCCACACCCATTTCTGACTCTGTTCCAATCAGATTACTTGATGTAATGTATTCCTGTAAATTCAGAAACCGAATGTCAAACAGTTTGAATCCTGATGAGAAGCCATCTGATCTGGATCTACACTGTTTGCAAAGGCAGGGGTAGTCATCAACAATGGGATAAGGGTAAACTTTAAACACAATGAACATTTGCAACTTCTTTTGGAATGAAAATGCAAAGTACATTGTATTTTTGTATCGTGCTTTATTAACCAGGCTAAATTGTGTAGTATGCAGTTTTAAGGGCATGTGTATGATTTTGGGAATATTTGTTTATATTTCTCCACTAAAATAGGTTGTTGATACTCTCTGGATCAACTCGATTAGGCAATTCCAAAATGTACCCTCAACATAGTAAATAAATGTGTTGGAATTCTAACAACAATGATTAACATGCCATTTCATCTCAATGACAGGGAAAAAGTCGCACAAAATCAGAAGCATTGTTTCCAAAGTGACCTTAATAGAATTGACTGGGATGCAAAATCTAAACTCAAACAAAACTGTTCAGGCTCAGCCACTGCAGATAAGGGTGTAAGAAAAAGTTCTGAAATTATCAACTGTATAAGCCTATACAGAACAAAGGTTTACAGACCTGATAGTGATAGACATGACTTAAAAAGGGTTGAGCACCAGGTCTATCATAATTTGATTTGATATCTCAACTGTGAAAAACAACAAAGATTTGGCAGTTTATGCACAATTATTTATTTTTACAACATCGTATACAAACAAACAAAAATATCACATCTAGTGAGAATGTGTCTTCAGAGGTGTCTATAACAAGCATGGATACTGTACTGATCATTAATATTGGGACAGTCCGGCTCGGCAAACAGTGTGGACCCAGATCAGACTGCTCCTTCAGTTTGATCATGGTCTACACTGTTTGCCATTTGAGCTGCACTTCTTTGACTCCTTGCTGAATTCAAACTATTTGCCATTCGAGCGGCACTTCTTTGACTCCTTGCTGGATTGTTAAACATTTTTATGTCCTTGGTAGTGATAGCGGGGACATATTGTATTTGCCCTGTCTGATTGTTTGTTGGTTTGTACGTGGACAACTTTAACGTTGGCCATAACTTTTGAACCGTTTGAGATAGAGCTTTCATATTTGGCCTGAAGGTTTCTTGTGACAAGACCTTCACATTCATGCAAAAAAATTTGATGTGTGACCTTGACCTTTGACCTACTTAAAAGAAAAAAATAACATTGGTCATAACTTCTGAACCACTTGAGATACAGCCTTCATATTTAGCATGTATGTTCCTTGTGACAAAAGCTTTACATTCATGCAAAAAAATTTGACCTGTGACCTTGACCTTTGACCTACTTAAAATAAAAAAATAACATTTTGGTCATAACTTTTGAAAGGTTTGAGATAGAACCTTCACACGTAGGTTCCTTGTGACAAGAGCTTTACATTCACACAAAAAATTTTGACCTGTGACCTTGACCCTTTGACCTACATAAAAGGAAAAGTTAACATTTGTCTTAACTTTGAACCGTTTGAGATACAGCCTTCATATTTAGCATGTATGTTCCTTGTGACAAAAGCTTTACATTCATGCAAAAGATTTTGACCTGTGACCTTGACCTTTGACCTACTTAAAATAAAAAAATAACATTTTGGTCATATCTTTGGAACGGTTTGAGATAGAGCCTTCATATTTTGCATGTAGGTCCCTTGTGACAAGAGCTTTACATTCACACAAAAAAATTTGACCTGTGTCCTTGACCTTTGACCTACATAAAAGAAATAGTTAACATTTATCTTAACATTTGAACCGTTTGAGATACAGCCTTCATATTTAGCATGTAGGTTCCTTGTGACAAATGCGTTACATTCAAGCAAAAATTTTGACCTGTGACCTTGACCATTGACGTACTTAAAAAAATAAACATTTTTGGTCATAACTTTCGAACCGTTTGGGATAGAGCTTTCATATTTGGCATGTAGGTTCTCTGTGATTAGAGCTTTTCATTCATGCAAAATGTTTGGACCTTGACCTTTGACCTACTTAAAAGAAAAAATAAAATTGTTCATAACTTTTGAACCCTTTAAGATAGAGCCTTAATATTTGCCATGTAGATTCCTTGTGACAAGAGCTTTACATTCATGCAAATTTTTTTTACCTGTGACCTTGACCTGCTTTAAAGAAAAAATATTATTGTTCATAACTTTTGAACTGTTTAAAATAGAGCTTTCATATTTGGCATGTAAGTTTCTTGTGTCAAGGGCTTCCCACACAAACAGAAACCTTGAACTGTGAGCAACTTTGAATAAAAAATGACCATGCCAGGGGACATGTTCGTGTTTTTTCAAACACATCTTGTTTTTTTTTAATTTTAGGAGAACTACAGCAAGTCCTCAAGGTGTCCTAATTCTTAGAATTTTTATGGTAAACTCAGACTTTTTTGTCCGCATCAGGTCAACAAGCCTGTGTAATGGAGACCCCTCTAAACCCTCCCTCGTAAAGAAAACCAGGGTTCTGTAAATTAGGGTTTAATTTATTCTCCTTTTTGCTCAAAAACACAGATTGTGGGTACTCATTAGAACTAAATTGATGAGGCAGTACTACAGAGCACCCACAACATATGTTTTTACTATAGAGACCAGAAAAATACAAAATTCATTGGTGTGTGATATAAAATGAAGTTTTAGAACATGGATATATATTAGTGTAATGTGATGAAGCTGCTTTGTATCAAGGCTGTCCATAAAGCACATTGCTAAGGCTGATCATATAGCAATATGCAATAAAATCTATTTCATTATTTAGCAACTCTTAAAGAAAACCTGGTACAATAATAATCCTAAGTATTGGTACAGATAGGTGCAGACCCAGATCAGACGGCTCCTGAAGCAGTCTGATCAGTGTCAACACTATTTGCCATTCTATCTGTTCCTTTTGGACCCCCCCCTGCTGGATCATGAAACAAATTTGTTAAAATTTTAGGAGAATATTACAGCAATGCTTGGCTGTGTTTGTATTTTTAGGATTTTTACAGTAATGGCAATAAAAAAAAAAAAAAAAACTCTAATCAGCCATTTTAGCTCACTCAGTCTGTTCAAAGCTTTCGATGGCTACAGAAGTTTCTGTATCTTATAGGCTTCTATTATTAAAGAAGTGTTTTGATGGGGTGTTGACCTGATGCGGACAAAGAAAGTCAGAACTTACCCTAAAAGCTGAGAAAGGCCAATCCACTAACTGGAAAGAAGGACCTGAAGTCTGATTTTCTTACATTGTTCTTAAATTTTAACCCTTTTCGTACCAAATGGAATCTTCCTCCTTATATATACCAGGAGTCCATTCCAAAATTAAGGGTGTCAGGCTGTGTTTTCTTTATTTCTTTAAAACTTACTTTGAAAATATCTTAACTTTTCACAAACCATGTAGGCCCTGATCAGACGCCACTTTTTGCGGCGTCTGATCTGGACCTGCACTGTTTGCCAGGGTACCCGTTTTGGGGTTTCTGGTACAAAATGGGTTAACAGCCAAAAAAGAAAATGAAAGAAATAAAATAATCCCACAGGATTTAAATCCTGTGCTCTGAAATGGGATAAAAATCCCGCGGGAGTTAATTTCAATGGAGCCAATATTAGTTACTTTAAACCAATAAATTATGCACGTTTTATACATAAATGGACAAAATTATTATAGCTTTGTCCAAACAAAGCAGATTTATTGGAAATTGGAAATAAGTGAAATCCCACGGGAGGAAAATCCCTTTTTCGATTATGGGATAAAAATCCCATGGGATTAAAATCCCGCGGGATTTTTTTAAAATAGTTATATTCATGCTTTACTCATTGTAAGCTTCTCTAATTGACCTTATTAATAGAAAAGAGATATTACACCTTCATTCCAGAGCATTTTAAAAAATAAAAAAATCCCGCGGGATTTTCCTCCGTAAAAAATCCCATGGGAGAAAAATCCCGCGGGAGAAATTGAAATTAGAGCAGTAGCAGCCATATTTTTTGTGCATGTATTTTAATGTTAAGTAGGTCCATTTTGATAGTTAAAAGCAAGATTTAAAATTTTGAAATTCTCCCGTGGGAGAAAAATCCCTGATATTCTTATAGGATTTTAATCCCGCGGGAGTGGAGAAAAAATCCCGCGGGATTATTTTAATCCCGCGGGATTTTCAAAAATCCCGCGGGATTTTCACCCTTTCACCCCGGTTTGCCAAGAAACTGTTATGTATATCTTCACCAAATCATATAGAAATAATTTGTATACATCTAAGCTATTACCTAAATGCATTGAAAGCCACCTAAAAGTGTTAGAAAGACTAGGTGAGTTTGCCTAATTTCTGGTGAGGCAAAAAAAAACTGGTGGCTGTTATAACCGCAATGACTTCAGCACCCAATTTCGTAAAATGATTCTTCGATATAAAAAGATTGGGTACAACATGGATATTATACGACAGACTGCATGCATGGTAGTTAACCCAATCACGGTTGGCAACTTTGCTTCCCTCTTTAATTGCACGCCGGTGGGTCAGGCTTCAGATTCTATGACGGCTCCAACGTAAAGGCTTATTGAAAATTAAAGAGATAATGTTGGTTGGTGCCTGATGCTCTGTCTCTGGTCGGGCTCATCGGAGTCTAACTGTTGGTTTTCTTTTGCTCCAGCATTTCAGTGGTTTCTTGCTGTCGAGTCCTCACCGTTGTCTCACCTCTGTGGTTCTTTGATTTTTGTGTTCACGGAGATGTTGCATTGATGAGTTAGGAGGCCTTCATGCGGACTGAACAAATTATTTGTCTAAATCGCGACGGAAGTAAGGGCGAGGATTGTGGCCACGTAAAATCGATTTAAGCCCCCCAGTGGAAATCTTCCACTGACCGTTCCAAGGCGGCTCTTCTGTGGCGATTTATTTATGTTGTTGTTTGTTACTTAATGTGTGTATCACTTGTGTCTTTTGGTTTTGGATGGCCATATGGCCATTTTGTGGGAAAGTAACTGTCCTTATGGCCTTCCTTTGTTTAGGTTTCCATTATGGTCTGGTCGCTTAATGTTTGTATTTCTTTCCCTTTGGTGTCTTTTATGGGTGGAGTAAGTTAATTGTATCAATTCCTGATCTTTGTTTTACTTCTACTTTGTCCAACATATAGCAATGGAAAAGTCCACAAGTATCCAATTGGTTCTAATGAATACCCACAACAAGGGTTTATATGGAGATAAAATAGAAAAACTATCCTTCAGTTATCACAAAATACCCACCTCATCTGTTGCTATGAAATACCGTAAAAATCCTTAAAAGTCGTATACCTTGAGGACTTGCTGTAATTCTCCTAAATGTTTAGCAAATTTGTTTGACGATCCCATAAGGAGTCCAAAAGGTGCGGACGGAATGGCAAACAGTGTATGTAGACCCTGATCAGACCTCTGGGTCTGCACTGCTTGCTTTGGCGTACATATCCCAATATTTAGGATCATAACGGTATATGATACAAGTTGTTAGCATACCTGATATTATCATGCTGCCACAAATACTCATATAACTCGTGATACGATTACAGGCCTCTCCTGGCCCCGTCGATGGGGCCCCATTATTGCTCTCTGTGAACTGTCCGAATATCACTCCTAGTTTCTCTCCGCCGGGTCCTGTTATACCTCTGCAGTTACTGCTTAAGCTCATGTAGTCGCTAACGGGTATAGGGTCTCTATTATTATCCAATGAATAAGAGGAATAGGCGATTACTGTCGAGTTGGTGAATGACACCGTCTGGTATTGACATATGTGATCCTTTGCACTTGGTCCAAAAACCATTGGAAACACATCAACAGAATTATCAGCAAAAACACAGAAGCTAATCTGCAAGCTATTTTTGTTGTTATAATAGACAGCATAGTCAATCATTTTCCAGAACTTAAAGTCAACGAGGTAGTTTACCCCTTCATGCCGTACGGAATCTCTGGGGAACATCGCCCATCCAATTAAACTTGCCACAGCCATATTTGCGTTAGAATCATTATATGCCATGTGTGATTCAGGAAGGGCAGCCGCAGGAGGAATGCTATAAGCAGCACTTTCTGATCCAGTGATGTAATTCCTTGACACAAACAAGCCGGTAGCTCCTTCATCAGCTTTTAGTGCAGCTTCGTATCGCATCCGGAAACGCTCATAGCGGCCATTGTAAGATGCAGTAGATCGTACGTTGGAGATAATGTTTTGTACAAAGTCTATGCCTGAAGAGGCTAACACAACAGCTGAGAGAAAAGAAAAAAAAGCATGATGTTAACAAGAGGCACAAGGGCCACTATGCTTACCAGAGCTCAGGTGGGCACTGCCCACAGGCAGCCAAGTCTTTTATTAGACAGCCCAAAGACCCTACAGATGAAATTTGAACCCGATCTTTGAGGGGGTCTCTTTGAATGTGCTGACATCAGATGACAGACGACAACGGACAAATGCCCATCCAATAAGCTTCCCCGGAGCTTTCTGCTCTGGTGAGCTAAAATAATCTGTAACAGCTAATGTAGTTAATGTTTCTATAAAGTCACAACCTCATTCAGAATTATGGTTCCGAAGAAATGTTTTTTTTTTCAATTAGTTTTTTTTTTGCTTTTCATTTTGGTTTCTGTTGCAATCAATAAAAATAAGCAATATATCTGAAATAACATTGCTTTAGGAACATTTCTTGGTCAAAATATACCCAAAGGCTTTGCAGTAAAATGTCATTATTTCAATTTTCACCATTTTAAGACTATGGAAACTCTAAGTTGCCACAGCAACTAAACTAAATAGCCAAATTGTATAACAAAAGGGCCATGATGGCCTTGACTGCTCACATGAGCCATATTGTACAAATGAAATTGTAGATAATACATGGTAGAGAAGAGGGTTTGAGCAGTTTTGGTTGACCCAAGGAACATTTCTAGGAAACTCTTTCAAAATCAGTCTGGCTTACTAGAAGTAGAAGTCATTTTTCAGGTTTGTAGTGTAGTTATAGTGTAGTTTATATTTTCTTGTCGTTTGGGATCATTGATTCCATTGTGGAATTTTGAAAATATTTGAGGGTCACTGAAGAGGTCTAAATGGCCGAAACTAGCTAGTCTGGCTCAGAAAACATGAACACTCCATAGTTTCCAGTTCTGTGGTGTATTCATTGCCTCCAAAGGATAACCATTTCTAGAGCATTTGTATTTTGGAGTTTGTGATTTTAGCTCTCGTGGCCATCATGCTCCTTGAAGCAAAATATTTAGAGCAATTTCGTAAGAGGGTTACCACATTCATATAAAGCTGCTTCCTTTTATAGAAAGTCATACACGTTTTTCTATTTTAAATTCTTGTGACCATCTTGTTCAGAAGAGTGGAATAATTGGAACATATTTGACAAACGATCTGGACATCCGAAAATCATTCCTTTGAAATCATTTATAAGAGCAGAATGGCTTACACAATTATGGTAGAGGGTTACTGTGAAATTATTGCAAAGTCAATTCAGTGATTAAGGAGCAGAAGCCATTATTTGTTTTCTATTTTTGAATCTGGTGGCCATTTTGTTCATTAATCGAGAACAGTTTGAGCAATTTTGGTAGAGGATCACCCAATGAACACTCCTGTGAAATTATTTAAAGTTAAGGAGCAGAAGTCGTTTAAAGTTTTTTTTTCTATTTTTAGCCCTGGTGGCCATCTTGTTCATTTGTCAGTGAACAGAACGGTTTGAGCAGTTATAGTAGAGGATCACCCAGGAAACATTCCATTGAACTAATTTCATGTACTGATTAAGGAGGAGAACTTTTTAAGGTTTTTCTTCTTTAGCTCTGACAACCATCTTATTCATCTGAGTGGAAAGGTTTGAGCAATTTGGTGGAGGGCCATCAATAAACATCTCTGTGCAGTTATTTCAATATTCATCCATTGGTAAAGGAGCAGAAGTACTTTAAAGGTTTTTTTTCCATTTTAACTCATCAGAGCATACTTGAATGAGCAATGTTGGTGGCGGGTCACCCAAGGAACATTCCTGTAAAATGATTTCAAAATCCGTCGACAAAAAAATCACTTAAAACATTTTCTCTATTTTTAGCTCAAGTGGCCATCTTGGTACCTGATGCTCTGTCTCTGGTCGGGCCCATCAGAGTCCAACTGTTGGTTTTCTTTTGTTCCAGCATTTCAGTGGTTTCTTGTTGTCGAGTCCTCGCCGTTGTTTCATCTCTGTGGTTGTTTGATTTTTGTGTTCACAGAGATGTTGCACTGATGAGTAAGGAGGCCTTCAAGCGGACTGAACATATTATTCGTCTTAATCGCGACGGAAGTAAGGGCGAGGATTGTGGCCACGAAAAAAAAAAAAAATTTAAGCCCCCACCCTCAATGGAATTCGTTTCCGCTGACCGTTCCAAGGCGGGTCTTCTGGCGCGGTTTATTTTTGTTATGGTTTGTCTTTAGATGTTTGTGTCGCTTATATTATTTTATTTTGGATAGCCTATAGGCCATTTTGTGGGAAAGAAACTGCCATTTTGGCTTTCCGCTGTCGATGTTTCCATTAGGTCTGTTGTTTCACGTTTGTGTTTCTTTCCCTTTTGCGTCTCCGATGGGAGCTGTGGTAAGTTGTTTTGGTTCCTGATTACCTCAACTTCTACTTTGTGCATCAGAGCAGATCGGTTTTGCAATTTTGGTAGAGGGACACCCAAGGAATATTTCTGTTAAATTATTTTGAAATTGAGCCAGTGGCATAGCATAGATGGCATTTTATTTTTCTATTGTTAGCTCTTGCAGCAATTTTGTTCAACGGACCGGACCCGTTTAGCCAATTCTGGTAGAGGGTCACCACAGGAACATTTCTGTAAAGTAATTTCACAATCCGTTCACTATTTAGAAGATGTCTTTTAAGTAAATTGTTGACCAACACACGACAAACGTCCCAAAGTCACAAAAGCTCACCAAGTCACTAGTGCCACGTGACCTAAAAACAAAACGCCCATATGCCACTATGCTCACCAGAGCTCTAGGTGCACTGCCCACTGGCAGCCATGTATTTTGATAAAATATGGAAGCACTGCACGCAAGGACGCTACAGATCAAACTCGGACCCAATCAGCCTAGTGGCTTCAGAGTTCCCATGTCGCTTGAATGTATTGTTGCAAGACAGCAGACGACAATTGACATCTGCAAATAGGGCATATAGAAAACTGTTTAAGGTACAAAAGGGCATCTTTCATCTGTGCCTACGCATGTTTTTTTCTTGAAACTTAGTATATTGATAACTCAGTATATACAACCAAGAAAAATGCACTATTGGATTATATAGATAAAAGTAGGACTCAGGAGGCAACACTGACTGACTCCCTCCATGAGCTAAGGCCTGACTCTAAATAAGTATGTTTTAAACCTGAACTTTTATTTAGTTTCAAGATTTGAGAACTGGGTCGAACACAGAACTCCATAGGCATTCTTTTGATACCACAAAACCTTTGAATTAAATAACGTGCACATATTATGATTAGAAAATTATCATAAATGACATTTTTATTTATCCAATTTCAATTTCTAAGATAAATATGTTCTAGTCTTTGTCAAGATATCATATTACCAGAAAAATTTGCCACATGTATCTTCTGTAGCTACGCCAAATTTCTTGAAAATTCAAAACCGGTAACACTGTAATTTTTCACCTTTAATGGATGTAGGCCGTTTTTGCAAAATTAACGTTTTTGTTGAAATCAACCAGGAACCTTACAGAGATGCATTGCTTTCATAAAATGAGTTTATCCAGATCAAAATATATATATCTTGAGCTGACATAGCCTTGTAACCATTTAAATATCATGAATTTCTAGTATTTGCCTTCCATTTGTGCACAATGGTCTATCCAAATAGTAGAGTGTAGAATCAAAATATATTCTAATTAACAAATTAAGCCTAACATCATCTATTGCTTTAATTATTAGAAGCAAAATTATTGTTAACATGTGCAACTTTGTTAAATTACTTTACAGAAGTCATGTTACTAAAATATGTGAAAGGCAAGATCCATTATTTCCATTGCCATACTGAGATGATTTGCAAAGATGCCATTGTCAGTGGTTGGTTGTTTCTTCTACACATAGTCACATACGCCTATAGGTTACACTGTTCATATTTTCATGGCAAGATTAAGCCTTAAATATACTCTGTATTTATGTACACTGGATCCTTATCCTAACAAACACACCTTAAACGTATAGTAATTATTGGTCAGTATTTCCCAAGACTGAAACTTACACTGACGTTTAGTTTTTGTTCTCTGTTGCAAAAGATATCATTGATGAATGCGGCACAGAATATTGTATGCTTTTCAAGGACATAGACAAATTTTGCTATCAGACAGGGAGAGCAACAGTTTCCTTCCTTACAGTATGCACACTTGAAAATGTTTCTTTTCTGCATTGGTATTGTAATTGTTGGCGTTTCTATAGTGTCTCATTTTTCTGTTTTAAGTTTTGTGTTGTTTATCTAACGGTAAGGAGCTTTTAAGTATTTATTTTCTCTGTTTGTAAAACATTCACCTACCTGTGTGATTTTTCACACCCTTTTTGTTGGTATTGTGTGTCTATTAATTACTGAACATTTCTGCTGAATGCAAGTCCATTGTTCTTATTAAGCAATGTTCTTGCTTGCTTTATTGTTCATTAATTATAACGTTAAAATGCAATTTATCATTCAGCTTAGCAAGATTATTGGAGTGTTTGGATAGAAAGTGCATCATAGTGTATTTACAAAAAATAATTTAGTAGGCTTAGAGTACCTACATGCTACACAGAATTCAGCTGTTTATCAAAAATTGAATATTGAATCTTTTTTATTTCACTTGTATGAATTGTTTGGCTGGACTGCGTCTTATTATTGTGGCTCAATCTGAATTTATTTCATTTTAAGTACATGGGCATTTTTATGTAGTAATTGTTCTTAATATTAAGAGTTCTTGTAATTATCAGCTGAGTGATATTCAGATGAGATTTGGACAAGAAGTGTGTTTTTTGTATTTACTAAAAGTGATCAAGTAGTAATGCTTTAGTTTATACTTATTTATTTTAGCTTGATTGCGATGGAAGCTTCAAGCTTATTTAATCGCTCTCGAACACTCA
The DNA here is from genome assembly GCA_963580285.1 of Lucinisca nassula. Classification (NCBI taxonomy): domain Eukaryota; kingdom Metazoa; phylum Mollusca; class Bivalvia; order Lucinida; family Lucinidae; genus Lucinisca; species Lucinisca nassula. The sequence continues at coordinate 33,616,722 of OY757019.1, forward strand.
TTCCGGATGTTTTCACGCGCGTGCGAGAGAGGCAGTGACTATTACACCACTGCTACCCATTTACATCTTGGTGGAGTGAGGTATTGTCATTATGTGTCTTGCCCAAGGACAAACCTCGATACCGGGTGCCGGATTCGAATACAACCTCTCGATCATGAGGCTGACGATAGCGTAGTGGTTAATATTTTATCTAAAGGTATATAACACACTTGTACAGTCTATGCCACCGTTCAGGATCATGTTTTATTTACAAAAAGTCAAAACCCTAGGCACATATTCACAGTTAAAATGCAAATTTCCATGGAAGTTTAAGCTTATAAGATAAGTGGAATTATTCATGACTATCTTCCACCTGCCTAATTACACGTTTTGATTTCAACATACATCGAAATACCTTAAGGAAGATCTCATAATTACTAAATCATTATCATTATTTATAATTAGTGTTTAACTATAGGCGCCATTTTACAAACCTTTCCTCTTGCGTTTCTGAAGTTGGTTCTTAAATTTTTAATGTTGCAATAAGCGTGTATAAGCCTATGAGATTATCATACAAAGCAAATAGTTGTCCGAAGCATGGAGCCTTCCAAACCGGACAGCGACAGCAACACCACATGACAACGTCGTATCGCTGTCGACCTGGCGTTGGCCTCCGGTTGCTCGCTAGCTGGGCTGTTCATAAGGAATTCAAATATTTTTAACACGTTTACTTCCCTGAAATTTGTATGTTGTAATTATCAGCTGAGTGATAATCAGATGATATTTAGTCAAGAGTCAAGAAGTGTGCTTTTCTTTATTTACTTAAAGTGATCAAGTAGCCCCATTGTTATCTTTTTACATATGAATTCATTGTTTATGAAATTCTGTTATTTTTTATGAGCTTTCCATCATTTACATCTAAGTTTATAATGTGAGATTAGGTCATGAATACCATATGTTTGTATTAATTAAATATGAAGTGTATTCGCATTGTTACCTGAACATATAAATGATTTTTTTATGAAATTCTTTTAGACATAAAAATTCATAAAAAGAAACACAAAAAGATAGGTTGACTGGTGTCTGGTGCAGATACAAATACTGAAAACTATCTATTAGAAGTATTCTCAAGTGTTATTGACTGCTCTTAGAGAAAACCTGAAAACCTTTGCCGTTTAAATGGACTGTCAGGGATAAACAAAAAATGAAATGATACTTATAATTATGTTATTAACTACTTACTCAAACCATACTATACTGTAGTCAACCACATTAAAAGCTATAGAAAAGTATTATTACACATGACAGAAACATAATTAACCTATAATTTCACATTTTGCTGAATCTGAACTATCAGTAGTCCGTCTGATTGAACAACATGTTACCGGTTCTCAATTTACATGAAATTCATCTACATATTTCTAATGTGTATGGGTATAGTTCATGCTGAAATGGTGTCTTGACAAAGATTGGAACATGGTAAAATTACATATAAAATTTAAATGAATACAAGGTTTGCAGCTGAAATATGGGGATACCATTAAAGAAAACTGGATGCTCAGCCATTATTACAACACACATAAAGCCATTTATAGTATCAATTATCTCAACAATGATAGCTTTAATTCATAAAATATTTGAGCATTACAGATATGAAATTCTGTTTACTGTAGAAAGGTTTATAATATATCAGAGTACCCTCTATTTTGGTAGTGGCATCGTGCAGAACATAATAAATTTGCAATGGAATTACAAATGCATCATAATAACAAAGGTTATACCCAAGGCAATAATTGTGCATAATTTTATCAAATTTCAAGCGTTGGCAGAAACCAATGTAAATTTCCTATACCCTGAAAGACCCCCTTTCTATGAAATTTGAGACAAAATATATTGAAAGTTGTAAATATCATTTTTCAATTTTCCCCATTATAAATCTATGGAAATGCTTTACTTGCCATATCAACAGAAGTGAGACAAATATAATAATAACAAGATATAATTATGATCTACTAATTATAAAGTACCCAAGAAAGCACAAATGTGGACTCTGTATCTGATCTGAAGTATTATACATTTTATAAAGTGAAAGGGTGGAGCATGGAGCCAGTGAAGCCCTGGTTGATATTACTGAATGCTACATATCATCAGGAACAAGACTGTGATTTAGGGGCAGGGATCTGTGCGGTCCCTGTGATATAAGGCCTTTTCGGCAGTGGAGGGGTTGCCCAGCCGGACATCAGGAAAGTCCAAGACTGTTATCAAAGTGAGACAAATATAAGAATAAGAAGAAATAATTATGATCTACCAATTATAGAGTACCCAAATAAGCACATATGTGGGCTCTGTATCTGACATATTAGGCATTTTATGAAGTGGAGGGGGTGGGGCATGGACCAAATGAAGCCCTGATTGATATTACTGAATGCAACGTATCATAAGAAACAAGAATGTGATTTAGAGGCAGGGATCTGTACAGTCCCTGTAATATAAGGCCTTTTCGGTAGTGGAGGGGTTGCCCAGCCGGACACCAGCCAAGTCCAAAGCTATTATCACTGAATGTGTCTTATCATAAGGACAACAAAGAATATGTATGGTTTAGGGATGAAGTACTAAACAGTTTCTGAGATTTTGTTTGTTTATTCTATTTTTAGTTGAACAGCCCAGTCAATATTATTTAAGTCATTTTTATGAGCAGGTCAATTTACCTATCCACACTTTTCCTGTACAGGCTTATACGTAAGCGGTTATCCAGTACAGTGCACATCTTTTCGCCAGAAACCGACAACTGCCCTTCTGGAATCAGCGGAAGGTAGAGAATGACCCTTGAAAAGATTTCATGACAAATCTCCACGAATGAATATTGCTGACCCCGGCAGGTATCGAAACCGCGTCCTCATGATCACCAGTCAGACGCGCATCCGACTGGGCTACCGAGACCGACAGGTAACTGAGATGTGCGCCCCTTTTATGAAATGAAGTGGCGAGAAACAGCCCCTGTGGAACCCACAAGTTGGTGTGACTGAGTGTCTAATTATAAGGAACAAGAATATATATGATTACAGTAGAAGTAAAACAAAGATCAGGAATCGATACAGTTAACTGCCTCCTCCCATCAAAGACACCAAAGGGAAAGAAACACAAACATTAAGCGACCAGACCACAATGGAAACCTAAACAAAGGAAGGCCATAAGAACAGTTACTTTCCCACAAAATGGCCATATGGCCACCCAAAATAAAAAGACACAAGTGACAAATGAAATAATATTGCTGACCCCGGCAGGTATCGAAACCGCGTCTCATGATCACCAGTCGGACGCGCATCCGACTAGGCTACCGAGGCCGACAGGTTACTGAGATGTGCGCCCCTTTTATGAAATGAAACGACGAGGAACAGTCCCTGTGGAACCCACAAGTTGGTGTGACTGAGTGTCTAATCATAAGGAACAAGAATATATATGATTACAGGTCGGGGATCTGAATGACATTTTATGAACTGGAGGGGCAATGCATTGCCACAGAACATGAACCTTTTACGAAATGGAGGGGTGGGTCATGACCCTAGCAAACTCAGAGAGTTTGTGTCACTGAATGTGCCTTATCACAAGAAAGAAGTTTATATATAGTTCAGGGGTGGGAATCTAAATGGTTTCTAAGATATATGGCCTTTCATGGAATGGAGGTGGTGGGGAATGTCCCAGGCGCGTGTTCTGTTGCTCATGAACTTTTTTTCATGAATACTGTAAGTTTATGAGTCCCTTATCCTTGGAAAAAGATATCCCTATTTAAAACAAGCACAAGCTTTTCCCGAGGTATTAATTTATTACGAAAACACGCCTATGCCAATGCATTGTTTAAAAAAGAGGGCATGATGGCACTGGATCGCTCACCTGATACATAATGTAACAAGTGGGACCTGGGGAGGGCCATTATTGGCCCCAGGACGATAATTTGCATTATCTTGAGGGAGGTCTAAAAGGTGAAGATTCATACCAAATATCAAAGACCCGTGCCTTCTGGTTTCAAACAAAAAGATCTTTACAGGTTTTCCTTAAATAAGTCAAAAAAAAAAAAATAAAAAAACCTGTGGGCCCAGGGGCAGGGCCATTTTAGGCACAAGGGCTTTAATTTGAACAGTCTTAAATATAAAAAACCTGGGCCGTCTTGTTTCAGACAAGAAGAGTTCTATTTTTTTCCCCGTATAAGTCAATGTAAAACCATAGGGGTTCAGGGCGGGCGCTTTTTAGACCCCGGGACTATTATTTGAACAATCTTGGTAGAGATCAACTAGATTAAGCTACACACCAAATATCAAAGACCAGCGCCTTTCGGTTTCAGAGGAGAAGATTTTTTGAGATTTTTCCTATGTAAAACCAAGGGGCCCTGGGGCTGGGTCATTTTTGGCCCCAGGGCTATAATTTGAACAATTTTGATAGAGGCCCACAAGACAAAGATTCATACCAAATATCAAACACCTGAGCCTTCTGGTTTCAGACAAGAAGATTTTTAAAGGTTTTCCCTATGTAAGTCAATGTAAAAACCAAAGGGCATTTTTGGCCCCAGGACTATAATCTGAACAATCTTGGTACAGGTCCACTAGATGAAGCTACATACCAAATAACAAAGACATGGGCCTTGCGGTTTCAGAGGAGAAGATTTTTATAAGCTTTTTCCTATATTAGACAATGTAAAACCAAGGGGTCCCGGGGCGGGGGCATTTTTGGCTCCAGTGCGTATATTTGAACAATCTTGATTGGGATCCACAAGACGAAGCTTCATTCCAAATATCCAACACCCGAGCCTTCTGGTTTCAGACCAGAAAATTTTTAAAGTTTTTTTTTTCTATATAAGTCTATGTAAAACTAAAGGGCCCCGGAGCGGGGGTATTTTTGGTCCCAGGGCTACAATTTGAACAATCTTGGTAGAGGTCTAGTAGAAAAAGCTACACACCAACTATCAAAGACCTGAACCTTGCGGTTTCCGAGGAGAAGCTATTTTATGATTTTTCCTATATAAGTCAATGTTAAACCAAGGGGCCCCGGGGCGGGGGTATATTTTGCCCAAGGGCTATAATTTGAGCAATCTTGATAGAGGTCCATGAGACGAAGCTTCATACCAAATATCAAAAACCTGAGCCTTCTGGTTTCGGACAAAAATATTTTTAAAGCTTTTCCCTATGAAAGTCTATGTAAAACCAAAGGGCCCTGGGGCAGGGGCATTTTTGGTCCCAGGACTATAATTTAAAAGTCTTGGTAGAGGTCCACTAGATAAAGTTACACACCAAATATCGAAAGCCTGGGTCTTGCGGTTTCAGAGGAAATTAGTTTTTAAGTTTTCATTAAAAAATCTATTTTTGGCTCCCGTGACCTTGACGTGCAATGGACAAGAACCATTTGATCAACTTTGAAAGGGGACAACCTAAGTGAAGTTTTGTTAAAATCCAGTCATCGGTTAAGGAGGAGAAGTCGTTTGAAGAAATTGTTTACGGACGGACGGACACACGCACGGACGACGGACGAAAAGTGATCCCAAAAACTCACCTCGTCACTCCATGACAGGTAAGCTAAAAACGAATATTTTAAGATAAAAAATGGTGATATTTTTCCTATTTCAGCTCAAAATATGATGACCCTGGGTCGCTCACCTAATCATTATTGCACAACTGAAATGGAAGGCGGGGGCATGGTTGATCCTTTTGACATCGTCAGTCAAGTCCTAGCGCACCAGAAGATAAAGAAGCTCAGTTTAACTATCAATGACTCATGGAGACAAGGAGCTGTGTGTGTTTGTAGGGGGGGGGGGGGGGGGGGTTAGTCTAACTATCAATGACTCCTGGTGACAAGGGGACAAGTGGTTGTGCGGGGGGAGTGGGTGGGGGTGGTGAGGCTGTGACAATGGGTTTTGCTGGGGGGGAAGAGGTTGTGTGTGAACAGGTTCTGTGTGCATGCATGCATATGTGAGTGTGCATGCATGTGTGCATAATTTTGTGTGCACACAGCATAATGTGCCTGCATGCATGCATGTGTGCATACATGCCTGCATGCAAGGGCATGTATGCACATTTGCATCCTTGCATGAATGTGCACAACGCATGTGTGTGTGCAGGCATGCATGGGTGTGTGAATGCATGTATGTGAGCATGGATGGCGAGTGTGTGCATGTATGAATGTGTGTGCATGCATGCAAGAGTGGGTGAGTACCCATGCATGCGCACAACTGAACTGGAAGGGGGTTGATCCCTTTGGCATCGCCGGTCAGGCCCTAGCGCATCAGAAGATGACTCATGGAGACAAGGAGTTGTGTGTCTGTGGGGGTGGTGTGAGTCTAACTATCAATGACTCATTGTGACAAGGGGTTGTGGGGGAGGGGGACATGTGTGTGAAAAGGCTCAGTCTAACTATCAATAAATCATGGTGCCAAGGGGTTGTGCCGGCGTGGTCGAGGCTGTGACAATGAATTTTGCTGGTGGGTGGCAAGAGGTTGTGAACAGGTTCTGTCTATCAATGAATCATGGGGACAATGGGCTGTGCAGGGGGTGGGGGGGGGGGGGGGCGAGTGGTTATTTAATTTTATTCTTAAAATAGCAATATATACTGTTGCCATATTTTTATCGCAACAAAACAATGAGCTGGGAACCCGTTAAGTCGTCTTTAACCCTGCTTATTGGTAGGGTAAGTAGAGTGAAACTCTTCATCAAGAGTTGCCAGAAGGCAACATAGCTCGTCTATACGGGCCTCAGTTGAACAAGTTATGTGTGAGTGCATGAATGCATTAGTGCATGTGTGTGTCTGCATACATGCATGTGTGTGTGCATAAGTGTGTGTGTACACAGCATGTGTGCATGCAAACATGCTTGCAAGAGAGTGTGCATGTATGCACATGTGCATCCTTGCATGCATGTGCACATGCATGCCTGTATGCATAAAGCATGTGTATGTACAGGCATGCACAAGTGAGTGAACGCATGTATGTGAGCATGCATGCCTGAGTGCGTGCATGTATGGATGTGGGTGCATGCATGCATGAGTGTAGGTATGTGCATCCATGCATGCATGTGTGTGCATACATGGGTATGTGCATGCATGTCTGTGAGAAATTGTTTGTGTGCATGCATGCATGTGTGTGCATTTAAGCATGCATGCATGCGTGTGTGCATTTGTGGGTGCATGCATGTATGTGTTATTGAATGCATGCATGCATACGTGCGTGTTTGCATGCATGCATGTGTGATGTACATGTGCATGCATGTGTCTCTTTGCTTTTGTGCATGCAAGTATGCATGTGTCCATGCATGTGTGTGTGTGCATTCATGCATGAGTGATGCACATGTGCATGCCCGCATGCATTCATGTGTGTATGCATGCATGCATGCATGTGTGACTGCATGTGTGCATGCATGCTTGTGTGTGTGTGAATGCCATGCACATATGTATGTATGTATGTATGTATGTATGTATGTACGTATGTATGTATGTATGTATGTATGTATGTATGTATGTATGTATGTATGTATGTATGTATGTATGTATGTATTTAGGTATGTATGTATGTATGTAAGTACGTACATACGAATGTATGAATGTATGTAGTTGCGCATTAATGCATGCATGGGACTGTGCATACATGCCTGTGTGAGATTGTGTGCGTGTGCATGCATGTATGCATGTGTGAGCATGAATGCATGTGGGTGCATTCAATCATGCATGCATGCATGTGTGTGTGCATGTGTAAGTGCATACCTGTTTGTGTGATTGCATGTGTACATACATGTGTGTGTGCTTGCATGCATGCATGTGTGATGCACATGTGTATGTGCATGAATGTATGCATGCATGCATGAGTGTGTGAATGCATGTATGTGCACATGCATGCATCCATATGCATGAAGCATGTGTATGCGCATGCATGCATGAGTGTGTGAATGCATACATGTGCACATGCAGGACTGAGTACTTGCATGTACGGTTATGTGTATGCATGCATGAGTGAGTAAAAATGTATGTACCGAACAAATGCAATATGCCCACCCCCAACATTTTTTTGCAGGGGATATGAATTGTTTTTGCGTTTGAAAAAGAAAAAAAAAAGAGAAAAAAATGTTCGTCGACAGGGATTTGAACTCACAACTCTCTGAATCACAGTTAGAGCTGATCTATTTCGATTGTAACAGACTGAAAGTCGATTAAATGTTGTTGTTTCATTAATATTCTCACAACATTCAACCACTGTTAGAAGAAATCCCGCCAAGATGTTTGACTGTAACACGTGTGTTTACCTGTTTTTGTTTGTTTGTTTGTTTTGGAGTTTAACGGCCCAGTCAACACTATTTAGGTCATTTTTGAGCCTATCCACACTTTCCTGCGCAGGCTTATACGTAAGCGGTTAACAAGGACAGTGTGCATTCTTTCGCCAGAAACTGACAACTGCCCTTCATGAAACCGCGAAAGGGAGAAAATGACCGTAGAAAAGATATCATGATCAATCTCCTAGAAAGAGTGTTTGGGACCCTGGCAGGGATCGAACCCGCGTCCTCCTGATCACCAGTCAGACGCGCATCCGGCTGAGCTAGCGAGACCGGAAACCTGTTTTTGTAACGCAGTTGATGCAAAAGACGTTTCTCCATCTTATTTTATCGAAACGACCGATGACGTCGCAAAACGTGATAAAACGGCGGCTCTTCGTGACACACCCTTTTGCCTAGTGATTTTTCAGTCAATATATCACTGGATTTACCTATTGGCTGTATAGGTGACCAGTGAATAAGTAATATACCCCAGTTTGTCGGACAGCCATAAGAAGAAAAATCACTTGTGCTTCATGCTCATGATTTGGTCTGATTTACAACTGACCTCCAAATCGTGATTTATTACTCAACAAGTCGCTGCTAGAACTAATCTTTTTCTCAAGCAAAGAACACATAAAACCGTGATTTATAGTATATTTACCTGATGTAGGCCCCTTTAAAGCGATATGCGAACACCTGGCAGATTTTGCCTCTAATTGGCAAAGGGAAACAACTTTCGAGGCTTCCTGTTCACCTTTCTGTAAGCCCTGTCCCATGGAAAAGGGGATCTACTTGTACAGGAAAAAAATTGGTCCTTAGGAGCAAATACTTTTCTCTAAGAGTTGACCCCTATTGACATGGGAGACAAAAGTACTCTTGCATGAGTTGCCTCCCCTGAAGGTGTATCCGTTCCCCTTAAAATCATTTTACCTTTACTAGGTTCAACAGATTAAAGGAAATAATCAGAGGTGGGTTAACACTGGAGTACCTGGAGAAAAAACACCTGATGTTCCTTTGCAGAACTTTGCATATGTTCCCGGAAAGCTTATAAGAATCGTACATGGATGTGAGGGGTAGATGGGAAATTCTGTTCCAAGGGTCACTGTCCGGCATCATTTGCCTTGTGATGCCGGACAGCTAGTTATCCCGAGGGAACGATTTTACTATCAACCCTTCACACCCATGTAGGATTATTTTTCTTGCATACTTTCTATTTATGAGTGTTGATTTTACGAAATTGGGTGCTGAAGTCAATGCGGTTATATATTTTTCTGAATTTATACTAAGTCACCATAAAATTCGGGCTCCGATAGACTTTGTTACAGAAGAGATCTAAGTCCAATATTGAATTTTGAAATTAAATCAGAATGACGTCTATAAAATCTTGAAAAGGCTTTGCAAAAGGGATAACCATTTTATAGAACATTTTAACTTCACTACAGCTGGTGTGTGGGAATGTGTAGCGGCGGTAAAACGTCTCCCTCCCCTACATCATAGTGTAGATTATATTTTCTTGTCTTTTGGGGTCATTGACTCCATTGTTGAATTTTGAAAATATCGGAGGGTCACTGATGAGGCCTAATTGGCCAAAACTAGCTAGTCTCCCCAGAAAACATGTACACTCCATATGTTTTCACTTCGGTGGTGTATTCCTTGCTAATCCTTTTATAAAACATATTTGCGTAGTTTATGGTCCCGATAACCCTGATTAAGAAGTTTAGCCGTTAGCCATTTATTACGAGTGTTGAAGTCAGTTACATTACTACACACTCTGGCACATCAAATTAAATGCGAAATATAAACGCCATAGGATGGCGCATGAGGAACATCACCATCCAAAAAAGGAAATTTTACAATCTCATAGTCAAAATCATCGCGTTTATCATAAATTTTGCACGAAACAAACACATCTACAATAGATAGATGTAAATCCAAAAACGGGGCCTCGGTATCAGAAGAATTTGTTTTATTTAACTGAAGTTCTAGGGGGTTAATTTGACTGATCAAACCATCGAAATAGTTATTAACAATATTTAATAAATCATCCAAATATCTAGAAGTGGAGCAAAAAACGTCAATGATTTCAGACTGGTTTTCAGCAGAAAGGGACATCATGAAGTCTCTCTCATAACTCAACAAAACCAGATCAGCCACAAGTGGTGCGCAATTAGTACCCAACGGAATACCCACAACTTGTCTAAATAAATTAGTACCAAATCCTATGTAATTATTGTCAAGTAGAAAGGTGAGAGCTTCACACACTTTCTGACAAGACCATAAAGTATAATTTTATGCTCTTCAGAAGTGAAAAAAGCATTTCTTACATTACATGCAAGATAGAGGGAGTCTTCCCTATGACAGACTTGAAGCATAAAAACGCCTGGATTTCAATTTATTAAAAACTTCATTAGATTTTTTTAAAGACCAAAACAGATTTCTACCTGATCTTTCGAAGCCTTTGTCGCAATATTTTATCACATGTTTTTGATGGCAGTAAAACATGAAGTTAATAATTCGGAGAGTTCAGTGGCGGTTCAAGAGCTTGAGTTTGCAATAAACCGTGCTTTGTATGTAAAAGCATATGGAGCCAAATTCGACTTTGGTGCAACATAGGTGAAGGCAAACCCAGGGTTATCATTTTTTTCAAACTTGGTAGTACTCTGTCACCCAAAGCTACATACCAAGTTATAAGACAATTGGCCCAGTGGTTCTTCAGAATCAGTTTTTAAGGTTTTTACCATATTCGGGTATGGCAAACATCTTGGTCATGTGACCTGGACCATCGGAATATTTTTTGTCCTCTAAGTGTCCTAAGGATGCATTATAAATCTCAGATGAAATCAGCAAAGTGGTGTTAGAGAGACAAATTACCTTTTTCCCATTGAAAAGCTTGAGGAGCCAAATTTGACCTTGGAGTAAAATAGATCAAGGTTAACTTTTTGCAAACCTGGTAGTACTTAGTCACCCGATGCTACATACCAAGTTTCAAGACAATCAACCCATAGGTTCAGGAGAAGAAGGTTTGTTAAGGTTTTTACCATGTTTGGGCATGGCGAACATCTTGGTCATGTGACCTAGACCATCCGAATTAATTTTTGTTCACTAAGTGTCCTAAGGCTGCATTTAGAATTTAAATGAAATTGGCCCAGTGGTGTAAGAGAAAAGGTACTCTAATATGTCATTAGACCTGCAATACAAGTGACCTTGGGCCAAGGTCAATAATTGATCTTGACCCTTCGCATTCTCAGGCATTCATTTTGACCCATTCTCATAGCACAGACAACAATAGTTTCTTTCTAAAAATGCATTCATTTACCTACTTCCCAATGAAAATTCTAAGGAGCCAAATGTGGCCCTGGCATAAAAAAGGTCAATGTCAACCAAGGATCATCACTTATGCAAATTTGGTAGCACTCAGTTAACCCATGCCACATACCAAGTTTCAAGACAACCGGCCCAGTGATTATGCAGAAGACATTTTTAAGTTTTTTACTATATTTGGGCATGGCGGCCATCTTGGTCATGTGACCTGGACCATCCAAATAAATTTATGTTCAAAACGTATCTTAAATAGAAGTGAAAACAATGATCAGGAATCGATACAATCAACCCACAGCTCCCATCAGAGACACCAAAGGGAAAGAAGCACAAACATGAAACATCAGACCTAATGGAAAAATCAATAGCAGAAAGCCAAAAGGACAGTTACTTTCCCACAAAATGGCCAATAGGCTATCCAAAATTAAATAATATAAGCAACACAAACATCCAAAGACAAACCATAACAAAATAAGGCTGCAAATAAAACTGGAGAGTATGTATTCTAATATGTCAATAGACCTGCAATACAAGTGAACTTTGGCCAAGTTTAAGGAATTACCTTGACCCTTAGCATTCACAGGCATTCGTTATTTACCCATTCACATATCTTGTGATACAAGACAGTCAATCGAGATGGATATATCCATCCACCCTTCACACCCATGCAAGATTCCTATATTCTGAAACAGGCACAATTTACATGTTTATTACTCCAACTTCTAAAATAACTATGTACTGTCAATCTTTTTATACTGACTTCGATATGATGACAATGTCAGTGTAACCAATCCTTTAATTAAGATGAGATAACTAATGGCTATATACAAGAAAAGTGCACTCAATTCTGCAAGAAACAAATGTGGATATTTGTAAAAATCGCCTCAGAAAAACGATTCGTACAAACATACACAACGTTTGTTAACCATTCCTTTCGTATAGTGATGAAGATAAAGAAGCTTTATTTGACATCGCATATCTGAGACAAATAACATAAGCTCTGCAGAGCGTTTATTGCGACAAATTATCCTTTTAAAAAACTAACCTGCCTTCATTTATCTTCCTAGAACTACCCCTGATAATGCGAGCTACAGTCAAGGGAGCGCCTAGTACCAACGTTTCATGCCTTTTGGTATGGCGCGGTCGTGGATCGAATCCGCCACCTCCCATTACCGAAGCGGACGCTCTACCACTGAGCTATCGGGACCGATAAAGGGAAAATGGCCACTTACATGTATTACAAGGAATGGGAACACATTCAGGGGAGGCAACTCCTGCAAAAGTATTTTTGTCTCCCATGTCAATAGGGGTCAACTCTAATAGTAAATTCTTTCCTGTAAGAGCAGACCTCTTTTTTCAGTGGGACGGGGCTTACGGAAAAGGGAACAGGAAGCTCCGAAAGTTGTCTCCCATTGAAAAATGGCAAAAATCTGCCACGCGTCCCATTTCCCTTAAATAAGCAAAAATTAGGTTTTTATAACAAGGGGCATCTCTGCATGCAATACAGTAAAATAACATACCGTTTCCGACTGTATTATAAAAAACATTGCCATAGAAAGCCAGTCCAGTTGAGTCATACACCCCTACCGCAGTGCTGTAAATGTTGTTCAAGGCACAGTCGAACATATAAGATGGTTTAGCTTCCCTTACACTTGCCCCATACCATGTGACGGCATAACGAGCGTCATATGGATCAGTGAAGCCATACTGTCCAAAATTTTCTATTTCAACCGACCTTAATCTGGCAAAACCTGAAATTAAAACACATAATATAACAAGGCTCCAGTCAGTTAACCATTAACCTGCTGAATATTTATATATGCCACACCACTACTGATTATCAACCAATCAGATTACTTGATGCAAGTCATTGCAACAAATTCATAAATTGAATGGCAAACAATGAAGTTCCTGATCAGATGGAAGCCATCTGATCTGGATCTGCATGTTTGAAAGATCAGACATATCCGGGCTCAGCAGGACAAATGTTAACATATTGGTATGATTTTGATAATTTAATACAGCCAATATGCAAATATTTGCTGAAAAAAAAATTGAGTAGCTCTTGCTATTGCAGAAGCTACTCATTTTTTTTTTTTTTCAGCCAAATTGTTGAAAACTAACAATGTCGTTAGCTAACATATCGTTAAAACTTGGATCATTAAATATGGTAAAATGAGATTATTGATGGGAAAATGTGGGTAGCTGCTCATATTTGTTTCAGCAAAAATACCACTGCATTCGGTACAGTACACCCGCCGCAATTGTTTTAGAGCCGCGCGACACCGCGTAGCGGGATATGAGAATTAAATCTGCCCTTACGAAAATAAATTCCGAATATTTCCAACATTTGTCATTTTCTGGAATACTCTAGAAGTTTACAAAATAGTCCATTAATGCATTTGGAACTATTTGGAATAAATTGTCATTCATGTGGCCACTGGAATTTTCTGTCACTGAAAAATATTACCATAAAATGACAAACTTTTAAGTTCTGTCATTTTATGGCATCTTTTGGAATCCTGAAGTGACAATTAATTCCTAATAATGACAATGGTAAACATTTGTCACGAAATGTCATTTTCTGGAACTTACGCAACAAACAGACACTACTATAAACTCTGTCATCACTGAGTCACTGAGTGGAATCGGAGTCTTACTGTTGGTCTTCTTTTGCTCCAGCATTTCAGTGGTTTCTTGCTGTCGAGTCCTCACCGTTGTCTCACCTCTGTGGTTCTTTGATTTTTGTGTTCACGGAGATGTTGCACTGATGAGTTAGGAGGCCTTCATGCGGACTGAACAAATTATTTGTCTAAATCGCGACGGAAGTAAGGGCGAGGATTTGGCCACGTAAAATCGATTTAAGCCCCCCAGTGGAAATCATTCCACTGACCGTTCCAAGGCGGTTCTTCCGTGGCGGTTTATTTATGGTGTTGTTTGTTACTTACTGTGTGTATCACTTGTGTCTTTTTATTTTGGATGACCATATGGCCATTTTGTGGGAAAGTAACTGTCCTTATGGCCTTCCATTGTTTAGGTTTCCATTATGGTCTGGTCGCTTAATGTTTGTGTTTCTTCCCTTTGGTGTCTTTGATGGGTGGAGTAAGTTAATTGTATCGATTCCTGATCTTTGCTTTACTTCTACTTTGTCTGTCATTTTAGGAACCATTAATGTTCACCTCTGACATGTTCCCACTACTTTAAAATCGTAAAATCGATTTAAGCCCCCCAGTGGAAATCTTCCACTGACTGTTCCAAGGCGGCTGTTCTGTGGCGATTTATTTATGTTGTTGTTTGTTACTTACTGTGTGTATCACTTGTGTCTTTTAATTTTGGATGGCCATATGGCCATTTTGTGGGAAAGTAACTGTCCTTATGACCTTCCTTTGTTTAGGTTTCCATTATGGTTTGGCCACTTAATGTTTGTATTTCTTTCCCTTTGGTGTCTTTTAGGGGTGGAGTAAGTTAATTGTATCAATTCCTGATCTTTGTTTTACTTCTACTTTTAACATCAAACTCTTGTGTACAAGGCTGGGTCACATAATATATTTATATGACCCAGTTTGCTCCCATTGGCTGAATTTCAAAACAGCAGCCTTTGTATGAAAGGCAACAACATACATACAAGGTGTACATGTTTTAGTCTCCGTTTAAATGGAATTTTCTTATCTAAATATAAATGTGATAGTGTTGCAGCTTCATGTGAGTTCTCCAATATTATTGCATCCTTCAGTTGCATGTGAATTCTTTTGTTATTGTATAAAATGGGACAATTTGATGGGATACTATTATATTCATATTCTATTTGCTTTCAATATCTGAAAATTAACCCTTTTTCTACCAAATAGAATCTTCCACCTTATACATAGCAGGAGTCCATTTCAAAATCTAGGGGTGTCAGTTTGTGTTCTTCAGAATTTATTTAGAAAACGGCTGAACTTTTAGCAAACAGTGGAGGCCCTGATCAGATGCCGCATTCTGCGGCATCTGATCTGGGCCTGCACTGTTTGTCACGGTACTCGTTTTGGGGTTTCTGCTACTAAATGGGTTAAAAGTTACACATCATACCCTTTCTGTTAATGTAAAAACCATCAGTATTTGGATAGATAGGTCTTGGTGAACAGTATAGAACATGATCAAATTTATATCCAAATCAGTATCTTCTTTTTTTCTTATGTTCAGCGCAAATCGAGTCAAAATGAGCCAGGATGTGATATTGGCTTTTATCGAATATGCGAACCGGGCTGAAGAGAAACTGTGCACCCTGGCAGTGTCAACATAGGCAAAACTGTTCGCATGCATGGCTGCACATGTGCATTTAAAGGCATTTATTTTTTATTATTGAGGACTATCATTTCATTACATAATATTATGCAGCCCTCAGCGCTGACTGCAGAGAAGTCCTCTGTCTTCAACAGGTAAGGGGCCTCCTTGGGGAAATCAATAATTAACTAACTGTTGACTAGTGTACATTATTGATTTTCCCATTAAGTGCCTCAGTCAGTGCAACAAGAGCTACCCATCACCCTATTAAGGGCCGCCTTTAATCTGCTATATTCAATAGATCACAGGGGCAATAAAACAATCATGAACACACGATGTGTCATAGTGTACAGGAATAAATGCCTTTAAGGAATGTCTATGGATAACAAAAATATGTTCTATAAAAGGGTTATCCTTTGGAAGCAAGGAGTACACCACAGAAGTGAACAATATCGAGTGTACATGTTTTCTGGGCCAGACTAGCTAGTTTCGGCCAATTAGGCCTCATCAGTGACCCTCAGATATCTTCAAAATTCCACAATAGAATCAATGATCCCAAAGGACAAGAAAATATAATCTACACTATGATATAGGGCAGGGAGACGTTTTACCGCCGCCACACATTCCCACACACCAGCTGTAGTGAAGTTAAATATGAGTTCCATTATCTCATGTCAGGGCACAAATATTGTATTTTGTTACAGTCTTATAGAACCTAGGGTGACTTAGGTTATTCAGTAGTACAAGGTTCTTAAGGTTCTCCAGCAGAATTGTGCTGCCACCCATTCTAAGGTATTGATCTTCATTTGCCGATAAAGTAGAAGTAAAACAAAGATCAGAAAGTGATACAATTAACTTACTCCATCCATAAAAGACACCAAAGGGAAAGAAATACAAACATTAAGCGACCAGACCATAATGGAAACCTAAACAAAGGAAGGCCATAAGGACAGTTACTTTCCCACAAAATGGCCATATGGCCATCCAAAACCAAAAGACACAAGTGATACACACAGTAAGTAACAAACAACAACATAAAAAAATATCGCCACAGAAGAGCCGCCTTGGAACGGTCAGTGGAAGATTTCCACTGGGGGGCTTAAATCGATTTTACGTGGCCACAATCCTCGCCCTTACTTCCGTCGCGATTTAGACAAATAATTTGTTCAGTCCGCATGAAGGCCTCCTAACTCATCAGTGCAACATCTCCGTGAACACAAAAATCAAAGAACCACAGAGGTGAGACAACGGTGAGGACTCGACAGCAAGCTGATTTATTTGCTGAATAGTCACTTCTTACTTTGTACTTGTCCCTTTTGTGTGTTTTTATTTTTCATCCTCAGAGTGTTGTTTGGTTGACTTCATCTTGTGGCACTGCCTGTACCTTTCTAAATTCTTACAATACAGATCTCCGTGACATGATGTTAAAGTGGGCTTGCTCTTAAACATTAGGTCTGTCACCATTGTGCTTAGGGTCACAACTGTTACGATCATATGTGGGATGTCTAATTCATCTTCCGGTGGTTTTACTCCAGATCCTGGGGTTTTTGCCCACTTCTGATTTGCGAGCGGTTCAACATGAGTACAAAGTAGAAGTAAAACAAAGATCAGGAATTGATACAATTAACTTACTCCATCCATAAAAGACACCAAAGGGAAAGAAATACAAACATTAAGCGACCAGACCATAATGGAAACCTAAACAAAGGAAGGCCATATGGACAGTTACTTTCCCACAAAATGGCCATATGGCCATCCAAAATAAAAACACACAAGTGATACACACAGTTAGTAACAAACAACAACATAAATAAATCGCCACAGAAGAGCCGCCTTGGAACGGTCAGTGGAAGATTTCCACTGGGGGGCTTAAATCGATTTTACGTGGCCACAATCCTCGCCCTTACTTCCGTCGCGATTTAGACAAATAATTAGTTCAGTCCGCATGAAGGCCTCCTAAAGTTTCAAAAGGTCTGTGAAACAACAACAACAACAAGAAAAAAGAATAGCTTTCTCACATTAAGCTTCAAAGTACCTAATCTGTAATGGAAGTGGTAAACTGCTTGAAAAATACACATAAGGTCAATACATGCATTTATAACCCAGTTAAAGCTTTTGGGCACACAGCTGAATGCATGGCCATATTCAGCGTGCTGATTGCTTGTTTGCCTGCATGCAGATTTCCTGATCATTGTTTTTTCCTCCCAAATTTAAAATATTGAGCTTGAGCAAAGCCCTTTCAAAACGCCTTTCCAAATGTCAATATACATATATGACTGAAATACTGTTGAAACTGCCGTTAACACTACTAATGGAATTATTTGCCATTTTATGGCATTTTCAGCGAGGCATTATTTGTCAGTTTTTGTCATTCTATGAACGGATTTTGTTTTTGTAAATTTCTGTCATTCAAGAAATGGAAGTATTTGTCGTTTTCTGACAGTTCCAAAAATGTCAGAAAATTCCAGTCCAGATTTTCTGACATCATTTGGTATTTTCTATCATTATTTGGTTTGGAACCATTGTCCTCTTTGGAATTGAGTGCTAAATACCGACAAATAATGCCGTTCCATTTAACATTCCAAATAGTGATAGAAATTTCATGTCTCCAATTCCAGAAATTGACAAATCATTTGTGCCAGAAAATTGCGGAAATTTCTGGAAAATTCCAATCAATTTTCGTAAGGATGAGTCGGCCGCCGCGGATACGCTCCGATCGGAGAGATCGCGGGGTAATCGCGTTGTTTCCGCGGCGTTTTAACAGGTATAACATTGATTGTCCGCGTTACCTGTTCGATCCAAAATCGCCGCATTTCTGCGGCGGGGAATGATAAAATGGAAGCGGCCTAAGTTAAATAGGTGGGTCTTAAGTAAATGAACATGTGTCTATTAGCACTGCTTTTTAATGGTTTTGTATCTGATTTAATTAGGAAAACATGTCCGTAAGAAATAATGGCGTCCAACATGGCGTCAGAAAACGATAAATATTAGGTAAAAATGATAACATCTTTATTATTTCTGCTTTCAACATAGATTGTGGTGCTCGTAAGAACCGCCTCAATGAGGCGGTTCTAATGAGTACCCACAATCTATGTTTTGAGCAGAAATAAGGCAGATAATGTATACACACGTAAACCCCAGTTTTCTCTATATAAAGTGGGGTGTAAGGGGGTTTTCATTTCACGGACTTGTTATCGTGATGAATTGTAAAATTAATTTTACGTATCACTTATACGTTATTAATAAATGCCTTTATTTGTTGTGTTTCGATTGATGTTATTTCCTTGCGAATGAAAGAGCCCCAAAATTAATTAGCACCAACCCACCCCGACGCACTACACTGAGGGCACTGAATCATGAATTACGTTTTCGAGTTTTGCTTTGGTCTATTGCAACTAAATGTATTTGAATAAAGTCTATGTTTGTTTGTGGTTGTTCTCTTTGTTTGTATGTGTGTTTGTTTTTAAGTGCTGTCTGGTTGTTACATGTGGGTTTACGGCGTCCCGCAAACCCCCATGCTGACAAGACAACCGAGCGTGATCTCTGACAGGTGTACGGGCAGCTGTGGGGTAAGGCACAAGAAAGATGTTAAATGATTGACATGAATTATTTACAGTATCTACATACAACACTTACTAACACAAAACATCACAAATTGTTGCTTCTGTAGCCAACTCACGACGTCCGCTCCGAAGGCAAAACACTGTTCTGTGCTCGGAACGGGTGACGTGAATACCTACAGAAGCAAACAACAAAAACAACAAGAAAAACAAAAAAAGAAACAACACAAAACGCGACTGGCCAGTTTATAACTTTGGGTGAATCCCCACTCGCGTGACACTTCTTCTCGCGAACTAGTAAAACTAGTCTATCAACATAATTGATTATCCTAGGATTAGCGATCACGTTTGCTGATCAGCCGTTTAGTGATCGTCCAAATAAGGTAAGTTGACCTCTTCCATGATCACATTTGTTTACAACGAACAATGATTTAGAAGAATCTGCTTCTATCCTGGTAGGCGCTGATTACGGCGGTCTGTCCGCCCTTGCTGGACCCTAACGCCTAGCGTCGTACCAGTACCTGCTGCTATGAAGCAGGGAGCAGCAGGTCACACATTGTTATGCCTTTCAATATACTTTCTATTTCCCCGTCACAATGTTGTGTTAACTCTTTACAACTTGACCTGCTGCTAAGGTGTCCGTTTTTTTCAGGGTTTATATATCTATGAATACTACCGGAAAATCATGCCTACTCGTATTACCTTGCTTTGTTCGTGGGGAAGTGGAGATACCGGCCACAAACAAAGCCAGATAGCAAAATCGAGTAGATAATGGATTTGCCTTCAAATAGTATATTTCCCATAGGAAAAATTGATGAAACGACCCTATAATCAATGACATGACTCCTGTCAAAACGAACACCCACACAACACGTGACGGGAATAAAAATCATATATGGCACAATTTGGCGGTTGGCGATTTTTAGGCAAATTCTATAGAACTCAGCCTTTTAGCGGCCCCCTGTATTGTAAAAACAGCTCTCTATAAACCACTCATGCATACATCGTATGATATGTGCATGACTTGTTCATGGAGCCGCATAGTTTGCGTACCATATTTCACCCAAAATATTTCACTCACACCGCCCTACCATATATCTACTAAAATAATTTAGATGTGCATAAGCACCAGAGAGGTTTCCTATTCCATCTCGTAACAAAGGTTTCCCCTTTTGGAGAAAAAACAATCAGAAATGTTTTTTCTTTGTGTACAGAGATGGAATAGGATGAACCTATCTAAACAAGACAGCTATTTACACAACAACCGTGCGAAGAATTACCTACTAAGGTAGTCTGCCCCCAAATTTTCTTAAGTAAAATTAGCTAATAAGCTACGGTGGTTTGCCCCAGAATTTTCCTGTTCCCCTGACACTCTGTTGTTTGTTAGAAAACGGATATCGTTTTACTCTTACTGGAGGTGGCCTTGCTGGCTTAACAGATTTGATTGATTTCACAGGTTCTGACATAAATGTGGTACATATAATTTGGTCTGTCTGACATGTCAGTCCTGCAAGGCGCTGTTCTCTCAGCCCTTCTGTCTCCTCACTCTCCTCTGACGTTAGTGTGTGTGGGACGCTAACGTCACTGTCACTTTCCGGTTGCTCTGCAGTTTCAAAACTGCTGTCTTCAAATGAAGACTCGTCGACGTCATTTCTGTCATGACTGTCTGTCGACATAATAGGTTTAGAGATCAGACAATGAGACGTCACAGTCTGACGCTCAACATACTGTTTCAGTATATTAGCGTGATATGTGTTAACATTTCCATTGACGTCAATCTTATAATCCATTCTGTTTACTACCTCAACTACTTCATAAGGACCTTTCCATTGAAGCAATAATTTATTACTGTCTGTCGGTAGTAACAACAGCACTTTATCGCCGACGTCAAATTTACGCGACCTCGCGCCTTTATCATAATAAGCTTTCTGCTTAATCTGAACCTTCTTTAAATTATCACGCGCTAATTTGCATGTCTGCTCTAACCGTTCCCTAAGCTCAATAACGTATTGATACGTCGAAAGAACTTGCTCATCGCGTACCTCTTCAGCCCATAATTCTCTTAATATTGCCATTGGACCTCTGACGTTACGTCCATATAACAACTCAAAAGGGGAGTATCCTAAAGACTCTTGTGGGACTTCCCTTACCGCAAATAATAAGGCTGGAAGATATTTATCCCAATCTTTTGGACGTTCAGCACACATGCGACGTAACATCTGCTTTAACGTAGCGTGGAAACGCTCTATCAGTCCGTTGCAAATTGGGTGTCTCGGACTACACGTTAACTGTTGAAGAGAAAGAAGTCTGCTGACCTCCTTCATTACCTCAGCAGTAAACTGTGATCCACAATCAGTCAACATTTCATCAGGAATGCCAACCCTACTAAACATTTCAATAAGCGCTTCCGCGACACGTTCCGTCTCAATACTCGGTAAAGCTATCGCCTCTGGATACCTTGTCGCATAATCTATCATGGTTAAAATATACCGAGATTTCCTATCAGATCGAGGCTCAATTGGACCAACTATGTCCACTGCCACCCTCTTAAATGGCGTATCAATCAATGGCATTTTTCCTAGAGGTACTTTAGTGACCCGACCTTTCTGAATAGTTCTCTGACAAATATCACAAGATTTACAAAATCTAGCGACATCACCGCAAATACCGGGCCAGTAAAACTCAGTTACAACTCTATCCAATGTCTTCCTAATACCCATATGTCCAGACATAAGCGTTTCATGAGCCAGTTTCAACACCTTTCCTCGGAAACTTTGAGGGACCACAAGTTGGAAAGAGACTTTGTTACCCTTGGTGAACTCCCTATATGCCAACCCTTTTTTCTCAATAAACCTAGTTTCACCTCGGTTTAAACCACGACTCACAGTCTTGTTCCCAGATACAACCCTTTTCCTGATGTTTTCCAAAGTTGGATCATCAACCTGAGCTTGCTTGAAAGCCTCCTTGTCATCGTTAATGATCTGATCGGGAACCTTAAGTTTTCTGTAAGGCTTCTCATCCTGCCTAGTTTGAGACCTAGTTACAGCCGCAGCTGAGAAATGAGACATATCAGGAAGTTTTGATCCATCAATGTTACCGATAACCAAATCGTACAACGTATCATCCATACACAAAGCTTCAGTTTTCCCAGTAAAAAAAGGACAATCAATGTCAATCATTGCCAAAGGATACCTTTGTGTGGATTCATCAATCAACGTAACATTTGATTCCTTCCCTATTAACTGACTATCCGAAACCAAACTTCTCCGAACGACACAGCCTGTACACCCAGTATCTCTTAATACAACCACCTTTTTATTATTAACCAATCCTTGTGCCGTCGGTAACCTTGCCTTTAAGAAGTAACAGACACCTTCCCTAGTTTCCTTACTACACTCCTCCCTATCCGAAATCAAAGGATCACCAACCTTATTTTCAAAAATACTTCCAATCTCATCACCTTTCCTAGTTACTTCCGTTTGACAAAAACTAACTTGGTGTGCTGCGCCACGTGGTGTGCTATTATTTTTACCGCGTCCGCGAAAAGACCCTCTAAAATTACCACGACCACGTGTATAACCACGACCTACATTCTGCGTATTCTCATTCTTAACCTGAGAACCTTGAGTCTCTACGCGCGTGTTAAAATTTTCTTTAACACCGCTATCCCCAACTCCAGTTGCTCCTACCTCTGCGCTATACAATTGTTTCCTGTCGGGGTTCTTAAAACATTTAATTGTTAAATGCCCCTTACCACATATGCTACACTTGATATCCGGTCTACCACTCGGTTTGTTCGAGTCAACTTTGTCCTGTTTACCCTGCGCTGCGCCTCTATTATCGCGTTGCCCCTTATTAATGCAACTATATACGCCCCCGCGCGCTTCTGCAAACAAATCTGCCTCCCTAGCCATTTCATCTAAATTACCAAACTGTTTTGGCTTCAGATGCACATACAGTTCTCTATTACATGACTCCAGGAACTGATCCCTTGCCATGAAATCACAGATAGCCGGAAAAGATTTTTCTATCTTTGCCATATTAAGCCATTTTTCTAAATAACTTCTCAGTCTACTACTGAACTGTATGAACGTTTCTGATTTCTCGGGCCTACTATAACGAAACTGTTTCCTAAATCCGCGCTCTGTCATGTCAAAATTCTTTAATAAAGCGTCCTTTAACTTTTCATAATCCGCCGCATCCTCATTTGACAACCGGTCATATACATCAAGTGCGCGCCCTATGAGCAATGCACTTAAATACGCGGCCCAAACACTCTTATCCCATTTATTAGCCGTAGCATATTTCTCAAACCTAGATAAATAACTATCCATTTTATCTTTACCCTCTTCAAAATAAGGTAACTTAGGATCCCGGGCATGCGCCACCTTCTCAGCTTTTTGCTTTTCAAATTCTAGCTCGAGCTTCGCTCTCTGCATTTCTAACTGATTCCTTAATTCTTGGTGCTGTAGCTCAAACCCATGTTTTATTTTTTCTAAATGGGCCTCACTAATCTCTTTTGCCTCCCTTTCAGTCTTGATGCGTGCTATTTCAAGTTCCTTATTAACATTCAACATAGCTAGTTCATGTGCCCTTTCCTTTTCCTTTTCCTCTAACTTAGCTAGTTCATGTACCCTTTCCTTTTCCTTTTCTTCAGACCTTAACCTTTCTAAATCCCTTTGCTCTTGCCTTTCTGCCCGCTCAATATCCTGCTGCTCTTTAACAAAACCTTGTAACTCCTTCCCCTCATAACCTAAGTCCTTTCCCATTTGCATTAAACGCTCCATTATTGATAACGTAAATCTCACGTTACTATCAAAACCACTATAAACTGATCAGTTATGATCAGTGATGATTGAATGGGCTTAACTAAAACGTTAAGATATGTGTTATACGCGTTAATCTAACTAAAACGTTAGTTATTAAAGCACACGCGATTTGAAATGTCAAATGCTTTCAGCACAGTATGACGTTGCGTACTGGTAGTCTAATATGACGTCATAAACTGACGACGTTTACAGTAAAATGCTACAATCCGAAGTTTTATCACATTACAAAACTCCGATCATAACAAGTCACCATTAATGTTTCTATTACGTCATACCTAACCTCAAGCCACTGCGTAAATATTAACGCTACCGTTATGTCAACGTCAGTAAATTGTTAACGTCACTACGTCAGAACCATGTGTGGGTAAGATCAATTAGTAGCTCCAATTTAACTTAGTAGAATGTCAGGTAACACAATTAAGTGGGGTTTACTTAAATTTTTCGTTACCAAGAAAAAGTGGGGTTTGCCTTGCCTTCCTGCTCAGAAATTATCGACTTGTCAGTATCCATTCAGTTGAATACATGGGTTTCGCACTTCATCAACGCAGGAAGGAAGATTCAAGTTAATTTCTAAATGTGGCTGTCAATACATTTTTTTTTTTTAAATTGATGATTCAGAGTATCAATGTGCTGTTCCACAGCCGGGAACACCAGCCAGAGATCAAATCCTCACTTTTCTGACACCAAATGTTACATGTGGGTTTACGGCGTCCCGCAAACCCCCATGCTGACAAGACAACCGAGCGTGATCTCTGACAGGTGTACGGGCAGCTGTGGGGTAAGGCACAAGAAAGATGTTAAATGATTGACATGAATTATTTACAGTATCTACATACAACACTTACTAACACAAAACATCACAAATTGTTGCTTCTGTAGCCAACTCACGACGTCCGCTCCGAAGGCAAAACACTGTTCTGTGCTCGGAACGGGTGACGTGAATACCTACAGAAGCAAACAACAAAAACAACAAGAAAAACAAAAAAAGAAACAACACAAAACGCGACTGGCCAGTTTATAACTTTGGGTGAATCCCCACTCGCGTGACACTTCTTCTCGCGAACTAGTAAAACTAGTCTATCAACATAATTGATTATCCTAGGATTAGCGATCACGTTTGCTGATCAGCCGTTTAGTGATCGTCCAAATAAGGTAAGTTGACCTCTTCCATGATCACATTTGTTTACAACGAACAATGATTTAGAAGAATCTGCTTCTATCCTGGTAGGCGCTGATTACGGCGGTCTGTCCGCCCTTGCTGGACCCTAACGCCTAGCGTCGTACCAGTACCTGCTGCTATGAAGCAGGGAGCAGCAGGTCACACATTGTTATGCCTTTCAATATACTTTCTATTTCCCCGTCACAATGTTGTGTTAACTCTTTACAACTTGACCTGCTGCTAAGGTGTCCGCTTTTTTCAGGGTTTATATATCTATGAATACTACCGGAAAATCATGCCTACTCGTATTACCTTGCTTTGTTCGTGGGGAAGTGGAGATACCGGCCACAAACAAAGCCAGATAGCAAAATCGAGTAGATAATGGATTTGCCTTCAAATAGTATATTTCCCATAGGAAAAATTGATGAAACGACCCTATAATCAATGACATGACTCCTGTCAAAACGAACACCCACACAACACGTGACGGGAATAAAAATCATATATGGCACAATTTGGCGGTTGGCGATTTTTAGGCAAATTCTATAGAACTCAGCCTTTTAGCGGCCCCCTGTATTGTAAAAACAGCTCTCTATAAACCACTCATGCATACATCGTATGATATGTGCATGACTTGTTCATGGAGCCGCATAGTTTGCGTACCATATTTCACCCAAAATATTTCACTCACACCGCCCTACCATATATCTACTAAAATAATTTAGATGTGCATAAGCACCAGAGAGGTTTCCTATTCCATCTCGTAACACTGGTAATGTGTAATATTCCTTTACATTTTAATCCATTCTATTACAATGGAACATATTTTGCACGTGCATGATCAGATAGCACGTGCAAGATCAGATCGCTTTCATACATATGTTCAGCTAATTTCAGCATCACGTACTTTTATCGCCCAGCCGCCCACCGGGGCTTGTAGAAATAGTATGGGCTGCGTTTTGCTTCTATCAAGTACTGAAACCGACATGCCGCAAAGTTTGAGATGTCATTTCGTCTCAGTGTTGAGTAAGTCCAGCTAAATTTAAAACTTACGTTAACAAGGCCTAAGTTACTATTTCTTTAAAGTCCTCCTGTATAAGACCACCTCTGGGACTGGGGAACATGGCCTTCATATCAAAATTTTACTGAATATTGAATCTAGTTTACAATAAGTGACGGGAAATGAATTCCAAACACAATATCAAGATATGTTAAAGGCAACACGAAATCGGAAGCAATATCTCCCATTAACCATAAGTATGGACGGGGACGTAGAACTTCAACACAATCGAAAGCATGTATATGCGATGAATACCCGGTGCAACTCACTTTTTGAAGAAAAACGATAGGTTTCCGGGGGTGTGAATGTATGTTAAATTCATCACGAAAACTCGATGAGGCGGTTAAAACGAGCACCCGAAACCTATGTTTGGACTAGAAATATTTTTTTTCATCTGAAAAATGCTAGTCCTAGAGATAAGAATGATGCCATTTAAGGGCACTGGTGCGCCATTGTGATGTTATCCAAGTTCATGAAATATCCCTATCTTGCCGGCTAAGGTCCGTCATTATACTCGGAACTGAAGACATGTCTTTTTCGCTGATCATATAGTATATTAGCTAGCGCACGGTAAAACTTAAAGACAGGATTTTCATGCCGGGGGTCTGGTTTCCAGCTTAAACATGTACAGGTAACCAACAGATAAATGTAGGTGTGGCTTGGTCTTGGTGGGCTGACTACCTAAAGGGACCATAAAACTGATAAGGATTATTGCATATAATTGACTGCAATAAACATCTGCTGTCCATTTACTGATTAAACAGATACTATCAAAAATTAGGCTTCATAAACATTTTTTATTATTTTTATTTATTTATTAACAATTAAATACAACAAGATGTGTCTGTGAAACACTGATGCCCCCGGACAGCGCATGTTAAATATGAAAGAAGTATCACTAAGCAATCGAAAGGTATGACCAATGTTCAAGTCTTAAAAAAGTAGGTCAAGATCACAAGGTAAAAAATTATTGGATCGTTGGAAAGGTCATGTGACATAGAATACACGTGTGAACTATGAAAGCCCTATCACTTACCAATCGAAAGTTATGGCCAATGTTAAAGTTTTTAAAAAGTAGGTCAAATATCAAGGTCAAGGTCACGAGATCAAAAATTATGGTACCACTAGAAAAGTATTCTAACAAGGAATGCACGTGTGAAATATGAAAGCCATATCAGTTACCAATCGAAAGTTATGGCCTATATAAACGTTTTTTTAAAAGTAGGTGAAAGGTCAAGGTCGGAGGTAAAAAATTATGGTCCCACTAGAAAGGTCTTGTGAAAAAGAATGCACATGTGAAATATGAAAGCCATATCACTTACCAATAGAAAGTTAAGGACTGTGTTAAAGTTTTTAAAAAGTAGGTCAAACCTCAAGTTCAAGGTCACAAGGTAAAAAATGATGGAACCATTAAAAAGGTCTTGTGACAAGGAATACACATGTGACATATAAAAGCCCTACTACCACTTACCAAGCGAAAGTTATGGCGAATGTTCAAGTTTTTAAAAAGTAGGCCAAATGTCATGATTAAGGTCATGAGGCAAAAAATTCTGGTACCACTAGAAAGGTCTTGTGACAAGAAATGCACATATGAAATATGAAAGCCCTCTCACACACTAATCGAAAGTTATGGCCAATGTTAAAGTTTTAAAAACAAGGATTTTTAGCGCATTTTTAGAAAATAAAGGGCCATAACACCGTCGTAAATGATGGGACCAACGTGAAAATTGTGTTTGGCACCCCGGCACTTCACAAGGAATGCATGTGCAAAGTTTCAGCTCAATCGGTGAAGAAATGTGGAAGAAGTTCGCATCACGATGTTTTTAGCGCATTTTCTAGAAAATAAAGGGCAATAACTCCAACGTCAATTAGAGGACCAACGTGAAAATTGTGTTAGGCACCCCGGCACTTCACAAGGAATGGATATGCAAAGTTTAAACTCAATCGGTGGATAAATGTTGACGAAGTTCGCAACACAAGGTTTTATGCGCATTTTTTAGAAAATAAAGGGCCGTAACTCCGACGTTAATGACAGGAATAATGTGAAAATTGTGTTAGGCACCCCTGCACCTCACAAGGAATGCATGTGCAAAGTTTCAACTCAATGGGTGAAGAAATGTGGAAGAAGTCCGCATCACAAGGTTTTTAGCGCATTTTGTAGAAAATAAAGGGCCATAACTCCGACGAAAATGAGAGGACCAACGTGAAAACTGTGTTAGGCACCCATGCACCTCACAATGAACGCATGTGCAAAGTTTCAGCTCAATCGATGGACGAATGGGGAAGTAGTTTGCATCACAAAAAAGTGCGGATTAACGCACAAACCTACACACTATCGGACAGTGCAAAAACTATATGCCCTCCTCCGGGGGCATAAAAAATATCTAGTTTTGTGTATTAGAACTTAAAATGGCATGTTGAAATCAGAATATAATTTTATTTGAATGTCAACTTAGGCTAATTGGTCTAATTGGCCGAAACTAGATAGTCTGGCCCAGAAATTGTACACTTCATGTTTTCCAGTACTGTGGTGTATTTCTTGCTTCCAAATAAAAAATATTTACCGTCACTGCAGCTGTTGTCTGGGAAAGTGTGGCGGCCGTAAAAAGTATCCCTGTCCTACATCATAGTGCAGTTTATATTTTCTTGTCCTTTGGGATCATTGATTCCATTGTGGAATTTTGAAAATATTTGAGTATCACTGTTGAGGCCTAATTGGCCGAAACTAGCTAGTCTGGCCCAGAAAACACGTACACTTCACATTTTCCAGTTCCTTCTATAGAACATAGTTAACGTCACTGCAGCTGGTGCCTGGGAAAGTGTGGCGGCCGTAAAAAGTCTCCCTGCCCTACACCATAGTGTAGATTATATTTTCTTGTCCTTTGGGATTATCGTTTTCATTGTAGAATTTTAAAAATATTTGAGGGTCACTAATGAGGCCAAATTGGCCGAAATTATCTAGTCTGGCCCAGAAAACATGTAAACTTCATATATTCCAGTTCTTTGATGCATTCCTTCCTTCAAAAGGATAACCTTTTTATAGAACATATTGGAAGAGATATAATGTGTGTTTCCATATCTGTCACTGTACACATTTATAAACCTATCTGTAAAAAGGTTTTGGGATA
The DNA here is from genome assembly GCA_963580285.1 of Lucinisca nassula. Taxonomy (NCBI): domain Eukaryota; kingdom Metazoa; phylum Mollusca; class Bivalvia; order Lucinida; family Lucinidae; genus Lucinisca; species Lucinisca nassula. The sequence continues at coordinate 33,646,303 of OY757019.1, forward strand.
TAACATAGTTCCAACACTCATCACCAATTTTATTTATTCTTTCGAGGCAATTTAAATGAGTTCCAACACTGCATTTTTATATTGTGGGTGCTCGTTAGAACCGCCTCACTGAACTTTTGTATACATAAAATGTTAGTCCTATTACTCATTAGAAACACCTAGAATAGATCTGTGCCTCATTGAGGCATTTCTAATTAATGCCTTGTCGCTACTCGTTAGAGCCGCCACATCGAACATTTGAAAATGTAAAGGAGGGGGGTTCCAGCCTATAGTAAATTTCCATAGGGTTCTGCTTACGCACAGATTTTCATGATATTGTGCATAATTACTGCTTGGTAAATGGCTATTCATTATTAAGATATTTCACTTTTATATCTCTTTTCGTTATAAATCTACTATGTTTTGTTTATGTTCACATCTGAAAGTAGGGGTATCCCCAAACTAGTGTATATATACATTCAACCTTCTGATGCTTTGGAGTTATTTTGTTCTCAGGTGTCACTGTAGTCATCTGTAATTATCTTTGTATCACATTCTAAAGCATTGTTTAGGCAAAGTACGATATACCACGCTCAATTTCATATAGAGCAGACCCCAGAATTCACAACCATAAAATCTTTTGGAGTATGTTTGACGTTTGATTTCACACTGTTGAGGTTCTTGTCACCCCATCATTTTAATATGAAAATTGACCATATATATGTAGAACATTTTATCAAACTTTCTTGAAAATCTGAGACCGGTAACATACCGCATTTGAACATTGAATAGTAATGGTGAGAGTTTTGAATTGTTTCAAACCATTTGTAGATATCATATGGTGCGACATTTTCAATCGAATAATTGCTCGCCAATATATAATAAACATGGATATATGTATGTTTATATGATGGTGTATAGTATGAGCTCATATATAATCAGTAATTGTATCAATTATGATGCCCTGATAAACACCAAAAACACAATTCATCTCGAGCTTTCGATAACAATTCAATCAGATCTTATATAAAAATACTTCATTTTAGAACAAGAGTTTTTGTATTAATGTAATTCTAAATAGAAGTGGAGGCAATGCTGAAGATTAGTATGACAAAGATTGTTGAAATGGCAAGTAAACTGGATGGTTCTGTAAACCAGACAATTTTACTTGACTCTAATAAGTATGTATTTAACTGATGAAGTGATCTTAAAAAGTTTGAAAAGTCTGATTGTCATACTGGAATGACACAGGTTGATTGAATGGCCAAGAATAATGTTGTTTGTATTATGTTTCAGCCTGGTAGATCATAATAACACAGACTATATTATCTGATCTTTTGGCCCACTGTATACACAGATTACTGTAGACAAAATGGTACTGTTTTTTTTTTTGCTCACTCTGACAATGCCCCTTCAGTCCACTTCAATCGCACTAACTGTAACCTTGTAAGAAAGTTATATTCTTAGGTATGACCATCTATGTTCTAAAATATGATCCAGAAAACAAGCAGTTATTTTTGGAAAGCATTAATTAATATAATAGAAAAGACTTAATTCAACTTTCAAACACTTTCACAATTTAAAATAGCAAATAGTACATGTGCTAGCAGTACTTTAGAAAAATGTGAAGCCAGCTGCACTGATATTGATTCAGCCAATGTGCTAGTGGTACAGCAAACAAGTGATTCATGCCATTTGTAAATCTTCACCCCGTGCATCGGGGCTTGAAGAAATTGATTTGGCTGCATGTTGCTCCACACAGAGCTAAAACTAACCAAACACGAGTACTGGGAAACTGCTTAGAAGGGTTAAGCTTGCCCAGGCAAAGCGGTGTGAGTCACGCCGTCCAATGTATATAAGCCTTGTAGTTTCATAGGGTGGTAGGGCTTGAGATATCATTTCATCTCAATGTCGGGAACAAGTCCCACAAAATTGGAAGCAGCATCTCCAAAATTACCTAAATAGTGTTAACGGGGATGTTAAACCTCAACACAAACAAACAAACCATTTGTAAAACCGATGAATGCAGAGCCAGAAAGCTTAACATAGAATGACAAGTATTGCATACATAAGACTACATATGCAAATGGTATTTCAGCATCTAAATTCAATATCAGCTATCAAATAAATGTTTTACAGCAAATTGCCTTCCATCTTTATCATTTCGGGAAGTGTATGCAAGATGATAAATGTGCAAATAGTTTCAGTGTGACTAGTTATGCATTTATTTTGAAGACTAAAACATTGCAGCAAACACTTTTGCCTATGTTATAATGAACCTAGAAAAAATGCAGAAAATGCGTTTAATGGTCTCACAAAACCTTTGATGTGTGTGTGTTGGGTGGAGGGAGCGACGTGCGAGTCTCTTTGACCAAGTTATGTAAGACAAAATACCAATACATGGACTGATCAATAATAAGAACAAATCAGAAAATCAGCATGTCCTTTCACATATGGTAAATTATTGACTGCTGTTTTATTTTAAAGAGGGAAATGTCAACAATAAAAACAATTAAGGAAACAACAGGATTATGAAAGTAATTTATTAAGCAAACTGAATACACCATTGTGTATTACTGTCATTAATATCTTTGTATTGCGGGTTTAAAAACAGACCAAATAGAATAGGGTTAAAAATATCCACCTTGTCTTATTCCTACGAGGGCAGGCTGAAAAATTCTGAGCCTGACCAAGATCCAATGGTTTGTCCATGCTGAAAGTGCCTTATTTTTCAACATAGTCTCCCTTCCTGTCCACACACTTCCTCCAGCGATGCTGGAGTCCTTGGATCCCAGTACTATAGAAGGACACATCTTGGTCCCTGAAAAACTCCTCGACAGCAGCTATCACCTCCTTGTCTGACCGATAATGCTGCCAAGCCAAGTGCTTTTTCATGTTTGGAAACAGGAAATAATCTGATGGAGCTAGATCAGGTGAATACGGAGGGTGATCGACAAGTGTGAAGCCACAGTCATGCACAGCAGCCATTGCTACAACCGGTTGATGAGAAGGCGCATTGTCCTGATGGAACAATACCCCTTTTGTCAATTTTCCGGGTCGTTTAGCCTTAATTGCTTTTCGCAATTGTTTTAGCAGATCTGCATAATACTCCCAATTAATTGTTCTGCCCTTTTGAAGGTTATATCTGAATATTATACCCTTGGCATCCCAGAACACTGATGCCTTCCCTGCAGAGGAGACAACCTTTTCCTTCTTTTGAGGGGGTGAGCCAGGGTGCTTCCATTGCATGGATTGTCTTTTGGTCTCTGGCTCAAAGTGATGAACACAACACTCATCCTGAGTAACAAAACGGTCAAGAAAACCATCATGGTCTGCTTCAAAAATAGCCAAGTTGGCGTGTGACAGGTTCAGTCTGGTCAACTTTTGGACAGGCGTCAAAAGCCGTGGCACCCATCTGGCGGATACCTTCGACATGCCTAATTCACTGTGTAGATGTTCTCTAATCGTTCACGGGAGACGCCAACAGTGTTAGCTAACTGATTCACAGTTAAAAGACTGTCATCCATCACGGCCCTGTACACTTAGCTGATGGTTTCCTCAGTTGTTGCCGTTTTGGGTCGTCCACACCAGTCATCATCTTCAAGGCTGTCCTTGCCCATCTTAAAACTTGCTGCCCACCTTTTCACGGTTGCATACGAAGGAGCATCATACCCTAATGTAGCAACCAAATCGGCATGAATATCCTTAGGAGCTAATCCCCTTTTTATGGAGGTACTTGATGACACCACGATGCCAGATGTTGTCCATTTTCTCAAAAACGTGCTAGTATCAATTTTCAAAGTCTAGAATTTCTACGTTATGGCAGGTAAACTTGAACTCATTTGAGTCAAATCAAGTAATAAAGGTTTGGATTTAATGAATACAAAATTTCATGGCTGTTCGATGCCTGCTTCTTGGTCAGGCTCAGAACTTTTCAGCCTACCCTCGTATTGTGTCATAATACATTTTTTCAGCATAACCGCTTTTGCAATGCTGTAAACACTAACACTCATCGTGATCACTGCATGAGTGCATTATATTTTTCTCTCTGCTAATTTATGTTCTCATCTACTATTTAAAACCCAAACTAAAAATCATTCTCTGTTGAACAGTATATTTTTGTTTGTGTGTGGGGGAGGGGGGGGAGGGGGGTGCAGTGGTTGAATTACATAAATGCATATGCTAAGCTTTGCATGATAAGGTGACACTATATGGTCATAAATATGCAATAAAAATATACTTAAAGAATATCTGGTCCCCTGATATTGCAAATGACTTCATCACAAAAATAAACCTAAACACATATCTGGCAATCAAAAACAATGTTACCGGTTTCTGATTTTTTTTTTTAATTTGTTTGCTATATAGAGGATATATGTGGCCAATTTTATGGGTAATATCTTGGGGTGAAAAGATCAGTAACACATCTAACATTTTGGATAAACATTTTACTTTTTATAAATTTTCATATTTTTTTTTTTTAAATTTTGTAAATAAATTCATCAGAAAAATTAAAAGACCTAGACACATTAATATTTTTGGTATTATATGAATCCTTATAGAGTTCTGTTGCCAACAAAAGCAACAATGTTTGAAAACAATCGAGCTTGTTGATTTAAGAATTAAAAGTTCACAGGTGTGTATGACCTCTACAGGGGATTACCTCAGGGAGCTCTCCTGAGAACTATAGTAATTAATCAAATAAAACAAAGTTATATTTATAGTTGATAGACCTAAAGTAAACAACAACTGAAGTTTCAAGAAAATCTGTGCGTGGGCAGATTTGGAACTCCCCCTTTGTTAGTCCTTGTTAGTCCTAGTACACGTTAGAAATAGAGGCAGTTCTAACCAACGCTTTTGGGTACTCAATAGAACTGCCTCAATGAGACCATTTGAACGGGAACCAATGTGGGTGTACGAGGGATGTTCTTAAACTTCTGATCCTCATGTGCTACCGTAGTTATTTCAAACGGTATCTGCACGAGGTTTACATATTCAGAATGTGTATTATCTTATCTACACATCCATATATATATATGTAATTACTGTAAGACGTTTAGTTTAGGAGATATACAAAATTTAATCAGTGTCACTCGGTACCACTGGCCTTTTTTCGTAGCAACTATGAAAGGTTCACAAAAGTCAGAAATAAGAGCTTACATAAAAGCCCGCGGTGCCTTAAAGATATCTACCAAACAAATTCTAAAGGAACTATGTGATATTTACGGATCTTCTGCGGCCTTGATAATAACAGTTCGCTGGTGGTTAAATAAATTTCAGAATGGAAAAAGTAACGTTGAAGATAGTACCCGTTCTGGGAGACCCCGTATGCAAGTGACTGAAGCTAACATTGCTGCTGTTAAAAAACTGGTTGAAGGTGACGCTCGATATACTGTTAGAGATAGAGCAGGGTATGTGGGGATAACATCGGCAGTTGTGCATAAAATTTTGACTGATTATCTGGGACTGAGGATGCTATGTGCTCGTTGGGTACCCCACTTGCTATCAAAAGAGCAAAAGGCTTACCGTGTTAAATGTACCAGGGAATTACTTAAAACATATAAAAAATGTGAAAACAAGAGAATCTGCGAATTGTTAACTGGTGATGAAACTTGGATTTATTATTTTGAACCCCAGCTAAAAGTTAATAACAATAAAAGTTTGGATTGCTAAAAAACGTAACAGACCGATTATTGCTAAACGATGTAAAAGTGACAAGAAGGTTCTTTATGCTATCTTCAATTCTGCTGGCACTGTGGTGCAAGTCGCTGCACAAAGCGGTCGTTCTATTACTGGAACGTTCTATAAAAACCATGTGCTCAAAAACGTGAAAAAAAAAATTGTCAAAAAGCGTCCAAAGACCGGCATTCGTAACATTTGTTTAATCCATGACAATGCACCAGCACACAAAAGCAGAATTGTTCAAGACTATTTGCGTGTAGAATCCGTCAAACAGCTGCCACCCCCCCCCTTATTCTCCAGATCTAAGCCCGTGTGACTTTTTCCTGTTTCCTAGGCTATAAAGAATGTTATGCGGTAGACGTTATAACTCTAGGAATGTCTTAGGAAGTGCAATTTATCAGTGCCTGAACAGTATACCCAAAGCTGAGTATTTTGCAACCTTCCGTTCTTGGATATCGATACTTCAAAAGTGTATTTCTGTTAAAGGAGAGTATTTTGAAGGAATGAAATGAGAAATTGATTATATTCTGTCTATGTATCATTTTATAGCCCAAGGATCAGAACTTTAAGAACATCCCTCGTACGTTAGAACCGCCTCATTGAACGTTTGTATATGTAAAATGTTAGTTATAGTATTCATTAGAAACGCATATAATAGATCTGCCTAAGTAAGGAGGTTCTAATAAAAGCATTGTGGCTAGTCGTTAGAGGCACCTCATTGAGGCCATTCAATCAAGTACCAACACTCTATAGTATATTGTGGGCCTCATTGAACATTTGTATATTTAAAATGCTAATCCTAGTACTTATTAGAAATCAATCATGTACCACACACTATAGTATATTGTGGGGGTCTCATTTGAATCGCCTCATTTAGGTCATACAAATGTACACCCTCACTTGATAATAGTGTGGGTGCTGGTAAACTGAGAATAGAATGAGATAAGCCTGAACATATGATTTATTCATTCAGTCATTCCATCATTTGTTTAGCTTAGCTAATTTTATTTTATTTATTTTACTAAGACTGCCTGTGTATAATTCATTTTACATTAGTCTTTCTCTTCTTTTATAAGAGGAAAAAAAGAAAACAAGAAGATGAATGGAAAAGGCTTTCGTCTAACTGTTGGTTTTCTTTTGCTCCAGCAATTCTGTTGTTGTATGCTGTTGAGTCCTCAACCTTGTTTCATGTCCGTAGTTTTTTTATTTGTATATTCTCGGAGATGTTACACTGATGAGTTAGGAAGCCTTCATGTGGACTAAACAAACTTAGTGTATACCGCGACGGAGGTAAGGGCGAGGACTATGGCCATGTAAAATCGATTTAAGCCCCCCCCCCCCACCCGCAGTGGAATTCTTTCCACTGACCGTTCCAAGGCGGTTGTTCTGTTGCGGTTTATTTATGTTGGTGTCTGTTACTTACTGTGAGTATCGCTTGTTTCTTTTTATTTTGGATGGCCATTTGGCCATTTTGTGGGTAAGTGGCTGTCCTTGTGGTCTTCCTTTGTTTGGGTTTCCATTATGGTCTGGTCGCTTCATGTGTGTGTTTCTTTCCCTTTGATGTATTTGATGGGTGGAGTAAGTAAATTGTATCGATTCCTGATATTGTTTTACTCCTACTTTTCTATAATATCAAAATAAAAAGCGAATTGTTTCATTGAAACATTTTGCTTTTTATTTGTTTTTTCTTAATTCAAATTTGAAGCTTTAATTTGTTTGTTTATTATATTAGAACTAAATTTGCTATTTAATTAACCTTTATGAAATATGTCTGTATTTTTTATTTGTAATTTAAGAATGACAATAAAACAAAATAATCATGACTAAATTGTTATATCACAGGTATGTTAGTCTGTGAAACCAATTATGGAGTGTGCCTGCTGTTACATAATTGAGATAACAAGATTAGCTTCAAATAGAGAAGAGCTGTCAATCACTTATGACACTCATTCTGGTGTCAAAGTAGCTCTCCCTCTACAGCCAATCAGATAAACAGAACTGATGTTCACCCTTCAGAGGTCAGACAAAGAATGACCCAGGTTTTCCTGTGCTCCCTTATATAGTCCAGTCCTTGCTTCCAAAGGAAACCCATTTTATAGAACATATTTAACATAAAACTTGTGCCATATACAAAGGCCCGGCTCAATGGCACCGTGGGTCTAAAAGAGGCACGTGATCGGCGAATACTTATCAGACTGCATGGATGTGCGAGCCGCCACGCGTCTTCGCTGGTCGTTCAGCTACCTGCGTGGACTCAAATCAACATGTACAACCGGAGTTTGTCGCCCCCCGTCATTCGGCCTTGAAGAAATAGATTGGGCTGCATGATTCTTCCAGGCAGAAATGAAACCGACCGCACATGAGTACTGGTAACCGCTTACGGGTCTAAGCCTGCCCCGGCAAAGTGCTGCGAGTTGGACCGTCCCTACATATTAACCCTTTTTGTTTGTTTGGACGGCAGTGATTGACATGTCATTTCATCTCAATGCTGTGTAAATGTCACACAAAAATGGAAGCAAGGTCCCCAAAATGACCTAAATCAGGCTGAAGGGGACGTAAAACCTCAATTCGAACAAACAAACCAACAAGGGTTTGCAATTTACCAGCGGTTATGTCAGATTCTAACCAGACTACTCGGATACACAGGCCGAGCTTGCACTTTGCATACTTGTTGTAGGGATATGTATGTATATAATATGTATGTAATGTACACCTGCGAGTAATGGTCAAATGTGACCGATCCCAGTATCAGTTGAAGTAAAAAACGATGTGACGTTGTGCTACGTCTTCGCTGGTCTGAGGCTGGAGAAGTTGTATACAGTCGGTAAATTCGGCCCTTTCAACTGTTAACTGCAAGCTCTTTGTCCAGGGGAAGTAACTCTGTACTCTGCACATGAATTATTGTTACTGTCAGTACTGTGACGTCATAATTGTCATAGTAACGACGTCATGAGATTATGTTAGTTTACCTTGATCAGGGTAACCATTAAACCGATTGTGGTAAATATGTAGTGATTTATTGCTTTAACAAACGGTAGCAGAGCGAGGTTGCGTCTTAGGACCGCAATGTAGGCACTGTGATAAAAAGAACACTGATATCATATCAGCTGTGACAGCTAATTTGTGGAAGAAATCCTGAAAATGGCTACAAAAATTGAGCCACCATGTCTGAGGACAAAAAATTATGAATTTTACAGACAAGAGCTACTGGCATGGCGGGAAGTCACAGACCTAAGAAAAGATAAACAGGGAGTAGCTATAGCATTATCTTTACCAAAGGATGATAAAATAGAATTGGAGGCAATGATCACAATCGATACAATCAACCCACAGCTCCCATCAGAGACACCAAAGGGAAATAAACACAAACATGCAACAATAGACCTAATGAAAACACAAATAGCGGAAAGCCAAAAGGACAATTACTTTCCCACAAGATGGCCAATAGGCTATCCAAAATAAAAATAACCCAAGCGACACAAACACCCAAAGACAAACCATAACAAAAATAAATCGCGACAGAAGAACCGCCTTCAAACGGTCAGCGGAAACGAATTCCACTGGGGGCTTAAAAATAAAAGATAAAACCAAAATCAGAGAAAAGGTAATTGAACAAATTAGTCTGGGTGATTTAAAGAAGGGTGATGGACTTGACACTCTGATAGGCTTTTTGGATAGACATCTCAAAAAATATGACATTGCTGACACCCTGGAAAAAATTGAGGAGTTCGAAGATTTTGAGAGACGAGTCGGTATGAGTATAACAGATTATATAGCTCCTTTGACTCCCTTTGGAAATACTTTCATTCAAACTGCTCAGGAAAGCGAATATTGGAAAATAGGAGAAACTGCTGGTTTTAACAGGTATGGATTATGAGCATGAAGAAACTAATGGATTATGAGCATAAAGCAACTCCGTCTTTGGTCGGGCTCCTCGGAGTCTAACTGTTGATTTTCTTTTGCTCCAGCAATTCTGTTGTTGTATGCTTTCGAGTCCTTAACATTGTTTCATCTCTGTAGTGTTTTGATTTGTATGTTCTCGGAGGTGTTACACTGATGAGTTAGGAAGCTTTACTGCGGACTAAACAAAATTAGTGTATGCCGCGACAGAGGTAAGGGCGAGGATTTTGGCCATGTAAAATCGATTTAAGCCCCCCCCCCCAGTGGAATTCTTTCCACTGACCGTTCCAAGGCGGTTCTTCTGTGGTTGTTTATTTATGATGTTGTTTGTTACTTACTGTGTGTATCATTTGTGTCTTTTTATTTTGGATGGCCATTTTGGGCATTTTGTGGGAAAGTAACTGTCCTTATGGCCTTCCTTTGTTTAGGTTTCCAATATGGTCTGGTCGCTTCATGTTTGTGTTTCTTTCCCTTTGGTGTCTCTGATTGGACGAGTAAGTTAATTGTATCGATTCCTTATCTTTGTTTTACTTCTACATTTTATATGAAGAGGCCAAAAAGTCACTTCAGAAGTTTAAGGGTAATATCACAGAGGGCCAGATAAGTTCAGGGTCAGCCATCACATTGGAACCAGCCTTTCTTGGTGAAAATGAAGAGGCTTCTATAGCTGCAGGCTACAGTAGGCAGTTCATGCGTGGCAGAAAATCAGGAAGAAGTAGATATGGTCATTGTAACCACGCACAACTGAATAGACAGGTGAAACCACTTGGACAAGATGGTAAGCCTCTTACATGTAGATGTTGTGGCTCCTTTAGACAGCTGATATCAAAATGCCCAGACAGCTGGGAAAACACATCAAATACATATAATCAACATGATCAGGCTGAAGTCAATACTTCAGAAGATGAAGAAGTTGTGCTTGTTACGGGCTATCTTAAAGGTGGCATTTCCCAGCTAAGCAATGATGCACGTAACTGTGCTGTATTAGACAGTGTGTGTAGTAATACGGTGTGTGTGAAAACTGGCTAAAACAATATCTCAATTCATGAATGAGACAGACAAAAAGAAAATTCAACAGGCTGTTAGTCAGAAAACATTTAAGTTTGGCGGCGGGGAATGTCTGAAATCTAAAGGAGAATACAGTCTTCCGGCAGTAATTGCAGAAAAAGAGGTCACCATCAGAACTGACGTGGTAAAATCTGACATTCCTTTGCTGTTGTCTAGGGAAGCCATGAAAACAGCAGAAGTGAAAATAGATCTGAAACGGGATACTGCTATGATTTTTGGGAAGATGATTGCTCTGAAACTGACCTCCACAGGGCATTATTATATACAAATACGTAGACCTGAATCGATATCAGTAGAGGTTGGTTATATAAGGGGAGAACAGAAAGACATAAATATTTCAACGGACAAAACAGTAAGGGATAAAATGCAGAATTTAGAAATAAACCGAACAACAAAACAGGATGATTTATTTAGAAGTGGAGGCTCACCGGAGCCTAAAATTTCATGGGCTGCCATTGCGAGACAGCCTCCGCAAACACAGTCCCAGAAGGCAAGGTATATTCTGCATACAACAGTCAGTCAAAGTAGGTTTCCTCAAAACCCAATCCAGGATAAGCTTAAGTCCAAACACATGTACAATCCCATGAAATTTGATTTCAACAAAGAAGGGTGTCGCTTTTTCATCATCAAGAGTTATTCGGAGAACGCTATTCGTAGTTCGATAAAGAATAACATCTAGTGCTCAACAAAACACGGAAACAGGAGACTAGGTGCTGCCGTCCAGGAACAGGAAGGACTGGGTCCAGTCTATTTGTTGTTCAGCGTGAATGGCTCCAGACATTTCTGTGGTATGGCCCAGATGATGTTCTTTGTCGAATTTGAACAGAGTGCGGGTGTTAGGGCTCAAGATAAATGTAAGGGACAATTCAAAGCGAGATGGATCTACGTAAAAGGTGTGCCAAACAGTGAACTGCGTCACATCAGACTTGAAAACAACAGCAACATGCCAATAACAAACTTTCGTGACACTAAAGAAGTTCCCTCAGAGAAGAGAAGGGAAGAAATTTCTTAAGATCATGTACAATTATAAGCACTTTTCAACGATCTCTGATGACTTAGAACATTATTGTTAGCAACTGTGATGACAAACATGGAGCATCAGATTTACAATCATAAAATTATTAACCTCTATCTTACTATAGACATTATTAAAACTTGAAAGGAAGTTTCAAATTTATTCCTCTGGATAGATATTTGTCAAAATTCAGTTTCATTACTTTCGGCTTATCTTTTTATAGTTTAAGTATTCTTCGGCAATGAAGAGTGTTTTGACTATGGAAAGGAAAAATATATATATATAATCAATGTTAATTACAAGCGCTTTGTCAAGGGGAAGTTACTCTGTACTCTGCACATGAGTTATTGTTACTGTCAGCACTGTGACGTCTTAATTGTCATAATAACGACGTCATGAGATTATGTTAGTTTACCTTGATCAGGGTAACCATTAAATCAATTGTGGTCAATATGTACTGATTTATTGCTTTAACATCAACGTCCAGTCATACCGAAGAGAAGCAATGTTCATTTCAAGCCAAATCATCAGTGAAACCCTAAAGCATTGACATACTTCTTATTAACATCCCATCTAAAGCCCGACCCGGATGCTTCGACGTCGACCCTGCGACTTTACGCAGCCCGGACGTCAAATTCACGTTGCTCTCAAACCGGACGTATAAATGAAATTTAAAGAAATGACTTTCGCCTTTTAACAAGAGCACCAGAGATACATCGACGTCGACGCCTCGTCTCCACGCCGCGCCAATGTCACGCTGCTCTCAAACCAAAATGAATTTCACGGTAATGTCTTTCGCCTTTTTAACATTTCATACACAATAACATCCAGGGTACATCGACGTCGGCGCTACGTCTCCACGGAGCGCCGACGTCACGCTGCACTTGAACTGGGGTGCCTCGACGTTGGCGCTGCGTATAGACGTAGCGCCGACGTCAAGAAACCCTTGATGCTGCTGTGTCTAAAATGTTAAAAAAGGCGGAAGTATTAAGAGCCATTCTCTGTAACCACTTGAATGTTTATATAGGGCAGTGGCACGCATATTCACCGATTTTGCTGATACTTTTCTATCTTCTGCTGTGACATAAAACCAAGCTACCAGTGTTCCGTTCATCCCTATACACCGCGGTTGCTATGGCAACGCCAGATATATATCTGACCAAAAATTAAGGCGAATTTTCACCCAAAAAGACTGTTTATTAAGTGAAAGGAGTGAATATCATAAAAATGATGAGCGTTTTTTTTTTCAAACATGACATGAGGTTGATCCTGGCTAAAATCCAGATATTCACATATAGATATGGATAATGTGTTACACTGTACACGGTCTTTGAAGTGGGTGTGGTATCTGTATTTTTAAAAGGGCAGTTTTTACAAATTTTCATGTCGATTTCTGAGTTTTTTCATCTGGGTGCACATTTATTCGCAAATTCTTGATATAGAGGAGGAAGGTTTCCACAGAAAAGTTATAAAAAGAAATGTTTGGGATTTTACCTTTTTGAAGCGTTACCATGGTAACTGTGACTGTACAGTCCAAAATAAAAAAAAATCAAGTATCTTTAAAATGGTATCATTTTAAATACATTTCTAGTTGGCAAATGACTTTATAAATAGCAACTGAAGTTACCAATGTAACTAATCTGCCAAATAGACTATGTGTATTTCAAAATTATTTCATGGAGGTCAAAGTCAATGTCACTGACATTAAAAAATGTCTTTAAATTGCCCTTTTTGCTCTATATTACATGTATTTTTTGCATATACTTCTGTAAAACAGTAAGCATATGTGATCATTATCATCAACACTTCAAAGTCATTTGAAAAAATTCTAGAAAGTCAAGGTCAAGGTCACAAAATCAATAAAAAGGACTCAAGATGGCAGATATTGTCCTTGCTATCAAATATTGTCACATGTAATGTTGTGATAATGCCATAATTGGTGAACAATAGATATCACATGAATACACTCTTCAATTTTAAGTGAATTGCCTTAGGAAACACTATCTGAGGTCATGTTGAAGGTCACAAAAACGAGAAAAATGACCCAATAGGGCCACTTTTCTCATCATTAGAATGCATATACACTATTCCCATACTTGCACCTCTTTTTACATATACTGTTACGATATTGCCACCATATGTGGACACTAAATATTTCCTTAACATGCTCTTTAAATTGAAATGAGAGGCCATAGAAAACATTCTCTACGATCACGGTCAAGGTCACAAAAACAAGAAACCAGACTCCTGCAAATTGACAGTTTTTGTACCGATTGTCCCTCCTTATAAATTGCATTAGTCCACATCAAAATTTAGGGGTGTTAGGTTGTGTTTTCTTCAGAATTTATTTGGTAAATGTCAGAACTCTCTAGGGCTTGATCAGATGCCACGTTCTGTAGCGTCTGATCTGGACCTGCACTGTTTGACTATTACCTGTTTTCGGGTTTCTGATACAAAATGGGTTAACTAATTAATATTTTGTTTTCACAAATGGTGCAATAAGTGACCATTATGAACAACATTATTTTTTCTTCCAATACGACAAAATAATCTTAATAAAAACTCTGAAGACCACGTCAAGCTCGCGAAAACCAGCAAATTGATTCAGTATAGGCCAAGTATCATGTCACTCTATCTTGAGAAACAAGAAATTATCATTGTATCCCCCGATATAAAAGTTCATGGAAAGGCCTCCATTGTCTATTGGATAAGAGCACTGACTCTTAATAATTAGGTCGCTCGCCGCTGTGGGTTAGAGCCTGGCTCGGGTCACGTGAGACGCAAAGGTCTGCAAAGGAAGGTCGGGTGTTTTTTTCTCCAGTGCTCTGGTTTTTGCCCACCTGTTATTATCAATCGACTCGATAAAAGTGAATGATCATGAAAGGGCCGTAAACGCCAAATCAAATATAGAAAAAAAGAGGGCCATGAGGGCCCTGATCGCTCAGCTGAGCCATAGAGTAACAAGTGGGCCCCGGGGAGGGCTATTATTGGTTCCAGAGCTATAATGTGCATAATGTTGAGGGAGGTATAAAAAGTTGAACCTTCATACCAAATGTTAACAAAGGCTATTATTTTAACAATCTTGACAAAGGTCTACTAGATGAAGCCACACACCAAATAGACCTGGGCCTTACAGTTTAAGAGAAAAAGATTTTTTAAAGATATTCCCTACATAAGCGTATGTAAAACCAAATGACCCCTGGGCGTGTGGGGGGGGGGGGGGGGCATTTTTGCCCCAGCCCTATAATTTAAACAATCTTGATCGAGGTTCACTAGATGAAGCTTCACACCAAATATCAAATTTTCCCTATATAATCCTATATAAACCAAAGGCCCCCGGGGCGGGGGCATACTTGGTCCCAGCACTACAATTTGAACAATCTTGGTAGGAGTCCACTAGATGAAGCTTCATACCAAATATTAAAGACCTGGGCCTTGTGGTTTCAGAGAAGAAAATTTTTGTAAAGGTTTTCCCTATTTTAGTCAATGTAAAACCAAAGGGCCCCGGAGCGGGGGCATTTTTGGCCCCAGCACTATTATTTGAACAATCTTGGTAGACGTACACTAGATGAAGCTTCATACCAAATATTAAAGACCTTGGTCTTGCGGTTTCAGAGGAGAAGAATTTTAAAGGTTTTCCCTATGTAAGTCGATGAAAAACCAAAGGGCCCCGGAGCGGGGGCATTTTTGGACCCAGCACTATAATTTGAACAACCTTGGTAGAGGTTCACTAGATGAAGCTCCATACCAAATATCAAAGACCTTGGCCTTGTGGTTTCAGAGATGTTCCCTATATAAGCCTATGTAAAACAAAATGCCCCGTAGTGGGGGCATTTGTTTTCCCCCAGCACTATAATTTGAACAATCTCTGTAGGGTTTACCTGATGAAGCTTTATACCAAATATCAAAGACCTGGGCCTTGCGGTTTCAGAGAAGAAGATTTTTAAAGATTTTTCCTATATAATCCTATGTAAAACCTAAGGGCCCTGGGGCGGGGGCCTTTTTGGCCCCAGGGCTATAATTTGAACAATCTTGGTAGAGGTCCACTTGATAAAGCTGAACACCAAATATCAATGACCTGGGACTTGTGGTTTCAGAGAAGATTTTTTAAAAGTTTTCAGTGAAAAATCTATTTTGGCTCCTGTGAGCTGGATGTGCAACGGACCGGTCCCATTTGAACAACTTTGAAAGGGTAACACCTAAGGATCGTTCCTTGAAGTTTAGTAAAATCCGATCAGTGGTTTGGGAGGAGATGTCGATTGAAGAAATTGTGGACGGACGCACGGTCACACGCACGATAGACGACGGACAAAAAGTGATCCAAAATGCTCACCTCGCCACTACGTGACGGTGAGCTAAAAATGTCATGGTAATCTATATATATTATAATGTTAATCCAAGGGTCACATGAACCAATATTTTAAGTGTAATAATATTAAACAAGAGGCCCATGTACCACTATGCTCACCAGAGCTCAGGGAGCACTGCCGTCTGGCAGCAAAGTATTTTAATTAATAACCATGGAAGCACTGCGCCCAAGGATGCTACAGATAAAATTTGGACCCAATCAGCCTAGTGGCTTCAGAGGTCTGATGTCGCTGGAATGTGTTTGCAGGACAACAGAATGTCAACTGACAATTTCCCATCCGTGGCGATTTATTTATGTTGTTGTTTGTTACTTACTGTGAGTATCACTTGTGTCTTTTAATTTTGGATGGCCATATGGCCATTTTGTGGGAAAGTAACTGTCCATATGGCCTTCCTTTGTTTAGGTTTCCATTATGGTCTGGTCGCTTAATGTTTGTATTTCTTTCCCTTTGGTGTCTTTTATGGATGGAGTAAGTTAATTGTATCAATTCCTGATCTTTGTTTTACTTCTACACTGAAAGTAACATTATTAAAGGAACATTTCTATGTAAGTTTGGCAAAATATCTTGAAAGGCATAAATGTCATTTTTCAATTTTTCCCATTATAAGTCAATGGAAACTCTTAACTTGCCATAACAAACAAACCAAAGAGCCAAATTTCATAAACCGGAGCTCAGATTGGCACTGCCCAATGGCAGACATGTATTTTAACATGGTATGATTTTAATCTACCAATAATAAAGTCTCCCAAACGAACCCCATTCCCAAATGAGCACTCATGTGGACTGTATCTGAAATATTAGGTGTTTTATATAGTAAAAAGGGTGGGGCATGAACCCAATGGAGCCCTGGTTGGTGTCACTAAATGTGTCTTATAAAAAAGAACAGAGACATATATGGTTTAGCGGTGGGATATGTGTGGCTCCTGAGATGTAAGGCCTTTTAAGCAGTGGAGGGATTCGAGCATGGTGGATTCCAGAAAAGCCCAAGATTATTGCAACCTAATAATGCTGAACAGTTTCTGAGATATGAGGCCCTTTTATGAAGTGGATGGGAGAGAAATAGCCCCTGCAGACCCCACAAGATGGGGTGACTGAATGTGTCTAATAACAATGAACAAGAATATATGTGATTATGTGGTGGGGATTTGAATAGTTTCTGAGATATATGGCCTATTATGAAGTGGGGTCTTATCATAAGGAACAAGAATATATATGGTTAAGGGGTGGGGATCTGACCGGTTTCCGAGATATATGTCTTTTAATGAACTAAAGGGTTGGGGCATGGCCTGTGGCACCACAGGGGGGGGGACCCCATGCTGGTGTCACTGATTGCGTCTTATCATAAGGAACAAGAATATATATGGCTTAGGGGTAGGGCTCTGAACAGTTTTTCAGATATTTGGTCTTTTGTGAAGTTGAAGGGTGGAGCATGGCCCGGGCGAGCCCTGGGGGAACCCTATGTTGATGTCACTGAATGTGTCTTATCATAAGGAACAAGAATATATATGGTTTAGGGGTGGGGATCGATAAGGTTTCTGGAATATTTGGCCTTTTATGAAGCGGAGGGGTTGTGACATGGCCCCGGCACATCCAGGGGGACCCTCAGCTTGGTGTCGCTGAGTGCGTCTCATCATAAGGAACAAGAATATATATGGTTTAGGGGTGGAGATCTGAATGGTTTCTGAGACAAATGGCATTTTATGAAGTGGAGGGGGTGGGGCATGTCCCCGGCACATCTTGGGGGACCCCCAGTATGATGTAACTTAATAGTTTCTTATCATAAGGAACAAGAATATATATGGTTTAGGGGTGGGGCTTTGTAAGGTTTTGGAATATTTGGCCTTTTATGAAGTTTTGTTTGTTTGATTTTAGGTTTAACGTCCCCGCGGCCCCCGCCCATAGGGGCTTAAAGAAATATATGGGCTGCATGATGCTTCCAGGCAGAGCTGAATCCGGCACGCACACTAGTACTGGTAAACCACTTAGAGGATCTAAGCTTGTCCAGGAACCGCGGTGCCAGGCGGACCGTCCATGCTAATAAACCCTATTGGTTTCATTGGGCGACAGGGCTTGAGATATCATTTCATCTCAATGTCGGGTAAAAGTCCCACAAAATTGCAAGCAACGTCTCCAAAATGACCTTTACAGTGTTGACGGGGACGTTATTCCTCAAATCAAACAGACAAATTAACGTTGCTACGGCAACTTAGATTTTTAAACCCGACATTGAGATGAAATGACATCTCAAGCCCTGCCGCCCATTGAAACCAATAGGGTTTATTAGCATTGACGGTCCGCCTCGCACCGCGGTTCCTGGTCAGGCTTAGATCCTCTAAGCGGTTTACCAGTACTAGTGTGCGAGCCGGATTCAGCTCTGCGTGGAAGCATCATGCAGCCGATATATTTCTTCAAGCCCCTATTGGCGGGGGACAACCTTTTATGAAGTGGAGGGGGTTGGGCATGTCCCCGGCACATCCCGGGTGTCCCCTAGGTTGGTGTCACTGCATGCAACTTATCATGAGGAACAAAAATATATTTCGTTTAGGGGTTTGGATCTGTTAGGTTTCTGGAATATTGGGCCTGTTGTGAAATGGAGGGGAGGGGCATGGCCCAGGCACATCCCGGGGGACCACCAGGTTGGTGTCACTGAGTGCGTCTTAAACTAAGAAGCAAGAATATATACGGTTTATGGGTGGGGATCTGAATGGTTTCTGTGATAAACGGCATTTTATGAAGTGGAGGGGGTGGGGCATGTCCCCGGCACATCCGGGGGGATCCCCAGGTTGGTGTCACTTAATGCACCTTATCATAAAGAACAAGAATATAATTTATGTGGTTTAGGGGTGGGGATCTGTAAGGTTTCTGAGATATAAGGCATTTTATCAAGTACTGGGGGCGGGGCATGGCCCCGGCACAACCTACTGGACCCCCAGGTTGACATAAAAGCATATGGCTGAGAGAAGTTTACTGAAGGAACATTTCTATGAAAGTTTTGTCAAAATATCTGCAAAGGCTTTGTAGTTAATGCCATTTTTCAATTTTCCCCATTATAAGTCTATGGAAAATCTCAGTTGCCATAGCAACCGAGCTAAAGAGCAGAATTTCATAAAAAACACAAAACCTGTAAAGGCAAATATGGTGAATATTTTCATAAACTCTCAGCCTCATAGAGCATACGGTTTCTGAGGAGATGATTTTTTTATGTATTTTTTTTTTCTATTTTTCTCATTTTGGTTTCCATGGCAACCAATACAAATGAGCAGTAGGCCTAAAATCATATGGTGGACAGTAGATTGCCTAAGGAATATTTCTATGAAAGTTTTGTTAAAATATCTGCAGCGGCTTGGCAGTAAATGCCATTTTTCAATTTTCCCCATTATAAGTCTATGGAAACTCTAAGTTGCCATAGCAACCAAACTAATGAGCATAATTTAAAAAAAAAAACACAAACTTTCAATCCCAAAACCCAAGGGTGCTACAGATGAAATTTGGGCCCAATCGGCCTAGCGGCTTCAGAGGAGATGTCGTTTAAAAGTTTTGACGTCACACGACGACGCAGACGCAGACGACGCAACCGCCGACGGACAACTCCTATCCTATAAGCTCCCCCGGAGCCTTCGGCTCTGGTGAGCTAAAAAGTTTGCAGTATACAAGGCAGGTTTTAATGCACTTTCAAATTGAAAGTGTCGAATCAAACAGGATAAACTAAAAATTGTGACATCAACCTGAAATGGGTCATATTGCATAGTTTCGGCTAGAAAAGCGTCACCTGTGACCTGGGCCTAGGAGGAGATGTCATTTAAGGGTTTTTCTATTTTTTTAAGCTCACCGTCACGTAGTGACGAGGTGAGCTTTTGGGGTCACTTTTTGTCCGTCGTCCGTGCGTGCGTCCGTCCGTCCGTGCGTCAGTCCATGCGTCCGTACGTAAACAATTTCTTCAAACGATATCTCCTCCTAAACCACTGATCAGATTTTGACCAAACTTCACAGGAATGATCCTTAGGTGGTCCCCTTTCAAATGATTCCGGTCTGTTGCACATCTAGGTCACAGGAGCCAAAAATAGATTTTTCACTGAAAACTTGAAACAATCTTCTCTCTGAAACCACAAGGCCCAGTTCTTTGATCTTTAGTATGGAGCTTCATCCAGTGGACCCCTACCAAGATTATTCAAATTATAGCCCTTGGGCCAAAAATGCCCCCGCCCCGGAGCCCTTTGGTTTTACAAAGGCTTATATAAGCAAAAATCTTTAAAAATCTTCTTATCTAAAACCGCAAAGCCCAGGTCTTTGATATTTGGTATGAAGCTTCATCTAGTGAACCTCTACCAAGATTATTCAAATTATAGTGCTGGGTCCAAAAATGCCCCCCGCTCCGGGGCCCTTTGGGTTTTCATCGACTTACATAGGGAAAACCTTTAAAACTCTTCTTCTCTGAAACCGCAAGACCCAGATCTTTGATATTTGGTATGAAGCTTCATCTAGTGGACCCCTACCAAGATTGTTCAAATTATAGTGCTGGGGCCAAGTATGCCCCCGCCCGGGGACCTTTGGTTTACATAGGATTATATAGGGACGCTTTTTAAAACTCTTTTTCTATAAAACCCCAAGGCTCAGGACTTTGATATTTAGTATGAAGCTTCATCTAGTGGACCCTTACCAAGATTTTTAAAATTGTATTGCTGGGCCAAAAATGCCCCGCCCCGAGGCCCTTTGTTTTTACATAGGCTTAATATAGTAAAAATCATTAAAACTCTTCTTCTATGAAACCGCAAGGCCTAGGTCTTTGATATTTGGTATGAAGCTTCATCTAGTGGACCTCTTACCTGATCTGTCAAATTATAGTTCCGAGGCCAAAAATGTCCCCGCTCCGGGGCTCTTTGGTTTTCCATAGACTTATATAGAGTTAATTTTTGAAAATCTTCTTCTCTGAAACTGCAAGGCCCAGGTCTTTGATATTTGGTATGAAGCTTCATAAAGTGGACCCCTACCAAGATTGTTCAAATTATCGTGCTGGGGCCTAAAATGCCCCCGCCATGTTGCCCTTTGGATTTACATAGAATTATATAAGGGAAATCTTTAAAAATTCATGCGTCGTGCGTCGTGCGTCGTGTGTCGTGCTGCGTCAACAATTTGCTTTAAATGCTAACTCCTTCTTAACCCTTGAGTTAATTTCAATTAAACTTATAGGAATGTTGCTGAGGTGACCCTCTACAAAAACCGCTTAAATTGTCCCGCTCCGCTGAACAAAATGGCCACCAGAGCTAAAAATAGACAAAATCTTTAAACGACAAATTCTCCTGTACCTTAAGGCCAATTTCATTCAAACTTTATAGGAATGTTGCTTAGGTGACTCTCTACCAACAAAGCTAAAATGTTTCAGCTCCGGTGAACAAAATGGCCGCCAGAGCTAAAAATAGACAATTCTTTAAACAGCAACTCCTCCTGTACCCTTGGGCCAAATTAATTCAAACTTAATAGGAATGTTGCTTAGTAGACCCTCTACTAAAATAGATGAAACGGTATTGCTTTGACGAGCAAAATGGCCGCCATAGCTAAAATGGAACAACATCGTAAATTTGCTTCAAACACAAACACCTCCTCAACCCTTGGGCCAATTTGATTCAAACTTTACAGGAATGTTGCCAAAATAACTCCCTACCAAAATAGCTAAACTCGTTGTGCTCTGACAATTAAGATGGCCACCAGAGCTAAAAATAGAAAAAAAAAACTTCAAACGACAATTGCTCCTTTACACTTGGGCCAATTTTATTCAAACTTCATAGGAATGTTGCTTAGGTGACCATCTACCAAAATAGATGAAACGGTTCTGCTCTGATGAGCAAACTGGCCCCCATAGCTAAAAATAGAAAAACATCGTAAATGTGCTTCAACACGAACTCCTCC
This sequence comes from Lucinisca nassula, assembly GCA_963580285.1. NCBI lineage: Eukaryota > Metazoa > Mollusca > Bivalvia > Lucinida > Lucinidae > Lucinisca > Lucinisca nassula. The sequence goes on from OY757019.1 coordinate 33,668,221, forward strand.
TTAACCCTTGGGACAAATTTATTCAAACTTCGCAGGAATATTATGTCGTTGACCCTCAAAATGGCCACCAGAGCTAAAAATAGAAAAAAAAAAACATTATAAATTTGCTTCAAACTTAACAGGAATGTTACCCAGGTGACTCCCTACCAAAATAGTTAAAATCATTCCACTCTGATAAACAAGATGGCCACACGGGCTAAAAAAAGGAAAAAAAATCAAACTTCATAGGAATGTTGCTTAGATGACTCTCTACCAAAATAGCTAACATGGTCTCGCTCTGATGAACAATATGGCTGTCAGAGCTAAAAATAGAAAAACATTGTAAGTTTGCTTCAAATGCGAACTCTTCCTAAGCCATTTGGTCAATTTGATTCAAAATTTAAAGGAATGTTGCCTAGGTGACACCCTACCAAAATAGCTAAGATCGTATCACTCTGATCAACAAGATGGCCACCAGAGCTAAAAACAGAATGTACTAGAGACAGTGACATTCAGGTGAGCGAATCAGGGCCCTTTGGGCCCTCTTGTTTAGCTTTTGCGGCAATTTTGTTAAGCGGAGCAGAACCATTTTATCAATTTTGGTAGAGGTCATCCAAGGAACAGTTCTTTGAAATCGGACCATTAGCCTTGTAAGAGATGTCATTAAAAGATTGTTCTATGTTTAGCTCTGGTGGCCTTTTTATTCAGCGGAGCGGAACAATTTTAGCAATTTTGGTAGAGGATCCACGTAGAAATATTCCTGTTAAAACATTATGAAATCGGACTATAAGCGTAAGATCAGATGTCATTTAAACATTTATCTAAAGTTTTTCTATTTTTAGTTCCGGTGGCCATTATGTTCAGCAGAGTGGAACCATTTCAGCAATTCTGGTAGAGGGTCATCCAAGAAACATTCCTGTGAAACTATTTTAAAATTGTACCATTGACCTAGGAGGAAATGCCATTTAAAGGATTCTTTTTCTATTTTTAGCTCTGGTGGCCATTTTGTTCAGCGGAGTGGAACAATTTTAACAATTTTAGTAGGGTGTCATCCAAGGAGCATTTCAGTGCAAATTATTTTGAAATCGGACCATTAGCCTAGGGTGAGGTGTCGTTTAAAAATTTATCTAAATTTTTACTATTTTCAATTCCGGCGGCCATTTTGTTCAGCAGAGTGGAACCATTTTAGCAATTCTTGAAGAGGATCATCAAAGAAACATTCCTGCGAAATTATTTTGAGATCGGACCATTGGCCTAGGAGGAGATGTCATTAAATTGTTTTTCTATTTTTTAGCTCTGGTGGCCATTTTGTTCTGCGAAGTGGAACAATTTTAGCAGTTTTGGTAGGGGTGATCCAAAGAATATTCCTGTGAACTTATTTTGAAATCGGATCATTAACCTAGGATGAGATGTTGTTTAAATGTTTTTCTAAGGAGTTTCTATTTTTAGGTCCGGTATCCATTTTGTTCAGCAGAGTGAAACCATTTTAGCAATTCTGGTCGAAGGTCATCCTAGGAAAATTCCTGGGAAATTATTTTGAAATCGTACCATTGGCCTAGGGGGAGATATCATTTAAAGGTTTTCCTTTTTATAGCTCCTGTGGCCATATTGTTCTGCGGAGCGGAACCATTTTAGCAATATTGGAAAAGGGTCACTCCCCAATTCACAGTATGCTGTCTGTTATTTCCATACCCACGGGCGTAGAGAATCTTAAGGATGACTTTTGCTCCGGAAGCATTTACTTAAGAAAAGGTAACGAGTAGTTGAATGTTATTTTCTATCAGCATAACACCCGTGTAATTGTCTACGCCTGTGGGCGTAGACTACCTAAGGTTTACTTTTGCTCCAGAAGCATAAAAGAAAAGGCCATTAGTGACTGAGTGCTATATTCTATTGACTGGTCAGCAGTGTTATTTGTTATAATGATAAAAAACCGGGATTGACCGGAACACTTCCGTTAGTTTATCAGTGATAATATAACACCCTCATGTTGACTCCCCTCCGATGATACAATACATCTTTTTTTTTCTTTGTTTTTAATAAAAGAAGGCAGATGCATCTGTTCTACCGATTTTTCGTTTCCTGAGTACGAGTGGTTATCATAGTAATATATTGGTATTTTTGTTTATATGTGAAACTGGAGTCAGCTTTTGAAATCTTTGGCTATTATACAAGTTTCAGTATTTACTGGCACACTTATACAGAATACACATGAGCAGCTTTGTCATTTGACATTCCAATCATATGACTACACGAATCAATGTGTGCGAAGCGTAGACTCAAGCTTTTTGTAAAAGTGAATACTTGTACAATGTTCTTTTATATGAGAACCTCATATATAACTGTTCTTATTCAGTCTACTAATGCCTAAGTCAGGTAAAAACAAATCTCTTAAATAATCAACTTGTCGGTCATCTGAGCATGTTACTTTCAACCAGGAAGTGGAGGCAACACATTTTTCCGCCATGTTTTTTTGTGATTTTGGTTTTGGTCATATCGAGCCGATCGTTAATCAGAGATGGGCGAAAACCGGAGTACCCGGAGAAAAACCACATGACCTTCCGTTGCAGAACTTGGCGTCTCACATGTGACCCGAGCGAGGCTCGAACCACAGCTCTGACAGACCTAATGATCAAGAGTCAGCGCTCTTAACCACTAGGCCGTTGAGGCCCATTTATTTGCCGCCATGTGTTTATATCTTGAACAGCCAAGGGAAGCAACTTATCTGTACTGGCTATTAGCATAGTTACCGTGTCTTCCTTTGTATTGTATTGCATAAGTGTAAGCCTTTTGCACCGAGTAAAGTGCATAATTATCTGAGGACGTGTCACCAGTAAGCAATTCTGATTATTTACTTTTGTCCATTGATGAGAATATAAGTGAGGAAACCTTCTTCTAGAGCATAGTTTACTTGCTGTTTAATTGATTATGGGCAAAAAATAGGCAATTTTAGGTCAATTTTATTCTTGTTTTGACCTTGACCTTGACCTTTGGACAGGAATTATATTTGAATATGATTAGCATAGAGATGATATATATATTACAGATATATGATGACAATATATCAACAGATTATTCAGAATATGCCTGTGTTAGAGGAAAATGCGACAAGTAAAGTCATATTTTGCTGATTATTCTGACCTTGACCTTTGACCTTAGAGAATGTTTGTAGGTAAGAATTACTTCAATGTGAAGAACTTGATACTGACGCATACATTGGCCACGTATGATGGCAATATCACTAATGAATATGTGAACATACATATTTTAAATAGGAAAAAATTGGGAAAGTCTTTTTAAAGTCGTTTCTTGTTCATTTGACATTGACCTTGACCTTTTAAAAATACGATATGTTGAAAAATGTGATGTGTGTAATATTTGGTTGAAGTAAGATAACAATTTACACCAAGGAAATGGCTGTATTGTGTCATCATTATAACAATGCCACTTTTTTCATTTTTGGAACAATACACTGATATTATCCATGGTAACGTTTAAAAAATGGTAAAATTCCAAACATGACTTTCTACAGATTTACTCAACAAACATTCCTGTATCTTGTTAAAACATACAAACATGTGCACACAAAATCACAAACTCGGGGAAAAAGCTTTGGAAATGCTTAAAAACTGCCTTTTTCATTATACAGATACTCCACCCACTTCTTAGACCATAAGGAGAGTTACAGAATACCATGGGTAATGTAATATATCTTGACTCTGCCGACGATGACCTATTTTCTGTTATTAAGGAACAACTAAATGTATATGATTTTTCTGATAGCCACTGCTATAGTTACAAAATTATCTATTTTGGGTGACATTTAACCTCGTTTTTTGGTCAGATATTCATCTGCCATTATCTTGGCAACGGTTGTGTCTAAAAATGAAAGAAACATGGATAGCTTGGTTTTGGGTCACAATATATAATATAGGAAAGTTTAAGCAAAATTGGTTACTATGCTTGGCCAAACTTTTTAAGTGGTTACGGAGAATGGCTCTTAATTTCTGCAAAATGTATTTTGGTTAGAGTGAAGCGGCCGAAGAATCGCTGCTCTAATAAAGAAATCATTTATAACACCTAAGTCCCCGTTCTTTATACAGCAGAAAAAAAAAACACGACCTTCTGTTGTAGAACTAAGCGTCTCACATGTGACGCGACCAAGGGTCGAAACACGGTGATGAGAGAGTCGGCGCTCGATCAAGAGTCGGCACTCTTATTCACAAAGCAATGACCATGAACCACCATATCCCATACTTTTTAGCGTTCTTGGAGCAGTTTGTTGTTCGAACACTGAAGGGGGCTATACCCTTGTTTTATGTGGAGCATCTGGCTTATTCAGGGAATAAAGCATCGTTGGGACCAAGAAATGAGGCGTTTCAAATGTACACCTGCAAAAAAAATCAAAAAAAAAAAAAAAAAAACGCATTTGACACCGTCGCTCAACCGCTGACTACGGCGTGGATGAGAAAACCAGGACAAATTCCTTCTTTTCAGAATAGACTGGACTTACCGGGGCGTTACAAATTTGAACTCGCAAAATCGACTCAGTGAAACAATATTGTTATGATCCCAGCAGTCAACAGCTTGCTTCCAGCAAGCACGAGCCACGTCATGACAAAACCCATTTGGCTGTTTGCGAGCAATTGAGAGACCTGTCGGCCTGCATGTAAGCACAGTCTGCTCAGCATTATAATTTGCTGCTTTGTCAGCTTGATACCGAGTTTACTTATCTAAACGGCTATTCTGCTTGTTTGATTTGAGGTTTAACGTCCTAGTCAACACTATTTAGGTCATTTTGGAGACATTGCTTCTAATTCTGTGGGATTTTTACCCGGCACTGAGATGAAGTGACATGTAACAGCTTTCCAATTTTTTCTGTGGTTTTACAGTCTTTTCAAATTTATTTCAATTATATCGAGCCAGCGTCAATCAAAGGTGGGCAGAAACTGGAGTACCCGGAGACAAAAAAAACACATAATATTCCGTTACAAAACTTGGCGTCTCACATGTGACCAGAGCCAGGCTCGAACCACAGTGATGAGAGACCTTATGATTAAGAGTCAGTGTTCTTCTCCACTATGCCTCAGAGGCCCGTACAGCTTTACAGGTGTAAATACCGGCATTGGCCCGACTTAAATGCTTTATAGTCTGTTTAAATTTCAAGGTTTTAGCTCAACAGAGCCGAAGGCTCCAAGGAACTTATAGTATAGGTAGTGGTCCGCTGTCCATCGTCGGCGTCCACATCTGCGTCGGTGGCAACATTTTCAAACGACATCTTCTCTGAAAATACTTGACCAATTGAAACAAAATTATATGTGGAGCAACTATAAAGGGGAAACGAAAGTTTGTTCGTAAGGACTGGGTCACATTACCAATATGGCCGCCATGCCCGTATATGGTAAAATCCTTCAAAATTCTTCTTCTCAGGAACCAAACGGCCGATGACCTTGAAACCTGGTATCCAGCATCGGAAACTCAGGCCCTTCGAAGATTATTCTTGACCTTGACCTGTTTTATGACAAGGTCAAATTTGGACACTGTGACGTTTGTATGGAAAAGGGGCAAAGCAGTGGATTTTCTGATTTCATGGTAACCTGTGTCATCAGAAATGATGTTTGCAATCAAATTAATGGAAGTTTATCAATCCCAAAGGTCAAGGTCATTTATAGACCTTTGTCCTGGATGGCTCAGAATCAGAATTTTTATCTTCTTCTCCACTGCCACGTTGATTGCAGCTAAATAACATGTGGAGCCTCTATGGGAAGAGGGGAACGAAAGTTTGATCGTGAGGACTGAGTCACATGACCAATATGGCCACAATGCCCATATATGGTAAAATCCATTTAAAATATTTTCCTCTGGAACCCAACAACCAATGATCTTCAGACTTGGTATATAGCATTAGGGACATGGGTCATACCAAGTCTGTTCAAATGATGACCTTTGGCTGACCTTGATCTGTTTTACATCAAGACCAAATTTGGCCACTTATACATTTGTATAGAAAAAATACAAAACAGTGAATTTTTCTGATTCTATTGCAGCCTGTGGCTTCGGAATTGACATTTGCAATCAGCTGAATGGGGGTTTATAAATTCCAAAGGTCAAGGTCATTTAGTGACCTTTGCAACATGGTTTCAGAAGTTACAAATATTAAGTTAAAATTGTTATAACTTTCATTTTTTCAGTCAACATAAACTGTGGGTGCTCTTTAGAACCGCCGTTCTAACGAGTACTCACAATCTATGTTTTTGAACAAAAATAAGGCAAATAATGTATACTCCCGTAAACCCCAGTTTTCTCTATATGAAATTTGGTTTAGAGGGGTCTACATTTCACGGACTTGATATCGTAACGTCCACTTACACTGCTCTGCTGCTTGAAACAAATTACATGAAAAGCCTCTATGAAAAGCATCACGTGAACAAGTCCGTGAAATAAACACCCCCTTACACCCCACATTATATAGAGAAAACAGGGGTTTACGGGGGTCTACATTATTTTCCTTATTTCTGCTCCTAGACATAGGTTGTGGGTACTCGTTAGAACCGCCGCAATGAGGCGGTTCTAACGAGCACCTACAACCTATGTTTGCTTTATAAATAAGGAAAATATCATCGATTTTCGTCTGAAAAGTAGCCATTTTGGAGATGCGAAAAAATGCACTATGTCGCACGGGTTTGTTATCGTAATGTTATTTGTGGGATTGCAGTCGCTTGACTAAGATGGGTGCCATGTCTGCATTTGGTATAAACCGCAAGACCTCTGGCTACTGTAGTGGCCAATAGGTCTCTTGTTCATTATCTGAAAATGACTTTAAAACCGCATGCTAAATATGACCTTCTATAGCCTTATTTATGGCATTTTTTTGCAGATGAAAATTTGTGATATTTTCTCATTATGTTCCAAACAAAGATTTGATTTTTGGCTCGTTAGAACGGTCTTACTGAGGTGGTTCAAACCAGTCATAACATCTAGCATGAAACAGAAACGATAAATTGTATATGTACCCTTACAAATCCAACTCCCCGCTATGTAAAGCGGGTTTTGTGTTTGCGTCGCTTATGTTATTTTATTTTGGATAGCCTTTTTGTGGGAAAGTAACTGCCCTATTGGCTTTCCGCTGTTGGTGTTTCCGTTGGTGTCTATTGCTTCATGTTTGTATTTCTTTTCCTTGAAGTCTCTGATGGAAGCTGTGCGTTAACTGTATCGATTCCTGATCATTGCCTCTACTTCTATTTTTAAACAGGGATTTCAATAACTGACGTGTTAACGTAATGCATAAGAGAACCATTCAAAACTGAAGGGACTATAGTGATAAAAATTGTAGAAAATAGGTGTTTTTAATCGATAAAGGGGACAAAACTCTTTCATAAAAAGGTGGACTTTACTAGTTTTCGATCTCATCTGGGCTTTTATCCCTAGCCAACTTTTGAGAAAGTTTCTGAAATGAAGGGGCTATGGTGATGGCAAGGTTTAAAATATGCATTTTCAGCAATCAAAGGAACATAGCTCGAATATCACCAGTTATCGAACTTATTCGAGTCTTTGTCTTTATCCCCAGCATACATAATTTATTATACTGAAGTTTTAGAAAGATCCATTCAAAATTGAAGGCCTACAGTGATGACAAGATCGAATGTTTTTTTGTTTTTTTTTTTTTTTTGGGGGGGGGGCGGGGGGGGGGGGGCTTTTCAAGATTATTTCACTCATATCGAGCCGATCGTTAATCAGAGGTGGGCGAAAACCGATTTACCCGGAGAAAAAACACCTGACCTTCCATTGCAGAATTTGGCGGCTCACATGTGACCCGAGCCAGGCTCGAACCCGCAGCGGTGAGAGATCTAATGATTAAGAGTCAGGGCTCTTATCCACTTGGCCACGGTGGTCCGTTAGGTTGATAATAGTCCTTTTTCAGAAATCTAAGGGGCATAACTCTATAATAAATATGCCGACTTAGCAATTTTTGTTCCTATCCAAGCGTTTGTCCCAAGCATACTTATATGTAAGTTTCAGGTAGATCCGATCAATACTTAAGGGGCTACGGTGATGACAATATTGAACTTAGGCGTTTTCAGCAATCAAGGGGACAAAATTAACTCTTATCATAAATAGGCAGACATAACTAGTTTTTAGTAAGCTATTCGACTACCCCCGGCGTCAGCATCCACAAATGTTAAAGTTTTTGCGTTAAAATTTTTTTAATTGCTCAGTACCTTTTTATGTGTACATGGATTGAGTTCATATTTTGTATTGTGATAGTTACTAGGCTAATGTTTTTATCTGCAGTATCAGCACCCATGCCGTGACCTTGGGGTAAAGGTCACAAACCTAGAATTTTAATGTTAAAGTTTTTATGTTACAGTTTTAGGAGCTCATTACTTCTTTACCTTTGGATTGATTTAGTTCATTCTTGGTATTGTAATAGGTATTGGTCTCAAATTTTAGCTGCAGCACCAGCTCTCATGAACATAACCTTGGTGTCAAAGTCACAGAATTTGAATTCTTATGTTAAAATTTTTAGGAGCTCATTACTTCTTTACCTTTGGATAGATTTAGTTTATACTTGGTCTGGTAACAGACACCGGTGTCAAAAGTTTGGCATCAGCATCAGCTCTCATGGCCATAACCTTGGGGTCAAAATCACAGACTTAGAATTTTAATGTTAGATTTTGCACTAAAGATTTTAGATAATTACTTGGTTGCCTTTAGATGAATTTGGCATGGTGATGGATAGAGCTTTTAATTTTTATCAGCAACATCAGCACCTACATGTATAACCATGGCCTATGGGTCAAGGTCACAGACTTAGAATTTTAAGGTAAAAGATTTTGCATTAAATTTTTAGGACCTATTTCTTCTTTACCGTATGATAGATTCAGTTCATTATTGCTGAGGTGATAGATACTTGTCTCAAAATTATATCAGCTGCATCCGCTCCAATGTCAGTGACTTTGGGGACAAAATCAGGGTCACAGACAGACTTTTTAGCTCACCTGAACAAAGGGTTCCATTATCCTTGAATTTGCTGTTTGTCGCCCGTGTTGATTCATTGAAAGCATGTGAAATGGTTACAATATTGCCATAGAAATATGTTTGTTTACATGGATATGGGTTAAATGGAATAAAAAGGGACACTAATGTTACAGACTTGCATCATTCATGATCCCCGATATTGATATAGCACTGGATTCTTTCTTTGTGACTTTGTTTCAGAACTGGGTCTGAAAATTTGCCTTCGCGCGACTAAGTCAATGCGGGAATTCCGGTTAGCTATCCTGTCCGGCGACAGGTCTAATTGAACTTATCCCCAGCAAACCTATTAGAAAGTTTCAGCAAGATTCGATCAAAACTGAAGGCAGGGATTTTGTTTGGGGCATAGGCCATAGTCCTTAAAATATGATTGTCCAAAAGATTTCAGGACAGTCTGGACAAAATGTACTGGAATAATTTTGTACTTTTCTTTACGTCAATATTGTTGTCAGGATCAATAGTGTTAGATAATTGCTAACAAAAACTATTTATGCGTCAGAAAATTTTATCTTTTTAAACTTGTCCAAATGAAATTCAGTAAGTCCGTTAAATGATGGAGCTGTCCGGACAATTTGTCTGAGCTGCTTTTTTGGTCCGCAGAATCCCTGGAAGGGGCTCCGGTGATGACAACAAGGTCAAAAAAGACATTTTCAGTAATCAAGGGGACATAACTCCGACCTCGCCAGTATTCGAACTCATGCGAGTTTTTATCCCAAGCCTATATACATATGTGTAAATTTCAAAAAGTTCTGACCAAAACTGGAGGTGCTACAGTGATAACAACCATTTTCCCATTTAAATCTATGGGTCCTTATGGTTGACATAGCAACAAAAGTTTACATACAATTTCGATAAAAAACATATGTCAACAACCCCCCCCCCCTTCCTATCATTCTGCCTAGGTGCGCCAAAAAACAGGCAAATGAAAAGTGGTGTTTAAACGATTTATGTAATTGTCACAAGCCATGTCCTCTTTTGCTGTTTCCTTGATTGTGCCACAGGAGTGAAGAAAGAACATGGCTCGACCAGGACTCAAAACAAGGACCTCTCGCATATTGTGCGAACACTCTACCGACTGAGTTACTGGGCCACAAGGTCGACTTGTAATATCCACCCCCATCCCACTTGCCAAATAAAATTTGTCCTGTCAAGCTGTGACACTGAATTTTCATACACTTTCATTCCCTCAGAAGTGGTGCTGGAACCCCACTGAGCCACAAAATGTCACAGGTGTGGAGAGAGAACATTGCTCGACCGGGACTCGAACCAAGAACCTCTCGCATATTGTGCGAACACAGTCCGAGCAACACGGTCGACCTGTTATATTCCCCCCTGCATAATGAGATTCGTACCTAATTTCTAAGTTATATCCAACCAGCTACGAGACATTTTTCTTACTCTTTTATGCCCTCAGACGCGGTGTCCACCAAATGTCACAGGGGAGGAAAACGAAAATGGCTCGACAAGGACTCGAACCAAGGGCCTCTCACATAGCGTGCGAACACTCTAACGACCGATCTACAGATCCATACATGTTTTTTTATCCAAGAAAATCAGTTACATTTTTGTAGATTTTCTAATTGCCTATTGGAGGTGTTTTTAATACCCACAACATATTTTATAAAAAGAAATAAGAAACATTTTCCCTTAATCCATTACTGGACTCTTCTACCTTGTACAATGGACAGATACAATTCCATTTGTCATTTTTGTATCATTAATTGCTGAATTTATTTTCATTACATTCTGCTGCATATAATCTGAGCCTGAATTGCATTTTTCGGACACTAGACAAAAAACAGGTAAACCTTGATGGTCTTTAAAGAGAAATATTAAAGGTTGAGTTTGGCGGGTTAGTGTTAGATGCAACTAAATTTATTTGATATTCATATATCTGGTAAGCTTTTCATCAAAAGTATGGACTGCCAATATATATGAGGCTATGCACAATAAAAATTGCAATAGACTATTGCATGTTTTTGTTTGTTTGATTTCAGGTTAACATTCTTGTCAATACTGTATAGGTAATTTTGGAGACCTTGCTTCCAATGAGATAAAATTACATCTCAAGTACTGCCGCCCAATGATACCATTAGGGTTAAAATTATAAGCATGGGCATTCCGAAGGCTTAGATCCTCTAGCAGTTAACCGGTACCCGTGTGCAATCGGTTTGAGCTCTGCGTGGAAGCATCATGCATGAAGCCCATCTATTTCATCAAGCCCCGATGGGTGGAGGCCGGAGACTATTGCATGTTACAGACTATTGCATGTAATACTGCAAATTCTGCAAAACCACATGACCATTCAAATTGTATTAAACTCTCAATATACTGATCATTGATTATGTTGTCACCTCGAATTATAAATAGGCGTTTTGACTGGTGCCAGGCAAAAGGGTCTTTGGCCATTGCACAGTCTTTTATTGGGTGTATTTTTAAGTACTTTTCAAAAATGTTAAAACCTAACAACTCCTTCCTACAACACTACAACACCCCCTCACCCCCACCCCGCCCCCCTTCAAAAAATCAGCAACTTAATGTACGAGAGTTAAAAATGAAACGAAAAAGTATAAGCAGCTCTTCTCAGTGCAAATGAAAATTTATTTATTTGACTGCAAAATGGAGTGTTTTGGGAATCTGGCTTATGTTAGTAATGATTGATACTAAGATAGCTCTGGAAAGGTCACTGTTAAATTTTTGCACACTTTCAGAACCTTGTGAGCCGGACTGAATGCAGATCCTGGAGTGACGACAATAAGAAGAAAATCAGAAATGCAAAACATTGTGCTATGTTTCATATTTCTGCTCAAAAAATAGAATGTGGGTACAAAGTTAGTACCGCCTCAGTGAGGAGGTTCTAACTAGATCCAACAATCAATCTTTTCAGCAAGGAAAAACATATACCCCTGTAAACCTCAGTTTACTTTATAAAAGTGGGGTTTAATGGTGTCAAAATTACATAGGCAAGTTTTCATGATGGATTTAGTTATTACCTGTGAAATATTCGCCCGTTGTTCTATCCTGGATGGCAGAAATGAGAATTCGTCCACCAAAAATATGGTTTGATTCTTCTTCATCAGATCTGAATTTTATATTTCTAGTGAGCAAAGCCACTGCTGCTGAAAATCCATGAACTGTATTGTTCACAGTCTCATTTGATGCTGAAAAAGACACAAAAAGGAAAATTAATTTTCGTGTCAGTACTAAAACAGACATATACAAATACACTGTAATTTTTTTGTCAAAAAAAAAAAATCCCTAAAGTTTAGGATGAAAACTTGTGATATATTTCTTATTTCTACTCAAAATATAGGTAGTGGTATACACATTAGAATCGTTTCATCGAGGCAGAACTAACGAGTACCAACAATTTATATTTTAGAGCAGAACTAAGAAAGGTACAGTTTACCCCTGTAAACCCCAGTTTTATTGCATAAAAGTGGGGTTCAAGGGGGTCAGAATAATTACAGAGGCGTGTTTTTGTCATGTCCCCGGCAGACAAATCGCTTGCCATGCAAAGCTTTTTTCGAAATCAGAAAAAATCAGAAAAAAATATAGGACAACCTCTTTCAAACACTTTTCATACTAACATGGTTTTACGATAAAACAGTTAAAAGATGGATCCAAAAAATGTATAAATTACTCGTATACAAAAATAACCATAAATTGTTTCCTAATTCTTAGAGCATGAAAGTGGTTTACAGCATGAAAGTGGTACCATAGGAAAGGAGCATAGATAAACAAGATGTGTTTGTGAAACACTGATGCCCCCCTTACAGCGCCATTCACAAGTTATGAATTTTGAAACAAGTGGGTCAAATGTCAAGGTCACGAGATAAAAAATTATGGTACCACTGGAAAGGTCTTGTGATAAGGTATACACATGTGAAATATGAAAGCTTTATCTATTACCATTCAAAAGTTAGCCCAATGTTAAGGTGTTTGTTGACAGGCACCGAGACAAACAGACCAAAAACTATATGCACCCCGAATCTCGATTCCGGGGGCATTAAACCCCAAAACTCCTGTTGGATTCAAACCAAGGGCTGCGCGGTTGAAAATTCCAATGCTCTATTCCTTGCTTCCCATCATGCGGACCAGTCTGTGAAATGAACACCCCACTTCACCCTCCTTTATACACTAGTTTGCTTATTTCTGTTCATTGACATTGGTTGTGGGTGCTCGTTAGAACCGCCTCAATTGGGGAAGGGGTTCTAACTAGCACCCACAACCTATGTTTGGAGTATAAATATGACACACATCACAAATTTTCATCAGAAAAGTAGTCATTTTGGAGATGAGAAAAAATGCATTATGTCACACTGGTGTGTAATCGTAATGCAAAGGATAACCGATTTCTAAAAAAACATATTTGAAGTCACTACAGCTGGTGTAAAGGGAATGTGTGGCTGCCGAAAAGTCTCCTTACACTTTATCATAATGAAAGTTATATTTTCTTTTTCTTTGGGATAACTGATTCCATTGCGGAATTTTAAAAAAATATTTGAGGGCCACCGATGATGCCTAACAAGTCACAACTAGCACGTCTGGCCCAGAGTATAAGAATTGTATATGCGTGTGAGGGGTGGATTGAAAAATCCGTCCCGTAGGTCACTGTCCGGCATCACGAGGCTTGCCGAGTGATGCCAGACAGTGATCCCGAGGGACGGATTTTTATATCCACCCCTAACACCCATATAGGATTCTTTTTTCTTGCATGCCTTCCATTTCTTAGCGCGGATTTTAATTTTGCAGTCATTTCGGTTACCGACGTCTGCCATATTGTGATGAGACTGCAGGAATATAAAGTGACGTCACGGATCGTGTATGACGTCAACCTTAACGACGCGCATACAAGGTCAAAACCAACCAGTGTCTTTATCAAACATGCGATTATATTCGTTTTTGGGTCGGAACACCAGGGTCAGAACATAAATTTCTTTCCCAGGGTAAAATCACGGATTTCCTTGTCTGGTGTGCAAGAAATTTATTAACACTGCCTACTTTTCAGTTCTGTGTCGTTTTCCTTGCTTCCAAAGGATAACCCTTGCATAGAATTTGACAATAACAAAAAATAATTTGAAAGTAGCACATTTGCAATGATTTGTAGCATTATTGTATAATTTTATAATATTTTCCAAATGAACGGATGTATAAAAAGTCTAACCCTTATCCTGCTGTTCACGACAACCCCTACCTTTGCAAACAGTGTAGATCCAAATCAGATTGTTTCTGAAAAAGCCATCTGATCAGGATCTACACTTTTATCAAGCAGTTTGTGAATTGAAGAAATATTTTATATCAAGTAATTTAATTGGTTGATAATTTAGCAATGGGGGTGGCTTATTTAATTTATGCAGCGGGATAGGTTTTAAGATATAAGGATTCACTTCAAGTCATGTTAAGTCTCCCAAGAATCGTGGGGGACTCTCATAAAAAATATATGTTCTCACGCCTCACGAAAGTCAGGATAAAACTCCTAGAAAAATGAAAATACTGTTTTTGGGCAAACTTTTGAAAAGCTGCGCTTGTATTTTCGTGTGCGAAATCCAGCGGCAGATTTTGAGTTAATCCGTGTTTAAATATGAAAAGTATTAAATGGGATTTAAAAACGGTTCCACAGGTGGGAATTAACCAATGGAAACAGTCGTTTGATAGCATGTTTGCCAAAATGAAAGTAAATCATACCGGTTAATTTCCTTCAGAATTAGAATCAGAATTTTTACTGGTGACACGTCAAATAACGTCAAATGACATTCATACATCAGGACCTGTTAATGTGGGAAGTTAGTCCCTAGCTCTAATCAAAGAGGTAAACTTATTACATAATCCTCAGCACCTTCAGCCGTCGAATTAATCGAATCGGGAAGGGCGTTCCAATCTCTAATGGTTCGTGGGGCGTACGAGTCTTTATAAATGTTCGTTCTTGGAGTAAAGGTCTGGATAGTCATTGAATGATGCTTTTTACAGTGCCTAGCTGGGGGAACAAGGTCATCTATTGGAATGCTGGCAGCACCATTTAGACCTTTGTATAAGAGTATGAGCCTACTGTCTCTTCTCCTTTTCTTGAGAGACTCCCATCTTAATTTTCCTAGAATTCCAGTCATGCTCACAGTTTCAAAGCAGTAATTTCCTGTTACAAATCTAGCAGCTCTGTTCTGAACGTCTTCAATTTCTTCATTAAGGACAACGCCGCTTGGGTCCCAGATGCAACTACCATACCATTGAATGAACAAGTCCCCTATATGCTGTCTCTTTTACATCCTGAGGACAGTGGCGAAGATTTCGCCTCAGGAAACCAAGTGTTCTATTCGCTTTGTACACATGTTGCTAATGCGTGTATTCCATCTCCAATCGTTAGTGACGGTCACACCAAGGTATTTAATGGAATTCACATTTTCGAGGACCGTTCACTCTAAGATGTAAGAAGCCTCAATTTAATTTATTATTTTCCTAGTTATCTGCATTATATTACATTTAACGGGTTAAAATATCAAACCCCATTTCCGCGCACAACATCTTAATCTATCTATTAATGCGTAAGTATACCAAATTTAGTGACAGAGAGGCCTTTCTTATATTTAATCGTCATCAGTGTGTCTTAACCCTAAAGTTTTGAAAGCAAAACGGATGATGGACAAGACCCGGCAAAAACAGCACAACCCCCTCCGAGCACACACCGACCGACGAGGCTCATGAGGCAGGTCAACTGGAGGCATATCATTCTGAAGTTTCATTGACTCAGTTTCTCTGATTTCCCGATAGCAAACACAGTCGTCTGCGAACAGTCTTATTTCCGAGTCAATGTCACATGAAATATCATTGCTGTACAGGGAGAATAGTAGCGAACCAAGAACAGTCCCCTGGGGAACCCCAGATAAAACTGGCGCCCATACTGAAGATTCACCATTAACAACAACACGCTGTTTTCTCTAGCAAAGGAAGGAATCTATCCATTTGAGATTCTTCTCTCCAATTGCATAGCCAAACAGTTTGGATTTAATTAGTTCATGAGGAGGGGTGCCAAAAGCCTTCTAGAAGTCCACCTGTCCCCCTTTGTCTAAGATTTTTGCACAATCATTAATAACCGTGCTCGTCTGAGTTTCGCAACTATGCCTATTCCAAAATGCATGTTGTCTGTCTGACAAAAGTTTATGTTCATCCAAGTGGTCCATGATGTTTGAGCAGACTATGTGTTCAAGCAATTTACATTGAACACAGGTCAGTGACACCGGGCGATAATTAAGCGCAAGAGTCCTGTCTCCTTTTTTGAAAAGTGGACAGATGTTTGCGAGGAGCCACTCTTTGGGAATGTCACACGTATCGAGAGACTGTTGGACAAGATGAGAAAAACTGGACCTAACTCGTTTGTTAGTTCCTTCATGACTCTAGGATGAAGCTCATCAGGCCCTAAAGCTTTAGACGGGTTCAAGCCTTTAAGTAACTTTATCACTCCCGCCGAGGATACAACAATATTTTCCATAATGGAACCTCATTGAACTCAATTTTATTAAATGCATCATTGAATTGTCCAACCAATTCCTCTGCCCTTTCCGAGTCCGATTCATCGACCCCGTTTCCTTGTCTTTTATTAAGTGGTGGGATACCTTGCCTATCTTTCTTCTGCCTATTGATTTATCTAATCAAGTCTCTGGTATTTGCCTTTACATCACCTGCCAAGTTATTTACATACAGATCATGCTGATTTTATGTCATTTTTAATTTCTCGCCTCAAGTTTTCGAATTTTGCTCTGAGTTTACCGTTTCCAAACTTTTTTGGCATAGCATGAATCGTATTTCTCCTCCGAATTTTTCTTCTTATTTCTAATGTGATCCTAGGAATTGAAGATACAGACCTACGAGTTTTGGAGAGGATATGATTTTTGGACGAAGCTTGAATGAACGGCTTTATCTAATCAAAGTTCTCCTGGGCAGACCGAGCGTCTAAATGATCATTAAAGTATTTCTCTCTTGCAAATTTTAGGGCATTCCTTCCTCATAGTTTCATAGTCACCCTTTCCATATAAGTACACCTTTCTACGAAGTTTCCTTATAGGTGGAATGAAGATTTTCAAAAATCCAGAGACAGTTGTTGTAAGATTCAAATCCAAAGTGGTCCTATCTCGAGCAGGGAAGTCAACAACCTGTTCCAAGCCATAATCATTCATGATGTCAACCAACAACTGTCCCTCTGACGGACTCAGCATCGTGCCTTGTTTGCTGAGCCTATCTAGCCAAACAATCTCTCTGAAGTTGAAGTCACCTAGGACATGTATTGCGGGAAGTTTTTTACCCTTATTCTGAGACTAAATGCGATCAAGCTGACCTTTTAAATAACTGGAAGTTTTCGATTGTTCCTATATGTGGTCGATACTAACAACCCCCTCCGAGCACACACCGACCGACGTAGCTCATGAGGCAGATCAACTGGAGGCATATCATTCTGAAGTTTCACTGAGTCCTCAGTTTCTCTGATTTCCCGATAGCAAACACAGTCGTCTGCGAACAGTCTTATTTCCGAGTCAATGTCAGTGGAAATATCATTGATGTACAGGGAGAATAGGAGCGAACCAAGATCAGTCCCCTGGGGAACCCCAAATTAAACTGGCGCCAATACTGAAGATTTAGCATTTACAACAACACTCTACTTTGCAATAATGTGGGAAGTTTTGTTTGCACAAATCTTAACACAGACAGATACTGAGTCGTTTTCCAGTTCCATGAATGGCATATGAGAGATATCTCTGTGAAAGAACAACATCTCCCCCTCGCCATGAGTGTTTCTATCTTTTCTGTAGACACTGTATTCGCAAGTTTCAGGGAAAAGCTCCTAAGTCATAATTAAACTGTCAATCTTTGTTTCCTGAGTAGCCACAATACGTGGTTGGTGAGTATCAAGGAAAGCTAAACGTTCAAGTATTTTTCCTCTTAAACCTTTAATGTTAATATTGCAAAGTATCAAACCTTTTTCTCATGTCAATAGTCGGAGATTTAACTCCTTTTTCCTTTGACAGCGGTTCAAATCTATTTTAATTCTTCCAGGTCTATAGGTTCGCTGAAGAACGAGTCAGAAAAATTAAAAAAAAAAAAATCGCACTTCGGGCATATCCATGAATAACTCGAGTTTGTCAGTTTGCCTTACTCGGCATCTGAAAGGAAAGCGCAATCCGTGTGAATCCACATTTCACACGGCCTTATGTTCATTCAGAACATTACAGCTTCATAGGCCACAGTCTGTTTTGCAGTCTTTGCAATACCAAGTTCCATTTCCAATTTCAAGCTCTAGCAATTGGTTTTCATCTTAAGTGGTGGAGGGTTTGGGGCATGCCCTATTGACCCAAGGAAAGCCCAAGATTGTTGTCCATAACTGTGTCTTATCGTAAGGACCAAGAATGTATATAGCTTATGGGTGGGAATCTGATTTTTTATATATATATATATATATATATATATGAGTTCCTTCTATGAAGTGGATAGGAGGAAAATGGTCCCTGCGGACTCCCAAGTTGGTGTGCTGTTGATAAGGAACATGAACATATAATACTATGGGGTGGGGATTTGAATGGTTTCTGAAATATATTGCCTTTTATGATGTGGAGGGGTTGGGCACATTGCCCCAGCACAAAGGGACCCCAAGGTTGGTGTGATCGAATGAGTCTTATCATAAGGAACAAGAATATATATAGTTAAGGGGTGGGAATCTGAATGATTTCTGCGATATATTGCTTTTAATGAAGTAAAGCAGTGGGGCATGGCCCGGGCACCCCGGAGGACTCCCAAGCTGGTGTCATTTGAATGCGTCTACTCATAAGGAAGACGAATATATATGGATTAGGGGTGGGGTTCTGGACGGTGTTCGAGATATACATGGCCTTTTGTGAAGTGAAGGGGTGGGGCAAGGCCCTTGTCTGACCCTGAGACCCCCAGATTGGTGTCAATGAATGAGTCTTTTCATACGGAACAACACTATATTTGATTTAGGGGTGGGGATCTGTAAAGTTTCTGAGATATTGGGCCTGTTATGAAATGAAGGGTGGGACACGTCCCCGGAACATCTCAGGGGACCACCAGGTTGATGTCATTGGATGCGTCTTATCATTAGGAACAAGAATATATATGGTTTAGGGCTGGGGATCTGAATGGTTTATGAGATATATGGCCTTTTGGTGAAGTTGAGGGGGAGGGGCAAGCCCCCAGTGCATCCCGGAAGACCCTGGAGTTGGTGCCAATGAACACGTCTCTTCATAAGGAACAAGAATATATATGGTTAAGGGGTGGGGATCTGTAAGGTTTCTGAGATATTGGGCCTTTTTATGAAATGAAGGAGGAAGTACATGACCCCGGCGCATCGGGGGGGGGGGGAACCTCTGGTTGGTGTAACTGAATGCGTAATCTCAAAAGGAACAGGAATATATATGGTTTAGGGCTGGGGAACTGAATGGTTTCTGAGATATACGGCCTTTTGTGAAGTTGAGGGGTTGGACAAGGCTCCGGGAGACCCCCCAAGTTGGTGTCAACGAATGTGTCTCTTCATAAAGAACAAGACAATATATGGTTTAGGGTGGGGATCTGTAAGGTTTCCAATACATTGGACCTTTTATGACATGGAGGATGTGGGGCATGACCCAATCGCATCCCAGGGGACCCCCAGGTTGGTGTCACTGAATGCGTCTTAGGTGTCTGGGAATGTGTGGCGGCGGTAAAATGTCTCCCTGCCCTACATCATAGTGTAGATTATATTTTCTTGTCCTTTGGGATCATTGATTCCATTGTGGAATTTTGAAAATATCTGAGGGTCACTGATGAGGCCTAATTTGCCGAAACTAGCTAGACTGGCCCAGAAAACATGTACACTCCATATTTTTCACTTCTGTGGTGTATTCCTTGCTTCCAAAGGATAACTCTTTTATAGAACATAATTACCATATTGAACAAGAATATATATGGTTTAGGGGTGGGGATCTGAATGTTTTGTTTAGTTATATGGTCTATGAAATAGAGGGGGTGGGGTATGGCCCCGGCACAACCAGGGGGACGCCTATGTTTTGCATAAAAGCATATGGCTGACAAAAGTTGACTACAGGAAATCTATAAAAGTTTTGTCAAAATTTCTGCAATCACTTGACAGTAAATACCATTTTTCAATTTTCCACCATTATATGTCTACGGAAACTACAATTTGCCATAGCAACCAAACTAATGAGTCGATTTTCATAAAAAAACACAAACTTTCAATCCCCAAGCCAAAGGAAACTACAGATAAAATTTGGGCCAAGTGGCTTTAGAGGAAATGTTGTTTGAAAGTGTTGACGCCAGACGACGTCATACGCCATACGACGACGGCGGCAGACGACGACGGACGACGACGACGGACAACTGCCTATCCTATAAGGTCCCCCGGAGCCTTCGGCTCTGGTGAGCTAAAAACTTGGTGCAAAAATAGTAAAAGCATTAAGAAGCCCTTTTTAAAGCTCTTGTTTTAAACTTAAAACACAATTTTCTTTTAAACATTATCAAATATTTGTAATTGATGTGTGTTTAGACTAGCTATCAGTCTGATAATTTTGGGGGTATTTTTTATTGGTTTAAAAATTTATCACCTTCTTAGTAATGGCAAGTCTATTTGGTAGAGTCTTAAATCTTAGGGTTATCAGACTAGTATTTTCCGAAATTGTCTGAGAGGAGTTTGCTGCATTGATTCACATTTATTAGCATCAAATTGCCAACTGAAATCAGATAAATTCAGCCAGCACCAAGATGTTTATTTATCTGTGTTTAAATCTGTGTTTAAATGATAAACCAGATTCCTTCCAGGATCAGAACCTTTTCATGCTTAGGAATACTTTCGCTGTCAGGATCAGAAAAATGTATTAATAGTTTTAAATGTATCAATTGGTATTTTATTTTTAGCTATTTTATTATACAATCGAGAAGTTTCAGAGCTTTTATTTATTTACATGAAAATACTGCTATCTCCTGATAAAATATTTTTTAAGCCATCAAATATTGATTTTTTTCTTTCTTATTTATCCACGAAAACCATATATTGTGAGGTGATTCTAATGAGCACCCACAACATATCTTTGTGAAATGCTAAACTGGTTGTCATATCTTTGTGAAATACTAAACTGGTTCTCACTTTTATGTGCACGTAAACAACTGATTATACCACATATTAAAACCATTTATAAAAGACAGTTTGTCTCTTCAGAACAGTTTTAAAATTTGAGTCAGGACAGAAAGTAAAGACCCTGGCTCGTAATTGTTCATCTAAATCAGGTTTGCAACAGACCACCAGCCAGTGGACTGATTTTTATCCTGCTAATCGTTAATCAGATGTGGGCGAAAACCGAAGTACCCGAGAAAAACCACCCGACCTTCCGTTGCAGAACTTCGCGTCTCATATATGATCCGAGCGCGGCTCGAACCACATCGTGGAAAGAACTAATGATCAAGAGTCAGCGCTCTTAACCACTAGGCCACGGAGGCCCGTTCTAGACTGTTGTCACGTAGTTTGTAAATTGAATAATTACTCATATAATTCATGTAAAAAGAAAATTTACTTTTTTTGTGCATCCGCCATTTTAAAATGGGGGTGGGGTCGCATATAGTATCACCGTTGTCCGTACGTGGCTCAAGGTCAAGAAAAAACTGTCATTGCTATAGCGCCTACTTTTATCGATGGAATTTAAATTAATTCCACACAAATTTAACGTGTGCTAATATCTCGAGTGAGTTTGACTTTAAGGGTCCTGGGCTCAAGGTCAAGGCCACTGTGACTTTTTTAGAAAAACATGGTCATCGCGCCTGCGCTTACATTTATTGGTGGATCTTAATATAGCATTACATAAATGCTGAATATGATAATATCTCGAGCGAGTTTGTCTTTCAGAGTCCCAGCCTTAAGATCAAGGTTTCTGCTTTTTTTAAGAAAACTGTCATCGCCCTAGCGCTTATATTTGTTCATGTATTAGATTCTTAATATAACCTCAAAAATGCAGGTCAAGTTTGATTTCTGGTAAAAGCCGACAGTTATTCTGGGAGTTATGGCCCTTTTTTAAAACTTCATTTACATTACGCATAAAAGTAGTTTGTGTTTGATATCTTTTGAATTCATTATTAGTGAGTTCATTTACACTGAATTTATCATCACGTGAACAAGTCCGTGAAATGAAGACCCCCCTAAACCCCACTTTATATAGAGAAAACTGGGGTTTAAGGGGGTATACATTATTTTTCTTATTTCTGCTCCAAGACATAGGTTGTGGGTACTCGTTAGAACCGCCTCAATGAGGCGGTTCTAACGAGCACTCACGACCTATGTTTGCAGTATTTATAAGAAAAATATCTGGGATTTTCATCAGAAAAGTAGCCATTTTGGAGATGAGAAATATGTACTATAGCACGGGTGTGTTATCGTAATGTGTTGTATATAATCATGAAATCTAGGTTAAGTGTAATTGAACTTACAATATGCCGACTATTAGGACAGTTATGGCCCATTTCATCTTCATCTTTTTGCAAAATGCTTGTTTCCGGGTGTCGCTGACCCTTGGGCGGGGGCATCCGTGTCATACTGACACATTTGTAGTTGACAAATTAAAAAAAAAAAAAAAAAAAAACACCGAATCAGAATTTTCACTCATGCTTCGCATCTTTGAAAAGTCTGATGTTTTCACTCACTTGATGAAATATTTTGGTATATTTTGTGGGTAGAATGTGGGTTAATATTAAACTTTTGCCGGTTCCAGTTTGTGAAAAATAAAGAACATCTTTGGCTTTATTATAGTCCTTAGCCCATTTAGTTCCAGAAACCCCAAAACGGGTACCCTGGCAAACAGAGCAGACCCAGATCAGAGGCCGCAGCAGAACGCGGCGTCTGTTCAGGGCCTACACTGTTTACAAAAAGTTCAGCCATTTTCCAAATCAATTTTGAATAAAACACAGCCTGGTAAGCCTAAATTTTAAAATGGACTCCTGCTATCTATAAGGTGGAAGATTCCATTTTGTACAAAAAGGGTTAATTATTGCTTAGCACTGAATATCCGTTTTTTAATTAACCCCCCCCCCCCATTTTCTTTTTTAATTAAAACTAGATATATTGGTCAGTAGTTGTAAGGTTACAATTATAATCACTTTTGAGTCATAAAACTTATATCATGTTAGTCCTGACATTCATACAATAATTTTAGTAGCAGGTCACTAGAGCTATTATTTTCTGTGTAAACCCTTGGTCATAAACTCCTGTTTTCTTATCTCTTGTCTAATCTCTATCATGCTGGTCAGATCTGACATTGATGGATTGGATCAGATATCCACTGTAAAATTTGAGGGGAAACATGTCGCAAAGTACTAGGCGTTAAAATTGAACCCAGGCGGGGTTAAGGGACGGTGCCCCTTATGGGGGACCATGGGACAAAGCCAACCCACCAACGCTGGGCAATGACGAAAAATAATAGAACAATTCATGAGTTCTACGAGGCTGTTTTTTACTCTTTTTGCTTTAACTAGCCCATTCTTGCGGATCCAACGTGTACGCATCTCTGTACATTGAAGCTACGCCTCTGGGAGCCATAGTACTTTACAGTGTGACATCATTTTAAATTTGATGTCATCATAAACAGCCAAAAAAAAAAAAACTGTTGTCAACCACATAATCAATTCAAAAGATATTATTCGAAGGGAAGTCTTGATTTTATACTCAGTAAGAATGGTTATTGAAATTTCTGACATAATGGCTGTGAAAATGATTGAATCCCTAAAAAAAAAGAAACCCTCCAAGTACTAAGCATGTTTAGCAGACAGCATTTTCAAAGTGTTTTTGCTTTTCCTTATTTTAGGGGTGTTCCATTTCGATAACAAACCAGTGCGACATAGTACAAAATTTTTGTATGAATGGGAAGACCTTTTCAAAAGGAACTTACATATGAAGGAACTCTCTCAAATGGTTCAAAAGTTATAATGAAATAGGTCAAATGGCAAGGTAAAGGTCACAAATCATTTTATGTATGAAATTGAAGCCCTTGTCGCAAGGAACCTACATGCCAAATATGAAGACTGTATCTCACATGCTTCAAAAGTAATGACAAAGTAGGCCAAGGTCATGGGTAAAAATTTATGAATGGTTGAGAAAACTTCGTCACAAGGAACATACATGCCAAATATTAAGGCTCTATCTCATTTGGTTCAAAAGTTATGATAAAGTATGTCACAGGTGCAGGTCAGAGGTCAAATCTTTATATGACTGAGAGGCCCTTGACACAAGGAACCTACATGCGAAATATGAAACCTATATCCCAAACGGTTCAAAACTTATGACAAAATAACCTACTGATCTACTTTTTGTTTTGAGATGACCCATATTCGAACTTAACTGAGATATTGTCCAGATGATCATTCTGAGCAAGTTTTATGATGATATGACTAAAACTGTGGCCTCTTAGAATGATCAAAACGGTTTGCTATGATTTGACTTGCTGACCTAGTTTTTTGACCCGAAATGACCCAATTTCAAACTTGACCCAGATTTTGTCCAGATGATCATTCTGAGCAAGTTTGATGATGGTCGGACCAAATCTGGGGCCTCTAGCGTGTTCACAAAGTTTTTCAACAATATGACCTACATACCAACTTATTGACTAGGCATGACCCATATTCGAAATTAACCGAGATATTGTCAAATGATCATTTTGAGCAAGTTTGATGATGATCGGAACAAAACTGTGGCCTCTAGTGTGTTCAAATGTTTTTTTTCTATGATTTGATCTACTGACCTCCTTTTTGACCAGTCATTACCCGTATTCAAAACTTGACTGAGATATTGTCAAGATGACCATTCTGGGCAAGTTTGACGATGATCAGACCAAAACTGTGGCCTCTAGTGTGTTCACAAGATTTTTCTATAATTTGACCTGCTGACTTACTTATTGACCCGGCATAACCCGTATTCGAACATAACCGAGATATTGTCAAGATGATCATTCTGGGCAAGTTTGATGATGATCGGACCTAAACTGTGGCCTCTAGTGTGTTCAGAAGGTTTTTCTATGATTTGACCGACTGGCCTACTGTTTGACCCGACATGACTCATATTCGAACCTGACCGAGATATTGTCAAGACTATCATTCTTAGCAAGTTAGATGATTATCGGACACTGTGGCCTTTAGTGTGTTCACAAGGTATTTCTCTGATTTGACCTACTGACCTCCTTTTTGACCCAACATCGACCTATATTCGAACTTTACCGAGACTTTGTCAAGATGATCATTCTTGGCAAGTTTGATGATGATTGGACCAAAACTGTGGCCTCTAATGTATTCACAAAGTTTTTCTATGATTTGACCTATGACCTACTTTGTGACCCGACCTGACCAATATTCGAACGTGACCAATATATTGTAAAGATGATCATTCTGAGCAAGTTTGATGATGATGGGACCAAAACCTGTGGCATCTAGTGTGTTCGGAAGGGTTTTCTATGATTTGACCTACTGACCTACTTTTTGACCCGACAACACCCATATTCGGACTTGACTGAGATATTGTCATGATGATCATTCTGACCAAGTTTAATGATTATCGGACCAAAACTGTGGCCTCTTGTGTAATCACTAAGGTTTTTCTATGATTTGATCTACTGACGTACTTTTTGACCCGACGTGACCCATAATCGATCTTGACCGAGATATTGTCAAGATGATGATTCTTAGCAAGTTTGATGACGATCGGACCGAAACTTTGGCCTCCAGAGTGTTCACAAGGTTTTTCTTTGACGACCTATTGACCTACTTTTTGACCTGCCTTGACCCATATTCAAACTTGACTGAGATATTGTCAAGATGATCATTCCGACAAAGTTTGATGATGATTGGCCCAAAACTGTGACCTCTAGTGTGTTCACAAGAAAAGTTTACGGACGCACATACGCAGGACGGACAACGGACAATCAATGATCCCAAAAGCTCAACTCGTCACTACATTACAGGTGAGCTAAAAAGAGTTTCATGATGCTTTATGAATTGCTCAATGGCATTACATTAACAAAAACACTATGGACACAATGGACTTATAGTGTCTCTGGTGGGGGCTTTAGGTTGATTGTATCGATTCCTGATCATTGCCTCTACTTCTAATTTACTTTTTGTCGAAAATAAAGTCATTAAATTAAATATTAACTTTATATTATTAATGCATTAATTGTTTAATACAAAACAAATTGGTGCAGAAACAGAATATGTGCTTTTATCCTCTTTTTGCACCAAACATATAGTGTGCTATAATATGATAAGGGCACTTCTCCTGTTTTTACACCAAAAACGTCAGTAGCCAGTTCAGGATAAATGCTTTTTTCAATTTTTCTTTTATTTTCAAATTTGAAACATATTGTCAATAGTTTTGTTGCTAAAATAGTTTGCTTTTCACAAAAGGTGCAAATAATGGAACGTTTTTTCTCCGTCCTGTAAATTTTGAAAATTGCAGATAACCCGTTTTTGCACCAAGGTGACGAATTGACAACTGTCCAGCTGTGACAACCAATAGGCTTAAAATTATATGGAAGATATACCATTGTTTAAGGAATATTTCTATAAAAGTTTGGCAAAATATCTTGAAAGGTGTAAATGTCATTTGTTTCTATTTTTTTTTCAATATTATAGGTCTATAGAAACGCTTAACTTGCCATAGTAACCAAACTAAAGAGCCAAATTCCATTCAAAACATAAAACCTGTAAAGGCAATTATGGTAAATAGTAGTATAAATTCTCTGCCTCATAGAGCATATGGTTTATGAGGAGATAATGTTTTAAGTATTTATTTTTAATTTATGCTTAGAAACGCAGTAGGCCATAAATCATAAGACAGATAGAAGATTGTTTAAAGAACAATTCCAAAGAAATTTTATAAATTCTTCGTATGAAGCATGGTGAAAGCAGACACAAGGTGAGTCATTTTATTGAAAACCACATGAAAAAATTCCCATTCGTTCCAAAGTTATGCGCATTTATATTTGATAAATACCTATTTTCCTCTAAGAGTAGTCTCCCCTGAATTCCCTTTGATTTTAATACAAAATGCAATATTTTGTGATGTCATAGTGGGTTTAAACTTTCTTGAAAAAATTTAAAATTACCATATTTTCCATTTCGCAGTAGCCTAATGCAGTTTTCTCATGCCCTTTGATTACTGTGTATCTTGTGCATAATTAAGGGCAGAAATGAGAAATTTGATTTCAGAATTCAAGCTTAAATTTACGATTAAAGTATTTTAACAAAAGGGCCTAATGGCCCTATATCGCTCACCTGTGTACCAGAAAATCATTAGTGTAGGAGACCACTCGACATTGCTATATACTAAATATCTAAGCTCTGGCCCTTGGAGAAGAAGATTTTTTAAGTTTTTCCCGTATAAGTCTTTAGGAGCTAATGAGCCCTAGGGGTTGGCAAATTTTGACCCAAAGGGCATGGTTGGCAGGATTTATGCGGGGGCCGTTTTATGTTGCTTTATACTAAATATCTAAGGTCTTTTCTTTAAGGTTTCAGAGAAGAAGATTGTTGAAGGTTTTGTCCCCAATATTTGGTTTACAGGGACAAAATTCATGTAGGTGACCACTCGACATTGTTGCATGCTAAATATCTAAGCTATGGGCCTTATGGTTTCAGAGAAGAAGATTTTTGAAGTGTTTTTTTTCTTCAATTTTAATTTGTTATTTTTTTTTTTCATTTTAAGTCTATGGTAGCTAATGGGCCCATGGCCATGGCCAATATTTGCCCAAGGGGCATGGTTGGCATGATGTCTTAAGATGACCATATAATGTTGCTGCATACTAAATATCTAAGCTCTGGGACTTATGGTTTCAGAGGAGAAGATTTTTTTTTATTTCTTTTTTCATTATAAGTCTATGGGGTCTAATGGGCCCATGGGCGTGGCCAATTTTGACCCCAGGGGCATGGTTGGCAGGATTTGTGTAAGTGATCACTTGACGTTGCTACATGCTATATATTAAAGCTCTTGACCCTGTGGTTTAAGATAAGAAGATTTTTAAGTTTTTCCAATTGAAAGTCTATGTGAGCTAAAGAGCCCTTGGGTGGCCAATTGGGATCCCAGGGCCATAATTGGCAGGATATATGTCGGTTATCACTTGACGTTGCAACGTACTAAATATCAAAGCTCTGGGCCTTATGGTTTCATAGAAGAATAATTATTAAGTTTTTCCTCCATTAAATGTCTATAGCAGCTGATGAGCTCGGGCGAGGCCAATTTTGACCCCAGGGCCAGGGTTAGCAGGATTTATGTAGGTGACTATTTTATGTTGCTATATACTTAATATTTTAGTTCTGTGCTTCACAGGTTTTGTACAGAAGATTTTGATTTTTTTTCCATTCTGAGTCTATGGAGCCCCCGGGGCATGGCCTATTTGGACCCCAGGGGAATGATTGTCAGAATGTATGCAAATGACCACTTGCCAGTGCTACATGTGAAATATCTAAGCTCTGGACCCTGTGGTTTCAGAGAAGAAGATTTTTGAAGCATTTTTCCATTATGAGTCTATGGGAGCTAAGGGGCCCCGGGGTGTGGCCCATTTGGACTCCGGGCGTTATTGTGAGGATATATGTAGGTGACCACTTGCCAGTGCTACATGCTAAATATCTAAGCTCTGGGCCGTGTTGTTTCAGAGAAGAAGATTTTTGAAGCTTTTTTTTTCCATTCTGAGTCTATGGAAGCTAAGGGGCCCCGGAGTGTGACCCACTGAGACCCTAGGAGCGTGATTGGCAGGATTTATGTAGGTGATCACTTGCCGTTGCTACATGCTAAAAATCTAAGCTCTGGGCCCTCTGGTTTCAGAAAAGAGGGTTTTTGAAGCTTTTTTTCCATTATGAGTCTATGGAAGCTAAGGGGCCCCGGGGCTTGGCCCATTTGGACCCCGGGTCATGCTTGGCAGGATTTATATAGGTGACCACTTGCCGTTGCTACATGCTAAATATCTAAGCTCTGGGCCCTGTGGTTTCAGAGAAGAAGATTTTTTAAGCTTTTTTTCCATTATGAGTCTTTTGGAGCTTGGGGGCCCCGGGGCGTGGCCCATTTGGACCTCAGGGCCATGATTGGCAGGATTTATGTAGGTGACCACTTGCCGTTGCTACATGCTAAATATCTAAGCTCTGGGCACTGTGGTTTCAGAGAAGAAGATTTTTTAAGCTTTTTTTTCCATTATGAGTCTATGGGAGCTAAGGGGCCCGGGGTGAAGCCCATTTGGACCCCAGGGGCATGATTGGCAGAATTTATGTAGGTGACCACTTGCCGATGCTACATGCTCAATATCAAAGGTCTGGGCCTTGTGGTTTCAGAGAAGAAGATTTTTGAAACTTTTTTCCATTGTGAGTCTATTGAAGCTTAGGGGCCCGGGCTTGGCCCAGTTGGACCCCAGGGGGCATGATTGGCAGGATTTATGTAGGTGACTACTTGCCGTTGCTACACGCTAAATATCTAAGCTCTGGGTCCTGTGGTTTCAGAGAAGAAGGGTTTTGAAGCTTTTTTTCCATTATGAGTCTATGGGAGGCAAGGGGCCCCGGAGATTGGCCCATTTGGACCCCGGGGGCATGATTGGCAGGATTCATGTAGGTGACCACTTGCCGTTGCTACATGCTAAATATCTAAGCTATGGGCCCTGTGGTTTCAGAGAAGAAAATTTTTGAAGCTTTTTCCCATTATGAGTCTATGGGAGCTAAGGGCCCCCGGGGTGAAGCCCATTTGGACCCCAGGAGCATGATTGGCAGGATTTATGTAGGTGACCACTTATCGTTGCTACATGCTAAATACCTAAGCTCTTGGCACTGTGGTTTCAGAGAAGAAGATTTTTGAAACTTTTTTCCAATATGAGTCTATGGAAGCTTAGGGGTCCCGGGGCTTGGCCCATTTGGGCCCCAGGGGCATGATTGGCAGGATTTATGTAGCTGACTATTTGCCGTAGCTAGACTCTAAATATCTAAGCTCTGTGGCGTGTTGTTTCAGAGAAGAATATTTTTGAAGCTTTTTTTTCCATTATGAGTCTATGGGAGGTAAGGGGCCCCGGGGAGTGGCCCATTTGGACCCCGGGGTTATGATTGGCAGGATTTATGTAGGTTACCTCTTGCCGTTGCTACATGCTAAATATCTAAGCTCTGGGACCTGGGGTTTCAGAGAAGAAGAGTTTTTAAGCTTTTTTCCAGTATGAGTCTATGGGAGCTAAGGGGTCCATTTGGACCCCGGGGGCATGATTGGCAGGATTTATGTAGGTGACCACTTGCCGTTGCTACATGCTAAATATCTTAGCTCTGGGCCCTGTGGTTTCAGAGAAGAAGATTTTTGAAGCTTTTTTCCATTATAAGTTTATGGAAGCAAAGGGGCCCTGGGGTGTGGCCAATGTGGACCCCAGGGGCAAGATTGTCAGGATTTTTATAGGTGACCACTTGACATTGATACAAGCTAAATATCTAAGCTCTTGGCCTAGTGGTTTCAGAGAAGAAAATTGTTAAAATTTTTCCCATTGCTCGCTATTGGAGCTATATGTTTCCATGGCAACCAGAATTCCAATCTGATCAGCCAAAAAACCTTATGCCGCCTTTCCCCCTACCTGATGATGCTTCTCATGAAATTTGATAAAGATTGACCGTGGGGTATTAGAGATATTATTTGAAATTGTTAATGGACGCACGACGCACGGACGCACGCACGACGGACGACGGACAAACTGTGATCACAAAAGCTCACCTTGTCACTACGTGAGCTAAAGATGTGCAAAACTACCATTTAATTCAAATTTCTTTCCAACTAGCTAATGTAAGTGTTTTTACATGCCTTTTGAACAGATCAGTAAGCCCTGTATATCATCAATTTACAAAAGTAGAAACTTGAATTTAAATTATTTAAAAAAATATTTAACATTTGAATTTAAGGTCTGCAATTAAAAAATCGAGAAAACTGGTTAAGCATATCAGTTGAATTCAGTTTAAATAGTTCAAATAGGTGATTATACAGTTCCTGTCAAGGACTGTAAAACACAAGGTATTTCATATTTAAAAAAGTTTAAAAAATTTAATGTTCATCTATGACATCATAGAATACCTCATGAATATTAATGAGGCAATCTGAAGCTGCTCTGTTTCCAGGAATATTTCACACTTCAAACTGTAATATCTTGGAAAATAATAAAGATAAGTTGATGCGGTTTTCGCCCATTAATTCTTTTATCAATGTCTTTTAAAATTTAAATGGATTTATATACCCTTGTATATGACCTTTAAAGAATATGTCTATGAAAATTTTGCCAAAATATCTTGGCAGTAAATGCAAATTTTCAGTTTGTCCCGTAATAAGTCTATGGAAAATCTAAGCTACCATAGCAGCCAAACTAAAGAGCCGAATTTCATAATAAAAACCACAAAACCTGTAAAGGCAAATATGGTGAATATTTAAAAAAAACTCTTATCCTCAAAGAGCATACAACCTTTGTAAGTCTTTGGGAGATTATGAGCCCCAGGGCGTTGCCAATTTGGACCCAAGGGGCATGAATGGCAGAATTTATGCAGGGGGCAACTCCACATTGCTACATACTGCATAGCTAAGCTCTGGGCCTTGTGGTTTCAGAGAAGAAGATGTTCCAACTTTTTCCCATTGTAAGTCTATGGGAGCTTATGACCTTCGGGGCGTGGCCAATTCTGACCCTATGGACATGATTGGCAGGATTTATATAGGTGGCCATATTACATTGCTGCAAACTGAATATCTTAGCTATGGGGTTTATTGTTTTGAAGAAGAAGATTTTTGAAGCTTTTTCCCTTTATACAACAACCCAATCGGCATGTTAGCAATAGGCTTTCTCCCAGACGCACTTTGAGACGAATATCAAATACGTGCCGAAAGCTTTGTAGCACCGTTTTGAACTTTCCATCACGTGCGTCTGAACTGGTATTTGAGATGATTGACAACGGACTTTGAACGTTTTAAGCATGGGCGGGACAATGGCGCTGTCAGTTTATGTTACAATCGATTTTAATACTGCTCAAAAGGAGATTGTGGATACTCGTTAAAACACCGAAGCGGTTCTAACCAGCAGTACCCACAATCTATAGTCTGCTAAAAACAAGGATTGTGGATACTCGTTAGAACTTCGAGGTGGCGATAGGGCTTGAGAACTCATTTCATCTCAATGTCGGGTAAAAGTTCCACCAAATTGGAAGCAACGTCTCCAAAATGATCTGTACAATGTTGACGGGGACGTTAAACCTCAATTCAAACACAACAAACAAAACCTCGAGGCCATTCTAACCAGCAATACATGCGAATCTATATTCTGATCAAAACAGACCGTGGATACTTTTGTAAAACCTCAAGGTTGTTCCGTGTAACGAGCAGTCACAGTTTTGAGGCAGAAACGAGAAAGAACAATGCACGAACACCTGTATATGCGTGTATTAAAGTGGCCGAACAGGCACTCGACATTGAATCAAGCGTGGTAGCTCAATGGTTAGTGCACTTGCCTATGGTGCTAAAGGTCCCCGGTTTGATTCCCGGCAGCGGTAATACAAACTGCGGTGTCCGATCATGCTCCGGGTGAATGCCACAAAGTGCATCGTCCTCCGCATTGGCACGTTAACTGGGGACCCAATGCACGTGCAGGGAGGTCTATTCTGTGCATGTTAAAGATCTCTGTCGTCATTACATGATTACTGTGTATGTTTTCATCCTGCAAACCTGAAGCGTCCAATAGTAGATAGAAATAGCAGAAAGAAAGAATTGAAAACGATGTTCCAACGCTGAGTCAATGTTTTGTTGCGGAGGGGGTGGTAGGCGGTCAAAATTATATAGGGGTGTTTTTTATGGTTCGTATCATCGACGAGACGCATTATAAAACCCTATTGGTTTCACTGGGCGGCAGAGATTGAGATGTCATTTTATCTCATTGTCGAGTTAAATTTCCACAAAATTTGAAGCAACGCCTCATTAGATGATAACCCTCAAAGCAAACGAACAGACAATCTGACAGAAAAGCAGACATGTTGGCCAATTATTGTTATTGGTCACATGAAATCTTGCAGAAAAGGAAAACAATGTCGGTTTCTTGAGGAGAATGGCAACACCTGACATTTTCATCACGTGAACAAGTCCGTGATATGAAGACCCACCTATACCCCATATAGAGAAAACTGGGGTTTACGGGGGTATACATTATTTTTCTTATTTTTGCTCCAAGACATAGGTTGTGGGTACTCGTTAGAACCGCCTCAATGAGGCGGTTCTAACGAGCACCCACAACCTTTGTTTGATGTTTAAATAAGAAAAATATCACGGATTTTCATCAGAAAATTGGTCATTTTGGAGATGTGAAAAAATCCACTATGTCGCACAGGTGTATTATCCTAATGCAACCATTTTTTCAAAACGGGTCAATATCGGGACTTCATGTTTGCTTTTCTATAAGCTCTGTCCCACGAAAAAAGGATCTACTTTTAAAGGAAAGAATTTGATTTGCATGAACAATTTTTTTCCTTTAAGAGTTGGCCCCTGTTGACAGAAAAAATAAATAAATAAAAAATATTTGTCACTTAATTGCTCCACTCGACGGTTACTGAGAACTCATCTGTAAAAGATTTGGGCGGATTTCTCCGTGCCCCCAGGAGGCATGTAAATTCTGAAATCTTCCTGCACAACGTCATTTTCATATCCTTAATATGCAAAAAATTCAGAACATTTTGTCTAGTGGTTACTGAGAACTTGTCTGGACAAAAATTGGGCGAAAAAAAAGAAGAGACTCAGAACAACTAATAAGTCTCGCTTTGGAGACTTAACCCTTATCCTGCTCAATAAATTAATTCAGCCTTACCCATTGCTGACTATCAAACATTCAAAGTTCTTAACACAATTCACAAACTGCATGACAAACAGTGTAGAACCTGATCATGCTGCTTCTTCAAGCCATCTGATCTTGATCTACACTGTTTGCAAAAGTAGGGGTTGTTATGTTCAGCGTACACTTCACCAACCTTATAACTGAGCCTCCTGTTGTGTCCATTTCTGTATGTATTGCAATTGCACAGTCGTCACTCTATACATTATAAATTACAAGGACGTGTGTCAAAAATATAAAGAAGTTGTTTCGTGAAATGTTAGGGTTGATTCGAGATTTAAAATATTAGGTAATACTCTTTTAAACACATCGTTCTCATCAAGCTGTCAGATCTTATTATGATACGCTGCAACCATCAAGGCGAGATGCAGAGGTGTAAATTGCCAACTATTATAAATAGGTATGCACATGTATGTAATCAAACTCAACAGTCGTCGGCAGTCGTGAGCGGGCGACAAAGGCGACCACAGTAGAAAGGGGAAGCGTCCCCGACTGCCCAAATTGCCCTGATGAAAAGTGGTCAGTGAACATAATAACAAATAATCAATCTGACAATCAAGGCAGGTTCCTACCGTATCCAGCGTTCGCGAACACCGCCCGTCCGTCATGAGTACCCGTGGCCGATTGTCACCGAGTGTAGGCTGGGAAAATACATTTACGAAAAGATGCTTATACAAATGCAATGTAATCTTGACCGCCAAAAGAACGAAACTTTTGCGATGAAAAGGTGTGATATTTTTTCTTATTTCTACTTAAAATATAGATTGTGCCGCCTCGTCGAGGTGGTTATGACGAGTACCCTCAATTAATACTTTAGAGCAGAAATAATAAAAATAAAAGTTAACCCCTGTACACCCCAGTTTTACTATATAAAGGTGGAGTTCAAGGGGGTCAAGATTATATAGGCCTGTTTTTCGTGATGAGTCCCTGACTGAGATCCAAACTGTTTCGTTTAACCCCCAAATTTCACTTTTTATGCAAACAGTGTATACCCGATCAGTTTGTATGTTTGATTTGATGATTAACGTCCCCGTCAACACTGTAAAGGTCATTTTGGAGACATTTCAAATTTTGTGGGACTTTTACCCGACATTAAGATGAAATGACATCTCAAGCCCTGCCACCCAATGAGACCTAAAGGGTTTATAAGCATGGACGGGCCGACCCGCACCACTTTGCCTGGGCAGGCTTAGATCCTCTAAGCTGTTTACCAGTACTCGTGTGCGGGTCGGTTTCAGCTCTGCGTGGAAGCATCATGCAGTCCATATATTTCTTCAAGCCCCGATGGGCGGGGGCAAGTATACCCGATCAGACACTGCGTTCTGTGGCGCCTGATCTGAGTCGTCAATGTTTGTCAAGTAGAAGTGAAACAAAGATCAGGAATCGATACAATTAACTTACTCCACCCATCAAAGACACCAAAGTAAAAGAAACACAAACATGAAGCGACCAGACCATAATGGAAACCTAAACAAAGGAAGGCCATAAGGACAGTTACTGTCCCACAAAATGCCCAAATGGCCATCCAAAATAAAAAGACACAAGTGATAAACTTTCAATCACCTAGCCCAAGGATGTTACAGATGAAATTTGGACTGAATTTGCCCAGTGGCTTCAGAAGAGATGTCGTATGAAAGTGTTGACGACGACGATGTTCACTGCCCATCATATAAGCTCCAACGGAGCCTTCGGCTCTGGTGAGCTAAAATATGTTCAAAAAGCTCTCAGAACGCAACACTTTCTAGCCTTTCCTAGGAACTTGCCACCGGGCCCCACCTTGCAAGGCTTTGCGCCTTTGGCGCTCGCCAATCCTCTTCGCTCGCGCTGCCTCGCTCATTTTTATTTTCAAAAATTTACATGATGAAGGGTTTAATCCTTAAGATATCAGAAAAAATGTAGTCACAATGTTGTCTCTACTGTCGTCGGCCATAGCTTCTTGCTAACCTTTCAAACACAGTTTTGCATTTGGCAATCAGTGTGGATCCAGATGAGTAGTCTGATCTGGGTCCATACTGTTTAAAACAAATTTTGTGGACCCTGATCAGACTGCTCCTCTAGAGGAGCAGCCTGATCTGTGTCCTCACTGTTTGTAGCATTGACTTTTAAAGTAACCAGCAGACAACAAAGCAGACGGCAATTGTCGTGAGTGGCATTTGAAGGGCTAACGCACAAACAAACCTACCGATATGCTTATGAGAAAGCGGCTGGTCAATTATTATTGTATGCTGCCCAACGATATGTGCGATTTTCCTCTTCTCAGTCTCGCTGGCAATGTAACTCGTTGTCGTGATTATGATTGTTCCCCCTACTGGCCATCGGGAAATATCATTGAAAACCAGGATATTATAGTCTCCTATGTTGACAGTTTCTCTCAGGGTTGTCCACGTTAATCCATAATCTTTACCATGAGCGTCCAATCCACCATTCACACCTGAAAATCACCAAAGCAATTCATTTTTTTGGCTTATCTAGATGTCAGCTGAATCAAAATTAAGGATACATTTACTGTCGCACAACAACACACCTGTGCGACATAGTGCATTCTTCACATCTCTATAAGGGCAACTTTTCTGATGAAAGTTTGTGATATATTTCTGATTTAAACAATCTTGTTAGAGGTTACATTACATATATCAAATACCTGGGCCTTCTGGTTTCAGACATGAATATATTTAAAGGTCTCCCACAAGTCTGTCGGTGTAAAATAAGTGATCATATGGTGGGGCCTCAGGGATATAATT
Source organism: Lucinisca nassula (assembly GCA_963580285.1). NCBI lineage: Eukaryota > Metazoa > Mollusca > Bivalvia > Lucinida > Lucinidae > Lucinisca > Lucinisca nassula. The sequence goes on from OY757019.1 coordinate 33,704,855, forward strand.
CAAACCTGGTAGAGATCCACTAGATGAATATGTGTGTCAAATATCAAAGACCAGAACCTTCTAATTTCAACCAAGATGATTTTTAAAGGTTTTCCCTGTAAAAGTCTATGTTAATTATGTGGGACTTTCCGCAGGGCCGTTTTAGGCCCCAGGGCTTTAATATGAAAAGTTTTGGAAGTGGTCTATTAGACAAAGTTATATACAAACATCAAAGACCTTGACCTTCTGCTTTCCGACAAGAAGATTTTAAAGGTTTTTCCTGCATAGTCTGGGTAATATATGTGCGCCCCAGGGAGGGGCCATATTTGAACCCAGGGCTATAATTTGAACAATCTTGGCAGAGGTCCACTAGACAAAAGTTTGTACCAAATATCAAAGGCTTGGGCCTTCTGGTTTTAGACTAGAACATTTCTAAAGGTTTTCACAAAACAAGTAGGGCCTAGGGCAGGGCCAGTTTTGGAACCAGGTGCACTAGATAATGGTGTTAATCAATATGGCCTGGCCCTTCTGGTTTCCGACAAGAAAATGTTTAAAGGTTCTCTCTATATAGTCTAAGTTACACATATGAGCCCCTAGGCAAGGTCATTTTGGCCCCCGGCTATAATATTAACAATCTTGGCAGAAGCCCACTAGACTAAAGTGTGTACCAAATATTAAAGGCTTGGTCCTTCTGGTTTCAGACAAATGGTTTTTAAATGTTTCCCTATGCAAGAGGACCATAATGGTTCTATTTCGCTAACCTGAGCTAAGGGATTTACATGTGGACCCCAATGGTGGGTTTTGGGGAAGGAATTTTTGGCCCCTAGTCTATAATTTGAACAATCTTGGTAGCCATACACTGAGTCAAGCTTAATATTAAATATCAAAGGCCTTGGACTTCTGGTTTCAGACAAACGCTTTTTAAAAGTTTTCCTTACATAAGTATTTAAAACCAGGCTATAATTTGAACAATCATGGTAGAGGCACAGTAGATGAAGCTTCATACAAAATATCAAAGACGTGGGCTTCTGGTTTCAGACAAGAAGATTTTTAAAGGTTTCCCTATATAAGTCTATGTAAAGCCAGGGGTCCGCGGGGCGGGGGTATTTTGTGATCCAGGGCTATAATCTGAACAATCTTGGTAGGCAAGGATCCACTAGAAGAAGCTTCATACCAAATATCAAACGTCTGAGCCTTCTGGTTTCCGAAAAAAAATCTTTAAGGTTTTGTCTATGTAAAGCAGAAGTAAAACAAAGATCTGGAATCGATACAATTACTTTTCTCCACCCATCAAAGACACCAAAGGGACAGAAACACAAACATGAAGCGACCAGACCATAATGGAAACCTAAACAAAGGAAGGCCATAAGGACAGTTACTTTCCCACAAAATTGCCAAATGGCCATCCAAAATGAAAACACACAAGTGATACGCATAGTAAGTATAACACAACAACATAAATAAACCGCTACAGAAGAACCGCCTTGGAACGGTCACTGGAAAGAATTCAACTTGGGGCTTAAATCGATTTTACATGGCCATAATCCTCGCCCTTACCTTTGTCGCGGTATACACTGATTTTGTTTAGTCCACACGAAGGCTTCCTAACACATCAGTGTAACATCTCCGAGAAATGCAAAGCAAAAAACTACAGAAATAAAACAAAGTTGAGGACTCGACAGTATACAACAGCAGAATTGCTGGAGCAAAAGAAAATCAACAGTTAGACTCCGAGGGGCCCGACTAAAGACGGAGCATCAGGTGCCAACCAACATAAAGAATACTAAAATAAAATAAAATTCCGTTTATGTTTTAACGCTGGAACCGTCATATAATCTTAAGCCCGACCCACCGGTGTGAATCAAAGAGGGAAGCAAAGTTGCCAATCATGACTGGGTTAACCACCATGCATGCAGTCTGTTTTATAACATTTATGTTGTACCCAATCGACGAACGATTTTACGAAATTGGGTACTAAAGTCATTACAGGCATGTATTTTTCTAAATTAAGTAAGTCAATATAAATCCCATGGGCTACAGGGCTATAATTTGAACAATCTTGGTAGAGATTCATTAGATAAAGCTTCATACTAAATATCAAAGACACGGTTCTTCTGGTTTCAGACAAAAGGATTCTTAATAAGCATGTGTAAAACCAATGGGCATCCGGGCGGGGCCACTTTTGGCCCCACGGCTAAAATGTCAACAATCTTTAAAAAGGTCCACTAGATGATAATTCATACCAAATATAAAAGATTTTGAAAGGTTTTTCCTATCTTAGGCTATGTAAAACCAGTGGGCCCTGGGCAGGACCATTTTTGTCCCAGGGCTATAATTTGAACAATACTGGTAGAGTTCTAGCCGACGAAGCTTCATTCCAAATATCATAGACTTGGGCCTTCTTGTTTCAGACAATAAGATTCTTAAAGGTTTCCTCTTTGTAAGCCTATGTAAAACATATAGGGGGCATTTTTGGCAAAGAGGGATATAATTTGAATAAACTTAGTACAGGTCTACCAAATATCAAAGATCTGGGCCTTAGGGTTTCAGACAAGAAGATTTGCAAAGGCTTCCTATATATACCTCAATTCAAACACAGAGGGCTCTACCCCTGGGCAAATTTTGCCCCCCCCCACCCTACCCCCCACGTGATAATTTGAACAATCTTGGTCAACTAGATGAAGCTTCATAATGAGTATCAAAGACCTTGCCCTTGTGAGTTTTAAAGGTCTTCACTATATACCTCTATGTAAACCCAGTGGGCCCTGCACCAGGGCCATTTCTGGCCCCGAGCGATAATTTGAAGAGTCTTGGTAGAGGCCCACTAGACAAAGCTTGACACCAAGTATCAAAGACCTGGGCCTTTTGGTTTCAGACGAAGATGTTTAACGTTTTTCCATATATACCAAATATCAAAGTAGAAGTAAAACAAAGATCAGGAATTGATACAATTAACTTACTCCACCCATAAAAGACACCAAAGGGAAAGAAGTACAAACATTAAGCGACCAGACCATAATGGAAACCTAAACAAAGGAAGGCCGTAAGGACAGTTACTTTCCCACAAAATGGCCATATGGCCATCCAAAACCAAAAGACACAAGTGATACACACAGTAAGTAACATACAACAACATAAATAAATCGCCACAGAAGAGCCGCCTAGGAACGGTCAGTGGAAGATTTCCACTGGGGGGCTTAAATCGATTTTACGTGGCCACAATCCTCGCCCTTACTTCCGTCGCGATTTAGACAAATAATTTGTTCAGTCCGCATGAAGGCCTCCTAACTCATCAGTGCAACATCTCCGTGAACACAAAAATCAAAGAACCACAGAGGTGAGACAACGGTGAGGACTCGACAGCAAGAAACCACTGAAATGCTGGAGCAAAAGAAAACCAACAGTTAGACTCCGATGAGCCCGACCAGAGACAGAGCATCAGGCACCAACCGACATTATCTCTCTAATTTTCAATAAGCCTTTACGTTGGAGCCGTCATAGAATCTGAGGCCTGACCCACCGGCGTGCAATTAAAGAGGGAAGCAAAGTTGCCAACCGTGATTGGGTTAACTACCATGCATGCAGTCTGTCGTATAATATCCTTGGTCTTCAGGTTTAAGACAAGAAGATTTTTAAAGGTTTTCCATATATGAGCCAAAGTAAAAAACACGAGGACCATGATGGTCCTAGTTGCTCAGGGTAATGTTTGGCCCCAGGTCTATAATTTGAACACACTCGGTAAAAGTTTCACTAAACGAAGCTTAATATCAAATATCAAAGGCCTTGGCCTTTTGGTGTCAGATAAAAAGAGTCTTAAAGAAGAAGTGGAGGAAATGATCAGAAATCGATACACTTACCCACAGCTCCCGACATGAATGGGAAAGAAACACAAACATGAAACAAAAGACCCTAATGGGAACATCAATAGCGGAAAGCCAAAAAGTTACTTTCCCACAAAATGACCAATAGGCTATCCAAAATAAAATAATATAAGCGACACAAACACCCAAAGACAAACCATAAAACAAGAGACCCATGAGCCACAATGCTCACCAGAGCTCAGGGGGCCACAGCCCACTGGCAGCAATGCATTTTAATTAACCATGGAAGCCCTGTGCCCAAGGATGCTACAGATAAAATTTGGATCCAATCAGCCTAGTGGCTTCAGATTCTGATCTCTCTTGAACGTGTTGTTGCCTGACAACAGATGACAATTGACAATTTCCCATCTGTGGCAACAAATGGGCCGAAAGGAACATACTTAATGGAACATTTCTATGAAAGTGTGGCAAAATAGCTTGAAAGCCATTAATGTCATTTTTCAATTTTCCCGATTATAAGTCAATGGAAACTCCTTACTTGGCACAGCAAACAAACCAAAGAGCTAAATTTCATAAACTAGAGCTCAGGTGGACACTGCCCAATGGCAGATATGTATTATAACATGATATGATTTTAAAATACCAATTATAAAGTCTCCCAAACAAACCCCATACCCAAATGGGCACCCATGTGGACTGTATCTGAAATATTAGGTGTTAATAAAGTAAAGAAGGTGGGGCATTGACCCAATGGAGCCCTGGTTGGTGTCAATAAATGCGTCTTATCAAAAGACACAGAGACATATATGGTTTAGCAGTGGGGATATGTATGGTTCCTGAGATGCAAAGCCTTTTAAGCAATGGAGGGATTCGGGCATAGCACATCACAGAAAAGCCCAAAATTGTTGTAACTGAATATGTCTTATCATAAGGACCAAGAGTATATATGGTTAAACGGTGAAGATCTGAATGGTTTCTAAGATATGAGGCCCTTTTATGAAGTGGCAGGATGAGAAATGGCCCCTGCTGACCCCCAAGACGGGGATGGCTGAATGTGTCTATTAACAATGAACAAGAATATATGTGATTATAGGATGGGGAATTGAATGGTTTCTGAGATATTTGCCTATTATGAAGTTGAGTCTTATCATAAGGAACAAGAATATATATGGTTAAGGGGTGTGGATCTGAACAGTTTCTGAGATATATGGATTTTAATGAATGGGGCGGGGCATGGCCCGTGGCACCCCGGGGGGACCGCCATGCTGGTGTCACTGACTGCGTCTTATCACAAGGAACAAGAATATATATTGGTTAGGGTTGGAGCTCTGAACAGTTTCTCAGATATATGGTCTTTTGTGAAGCCAAGGGGTGGAGCATGGCCCGGGTGTGCCCTGGGTGACCCCTAGGTTGGTGTCACTGAATCTGTCTTATCAAAAGGAACAAGAATATATATGGTTTAGGGCTAGGGGTCTGTAAGGTTTCTGGAATATTTGGCCTTTTATGAAGTGGAGGGGGTTGGGCATGGTCCCGGCACATCCCGGGGGACCCCCAAGTTGGTGTCACTGAATGCATCTTATCATAAGGAATGAGAATATATATGGTTTATGGGTGGGGATCTCAATGGTGTCTGAGATAAATGGCATTTAAAGAAGTGGAGAGGGTGGGGCATGTCCCCGGCACATCCCGGGGCACCCACAGGTTTGTGTCATTTAATGTGTCTTATCATAAGGAACAATAATATATATGGTTTAGGGTGGGGATCTGAATGGTTTCTGAGATAAACGACATTTTATGAAGTGGAGGGGTCGGGGCATGTCACTTAATCTGTCCTATCAAAAGGAACAAGAATATATATGGTTTAGGGCTAGGGGTCTGTAAGGTTTCTGGAATATTTGGCCTTTTATGAAGTGGAGGGGGTTGGGCATGGTCCCGGCACATCCCGGGGGACCCCCAAGTTGGTGTCACTGAATGCATCTTATCATAAGGAATGAGAATATATATGGTTTATGGGTGGGGATCTCAATGGTGTCTGAGATAAATGGCATTTAAAGAAGTGGAGAGGGTGGGGCATGTCCCCGGCACATCCCGGGGCACCCACAGGTTGGTGTCACTTAATGTATCTTATCATAAGGAACAAGAATATATATAGTTTAGGGGTGGGGATATGTAAGGTTTCTAAGTTATAAGGCATTTTATGAAGTGGAGGGGGCGGGGCATGGCCCCGGCACAACCCAGGGGAACCCCAGGTTGACCAAAATTCATAGGGTTAAGAGAAGTTTACTCAAGGAACATTTCTATCTAAGTTTTGTCAAAATATCTACAATGACTTGGCAGAAAATGCCATTTTTCAGTTTTCCACATTATAAGTCAATGGAAACTCTAAGTTGCGAAAGCAACAAAACTAAAAGGCCAAATTTCATAAAAAAAAATAAAAACTGTAAAGGCAAATATGGTGAATTTTTTCATAAAATCTCCACATCCTGGAGCTTACGGTATCTGAGGAGATGATTTTTTTTAAGTATTTTTTTTTCTATTTTTTTTAATCTAAAATATAGATTGTGTGTACTCGTTAGAACCGCCTCTACGAGGCGGTCCTAACGGGAACCCACATTCTATATTTTGAGCAGAAATAAGAAAAATATCAAAATTTTTCATCTGAAAATTTTCATTTTTTCGGCGGTAAAATTTACATTGCATTAGTATAGGCGTATTTTCGTAATGGAAGGTATCATGATGTTACGTTTCAGTTACGATGTATATATAACATGTGTGGTCATATAATTTTTATGAAATGAGCCAGCGCAAAACAAAACCCACAATAATACAAGTGTGCCCAGCGAAGACTCAGATCAGCCTGCGCATTTGCGCAGTCTGATCAGTGTCCTGGTTGTGCACTCTAAGGAAAGCTTAGGGGCCAAATGCTCCTTCATGCAACAAGAGAAGTCTCTGGTTAGACTATATGAATGTGAAGGCTGATCTTATTGTTCGCTGTAAGTTGTATGAAATCCTGTGTCCGTGCTCAAATGATGTTATGCACAAAATAAGATTGACGGTATGTGATAAATAGAGGACCTTATGTAGCAGGTCGACCGTGTGTCACAGTAGCTCAGTCGGTAGAGTTGTCGCACGGTATGCGAAATGCCCTGGGTTCGAGTCCCGGTCGAGTCATGTTCTTTTTTCAACCCTGTGACATTTGGTGGCCAGTGTGGGTCCAGCACCGCGTCTGAGGGCATGAAATAGTATGAAAAAAAGTCTCGCAGCCGGACTTGATAGGACTTAGACATTCGGGACCGATCTCATTAGGAGAGATTCGGGGCGAATCTAACTAGGGATGACGAAAATGTAGCAGGCCGACCGTGTGTCTCGGTAACTCAGTCGGTAGAGTGGTCGCACGGTATGCGAGGGGCCCTTGGTTCGAGTCCCGGTCGAGTCATGTTCTTTTTCCAACCCTGTGACATTTACATGAGTGCTCATGTATTATTGAATTTATTAAATGATTTGAGGAAAAGGGATAGAATGCAAGGCTCTGTCGATCAATACGATCAATATTTATCATTTTAAAATACATTTAATTCACGATTTTTGTACAAAAATGTCAGTATTCGACCATTAGTAAACATGACGTCGTTAAGGTCGCCGTACATGTAACGTTAGGAGACGTATCTAACTAATTTGCATATTTAATCCACTGGTGGATTATAGAATATTTGCAAGGCGTTATTTTATTTCTCAGACACAACGTCATATGATAAAAAACAGTTTCATACCTATAGCTTTACTACCGAATTCGGGAGCGTTGATATTGTCGTCCTGGTAGTAGGGACTATCAATGTTTCCGGCTATTGTTAGTGTAACTGTTCCTTCAAAAGGCTTTTCCGGCCACCCAATGATCAGCCTTCCACCTCTAATTATGATAAAGTCAAATGTGTGTGTATAGTTTGGGTCTGTAGCATTATCTTCTTCCAAATCGGAAATTTCGAGGATTCCAAGAAGAAGGAGTGTTCCTATTCTGGTTGGTAAACAGTTCTTATTTCGTAAAACAACCCAGTCATCTATTCATAGAAAAAAAGAAAAATAGCTTATTAATCATAAGTGATGGGACATATTGGCCTAAGCAAACAGTGGAGACCCATATCAGACTGCACTGCTCCTTCAGGAGCGGTCTGATCAGGGACTACATTTTTAGCCATTCCATCTTCACCTTTTGGACTCATTTCTGGATTGTGAAACAAATTTGTTTAAATCGTAGGAGCATTACAGCAATTCTGAAGGTGTCCCACTTTTTAGGATTTTAAGGGTGGAAACAATTTACGTATAAGACAGATAAGGTGGATTTTTGTTGATAATTGCATGATAATTTTTGTAAAATCTCAATACGATCCTGTATTGTGGGTATTCCTTTGAACCGGATCAATGATACAGTTCAAATGAATACCCAATACACATGTTTATATAAGACATTAAAGAACATTTTCCACAATTTATCACTTAATACCCGCATTTTGCTTTTGGCTATGAAATAAGCTTTAACATATACCTTTTATTTTAAACTAGGTAGTGAAATTAATGCAGGAGTGAAACGAATATAAGTTTATCCACATTGTGTGAAAATATATTTTTTCACATTGTGAAAACAAGAGGACCAAGATGGTCCTATATCGCTCACCTGAGCTAACAGATTCAAAGTTTCAGGAAGTGCAAACCTTTACTGAAGAATTTAAGCAAGGACAAGGTGATGACACCGTAAGCATTTTCTGCAATCAAGTAGACTGTAACTCTATGATAAATAGGCTGACCTCACCGGTTTTCAAACTCATTATAGCTTTTATCCCTGACTTGCTTATATGTAACTTTCAAGAAGCGCCCATATAAATTGAAGGGGCTATGGTGATGACAAGGTAAAAAGAAAGCAATTAATAACTGCAATAAAAGGGATGTAACTCTATGATAAACCTCGCCAGTTTTCAAACTCCTCTGAGCTTTTCTGCCTGACTAACTTGTTTCTCAGTTTCATGAAGATCCGATCAAAACTGAAGGGGCAGCAGTGATGACAAGGTCGAAAATAAGCATTTTCAGCCAAGCCGGGGACATAAAACCATGATTGATTGAGTGGTATTGCTAGTTTTCAAACTAGTCTGAGCTTTTATCCCTAACTGACTAACATATGAATTTCAATATGATCCGATGAAAATTGAAGGAGTTACATTCAAAAAGGGCATTTTCTGCAGACCAATGTAACTCTATGATAAATGGGCTGACCTTATCAGTTCACGAACTCATCTATTTTATTCCTGACTTACTAAAGTAGCAAGTCTCGCTACATTGGACATCTCCTTACTGATGTCCGGGACTTCCGTGGAGTGTGGGCCATGTTTCCTGATGTTGGCTCGGTGGGGGACGCCTATAAGTCCACGGGTGGGCGTCTCTTGCCTGATGCCTCCAGTTGACCTGTCTCACGAGCTACGTCAGTCGGTGTGTGCTCGGAGGGGGATGTGCTGTGTTTGCCTGGTCTTGTCCATCATTCGTTTCGGTTTCAGAACTTTGGGGTTGAGACACACTGATGAAGATTAAATATCAGAAAGACCTCTGTGCCACTAAATTTAGTATAGTTACGCCTTAATTACTAACATGTAAGTTTTAAAATGATCCAATAAAATTGAAGGAGCAACGGTGATGACAAGGTAAACAAGATCTGTCACTATAAGTGAACAATGCCCCCGTGGAGGCCAATTTGAGGACCAACGTGAAAATTGTGTAAGGCACCCCTGTACCTCACACGGAATGCATGTGCAAAGTTTTAGCTCAATCGGTGTAAAAGTGGGGAAGTAATTTGCATCAAAAAAAAGTGCGGACTAACCAATAAACCCGCAAACGGACAGTGTGAAAGATATATGCCCGGGGCTTAAAACTAGGCATTTTCAGTAATCGAGGGTGACATAACTCTCTGAAATATAGGCTGACCTCACCAATGTATTAACTCAGCTAAGGTTTTATCCCTTACTTACTTACACGTTAGTTTCAAGACGATCCGATGAAAACTGAAGCAATGGTGATCATAACGATAACACATCCGTGTGATATAGTGCATATTGCAAACCTAAAAAAAAAATGTATTTTTCTTTTCTGATGAAAATTTGTGATATTTTCCTTATTTCTGCTCCAAACATAGGTTTTGGGTGCTCGTTAGAACCGTCTCATTGAGGCGGTTCTAACGAGTACCCATAACCTATGTCTTGGAGCAGAAATAAGGAAAATAGTGTTTACCCCCGTTAACCACAGTTTTCTCTATATAAAGTGGGGTTTAGGGGGTCTTTATTTCACGGACTTGTTCACGTGATGTGACAAGGTAACAATAGACACCTTTAGCAGTAAAGGGGACGCAATTCTACGATAGATAAGCCAACCTCGTCAGTTTTCAAACTCTTCCGAGCTTTTATCCCTGACTTACTTGTTTGTAAGTTTCAAGAAGATCCAATCAAAACTGAAGGGGCTACGCTGATGACAATGTCAAAGCTAAGCATTTTCAGCAAAGTAGGGGACTTAACTCCATGAGTTGTCGACCTACATCTCTAATTTTCGAACTTATCCAAGCTCTTAATCCCAACTTATTTGTATGTGTGTTTCAGGAAGATCCGATAAAAACTGACGGGGCTACGGTGATGACAAGGTCAAAAATAGGCATTTTCTATAATCAAGAGGGACATAACTCTGCAAAATATGGGCCGACCTTACCATTTTTTTAACTAAGCCAAGATTTATCCCTTATTTATTAACACGTAAGTTACAAAAAAGATCTGATGAAAACTGAAGGGGCTATGGTGATAACAAGGTCAAAAATAATCATTTTAGCAGTAAAAGTGTCGCAACTCTACAATAGTTAACCTTCCGCGTCAGTTTTTTTTAAGTCATACGAGCTTTTTATCCCTGACTTACTTGTTTGTAAGTTTCAAGAAGATCCGATCAAAAGTGAAGGGGCTACGGTGATAACAATGTCAAAACTAAGCATTTTCGGCAAAGGAGACTCCGTCAGTAATCGACCCACAACGCTAGTTTTCTAACTCGTCCGAGCTTTAAACCCTGACTTACTTGTACGTAAGTTTCTGGAAGATCCAATCAAAACTGTGGGGCTACGGTGATGACAAGGTAAAAATCGGCATTATCAGCAATCAAAATGATGTGACTATATTATAAATTGGCCGACTTGTCCGGTTTTCGAACTCATCCGAGTTTTTTTATCCCCAGCCACATTACATATAAGTTTCAGAAAGACCCGAGAAAAACTGAAGGGGCTACCGTGATGACACGGTCAAAAATTGGCAGTTTGAGCAACCAAATGGCGTAACTCTATTATAAATAGGCCAACTTGGCCATGCATGGTAGATAACCCAATCACGGTTGACAACTTTGCTTCCCTCTATAATAGCACACCGGTCAGGCCTCAGATTCTATGACGGTTCCAACGTAAAGGCTTAACTGTTGGTTTTCTTTTGCTCCGGCATTTCTGTTGTTTCTTGCTGTCGAGTCCTCACCGTTGTTTCATCTCTGTAAATGTTTGATTTTTGTGTTCACGGAGATGTTGCATGCGGACTGAACAAATTATTTGTCTTAAACTCGACGGAAGTACGGGCGAGGATTGTGGTCACGTAAAATCGACCCCCCCCCCTCCCAGTGGAATTCATTTCCGCTGGCCGTTCCAAGGCGATTCTTCTGTCGCGGTTTGTTTTTGTAAAGGTTTGTCTTTAGGTATTTGTGTCGCTCATATTATTTTATTTTGGATAGCCTTTTGGCCATTTTGTGGGAAAGTAATTGTCCTGTTGGCTTTTCGCTCTTGATGTTTCCGTTGGGGTCTGTTGCTTCATGTTTGTCTTTCTTTCCCTTTGGTGTCTCTGATGGGAGCTATGTGTTAATTGTATCGATCCCTGATCATTGCCTCTACTAATCTTTTTAAACTCTTTCAAGTTTTCCTGTCAAGCCACCTTACATATATGTTTCAGAAAGATCCGATCAAAACTGAAGAGGCTAAGGTGATGACATGGTCAAACATGGGCATTTTTAGCAATCAAATGGACGTAACTCTATGATAAATTACCCGACTCGGCCGGTTTTCAAACTCAGCCGAGGTTTTAACCCCAGCCACCTAACAAATAAGTTTAAGAAATTTCAGATCAAAACTGAAGGGGCTACGGTGATGACAAGATCAAAAATCCGCATTTTCAGCAATCAAAGGGACGTGACTCTTTGATAAACGGGCCGACTTGGCCGGTTATCTCAAGTCACCTTACATATAAGTTTCAGAAAGGTCGTATCAAAACTGAAGGCGCTACGGTAATGACAAGCATTTGTCCATTGTACATGTAAGTCTATGGGACCTTGTGGTTGCCATAGCAACTAAAGTTTTCGTGCGATTTCGAAAAAAAGCTTATGTCATCAATGCCACAAGAGGCATGTTACAGATGAGAAATGGTTGAGATCAGCATGCAGGTTGCAGAGATATAATTGATCAAAGGTGTACGGAGGACCCACTACACTATTAGCTCCCCTTCGGCCCACGTGAACTAACAAGAGGTCCATCATGGCCCTGGATCGCTCACCTGATCCTTATTGTACAGATAAAGTGGTAGGTAATATAAGGTGGAGTGGATGGTTTGAGCCATTTTAATGAGAGTTACCCAAGGAACATTTCTGTGAAATCATTTCAAAATCAGTCTAGCTATTTATCAGTAGAAGTCATTTTAAAGCTTGTTTATTGTTTAGTTTTCTTGGCTAATATGTTCAATGGAGCGTTACTATTATGAGCAATTTTGTCAGAGGGTCACCCATGGTACTTTCCTTCCAAATTGTTTTCTTTCTGATGATGAAGTCTTTCAAAAGTCCCCTTCTACATAGCTTGCTTATATGTTACTATCTAGACACCTTCAGGGCATTGAGGGTCTCGTCTTAGTGCATAGAGATAATTTGCTCAGTCTAACTTACAAGGCCTCATTATGACAAGGGAGGTGGGGCGTGTGTGTGTGTGAGTCGGATGGTGGTGGCAAGAATTGGCATAAGATGTTAGACATATGAGTCAGTGGTTCCCTTTGACAATACTAAGCTGAATTGTATGTCACTATCTGGTTGTATTGTGGACATTGAGAGTCAGGTCCTTAATACAACAGAAGGAGACGAAGCGGCTCAGTCACATGACAAAAATGTCACATGGTGGCAAAAGCTGGGGGAAGGGTGGCTATTGGTGAGTGGTTCCCTTTGACAATACAGAACTGACTTGTATGTCACTGTCTAGGCACCTTGTAGACATTGAGAATCAGGTCCTAGTGCACCTGAAATAGATGAACCGGCTCAGCCTTAACCCTATACGCTCCGGAGCAGGTCCCGGAGCAGGTCCATTTTTGGACAATCTTGGTAGAGGGCCACCAGAGGAAGCTTCATCTCAAATACCAACGACTTGGGCCTTCTGGTTTCAGGCGAGAAGGTATTGATAGATTTTCCCTATGCAAGTCTATGTAAAACCTGTTGGCCTGGAGCGGGACAATTGTTGACTGAATTGCTATGATTTGAATTATCTTTGTAGAGGCCATCCACATGAAGCTTCAAGCAAAATACTAAAGACCTGGACCTGGATTTTTTAAAAAGGTTTTCCATATATTTCTAAGTAAAATCGGTGGGGCCTGGGGCGGGGTCACCTTTGGCCCCAGGTCTTTTATTTGAATAACATAGCAGAGAACACCATATGAAGCATCAAACCAAATATCAAAGATCTGAGCCTTCTGGTTTCACCCAAGAAGATTTTTTTAAAGGTTCTCCATATATAGGTCGGAGTAAAACCTGTGGGCCCCGGGGCGGGGCCATTTTTTACCCAAGGGCTATAATTTGAATACTCTTTGTAGAGGTCTGCTACACGAATCTTCATGCCAAATATCAAAGACCTTGGCCTTGCAGTTTCAGAGAAGATTGTTTAAGACATTCCCTATATAAGCCTACGTTAAACTAAAGGGCCCCGGGTCGGGAAAATTTTTGTCCCAAGGGCAATAACTTGAACAATCTTGATAGAGATCCACAAGACGAAGCTTCATACCAAATATCAAACGTTGGAGCCTTCTGGTTTCAGACAAGAGGCTTTATCAAAGGTTTTCCATATATCAAGAGGCTTTATCAAAGGTTTTCCATATATAAGTCTATGTCAAACAAGTTGGCCTTGGGGCGGGGGCATTTTTGATCCCAGGGCTATAATTTGAACAATCTTGATAGAGGTCCACTAGACGCAGCTTCATACCAAGTATCAAACACCTGAGCCTTTTGGTTATAAACAAGAAGATTTTAAAGGTTTTCCCAATATAAGTAAATATTAAACCCATGGGTCCCGGGGCGGGGCCATTTTTGGCCCCAGGGCTATAATTTTAACAATCTTGATAGAGGTCCCCAAGACGAAGCTTCATTCCAAATATCAACACATGAGCCTTCTGGTCAGACAAGAAGATTTTTAAATGGTTTTCCCTATATAAGTCTATGTAAAACAAAAGGGTCCCAGGACGGGGGCATTTTTGGCCCCAGGACTTGAACAACTTTGATAGAGGTCCACTAGAAAAAGCTTCAAACCAAATATCAAAGACTGAGCTTTGTGGTTTTAGAGAAGATTATTCCTATATAAGTCAATGTAAAACCAAGGGGCACCGGGGCAGGGACATTTTTGGCGCAAGGGTTATCAAAAATGAACTGTTTCTTCTGTAAAACAGCCTAACAGACTCCAGCAATTCAAAGTAAACCAGATAGTCCCCCTACGAACAACCAAAGAAGAAATCTTGTTTTTATTTGAAAAAAAAAAAATGATTCCGATTTTGCAGCCCCACACCCTGTAAGTCTAACTCGATAGAGACATGATCATACCAAACATTTTTGTCAAGTTATACTACAATCCGTCACGAAATGTAGGCACTAGGACGATGGCAAAGGTTTTCTAAAAATAGCCACAGTGACATTGACCTTGCGCCCCAGACCTTGACAGTTGACCTCAGTCCAGATATCATCATACCCAATATTTATGTGAAGTTGTATTAAAATTCATCAATAAATGTACGGGCTCGAGCGATGACAAATGTTTTCTAAATTGCCACAGTGACTCTTGCCTTGAGCCCCAGACCCGGAAATTGAAAGACGCTTGAAATATGATCATACCAAACAGTTTTAAGAAGTTATATTAAAATCCATCAAGAAATGTAGGCATTAGAGCGATGACAAAGTTTTTTTTTTTTAAAAAATAGCCACAGAGACCAAACCTTGTGCCCCAGACCCTGAAAGTTAAACTCAGCTGAGATATCATCAGACCCAACATTTGTGTGAAGCTATCTGAAAATCCACCAATAAATGCATGGGCTAGAGCGATAACATAACTTTTCCTAAAAATAGCCACAGTGACCTTGACCTTCAGCACCGGACCCTGAAAGACATTGACGCTCGAGATATGAACATAGCCAACACTCTCGTGATGTTATCTTAAAACCCATCCATTAATGTAGACACTAGAGCAATGACAAAGTTTTTCTTAAAATAGCCACAGTGACCTTGACCTTGAGCCCAGACCACAAAAGTCAAAATGGCTCGAGATATCATCATACTCAACATTTGTGTGAAGTTACATTAAAATCCATCAATATATGAAGGTGCTATTGATGACAGAGTTTTTCTAAAATTAGTCACCATGACCTTGACCTTGAGTCCAGACCCTGAAAGTCGAACTCGCTGTGTTTTGAAAAAGAGAACAGGAAAAAAAATCGTTCCTCACCCGGGATTTTAACCCGCGCAGCTTGCAGGTAAACTTTAACATAGGGAAATAAGGGAGGTTATACAGAGCAAATAATTAACATCTTACAAAAGGCCAATTTAAGCCCAAAAAACCTATAAATTGAAGTACGATGATCATCGTAAATATTGTTTTTAACAAATTGCTAATTATATATTCAAAATAAAGTTCTCATTACGCAAACACGCCTATACAAATATATTGCCACCTTGTTCGCCTAAAACTGAAAAATTTAAGATAAAAAATTATGATATTTTTCTTATTTCTGCTCAAAATATAGATTGTGGGCACTCGTTAGAACCGCCTCATCGTGGCGGTTCTAACGAGTACCCACAATCTATATTTTAGGAAATAAAATATAGATTGTAGGCACTCGTTAGAACCGCCTCATCGAGGCGGTTCTAACGAGTACCCACAATCTATATTTTAGAGCAAAAATAAGAAAAATACGGTTTACCCCTGTAAACCCTAGTTTTACTGTATAAAAGTGGAGTTTAAGGGAGTCAAAATTATATAGGCGTGGTTTCGTGATGAAAACATCACATATAAGAGCTTGCAGGTAAACGTTAACCAAATGCGAACGCCGACGCCGACTCTGACGCCGGACGCCGGGGGTATAGAAATAGCTCCCCGTTACTGTCGTAAAGCGAGCTTAAAATGTCAGTTTTCGAGCCCCCAAAAAGACACTTTGTCACATGGATTTGATTTACTCACGTCTGTAGTGAATATTTAAATTTATAGTTTAGAAATATATACAGGAGCTCTCTAGGTATGCAAAGTGATCTGTGTAAGTTGCTGTAGTAGACCGGTAATATTTATCATTCAGCAAAGTTTTCATTGTCAGTAGATTTCGCGATTTTTTGGCTTTAAAAAAATAGAGAAAATTTTTACATGTTCAAGTTGTAATCCACTGCACGCACCGAATTTTGAGCCAATATTTTGTAGTTAAAAAGTGTGTGTTATACACGCAGAAATACGGTAGCTTACCCTTTGCTACTGTGACATCACTACCCTCTGGAATCATTGATGTACCTGTTGATGTAAAGACATGACAGTAATGACGAAATAAGTCGCAGCTGAGTACAGTATTAACCCATTGTATGCTAGTGGACTCTTCCATTGCTATATGTTGGACAAGTCCATTTGTAAATAATGGGTGTAAGGTCCATGTATATAAACCCTACTGGGCAGCAGGGCTTGAGATGTCATTTCATCTCATTGTCCGATAAAAGTCATATAAAATTGGATGTCTACAAAAGGACCTAAACAGTGCTGACGGGGATGTAAAACCTCTATTCAACCAACCAACAATCCAATATGGGTTACGACTACCCAATATTAACATACAGTCGAACTTCAATGGCTCGAACACCTTTGAGACCATGAAAATCTATTCGAGACAGGGGTAGTTCGAGCCACTGAGGGTTACTGCCGGGAGGCATAACGAGATACTTTTGGACATCTTTTCGGTGCTCTATAATGAAAATGTATGCTGTGTGTACTCATTTGAATCGCCTCAACGAGGCGATTCTAATGAGTACACACAACATACATTTGCAAGATAAAAGACGAAAATCTCCTAAATTATCTCCCACTATTTCTTATGTAGAGGAATTTCCTAGGGACTCAAAAATGGGTTCGACTCAGCCATGGTATACGAGCCATCGGTGTTCGAGCCATCGAAGTTCTACTGTACCTACTCTTTTAAGAAAGCCAAACATGTCAGTCACCAATTAGGCTTAAGTGGGTCATACATTTTCTTATTCCCTCGGATCATTGATTCCACTGTGGTATCTTAGTCTTTGAGAAGCCATGAAAAATATCTGAAAATGTCACCTGCTTCTGTCGTCTGCTGAATCTGCTTGAAAACTTTTCAGAAATATGTTTTCATACAGGCAAACAGAATCGACCCAGATCGGACTGTCCATACTGTTTGCAAAAATGACATTTAAACTAAGCGGCAGAAAACAAAGCAGACGACACTAGTCGCGATTGGCGCCTTTTGGGTAAAACATATCTGATGGTCACTGATAATGCCTTATTGGCAAACGCATGAAAAAGCTTGCAGAGTGTAAGTCTTGCTTCGAAGTGATATAGAGGATATTTGATTTTTTCAGTGTAAGATCGATTTTTATTTCACCGAATAAACACCAAAGAATTATTTTCACTAGTGGTGAAGCCACGATAAAAATACTTCTTCTGATGTTCATGAGTGAAACAAAAAACTTGACCGATTGCTTTCATTGGAGAAAAAAAAAAAAAAAAAAAAAAATGGGCTTACGTGATAGTAAATGTCAAATTTTCGGCTCATTATTATTTCTTCGTTTATTTGGCGTTGTTTTTGTAAACGAAGGCAAATGGTAGTCATTGTTAAATCATAATCAAATATCCTTTCATGTTACACAATTTCAGTTTTATTAGTAATTTAGTTCTCCTTTGTATGATCCCTTTTTAAAAGTCTCATGACAACTTTCATCACATCACGAAAATACGCCTATTTATTTGTTACCCGCTTAAACCCCACTTTTTACTGGGGTTTACAGAGGTATACATTATTTATCTAATTTCTGCTCACATAGACTTGGGTACTCGTCAGAACCGCCTCGCTGAGTCGTTTTAAAGAGTACCCAAAATATTGAACAGAAATATGACAAAATGTCAGAATTTTTAGCCAAACAATTTCCTTTTATAATGGAAAATTTTCAATATATTTGAATAGGCGAGTTTTTATAATGAGTCATAATGATTCCACTGTGGTATCTTAGTCCTTGAGAAGCCATGAAAAATATCTGAAAATGTCACCTGCTTCTGTCGTCTGCTGAATCTTCTTGAAAACTTTTCAGAAATATGTTTTCATACAGGCAAAGAGTATCGACCCAGATCGGACTGTCCATATTGTTTGCAATAATGACATTTAAAGTAAGCGACAGAAAACAAAGCAGACGACACTAGTCGCGATTGGCGCCTTTTGGGTAAAAAAATATCTGATGGTCACTAATAATGCCTTATTGGCAAACGCATGAAAAAGCTTGCAGAGTGTAAGTTTTGCTTCGAAACGATATGGAGGATATTTGATTTTTTCAGTGTAAGATAGATTTTTATTTCACCGAATAAACACCAAAGAATTATTTTCACGAGTGGTGAAGCCACGATAAAAATACTTATTCTGATGTTCATGAGTGAAACAATAAAATTTGACCGATTGCTTTCATTGGAGAAAAAAAAAACTGGGCTTTCATGATAGTAAATGTCAAATTTTCGGCTCATTATTATTTCTTCGTTTGTTTGGCGTTGTTTTTGTAAACGAAGGCAAATGGTAGTCATTGCTAAATCAAAAATCAAACCAGTGCTTCAGCTGAAGTGCACGACCCGCCGGATGCTTTTAGCTTTATGAGTGTTACGATATATGGGTATGACGGCCATTTTGGTCATGTAACCTGGACCTAAAACGGTTCCCCCAATAAATGCGCCTTATCGTAAGGAGCAAAAATATATCTTATACTTAAGTACTGTATTCTGAATCGTTTGCAGGATAAAATGCATTCTTACTTTTCCAATACAAAAGCATATGTGTCAAAGTTTGACCTATGCACAAAAAATGTCAAGGTTAACCCATGGCAACCATTTTAGCACTTTATGATGGGCCTACGTCCCAGATGCTATTTATCAAGTTTCGTCGAAATCTGCCCAGTTGTTCTGGAGAAGACTATTTTTGAAGGGTTTTACCATATATGGCTTGGCGGCCATTTTGGTCATGTGACCTGGACCCCATGAGCAAATTTTGGTTTAAAAAATTTACCCATCCCATAGATGCTCCATATGATATTTGACCTCCATCGGCCCAACGGTTTCCGAGGAGAAGCAGTTCGAAAATTTTCACTTTTTTCGCCTCGGCGAGGCTATACCAAATGGAATGTTATATTTGGCAAGTTCATTGGTTAGATCTCATTGATATCTATCAGTATGCCAAAAATTATTGAAATATTCCAATCGGTTAAGTCACTATCACCAATTTTCACAAACGGGTTACGGACGGACAGACTGACAAACCGACAGAATGACACAGTGATTTTAGGGCAGTCTTAGAAAATCAACCGACTTCAGTCGGTCACTTTTTCTGCGGATCGTGCAATATCCTTTCATGTTGCACAATTTCAGTTTTATTAGTAATTTATTTCTCATGACAACTTTCATTCACATCACGAAAATACGCCAATTTATTTGTTACCCGCTTAAACCCAACTTTTAACTGGGGTTTACAGAGGTATACATTATTTATCTAATTTCTGCTCACATAGATTGTGGGTAATCGTCAGAACCGCCTCGCTGAGTCGTTTTAAAGAGTACCCTAAATATTGAACAGAAATATGACAAAATGTCAGAATTTTTATCCAAACAATTTCCGTTTATAGTGGAAAATTTGCAATATATTTGAATAGGCGAGTTTTTATAATGAGTCGTACGTGTAGGTTATTAACACCATAATTATGCGTGACATTTACCAAAAGCTCAGCTTGGTGAAATAGATTTGATGCATGATGCTCCCACGCAGAGCTGAAACCGACCCGCATGCGTGTACTGGTAAACCGCTTACAGGCTCTAAGCCTGTCCAGGCAAAGTCGTGCGAGTCGGACCGTCATTGCTAATAAACCCTGTTGGTTTTATTGGGAGGCAGGGCTTGAGGGGTCATTGCATCTCAATGTCGGGTAAAAGTCCCACAAAATTGGAAGCGACGTCTCAAAAGTCACCTTTGCAGTGTTGACGGGGAAGTCAAACCTCAAATCAAGCAAACAAAACCAAAAGCTCAGATTCGCCTCAAGTATTTGGGCCCCGTCAAGCGATTTTGGTACTTATCGCCTATGCGAGCAGCGAAGGTTCAGGCGAGCCTGCGCATCCGCGCAGTCTCGCCAGAACCTTCGCTGCTTGCTCATACAAGCAGTGAATCAAGAGGAACCTTCAGACAGAAACTCATATCCCTGGCCCCTCTGAATGGCTGGGCATGTGCAGTTAAAATTTGCCATGACGGAATGCTCGAAGACACAAATTCGCTTGGCGGGGCTCATTTATGATTACAAACTGTGAAGTTCAAACAGCAAGCGGGGACATGTGCCGTTTCGATATACCCTTCAGTTCTTGTACCTAATGCAAACAGTGTAGACTTTGACCAGACGCCATCAGATGCCGCTTTCTGCGGTGTCTGATCTGTGTTTACACTGTTTGCCAAACCCAACACATGATTCCTCCAGTTCCGATTTTACAGATAACATTTTTACATTTGTGCAATACTCTGACCTCATAGTAGAACATTTATTATTTTTGTTTGTCTGATTTGATGTTTAACGTCCCCGTGAACACTGAATATGTCATTTTGGAGACGTTGATTCCAATTTTGCGGGTCTTTAACCCGACATTGAGATGAAATGACACCTCAGTCCCTGCCGCCGCCCAATGAAACCAATAGAGTTTATAAGCATGGACGGGCCGACTCGCACCGCTTTGCCTGGGCAGGCTTAGATCCTCTCAGCGGTTTACCAGTACTGGTGTGCGGGTCGGTTTCAGCTCTGCGTGGAAGCATCATGCAGGCCATCTATTTCTTCAAGCCCCGATGGGCTGGGGCCATTATAGTAGAACAAGTAAAACGGCTATATTTAGGTCGATTGTTTGTTACTCCACCCAAAGTTACAAAGCAGAAACGCTCATCAGTGCTAATTTCAACGTGACTATCACTGATTTGTCGAAATAACTTGTATTATAGAAAATACAGTTCAACCTGTATTAAGCAAGCACCCAAGGGATGGTCAGTTTGTGCTTGCTTAGGACAGGTGCTTGCTTAATACACGGAATTTTAATGCATTTCATATTTTGGGAACCGAGGGTATGCTTGCTTAAGACAGGTTGCCTGTTAAATGGAGGTGGTCACTATACCAGGTTTTACAGTAGCCGCCTTGAGGTCAGAGTGTTGCGTATTAGGGTTATCTAAGAATCATAGGTTTGACTTGGCAGACCCAGACCAGACGCAACAGAAAGCGGCATCTGATCAAGATCAACACTAATTGCTTAAAAACGAGAATTTAAGGTTTAAATGAAATAATTTAATTCACAGTCCAGGACTATTTCTCCGACCTACACTCGGAGACAATCGACCAACCAGAAATCTCAGTGCTTTGATTTTTATACGCCAAGTTTGAAAAAAAAAGCCGGCCTCGGTAGCTCAGTCGGATGCGCGTCTGACTGGTGATCAGGAGGACGCGGGTTTGATACCTGCTGCGGTCGGCAACATTCTTTCGTCGAGATCGATCATGGAATCTTTTCTACGGCCATTCTCTCCCTTCTGCTGATTGAAGAAGGACAGTTTTCAGTTTCTGTCAAAACAATATGCACTGTACTGGTTAACCGCTTTCGTATAAGCCTGCCCAGGAAACGTGCGGATAGGTAAACGGACCGGCTCCGAAATTATCTAAAACAGTGTTGATTGGCCGTTAAACTCCAATACAATCGACAATTTGGCCCCTCCCATCGGGACTTGAAGAAACAGATGGGCTGCATGATGCTTCACGCAGAGCTGAACCCGACCCGCACACGAGTACTGGTAAACCGCTTAGAGGATCTAAGCCTGCCCAGGCAAAGCGGTGCGAGTCGGCCCGTTCATGCTTATAAACCCTGTTGGTTTCATTTGGCGACAGGGCTTGATATGTCATTTCATCTCAATGACGGGTAAAAGTCCCACAAAATTGGAAGCAACGTCTCCAAAAAGACCTTTACAGTGTCGACGGGGGCGTTATATCTCGAATCAAACAAAATAAACATAATTCAACAGCCAGCTATCGATACCGAACATTCGACAAATATCTCGAATCATTCAATGAAATCAATCGACAATTGAAAAATGGAAATAACTTTGTTATTCCTGAATGAATTTTGAAATTACTTGGCAGAAATTTTAACTATCCTGAGACGATGTGTTGGTACCTACATTGTCAACATCACGTGAATACCACCCCACCTCGAAACAAGAGGCCCATGGGCAACTATGCTCACCAGAGCTCAGGGGGCAATGCCCACTGGCAGCAATGTATTTTAACTAACCATGGAAGCCCTGTGCCCAAGGATGCTACAGATAAAGTTTGGACCCAATCAGCCTAGTGGCTTCAGAGGTCTGATGTCGCTTGAATGTGTTGTTGTGGGACAACAGATGACAACAAGATACCAATCTGTGGCAACCAATAGGCCTAAAAGAACATTATTAAAGGATAACTTCTATGAAAGTTGGACAAAATATCTTGAAAGCCATAAATGTCATTTTTCGATTTTCCCCATTATACATGTAAGTCAATGGAAACTCTTAACTTGCCATAGCAAACAAAAGAGCCAAATTTCATAAACCAGAGCTCAAGTGGGCACTGCCCAATGGCAGCCATGTATTTTAACTTGATATGATTTTAATCTAACAATTATAAAGTCTCACAAACAAACCCCATACCCAAATGAGCACTCATATGGACTGTATCTGAAATATTAGGTGTTTTATAAAGTAGACAGGGTGGGGCATGAACCCAATTGAGCCATGGTTGGTGTCAATAAATGTGTCTTATTAAAAGGAACAGAGACATATATTATATGGTTTAGCGATGGGGATATGTATGGCTCCTGAGATGTAAGGCCTTTTAAGCAGTGGAGAAATTCAGGCATGGCGGATAGCAGAACACCCCAGGATTGTCACTGAATGCTGAACGGTTTCTGACATATGAGGCCATTTTATGAAGTGGATGGCAGAAAAATGGCCCCTGTGGATCCCCTAAAATGTTGGTGACTGAATGTGTCTAATAACAATGAACAAGAATATATGCAATTATGGAGATCAGATTTAAAGGGTTTCTGAGATATATGGCCTATTATGAAGCGGTGTCTTATCATAAGGAACAAGAATATTTATAGCTAAGTGGTGGGGATCGGAACGGTTTCTGAGATATATGGCTTTTAATGAAGTAAAGGGTTGGGGCATGGCGCGTGGCACCTCAGGGGGACCCCCATGCCGGTATCACTGATTGCTTCTTATCATAAGGAACAAGAATATATATGGTTTAGGGGTAGGGCTCGGAACAGTTCCTCAGATATATTGTCTTTTGCGAAGTGGAGGGGGTGGGGCATGTCCCCGGCACATCCGGGGGGACACCAGGTTGGTGTCACTTAATGCATCTTATCATAAGGAACAAGAATATAAATGGTTTAGGGGTAGGGCTCTGTAAGGTTTCTGAAATTCTTAGCCTATTATGAAGTGGAGGGGCTTGGACATGGCGCCGGCACATCCCAAGAGGCCCCCAGGTTGTTGTCACTGAATCCGACTCATCATATAAGGAACAAGAATATATATGGTTATGGGGTGGGGATCTGTAAGGTTTCTGGGATATTGGGTCTTTTATGAAATGGCGGGGTCACTGACTGCGACTTATCATAAGGAACAAGATTATAATAGGGTTTAGGGGTGGGGATCTGTACAGTTTCTGGGATATTGGGTCTTTTATGAAATGGAGGGGGTGGGACTTGGCCCCGGCACATCCCAGGGGACCCCCGGGTTGGTATCACTGAGTGTGTCTTATCATAAGGAACATGAATATATATGGATAAGGGGTGGCGATCTGAATGGTTTCTGAGATAAATGGCATTTTATGAATTGGAGGGGGTTGGGCATGTCCCTGGCACATCCGGGGGACCCCCAGGTTGGTGTGACTTAATACATCTTATCATAAGGAACCAGACTATATATGGTTTAGGGGTGGGGATCTGTATGGTTTCTGATATATAAGGCATTTTATGAAGTGGAGGGGGCGGGGCATGGTCCAGGCACAACTTTCAGGACCCCCAGGTTGACATAAAAGCATATGATTGAGAGAAGTTTACTCAAGGAACTTTTCTATGGAAGTTTTGTCAAAATATCTGCAAAGGCTTGGCAGTTAATGCCATTTTTCAATTTTCCCAATTATAAGTCTATGGAAAATCTAAGTTGCCATAGCAACCAAACTCTACAGCCGAATTTCATAAAGAAAAACAAAACCTGTAAAGGCATATATGGTGAATATTTGCATAAACTCTCAGCCTCATATAGCCAACGGTTTCTGTGGAGATGATTTTTAAGTTTTTTTCTTCTATTTTTTTTTTCATTTTGGTTTCCATGGCAACCAATACAAATGAGCATTACGCCTAAAATCATATGACAGATAGTAGATTGCCTAAGGAACATTTCTATGAAAGTTTTGTCAAAATATCTGCAGAGGCTTGGCAGTAAATGCCACTTTTCAATTTTCCCCATTATAAGTCTATGGAAACTCTAAGTTGCCATAGCAACCAATCTAACGAGCCGAATTTCACAAAAACACAAAACCTGTAAAGGCAAATATGGCGAATATTTCCATATACTCTAAGCCTCATATAGCCTACGGTTTCTGAGGATATGATTTTTTAAGCATTTTTTTCTATTTTTTTTTTTTTTCATTTTCGTTTCCATGGCAACCAATACAAATGAGCAGAAGGCCTAAAATCATATGGCAGATAGTAGATTGCCTAAGGAACATTTCTATGAAAGTTTTGTCAAAATATCTGCAGAGGCTTGGCAGTAAATGCCAATATTCAATTTTCCCCATTATAAGTCTATTGAAACTCTAAGTTGCCATAGCAACCAAACTAATGAGCCGATTTTCATATAAAAAACACAAACTTTCAATAGCCATCGGAAGAGATGGCAAATCCCCCGACCAAAAGCCAATATGGCCTTCAGAAGATTGTTCACCAATAGATAGTGCACCAGAACTAAACCAGCAATATATCACAAAAGTATTGCAGCTGTCAGGGGAGATAACTAAAAAACCAGGCACTCAGAATTGTGGTTCTTGTGCATGACATGCCTTCTTGAGCTCATGTATTTCTGTATGAAGTACCATCAATATGTCTCAAAGGGTATTGGAGACATGGTGATCACAAGCTGGTCATACTGTTATATTGGAAAGGTAGTTAACTAAAAAACCACAGCACCAACACATGTGGTTCTTGCACATGACACCCCTTCTGTACCTTGTATACAATTGCGCCAAGTTCCTTCAATATATCTCAAAGGGTGTTGGAGTTATGGCCATCACAAGGTTATATTGTCAGGGGAGATATCTAAAAAACAGAGCACCCAGAGTCATAATTCTTGAGCATGACACACCTGCTTAACCTCATGTGCATCTGCATCATGTACCACCATTATGTCTCAAAGAGTATCGGAGGTATGGTGATCACAAGGTAGCCATACTATTATATTGGAAGCATAGGGAACAATCCTCGTAGTTTCACAAAAATATCCGATATCGATTTGCGACAATCGCCGCAGACTCACTGTAAACATCAGCACCAAAATTATATAGAATTAATAGGAAAGCCGTATTAAATTGATTAAATTACAATTTTAGAAGAATGCGACCAAAAAATATAAGTTATTTTCAAAAAAATCTGTTATGAATGAGGAATTAGATATAAAATTTGTAAAAATAAATTAACGACTTAGTTCTTCCATTTTACTTTGAAAAGTGGAAGTCGTATTCCTATTCATCTCATATATCTTTTGGCAAAATGCTCCTGAACCTACATTCCAATGCTTATTTAAAACTTATTACTTTCTCATTGATTTTTTATAAGTCATGACTAGTAAGAAAATTTCTCAAAGTTTGCAATGATATATACAATTTTAAAATCAATCGGAAACATAGTTCTTCCATTTTGATTTGAAAATAAGGAAGTCATCTTTTCGGCACCTGCATTTTCTCTCTTGAAAATAGTTAAGTCCATGAGCGCCAGCAGGACAAGATAGTCATGGGTAGAAATTTACTTTAGCAGTCTCATAATGTTTATTTATTTATTTATTTATTTATATATTTATTTATTTGTAGATTTATCAATTTACTAATTAATTAATTAATATATTCCATCTGTAGAAAGAACTCAGGATCTGCATGATTTGCCGAAAGGCTGTAAAACTTAGGAAAAAAAGAAATGAATGAATGAATGCGTGATTTTCCTTGATTCTTGGTAATGCATGTTATTATGTCTGAAATATAAAAAAAGATCGAATGACTGACTGTGAGACAGACAGGCGCACAGACGAATGGAAAGACGAAAGGACGGGTGAATGAAGAATCTAAGTTATTTATATATAAAGGCTGAATATAATATAGAAAAACTACAATCGGCCACCATTATGTAGAATTTAAATTAAAAGGCATTGAGAAAAAACATAACTAAATGTTTGGCGTGATAATTAGGAGCTTGATAGCTCAGTGGTTAGTGCTCTTGCATCTGAACCTAGAGGCCCCCGGTTCGATCCCTGGAAGCGTGGGTTATTTCGGTGTCCGGACACGCTCCACTGGCATCATTTGCAGGGATGAATGCCAAAAAGTGCGCCGTCCTTCGGATCGGGACGTTAACTGGAGGCCCCCTGCAGGTTAACCCATTCAGTACCAGAAACCCCTAAAGGGGTACCTTGGCAAACAGTGCAGGCCCCGATCAGACGCCAAAGAATGCGGCGTCTGATCAGAGCCTACACTGTTTGCAAAAAGATAAGCCATTTCCAGAATCAATTTTGAAGAAAACACAACCTGATACCCCTAAATTTCGAAATGGACTCCTGCCATAAATATGGTGGAAGATTCGATTTGGTACAAAAGGGGTTAACGACCCCTACCGTAATTACGTGACTACTGTGTAGGCTTTCAATCCTGCAAACCTGGTGTGTATGTAATGTTCACCTGTGAGTGATTGTCCAATGTGACCGATCACAGTTTTGGTAGAAAGAAAGAAAAAGAAAGAAAGACAGTTTTATTGCAATCATTTTTAGTAGACCTTCGCAGACCCGAACTGTGTTTGCCGCTTTGCCCGGCGGGCGGACTTATCACATGAAGAACACCATTAATTGACATATTGGCTCATTAACAATTTGTTGATCCAAAGTTGCAAACATGAATTCAAAACTTTAACATAATAAAAACACACCTATACAAATACATTGTAAATTTTACCGCCGAGAAAAAGAAAAAAACATTTAAGATGAAAAATTGTGATATTTTTTCTAATTTTCAAAATATAAATTGTGCGTACAGCTACTTATTTCTTGTGTATTTTTCAAAAAATACGTTCTTAATACATAAACGTTTTGATGCGTAAACTTTGTCACATCAGTTGATTATTTTTTCCGTATTTGCGCACAAGACGAACGTAAATACGTGCTGTATCGCCAGTGTATCAGTATGTATTGGTGTAAATTCGCAATGCGTAGTTGTGACCCATCACGCGAAAAGGGACCTTCTGAGAAGTTGCGTCATTTAGCGTAAATGACGTTCGAAAAAGTTGTTCACGTTAACGTCATTAATTTTGCTGATAATTGGATAACGCTGTGTCTTAATTGGTCACATAATCTACCTTATAAAGGACAAAATGGCCTTATTTTTTTTCAAAACCATCAACTTGTTCTGATTTTTCATAGTGTTCCCATTCGAGTTTTGTCCCTTGATTGAGTGAAATGCGTGGCTCAATTTAAAGATAAACATGTTGCAGTTGTCTTCCGCATCTGTGAAAGATTTGTTGCCTGAAAATTGTTTTCTAAACATTGAGGACAACGATAAAGGGACTCTCATTCTAGTCACATTCTTTTCAGGTTCATATCTGACACATTCAGCGTCTGGAAATAAGGATTTTTTTTTATTCTGACGACTGCGATCCGGGCAGCGACTTGTCATCTGGTGAAGATCAGCCAAATGCCGGACAAGGCAGATCCATTCCCTTCGACATTCGACCAGATGATAAATTACATGAGGATGAAGTCAAACAGTTCACAGACAGAGGGTGTGGGTGCCATCTAGACAATGTAACACTACTTTATTTTTATCATTTATTTTTTTCTTTAAAACTGGATCTATTGCAACACTCATCATGCCATTGGATAGGGAGAAGTGATTCCCGAGCTTAGAAGTTTGTTTATGACTGAAATACATCAAGGCATTCAAATTAGGGAATAATATTATTTATCATATGACGTCGCGTTTGAGAGTGTAATAACGCCATGTAATTTTTTCGATAATCCACTAGTGGATTAAATATGCAAATTAGCTAGATACGTCCCGTAACGTTACATGTACGACGTCCTTAACGATGTCGCGTTTACTAACGGCGGAATATTGACATTTTTGTAAACAATCGTGAATAAAATGCGTTTTAAATGTCATATGATAAATAGAATCTTGCATTCGTGCACATGTATTATTGAATTTATTAAACTCGTAGAGGAAAAGTGATAAAATGCTCGGCAAAGCCTCGCATTTTATCCCTTTTCCTCAACTCGTTTAATAAATTAAATAATACATGAACACTCATGTAAGATCCTCTCTATATGGAATATTTATCAAAGATAGGTGTAGCTTTCGCAGGACATAAAACTTAAGTTTTATAAATGTAAAACAACGGTGCTAAGGCATAGCCCCATCCACTTCCCAAATTAAAATAGTGACCACAGCACTACGTCATAATTAAATCAATATTTTTATCAACATATATCTCATTATCGGTTTATTTTTCAATATCCTCGGTAGTATGGTAGCTTGGTACCTGGACTTCGGACCTGTTGTTTTCAGGTTTAAATTCCCAGTGTGGGATTTTTTTTTTCATTGTCTTTTTTTTCTTCGTTTTCATTAATTTTTAAGAAATATATTATACAAAAATAAGGACGACCTGAAACGTTGCACTTTTAATGCATCCTTATTTGCCATAAGATAATTGTGACTATCATTATCATCGTCATTCTAGCAAACGTAGTGAAAAACCAGTACTAAGCGACCAAATCATTTTTCTGCTAGTCTACATATGTGTCTACATTCTGTCTCCGCCCAAATGCCCCCGCCACTCGGGGCTTGAAGAAATAGATGGGCTGCATGATCTTCCATGCAGAGCTGAAACCGACCCGCTCACGAGTACTGGTAAACCGCTGAGAGGATATAAGCCTGCCCAGGCGAAGCGGTGCGAGTCGGACGATCCATGCTTAAAAACCCTATTGGTTTCATTGGGTGGCACGGCTTGAGATATCATTTCATCTCAATTTCGGGTAAAATTCCCACAAAATTGGAAGCAACGTCTACAAAATGACCTTTACAGTGTTGACGGGGACGTTAAATCTAAAAACAAACAAACAAACATGCCAACAAAAAGTCTCCGCCCACACACGCTACTTGCCTCATGGCGAAAACATATCCGTGTATCAAAGTGCACTTCTTAACCTCTCCAAAACTGTATATAGAGAATCTTACATGAGTGCTCATGTATTATTGAATTTATTAAACGAGTTGAGGAAAAGGGATAAAATGCGAGGCTTTGCCGAGCATATTATCCCTTTTCCTCAACGAGTTTAATAAATTCTTGACATAGAGAATCTTACATGAGAGCTCATGTATTATTGAATTTATTAAACGAGTTGAGGAAAAGGGATAAAATGCGAGGCTTTGCCGAGCATTTTATCCCTTTTCCTCAACGAGTTTAATAAATTCAATAATACATCAGCACGAATGCAAGATTCTATTTATCATATGACATTTAAAACGCATTTTATTCACGATTGTTTACAAAAGTGTCAATATTCCGCCGTTAGTAAACACGACGTCGTTAAGGACGTTGTACATGTAACGTTAAGGGACGTATCTAGCTAATTTGCATATTTAATCCACTAGTGGATTATCGAAAATATTACATGGCGTTATTACACTCTCAAACGCGACGTCATATGGTAAATGTATTTTTCTTTCAAATGAAAATTTGTATTTTTTTCTTATTTCTGCTCCAAACACAAGTTGTGTATGCTCTTCAGAACCGTTTGATTGAGGCGGTTCTAACGAGTACCCACAACCTATGTCTAGCAGAAAAAAAAATAAACACCCATGTAAAGCGAATATTAACTACACTATATCAAGTTGGGTTTACAAGGTTAACCATTTCACGGGCTTGTTATCTTGATGTGATGATTAAATATTGTTTCAGGTAAACCATGTTACCAAGCAATCGGAATGGAGGCGCTGGAAAAAAAGAACATGGCGGAGATTCCGAAGGATAATTTGGACCTTATTGCAATGGCGAATCTACACCAAAACAGAGTCAAAAACAGTGAGACAAATCAGACAGCTTCTCATAAAGGGGGCGGGGAAAGAGAGCATCCGTCAGTAAAGTATTTTCTCTTAGGCAAACACGTATGTAGAGCAACTTACCTCTTTGCGCACGGGATCGGAATCAAAAGAAACAAAAACATTTGCAAACATTTTGATTCTAATAGACTTTGACCAAGACGACATGACAATGCAGGAAAACTAACCCATAACGCCTTTTCAGTCAGTGACGAGAAAATTGTGTGTTTTTTTTTCAAATTATGCTGATTACAATGCCATGCCCCTTCCAGGTAGAATGCACAAGATGAAAGATTACACTGTACTGATGTTGCCTAGCGATGGGACAAAATCAAATTTATGGAGAATGTTAAGGCATGTGCGGAGGCATCCTTGAAAACAATTGGCCTGACAAAATTAAACAAGAGGGCCATGATGGCCCTGGATCGCTCACCTGATCCATAGGGTATCAAGTGGGCCCCTGGGAGAGCCATTATTGGCCCCGGGCTATAATATGATTAATCTTGGTAGTGGTCTAAAAGGTGAAGCTTCATACCAAATATCAAAGAATGGGGACTTCTGGATTCAGACAAGATTTTTAAACGTTTTCCTTATAAAAGTCTATATAAACCTTGGGGTCCCCGGGGCAGGCTTTTTTGACCCCAGGGCTATTATTTGAACCATCTTGGTTGAAATCCACAAGACAAAGCTTCATACCAAATATCAAAGACCTTGGCCTTCTGCTTTCAGACAAGAAGATTTTCAAAGGTTTTCATTGCCTTGACCACTATTTCCTAGGGCTATAATTTGAACAATTTAGATGATGCTCCACACCCAATATCAAAGACCTGTGTCTTGCAGTTTCAGAGTAGAAGATTTTTTTTAAATTTCCCTATATAAGTCAATGTAAAAACGAAGGGCCCCAGGGCGGGGGCATTTTTGACCCAAGGGCTATTATTTGAACAATCTTGGTATAAATCCACTAGATGAAGCTACACACCAAATTCAAAGAACTGGGCCATCAGGTTTTGGAGAAGAAGATTTTTAAAGATTTTCCCTGTATCAGCCAAGTAAAACCAAAGGGCCTGCAGGCGGGGGCATTTTTAACCCTAGGCCTATAATTTGTACAATCTTGATAGAGGTCCACTAGATGAATCTTCAAACAAATATCAAAGAACTGGGCCTTGCGGTTTCAGAGAAGAAGGTTTTTAAAAATTTTCCCTATATAAGTCTGTGTAAACCAAAGGTCCCCGGGGCGGGGGCATTTTTGGCCCCAGGGCTATAATTTGAACAATCTTGGTAAAGGTACACGGGGCATTTTTCGCCCTAGGCCTATAATTTGTACAATCTTGATAGAGGTCCACTAGATGAAGCTTCAAACAAATATCAAAGAACTGGGCATTGCGGTTCAGAGAGGAAGATTTTTAAAAATTTTCCCTATATAAGTCTATGTAAAACCAAAGGCCCCCGGGGCGGGGCATTTTTGGCCCATGGGCTATAATTTGAACAATCTTGGTAAAGGTCCACTAGATGAAGCTTCACACCAAATATCAAAGAACTAGGCCTTGTGGTTTCAGATAAGAAGATTTTTAAATATTTTCCCTATATAAGCCTATGAAAAAACAAAAGGCCCTCGGGGCAGGGACATTTTTGGCCCCAGGGCTATAATTTGAACATTCTTGACAGAGGTCCACTAGATGAAGCTTCACACCAAATATCAAAGACTTGGGCCTTGCAGTTTCAGAGAAGAAGATTTTTAAAGATTTTTCCTATATAAGCCTATGTAAAGCCAAAGGCCCCCGGGGCGGGGACATTTTTGGCCCCAGGGCTATAATTTGAACAATCTTGGTAGAGGTCCACTAGATGAAGCTTCATACCAAATATTAAAGACCTGGGCCTTCTGGTTTCAGAGAAGAAGATTTTGAGTTATTTTCCCTATATAAGCCTATGTAAAACCAAAGGGCCCCTGGGTTGGGGGAATGTTTGGCCCTAGGACTATAATTTGAACAGTCTTGATAGAGGTCCACTAGATGAAGCTTCACATCAAATATCAAAGACTTGGGCCTTGCGGTAAAAGATAAGAAGATTTTTAAAGATTTTCCCTATATAAACCTATGTAAAACCAAAAGGCCCCGGAGCAGGGGCGTTTTTGGCCCCAGGGCTATAATTTGAACAATCTTGGTAGAGGTCCACTAGATGAAGCTTCATACAAAATATCAAAGACCTGGGCCTTGCAGTTTCAGAGAAGAAGATTTTTAAAGATTTTCCCTATATAAGCCTTTGTAAAACTAAAGGCCCCCGGGGCAGGGGCATTTTGGCCCCAGGGCTATAATTTGAACAATCTTGGTAGAGGTCCACTAGATGAAGCTTCATATCAAATATCAAAGACCTGGGCCTTGTGGTTTCAGAGAAGAAGATTTTTAAAGATTTTCAGTAAAAAAATCTAGTTTTCGCCCCTGTGACCTAGATGTGCAACAGACCGGAACCATTTGAACAACTTTGAAAGGGGACCACCTAAGGATCATTCCTGTGAAGTTTGGTCAAAATCTGATTAGTGGTTTAGGAGGAGATGTTGTTTGAAGAAAAAGTTTACGGACGGACGCACGCACGCAAGACGGACGACGGACACAAAGTGATCCCAAAAGCTCACCTTGTCACTACGTGACAGGTGAGCTAAAAAAAAAATTGGAAGACATACTTACCACATATTGCTATTATGAAAATTGCTTCAGACCTATGCGAAATCTGTCAGCAAAACAACATTTTAATAAATGAAATCTGTCAACTGGTGTGAAGCTGATGAAAATGTGCAGCTTGTTAAACAAGAACAGCATTTGGCCCTTGCTAAAGAATGCCCTGACTACTACAAACTGCAATATGAAAATTCAAGTACACACTGGAATTCTCTGACAAAGGAGGAAAAGCAATCAGATATGCTTGATGGAGCGTTATACATTTCCTTTGATTATGCCCAAAATGTAATTATACCAATGACTTTTTGTTTTCAGATAAAATCCGGAGATCTTTAGTATTTCTGCTGAAAACACATATTGTTGGTACTCATTAGAACCTTCTCGGTGAAGCGGTTCTGACGAGTACACACAATTTGTTTTTTAGTGTGACTGCTCGTTAGAACTGCCTCCATGAGGCGGTTCTAACGAGGACACTAAATATATGTTTATGAGCAGAAATAAGAAAAATAATGTATACCCTCTAAACCCTAGTTCTACTGTACAAAAATGGGGTTTAAGGGGTGAAATTTTATAGCCCTGTTAATGTGATGTATTTACACATAATGAATTCATTGTAGCACACTTAAAATACTTCTTTTTTTCTCTCTCTTTTCTGATATGATTTCGTTAAAAAACCAGGAACATTTTATAGTTCCATCTTGACTGAAACTATAAAATGCTAATGTTTTAGACAATTGATTCGTGTGTCATATACTTTCAACCAAAATAAATAAATAAATAAAGGTTAATTGATTAATTTAATGTTGAGGTTAATCAATTCATTTACCATTTTTTGTTTACTTCTTTGCACTTTGGAGTAAAGGAAACAATGGATATCAGCGTTTTTTTCTTTATTTTAAAATAAAAAAGAAGTGATTTAAAACAATATTTTGTTCGAAACAATCTCAGTAAATTATAGTATCACTCAAGTACCCTTATTGAGCCCCCTATTAAACATATCAGTCTGCTCATAATCACCTCAAAATCACTTAAATAAGATAAGCCTTTGATGTGCACTATGGTACGAAGGAAATATTTATTAGAGATCATTAGACAGGCCACCCCTTTTATATAAGGAACAAAATGTGTCTTTAAATTCAGAAATTGAGATGTCATTTATGTTGCCATACCATACTAGATTTGGTCCAGATTGGTGTTTCGGTTTGATTAAACTGAAATACAAACACAGCTATATTAATTCTGCTTCACAGTTAGCGGAAGTAGTTTTACTATCTACAACCAAGGAGATTAATGTGCCGCAGCTTATAACTGATCCCAGCTCGAAATACTCTACTGTGACAGTTAGAAAATGGAAGATCTTCCTGGAAAAGTATTTCATGAAATTCCCAATTTGACGAAGTATTATCACTTCCGTTTGACCGCATCGGAACCTGGTGTGGCTTACGTTAGACAGTACCAATCTTCCCCGGAAACAAAATCAACATTGTAAAGGATCATGGTAAGGTTCAGGAACAGCTCACTAATGAACCGGAAGTGATCCCGCCGCTTGGTCTCAGCGCGGAAAGATCCTGGTTCCTCTACGAGAATGTCCGCCAACACTGTGAAGGCGACAGTAATAAAGGTGTAACATGCCCTAAACCCTCAGTGCCCAAACCACGTTAAATGAAAGCACACTCGTGTAAATCAACAGTGATCTCTAGCAATGATCTGAAATAAACAATACGTATGTATCATTGCTGTGCGTACATGTAAATAAACCTTTTGCATACTAACTGTTTGGTGATCTTGAAAATATGATTAAAACTTTAAGGTGTAATCTTCCTTATATAGATTACACATTTTTATGTTATTACGTAATCTATAAGATAATGTAATAACATAAAAATTCTCATGACCACACGTTTAACTACACATGATTGCTGGCATTAAAATTCAATTCATAAATATCATATGAAATGATCCGCTACTTATTTTTCTATTTTATACAAATCATTAAGTTTTTCTGAGACATTTGTCAATTTTACGGCTTTTTCAAGGTAATTTCACATACAGACCAGCTACCGGTAATAACCCAATTAGTACAAGTGAAGTCGTTCACGGTGTTTCTCCGCCAAATCTGCCTATACCTACATGTATATTTGTTCATGTGCATGTATTTGTTTCATGCATTACAATTTGATACACAAAGATTGAAGCATATGACAAAATGCGTGTTCTTTGTACAAAGATCGACAACTCTAGCGATCGTAAAGTATGATTTTGATCCGGTTGGAATCATAATGATTTGCATCTTATGCACTTTACAACGCAGTATGAACATTATGAATGTTTTCTGTGTTCCTTTTTTTACTGTTGTGTAAACGCTTCGTAAATTGAAAACTGTTGATTTTCTATCGGTCTCCATATTGGGAGTACTTTATTTTTTTCTCAAGTAAATACTTTAGAAAAATCAAACTCAATGTATATAATAACGGGGAGCTTGCTTGTACATGTATGTGTGAGCGCTGTTCTCACTCTACATTTTGGTTGATCTTTTTCTTACACTGCGAGTAATTAAACATCACTGATGCTTACACTTAAGCTCACATGTAGCCCGAGTGAGAGATCTAATGTTTAAGAGTAGGCCAAGGAGGCGGGCTTGTGTTTCTTGCCTATATATTTCAGTTTTGCTCATATATGTACATTAAACCATTTCAGACTGGAAACCTCTAAACGGGTACAGTGGCAAACAGTGCAGGCCCAGATCAGACGCCACAGAACGCGGCGTCTGATCAGGGCCTACACTGTTTGCAAAAAGTTCGGCCATTTTCCTAATAAATTTTGAAGAAAACACAACCTGAAACCCCTAAATTTTGAAATGGACTCATGCTCTATAAATAAGGAGGAAGATTTCATTTGGTTCAAAAAGGGGTTAATATGGGGAAATTGCGCGGCAAGCATTCCATGGCTGCATATAAGTCTGATCTCTAACGTGGAGTAGAACTACAAAATTCTCCAAGATAATCAGCGAAGTTTGTACAGACATGCAACCTGGGTATCTTGTTAAGTCTACTGTGCACCCCGAAGGTAACTGGCCCCCATGCCCTATTTGGTAAGAGCGCTGACTCTTACCCATTCAGTACCAGAAACCCCTAGAGGTGTACCTTGGCAAACAGTGCAGGCCCAG
This sequence comes from Lucinisca nassula, assembly GCA_963580285.1. Taxonomy (NCBI): domain Eukaryota; kingdom Metazoa; phylum Mollusca; class Bivalvia; order Lucinida; family Lucinidae; genus Lucinisca; species Lucinisca nassula. The sequence continues at coordinate 33,741,478 of OY757019.1, forward strand.
ATCAGACACCGCAGAACGCGGCGTCTGATCAGGGCCTACACTGTTTGCAAAACATTAAGCCATTTCCCGAACTAAATTTTTAAGAAAAAACAACCTGACACCACTAAGTTTCAAAATGGACTCCTGTATATATGAGGAGGATGATTCCATTTGGTACAAAAAGGGTTAATCATCGGGTCATTAGGACTCTCCGCTGTGGTTTGCGCCTCACTCGGGCCACACATGAGACGCCATGATCTGCAACAGAAGGTGGTCTTACTCCGGTTTTAGCTCAACTCTGATTAGCGGTCCGTTCGAAATGCTCAACTCTGATTAGCGGTCCGTTCGAAATAAGTGAAATAATCTTGAAAGTGCCGTAAATCCACTAAACACCCCGAGGATAACAGCATCCTTAAAGCGTATTTATTAGTTAGGGGTGGGTGAGGGGTCGGGGAAGGGGACTTGGTAGCGCAAATAATGCGTGCGAATGTAAAGTAGCATATCCTTTTTCAAGCGCCTGCATGAAGCATGGTGCGATATAGGTAGTTTTTCGTCCGTTTGTCCGCGACATAGACCTAGCCCGCGGTGGAATTCATGTGTTCCTCGTTAACTGGTCACTAACTTTGCATTCAAAGCACCGCTTGCTGTACCAATTTGACAATTGTAATCATAAATAAATGAGGCGAATCTGAGCTTTTGGTTTTGTTTGTTTGAGGTTTTACGTCCCCGTCAACACTGTAAAGGTCATTTTGGAGACGTCGCTTCCAATTTTGTGGGACTTGTACCCGACATTGAGATGAAATGACATCTCAAGCCCTGCCACCCCATGAAACCAACACGGTTTATAAGCATTGACGGTCCGACTCGCACCACTTTGCCTGGGCAGGCTTAGATCCTGTAAGCGGTTTACCAGTACTCGCATGCGGGTCGGTTTCAGCTTTGCATGGAAGCATCATGCAGCCAATCTATTTCATCAAGCTGAGCTTTTGGTAAATGTCACACATCATTATGGTGTTAATAACGTACATGTACGACTTATTATGAGAACACTCCTATTCAAACATATTGTAAAATTTTACCACTAAAAACGGAAAATTTTCGGATAAAAATTCTGATATTTTTTTCATATTTCTGCTCAAGATTTTTGGTACACTTTAAAACCACTCGGCGAGGCGGTTCAAACGAGTACCCACAATCTATGTGCACAGAACTTAGATAAATAATATACCCCTGTAAACCCCAGTCAAACATTGGGTAAAAGCGGGTAACAAATAAATAGGCGTATTTTCGTGATGTGAATAAAAGTTGTCATGAGAATTTTAAAAAAGGGATTATACAAAGCAGAAATAAGTTACCAAAATGAAATTGTGTAACATGAAAGGATATTTGATTATGATTTAACAATGACTACCATTTGCCTTCGTTTACGAAAACAATGCCAAACCAACGAAGAAATAATAATGAGCCGAGAATTTCACGTAAGCCAAGTTTAATTTTTTCTCCGCGAAACGCGGGTAATTTCATTTTCAATGAAAGCAATCGGTCAAATTATCGCCGAGAGTCTCCGCGAATTTTCTCCGCGAAACCGGGAGAAATTTCAGCGAGACATTTCTCGCTCTTTTTATCTTTTCTCGCTGTTTTGCGGAGAAAATAGCCGATTTTGCGTTAGGCGGTTTCTCCGCAAAACAAAAAAAAAGGGTTATTACCGGTAGCTGGTCTGTATCTGGCCGATCATTAATCAGAAATGAGCGCTTACCGGAGTACCAAGAGAAAAACAAATGACCTTCCGTTGCAGTACTGGTGGTCTCACAAGTGACCCGAACCAGGCTCGAACTTTGGTTTGTGACGTTATCAATTTATCAATCTATACTGTTGTCATGATTTCTGCACTTGCCTGATATTTAACGTCCCCGACAAAACTATTCGGTCATTTTGGAGATGTTCCTCCCAGTTTTGTAGGACTTTTACCCGGCATTGAGACGAAATGACACCTCAAGCTCCACGGCCCGGGTTTAAGAACGGTCCGACTCGCAACACTTGTATCATTCTCGACAGCTGCCAAAGTAGTCATACTTCCTGGGAAAAAGGCGCTGATAAGTCTGCGCATGCAATTTGCAGGTTTTGTCTCGATGATGATCATAGAATGTATGTGAACAAACTGGTTTTGAGCTATCCGTCATAATCGTTTTCCTGCTGAATGAACTAGTTTTAGCGACATCCATTTCATTTATCAACCAATCGAATTAAGTGATGCTATTTATTCGTTAAAATTTCCAAACGGAAAGATAAGCGGTGTAGATCCTGGTCAGATGGCTCCTTCAGAAGCATCTGATCTGGTTCTACACTGTTTGCAAAGATAGGGATTGTCTTGTTTGTCAGGATAAGGGTAAAACTCCACAGTTGCAGGCCAAGACAATATGTCAGATTTCTGAAAGAAATGTTTCATTACGAAATAAAATTGAAAAAAATAAATATATTATTTTTAAGTGCCTTGCGGATGTTTTCTTGCATTATTACCTGTGACTTTAACTGTAGCAATTTGTTGACGTAACTCTTGACGTCGAATTGGTATTTTGTGACGTTATTACGTTTAGGGTACCTGTGTTTGAAATAATGCAATTCTGATGTCTGGGGCTTGTTGGGAGTTGGAGGGATCTGATTCTTGATGGTGTTGGTTGGTGCCTGATGCTCTGTTTCTGGACGGGCCCATCGGAGTCTGACTGTTGGTTTTCTTTTGCTCCAGCGTTTCGGTGGTTTCTTGCTGTCGAGTCCTCACCATTGTTTCACCTCTGTGGTTCTTTGATTTTTATGTTCACGGGGGTGTTGCGCTGGTGGGTTGGGAGGCCTTCATGCGGGCTGGGCGGGTTGTTTGTCTAGATCGCTGCGGGGGTGGGGCGAGGGTTGTGGCCGCGTAGGGTCGATTTGGGCCCCCATTGGGGTTCGTTTCCGCTGACCGTTCCGGGGCGGTTCTTCTGTCGCGGTTTGTTTTTGTTATGGTTTGTCTTTTTGTCGCTTATATTATTTCATTTTGAATAGCCTTTTAGGCCATTTTATGGGAATGTAACTGTCCTTTTGGCTCTCAGCTGTTGGATTTTTCCGTTGGGGTCTATTGCTTCATGTTTGTGTTTCTTTCCCTTTGGTGTCTCTGATGGGAGCTGTGGGTTAATTGTATCGATTCCTGATCATTACCTCCACTTCTATTCTATGGGACAGCTTATTCGTTTTGCTAGAGCTTGTTGTCATGTTGATGACTTAAATAGTCGTAACAGAATTTAAACAGAACAAAAATTATCTACAACATGGCTATCGATATCATAACCTGCGCAAAACATTTTACTATGCTACTCGAATGATAAACCAGGGATTGCAGGATCGATCCCGGGATTCTCCTTACTTTCGGATGAGTCTTAAATCGATTTAAGCCCCCCCCCAGTGGAAATCTTTCCACTGACCGTTCCAAGGCGGTTCTTCTGTGGCGGTTTGTTTGTGTTGTTGTTTGTTACTTACTGTGTGTTTCACTTGTGTCTTTTTTATTTTGGATGGCCATATGGCCATTTTGTGGGAAAGTAGCTGTCCTTAGGGCCTTCCTTTGTTTAGGTTTCCATTATGGCCTGGTCGCTTAATGTTTGTGTTTCTTTCCCTTTGGTGTCTTTGATGGGTGGAGAAGGTTAATTGTATCGATTCCTGATCTTTGTTTTACTTCTACTTTATGATTATTTCATTCATTCTGGTGTAAAATTGTTTCTAAAATACCGACATATTTAAAAAAACAATACTCACTCATTTTCGCCATAAAATCCCAGAAGGTCCCTTTTCGCGTGACGGGTCACATATGTCATTATTTTGTTAATTTTTTACTGTGATATAGTTGATATTCTCAGGGTTTACTTTATTTGATTTTTTTATGGAAATAATTTCATGTTGTTCCTTTCTAAACATTCCCCTTTCATGTAAATTATGTCATCATTTTTTCTTCTCGACATGGGTTATCTTTTTGATCTTGGTAATTTCAATTTTAACAATGATCGACAAACTTTATGCGAATCGAATATGTTGTGTTTAATGTCGGGAATTTCATCTGAAACTATGGCAAAGATTTGTCGGCAGTTTACGGACGTTTCGCCCGATGGTTGTGTACAGTATATTCTAAGGCGGTGGTTCTGGGGTTGTTCTTGTGTTGCGTTTTGTTCTTTACTATACGGTCATTTGTTTACTGCTTTCTAGCACCCTGGATATCCCATTCTAGGAAGGATCGGTATCAAGTGTATCAGGCAAGGCTTCGAGTACGCTTGTGGAATCGCGAGGCTTGCCGGGCGATTCTACACGCGTTCTCTATGCCGAGCCTGGTACACTTTATATCAAATCACACGAATCTGGTATTCTATTTCATACTTCACACCCTTGCAAACTCTTTAGATGTGCAATTTACGATTGGTTATCGAGTGTCTTCAGTGCGTTCTAAGAATCCTGCTAGCAAGAATAGGTCCATATATAAATCATCATATATAAATTATGTTTTCATTTTTTTCTTCTCGACATGGGTTATCTTTTTGATCTCGGCAATTTCAATTTTAACAATGATCGACAAAGTTTATGCGAATCGAATATGTTGTGTTTTATGTAGGGAATTTCATCTGAAAATATGGCGAAGATTTGCAGGCAGTTAGCGGACTTTTCGCCCGATGGTTGTGTACAGTATATTCTAAGGCGGTGGTTCTGGGGATGTTCTTGTGTTGCGTTTTGTTCTTTATTATACGGTCATTTGTTTACTGCTTTCTAGCACCCTAGTTATCCAATTCTAGGAAGTATCGGTATCAAGTGTATCAGGCAAGGCTTCGAGTACGCGTGTGGAATCGCGAAGCTTGCCGGGCGATTCTACACACATTCTCTATGCCGAGCCTGGTAAACTTTATATCCAATCAAACGAATCTGGTATTCTATTTAATACTTCACACCATTGCAAACTCTTTACATGTGCAATTTACGATTGGTTATCGATTGTCTTCAGTACATTCTAAGAATCCTGCTTGCAAGAATAGGTCCATATATAAATCATCATCTGACCGTAATTCGTCCTATGATATTTTTTCATGTATTTTGATTTTCCATTATAACACTATTTTTTTGCTATTTTGTCAAGGAGGCCGCTTCATTCATAATACTGCGATGTCTCGTTGACCTGATAAAGCTCACTTGACCTAAGATAGCATTTCTTTATCTTTATGAGTTCTGGTAAACAGGTTAGAGTTTCTAAACCTGTCCAGGAAAGGTGGTGTGAGCTAGACTGTCCATGCACATAAAGCATATTGGTTTCATTGGGCGACAGGGACTGAGATGTCAGGCTTGATGGGAGGCATTGGGGAGACATGAAAATTCAGAATTGCTAAAATGTTTTTGTCCTGATATCTAAGGTGGCCACCATGGCACAATGAAACATATCATGATCAGCCTAAGCCAGGTGAGCGATTTCTGGCCCACTTGGGCCTCTAGTTAAAAAATGAGTCTGCTTATTTTTCATATATAATGTACAAATAAAGTTTCAGGGTCCAAGGCATATTGCTTTCCAAGTTAGAAGGGGTCTCTTTGACAATGTCAAATTTGTCAAAAAGGGGCATAACTTTGGACGTATTTGACCTGACATGCCCAAATGTTAATCAGCATATCTTCACATGGTCAAATCATATTATACCAAATATCAACTCGATGGGTCAATAGGTTCTCAAGTTATCATGTCAGCAAAATTTTATCATAGGCACCGCCCTTATACAATTGAAAAGGGGAATAATTATGTTATTAATGGATTAACCAAAACACGAAAAAATATGGGTCTGCTTATTTTTCATATAGAATGTACATATAAAGATTCAGGGTCCTAGGTTAATTGAAATCCAAGATACAGGAGGTTATTTTGACAATGTCAAATTTGTCAAAAAGGGGCATACCGCTGGAAGTATTCGACGTGCCACGCCCAAAAATTACTCAGATCATCTTCACATGGTCCGGTTACTGTATATAAAATATAAACTCCATGGGTCAAAGCGTTCTCAAATTATCGTGTCTGCAAAATTTTCATCATAGGCACCGCTCCTAATACAAGTTGAAAAGGGAAATAATTCTGTTTTTGGTAGATTAATTAAAATGGAAGAAAATACGGGTCTGCTTATTTTTCATATATAATGTGTTTATAAAAGGATCCTAGGCTAATTGGTCTCCGAGATACAGGGGATCATTTCACTATGTCAAATTTGTCAAAAAGGGGCTTAACTCTATAGTATTCGGCGTAACATGCCCAAAAGTTAATCAGCGCATCTTCACATGGTCAGGGTACTGTATACAAAGTATCAAATCCATGGGTCATAGGGTTTTCAAGTTATCGTGTCCGCAAAATTTATTATAGGCCCAGCCCTTAAACAGGTTGGAAAGGGCAATAATTCTGTCATTAATGGATTAATCAAAACACGAAAAATATTAGTTTGCTTATTTTTTTCATATAGAATGTGCATATAAAGTTTCAGGATATTAGGGTAATTGGTTTCCAAGATACAGGGGGTCATTTCGACTTTGTCAAATTTGTCAAAAAGGGGCATAACTCTGGAAGTATTGGACGTGGCGGGCCCAAAAGTTAATAAGGGCATGTTCACATGGTCATGGTACTGGTCAAAGGGTTATCAAGTTATCATGTCAGCAAAATTTTATCATAGGCCCCCACCTTTATACAAGTTGAAAAGGGGAATAATTCTGTTATTTATGGATTGATAAAAAATACGTATTTGTTATTTTTCATATAGAATGTGCAGGCTTCTAATTGGTTTTCATGATATATGGGGTCATTTTGGCTATGTCGAATTTCTCAAAACTAGCCTTCAGAAGAGATGGCAAGTCCCCCGACCGAAAGCCAATGTGGCCTTCAGAAGATTGTACACAAATACACAAACAGAATTAAAACCCTCAGCGATCTGAAAAATATAATGTCAAGGGAGATAACTCGGAAACCATGATACTCAGAGTTGTAGTTCTTGCGCATGACATGCCAGCTTAACACCATGAACAATTGTACTGAGTACCTGCAATATTCCGCAAAGGGTACTGGAGGTGTGGCGATCACAAGGTGACCATACTGTTATATTGGAAGGGGAGATAACTTAAATACCATGACACCCAGAGTTGTGGTTCTTGCGCATGACAGGCCTTGTGTACAATTGTGTCAAGTACCATCAATATATCTTAAAGGGTATTGATGATACGGCAATTACAAGTGGCCATACTATTATATTGGAAGGGAGGTAACTCAAATACCATGGCATGCAGAGTTGTGGTTCTTTGGCATGGCACGCCTTCTCAACCTTGTGTACAATTTTATCAAGTGCCACCAATATATCTCAAAGGGTATTGGAGATACTGCGATCACAAGGTGGTCATATTATTTTATTGGAAGGGGAGATAGTTCAAATACCATGGCACGCAGAGCTGCGGTCCTTAAGCATGACACGCCTTCTCAACCTTGTGTACAATTGTTCCAAGTACTATCAATAAATCTCAAAGTGTTTTGGCTATCAGAAGGTTTTGCCTACGGACGGACATATGGACGGATGCCAGGCTGATCGCTATAACCCAATAACCATCAATATATCTTAAAGAGTATTGATGATATGGCAATCACAAGTGGCCATATTGGAAGGGGGGATGATTCAAATACCATGACAGAGATGTAGTTTTTGCGCATGGCATGCCTTCTCAACCTTTTGTATAATTGTGCCAAGTACCATCAATATATCACAAAGGATACGTTTTTTGTCTACGGACCGACATACGAATGGACGGACGGACGGACGCCAGGCTGATCGCTGTAAGCCCCGAACCTATTCGGTCAGATGATAAAAAGGGGCATTAATCTAACAGTATTCGACATGATATGCCCAAGAATTAATCAGCGCATCTTCACATGGCCAGAGTACTGTATACAAAATGTCAACTCCATAGGTCTGAGGGTTCTCAAGTTAACACGTCCGCAAAATTTTATCATAGGCCCCGCCCTTATATAAGTTGAAAAGGCAAATAATTCTGTTATTTATGGATTAATCAAAAATGAAAAAAATATGCGTCTGCTTAATTACTTATAGAATTGTGCATACAAAAGTTCAGGGTCCTAGGCTAATAGGTTTCCAAGATACAGGCGGGGGGTTCATTTTGACTATGTCTTGTCAGAAAAGGGCATGTCTCTGGAAGTATTCGACATGCCACGCCCACAAATTAATCAGCGCATCTTCACATAGTTATGGTACCGTATACCAAGTATCAACTCCATCGGTCAAAGGGTTCTCACGTTATCGTGTCCGCAAAATTTAATCATAGGCCCCGCCCTTGTATATGTTGAAAAGGGGAATAATTCTGTTATACATGGAAAAATAAAAAAAAAACGAAAAAATATACGTCTGCTTATTTTTCATATAGAATGTGCATATCAAGCTTCAGGGTCCTAGGCTAATTGGTTTCCAAAATAGAGGGGATCATTTGGACTATGTAAAATTTGTCAAAAAGGGGCATAATTCTGGAAGTATTCGACGTTACATGCCCAAAAGTTAATCAGCGATTCTTCACATGGTCAGAGTACTGTATACCAAATATTAACTCAATGGGTCAAAGGGTTCTCAAGTTATTTTGACAGCAAAAATTTATCATAGGCCCCACCCTTATACAAGTTGAAAAGGGAAATAATTATGTTATTAATGCAGCACGGTCTCCCAGGCCTGATCTAGGTATCCTACTGGCGCAGCACGGTTTCCCAGGCCTGATCCTGGTATCCTACTGGTGCAGCACCGTCTCCCAGGCTTGTCCCTGATATCCTACTGGTGCAGCACGGTCTCTCAGGCCTATCCCTGGTATCCTACTGGTGCAACACGGTCCCCCAGGCCTATCCCTGGTACCCTACTGGTGCAACACGGTCTCCAGGCCTATACCTGGTATCCCACTGGTGAAGCACGGTCTCCCAGGCCTATCCCTGGTATCCTACTGGTGCAGCACGGTCTCCCAGGCCTGGTCCTGGTATCCTACTGGTGCAGCACGGTCTCCCAGGCCTATCCCTGGTATCCTACTGGTGTAGCATGGTCTCCCAGGCCTAATCCATTTATCCTACTGGTGCAGCACGGTCTTCCAGGCCTATCTCTGGTATCCTACTGGTGCAGCACGTTCTCCAAGGCCTGACCCTGGTATCCTATTGGTGCATCACGGTCTACCAGGCCTATTCCTGGTATCCTACTTGTGCAGCACGGTCTCCCAGGCCAGATCCTGGTATCCTACTGGTGCAGCATGGTCTCCCATGCATATCCCTGCTATCCTACTGGTGCAGCACGGTCTCCCAGGCCTGATCCTGGTATCCTACTTTTGCAGCACGGTCTCCAGGCATATACCTATTATCCTACTGGTGCAACATGGTCTCCCAGGCCTGATCCTGGTATCCTCCTGGGACAGCACGGTCTCCCAGGCCTATCCCTGGTATCCTTCTGGTGCAGCACAGTCTCCCAGGCCTGATCCTGGTATCCTACTGAGGCAGCACGGTCTCCCAGGCCTGATACTGGTATCCTACTCGTGCAGCACGGTCTCCTAGGCCTATCCCTGGTATCGTACTGGTGCAGCAAGGTCTCCCAGGCCTATCCCTAGTATCCTACTGGTACAGCACGGTCTCCCAGGCCTATCCGTAGTATCCTACTTGTGCAGCACGGTCTCCCAGGCCTATCCCTGGTATCCTACTGGTGCAGCGCGGTCTGCCAGGCCTATCCCTGGTATCCTACTGGTGCAGCACCGTCTCCCAGTCCTATCCCTGGTATCCTACTGGTGCAGCACTGTCTCCCAGGGCTACCCCTGGTATCCTACTGATGCAACACGGTCTCCCAGGCCTATCCCTGGTTTCCTTCTGGTGCAGCACGGTCTTCCAGGCCTACCCCTGGTATCCTACTGATGCAGCACGGTCTCCCAGGCCTATCAATGGTATCCTACTGGTGCAGCACGGTGCAGCACGGTCTCCCAGGCATGATCCTGGTATCCTACTGGTGCAGCACGGTCGCCCAGGCCTATCCCTGGTATCCTACTGGTGCAGCACGCTTCCCCAGGCCTGATCCTGGTATCCTACTGGTGCAGCTCGGTCTCCCAGGCCTATCCCTGGTATCCTACTGGTGCAGCACGGTCTCCCATGCCTATCCCTGGTATCCTACTTGTGCAGCATGGTCTCCCAGGCCTTCTCCTGGTATCCTACTGATGCAGCAAGCTATCCCAGGCCTATCCCTGGCATCCTACTGGTGTTGCACGGTCTCGCGGCCTATCCCTGGTATCCTACTGGTGCAGCACGGTTTACCATGCCTATCCCGTGTATCCTACTGGTGCATAACGGTCCCCCAGGCCTGATCCTGGTATCCTCCTGGTGCAGCACGGTCTCCCAGGCCTGCTCTAGGTATCCTTCTGGCGCAGCACAGTTTCCCAGGCTTGTCCCTGATATCCTACTGGTGCAGCACGGTCTCCCAGGCCTATCCCTGGAATCCTACTGGTGCAACACGGTCCCCCAGGCCTATCCCTGGTACCCTACTGGTGCAACACGGTCTCCAGGCCTATCCCTGGTATCCCACTGGTGAAGCACGGTCTCCCAGGCCTATCCCTGGTATCCTACTGGTGGAGGACAGTCTCCCAGGCCTGGTCCTGGTATTCTTCTGGTGCAGCATGGTCTCCCAGGCCTGATCCTGGTATCCTGCTGGTGCAACACGGTCTCCCAGGCCTATCCCTGGTATCCTACTGGTGCAGCCCTGTCTCCCAGGCCTATCCCTGGTATCCTACTTGTGCAGCATGGTCTCCCAGACCTGATCCTGGTATTCTACTGGTGCAGCACGGTCTCCCAGGCCTATCCTACTTGTGCAGAAAGTTTTCACTGGCCTTACCGGTGCAGCTCGGTTTTTCAGGCCAAGCCCTGGTATTCTACCGGTGTAGCACGGTTTCCGAGGCCGTACACTGGAGCATTGTGTCACAGACTTAACACTTGGAACTACTGATGCAGCACAGTCTCCCAGGCCTAACCCTGGTATCCTACTGATGCAGTACAGTCTCCCAGGCCTTTCCCTGGTATCCTAGTGGTGCAGCATGGTTTCCCAGGTCTATCCCCGGTATCCTTCTGGTGCAGCATGGTCTCCCAGGCCTACCCCTTGTATCCTACTGATGCAGCACGGTCTCACAGGCCTATCTCTGGTACCCTACTGGTACAGCACGGTCTCCCAGGCCTATCCCTGGTATCCTACTGGTGCAGCACGGTCTCCCAGGCTTATCCCTGGTATCCTTCTGGTGCAACATTGTCTCCCAGGCCTATCCCTGGATCCTACTGGTGCAGCACGGTCTCCCAGGCCTATCCCTGGTTTCCTATTGTTGCAGCAGTGTCTCCCAGGCCTATCCCTGGTATCTTACTGGTGCAACTCGGTCTCCCAGGCCTATCCCTGGTATCCTACTGGTGCAACACAGTCTCCCAGGCCTATCACTGGTATCTTACTGGTGCAGCACGGTCTACCAGGCCTATCCCTGGTATCCTACTGGTGCAGCACGGTCTCCAAGGCCTGATCCGTGTATCCTTCTGGTGAAGCACGGTCTCCCAGGCCTATCCCTGGTATCCTACTGGTGCAGCATGGTCTCCCAGGCCTGATCCTGGTATCCTACTGGTGCAACACGGTCTCCCAGGCCTATCCCTGGTATCCTACTGGTGCAGCCCTGTCTCCCAGGCCTATCCCTGGTATCCTATTTGTGCAGCATGGTCTCCCAGACCTGATCCTGGTATCCTACTGGTGCAGCACGGTCTCCCAGGCCTATCCTACTTGTGCAGAAAGTTTTCACTGGCCTTACCGGTGCAGCTCGGTTTTTCAGGCCCAGCCCTGGTATTCTACCGGTGTAGCACGGTTTCCGAGGCCGTACACTGGAGCATTGTGTCACAGACTTAACACTTGGAACTACTGATGCAGCACAGTCTCCCAGGCCTAACCCTGGTATCCTACTGATGCAGTACAGTCTCCCAGGCCTTTCCCTGGTATCCTAGTGGTGCAGCACGGTTTCCCAGGTCTATCCCCGGTATCCTTCTGGTGCAGCACGGTCTCCCAGGCCTACCCCTTGTATCCTACTGATGCAGCACGGTCTCACAGGCCTACCTCTGGTACCCTACTGGTACAGCACGGTCAACCAGGCCTATCCCTGGTATCCTACTGGTGCAGCACGGTCTCCCAGTTTTATCCCGGGTATCCTACTGGTGCAACATGGTCTCCCAGGCCTATCCCTGGATCCTACTAGTGCAGCACGGTCTCCCAGGCCTATCCCTGGTTTCCTATTGTTGCAGCATTGTCTCCCAGGCCTATCCCTGGTATCTTACTGGTGCAACACGGTCTCCCAGGCCTATCCCTGGTATCCTACTGGTGCAACACAGTCTCCACGGCCTATCACTGGTATCTAACTGGTGCAGCACGGTTTACCAGGCCTATCCCTGGTATCCTACTGGTGCAGCACGGTCTCCAAGGCCTGATCCTGGTATCCTTCTGGTGAAGCACGGTCTCCCAGGCCTATCCCTGGTATCCTACTGGTGCAGCACGGTCTCCCAGGTCTACCCTGGTATCCTACTGATGCAGCACGGTCTCCACTGCATATCCCTAGTATCCTACTGGTGCAGCCCTGTCGCCCAGGCCTATCCCTGGTATCCTACTGTGCAGCACCGTCGCCCAGTCCTATCCCTGGTATCGTTCTGGTGCAGCACGGTCTACCAGGCCTATCCCTGGTATCCTACTGTGCATCACGGTCTCCAAGGCCTATCCCTTGTATCCTACTGGTGCAGCACGGTCTCCCAGGCCTACCCTTGTATCCTACTGGTGCAGCACGGTCTCCCAGGCCTGATTCTGGTATCCTACTGGTGCAGCTCAGTCTCCCAGGCCTATCCCTTGTATCCTACTGGTGCAGCACGGTCTCCCATGCCTGATCCTGGTATCCTACTGGTGCAGCACGGTCTCGCAGACCTATCGCAGGCCTATCCCTGGTATCCTACTGGTGCAGCACGTTCTCCCAGGCCTACCCTGGTATCCTACTGATGCAGCACGGTCTCCATTGCATATCCCTAGTATACTACTTGTGCAGCACGGTCTCCCAGGCCTATCCCTGGTATCCTACTGTGCAGCACGGTCTCCCAGGCCTATCACTGGTATCCTACTGGTGCAGAATGGTTTCCCAGGCCTGATTATGGTATCCTACTGGTGCAGCTCAGTCTCCCAGGCCTATCCCTTGTATCCTACTGGTGCAGCACGGTCTCCCATGCCTGATCCTGGTATCCTACTGGTGCAGCACGGTCTCGCAGGCCTATCCCTGGTATCCTACTGGTGCAGCACGGTCTCCCAGGCCTGATCCTGGTATCCTACTGGTGCAGCACGGTCTCCCAGGCCTATCCCCGGTATCCTTCTGGTGCAGCACGGTCTCCTAGGTCTATCCCTGGTATCCTACTTTTGCAGCATGGTCTCCCAGGCCTACCCCTGGTATCCTACTGATGCAGCACGGTCTCCCAGGCCTACCCCTGGTATCCTACTGGTGCAGCACGGTCTCCCAGGCCTATCCTTGGTATCCTACTGGTGCAACATGGTCTCCCAGGCCTATCCCTGGTATCCTACTGGTGCAGCACGATCTGCCAGGCCTAAACCCGGTATCCTTCTGGTGCAGCACGGTGTCCCATGCCTACCCCTTGTATCCTACTGATGCAGCACGGTCTTCTAGGCCTGATCCTGGTATCCTACTGGTGCAGCACGGTCTCCCAGGCCTGATCCTGGTATCCTACTGGTGCAGCATGGTCTCCAAGGCCTATCCCTGGTATCCTAATGGTGCAGCAAGGTCTCCAAGGCCTATCTCTGGTATCCTAATGGTGCATCAAGGTCTCCCAGGCCTATCCCTGGTATCCTAATGTTGCAGCACGGTCTCCCAGGCCTAGTGCTGGTATCCAACTGGTGCAGCACGGTCTCCCAGGCCTATCCCTGGTATCATACTGGTGCAGCACGGTCTCCCAGGCCTATCCCTGGTATCCTACTTGTGCAGCATGGTCTCCCAGGCCTACCCCTGGTATCCTACTGATGCAGCACGGTCTCCCGTGCCAATCCCTGGTATCCTACTGGTGCAGCGCATTATCCCAGGCCTATTCCCTGGTATCTTACTGGTGGAGCACGGTCTCCCAGGCCTATCCTTGGTATCCTACTGGTGCAGCACGGTCTCCCAGGCCTAACCCCGGTATCCTTCTGGTGCAGCACGGTCTCCAAGGCCTACCCCTTGTATTCTACTGATGCAGCACGATCTCCTAGGCCTGATCATGGTATCCTTCTGGTGCAGCATGGTCTCCAAGGCCTGATCCTGGTATCCTACTGATGCAGCACGGTCTCCCAGGCCTATCCCGGGTATCCTGCTGGTGCAGCACGGTATTCCAGGCCTATCCCTGGTATCCTACTGGTGCAGCACGGTCTCCCGGGCCTATCCATGGTATCCTACTGGTACAGCACGGTCTCCCATGCCTATCCCTGGTATCCTACTGGTGCAGCACGGTCTCCCAGTCCTACTCCTGGTACATTACTGATGCATCGCGGTCTCCCAGGCATATCCCTGGTATCCTTCTGGTGCAGCACGTTCTCCTAGGCCTATCCATGGTATCTTACTGGTGCAGCACGGTCTCCCAGACCTATTCCCGGTATCCTTCTGGTGCAGCACGGTCTCCCAGGCCTGATCCTGTTATCTTACTGGTGCAGCACGGTCTCCCAGGCCTGATCCTTGTATCCTACTGGTGCAACACGGTCTCCAAGGCCTGTCAATGGTATCCAACTGGTGCAGCACGGTCTCCCATGCCCCTCTCATTACGCAAACACGCCTATACAAATACATTGCCACCTTTATCGCCGAAAAAATGAAAATTTTATGATGAAAAATTGTGATATTTTTCTTATTTCTGCTCCAAATATAGATTATGGGCACTCGTTAGAACCACCACATCGAGGCGGTTCTAACGAGTACCCACAATCAATATTTTAGAGCAGAAATAAGGAAAATAAGGTATACCCCCGGAAATCCCAGTATTACTATATAAAAGTGGGGTTCAAGGGGGTCAAAATTATATAGGCATGTTTTCTTGATGCCCATCCATGATACCGAAACGAAACACCGACATGAAGCAACAGTGCCGTAATGAAAACGTCACAGCGGAAAGCCCATTAAGAAAACACGCCTATACAAATACATTGTAACCTTTATTGCCGAAAAAAAAAGATGGAAATTTTTAAGATGAAAAATTGTGATATTTTTCTTATTTTGGCTCTAAATATAGATTGTGGCTACTAGTTAGAACCGTCTCGATGAGGCGATTCTAACGAGTACGCACAATCTATATTTTTGAGCAGAAATAAGAAAAATAAGGTTTACCCCTGTAAACCCCAGTTTTACTATATAAAAGTGGGGTTCAAGGGGGTCAAAATTATATAGGCGTGGTTTTGTGATGAAATAGGCAGTTACTTTTAACAAAATGACCGAATGGTTAGCCAAAATAAATAAGATAGCAACACATTCATGCAAAGACAGATTATAACATTAATAAACCACTACTGAAGAACCGCCTAAATGTTTTTACCTGGGTGGGGGTGGGGTGTATAAAATAGATTTTACATGGTCAAATATCTGACAACACTTGATTTTCAGCCGTCTATCAGCTGAACAGAAAGCCTGCACTCGTTGAGTAGCTGGCGGCAAATATGCTCTTCAGAAGAATGAATGCGGCAAGCTTCCTGGGAAAAAAATCAAGACCCGCCCAAAATGTGTTTACCCCACCCACTGCAAGCCTTATGGGTGGAAATAATGTCAATAAGTTTAACATCTATGGGGAGAAAGAATAAACAATCAATGGAAACCAACAATATATTACGATAACATGCCCGTATGGCATAGTGCATTTTTTTCACATCTCCAAAATGGCTACTTTTCTGATTAAAAAATGGGATATTTACTACAAACATAGGTTGTGGGTGCTCGTTAGAACCGCCTCATTAAGGCGGTTCTAACGAGTACCCACAACCTATGTCTTGGAGTAAAAATAAGAACAATAATGTTTACCCCCTTAAACCCCAGTTTGCTCTGTATAAAGTGGGGTTTAGGGGGTATTCATTTAACGGATTTGTTCACGTGATGAATTTATACCACAATCTGGCATTCTAGTACATGTTACCTAATAAAGGGGGTCGAATAACGGCACGCTATAATCGGTAGTGACCTATAATACCTTCTACTGACCATTCATTCGTCGAGTGACAGTTTATAGACTGGACCTACTTTTCAGGTCCATAATATACTAGTGTAAATAATAACATGCAACCTTTAATACACGGCAAAACAACGAAACTGCAAGTTAAAATCTTTGCAATATTTATTTAAACAAATCTTCAAAAATTTCAGCTAAATTCTTACTTTCTCGGCCTTTCCTGGTTTGAATGGTCCGTTGGAATAGCTGCGCACTGCTACTGCGGTTGCGTCTCAACCTCGAAAATAATTTCTAAAGCTAAAATAAACTATTCATTTGCAGATTTTCATACAGAAGGTAAAGCGCTGAGAAACTTTCATTCGAGCGTCCGTGTTGTTTCCTACGCGTCTGTGGCGCTGTGACGTTAGAAACTTTGCACTCGTTGACGTCACGTTATACAACGTGTGCGCGCGCCATGGCAATGATTGTCATTTAACATGCCACTATGTCTGCTGTTTTTATGCTCAAATTTGCTAAATTATTGCAACACCCCTTGATTGTTTTGAACTGCGGTATAAACTAAATACATGATAAGTGTCTTTTTATAGGTTTTTTGGTTTTGGTTTTACGGCCCTTTCAAGATTATTTCACTCATATCGAGCCGATCGTTAATCAGAGGTGGGCGTCTTTTTATAGGGGCGAGCTTAAGCGAGCCCCTATAATATTGTCGCGGCGAACCGATTATATTTTATTATTAAAGACACTAATCATGTATTTACTATATAGATGTATTTTTGGTTTAGTCATTCATTAAATGAACAGCATTAGGTCCCAAAAGTTAACTAGATACTACAGAGGACCCTCGTTATAACGAGAGTATTTGTTCCCTATCATTGTGCCGTTATAAAATATTTGCCGTTATAAAGAATCCCAGTTAGGAATATGATAGGTCATAAAAGGCACTTTCTCCATTATTACCCCAATAAACAAATGCTACAGACATTTGTTAGAATCGCCTCGGCTGGGCGATTCTAACAAATTTGTATAACATTTCTTACTTAGTGTATTAGATTAAAAGACTTTTTACTTTAATTTTGGTTTGTGCATTTCCCACCCAAGGGAAGCCTACGCCGCTCGAACCAAAAAAAAAGTCGAATTTTTATCTTTTTATCTTTTTGCAGCGTTTATCGACGATAACTTCTTTACTTTTTCTCGTTATAACGAATGTCGGTATAAAGAGGGTTGACTGTATAAATGTAAACCTGTATCTATGCATGTTCGATGCACATCACATTAACAAGTCCTTGAAAAGAACACCTCCATAAACCCCACTTTATAAAGAGAAAATAGGGTTTACAAGGGTATAGTTTATTTTTATCCTTACTGTTTAAAGACTTGCGTTGTGGGCGAGGCGGTTCTAACGAACAACAAAAACCTACGAATAAGACATTGATAAGTAAAATATACTTGTTGTAGAAAATTTAGGGGAATGGGTACACCTTCAGGGGAGGCAACTCCTGCCGAAGTATTTTTGTCTCCATGTCAAAAGGGGTCAACTCCAGCGGAGTAAATTCTTTCCTTTAAGAGTAGACCCCTTTGTCCGTGGGACAGGGCTTATAGAAAGGCGAACAGGAAGTCCCGAAAATTGTCTCCCTTTGAAAAATGGCGGAAAAAATCTGCCAGGTGTTCCCATTCCCCTTAAATGATTCTGAGATGTGACAGAATGCACTATGTCACACGGAAGTGATATGCTAAACGCTTGAACCCTGCAGGCACAAAACGTTAACTCAACGTTGAAAGGACGTTGAAACAACGTTTTCAACGTTGTTTCAACGTTTGTTCAACGTGGTGTGCCTGCTGGGAATAGATGATCAAGTTATTCGTCTTTCTGATTCGTTGCTTCATCATTATCCAACATCTTTATACTATGAAGAATTATCTGAATATGTGTTTGTTCCTTCAGTTGTTTTGAGCCGTGTATTTACGGCACATAAACAGGCCTGTAGAATTTAGACCCACTTGAACCCCACTTTTATATAGGAAAGATGGGGTAAACAGGGGCAAACCTTATTTTCTTATTTCGAGTCTAAAATATAGATTGTGGGTACTCGTTAGTACCGCATTGATGAGGCGGTTCTAACAGGTACCAACAATCTATATTTTGAGTGGTAATGAGAAAAAATCACAATTTTTCATCTTTAAATTTTCATTTTTTCGCCAAGGAAGGTTACAATGTGTTTGTATAGGTGTGTTATTTTCGTGATGCAAGGTTACATGTAAATGCCTGTAAGGAGGCTATTTTATAGAGTAAAATACACCTACCTATGGGCCAACCCATAACTTCAACCTCACATAAAGTTAGATAGCTGGTGTCATTTATTTTTTGTATCTTGAGATAGTTTCCTATGACAGGCGTGGTACAATGTATCGTATGCTCTACATCATCTTCTCCTGGCCCTTCAAAGTAGGCACATATTTGCAAATCGTCTTGCGCGTCCTTATCGCCAACTAATATGTTAAAATCTGCAAGCCTTTCTCCTGAAAACACGAAATGCACATGAGTGTAACTTCGATGGCTCGAACACCGATGACCTGGGCCATGCCCCACTGCTTTACTTTTTTAAAAGGCATATTGTAAAACACTTATATTTCGCGGTCATTTTATTTTGGCGTTATTGGAGATCAAGGAAAAAAAACGCCAAAATTTAAAAACCGCCAATAGAGATCAAACAGTGTATGACAAGATGGCAAACATTCTATTCCCAATACACATCGCAAGTACATGTACATGTATTATAAAGGAAAATAAAGCGTCAATCAGCCAAGGACATTATTCACTACAAAAGAAAAAAAATGTTTATACTTTCTAGAAGTGGAGCACATTGTTAGGGAGCGTAGCTAAAATTTATTCTATCCAACCAGGGTAAAAGATAATTTATCAAGTCTTTCTCATTGCTTAACATGTCAATTATTTAGACATTTAGCGTGTTCAACAGGGACGAATGGAAGCAAACACATCTTGACAGTTTTTGTCAAAATTGCATGTATAATTGGTAATTGACTGGCGGATTTGTCTGTGATTACACCAAGTCCGACATTTTGAGTGGCTAAAGAGTGAATACAAGAAAGAAAACTACAACTAATTATAACTTGTTTTATTGAGTAATTAAATAACATTAGGATTGATTTGTATTCACTCGAACAACAAGAACAGTGCACTTTGAAAAAGAGTTTAAAATCGCAGTGTATGACTTGCAAATCACCGTGTAGGATCCGAATGCATAAAAGACACACAGGCCTACGTCAGACATCACAGAATTTGCTTTTTTAAATCAAGTTTCTTTGTCATTACATTTCTACTTCCGGTACTGGACCGCGTTGCTCCACTTCCGCTGTTCGTTCGTTGCATAAAATAGTCCAAATGAACTCTAGAAAATTAATTTTGCAGGCCGGCCCCGCATGGAACGTCTTTCAAAATATTTCAGTTTTCGAGACTTCATACGGATTGAATATAAATTGGCCCAGAAAGACGAATTCTGAAAGGAAAACAGTACTCTGGAATTATTTTCCTACGCGCTTTTCGGTGATATTGATGTTTTACTCTTTCATCCCTGATATTCTAAACAGGACTCTTCTCGCTTTAAATATATTCTTATAGAAACGGATTTCTGACTTGTTCACTGACAGGATGACAAACAGTGTACATGTAGATTCTGTCGAGACGTTCTAGCTACGTGCCGTCATATCAGGATCTACAAGGTTTGCATAGATACAGTGTATTTCTACCTCGGCGACTGCGCCGGTCTGCATGGTTAAAAGGGTTAGCTTATCACAATCCTTTACTGACCTACAATTCGCTCTAATATTACAAAACACGTGTTGTTTAAATAGCGTTTATATGAATTGCCAGGCTGCCTACGTCATGAAAAGGAATCTTAATATATCTTATATATCTTATATCTTAATATAGCTCCACGCGGTCACGTGACGACTTTCGGACAAACAATTAACGCAGGTGTATTCTTTCGTACCCAAAATGAATAATTTTCAGATGAAAATTTGTGATACAGGTCTTATTTATACGTCAGATATAGGTTGTAGGTACTCGTTAGAACCTCATAGAGGCGAATCTAACGAGTACCCACAACCTATGTCTTGGAGCTGAAATAAGAAAAATATTGAATACCCCAGTAAACCCTGCATGGTTTTCTCTTTATAAAGTGTGGATTATGGAGATTATCATTTCACGGAGTTAATTCACGAAAATAATGAGGCCTAATTGGCCGAAACTAGCTAGTCTGGTCCAGAAAACTGTACAGTCCATACATTAAACCCTTAAAATGCCGAGAAATACTACACCTGAAAATGGCATCTGATTATGTCGTCTGCTGATCTTCTTCCAAACTGTTTATTTTTTTTCATCCAGGAAAACAGTGTGGACCCAGCCCAGATCAGACTGCTCCTAGAGGGACAGTCTGATCTGGGTCCACATTGTTTGCCAAAAAACAACAACAAATGAGTTTTGAAGTAACCGGCCGACGTCAAAGCAGACGGCTGTTGTCGTAATTGGCGTCTTACGGGTTAAGTTCTTTAGTGTATTATTTGCTTCCAAAGGATACATTGTTAACGTGATGTATACACACAGGTCAATTGATTCCTACATTGTGACTTTCTACGGCTGTAAAATCAGAGTTTTTTTATAATTGATTGCATTATTATTATTGCTGTTATTATTATTATTATTATAATTATTATTATTATTATTATTATTATTATCGGTTTAATATAACCACAAAGAAACAAAACAAACTCCAAAGCAGCAAGAGCAGTTTTGTTTAGATGAAAACAATAAAGAAAACCCAACCTTACGATTCTCAGACCCAGACAAATTTGCATGAAATGCGGACCCGGGGCTTGAAGAAACAGATGGGTTGCATGATGCTTCCACGAAGAGCTTAAACCGACCGCACACGAGTACTGCTGATAAACCGCTTAGAGGATCCAAGTCTGCCCAGACAAAGCAATGCGAGTCGGACCGTCCATGCTTATAAACCCTATTGGTTTCATTGGGCAGCAGGGCTTGAGATGTCATTTCATCTCAATGTTGGGTAAAAGTCTTACAAAATTGGGAGCAACATCTCCAGAATGACCTATACAGTGTTGGCGCGGACGTTAAACCTCAAATCAAAGAAAGAAACAAACAAACAAATGAAAAGTTGAATCCTGTTTTTTGGGAAAAATAAGAAGATCTGTCATTCAGATAAGACCAAAAGATGCAGATAAAAAGACAAACAGTGAAGACCCTATTTAGACTGTCAAGAAGAAGTCTGAACTGGGTCTGCACTATTTGCTTAGACCAGGACTGTCCTTAATCTAAGGATCATTTCTGTAGATGTGATAAAAATAAATAGATAAATAAATGTCCAAGCCTCCGTGACCTAAATGGTAAGAGCGCTGACTCACTTAGCCTCACAACGCTGTGGTTCAAGTCTTGCTCAGACCACATGTGAGAGGAAGGACCGGTATAGTTTCTCTCCAGGTACTCCGTTTTGGCTCACAGGCTGGCGATAAGTCAAATAATCTTTAAAGAACCGAAAAACCGAACAAAAGATGTACTGGACACCACAATTTTAAGGACTTTTACCTCTGAACATGAAACAATTGGTGAAATACGCGAAGAGATAATGGTTTCACTTGTCAGATTATGCATTTACTCGCATTTCGTACACATTTGTTTGTCCGAAATTGATGACGTCACAGCCACGCTGTAGGATGCTATAATTAGTGCCGTCTATTAATAGTTCATTACTGGAATTCGAGTTCCGTACTTTAGCAAATAGTGAAGACACCGATCAGACGCAACATTCTGTGGCCTCTAATCTATCTTAACTGTTTCCAAATGTCACAGTATTGAAACAATTGACATTTATTGGTTAATGTTTTAGGACCCGGTACAGGTGGGAATAAAAGTATTTTAATTCGCCTTGTGTAAACGCGGCGTCTGGCCAGAGTTATAATGTCTAAATCAAATGGTTTAAAAATGATCTTTTTTGTCAAGTTATTCTCCTTTTAATGTCCCGACGCCCGAAGGAAAATAGCTCCAAGCGGCTGCACGACGTATTTGTAAGATTATTAGCAGATATGTACTGAGCTAAGTTAGAAATTTATGGTTGACCATGAAGAAATCGGCAGGCACGTTTATCTTTCTTTCTTCCGTATTTTCTTCGTGGGGGTAGTTGGGTGAGACAATGGCGATGTGTATCTTGTGTCACTGGGGAGTCCAGCTGATATTGACTTACAGTTGGGCAACACCTGCTGTCCTTGCAGCAGGTAACGGTAGAGTGAGGGAGTCTTGATATTTCTTCTGTTTCTACACTTCCATTCATTTTCTTCTTTCTCCTCTGTCCCACACTTTCATCTCCTCTACAACGGCCCTGCCCATCGGGGCTTGAAGAAATATATTGGCTGCATGATGCTTCCACGCAGAGCTGAAACCGACCCGCACACGAGTACTGGTAAACTGCTTAGAGGATCTAAGCCTGTCCAGGCAAAGCGGTGCGAGTCCATGCTTATGAAACCTATTGGTTTCACTAGGCGGCAGGGCTTGAGATGTCATTTCATCTCTATGTCGAGTAAAAGTCCCACACATTGGAAGCAACGTCTTTAAAATGACCTTTACAGTGTCGACGGGGACGTTAAACCTCAAATCAAACAAACAAACAAACAAATCATCTCCTCTACTGTCTCTTCTATCTCTTTACCCCCCTTTTTTTGGAGAAGACAAAAATGATCCACTAGGGTTGACCTGTCGTTAAACTCAAAACAGTCGATGAATGATTTTTCTTTGTAGATTTTTTAACCCACTTGGACCTTGTCAAATCAGAACCAGAATCAGAATTGTTACTGGTGGCACGTCAGATGTCATTCATACACCAGGACCTGTGATATGGGAAGTTAGTCTCTATATTTTTTTCAACAAAATATCTAGATAACGGCTTGATCTACGACTAGCATTGTTATATAATAATTATTCTTCATAAATCAACTTTCTTCAGTACTTTCAGTACTTTGATATCATAGGCAAACATCATTGTATTCTGTGCTTTGATCATTATATTGGATGCAGTTGGTATTATATTATGTATACATACCATTATATCATTGGCAAATCCTGTGCTTTGATCATTATACTGGATGCAGTTGATATTATGTTATGTATACATACCATTATATCATAGGCAAATGTCATGATTTATTTCATTCTTCTATTCTATAACTGAAGAAAGACAGTGCTAAATTGTCATGATTTATTTCATTCTTCTATTCCATAACTGGAGAAAGACAGTGCTAAATTGTCTTGATTTATTTCATTCTTCTATTCTATAACTGGAGAAAGACAGTGCTAAATTGTCTTGATTTATTTCATTATTCTATTCTGTAACTGGAGAAAGACAGTGCTAAATTGTCATAATTTATTTCATTCTTCTATTGTATAACTGGAGAAAGACAGTGCTACATTGTCATGATTTATTTCATTATTCTGTTCTGTAACTGAAGAAAGTCAGTGCTAAATTGTCATGATTTATTTCATTATTCTGTTCTGTAACTGGAGAAAGACAGTGCTAAATTTTCTTGATTTATTTCATTCTTCTATTCTATAACTGAAGAAAGACAGTGCTAAATTGTCTTGATTTATTTCTTTCTCCTATTCTATAACCGAAGAAAGACTGCATAATTGTCTTGATTTATTTCATTCTTCTATTCTATAACTGAAGAACGAAAGTGCTAAATTGTCTTGATTTATTTCATTCTTCTATTCTATAACTGAAGAAAGACAGTGCTAAATTGTCTTGATTTATTTCATTATTCTATTCTATAACTGAAGAAAGACAGTGCTAAATTGTCTTGATTTATTTCATTATTCTATTCTGTAACTGAAGAAAGACCGTGCTAAATTGTCTTGATTTATTTCATTATTCTATTCTATAACTGGAGAAAGACCGTGCTAAATTGTCTTGATTTATTTCATTATTCTGTTTTATAACTGGAGAAATACCGTGCTAAATTGTCTTGATTTATTTCATTCTTCTATTCTATAACTGGAGAAAGACAGTGCTAAATTGTCTCGATTTATTTGAATCTTCACCAAATGTGCTTCACTTCAACTCTACTCATAATTTATTCTTTTTTATGTTTTCAAAGAATATTTCTACTCTTTAGTTCCCGTGTTGATGTCAGATTTTTGCTTTACCTTATTCATTTTGTTTGTATATGTTTTGTCTGTTTTATTTCTGAAATTAAAAATCCGCTAAAATAAAAATCCGCGAAAAGGTCCACTCATAAAAACCGCCAAATTTTGCTGCCGCCAAATTTAAGTGTTTTGACAGTATATCTCAGACATCATCCAGATCCCCACCCATAAACTATATATATTCTTGTTCCTTATGATAATCACACCAACCTGGGGGTATCTTTGTGCTGGGGCAATGTCCCCCCCCCCCCGCCACTTTATAAAAGGCCATATATTTCAGAAACCATTCAAATCCTCACCCCATAATCTATATGGTCTTATTCCTTATCAATAGCATACAAACTTGGGGGTCCACATGGGCTATTTCTCCCCTCTCCACTTCATAGAAGGCCTCATACTTCAAAAATCGTTCAACAGATTCCCACTCATAAACCATATATAAGGGGCAACAATCTTGGGCTTTCCTGGGATCAACAGGGCATACCCCAACCCATCCATCGCTTAGGTGGCCTTATATCTACGACATATAGATCCCCACTGCTAAACCATATATATTCTTGTTCCTTAATATAAGACGCATTTAGTGATCCATCGGGTCCATGCCCCACCCATCTACTTCCTAAAAGGCCTAATGTTTCAGATATTGGGTCCACAATGTTGCTCATTTGGATACGGGGGTTCATTAAGGAGACTTCACCACTCTTCCTGGGCAGGATTAGAACCTCTAAGCAGTTTACTAGTACTAGTGTGCGGTCGGTTTCAGCTCTGCGTGGAAGCATCATGCAGCCCAATCTATTTCTTCAAGCCCCAATGGGCGGGGGCCATCTAGTTTCATGTGTAAACAAGTACCTAGTATCTGTTTAATCTTAACACATTTGCTAGTACCTCTGTTATCTTAACACATTTTCGAACCGAATTTTCAAATTTGGCTATATTCTGCAACATGTGGGCCACTTTTAACAAAACGATTTATTCAGTATTTTACCATAAAACTGTAGATATCAAATTACAGGTTATAGCGAGCGAAGAAAGTAAAAAAAAATGACCTTTGGACGTTTGGTTTAAGGTTATTACAGTAAAACCTCCACTAGTGGTCACCCCTGTTAAGCAGCCACCTCTCTTCAGCAGCAACAGTAATTCCTTCCATAGCATTTTACTGTATATTTTACCTCTGCTCATCAGCCACCTCTCTTCTCCAGCCAGCAGCCACCTTACCAAATCTAAATTCCATCTATTAAACAGCCAGTGTTAACTCAATAGCAAAACATCAGATGTAAAAATTAGGAATTTCTCTTCTGGTGTATTTTTTTCTTTCAAAATTTATTTTTCTCATAATTACCATTGTGATACCTGTATTATAAGCAAACGAAAATACACATAAATGATGGGGAAGTGTCATACGACACTTCTCCATCATTTATTTTTCTTTTAGTACATCCATGTTGAGCTGTCCTCAGTAATCATCATTTTATGGCCGTCGATAACAATCCATACATCATCCCAGACATGTCCCTCTGTTGAACAGCCTTTTCCATTAAACAGCCAGTTTTGGAGTTTTCCCAGGATGGCTATTTAATGGAGGTTACACTGTATTAATTTTGTTGTAAAATACAAAGATTTAATAAGGAGTTCACCCCAGAAGCATTCATTACAATCTGGACCATTAAAATTTATCTTTATTCAACAAATTGTATATCAAACTGAAGCAGATACATTTTCCTTTCAATTGCGAGGTTATAATAATTTCTTGTTTAAAAGAAAATACATGATTTAGTGAGTGAAATATCGGGGTCCTATAAAATTTTATACATTTCCCCATTGTTACCTGTCTGAGAACTAGCGACAGGTTGTGACGTCACAGAAGGATTAGTACCTGTAGTCCGAGAATTCCTGCATATGACCCTCGGGACGGATGTTTCCATCCAACCCTCACACCCATGTAAGATTCTTATATTCTTACCCAAGACGTCTCTGTTCATTATGTTTACTTGAAAAACCTCAGACTCTTGTTTAAGTTCCACTGCCCACCAGTGTGGCAGGTGGCCCGTGTGGGTACAACTATTCCCACTATATGACGAATCTTTATTCCCATCAACAGCATGATCCGCATGTCCATTCTCATTATATAAACTGCTTTGACTCGCCGGTTGCCCCAACGCTAAATTAGTGAAAGCGGTCAAGTCTGAAAATATAATCAAATGACAAATAGAACTTCCAAACAGGACCAATACCTCCCAAAAGGCGACGCAAATCCTGAGGTAAAATACGAAAGCTCAGGTCAAATACCACAAAACATCACGAAAACACGCCTAAACAAATACATTGGAAATTTTATTGCCGAAAAAGAGAAAAGTTAGATGAAAAATTGTGATATTTTCCTTATTTCTGCTCAAAAAATTGGTTGTGGGTATTCGTTATAACCGCCTCATCAAGGCGGTTCTACCGCCGAGTACCCACAATCTATATTTGAGAACGGAAATAAGAAAAACAAGGTAAACCTCTTTAAAACCCAGTGTTACAATATAAAAGTGGGGTTCAAGGGGGTCAGAATTATAAAGGCGTGTTTTCGTGATGAATTTTTGACGAAAAAAAAACTGCATGATTAAAACAATCAAAATCGTCGGTCAATTACGAAAACATGCCTATGTAAATACATACTTTTTTTCTGCCGAACATGACGAAAACACGCCTATACAAATACACTGCAAACTTTTCCGCTGAAAAAAAAGAAAATTTCAAGCTGAAAAAATCACATTAAGAAAACAAGTCTATCTGAAATAATTGCGCCCAACATGGTGTCAGAAATGACAACTATTAGTCAAAAATTGTTAAATCTTTCTTACTTTGGCTTTCCAAATAGATTGTGGGTGCTCGTTAGAACCGCCTTAATGGGGCGGTTCTAACGAGTACCCATTATCTATGTTTTTGAGAACAAATAAGGTGGATAATGTAAACCGCATAATCCCCAATTTTCTCTATATAAAGTGGGATTTAGAGGGGTCTTCGTTTCACGGACTTGTTATCGTGATGCCAGAGTGATATTTTTTCTTATTTCTGCTAAAAATATAGATTGTGGGTACCAACAATCTATATTTTAGAGCTGAAATAAACAAATAAGGTTTACCCCCGTAAACTCCAGTTTTACAATATAAAAGTGGGGTTCAAGGGGGTCAAAATTATAAAGGCGTGTTTCCGTTATGAAAACAGAAAGTTAAAGATGAAAAATTGTAATGCCTCTCTTATTTCTGTTCTAAATATAGATAACTGATACACGTAAGAATTGCCCCATGAAGGCGGTAATAACGAACCCATAATCTGTAATTTCTAAATATAGATTGTGGGTACAAGATAGAATCGCCTCATTGAGGAGGTTCTAACGAGCACCCTAAATATTTATATTTTGAAGCAGAAATAATGATAATAAAAAATAATGTACCCCTAAAAAAAACCTAGTTTTATTACAGAAAGGTTGGGTTCAATCTGTATTATAGAAGACTTTTATTATAGAAAAGTTGGGTTATATTTCGCAATTAATTCGTTTTGCGAGAGTGTCTAGTCAGGTTACTGAATTCATCACTCGCAATAAATTGTTAACTGCTAAACTTCTTTCATGTAATTATGGTTATCGGTATCATAAACTATGCAAAGCCTTTTCTCAATTTTACAGACGTCATTCTGATTTAATGTCAAACTCCATTGTTGGACTTGAATCTCCTATCGAAATCTGAATTTTATGGCATTCAGAAAAATATAAACTTGCAATGACTTCAGCACCAAATTGCGTAAAATCATTCTTCGATATAAAAAGATTTGGTACAACATAAATGTTATACGACAGGTTGCATGCATGACAAATCACGGTTGATGGCTTTGCTTCCCCCTTTAATTGCACGCCGATGGGTCAGGCCTCAGATTCTATGACGGTTCCAGCGTAAACAGGTAAAGGCTTACTGAGAAACAGAATTTAATTTTATGTCTGGTCGGGCCCATCGGAGTCGAACTGATGGTTTTCTTTTGCTCCAGAATTTCAGTGGTTTCTTCCTGTCGAGTCCTCACCGCTGTTTCATCTCTCTGATTGTTTGATTTTTGTGTTCTTGGAGATGATGCACTGATGAGTTAGGAGGCTTCTCTGTCGCAAGATCTTGCAGTTATGCAAGATCTTGCGGCGCAAGTTCTTGCGGTCGGTCGTTTAAAGCATCTTATTGAGCTAAAACCTGTAAACCAATAAATTTTATTGCATAAATAGTTCATCTGACATTATATGACAAATCGAAACTTACTTTTAAAATTACCGATTTATTGATTTTATCGATTAATTGATTTATTTAGTTTTCGGTCTTCGTGTGCAGTATGTTTATGGCCTGCCACCGGCTTAAACAATTTTATTGATTATTATATAATGACTAAACTGCACGTTATAGCAAAACATTTTTTTCTACTAGAGCGATGTTATTTATTTATTTATTTATTTATTTATTTATTTCTTTGAAAAATCAAAACAAAATAAATTGGAGCACAACAGAAAATTTTGCACTAAAATTTGAATTTCCTCCAGAATACATATATGTTTTTCAAAAGATATATTGATATCGAAAAATAATAATAATAATAAGGTACTATTATTTCAGTCGCGAAACGTGATTTTGAAGACAATATCGTTTATGACTGACATATTGAACATGGAATAGTCTCTTTCCATTTGCCGACTGTACTTTAACCCATAAAATGCCAATCACAACATTTGTCGTCTGCTTTATCGTCTGCTGGTAGCTTTAAAAGACGTTTCTGCAAATAGTGTGGACCCAGATCAGACTGCTCCTCTAGGAGCAGTCTGATCTGGGTCCGCAATGTTTGCATGTATCCAAAAATATGTTTGAAAAGTTTACGAGAAGATAAGCAGACAACATTCTTGGCGTCTTAAGGGTTAATAATAATTGTGCCGGTCACAACATTTCCTACAAGTAACATTTGCGCCAAACAGAGACTCAGATTAGCCTGCACAACCATCTTCACAGGCCGCGCAAAGTACTGGGTCCTCAGCTATCCACTGATAGAGCGATTTGTAAAGACCCCGATCAGACTGCGCAGATGCGCAGACTTATCAGAGTGCTTGTTGGGCGCACATGTAAATTCAAACAGTTTTTGCTTTCCACAAAAAAAACTTGAAAAATAACCGCTGCGAACCTAGATAGTAAGTAAATAAGAAGAAGACGACGACGAAGAAGAAAACAAATTAAGAGTCTCTTCTTTTCTTCATGCAATGCTCCCTTCAGAACTATCCTACACATATAACCATTCCTAAATCCACATAAGAAATGTTTTTTTGTTGTTTGCTTGTGGTGAGGATTAACGCCCTGTCAACACATTTTAGGGTCATATTGTAGATGTTACTTCGTCTTTCCTTATATGAAATCGGATGTCACGGGGGTGATTAATATTTTTTGATACCCGTGAACCGCCTCAGCGACTGTCATTGAGGGAACCAACAAGATGTCCAAAATGACGATTCATACAGCATGTTATTATAAAAATTCCGTTGACATTTTGAAATGCGATACTAATAAAATACGTGTCTTCTTAAATCAATTGAATTCAAAATATTATGTAGTACAGTCCTTTTTCAGGCCATTTTACATATAATTACCCAGCGGGCACCCAACGTTGGAACAACGGCAGGCCAAAGAGTATTTGAACGTCAGTGTCCTTAACAAAACATATCAAATGTGTGTTTAAAAACCTTAGAATCTTTATACTTTATTTTTTTCTTAAAAAAAATACAGATCTATGGTGGTGTCGTTTATTTGGTGGGAGGGGGTTGGGTTGGGGGCAGTAGCTGCAGAATAAGGACTTGTGCTGTGTCATATCCAAGTAAACAAGTGTGATTTCGCATCTTTTCGTGAAAATCCCTCTTTTCGCTGACCAGTACGATCCAATAAAACGCAACAATAAATGGGCGGAGCTCAACCGGGTATACTTTATCGAAGACCAATCACGAGACGTTCCTATGAACCAATCAGAGCCATGGAACGTTAAAAATCCAGGTAAGTTTAAATTTCACTGTTATTTTTCATGAACACGGAAGTCTGCAGTTACTTATAAGAACGTCACCAATTTTGATCGCTTTCTAATACCAGTACAACCCCACCCATCTGATTCAAGAAAAAAAACAAAAACATGTTACAGATATGCAACAAAATCATCACTTTATTATAGAAAAATAAGAA
Organism: Lucinisca nassula; assembly: GCA_963580285.1. Classification (NCBI taxonomy): domain Eukaryota; kingdom Metazoa; phylum Mollusca; class Bivalvia; order Lucinida; family Lucinidae; genus Lucinisca; species Lucinisca nassula. Next base: position 33,772,184 of record OY757019.1, read on the forward strand.
ATATTTATTGATGCATGTGGAGATGGCGGTTTTTATTTCTTGCTATTCCTGCTATGCTATACATGTACACCATTGTACCATTCAAAGAATGTATTCAACGACTTGCGTCCAATCCCTTTATTTACTAGTTATGAAATAATCTTAATTTATGCCCGGTTCTATGTGGAATGAGTATATTTTAAAGTTATATAAATTATTGATTTTGTTTTTGACAGAAGGAAATGGTACAATGGATGTTAATCTTAAAATTTGAGATGGAGTAGGATGGCCAGCTTACCTTTTTCTTTTGTTTTCCCTTTTGAGACAGTTAACCTAAACTACAATGACAAGATGTTGTATATTTCTAAACAAAAAAAAAAAAAACAACACAAAAAAAAAAACCTTGTACTACAGTACCATTCAGACGAATCTTTACACCAAGTTAACTAGGAGTTGACTACATTCAGACTACATTTGGACCCTAGAGTTGACTACAAGTTCACTCCCTAGTTAACTATAGTTCACTAGGGAGTTAACATGGAGTTAACAAATCCTTTGTCCTGTCATCAAACTCTTATCTGAGATTTGATTTGCATATAATTTCATAACTGAAAATTAAGATATGCATGGTTTCTACTATCAAATGAGTAATTTATTAAATGTACATCTAATTTGCTATATTAAGACCACATTTTTGGCTGACCAGATGTGGTCTTAATAAAAGATTGTCTAAATAACAGATAAAAAATATCTAAATATGTTTTGGAGCAAGAATGTGAAACCTTTCAGAAATTTCACAAGATGAAATACAAATCATTTTTAAAAAAAAAAAAAAATCAGTTGATTTATATTTCATGCGCATGTTTTTTATAAAGCGAATTCCTTTTACTTTGCTTTCTTTTTAATACATTTATACATCTAGTTTGTTATCTATCTATTTCTCTATAATAGGTCAAGCATTTTTTCCGGTTACTCCAGTTTTCGTCCACCTCTAATTAACAATTAAAATAAAACATAGTTCCCATAATTGTAGATGATATAAAAATAAAATCATGAAAAAAAATGTGTTGTGAGCAATTGTCCTATGTTCCATTAAGGTTGTGGGCAATTGTCTTGTGAGCAATTGCCTTGTGAGCAACTGTCTTGTGGGCAATTGTCTTGTGAGCAAATGTCCGCGCACCGTATGACATACAGGTTGTGGGTGCTTGTTAGAACTGCCTCAGGAAAACCCACAACATGTCTTTGAGCAGAAATAAAAATCAGTATAAACCTCTCTAAAGCCCAGTTTTCTGCATATAAAGTGGAGTTTATGGGGTGTTCACTTGTTAACATAATGAATCGCCTAGAAATAAGTGAAATCATCTTGAGGGGGCCCTAACCTTAAACAATAGTTGGCATTGATGAATGTCATGAATTAACTCTTAAGATGCCAAGAAATGTTTAAAAAAAAGTTGTCTCTTTATGTTGTCTGCTGCACCTTCTTGGAGGCAAAACAGAGTGGACCCTGATCATACAGCTCCTGGAGGAGCAGTCTGATCTGGGTCCACATTGTTTGCAAAAATGAATGTCAAAGTTAACAGCAGACGACAAAGCAGACGATAATTGTTGTGATTGGCGTCTTATGTGTTAATCCTGTTAAATCAACAGGTAAGTGTACCGTTAAGTGTTTATTGTTAAACTAACATGGGACATGTGCTGCATATTAACATCTTATTAATAAATTGCCTTGAGTAATATTACTCTGGTGTTTTATTACAACGAAGGGCATATTGAATCAGTTTACCGGTGTATACAGAATCTGATTTACTGTGCTTGAAAACAAAATTCTGATACATTACGATAACACATCAGTGCGTCATAGTACAATCTTTTATATCTTCAAAATGGCTACTTTTCTGGTGAAAATTAGTGATATTTTTCTTATTTATACTGCGAACATAGGTTGTAGGTACTCGTTTGAACCGGTTCTAATGAGTACCCACAACATATCTCGTGGGACAGAAATAAGAAATAATAATTTATACCCCCGTAAACCCCAAATTTCTCTATATAAAGTGGAATTTAGGGGTGTTCATTTCAGGTGATGAATTCAGGAGATATAAAACCCACAATACCTACACACTGTAATAAAAGTTCATATCCCATTACAAAAGAAAATGCCTTTATAATTCTGACCCCTCAAACCCCACTTTTAAAACTGGGTTTTACGTTGATAAACCAATTTTTTTCATATTTCTGCTTATTTTTTTTTTTTTTTTGGTTTGGGTTTTACGGCCCTTTCAAGATTATTTCACTCATATCGAGCCGATCGTTAATCAGAGGTGGGCGAAAACCGGAGTACCCGGAGAAAAAACCTGACCTTCCGTTGCAGAACTTGGCGTCTCACACGTGGCCCGAGCGAGGCTCGAACCTACGGCGGTGAGAGACCTAATGACTAAGAGTCAGCGCTCTTATCCACTAGGCCACGGAGGCCCGTTCATATTTCTGCTTAAAAACATAGATTGTGGGTACTCGTTACAACCCCCTTAATGAGGCGGTTCTGTCGAGTACCCACAATCTATATTTTGTGCAGAAATAAGACAAATATCTTTTGTTTTATCTAAAAACATTCTTTGTTTTTCGTGGGTAAACTTTACAAAGTATTTGAACAGGCGTGTTTTTATAATGATTCTATATTTTATCAACCATCTTTTCTATATTTCTTTTGAGTTCGGGATTTCTCCACATTGGTTGAAACTGTGTATCTGTTTCCCGAGGGACCCCCAGATAAGTGTCACTGAATGCATTTTATCAAAAGGAACAAGTATATATATGGTTTTGGTGTGGGGATCTGAATGGTTTCTGCTTAACCCCATGTACAACAGTACCTAAACTCCGTTCAGAAAATCTGAATCATCTTTTTTTTTTTTTCGTTTCTCGCTTTTGATACTCATTTTATCCCATACATCACTATGGGAAAGCTTTAGGCCTCACCCTCCGCCGATTTCTCCAGCAAGTCGTATGCATCTGCGACAGCTAGGACAGGGTGTGATTATTTGGAGAACATTGCAAAATCCATATTTTCTGATAGAGACATTCTGAAAGGTTCGACACACCCTTTTAAACCATAAATAGAAGTGGATACTGCTCTTGTACATTACAAGGGCGTCTATGTTTTATTTGCACGATCACTCCATGGCACATCATTAGCCGTGACACCAGATCTGATATCGGTATCATTCTTTTTGACGACTGTTGACAGCACATCGTGCTAGTGACTCCCCGTTCCTAGTGATCAACTGTGCCAGGTACCATCAATATATATATATATATATATATATATATATATATATATATATATATATATATATATATATATATATATATATATATATATATATATATATATATATATATAAGTTTGGGTTGATTGATAAACCATCATATTCCGAAAACATGCCTATTCAAATACATCAATTTTTACCGTAAAAAAAATGAAAATTATCGGATGAACAAGAGGGCAATAATGGCCATGGATCGATCTCTTGAACCTTATTGTACTGTGCAGATAAAGTAATATAAGGTGGAGCAGATGGTTGGGGCTATTTTGATTGAGAGTGATCCAAGGAACATTTCTGTTAAATTATTTCAAAATCAGTCTACCTATTTAGTAGTAAAAGTCATTTTAAAGCTTGTTAATTGTTTAGGTTTATTGGCCATTATGTTCATTAGAGCGAAACTATTTTGAGCGATTTTGTCAGAGGGTCGCCCATGGGGCTCCGTGGCAGGTCCATTTTTGACCCCATCGGATTATAATTTGGAGGATCTTGGTAGAGGACCACACGAGGAAGTTCATTCCAAATACCAAAGACTTGGGCCTTCTGATTTCAGGGGAGAAGGTATTTAAAGAGTTTCATTATGTGAGTTTATGTAAAACCAAAGGGCGCTGGGGCAGGACATTTTTGACTCAAGGGCTATGATGTGAAGAATCTTGGTAGAGGTCATTCACATGAAGCTTCAAGAAAAATATCAAAGACCTGGGCCTTGTGGTTTCAGAGAAGATTTTTAAGATTTTTCCTATATAAGTCAATGTAAAGCCAAAGGCCCCCGGGGCGCGGACATTTTTCATCCCCAGGACTATAATTTGAACAATCTTGATAGAGGTCCACAAGAAGAAACTTCATACCAAAAATTAAACATCTGAGCCTTCTGCTTTCAGACAAGAGGATTTTCCCTTTGTAAGTCTATGTAAAACCAAAGGGCCCCGGGGCGGAGACATTTTTGGTCACAGGGCTATATTGAACAATCTTGAAAAAGGTCCACTAGATGAAGATTCACACCAAATATCAAAGCCCTGGGCCTTGCGGTTTCAGAGAAAATGCTTTAAAGACTTTTCCTATATAAGTCAATGTAAAATCAAAGGGCTCCAGGGTGGGGGTATTTTCGGCTCAAGAGCTATAATTTCAACAATCTTGGTAGACATCCACTAGATGAAGCTACACATCAAACATCAAAGACCTGGGCCTTGCGGTTTCAAATGAGAATATTATTTAAAGATTTATTTTTCTATACACGTCATTTTAAAACGAAAGGGACCCTGGGCTGGGTCATTTTGGGCTCAAGGGTTATAATTTGAACAATCCTGGAAGAAGTCCACTAGATTAAGCTACACACCATATACCAAAGACATGGGCCTTGCTGTTTCCGAGGAGAAGATTTTTAAAGATTGTTTCCTATATAAGTCAATGTAAAACCAAAGGGCCCACTAGATGAAGCTCCACACCAAATATCAAAGACCTGGGCATTTCGGTTTCAGAGGAGAAGATTTTTTTCAAAAAAAAAAATCCTATATAAGTTAATTTTAAACCAAAGGGCCCAGGAGCGGAGCATTTATGGCCTCATGGCTTTAATTCGAAGAATCTTGGTAGAGGTCCACTAGATGAAGCTACACACCAAATATCAAAGACCTTGGCCTTGTGGTTTCAGAGGAGAAGATTTTTAATTTTTGCCTTTATAAGTAAATGTCAAACAAAAGGACCCAGGGGCGGGGGCATTTTTCGCCCCAGGCCTATAATTTGAACAACCTTGATAGAGATCCACATGATGAACTTTCATACCAAATATCAAACACCTGAGCCTCCTGGTTTCAGACAAGAAGATTTTTACAGGTTTTCCCTATGTAAGTCTAGGTAAAACCAAAAGGCTCCAGGGCGGCGGCATTTTTGGCCCCGGGGCTAAAATTTTATCAATCTTTGTAGAGATCCACTAGTTGCAGATACAAACCAAATATCGAAAACCTGGGCCTTGCGGTTTCAGAGGAGAATATTTTTAAGTATTCATTATATAGTCTTTTTTCGGCTCCTGTGCCCTTGATGTGCAACGGACTGGAACCATCTGAAGAACTTTGAAAGTGAACCACCTAAGGATCATTCCTGTGAAGTTTGTTTGGAATCTGATTAGTGGTTTTAGAGGAGATGTCGTTTGAAGAAAGTGTTTATGCACGCACGCATGGACACAGGCACGACGGACGATGGTCAAAAAGTGATCCCAAAAGCTCACGTCGTCAATACGTGACGGTGAGCAAAAATTTCTAATACAGTACATATTCCTATATTAAGACCACCTTTGGGGTTGTTAAAGACCACTTTTGAACAATCCTAATGTTTGTGCAGAAACATGAAGGCAGGGTAACTGTTATCTTCTTAATAAGCTTTTAAGAGCAGAATTATTTTTAGGTAGTCATTATAGCGGAATTTCACTCATCACGAGAACATAACTATATAATTTTGACCCCCTTGAACCCCACTTTTATGTAGTAAAACTGGGGTTTGCAGGGGTACACAGTATTTTTCTTATAGATTGTGGGTACTCGTTAGGACCGCCTTGTCGAGGCGGTTCTAACGAGTATCCACAATCTATGTTTTGAGCAGAAATAAGAAAAAATCGAAATTTTTCATCTGAACATTTTCATTTTTCGGTGGTTAAATTTACAATGTATTAGTATAGGCATGTTTTTCGTAATGGATTCCTCTATTAAGGCCACCTAAAATTAAGACTTAATCTGCTTTTAAAAGCTTGTTGAGACGGTTTCAGTTTTTCTTTATTTGTGTTTTCTACACCTAGTGTCTCCTAATAAGAAATCACCTTTAAGACCACTTTTGAACAGTCCAAAAGGTGGTCTTAATAAAGAATTTTTTCTGTATTTTTTCATATTTCCGCTCCAAAAATTGAATTTAGTATTATGTAGGAACTGCCTCTCTGAAGCTTTTTCATTGAGTACCCACAATCTTAGATTTTGTGCAGAAATAAGAAAGATAATGTATACCCCTGTAAACCCCAGTTTAATCATATAAAAGTGTGATTTAAGGTATCACAATTATAAAGGAATATTTAAGGTGATGGACCCTACCAACATGTAAACAAGTCCGTGAAATGAACACCCCCTAAACCCCGTATTATATAGAGAAAACGGGGGTTAACATGGATATACATTATTTTTCTTATAACTGATCTAAAACATAGGTTGTGGTTACTCGTTAGAACCACCCCAATCTTGCGGTTCTAACGAGCACCCACAACCTATATTGGTGGTATAAACAAGAAAAGTTTCAAAAGTTTTCATCAGAAAAGTAGCCTTTTTGGAGATGTGAAAATATGAACTATGTTGCACGGGTGTGTACCCTAATAAATTAACTTTACCTGCGGGACATCATGAGCTGCATACAAAACATCTCCCTTGAGAGGCTCCATACGAAGGTGACCTTCCACGAGTCTTATAACCTCTGCAGTAGCGTTTGGTGGAGACAGTTTGCTGTTAACGGCCTGTTGATATTATCATATTATTAATCAGAAGATAATTCATAATTGGCTCAGCGACAGGTCTGAGGTTAGCTGAAGTCTCTGGCATATACAGCTGACATAAGACCAATAACTGGGCCAGTGCACAATCAATTGCCCAAAGATAACTTTATTAACCCATAACATGCCCATCACGACAATTGTCATCTGCTTTGTCATCTGCTGGTTGCTTTAAAAGTCATTTTTGCAAAAAGTGTGGACCCGGATCAGACTGCTCCTCTAGGAGCAGTCTAATCAGGGTCCACACTGTTTGCCTGTATGAAAAAAATATTTCGGAAAAGTTTGCTAGAAGATTCAGCAGACGACATAAGCATACAACATGTTCAGATGTAATTTTTCTCAGCGTCTTAGGGGTTAATTCACTCTCAAACAAACCAGGCTAATACAAATTTGATCATTGTCTTTCCATTTCGTTATTTTGGTCTGAAGATCTTTTGGGTAAAATATGTTTCTCAGTCAAGAGGTATTTCACAGAAAGCAGCTAGAAATAATTTTCGTTGATGCCGGAATGTTTGGAGTTTGTAAAAACCAAAACTACTTCTTTAAATTTATTTTGAGCTACGAGTTAATGAAAACGATTAAGTCCAGGTAATGTTAATTCTTTATTCGTATACATATAGTAAATATATTTGTCATCAGGAGAACCAGCCGAGTGCAAAAGAGATACTAGCTTATCACACAGGACCAAGCCGGAACCTGCATGGTGCTCAGATCGCTTGGACAAAGGGTGGTCTAAGCCTAGCGAAAGAAGCTTGTATTTGATGAACCTGGCCAAAAACTGCCGACAAGGAAAATTCTATGCTGTGTTACATAAGCACTACACTAGCCTGATTATATGCACGCTGTCACATTTCTGCTGAGCGCGCAGAAATATTACTGTAGCAATTTTACCAAGCGCGGAAATATTTGCTGTCGCATTTCTGTTGAGCTCGCAGACATATTTGCTGTTGCATTTATGCCGAGCGTATTTATGCAAGTCCGCCCGATGGCATAGTGGCAGTTCTGCAAGGCATGAGGAGTGGTATTCAGACAAGCAGTATTCTGATAGTATAGCGCTATGCTAGCTATAAATACGGTTATCAGCAATTTTTGACCAAGGATGATGAATGCAAGTATCAAAAACTAGGGGAAGAAAACATGTTAATTTTAATAAGAAAGTAACTGTTTCCCTCAAAACAAATCAGAGGTGAACTTTGTTCACAGCTGAGTGGTTCCCAAGACTCATGTAAATAGAGAATTCTACATGAGTGTTCATGTATTAGGGAGTTTATTAATCGAAAGCCTCGTATTTTATACCGTTTCCTCAACTTCTTTAATAAATTCAAGAATACATGAGCATGAATGCAAGATTCTATCTATCATATTGCATTTAAAATACATTTAATTCACCATTTTGTACAAACATATCTATATACCGCCAACAGTAAACGCGACATCATTAAAGACGTCGTACGTGTACAGGACATATCTAATTTCCACAGTTAATCCACTAGTGGATTTCCAAATTTATTTCATGGCGTTATTACATTCTCAAACGCGACATCATATGATAAATATAGAATATTTAATGGCATCAAAGACAGCTTATGCAAAGTGCAAGAAATGTGGCAATTGTGCAGTTTTGTGGCACACTTATGTAGTTCGTTTGCTTTTCTCTCACATGCTTTTCAATGACATATAGGGATTTCTCAGGGAAATCGAAATCGATATAGTCACTGTTTCAACAAACAAATAATGTCACAATAAGTTTACGAGGCTCCTCTGTTTATGTGTTACAGTCAATAGTGTTAGTTTATACTAATTTATTTTAGTTTGATTGCGATGAAAGCTTCAAGTTATTTAATAGAAATTGTTGAAAACCGTAACTCTGCCAAATGTTAACTCATTTTGCCCACTAACCATCCCAACAATGCTTCTATGAATGGTCTATATATCTATGAATCTTTATCCAAATATTCCATTAAGTAAAGTAACAAGAAGGCCATGAGCGCCCTGGAGCGCTCACCTGATCCATAGTGTAACAAATGAGACCCGGGAATGGGAATTTCTGGCACCAGGGCTATAATTTGAATAATCTTGAGGGAGGTCTAAAAGTGAAGCTTCATACCAAATATCAAAGACTGGAGCCTTCTGGTTTCAAACAAAAAGATAAGGTTTTTAAAGGTTTTCCTTATATAAGTCTATATATAAAACCTGTGGGCCCCGGGGTGGCGCCATTTCGGGCCCCAGGGCTATAATTTGAACAATCTTGGTAGAAATCCACAAGACGAAGCTTCATACAAAATATCAAAGACGTTGGCCTTCTGGTTTCAGACAAGAATATTTTCAAAGGTTTCCCCAATATAAGGCTATATAAAAAGTGGGCTCCGGGATGGGCCCATTTTTGGCCACAGGGCAATAATTTGAACAATTTTCGTAGAGGTCTACGAGATGAAGTTTCATGCCAACTATCAAAGACCGGAGCCTTGTGGTTTCAAACCAGAAGAATTTTAAAGGTTTTCCCTATCTAAAAATAGAAGTGGAGGCAATGATCAGGAATCGATGCAATTAACCCACAGCTCCCTTCAGAGACACCAAAGGGAAAGACACAAACACGAAATAACAGACCCAAAATGAAAACACCAATAGCGGAAAGGCAAAAGGACAGTTACTTTCCCACAAAATGGCCAAAAGGCTATCCAAAATAAAATAATATAAGCGACACAAACACCCGAAGACAAACAATGACAAAACACCGCGACAGAAGAACCGCCTTGGAACGGTCAGCGGTAACGAATACCACTAGGGGGCTTGTATCGATTTTACGTGGCCACAATCCACGCCCTTACTTCCGTCGCGATTAAAACAAATACATATGAAGGCGTCCTTACTCATCAGTGCAACGCAAACCTCAAACAACCACAGAGAGAAACCACTGAAACGCTGGAGGAAAAGAAAACCAAAAGTTAGACTCTATGTAAAACCAGTGGGCACCGCATGGTGGGTCCATTTTTGGTCCCCGGGCTATTATTTCAGCAATCTTGGTAGAAGTCTACTACACAAAGCTTCAAACCAAATATCAAAGTCCTGTGATTTCTTGTTTCAGACAAGAATATTTTTAAAAGTTTTCCTGATATAAGTCTATGTAAAACCAGTCGGCCCAGGGGGCGGAGACATTTTTGGCCCCAGGTCTATAATTTGAACAACCCTGGTCGAGGTCCACTAGACAAAATAGAAATAGAAGCAATGGCAAGGCATCGATACAATGAACCAACAGCTCCCATCAGAGACACTAAAGGGAAAGAAACACAAACATAAAGCAACATACTCCAACAGAAACACGAACAGCGGAAAGCCAAAAGGACAGTTACTTTCCCATAAAATCGCCAATAGGCTATCCAAAATAAAATAATATAAGCGACACAAACACCCAAATAAAAACCATAGCAAAAATAAATCGTGACAGAAGAACCGCCTTGGAACGGAACCAACAGTTAGACTCCGATGGGCTCGACCAGAGACAGAGCATCAGGTACCAACCAACGTAAGACTTTACGTTGGAACCATCAAAGAATCTGAGGCCTGACCCACCGGCGTGCAATTAAAGAAGATAGCAAAGTTGTCAACCGTGATTGGGTTAACTACCATGCATGCAGTCTGTCGTTTAACATTTACGGCCATAACTCTGACGAAGATGTTGCCACTCAACAATCCAAAACAGGATTCTTTTAATAGTTACTGTACATATATTGGAAGTTTCATCCATATATTCCATTATGTTAAGGAAAAAGAGCCCAAAAAGCATTTAATGGGAATTGTACACGTTTGATTTTGTTTGTTTGATTTGAGGTTTAACGTCCCCGTCAACACTGTAAAGGTCATTTTGGAGACGTTGCTTCCAATTTTGTGGGACTTTTACCCGACATTGAGATGAAATGACATCTCAAGCCCTGTCGCCCAATGAAACCAATAGGGTTTATTAGCATGGACGGTCCGCCTCGCACCGTGGTTCCTGGACAGGCTTAGATCCTCTAAGCTGTTTACCAGTACTAGTGTGCGGGCCGGATTCAGCTCTGCGTGGAAGCATCGTGCAGCCCATATATTTCTTCAAGCCCCTATGGGCGGGGGCGGTGGAATTGTACACGACAATAACTGTTGAATATATTAACGTATTTTTGCCAATTAACAATACTAAACATTCTTCCTGTAGTGGTCTATATATCTGTGAAGTTGCATCCATATATTCCATTTAGTAATGGAATAAGTGTTCAAAGTAGAAGTAAAACAAAGATCAGGAATCGATACAATTAACTTACTCCACCCATCAAAGACACCAAAGGGAAAGAAACACAAACATTAAGCGACCAGACCATAATGGAAACCTAAACAAAGGAAGGCCATAAGGACAGTTACTTTCCAAAAAAAATGGCCATCTGGCCATCCAAAATAAAAAGACACAAGTGATACACATAGTAAGTAACAAACAACACCATACATAAACCGCCACAGAAGAACCACAATCCTCGCCCTTACTTCCGTCGCGATTTAGACAAATAATTTGTTCAGTCCGCATGAAGGCCTCCTAACTCATCAGTGCAACATCTCCGTGAACACAAAAATCATAGAACCATTTAATAGAAATTGTTAACGACAATAATTTTGTCAAATCCTAACGTATACGAAATATGCCATGAGCACTTCCAAAACGACTCATTCCCAATACCAATATATATACAAGAGTTCATCCAATTATTCCATGAAAATAAAGGAATAAGAGGCCAAAAACCATTAAATGGAAATTGTTAACGGCAATAACTCTGTCAAATGTTAACGCATTTTAATTTTCAACAATCCAAAACCTGTTTCTTATGGTGGTCTATATATCAGTGAAGTTTCATCCATATATTCCATTTAGTAAAGGAATAAGTGCCCAAAAACTATTTAATGGGAATTGTTAACGGCCATAACTCCGGTACATGTTAACGTATTTTGCACATTAACAGTCCCACTCTAGCCTTATACCAATAAATAAACAAAATTTGAAGAAATTCCGTGAAAAAATGTTCAAGTTATTGATCGGAAACATCAAAATCCCCTTATTTTGAACTGAAAAGGGCCGTAAATCTGTCAAATGTTTACGGAATGTGACCATTAACAATCAAATACCACTCATCCTGGGATAAACATGTATGCAAAATTTGAAAAACATACGTGAAAAATTTCTCAAATTATCGATCGGAAATGGTGCGGACGGACGGACAGACACTCGACGGTATATCATAATACCCCACCACTATCGTGTGATGCGGTATTAAATGAAAGCAGCCTGCGCATGTCAAAACCTACAATAAGACTCCGTTCAGCCGGCCCATCAGATCAGCCTGGTAGGAGCATCGCCCATTTTATTGCCCATTGAATAACCCAGATGCTTTTGAAGGCTTATGCGAATTAAGATTGAAGTTGATGCGTTTGAAGGTTTGTAAGCTAATAAGAAAAGTATGATAATGTTGAGGGACAGATAGTCAGATGGACAGACAGACAGATGGACAGACGGATGGACGGGCAACTGTCAATAACTATAGGATGTTTCATTTGAATATCTATAGCGGTTTTGAAATAAAGATAAAAAAGCTGATTTTTTAAGTTTTTTCAAAGGGCCATAACTCTGACAGTATTGAAGCTTTAGTTACGGTACTTGCCATGAAATTGTGTAATGATATTGTGACCTTATATTTAAAGTTTGAAGTTGATAAGTTGGACGGTTTGTAAGTTATTAGGAAACAAGAGGCCCATGGGCCACTATGCTCACCAGAGCTCATGTTCCCTCTGCCAAATGGCAGCCATGTATTTTAACATGATATCATTTGAATCTACCAATTATAAAGTCTCCAAAATGAACCCCCATATCCAAATGAGCACACATGGGGGCTCAGTATCTTAAACATTGGGCCATTTATGAAGTACATGATGTATCGCATAGACCAAATGGAGCCCTGGTTGGTATCATTAAATGCGTCTTATCATAAGGAACAAGAATATATGGCCTTTTTAAGTGGAGGGGTGGGGCACATTGCCCAGCACAAAGTGACCCCTAGGGTGGTGTGATTGAACGAGTCTTATCATTAAAAACAAGAATATAGTAAAGGGGTTGGGGTCTGAATGATTACTGAGATATATGGCTTTTCAGTGGGGCCTGGCCTGGGCGTCCCGGAGGACTCCCAGGCTAGTGTTATTTGAATGCGTCTTATCATAAGAAAGATGAATATATATGGTTTAGGGGTGTAGGTTTGAAGGGTTTCTGAAATATATGGCCTTTTGGGAAGTGGTGGGGTTCGGCAAGGCCCTGGCTTGACCAGGGAGACCTCCAGGTAGGTGACAATGAATGTATCTTATCACATGGAACAACACTATATATGGCTTAGGGGTAGGGATCTGTCAGGTTTCCGAGATGTTGGGTCTTTTATTAAATGAAGGGGTGGGGCATGGCACCGACACATCCCGGAGGATCCCCAGGTTAGTGTCACTAAATGCGTCTTATCATAATAAACAAGAATATATCAGGTTTAGGGGCGGGGATCTGAATGGTTACTGAGGTATAGGGCCTTTTGTGAAGTGGAGGGGTGGGGTAAGACCGCCCAAATTTATGTCAATTAATGTGTCTCTTCATAAGGAACAAGAATATATATGGTTTTGGGAGAAGGATCAGTAAGATTTCCAAGATATTGTGCCTTTCATGAAACGGAGGGGCGGGGCACGTTCCTGGCCCATCTCAGGGGACCCCAGGTAAGCAACAAGAATATATATGGTCTAGGGGTGGGGATAAGAATAGTTTCTGAGATATATGGCCTTTTATGAAGTGGAGAGGAGGGACAAGGCCCCGGCGCACACCGGCAGACCCCCAAGTTGGTGTGAATGAGTGCGTCTTTTCATACGGAACAAAAATATATATGTATATGGTTAAGGGGTTGGGATCTGCAATGTTTCCAAGATATTGGGCCTTTCATGGAATAGAGGGGGGTGGGGCATGACCCCGGCACATCCCTGGGGGTCCCAAGGTTGGTGACACTGAATGCATCTTATCATAAGGAACAAGAATATATATGGTTTTGGGGTATGGAACTGAATGGTTTCTGAGTTATATGGCCTTTTATGAAGTGGAGGGGGTGGGGCATGGCATGGCCCGGCACAACCCGGGGACTCCCATGTTGGCATAAAAGCATATGGCTAAGAGACGCTTACTCAAGGAACATTGCTATAAAAGTTTAGTCAAAATATCTGTATTGAATTGGCAGCAAATGCCATTTTTTCAATTCTCCCAATTATAAGTATATGGAAAGTATAAGTTGCCATAGCAACCAAACTAAATAGCCGAATTTCATAAAATAAAAAAAACACCAAACCGGTAAAGGCAAATACGGTGAATATTTCCATAAACTCTCAGCCTGATAGAGCATAAAGTTTCTGTGGAGATGATATTTTAATTTTTTTTTTCTGTTTTTTTTTTTTCATTTTGGTTTCCATGGCAACCAAAAGAAATGGACAGTAGGCCTAAAATCATATAGCCGATAGTAGATTGCCTAAGGAACATTTCTATGAAAGTTTTGTCAAAATATCTGCAAAGGCTTGGCATGAAATACCATTTTTCAATTTCCCCATTATACGTCAATGGAAACTCTAAGTTGCCATAGCAACCCAACTAATGAACCGATTTTCATTAAAACACAAACTTACAATCTCCCAGCCCAAGGATGCTACATACTGAACTTTGGGCTGAATCAGCCCAGTGGCTACAGAGGAGATGTCGTTTGAAAGTGTTGATGCCAGACAATGACGCAGACGACGACGACGACGACGACGCAGACGACGACGACAGACCACTGCCTATCCTATAAGCACCCCGGAGCCTTCGGCTCTGGTGAGCTAAAAACATGAAAAATGTGTACATTTGTTAAGTTTTTCAAAGGGCCATAACTCTAAGAGTATTGTAGCTAGAGTTACGAAACGTGTCATGATAATGTGTAATGATATCGTTACCTTATGTTAAAAGTTTGAAGTTGATGCGTTTGATGGTTTCTAAGTTATTTAGAAAACAAAAATAAAAAATGTGGACGGACAGACGTACGGACGGACAGACAGACGGACAGACAGGGAGATTTTATAGGGCACCCGCACATAAATATGCGCTCATTATCTGATCTACTTTACAACTGACTTCTTAACTGTGATTTATAACTTGACAATTTACTGCTAGAGCTGATCTGTTTCTTAACCCTCTGTAGACTAGTGGACTCTTCCATTGTTATATGTTGGACAAGTCAATTTGGCATATAAGGGGTGAAACGTCTATTTTTCCATTTTTATGCTATTTTTGACGGGAAATTCTGTTAAGAAATAGTGCAGGGCCCTGATCAGATGCCGCATTCTGCGACGGCAGATCTAAGCCTGCACTGTTTGCCAAGGTACCCCTTTAAAGGTTTCCAGCATACAACGGGTTAACCCTTATCTTGCTGTTCACGACAACCCCTATCTTTGCAAACAGTGTAGATCCAGATCAGATGGCTTCTGAAGAAGCCATCTGATCAGGATCCACACTGTTTGGCATTCAGTTTATGAATGTGTATCAATAAATTACATCAAGTAATTTGATTGGTTGATAGACAGAAATGTTGATGGCTTAGATGAATATTCAGCAAGATAAGGGTTAATTCCCATTTTCATACTGAAGCTGATAATGGTCTTCTAAAATACCCTGCTAAGCACAATCTCATAGTTCAACATACATGTTAATATACATCAAGTGACGTACCTTTAAGATGTTCTGACGTCCTGCCGGTGTAAGATATGTGAACTTTATTTCTTTATTAGCACAGGTGGAGCTAGGTGAGAGTTCTACTTGTATCTGGCCTGCTTCGGGAATACGCTGCATAACATGCCTTATTCTTTCTGGCTCCCAGTTGACGTTAATTTCTGAAATGAAATACCGGTACCCTAATTGTCCTAAGTATTTGAGCAGGCAGGCCTTAGCAACAGTGCAGACCCAGATCAGACTTGAAGGAGCAGTCTGATCAGGGTCTACAGTGTTCGCCATTCTGTTGTCCCTTTTTGGACTCCTTGCTTGATCGTGAAATGAATTTACTAATATTTTATGAGAATTACAGCCGATCCTAATGGTGTCTGAATTTTTAGGATTTTTACAGTAAGAGCTTATTCACTAGAAAATATGTCTTAGAAATGTGGGACTCGCTTAGATACAAACTGGTTTGCTCATCTACACATACTAGCAAGAGTGTTGAATTAGAAACTATTGTACGAGGTTTGTCCACATTGTACGAGGTTTGTCCAAAAGTTGTGAAATAGAAGTGAAGGCAATGTTCAGGTATTGCAAAAATTAACTCACAGCTCCCATCAGAGACACCAAAGGGAAAGAAACACAAGCATGAAACAACCAGACCCTAATAGCGAAAGCCAAAAGGAGAGTTACTTCCCCACAAAACGGTCAATTGGCTATCCAAAACAAAATAATACTAGAGCTGTCAGTGAAACTGACTAGGGCCCCGGCAGCGCTATCAGAGAAGTAGGAAAATTTGTGGACGGACGGACAGACGGACAGACAGACGGACGGACAGAGTGATTACTATAGGGCACCCACATTTTCAGTGCGGGGCCCTAATAAGCGATACAAACACTCAAAGACAAACCATAACCAAAATAAACCCTGACAGAAGAAGCGTATTGGAACGGTCAGTGACACGAATTCCACAGGGGGTGGGGTGGCTTAAATCGATTTTATGTGGCCACAACTGTCGTTCTTTCGTCCGTGGCGATTAAGACAGATAATTGGTTCAGTCTGCATGAAGGCCTCCTAACTCATCAGTGCACAATCTCCATGAACACAAAGATCAAACAACAACAGAGAAAATACAACGGTGAGGACTCCACAGCAAGAACCCACTGAAATGCTAGAGCAAAAGAAAAACAACAGTTAGACTCCAATGGGCCCGACCAGAGAGAGATGCTGGTCTTTTATTCTTTCCAGACACCTGTGCTTTTTAATTTTACTTCACTTTTTATTCAACTTTATTCCAAGAGTAATTTTCTTAAATATTTAACCCTTATTGTACCGAAACCCCCAAAACGGGTAAATGGCAGTCAATGTCGGTCCAGATCAGATGCCGCAGATGCAAAAAGTTCATCCATTTTCCAGATAAATGTCAAAGAAAACACAACCCGACACTGCTCAAATTTGAAATGGACTTGTGCTATATGTATGATTCCCTTTGGTACAAAATGAGTTTATATCATCTACCACCACATGCAATTATCTTGGGTTGCCATAGCGATCCAACCTAAGCACAACGGATCACTTTGTAAACGCATGTAAAATCTAGTTTAAGTGTGTGTTTTTATTATTATTTTTATTTTATCAAATATGCACGTAATGCCATGCAAATTGAACAGACGTCATGACACACGTTATAGTTACGTCAGTAGAAGCTTCGGCATCATCCACTGAATTTTGAAGATTAAGTTGTTTACACTAATTTATTGTAGTTTGATTGCGATGAAAGCTTCAAGCTTATTAAATCGCTCTCGAACACTCATTCCCAGTGTATACACGCGTGCGAGAGAGAGAGAGGCAGTGGCTTTAACACCACTGCTACCCATTTACACATGGGTGGAGTGGGGCAGTGACTTCGTTAATAATGGATTGGATTTTATAGAATTACCTAGTATCTTCCGGGACAGTTCGGTTATTTAATCCATTCTTGCTTATTTTCAAAATACTGAAACACTCATCATTTGCTATAAATACAATAAAAATGTTAGATCTATGATTTTTAATTTCAATAAACTTGTTTCTGACCTTGATATTGACACTAACACTCCTGATACATGTGATTGTAAAAGTTCAGTGTATTGCTTTCCTGCTGCCGGTCATTTTTATTACTGTCAATTTAAAAATTATTCCTGATTCGAGGATACGTAAAACAATTTCTAAAGGACCGAAATATCGAGTTCCTTCTATTTCTTGCATTAATTTGACAATCGATGGTGTAAACGTGAGTATGTTGAGCATAAAGCTCTAAAAGAATGGAAACTTAGCATTCTGAAATTAGTGAGCAAACGCATTTCTTTTTATTCGCAAAATACGAACTTATTACCTCCTAAACCTAAGACGTCTTTACGTCCCCTTAAAGTAGGTATTCAGAATTTTATAGGAAGTTTGTTTTGGCTCCATTTGATAAGGCCGCTAACAATGTGGTCGTTGTTTGACGGCTTCACTATGTTAACACTCTTCAGCAAGAACCTGGTGGTACTAAGGCCTATGAACTTCAGCCTTTAGCTGTATAGAGGGCTTCAGTTGATGAACATATTTGTCATTCAGCCAACAAGTTTGCTGTCTGTGTTGGAGGAAGGTCAAGACATACTTCCTACGTTATATTGGTTACATAAACTTCATAAAAGACCATACAAAGCACGGTTTATTGCAAATCCAAGCTCTTGTACCACCACTGAACTCTCCAAATTATTAACTTCATGTTTTACTGCCATCAAAAAACATGTGATAAAATATTGCAACAACAAAGATCAGGTAGAAATCTGTTTTGGCCATAAAAATTCCAATGAAGTTTTAAATAAATTGAAATACAGGCGTTTTCGTGCTTCAAGTCTGTCTTCTTATGATTTTTCCACCTTTACACAACACTTCCTCATAATGTTATAAAAGAACAAGAGGGCCATAATGGCCATGGATCGCTCCACTGATTCTTATTGTATAGATCAAATGGTAGGTAATATGAGGTGGAGTGGATGGTTCTGACAAGATGATTTTCCCTATGTAAGTTCTATAAAAGGGTTATCCTTTGGAAGCAAGGAATACACCATAGAACTGAAAAATATGGAGTGTGCATGTTTTCTGAGCCAGACTAGATAGTTTCGGCCAATTAGGCCCCATCAGTGACCCTCAGATACTTTCAAAATTCCACAATGGAATCAATGATCTTAAAGGATAAAAAATATAATCTACACTATGGTGTAGGACAGAGAGACGTTTTACCGCCGCTTAACATTCCCACACACCAGCTGTAGTGAAATTAGATATGTTCTATGAAAGGGTTATCCTTTGGAAGCAAGGAATACACCACAGAACTGAAAATATGGAGTGTTCATGTTTTCTTGGCCATACCAGCTAGTTTCGGCCGATTAGGTCTCATCAGTGACCCTTAGATATTTTCAAAATTCCACAACGGAATCAATGATCCCAAAGGACAAAAAATATAATCTACACTATGGTATAGGGCAGGGAGACGTCTATGTTAAACCAGTGGGTAGTGGGGAGTGTGGTTGGGTGGGGCATTTTTAGTCCCAGGGCTATAATTTGAATATTCTTGATAAAGGTCCACTAGACGCAGCTTCACACCAGATGTTAAACACCTGAGCCTTCTGGTTTCAGACAAGAAGATTTTTAAAGGGTCTCCCTGTATAAGTCAATGTAAAACCAAAGGGCCCCGGGGCGGGGGCATTTTTGGCCCCAGAGCTCTAATTTGAACAATCTTGATAGAGCTCCACTAGATGATACTTCAAACCAAATATCAAAATCTCGGCCTGGCAGTTTCAGAGAAGAAGATTTGTAAACGATTTTTCATATATAAGTCAAAGTAAAACCAAAGGGCCCTGGGGCTTGGGCATTTTTGGCGCAAGGGCTATAATTTGAACAATTTTGGAAGAAGTTCACTAGATGAAGATACACACAAAATATCAAAGACCTGGGCCTTGGGGTTTCAGAGGATAAGATTTTTTTAGATTTGTTTCCATTGTAAGTCAATGTAAAACCAAAGGGCGCCGGGGCGGGGACAGTTTTGACCAAGGGCTATAATTTGAATAATCTTGATAGAGGTCCACTAGATGAAGCTACACACCAACTATCAAAGACCTGGGCCTTGCAGTTTCAGAGGAGAAGAGATTTTAAAATATTTTCCTAGATAAGTCTATGTAAAATAAAAGAGCCCCAGAGCGGGGGCATTTTTAACAATATTGGTAGAGGTCAATTAATTGAAGCTACACACCAATTATCAAAGACCTGGGCCTTGCGGTTTAGAGGAGAAGATTCTTCTTATCTAAGTCAATATAAATAACAAAGGGCGCCGGGGCGGGGACATCTTTTGCCCCAGTGCTATAATTTGAAAAACCTTCATAGAGGTCCACAAGACGAACCTACATACCAGGTATCCAATACCTGATCTTTCTGGTTTCTGACAAGAAAATATTTGAAGTGTTTCCCTGCATAAGTCAATGTAAAACCAAAGGGCCCCGGAGCAGGGGCATATTTCGCCCCAGGGATCTAATTTGTATCTTGATAGGGGTCCCATAGATGAAGCTTCAACCCAAATATCAAAGACCTAGGCCTTGCGGTTTTAGAGAAGAATATTTTTTTAAAAGATTTTTTCTATATAAGTCATTGTAAAACCCCAAAGCCCCCCGGCGGGGCATGTTTGGCCCCATGGATACAATTTGAACAATCTTGATATAGGTCCGCTAGATGAAGCTACACACCAAATATCAAAGACCTGGGTCTTGTAGTTTCAGACAAGAAGATTTTTAAGTTTGTTTTCCTATATAAGTCAATGGTAAACCAAAGGGCCCCGGGGCGGGGCATTTAAGGCACAGGGTTACAATTTGAACAATCTTGATAGAGGTCCACTAGATAAGGCTACACAACAAATATCAAAGACCTGAGTCTTGTGGTTTCAGAACAGAAGACTTTTGAAAGATTTTTTCTATATAAGTAAATGTAAATCCAAAGGGCCCCGGAGCAGGGGCAGTTTTAGCCCCAGGGCTATAATTTGAACAATCTTGGTAGATGTCCACAAGATGAAGCTACACACCAAATATCAAAGACCTGAGCTTGCGGTTTCAGAGAAGAAGACTTTTTAACATTTTTCCTGTATAGTCAATGCAAAACCAAATTGCCCCGGGGCGAGGGCATTTTTGGCCCCTGGGCTATAATTTGAACACTCTTGATAGAGGTCCACTAGATAAGGCTACACACCAAATATTAAAGACCTGGGTCTTGTGGTTTCAGAACAGAAGACTTTTTTAAGATTTTTTTCGATATCAGTAAATGTAAATCTAAAGGGCCCCGGAGCAGGGGCATTTAAGGCCCTAGGGCTACAATTTGAACAATCGTGATCGAGGTCCACTAGATGAAGCGACACACCAAATATCAAAGACCTGGGCCTTGTGGTTTCAGAACAGAAGATTTTTTTTAGATTTTTTCCTATATAAGTCAATGTTAAACCATGTGGTTTAGGAGGAGATGTCTTTTAAAGAAATTGTTAACCGGCACACGGACGCACTGACGCACGACGGACGAAAAGTGATCCCAAAAGCTCACCTCGTCACTACGCGACGGTGAGCTAACACTAAATGATTCAATTGAACGGATATTTCTTAGGGAAGACTCCCTGTATCTTGCATTTCATGTAAGAAATGCCTATTTCACTTCTGAAGAGCATAAAAATTATACTTTATGGTCATGTCAGAAAGTGTGTGAAGCTCTCACCTTTCTACTTGACAATATTTACTTGAGATTTGGTACTAAGTTATTTAGACAAGTTGTGGGTAGTCCGATGGGAACTAATTGCGCACCACTTGTGGCTGATTTGTATTTGTTTTGTTATGAGAGAGACTTCATGATGTCCCTTTCTGCTGAAACCAGTCTGAAATCATTGAAGCTTTTAGCTCCACTTCTTGATATTTAGATGATTTATTTAATATTTATAGAACCTATTTCGATGGTTTGATCAGTCAAATTTACCCGCCAGAACTTCAGGTGAATAAAGCAAATTCTTCTGATACCGAGGCCCCGATTTTGGATTTACATCTGTCTATTGTGGTTTGTTTCTTGCAGAATTTATGATAAACGCGATGATTTTGATTTTGAGATTGTAAATTTTCCTTTTCTGGATGGTGATGTTCCTCGTGCGCCATCCTATGGCGTTTATATTTCTTAATTAATTCGATTTGCTAGCGTGTGTAGTCATGTTACTGACTTCAACACTCGTAAGAAATTGTTAACGGCTAAACTTCTTAATCAGGGTTATCGGTACCATAAACTACGCAAAGCCTTTTCAAAATTGTATAGACGTCATTCTGATTTAATTTAAAATTCAATATTGGACTTAAATCTCTTCTGCAACAAGGTGTATCGGAACCCGAATTTTATGGTGACTTAGTATATAAAGTCAGAAGGATATATTACCGCAATGACTTCAGCATTCAATTTCGTAAAATCATTCATCGATAAAAAAAAAATTGGGTACAAAATAAATGTTATACGACACTTTGCATGCATTGTAGTTAACCCAAACACGGTTGACAACTTTGCTACCCTCTTTAATTGCACGTCGGTGGGTCAGGCCTCAGATAGATTCTATGACGGTTCCAACGTAAAGGCTTATGTTGGTTGGTACCTGATGCTCTGTCTCTTGTCGGGCCCATCGGAGTCTAACTATTGGTTTTCTTTTGCTCCAGCATTTCAGTGGTTTCTTGCTGTCGAGTCCTCTCCGTTGTTTCATCTCTGTGAGTGTTTGATTTTTGTGTTCACGGAGATGTTGCACGGATGAGTTAGGAGGCCTTAATGCGGACTGAACAAATTATTTGTCTTAATTGCGAAGAATGTAAAGTCGAGGATTGTGGCCAGGTAAAATCGATTTAAGCACCCCAGTGGAAATCGTTTCCTCTGACCTTTCCAAGGCGGTTCTTCTGTTGCGGTTTATTTTTGTTATGGTTTGTCTTTAGGTGTTTGTGTCGCTTATATTATTTTATTTTGGATATGATATTGCCCATTTTGTGGAAAGTAACTGTCCTTTTGGCTTTCCGCTATTGATGTTTCTGTTGGGCTGTTGTTTCATGTTTGTATTTCTTTCCCGTTGGTGTCTCTTATGGGTGCTGTGGGTTAATTGTATCGATTCTTGATCATTGCCTCCACTTCTTCTTCGTTACCCGTCTTGCCCAAGGACACACCTCGATACCAGTGGCCGGATTCGAACGCAGCACCTCTTGATCATAAGTAGAACAGGTTAACCACTGCGCTATCGAGGCTGACAAAAGATTTTATGCCGTAAAGTAAAGAAGAAAGTAAATTTCAGAAAGGCGAAAGAATATGAACGTACAGCACGAACGGAGCTGTGCTGGTGATTAAATTTTGGGCTGGTAATGTCATGGCTAACAAATGCTTTAAATTTTATTTTGTGCGGTACTTCAGTGGCAAATTGTTCCAGAGTGCTTACGTTAAGGTGACATCAGTGGTTTTCAACAGGCAAAGAAAGGTGGAAGATCGAAGCAGGTTAGGGCGAAGAAAATTCATGGAAGCTAAGTGTAAAAAGGATTCTTAATGCGGCAGACAAACTGTTACAGATATAGCTGACAGACAAACACTAAAGATATCCACTGTACATAATGTATTGACGAGATGAGTGCAGCTGAGACTTAGGAGATGAAGAGGAATAACAACGAGTTCATTGGTCAGTTTGTGCGGCAGTAAGAGAGCGAATTTGGGGTATCGGTGTTGGTTCTTTTATCATATTATAACTACGATGAAACATGTATCCATCTTTATTAACCGGAGATTAAAAGAAAATCAATGGTGTGGAAAAGAAGTACAATCAAACGTCGATAATTCGAAGTGCCAGGGACCGCAGAAATTCCTTCGAAGTATCGGTAGTTCGAATTTTCGAACTCGGCAATTTTCGGATATCTTAGGACATTTTTATTCATTGTCAATACCATGAACCTTGCCTTCACTTCTGTTTTTCATTTCAGCACCTTAGTGAAGGAATGGGAACATCTGCCAAAGCATTAAAGAAAAAGAGCTGTCTGAAGGATGTTCTTATCCACATTAACGCTTGACGGGCCTACGAAAGCAAACATGAACTACAAGCAATCAATAAAGGTAAAATGTAAAGTACAGATCCATTTTACTGACGAAATATTTAACGCCGCAAACAGGAGAGCAGAATTGGCAAACATTGATAGCTAGCGAAGATTTGTATCAGACTTCAATAAAATGGCTGTTACAGATGGGAAAAGGGCTAACTACACGTTTCTAGCCAATTTGTTTCGCTTTTTCTCTATATGTTTACTTTCTAAAACGTCCATAAATGTTCAGGAAATTCGTCTACTTTCAGTCTAATCAGAATTGTTGTTTTTTCCTGTAACCGCCTGTCCGTTGGTCATGAAATCTTTTCGACAGTCATTCCGTAAAATATAAAATTAGATGATCGTTGCAGCCGAACTCGTGCCACCATTTACTCAATTAAGGATCTTCACCTATAGTGTGACCGTTAATCCGGTGTCAATTACGGCTGTATTGGATAACAAGTGAAGGCAATCGAGTGTGTAACAATCGAACTCGCCGCACAAAGAAATCATGATCATCATGCCTAACCTTGAATAGCCAAGCGGTGTTTCGAATTTAATAGGAATTTCTTTGATCGGGACCAATGAATCTGTTAAAAAAAATAGAATTTTTCGAAAAATCGAAATTCGAAAAAATCGGTAATATTTTTGCAAAAAAAAAAAAAAATGTGAAAAATGTCGGGATC
Source organism: Lucinisca nassula (assembly GCA_963580285.1). NCBI lineage: Eukaryota > Metazoa > Mollusca > Bivalvia > Lucinida > Lucinidae > Lucinisca > Lucinisca nassula. The sequence goes on from OY757019.1 coordinate 33,796,585, forward strand.
GTTAGTCGTCTTTAAAAAATCCGATAGATTCGAAAAATCGGCGTTCTAATTACGTAGTTTTTAATGTACCTCTCCACCACACAATAAAACTAGAGCATCCAAATCGGCCAAGAATTTTATATTCTTCATGGACATGGACGGGTTGTTGCTCCAAAACGTGGTACCTAGATACCAGACTGTGAATGTGGAATACTATCAGAAGGTAATGTTTTAATTTTTATGAGAAGAGTATTGGGTTTAAAACAAAATATTATTGTCAAATCGTTACTTACATGTTATTCAAACTATTTTAAGACACATTCTTAGGGAAGTGTGTTTGGATATTTCAGGTGATTGGACGAAATCTACAAAATGCGATACCGAAGGAACTGGACCTAGTGTTTATGAAACACAATGCCCCACACTGCTTAACACTAACACTGCTTGACCCTAACCATGAAAGTCCCTAACAGTAATTGAGATATCTTTTTTTTATTTAGCTGCAATGCTGAAATTTTAGAAGGAACCCAACACAAGAAAAACTGAAGTTAATCAGGTCATTTATTCATCATTCCATATCAGTGTTTTAAGTTACAGGACAATAGCTCATACAGTTTTAGAGATACAGTCAAACGTGTCTTAGTGTCCACCTCTATTAAGCGAGCAACCTGTCTAAAGCAAGCATGCATTAAGTTCCCCAAAAAGGCAAATGCATTAAAATTCACCTGTATTGAGCAAGCACCTGTCTTAAGCAAGCACATTTTGATTATCCCTGCGGTGCATGGTTAATACAGGTTGGACTATATTCTGAATGCCCAAATTTTTGAAAAAAGGCATAACTCAAGAAATAGTTTTCAGTTGTTGTTTTTTTTGTTTGTTTTTTCAAGACAGTGGCATAATCCTTCGGATTTTTTTTCAAAAGTTAATCAGATCATCTACCTATCATCCTGAACCAGCGTGTAAAGTTTCAGGGCTATAGCTCAAACAGTTTTTGAGATATCTTGCTTAGAGGCTTAAAATGCGCAAAATATCAAAGGAGCAAAATTCAAGAAAAAATGGATTTTTGTTAATAGTTAATCAGTTTATCTTCTCATCTTCCCCAACCATTCTGTAAAGTTGCAGGCAATAGCTCAAGCAGTTTTTAGTTATCTTGCTTATAAGCTTAAAACGCAAACAATTTCAAAGGGCCATAACTCAAGAATAAAATTTCGGATTTTTTCAAAATGTAATCATTTCATCTACGTATCATCCCAAACCAGTCAGGGCAATAGCTCAAACAGTTTTTGAGATATCTTGCTTACAAGATTTCAAAATATTTTTGCAAAGGGGCATAACTCAAGAAAGGGGCATAATCCTGATGAGAAAAAATGGATTTTTGTCGAAAGTTAATCTTCTTATCATCCCCTACTATTCTGTAAAGTTTCAGGGCAATAGCTCAAACAGTTTTTGAGTTATATTGCTTACAAGCATACAATTTCAAAGGGCCATAACTGAAGAAAGAATTATCCTGAACCGGCCTGTAAAGTTTCAGGGTAATAGCTCATACAATTTTCGAGATATCGTGCTTACAAGCTTCAACCGTGCAAAATTTTAAAGGGGCATGACTCAAGAAAAAACAATTGGATTTTTGTCTAAACTTAATCAGTTCATCTTCTCATTATCCCCAACCATTCTGTAAAGTTTCAGGACAACAGCTCAAAAAGTTTTTGATTTAACTAACTTACAAGCTTAAAACACAAAAATTTCAAAGGGCCATAGCTGAAGTAAAAAAGTTCGGATTTTTTTCACAAGTTCATCAGTTCATCTACTCATCATCCTGAACCAGCTTCTAAAGTTTTAGGGCTATAGCTCAAACAATTTTTTGAGATATCTTGTTTACAAGCTTCAAACGCGCAAAATTTCAAAGGGGCATGACTCAAGAAAAAAAATGGATTTTTGTCAAAAGTTAATCAGTTCATCTTCTTATCATCCCCAACCAATCTGTAAATTTTCCAGGCAATAGCTCAAACAGTTTTTGAATAATCTTGCTCACAAGCATAAAACGCAAAAATTTCAAAGGGCCATAACTCAAGAAAAAATATCGGATTTTTTTCAATAGTTAATCAGTACATCTACTCATCATCCCAAGCCGGTCTGTAAAGTTTCAGGGCAAAAGCTCAAACAGTTTTTCAGATATCTTGCTTACAAGATTTCAAAGTATTTTTTGCAAAGGTGCAGTATCCTTCGCATTTTTTTCCAAAGTTAACGAGTTCATGTACTCTTCATCCTGAACCAGCCTGTAAAGTTTCAGGGCAATAACTCAAACAGTTTTTAAGATATCTTGCTTACAAGCTTGAAGCACGCAAAATTTCAAAGGGGCATAACTCAATAAAAAAAAATGGATTTTTGTCAAAAGTTAAATAGTTCATCTTTTCATTATCCCCAACCATTCTGTAAAGTTTCAGGGCAATAGCTGAAACAGTTTTAGTTATCTTGCATACAAGCTTAAAACGCAAAAAATCAAAGGGCCATAATTCAAGAAAAAAATTCGGATTTTTTTTCAAAAGTTAATCCGTTCATCTACTCATGATCCTGAACCAGCCTGTAAAGTTGCAGGGCAATAACTCTTACAGTTTTTGAGATATCTTGCTTACAAGCTTCAAACAAACAAAATTTCAAAGGGGCATAACTCAAGAAAAAAATGGATTTTTGCCAAAAGCTAATCATTTCATCTTCTTATTATCACCAACCATTCTGTAAAGTTTCAGAGCAATAGCTCGTACAGTTTTTGAGTTACCTTGCTTACAAGCTTAAAACGCAAAAAAAGTCACAGGGCCATAAATGAAGAAAAAAAAATGGATTTTTTTCAAAGTTAATCAGTTCATCTACTCATCATCCAAAACGTGTCTGTAAAGTTTCAGGGCAAAAGCTCGAACAGTTTTTGAGATATCTTGCTTACAAGATTTCAAAGTATTTTTTGCAAAGGGGCATAACTCAAGAAAGGGGCATAATCTTGATGAGAAAAAACATAGGTCAATTATTTATTCATAAGTAACCCATATATGAAATTTCAAAAACCTAGCACCTATGGTTCTTAAGTTATGCCATGCAGTAAAAAGAGGGACGGAAGGGAGGACGGAAGGACGGATGGTCGAACAGGGCAAAACCAATATGCCCCTACAACTTCTTCGAAGTTGGGGGCATAAAGACTGGGATCCGAGTTTGAAAACTACATCTTTCACCATGACAAAGCTCCAGCGCATCGTGCAGCAGACACTATTCTGACAAAATATTGCATTCAATTTATCAATAAAAGCATGCTCCCTATAGCTTAGACTGCGCACCTATGGATTTTGTGGTGTTTACCCAAAAGCGGTGCGAGTCAGAACATCCATGATTTCATTGGGCGACTAGGATTGAGATGTCATTTCATCTCAATGTTGGGTAAAAATCCCCAAAAACTGGAAACAACAGTTACATCTCCAAAATGCGCTATACCGTGTCGACGAGGATGATAAAACCCCAAATTAAACAAACAAATCGTCACGGAGAATACTTGGAAACGGACTGCCTACTCATGTGTGAGAATAGCGGAAATTGGCTAAGAATGACAGGTAAGGTCATCGTAACATCAGCAAAGTGATCCGCGGTGAGCTCCCTGCTTTGTTTTGTTTGACATTGGGTTTAACGTCCCAGTCAACACAATATATGTCATTTTGGAGACGTTGCTTCCAATTTCGTGGGACTTTTACCCGACATTGAGATGAAATGACATCTCAAGTCCTGTCGCCCAATGAAACCAATAGGGTTTATAAGCATGGGCGGTCCGCCTCGCACATCAGTTCCTGGACAGGTTTAGGTCCTCTAAGCTGTTTACCAGTACTAGTGTACAGACGGTTTTAGCTCTGCGTGGAAGCATCATGCAGCCCATCTATTTCTTCAAGCCCCGATTGGCGGGGGCGGAGGTGAGTTCCCTGTATATGTTGACCACAAATAATCATTTTTCTATATATGCTATACATTTTTGTTTGGATAAAACATGATTGCTTAATTAACATAATTTATGCATTGGACCCATTAATAGTGTTATAGAAAAGGTTGTGGCTGGCTTCGGTAGCTCAGTCGGATGCACATTTGACTGGTTATCAGGAGGACGTGGGTTTGATATGTTGTATATTCGGTAAGCTAGGGAAAATGATACGCATTTGATAATACACGTAAGCTGCAGTAAAAATATACCTCGAAAACTTTGCAGGGCGCTTTCTCTCTTTATCGTTCTCTCTGATAGCATATAATCATATTATCATAGAATATAGAAATAAATAGCATTAGTGTTTACGTATTGACTTATTGATACATCCTGATAAAACATGGTGTCAGAAGTGAGTCCCTGGATTTAAACCTATTCAAATTTGAACATCTGAAGAAAAAAACGTTACATTATGCAGTAGGAAAATACATCTGGAAGTAAATGAATTAAAAGTGACTAACAGTTGAATTAAATTATGCTAAAATGGCTAGCTGTCAAGTGACACCTTCATAACAACTTGCATCACGCTAAAAAGTCCGTGAAATAAACACCCCCTAAACCCCAGTTTATATAGAGAAAACTGGGGTTTCCGGAGGTTTACATTATTTTTTCTCTTATTTCTACTCCCAGGCATAGGGGTTGGGTACTCGTTAGAACCGCCTCATTTAGGCGGTTCTAACGAGCACCAACAACCCATTTTGCAGTATAAATAAGAAAAAATATCACGGATGATCTTCAGAAAAGTAGCCATTTTTGAGATGTGAAAAATGCACTATGTCGCACGGGTGTGTTATCGTGATGGATTTTAAGAAACCTTCAGAATATGAAAAGTGGTTTACTAGGTTTGAACGGTTCAAAACTGCAAGTGGGTTGTCAGAAAAACCAGATGAACAGCAAGTGAATGCTCTAGTATACTGTATGGGAAAAGTAGCAGACGATATTTTACTCTCATTTGGCCTAACAGCACAACAATTAGCAGGGTATGGTACTGTACGGATCGCTTCAGAAATTACTTTGTCATTCGTCGAAACACAATATTTGAACGTGCTCGGTTTAACATGCGGAGACAGGAGGAGGGGGAGTCGGTGGATAAATTCATAACCTCACATTACACACTTGCAGAACATTGCAATTATAGAGCTTTGAAAAATGAGTTAATCCGGGACCGAATCGTTGTTGGACTTAGGGACGCTAAAATTTCGGAGAAATTGGAGTTAGACGCAGATTTAACACTTGAAACGGCTGTAAACTAGGCCAGACAAAGGGAAGCAGTTCACCAGCAACAATCCATTGTTAGAAGTCAAATAATAGCAGATAACAAACTTTACTCAGTGAAATACAAACATAGACGTGGCCAAAATTCGCAGAGGACACAGATCAGAGACAATGTGAAACCAAATAGCAGGGAAAAGCCGAAGTGTACCCGATGCGGAGCTGTTCAGGCGCACGATCGGAATAATTGCCAAGCCAGGAACTCGAAATGACGAGGTTGTGGCATGAAAGGTCATTGGGTTCGTTTTTGTTTATCGAAGAAAGTTCACGAGGTCGACGATCGAGACGAGGTTTCCGACGTGTACCTTGGGACAGACGAATCTGGAGCGTACCTTAGGACAATCGAATCACGTGACAGTAGTGATGATAGTGATGATAGTGCTTCACTGGGGTCAGTGAATTCAGGAAGTGAACCATTGACTATCAATCTCAAGGTAGGAACAGTTTATATCAGATTCAAAATCGATACGGGTGCCGATGGTACTGTCATTTCTGACAAAACATATTTAAAACTAGGCAAGTTACCTTTAGATAAATGTTCTAAACGGTTGTATGGTCCGGGTAATGTACCATTTGATGCCATGGGTTCATTTTCGGCGGTCGAGCGTATCTATGTAGCTAAGGGTCTCGACAGATGCCTATTAGGCCGATCGGCTATATCCAAGCTGAATTTGCTTGAGATAAAATGTCAGAACTCTAGCGTTAGCAAAGTTATTTCAGTAGAAACGGTTTGAGAAAGGTACCCTAACCTGTTTAAAGTACTAGGCATGATGAGTGGTGAATATCACATCACACTCAAGGATGGTGCAAAACGTATGCCCTTTCAGTACCACGCAGAGTTCCTATTCCTTTGCTGACAATAGTCCGTCAGAAACTTGATAATATGGAAAAGAACGGTATTATCTCACGTCTTGATCAACAGTCAGACTGGTGCGCTGGTTTGGGAGGAAGCCGGAAAAAATCCGTACTTGCGTTGACCTTACACATCTCAATGAGAACGTAAAACGTGAATATTTTCCGTTACCTGCAATTGATCAAAAGTTGGTTCTTCTATCTGGTGCAAAATACGCTAGTAAAATTGATCTCAATGTTGGCTTTTGGCAGCTTTTGCTATCAAATCGCTCTAAAATGCTCACTCCATTCATAACGCCCTTTGTACGTTACGTTTTTAACCGTCTGCCTATGGGCCGTACCAGCTCGAGCGAGTATTTTTAGGAGCGAATGGGGCACTTTTTGGAAGGCATAGACGGCGTAATATGCCAGACAGATGACGTTCTCGTGTTCGGATGCACATAGACAGAGCATGACGAAAGGTTATATACAGGTCTTTCACGACTGCATGACGTAAACTTGACTATAAATCCGTCAAAGTGTGAGTTCAATAAAACGTCTATTTAATCCGTGGGCCATATCGTAGGATCTAGCGGGATTGCCGCAGACCCAGAGACGGTGAAAGGCATCACAGACATGAAAACCCCTACCGACGTGTATGGCGTTCTTAGGTTTCTTGGGATAGGAAATCAGCTGCAAAAAATTTACTCCTTTGCTGGCTGAAAACTCAAAACCAATTAGAGATCTGTTAAGCAGCAAAAATCAGTTCTACTGGGGTCCAGATCAGCAAAACTCTTTTGATTTAATCAAGCAGTTACTCACAAGTACACCAGTACTTGCCCTCTATGACCCTAATCGTATAATTGTCTTGAAAAATGACGCGAGTTGTTACGGACTAGGCTGCGCGTTGTTTCAAAAACAATACAATGGGGATATGAAACTCGTTACTTTCGCATCAAGAGCCCTGTCACCTACAGAGCTGCTCTACTCCACCATAGGAAAACAGGCTTTAGCGATTACATTCGGCTGTGAGAAAAACCGAGATCTTTGATCTGAAAAACCTTTCACATCGAAACTGATATTTAGCCACCCATTCATTGTTGGGAGGTCGTAAAGACCTTAATGGTTTGCCATTACGAATGATGAAATTCAGAATGAGGTTAATGCCCTTTTCGTATACAATTTCCCATGTAGGCGGAAAAACACACTTCCCGACATGCTTAGCAGCATGTGATTCATTCATTAACAGGGGAGGAACAAAAGCATTCATTAGGTACGGAAAGTTATGTTGACATGGTTATCAGCCATTTGCCAGCTTCGGATCTTAGGCTTCAAGAGATAAGGGAGAAACAAAAACAGGACCTAATTTGTCAAACATTATCAAGTTACAGTTTTAATGGTTGGCCTAAGAAAAAACAAAATGCAACAAAGATTGCGCAAGTGTATTGGCCTTTTCGAGGCGAGATAACGATAAATAGCTGCTTGTTAATGAAAGGTGATATAAGCATTATTCCTGCAGGAATGAAAATAGATATACTGTCCAACATTCATGGAGCTCATCAAGGCATTACCAAGTGCAAGCTGAGAGCAAAAGATTCCGTTTGGTAGTTGGGCATCAATGATGATATAGAAAAACTTATTAAAGCTTGCGACACATGTGCAAAGCCGCAAAATGATAATTCTGAGCCGATGATAAGCACGGAGTTCGATGATCGTTCTTGGAAACATCTAGGGTCTGACCTACTCTTTTGGAAAAGTCACACGTAACTGTTAGTGTTGTGTTACTACTCAAGATTCAAAGAGTGGGCAAAATTAAATTCTGCAACATCAGAAGATGAAATCAATCATCTTAAGTTGATGTTTAGCCGTTTTGGCGTATGCGACGTATTGACAAGTGATAATGGACCTTGTGATGCAAGCGAGTCGTTTGCGAAGTTCATTAACGAATACAGCATAAAGCACTTGACTTCAAGTCAAATTTGTCCATTGGGTAATACGGATGCAGAGCGCACCGTGCAAACATGCAAACGGTTGCTTGGCAAAGCAGACGATCCGTACATTGCACTGATCCATTATCGTGCGACACCATTACGTAACCGCTACTGTCCCAGTCAGCTTCTTTATGGGAGGCAAATAAAAACGGCCTTCCGCAACTTCCAGGAAAGGATAAAAAGTAGAAGTAAAACAAAGATCAGGAATTGATACAATTAACTTACTCCACCCATAAAAGACACCAAAGGGAAAGAAATACAAACATTAAGCGACCAGACCACAATGGAAACCTAAACAAAGGAAGGCCATAAGGACAGTTACTTTCCCACAAAATGGCCATATGGCCATCCAAAATTAAAAAGACACAAGTGATACACACAGTAAGTAACAAACAACAACATAAATAAATCGCCACAGAAGAGCCGCCTTGGAACGGTCAGTGGAAACGAATTCCACTGGGGGGCTGAAATCGATTTTGCGTGGCCACAATCCTCGCCCTTACTTCCGTCGCGATTTAGACAAATAATTTGTTCAGTCCGCATGAAGGCCTCCTAACTCATCAGTGCAACATCTCCGTGAACACAAAAATCATAGAACCACAGAGGTGAGACAACGGTGAGGACTCGACAGCAAGAAACCACTGAAATGCTGGAGCAAAAGAAAACCAACAGTTAGACTCCGATGAGCCCGACCAGAGACAGAGCATCAGGCACCAACCAACATTATCTCTCTAATTTTCAATAAGCCTTTACGTTGGAGCCGTCATAGAATCTGAGGCCTGACCCACCGGCGTGCAATTAAAGAGGGAAGCAAAGTTGCCAACCGTGATTGGGTTAACTACCATGCATGCAGTCTGTCGTATAATATCCATGTTGTACCCAATCTTTTTATATCGAAGAATGATTTTACGAAATTGGGTGCTGAAGTCATTGCGGTTATATATTTTTCTGAATTTATATACTAAGTCACCATAAAATTCGGGTTCCGATAGACCTAGTTGCAGAAGAGATTTAAGTCCAATATTGAATTTTGAAATTAAATCAGAATGGCGTCTATAAAATTTTGAAAAGGCTTTGCGTAGTTTATGGTACCGATAACCCTGATTAAGGAGTTTAGCCGTTAATAATTTATTACGAGTGTTGAAGTCAGTTACATGACTACACACTCTAGCAAATCAAATTAATTGCGAAATATAAACGCCATAGGATGGCGCACGAGGAACATCACCATCCAAAAAAGGAAAATTTACAATCTCAAAATCAAAGTCATCGCGTTTATCATAAATTTTGCACGAAACAAATCCATCTACAATAGATAGATGTAAATCCAAAAACGGGGCCTCGGTATCAGAAGAATTTGCACAAAAACATAAACCGACACAGGTTCAACAAAATGTTCCAAAACAAAGTATGACACGAAAAAACGGGCGCGAACATTTCCTTTGCTTCAGGACGGCGATAGCGTTCACGTCAAAAACTTCAACGCCGACGGCAGAGTAACAGAAGCTGCGGATCGTCCGCGATCCTATGTTGTTGAGACACCGCGCGGTATCACTTCATGCAACAGGAGGCATTTAGTTAAATTATATAAACATGTCGAATTAAATAACCCAGCTGACTTTCAGCCGATGGTACATGTGCCCGCAGACCAACCACAACATGCAATCGAAGAAACAGAAAATTCGAATTATTTATTACACAAAGAATCTGATACACCCTTGTCCTACAATGCTGAGCAGAATAAAACACATTATCTCAACAAGCTGACGCCAAGCACTACATTACTCGTTCAGGCAGAATCTCTAAACTGCCCCAGAGATAAGAATATTGAAATAATTGGGCAACAATACAATTAGTGTCGTTGGTATATCAGTGAACAGACTATATTAAGATTAACAGACATGTAATTTATGAGCTCGGCTCAAATGAAAGTAACACCCAGTGAACAATGATTCTTATAATACAGTGCCTGTGACGTTTCATGAATGTTCTGATAAACAGTTTTGGCATACTTCAAACTCTCATACAAGAAAAACGCCAAATGGCATTATGGACGTTTTTTTTTTTTTTTTTTTTTTTTTAAATGTTAACCAAAAGGTAATAAACAGGGACGCGGACGCCTGGCCGCCAGCCCGCCCGCCCGCCCGCCCGCCCGGCTGCCCGCCCGTATGGACATCGCTATTCTAAAGGACGGAACTTTTCCTCGAAAAACCCGCCCAAAAATTGACTTTACAAGGAAGTTGTTGTATATCCGGTAAGCTAGGAAACATGATACGCATTTGATAATACTCGTAAGCTGCAGTATAAATATACCTTGAAAACCTTGCAGGGTGCTTTCTTTCTTTAACGTTCTCTCTGATAGCATATACTCATATTATCATAGAATATAGAAATAAATAGCATTAGTGTTAACGTATTGACTTCTTGATACATCCTGATAAAACACGATACCTCCAGGGGTCGGCAACATTCTTTTGTGAAGATTGATCATGAAATCGATTCTACCGTCATTCTCCTCCTTCCCCTGATTCAAGAAGGGTAGTTGTCAGTTTCTTGCGAAAGAAATTGCACTGTACTGGTTAACCGCTTACGTATAAGCCCGCCCAGGAAAAGTGTGCATAGGTAAACTGATTGGCTCAAAAATTACCTAAAATAGTGTTGACATGGTCGTTAAACTCCAATACAAACAAACAAAGAGGCTGTGATTTACTCCCCTTTTCCCTTACCTTCTCTATGATTCTCCAAACTTCTTTCATGTCTCGCTTGGTTTCTCAATTTCCTCTGAGTTACTGAAAGTAAAGATAATGATAATACTCACATTTTCAGTTCACTTACAGAAAACCGCTGTAGTTTACTATCGGGGTAAATTGTTATTCACACCTCAAAAATTCTACTTCGTCATCATTCTGAACATTTGGAGCGATTTGATTGTTTGAAATAAAAGTTTTATACTTCAATAAATTCCATCAGCAAGAATCTCTGATCTGTTTCACATAGTGACAGGTAGTAGTATAACGTGATGTCAAATAGCACGTTTACAAATCACGTGTTACGTCATTGTATATAAATGATGTCAACATGAATCGACTACAAAAACGTTAATGTCAAAAGATAAATAAACTGTGTTTACAGACTTGACGTTTTGTTCGCTCAGGTTTCTTTCGAAGATGGCAGATTCTAATTGAATAATCATTCCGCCGTGACAGTTGCTTATTTTCATTCTTATTGGCGGAGTCTATCTGTTGGTTTTCTTTTGCTCCAGCAATTCTGTTGTTGTATGCTGTCGAGTCCTCAACCTTGTTTCATCCTGAAGTTTTTTTTATTTGTATGTTCTCGGAGATGTTACACTGATGAGTTAGGAAGCCTTCTTGCGGACTAAACATAATTAGTGTATACCGCGACAGAGGTAAGGGCGAGGATTATGGCCATGTAAAATCGATTTAAGACCCCCAGTGGAATTCCTTCCACTGACCGTTCCAAGGTGGTTCTTCTGTGGCGGTTTATTTTTGTTGTTGTTTGTTACTTACTGTGTGTAGCACTTGTGTCTTTTTATTTTGGATGGTCATTTGGTCATTGTGTGGGAAAATAACTGTCCTTATGGACTTCCTTTGTTTAGGTTTCCATTATGGTCTGGTCGCTTCATGTTTGTGTTTCTTTCCCTTTGGTGTCTTTGATGGGTGGAGTAAGTTAATTGCATCGATTCTTGATCTTTGTTTTAATTCTACGTAGGCTTCGGAAATAAGTCATAAAAATTACCAATTTCGTGGCATTTTAAAAATTTCGATTACATAGTTGGAATTGTAAAGAAAGAATCGATTTTATCACTGTTAAAATCCGGCTAATCACAACCAAACGTAGCATGCAGTTTAAGAGTGATTCGCTGGAGTTTACACGTCAATACAAGATGGCCAATTTGGCCCTATATCGCTCACCTGTGTACCAGATAATCATTAATGATGTTTTAAGAATGCCCATCGCGGCTTGAAGAAATAGACTGGGTTACATGGTACTTCTATGCAGAACCGGAACCGACCACAGAGGAGTACTGGTAAACAGTTTCTACACCTGCCCAGGAAAAGTGGTGCCAGTTGGACGGTCCATGCATAATGACCCTATTGGTTTCATTGGGTGGAAAGGGCTTAAGATATAATTTCATCTCGATGTCGGGCAAAAGCCCCACAAAACTAGAAGCAATGTCGCCAAAATGACCTACACTGTGTTGACAGGGATGTTAAACCTCAAATCAATAAACAAGTGCAGGTAACTCCAAAGTTGTTTGTCTCAGCAGCCGAAATTCGAACTCTATGTAGACTGTATTTCCATTCTGGTTATCTGCAAGTTTGATGAAGATCAGATCAGAAATGGCGGAAAAAAGTTGGTAACGTCGTTTTTTCATTGCAAGTCTATGGGAAAATTGTTCGCGCTCTAAGGGCTGTAACTGCAAAACCCAATGTCGGATTCAAGCCAAATTCAAACTCATCTGAGGTTTTATGTTTGTTCTCGTTTACGGAAAGTTTCAAAAAGATCAGATTAGAAACGGCTGAGAAAAGGTGCAGACACTATTTTTCACTAATATTTATGCTCAAGCGCAGGAAATTCGAAAGCCCTTTGTCCCATGCGGCCCAAATTCGAATTAAACATATACTGTAAGCTTCTTCTGGTTATTTGGAAGTTTGATTAAGGTCAGGTTAGAAATAGCCAAGCAAAGTTGGAGACATCGTTTTCCCATTGTAAGTCTATGGGAAAATTTTTCACGCTCAAGGGGGCGTAACTGGAAATCCGGTGATCAGATTCAAGCCAAAATCGAACTCATTAGAGATTTTATGCTTATCCTCGTTTACCAAAAGTAACAAAAGATCAGGTCAAAAACGTTTGCGGAAAGCTGGATACACCATTTTTCGCTACTATTTATGCTCAGAAGTCATTTGACCTGCGTGGCCCGAATTCAAACTCAACATAGACTGTATGCCCCTCCTGGTTATCTGCAACTTTGATAAAGTTCTGATTTGAAATGGTCGAGAAAAGCCGGAGACGTCGTTTTCCTATTGTAAGTCTATGGGAAAATCTTTCACAATCAAGGAGATGTAACTGGAAAACCACTGGTCAGATTCAAGTCAACTTCGAACTCGCTCGAGATTTCATGCTTGTCCTCTTTACCAAAGGTTACAAAATGATCCAATCAAAAACGGCTGCGAAAAGCTGGAGACACCATTTTTCACTTACATTTATTCGCAAGGGCAGGAAGCTCAGAAGCTGTTTGTCCCGTGCAGCCCAAATTTGAACTCAACATAGACTGCAAGCCCCCCTGGTTATCTGCAAGTTTGATGAAGATCGGATCAGAAATGGTGGAGAAAATGTGGAGACGTCGTTTTCCCCATAATAAGTCTATGGGAAATTTTTTTCACGCTCAAGGGGATGTAAATGAAAAATACGCTCGTCACATTCCACACAAATTCGAACTTGTCCAAGATTTTATGCTTGTTCTCGTTTATGAAAAAGTTACAAAAAGATCAGATTATAAACGGGCCGGCTGAGAAAACCTGGAGACATCATTTTTCACTTATAGTTATGCTCAAAGGCAGGTAACTCTAAAGCTGTTTGTCCCATGCATCCCAAATATGTACTCGACGTAGACTGTCAGCCCCTCCTGGTTATCTGCAAGTTTGATGAAGATCGGATCAGAAATGGCTGAGAAAAAGTGGAGACGTCGTTTTCCACATTATACGTCTATGGGAAAATTTTTTACACTCAAGGGGATGTAACTGGAAAACCGCTGGTAAGATTCAAACCAAATTCGAACTCGTCCGAGATTTTTGCTTGTCTTCTTTTATGAAATGTTACAAAAAGATCAGATTATAAACGGCTGAGAAAAGCCGGAGACACCATTTTTCGCTTATATTTATGCTCAAGGGCAGGTAACTCCAAAGATGTTTGTCCCATGCAGCCCAAATTCGATCTCGACGTAGACTGTAAGCCCCTCTTGGTTATCTGCAAATTTGATGAAAATCGGATCAGAAATGGCCGAGAAAAATGGGAGACATCGTTTTCCCCATTATAGGTGTATGGAACCTTTTTGTTTCCATGGCAACCAGAATTCCAATCTGATCAGCCCAAAAATCTTATGGAGCCTTTCCTCCTACCAGATGATGCTTCTCATGACATTTAATCAAAATTTGCTGTGGGGTATTAGAGATATACTTATTTTAAATTGTTAATGGACGCACGGAATCACAGACGCACGCACGCACGACGGACGACGGACAAAATGTGATCACAAAAGCTCAGGTGAGCTAAAAATCCACAAAAATGAAATTCATTCTTAATCGCGACGGAAGTAAGGGCGAGAATTGTGACCACGTAAAATCAATTTAAGTCCCCCCCCCCAGTGGAATACGTTTCCGCTGACCATTCCAAGGCGGTTCTTCTGTCGCGGTTTATTTTTATTGTGGTTTGTCTTTAGGTGCTTGTGTCGCTTGTGTTATTTTAATTTGGATAGCCTATTGGCCATTTTGTGGGAAAGTAACTCTCCTTTTGGCTTTCCGTTGTTGGTGTTTCCATTAGGGTCTGTTGTTTCATTTTTGTGTGTCTTTCCCTTTGGTGTCTCTGGTGGGAGCTGTGGGTTGATTGTATCGATTCCTGATCATTGCCTCTACTTCTGATTTGTGGGTAATGAGGACCGCCATAAAACCTCGGACAAGTTTGAATATGGGGCAGATCAGATTGTTCGCGTGAAAGTTACCCCATAGACTTATAACGGGGAATATGTTGTCCGGGCGATAGGTGCTTTATTTTTTTATTTGAACCTCAATATACTTGTAGGTAATAATGTCAGCCGTAAAATCCTGGACGAGTTTTAGTACGGGGCAGATCAAATTTTTCATGTGAGAGTCACTTGCCCTTTCGTCCCCATTGGCGTATTATTGGGAAAACGTTGTCCGGACGGTAACCCTATTGTTTTTTTTTTATCCTAAACTGTCCCTTTCTGCTGAAAACCAGTCTGAAATCATCGAAGCTTTAAGCTCCACTTCTAGATATTTTGGATGGTTTATTAAATATTGATAATACCTATTTCGATGGTATGATCAGTCAAATTTTACCCCTAGAACTTCGGTTAAATAAAGCAAAGTCTTCTGATACCGAGGCTTCGTTTTTGGATTTACATCTATCTATTGTAGATGGGTTTGTTTCGTGCAAAATTTATGATAAACGCGATGATTTTTATTTTGAGATTGTAAATTTGTCTTTTTGGATGGTGATGTTCCTCGTGCGCCATCCTATGGCGTTTATATTTCGCAAGTAATTTGATTTGCCAGAGTCTGTAGTCATGTAACGGATTTCAATACTCGTAATAGATTGTTAACGGCTAAACTTCTAAATCAGGGTTATCGTTAACATAAACTACGCAAAGCCTTTTCAAAATTTTATAGACGTCATTCTGATTTAATTTCAAAATTCAATATTGGACTTAAATCTCTTCTGCAACAAGGTCTATCGAACCCGAATTTTATGGTGACTTAGTATATAAATTCAGACAAAATATATGACCGCAATTATTTCAGCACCCAATTTCGTAAAATCATTCTTCGGTATAACAAGATTGAATACAACATAAATGTTATACGACAGACTGCATGCATGGTAGTTAACCCAATCACGGTTGAAAACTTTGCTTCCCTCTTTAATTGCACGCCGGTGGGTCAGGTCTCAGATTCTATGACGGCTCCAGCGTAAAGGCTTATTGAGAGTCAGAGAGGTCTAATTCAAGGTAGTGTTGGTCGGTGCCTGATGCTCTATCTCTGGTCGGGCCTATCGGAGTCAAACTGTTGGTTTTCTTTTGCTCCAGCATTTCGGTGGTTTCTTGCTTGTGAGTCCTCACCGTTGTTTCATCTCTGTGGTTGTTTGAGTATTTGTGTTCACGGAGATTATGCGCTGTTGAGTAAGAGGGCCTTCATGCGAACTGAACAAATTATTTGTCTAAATCGCGACGAAAGTAAGGGCGAGGATTGTGGCCACGTAAAATCGATTTAACCCCCCCCCCCCAGTGGAATTCGTTTCCGCTGACCGTTCCAATGCGGTTCTTCTGTCGCAATTTATTTTTGTTATGGTTTGTCTTTGGTGTTTGTGTCGCTTATAATATTTTATTTTGGATAGCCTATTGGCCATTTTGTGGGGAAGTAACTGTCTTTTTGGCTTTCCGCTACTGATGTTTCCATTAGGACTGATTTAACGTCACAACAGCTGGTGTCTGGGAATGTGTGGCGGCCGAAAAACGTCTCCCTTTATATTTTCTTGTGCTTTGGGATCAGTGATTCCATTGTGGAATTATGAAAATATTTGAGGGTCACTGATGAGGCCTAAATGGACGAAACTAGCTAGTCTGAATGAAAACATGTACACTCCATATTTACCAGTTCTTTTGTGAATTCCCTGCTTCCAAAGGATATCACTTTCCAGAACATATAATAATTGTGGAAATGTAGTCCGGGCAGTAGCGACTCAATTTTTGATCTGATCCTCATTAAACATGTAGGTAATGCGTAATAGACGAGTTTGAATTTGGGCCAGATCGGAGTATTCACATGAGTTACTTGCCCATGACGAAAATGTTATCTGGGCGGTAGCAACTTTATTTTTGATCTGATCCTCAAGTTGCTAATGAAGACAGCCATAAAATCTTTGACGAGTTCACATTCGGGGCAGATCGGCGAATTCACATGAGAGTTTCTTGCCCTTTCCTCAAATGGGGAAAATAATGTCCTGGCGATAGCGACCTTATTTTTTGATCGGATCCTCATCAAACTTGTAGGTAATGAGGACAGCCATACACTCATGGACAGGTTCAATTTTTTGACAGATGGGATAATTCACATGAGAGTCACTTGCCCTTCCGTCCCCCACAGACATATAAAGGGGTACATTTTGTCCGGGCGACTTTGTTTTTGTCTGATCCGCATTAAACTTGTAGGTAATAGGATATGAGTGTTGACGGCTATAATTTCTTTACAAAACAAGCTATTTAATAGAGAATTTTAACACGCCTATGTAAGTTATTGCATTGTTTTCTGCAGTTAATCAATTTCAGATGAAAATGTGGCATTCTTTCTTATTTCTACTCTGAACACAGATTGCACTGGTTCTCATCAGAGCGGCCGAAACGTAGCGGTTCCATCGAGTGCCTAATGTCTCAGACTAAGAGCAGAAATACGAAAATAATGCCTACTCTAGTAAACCCCACTTTTCCAGTATATGGTTGGGTTTACAGGTTTTGTTTGCATTGCATAGTCTTGTCAATGTTGAGGTAAAACCATCAGTCATATGGGCGCAAACGCGAATACATATGCATTGTCCCAATTAGCTATTACCCTGTACATTAAAATGAAATCTTGTAAAATACAAACTTTGAACATCTGCATATGACCTTCGATGATGACCCACTTATTATTGGATATATCTTCATCAGATACTATATACTGGATATAGCATTGTGACGTAGTAAGAACTCACACGATTTGGAATGTCACCCATAATAATTGATGACATGTGAATAATCAACGTATTTTGAAAAATAAACATATTTTGCCAAATATGTACTTAAATTACCTCTTTCTATCTATTTGGTCTGCTTAGATAGAGGTAGTATGCAAATACCAGTATTTTCACATGTTATTGTATTTTTGCAATCATTTGACCTTAAGCCTAATTCTGAGGCTCAGGGGCATTTTCAGAAGTGCCATCCAGCCCAATCACTTTTGCAACACAGAAAAGAACACAATAAGCATTGATGCCATACTCTACTAAATATTGCCATCAGAATTATTTTTTGTGGTTAGGATGGACAACTATATGGCATTTTATTAAGTGGAGGGACGGCGCATGGCATCAGCACCTTGCACCCAGCACAAAGGCCCTAGGTTAGTGTGACTCCCATAAGGAACTAGAGCTATCACTAAAGGTGATGAATACCCCCACAAAAACTGCCTTGATAGTACAACAGCGGCATTTTGCAATTTTTTCACTTGAAAGGGGCCATAACTATGTCGAAAATTGACGAATTGTAGTGGAAATCGAACTTGACCTGTATTTTATGATGTTACATCAGTGTACCAAAAATTATAAAAATCGGTGAAACGCTATTTGTGTTATCGTCTGGAAACCAAGTCAACAGACCGACCGACCGACTGACAAGCTCACTCCTATATACCCCCCCCCACGCCAAATTTTATTTGTGGGGGTATAACAAGAAAACATATGGTTTAGGGTGCGGGTCTTAATAGCATATGAGCTATATGGATTTTAATGAAGTGGAGGGGTGGGGCATGACCCAGAACACTACCAAGGACACCCCTGTAACCAACATGTTGGTTTCACTGAATGCATCTCATCAAAAGGAACATGGTTTGGGGGTGGGGTTCTGAACAGTTTTTCAGATAGTTGACCTTTTGGAGAGAGCAATAATAGACCTAGCCTAGGCTCAATCCTTGTCTCATTCACCAAACTGTTATATGTTCAGCGATATTATGTAAATAAGATTATGATGACAAAAATTCTGAAAAAATAAATAAATAAATAAATAGGAAATATTAATTTGGTTTAGGGGTGAGGCTCTGAACAGTTTTTCAGATATCTGACCTTTTGTGAAGTGTAGGGGAAGGGCATGGCCTGGCGAACCCCAGTAGACCCTGAGAATGGTATTATTGCATGTGCCTTATCATAAGGAACAAGAGTATATAATTGTCATTTTATGACCTTTCATATATATTTAATGCCAACCGTTTGTATAAGACGGTTTGATTGAAAACGAAAGCAGATCATTGGAGTGTTAAAACTGGTACTATCTCGCTTTGACTCACGATATTCCAATATAACTTGAGACAAATTGTACTCTATGTTCAAAATAACATGTTTATAATCAACAAAAATACAATAATATTTGGGAAAATTTGTCTTTGTACACAGAAGCACTAATAACCAAAACACCATGCATCCCTGGAATTAGGTCACAAGAATTTGCGTATGTGAAGGCTGATCAGCGTCTCTGCTGGGATTATTGCAAGTTGTGTCATTTGCTGGCTCAAAATGATTACATACCCGTGCAACATATAGCCTAATTCACATCTCCACAATGGCTACTTTTCCGATGAAAATCAGATTCATACTGCAAACATCGGATGCGGGTGCTCTTCTAACGAGTACCCACAATCTATGCTTTTGATCAGAAATAAGAAAATAATGTATACCCTGTAAACTCAAATTTTACTATATTGAAGTGGGGTTTGAGGGCCTCAAAATTATATAGATGGGTTTTCGTGATCCCAAAGACAAACCTCCCTGGAAAAAAAGGATTTGACATCTCATGCAAATTGTCTCTTTTGTAGGCAATTTCCATGAGATGTCAAGTTCTGTCCCGGAAAACCTTGTATATCTCAAAGGGTATTGGCATTATGACCATCACACGGTTATATTGTCAGGGGAGATAATTAAAAAACCAGGGCACCCAGAGTCGTGGTCCTTGCACGTTACAAGCCTGCTTAACCTCATGCACAACTGTACCAAGTACAATCAATATATCTGAAAGAGTATTGGAGATACGACTATCACAATGTAATGGTTTTGTTATTGGAAATGGAGATAACTCAAACACCATGGCACCCAGAGCTTTGGTTCTTGTTCAAGACACGTCGTCTCGGCCTTCTGGACAACTGTGCCAGTAACAGCAATATATCGTAAAGGTAATTGGAGTTATGGCCGGCACAAGGTAGTAACTTTATTTTAATGGAAGTGAAGATAACTAAAAGAACATGGCAACCCGAGTTGTGATTCTTGTGCCTGACACACCGTCTCATCCTTGAGAACATTTGTGCCAGGTACCATCAATATATCTCAAAGGGTATTGGAGTTATGGCCATCACAAGTAGTCTTTCAATTTTAGTAAAAGGGGAGATAACTAAAAAAGTATGGCAGCCAAAGTTCTGGTTCTTGCGCATGACACGCCGTCTCAAACTTGAGAACAATTGTTCCAAGAACCATCAATGGATCTCAAAGGGTATACGAGTTATGGCCATCTTAAAGAGGGACCCCATTCTTCCAGAGTGAATATCAGACAGACACATAAATTACTCTCTGAACTGTCTGCACACCTCCCATGAGACACATTTATTGCCCTGCTGGCCATCATTTACCTGCCAATGCCTGAGTTGTAAAATCAACTCCAGCACTGGTGATATCTTCTAGATTTTCAGAAAGTCAAAGGGGAACTTGAATACCATTTTTCCAATAGCTCTCTATAGCTACTGTTTTCTTAGTGCAATGTCATTCCGTGATAATCATATGAGTATGTGTTACACACACACACGCACATGCATGCAGAGAGTGAGAGAGTCTAGTAATTAAAAAAATAGAAACTAGAGGCAATATACAATCTAATCAGCAACAAATAAGGGTGCTCAAAGAACAAGGGTGCTGAGCAGACTGCACGGATGTTCAGGTTGATCTTCAACGTTTTTGGCGTTGAAACCACAAAAGCCTTTTTATATTTATGTTATTATTCTATCACCTGTGTCACATAGTGCATTCTAGTACTGGTGAAAATCTTTTCAAACATAAATTGTAAGCGCTCTTTAAAACTGCCTAAATGAGGCGGTTGTCATGGGTACCCACAATCTAGGATTCCAAAAACACCAGTTATGGTCCTTCGTAAATTTGGGCATAGGTACATTGTATGATACTTCAGAATATCGTCGGCAATATAACTCGAAAAGTATCAAAGCAAAGCCTTGAAAGTTGATGAATGGACTGGCAGTGATGGGTAGACGTTACGCAACACATCCGTGCTACATAGTAAATTTTTCACATCTCCAAAATGGTTACTTTTCAGATGAAAATCCATGATATTTTTCTTATTTACACTGCAAACATAGGTTATGGGTGCTCGTTAGAACCGCCTCATCGAGACAGTTCTAACGGGTACCAACAACCTTTATCTTGGAGTAAAAAATATGCAAAATAATGTTTACCCCCGTAAACCCTAGTATTCTCTGTACAAAGTGGGGTGTAAGGGAGTAATCATTTCAGGGACTTGTTCACGTGATGTAAACTGATCAACTTGTAAATTTTTGACCAACTTAACTTTTTTTTTGTGTGTTATTTTCTTGAGGTATGGCCATATGAAAATTTTATCACTTTAGCCATATGAAGTATTACCTTTTCGTCGAGAAGCAAGCAGTGTTGGGGGCATAGTGTTTCATAAACACCATCTCTAGTTTCTCTTATTTCGACCCGAGGTGTGCATAAACCGGAGTATTCGGAGAAAAACCACCTGACCTTCCATTGCAGAACTTGGCGTCTCAAATGTGACCTGAGTCAAGCTCGGAACCGATTGTCTGGGCTCTTATCCACTAGGCCACGGAGGCCTTAATCTATGATTTGGAGCAAAGGTAAGATTATTTACTTATACCCCTGTAATATCAGTTTATCTTATAAAGTTTGGTATACAATGATGTAAAAGGGACAATATAGATAGGCTCAGTCGATATAAACAATAAAGAACCATTACATAGTCATTGTGCACAATATTTTTCATTGTGATAACCAGTATGTGTAATGAATAGCCCACAAATTAGAAAAAGTCGGGTGTTCAGAAGTATACAGTATTTTCTTCTTATTTTTGCTCCAAGATATAAGTTGTGTGTACTCGTTGGAACCGCCTCAATGAGGCAGTTCTAAGGAGCACCCATAACCTATGTTTTGAGTATAAATAAGAAAAATATCACAAATATTAACCAGAAAAGTAACCATTTTGGAGATATGACAAAAAACTTGCACTATGCACAAGGGTGTGTTATCGTAAAGTACAAGTGTGACCCATATAGGGAATGTCGGAGGTATGGGGATACAATGCACTCAGTTGCACTGAGCTCCCATTTATCATCTCTGAAATCACCCTAATCATTAGGTCCCTCACCGCTATGGTTCGAGTCTTGCTAGGGTCACATGTGAACAGTCAAGTTCTGCATCGGAGGTCAGGTGTTTTTTCTCCAGGTACTCCGGTTTTCACTCTCCTCTGATTAACGATCTGCTCGATATAAGTAAAATAATCTTGAAAGGGCCTTGCAAACAAAACAAATAATAAACCAACCAAAACAGAATAAATCACCCTAAAATTTAACCATAGTGACTTAACCGCAGCGTACTGGGTCCAAAAGATGTTGGGTAATGTCAAAGAAACCAGGTCCTTATACTGCTCCTCGTGGATCTCGTTCTGAATTGTTTACCAAGACATGTATGTCAAAAATATTTTGAGAAGGCTCTTTCGATTTATGCCATTGGCATCAGTTACAGCTTTACCTGCAAATACTGCAACCAGCAAACTGATAAGTCTTAGAGCTGACCGGTATAACTCATCAACAGGCAATAAAAGTCAGATTAATGGATATTTCTGTGGAGTAACTGATTAAGCATTTAGATAGCTGAGGTCGGTCTTTA
The DNA here is from genome assembly GCA_963580285.1 of Lucinisca nassula. Classification (NCBI taxonomy): domain Eukaryota; kingdom Metazoa; phylum Mollusca; class Bivalvia; order Lucinida; family Lucinidae; genus Lucinisca; species Lucinisca nassula. Next base: position 33,819,148 of record OY757019.1, read on the forward strand.
AGGTTGCATCTACGGATGGTCGGACGAACGGACAGACGCCAGGCTGGTCGCTATATCCCCCCTAACCTATTCGGTCAGGGGATGAGTTGATATTTGGCAGACACATGCCTAGATAATATACCTATACAATGATGATGATGAAAATACATTTCTCTATCGAATGACCATATTTGGAATAATCCAAATTTAAACCGTCATATCTCCAAAACCCCTATTGATACGAATTTTATTCTACTTTTCAGGATTTTCTAAATACGTTGATTACTTTTAAGTGATAACAGACTGAAAGCCAAATTTTTAAAGGTTACAAATTTGCATTTTCTGGAGTAGGCCTATTTGTCATCTGCTGAATTAGCAGAGAGCGTGGTAAAAGTAATTATACGTACATGGTTTTCTTTGTGCTCGTCTCTGTTTCTTGTTCAAACGTCTTATCGTTTCTGCAAAATAAATTAATCCTTAAGCTGCGGAGAAAATCAGCATCTGAAGATGTCGTCTGCTTATGTCGTCTGTTGAATCTGCTTGCATTTTTTTTTTTAAATATTTTTGCTCACAGGCAAACAGTGTGGACCCAGATCAGACTGCTCCTGTAATCTGATCTGGGTCCATACTGTTTGCAAAACAAATACTTTTAAGGTGACCGGCAGACGGCAAAGCAGATCACAATTGTCGTGATTGGCATTTATGGGTTAAAATACACTGAAAGGACTGGGGCCAGTTGTCCAAAACTAACGACGTCGTTAGTTAACGTATCGTTAAAACTTTAATCATTAAATATGGCAAATATGCTAAATTTTTTGCTGAAAAATGTGAGCAGCCCACCAGGGGCCAGTTGTTCAAAGCATCGTTAGCTTAAATGTTAAGCTAACGATGCTTTGAACAACTGGCCCCTGGTGGTTAGCTTGTCTCTTGATTGCAAGCTGTAAAAAGTCCCGAATGGGAACATACACCTTAAGTTTAATCCTTTTTTCTTATACGCGTACTTTTAAGGTAACTGTTACGAAGCCACAATCCTAGCATCTACAGTCGAACTTCGATGGGTCGAACTCGGTAGGCTCGAACACCACGTTTGGGTCGAACTGACTTTTCAGTCCCGGCAAAATCCCTATTCATTTTAACTAAACATGCCACCCTTGGCTCGAACCACGATAGCTCGAACCCTCGAACTCTAAGCCTGGTCCCTAGAGTGCATTTTCTATGTAAAACCCCACCGATGGCTTGCACTAATTACCTTTTTAAAAATTCCAATTTTATCGATCAAGTCACGCAGGCGCGTGATCAGTATCATAAGAAAGGTATACAACGTGAAAGTACGAAAGGTATACTACGTGGCTTAAATTATGACCGATAAATGTACCGAAGTCACCAAAATCGCCGCAGCTATGAAAAATCATAGTACACGAAGATGGATCTTGCCGAGTTGGACTCCAATGGCTCGAACTACCGATGGCTCGAACTTTTTGCGGCGGTCCCGGCGAGTTCGACCCATCGAAGTTCGTATATCTAGGTCTTCACTGTTAGCCAGTGTCCAGCACATGAACTCAGACTAGTTTTACAGATAATTTAAGATAATAACACTGGGTTTTGGTTTTGGTTATAGAGCACAGTATCATCCTGAGACTCAATTTAATCAGTTACCCCCTATATTAATTGCTTTGTAGCACAATGACCTGATAAAGATATGCTATCTCAGAACAAATGAGCTTTATCAGGTCAATGTAATATTGCACTTTTATGAATAAAACAGTAAATGGAAAAAAATGACAAAAATGTTATTTTACTTGAAAAACAAGAGCACCGCAAGCGGTGCCATGCTCGTCTGTTTTTCCCTGTCAAAGAAAAAAATGTGTATAAAAATTCATGTCAAAGTTAAAAGGTCAAGGTCAATAAGTCTGGTATCAGTTAAAAGGTCTTGTTCCAATGAACACCCATGTGATGTTTGAAGGCTCTGTTACAAATACTATCGGAATGGGAGTAAAAAATGTGTTTACGAAAAAAATCGGGACAGGGGAGAAAAGTCAGCCATAATCAACAATTTAATCATGGCCCTTCGTCAAAATGTAGCTCTTGTCATGGGGAGTATGTACATGCAGTTTCATAAAGGTAGGCCAAATATTTTGGCCCACTTCTTTTCTCCCTTTACATAATTGACATCGCAAAGCAAATTGATTCAGAAATAAGGCTGTTCGCTGATGACTGTGTTTGCAACCGAGAAATAAAAACTTCGGAAGATACAGTTAAACTTCTGTATGATATCGACAAATAGGCTTATCTGGATTTTAAAACCTTTAACGAGACTGTTTTATCATTATGGTGTCATGCTTCAAGTGACAGTACATTTACTGCTTATGAGACTGGCTTACATTCATTTAAGACTTTATTGCTGACGACCAATTTAGTGCACCATATGGATTGCCTACCGAGAATATCTGATGACATTCTGCTTATGTACATTGCTCATTGTTATAAAAATCTAAAGCTGAAGTACAGCACAATAAACTTAATACTTATGTGGAATTTGCTTTGCTTATATACTGACCGGAAATAGAAACTATACACTTTTAAATTGTCTCGCCTGACAAAACAAGTGAATAATTTAATTAAAAATTACTTATTGAGGATTTGACTAACTATACAAATGAATCCTGTAACAATCTAAAGAAAATCTAATGTTCAAAATAAAAGGTTTTGGGGAAAATGTAAAAAAGTGCATTTTTCACAAAATCTGTTTGTAATCGAATTTTGACTTCAATTTTTTCCGTATAGGTAATAAGTTAAAAGCAAGGAATAAAAAAAATAACATAAAATCTAACAATTATCGAGAAACAAACATTTTATTGAAATCTCAAAAACTGCTTTTCTTCAGCGAAATTTTCAAAATAATGTTGCAAGCCAAAAATCGACCCAAAAGTGTCTTCAATCGTTTTAGCATCTTCAACTGTGTCTTAAACATTGATTTAAACAAAATCCGCAATCAGAAATGCCATACTTTTCGCCCACTTCCGGTGGTTTGGTCCAATATTTAAAGGTCGATAACTTTTCAACCATTTTGTAAATTTTCATTTTGTAAACAATATTCCCAACGTTAGGTGATGAGTAATAACTGGTAAAAATGGGAATCACATTCGCGACACAAAATGTTTGACTCAATGGAAACTTGAACAGCAATATTTTAACCCTTGCTTTGAACCTGTGGCTTTACCCGTTAATTCGTAGCTATCATTAAACATTTTATTCGATCAAGCAGACATGCCACTGATGATAATTTATTTAATTGGAATTCCAATTTCAATAAAATGTTTTGCCGGTGACAATTTAAAAATGAGTGTATAGTTTCTATTTCCGGTGAGTATATTTTAAAAAAGCAGGCATTCCAGGCCAATTAGTGCGCACAGACAACTCCACTTTATTACGGATTAATTCTATACTTAATGCCATCAAACGTTTTCAGGGAGAAACTGCAACCACAACAAATTTATTGCATACGATTTGTTCTATTACAGCAACTTTCGTGCATAAGATTTGTTCTGTCTTAAATACAGGCTATTTGACAAAGTAAATGGATTGCTGGTTATAAGCTGCATGTGGAAGTTTTACGCTGTCGAGAATTTACAATGTAGAGAAACAGTTGTGTGATTCAATGGCTAATTTATTCCTTGGAGATGCATGTTTTCTTGACATTCATGTGGAACTAACATTGAAGTCTTCAAAAACAGGTCCGTCCTGAAAACATGCCTATATAATTTTGATCCCATTGAACCCCACTTTAATATAGTAGAACAGGGGTTTACAGGGATAAAGGGGATAGGAGGAATATCACAATTTTTCATCTTAAAACTTTATTTTTTTCTTCGATAATATTTACAACGTATTTGTATAGGTGTGTTTTCGTGATGTTTTAGACATGGAATTACTATTCCTCTTTTTAACAAGAGGACCATGGATGGTCCTGTATCGCTCACCTGAGCCAACAGATTCAAAGTTTCAGGAAGTTCCAGTTGTTACTCGAGGAGTTATGCTGATGCCAAGATCAGAAACAGGCGAAAACAGGATCTTTCTGCAATTGAAGGGACGTTACTCTATGACAGATAGGCTGACCTCGTCAGTTTTCGAATTCATTTGATCTTTTATCCCTGACTTACTTATACATAAGTTTCAAGAAGATTTGATGAAAACAAAAGGGGCTACGTTGATGACAAGGTTACAAATAGGCATTTTCTGCAATAAAAGGGACGTAACTCTATGAAAGATAGGCTGGCCTCAACAGTTTTCGAACTCAACTGAGCTTTTAACCCTGACTTATCAAAAAGATCTGATAAAGACTGAAGGGGCTAAAGTGATGACAAGGTCGAAAATAGGCATTTTCAGCAATTAACGGGGTGCAACACTACAATCAATGGGCCGACCTTGCCAGTTTTCAAACATGTCTGTGCTTTTATCCCTGACTAACTTATGCGTAAGTTTTAAGAAATTCAATAACAAGAAGATCCGAGCTATGGCGAGGACAAGGTCTAAAGCAGGAGATTTCTGCAATCAAAAGGACATAACTCGAAGACAAATATGCTTACCTCATTAGTTTTCGAATTAATCTGAGCTTTTACCCCCAGCTCATTTACATGTTAGTTTCAAGAAGGTCCAATTAAAACTGAAGGGACTACCGTGATTACCCAGTAAGCATTGTCTGAAATCAAGTAGAACATAACTATATGGTAAATAGGCTGACCACAGCTCCCATCAGAGACACCAAAGGAAAAGATACACAAGCATTAAACAACAAATTCTAATGAAAACATCAATACCGGAAAGCCAAAAGAATAGTTACTTTCCCACAAAATGGCCAACTGGCCATACAAAACAAGATAATATTAAGTGATACAAACGCTCAAAGACAAACCAAAACAAAAATAAACCGCGTCAGAGGAACCGCCTTGGAAGGTTCAGTGAAACAAATTCCACTGTGGGGGCCGGCTTAAATTGATTTTGTGTGACAACTATTATCACCCTTACTTCCGTCGTGATTTAGACAAAAAAAACTTTCAGTCCGCATGTAGGTCTCCTAACTCATCAGTGCAACATATCCGTGAACACAGAAAATCAAACAACCACATAGATGAAACAACAATGAGGACTCGACAGCTGAAATGCTGAAGCAAAAGAAAACCAACAGTTAGATTCTGATAACACTGTGATAAATAGGCTGAACACATCAGTTCTTGAACTCATCCAAGCTTTTATCCCAGACTTACATACATGTAAGTTTCAAGAAGATCCGATCAAAACTGAAGAGTCTACAGTGAGGACAAGGTCAAAAGTAGTAATCAAGGACAACGTAAATCTCCGAAATATAGGCCAACCACACCAATGTTTGAACTCAGCCAAGGTTTTATCCCTTACTCGCTTACTTACAAGTTGACTCTACGATAGATAGGCCAACCGCATCAGTTTTCGAAGTCACCCAAGCTTTTATCCCTGCCTTACTTGTTCATAAGTTTCAGGAAGATACAATCAAAACTGAAGGGCTACAGTGCTGACAAGGTCAAAAATAAGCATTTTCAGCAAAGTAGGGGACATAACTTCGTCAGTAATCGACCTTTATCGCTAGGTTTCGAACTCCTCCGAACTTTTAACCCTGACTTACTTGTACATACGTTCCAGGAAGATCCGATCAAAATTGGCGGGGCTACATTAATGACGAGTTCAAAAGTAGACATTTTCAGCAAAGTAGGGCACATAAATCATGAGAAATCGTTTGACAAAATCACAAGGTCACAAAATAGGCATTTTCAGCAGTAAAGGGGACGTAACTCTATGACATATTGGCTAACTTCGTCAGTTTTCGAACTCATCCGATGTTTTATCCCTGACTTACCTGTTTGTAAGTTTTAAGAAGATCCGATCAGCACTGAAGGGGCACAGAAGGGGCTACGGTGATGACAAGTCCAAAAATAAGCATTTTCAGCAAAGTAGGGGACATAACTCCGTAAGTTATCGACCGGCATTGCTAGTTTTTGAACTCATCCGAACTTTTAAACCGGACTTACTTGTACATAAGTTTCAGTGAGATCCGATCGAAATTGGTGGGGCTACGGTGATGAAAAGGTCAAAAATAAGCATTTTCAGCAACGTAGGGGATATAACTCCGTCGGTAATCGACCGGCATTGCTAATTTTCGAAATCATCCGAGCTGTCAACCCTGACTTACTTGTAAATAAGTTTCAGGACGATCCGTTCAAAATTGAAGGGGATATGGTGATGACATTGTCAAAAATAGGCATTTTTAGCAATCAAGAGGACGTTACACTATGATTAATGGGCAGACATTGCCAGTTTTCTAACTCATCCTAGCTTTTATCGCCAGTCTACTTATATATAAGTTTCAGAAAGATCCGATCAAAACTGAAATTGATGACAAGCATTTTCCCGATGTAAATATATGGGACCTTATGGTTGCTATAGCAACCAAAGTATTTGTTAGATTACGATAAAAACCTAATATTACCAATGTCCCGCCAGAGGGGTGTTACAGCTAAGAAATGATTGAGATCAGCTTGCAGGCTGCAGAGATATAATGGTCAAAGGTATGGACGGACGGTCGGACGACGGACGGACACACGGATGGACGACGGACGACGAAGGGACTACCATCCTATAAGCTCCCCTGGAGCCTTCGGCCCAGGTGAGCTTAAACACAGATTGTTCAAATCTGTGTCCATATCTAGCACTCCATACTTATATTGAAAGACGAAATGATAAATTCAAATTACGTCAGAGTTCATCAGGGCCTCTGTTTTCCACTGAGGCTGGTTTACCCTTGACAAGGGCTGTTTTTTGCAACATGTTAAGAATATTCTGGCAATTATCCAAGTTCTCTGGCCATTCGTTCCACATTGCTGCTGCAAATCATACTGTTTCCTCGCGATTAGAGAACCACTTAATAAAGTCAATTGGTAGATGGTCTTCTGGTGGTTACAGAACATATACATGTATAAGTTTCAAGACGATCCCATTAAAACTGAAGGGGGCTATGGTGATGACAAGGTCAAAAATAGGCATTTTCAGCTGTAAAGGGGACGTAATTCTATAATAGATAAGCCAACTCGTCAGTTTTCGAAATCATCCAAGCTTTTATCCCTGACTTACTTGTTTGTAAGTTTCAAGAAGATCCGATCAAAACTGAAGGGGCTATGGTGATGATAAGGTCAAAACTAAACATATATTATCAAAGAAGTGGACATATCTCCCTGACTAATCGACCGACATCGCTAATTTTCGAACTTATCCAAGCTTTTAACCCAAACTTATTTGTAAGTAAGTTTCAGGAAGATCTGATCAAAACTGAACGGGCTACAGTAATGACAAGGTCAAACAACGGCCGACTTGACATGTTTTCAACCTCATCCAAGTTTTTATCCCCAGCCACATTACATATAAGTTTCAGAAAGATCTGATCAAAACTGAAGGGGCTACGGTGATGACAAGGTCAAAAATAGGCATTTTCAGCAATCAAAGGGACGTAACTCTATGATAAAATGGGCGGACTTGGCCAGTTTTGAAATCTCATCCGCGATTTTATCTCCAGCCACATTACATATAAGTTTCAGAAAGATCCTATCAAAACTAAAGAGGCTACTGTGATAACAAAGGTCAAAAATTGGCATTTTCAGCAATCTAAGGGGCGTTACTCTATGATAAATGGACCGACTTGGCCGGTTTTCGAACTCATCCGAGGTTTTATCCCCAGTCACCTTATATATAAGTTTAAGAAAGAACCGATCGCAACTGCAGAGGCTACGGTGATGATAAGGTCGAAAAAAGACATTTTCAGCAATCAAAGGGACGTAACTCTATGATAAATGCCGACTGGGCCGGTTTTCAAACTCATTCGAGATTTTATCCCCAGCCACCTTACATATAAGTTTTAGAAAAATCCGTCAAAACTGAATGGGCTATGTTGATGACAAGGTAAATAATCGACATTTTAGGCAATCAAAGGGGTGTAACTCTATGAAAAATGGGCCGACTTGGCCGGTATTCCAACATATCCGAGGGTTTATCCCCAGTCACCTTACATATAAGTTTCAGAAAGATCCGATCAAAACTGAAGGGGCTATGGTAATGACCAGGTCAAAACTCGGTATTTTCAGCAATCAAAGGGACGTTACTCTATGATATATTAACCGACTTCGCCGGTTTTTGACCTATTCCGAGGTTTTATCCCCAGTCACCTTACATATAAGTTTCAGAAAGATCCGAGCAAAACTGAAGGGGCTATGATGATGACAAGTTCAAAAATTGGCATTTTCAGCAATCAAAGGGATGTAACTCTATGAAAAATGGGTCAACTTGGCCGGTTTTCGAACTCGTTCGAGATTTTATCCCCAAACATATAAGTTTCAGACAGATCTGATCAAAATTGAAGGCGCTACGGTGATGGCAAGCGTTTTCCCATTGTAAGTCTATGGGACCAGCAACGAAAGTTTTCGTGCGATTTCGAAAAAAAGCTTGCCATCGATGCCCCACCAGTCGCATGCTATAGATGAGAAATGATTGAGATCAGCCTGCAGGCTGCAAAGATATATCTGCTCAATAGTGTGGACGGACGACGGACGCCGTACGACGGACAACGGTGGGACTACCATCTTATAAGCTCCCCTGGAGCCTTCGGCCCAGGTGAGCTTATAAAAGCGCCACAAGCACTGCATAATGCCCTGCCACTGCACATACATCAAGAAAGTGCTGTATCTCTGTCAAAACCATCACGAAACCACGCCTATATAATTTGACCTCCTTGAACCCCACTTTTATAAAGGAAAACTTGGGTTTACAGTGGTAACCTTTTTTCTTATGTCTGCTCTAAAATATAGATTGTGGGCTTTTGTTAGAACCACCTCGGCAAGGTCAACAATCTATATTTTGAGCAAAAATAAGAAAAATATCACAATTTTTCATCTTAAAAATCTTGTTTTTTTTCGGTGGTAAAATTTGTAATGCATTTATATGGGCGTGTTTTCGTAATGAGAATCAAAGGGGAGCTACATGAAGCCTTGCCTAAATATTATCAATAATGATGCATATACATGGATCAGTTTTAATATAAATGTTCAAGGTTTCATCTTTCTTGTTTCTTTCTGCACCTCAGTCCAGTTATGATGTTTTACATTTTTCTGAAGTTTCATCAAAATATCTGATACAGTTTCCAATTATGAGAACAATTGGTAGAAACAGTTATTTTCAATATTTACTATGTTCAAAGGGCTGTATTTTCAAAAGTAGCTTACCCAGAGTTACAGTTCTTGAGTTCTGCTTGTTGTCTCGTGGTCCTATACATTTGTGAGAAATTTCGTGGAAATATCTTTTCAACTTACAGAGCGGACACTAGTACATGGTAAAAACAGCCTTACTCAATGTTCAAAGGGCAATAACAAACAGGAGCACCACATGCGGGTGCCAACGCTCGGCTGAAGTTTCTTTTAGTTAAGTTGAAAAAGGGGCATAGCTGTGCCAAAAATATTTTGAGGGTTACCTCACCTACTGGTATGAGTTTCCCTTTTCGTAATGAACAACTAGTCCGAGATTCAAGTAAATATGTTCATTAATGACAGAGATATTACAAAATGTCCAAGTTTTTGCAAGACGACGACGCAAAAATTCTAAGTCGAAAAAGGGGCATAACCGTGCCAAAAATATTATGAGGGTTACCTCACCCATTTGTATGAGCTCCCCTTTTCATAATGAACAGCTAGTCCGAGTTTCAAGTAAATATGCTCAGTAATGACAGAGATATTACAAAATGTTCAAATGTTTGCACGACGACGAAGACAACGACGACGCAGACGACGCCAGAGCTATGGCAATACCTGGTCATTTTCTTCGATAACAGCCGAGCTAACCAGAGTTATAGTTCATATTTTTTGCATGTCCTCTCACAGTGCTTTGCCGTTCTATGAAATTTCATGAAAATATGTCTAACAGTGCTAGAGTTATGGAACGGACACAAGCACATGGGAGAAATAGCTATGTTAAATGTTCAAAAGGCAGTGACTCCAAAAGTACGCAACCCAGAGTCATGGTTCAAAAGTTCTGTACGCGTCTCCTGGTGCTCTAAATATCTTTGAAGTTTCGTGCAAAATGGTATCAGAGTTATGGAGCGAACACAAAACTGATAAAAACTGCTATGTTCAACGTTGAGTTACAACTATATTCTGTTTTTCATCTCAAGGTGATCTAAATATCTGTAAAGAAGTTTCATGAAAATATCTGAAATGGTATCAGAGTTATGAGGACATGAAACTATGATAGAAATAGATATGTTCAATTTTCAAAGAATTATAAATTCCAAAAGTAGGAAAATTAGAGTAACGGTTTACATGTTTTGCATGTCGTCTCGTGGTGCTCTACATATATATGAAGTTTCGTGAAAATATCTCAAACGGTATCAGAGAAATGGAGCGGACACAAAACTATGAGGCGCTGACGGACGGACTCTTTAAATTTTGAAGGGTATAACGTAATACTCCGCCACATTTTTAGTTGCAAGGCATAAAAAGCAAGAAAGAAGTGTGAGGGACAGCCAAATCCTCCGCCACACTTAAACCTTGTATCAAGGCTCACCTTGTGATCTTCACCTGTGACCTTGACCGTGATTTGACATGGTTCACTTATGGGTTCTGAACATCAGGTCAGTGAAGGGGGTATTTCACAAAAATTTAATGAAAATCCTTCCAGGGGGAAAAGACATGGAACGAACACAAAATTCTAAGTTTCAAACTCATGACCTTCAAATGTGACCTTGACCTTAGGTTGGCATGGTTTATTTATGGGTTCTGCACATCAGCTCTGAGGCGGGATATTTCACCAAACTTTTATGAAAATCCTTCCAGGGGTAAAGTAGATATCAAACAAACACAAAATTCAAAGTTTAAAACTCGTGACCTTGACCTTGACTCGGCCTGGTTTATTTATGAGTTCTGCAGATCAGGTCACTGAGGGGGATATTTGACGAAGGCTTAATGAAAATCCTTCCCGGGATAAAGCAGATTTGGAACGGACACAAAATACAAGTTTCAAACTCATGACCTTCAACGGTGACCTTGACCTTTTGTCGGCATAGTTTATTTATGTGTTCTGCAAACCAGCACACTGAGGGGGACATTTGACCAAAGTTTAATGGTTTGTTTGTTTGATTTGAGGTTTAACGTCCCCGTCAACACTGTATAGGTCATTTTGGAGACGTTGCTTTCAATTTTTTAGACTTTTACCCGAGATTGAGATGAAATGACATCTCAAGCCCTGCCACCCAATGAAACTAATAGGGTTTATAAGCATGGACGGGCCGACTCGCACCGCTTTGCCTGGGCAGGCTTAATTTTCAGAGTTTCAAAATGCGACCGTGACCTTGACTCACTATGGTTCATTTATCGGTTGTGTACATCAGCTCACTAAGGGGGCTATTTGACCAAAGTTTAATGAAAATCCTTTGTAGGGTATAGGAGATATGGAACGGACACACAATTCAAAGTTTCAAACTCGTGACCGTCCAATGTAACCTTGACCTGGTGTCAGCATGATTCATTCATGGGCTCCAAACATGAGCTAAGTGAGGGGGATAATCGACCAAAGTTGAATGAAAATCTTTTGAGGGACATAAACTGGTGACCCTCAAATACGACCTGTACCTGGATTCGGCATGGTTCATTTATGGGTTCTGCACATCAGCTCCATCAGGGGCATAATTAAACAAAGTTTAATGAGAGTCTTAGCAGGGGTAAAGGAGATACGGAACAGACACAAAATTCAAAGTTTCAAACTCTTGGCCCTCAAATGTGACCTTGACCTTGAGTTGGCATGGTTCATTTATGGGTTTTGCACATCAGCTCACTGTAAAGAATATTTGAGCAGTTTAATGGAAAGCCTTCAAAGGGTAAAGGAGATATGGGACAGACACAAAATTCAAAGTTTCAAAATCTTGACCTTCAAATGTGACCTTGACCTTGAGATGGCATGGTTCATTTTTAGGTTCTGCGCATTAGCTCACTTAGGGGTGATAATTGACCAAAGTTTCATGAGAATACTTGCAGGGGTAAAGAAGATATGGAACAGATATAAAATTTGGTGTTGCAAATCAGCTCACTGAAAAGAATATTCAAACTCGTGACCATCAACTGTGATCTTGACCTTAAGTCGGCATTGTTTATTTATAGGTTCTGCACATCAGCTCACTGAGACCAATATTTGACCAAAATTAAATGAACATATATCGAATTCTGGAGATATGGAGCGGACAAGAAAGTGTTGCAGACAGACAGATGTACAGACGGCCGGACAGAGGCCATTCCTATAATACTTACTCCGCTGTGCTGCGGGTGATTAATAATAGAAAATATATCTTGTAAAATATGGAAAAATCTGTCCGGTAAATCCATTTCAATACTAACAAAGCCTTCTTACATAATGAACACCCCTGTAAATCTTACTTTATATGAGAAAAGTAGCATTTTCAGGGGTATATAATATTCTTCTTATTTTTGCTTTGAACTATAGATTACGGGGTGCTTGTCAGTGAAAACCCTCTTAAATTGAGGCCCTACAATCTATAATTGGACTAGAAAAAAGAAAAATATCAAAACATTTCATATGACAAACGCTTCTTATAAAGGTATAGGCAAGCACGATGCCCTTCTTCCACTTGGATGTGCCATTTAAGTCTAATCATCTTAAGGCACAATTCAAAAACACATTAATTCAAATACTGTATATTGGTAACATTTTACCACCAAAAATGAAAATTTTCAGATAAAAATCCTGATAGTTTTCATATTTTTGCTCAAAACTTAGTTTGTGGGTACTCATTAGAACCCCCTCAGCAAGGCGGTTCTACAGAGTATCCACTATCTATGTTTTTGAGCAAAAAAAAGGGGCCAGAGCTGTCGCATGACAGCATAGCTCGCCTAATTCGCGCTTCAAGACAAAAGGTAAAGTTACTGAACCTGAAATATACGTCACACTCGCCTAGATATATTTTGACGTCAATTATCAGGTCACATATGGAACATATATTCCAGATATTGCATTTCAGATATATGGCAAAATCATTGAACCATGAAAATTGGTCACACTGACCTAGATATATTTATATGTCAATCATCTGGTCACATGGAACTTATAATTCAGGTTTGAGGTTTCTCTAAAACAGTATTCAAGATATTTGGCAGAATCACTGAATCATGAAATAATGGTCACACTGACCTACATATATTTTGAGGTCAAACATGTGGATGCAATTTCCAAGGTATAAGGTTTCTCCATCAAATAGTATTGAAGATAATAGACAAAATTACTGACCCATGAAATATAGATCACACTGACTTACTGTGAGGTTAATCATCGGATCACATGGAAAATATAACCGAGGTGAGACATTTCTCAATCAAATAGTATTCAAGAAAATAGACAAAAACACTGAACCATGAAATAAAGGTCACACTGACCTAGATATAATTCAAAGTCAATCATGGGGTCACATGAAATAAATAATCAACCACCAAGCAGTATTTAAGAGAATGGGCAAAATCAATGTACCATGAAATATAGGTCACACTGACCTAGATTTATTTTTAGGTACATCATGGGGTAACATCGAACTAATAACCCAGGTATGATATTTCTACATCAAATAGTATTCGAGATAATAGGCAAAATCACTGAACCATAAAATATAGGTCACCATGACCTGGATATATTTTGTGGTCAATTAACGGGTCACATGGAACTAATAATCCAGGTATGACATTTCTCCATCAATATTAAAGATAAAGTATTAAAGATAATAGGCAAAATCAATGAACCATGAAATATATGTCACAGTGACCTAGATCAATTTTGAGTACAATCATGGGGTCACATGGAACTAATAACCCAAGTATAACATTTCTCTATCAAATAGTATTCAAGATAATAGGCAAAATCACTGAAGCATGAAATATAGGTCGCACTGAACGAGATGTATTTGCTGTCAACTATCGGGTCACATGGAACTTATAATCCAGGTATGAAATTTCTCCATCAAATAGTACTCGAGGTCATAGGCAAAATCACTGAACCATGAAATATAGGTCACACTGACTTAGATATATTTTGAGGTCAATCATTGGGTCACATGGAAGTAAAATCCCAGGAATGACATTTCTCCAACAAATAGTCTTCAAGATATAAGGAAAAATAACTGGACGGTGAATGCAGGTCAGCTTGACCATCACCATTTTACACTTGAACCAATATCACTTGTTTGTCTGATGTATAACCAATTGTGTCCATATCTTGTTAGCATAATGGAAAGGTATACAACAAATGCAAAGATGTCCTAGATTTTGACTCCTAGCCCCACCCCATCTCCCTTCCCAGGCATGAACCCAGGGGTATGTTGTCTTAGAATCTCAGGAGACGCTCCCAGGTCTCAAAGTTGTAAATCGGAATGCTTTGTGATGAGTGACTGTTATGATATAAACATTTCAAAAACTTCAACACAGTATTCCATAGGTGTTCTAGATTTTGACCCCTAGCCCAAACCCGGGGCATGAACCCAGGGTTTTGATTTCATTGAACGTCAGACGACTCTCCCAGGTACTAAAAGTCCAAATATGAAGGCTCTGTGATGAGTGACTGTTGAGATATAAGCATTTGAAAAACTTTAACGCCGTGTGACGGGGACGCAAACGCAAATGCAAACGCGCACACGGAGGATCGAGGTGACAACAATAGCTCTCTATGTACTTCGTAAAGGCGAGCTAAAATAATGTTTCCCCCTGAAACACCCAGTTTTACAGTATAAAAGTGGGGTTCAAGGGGGTCAATATAAATTAGGCGTGTTTTCGTGATAAGATTATATTTTTTGGTCCTTTGGGATAATTGAGTTCATATAGTTTTATTTTGAAAAAAAAAAGAGTTCTGCTTAAGACGAAGCTAGAGGGCGTGACCAGTGTTGCATATTCCATGAACAGACTCAACAAGTGGGCCAAATGGCACTATATCGCTCACCTGTGTACCAGAAAATCATTAGTGATAATAAGAATGCTCATCTGGGTTTGAAGAAATAGACTGGGAAACATGGTGCTTCTATGCAGAGCTGGAACAGATCGTACATGAGTACTGGTAAACAGCTAAGAGGCTCTAAATAGAAGTGGAGGCAATGATCAAAGCCTGCCCAGAAAAAATGGTGCCAGTTGCACCGTCCCTAATATAATTCCTATTGGTTTCAGAGAATACGTTAATCCATTATAAATCAATGGGAGCTAAGGAGCCCTGGGGAATGGCCAATTCGGTGCCTGATGCTCTGTCTCTGGTCGGGCCCATCGGCGTCGAACTGTTGGTTTTCTTTTGCTCCAGCATTTCAGTAGTTTCTTGCTGTCGGGCCCTCACCGTTGGCTTACCTCTGTGGTTCTTTGATTATTTGTGTTCACGGGAATGTTGCACTGATGAGTAAGGAGGCCTTCATGCGAACTGAACAAATTATTTGTCTAAATCGCGACGGAAGTAAGGGCGAGGATTGTGGCCACGTAAAATCGATTTAAGCCCCCCAGTGGAAATCTTTCCACTGACCGTTCCACGGCGGTTCTTCTGTGGCGATTTATTTATGTTGTTGTTTGTTACTTGCTGTGTGTATCACTTGTGTCTTTTAATTTTGGATGGCCATATGGCCATTTTGTGGGAAAGTTACTGTCCTTATGGCCTTCCTTTGTTTAGGTTTCCATAATGGTCTGATCGCTTAATGTTTGTGTTTCTTTCCTTTTGGTGTCGTTGATGGGTGGAGTAAGTTAATTGTATCGATTCCTGATCTTTGTTTTACTTCTAATTTCCAGGGGCATGGTTGGCAGGATTTATGTAGGAGACAACTTGACATTGCTACATACTAAATATCAAAACTCTGGGTCTTATTGTTTTGGAGAAGATTTTTGAAGTTGTATTTTTTTTAGTATAAGTCTACAGGAGCTAATGGGCCCTGGGGCGTGGCCAATTTTAAACCAAAGGGCATGGTTGGCAGGATTGATGTAGGCGACCATTTTATGTTGTTATATACTAAATATCTAAGGTTTGCACTTCATGGTTTCAGAAAAGAAGATTTTTGATTTTTTTCCATTGTAAGCTAATTGAAGTTACGGGGCCAAAGGATTTGGCCGATTTGCACCCCAGGGGAATAATTGGCAGGATTCATGTAGACGACCCCTCGAAGCTGCTACAACCGTCGTAATATGAGTGAAAATTGTCGAAAGCGACGTTTAACCCGAATTCACACACATTCGACGTCGCTACATGCTAAATACCTAAGCTCTGGGCCTTATGGTTTCAGAGAAAAATATTTTTGAAGCTGTTTTCCACCTTATGGTGTTTTTTTTTGTTCAATTTTAGGTCTATGGTAGCTAATGGACCCATGGGTTTTACGAATTCGACCCAAGTGGCATGGCTGTCATGATTTATTAAAGTGACCATTGTATGTTGCTAAATACTAAATACATAAGCTAAGGAAATTATGGTTTCAGAGCAGGAGATGATTAAGTGTTTATTTTTTTTTTCATTATAAGTATATGGGAGCTAATGGGCCCATGGGTGGCCTGGCCAATTTTGACCCCAGGGGCATGGTTGGCAGGATTTATGTAGGCGACCACTTGATGTTGTTGCAGGCTATATATTTAAGCTCTGGGCCCTGTGATTTCAGAAAAGAAGATTTTTTTAAGTTTTTTTTCCAATTGTATGCCTGTGGGAGCTAAGGAGCCCTGTGGTGTGGCCAATTTGGATCCCAGGGGCATAATTGGCAGGATTTATGTAGGTAGCTACTTGACGTTGGTACATGCTAAATATCTAAGCTCTGGGTCATATGGCTTCAGAGAAGAATGTTTTTTAAAGTGTTTTCCATTATAAGTCTATGGAAGCTACTGTGCCCATGGATGTGGGCAATTTTGACCCCAAGGGCAGGGTTAGTATGATTTATGTAGGTGACTATTCTTTGTTGTTATATACTAAATATCTAAGGTTTGCACTTCATGGTTTCAGAAAAGAAATTTTTTTATTTTTTTCCATTGTAAGCTTATTGAACTTAAAGGGCCAAAGGATTTGGCCGATTTGCACCCCAGGGGAATTATTGGCAGGATTCATGTAGGCGACACCTCGACGTTGCTACAACCGTCGTAATATGAGTGAAAATTGTTGAAAGGGACGTTTAACCCGAATTCACACACGCTCGTCGTTGCTACATGCTAAATACCTAAGCTCTAGGCCTTATGGTTTCAAAGAAGAAGATTTTTGAAGCTGTTTTCCAACTTATGGTGTTTTTTTTTGTTTCAATGTTAGGTCTATGGTAGTGGATAAGAGCGCTGACTCTTAGTCATTAGGTCTCTCACCGCCGTAGGTTCGAGCCTCGCTCGGGCCACGTGTGAGACGCCAAGTTCTGCAACGGAAGGTCAGGTGGTTTTTCTCCGGGTACTCCGGTTTTCACCCACCTCTGATTAACGATCGGCACGATATGAGTGAAATAATCTTGAAAGGGCCGTAAAACCCAAACCAAAAAAAAAAAAAACATAAGCTCAGGAAATTATGGTTTCAGAGCAGAAGATGTTTAAGTGTTTTTTTTTTTCATTATTAGTATATGGGAGCTAATGGGCCCATGGGTGGCCTGGCCAATTTTGACCCCATGGGCATGGTTGGCAGGATTTATGTAGGCGACCACTTGATGTTGTTACAGGCTATATATTTAAGCTCTGGGCCCTGTGATTTCAGATAAGAAGATTTTTTAAGTTTTTTCCAATTGTATACCTGTGGGAGTAAGGAGCCCTGTGGTGTGGTCAATTTGGACCCCAGGGGCATAATTGGCAGGATATATGTAGGTGGCTACTTGACGTTGGTGGAGCTAAGGATCCCTTTGGTGTGGCCAATTTGGATCCCAGGGGCATAATTTGCAGGATTTATGTAGGTGGCTACTTGACGTTGGTACATACTAAATATTTAAGCTCTTGGTCATATGGTTACAGAGAAGAATGTTTTTAAAGTGTTTTCCATTATAAGTCTATGGAAGCTACTGGGCCCATGGGTGTGGCCGATTTTATCCCCAAGGTCAGGGTTAGTATGATTTATGTAGGTGACTATTCTTTGTTGGTAGATACTAATTATCTAAGTTATATGCTTCATAGTTTTAGAGAAGAGGATTTTTGAAGCTTTGTCCATCATGAGTCAAAGGGAGCTAACTGGCCCCGGGCGTGGCTCATTTGGATCCCAGGGGCTTGATTCGCAGGATTTATGTAGCTGACTACTTGTCATTGCTACAAGCTTAATATCTCAGCTCTTGGCCCTGTGGTTTCAGAGATGAAGATCTTTTAAGTTTGATGTAGTATAAGTCTATGGGAGCTGATGAGCCCTGGGGGCGTGGCCAATTTTTGCCCCAGGGGTATTGTTAGCATGATTTATTTAGGTGACTTTTTTATGTTGGTTCATACTTAATATCTAAGCACTGTGATTCCTGATTTCAGAGGTTTCTGAAGTTTTTTTCTGTTATGTCTATGGGAGCTAAGGGGCCCCGAGGTGTGAGGCCAATTTAGACCCCAGGAGCATGATTGGCAGGATTTATGTAGGTTACCACTTGGCGTTGCTACAAGCTAAATGTCTAAAATCTGGACCCTATGGTTTAAGAGAAGAAGATATTTTTAGTTTTGTACCATTGTAAGTCTATGGGAGCTATATGTTTCCATGGCAACCAGAATTCAAGCCGGATCAGCTAGATAACACTATGCAGCCTTTCTCCCTACCTGATGATGCTTCTCATTACATCTACTTATTTGAAACTGTTGACGGACGGACGCACGCACGCACACTCGGACGACGTACAAAGTGTGACCACAAAAGCTCACCTTGTCACTACATGACAGGTGAGGTAATAAAACCAAGTCTGCTACTTTCGGTGTGTTCTGTACTCCCAAAGAATTCAACTATTCAGACATTACTTTACAATGAAGCTGTTCCTATAAATAGATTTGATAGAAATAGATCTTACTGTGTGTTTTGATAGGCTGATATTGCAGTTCTACATTTCCTGACAGTGGTGGTGTTGCCCATCCAGTCCTCACTGTTCTCACACTAGTGCCACCGCTAATGAGCTGTGTCTCCCTAAAGTCATCTTCATTGGTTTGGACCTGAAATGTTTTTCATAATTATGTAATTAACAAAACTTGCCAAAGGCTTGTTTCATTAATTTCATAATAACATGACCACTCATGTAAGATCCTCACACTTGTGATCATTTCAGACAAAATTAATGAAACTCCCCAAATGCTTGTTTCAGAAGTTTCAAATAAAATGACCACTCATGAAAGACCCTCAGACTTGTGATCATTTCATATGAAATTAATGAAACTCGCCGAAAGCTTGTTTCATTAATTTCGTATAACATGACCACTCATGTAAGATCCTCACACTTGTGATCATTTCAGATAAAATTAACGTAACTCGCCAAAGGCTTGTTTCAGTGATTTTCATATAAAATGACCACTCATGTAAGATCCTCACACGTGTGACCTTTCATATGAAATTAATGAAACTCGCCGAAGGCTTGACACTCATGTGGGATTCTTGCATTTGCGATCATTACACATGGAATTAACAAAACTTGCCAAAGGCTTGTTTAATTAGTTTCATATGAAATGACCACTTATGTAAGATCCTCACACTTGTGGTTATTTCATATGACATTAACAATACGTGCCAAAGGCTGGTTTCATAAATTTCAAATTAAAAGACCACTGGTGTAAGATCTCTATTTGTCATTCGCTAGCTCACATTAATGTATACTAATGCAATTGAAACACAATGTCTGATTGGATAACAAAATTTTGCAACCGTATATTCTGCTATATATTGTCAGAAACCCAACATCATCATGTAATGTCGCTTTTCACTGGCTGGAATTTGGTTTTATGCAACTCGAAGAGCTTGCAGTTTTCGGCAAAATGGTACTGTTTTTTTTACAAATATAAGAATGGGGATAAATGATTGCAAAAATTGTCATTTAGGGTGGGTAATGTGGAATTCCGTTTTACAGTGATGCGTCACCGTAAAAAAAATCTGACTGTAAAACTGCCAATAACCTCCCCAAATGAAAATCTCCAATACAGTTATCCCCTAAATACACCTAATAAGAGCTACAACAAAACTTACCTCACTGTTGAGCAATTCAAATAGGTCAAAGTGATGGGCGCAATTCCGTGGGAACAGGGTGATTTTGAATCCAGTGCCTGCTTCATTATATGTTACGTCTGCTTTGTCCATTAAACCGTTCTGTCCACGGCCGGGCGAGGCTGGACGTAGCCGCATTTCACTGATATGATAACCTTCTGGAAAAGTATTTAATATACAGTTAATGAACATAATTAAGATAATAATTCAAAGATCCCTTCAATGCCAAAAGGAACACATTGTAATAATGTGTAGAAGGAGGCTCTTAACCCATTTTGTACCAGAAACCCCAAAATGAGTACCCTGGCAAACAGTGAAGGCAAATATCAGGTGCCACAGAATGCGGTACATAATCAAGGCCTTCACTTTTTGCAAAAAGTTCAACACTTTTCCAGATAAATTTAAAAGTTTGTGAGTGAGTGTTTGCGTTTTATGTCCCACCAACAGCTAAGGTTTTCCGGAGACGGGACCTCGGTTTAAAGACTCATCCGAAAGTCTGAAGAAGCCCGGGATCGATCCTGCGAGCCCTGGTTTACAAGGCGAGTAGCCGTAACCACTACACCACGGAGGCTTCTAAATAAATTTTAAAGCTAACTCAACATGTCACCCCTGAATTTTGGAATGGACTCGAGCTTTATTTAAGGAGGAAGATTCCACTTGACACAAAAAGTGTTCCTTACCACAATATTTGTTTCGTAATATTTTGCTGTCATAAAAATTGGTCCCTATATCACTACTGCAAAGACAATCCATTAAAAACCCAAGAAATTACCATCAATGACACATTAAAAAAAGTAAAGTAGAAGTAAGGGCAGTGATCAGGAATCGATACAATTAACCCACAGCTCCAATCAGAGACACCAACGGGAAAGAATCACAAACATGAAACAACCAGACCCTAATGGAAACTGCAATAGCAGAAAGCCAAAAGGAAAGTTACTTTCCCACAAAATGGCCAAATGGATATTCTTGCATAAATACCTATGCACATGGCTGTTTGAAGCAATTGTCAAATGGACCGAAAGCCGTGCTCAAACAGCAAAAACCTTGTTCAAATCATGAAACTCGCGTGCTGTTTGATCATGGCTTTTGAGATTTTTATATCACAAGACGGGCCCTGCTTTGGTTACGTTACGTTGAGCGACGTAACGTTATCGCCCTGAAAGTAGCGTTTTAGGGTTCTATGATGACGTCAGAGGATTACTGCATGACAACGTCATTGTACACAACATTCTGAACTGGCCGCCATTTTGGTTTGCCTGTCGCATTTGAAGAGTTTCTATAGAATTTATATGGAGCTTTTTGGCGTTTTCGTCAAAATTTGAGGTCGAATTCGTAAGTGTGTGTGTGTGTGAATTCGGGTTTAACGTCGCTTTCAACAATTTTTCAGTCATATTACGACGGTGTCTGGTTGCGACAGGGAGCTCAATGCTCACGTTTATAGTGCTGCCCCACTGAAGTATCATGTCCCAGACACATTACATGATACCACACCCAGTCACATTATCCTGACACTGGATCGACCAGTCCTAGCTCTACCCCGTAAATCTGAGTGCCAAGCGAGGAGCATGTAGTACCATTTTTAACGACTTTGGTATGTCGCGGCCCGGGATCGAACCCGAGACCTCCCGTTCCCCGGAGCGGACACTCTACCAACTGAGCTATCGGGGCCGGTTCGAATTCGTAAGTTATGCAAGAACAACGATCATCCATTGTTATTTCATTGCATTAACATTTGCCGGATCCCTCGGAAGATATTTTAACATTCGGCCAGCGGCCTCATGTTCAAACAGCTTCCTCGGGACCCGGCAAGTGTTAATGCATGAAAAACCATGGTTGATCCCTATATTCAAATCAAAATAATTTAAGCGATACAAACAGTCAAAGACAAACCATACCAAAAATAAACCATGACAGAAGAACCGCCTTGGAATGGTCAGTGAAACGAATTCCATTGAGGGGCTTAAATCGAGTTTACGTGGCCACAATCCTCGCCCTTACTTCCCTCGCGAGTTAGACAAATAATTTGTTCCGTCCTCATAAGGGCCTCCTAACTCATCAGTGCAACATCTCCGTGAACACAAAAAAAAATCAAATTACAACAGAGATAAAACAACGGTGAGGACTCGACCACAAGAAACCACTGAAATGCTGGAGCAAAAGGAAACAAACAGTTAGATTCCGATTGGCCCGACCCATTAAAGATGGACATTATTCCATGTTTAAAAAATTATTCATGGTTTATTTTTTTTGTCATCATTTTTTTAAATTTAATGGTCATAATTTTATTACACTACCATGAAAATCCCATTAGAAAAATTAAAAAATAATGTCTAGGCATTACTGTTATAACATCCAATATTTCATGACACAATTACTTCTTGTTTTTGCCTTTTTCATGCCCATTATTACTGAATAGTTTCATATTAATGGCCATTAGAGACTGAACAGGAAAAATAATGGCACTTGAAAACGAGGTTCCTCAGATTAATTGCCATTGAAAATACAAATTGGATTATGTACACCATTTTATATAATAAATGGTAATTGCTTTAGCATCTAGAGGGCATTAAATAAACAAGAGGACCCAGACGGCCCTGATTCGCTCACCTGAGTGTCACTGTCTCTAGAACATTCTATTGTTGGCTCTAGTGGCCATCTTGTTCGTCAAAGTAGAACAAGTTTAGCTATTATGGTAGGGAGTCACCTAAGCAACATTACTTTGATGTTTGAAATAAATAGGCCCAAGGGTTCAGGAAATGTTCGCGTTTGAAGCAAATTTACAATGTTTTTCTATTTTTAGCTCTGGTAGCCATTTTGTTCACCAGAGCGGGAAAATTTTAGCTATTTTGGCATAGAGTCTTCTATACTCCTAGGTAGTTTGAATAAAATTGGCCCAAGGGTACAGGAGGAGCTGTAGTTTGAATATTTTTTTTTCCATTTTTAGCTCTGGCGACCATCTTATTTGTCAGAACGAAAAGGTTTTAGCTATGTTTGTAGGGAGTCTCTATGCCATTCAAAAGACAACCAAGGCAACATTCCTGTGAAGTTTGAATCCAATTGGCCCAAGCGATTAGGAGGAGTTTGGGTTTGAAGCAAATTTACGATATTTTTCAATTCTTAGCTTTGGCAGCCATTATGTTCATCCGATCAGTTTAGCTATTTCTGTAGAAGGTAACCCAAGCATTATTCCTATGAAGTTTGAATGAAATTGGCCCAAGGGTACAGGAAGAGTTGTCGTTTCAAGATTTTTTTTCTATTTTTAGCTCTGGTGCCCTTCTTGTTTGTCAGAGTGGTACGATTTTAGCTATTTTGGTATGGAGTCGACTACGAAACATTCCTGATTGGCCCGAGGGTTTAGGAAGAGGTTGCGTTTGAAGCAAATTTACGATGTTTTTTTTTTTTCTATTTTTAACTATGGTGGGCATTTTGCTCATCACAGCAGAACTTTTTAGCTTCTTTGGTAGAAGGTCACAGAAGCAACATTCCCATAAAGTTTGAATGAAATTTGCCCATGTGTACAGGAAAAGTTGTCTTTTCAAGTTTGTTTCTATTTTTAGCTCTGTTGGCTATCTTATTCATCTTATTAATAAGTGCAGAACGATTTTAGCTATTTTGGTCAGGAGTCATCTAGGCAACATTCTTGTAAAGTTTAAATCAAACAAGCCCTAGGGTTTTGGAGGAGTTTGTATTTGAAGCAAATTAACGATGTTTTTTTCTATTTTATATCTCTGGCGGCCATTTTGTACATCGGAGCAGAACCATTTTAGCTATTTTGATAGCGGGTTACCTAAGCAACATTTCTATGAATTAAGAATGAAATTGTCCGAAGGGTACAGGAACAACTGTGCTTTATTTTTTCTATTTTTGCTCTGGTGATCATCTTGTTGGTTAGAGCGGAATGGCTTATTAAATTAGCTATTTTGGTAGGCAGTCACCTAGGCAATATTCCTGTGAAGTTCGAATCAAATTGACCCAAGGGTTTAAGAGTAGTCCGCATTTGACGCAAAGTTACGATGTTTTTCAATTTTTAGCTTTGGTGGCCATTTTGCCCGCTGCAGTGGAACCGTTTAAACTATTGTGGTAAAGAGTCACCCAAGCAACGATCTGTGAAGTTTGAATAAATTAAGCTAAGGTAACAGTAGGGGTTGGTGTTTAAAGATATGTCTATCTTTAGCTCTGGCGGCTATCTTGTTCATCTGAGCGGAAAGAGTTTAGCTATTTTGGTAGGTAGCCACTCAGGCAAAAGTCCTGAGAAGTTGAATCAAATTGGCCCAAGGCTTTATGAGGAAATCGCGTTTGAAGCAAATTTAGAATGTTTTTCTATTTTTAGCTCTGGCAGCCATATTGGTCTCTGGAGCAAAACGGTCTTTGGTCGGGCCCCTCGGAGTCTAACTGTTGGTTTTCTTATGCTCCAGCAATTCTGTTGTTGTATGCTGTAGAGTCCTCAACCTTGTTTCATCTCTGTAGTTTTTTATTTGTATGTTATCGGAGATGCTACACTGATGAGTTAGGAAGCCTTCATGCGGACTACACAAAATTAGTGTATACTGCGACAGAGGTAAGGGCGAGGATTATGGCCATGTATAATCGATTTAAGCCCCCCAGTGGAATTCCCCCAGTGGAATTCTTTCCACTGACCGTCCCAAGGCGGTTCTTCTGTGGCGGTTTATTTATCTTGTTGTTTGTTACTTACCGTTTGTATCACTTGTGTCTTTTTGTTTTCATGACCATTTGGCCATTTTGTGGGAAAGTAACTGTCCTTATGGCCTTCCTTTGTTTAGGTTTCCATTATGGTCTGGTCGCTTCATGTTTGTGTTTCTTTCCCTTTGGTGTCTTTGATGGGTGGAGTTAATTGAATCGATTCCACTTTAACTATTGTGGTAAAGGGTCACCTAAGCAAAGTTTATGTGAAGTTTGAATGAAATTGACTAAAGGGTACAGAAGGAGCTGGTGTTTTCTATTTTTAGCTCTGGCAGCCATCTTGTTCATCGGAGCGGAACGATTGTTGCTATTTTCGTAGGGAGCCGCGAAAGGTAACAATTCTGTGAACTTCGAATCCAATTGGCCCAGGTGCTTAGGAGGAGTTCGCGTTTGAAGCAAAAGGAGTTGGCGTTTAAAGATTTTTCTATTTTGAGCTCTGGCCGCCATCTTGCTCAACGGAACGGAAGGATTTTAGCTATTCTGGTAGGGAGCCACCTAGGCAACATTCCTGTGAAGTTTTAATCAAATTGGCTCAAAGGTTTAGGCGGAGTTCGCGTTTGAAGCAAATTTACGATGTTTTTTTTCTATTTTTAGCTTTTGTGGCCATTTTGCTCACCGGAGCGGTACTTTTTTTTAACTATTTTGGAAATGGGTCACCTAAGCAACGTTTCTGTGACAGTATGGTGTTGAACATGTAATCGGATTTTCCTGCATTGAGCACTTGTGGGATATTCTTGGCCGGGCCGTAATCAAGCGCATTAACCAACAGACACGACTAGCATACTTGCAGAGACTTCTTCTCCAGGAATGGGCTGTGATTCCTCAGATTCAAAAAGGAATTTGTGAATTCAATGAGTAGGAGGCTGAACGAGTGTCAGATGAATCATGGTGCATATACCCATTATTAAACGACATATACTGTGATTTTGTCATTTTTGTCACCTAACCCCTGGTGACTTTAGCGGATTATTACTAGTGACTCAGCGATGGTATTCTGGTTTTAATTTGAGTGAATGATTATGATTGAATTATATTTTCATCTGGTTTAAAATAGTTAATACATGGTTAGTGTCTTTAATAATAAAATATAATCGGTGAGCCTTAGACAATTTTATTGGCATCCGTCCATCGGAGCTTGAAGAAACAGATGGGCTGCATGATGCTTCCACGCAGAGCTGAATCCGACCGCACACAAGTACTGGTAAACCGCTTAGAAGATCTAAGCTTGCCAATGGAAAGCGGTGTGAGTCGGACCATCCATGCTTATAAACCCTATTGGTTTCATTGGACGACAGGGCTTGAGCTGTCATTTCATCTCAATGTCGGGTAAAAGTCCCACAAAATTGGAAGCAGCGTCTCCAAAATGACATATACAGTGTTGACGGGGACGTTAAACTTCAAATCAAACAAACAAACAAAAAGACTATTTAATAGGGGCGAGCTTTAGCGAGCCCCTATAAAATTGTCGCGGCCAACCGATTATGTTTTGTTATTAAAGACACTAAACATGTTTTTACTTTATACCGCATTCAAAAGAATCAATGGGTTTTGCAATAATTTAGCTTTAACCAAAAAAGACAGCAGGCAGTGTAGCATGTTAAACGACATTCAGTGCCATGGCGCGCACACGTAGTATAACATGACGTCAACGAGTGCAAACTTTCTGAAGGCACACAGACGTAGGAAACAACATGGACGCTCGAATAGAAGTTTCTCAGCGCTTTACATTCTGTATGAAAACTTGCAAATAAATAGTTTATTTAAGCTTTAGAAATTATTTTCGCGGTTGAGACGCAACTGCAGTGGCAGTGTGCAGTTATTCCAACGGGCCATTCAAACCAGGACAGGCCGAGAAGGTAAGAATTGAGAAGAAATTTCTGAAAATCTGTTCAAATAAATATTGCAAACTTTTAACTTGCAGTTTCGATGTTGTCCCATGTATAAAAGAATGCATGTTATTGTTTACACTTGTAAAGTAGGGGCCTGAAAAGTAGGTCCGGTCTATAAACGGTCACTAGACGTATTTTAGGTTAGTAGAAGGTATTATAGGTCACTGCCCATTATAGCGTGCAGTTATTCGACCCCCTTTATTAGGTTTCAAGAATGCCTGGTTGTATTATTGAATTTATTAAACAGGTTGAGGTAAAAGTATAAAATGTGAGGCTCAGACACGACTTCATATGATAAAAAGCATTTTTTTTTCATCTGAATAGTACTCGTATTGTTCTTTTTTCTGCATGAAAACATATGCTGTTGGTTTTCATAAGAAGCACCCCACCTTCTGTTGGTTTTCATTAGAAGTGCCTCCATAAGGTGCAGAAATAAGGAAAATAATATGTGGATACCCCCTCTTATCTGGGGCTATGATTAATTTAGTCACTGAAGTTTGCTTGTATTTACCTGCCGTATTAACCTTATGTATTTTGACAGCCAGGCCTCAGCAAAGTGTAAACCCAGATAAGACGCTGCTTTCTGCTGCAAATGTGACATCTCATCAGAATCTATACTGTTTGCCAACCATCCAGCTATTGTCAGATACAAAATTGGAAAGTAAATTATTGTTGCTCAAATTTTAGAACAAGTATGTTAGGGAAGTTAGGTGTCTAAATAAGGTAAATCGGTTGTATAAAGTTGAGTTACAAGTAGGGTAATGAGCTACGGTGTCCGAATATTAATGGATATACATTTTGGTATATAAGTGACATTACACTGGTACAATAGTGCTCTAATATGTTAAAACTACCTGAATCCTTGGGAGGGGCGTTAAATACTGGCTCAGTTGCGAATCTAACAGCATCCACAAAGAACTCTTCTTCATGATCACTCTCGAGTCGAGCATTCACGAGCTTGCCATCTTTGATAACTTCTTTCAAACTTACACAAGTGTACTCCCAGAAGTTTCTGAAAAATACTAGTCATGTTCTATCATCGAACACAGGACCCAAAGACATATCCCTTGGGTTAAACGTCAAATATAATACAGTCGATCCTCTTTATACCGATCTTCGTTATAACAGCAAAACTCGTTATGACGACAATTTCAATGGACTGAACTCTTATCTTAAGGCTTAGCCTCGATTCCGAGCGACGTGGGCTTCCCTCGAGTTTGAAATGCCCAAACTGAATCCATAGTCATGAAAGATTCTTGTAATTAAATGCTCCAAGAATCAAAAGATATGGATATTTGTTAGAATAGCCTCACCGAGGCGATTCTAACAAATGTCTATAAATTTGTTTCACGGCGTAATGATGTGAAAAAGACCTTTTATAAGCTACCATAGTCCTAACTGGGATTCCTTATAACGGCAAATTCTTTATAACGTCACAATAATCTGGAACAAATGGGCCCCGTCAAGCGATTTTGGTACTTATCGCCTATGCGAGCAGCGAAGGTTCAGGCGAGCCTGCGCATCCGCGCAGTCTCGCCAGAACCTTCGCTGCTCGCTCATACAAGCAGTGAATCAAGATGAACCTTCAGACAGAAAGCCATATCCCTGGCCCCTCTGAATGGCTGGACATGCGCAGTTAAAATTTGTCATGACGGAATGCTCGAAGACACAAATTCGCTTGGCGGGGCTCAAATAATGTCGTTATAATGTGGGACCTCTCTACATGTTTTGTTCAAAACGTATACGTGTATAAATTTAGGTCCACATAAAGATTCCCTAACCGGGTCAGTGTGATATCACAAAAATAAGTCAATCAAACGAAACCGCAACAATGAAACAAGGATAAGGGCTTAAGGCAAACACCCTGATCACAGATAGCTGGAGCTGAATTGAAACAGCAGTCAGAGCCCATTTTATCAAAGCATCGTTAGCTTAACGAGCTTGGAAGTGATCAACTTGTTAGCTGTTCTAGTAAGTACAATACCTAATTCAGTGGTATTTTTTGCTGAAAAAAATGTGAGCAGATTTTGCATTTGCAAAAGCTGCTCACATTTTTTTCAGCACAAATATTGGCACATTTGTCATATTTAATGCTCAAAGTTTTAATGATACATTAACCTACGGTATCGTTAATTTTGAACAACTGGCCCCTGAAATTTCATTTGGCACAAATGCTCTAAGGCACGTTTTTGCATGACGGTTCTGTGAGTGAGTTAGAGTCTTACGTCTCACCAATAGCTATGGTCATACAGAGACGGGACCTCGGGTTAAAGACTCAGCCGAAAGTCTGGAGAAGCCCGGGATCAATCCTGCGATCCCTGTTTTACAAGGAGAGTAGCATAATCACTACACCACGATGGCTTCTGCGCGACAGTTCATCGGGCAAAAATAGAATTTACAGTAACCCACTTTGTTCTTCGACCTTATGCATAGCAACAGATAACTTAAGTATTTTGTGATAATTGAAGGATAATTTTCCTTATTTCTCCAAATAAAAAGTAGAAGTAAAACAAAGATCAGGAATTGATACAATTAACTTACTCCACCCATAAAAGACACCAAAGGGAAAGAAATACAAACATTAAGCGACAAGACCATAATGGAAACCTAAACAAAGGAAGGCCATAAGGACAGTTACTTTCCCACAAAATGGCCATATGGCCATCCAAAATTAAAAGACACAAGTGATACACACAGGAAGTAACAAACAACAACATAAATAAATCGCCACAGAAGAGCCGCCTTGGAACGGTCAGTGGAATTTCCACTGGGGGTGGGGGGGGGGGGCTTAAATCGATTTTACGTGGCCACAATCCCCGCCTTTACTCCCGTCGCGATTTAGACAAATAATTTGTTCAGTCCGCATGAAGGCCTCCTAACTCATCAGTGCAACATCTCCGTGAACACAAAATTCAAAGAACCACAGAGGTGAGACAACGGTGAGGACTCGACAGCAAGAAACCACTGAAATGCTGGAGCAAAAGAAAACCAACAGTTAGACTCCTATTTTGTGGGTATTCATTATATAGAGGATCTTACATGAGTGTTCATGTATTATTGAATTTATTAAACGAGTTGAGGAAAAGGGATAAAATGCGAGGCTTTGCCGAGCATTTTATCCCTTTTACTCAACGAGTTTAATAAATTCAATAATGCATGAGCACGAATGCAAGATTCTATTTATCATATGACATTTAAAACGCATTTTATTCATGTTTGTTTACAAAAATGTCAATATTCCGCCGTTAGTAAAAGCGAAGTCGTTAAGGACGCCGTACATGTAACGTTACGGGACGTATCTAGCTAATTTGCATATATAATCCACTAGTGGATTATCGAAAATAATACATGGCGTTATTACACTCTCAGACGCGGCGTCATATGATAAAACTGCCTCAGGAGGCAGTGCCAATGACTGCCAACAACACAGGTTTTTATGGAGAATAGACAAAAATTATCCTCAAGTTATCACAAAATATTTATCTGATCTGCCAGCCTCGGTAGCTCAGTCCGATGCATGTCCGACTGGTGATCAGGAGGGGGAGGATGCGGGTTCGATACCTGCCGGGGTCAGCAACATTCTTTCAAGGAGATTGATCAGGAAATATTTTCTACGGTCATTCTCTCCCTTCCACTGATTCAAGAAACACAGTTGTCAGTTTCTGGAGAAAGTATGTGCACTGTACTGGTTAACCGCTTGCAAATAAGCCTGCGATAGGTCAACTGACTGGCTCAAAATCGACCTAAAAGTCTTGACTGGGCCATTAAACTCTAAAACAAACAAACTTATCTTTTTTGTTGCTATGCTTTATATATACGTAGCAAGAGTCCATTTTAAAATTTAGGAATGTCAGTTTGGGTTTTCCCAGGCCCCTAAGGCCTAATGGGAAAGATCGCATACTCAATCATTAGGTCTCTCACTGCTGTGGCGATTGCCTGGCTCCGGTCAAATGTGAGTTATCTTAGATACTTTGGGTTTTGCCCACCTCTGATTAATGATCAGCTCGAAATAAGTGAAATAATATTGAGAAGGCCTTAGAACAAAAACAAAGATAAAATTGGGTTGAGTTGATGGCTTTTCTCATATAAATTACATGTTGTGTTAACTCAATTAGAATCACCTCAGTGAGGCAGTTCTAATGAGTATACACAACATAGCCTTCTATTTACCACTTAAAAATCCCCATTGTTGCTATCATTAAACCCAGTGGCTAAAACTTTCCCTGTTGGCCACAGCAGGCCCTGAGGTTATATAACATTTTTCATGCTCTACTCACTTGAGCATGAAATTTGACTGCTCACCAATTTTAAATGCCTACAATTGTTGGCATTTTTTAAATTTGTGAGCTGGACAAATAAAGTTATCTGCTATGTGAGAAAGAAAAATCACTAAATTTCTTAGTATTTTAAGTTTTATGAGCACCACAAGTTTAATGTTCAGCTGAGTTGAGCATGAAAAAAGTTTTATAACCTCGGGGCCAGTTGGCCACAACAGGCTTCTGTTATTGTTCTATACATCTGGCAGTGGTCTATTTATCTGTGAAGTTTCATCCAAATATTCCATAAAGTAAATGAATTAGAGAAGGTAACTGGTCTCTTTGTGTGTTGCTAAATCTTGGTTTAGGCTGCACTAATAAGGGGGAACACCAAGCAACTGAGTCTCCATGTGGTATATACTCGAATATGTCTTCCTCTACTCCCTGGTCAAGCCACTGCTTTAACGGTTTCTGAAGATAATACGGAACTAGTCTTGGCTTTTGAGCTAATGGGCTGCTTCTGCTTATTATTAAATTCGTTGAGGAAAGGGCATAAAATGCTCGGCAAAGCCTCGCATTTGATCCCTTTTCCTCAACGCGTTTAATAAATTCAATAATACATTAATACGAGGACTGTTCAAATATGAATGCAAGTAGAACGTTTTCTCATGCACTAATGCGAAAATCACCTGGAAATAAATATCACAGCGTAGAAAACATTTTACGTATACATTGATACCAAACCTGTTAAAATCCGTCCACTTTAGCCATGTATATCGTTCGATAAACACTGTCTGCTCTTGTACACTAATACAAAACATGGTTGGAAGAAGGTCAGAGTACGCCGTTGAAATACGGTCCTATATTAAGAATCGTTGTGTTCTTGGTATACGGTGCAAAGACATTTTGATGAAATATGTTCGGGTTTATGGGCATAATGAAATTTCTTTTCCGACAGTTTTTCGTTGGTGTAAGAAATTCAGCTGTGGGCTAGGCTCAACAGAAGAAAAACCACATGATCGTCGGCCGAAAAGAGCAATATCTGCCAAGATGGTTGGTAGAGTGAAAGAAATAGTAGCTATCGATGCACGATACACCACTAGGCAAATAGCTAGTATGGTTGGCATCTCATTAGGAGCAGCTCATACAATTCTGAAACGGGATTTGAAAATGAGAAAGATCTGTGCTAGATGGATTCCCCATCTGTTGACAGATGAACAGAAAAAGACACGCGTTTAGTGCGGCAAGAAGTTGCTTAAAAAATTTCCACATTACAATGCACGGTCTTTCGCTAATGTCGTCACAAGTGACGAGACATGGGTGCACTTTTTTGAGCCAAAACGAAAGATTCAGAACAAAATATGGGCATCAAAGTATTGCAAAAGACCATGCATTGCAAAGCGGACCATGAGCGTCAAGAAGGTAATGTATGCCGTATCAGGGCGCTGCTATTCAGGTTGCTGTGCCTAAAGGCAAATCTGTAAATGCGAAGTTTTACAAGAATAGAGTTCTTCGAAAATTGAAGAAATATTTCGAAGAACGAAGACCCGCAATTGGTTTGGCCAATGTCAGATTGCTACATGACAATACGTCATCGCACAAGGCTTTCATTGTGCAGCAGGAAAAGGTTGTTGAACTCCCTCACCCCCGTATTCCCCTGACCTTGCCCCGTGTGACTTTTTTGTTCCCGCGGCTGAAAAATGCCTTTCTGGTCGAAAATTTGTACAGCGCAAACACCTCGGTTCTGCAATATTCCAGTGCCTTCATAGTAAACTTCGAAAAGACTACCAAAGTGCATTCAATGATTAGATCAGAAGACTGAAAGTGTGTATATCTGTTAAAGGGGAATACTTTGAGGGGACAAAATAAATTGTTCATCGAAATCTATCACGGAATCATTTTTATGTGCTTAGTTGCATTCATATTTGAAGTCCTCGTACTCATGTAAGATCCTCTATATTGCTGATGCTCTTCACTTTTCTCACTTGGCTCAGATGATTTACTGCATGGTCATTGAATTCGGTGTCAGAACTCAATGAGCTGTTCAAGTTATTTCTTCTTCGGACGACGGAAGAAGTGTTCAAGGTGAGCTAAAACACAAACGTTCAATCCCCCAGCCCAGAGAGACTACAGATGAAATTTGGGCCCAATCGGCCCAGTGGCTTCAGAGGAGATGTTGTTTGAAAGTGTTGACGCAGATGAGATACGGCGTTCGACATACGAATGCCGACGACGGACAACTGCCTATCCTATAAGCTTCCATGGAGCCTTCGACTCTGGTGAGCTCAAAGTCTGTGAAAAATTATTCAAGTTATCGATCGGTAATGGTGCACCATTATCGTGTGGTGGGGTATAAAAACCAGTTGAATTTCAGAGACTCGCACAGCTTTGGAACAATAAAATTTGTCCATGGAAGGGGTAGTTCAAGCCCAAATGCATAATCATAAAAATTTTATGACGAAACATTGTGATATTTTTCTTATTTCTGCTCAAATTATAAATTGCGGTTGCTCGCTAGAACCGCCACATCGAGACGGTTCTAACGAGTACCCGCAATGTATATGTTAGAGCAGAAATAAGAAAAATAAGGTTTACAGATGTAAACCCCAGTTTTACTATATAAAATTTGGGTTCAAGGGGGTCAAAATTATATAGGCATGCTTTTGTGATGATGAGGATGACTTAGAGTAATATTTTTGATCAGGGTCGCAGGTTTCATCCCAAACAGGTTGGCAACGTTCTTGCATTGGGACTTCTCTTGAATTTTTATCCTTTGCTGATTAAATAACGATAACACAACTGTAAGGCATTAGGTTTGTTTCTTGTCTCAACAAGAGTTCCGCACGACTATGGGGATGTAAAGTCAATGAACGATGTAAATGAATGAAGCTCTTATAGTTGTGGAGAAATGGACTCTTACATTAGGGAGAAAGTTAGGGTAGTCCACAATAATTCACAATGTCAGTGAACCATGAACTGTTGGTCAAGGTCAAATTTGGATGCTTCATTTTATGTTGCCATTCCTAGATGCAAGTTTGTACCAAGTATAAATAATGAAGCTCTTATAGTTCCTGAGAAAATATGTTGATACTAGAAATGGACTCTTACAATAGGGTGAAAGTTAGGGTGGTCGCAATAATTCACAAAGTCAGTGAACCATACAATGTGGGTCAAGGTTAGATATGGATGCCTGCATTGAAGTTGTCATTC
This sequence comes from Lucinisca nassula, assembly GCA_963580285.1. Classification (NCBI taxonomy): domain Eukaryota; kingdom Metazoa; phylum Mollusca; class Bivalvia; order Lucinida; family Lucinidae; genus Lucinisca; species Lucinisca nassula. Next base: position 33,853,415 of record OY757019.1, read on the forward strand.
CTAGATGCATGTTTGTACCGAATTAAATTAATGAAACTCTTACAGTTCTATAGTTCTCGAGAAATGGACTCTTACATTAGGTGAAAGTTAGGGTGGTCGCAAATGTTGACGTCTTGACGAACGGACAAACGGATGGAAAACAGGATTTCTATATCGTGACATGAAAATGCAACAAAATCGGTCATTTGTCTGATGAAATTTGGTGATATTTTTTTTTTCTCCAAGCATAGGTTAAAGGTACTCGTTAGAACAGCCTCAAGCAGGCGGTTCTAACGAGTACCAACAAATTATGTTTTGTTGCAGAAATAAAACAATGTATACCCGCGCAAACCCCATTTTTCTCTATTTAAATTGAGTGGTTCTAACGAGCACCCACAACCTATGTTTGCAGTATGAATAAGAAACCTCATTCACATACATGACTGGTATACTTCCGTCATATGGAGACGGGACCTCAGTTTAAAGACACAACTGAAAGTGTGGAGAAGCCCAGAATTTAACCCAATGTTTATGATAGGAGTAGCTCAACCATCACACTAAGAAGGCTTCTAAAGACTGGACCACAAATGTTTCCCTACCCATCAACGTTGGCTTGAAACGATTTGACATTGATACTATGGCTCCGCCTGTATCCAACTCTGTCTTCATAAACAAATATAAAGCGTGGGTTGGAAATTCCACCGTATGCAAAGCAAGCCTGAAAATAAAGCAAGACAATGTACAGGGCCCGGTGAAACAGGCCAGTCCCCCCCCCCCCCCAGTCATTTGCTTCCCCGGGGAAGAACCGGGCTGCCCCGTTACTTCCCCGGGGAAGAAACTGACTAGTCAGTTTCTTTCCCACCCAGTCAGTTTCCTCCCCACATGAAATTTTTTTAGAACCATAGTCGACGCGTAATTTATTCCTCACAAATTGTTAAAAACTCGAAAAGAAAAAACATTCTGAATTAGTCAGCGTAAATGGCAAATGTTTCTCCAAGCCATACAATATATGAAAATCCAAGGAAATTTTCATTCCTATTCCAGTATCTATGATTAATTTTCTTAGCTTTTATGACATAAATTGGTATTAACTAAACAGGTATAATAAGCAACAAATCTTTGGTGCTCAAATTTAAATATAATTTGGAAAGTGGGGGTGGGGAAGAACTGGGCCGGCCCATTTCTTCCCCACCCCAGATTTTTCTGTTTACTAAAAATTCTTGTGATAAATTTTCTCCGCTTTTTAAGACATAAATTGGTATTAACTTAACAGATATAAGAAGCAACAAATGGTTGGAGCCGAAATATAAAAAGAATTTGGAGACTGGGGGCGGGGAAGCCAGATTATTCTGTTTACTAATAATTGTGTGAAAAATTGGCTTTGCTTATTACGACATAAATTGGTATAAACTAAAAAGATATAATAAGCAACAAATGTTTGGTGCTCAAATATAAATATAATTTGGAGACTAGGGGTGGGGAAAACCTGCGCCGGCCCAGTTCTTCCCCACCCCAGATTCTTCTGTTTATTAATACTTCTTGTGATAAATTTCCTTTCCGTTTTAGGACACAAATTGGTATAAACTTAAAAGATATAGTATGCAACAAATGTTTGGAGCTAAAATATAAATAGAATTTGAAGACTCAGGGGTGGGGGTTGGGGAAGAACTGGACCGAACCGTTTGTTCCCACCCTTGGGTAGTGTTGTACAGTTATGTCAGTCATATCGCTGAAGATGGATGGAGTGGGAAAGAACTGGGCCGGCCCATTACTTCCCCACCATTTGGAAGTGTTATACAGTTATATCAATTATATCGCTGAAGATGACTGGGTTGGGGAAGAATTGGGCCAGCCCATTTCTTCCCCACCCATGGGTAGTGTTGTACTGTGAAGTCAATTTTGACGTCAGTTATATCAATTATGACGTTGAAGGTATCTGGGGTGGGGAAGAACTGGGCTGGCCATTTCTATCCCACAATTGGGAAGTGTTGTACAGTTAAATCAGTTATAATGCTGAAGATGTCTGGGGTGGGGAAGAACTGGGCCGGCCCGTTTCTTCCCCACCCTTGGGTAGTGTTGTACTGTTTAGTCAGTTATGACGTTTAAGGTGTCGGGATGGGGAAGAACTGGACCGGCCCGTTTCTTCCCCACCCTTGGGTAGTGTTGTACATTTATGTCAGTTATATTGCTGAAGATGTCTTGGATGGGGAAGAACTGGGCCGGCCCGTTTCTTCCCCACCCTTGGGTAGTATTGTAGTTGAAGGTATCTGGGATGGGGAAGAACTGGGCCAGCATGTTTCTTCCCAACCCTTGGGTAGTGTTGTACAGTTATATCGGTTACAGCGCTGAAGATGTCTTGGCTGGGGAAGAACTTGGCCGGCCCAGTTCTTCCCCACCCCCAGTCTCCGAATTCTATGATTTGAGCTCCAAATATTTGTTGCTTATTATATCTGTTTAGTTAATACAAATTTTGGTCTTAAAATTCAAAGGAAATCTATCACAAGAATTATCAGTACCCGGTAAACAGAAATATCTGGGGTGGGGAAGAACTGGGCTGGCCCAGTTATTCCCAACCCCTAGTTTCGAATTCTATTTAGATTTGTGGTACAAACATTTGTTGCTTATTATACCTGTTTAATTAATACCAATTTATGTCTTAAAAAGCTAAGGAAATTTATCACAAGAATTTTTAGTAAACAGAACAATCAGAACCCCCCGTCTTCAAATTCTATTTAAATTTGAGTGCTAAACATTTGTTGCTTTTATATGTGTTCAGTTTATATCAATTTATTTCTTGAAAGCAAACGAAATTCATCACATGATTTTTTGTAAACAACAAAAATCTGTGGTGAGAAAACTGGGCCGGCCCAGTCCTTCACCACCCCCAGTCTCAAAATTCTATTTAGTTTTGAGCTCCGAACATTTGTTGCTTATTATATCTTTTTTATTTTATACCAATTTTTGTCTTACATTACGAAAACATGTCTATACTAATACACTGTCACCTTTATCGCTGACAAAAAGAAACTTTTAAGATGAAAATTTGTGAAATTCTTCTTATTTCTGCTCAAAATATAGAATGAGGGTACTCGTTTGAACCGCCTCATCGAGGCGGTTCTAACGAGTACCCAGAATCTATACTTTAGAGCAGAAATAAGAGAAATAAGGCCTTCATGCGGACTGAACAAATTATTTGTCTAAATCGCGACGGAAGTAAGGGCGAGGATTGTGGCCACGTAAAATCGATTTAAGCCCCCCAGTGGAAATCTTCCACTGACCGTTCCAAGGCGGCTCTTCTGTGGCGATTTATTTATGTTGTTGTTTGTTACTTACTGTGTGTATCACTTGTGTCTTTTAATTTTGGATGACCATATGGCCATTTTGTGGGAAAGTAACTGTCCTTATGGCCTTCCTTTGTTTAGGTTTCCATTATGGTCTGGTCGCTTAATGTTTGTATTTCTTTCCCTTTGGTGTCTTTTAAAGGTGGAGTAAGTTAATTGTATCAATTCCTGATCTTTGTTTAACTTCTACTTTACCCCTATTAACCCGTGTTACCCCTGTCAACCCCAGTTGTACTATATAAAATTGGTGTTCAAGGGGGTCAAAATTATATAGGCGTGTTTTCGTGATGAAAAGCAAAGGAAATTTATCAAAAAAAAAAAAAAAATATTAATAAACAGAAACATCTTGGGTGGGGAAGAACTGGGCCAGCCAATTTCTCTCCCACCCCCAATTTCCAAATTCTATTTAGATTTGAGCGCCAAATATTTGTGGCTTATTATATCTGTTTAGTTATTACCAGTTTGTATGTTAAAAAGCAAAGAAAATTCATCATAGATGCTGGAATTGTGATGAATATTTTATTGCATCTCCGTGAATGGTGTAGCATAGAGCAAATTTTGTCATTAAAGTTTAAAGGACTCAGAATGTATTCAGAATGGTCTCTTTTCTCATTTTTAATAAAGTGTGAGCCAAAAATTACTCGTTGAAAATGGTTCTAAAAACAATTCAGGTGGGAAAGAAACTGACTGGGTGGGGAAGAAACTGACTATTCATTTTTTTTCCCCGGCGAAGAACCGGGCCGACCGAGTTCTTCCCCAGTAGAAGAAACGGACCGGTCCAGTTCTTCCCCGGGGAAGAACCTGGCCGGGGGAAGAAACTGACCGTTACACAGGTATTCAAAGGATTGTTGGCTTAACGAGTTTGTAAGGGGCGAAAATCATCAAGCAGATAGCTCCGTAAAATTAACAACCCTCTTATACCCACTTTATATAGATAAAGGGGTTTATGGGGTTTTTAAAGGGGTTTATGTGGTTTACATTATTTTTCTTATTTGTGCTCCAAGACATAGATTTTGTGTACTCGCAGGAACCGCCTCAATGAGGTGGTTCTTATGAGCAACCACAACCTATGTTTGCAGCATGAATAAGAAAAATATCACGGATTTTCATCAGAAAAATAGCCATTTTGGATATGTGAAAAAATGCACTGTGTCGCACAGGTATGTTATCATAATGTGCAACTTCAACAGTGCAAACACTGATGGCTGGTTCAACAGGGCTTTTTCAAACTCCTCAGATATTAATACAAGGATCATTTAAATATATAACTGGCCTAGCCCAGTTACTGACCTGTGGCAAGCGCATGCTCCATTACGATAACGCGCCTATATAAATACATTGTAAATGTTACCGCCAAAATAAAACCCCGAACACTTTCGGATAAAAAAATTGTGACATTTTCTTATTTCTGCTCTAAATATAGATTGGGTACACATTAGAACCGCCCAAAAGAGGCAGTTCTAGTGGGATCTACAATCTATATTTTAGAGCAGAAATACGAAAATATGGTTTACCCCTGTAAACCCAAGTTTTACTGTTTAAAAGTGGGATTCGAGCTGGTCAATTTATAAAGGCGTGTTTTTGTGATGTCCCACATATTATACACCAATGCCTTGTACATGATTTCACAAAAGTTCATTCCCCATAAATGCCCTTACGGGTCCCCATAGAGTGAGAGAGTCACGTGACACTGAAAACTCATAACGAGGTTCGCGTGGATGCTGAAAGCAACTGAAAGTTTTAAAGACATTTTAACGAAGAAAATATCTTCATTTGCCACATTAGTGGCATGATCCCATTGGCAGTATGGACACATAGGGACTCGACTACGTTTTGATCGGGGTGCCGGTCACGGAACTGTTTATATTGGACGCGTTTTATAACGTTTGTGCCATAATTGCAGTAGCGTTACTTTGTATTGGCGGTCATATTCTGATTAAGGCGAGGTATTACAGTTTATCAGACAATTTAGGTCGTGATTCGGCCAGTAAATCGATGACAGTCGGTAAACATGGCTGGGAAAACCGTTTTCCGGTAATGTGGCGGGAGGAAATTGTAACAGCCGGAAGTAAATGTCAACAGCTATCCCATAGTTCCAAACCCAACAACAAACATGGCCGTGCCCAGTACACTGGCAAATGTGGATAAACATTTGTTAGGATTTATCAAACAAGGACCTATTTTACAAAATATTCAATGGGACATAAAAGGGTTAAGCCACTGCATCGATCAGATCGGAGTCGCCGATAGTTGAACGGAAGAAGCGTAAAAAGCAAAAACAATCATCATCGGAAAGTGACAGCGCCAGTGACATTTTTGTTTAGGAGGAGGAGACTGCTCCCGAACCAGGATGTTGAACCATTAATGCATTAAATACGTTATTATCGGATGGCGAACTGCCCAGTGACAAGGAAGATTCGGAGGACGAATTTTGTATGGATTTAAATCTTTTTTCAAAGACAGTGAAGAAACAGGACCCGAGATTGATAGTGGCCTTGGGAAAATTATAAACAATGGACTCAGATCACTTAGACAAATTATGAAAGTGAAAAAATTAAAAGAAAAATATACGAGGACTTCTAATGTGGGAAATTTGCACGTTCCAGGTGGTGCTCCAATCATATGGAGAAATCTTACAGACAAAAGCCTTTTTTCAATATATTGTGCACGGGTACGTTTCACTTGAGGGTGAAAATTGAAAATATCCGAATAGGAAAGTTACCTAGTTGTGAAGAGTCAAATACTATTGGAGAATTATGGCCTAAAATCTTTCGGCTATATCTCAAGCCATTAAAAAGTTACAGCTATATTTATCATCACTGGGAAAGCTGTTGCGGACACAACATAAGCACTCATGTTATATGGCATCTTAATACAAACTTTTAATAGGAGCTTGCTTTTTTGGATTAAATAGTTTGTGCATTTTTGGCGATTGATTTCTTATCATTTTTTATGAAACAAATAACCATGTTAACATAAGTTCATTTACAAAATGAATTATTAGCCCATGTTACGAAATGGAATAGGAAACTTCTCTGGTGATTATGCACATCTAAATTATTTTAGTAGGTATATGGCAAGGCGGTGCGAGTGAAATATTTTAGGCGAAATACGGTAGGCAAAATGTGCTGCTCCATGCACAAGTCATGCACATAGCATACGATGCATGCATGAGTGGTTTATGGAGATTTTTTACCATACAGTTGGCCGCTATAAGGCTGATTTCTATCAAATTTGCCTAAAAATCGCCAAATTGTGCCATATATATTTTTCATTCTGGTCACGATGTTGTGTGTGTTCGTTTTGACGGGAGTTATACCATTGATTTATAGGGAAGTTTCATCATTCTTTCCCTAGGGGAAATACTATTTTAACGCAAATCAATTATCTACTCGATTTTTGCTATATGGCTATGATTGTAGACGGTGTCTTCACTTTGCCACGATTTTAGCGAGCTTATACGAGTTTGCATGATTTTCCGGTAGTATTCATAGGTATAAATGCCCTGAAAAACAAACACTATTCAGCAGCAGGCCAAGTGCGAACAGTTGCACACTACATTGTGGCGGGACAGAGAATCAATATAGAACGGTACGTTAAATCTATGTTTAGTATTATTTTTTGTATGAACATGTTTGTAGGTTTTGGAGGGGTTTACTTCTAGTATACCCCAACTTTCTGAAGCCTATTCTGGATTTTGAAGCCTCTGTGGTGTAGTGATTACGCTACTAGCTTTACCAGCTAGAGGTCGCAGGATCCACCCCAGGCTTCTCCAGCAGTAGAATGAGTCTTTTTAGCGAGGTCTTGTCTCATTCTGACCCTAGATGTTGGTGAGACGTAAAGTTTGGACACCCGCTAGTTCTAGATTCATTTAGGCTTTTAGACCCCTTTTGTAGAATATAATTATTAAACGTCGGGACACTTGTTTGATCCATAACTTTTGACTAGCAGTGGTTAGAAAACCGTGGTCCCGTCTCTATATGATATTAGGTGTAGAGGGGACGTAAAATTATGACGGGTTTAACTATATCTTCATCATCAGGGGAAACTCGTACAAGAGCCTGTCGGGTTATCCGTGATGATGAACCGTGATGAATTTGATTTTACAAGCATATTCATGTTGAGTAGAAATAATTTTGTTCAAGAAGAATTTCTAGTTCATTTTGTAATGATGCCGTTTTTGTTGAGAACTCGGTTTGTACATGTACATGTATGTACATTAAAAGAATGTGATAATGATAAGTGAGAGTCTTTGGTCGCCCCACGTTATAACGGCCAGAGCGGCGTTGATGACGTCAGCTGCGTCATCAGCGTCACGAGGACGGTTGTGACGTTGTGCCTACCAAATACAGAAAGAATTTACGGCAAACAGTGTTGGTCCTTATGAGACACTAACAAATGTTGTGGATAGAAGAAAATCTCACTGTTTGTAGTTTCTAGCTGTTGTTAATGTAACGAATATGTGAATAGCTATATTTGTGAGCCGTGTCGCGGAGAAGGATATGAAATAGAGTTTGTAATGTTCTTGTAATTGGCGGCTGACCAGGTAGCGCAAAGGCGTGGTCTGTTCAATTGCCTCTTACCTGTGATAATGTAGTGAGCACGAATTTGATTGGTATTATGCTCGGTAGTATTGAGCATTAATTGATTTCTGTAGTGCTCAGTAAGGAATCATAAACGTTGAGTATTCTTGTGTCAAGCGCTGGGTGCTGATAATTTGATGTACAGTCAAGCTGAGTTCTGCTGTGCAGTTATTTGTCGCATGCACTGATCAGCATGTGTGTCTGGTCGGCGCATGCGCAATAACGGTATATGCATGAACATATTCGTTCTTCGCCGGGAGGGGAATCATGATATCGCAGGTACGTTTTGTGAACTGTATCTTAGTCGATTATCGTAATTTGCAGGCACAACGATGTGTGGTGACCTGCTGCTCCCTACAATAGCGGAGCAGGTACTGGTGCGACGCTGTTGGTTTAGTGTCCAGGAAGGGAGGACAGACCCAATAACAGACTGTCAAGACCATATTAGACAGGTCGAGGAAAACATCCTAGAGTCGATTCAAACGAAGAAGTTACCGGGACTTCAAGTTCGTATTTAATCGATAAATAATATAAATCAACTTGTGGTCGACAACAAGGTCAACAGACTAGTTGCCAGCAGTGCGCGAGAGGGGGCTCGACCTAAGTGAACTTGTAATCTGGCCAGTCGCGTTTTTGTGTTATTTCTTTTTCTTATTGTGTTGATGTGTTGCTTATTTGCTTCTATAGACACTCACGTCACCCCGGTCCGAGCACAGAACATTGTTTTGCCTTCGGGACGGACGTCGTGAGTGGGCTATAGAGCAAATAGATTAGTATTGTTGTATATAGATACTGTAAATAATTCATGTCACTCATTTGATATCTTTCTTGTGCCTTATCCCAGAGCTGCCCGTACACCTGTCAGGGATCATGCTCGGTTGTCTTGTCAGCATGGGGGTCTGCGGGACGCCGTAAACCCACATGTAACATTTGGTTTCCCCTTTTGGAGAAAAAACAGTCAGAACTGTTTTTTCTTGGTGTACAGAGATGGAATAGGATGAAGACACCTAGGTACACAACAATCGAGCGAAATCTATCTGCGAAGGTAGTCTGCCCACACATTTTCTTTAGTAAAATTAGCTATTTAGCTAAGGTGGTTTGCCCCAGAATTTCCCTGTTCTCCTGGCACTCTGTTGTTTGTTAGAAAAAGGATATCGGTTTAATCTTACTGGCGGTGGCCTTTCTGGCTTAACTGATTTGATTGGTTTCACAGGTTCAGACATTAGTGCGATACATACAATTTGGTCAGTTCGTCCTGGTACACTCGACAGTATGTCCGGGTATTCTTTTATCAACGTCTCTATTTCTTTACGCTGATCCTGCGTTAATAGTTCTGAAATATTGACGTCCTTAAACGTCTCTGGTTGCTTTGCAGTAGGAAAAGCGCAATCTTCCAACGTCATCATTTTCAGTTGACGGAAAGGACTCTACAGAAAGCAAGCAATGTGACGTCACATTTTGACGTTCCATATATTGCTTCAGTATGTTAGCGTGATATGTGTTAACATTTCATTGACGTCAATCTTAAATAAAAATCAAAAATGAGTTCCTTTAAGAGCAATGAAAACATTCATAAGAAAGAAGATGGGTCATACTACGTAGTTTCATCCATCTGTTTACTACCTCAACTACTTCATAAGGACCTTTCCATTGAAGCATTAATTTATTACTGTCGGCCGGTAGTAACAAAAGCACTTTATCGCCGACGTCAAATTTACGCGACCTCGCGTCTTTATCATAATAAGCATTCTGCTTAATCTGAACCTTCTTTAAATTATCACGCGCTAATTTGCATGTCTGCTCTGACCGTTTTTATACTTTTAGAGATATAGAGTGTAACGGACGGATGGACAGACAGACTGTTTACGAGAGAACATTTGTTGGGTACCTCAATGTCAATTTTCCCATTCAAAGTAATCAACAATCACAAAAATACCCAACAGGCTACTGGCTACTTTAATTAGAAGTAAAACAAGTATCAGGAATCGATACAATTAACTTACTCCACCCATCAAAGACACCAAAGGGAAAGAAACACAAACATGAAGCGACACGACCATAATGGAAACCTAAACAAAGGAAGGCCAAAAGGATGTTTACTTTCCCACAAAATGGCCATCCAAAACAAAAAGACACAAGTGATACACACAGTAAGTAACAAACATAAATATAAATAAACCGCCACAGAAGCACCGCCTTGGAACTGTCAGTGGAAAGAATTCCACTGGGGGGAGGGGGGGGGGGCTTAAATCGATTTTCCATGGCCGTAATCCTCGCCCTTACCTCTGTCGCGGTATACACTAATTTTGTTTAGTCCGCATGAAGGCTTCCTAACTCATCAGTGTAACATCTCCGAGAACATACAGATAAGAAAAACAACAGAGATGAAACAAGGTTGAGGACTCGACAGCATACAACAACAGAATTGCTAGAGCAAAAGAAAACCAACAGGGGCCATTGAAGCCGTTAACAACGGAATAAACGACAAGTACCAAAGATAGGCCTACCCAACAAGTGTCCTCTATTTTGCTCGGACTGACGGACGGACGGTCGGAAGGACGGACGAAGCGGGGACTATATGCTCTCCCTTCGGGGAGCATAAAAACACAAATTTTCAGTCTCCCAGTCCAAGGATGTTACATATAGCTCAATCGGTCTAGTGGCTTGAAAGTGTAGGCACCAGACGACACAGACGACGCACACCTGCCTATCCTATAACCACCTCCGGAGCCTTCTACTCTGGTGAGCTAATAGAAAAGCAATTTACTTTTTTCGGGGGATACCAAAAGTATTTAATCTCGTGTGTTGAAAACATCCAAATTTTCACTCGTGCTTGGCACTCGTGAAAATTGAGATGTTTTCAACACACAAGATGAAATATTTTTGCTATCCACCTAAAAAGTAAATATCCTCTATTTATCATATGACGTCGCGTATGAGAGTGTAATAACACCATGTAATAGTTTCAATATAAATATGCAAATTAGCTAGATACGTCCCGTACTGTTACATGTACGCCGTCCTTAATGGCGTCGCGTTTACTAATGGCGGAATATCGACATTTTTGTACGAACATCGTGAATAAAATGAGTTTTAAATGTCACATGATAAAAAGAATCTTGCATTCGTGCTCATGTATTATTGAATTTATTAAATTCGTTGTGGAAAAGGGATAAAATGTTCGGCAAAGCCTTGCATTTTGTCCCTTTTCCTCAACTCGTTTTGCCGAGCATTTTATCCCTTTTCCTCAACGAGTTTAATAAAGGGGGTCTTTCATTTGTGCCCATGCATGTTTTTTCTTTAAACTTTGTATATTAATAACTCAGCATATACAACCTATAAAAATGTATTAAATAAATTATATAAATCAAAGTAGGACTCAGGAGGCCACTCTAACTGACTCCCTCCATGAGCTGGTGTCTGTCTCTAAATATGTGCGTCTTAAATCTTATGTTTTATTTAGTTTCAAGATCTGTGAACTGGATTGAATGCAGAACTCCATAGGCATTCCTTTGATACTAAACAACCTTTTGAATTAATTAAAGTTTACATTTTCTGATAAAATAATTAGCGAAAATCTCATTTTTTAATTAAAATTTTAAAAAATTATCAAAATTCAATCCCTAAGATAAATATGTTCTAGTCTTTGTCAAGATTTTATTTTGCTAGGAAAACTTGCCATATGTATCTTCTTTAGCTATGCAAAATTTCATGAAAATCCGAAACCGGTAACACTGTAGTTTTACACCTTTAATGGATGTAAGTCGTTTCTGCAAAATTTACTATTTTATTGAAATCATCCAAGAACCTTACAAGAAGGCAATTCGTAACACTTACGTTATAAAAATGAGATTATACAAATCAAAATGAATACATATTGAGCTGATCTAGCTTAGAAACTATTAAAATATCATGAATTTCTGATATTTTCCTTTCATTTATACACTATGATCTATCCAAAATAGTAGATAGTAAAACACTAAATCAAAATGTATTCTAATCAACAAATTAGGCTTAACAACATATATTGCTTTTTTATTAGCAGCAAAATTATTGTGAACATGTGCAACTTTATTTAATGACTTTGCATAAGTCATGCTTCTCAAATAGTTGTAAGGCAAGGAGATCCATTATTTTCATTTCCATACCAAGCTGGTATGCAAGGACACAATGGTCAGTGGTTTGTGGTTAGTAGTAAAAATAGTTATGTTGATAAATCCATGGCCAGATTAAGCCTTTATGAACGCTGGATTATTATCCTAACAAAGTTACAGTAATTATTGGTTAGTATTTGCAAAAATCGAAATATCACTGATATTGAGTTTCTGTTGCAAAAGACATCATTGATGGATGAGGCGCAGAATATTTGGTGTAAACAAAGCTGTCCCATGACCTAGAGAAAATTTGCTATTAGGCAGAGAGAGAAACAGTTTCCTTCCTTATAGTTGGCATTTCTATAGTGTCATATTTTTTTTCTATTTACTTTGTCAATATAGTGGTTAATTTATCGGAAGCGAGCTTTTAGTATTTTTTTCTGGTTGTAAAACTTTCAACCACTTCTTGAATGTTTCTGCTGAATGCAAGTTCACTGTTTTTTAAGCACTGCTGTTGCTTGGTTTTTGTTCATTAATAATTACCAGTACATTTCTGTGCAATGTATCTCTCAGCTTAGGAAGAGCATTGCAGTGTTTGGACACAAAAAAAGTATCACAATGTATTTACTGAAAATAATTTAAAATCCTATGAGTAATGCGATAACTACTCACAGATTGAATAATTATTATCAACAGTTTAAATGCTTCTTAATATCTTAACAAAATGTGCTTTGTAATTACTGCAACAACTGCTGAGATAGGTAAATGAAGTGAAAGACCTATACAAATATATAGACAACACAATCATGATCACATAAGTTTTGGAACACTGACAAATGTACGACCATGTGAATACTAAAAGCAAATTCAAATGGCTTTGGAATACAGCTTCAGGAAGCCGTTTGATTTCGTTCATAGGGGCTGTACAAAAAAGATAGATTGGCTAGTGCCTTTGCAGATACAAATTCTGAAAACTTAATGTCCAGGAAAAGTAATCTCAAGTGTTATTGATTTTCCCTAGAGTAAACCTTTCTTTTTAAATGGACAGTTAGGGTTGAATAAACAAACAACAGTTTGACTTGAGAGTCATTTATCTCGAGTCGGATAACAAATCTTACAAAATCTGAAGCAACATCTAAAGTGCCTGGTATGTTGTTGATTTGAATGTTAAATCTAAACATCACCTTAGCACCATTACCAAATTAGACAAGAAAGACAGAAAGAAAACTGTGCACATAATTACATGGGTGCGTTTGATGACGTTTGTCATCAAAACCTTTGCGATATAGTTCTGTAGACAAAGTAGTTTGTTCCATAGGGGCGAAATTTACTGAAATGGATGTTTTGAAATAATACTTATAATTATGCTATGAACTACTTACACAAACCATACTATACTGTAGCCATCCAAATTGAAAGTAATAGTAAAGCATTATTAAACAGCATGACCAAAACATGATAATCATACAATTTCACATTTTGCTGAATCAGGACTATCAGTATTCAGTCCGTTAAAACACAATGTTACCGGTCCTCAATTTCCATCAAAATTCATCAACACGTTTCTAAGATGTGTGGGTAGTTTTTTTGCTAAAATGGTGTCTTGACAAAAATTGGAACATGGTACAAATACATATAAAATTTTAATGAATACAAAAATAGGAGCTGAAATATGGGGACACCATCATGGAAAACTGAATGCCCAGCCACTATTACTAGACATATGAGGTCATTCATAGTATCAACTAACTCACCAATTATGGCTTTAATTCATAAAACATAACAGCATTAGATATATGAAACTCTGAATACTGTAGACAAGTTTATATGAGAGTACTCTCTGTTGTGATAGAGACTTCATAAAATATGTAATAAATTTACTACGGAAATAAAATTTAAAAGTGAATGCATCGTAATTATAATGGTTATACCCAAGGCAATTACTGTCCATAATTTCATCAAAATCAAAGCGTGGGCAGAAACCAATGCAAATTTCCTATACCGTGAAAGACCCCCTTTAATAATACATGAACACTCATGTAAGATCCTCTATATATAAACTACTTATAACTAACTTACATGGTACTTAGAGTGACGTTTAACATCAATTTGTCCTCTGTTATTAGGATACAACCACAACATGTTGCGGTTGTGGTTGCGGATACAGTGTGTCCCGCAATAGCATTCAATGTTGCTCACTACTTCTCCTGTGTTATATTGACCTTGAAGATCTTCAAAGCTCTCAAAGTAATCGGATGATGCCTGAAAACTTTTTGGGCATCTGGTTTCAATCAAGGAGTTTACAAGTCCTTGTATCTGTGAAATAAAAATAACTTAGTCATAGCATCCATTATGGATATTACATAATTATGTGCATAGTGTCATAATTTCATCATGAACACACCCTACAGATAGGTTAGAGATAAACTTGACACCCTCGTGCAACCCAGTTGCGCTTGAAGTTCACAACATCAGCACTAACTTTGAGCAATGAAGTTCAACTCATGCTCAAACACTAGTGCACTTGAAGCTCAACTTGCTTAATGGGTGTCAATCGTGATTTCCTGGTGCACTTGATATTCATAGCGAACTTGGTATTTAGCTTAATACATGTACCTAGAAAGCAGTCTTATTATTATTACACCATAGTGTAGTTTATATTTTCTTGTCCTTTTGGATCATTGACTCCATTGTGGAATTTCGAAAATATTTGAGGGTCACTGATAATGCCTAAATGGCCGAAACTAGCTAGTCTGTACCAGAAAACATGTACATTCCATATTTTCCAGTTCTGTGGTGCATTCCTTGCTTCCAAAGGATAACCCTTTCTAGAACATATTGGACGTCACTGCAGCTGTTGTCTGGGAATGTGTGGCGGCCGTAAAAAGTCTCCCTGCCCTACATCATAGTATAGTTTATATTTTTTGTCCTTTTGGATCATTGATTCCATTGGCGAATTTTGAAAATGTTTGAGGGTCACTGATGAGGCCTAAATGGCCGAAACGAGCTAGTCTGGCCCAGAAAACATGTACACTCCATATTTTCCAGTTCTGTGGTGTATTCCTTGCTTCCAAAGGATAACCCTTTCTAGAACATATTATTTATTGGAAATACTGATGATAGAAGATAAGGTAAGCCTTTCATCAGTCAATATTTCTTTTATACCAATGCCAAGTCTTTTTTCTATCTTATTAAGATTTTTTTTCTTTCAAATTCATTTATTTTTCATTTTCCCCCAAATTGTTTCTTTTTCTTTTTTGAAAAGCTTTGTCTTGATAATATACGTATTTTTGTCTTTTTTTAGGGAAAAAAAACCTTTTCCTTTTTATTTTATTACATCCTTAATTTATTCCTTTATTTATTATTTCTGACCCCGCCCATCATGGCTTTAAGAAAGAGATTGTGCTGCACGCTGCTTCCACACAGAACTGAAAGCGACCGCGCACATGAGTACTGGTAAACTGCTGAGGGGCTCTAAGCCTGCTCAGGCAAAATGGCGCGAGTCTGACCATTAAGCAAATAAACCCTATTGTTTCATATGGCGGCAGGGCTTGTGCACTCATTTCATCTAAATATCGGGTAATCGTCCCACAAAATGGGAAGCAACGTCTCGTCAATGACCTAAATAGTGTTGACAGGGACGTTAAACCCCAAAGCAATCAATAATAAAATCCTTTATTAATAAGTCTTGTCTCTTATTCTCAAGAATATTCATTCTGAAATATATTTAAATGTTCTTATATCTCCATCAAACATGGATTGTGGGCGCTCATTAGAACCGCGTCATCGAATACACACAATCTATGCTTTTGTGCAAAAATAATGAAAAGTTATGTTTGCCCGTGTAAATAAAAATCAAAAATGAGTTCCTTTAAGAGCAATGAAAACATTCATAAGAAAGAAGATGGGTCATACTACGTAGTTTCAGCTAATAAAGCCTCATCAGTAAAGCCCACTTTCCTAAAAAAAAAAAGAGATTTTCAGGGTATTCGTTTCACGATCTTGTTCATGCACAGTTGTTGTTAGTGTTACTTGTTAAATCAATTCGCAGGTAACTGAAGTGTAGTTTTAGCAATATTATGTTAAAAAATAATACCTAGATTCTGATTAGCATTCGAAATTTGTTTTAGGCAGGGGTATACCCGAGTTTCCTGTTGTGGTAAAACAAAACAAGAGGCCCATGGGCCACTATGCTCACCAGAGCTCAGTTGCGCACTGCCCTATGGCAGCCATGTGTTTTAACATGATATCATTTTAATCTACAAATTATAAAGTCTCCAAAATGAATCCCCATATCCAAATGAGCACCCATCTGCACTCTGAAACATTGGGCCTTTAATGAAGTAGAGGGGATAGGGTATGGACCCAATGGAGCCCTGGTTGGAATCACTAAATGCGTCTTATCATAAGGAACAAGAATATATATGGTGTAGTAGTGGGGATCTGTATGCCGGAGATTAAGTAGAAGTAAAACAAAGATCAGGAATCGATACAATTAACTTACTCCACCCACCAAAGACACTAAAGGGAAAGAAACACAAACATGAAGAGACAAGACCATAATGGAAACCTAAACAAAGGATAGCCATAAGGACAGTAACTTTCCCACAAAATGGCCAAATGGCCATCCAAAATAAAAAAGGCAAAAGTGATACACACAGTAAGTAGTAACAAACAACAACATAAATAAACCGCCATAGAAGAACCGCCTTGGAATGGTCAGTGAAAAGAATTCCACTAGGCCTCTTAAGCGATGGATGGGTTGGGGCATGCCCTGTTGAATCCAGGAAAGCCCAAGATTGTTGTCCCTAAATGTGTCACAAGGACGAAGAATATATTATGGTAATGGATGGGAATCTGAAAGGTTTCTGATATATGAGGTCCTTCTACGAAGTGGTGAGGAGAGGAATGGCCCATGCGGACCCCCAAGTTGGTGTGCTGTTGATAAGGAACAAGAACATATGTGATTATGAGATATATGGCCTTTTAATGTGGAGGGGCGGGGCACATTGCCCCTGTATAAAGTGACCCCCAGGTTGGTGTGACTGAACAAGTCTTATCATAAGTAACAAGAATATTATAGTTTAAGGTTGGGGATCTGAAATATTTCTGAGATATATGTCTTTTAATAAACAAAAGCAGTTGGGCATGGCCCGTTCACCAAAGAGGACTCCAAAGCTAGTGTTATTTGAATGCGTCTTTTCATAAGCAAGATGAAAATATATGGCTTAGGGTTGGGGCTCTGAAAAGTTACTGAGATATAAGGTATTTTGTGAAGTGGTGGGGTGGGGCAAGGCCCTGGCTTGACCCTTGAGGCCTCCAGATTGGTGTCAATGAATGTGTCTTATCATAAGGCACAACAATATATATATGGTTTAGAGGTCTGGATCTGTAATGTTTCCAAGATATTGGGTCTTTCATGAAATGAAGGGGTGGGGCACGACCCCATCACATACCGGGGGACCCTAGGTTAGTGTCACTGAATGTATCTTATCATAAGAAACAAGAATATATAAGGTTTAAGGGCGGGGATCTGAATGGTTTCTGAGATATATGGCCTTTTGTGAAGTGGAGGGGTGGGGCAAGGCCCGGTGCACCTAGGAAGAGCCCCGAATTGGCGTGAATGAATGCATCTCTTCATAAGGAACAAGAATATATATGGTTTAGGGGTGGGGATCTGTAAGGTTTCCATGTAACTGGGCCTTTCCTTTCATGGAGGGGGTGGGGCATGACCCATCGCCTCCCGGGGGACCCCCTGCTTGGTGTTACTGAATGCGTCTTATCAGAATAAACAAGAATATATATGGTTTTGCGTTGGGGACCTGACTGGTTTCTGAGATATATGGCCTTTTGTTAAGTGGATGGGTGGGGCAAGGCCCCGGCGCACCCCGGGAGCCCCCGTAGTTGGTGTCAGTGAATGTATCTTTCCATAAGGAACAAGAATATGTATGGTTTAGTGCTGGGGATTTGTACGGTTTCCAAGATATTTGGCCATTTATGGAATGCAGGGGTGGTGCTTGACCCCGGCGCATCCCGAGGGACTCCCAGGTTGTTGTCACTGAATGTGTCTTATCATAAGGAATAAGAATATATATGGTTTGTGGTGGGGATCTGAATAGTTTCTGAGTTATATGGCCTTTTATGAAGTGTAGGGGTGGGGCATGGCCCCGGCACAACCTAGAGGACCCTCATTTTGGTATTAAAGCATAAGGCCGAGAGACGTTTATTCACGGTACATTTCTATATAAGTTTTGTCAAAATAGCTGCAATGACTCGGCAGCAAATGCCATTTTTCAATTTTCCCCATTATAAGTCTATGGAAAATTTAAATTGTCATAGCAACCGAACTAAAGAGCCGTATTTCATACAAAAACACAACACCTGTAAAGGCAAATATGGTGAATATTTCCAAAAACACTCAACCTCATAGAGCATATACGGTTTCTGAGGAGATGATTTTTGAAGGTTTTTTTTTCTGTTTTTTTCATTTTGGTTTCCATGGCAACCAATAGCAATGAGCAGTGGACCTAAAATCATATGGCAGATAGTAGATTGCCTAAGGAACATTTCTATGAAAGTTTTGTCAAAATATCTGCAGAGGCTTGGCAGTAAATGCCATTTTTCAAATTTCCCAATTATATGTCTATGGAAACTCAAATATCCCTAGCAACCAATCAAATGAGCCGCTTTTCATTAAAAACAATTTTCAACCCCAAGCCCAATGATGCTACAGATGAAATTTGGGCTGAATCGGCCAAGTGGCTTCAGAGGAGATGTCGTTTGAAAGTGTTGACATCAGACGATGTCAGACGGCGACGACGACAGACGACAGCGTACAACTGCCTATCCTATAATCTCCCCCGGAGCCTTAGGCTCTGGTTAACTAAACAAGAGGGCCATGCTGGCCCTGGATCACTCAACTGATCCATAGTGTAACAAGTGGGCCCTAGGGAGGGCCATTACTGGCCCCAGGACTATAATTTGCATTATCTTGAGCGAGGTCTAATAAGATGTTTATAGTTTTCTCTTATATAAGTTTACATAAAACATGTGGCTCCCGGGGCAGGGCCATTTTCGGCCCCAGGGCTATAATTTGAACAGTTTTGGTCTAGGTCCACAAGACAAAGCTTCATACCAAATATCAAGGCACTGAGCCTTCTGGTTTCAGACAAGACGATATTAAATGGTTTCCCTATATAAGTCAATATAAAACCAAACGGCTCCGGGGCAGGGGAATTTTTGGCCCCAGGGTTATAATTTGAAAAATCGTGACAGAAGACCACAAGACGAAGCTTCTTACCAAATATCAAACACCTCAGCCTTCTGGTTTCAGACAAGAAGATGTTTAAAGATTTTCCCTATATAAATAAGTTCTGAAGTTAGATCCTTTGGAAGCAAGAAATACACCAGACAAAAGAAAATAGCAGACTCGGTTTTATTGAGTCTGTTCATGACCAGTACTGAAATGTGCAACACCGGCCACGCCCTCTAGCACCGGCTTAAGCAGAACTCTATTTTCAAAATGATTCCAAATGAAATCAATGATACAAAAGGACCAGAAAATATAACCTGCACTATGATGATGTACGGGGAGACGTTTTACGGCCGCCACACGGCACAACACCAGCTACAGTGAAAATAAATAAGTTCTGAAGTTAGATCCTTTGGAAGCAAGAAATACACCAGACAAAAGAAAATAGCAGACTCTGTTTTATTGAGTCTGTTCATGACCAGTACTGAAATGTGCAACACCGGCCACGCCCTTTAGCACCTCTATAAGTCAGTGTAAAACCAAAGAGCTTCAAGGCGGGGGCATTTTTGGCCCAAGGGCTATAATTTGAACAATCTTTGTAGAGGTCCAGCAGATGAAGTTACACACCAAATATCAAAGATGAGGGCCTTGCAGTTTCAGAGAAGATCTTTTATAAGTCAATGTAAAACAAAAAAGGCCCCGGGGCGGGGGCATTTTTGACCCACGGGCTATAATTTGAACAGACTTGATAGAAGTCCACTAGATGAAGCTTCACACCAAATATAAAAGACATGGGCCTTGCGGTTTCAAAAAAGATTTTTAAGATTTTTCCTATATAATTCAACGTAAAACCAAAGGGCCCCACGGCGAGGGCATTTTTGTTGGAAGGGCTATAATTTGGTAGAGGTCAAACAGATGAATGTACACACCAAATATCAACGGCCTTGTGGTTTCAGAGGATTAGATTTTTAAGCTTTTTCTAACATAAGTCAATGTAAAAATAAAAGCGTCCGTGGCGGTAGCATTTTTTGCCCCGGTGCTATAATTTGAACACTCTTGATAGAGGTTTCATACCAACTATCAAACACCTAAGCCTTCTGGTTTCAGAAAAGAAGATTTTTAAATGTTTCCCCTATATTAGTCTATGTAAAACCAAAGGGCCCCGGGGCGAGGGCATTTTTGGCCCTAGTGCTATAATTTGAATAATCTTGGCAGAGGTCCAATAGATAAAGCTACACACAACATATCAAAGACTTGGGCTTTGCGGTTTCAGAGAAGAAGATGTTTTAAGATTGTGCATATATAAGTCAATGTAAAACCAAAGGAACCCCGGGCGGGGGCATTTTGGCCCCAGGGTTATTATTTGAACAATCTTGATAGAGGTCTACAGGACAAAGCTTCATTCCAAATATCAAACACCTGAGTCGTCTGGTTTCAGACAAGAATATTTTTTAAAAACGTTTCCCTATGTTAGTCTATGTAAAAACCACAGGGCCCCAGGGCGGGGGTATTGTTAACCCCAGGACTATAATTTGAACAATCACCCCTGAATTTTGAAATGGACTCATGCTATATATAAGGTGGAAGATTCCATTTGGTACAAAATGTGTTAATCATTATGTCTTTCACAGCTGTGGCATTAAACTGGCTCGGGCAACATGCGAGAAGCCAAGTTCTGCTACGGAAGGTCAGTAGGTTTTTCTGCGGTACTTCAATTTTCCCACACCTCTGACCAATGATCAACTCGAAATAAGTGAAATAACCTTGAAAAGCTCGCAAAACTAAAACCAAACACACTTAAAGGTAATGATCATATTGATCACCTACAGGACTCCAAGTGACATTTCTTTATTTGTTGAACAGTAAAATTGCTTTTCCCTTAAAATACCTAGAAAAACCTGAAATGTTGTCTGTTTGATTGTCTTGCAAACTTTCAAACCTATATTTTTCGGCGTAAAGGCAAAGTGTGGATCCTGATCAGACTGGGTCTACACTGTTTGCAGCAATGACTTTTGTTAGTAACCAGCATACAGTAAAGCAGACGACTACTGTGATTGGGATCTTAAGGGTTGACAAATAGCACAGAGAGAAAAAGAGGATTGACTTACATGATCTTTATTTATTATCAAATAAAGCCAATTACCTTCATCAATAAACGACCTGAGGGAAGACTAGCTGTCACATTGCTGGCACGAATCTTTATACAGGCCACTGACCAGGCAGACTATACCAAATACCAAAGAACTAGGTCTTGTGGTTTTAGAGAAGAAGATTTTTTAAATATTTTCCCTGTATAAGCCTATGTAAAACTAAAGGCCCCGGGCGGGGGCGGTTTTTGCCCCCAGGGTTATAATTTGAACAATCTTGGTAGAAGTCCATTAGATTAAGCTTCCTACTAAATATCAACGACCTTGCCTTTCGGTTTTATAGAAGAAGATTTTTAAAGTTTTTCCCTGTATAAGCCTATGTAAAACCAAAGGCCCCGGGGCGGGGGCATTTTTTGCCCCAGGGTTAAAAGTTGAACAATCTTGATAGAGTCCACTAGATGAAGCTTCACACCAAATATCAAAGACCTGGGCCTTGTGGTTTTAGAGAAAAAGATTTTTAAAGATTTTCCCAATATAATATATTCTGGAAATTGTTATCCTTTGGAAGCAAGGAATACACCACAGAACTGGAAAATATGGAGTGCACATGTTTTCTGGGTCGAATAGCCGATTTCGGCCACTTAGGCCTCATCAGAGACCCTCAGATATTTTCAAAATTCCACAATGGAATCAGTGATCTCAAAGGCCAAGAAAATATAAACTACACTATGATGTAGGGCAGGAAGACTTTTTACGGCCGCCACACATGCTCAGACAACAGCTGTAGTGAGGTTAAATATATTCTAGAAGGGAAGCAAGGGATACACCACAAAACTAGAAAATATGGAGTGTACATGTTTTATGGACCGGACTAGTTGGTTTCGGCCTCTTAGGCCTCATCAGTGACCCTCTGATATTTTCAAAATTCCACAATAGAATCAGTGACCCCAAAGGACAAGAAAATACAATACAATAAAACAATAAGCCTGTGTAAAACCAAATGCCCCCGGGTTAGGGTCATTTTTGCCCCAGGGCTATAATTTGAACAATCTTGGTAGAGAACCACTTGATGAAGCTTCATACCAAATATCAAAGACCTGGGTCCTGCGGTTTCAGAGAAGAAGATTTTCAGTAAAAAAAATATTGTTAGCTCCCGTGTCCTACATGTGCAATGGACCGGAATCATTTGCACCACTTTGAAAGAGGACCACCTAAGGATCATTCTTGTGAAGTTAGACCAAAATCGGATCAGTGGTTTAGGAGAAGACGTCATCTGAATAAAAATTTACGCACACATTCATACACACACGCACACAAGACGGACGACGGACTAAAAGTGATCCCAAAAGCTCACCTTGTCACTACGTGATAGGTGAGCTAAACCACAAAATACTTACCTAAACTGTTGCTATGGGCGCTGCTCTTAATGTAACAGGCTTCTGTGGCCTAGTGGGTAAGAGCGCTGACTTCTATCATTATGTCTCTCACCGTTGTGGGTTCCAGCCTCGCTCAGGTCACGAGTGTAATACACAAATCCTACCTCACTTCAATGTTACAATATGTTCTATAAAAGGGTTATCCTTTGGAAGCAAGGAATACACCATAGAAGTGAAAAGTATGGAGTGTACATGTTTTCTGGGCCAGACTAGCTAGTTTCGGCCAATTAGGCCTCATCAGTGACCCTCAGATATTTTCAAAATTCCACAATGGAATCAATGATCCCAAAGGACAAGAAAATATAATCTACACTATGATGTAGGGCAGGGAGACGTTTTACCGCCGCCACACATTCCCACACACCAGCTGTAGTGAAGTTAAATATGTTCTATAAAAGGGCAAGGAATTCTGTGAAATGAACACTCCTGTAAACCCATCTTTATATAGAGAAAACTGGAGTTTACATTATTTTCCTTATTTCTGCTCAAAGACATGTCACAGACATCACAAGTTTACTCTGAATGCAGAGGACAACCTAATGTTTACAATTCTGTATCCTTTGTGAGATATAATTCAATGAAATATATTTAACATAAAACAATTACCTCTTTTATTCTTTGATCTGGATCATTCAGAGAGGCAAGATAGGTCATAGAGACCGGAGAACTAGGCCGATTACCAATCATCAAGGAGACCATATCATTATCGGGTACACCAGGAGTCAATTCCGTGACACGGACAGCTTCAGCAATGACATCAAGGTTTTGAAAGTTTCCTAAAAATTCAAATACAGAGAATTTTCAGTAATCTGAACACAGATGACTGGTTCACAATCATTATGGCTATTTCCATTACGATAACACATCACAGATATAGTGCATTTTTTCATACCTCAAAAAAGGTTGTTTTCTGGTAAAATTTTGCGATATTTTTTCTTATTTATTCTTCAAACATAGGTTTTGGGTGCTCATTAGAACCGCCTCAATGAGGCGGTTCTAACGAGTACCCACAACCTATATCTTGGAGCAGAAATAAGGAAATGACATTTACCCAGGTAAACCCCAGTTTCCTCTATATAAAGTTGGGCTTAGGGTGGTCTTTATTTCACGGACTTGTTCACAATGGCAAATCCAAGCTCACTCTTGAGTCCCTAGATAATTATTTCGAAAAGCTTCAATCATGATAACAAGCCAGTGAAATGAACATCCGTCTAAACCCCGGTTTAAAGAGAGAAAACTTGGGTCTACATGGGTGTGAATTATTTTGCTTATTTCTGCTCCTAGACATGGGTTGTGGGTACTCATTAGAACTGACTCAATTAAGTGGTTCTAACGAGCATTCACAACCTATGTTTGAAGTAAAAATAAGAAATGCATCTCAAATTTTCATCAGAAAAGGAGCCAGTTTTGAGACATGAAGAATGCACTATGTCAAACGGATGTGTCATCGTAGTGAGATACTCACATATGTAGGACAATTTGGAGATTTTTGGTCTGATTTTTTTCTGGAAAAGTTATGTTGTGTGTAGTCATTAGATTCGCCTAAACAAGCCATTTCTAATGAGCACACACAACATACCTAAGAATGAGGCGATTCTAATGAGTGTACACAGCATACCTTTATTATACAGAATATCTGAGGGATATCCTCTTTATGACCATAATAACTAATGAACTGGTCTCTGAGAAACTTGTTTGCGTTTGAGTTTTACGTCCCACCAACAGCTAAGGTCATATGGAGACGGGACCTTGGTTTAAGGATTCATCCAAAAGTCTCGAGAAGCCCGGGATCGGTCCAACGGCCACTAATTTACAAGACGAGTATCATAATTACTACACCAAAGAGGCTTCTAATCCTCTGAGTATCCCTCAGTAGTTTGAACCACCCCACCTAAAACAAATGTTAATGGTTTCCATCACGAAAACATGCCTATATAATTTCTATCCCCTTGAACACCACTTTCATATGGTAAAACTTGGCTTATCAGGGGTAGGCCTAAACCTTATTTTTTCTTATTTCTGTTCTAAAATATAGATTGAGCAGAAATAAGAAAAGTATCACAATTTTTCATCTTAAAATTTTCGATTTTTCGGCGGCAAAGTTTACAGTGTATTTGTACAGGCGTGTTTTCGTAATGCAAGATATTTGAGTAACTCAACAACCTCCTTATAAAGCGGTTCCTTAAAACATGGTTATGGAAATAACACAGACTCCAGACGGATCCCAAAAATGTATAGATTATAAAGAAAAATTACAATAAAAGGTCATTTTTCTGTATAATCTATACATTAACATGGTTGTTTAACTAACACGATATCTGCTGGATCCCATTAACCCATTGTATACTAGTGGAGGTTTTTTTCCTATATGTTGGACAAGTCCATTTGTCATATAAGGGGTGTCAAGCCTATATTTTCGTTTTTTTTCTATTTGTGACGGAAAATTCTGTTAACAAATAGCGCAAGACCTGATAAGACGCTGCATTCTGCGGTATTTGATCTGGGCCTGCA
Organism: Lucinisca nassula; assembly: GCA_963580285.1. NCBI lineage: Eukaryota > Metazoa > Mollusca > Bivalvia > Lucinida > Lucinidae > Lucinisca > Lucinisca nassula. The sequence goes on from OY757019.1 coordinate 33,878,698, forward strand.
CTATTGGCCAAGGTACCCCTTTTGGGAATTTCCAGCATATAAAGGGTTAATAGTGTTTTAAAGAGGTTTAGGTGTATCCGAGTCATTAAGAGTCACTGTATGCAACTGTAAACAGAAATTCCGAGAGAAACCATAAACTTCGTTATTATATGACGTCGCCTCTACGAATGTAATGACGCCATGTATCAAATTCGACAATCCATAATTGGATTAAACAAGCAAATTAGATAGTCCCACCAACAGCTAAGGTCATACGGAAATGGGACCTCGGTTAAAGGATTCATCTGAAAGCCCCTAGAAGCCAGAGATCGAACCCATGCCCCAAGATTTACAAGACGAGTAGCATTACTACTACAACGGACTTCTAATCCTCTGAGTATCCCACAGTACTTTGGTCCACCCCCATCTCAACAAATGCTCATGGTTCAAACAGTCAACTCTCTTTATACCCACATTGGTTATAACGGCAAAACTCGTTATAGTGGCAAATGTGAATGGAATGACTACTCAGCTAAAGGCTCAGCCTCGGTTCCCAGCGGCGTGGGCTCCCCTCGGGTTGGAAAAGCACAAACTGAGTCCATAGTCATGAAATGGTCCTGTAATATAATACTTCAAGAAACAAATGCCAAAGATATTTGTTAGAATTCTAACAAATGTCTATAACATTTGTTTCTTGGAGTAATAATGGGAAAATGACCTTTTATTTCCTGTCGTAATCCAAACTGGGATTCTTTATAACGGCAAATTCTTTATAAGGACATTATAATAAGGAAAAAATACTGTCGTTATAGCGAGGGTCCTCTGTATTAAGATTCACTGTATGCAGGTGTAAACAGAAATTCTGAAAGAAAACATAAACTTCTTTATTATATTACGTCGCCTCTGCGAATGTAATCCGGCCATGTATTAAATTCGGTAATCCACTAGTGGATTAAATAAGCAAATTAGATATGTCCGTAATGTTACAAGTATGACGTCCTTAATGAGGTCTTGTTTACTAATGGCAGAATATTGACATTTAATTTTTTGTAAAGAAATATGTAAGATTCTCTGTTTATAACACTCTTCCAATATAAAACTTTTCTGGTTAAACACGATTTAAAAACATGTCCCAAAAGGTAAATATAACTTTACTTGCCTTAACATGCAGCATGCTAGGTTTTTTTAACAGATGACATTTTGAAATAAGCCAGCACATAATACATACTTATGATATCTCCCGGATCATGCGGGAGGCTCCCGCATTTGAAGCATATCTCCCGCTCTCCCGTGTGGGAGACAGAATCTCACGCATTTGCAGTTTCCCTGATTTTTCCCAGAGTCACTTAAAATTTTCACTGCTGGGGGCAACTAACAGAAAAGGGAGGAATTATATTAAATATATATTGGTAATTAGCATCAATTAGGTTTTCCTTTGCTCCAGCAATTAAGTGGTTTCTTGCTGTCGAGTTCTCACCGTTGTTTCATCTCTGTGGTTGTTTGATTTTTTGTGTTCACGGAGATGTTGCACTGATGAGTTAGGAGGCCTTCATGCGGACTGAACAAATTATTTGTTTAAATCGCGACGGAAGTAAGGGCGAGGATTGTGGCCACGTAAAATCGATTTAAGCCACCAGAGGAATTCGTTTCACTGACAGTTCCAAGCAGGTCTTGGGTCGAATACTTTCAAAATTATTGGAATACAAATACTTTGCATTTCACGAATACAGAATACAAATAAAAATGCATTTTTATGAATGTTTTCGAATGAAAATACAATTACTTTGCAAATGTATTTGAATACGTTTAGAATACGTTCGAATACATTTCCATCAAAATGGAAATATATATATAGAAAAGGGAGGACTTATACAAAACAAAAACACCTGGTGACTGTAGTAATGTGTGGGTCATAGACATATACACATCTCTTTGTTTTCTTTGGAACAATTAAGACAAAATCAACGAAAGAATGCAGTATCTTATATGAGACAGGTCACTTGTAGTGTCTGAAGCATTTATCAATCAAAAGCTTATGATTGATGAATTACATTACATCACATAAACACCTATATAATTTTGACCCCCTTGAACCCCACTTTTATACATTAAAACTGGGGGGAGGGGTTACATCCATTTATTCTTATTTGAGCTCTAAAATACAGATTGTGGGTACTAGTAAGAACCGCCTCATTAGAATAAGGTATCACTTTTGAAAATTCTGCTGATTATTGTGATGACTTTTTTAAACATTTCTTTTTAAATTTTATGGTGTAAATTAAAGGTCATGATTATTGTTTGTTTGAACTGGGTTTTAACATCCCCTTCAAGACTATTTGGGCCCCGCCAAGCGAATTTGTGTCTTCGAGCATTCCGTCATGACCAAGTTTAACTGCGCATGCCCGGCCATTCAGAGGGGCCAGGGATATGGTTTTCTGTCTGAAGGTTCCTCTTGATTCACTGCTTGTATAAGCGAGCAGCGACGGTTCTGGCGAGACTGCGCGGATGCGCAGGCTCGCCTGAACCTTCGCTGCTCGCATAGGCGATAAGTACCAAAATCGCTTGACGGGGCCCATTTATGTCATTTTGGAGACGTTGCGTCCAATTTCATGGAACTTTTACCCGACATTGAGGTGAAATGGCATCTCAAGCATTGCCGCCCAATGAAACCAGAAGGCTTATATGCATTGAACGATCGGACTCACACCGCTTTACCTGGGAAGGCTTGGTCCTTTTAATCGGTTTACCAGTACTCGCGTGTTGTCGGTTTCTGCTCTGCGTGGAAGCACCATGCAGCCCAATCTATATCTCCAAGCCCCGATGGGCGGGGGCGATGATGATCATAACTGAATACACATTACTGAGTCAGTTCAATGAATCGAATCTCTTGCCATGACTAAAGAACTACATTGTTTAATTTGTAATGTTCATACTGATATTTAGAATTTAATCATATTAATGAGTTTACTGTTCTGTAATTTGTCACCTGTTGTACTTGTGCAGTATTACGTGCTTGTTGCAATAATTTCTCCATTAGCACCAATATCATATTTGGAATCAACAGTTTTTAAACGGACTGCATGCATGGTAATTAGCCTAATCACGGTTGACAGCTTTGCTTCCCTCTTTGGTTGCACGGTGGGTCGGGCTTCGGGCTCAATAGCGGTTCCAGCTTGGAGGCTTGCTGGGGGTTGGAGCGATCTGGTTCGGTGTGGCGTTGGTTGTTGCCTAGTGCTCTGTCTCTGGTTGGGTCCATCGAGGTCTGACTTTTTGGTTTTCTTTTGCTCCGTCATTTCGGTGGTTTCTTGCTGTCGAGTCCTAACCATTGTTTCGTCTCTGTGGTTGTTTGTTTTTTTTTTTTTGTTCACGGGGGCGCAACGCTGGTTGGTTGGAGTGCCTTCGTGTGGGCTGGGTGGGTAGTTTGTCTAAATCGCGACGGAGGTGTGGGGCGGGGATTGTGGCCAGGTAAAGTCGGTTTGCACCCCCCCCCCCCCGTTGAGGTTCGTTTCCGCTTACTGTTCCAAGGCGGTTCTTCTGTCGCGGTTTATTTTTGTTATGGTTCGTCTTGTGTTGTTTTGTTTTGGATAGCTGATTGGCCATTTTGTTGGAAAGTTGCTGTCCCTTTGGCTTTCCGCTGTTGGTGTTTCCGTTGGGGTATGTTGTTTCGTGTTTGTGTTTCTATCCCTTTGGTGTCTCTGATGGGAGGTGTGGGTTAATTGTATCGAATCCTGAACATTGCCTCCACTACTATTTTTGAAACGATACATGTACATATAAACTCGAATCCTGAATCCTGAACATTGCCTCCACTACTATTTTTGAAACGATACATGTACATATAAACTGATTTTCAAAAATCAGTAATTGTGCATGTGGAGGTGTGGGGAAATTTTGTCCACCTTTATAAACAGCAGCCGGGTTTATGTTCAGGGGTGATTTTGTCCACCTAAACAAATGTTGGAGGAGATTGTATCCGCCTAAAGGGGGATTTCGTTCTAGATTCCATTGAGGCGTTTATAACGACTACATTTTGAGCAGAAATAAGAAAATTATCACAATTTTTTTTATCTTAAAATTTGCGTTTTTTCGGCGATAAAATTTATATTTGTATAGGCATGATTTCATATTGTCAATTCATATACTGCTGAAACTAAATAAGGACCATTATTGTGTTCTTTTTTTTGTGAGAAACACGTGTCAAAGGTGACCAGCACATAATAAAAATAAAATAATCAGTTTGCCCATTGCTTCTATTTATACTTTTGTGATTTCAGTTTATAGATTGCCTTTACTTTCATTTTACTACCTAGACATTTTTTGGTTGGTGTATGACTTTTAAAATGTTTTCAACAGCGAGAATGTTCTTATCAAACAAAGGCTAACAATTTACCAGTATTTGGAATAACATATATGTGGGTAATTTGTATGATTTGCTTTGGCATGGCTCAGTTGTAAAAACACCAGTTTTTGCCCTCTCTATCCTGAGGCAATCTTACATGCATTGAATTTGGTTACTTCACAGTTTAACACATCAATGCCTACAGTCCCATAAAAAGGAACTAAGATATATGCCACAGAATATAGCGTCTGATCAAAGTGTACAGTTCTTTCTAAAGATAATAAAACTTTGCAAAAATAATAAAACTAGAGCTGTCAGTGAAACTGACTAGGGCCCCGGCAGCGCTATCAGAGGAGTAGGAAAATTTGTGGACAGACAGAGTTCACTGGACATATTAAATGTGTAGATAAAATTATTTCATGCAATCAGTACAAATCAGCCTAAACATCATATATTGACAAATGGATACATTTATGCGAACAGACTAGAAATAGCCATGTGTCCCACTGGTGGACCATGATTGTGAGTTATTTGTGATTTAAGTAAGTGTTTCTGAATAAAAAAAATATCTTTTTGAGAACAAATGAATATTTTCTTCTGTTTTTCACACCTCTCAGTCAACAAATTATAATGTCAGTCACTTTAAAAGTAAAATATTCCTAATAATGAAATGTTTGTCATCTTAACAATTGTATTTGCATCAATGCAATCAAATGAATCAATTAGTATTCTTGGATGTCTGTTATGTACTGTATTAAAGCATCTAATGATAATTTCAGAAGTTTCTACATAATCAGTTAAGAACTTTTGTCACATCAATAAAAACATTCATGTTTTGTTTCATAATTTTTCTGTAAAGAGCAAAATTATTCATAATGTATTCGTTAAACTATTCATGAATACATGACTTTTGAAATGTATTCGAATACAAATACAAATACTTTTATTTTAAAAAAATCCACGAATACAGAATACTTCACGAATACTAAGAAAATGTAATCGAAAAGTATTCGAATAAGAATACAGAATACAATTACCCCAGGTCTGGTTCCAAGGCGGTTCTTCGATTGCGGTTTACTTTTGTTATGGTTTGTCTTTGAGTGTTTGTATCGCTTATATTATTTTGTTTTGGATAGCCTATTGGCCATTTTAGGGGAAAGTAACTGTCCTCTTGGTTTTTCGCTATTGATGTTTCCATTAGGGTCTGGTTGTTTCATGTTTGTGTTTCTTTCCGTTTGGTGTCTCTGATGGGAACGCTGAATTAATTGTATCGATTCCTGATCATTGCCTTCACTTCTTCTTTAGAACATATTAAAAACCTAATAACCCTTTGATGAACTCTGTCTCAGTTACTTGGATTTAGCTGCCAGTAGAGATTACATGAGTTTAAGCTGACATAATTTATGTACCGTTACAGAGCAGTACATATGTACTTGGTTAATATACCGTTACCTCGTGCTTTTGTTTGTTTGATTTGGGGTTTAACGTATACTGTATATGTCACGTTGGAGAAGTTACTTTTGTTGAACTTTTACCCGACATTGCGATGAAATGACATCTCAAGCTCTGTTGCCCAATGATCGGTTGGAGCCGTTTCCTCGTGCTACAGTGGTGCATCTGTTCTCTGTATTGTGACACTTGTTAAAGATAAGTTAAACACGAAAAAAGATTTCAATCATTAACAACAGTTTTATTAACACATGCAATGGCAGACATTCATACTCAAGACGTTACGTCGTTGTCATGACGTTATGACGTCACAACAGGACAAAGGCAGGTAATCTTATCTCTATTTAATTTAGTTGAATCCCTAAGCTAGAACATTAACATTAATTATATTTTCTTTTCTATTTTATTTTTTTTTAACCAGCATTATGTAGAAGTATAACTATCGCCTAAAAGAATGTGACACAATATATAAAGTTTGAACTCAAATTAAACAGTAATACTTATAAGAATTACTAAATATTAGAACATTCAAATCACACTATCTTTCATCATATAAAGTTGACATCTTTTACATCATTTCATTTTTTTCAGATTCTAAGGATCATACTTTACTTTTCACATAAAATTCAACTGAGTATAATAAACAATTCCACTTTTACGCTAACATTTTTATGCTTGTTGCTTGTTTACAAAATAACATTTTCACTGTCAATTATACGCAGCTTGCCCATATTCTCCCAACTGTCAGGGCAATCTGGCAACAGATGTCTGAATGAACCACATGAATTGCATGTAAGAGTTTTACCATCTGCACCAGTTGGATTCATCTTCTTGTTTCTTGGCTGTGTGTTTGGACTGGACTTTCTCTGTACAACTGAAGAATTTCTCCACTGACTATTCGGTCCTGATCTGTCACCTCTTCTACTGTAGTGATTTCTCCCATAGCCAGCTGCTGGCAGTGTTTCCTCATTGTCTGCTACATAGGCTGTTTCCACTTTGATACTCAGCTTTTCATTATTCCTAAGTTCATCCCCCTTAAATTTCTTTAAAGACGCCTTTGCTTCCTCGTATAATACATTTTTATTGTCAAAGTTCATGCCTGTTAGCACCAACAACTTCTCTTCTCTTGTAATATTTGCTTTCTTCAGCAACTTAAATGCCAAAATCTCTGAGGGCAATGGCATGTTTTTCTTTTCCACCTTTCTATATTTAGAATCGAACATGGCAATATACTCATGAATTGTTTGCCCTTCTTTTCTTCTATAATCATCGAAGTCTTCAAATTTTTCGAGACTATCAGCCAGATCATCCTTAGCTAAATGTTTGTCCAAAAACGTTATAAGTATATTCAAACCATCTTCACTCTTGAGATCATCAAGGGATATCTGATCAAAAAGTTTGTCTTTTATTTGGCTCTCATCCTCCTCTGGCAGAGACAAGGCTACTGCTATACCTTGTTTGTTCTTACTTAATTCAGTTATCTCTCTCCAAGCCAATATTTCTTGCTTAAATCTTTCATAACTCTTTGCACTGTTAAAAGATGGTGGATTTATCCTTGTTGTCATTCTGATATTTTTGTTATTACATTTACTTTTAATTTTAACTCACCACTTTGTAAACACTAGACAGCAGTTCTCTTTCTGTACACCTTGTAAACTGTCGCAATACTCTGGGTCACTGTAATAAGATACTGTAATCTCTGTATGATGCAGTCACTCTACACTGTTCACTTTAGTTGAAACTATGCAACACACACTACACGCTGTATTTGTTAACTCCTGTAACTGTATGTTGAAGCTGTCACTTAATCCGCAGATACTTTATACGCTGTAAATACCACACTGTAGACGCAAAACGCTGCACTCTATACACTGTAATCACTATACACACTAGAATGACGCTGTAGACGCTATACGCTGTAATCACCACGCTGTAGACAATGTACGCTGTAGACTCTATACACTGTAAAGCTGTAGTCTCTATACACTATAATAGACACCGAACTCTTGATTTTTATTTTGTTTTATCCTTTCCTCATTTTTTTTCTGTGTATTAATCCAGTCATAACTGTAAATACAACTCACTGTTCTTTTTCTGTATTTCCACCATTTAGTACTACACTCTTTACACTGTATGACATAAAGTTATTCTCTCCATGCTGAGGATCTGTAACCTCGTACTGCTACCATTGTTAAAGATAAGTTAAACACGAAAAAAGATTTCAATCATTAACAACAGTTTTATTAACACATGCAATGGCAGACATTCATACTCAAGACGTTACGTCGTTGTCATGACGTTATGACGTCATAATAGGACAAAGGCAGGTAATCTTATCTCTATTTAATTTAGTTGAATCCCTAAGCTAGAACATTAACATTAATTATATTATGTGTAGCCTGGGCTAGCTATTAAACTAACCTGTCTGAGGGTGTGTCAGATCGTTTTTATTTTGTTTTATCCTTTCCTCATTTTTTTTTTGTGTGTATTAATCCAGTCATAACTGTAAATACAACTCATTGTTCTTTTTCTGTATTTCCACCATTTAGTACTACACTCTTTACACTGTATGACATAAAGTTATTCTCTCCATGCTGAGGATCTGTAACCTCGTACTGCTACCATTGTTAAAGATAAGTTAAACACGAAAAAAGATTTCAATCATTAACAACAGTTTTATTAACACATGCAATGGCAGATATTCATACTCAAGACGTTACGTCGTTGTCATGACGTTATGACGTCACAATAGGACAAAGGCAGGTAATCTTATCTCTATTTAATTTAGTTGAATCCCTAAGCTAGAACATTAACATTAATTATATTATGTGTAGCCTGGGCTAGCTATTAAACTAACCTGTCTGAGGGTGTGTCAGATCGTTTTTAATTGTTAATACATTTGGCATAGCCTTTATTCCTACTAACTATGAAAACATAGAAAGGATCTTTGCTTGAACCCCTAGAAACCCCATTAAGAAAAACGTCTCAAGAGACCCCCAAAGGGTATGAGCAAGCATAATTATGAACATCAAAATAATCGTATGTTTAATTTTTGTTTACTTATTTAAGGTATTTATGTTACTTATGTGTGCTTAATTATTTATTCACATTTTATTTTTTTTTATTATCTTTGATTTTGTTTCTTTATTTATGTGCATGATAGTAAACTAAACCAAAGAGCTGCCAGTTGAGGGTGAATCTACCCGGCCGCCCTTGCATTGAGTCCACTGAAGTGTTTTGGTTCAATTACTGTATACATATCCCAAATTTGTAGAACATAGTGGATCATTATGTTACATACATTTTGTTCATTTTGAGTGTGAATTAATTACTTATTTAATGTTTCATACAGTTGCTTAATATATATTCCAATGTTTCTTTGAATTGTATTTAATTGATGTTCGAGATTTTTGTGTTCATCATCTAAAAATATGTTTTGTAGTTATGGGTACTTTAAAATGGTCGTATTTTAAAATCATTCCTATTATTTTACATTTAGCCTATGTAACAAATGTAAATGATAACTAACAAACATTATCTTAATACTCTCTATTCAAAGTATTTTTAAATTAAATGATTAGAGCATAAGATCACTGCTGCAAGCCCCACCTGTTCGGCTTGAGAGTTCATGCGTTCAAGGCAACAGACCGCAAGAAAATCAGTCATGAAATCCATGTGCCCAAGACAGCATCGGCGTCAATAACTTATGTGTTCACATCATATAATATATTGTGCTTGCACTGAAAATAGTGGCATCACACTACAACTATCCTTTTTCTAAAGCATTATATCATGCCCTCACAAGCACCTTGAACACTATTATTTTAAATTTATATAAATGGGTGAATATACTTAAAAATGATAATTTTATTATTTATATTTTTAATTTGTTTTATTATTTTCAAAACCTTTTCCCAATTTGTGTTAGAATATTCTAAAACTATTGTTGGTTCAATATTTTCTCTTAAGATGCTGTTGTTATTGAACTGTTTAAAATTTTTGAATTGCCAAATTAAAATTATCATTTTATATGTAAGGAGGATATTTTTAATATTTATCATTTTATTTGGTATGTCCAGAGTGCAAACACATTGGTTAGATGCTTTTGTTAGACATATATGTCTCAAGTATAGACCAAACCAATAAACATAAAGAGCTGTTTTTTTTTTTAATCTGAAATAATCATTTAAATCTATTAATATATATATAGCTTTTGTTTACTATGAATGTCTATCATCGACATTCCTCAATTATTTGCACTTTGTTGCATAGTTTTCCTCTTTAATTTATCTCTACCATTCCAGAGAAATATACACAGTGTTGAATTAATTTTAAGTTTATATATATAAGGTATGTCCACAAATTTCATAATATAATGAGATAACCAACCTGTTTATATAGGTTTTTATAACAAATATTTTTCGAATAATATTTTTCTTATAATTTTCCCATTTATTTATGATTAACTGAATCTTTTTAAAGCACTTTCAAAATTAATGTTTGGTCATTTTGTCCAAAAATAATTCCAAAGATTTTATATGATTTTTACATAAGTTTGGGGGTAGAATGTGCATATTTTTCCAAGATCCAGGTTTCAAAATTTCTGTTTTATGATTAATTACTTTGGCACCAGAAAAATTTGGGTAATTTTATGTATTTCCATTATTTTTTAATTTGTCATTTCCGTAGAGATTAGAACACTTGTATCATCTGCGTGTTGAATGGTTTAAATGTTTTGTTTTATAATAGGGTATTGACATTCCAACTATATTAATATTTTGGTTTATATTATTTAATAGGCGTTCTATTGAGAATGCATATAGGAAAATCGATAAAAGACAACCTTGTCTAACAAATATTTCAATATTTATATTATTAGATAAAGTAGAAGTAAAACAAAGATCAGGAATTGATACAATTAACTTACTCCAACCATCAAAGACACCAAAGGGAAAGAAACACAAACATTAAGCGACCAGACCATAATGAAAACCTAGACAAAGGAAGGCCATAAGGACAGTGACTTTCCCACAAAATGGTCATATGGCCATCCAAAATAAAAAGACACAAGTGATACACACAGTAAGTAACAAACAACAACATAAATAAACCGCCACAGAAGAACCGCATTGGAACAGTCAGTGGAAAGATTTCCACTCGGGGGCTTAAATCGATTTTACGTGGCCAAAATCCTCGCCCGTACTTCCGTCGCGATTTAGACAAATAATTTGTTCAGTCCGCTTGAAGGCATCCTAACTCATCAGTGCAACATCTCCGTGAACACACATAAACAAAGAATCACAGAGGTGAGACAACGGTGAGGACTCGACAGCAAGAAACCACTGAAATGCTGGAGCAAAAGAAAACAAACAGTTAGACTCCGATGGGCCCGACCAGAGACAGAGCATCAGGCACCAACCAACATTACCTTGAATTAGATCTCTCTAATTCTCAATAAGCCTTTACGTTGGAACCGTCATAGAATCTGAGGCCTGACCCACCGGCGTGCAATTAAAGAGGGAAGCAAAGTTGCCAACCGTGATTGGGTTAACTACCAACATGCAGTCTGTCGTATAACATCCATGTTGTACCCAATCTTTTTATATCGAAGAATGATTTTACGAAATTTGGTTCTGAATTCATTGCGGTTATATATTTTTCTGAATTTATATACTAAGTCACCATAAATTCGGGGTCCGATAGACCTTGTTTCAGAAGAGATTTAAGTCCAATATTGAATTTTGAAATTAAATCAGAATGGCGTCTATAAAATTTTGAAAAGGCTTTGCGTAGTTTATGGTACCGATAACCCTGATTAAGAAGTTTAGCCGTTAATTATTTATTACGAGTGTTGAAGTCAGTTACATGACTACACACTCTAGCAAATCGAATTAATTGCGAAAAATAAACGCAATAGGATGGCGCACGAGGAACAGCACCATCCAAAAAAGGAAAATTTACAATCTCAAAATCAAAGTCATCGCGTTTATCATAAATTTTGCACGAAACAAACCCATCTACAATAGATAGATGTAAATCCAAAAACGGGGCCTCGGTATCAGAAGAATTTGCTGAATTTAACTAAAGTTCTGGGGGGTAAATCTGACTGATCAAACCATCGAAATAGGTATTATCAATATTTAATAAATCATCTAAATATCTAGAAGTGGAGCTAAAAGCTTCAATAATTTCCGACTGGTTATCAATGGAAAGCGACAACATGAAGTCTCTTTCATAACAATACAAGAACAGATCAGCCACAAGAGGTGCGCAATTAGTACCCATCGGAATACCCACAATTTGTCTAACTTAGTACCGAATCTAATATAAATATTGTCAAGTAGAAAGGTGAGGGCATCACACACTTTCTGACATGACCAAAGTGTATAATTATTATGCTCTTTAGAAGTGAAAAATGTATTTCTGACATTACATGCAAGATAGAGAGAATCTTCTCTGTGAAAAGCCCATTCAATTAAATCATTAAGCTTTTCTTTTATAAGATTATTAGGAAGTGTAGTGTAAAGAGTGAAAAAATCGTAAGTAGACAGACTTGAAGCACGTAAATGTCTGGATTTCAATTTATTTAAAACCTCATTCGAATTTTTTTATAGACCAAAACAGATTTCTTCCTGATCTTTCAAAGACTTCATCACAATATTTAATCACATGCGTTTTAATAGCAGTTAGACATGAAGTTAATAATTTAGAAAGTTCAGTGGTAGTGCAAGAGCTAGAATTTGCAATAAACCGTGCTTTGTAAGGTTTTTTATGAAGTTTTGGTAGCCAGTATAGCGTAGGAAGCTTGTCTTGGCCTTCGGTAACACACACATCAAACTTGGTGGCTGAATGACAAAGCCCCATTAAAAATTATTTTAGATTTGATATTTTTGGTTATTATTTAAAAAAAATACTGGAAAATTATATTTTGTAATACTTTATATATAAGACATTGTGTTCTACACGATCGAATACATTTTGCTGATCTATAGATATTATTGCTCCATTTTGATTTTCATTTTCTACATAATCAATTATAGTTCATAAATTTTAAGCATTATCTATTATTGCTGTTGTTTTCCCCGGTCTACAACTCTGTAGTTCATTTATAAGATTAGTGGCATCAGTTTTTGGTCTATATGTTAAAATTTAATTTATAATAAGGAGATCGGTCTCCAATTTTTTTAAATTTGAATTTTCTCCTTTAATTTAGCTCACCGTCACGTAGTGACGAGATGAGCTTTTGGGATCATTTTATGTCCGTCGTGCGTCCGTGCGTCCGCCCGTGCGTGCGTGCATGAACAATTACCTCAAACGACATCTCCTCCTAAACCACTGATCAGATTTTGACCACACTTCACAGGAATGATCCTTGGGTGGTCCCCTTTCAAAGTGGTTCAAATGGTTCCGGTTCGTTCCACATCAAGGTCACAGGAGCCCAAAATAGATTATTTTCACTGAAAACTTAAAAAATCTTCTTCTCTTAAACCACAAGGCCCAGGTCTTTAATATTTGGTATGAAGCTTCATCTAGTAGACCCCTACCAAGATTGTTCAAATTATAGTGCTGGGGCAAAAAATGCCCCGCCCCGGGGCCCTTTGGTTTTACATAGGCTTATATAGGGGAACTCATTAAAAATCTTCTCCTTTGAAACCGCAAGGCCCAGGACTTTGATATTTGGTATGAAGCTTCATCTAATGGACCTCTACCATGATTGTTCAAATTAAAGCCCTTGGGCCAAAAATGCCCCCACTCTGGGGCCCTTTGGTTTTACATAGCCTAATCTTTAAAAATCTTCTTCTCTGAAACCACAAGGCCTAGGTCTTTGATATTTGGTAGGAAGCTTCATCTAAAGGACCCCTACCAAGACTATTCAAATTATAGTGCTGGGGTCAAAAATGCCCCCACCCTGGGACCCTTTGGTTTTACATAGGCTTATATGGGGATAATATTTAACAACCTTCTTCTCTGAAACCACAAGGCCTAGGTCTTTGATATTTGGTATGAAGCTTTATCTAATGGACTTCAACCAAGATTGTTTAAATTAAAGCCCTTGGGCCAAAAATGCCCATACTCCGGGGCCCTTTGGTTTTACATAGACTAATATACATGTAGGGAAAATCTTTAAAATTCTTCTTCTCTGAAACCACAAGGCCTAGGTCTTTGATATTTGGTATGAAGCGTCATCTAATGGACCTCTACCAAGATTGTTCAAATTATAGCCCTTTGGCCAAAAATGCCCCCGCTCCGGGGCCCTTTGGTTTTTACATAGACTTATATAGGGAAAATCTTTAAAAATCTTCTTCTCTGCAACCACAAGGTCTAGGTTGTTGATATTTGGTATGAAGCTTCATCTAAAGGATCCCTACCAAGATTATTCCAATTATAGTGCTTGGGACAAAAATGCTTCCACCCCGGGGCCCTTTGGTATGAAGCTTTATCTAATGGACTTCAACCAAGATTGTTCAAATTAAAGCCCTTGGGCCAAAAATGCCCCCACTCCGGGGCCCTTTGGTTTTACATAGACTAATATACATGTAGGGAAAATCTTTAAAACCGTCTTCTCTGAAACCGCAAGGCCGCAGGTCTTTGATATTTGGTATGAAGCTTCATCTGCTGGACCTCTACCAAGATTGTTTAAATTAAAACCCTTGGGTCAAAGATGACCCCACTCCGGGGCCCTTTAGTTTTACATAGACTAATATAGGGAAAATCTTTAAAAATCTTCTTCTCTGAAATAACAAGGACAAGGTCTTTGATATTTAGTATGAAGCTTCATCTAGTGGACCTCTATCAAGATTGTTCAAATTATAGCCCTGAGACCAAAAAAGTCCCCGCCCCGGGCCCTGTGGTTTTACATAGACTTATATAAGGAAAATCTTTAAAAAATCTTCTTCTCTGAAACCGCATGACCCAGGACTTTGGTATTTGGTATGAAGCTTCATCTAATAGACCTCTACCAAGATTGTTCAAATTATAGCCCTGAGGCCAAAAATGCCCCCGCTCCGGGGTCCTTTGGTTTTACATAGACTAATATAGGGAAAATTTTAAAAAATCTTCTTCTCTGAAACCACAAGGCCTAGGTCTTTGATATTTGGTATGAAGCTTCATCTAGTGGACCTCTATCAAGCTTGTTCAAATTATAGCCCTGAGACAAAAAATGCCCCCGCTCCGGGACCCTTTGGTTTTACATAGACTTATATAGGGAAACTCTTAAAAAAATCTTCTTCTGTGAAACCACAAGGCCTAGGTCTTTGATATTTGGTGTGCAATTTCATCTAGTGGACCTCTATCAAGACTATGCAAATTATAGCCATGGGGCAAAAATGTAGCCGCTCCGAGACACTTTGGTTTTACATAGACTTATAAAGGGAAATCTTTAAAAATCTTCTCTTCTGAAACTACAAGGCCCATGTCTTTGATATTTGGTGTGGAGCTTCATCTAGTGGACCTCTACCCAGATTGTTCAAATTATAGCCCTCGGGCCACAACTAACCCAACTCTGGGTCCCTTTGGTTTTACATAGACTTATATAGCCCCGTGGCCATTTGGTTTTGCATAAGCTTATGTAGGGAATATCTTTTAAAAATTTTCTTCTCTGAAACCGCAAGGCACAGGTCTGATATTTTGTGTGTAGCTTCATCTAGTGGATCTTTGCCAAGATTGTTCAAATTATAGCCTTCGTTGATGTTTGGTATGAAGCTTCATCTTTAACATTATGCACATTAAAGCCCTGGGGCAAGTAATGGCCCTCCCTGGGCCCACTTGTTACACTATGGGTCAGGTGAGCGATCCAGGGCCATCATTGCCCTCTTGTTATATATCAGTGTAATTATTTCAAGGTTTTGTCGTATCAAAAGAATGACTATAGGGTTTTGCATTCAATCCAGTTCATGAATCTTGAAACTAAATAAATCTTCAGATTTAAGACATACTTATTTAGAGACAGACATCAGCTCATACAGGGAGTTAGTCAGGGTTGCCTCCTGAGTTTAACTTTTATTTATATAATTCATTTTCGAAGGCTGTATATGCTGAGTAATTTATACACTAAACTTCAAGAAAAAACATGCGTGGGCATAGATGAAAGATGCCCTTTATGATTGAGGGATTAACGCAAATTAGAAATATAATTTGACCCTATTTTCACAACTTGTCACGCGGAACATTGCATACCTATTAGCTTCGGAGGTACATACTACACCACAAATGAAAGACACGCACCACAGGGTAATCATGTTTAATTGGCAATTATATGACAGGGATTAACAACAGTGTCCTAATTGAACCGTTATAAATACATAGATGGTTTGTCTCTAAATCACCGACAAAGCGGGATAGTGCAGCAGTTATTGTGATTTTCTGACTGGCCCAGTTTTACCGTATACAAGGACTCAAAAGACTGACGGTTATAGACGATTTTTTGCACCTGCCCGACCGGTATACGTCCGATTCGGCTTTCGGCTTTTCCAGGAACTCTAGACCCGTCTGAAATTTAAGGTTGTTAACTTAACAACGCCCTTTGAGTAACTCGAGTCACAGTTCACAGTTTCTTTGCAGTGATAATGCACTGCTTGTGATCAGATTGGCAAAATACCAAGATGGGCCATTCACGAAGTTAGAGAAGGAGACGGAAGAAATGGGGGATGGGTAGATAATGTACCAAGCCCAAATTTTGGGCGGGTGTCGTCCGAGGTTTACCTTTTGATTAATATATAACCTTTATTCTTCACGGATTGCTTTCATTTTAGAAATGTTGCTTCATTGACACTACCTCTTCCATATGCAACCCATTAATGGCACCAAGGACCAAAGTTTTGTTGAAAATAACAATTTTTCGAATTTAGGTTTATTTAAGATATATTTGCTCTGTATTATCTCCCTTACTTCGATAGTGTAGTTGTTACAGTGCTGACTTTGAACCAAAGGGTCGTGGGTTCGATTCGAGGTGGAGGAATGTTTGTTTGTTTTTTTTTTGTTCATTTTCTTTTTCTTTCTTGTTCTTTCTTAAAAACACATAATTGTTATTATTACTTGCAAGTTTGTAAAACTTTTTTTTTTACTTTTTCGTCAGATATATAAATTTTGTTTTGTACGATGCAAAGGCTTGAAAATTTCTTGTTCATTTGTTCTTAGGGGTACGTTTTCGACAGTTTTTTTAATCCATCGTTTAGAATAGTGATGTCCGCGTGGGCGGACCCGTCTCCCTGCCCTACTTCATAGTGTAGTTTATATTTTCTTGTCCTTTGGAATGATTGATTCTATTGTGGAATTTTTAAAATATTTGAGGGTCACTGATGAGGCCTAATTGACCGAAACTAGCTAGTCTGACCCAGAAAACATGTACACTTCATATTTTCCAGTTCTGGGGTGTATTCCTTGCTTCCAAAGGATAACCCTTTCATAGAACATATGTATGCATGCAAACATACTCTCATGCATACATATACACATGCATGCATGCACACACACTTGCATGCATACATGCACTCATGTATGCATGCACACTCATGCATGCATGCACACACACATGATTGGAGGATTTATGTAGGTGACTACTTGACATTGCTACAAGCTAAATATCTAAGCTCTGGGCCCTGCGGTTTCAGAGAAGAAAATTTTAAATGTTTCCAATTGTAAGGCTATGGGAGATATATGTTGCCATGGAAAGTAGAAGTAAAACAAAGATCAGGAATTGATACAATTAACTTACTCCATCCATAAAAGACACCAAAAGGGAAAGAAATACAAACATTAAGCGACCAGACCATAATGGAAACCTAAACAAAGGAAGGCCATATGGACAGTTACTTTCCCACAAAATGGCCATATGGCCATCCAAAATTAAAAGACACAAGTGATACACACAGTAAGTAACAAACAACAACATAAATAAATCGCCACAGAAGAGCCGCCTTGGAACGGTCAGTGGAAGATTTCCACTGGGGGCCTTAAATCGATTTTACGTGGCCACAATCCTCGCCCTTACTTCCGTCGCGATTTAGACAAATAATTAGTTCAGTCCGCATGAAGGCCTCCTAACTCATCAGTGCAACATCTCCGTGAACACAGAAATCAAAGAACCACAGAGGTGAGACAACGGTGAGGACTCGACAGCAAGAAACCACTGAAATGCTGGAGCAAAAGAAAACCAACAGTTAGACTCCGATGAGCCCGACCAGAGACAGAGCATCAGGCACCAACCAGCATTATCTCTTTAATTTTCAATAAGCCTTTACGCTGGGGCCGTCATAGAATCTGAGGCCTGACCCACCGGCGTGCAATTAAAGAGGGAAGCAAAGTTGCCAACCGTGATTGGGTTAACTACCATGCATGCAGTCTGTCGTATAATATCCATGTTGTACCCAATCTTTTTATATCGAAGAATGATTTTACGAAATTGGGTGCTGAAGTCATTGCGGTTATATATTTTTCTGAATTTATATACTAAGTCACCATAAAATTCGGGTTCCGATAGACCTTGTTGCAGAAGAAATTTAAGTCCAATATTGAATTTTGAAATTAAATCAGAATGGCGTCTATAAAACCTCGAAAAGGCTTTGCGTAGTTTATGGTACCGATAACCCTGATTAAGGAGTTTAGCCGTTAATAATTTATTACGAGTGTTGAAGTCAGTTACATGACTACACACTCTAGCAAATCGAATTAATTGCGAAATATAAACGCCATAGGATGGCGCACGAGGAACATCACCATCCAAAAAAGGAAAATTTACAATCTCAAAATCAAAGTCATCGCGTTTATCATAAATTTTGCACGAAACAAATCCATCTACAATAGATAGATGTAAATCCAAAAACGGGGCCTCGGTATCAGAAGAATTTGCTTTATTTAACTGAAGTTCTAGGGGGTAAATCTGACTGATCAAACCATCAAAATAGGTATTATCAATATTTAATAAATCATCCAAATATCTAGAAGTAGAGCTAAAAGCTTCAATAATTTCAGATTGGTTATCAATGGAAAGCGACAAAATGAAGTCTCTTTCATAACAATACAAGAACAGATCAACCACAAGAGGTGCGCAATTAGTACCCATCGGAATACATACAATTTGTCTAAATAACTTAGTACCGAATCTAATATAAATATTGTCAAGTAGAAAGGTGAGGGCATCACACACTTTCTGACATGACCAAAGTGTATAATTCTTATGCTCTTTAGAAGTGAAAAATGCATTTCTGACATTACATGCAAGATAGAGAGAATCTTCTCTGTGAAAAGCCCATTCAATTAAATCATTAAGCTTTTCTTTTATAAGATTATGAGGAAGTGTAGTGTAAAGAGTGGACAAATCGTAGGTAGACAGACTAGAAGCACGAAACTGTCTAGATTTCAATTTATTTAAAACCTCATTCGAATTTTTTATAGACCAAACCAGATTTCTTCCTGATCTTTCAAAGACTTTATCACAATATTTAATTACTTGCGTTTTAATAGCAGTAACACAGGAAGTTAATAATTTAGAAAGTTCAGTGGTAGTGCAAGAACTAGAATTTGCAATAAACCGTGCTTTGTAAGGTTTTTTATGAAGTTTTGGTAACCAGTATAGCGTAGGAAGCTTGTCTTGGCCTTCGTTAACACACACAGCAAACTTGGTGGCTGAAAGACAAACATGTTTATCTACTATAGCTCTCTCTTCAGCCAAAGGCTGAAGTTCATAGGCCTTAGTACCACCAAGCTCCTGCTTAAGCGTGTTAACATAGTGGAGCCGTCACACAACGACGACGTTGTTAGGGGCCTTGTCTGCAGGGGCCAAAACAAACTTCTTATGAAATTCTTGAATACCTAATTTAAGATGACGTAAAGACGTCTTGGGCTTAGGAGGTAATAAGTTAGTATTTTGAGAATAGAAAGAAATGCGTTTATTCACTAGTCTTAAAATGCTAAGTTTCCAGTCCTTTAGGGCTTTACACTCAACACACTCTCGCTTACACCATCGATTACCGAATTCATTCAAGAAAGCAGCGATTTCATCTCTACATTTACTGAAATCAATTTTAGAAGGAAACCGATATTTCGGTCCTTTAGAAATTATAGACCTTATCCTAGAATCAGGAATAATTTTCAAATTGCCACTAATTACATGACCAGCAGCAGGATAGCAATACTTTGAGTTTTTACAATCACATGAATCAGGAGTATTAGTATCAATATCAAGATCTGAAACAAGTTTATTGAAATTAAAAATGATAGATCTAACAGGTTTGTTATATTTATAGCAAATTATAGGTGTTTCAGTATTTTGAAAATAAGCAGGAATGGAAGAAAGCACCGATCTCTCACGGAAGATACTGGGCAAATCTATAAAATCCATACCCTTATTAATGAAGGATATTTTGAAGAAATGACGTTTATGATTAATTTCAGAATCAATGTAAGGACGGAGAGTATGCTGAGTATAGCCTCTAGTTAAGAGAGCCGCATCATATAACTGATGAGAACTATCGTAGAATTTAATCGCCTCGGTGTCCAGAAGACGTAAAACAGAAACGGGTAATGAACTTAAAAATGAAAGCATAGAGTGGCGCCCATGATTTAATAATATAATTGACAGTCACTTCAGTCTAGTATTGTTTCGTTTAAACGCACGTGATTTACGTTTAAAGTAACCATTTTTCCTGGTGCCGTGAGATCTAGTTCTGCGTTTTCGACATTCCAGGAGTGAGAAAATATCAAAGTCCGGCATTCTGGAAATATTACCCTCATGATAAATGTTGTCATTAAATCCCAGTGGAAAAGGGGTCTGTAAAAATTTAATCCATTTCATTTCAGCTTCATGTCTTTTGATTATTTTGAATCTAGATGTAGAATTTGCATCGTAATAAAGTTTTTCCACTGGTTGTATAATAATGTTATTTACAGAATGACCTGTACGTCGAAAGTGACGGTACAAGAAAGTGTCAGTTTTCTTAGGCTTACTCATTCTACGATAATGCTCGTTCAATCTAGTTTTAAGCATGCGGTTAGTTTGACCGACGTACTGCATATTACAGTTTGCAGCACGTCAAGTAATTAGATAAATTAAATCTGTAGACTGTCATGTCAAATCAGACAGGTTAACTACAGAGAAGCGTCTACCGTTTACAGATGAAGTAACGGTAGACGCAGTGCTTAAATGCGAACAACATCTGCACCTCTTGGCATTGCACTTAGAAATACTAGGATACATTCCACTTCTTTTCCACGGATTAGTATATTTTCGAAGGATGGGTGATTTGAGAGGAGATAGTCTTATACGAAGACTACTCCCAAAAACATTGGTATTGCCAGCTCCTTTGAGATTAACTGAAGTTACAGAAGACAAATTTAAGGGTCTAACCAATACCGAAGGCAACATAGTATTAAAGTTCTTAATAGAATGGGGAATCCGTACAGAAGAAGCAGAGTGTAACCTAAGGGGTGATATTGATATTTTAAATGTATTTGTAATACTCATTTTGGTTAGTAAGGTTGTGATACCGTCAAAACTAAAGCGATGTTCATACCGGTTATTAAATAAATAAAATTACTGAAGAAGATTCCTTCGAATAGAAGGTCGGTACAACAAAAGCCCACAAAACATCCTAGTCTACTTAAAGTACAGGGATGTCAAACAAGCAGTTGTTATATAACGAGGAACGAACATCGGTTTAATAATGACCTTCAACAGGTATCTTAAGGATGTCAATTGATGGAACAGTGAAAAGCAATTGCATAAGCAATCCCTGAGAATTGGAAAAATAAGAGCATTAAATGCATGTACGGGGAGACCTTTTACAGCCGCCACACGGCACAAACAAAACAGCCCTGATATGCAAAGTAGAAGTAAAACAAAGATCAGGAATTGTTACAATTAACTTACTCCATCCATAAAAGACACCAAAGGGAAAGAAATACAAACATTAAGCGACCAGACCATAATGGAAACCTAAACAAAGGAAGGCCATATGGACAGTTACTTTCCCACAAAATGGCCATATGGCCATCCAAAATTAAAAGACACAAGTGATACACACAGTAAGTAACAAACAACAACATAAATAAATCGCCACAGAAGAGCCGCCTTGGAACGGTCAGTGGAAGATTTCCACTGGGGGGCTTAAATCGATTTTACGTGGCCACAATCCTCGCCCTTACTTCCGTCGCGATTTAGACAAATAATTAGTTCAGTCCGCATGAAGGCCTCCTAACTCATCAGTGCAACATCTCCGTGAACACAGAAATCAAAGAAACACAGAGGTGAGACAACGGTGAGGACTCGACAGCAAGAAACCACTGAAATGCTGGAGCAAAAGAAAACCAACAGTTAGACTCCGATGAGCCCGACCAGAGACAGAGCATCAGGCACCAACCAACATTATCTCTTTAATTTTCAATAAGCCTTTACGCTGGAGCCGTCATAGAATCTGAGGCCTGACCCACCGGCGTGCAATTAAAGAGGGAAGCAAAGTTGCCAACCGTGATTGGGTTAACTACCATGCATGCAGTCTGTCGTATAATATCCATGTTGTACCCAATCTTTTTATATCGAAGAATGATTTTACGAAATTGGGTGCTGAAGTCATTGCGGTTATATATTTTTCTGAATTTATATACTAAGTCACCATAAAATTCGGGTTCCGATAAACCCGAATTCCAATCCGATCAGCCAAAAACATTATGCAGCCTTTCCTGATGATGATTCTCCTGACATTTGATCAAGATTGGCCATTGGGTAATAGAGATATACTTATTTGAAAGTGTTAATGGACGCTCGACAGACAACTGACGACGGACAAAATGTGATCACAAAAGGTCACCTTGTCACTAAGTGACAGGTTAGCTTATAAAAAATCAGTCAGAATTTCTTTCATTATTCTATAAGTTCCATAGACTAATCCGGATAATCATTATTCTATTAATTCCATAGACTAATCCGGATAATGATCGGGGTTGTGGGGGTGGGGAGAGAATTTTCCAGGATGGAGTTGTCCGGGTGAAAATTGTCCTGGGGTGGGCATTGTCCTAGGGGGGATTGTCCGGGGGAGTGGTCCTAGACTCGTTCTACCCCGCTGTTCTTATGCATGGATAGGGTAAAACTCGAATACTCTCATGTTCGATTTGCACATGTTGAATACGAGTTCATATGAACCGTGGTTAATGTTGACGTCACAACATGTTACGTAACATCACTAAACATCACACCATGATCAACACAATATGACGGATGTCGGCAACCGGATGACTGTATTATAAAAAGTCCACTCTCATAAATCAAACGTATGCAAGAAAAAGAACCCAACATGGTTGTGAGGGGTGGATAGAAAATCTGTCCCTCGGAATCAAAATTCGGCATCACAAGGCTCACTGTCGAACGGTTTTGTTTTACCACCTCTCACAGCCATGTAAGGTTCCTGTATTGTCCTTCAGAAAAAAATCTTTCCTCCAAGAGAAGAAATCTGTAATGCCAGAGTTACTTCCCATGGGAATGATCATCACAAGATACCTCTGCTTGAGTGAAAGGTAACCCATATGCACAATCCATTGACAGGGTCTGTTTGAACGGAAAAGTACTCATCGGTTCCTAGGAACGGGAGGTCATTCAGTGCATCCTTAACGTCATCAACTGCATTCAGATACAGCTTCTCTGAAAACATAAAATATGAACCCTTGAGACACCAATCGCAACCACTGTCATCTGTTTGGTTGTCTGCTGATTACTTTAAAAGCCAGTATTATGTCTGCCGATTACTTTAAAGGCCATTATTATGTCTGCTGATTACTTTAAAGTAGAAGTTAAACAAAGATCAGGAATCGATACAATTAACTTACTCCACCCATCAAAGACACCAAAGGGAACGAAACACAAACATTAAGCGACAAGACCATAATGGAAACCTAAACAAAGGAAGGCCATAAGGACGGTTACTTTCCCACAAAATGGCCATATGGCCATCCAAAATAAAAAGACACACGTGATACACACAGTAAGTAACAAACAACAACATAAATAAACCGCCACAGAAGAACCGCCTTGGAACGGTCAGTGGAAAGATTTCCACTGGGGGGGGGGGTGCTTTAATCGATTAAAGCCATTATTATGTCTGCTGATTACTTTAAAAACAATCATTATGTCTGCTAATTACTTTAAATTCCATAATTATGTCTGTTGGTTACGTTAAAAGCCATTACCATGTCTGCTGGTTACTTTAAAAGCCATTCTTGCACAGGGTGTGGACCCGGAGGAACAGACTGATAAGGGCATTCGTTGTTCACCTGACTATATGAAAAATATTTTCAAAAGGTTTGCATGAGGATGAAGCAGACAACATAAACAGAAGACATTTTCAGAACAGTTCGTTTTTTGTTTTTAATCTCAGAGGCTGACCATAGAATGCAGAGTTTTCAGGCAGGCATTGATTCTGTGCATAATTGTGTAGTTTCAAATGCATTAACCCCTAAGATGCCATTCACAGCAATTGTCATCTGCTTTGTCATAAAAGTCATACTTACAAACAGTGTGGACCCAGATCAGACTGCTCCGAGCATCTGATCAGGGCTAATACTGTTTGCTTGTATGCAAAAATATTTTTTTAAAAGTTTTCAAAAAGAAGTAGCAGACGACAAAAGCAGGACGTTTTCAGATGCATTCCTTTGTTTCGGCGTAGCTGTATGAGCTGGCTTTTGACTTACTTATTGATAATAGCCTCAATTGAATAATATGGTAATTTGCGACTGGTTGAAAATGTGTATACTGCTGCATAAAAGTAACTTCTGTGTAATAGCTGCGATTTTTCACTTAATGTTAGAACTAAGTCTGTCTTACCTCAAAACGGTATCACATTACGATAACTCACCCGTTCAATATAGCGCATTTTTCACATCTCCAAAATGGCTACTTTTCTGATGAAAATCCTTGATATTTTTCTTATAAATGCTCATACCATAGGTTGTGTGTGCTCGTTAGAACCGCCTCATTGAGGCGGTTCTAACGAGTACCCACAACCTATGTCTTGGAGCAGAAATAAGAAAAATAATGAATACCCCCGTAAACCCCAGTTTTCTCTATATAAACTGGGGTTTAGGGGGGTCTTCATTTCACGGACTTGTTCACGTGATGATAACATAACGTGAACACGTCCCTGAAATGAAGACCCCCTAAACCCCACTTCATATAGAGAAAACTTGGGTTTACGGGGTATACAATATTTTTGTTTATGAGCATTTATAAGAAAAATATCAGGATTTTCATCAGAAAAGTAGCCATTTTGGAGATATGAAATGCACTATGTCGCAAGGGTGAGTTATCATAATGAACTATACGGCTACATATTCAATGTTTCACCACAAATTATTCCTAACGCTACAATATCACAGCTGCTTGTTTCATTTGAAAGAAATTAGGTAAAACTGATGTGAATACAATTGTCAAGTAAGTCCTAAATATTGGAATAATGTCACTGAGTCATAAAGCGCACAAATGGAACTATTTAATCAAGGGAGGTTATATTAAAAAATTAAGCAAGTAACAGCTTTCAACCCCCCCCCCCCAACACACACAAATTAAAACACCAATAAAATACACTGCTCAAAACAATTAAAGGAGTAAACGTTTAAGTTTGTATAACATCGCTTGGCAATTTTCAAACTCAAGGAAAGGCACTATTTTAAAGTGAATGTCTCTTAACAATGTTCATGCAAACGTCAATAATCAATGTTCACATGCAAAGCAAGAATGTGAGCTACAACATGCAAACCCCTATAAAACGGCTGAAATTCGGTACGGGGCGATCTGTTCAAAATTTGAGTTTGGGCCAGAAACATGTCAATCCTTCAATTGTGCGTTATTTTAGGCTGACGCTCAAGCTGTCGCTTTGCTTGAAAGGTGGTACACCCAAAGGATCGTTGCTGAACGCTTTGATGCATCTAGAAGTGTTTTGCCAGGCTATGGGGAAGCTACTAAGAGACGACGAGAAGGGCAAGGCCGACACCGCATGACGTCACAAAGCGAAAATCAATATCTTCGAATTCTAGCGCTACGAAATCGGCAGTACACGGCCAGAAGGCTACAAATCGATTTCCAGAATACAATTTGTCAAAGGATATCCGATCAAACAAGACGTAACAGGTTACATGAAGATGATCTGAGGGCTAGACGTCCGGCACGAGGGCCTATTCTCACCAGGCGACATCATGCATGGCGATATGTGTGTGCCCAAAAACATTAGAACTGGCGATCGCAAGACTGGCGTGCAGTTATGTTCACGGATGAAAGCAGATTTCACCTGAGTGCATGTGGTCGACGTTTTCGAGTCTGGAGACGACCCGGAGAACGATACGAGGACTGCAACATTGAGGAAACAGACAGATATGGAGAGGGGTCAGTGATGGTATGGGGTGGATTTTTTATGAAAACCGAACGGAGTTGTACGTGATAAGCGGAGGTACTTCGACTGTATTACGGTACCGAGATGAAACTCAAGATCCTATTTAGAGGCCTTTCGCTGGGCCAATCGATGTCAATTTCATTCTGATGCAGGATAATGCGCGCCCAATACTGCTAGAATGTGCATGGATTACCTTAATCTTGAGACTATTGAAGTAACGGACTGGCCGTCACGTTCTCCTGACTTCAACCCAATAGAACATGTGTGGGACACTCTTTACAGACCTATCTTACAGGGCGATCATCCAACATCTTAACAAGAACTTACAAACATCCTCAGACATGAGTGGGAAACACTAGCTTAACAAACTGTTCATAATTTGGTTCGTAGCCTGCCTCGGCGATGCCAGGAGTGTTATGTTATGCTCCTCGAGGTGGCCATGCACATTACTGACAGGAAAAATGACTGATTTGCGTATGTCAGTGACATTTGAAATAATCTGACATAAAGATGGCGATTTCTAAAACATCTATGCAAATTCTTCCTTAACAGGTTACAGGCCGTGATTTGTGAACTGAGTTCCATTGGTTGTCATTAACATGCTGTAGATAAAGTTATCAACACAAGTGAGGGAAGTGATGTTGAACCCACCCGTTGAACTTGTTGAACGTCCATTGGTCGCTTTCAACAAACGTTTACTTACACTGTACAAAATTACAAGCTTGTCTATAATGATTTATTTCATAGTTACTATTTTATTTGTAGTACCATTTAGAAAGCTGTTACATGTATTTTTATTATTACCTCCCTTCGATACAGTTCTATATGTGCACTTTATGACCCAGTAACATGTCAACAATAAACAACAGATGTGCCGTCTACAAACCCTGATCAGAGCCTTATAATAATTGTGTGGCGTCTGATCCTGATCTGCACTCTTTGCATCTGTGTGTTCTGTCTACTGTCATACAGACAGACGGGTGAATGACGCCAGGCTGGTCCCTAAAATTCCGAACCTGTTCAGACTAGGGTTGAAAAACACCACCGTCGGCGATATTACCCTGATCAGACGCCGCATTTTTGTTGCGCAGCGTCTTGTCCGGGTCTGCGCTATCCCATGTGCCGATTACAAACCTGTAGACCCTCAACAGAGGCCGTTTAATAATTGTACGGCGTCTGATCCGGATCTGCATGGTGTGTCTACGGACTGAAATAAGAAATGGCCATCTATTGTGGCAGAAGATAAGGCGACTTACTGAATATTGATTTACTGTATAGTAGTCGCAGATAAGATTAACTAGGCGGATCTATCGCTTGCACCTGCCTTTGGAAAGTTCTAATAACAAAAAGGTAAATCAAGTCATCCGATTGTGTGAAATCAGCTGTAACACAAACAAAGCTGTGGCGATGGAATATGGTCATTTCATCCGCTTGCAGAAATCATGGCACTCTACCGAATCTTCTGCTGGACTCGGCGAATTTGACATATATATTGACAACACACGAATAGCTCCGACAAGTCAATTTTATCTGCGACTACTATAAAAGTCCTGAAATTGGGACACTTTGATGCATTGCTTTTATAAGAGTGTGGAACCAGAGGATGTGTTTCACGATCCAGCAAGGAGTCCAAAAGGAAAAAGTGTAGACTGTGATCAGACTGCTCCTTCAGGAGCGGCCTGTTTAGGGTCCGCACTGTTTGCTTAGTCCTATCTGTCTTAATATTTGGATAATTAGGGTATCAGTTATAAGCATTTGAAACTACACAATTTTGCAAAAACCAATGCCTGCCTAAAGCACAGGGGTTGGTAACTCGAAACTCTCTTAAGGCTTACGACGACCTTAAGTATATCTTAATCACATTGTAGCGATTAGTGTGAGTAACTCGAAAGTAAAGTAATTTATGGAGGCAATTTAACCATATCGTAAAGTTACGGACAACTCAGGCATGCCGTAACCTCATCTTAACTATTGCGAATGAAACACACACTACACAGAAGCAAAAAATGAAGTTGTACATCTATCTACTTTTTTCTCAGCACCCAGGGTTTCTTTTAGTAATGATATGCGATACATGTATTATATGGTATTGTATTAAGGCAGATATATGCTAAATTTAGCCGAATTACCTGTATAAAATACATGTAATCAAAGATTTGTTTGTTTGTTTGTTTGATTTGAGGTTTAACGTCCCCGTCAACACTGTAAAGGTCATTTTGGAGACGTTGCTTCCAATTTTGTGGGACTTTTACCCGACATTTAGATGAAATGACATCTCAAGCCCTGCCACCTAATGAAACCAATAGGGTTTATAAGTATGGACGGGCCGACTCGCACTGCTTTGCCTGGGCAGGCTTAGATCCTCTAAGCAGTACTCATGTGTGGGTCGGTTTCAGCTCTGCGTGGAAGCATCATGCAGCCCATCTATTTCTTCAAGCCCCGATGGGCGGGGCGGATGTAAACAAAGATTTATACATCTCCGATAAACATGTATATATGTAGTACGTTATTATTATATATACAAGCTGTTTATTTGTGTGTGTAAAAGTCGTGTCAACAAAGGAAGAAAAAAAGACGAAAAAAAAAAAGAAATAAGGTAAAAGATAGTATAGCCTGTACAATAAGTGTACTACTGACCACAATCGTCTTGTGTTTGAGAAATAGCGGTCATGACTGCTCACTTCCTATTTCCTATTTCTGCTTCCTATTTCTCGCTTCCTACTTCACACCTTTTTCGTGTACAAGAAAGTTTTCATGTAATGATAGCGATCAAAACGTTTCTCAAGGGACCATGGGATTCCCCGCGTGGGAATTCTGTTATTCAAAACCTTCCTCGAGACACCATGTTTTAATCCCATATTGTGTCTCACACGTGGGGGAAGGGGGTGGGGGTCTTGTTTTTGTTTTGAGAAATAGCGGCCATGACTGCTCACTTCCTATTTCCTATTTCTACTTCCTATTTCTGGCTTCATACTTCACACATTTTTCGTGCACAAGTAAGTTTTCATGTAATGATAGCGATCAAAAAAGTTTCTCAAGGGACCAGGGGATTCCTCGTGTGAGAATTATGTTATTCAAAACCTTCCTCGAGACACCATGTTTTAATCCCATATTGTGTCTCACACGTGGGGAAGGTGGGGGTGGGGCGTATAATACAGATAAACTATTGTAATGGGAGAAAATTCTTGGTTAGTGGGAAAGCAAACATGTGTTACCATGAAGAAGTTTCTATATTGCACGCCATGCCCCGAGGACTGCTGTTCAGGAACCGCAGATCAGCCTATGCATTTAAAGATTCGGCTTTATATACGATTCACCAAAGCAAAGATCCGCGCCCACTGGGGGCTGCACGACAACTCTGCAGAAAAGCTGTCAGTAAGGGGTCGCCAGTTGTGTCATTGTTTCTCATCCCATAGTTTATTTAGAACTTTGCCTAGTATGATACCGCTATATGTACCCAAGCCTTTTTTGGCAGAAAAGGCTCCAACAAGGCTCCCTTGTGTTAAACAAACCCCGGTAATATCATTTATTGTAAGATGTTAAGCGTTATTTTATTTTGCTATGCCCTGGCTTACAAAAGATTCCGAAGCGCTTTGCATGATATTAAAAATTACATAGGTAAATCGTAAGTGGTAAGATGGTCGTAACTTTATGGAAACGATACGACAGGTTTTCAGTTACTGGCATAACGAGACCATAATTTTTACGGTGGTCACTTTAAGTATGTCTTAAGTATAACTTAAGTTGATATATTTACGATGGCTTCGAGTTACCAACCCCTGTTTTCTATGATACGGCCTTAAGATGAACAAGAAACATCTTTAAAAAAGATAAACGGCATAAGAGATACTGGAAATGAATATTGAAACTGTTTTGTGGTTCAACATGAAAAGAAGAACGTTTTTAAAATATTAAACTTTATAACGAATTCAACCAGATCAAAAGTATTTGACAATACCATGCCAATCAGGCACCTTTTTGATGAATAGTAAGCACAGTGTAATACTGTGCAGCCCAATCTATTTCTTCAGGCCCCGATTGGCGGGGCTAAACAGACCTTTTTTTAAAATATTTGAAGAAAAGTTTCTGTGAAAAACAAATCCAGTTAGCCCCTATAAAGGAAATATTGACAGATTTGGTTGCTATAGCAACATGGGGGATGACTCCATTCATAACCTTTGAACAATCATTCGGCACTCCTGCAAACTGATGTTTCAGACAGTTTGATTGCAACCAGACCAGTAGCTTCAAAGCAGAGGTCATTAAAAAACTGAACATGCTTTCATCTGAGTCAACACTGTTTACCAAAAACGAACTTTTACGTTAAAGAGCTTTCTTTCTCTCTTTTATCGTCCATTCCTCTCATTACGATAACTCACCCGTGCGACATAGTGCAGTTTTCACATCTCCAAAATGGCTACTAATCAGATAAAAATCCTTAATATTTTTCTTATAAATGCTCCAAACATAGGTTGTGGGTGCTCGTTAGAACCGCCTCAATGAGGCGGTTCTAACGAGTACCCACAACCTATGTCTTCGAACAGAAATAAGAATAATAATGTTTACCCCCGTAAACCCCAGTTTTCTCTATATAAAGTGGGGTTTAGGTGGGTCTTTATTCCACGGACTTGTTCACGTGATGTTACGCAGCTAGAACTGTCGGAAGCTGACTATAGCCCCCACTATAGCGCTATCTGAGACATCTTTGTAAAGGTAACCGAGCGCTACATTACGATAACACACCCGTGCGACATTGTGCATTTTTTCACATCGCCAAAATGGCTACTTTTCGAATGAAAATCCATGATATTTTTCTTATTTATACAGCAAACATAGGTTATGGGTACTCGTTAGAACCGCCTCATTGAGGCGGTTCTAACGAGTACCCATAACCTACGTCTTGGAGTTAAAATATGAAAAATAATGTTTACCCCCGTAAACCCCAGTTTTCTCTATATAAAGCGGGGTGTAAGGGGGTGTTCATTTCACGGACTTGTTCACGTGATGACAAGCACATGCGGGATACCCCTAGGTAGCAGTGAGATTTTCACTTAATATAAATACTGAATCAATTTAAACTCAAAACGATGTCATAAACGTCCATGTTTTACTACGCTGCAACATTACAAAGCTTGTTTCATTTGAAAGAAATTAGGTAAGAACGATGTGATTTGTCTTGTTTGACAGTGTGATATTTTTCTTATTTCTGTTCAAAATATACATTGTGGGTACCCGTTAGAACCGCCTGATCAAGGCGGTTCTAACGGAATCTACAATCGATATTTAAGAGCAAAATAAGAAAAATAAAGTTTTCCCCTGTAAACCCCATTTTTACTATATAAAGGTGGGGTTTAAGGGGGTCAGATTTACATAGGCGTGTTCCCGTGATGTTGCTTCCAGAGCAGGTTAACAAAAAAAGGAGAAAGCCCATCATCTTTACCACAACAGAAGTCATCTTTATTGCATTGCATAACATGTTTGAGACTTCAAACTTTTATATGTCCTGAGAAATATTTGACAAAAAATTTAACATTGACCTATATGGAGAGAAAGAGGAATGAAACAACAACTAGAACTGTCACAGAATCTGACTATAGCCCCGCTATAGCGCTATCAGAAAAGAAAAATACAAGAAACAAATGTTTTCAGCTTTCAGCTTCTAATTAATTGTGTTAAAAGGAGTTATGGTTCATGTGCTCTGCACATCGTCTCATGGTGCTTTACATTTGTGTGAAGTTTCATGAAAATATCTCAAACGGTTTTTGCGTTATGCAGCGGACAAGGTAAAAATTGCCAATTTTGAATGTTCACAGGGCAATAACTCCCCAACTAGGCAATCCAGAGTAAACTGTTATGAACTTATTTATTGTCACTGTAGCTGGTGTTGTGCCGTGTGGCGGCCATAAAACGTCTCCCCGTACATCATCATAGTGCAGATTATATTTTGGTCCTTCGGGATCATTGAGTTCATCTGGTATCATTTTGAAAATAGAGTTCTGCTTAAGCCGGTGCTAGAGGGCGTGGCCAGTGTTGCACATTTCAGTGCTGGTCATGAACAGACTCAATAAAATCGAGTCTGCTATTTTCGCTTATTTGGTGTATTCCTTGTTTCCAAAGGATCTAACTTCAGAACTTATTTATTGTCACTGTAGCTGGTGTTGTGCCATGTGGCTGCCATAAAACGTCTCCACATACATCATCATAGTGCAGATTACATTTTCTGGTCCTTTGGGATCATTGAGTTCATTTGGTATCATTTTGAAAATAGAGTTCTGCTTAAGCCGGTGCTAGAGGGCGTGGCCAGCGTTGCACATTTCAGTGCTGGTCATGACCAGACTCAATAAAACCGAGTCTGCTATTTTCGTTTATTTGGTGTATTCCTTGCTTCCAAAGGATCTAACTTCAGAACTTTTTTATGGTACATGCGCTCTGCACATCGTCTCATAGTTCTTTACATTTGCGTGATGTTTCATGAAAATACCGCTAACGGTTTTTGAGTTATGGAGCAGACAAGGTTAAAATTGCCATTTTTCAATGTTCAAAGCGCAACCTCTCCAAAAGTAGGCAATCCAGAGTTATTGTCCATGCGCTCTGTACATCGTCTTATAGTGCTTTACATTTGTTTGAAGTTTCATGAAAATACCTCAAACGGTTTTTTTAGTTAAGGAGCAGACAAGGTTAAAATTGCCATTTATCAATGTTAAAAAGGCAATAACTCCATACGTAGGCATTCCAGAGTTATGATTTATGCGCTCTGCACATTGTCGCATAATGCTTTACATTTGTGTGAAGAGTCATGAAAATACCTCGAACGGTTTTCGAGTTATCTTGATTAACAGAATTACGGAATTACAGAATTACGGAATCACAGAATCGCATGGCAAATCCAATATAGGCCCACATTTTCAAAGTGGTGCTATCATGACCAAACGAACTAAAGCCGAGAAACGAAGCCATTATTATTGCAAGGCAAACCAGAAATCTAGCTCTTATACTTCCTGAGAAATCTTTGAAGAAAATTTAACATTGGCCTATCTGGAGAGAACGAAGAATGAAAAAACAATTCTTTTTGTTTCTGTTTTACGGCCCTTTCACGATTATTTTACTCATATGAAGCCGATTGTTAATCAGAGGTGGGCGAAAACTGGAGCACCCGGAGAAAAACCACCTGACCTTCCGTTGCAGAACTTGGCGTCTCACATGTGACCCGAGCCAGGCTCAAACCATAGCGGTGAGAGACCTTATGATTTAGAGTCAGCACTCTTATCAACTAGGCCACGGAGGCCCGTAAGTACAAACAAATAAACCAGGATAGCCCATTGTTTCTTACAACATATAAGTCAACATTATTGCATTGCGTACAAGGTCTGAGGCCTCTAACTTTTGCAGTGTCTGAGAAATCTTTGCCAAAAACTCAAAATTGAGCCTATTTGGAGATAACTAAAGAAAGAAAGAACAAATGAACAAATAAGCCGAGAAATTCCATTGCCTCTTACACAATATAAGTCATTATTAATTGATTATCCTATATTACACAAGGTCAACCAATATTCAAAAATCATAAATCAATTGCGTCAATTAATAAAATTTTCATTAATCAAGTAATTTCGTGTTGGCCCAGTTACAGGTACTCGGTCAGCCCTATTGGCCTCGGCCTTCGGCCTCGTGCCAATACAGCAGACATCGGACCTGTAACTGGGCCAATACGAAATAACTTGATTAAAAACATTATATTACAATAGCATTGCATACCAAGTTTGAGCCTTCCAGCTTTTGTAGTTCCTGAGAAATCTTTGACAAAAAATTTAACATTGGCCTATATGGAGAGAAAGAAGAAAGAACAAATGAACAAATAAGCCAAGAAAGTACATTGTCTCTTACACGATATAAGTCATCATTATTGCATTGCACCAAGTTTGAGCCTTCTAGCTTTTTCGATTCCAGAGAAATCTTTAACGATAAATTTAACAATGGCCTATATGGAGAGAAGGAAAAATGAAAGAACAGATGCACAAATAAGCGAATAATGCCTATTGCCTCTTACACGATACACGTCATTATGATTGCCAAGTATGGCGAATTGAGTTTTCAAGTTTTTATGGTTCTTGAGAAATCTTTGATGAAAAATCATTACGCAAATACGCCTATACATATACCTTATAAACTTTACCACCGAAGAAATGAAAATTTTGAGATGAAAAATTGTGATATTTTTCTTAATTTTGCTCAAAATATAGATTGTGGATACTTGTTAGAACCGCATGATCGAGGCGGTTCTAACGAGTACCCACAATTTATATTTTAAAGCAGAAATAAGAAAAATAAGGTATACCCCTGTAAACCCCATTTTTAATATATAAAAGTTGGGTTCAAGGGGGTAAAAATTATACAGGTGACTGTGTTTTCGTGATGTATACACAGATGGAAGGACTGACGGATGGATGCACGGATGGACTGATGGCTGGACCGACATAAGTAGACCAGTATTCAGGGATATTAATAAAGAAATCTCCTTAACCTTAACCACTCTCTAGGCAAATTCAGCAAAGGACAAATTGTTGGCATTTTTCATATTTTTCGTTGAAAATAGAATTTGATATCTCATCCTAATTGTCTCCACAGGTCCAAAGGAGACAATTCGCAAGTCAAGTCCTGTTTTCTGTGAAAAAAAAATAGAAAAAAGCCCGCTGAAAAAACACTTCCAAGCATGCAGAGTGTTAAATGTATCCAACATCACAAAAACGCGCCTTTATAATTTTGACATACTTGAACCCAACTTTTATATTGAAAAACTGGTGTTTATAGGGGTAAACCTTATTTTTCTTATTTCGGCTCTTAAATATATAGATTGAGGGTACTAGTAAGAACCGCCTATAACGATTTATTGTTTTTTTTTGTCGGCAGTTAAGTTTACACTGCGTTTGAATAGGCGTGTTTGGGAACTGAAATTATTAGTTACCCACTATATTAATTGCATTGTAGCACGTGTACCTGATAAACATATGCTATCTCAGGACAAGAGAGCTTTATCAGGTCAACGTGACATTGCACTTCTCAGAACTTAACTGCTGGGAAAATTGGCAAAAATGTAAGAGTGTACAATGGTATTAACTGATAAATAGAATACCAGATTCGTGTCATTTGATACCACGTTTATCAGGCTTGGCTTCGAGAACGCATGTAGAATCGCTCAGCAAGCCTCACGATTCGACAAGCGTTCTCGAAGCCTAGCCTGCTTAACTTGATATCAAAAGACACTCAACTGGTATTCTCTATATGGGCCCCGTCAAGCGAATTTGGTACTTGTCGCCTATGCGAGCAGCGAAGGTTCAGGCGAGCCTGCGCATCCGCGCAGTCTCGCCAGAACCTTCGCTGCTCGCTCAAACAAGCAGTGAATCAAGAGGAACCTTCAGACAGAAAGCCATATCCCTGGCACCTTTGATTGGCTGGGCATGCGCAGTTAAAATTTGTCATGACGGAATGCTCGAAGGCACAAATTCGCCTGGCGGGGTTCATTTATTCTTCTCTGGAGCTATTGGAAGAGCTCTCAAGGGACTGAAGACTGAGGCCCAATCAACCTTGTTAACATTGCATTCTCTGGTTACTTTAAAAGTCATTGTTGCAAAATATGTGGATCCAGATAAGACTACTCCTTAACAGTAAGAACAGGATCCGCACAGTTTCTTGTATGCAAAGGTGTTTGATAAGAATCAGCAGACAACAATGCACATTAGGAAAACATGTCCTTAAGAAATAATGGCATCCAATATGGTGTCAGAAAATGATAAATATTGGGTAAAAAGATAACATTTTTATTATTTCCGCTTTCAACATAGAATGTGGGTGCTCGTTAGGACCGCTTTAATGAGGCGGTTCTAACGAGTACCAACAATCTATATTTTTGAGCAAAAATAAGGTAGCAAATGTATACCCCCGTAAACCCCACTTTTCTCCATATAAGGTGGAGTTTAGGGGGGTGCTTCGTTTCATGGACTTGTTATCAGTTTTTCATGGTGTCTTAAAAGTTGAAGAACATACATTTGAGTCATTGAAATTTCACTGAACTCTTCACCAACCTGTGTAACAACCAGATGTTTATACCAGCCTGAGTAACAACTGTAACACCAAAAGAATTGCAACAACATGTGTAATAATAAAATATTTATTCCAACCTGTGTAACAACTAAATATTTAAGCCAACATGTGTAAAAACCAAATATTCACAACAACCTGTGTAACAACAAAATATTTACACTAACCTGTGTAACAATCAAACATTGACACTGGCCTGTGTAAGAACCAAACATTAACACCAACCTGAGTAAGAACCAAACATTTACACCAACCTATGTAACAACCAGATATTTACACCAACCTGTGTAACAACCAAATATGTAACAACAAAATAATTACACTTACCTGTGTAACAACCAAATATGTAACAACAAAATAATTACACTAACCTGTGTAACAACCAAACATTCCAATTCTCACGGTCGATGAGCTCTTAAGTTCTCTACACAACTTCTGAACTTTATACACTGGAGCTTGAACTTTACCAGGGCTAAAACTGACCACCTGAAAATGTTTGTTGGGAGTTTAACAGTCCACTCAATACTTTATGCCATATAGAGCCAATCAATTTACCTAGCTACACTTTTTCTAGGCAGGATTATTCATAAACGGTTAACCAAGATAGTGCATATTCTTTCACCAGAAACTGACAAATGCCCTCCCTGAATCAGCAGAATGACCAAAAAAATACTTCATGATCAATTTCCACAAAAGAATGCTGATAGATGCAGTGGATACCTATCCTAGCATCGATACCCACTTGGTTTGGTCATATTCTTACGTGATGACTGATCATGAGGTATCAAACGCACGACCTCCTGGCTCACCAGTCAGACATGCATCTGACTTAGCTACTGAGGCGGACAGCACCTGAAAACAAGGGGACCATGGATGGTCCTGTATTGCTCACCTGAGCTAACAGATTCAACGTTTCAGGAAGTGTCAGTTGTTACTCAAGGAGTTATGCTGTTGACAAGGTCAAACGCAGGCGAAACTAGGATTTTTTCTGCAATCGAATAGGGACTTAACCCTATGTTAAGGCCGACCTCGTCAATTTTCGAACTAATTTGAGCTATACATAAGTTTCAAAAAGATCTGATGAAAACTAAGGGGCCATGGTTACATGGTTATTGTACAATGTTACAATAAGGCATTTTCAGCGACCAAAGGGACGTACCTGTATGAAAGGTAGGCTGGCCTCACCAGTTTTCGAACTCAACTGAGCTTTTATACCTGACTTATCAAGAAGATCTAATGAAAACTGAAGGGGCTACGGTGATGACAAGGTCAAACTTGGCATTTTTAGTTAGCAATCAAGGGGATGCAACACTACAATTAATGGGCAGACCTTGACAGTTTTCAAACTCATCTGAGCTTTTATCCCTGACTTTCTTATGTTTAAGTCTTAAGAAATTCAATAATAAGAAGATCCGAGCTACGGTGAGGACAAGGTCAAAACCAGGCATTTTCTGCAATCAGAGGGACATACCTCGAAGATAAATAGGCTGACCTCATTAGTTTTCGAAGTCATCTGAGCTTTTATCCCCAATTTACTTACATGTAAGTTTCAAGAAGATCCGATTAAAACTGAAGGGACAACCATGATGACCCAGTAAGCATTGTATGCAATCAAGTAGAACGTGACTCTTTGATAAATAGGCTGACCGCCCCAGTTTTCGAACTCATTCAAGGTTTTACCATTGACTTGCTTATATGTAACTTGCTAGAAGATCCGATATAAACTGAAGGGGCGACGGAACATAAGCAATTGCTGTAATTAAAGGAATGTAACTCTATGAAAAATAGGCAAACCTGATCAGTTTTCGGAATTCATCTGCGCTTTTATCCCTGACACACTTGTTTGTAAGTTTCAAGAATATCCGATCTAACTGAAGGGGAAGCGTGATGATAAGGTTGCAAAATAAGCATTTTCAGCCAATTAGGGGCATAACTCGATGATTAATTGACTGACATCGCTAGTTTGCGAACTAATCTGAGCTTTTATCCCTGACTTTCATATAGGTTTCAAGAAGATCTGATGATAACTGAAGGAGTTTTGGTCAAAAAAGGGTCATTTTCTTCAATCCAAGGGACTTAATAGAAGTGAAGGCAATGATCAAGGATCGATACAATTAACCCACAGCAATAGACACCAAAGGGAACGAAAAGCAAACGTGAAACAACAGACTCTAATGGAAACACCAATACCGGAAAGCCAAACGAACAGTTACTTTCCCACAAAATGACCAACTGGCTATCCAAAACAAAATAATATAAGTGATACAAACACTCAAAGATAAACCATATCAAAAATAAACCTTGACAGAATAACTGCCTTGGCACGGTCAGTGAAACAAGTTCCAATAGTGGGCTTAAATCGATTTTACGTGGCCACCTCCTAACCCTTATTTCCATCGCGATTTAGTCACATAATGTGTTCAGTCCGCATGAAGACCTCCTAACTCATCAGTGGAACATCTCTGTTAACACAAAAAATCAAACAACCACATAGATGAAACGACGTTGAGGGCTGGACAGCAATAAACCACTGAAATGCTGCAGCAAAAGAAAAACAACAGTTAGACTCTGCTAACTCTCTGAGAAATAGGCTGAACATATCAGTTCTCGAATTCATCCAAGCTTTTATCCCAGATTTACTTACATGGAAGTTTCAAGAAGATCCGATCAAAACTGAAGAGGCTAGAGTGAAGACAAGGTCAAAAGTTGACATTTTCTGTAATCAAGGGCAACGTAATTCTCCGAAATATAGGCCGACGTTACCAATTTGTGAAATGAGCCAAGGTTTTATCCCTTACTTACTTACCTACATGTAAGTTAAAAAATGATCTGATGAAAACTGAAGGTGATATGGTGATGACAAGGTCAACAATAGGCATTTTCAGCAGTAAAATTAGGACGTAACTCTACAATAAATAGGCCAACTTCATCGGTTTTCGAACTAATCCGAGCTTTTATCCTTGACTTACGTGTTCGTAAGTTTCAGGAAGATCCAATCAAAACTGAAGGGGCTATAGTAATGAAAATGTCACAAATAAGCATTTTCAGCAAAGTAGGGGACATAACTCCATGAGTAATCTTTCGACATTGCTAGTTTTCGAAGATCCTATAAAAACTGAAGGGGCTACGGTGATGTTGTGGTTTAAAGTAGACATTTTCTGTAATCAAGGGCAGTGTAACTCTCCGATTTATAGGCCAACCTCACCAATTTTATAACTCAGCCAAGGTTATATGCCTTACTTACCAACATGTAAGTTTCAAAAAGATCAGATAAAAACTGAAGAGGCTATGGTGATGACAAGGTCAAAAATAGGCATTTCAGCGTAAAGGAGATGTAACTCTATGACAGACAGGCCAACCTGGTCAGTTGCAAACCCATCCGAACTTTTATCCCTGACTAACTTGTTTGTGAGTTTCAAGAAGATCCGATCAAAACTGAAGGGGCTACGGTGATGACAAGGTCAAAATAAGCATTTTCAGCTTAGAAGAGGACATAACTCCGTCAGTAATCGACCGACATCGCTAGTTTCCGAACTCATCCGAGCTTTTAACCCTGACTTACTTGTATATAAGTTTCAGAAAGTTCCGATCGAAAATGAAGGAGCTACGGTGATGACAAGGTCAAAATAAGCAATTTCATTAAAGTAGGGGACATAACTCTGTCAGTAACCAATAAACATCGCTTGTTTTCAAACTCGTCAGAGCTTTTAATCCTGAATTAACTGTATATAAGTTTCAGGAAGATCCAATTAAAATTGAAGAGGCTACAGTGATGACAATGTCAAAAATAGGAATTTGTGGGAATCAAGGGACATTACTCTATGATTAATGGGCCGATCTTGCTTGTTTTCGAAATCATTCGAGCTTTTATCCCCAGTCTACTTATATATAAGTTTCAGAAAGATCCCATCAAAACTGAAGGGGCTACGGTAATGTCAAGCATTTTCCCATTGTAAGTCTATTGGACCTTGTGATTGCCATAGCAACCAAAGTATTCGTTCAATTTTAATAAAAAGCTAATGTCATCAATGCCCTACCAGAGGCATGCTACATAGAAGAAATGATTGAGAACAGCCTGCAGGCTGCAGAGATATTACTGGTCAAATGTGTGGACGGACGGTGGACGACGGACGGACGAAGGAGGGACTACCATCCTATAAGCTGCCCTGGAGCCTTCGGCCTTCGTGGGCTATAAAGAAGAAAACCTTGGTTAATCCATTGTATGCAGAAAACCCCTAAAGGGGTACCTTGGCTAATAGTGCAGGCCTAGATAAGGCGCCACAGAAGATGGTGTCTGGTCAGGGCCGGCACAATTTGCTTCCAGAATTTTCCGTCAAAAATAAAATAACAACGAAAAATAAGCCTGAGTCCCCTTATTTGAAAAATGGACTTGTCCAACATATAGCAATGGATGTGTCCACTAGCATTCAACAGGGTAAGAGTAAAACTGTTGCTTGTTGTACAAACCTCATCAAGTAAAAAGGAACTTTCATGTACATGCAAACATGGAAGAAATATAAGAATTCTGTCGATGGATATGTTGTGCCTTTGTGGACTTTCTTTTGGTTTTCTTTTACTCCAGCATATCATTGGTTTCTTGCTGTTAGGTCCTCAGCTTTGTTTCATCTCTGTGATTGTTTGATTTTTGTGTTTTCAGAGATGGTTCACTGATGAGTTAGGCTTTCTTACGGACTGAACAAATGTGTTTAAAGCACGACGGAAGTAAGGGCAAGCATTGCTGCCACGTAAAATCTATTTAAGCCCCACAATGGAATTTGTTTAAGTGACCATTCCAAGGCCGTTCTTCTGTTTCGGTTTATTTTTGTTATGGTTTTGTCTTTAAGTGAGTATATAGCTTGTATATTTTTACTTTTGAATAGCCGATTGGCCATACTTTTAAACTGACTGTCCTTTTGGCTTTTCACTATTGATTTTTTCATTAAGGTCTAGTTGTTTTATGTTTTTGTTTCTTTCCCTTTGGTGTATCTGTGCTGTTAATTGTATCAATTCCTGATCATTGCCTTTATTTCTATTCTATACTTTTGAGATGAAGGTGGTGTTGATGGATTCAAAGGGACAAACAAGCAGACAAGGAGACAGAAAACCCAACTCGTATACTATGCCATGCCAGAAGCAACAATTAACTTGGTATGTGGGTGGGTGGGAGGGAGATGATGACTTTGGGCTTCATTCTTTGCCAATAACCCGAAAAGGGTTGTTTCTCTGTTTGGCAATGTTCTTTTTCGGTTGATTGATAATCAATTTTTGGGTTGATCTTATCAGAAGAAACCTGCCTATAACTGTCCATCTGACTATCACTGTGTACAAAATTTAGGTAACCATTTGTCATAACCTTTTATTCCTGTTGCTGTGACGTCAGAGTTATCTGCATAACTTACTCTGGTCTCCTATAAATGGGGCACGTGTAAAAAGTGTAGACTCAGGGTCCACTTTGTTTGCATAAAACAGGAGTTAAAGGTTTAGAGCTAAAATTTCGAAAACCCTTAAAAATTCGAACACCAAAAATTATTGTCAAAAATAATTTCTAAAATACCTCTTAAATCTCGAACAGTGGCATTTTTATACGACAGCAATTTCTGAAATTTCGAACATTGAATTTTCTAAAGGAACTACCACTAGTCCAAATAAAACATTAAAATATGTTAAAATCCTGTTAAAATCTCATTAATAATCGAATTCTCGTTAAAGTCATCCATTATTTTTCGTTTACAAAATTTAATTGATTCAAGCTAAAGCCATTAACATCCATATAAATGGCCATTTATGTAGCGGAAATGGTCATTTAAAGCATGTCCAAGCATTTAATTACAATTAATTTTATTGCACCTCTAAATTTAATGACCATTAAAAAAGTAATGGTCCATTATTTTTCATTTTATGGTGTTTTAATACCCATGTTTTCACAGCTCTAATGGCCATTACAGAAAAATGATGGCTATTTAATCTTTCTCTGTATATCATTGGCTTTAAACTATATTTTCATGGTCACAAAAAGACAAT
Organism: Lucinisca nassula; assembly: GCA_963580285.1. Lineage (NCBI taxonomy): Eukaryota > Metazoa > Mollusca > Bivalvia > Lucinida > Lucinidae > Lucinisca > Lucinisca nassula. The sequence continues at coordinate 33,920,947 of OY757019.1, forward strand.
GAATTAGATTTTTTTTAATTTTAATGGTCATTAAATATGTTAGGATCAAATTACGCACATTATAACGGTTATTTCAATGGCAATTAATTTGTGACAAGGGTGTTTTGCAAGCGAACAATATGACCACATTGGCTAGAAAGGTCGGTACTTTAAATTTTTGTACAGTGAAACTATTCGCCAGCTCGAATTTCTAAAAATTCGAACAGCTGAAACAATAATTATTTAATTTTGTTCGAAATTTTAGGAGAATTACCGTTAAACAAATCTTCTCAGCCCAAACTCGGTGACAATCCACGCATCAGTTTTGTTTGTTTGAGGTTAAACGTCCCCATCTACCCTTTTAGGTCATATGTTGCTTCTTATTTTGTGGGACTTGTCCTGACATTGAGATTGAATGATGTCCTACTCCTGCCGCACAACGAAACCAATAGGGTTTAAATGCATGGATGGTCTGACTCACACCACTCTGCCTGGACAGGCTTAGACCTTCTAAGCGGTTTACCAATACTCATGTGTGTTTGATTTCAAGTTTGCATGGAAGCATCATGCAACCAAATCTATTTCTTCAAGCCGCGATGGGCGGGGGGCCATCCGACCATCAGAGCTTTCATTGCTTTGATTATGATAGGCCATTGTTGTCTAGGCTAACCCTTTACCAGCTGTTCACAACAACCCTTACATTTGAATATCCACCTCCCCATCAATTATTTTTTTTATTTAATTACTCACTACTTAAAATAATATCAGAATGGTGATTTTAGGCAAAATAAACATATCAGAAAAGATATTCCCATATATATTATTTTTTGCAGATGAGTGAACTCAGTCTGTTCAATAAAAAGAATTTAGATCTAGTAATAGCAGCTGCTCCAAAGAGGAGAGAGGTGGCTGCTGGCTGGATGGGAAAAGTGGCTGTTGGCTGGATGGAAGAGGTTGCTGCTGGATGGATGGGAGGCATGGCTGCTGGCTGTATGGGAGAGGTTGCTGCTGGCTGGATGAGAGGTGGCTGCTGGCTGGATGGGAGAGGTGGCTGCTGAGCAGAGGTTAAATATATATAATTCCAATACTCAATCATTAGGTGCACTTCGAGAAAATTGATTGGTTGAAATAAGTTTTATACTTCGATAAATCGCATGAGCAAGAAAATCAAATCTGCTTCTCATAGCGACAGGTAATAATACAAGAATGCCCAGAGGGCCCAGATCGCTCACTTGAGTGTCACTGTCTCTAGCAAATTCTATTTTCGGCTCTGGTGACCATCTTAATCGTCAGAGCTGAAATATTTTAGCTATTTTGGCATGGAGTCACCTAGGCAACATTCCTGCAAAGTTTGAATCAAATTGGCCAAAGGGTTAAGGAGGAGTTCGGGTTTGATGCAAATTTACAATGTTTTTCTATTTTAGCTTTGTTGGTAATGTTGTTCACCGGAGCGGGATCGTTTAAGCTTTTGTGGTAGAGTGTCCTCAATATTCCTATGAAGTTTGTATGAAATTGGTACAGGAGGAGATGTTGCTTGAAGATTTTTTTCTATTTTTAGATCTGGCGGCCATCTTGTTTGTCAGAGCAAAACGATTTTAGCTATTTTGGTAGTGAGTCACCAAGAAAGCTTTCCTGTAAAGTTTGAATCGAAGTGGCCCAAGGGATTAAGGGAGCTCGCTTTTGAAGCTAATTTACAATGTTTTTTTCTATTTTTAGCTCTGGCAGCCATTTTCATTTCTTTCGTCCGAGCAAAATCGCTTTGGCTATTTCGGTAGAAGGTCATTTAAGCATTATTCCTAAGCTGTTTGAATGAAATTGGCCCAAGGGTACAGGAAGAGTTGTTGTTTCAAGATTTTTTTTCTATTTTTAGCTCTTGTTGATCAGAGCGGAACGATGCTAGATATTTTTGAAAGGAGTCACCTAGGCAACATTCCTGTGAAGCTTGAATCATACTGGCCCAAGGCTTTAGGAGTAGTTCGAATTTGAAGCAAGTTTACGATGTTTTTCATTTTTAGCTCTGGTGGCCATTTTGTTCATCGGGGCGGGATCGATTTAGCTTTTTGGTAGAGGGTTACCTAAGCAACATTCCTATGAAATTGGGCCAAGGGTACAGAAGGAGTTGTCGTTTGAAGATTTTTGTATTTGTAGCTCTGGTGGCCATCTTGTTCATCAGAGCGGAACAATTTGAGCTATTTTGGTAGGGAGTCACCTAGCCAACATGCCTGCGAAGATTGAATAAAATTGGCCCAAGGGTTTAGAAGTAGTTCGCATTTGAAGCAAATTTGCGATGTTTTTCAATTTTTAGCTCTGGCAGCCATTTTGTTCATCGGAGCGGAATCGTTTTAGCTTTTTGGTAGATAGTTACCTAAGCAACATTCCTATGAAATTGGGCCAAGGGTTCCAGGAGGAGTTGTCGTTTGAATATTTTTTTATTTGTAGCTCTGGCGGCCGTCTTGTTCATCAAAGCGGAACAATTTGAGCTTTTTGGTAGGGAGTCACCTAGCCAACATTCCTGCGAAGTTTGAATCAAATTGGCCCAAGGGTTTAGGAGAATTTTAAATTTGAAGCAAATTTACGATGATTTTCTATTGTTAGCTCTGTGGCCATTTTGTTCAGGAGGTAAACTGTTTTAGCTATTTTGGTAGAGGGTCATCTAAGCAACAACCCTATGAAGTTTGAATGAAATTGGCCAAAGAGTACAGGAGGAGTTGTCGTTTGATGATGTTTTCTATTTTTAGCTCTGGTAGCCATCTTGTTTGTCCGAGCCAAACGATTTTTGCTATTTTCGTAGGGAGTCACCTAGGCAATATTCCTGTGAAGTTTGAATCATATTTGTTCAAAGCTTTAGGAGGAGTTCATGTTTGAAACAAATTTACGATGTTTTTTTTTTCTACTTTTAGTTCTGGTGGCCATTTTGTTCATAGAAGGTAAACTGTTTAAGCTATTTTGGTAGAGAGTCATCTAAGCAACAGCCCTATGAAGTTTGAATGAAATTGGCTGAAGAGTACAAGAGGAGTTGTCGTTTATGATGGTTTCTATTTTTAGCTCTGGCCGCCATCTTGTTCATCAGAGCGTAACAATTTGAGCTATTTTGGTAGGGTGTCACCTAGCCAACATTCCTGCGAAGTTTGAATCAAATTTGCCCAAGGGTTTAGGAGAAGTTTGCATTCGAAGCAAATTTACGATGTTTTTCTATTTTTAGCTCTGGCGGCCATTTTGTTCATAGGAGTGGGATTGTTTTAGCTATTTCGGTAGAGGGTTACCTAAGCAACATGTCTTTGACGTTTGAATGAAATTGGGTCAAGGGTACAGGAGGAGTTGTCCTTTGGACATTTTTGTCTATTTTTTGCTCTGGTGGCCATCTTAATCATCTGAGCGGAACGATTTTAACTATTTTGGTAGGGAGTCATCTAGCTGTGACGTTTAAATGAAACTCGGCCAAGGTTCAGGAGGAGTTGTCGTTTGAAGATTTTTTTTTATTTTTAGCTCTGGTTGCCAACTTGTTCATCAGAGCGAAACGATTTTTTATTTACTATTTTGGTAGGAAGTCACATAGCCAACATTCCTATGAAGTTTAAATCAAATTGGCCCAAAGGTTTAATATGAGTTCGTTTTTGATGCACATTTACAGTGTTCTTCTATTGTTAGCTATCGTGGCAATTTGGCTTTGCAGAGCGGGGTCGTTTCAGCTATTTTGGTAGAGGGACATGTAAGTAACATTCCTATGAAGTTTGAACGAAATTGGCCCAAGGGTACGAGAGGAGTTTTCATTCGACTATTTTTTTTCTATTTTTAGCGCTGGCGGCCATCTTATTCGTCGGAGCGATACGGTTTTAGCTTTTTGGTAGGGAGTCACCTACGTCACATTCCTGTGAAGTTTGAATTAAATTGACCCAAGGGTTAAAAAGGAGTTCGCGTTTGAAGCAAATTTACGATGTTTTTTTATTAAAAGCTCTGGCGACCAGTTTCTTCATCCGACTGGAATTGTTTTAGTTATTTTGGTAGAGGGTCATCTAAGCAACATTTCTATGAAGTTTGAATGAGCTTGGGCGAAGGGTACAGGATCAGTTGTTGTTCGAAGATTTTTTCTATTTTTTAGCTTTGGCGGCCAACTTGTTCGTCAGAGCGGAATGAATTTGGCTATTTTGGTAGACAGTCACCTAGGCAATATTCCTGTGAAGTTTAAATCCAATTGGCCCAAGGGTTTAGGAGGAGTTCGCGTTTCAAGCAAATTCACGATGTTTTTTCTATTTTTAGCTCTGACGGCCATTTTGCTCATCAGACCGGAACCATTTCAACTATATTGGTTGAGAGTCACCTGAGCAACATTCCTTTGAAGTTTGAATGAAATTGGCCCAAGTGTACAGGAGGAATTGGCGTTTAAAGATGATTTTCTTTATTTAGCTCAGGCGGCCATCTTGTCTATCGGATCGGAACGATTTTAACAATTTTGGTAGAGGGTCTCCCAGATAACGGCGGACATTGACTTCGTGTCCAGGTGAGCTACAACAGACGTCAAACAGCACGTCATTATGAAAACACGCCTATACAAAAACAATGTAACGTTTATCGCCGAAAAAATGAAAATTTTAAGATGAAAAATTGTGGCATTTTTCTTATTTCTGCTCGAAATATAGATTGTGGGTACTCGCTAGAACCGCCTCGATAGACGGTTCTAACGAGTACCCACAATCTTTAAATTTAGAGCAGAAATAAGAAAAATAAGGTTTACCCCTGCAAACCCCAGTTTTACTATATAAAAGTGGGGTTCAAGCGAGTCAAAATTATAAAGGCGTGTTTTCGTGATGTTTAGAACCAGTGCGTAACGTCACTGTGTATGAAACGACGTCAACAGCGTTCGATTAAAAGAAGGACACCATTGAAAAAGTAAACAATAGGAGATAAATTGTGAATAAGCTGAATTTAAAGACTTGATTTTTTTCGCTTGGACTTCTTTCAAAGATGGCAGCTAAATTCTAACTGAATAATCATTCTGACGTGGTCATTGGTAAGTTCATCCTGACGTTATTGAAAAATAAATTCCTAAACTTTACCATTTTGTTGGCAGTTTTGAATATTTCGTTGGCAAAGTTGAAATGACAAGGAATGAATTATCAATTTCATTACGATAACACACCCGTGCGACATAGTGCATTTTTCACATCTTAAACACGCCATTTTTTCTGATGAAAATCTGTGATATTTTTCTAATAAATACTGCAAACATAGATTGTGGATGCTCGTTAGAACCGCCTCAATGAGGCGGTTCTAACGAGTACCCACAACCTATGTGTTGGAGCAAAAATAAGAAAAATAATGTTTATCCCCGTAAACCCCAATTTTCTCTAAATAAATTGGGGTATAGGGGGGTCTTTATTTCACGGACTTGTTCACGTGATGTATGGATTTTATCAGTGTGTAAACTCACAAGAAGTCCGGCTAAGTTTGTGTGAGTGATTCACCGGAGTTTACACATAGAAAACAATCCACACATTACGATAACTCGCCTGTGCGACATAGTGCATTTTTCACATCTCCAAAATGACTACTTTTCTGATGAAAATCCTTGATATTTTTCTTATAAATGCTCATAACATAGATTGTGTGTGCTCGTTAGAACCGCCTCATTGAGGCGGTTCTAACGAGTACCCACAACCTATGTCTTGGAGGAGAAAAAAGAAAAATAATGAATACCCCTGTAAACCCCAGTTTTCTCTATATAAAGTCGGGTTTAGGGGGGGGGGGGGGCTTCATTTCACGGACTTGTTCACGTGATGAAAACAAAAATGAAATTCATTCCTACAAGAAAAAATGCTTTGGGAGGAATTATTACGGCTGCTTGACAGAAGTGGCTGCTTAAAAGATATGACCCATAACTGGAGGATAACTGTACCTGAACATCCTGTTCCTGGGTCGAGGTCAATCTAAGGACTGTGGTCTCTGGGATAGACATTCCTGTCGACAAATATGTGAACTTTTCCTCAGAATAAAACTTTGCCCTGACTTCTACACCTGTTTGGCTTGCCGCCGCCAGATTAGCACTGGAACCCATGGCTACTACTGTGATCTTATACCTAGTAAGGAACAAACACAATCAGGATACATGTATTTGCATTATCATAATGTTATTAGAAAGGGTAGTTTTTGGATCAAAACTTTTGAAAGGATTTAGAACAGTCTTTTCAGCAAGCTTCAAACATCATAAGGTTGAGACAATCAGATTCCTCCATTGCTTCATTACAATAACACACCCGTGCAACATGATGAACATTTTATATCTCCAAACCCGCCATTTTTCTGATGCAATCCGTGATATTTATCTTATTTATACTGCAAACGTAGGTTGCAGGTACTCATTAGAACTGCCTCATTGAGGCGGCTCTAACAGGTGTCAACAATTTGGCTGCATGTGCTCGTTAGAACCACCTCAATGAGGCGGTTCTAACGAGAACCCACATTCTATGTCTTGTAGCAAAAATAAGAAAAAAGGAATGAATACCCCAGTTCACCCAATTTTTCTCTGTGTAAAGTGGAGTTTAAGTGGGTGTTCATTTCATGGACTTGTTAACGCGATGTTTCTCATATGATATTTAGTCACAACTTTATCCATTTTATGGTGACAAAAGGTCGTAACAACTCTTATTTTACTGTATTTTTTTTCATTTCAGTTAAAAAATAGGTCTAACATGATAACGAAATAAACACATTCATACATGTATTAGTAGTCAAAGATATACTCTTTTGTTTACAAAATTTATCATATGACACTGAATCTGAGAGTGTAATAACTCCATGTATCAGTAATAAATTCCCTAATCTACTAATGAGTTAAATATGCGAATTAGTTAGATACGCCCCGTAATGTTACAAGTACGAAGTCCTTTATGATGCTGTGTTTAATAATGGTGAAATATTGTCAGTTATGTAAACAAATCGTGAATAAAATGCATTTTAAATGTCATATGATAGGCCCTAAATAGAATCTTCCATTTGTGCTTATGTATTATTTAATTTATTAAACTTGATGAGGAAACGGATAAAATGCCCAGCAAAGCCTTCATTGTTCCCTTTTCCTAAACTCGTTTAATAAATTCAATAATACACGAACACTCATGTAAGATCCTCTAAGTCAACAATTTGTTAAACGAGTTGAGGAAAAGGCATAAAATGCTCGGCAAAGCCTCGCATTTTATCCCCTTTCCTCAACTCGTTTAATAAATTCAATAATACACGAACACTCATGTAAGATCCTCTAAGTCAACAATTTGTTAAACGAGTTGAGGAAAAGGCATAAAATGCTCGGCAAAGCCTCGCATTTTATCCCCTTTCCTCAACTCGTTTAATAAATTCAATAATACACGAACACTCATGTAAGATCCTCTATGAACAGTGTTTGTTTCTTCTTCACAATCTGTAAAATGCAATTTATTACGAAAACACGCCAATACAAATACATTGTAAATTTTACCGCCGAAAAAAAAAAATTTTTTAGATGAAAAAAATTGTGTTTTTTTTTTCATATTGCTGCTCAAATATATAAATTGTGGGTACTCGTTAGAACCGCCTCATCAAGGCGGTTCTAGCGAGTACCCACAATCTAAATTTTAGAGCAGAAATAAGAAAAATAATGTTAACACCTCTAAACCCAAGTTTTTCTGTATAAAAGTGGGGTTTGAGGGGTTCAAAATTATATAGGCATGTTTTCGTGATGTTATTATTCAGGTACGAATCAGTACATCATGAAAACAAATCTGTGTAATGAACACCCCTCTAAACCCCATTTATATAGATAAAAGTGAGGTTTATGGGGCTGTATATTATTTTCTATGCCTTTGAAATAAAAGTCGTCTATTTGATCCTCAAAACAAGCCTCTGTAGCAGCCTTGAGCTCACCATCGTCCCGAAATCGTGTTCTACGCAACTGGGACTTCAGATTTCGAAACAGATCATAATCACTTTGGGCCAGATCTAGACTGAATGGCGGGTGATTTAACTGCTCGAACTTGCACTCAAGAATAGCTGTTCGTGTAACTCTGGACTTGTGCACAGGGACATTATCATGCAAAAGGGCACACGCAGCTAGCTTTGCCTTTCGTTATTCTTTAATAGCAACCCTTAATTGTTTAATGACACTGGTATAGTATTCTCCTGTAATTGAAGCACCAACAGGCATGTAACCCATCAATATACTTCCTTTGGACTGCCAAACGACCGTGGCCATTGCCTTGCCGGCTAATGGCTGGGTACGAAATTTCTTATGTGAGATTGAGCCAGTGCGCTTCTATTGCATGGAGTCATTTTTAGCATCTGGTTCCCAGAGGGAAAGACAAGTTTCATCTCCTGTTACAAGACGAGTGTGAAAGTCTTCTGGATTTGTATTGTACACTTCTAGAAGTTCCTGACTTGACTGCATGGACGATCTTGCATGTCCAGGGTTCTGGGTGCCCACCTGGCAGATACTTTTGACATGCCTAAATGTTCATAGATTATTGTGTGAACAGATCCATTAGAATACCACAGTCCGATGCAAGTTCGGCAACTTTGATCAGCGATTGAATAGCACAAGTCTCTCAACATGGTCAGCCATTTCCAGACTGATGACATCAGCAGGGCTACCTTACCTTGGGTCATCTTCTAAGGAGTCTCGCCCTCGTTTAAATTCTGCTGACCACTTTACAACTTTGGCATATTACCATACACATCAGTCATGGGCCTATGGATGTCTTTTGCATTTGCAACCTCCTTAGTGAGGAACTTTATGACTGCTCTGAACTCAATATTTTACTTCCATTATTTGACTATGGGTGTAGGTTTTCAAACAAAACGTAGGGGCAAGAAAATGTAAGTATTAAATGGTTGGCTGTTTTCAATCAACTGACAAAGGTTTAAACTGCACAAAAATGAACACAGAAATCTTGAATTGTATAGACAAATACCTAATTGTACGAATTATTGTAACACAACACGCCTATACAGGCAATGGAAAATAACTGTGTTTTATTCTACAACAAATCATGGCAAGGAAGAGCGTGACGAGTGACGTCATTTAAACTGCGAATTTATGACGTCACTAGTCGATTTCCTTGACGTTCGACGGTGTAACGTCATATTCTCGCATCGAAAACGTTAGAAAAGGATATAGATGCATGCGGTTCGGTCAATAATTTTAGCGGGATTTCTTCTAACAATGGCGAAAGGTTGTGAGATTTTGAAGGAAACAACAGCATTATTTCCGATGTTCAGCCTGTTAGAATCGAAATAGATCAGCTCTAGATTGTGATCTGTTGAGTATTAAATCGAAGTTTGTCGGTCTGTTGTAAGTAGACAAATCTACGCTACGCGCTCGTGATTTGTCTACTTTTAAACTGACCTCCAAACTGTGATTTTTTAGTCAACAAATCACAGTTAGAGCTGATCTATTGCTTAAATTGAACTCCCTTTGTACTGTTTAAGCATTCATAGGCATTCGGTTTTACCTATTCTTATATCACAGATCACAATACAATACTTTTCGAAAAATATGTTGGGTTACCCAAGTCCCATCGAAAAGCCTATGGAGTCAAATTTGACCTTGGTTTAGAATAGGTCAAGGTCAACGAAGGATCATAATTTCTGCACGTGGTAGTACTGGGCATGGCAAACAACTTGATCATGTGACCTGGACCATCCAAATTTATTTTTGTTCTCTACGTGTTCAAAGGATGCATATATAATTTAAATGAAATTGGCCAAGTTGTGTTAGATAGAAAATGTATTCTACTATGTAAATGGACCTGCAATACTAGTGACCTTGGGTCAAGTCACCAAATAACCTTGAGCATTCATAGACATTCATTTTTATCATATTCTCATGTCACAGACCACAATATTTTTCGAAAAAATGAATTGATTTACCTATTTCTAGCTGAAAAGCCTAAAGAGCCAAATTTGACCTTGGCGTAAAATAGGTCAGGGTCAACCTAGGGTCATCTTTTTTGACCTATTTTACGCCAAGGTAAAATTTGGCACCTTGGGCTTTTTAATTGGAAATAGGTAAATCAATGCATTTTTCGACAATTTTGTGGTTTGTGATATGGTAATGGGTAAAAACGTATGCCATTGCCTATGAATGCTAAGTGTCAAGGTCATTTACTGACCTTAGGTAAAGGTCACTTGTATTGCATGTCTATTGACATATTAGAATACATTTTCTCAAACACCAGTGGGCCAATTTCTTTTACATTTTAAATGCAGCCTTAGGAAACTTAGGGAAAAAACAAATATTTGATTAGTCCAGGTCACATGACTAAGATGGCCTCCATACCCAAATATGGTTAAACCTTAAAAATATTTTCTTCTCAAGGAGCACTTGGCCGACTGTCTTGAAACTTGGTTTGTAGCATGTTGTGACAGAGTACTACCAAGTTTGCCAAAAAATTAGCAAAATTTGGCATTGGCCTAAAATATGTCAATGTCAACCTAGGGTCATTATTTTTGGCAAACTTGGTAGTACCTTGTCACACATGCTACAAACCAAGTTTCAAGACAGTCGGCCAAGTGCTCCTTGAGAAGAAAATATTTTTAAGGTTTAACCATATTTGGGTATGGAGGCCATCTTAGTCATGTGATCTGGACCAATCAAATATTTGTTTGTTCCCTAAGTTTCCTAAGGCTGCATTTAAAATGTAAAAGAAATAGGCCCACTGGTGTTTGAGAAAATGTATTCTAATATGTCAATAGACATGCAATGCAAGTGACCTTTTTCTAAGGTCAGTAAATGACCTTGACACTTAGCATTCATTGGCAATTGCATACGTTTTTACCCATTACCATATCACAAACCACAAAATTGTCGAAAAATGCATTGATTTACCTATTTCCAATTAAAAAGCCCAAGGTGCCAAATTTTACCTTGGTGTAAAATAGGTCAAAATCAAACCAGGGTCATCATTTTTGCAAACTTTGGTACTACTCGGTCACCAAATGCTACATACCAAGTTTCAAGACAATCGGAGGAGTGGTTCTGCAGAAGTAGATTTTTTTAAGGTTTTTACCATATTTGGGCATGTCGGCCATCTTGGTCTGACCCAATAATTTTTGTTCACTATATGTCCTTAGGCCGCATATAAAATTTAAATGAAATTGGCCCAGTGGTGTTAGAGAAAATGTATTCTAATATGTCAATAGACCTGCAATATAAGTGACCTTAGGCAGCGGTCAATGAATGACCTTGACCCTAAGCATTCACATGCCCTCGTTTTTCACCCATTTTCATATCACAGACCACAATATGTTTTGAAAAATGTATCAATTTACCTATTTCCCATTAGAAAGCCTAAGGAGCCAATTTTGGCCTTAACATACAATAGGTCAAATTCAACCGAAGGTCATCAACTTTGCAAACTTGGTAGTACTCAGTCAGACGATGTTACATACCAAGTTTCAAGACAATCGGCCCAGTGGTTCTGGAAAGTTAGATTTTTAAGGTTTTTACCATATTTGGGAAGTGTGGCCATCTTGGTCATGCGACCAGGAGCATTCGAACAAATTTTTGTTCTCTTAGTGTCTTGAGATGCATATAAAATTTAATTGAAATTGGCCCAGTGGTTTCAGAGAAAATGCATTTAGAAATGTCAATGGACCTATAATCCAAGTGACCTTGAGACAAGGACACCAAATGACCTTGACCATAAGCATTCATAGACATTTAATTTTTGCCTATTCTCATGTCATAGAGCACAATTTATTCCGAAAAATGCATTGCTTTACCCATTTCCCATTGAAAAGCTTAAGGAACCAAATTTGGATTTGGCATAAAATAGGTCAAGATCAACTTAGGGTCACCATATTTGCAAACGTGGTAGGACTCAATTAGCTAATGCTACATACTAAGTTTTAAGACAATCGGCCCACTGGTGCTGGAGAAGAAGATGTTTTGAGGTTTTCACCATATTTTGGTCATGCGACCTGGACCATTTGAACAAATTTTCGTTCCCTCACTGTCCTAAGGCTGCATATAAAATCTACTTTAAACTGGCCCAGTGGTTTCAGAGAAAATATTTTGTGAATATTAATGGACCTACCTTGAGCTTCACCATAAGCATTCATAGACGTTCATGTTTTAACTATTCTCATGTCATAGACCACACTATTTTTCGAAAAATGCATTGTTTACCCCTCTGCCATTGAAAAGCCTTAGAAACAAAATTTGACCTTGGCAGAAAATGGGTCAATTTCCACCTTGGATCATCATATTTATAAACTTGGTAGTAATCAGTCACCCAATGCTACATACCAAGTTTCAAGACAATTGGCCCAACGGTTCTGGAAAAGAAGAGTGTTTAATATTTTTACAACATTTGGGCCTGGCGGCCATCCTGGTCATGTGACCTGGACCATACTTGCAAGCTTTTGTTCCCTAATTGTCAGGCCGCTGCATGTGAAATTTAGCTGTAATTAGCCCTGTGGTTTCAGAGAAGAAGACATTTGAAAATGGTGGACGACAGAGGCTTACAATCCTATAAGCGCTCCCGCAGCCTTTGGCTCATGGAGCTAAAAATAAGGTTTATCCTTGTAAACACCAGTATTACTATTTAAAAGTGGGGTTCTTGGGGATCAAAAGTGTATATGTGTGTTTTCTTGATGCATCAAGGAATAAGAACACCATTGACTGGACACGTACATACATTCTGATTTCTGCTAAGCAATTTCAAAACCCATCCAGAAATAGGAAAGTTATTGACTGGACACGTATGTATGTACTGAAATGACTGAGCAGTCGATTGTAAATTGGGCTAACATTGTTAATCATTAGGATAAATCATGCGTGCGAAAAAGTGCATTTTTTCCAAGCTCTAAAACGGCTACTCTGGGATATTTTTTCTTATTTGTATAACATAGCATCACGTGAACAAGTCCGTGAAATGAAGACCCCACTATACCCCACTTTATAAAGAAAAAACTGGAGTTACGGGGTATACATTACTTTTCTTATTTTTACTCCAAGACATATGATGTGGGTACTCGTTAGAACCGCCTCAACGAGGTGGTTCTAACGAGCGCCCATACGAACCGCCTCAACGAGGCGGTTCTAACGAGCACCCACAACCTGTGTTTGCTGTATCTGTAAGAAAAATGTTAAGGATTTTCATCAGAAAAGTAGCCATTTTGGAGATGTGAAAGAATGCATGGGTGTGTTGACGTAATGGGTTGCATGTTCTCTTAAGAACCTCATCAGTGAGGCTTACAAGTACCCACATTCTATGTTTTGGAGCAGAAAAAATTGTATGCCCCCATATACCCCAATTTTCTTTTTATAAAGTGGGGTTTAGCGGGGTAGACATGCAAAAAAAGACATTTAAAGTAATCGGCAGACGACAATTGATTAAGATAGCAGTAATAACTGTTGTGTTAAATAATAACTGATCCGAAGACAAGTAATAAAGCAATGCCAAAATAAAACAAGAGGACCATGGTGGCCCTGGATGGCCCACCGGATCCATGGGGTAACACGTGGGGCCCCTTGGAGAGCCAGTATTGGCCCCAGGCTATAATTTGAATAATCTTTGTAGTGGTCTAAAGGGTAAAGCTTCATACCAAATATTAAAGACAGGAGCTTTCTGGTTTCAAACAAGAAGGTTTTCTTTATATAAGTCTATATAAAAACTGCGGACCCCGAGGATTTTAGTTGTTTGTTTGATTTGAGGCGGGGTCATTTTTGACCCAAGGGCTTAAATTTGAACAATCTTGGTAGAAATCCACAAGGTGGAGCTCCATACCAAATATCAAAGACCTTAGCCTTCTGCTTTCAGACAAAACGATTTTCAAAGTTTTTTATTGCCTTCACTTCTATTTCCCAATATAAGTCTCTGTTAAACAAGTGGGCCCCAGAGTGGGCCGATTTTCGGCCCCAGGGCTATTATTTGAACAATTTTGGTAGAGGTCCACTACATGAAGCTTCATACCAAATATCAAAGACCTTTGCTTTCTGGTTTCAGACAAGAACATTTTCGATGGTTTTCCCTTTAAATCTATGTATAACAAGTGGGCAGCGAGGTGGGCCGATTTTTTGCCCCAGGGCTATAATATGAACAATCTTGGTAGAGGAATTTCAGACCAAGCTTCATACCAAATATCAAAGACATGAGCCTTCCGATTTCAGACAAGATGATTTTGTAAAGATTTTCCCTATATAAGTCTATGTTAAATTAGTAGGTCCCGGGGAAGAGCCATATTTGGCCCAAGAACTATAATTTGATCAATCTTGGTCGAGGCCCACTAGACAAAGCATCATACCAAATATCAAAGGACTGAGCCTTCTGGTTTCAGACAAGAAGATTTATATAGATTTTCCCCATAAAAGTATAAGTAAAACCAATGGGCCCCATGGCGGGGGCATTTTGACCCTAGGGCTATAATTTGAAAGATCTTGGTAGAGGTCCTTTAGCTGAAGCTTCACACCAAATATCAAAGACCTGGGCGTTGCGGTTTCAGAGAAGAAGATTTTCCCAATATAAGTGTATGTAAAACCAAAGAATCCCAGGGCAGGGGCATTTTTGGACCTGGGGCTATAATTTGAAAATTTTGATAAGGGTCCACTAGATGAAGCTTCACACCAAAAATCAATGAGTTTGGCCTTGCGGTTTCATAGAAGATTTTTTAAAATGTTCCCTATATAAGTCGATGTAAAACCAAAAGGCCACGGGGCAAGGGGATTTTCGACTCAATGGCTATAATTTGGACAATCTTGGTAGAGGTCCACTAGATGAAGCTACATACCAAATATCCAAGCCCTGGGCCTTGAGGTTTCAGAGTAGAAGATATTTTATTTTTTATCCCTATCTAAGTCAATGCAAAACCAAAGGTCCCCGAGGCGGGGGCATTAATGGCCCAAAGCCTATATAATAATCTTAACAGAGCTCCACCAGATGAAGCTTCACACAAAATATCAAAGACCTGGGCCTTGTCGGGCCCATCGGAGTCTAACTGTTGGTTTTCTTTTGCTCCAGCATTTCAGTGGTTTCTTGCTGTCGAGTCCTCACCGTTGTCTCACCTCTGTGGTTCTTTGATTTTTTGTGTTCACGGAGATGTTGCACTGATGAGTTAGGAGGCCTTCATGCGGACTGAACAAATTATTTGTCTAAATCGCGAAGGAAGTAAGGGCGAGGATAGTGGCAACGTAAAATCTATTTAAGCCCCCCCCCCCCCCAGTGGAAATCTTTCCACTGACCGTTCCAAGGGGGTTCTTCTGTGGCGATTTATTTATGTTGTTGTTTGTTACTTACTGTGTGTAGCACTCGTGTCTTTTAATTTTGGATGGCCATATGGCCATTTTGTGGGAAAGTAACTGTCCTTATGGCCTTCCTTTGTTTAGGTTTCCATTATGGTCTGGTCGCTTAATGTTTGTATTTCTTTCCCTTTGGTGTCTTTGATGGGTGGAGTAAGTTAATTGTATCGATTCCTGATCTTAGTTTTAATTCTATTTTTCAGAGCAGAAAATTTCTTTAAATTTTTCCAATATAAATCAATACAAAACCGAACGGCCCTGTGTCGGGGGCATTTTTGACCCAAAGGCGGTGATTTAAACAATCTGGGTAGAGGTCCTCGAGATGAAGTTACACACCAAATATTACAGATCTGGGCCTTGCAGTTTCGGAGAAGATTTTTAAAGATTTTTCCTTTGTAAGCCTTTGTAAAACCAAAGGATCCCAAGGTTGGGGCATTTTCCCCCAGGGCTATAATTTGAACAATCGTGTTAGAGGTTCACTAGATGAAGTTTCATACCAAATATCAAAGACCTGGGCCTTGTGGTTTCAGAGAAGAAGATTTTTAAAGATTTTCCCTAAATAAGCCTTTGAAAAAACAAAGGACCCCGGGGCGGGGGCATTTTTGGCCCCAGGGTTATAATTTGAACAATCTTGATAGATGTCTACTAGATGGAGCTTCAGACCAAATATCAAAGGTCTGGGACTTTCAATTTCAGGGAAGAAGATTTTTAAATAGTTTCCCTATACAAGCCTATGTTAACCCAAAGACACCCAGAGTGGGGGTGCATTTTTGGCCCCAGGGCTATAATTTGAACAATCTTGATAGAGGTCCACTAGAGGAAGCCTCACATCAAATATCAAAAGCCTGGGCCTTGCGGTTTCAGAGAAGAAGATTTTTAAATAGTTTCCCTATATAAGCCAATGTAACCCAAAAAGCACCCGGGGGCGTTTTTTCGGCAATAGGGCTATAATTTGAACAAGCTTGGTAGAGGTCCACTAGATGAAGCTTCACACCAAATATCAACAGCCTCGGCGTTGTGGTTTCAGAGAAGACGATTTTTAAATATTTTCCCTATATTAGCATATGAAAAACCAAAGAGCCCTGGGGCGGGGGCATTTTTGGCCCCAGGGCTATTAGTTGAACAATCTGGATAGAGGTCCACTAGATAAAGCCCCACACCAAATATCAAAAACCTGGTCCTTGCGGTTTCAGAGAAGAAGGTTTTTAAAGACTTTCCCTATATGAGCCTATGTCAAAGGTAGTTTAGGTCGTAGTACCAAACCAAAGGCCCCCGGGGCAGGGGCATTTTTTGGCTCCAGAGGTATAATTTGAACGAACTTGGTAGAGGTCCACTAGTTAAGGCGTCATACAAGATATCAAAGACCTGTGTCATGCGGTTGCAAAGAAGAAGATTTTTTAAGCTTTCAGTAAAAAAAATCAATTTTTAGCTCCTGTGACCTACATTTGCAAAAGACCGGAACCATTTGAAACTTTGAAAGGGGACCACATAAGGATCATTCCTGTGAAGTGTGGTCAAAATACGATCAGTGATTTAGGAGGAGATGTAATTTGTTAAGAAAACGTTTACGACGCACATACGCTCGCAAACACGTACGACGGACGGCGGACAAAAAGTGATCCCAAAAGCTCACCTCGTCACTACGTGACTGGTGAGCTAAAAAGCACATTTCTTTACCCATAAAAGGCAGATCAAGACAACTGTCATCTCTCCTGTCATCGGCTAGATACTATTAAAGTCGCTTTTGCAAGCAATGTGGACCCAGATGGAACCGCTCCTAGGAGCAGTCCAATCTGGTTCCACACTGTCTGTATGAAAAAAAAATATTTTTGTGCAAGAAGATGCAGCAGATGACATAAACAGATGACATAAAAAATGGCTCACATTTCCCCTTCTTCCAACTCCCAATTATCACCACTACTCCAGCTTCCCAATGATTCGCCTTGCGGAACCTGCAATAAATAAGAGTTAAAAAGGCATCTTCACCGAGTTGTCCAAAGTATCGTTATCTTAATAAGTTCAATAATTTAATGTTAACAGTTGTAGTATTACATAGTACACAGCATGTAATGTAGTGGTACTTTAAAACAAATATATTTGGCGGTCATTTTATTTTGGTCCTATTGGTGGTCAAGAAAAAGTCCGTCAAAATTAAAAACCGCCAATAAAAAGATAGATAAGAATAACAAACTAGCAGGAATTTGTTTCCAATACACATCCCAAGTATGATATAGGGTGATACAAAGTTTTTTGAAATCTATCTCTTTGTTTAACGTGTCAACGCGTAAGCCATTTAACAAGCTCAACAAAGTTGAATAAAACCAAATGCTCTTGACAATCGTATAATTGACATTGATTGATGGCTTTGCCTGTGAATAAACCGATTTATCAGATACCAATAGAATTGTTTAGTATACACACACCGGGAACACTGCAATGTGGAAAACAATTATATAACTTGTAAATTGTAATGTTAAACTCGCATGCATAAGACAGACAGGAAACTTTTTTTTCATATATATATCGGAAAATGAAACTCTGCCAAAATATCAATCCACCAAAAGGTCCACTCATAAAAACCGCCATTTGCTGCCGCAAAATTTAAGTGTTTCACAGTATTATTGCTGAAAAAGTGAGAACAGCTTCTCATGTTGTTTTTCAGCAGTGACCTTTTGGAACGTGCTGTTGTTCATACTTAAATTAACCCTTTTTGTACCAAATGGAATCTTCCTCCTTATATATAGCAGGAGTCCATTTCAAAATTGAGGGGTGTCAGGTTGTGTTTTCTTCAAAATTGATTAGGAAAATGGCTGAACTTTGTGCAAACAGTGTAGGACCTGATCAGTCGCCGCGTGCTGCGGCGTCTGATCTGGGCCTGCAATGTTTGCCAAGGTACCCGTTTTGGGGTTTTTGGCACTAAATGGGTTAATGGACTGACTTAAGTAGCAGCCACGTGATCATTTAGTTTCATCAAAATAAACAATTGTTTTCTCCAATTTGATTGGACAATGACGACAAAATACATAACACAAACACGCCTATACAAATACATTGTAAACTTTACCACAAAACAAAATGTGATATTTTTCATATTTCTGCTCAAATATAGATTGGGGGTACTCGTTAGAACAACCTCATTGAGGCAAATCTAACGAGTACCCACAATCTATATTTTAGAGCAAAAATAAGGAACAATAGAAATGGTGTTTGTAAAACACAATGCCCCCAACCATATGCTTGCCCATAAATGCCCAATTTTTCAAGCACCATAACCAAATGCATGTGTGTGTGCATGTGCATACATGCATATTTGTATGTTCATGCACGCATGTATGAGTGCATGCAAGTGTACATGTATGTATGAGTGTGCATGTGCATGCATGCATATGTTTATGTATGAATACATGCATGTTAGGTGCATGTGAGGTGCGCATGCATGCCAGAATCAGTGTATGTACGTGCATGCGTGCATGTTGTATGTGTGCATGAATGTGTACGTGCATGCATAAGTGTGTATGCATTTATGCATAAGTGTATGCATGTATGCATGAACGCATACACGTGCATTTGCATGCATGTATGTGTGTACATGCATGCATGCATGTACTAATGCATGCGAGTGTGCATACAAGCATTTGGGTGTATGCAAGTGTGTTGATGCATGCATGCATGAGTGTGAATGCATGTGTATATTTCAATGCATGTATGTAAGTATGTATGTATGTGCGACAGAAACACCGCCTTGGAACGTCTATGTAAAAACAAAGGGCCCCAGGGCTATAATTTGAACACTCTTGATAGATGCCCATGAGACAAAGCTTCATACCAAATAAAAAGCCTGAGCCTTCTGGTTTCAGACAAGAAGATTTTTAATGGGTTTCCCTATGTAATTCAATGTAAACAATCTGTTTACGCACGCACAAACACACTGACGCACGGATGCATGACGGACGAAAAGTGATCCCCAAAACTCACCTTGTCACTACATGACATGACAGTGAACCAAAAAGCAGTTGCATTCACAAGCAATTTCTTGAAAATTTGACCTTTGACCTCACCCCACGACCCCAGGCGGTCAGATAAAAATTTAGCACACCTGCAGTCCCTACCGACGAAGCTATAAACAATTAGTTACATTCACAACCATTTTCTTGAAAATTTGACCTCACCCAATGACCCTTTTAGGACAGACCAAAATTTAGATACCCACATACACACCTGCAGTGCCTTAGCAATATATGTACCAAGTTTGCTCACCTTAAAAAAGGTATTCATCACGGATACACGCCTATATAATTATGACCCCCTTGAACCCCACATCTATATAGTAAAACTGGGGTTTACAGGGGTGATCCTCATTTTTACAAATAAGAAAAATATCACAACTTTTCTTTTTTCAGCGGTAAAGTTTACAATGCATTTGTATAGGCAAGTTTTCGTAATATTCATTTACAAGATTAGTTACAGATGGAAGGAATGGAGGTCGGATGGACAGATGGACTTAATAACATTCTCTTCACTTACAAGAACAGCAAACCTTGCCAAACTCTAAGCCAACATCAGCTGGCCACCACAGTATTGTAAGATCCAACTACCCCCGAAATTAACAGTAGCAAGAAGAAAATTTGCTGCCTGGAAAATCAGTTAGCTACCTGGTCAAACAACCGGTAGCAAAAGGCTGCAACCTGGTAGAGTGCCCAAAATATTTCTAACTTGAAAATGTTGTGAGTATTATTTCATTTTTCATTATTCTTCTGACAGTGAAAATAAGGCTTGTTGAATTTTGAAAATATCTGAGGGTCACAGATGAGGCCTAATTGGCCGAAACTAGCTAGCCCGTGGCAATTAGTAAGATGGAGCATATATAAACTGACTGTTGTTTTGTGTGTTTGTATTGGAGTTTAACGGCCCACTCAACATTATTTAGGTTTTCTTGAGCTGGTCAGTACACCTATTCACACTTTTCCAGGGCAGCATTATACTTAAGTGGTCACCAATACAGTGCACAGTCTTTCGCCAGTAACTGACGACCGCCCTTCTTGAATCAGCGGAAGGGAGAGAATGATCGCAGAAAAGATTTCATGATCAATCTCAATACTGACTGTTGTACAAGTTTGGCTTTGTGGAATGTAACCAAGGAACAATATGTGCTCCATAAATTCTAACCTGAAACTATTAATAACCCTAAATGGCTCAAACTACCTGTCGCCAACAAATGTTCATGGTCGGTAATATTTGGTGGACCATAACCTCAAAATAATATGGGCATAACTCCAGAAATAAGTGGTGGGCTGTAACCTTGAAATAATATGCACTGCTCCATATTACAATCTAACTTTACGTAAAGCATGTAATATGTACGAGGCATTATCCGGAAACAAAATATGTTTAGAAGCATCTGTGAAAGGGTAATAACTCTGGTAATTTTTGGCAGACTGTAACGTCAAAATAATATGCGCTGTTCCACATCATGGTCTTACAATATGTAAAATTTAGCTTCATCAGATGCAACATGAACGAGGCATTATCCGGAAACAAACTATGTTTTAGAAAAATCTGTAAAAGGGGAATAACTCTGGTAATATTTGGCAGACTGTTACCTCAAAACAAGAGGGCCAACTGGCCCTAGGCGCTCACCTGTGTACCAGAAAATCATTAGTGATGTTTAGAATGTCCATCAGAGCTTGAAGAAATAGACTGGCCTACATGGTGCTTCCACGCAGAGCTGGAACCGAATGCAGATGAGTACTGGTTAGATAAGAGGTTCTAAGCCTGCCCAGGAAAAGTGGTGCCAGTTGAACCGTCTGTGCATTTAAACACTATTGGTTTCATTTGGAGGTGGGTCAGTGCTTAAGATGTCGTTTCATCTCAATGTAGAGTAAAAGTCCCATAAACTTGGAAGCAACGTCTCCAAAATGACCTACACAGTGTTAACGGGGCTGTTAAACGTCAAATCAATAAAAAATCGGGGACCTGTGGTTTCAGAAAAGAAGATTTTTGAAGTTAATCCATTGTAGGTCTATTGGAGTTAAGGAGTCCTGAGGAATGACCAATTCGGACTCCAAATGCATGGTTGGCAGGAATTATGTAGGAGACCACTTGACATTGCTACATACTAAATATCTAAGCTCTGGGCCTCATGGTTTCGGAGAAGAAGATTTTTTAGGTTTTTCCAGTAAAAATCTATAGGAGCTAATGAGCCCTGGGGCGTGGCAAATTTTTACCCAAAGGGCATGGTTGGGATGATTTATGTAGGTGACCATTCCATTTTATGTTGCTATATACTAAATATCTAAGGTCTGTACTTCATGGTTTCAGAAAAGAAGATTTTCGTAGCTTATTTTCCGTTATTCCAGTATTAGTTTATTGGAGTTAAGGGGCCACAGGATTTGGCCAATTTGGACCCTAGGGACATGGTTTGGAGGATTCATGTAGGCGACCACTCGACGTTGCTACATACCTAAGCTCTCGGCCTTATGGTTTCAGAGAAGAAGATTTTAGAAGTTTGTTTTTCATTTTAAGTTGTACATTTCAAGTCTATGGTATGTAATGGGCCAAGGGGCGTGGCCAATTTTGACCCAAGGGGCATGGATGGCATGATTTATTAAGGTGACCATTTCATGTCGCTACATACTAAATATCCAACCTCTGGGACCTATTGTTTCAGAGGAGAGGATTTTTTAAGTTTTTTTTTTCATTATAAGTCTATGAGAGCTAATGGGCCCATAGACGTGGCCAATTTTGACCCTAGGGGCATGGTTGGTAGGATTTTTGTAGGTGACCACTTGCCGTTGCTACAAGCTATATATTTAAGCTCTGGGCCCTGTGGTTTCAGAGAAGAAGATTTTTGAAGTTTTTCCGATTGTAACTCTATGGGAGCTAAACAGTCCTGGAAAGTGGCCAATATGGATCCCAGAGACATAATTGGCAGGATTTTTGTCGGTGACCACATAACGTTGCTACATACTAAGCTCTGGGTCTTAATGTTTCATAGAAGAAGATTTTGGATTTTTTTTTGCATTATAAGCCTATAGAGGCTGGTGACCTCGGACGTGGCCAATTTTGACCCCAGGGACAGGGTTAGCAGGATTTTTGTAGGTGACTATTTTATGTTGCTAGATACTTAATATCTAAGTTCTGTGCTTCACAGTCTCAGATTTTTTAAGCTTTTTGCATTATGAGTCTATGGGAGCTAAGGGGCTCTGGGGCGGGGCCCAGTTGGACCCAAGGGACGTGATTGGCAGCATTTATGTAGATGATCACTTGCCGTTGTTACGTGCCAAATAGCTAAGCTCTGGGCCCTGTGGTTTCAGAGAAGATTTTTGACGCCAGGGGCAGGGTTAGCAGGATTTATGTAAGTTAATATTTTAGGTTGCTAGATACTAAATATCTAAGTTCTGTGCTTCACAGTCTCAGAGAAGAAATTTTGGAAGTTCTTTCCTCAATGAGTCTATGGGAGATGAGAAGCCCCGGGGCGTGGCCCATTTGGACTCAGGGACATGATTGGCAGGATTTATGTAGGTGACCACTTGCCGTTGCTACATACTAAATATCATAGCTCTGGGACATATGGTTTCAGAGAAGACGATTCTTAAGCGATTCCTATTATGAGTCTATGGGAGCTAAGGGGCCCCGATGCGTGGCCCATTTGGACCACAGGAGCATTGGCAGGATTTATTTAGGTGACAATTTGTCGTTTCTACATGCTAAATATCTTAGCTCTGGACCCTGTGGTTTCAGAGAAGACGATTTTTTGAGGCTGTTTTTCCATTATGAGTCTATGGGAGCTAAGAGGCCCTGGGGCGAGGCCCATTTGGACCACATGGGCATAATAGGCAGGATTTATGTAGGTGACCACTCGACGTTGCTACATGCTAAAATCTAAGCTCTTGGCCCTGTGGTTTCAGAGAAGAAGATTTCAAAGCTTTTCTCCATTATGAGTGTATGGGAGCTAAGGGGCCCCGCGGCGTGGCCCATTTGGACCCTAGGGGCATGTTTGGCAGGATTTATGTAGGAGACCACTTCCCGTTACAACATGCTAAGTATCTAAGCTCTTGGCCCTGTGGTTTCAGAGAAGAAGATTTTTGAAGCTTTTTTTCCACTATGAGTCTATGGGGGCTAAGGGGCCCCGAGGCGTGGCCCATTTGGAACCCAGGGCATGATTGGCATGATTTATGTAGGTGACCACTTGCCGTTGCTACATGCGAAATATCTAAGCTCTGGGCCCTGTGGTTTCAGAGAAGAAGATGTTTTTAATTTTTCTCATTGTAAGTCTATTGGAGCTATATGTTGACATGGCAACCAGAATTCCAATTCGATCAGCCCAAAAACCTTATGCAGCCTTCCCCCCTACCTGATGGTGCTTCTCGTGAAATTTGATCAAGATTGGCCGTGGGGTAATTTAGATATACTTATTTGAAATGTTTACGGACGCACGCACGCACGGCGGACGACGGACAAAATGTGATCACAAAAGCTCACCTCGTCACTTCGTGATAGGTGAGCTAATAATATGCGCTGTTCCACATCATATTTACATGTAAAGTTTCTGC
Source organism: Lucinisca nassula (assembly GCA_963580285.1). Lineage (NCBI taxonomy): Eukaryota > Metazoa > Mollusca > Bivalvia > Lucinida > Lucinidae > Lucinisca > Lucinisca nassula. Next base: position 33,944,743 of record OY757019.1, read on the forward strand.
TTCATCAGATGTAAAATATAAGAGGCGTTATCAAGAAACGGAATGTTTAGAAAAATCCGTGAAAGGGGTATAACTCTGTTCATATTTTGCGTTCCATAACCTCAAAATAATATGCACTGTACCAAATCATGGTCTAACTGCATGTAAAGTTTCAGCATCGTCGGATGTGAAAGGTAGGAGGAGTTATCCGGAAACAAAATGTTTACATAAATTTTCAAAGCGGCATTACTTTTATTAGACCACATCATGTTCCAACTATATATGAAGTTTCAACTTAATTGGTTGTAAAATGTAGGAGGAGTCATCAACGAAAAGCTTACAAAAAATCAAAATTGGCATAAGTCTATTATTATTTGGTGGACTGTAACCTCGAACGAATATGCACTGTCCCACATCATGGTGTAACTATGTATGAAGTTTCAGCTTGATCGGCTGTAAACTGTAGAAGTTATCCGGAATCAGACTGTTTAGAAAGGGGTATTACTTTGTTCATATCTGGCGTACCATAACCTCAAAATAATATTCACTGTTCCTAATCATGGTCTTACTGCATGTAAAGTTTCAGCAACATCCGATGTGAAATGTAGGAGAAGTTATCCGGAAACAAAATGTTTACAGAATTTTTCAAAGCGGCATAACTATTATTATTTGGTAGACGGTAACCTCGAAATCATTTGGGCTGCCACACATGATGGTATAACTATATAAGAAGTTTCAACTTAATTAGTTGTAAAATGTAGGAGTCATCAGCGAAAAATTTACAAAAAAATATAATAATTATGTGGTGGACTGTAACCTCGAAACAATATGCACTGTTACGCACCATTGTCTAACTATGTATGAAGTTTCAGCTTGATCGGATGTAAACTGTAGGAGGACTTATGCGGAAACAAAAAGTTTACAAAAAAAAATCAAAGGGGCATAACTAAATTAATACCGTAAAAATTCTATTGAACGCACATTCCCCGATTTGGACGCAAAAATGGCGATTTTTTTAGCATTTTTTCTGAAAACACGAGCCTCTCATAAACGCCAATTATAGAATATTGAAAAACGAAAACTCTGTCCGAGATTCTCAATATGGCCATTTTTGTAAACCAAAGCTTCTAATAGATCCCTGTCTGCATGTAGATGACACGCACGTACCTGGTCAGGTGTCAAACGGTTTATTTTCCTTATTGTCACCCAGAAGCCACTGTGGCGCACATTACGATAACATATCCGTGTGCTATAGTTGATTTTCAAAAAAACTTCAAAAAAGGTAATTTTTCTGATGAAAATTTGTGATAGTTTTCTTATTTATACTCCAAACATAGGTTTTGGGTGCTCGTTAGAACCGCCTCATTGAGGCGGTTCTTACGAGTACCAACAGTTTGTTTGATTATTTGTTTGAGGCTTAACGTCCCCGTCAACACTGTAAAGGTCATTTTGGAAACGTTGCTTCCAATTTTGTGGGACTTTTACCCGACATTGAGATGAAACGACATCTCAAGCCCTGTCGCCCAATGACACCAATAGGGTTTATTAGCATGGACGGTCCGCCTCACACCGCGGTTCCTGAACAGGCTTAGATCCTCTAAGCGGTTTACCAGTAATAGTTTGCGGGCCGGATTCAGCTCTGCGTGGAAGCATCGTGCAGCCCATATATTTCTTCAAGCCCCTATGGGCGGGGGCGAACGAGTACCAACAGAGGCGGTTCTGATGAGTACCCACAACCAATGTCTTGGAGCAGAAATAAGGAAAATAATGTTTACCCCAGTAAACCCCAGTTTTCTCTATATAAAATGGGGTTTAAGGGGGTCTTTATTTCACGGACCTGTTCACGTGATGCAGTGGTTATGCTACTCGCCTTGTAATGTAAACCAGGGATCGCATGATCGATCCCGAGCTTCTTTAGACTTTCGAATGAGTCTTTAAACCGAGGTCCCGTCTCCGTATGACCTTAGAAGTTGCTGAGACGTAAAACTCAAAAACTCACTCACTCACTCCTTATTATATTCCAATTATCTCACTCGTCATCGGTAGTAAGAACATGTATATGAGGTCTGCCTGTCACGAGAGAAAGATATTAAAATTACAGTCGACTCGTGTTTGGGCGGTAGCGAACAGATACACGGTGCTTTTTATCACGGAACGATTTTTTTCTCCTTTACACTAAAAATCATTATAGTACAGGGAATATAACGCAACTGAATGGGTAAATTCAGAAGCACATTATCACCTTCTGTTCAATGGTAACACTGAAATTAGGAATACTTATCACGGAGGACCACTCTTATTTGATTACACTTATCCACAACCGCGAGCCAGTGATTAGAAAAGCGATAATTGATACATGTCTACATAACAGTATTATTAATATCAAAGGGTAAGCCGCCGCCTTTAGATAACAATCTCTAAAACATGAACAGTCAACATGTGCCTTATATTCGCTTCCAAAGGTGTGAATTTTTTATTTCTGATGATTTTTGTAGCGGATACTTATTTAGTCAATATCAGACATCCAAGGAAAGAAATCTATCTGCTTATCAGGTTCTAACTACACTCAAGTTTTGTCCCAAATATATATGAAGCTCAATACACGTGGTATCTTTTGTTACAATTTGAATTGAAACAAGCCTAAATTAGTGGAGAAAAAGCATCAAATTTGTATGCTGTGCTGTCGAATTCTTCCACAGTAGGATCGCCTGAATAGCAAGAACGAATCGTTATGTCAGTAGACTTTCACTAGCACATAGTTCCATTTGTATTTTAAGATGGCGGCCATTTGCGAGAAAGTGCAGTATTCGGATACTTCAATTAATTTCTCTAGAAAAGTAAAACTATAACTAATAAACGCCCACCCCACTTCCCATGAAAGGTAATGATTCTAATAAACGCCCGGGCGTTTAATATAATGTTTACGGTATTTGGTGGACCGTAACTTCGGAACAATATGCGCTGTCCAACCTCATGGTCTAAATATGTATGAAGTTTCAGCTTGATCGGATGTAAACTATAGGAGGAGTTATCTGGAAATGAAAAGTTTATAAAAAATTCAAATGGGCATAACTCTATTATTATTTGGTGGATAGTAACCTTGAGATTATATGCGCTGACCAACATCAATGTCTAACTATGTATGAAGTTTCAGCTTGATCGGATGTTAACTGTAGGAGGAGTTGTCTGGAAACGAAAAGTTTACAGGCGGATGGACAGACCGATGGACGAATGGATAGACGCCAGGGGATATAACATAATACGTTTCAAATGGACGTACATGTATAATAAAATTAAAAAATAGGCCTGGCACCCCTTATAAGTAAAATGGAGTAATCAAACATATAGTAATGGGAGAGTCCAGTAGTGATCTATGGGTTAAAAACATTGTCTACTGAACCTGCTTAGGTCTTGAAGAGTCCATCTACGGAAGGATGACTACTACAGGAACAACACTCTTTGCTACCAAAATGCATTTTGTTACATTCATTAAGACCAGGTATCAACTACTTGTAACTTGCAGAAAAAAATTCTTTTCTACAATTGATACTTACTTCAATGAAGGTTAAAACAAGATCTGTTTGTGAAACACGAACATGTTCCGAGGTCAATTTTGTCTTTAAAGTAGGTCAAGGTTAAGGTCACAGGTCAACATGTTTGAATAAGTGAGAAGCCTTTGTCACGAGGAACCTTCAAGCCATATATGAAGTCTCTATCTGTAACAGTTTTAAAGTTATGACCTTTTTTACTTTACGGTCAATCACAGGTCAAGATCATAATTTTTGTATGAGTGGGAAGCCCTTGTCACAATGAACCACCATGCCAAATATGAAGGTTCTTTCAAAAATGGTTCAAAAATTATGATAAAGTACGTCAAGGTCACAGGTCACAATTGTTTGTAAAAGGGGAAAGCCCTTGTCACAAAGAACTTACACGTCAAATATACAGGCCATATCACAAAGGTTCAAAAGTAATGATAAAGTAGGCCACATGGCAAGGTCACATGTCAAAAGTTTTGTATGAATGGGAATACCTTTTCACAAGGAACCTACAAGCCAAACATGAAACTCTATATCAAAAGGTTCCCGTTAAGAGGTCACATTACGGTAAAACACCCGTTTGACATATTGATTCCTTATATCTACAAAATGGTTACATGAGATTTTGTGATAGGTTTCTTATTTTAACTCATAACACAAGCCGTGGACGCTCGTTAGAACCGCCTCATTGAGGTGGTTCTAAAGAGTAACCAAAACCTATGTCTTGGAACAGAAATAAGAAAAATAATGTATACCCTCTAAACCCCAGTTTTCTCTATATAAAGTGGGGCTTAGGGGTGTTAATTTCACGGACTTGTTCACGTGATGGATTCACAATTTTTGAATGAGTGGGAAGCCCTTGTCACACGGAACCTACATGTCTAACTCCAATGGTTCAAAACTATTACTAGTTATTTTTTCTTTAGAGTAGGCAATCGGTGTAGGTCAAGGGTCAAAATATTTGTATAAGTGGATAGCCCTTGTCCAAAGGAACCTAAGGCTCTTTCTCAATGGGTTCAAAAGTTATTACCATTATCTTCTCTTTAAAGTAGGTCACAGATCAACGTTACAGGTCAAACATTTTGTATGGATGGGAAGGCTTTGTCACAAGGAACCCACAAGCCAACAATGAAGGCTCTATCTCAAATGGTTCAAACATTATGACCGATGTTAAAGTTGTCCACGTACAAACCAACAAACAAACAGACAGGGCAAAAACAATATGTCCCTGCTATCGCTACCGGGGGCATTAAAAGTATGTTCATTTCTTACAGAACTTACATCTTCAAAGTAAAGTCTTGCTGAATAGGTACTTTTGACTTCAAACTGATATATCCCGCTATCCCGAGCGAAGAAAAGGCCTTTCAGACGTGTTTGATAGTCAGTGGGGTCATAAAATTTCGCTTCATCTAAGTGCTTTCTGTTGGAGGATGGTGGGGCGTTGTATATATCATCTAGGTTATCAAAAGTTTGAGCTTCCCATAGCTCAATATATGGGCCTCTACTACCTGAAAAAAAGAATATACTAATATCATCACGAAAACACACCTATATAATTTTGACCCCCTGAATCCCCACTTTTATATAGTATAACTGGGGTTTACAATGTTAAACCTTATTTTTCTTATTTCTGCTCCAAAATGTAGATTGTTGGTACTCGTTAGACAGCCACCACGAGGCGGTTCAAACGAGTACCCACAATCAATGTTTTAAGCAGAAATAAGAAAAAAAACACAATGTTTCTTCTTAAAATGTTCTTTTGTTTCGGTGGAAAAGTTTACAATGAATTTGTATCAGTGAGTTTTCGTAATGTTTCAAGATTATCTCAGCCCCGCAAAGCGAATTTGTGTCTTCGAGCATTCCGTCATGACAAATTTTAACTGCGCATGCCCAGCCATTCAGTAGGGCCAGGGATATGGCTTTCTGTCTGAAGGTTCCTCTTGATTCACTGCTTGTATGAGCGAGCAGCGAAGGTTCTGGTGAGATTGCGCGGATGCGCACGCTGGCCTGAACCTTCGCTGCTCGCAAAGGCGATAAGCACCAAAATCGTTTGACGGGCCCATCTTATGAACATAGTCTACCCACGAATAGCAACGAATTGAAATATTTTAGGATTCGAGAAATTTTGTAACTTTTCTGGTCCTGTTCTTGGCGTTCTATGATACAGGTACAATTACGATAACACACTCGTGCGGCATAGTGCATTTTTCTTATCTCAAAAATGGCTACTTTTCTGATAAAAATCCGTGATATTTTTCTTATTTATACAGCAAACACGGGTTGTGGGTGCTCGTTAGAACCACCTCATTGAACCGTACCCACAACCTAAGTCTTGGAGCAGAAATAAGAAAATAGTCAATACCCCCGTAAACGCCAGTTTTCTCTATATAAAGTGGGGTTTAAGGGGGTGTTAATTCCATGGACTTGTTGACGTGATAGACAGTGTTAAAATATTTGTGGGATTCGAGTGGATTTGGTTGGAATCGCACGAATATTGTCAAGCATTTACTACGATTTAAAAGATTATATTTGGAAATACTGCACAAACATCAGGAATCAGTTATGAATCAGTTAAGAATACCCCCAATGCATGTATGCATCCGGTACAAATTAAAATGTGTTCGTAATTATTCTTGACAATTCGTGGGATCATTACGAGGACACGCCAATATAATTTTGAGCCCCTCATACCCAACTATTATATAGTAAAACTGGGGGTTAAGGGGGTATACCTTATTTTTCTTATTTCTGCTCAAAAACATAGAGTGGATACTGGATAGAACCGCCTCGTCGAGGCGGTTCTATCGAGCACCCACAACCTATGTTTGCAGTATTTATAAGAAAAATATCAGGGATTTTCATCAGAAAAGTAGCCATTTTGGAGATGAGAAATATGCATTATATCGCACGGGTGTGTTATCGTAAGGGAACTAGAGCTGTCAGAGGATCTGACTATAGCCCCGCTTCAGCGCTGTCAGAGAAGAAAGTTATTTAAGCTGCAGAGAAAACAGTTATGAACAAGAAATAACTGTTGAAAATTTTACATTATCTGGAAAAACTCTAAGAGTTGTGAGCCCTTGTCCCTCATTTCAATGAGCATGATACATTACCAGAATGTCCATGTTTATACTAAATTTCATCTTCCATTTTTCAATGTTCAAAGGGTAATAACTCCTAAAGTAGGCAAATCAGAGTCAGGGTTCCTGCGCTCTGCACATTGTCTCATGGTGCTTTACACTTGTGTGAAGTGTCATGAAAATATCTCAAATGGTTTGTGAGTTATGGAGCCGACACAGTCAAAATTGCCTTTTTAAATGTTCAAAGGGCAATAACTCCTAAAGTAGGCAAACCAGAGTTATGGTTCCTGCACTCTGCACATCATCTCAAGGTGCTTTTCATTTATTTGAAGTTTCATGAAAATATCAGAAACGGTTATGGAGCGGACATAGTTAAAATTGCCATTTTTTAATATTCAAAAGCCTATAACTGAAAAAGTAGACAATCCAGAGTTTGGGTTCCTGCGCTCTGCACACGTAATATGGTGCTTTACATTTGTGTGAAGTTTCATAAAATTATCTCAAACGGTTTTTGAGTTATCGAGCAAAGACGGCTAAAATTGATATTTTTCAATATTCAAAGGGAAATAACTCAAAAATTAGGCAATCCAGAGTTATGGTTCCTGCACTCTGCACACCATCTCATGGTGTTTAATGTTTGTGTGAAGTTTCATGAAAATATGTGAATGGGTTTTAAAGTTATGGAGCGGACACGAAAATTGTTAACAGACACAGACAGACACACAGACAGACACACAGAAAATACGAAAACCAGAGTTATGGTTCTTGCGCTCTGCACATTGTCTCATAGTGCTTAACATTTGTGTGAAGTTTCATGAAATTATCTCAAACGGTTTTCGAGTTATGAAGCGGACACTGTTAAAATTGCCATTTTTCAATGTTCATAGGGCAAAAACTCCAAAAATAAGCAATGCAGAGTTATGATTCCTGCGCTCTGCACATCGTCTCATAGTGCTTAACATTTGTGTGAAGTTTCCTAAAAATATCTCAAACGGTTTTCGAGTTATGAAGCGGACACAATTAAAATTGCCATTTTTCAATGTTCAAAGGGCAATAACTCCAAAAGTAGGCAATCCACAGTTATAATTCCTTCGCTCTGCACATTGTCTTATGGTGTTTAACATTTGTGTGAAGTTTCATGAAAATATGTTAAGCAGATACAAAGTTATGGAGCCAACACAAATTAACGGAATCACGGAATTACGGAATTACGGAAAATGTTCAAAGGGCAATAACTCCAAAAGTAGGCAATCCACAGTTATAATTCCTTCGCTCTGCACATTGTCTTATGGTGTTTAACATTTGTGTGAAGTTTCATGAAAATATGTTAAGCAGATACAAAGTTATGGAGCCAACACAATTAACGGAATCACGGAATTACGGAATTACGGAATTACGGAAAATGTTCAAAGGGCAATAACTCCAAAAGTAGGCAATCCACAGTTATAATTCCTTTGCTCTGCACATTGTCTTATGGTGTTTAACATTTGTGTGAAGTTTCATGAAAATATGTTAAGCAGATACAAAGTTATGGAGCCAACACAAATTAACGGAATCACGGAATTACGGAATGACAGAAGGACATGGCAAATCCAATATAGCCCCACTTTTTCAAAGCGGGGCTATAATAAAAATGTGTTTGTGATTATTCTTGACAATTTGTGGGATTTTCCTTCACCACTGTTATTACTTGCTACGTAACTGCTGAGTGATTCATAACAGATTCGTTACCAATTCGTGGTCTAGCCACAATTCACGAGTCCCCGAACGAGCTAAGAACACCCACGGATACTTCCGAATCAATTACGATTCAGCTATGATGCCTAAGAATGCAGCATGGATTTGTTACGAATTAACTATGATGCTCTTGGAATCAGGAGTTTGAGGCCAACATTTTAACAGCTCAAATTTTTGCCAGGAATTCCCGACTGCTCGAGAGTCGCAAGAACTCACTATGAATATATATGATTGAGTTAAGGACTTCACAAACTGATTACACTTCAGCAACGAATCATTTAATTCGTCAATTCATGCCGATTCGTGCGCTTTGTGGTCTGAGTTAAATAGGGGCATTATAGTTAAATGATTCAGCAGACTAGAGTAGACTTAAAGTCCTTACCTGGGCCTGAGATTTCAAATATGTTCCATGCTTCATTTTTCACATTAAGAAAACACGCCGGTACAAATACATTGTAAACATTGCCGCCGAAAAAAAACGAACATTTTCAGATGAAAAATTGTGATATTTTTTATTTTTTCTGCTCAAAATATAGATTATGGATACTCGTTAGAACTGCCTCGATGAGGCGGTTCTCGCGAGTACCCACAATCTATATTTTAGAGCAGAGATAAGAAAAATAAGGTTTACTCCTGTAAACCCCAGTTTTACTACATAACAGTGGGGTTCAGGGGGGTTAAAATTATATAGGCGTGTTTTCGTGATGCATACAAATGCCTATGAGATCTGGCCCCGAGTTTATAAAACTTTTTTCATGCTCAACTCTGCAGAGCATGAAATTTGTAATGCTCATAACTATTAAAATACAAACAAATCATGCAATTTTCCTGCTCAAAACAGCAAAATATATTGTTTGTCCTGCTCATGAATTTTAAAATTGTTATCCTGATGAGCAAGAAATTAACCTGCCAATGAATCTTACAATGCCAACATTGTTGGCATTTTAAAAATCATTAGCAGGCTAATTTCATGCTCATCAGGATAACAAGACGTTGAAATGAACACCCCGCTAAACCCCATTTTATATAGAGAAAACTGGGGTTTAGAGGGGTATACATTATTTTACCCATTTCTGCTCCAAACATAGAAGCACCTACAACCTATGTTTTGAGTTCGAATTAGAAATTATCACAAATTTTCATTGGAAAAGTAGCCATTTTGGAGCTATAAAAGAATGCACTATGTCGCATGGGAGTGTTATCGTAATGAGCTAAGAATTCAACTACACATCACAAACTCATTATAACACTTTTTGTAAAAACACAGTTTTTTATATTCACAAAGTTTTAAGATGGATTCCAAATGTGTACAGATTATAAAGAAAATGACCATAAATGGTCATTCTTCCATACAATCTAAAAACTTTTGTATGGATATAACACGGTTTTTTAACTAACACAGTTTCTGCTTTGAACCCTATTATTAGTGTTTGTTGGTTTGTTTTTGATTTGAGGTTTAACGCCCGCGTCAACACTGTAAAGGTTATTTTAGAGACGTCACTTCCAAATTTGTAGGACTTTTACCCGACTTTGAGATGAAATGCCATCTCAAGCCAATGAAACCAATAGGGTTTATAAGCATGGACGGGTGGACTCGCTCCGCTTTGCCTGGGCAGGCTTAGGTCCTCTTAGCAGATTACCAGTACTCTGGTGCGGGTCGGTTTCAGCTCTGCGTGGAAGCATCATGCAGCCCATATATTTCTTCAAATTATTAGTGTTATAAAAAAGGTTGTGGTGTATAAGCTTTTATACCAGCACAGAAAACATCAGTTTGTCAACTTATTTGCCAGATTGCATGCATGGTAGTCAACCCAATCACAGTTCATTACGATTACCCTCCCGTGCGACCTAGTGCATTTTTTCGCATCTCCAAAATGGCTACCTTTCTGACGAAAATCCATGATACTTTTCTTATTAATAATGCAAACAAAGGTTATGGGTGCTCGTTAGAACCGCCTTATTGAGGAGGCGGTTCTAACGAGTACCCACAACCTATGTTTTGGAGCCGAAATACGAAAAATAGTGTTAACCCCCCTAAACCCCAGTTTTCTCTATATAAAGTGGGGTTTAGGGGATGTTCATTTTACGGACTTGTTCAGGTGATGATAAGTTTGCTTCCCTCTTTAATACCTCATCGGAGGGTCAGGCCTCAGATTCTATGACAGTTCCAGTGTAAAGGCTTACTAAGAATTAAAGTTTAATTTTTATTTATCGTTTGTTTTATTTAACCTGATGCTCTTTCTCTTTCTCAGTTAATTGAACTGATTCCTGATCATTGCCTTCACTTCTATTTTGAAAACTTAAATCTAACTAGAAATGTTTTCAGAGGAAAACAATGTCCCCACACCATAAATATATTTTAAACACCCTGTGACCTTAAGAAACAAACAGTTATTGATAAGCTTAGATCACCAGACAAATTTGGTAGACTGTAATTAAATATTGTACCGAATTTTGACAGCTATTCATAAATTTTTAAATGATAAAGGTTACAGATAAGCCACATTTTGGCCCCAAAGAACAGGTTTCGAGAGATCTTGGCCTTAAGAGTGCAGACAAGCCTTTTTTGGCCCAAAATTGACTGTTTTGGGGGTCTGTGACCTTGAACATGTCAAGGTCACCAAAATCTGTGGTATGTTGTAATGATATATTGTACGAAACCAATCAATTTGTTTATGAGAAATGGTGCAGACAAGCCGTTTTTGTCCCCAAATCGTCTGTTTTGGGGGCCTGTGACCATGAAAAAAGGTCATGGTCACTAAAATATAATCAAATCTGCGTCATGTTGTAATGATATATACAACGTTTGACTAAAATTAATAAATTATTTAATAAGAGTGTGGACAAGCCATTTTTGGTCCTAAATTGGCTGTCTTTGGGGCGCTGTGACCTTGACAAAAAGGTCAGGGTCACCAAAATGTAATCAAATCTGCGGTACGTTGTAATAATATGTTGTACCAAGTTTGACGAAAAACAATTTATTTGTTGATGAGATAAGAGTGCAGACAAGCCATTTCTGGCCCAAAATTGGCTGTTTTGGGGGCCTGTGACCTTGAAAAAAGGTCAAGGTCACCAAAATCTAATCAAAATTGCGATATGTTTTAATGATATATTGTACCAAGTTTGACAAAAAATAATCAATCTGTAATGAGAAAGAGTGCAGACAAGATCATCTTACATCCCTTTTACTATCTCGCTATTGTCACTCAATGACATGCTTTTTATCTTTTTCTATTAACATTCTTTCATTGTTCGACAGAACAAATGCCAAGAATGTCATCGCGGGCCTGGAAAGCGAAAGAAAGAAAGAGGTACTTTACAGGGGAGATACTTGGCGCATGTGCAGTGAAATGTAAACAAGGTCATGTGTCAAAACATTGGATCCGTCTATACTTTACGACTGCACCAAAGCGCTTCACAAATTGATAACAAGGTATAAAGCTTTATCACGCAAACAAGCCTATATAATTTTGACCCCCTTAAACCCCACTTTTGTAAAGTAAAACTGGGGTTTACATGGGTATACATTATTTTTCTTATGTATGCTCAAAATAGTGTTGGTACTCGTTTGAACTACCTCGCCGGTGCAGTTCTAGCGAGTACCCAGTCTATATTTCGAGCAGAAATATGAAGGATATCAGGTTTTTTATCTAAAAAACCAAATCCGTTTTCGTGGTAATTTTTTTCCAATACATTTGAATAGGTGTGTTTTCCCAATTTTTTCTAATTTTTCCTTTAATCTTTTTTGTACCATATGGAATCATCGTCCTTATATAAAGCAGGAGTCCATTTTAAAATTCTGGGGTGTCAGGTTGTTTTCTTTAAAATTTACTTGTAAATTGACAGATTTTGTCTTTGTTTGATTTGAGGTTTAACGTCAACACTGCATAGGTTATTTTAGAGACGTTGCTTCAAATTTTGTGGGAATTTTACCCGAAATTGAGATAAAATGACATGAGCCCTGTCGCCCAATGAAACCAATACGGTTTATAAGAATGGATGGTTCGACTCGCACCGCTTTACCCGCGCAGGCTTGATTCCCAAAGTAGTTTACCAGTACTCGTGCGCAGTCGGTTCAGCTCTGCGTGGAAACGTCATGCAGACCATCTACAGACCAGCTACCGGTAATAACCCATATTTTTTTTCTCCGCGGTAATAGGCTTTTTTTCTCGGAGAACAAGCGAGATATTTACCGAGAAGAAAAAAATTTCGCGTTTCAAAGCGGTTAATTTCTCCGCGAAACGCCGCGAAATTTCTCAGCGAACATTGCTTTTTCTCGGAGAAAGCCAATTAGTACAGGTGAAGTCGTTCACGGTGTTTCTCCGCGAAATCTGCCTATACCTACATGTATATTTGTTCATGTGGGTGTATTTTTTCATGCATTAAACTTTGGTACACAAAGTTTGAAGCATATGACGAAATGCATGTTCTTTGTACAAAGATCGACAACTCTAGCGATCGTAAAGAATGATTTTGATCTGGTTGGAATCATAATGATTTGCATCTTATGCACTTTACAACGCAGTATGAACATGATGAATGTTTTCTGTGTTCCTTTTTTTTACTGTTGTGTAAACGCTTCATAAATTGAAAACTGTTGATTTTCTATCGGTTCACCATATTGGGAGAACATTATTTTTTTCTCAAGTAAATTCGTTAGAAAAATCAAACACAATGTATATAATAACGGGGATCCTGCTTGTACATGTATGTGCGGGGGCTGATCTCATTCTACATTTTGGTTGATCTTTTCCTTACACTGCGAGTAATTAAACATCACTGATGCTTACACTTAAGCTCACATGTAGCCCGAGTGAGAGATCTAATGTTTAAGAGTAGGCCATGGAGGCCCGCTTGTGTTTCTTGCCTTTACAATTCAATTTTGCTCATACATGTACATTAACCTATTTCAGACTGGAAATCTCTAAACGGGTACCGTGGCAAACAGTGCAGGCCAAGATCAGACGCCGCAGAACACTTTAAAACGACTCGGCGAGGCGGTTCTAATGAGTACCCACAATCTATGTGAGCAGAAATTAGATAAATAATGTATACCCCTTTAAACCCCAGTAAAAGGTGGAGTGAAAGCGGGTAAGGATTAAAAAGGCGTATTTTCGTGATGTGAATGAAAGTTGTCATTAGACTTTTGAAAAGGGATTATACAAAGGAGAAATAAATTGCTAAAATGAAATTGTGTAACATGAAAGAATATTTGATTATGATTTAACAATGACTACCATTTGCCTTCGTTTACAAAAACAACACCAAACAAACGAAGGAATAATAATGAGCCGAAAATTTCACATAAGCCCAGTTGTATTTTTTTCTCCACGAAACGCGGATAATTTCATTTTCAATTAAAGCAATCGGTCAAATTTTCGCCGAGAATCTCCGAGAATTTTCCCCGCGAAACTGTGAAATTTCTCGCTCATTTTATCTTTTCTCGCCGTTTTGCGGATAAAATAGCCGTTTTCGCGTTAGGCGGTTTCTCCGCGAAACAAACAAAATGAGTTATTACCGGTAGCTGGTCTGTATTTATGCAAGCCCCGATGGGCAGGGGTCAGTAAAATGACAGAACTTCTAGCAAATAGTAGTGGCCCTGATCAGACACCGTGTTCTGTGGCAGCTGACCTGGGCCTGCACTGCACAACGATAACACATCTGTGCGATACAGTGAATTTTTCACATCTCCAAAATGGATACTTTTCTGATGAAAATCTGTCACATTTTTGTTATTTTTACCTCAAACATAGGTTTTGGATGCTCGATAGAACCGCCTCAGCGAGTACCCACACTCTATGTCTTGGAGCAGAAATAAGAAAAAAACAAACATTTTCTCTACATAAAAGTGGGGTTCAAAGGGGTCAGAATTATATAGGTGTGTTTCTGTGATGGTTTAAGAAATAGATCAGCTCTAGCTGTGATTTGTTGAGTAATAAATCACAGTTTGGAGGTCAGTTGTAAAGTAGACAAATCACGAAGCGCATAGAGCGCGTGATTTGTCTACTTACAACTGACCGACAAATTGTGATTTATTACCTAACAAATCACTGGCTAGAGCTGATCTATTTCGATTCTAACACGCTGAAACTCGGCAATAATGCTATTGTTTCCTTCAAATTCTCACAATTTTTCGCCATTGTTAAAAAAATCCCGCTAAAATTATCGACTGAAACACATGGATTTATATCCTTTTCTAACGTTTTCGATGCGAGAAAATGACGTAACACCGTCCAACGTCAAGGAAATCGACTAGTGACGTCATTAAGTTGCAGTTTTTAATGACGTCGTTCGTCACGCTCTTCCTTGTCGTGATTTGTTGTAGAATAAAACACAGTTATTTTCCATTGCCTATATAGGCGTGCTGTGTTAGAATTGCAGATTATCCATTTGCGGTTTCCGTTACAAAATGGGTTAATCCCCAGCACTTGTGGCGCCAGTTTTTGTGTGCCATAAATAGATTACCTGGGAATATATCTGGCCTTTCGTCCAATGGTTGTTCTGCTGCAACTACACAATCAAAGTGGGAATTTTTCACACACTTTTTGATCTCACATTCGGTTTCTGAAAAATACAAAGTAAAAGTTCAGCAATCTTGTTCATAACGCCATGAAATGAACACCCCATCAATGCAGACTTTAATTGCACTCCGGTGGGTCAGGCCTCAGATCCTATAACTGTTCCAACGTAAAGGCTTATGTTGGTTGGTACCTGATGCTCTGTCTCTAGTTGAACCCATCGGAGTCTAGCTCCTGGCTTTTTTTTTTGCCCCAGCATTTCAGTGGTTTCTTGCTGTCGAGTCCTCACCGTTGTTTCATCTCTGTGGTTGTTTGATTTTTGTGTTCACGGAGATGTTGCACTGATGAGTCAGGAGGCCTTCATGCGGACTGAACAAATTATTTGTCTTAATCGCGACGGAAATGGGGGCGAGGATTGTGGCCACGTGGAATCGATTTAGGTCCCCCGATGGGGTTCGTCTCCACTGGCCCTTCCAGGGCGGTTCTTCTGTCGCGGTTTATTTTTGTTATGTTTGTCTTTGGGTGTTTGTGTCGCTTATATTATTTTATTTTGGATAGCCTATTGGCCATTTTGTGGGAGAGTAACTGTCCTTTTGGTTTTCCGCTATTGATGTTTCCATTAGGGTCTGTTGTTTCATGTTAGTATTTCCTTCCCTTTGGTGTCTTTGATGGGAGCTGTGGGTTAATTGTATCGATTCCTGATCAGGAGTATTTTGAAAGAAATAAAAAGGACACTTCGGAAAACAAGAGAAAAATGAGGTTTTGATCGCTCCCCTGAGCCATGTGCATTATTTGGTCCCTTTATCCCCATCTAAGTGACTATTATCTTTGGCACTGATAAATATGGCAGATGATGCAATCATTACAAAAACACGCCTATACCAATACTTGTCACCTTTATCGCCGATGAACATTTTAAGATGAAATATTGTGACATTTTTCTTTTTTCTGCTCAAAATATAGAGTGTGGGTATTCGTTAGAACCGCCTTCGATTTCGGGTAAAAGTCCCACAAAATTGGAAACAACGCTTCCAAAATGACCATTACAGTGTTGACGGTGACGCTAAACCTCAAATCAAACAAACAAACAAAACAATCTCCTACCACTCATTCCCGGTATAAACATGTATGCAAAATTTGAAAAAGAAATCTGTGAAAAATGACTCAAGCAATTGATCGGAAATGGTGCGGACGGATGGATGGACAAATGGAAAGACACTTGAAGATATACCGTAATACCCCACCATTATCTTGTGGCGGGGTATAAAGATGCATTGTTCCACCTTTTTCGAATTTAAAAGGGAAATATCCCAAATTTGACCTCAGCATTTAATAGGTCAAAGTTAACTTAGGATCATCATTTTTTGCAAATTTGGTAGTACTCAATCACCTGCAGCTACATACCAAGTTTCAAGACAATCACCCAACGGTTCTGTCGATGAATATTTTTTTAATTTTTTTTACCATATTGCGGCATTGTTGTCATCTTCGTCACATGACTTGGAAAATACAAATAAATCAGCATTCCCTCAGTGTCCTTAAAATATATGAAAATCAAATGTAATCGGCCCAGTGGTTTCAGCAAAAAATGGATTTTGAAATGTCAATGGACCTGCAATCCAAGGTACCCTGTGCCAAGGTTATTAAATGACCTCGCTTTTTACCATTCATTTTGAAACTATTCTCATGCCACAGACCACAATATTTATCCACCGTTTTACCATTTAAAAGCAAAATGAACCAATTTGACCTTTACGTAAAATAGGTCACCGCCAAACTAGTGTCATCATTCTTGGTGACTTGCCAGCACTCAGTCATCCAATGATACATACCAAGTTTCAGGACAATCGGCCCAGTGGTTCTGGACAAGACGATTTTTTAAGGTTTTTACCATATTCTAGCATAACGGCTATCTTGGTCATGTGACCTGGAACATTTGAATTTTTAGTTCCCTTGCGGTCCTACGGCTGAACAAAATTGGCCCAGTGGTTTTAGAGAAAATGTAATTTAATATGTCAATGGACCTGCAATATAAGTGACCTTGGGCCAATATCACTAAAAAACCTTGACCTTAAGGATTCATAAACATTCATTTTATGCCCATCCTCATATCATAGGCATCATTGTTTCAAAAAATGCATTGATTGACCTATTTCCCATGGAAAAGACTAAAGAACCAAATTTGACCTTGGCGTTCAATAGATCGACATCAATCTAGGGTCATCATTTTTGCAAACATGGCAGTACTCAGTCTCCCAATGCTACATACCAAGTTTCAGGACAATTGGCGCAGTGGTTCTGGAGTAGAAGAGTTTTTATGGCATTCACGGACATTCATTCTTTACCCATTCTAATATCAAAGACCATAATATTTTTAGAAAAATGAATTTATTTACCTATTTCCCATTGAAAAGCCTATGGAATTAAATTTGACCTTGTCGTAAGATAGGTCAAGGTCAACCTAGAGTCATCATTTTTGCGAATTCTGTGGTATTCCGTCACATGATACTACAAACCATGTTTCTAGACAATCGGTTCGGTGGTTCTGAAGAAGATTTGTTTGTGGTTTGTATCATATTTGGGCATGGCCGCCATCCTGGTAATGTGACATTGACCATCTAAATAATTTTTTGTTCTCTAAGTGTCGTAAGGCTGCATTTAAAATTTCAATGCAGTTGGTCCGGGGGTATTAGAGATAATGAATTCTTATATGTCAATGGACCTACAATACAAGTGACCTTGGCCCACGGTCACCAGATGACCTTGATCCTCAGCAATTATAGTCATTCATTTTTTACCCACTCTTATATCACAGACCAAAATATTTTTTTCGAGAACTGCATTGATTTACCTATTTCCCATTATAAAGCCTTAAGAGCCAAATTTGACTTTGGCATAAAATAGGTCAAGGTTAACGTAGGATCATCATTTTTGCATTTTGGTGGAACTCAGTCACCCGATGCTACATACCAAGTTTCAAGACAATCAGCTTAGTGGTTCTGGAGAAAAAGATTTTTAAGGTTTTTACGGTTTTTAACATATTTGGGCAGAGCGGATATCTTGGTCATGTGACCTGGATAATCAATATAATTTTTTGTCCCCTAAGTGTCCTAAGGCTGCATTAAAATTAAAATGAATTTGGCCCAGTGCTGTTAGAGAAAATGCATTATGATATGTCAAAAGGCCGGCAATACAAGTGACCTTGGGCCAAGGTCAATGAATGACATTGACACTTATCATTCACGGGCATTCATAATTCACCCATGATCATATCACAGACCACAATAATTTTTCGAAAAATGCATTGAATTACCTTTTTCCCATTGAAAATCTAAGGAACCAAATTTGACCTTGGCGTAAAATAGGTCAAGGTCAACCTAGGGTCACCATGTTTGCAAACATGCTAGTACTCAGTCACCCGATGTTACATACCAAGTTTCAAGACAATCGGCCCAGTGATTCTGAAGAAGAAATTTTTTAAAGGTTTTTACCATATTTGGGCATGGAGGCAATCTTGTGTGTGTGACCTGGACCATTCGAACAATTTCCCACCCCAGTCCTAAGGCTGCATATAACATTTAATGAAAATTGGCCCAGTGGTTTCAGGGAAAAAGTGTAGAGGTGGGGCAAGGCCCTGGCACAACCCGGAAGACACCCAGGTTGGTGTCAATAAATGGCTGTTATCATAAGGAACTAGAATATATATGGCTAAGGGGTAAGGAGCTGTAAAGTTTCCTTTTATGACATGGAGGGGGAGAGGCGTGTCCCCCGGTGCATCCCGGGGTACCCCCAGGTTGGTGTCACTGAAACTGCCTCATCATCATGATCTGGATCTGAATGGTTTCTGAGATATATGGCCTTTTGTGAAGCGGAGGGGCGGGTCAGGATCCCGGCGCACCCCAGAAGACGTCAAGGTTCAACTTGGGTGTAAATGAGTGTTTCTCATCAAAAGGAAGAAAAATATACATGGTTTAGGGGTGGGGATCTGCAAGGGTTTCGTGATATTGGACCTTCTATGAAATTTAGGGAGTTGGGCATGGCCCATCCCGGGGGACCAAAAGGTTGGTGTAACTGAATGCGTCTTATGATAGGGAACAAGAAGATATATATAGTTTATGGGTAGGGATCTGAATGGCTTCTGAGATATATGGCCTTTTATGATGTGGAGGGTTGGGGAATGACCCAAGCACAACCTGGGGGACCCTCAGATTGGCATAAGAACATATGGCTGAGAGAAGTTTACTCAAGCATTTCTATAAAAGTTTTGTCAGAATATTTGCAATTACTTGGAAGTAAATGCTATTTTTCAAATTTCCCCAATTATAATATGTTCTATAAAAGGGTTATCCTTTGGAAGCAAGGAATACACCACAGAACTGAAAAAATATGGAGTGTACATGTTTTCTGGGCCAGACTAGCTAGTTTCGGCCATTTAGGCCTCATCAGTGACCCTCAGATATTTTCAAATTCCACAGTGGAATCAATGATCCCAAAGGACAAGAAAATATAATCTACACTATGATGTAGGGCAGGGAGACGTTTTACCGCCACCACACATTCCCACACACCAGCTGTAGTGAAGTTAAATATGTTCTATAAAAGGGTTATCCTTTGGAAGCAAGGAATACACCACAGAACTGAAAAAATATGGAGTGTACATGTTTTCTGGGCCAGACTAGCTAGTTTCGGCCATTTAGGCCTCATCAGTGACCCTCAGATATTTTCAAATTCCACAGTGGAATCAATGATCCCAAAGGACAAGAAAATATAATCTACACTATGATGTAGGGCAGGGAGACGTTTTACCGCCACCACACATTCCCACACACCAGCTGTAGTGAAGTTAAATATGTTCTATAAAAGGGTTATCCTTTGGAAGCAAGGAATACACCACAGAACTGAAAAAATATGGAGTGTACATGTTTTCTGGGCCAGACTAGCTAGTTTCGGCCATTTAGGCCTCATCAGTGACCCTCAGATATTTTCAAATTCCACAGTGGAATCAATGATCCCAAAGGACAAGAAAATATAATCTACACTATGATGTAGGGCAGGGAGACGTTTTACCGCCACCACACATTCCCACACACCAGCTGTAGTGAAGTTAAATATGTTCTATAAAAGGGTTATCCTTTGGAAGCAAGGAATACACCACAGAACTGAAAAAATATGGAGTGTACATGTTTTCTGGGCCAGACTAGCTAGTTTCGGCCATTTAGGCCTCATCAGTGACCCTAAGATATTTTCAAATTCCACAGTGGAATCAATGATCCCAAAGGACAAGAAAATATAATCTACACTATGATGTAGGGCAGGGAGACGTTTTACCGCCACCACACATTCCCACACACCAGCTGTAGTGAAGTTAAATATGTTCTATAAAAGGGTTATCCTTTGGAAGCAAGGAATACACCACAGAACTGAAAAAATATGGAGTGTACATGTTTTCTGGGCCAGACTAGCTAGTTTCGGCCATTTAGGCCTCATCAGTGACCCTCAGATATTTTCAAATTCCACAGTGGAATCAATGATCCCAAAGTCTATGGAAACTCTTAGTTGCCATAGCAACCAAACTAATGAACCGATTTTCATTAAAAACACAAACTTTCAATCCCCCATCCAAGGATGCTACTGGTGAAATTAGGGCTGAATCGACCCAGTGGCTTCAGAGTAAATGTCGTTCGAAAGCGTTGATGTCACACGACAGACGACTCAGACGACATCAGACGACGACGAGGCTATCCTATAAGCTCCCCTGGAGCCTTCGGCTCTTGTGAGCTAAAATGCATTGCTTTACCCTTTTCCTATTGAAAAGCCTAAAGAACAAAATTTGACTTTGGCAGAAAATAGGTCAAGGTCAACCTTGGGTCATCATATTGACAAACATCGTAGTACTCAGTCACACGATCCTACATGCCAAGTTTCAAGACAATTGGCCCAGTGGTTCTGGTAAAGGGTATTTGAAAGGGTTTTTTAATATTTGGGCATGGCGGCCATCTTTGTAATGTGACCTAGACCATACTTGCAAACTTTTGTTCCCCCATTGCCAGGAGGTTGCATATGAAATTTAATTGGAATCGGCCCTGTGGTTTCAGAGGAGAAGACATTTGAAAATGGTGGACGGCTCAGGGGAGCTAAAATGGCGTCCTGCTTGAGGAAACGTCAATGTTTTAATGACATCACATCCACCAACGTTAGTGTCATCTTCAATTTGGCGCCGTTGGTCGTCGTGTTTCAACCAGTATGAAGGCACTTAACGACCTTAGTTAGTTTTCCATTTCAAACCACTTTATTTAATTTTATTTTACATTCAGATTTTAGTGCCAGGCAATCCCGAATTCTTGTAGACAGTTCATGTTTTGGGTATATATTAAAGAATTTATTGACTTTATGTTGCGAAGAATTAAGCACTCGTTCATATGGCGAAGATGCACTCGCCGAATATTGCACCATATAAAGTCAATAACCTATAAATATCAAATGGATACATTTTGGTCCATTTTTTCCCCCAAAAAACCACTAATACAATTGCAGACACAGATGCAAATGGGGATGGGGATCGACAAGCGTAACACTATATATAGAGGATCTTGCATGAGTGGTCAAGTATTATTGAATTTATTGAACGAGTTGAGAAAAAGGGATAAAATGCGAGGCTTTGCTGAGCATTGTATCCCTTTTTCTCAACGAGTTTAATAAACCCAATAATACATGAACACGAATGCAAGATTTGATTCACGATTGTTTCACAAACATGTCGATATTCCGCCATAAGTAAACAGGACGTCGTTAAGGACGTTGTATATGTAACGTAACGGGGCGTATTTAAATAATTTACATATTTAATCCACTGGAGGATTATCGAATTAATTACAAAACGGTATTACTTTCTCAAACGCGACGTCATATGATAAATGCTTCTGATGGTAGGTGCATACACAAACTTTCACAAAGTATACGGCCTATTTAGATAACAGATGTGACATAATGGACTAGACAATTCGCATCAGAATACCGCTTCTTGTTTGCTTTCCAGTCACTATGAAAAAGGGGCCTAAGAAAATAATTTGATTTTCACCCATTACCGCATGGTGACTTTGTGAATTTTGCTGATTGCACCTAAGGCAACTTTATTAAATCATTCTTGACATGGTGACAAGTAGGCATCTAAAAGTTGGCACGTTTATTTTTGACCGAATCTTAATCTTCACAAAACTTCAAGGAAAAAATTAAGGGGTTTAAGGGGTTTTGCACTTGGGATTTTAACTGTTTACAGCATGTTTTGCCAGCGTAAATTTGGAGGCAGACGTCATTTCAGCAACCCCCTGTTACTTTTGGATTTTAGGGTGGCTGCCCCCCTTCCATCCCAACATAGGTGTATCTTGAGTGGGGAGTCATGCAAAAAAAAATCAAACAAGAGGACCAAGCTGGCCCTGAATCGCTCATCTGAGGATGTCACAAAGCTGAAAGTCATACGGATAACATTTTATTCCGTGAAGCATATCTGTTGCACTTCCATAGACTGTCACCTTTGCAACAATCTGTCAAAGTTTGAAAGAAGCAAATCGTCCATGTTTTTTTCTATTATTAGCTCTGGAAATCATTTTGCCCATCAGAGCGGAACTGTTTTAGCTACTTTGGTAGTGGGTCACCTAATAAACATTTCTAGGAATTTGAATGAAATTTTCCCGAGGAAATAGGAAGAGTAGTCATTCAAAAATTTTACTTTTTATAGATCTTGCTGTAATCTTGAACGAGTTGAGCTTCTTTAGGTAGAGAGCCACCTAGGCACCATTACTTTGAAGTATGAATCAAATTGGCCCATAGACTTATGAGTTGGTGGTTCCCTTTGACAATACAGAGCAGACTTGAACTTGAATTTCACTATCTGGACCACTTGTGGACACTGAAGACTTGTCCTAGAGCACCAGACAGAGATGAACCAGCTCACTCTAACTAGCAATGCCTTAACTCTAAATAAAACCAGTTCGCCTCAGAGCAGGTCCATTTTGGCCCAAGTGCTATAATTTGAACATTCTTGGTAATGGGACACTGAATGAAGCGTCATTCCAAATATCTAAGACTTGGGCTTTCTTGTTTCAGACAAGAAGATAGTTTAAAGGTTTTCCCAATATAAGTCTATGTAAGACCGGGGGCGTGGGGGGGGGGCAAAACTGGCCCAAGGGCTTTAACTTGAATACGCCTATTAGTGCTCCCCTACATGAAGCTTCATGCCAAATATCAAAGGCCTGGGCCTTGTGGATTTAAGAGAAGAAGATTTTTAAAGTTGTCCCATTAAATTAAAAGTCCATGTAAATCCGGTGGGTCCAAGGGCGGGCCATTTTTAGCCCGAAGGCTATGATTTTAACAACCTTTGTAGAGGTAGCCAAGATGAAGCCTCATACCAAACATCAAAGACTGGGCCTTCTGTTTTCAGATGTGAAGATTTTCAAAGAGTTTCCCTATACATGTCTATGTTAAGTAGAAGTAAAACAAAGATCAAGAATCGATACAATTAACCTACTCCTACCACCAAAGACACCAAAGGGAAAGAAACACAAACATGAAGCGACCAGACCATAATTGAAACCTAAACAAAGGAAGGCCATAAGGACAGTTACTTTCCCACAAAATGGCCATCCAAACTAAAAAGACACAGGTGATGCACACAGTAAGTAACAAACAACAACATAAATAAACCTCCACAGAAGAACCGCCTTCGAACGGTCAGCGGAAAGAATTCCACTGGGGTGGGGGGGGGGGGGGGGCTTAAATCGATTTTACATGGCCATAATCCTCGCCCTTACCTCTCTCGCGGTATACACTAATTTTGTTTAGTCCGCATGAAGGCTTCCTAACTCATCAGTGTAACATCTCCGAGAACATACAAATAAAAAAAAACTACAGAGATGAAACAAGGTTGAGGACTCGACAGCATACAACAACAGAATTGCTGGAGCAAAAGAAAACCAACAGTTAGAATGCGAGGGGTCCGACCAAAGACGGAGCATCAGGCGCCAACCAACATAAAGAATACTAAAATAAAATAAAATTCCATTTATGTTTTTACGCTGGAACCGTCATATAATCTGAGGCCCGACCCACCAGTGTGCAATCAAAGAGGGAAGCAAAGTTGCCAACCGTGATTGGGTTAACCCCCATGCATGCAGCCTGTTTTATAACATTTATGTTGTACCAAATCTTTATATATCGACGAACGGTTTTACGAAATTTGGTACTTAAGTCATTACAGGCATGTATTTTTCTAAATTTATATACTAACTCACCATAGAATTCGGGTTCCGATAGGCCTTGTTGCAGAAGTGTTTTAAGTCCAACATTGAATTTTGAAACCAAATCAGAATAACGTCTATAAAACTTAGAAAAGGCTTTACGAAGTTTAAACCGGTGGCCCTGGTTCGGGGTCATTTTTGGCCAAAAGGCTATAATTTGAACAATCGTGGTTGAGGTCACCTAGATGAAGCTTCATACCAAATATCAAAGGTCTGGGCCTTTTGGATTCAGTATTTAATTTTTGTTTTGTTTGATTTGAGTTTTAACGTTCCCGTCAACACAGTATAGGTTATTCTGGAGACATTGCTTCCAATTTTGTGGGGCTTTTACCTGACATTGAGATAAAATGACATCTCACGCCCTGCAGCCCAATGAAACCGATATGGTTTATGAGCATGAACGGGCCAACTTGCATCGCTTTGTTATGTTTTTTTTTCTCGCTTATATTAGTTTGTTTTGGATAGCCAACCTGCCATTTTGTGGGAAAGTAACTATCCTTTTGGCATTCCGCTATCACTGTTTCCATTAGGGTCTAGTTGTTTCATGTTTGTATTTCTTTCCCGTTGGTGTCTCTGTTGGGAACTGTGGGTTAATTGTATCGATTCCTGAATATTGCCTTCACTTCTGCTTAGATCCTCTAAGCGGTTTATCAGTACTTATGTGCGGATTGGTTTCAGCGCTGCGGGGAAGCATCGTGCAGCCCATCTATTTCTACAAGCCCCGATTGGCGCTGGCCATTTGGATTCAGTAAAGATAATTTTAAAGGTTTCCCTTATGTAAGTGTATGCACAACATGTGGACCCCGGACGGGGCCATTTTTGGTCAAATGGCTATAATTTGAACATTCTTGGTAGAGGTTCATTAGATTAGGCTACATACCAAATATCAAAGACCTGGGCCTTCTGGTTTCAGACAAGAAGATTTTTAAAGGTTTCCCGATATAATATGTTCTATAAAAGGGTTATCCATTTGGAAGCAAAGAATACACTACAGAACAGAAAATCTGTTTGTGTAAAGCCGGTGGGCCCCCGGGGCGGGCAATCTTTGTCCCCAGGGCTATTATTTGAACAATCTTGGTAGAGGTCCAACAGATGAAGCTAAATACAAAACATCAAAGACCTTGACCTTCTAGTTTCAGACGAGGTTTTTAAATAGGGTTTCCCTATATAACTCTGTGTTATTCCAGCTGATCCCAGAACGGGGCCATTTTTGACCCACTTGTTATAATTATAACAATCTTGATAGAGGTCCACTAGATGAAGTTCCATACCAAATATCAAATACTTTGGCATTCTGGTTTCAGACGAGAAGATTTTTAAAGGGTTTGTCTATATAAGTCTATATAAAACCGGCGGGAACCAGGGAGGGGCATGTTAGGCTCCAGGGCCATAATTTGAACAATCTTGGTAGAAGTACATAAGGTACAACTTCATACCAAATTTCAAACACCTGGGAATTCTGGTTTCAGACAAGCAGATTTTTAAAGTTTTTCCTATATATTCATATGTAAAACCGTTGGCCCGAGGGCTATAATTTGAACTTTTTTAATTTATTATTTTCTTTCAAACATACATGTACATGACATTTCTAACATATCACATACATGTATCTTTACAACAATGAGATATTGCCATAAAACATCTTTTAAAAGCCAACAGTACATGAGCTACCATACGGATATGACGTCGTTGATAAGCATTGATAACGTCGTGTAATAAATATCGTATGGCCAAGCGTGTAATAACCCTTTGGCGGGATTAAGTAACGTCATGACGACGTCCATGTCAACAATGCATTTTTCGTAGAAAACTTGTCAAATTAAAAGGCGCTAAAATCCAATTTAAAGTAGTCCTATGATAAAGAGAATCTTTCACTCGTGATCATTTCAAATGAAATTTATCAAAAGAGCCTTCATATGATATTTATGAAACTCGCCGACGGCTCGTTTCATAAATTTCATATGAAATGACCTCTCTTGAAAGATCCTCTATATACATCTGTATTGCTAGTTGACTATCTGATATTAATCAGAGGCCGTCCGTATCAACATCAGTTCAACCAATATTAACACAGCCTTTTTTTTTGGAATACGGAAGAAAGCAAGATAAAAGAAATCATAGTTACCAATGAATATCATATTCTTCTATATTAAAGACTGTATTCATCATGTGTATATTTTTGTTATTTCTGCCACAGTAACATAGGCTGTGGGTGCCCACTGGAACGACCTTAATGAGGTGGTCCCAACAAGAGCCCACAAACCAAGTTTAACCCTTGACCTGCTGAAAATTTAAATGTTCCACACCCACCACTGATTACCAACCAATCAGATCTCTTGATGCAAATCATTGCAACAAATTCATAAACTGAATGACAAACAATGACGATCCAGATCACATGCCTTCTGAATTTGTATGGTTTGAAAGATCAGACATATCCGGGCTCAGCAGGACAATGGTTAAGAATAAATACGAGAGGGGAAAATATTATATATTATCATCAGAAACGTAACCACAAAAGTGCTGACGGAACGGCAAACAGTGTAAACCCCGATCGGAAGGACCTAGAAACCATACTTATTCTTAACAAATAACCCCACTCTTGTCAGTAAGGTGGAGATCATGCCTGGTCTCTCGGACCATGACATTGTCTACTCTGAGGTAAATATTAAGCCCCAAACAGTAGTACAAAGACCTCGTGTTATGCCGGTTTACAGGAAGGCTGACTGGAATGCTCTAACTGAACACATGCTCCTATTTCGTGAATCTTTCATGTTAGATCACGAGACCAAGTCCCTAAACAGATTATGGCTAGACTTTAAAACTGCTCTTCAAGATGGCATAGATAAACATGTACCAAAGAAAACAATCAGCAGCAAGGACTCTCTCCCCTGGATAACACAGGACATTAAACGCAACATCCGCAAAAGAGACAGCCTTTACCAAAAGTATAAGAAAACCAGAACTCGCAAAGACAGGGAGGAATTTGTTGCTAAGAGACACCAGGTAAGGCACAAACTCAGTCAGGCACATAACCAGTACCTAGAAACCATACTTGGAATCAGCAAGTCTGAGGATAACGCCGAACCAGGTAAACCCTCCTGCTCAACAAAGAAACTATATACCCTTCTGAACAGGTCAAAAAATGACACTAAGGGTATATCATCACTTAGTACTGGTGGAAACCTTTACAGTAACACAAAGGATAAGGCTGATATCCTTAACAACCAATTTCAGTCGGTCTTCACCCCGAAAACCCCACTGGCTCTCAGTAAACTGGCTCAGATGAAGGTTCAGGACCAAGTTGACGCTGGTAAAATCGATCCCTGTAAAATTGACCTAAAATCTGTCCCAGCAGGCTGCTTGAATAACCAGCCTGTCATGCCTGAAATTCTTCTGTCTGAGGCTGGAATACTGAAGCTACTTCACGACTTGAACCCTAACAAAGCAGCCGGTCCAGAGGAACTAAAGCCCCTAGTGCTCAAAGAGCTTCGTGAGGTAATTGCACCCATGGTGGGGATCATATTCCAGAGATCCATGGAGACTGGGAGGGTTCCAAAAGACTGGAATGATGCAAATGTATGTCCCTTATTCAAAAAAGGTGACAAGACCATTGCCTCAAATTACAGGCCTATTTCCCTGACTTGCATACTATGCAAAGTCCTGGAACATATAGTTGCATCAAACCTTGTTACCCACCTAGACTCCCATAATCTGCTTTACGATCTTCAGCATGGCTTCAGATCAAAGAGATCATGCGAGACGCAGCTGGTATCACTAGTGGAGGATATGTCTCGAAATGCCATAAAGGGTCAGCAGACGGACCTTGTCTTGCTAGACTTTAGTAAGGCATTTGATAAGGTCAGTCATGAAAAGTTGCTACTTAAGCTCCACCAGTATGGCATTAGAGGAAATGTCCTCCACTGGATCAAAGCCTTTCTTTCAAACCGCTTCCAGACAGTAGTCTTAGAAAATGAAAAGTCCTCCCAAGTAGCAGTTACATCCGGAGTGCCGCAGGGCTCGGTATTGGGGCCTATACTATTTCTAGTGTATATAAATGACCTTCCTGACAGCATACGCTCAAAGGTAAGATTGTTTGCAGATGATACTGCAGTCTACCTTGCAGTATCCAACCTAAAAGATACCACGGTGCTCCAAGAAGACCTAGACAGGTTAGGGACATGGTCCCGAAAATGGGATATGGAATTCAACCCCAGTAAGTGCACAGTTATACATGTGACACGTAGCAATGATCCAGTCCCATCCCAATATACCCTTTATGGCCATGTCCTAGAATCTGTTACTAGCTCCAAGTACCTAGGCGTAACGATCAATGACCATCTTACCTTGAATGACCACATCCAAAATACTGTTACTTCTGCTAACAAGACCCTAGGTTTCATCAGACGAAACATCCGCACCAAAGACCCTAGCATCAGAGAAGTTGCTTACAAAACACTAGTGCACCCTGTCATAGAATACTCTTCTCCCGTCTGGTCCCCCCACCATACAACACAAATCAATAAGGTGGAAATGGTTCAGAGGCGTGCTGCTCGCTGGACCCTTAGCCGCTATTCAACTTATGACAGTGTCAGCCGCATGCTTGGGCAGCTTGGATGGAGATCCCTTGAGGACAGGCGCACAGATGCACGGTTATGCCTATTTTACAAGATAGTGCACGGTCTTGTTGCAGTGCCAATGCCACCATATGTTGTGCATCCAAGAGTAACTACACGACGTTCAAGTTCACACCCTCTAGCATTTATCCAAATTCACACAGCTGTTGACTACTACAAGTTCTCATTTTTCCCCCTCGCCATTGTCCAGTGGAACAGGCTGCCCCCAGCTGTAGCATTACTGCCAGATCTTGAATCTTTCAGACTGGCAGTCAGCAGTCTGTCCTACTCCATGCCATAGACCGGAAGCATTGTTTTTAACTTTTTATCTTTGCACTTTGTCTTCATCAGACTTTTAACATTTTAACCTATCATCTTTATCTCACCTTCACCTGTTTTTATCATTCTGTTCTATTTTTAACCACTGACCCCCGGTCTGAAGCACACCAGACACCTGCACATAATCCCCGCGAGGGGGTGATGCAGTATCAGTAGATAGATAGATAGATAGTCCGACCCGGGTCCAGACTGCTTGGTAAGGCCTGTCTGTCCCAACACCCAGGATCATTAAAGTGTTTCGATCCGGTCTTAATCATGGACATGCCGTTCAAACCAACGGCGTTGATAGTAACTTTGATGAATTGATAGGGATATAAGCTAAACCCCGGCTGAGAAAGTATGAAAAGCTGCTCCAATTCCCTAAGCAAAGGCAACACTATTAGATATTGTCCTTACCGGAACAGTTAACAGCCTGACCAGTATCGAGCTTGTCAAGCTAACAATCTTTGCAAAACTGGCCCCAGAGGTATGCAAAAACTTGATCTTTGTTTAATTGCTAAAATCTCAAGTATCAAAGAAAGATAAGACTGCATGTACACGATAGCATGTCAAATTGACATTTGGGCCCCGTCAAGCGATTTTGGTACTTATCGCCTATGCGAACAGCGAAGGTTCAGGCGAGCCTGCGCATCCGCGCAGTCTCGCCAGAACCTTCGCTGCTCGCTCACACAAGCAGTGAATCAAGAGGAAGCTTCAGACAGAAAGCCATATCCCTGGCCCCTCCGAATGGCTGGGCATGCGCAGTTAAAATTTGTCATGACGGAATGCTCGAAGACACAAATTCGCTTGGCGGAGCTCATTTCTAAATATCAGTAAAGTATCATACACGAAATGTTGGTTTTTATATATATAGCTAGAAGGCGAGGAGATACATAACACCCACAAAAATATACACGAAGACAAAATATCAAAAGGCCAAATTT
The DNA here is from genome assembly GCA_963580285.1 of Lucinisca nassula. Classification (NCBI taxonomy): domain Eukaryota; kingdom Metazoa; phylum Mollusca; class Bivalvia; order Lucinida; family Lucinidae; genus Lucinisca; species Lucinisca nassula. The sequence goes on from OY757019.1 coordinate 33,974,764, forward strand.
TAAAACATGGACAACGTATTTCACATAGCCCTACTGAAGCCGCAAGAGAGGGAGAGAGACGAATAGGGAATTTTATGACTATTAGTGAAATCAGAGTGCAGCCGAACCCCAACAACCTATGCAGTTTCAGAGCCATCAAAATTTGTTCGAGATTCGGGTACAATTCCATCACCATGCCCGTACGACATAGTGCATTCCTTTTTACATTTCCAAAATGGCTACTTTTCGAATGAAGAAAACAAATGTTAAATTCCTCCCAATCCCACCGCAAACACAGGCTGCTGACTCCCATTAGAGATTCTACAACCCATATCCAACAGCGGAAACGAGAAAAACAATGCACATCCCCATGAACCCGTTTCTTTTGTCAATATAAAACTGGTCTCAGAGGGGGGGGGGGGGGGGGGGTAGTGTTTCTTCCAAAGACATTTTCACTAAAGCCCAAACATAATACCCCGTCATGAAACATATCTAGAATCTCTGAATCTCTCAAGAATATTTGACCTTATTCTTATGAAATAAGGATGTGCGGTGCGTACTCATCAGTATCATCTCGTTTTGGCGACCCTGATAGGTAGACACAACACATCAATGGAAGGAGGGCGGTCTCTACTCAAGCTTTTAAGGCTTCACCGCACTATTTTACATATTTTAAGGAAAGGGTTCGAAGACGGAGCCTTACTGGCCAGTTATACTAATATTCAAAGATTCGATACTATACAATGCTGACCAAAATGCACAAACCACCAAAAAATAAAAGGAGGGAGAATATTTGGAGTATTTTTGGCGTACGAGGACTGTTCAAATATGAATGGAAGTAGAACGTTTTCTCATGCACTAATGCGAAAGTCACCTGGAAATAATATCACAGCGTAGAAAAACATTTACCTATACATTGATACCAAACCTGTTAAAATCCGTCCACTTTAGCCATGTATATCGTTCGATAAACACTGTCTACTCTTGTATACTAATACAAAACATGGTTCGAAGAAGGTCAGAGTACGCCGTTGAAATACGGTCCTGTATAAAGAATCGTTGTATTTTTGATATATGGTGCAAAGACATTTTTGATGAATTATGTTCGGGTTTATGAGCATAATGAAATGTCTTTTCCGACAGTTTTTCGTTGGTGTAAGAAATTCAGCTGTGTGCTAGGCTCAACAGAAGATGCACCACATGATCGTCGGCCGAAAAGAGCAACATCTGTCAAGATGGTTGCTAGAGTGAAAGAAATAGCTGCTACCGATGCACGATACACCACTAGGCAAATAGCTAGTATTGTTGGCACCTCATTAGGAGCAGCTCATACAATTCTGAAACGGGATTTGTAAATGAGAACGATCTGTGCTAGATGGATTCCCCATATGTTGACAGATGAGCAGAAAGAGACACGCGTTCAGTGCACCAAGAAGTTGCTTAAAATGTTTCCAAATTACAATGCACGGTCTTTTGCGAATGTCGTCACAGGTGACGAGACATGGGATCACTTATTTGAGCCAAAACGAAAGATTCAGAACAAAATATGGGCAACAAAGTATTGCAAAAGACCATGCATTGCAAAGCGGACCATGAGCGTCAAGAAGGTTATGTATGCCATATTCTTTTCAAATCAGGGCCCTGCCATTCAGGTTGCTGTGCCTAAAGGAAAATCTGTAAATGCGAAGTTTTACAAGAATAAAGTTCTTCGAAAATTGAAGAAATATTTCAAAGAACGAAGACCCGTAACTGGTTTGGCCAATGTCAGATTGCTACATGACAATGCATCATCGCACAAGGCGTTCCTTGTGCAAGACTATCTGAAGCAGGAAAAGGTTGTTGAACTCCCTCACCCCCCGTATTCCCCTGACCTTGCCCCGTGTGACTTTTTTTTTTGTTCCCGCGGCTGAAAAAAAAACCTTTCTGGTCGAAAATTTGTACAGCGCAAACACCTCGATTCTGCAATATTCCAGTGCATTCATAGTATACCTCGAAAAGACTACCAAAATTAATTCAATGATTGGATCAGAAGACTGAAAGTCTGTATATCTGTTATAGGGGAATACTTTGAGGGGACAAAATAATTTTTTCATCGAAATCTATTACGGAATCATTTTTATGTGCTTAGTTGCATTCATATTTGAACAGTCCTCGTAGCCGTTGTGTTTTGGGTTTTGTCCTACATTTTTCGTTATTCTATTGCTCAATAAAACCACGTGTTCGAGGAGGCGACGATTTCATTGGTCAATAATTTGCACATTAAATAATGCAATCAACAACTACGACAGTTTACCAGAGTGTTCATTAGCTTCATTTTAACCTAGGAAATGTTTCATTTTTTATGTGTAATAGAGACAGACCAGTATCGTATTAATTGTTTAGTAGTTTAATACCTCTTTTTGAATGAACAAAGGGAGACAATTACGGATTAATTATCGTGAAAAGATAATCAAAATTTCTACTTTCGGTAGCTGAACGCATTGCACACACCTAGTGACATTGACTTATTTAAAGCTTTTGTTGTTTCCCTTGATATTATATGCGTTAGAAGTCTGAGTAGGGTCTAAACTTTATCCATTCCTGACTAAATGCTTTGAACATATTGATGTATTGTTGGTTTGTAAGGAGTTTAACGGCCCAGTCAACACTATTTAGGTCATTTTGAGCCGGTCAGTTTACCTCTTCACACATTTCCCGGACAGGCTTATACGTAAGCGGTTAACCAATACAGTGCACATTCTTTCGCCAGAAACTGGCAACTTATTGATGTATTGTAAAGAAATATATTCCATTTTTGTGGGATGGGGGGTGGGGTTGATTACAGTCACATTTTAGGTGTCACAAATTTAATTAAAACATTTGCGGCGATCTAAATTTTCGCACAGCGTTATTGTAAATTGTCATTTTAATTTGTTTCATTAATATACAATATGGGGTCGTGTATCTTGCAACACTGGGGCGTCCAAATGATATTGTTGACAGTTAAGTAAGACCTGCTGTCCTTAACGAGGTAGGGGTAGATGGGGAGTGTAGCTATTTCTTCCATTAACTTTCGTCTTTCTCCTCTTTCCCTTACTTTCGTCTCATCTATTATTCGTCCTTTGTCTGTATTTTCCATTTCTGTGGGACACGACACAAAATGACCCACAATGATTGAAGTGTCGTTAAACTCAAAACAAACACTCGTTGCCAAATCAATATCGTAGCTCATATTTCAAAACAACTTTCCAATAAAATCTATTAAGATATTTCTTGTTATACATTATTTCGTAAGTAACTTTGTGTGAAACAGTGCTTTAAACACATTCCAAGCTTCATCAAACTTCGTAACATCACGTGAACAAGTCCGTGAAATGAAGACCCCCCTAAACCCCACTTTATATAGAGAAAACTGGGGTTTACGGGGGTAAACATTATTTTCCTTATTTCTGTTCCAAGACATAGGTTGTGGGTACTCGTTAGAACCGCCTCAATGAGGCGGTTCTAACGAGCACCCACAACCTATGTTTATAGTATCAATAAGAAAAATATCCTGGATTTTCCTTTGAAAAGTAGCCATTTTGGAGATGTGAAAAATGCACTATGTCGCACGGGTGTGTTATCGTAATGTATTTCCATTTTTGACTGCATTCCTTTCAATATAGTAGTATGATTTCATAACAATTTTAAAGAAACTTAAAGCTGGGCTTGATTCGTCAACATTTTCAACATAAATAAAATGTTTTGCCTTTAGCATTATTAACTTGAAAACCCTATCCATTTCAAGAGAATCAAATCGAACAGTTTTATCATTCCAATCCCCCAGTATTCTTATGCCCTTAGCGTGTGATTCGAGGTTTAAAAATCCCAGATCTTAAATGGACTGAGTCATCACGTTAACACGGCTATATAATTTTGACCCCCTTGAAACCAACTTTTATATGGTAAAACTGGGGTTTACAGGGGTAAACCTTCAATTTTCTTATTTCTACTCTAAAATATAGATTGTGGGTATTCGTTAGAACAGCCTCGATGAGGCGGTTCTAACGAGTACCCTTAGTCTATATTTTGAGCAGAAATACGAATACTATCACAATTTTTTACCTAAAATTTTGCGGCTGTTTCGGCGGTAAAGTTTACAATGTATTTGTATAGCGTGTTTTCGTAATGAATACCAGATTTTAAATGGACTGAGTAATACATCAATTTCTTACATGCTTTTCAATGAAATATAGAGATTTCTCAGTGAACAGAAAACGATTTTGTCACTGTTTCAAACAGTGACTGATATCAATTTTATTTTTCACTGTTTAGGACTACTTTTTTCGCCAAAACTAATTCCGTGGTCGGTTTTCCATCATCAGAAGATTGAAAATTAATGAACTGTATAAGATTTGACGCTAAGTCCGTTTACACGTCACGTGGACGTAAATGACGTCATTTCGACGCTGACGTCAATATATATTTGTTGCGCGACGTTACATCTGTCCACACCTTTGGAAAACTAATATTTCAATTATTGCAGTAACCATTCATAAAATTGCCATCCCAGGCTATGTCTCAGGTGCAAACTATTGTTTACACCCAATATTTTACCTAGTGAATACGTTGAACACCACTAAATTGACCAGGAACAAAGTTAAGCTTCTCTGAGGGTGAGTGACGCGAGTAGTAAAGCTAAATATTGCCGTTTTGAAGCATTAAAGAAACAGAAAATTTGATTTTTTTCAGTGTAAGGTCAAATTTTATTTCACTCCTGAACACCAAAACTGGTATTTTCACTCTCGTGTCTACACCACTCGTGAAAATAGTGGTTTTGGTGTTCATTCGGTGAAATAAAATTCGATCTTACACTGAAAAAATCAAATATCCTCTATGCATTTTGCTAGTGCTGATGAATCATTTTGCATCTAATTTCAGTACACAAATACATTGCCAATTTTTGGCCAATATTTGAAATTTTAAGATGAAAAATTGTGATATTTTTCTTATTTCTGCTCAAAATATATATCAAGTACCCACAATCTGTTTTTAGCAGAAATAAGAAGAATAATGTATACCACATTTAAACCCCAGTTTTCTATATAAAAGTAGAGTTCGACTATAGGCGTGTTTTCATGATGGAGTTCAATCTTAACATACAGTCCATCACGTGAACAAGTCCGTGAAATGAACACCCCCCTAAACCCCGCTTTATATAGAGAAAACTGGGGTTTAAGGGGGTAAACATTATTTTTCATATTATTACTCCCAGACATAGGTTGTGGGTACTCGTTAGAACCGCCTCAATGAGGCGGTTCTAACGAGCACCCACAACCTATGTTTGTAGTATTTATAAGAAAAATATCGCATATTTTAATCAGAAAAGTAGCCATTTTGGAGATGTGAAAAAATGCACTATGCCATACGGGCGTGTTATCGTAATGCCATGCAAACAGTTGCAAGTGGAATGACACAAAAGCTTACTGAAACAAAACTGTATAGATGCCATCTTGGAAGTGCTTTGTATTGTACTAAATGAAAACAAAATGACTAAAATCATTATAATGTGACAAAGTAATTAATACTCTAGAGTAGGGTAATCAAAACAGTGGTTGTGTCATTATGAAAACTTACCTATACAAATACATTGGTAATTGTACCACCTAAAAAAAACGAAAATTTAGAGGAAAAATTATGATATTTTTCTTATTTCTGCTCAAAATAAAGATTTGGGTACACGTTAAAGTTGAGGCGGTTCTAACGGACCCGCAATCTGAATTTTAGAGCAAAAACAAGAAAATTAGGTTACCCCTGAAAACCCCAGTTGCACTATATAAAAGTGGGGTTCCAGGGGGTCAGATTTAGATAGGCGTGTTTTCGTGATACCAGCGTGTTTTCGTGATACCATGTAATCTTTATTTCAACGCTGCCACCGAGTCAAACGTCATGCATTCTGAATATTGTTTACATCTTCTAAAACGTCGTTGACGTGATGTCAAAGAAACGCGTTTATGTGAATTAAACTTTCCCACATCTAAATGTTACGATTGCATTGCGAAAGGAACAGGGAAATATTTCCTTTCAGGGAAATAAATCTTTCTATGCCAGAGGTGGTTATCATTTTTAATTCATTGAGAAATTTTGGCATTTCTTCGTATTGTATGTATAAAGTGTCTGGTCGTACCTCCAATAAAGATCCTGGCCGGTGCGTAGGTTGATCCCACTTCACCACCACATTCAGCATTTGGACTGTACACCGTCAGCACTTCACCACCCAGCGAACTGCCCTTGTTCTGTGAGACTGTTCTAATAACTATATAAAAGGTTAAAAAGGATAATAACTATGTGTATCCTAGTGTACTCTTCCATTGCTATATGTTGGACAAGTCCATTTGTTATATAAGGAGTGTCAGGCCTATTTTTTCGTTTTTATTATCTTTCTGATAGACAATTCTGTTAGCAATTAGTGCAGGCCCTGATCAGACGCCATGTTCTGCGCTTGTACTGTTTGCCAACGTACCCCTTTTGGTGTTTCCCGCATGCAATGGGTTAACCCGTTTAATACAAGAAACCCCTATAGGGGTACCTTGGCAAACAGTCTGATCACTGTTTACTAAACATTCAGTCAATTTTCCAAATCAATTTTGAATAAAACACAACTTGACACCCCTAAATTTTGAAATGGACTCCTGCTTTATATGGGGAGGAAGATTCCATGTGATACAGGAAGGGTTATTGTTGCACACATGACAAGCAAATCCGTGATTTTACCCTGAGATAAAAATTTATGTTCTGACCCTGGTGTTCCGACCCAAAAGCGGATATAATCGCGTGTTTGATAAAAGCACTGGTTGATTACAACCTCGTATACGTTGTCGTTAAGTTAAGGTTGACGTCACAGCACGTTACGTGACGTCACTAAACATTCCTGCAGTGTCAACACAATATGGCGGACGTTGGTAACCGAATTGACTGCAGCATTAAAACTCCGCGCTAAGAAATGGAAGGTATGCAAGAAAAAAAATGCCTCGTGATGTCGGAGAGTGTCCCTTGGGACACATTTTTCCATCCACCTCTCACACCCATATAAGATTCTTATCATTGTGATTTCCTCTGCAATTAATCACTTGGCAGAAAAGTGTGATGCCATTTAATGACATCACTGATAGATTATTTGACATTACATTGTGTTACATAACTTTGTCAAATAAAAGGCCTAAAAGTAGGACTTAAAGGAGAATGGGAACACCTGGCAGATTTTTCCGCCATTTTTCAAAGGACGATAACATTTGGGACTTCCTGTTCGCTTTTCTATAAGCACTGTCTCACTGGAGAAAGGGGTCTACTCTTAAAGGAAAGAATTCGCTCCTTAGGAGCAAGTTCTTTTCTTTAAGATTTGATCACTATTGACATGGGAGACAATACTACTTTTGAAGGAGTTGCTAGCCCGGAAGGTGTTCCCATCCCCCTTAAGTGCATTTTTCACAGGTAATAGTGCCAAGTGGATACATTTTCTTCTAGAATTAGCCAGAGGTTGGGAACATTTGCATCAAACAACAAAAAAGTATTTGTAAATTATGTTGTGTTCACTCAGGGCCTGCTTCGACTGCTTGAATCGACCAGACCAGGGTATAGCAACACATAAGGTAAGTATTTTGTGATAACTGAATGACAGTTTTTGTCAATTCTCTATAAAAACCTATCTTGTGGGTATTCATTAGAGCCCCCCTGGCCGATATTGAGACGAAATGGCATCTCAAGCGCTGAATCCCAATGAAACCAATGGGTTTTATACTCATGATTGATCCGACACCCACTACTTTAACTGGACAGGCTTAGACCTCCTAAGCTAATAACAAGTACTCATGTGAGGTCGGGTTCAGCTCTGCATGGAAGAATCATACAGCCCAATCTATTTCTCCAAGTCCAAATGGGCAGCCCTCTCAACCTCACGTGATATCACGTCCTCTCTTGGCCTTATTGTCCTCCCTGACAGGGCACTCTCTATATTGTGCCATGCTTAAAGCATCAATACAAATCATGGTCCCTCTTGAGACTTAAAATTCATTAACCGTTATCTTAGCCGGACCTATTTCTGTCTATCAGCCAATCAAATTACTTGATGTAAGTAATTGCTACAAACTTATAAACTGAATGCCAGACAGTGTAGATCCTGATCTGATCTGGATCTACATTTTGCAAAAATAGGGGTTGTCGTGAACAGCAAGATAAGGCTAAAATTCCTAAAGGAGCAGTCTAATCTGGGTCCACTTTGCAGTAATGAATTTAATAATTATGTGAGCAGACGATGCAGCAGATGACTACTGTTGTGATTGGCTGGTTAAGGCCACCTACCTTTACGAAAACATGCCTATACAAATACTTGTAAAATACAACAAGAGAGCCATAATGGCCCTGGATCGCTCACCTCATCCTTATTGTATAGATAAATTGGTAGATCATATAAGGTGGAGTGGATGGTTCTGACAAGAAGAGTTTTGAAGATTTTCCCTAAGTAAGTCTATGTTAAACCAGTGTGCTCCGGGGCGGGGGCATTTTTGGTCCCAGGGCTATAATTTGAACAATCTTGATAGACGTCTACTAGACGCAGCTTCATACCAAATTTCAAACGCCTGAGCCTTCTGGTTACAGATTAGAAGTTTTTTCAAAGATTTTCCCTATATAAGTCAATGTAAAACCATAGGCCCCCGGGGCAGGAGCATTTTTGGCCCAATGGCTATAATTTGAACAATCTTGATAGAGGTCCCCAAGACGAAGCTCCATACCAAATACTAAACACATGGGTCTTCTGGTTTCAGACAAAAAGATTTTTAAAGGTTTTCCCTATATAAGTCTATGTAAAACCAACGGGCCTGTGGCCGGGGCATTTTGGCTCCAGGGCTATATTTGAACAGTCTTGATAGAGATTCAAAAGACGAAGTTTCATACCAAATATCAAAGACCTGAGCCTTCTGGTTCAGACAAGAAGATTTTTAAAGGTTTTCCCTATATACGTCTATGTAAAACAAAACGGCCTGTGGCGGGTGCTTTGGCCCCAGGGCTCTAATTTGAACAGAGGTCCAATAGATGAAGCTTTAAACCAGATATCAAAGACCTGGGCCTTGCGGTTTCAGAGAAAAAGATTTTTTAAAGATGTTTTCCTATATAAGTCAATGTAAAACCAAAGGGCCTATGGCGGGGCATTTTTGGCCCAAGGGCAATAATTTCAATAATCTTGATAAAGGTCCACGAGATGGAGATACAAAACCAAATTTCGGGATCTGGCTGTTGGTTTTCTTTTGCTCCAGCCTTTCGGTGGTTTCTTGCTGTCGAGTCCTCGCCGTTATTTCGTCTCTGTGGTTGTTTGATTTTTAGGTTCACGGAGATGTTGCACTGGTGAGTTGGGAAGGCTTTCATGCGGACTGAGCGAGTTGTTTGTCTTAATCGGAAGTGGGGGCGAGGATTGTGGCCATGTGGGATCGATTTAAGCCCCCGGTGGAGTTCGTTTCCGCTGACCGTTCCAAGGCGGTTCTTCTGTCGCGGTTTATTTCTGTTTTGGTTTGACTTTGGGTGTTTGTGCCGCTTGTGTTATTTGATTTTGGCTGGCGTGTTGGCCTTTGTTTGGGAGGGTAGCTGTCCTTTTGGCTTTCCGCTATTGATGTTTCCATTAGGGTCTGTTGTTTTATGGTTGTGTTTATTTCCCTTTGGTGTCTCTGATGGGAGCTGTGGGTTAATTATATCGATTCCTGATCATTGCCTCCACATCTACTTTCAAAGACGTAGGCATTGGGGTTTCAGAGGAGAAGATCTTTAAAGATCTTTTTCTATATTATATAAGTCAGTGGAGCGCTGTGGTGCAGTGGTAAAGCATCGGATTTGAGATCGGGAGGTAGCCGGTTTGATCCTCGCAAGCGCCACGTGTTGTTTCCTTGAGCAAGAAACTTTATCCACATTGCTTAGTTTTGGTTACTACCCAGGAAAAGAGTGCCACATGGAGGAATAGTACTAGTACTAAATGTGTTACCCTCTATAACTAAGGTCGATTATTATTATTATTATTATTATTATTATTATTATTATTATTATTATTATTATTATTATTAATGTAAAGCCAAAAGGGCCAAGCGCGGGGTTTTTTTTTGGCCCCACAGCAATAATTTGAACAATCTTGATAGAACTCCACTAGATGAAGCTTCAAACCAAATTCTAACATGACGTTAACGTTTTTCCCATTTAACCCAGTGGAAACGTCATCGTTTGCAAATATGCGATAATTCACGTCGTCAACGTGGTGCGTGCAATTTGGCGTTATCGTGACGTTGCATGTAAACATTTCCTTCTGTCGACATCCGCTGCAAAATAGTCCCCAAGATAACGCTTTGTTACTACTGTATTTCAGTTTAGCATCATGTTAGAATCGAAATAATTTCCACGCACCCGGTGTGTTATCGTGATTAACACACGGTGTTTTCGGGCAGATGCGAATATTAATTCACTCCGGCTTCGCCGTCGTGAATTAATATTTCGCAATCTGCCCTCCAACACCGTGTGTTAATCACGATAACACACGGTACGTGGAGATTATTTCTTAAGTCAATGTAAAACCAAAGGCCCCCAGTGCGGGGGCATTTCATTACGAAAACACGCCTATACAAATACAGTGTAAACGTTACCACCGAAAAATCAATAATTTTTAGAAGAAAAATTGAGATATTTTTCTTATTTCTGCTCAAAACATAGATTGTGGGTACTCGTTAGAACCGCCTCATCAGGTACTCATTAGAAACGCTTCAATTAGGCGGTTCTATTGAGTACCCACAATCTATGTTTTGAGCAGAAATAAGAAAAATATAATTTACCCCTACAAACCCCAGTTTTACTATATAAAAGTTGGGTTCAAGGGGGTCAAAATTATATAGGCGTATTTTCGTGATGTTTGCCCAACAGCTATAATTTGAACAATCTTGGTAGAGGTTCACTAGATGAAACTACACACCAAATATCAAAGACCTGGGCCTTGCGGTTTCAGAGGAGATCATTTTTAAAATTTTACCAGTATAAGTCAATGTAAAACCAAAGGACCCCAGGGCGGGGGCATTTTTGGCCCAAGAGCAATAATTTGAACAATCTTCGTAGAGGTCCACTAGAAGAAGCTTCATACCAAATATCAAACACCAGAGCCTTCTGGTTTCAGACAAGAAGGTTTGTAAATGTTTTCCTTGTATAAGTCAATGTATAACCAAAGGGTTCTGGGGCGGGGGCATTTTGGCCCCAGGGCTCTTATTTGAACAAACTTGGTAGAGGTCCACGAGATGAAGCTTCTAACCAAATATTAAAGACCAGGGCCTTGCGGTTTCAGAGAAGAAGTTTTTTAAAGATGTTTTTCCTATATAAGTCAATGTAAAACCAAAGAGCCCTGGGGTGGGGGCATTTTTGGAGCAATGGCTACTATTTCAACAAAACTTGTAGAGGTCCACTAAATGAAGTTGCACACCAAATATCAAAGACCTGGGCCTTGCGGTTTCAGAGTAGAAGATTTTTTAAGATTTTTCCTAAATAAGTCAATGTAAAACCAAAGGGCCCCGGGGCGGGGGCATTTTTGGCCCCAGGGCTATAATTTGAACAATCTTGATAAAGGTCCACTAGATGGAGCTACACACCATATATCAAAGACATGGGTCTTGCAATTTCAGAGGAGAAGATTGTTTTTAAGATTTTTCCTATATAAGTCAATGTAAAACCAATGTGCCCAGAGCGGGGACATTTTTGGCCCCAGAACTATAATTTGAGCAATAACGGTAGAGGTCCACTAGATTAATCTACACACCAAATACCAAAAACCTGGGCCTTTGGGTTTCAGAGGAGAAGATGTTTTTCCTATATAAGTCAATGCAAAACCAAATGTATAAGTCAATGTAAAACCAGAGTGGTGCATTTTTGGTCCCAAGGCAAAAATTTGAACATTCTTGATAGAGATCCACAAGATGATTCTTCATACCACCTACAGTGTAACCAAAATTAAACAGCCATCCTGGGAAAACTCCAAAACTGGCTGTTTAAGGGATGTGGCTGTTCGACAGAGGGAAATGTCTGAGATAATGACATGTATGGCTTGTTATCGACAGACGAAAAATTGCGATAAATGGGGACAGCTCAACATGGATGTACTAAAAGAAAAATTAATGATGGAGAGGTGTTATCTGACACCTCTCCATCATTTATGTGTCTATGAGTAGTTTAATACAGGGAATTTAGATTTGGTAAAGTGGCTGCTGGCTGGAGGAGAGATGTGGCTGCTGAGCAGAGGTTAAATATATAGTAAAAATCTATGGGAGGAATTATTGTGGCTGCTGGAGAGAGGTGACTGCAAAACAGAGGTGACCATTAGTGCAGGTTTTATTTTATCAAACACCTGAGCCTTCTGGTTTCAGACAAGAAGATTTTTAAAGGTTTTACCCTATAAGTCAATGTAAAATCAAAGGGCCCCAGGGCGGAAGCATTTTAGGTCCCAGATCTATAATTTGAATAATCTTGATAGAGGTCCATAAGACGAAGCTTCATACCAAATATCAAACACCAGAGCCTTCTGGTTTCAGACAAGAAGGTTTGTAAATGTTTTCCTTGTATAAGTCAATGTATAACCAAAGGGTTCTGGGGCGGGGGCATTTTGGCCCCAGGGCTCTTATTTGAACAAACTTGGTAGAGGTCCACGAGATGAAGCTTCTAACCAAATATTAAAGACCAGGGCCTTGCGGTTTCAGAGAAGAAGTTTTTTAAAGATGTTTTTCCTATATAAGTCAATGTAAAACCAAAGAGCCCTGGGGTGGGGGCATTTTTGGAGCAATGGCTACTATTTCAACAAAACTTGTAGAGGTCCACTAAATGAAGTTGCACACCAAATATCAAAGACCTGGGCCTTGCGGTTTCAGAGTAGAAGATTTTTTAAGATTTTTCCTAAATAAGTCAATGTAAAACCAAAGGGCCCCGGGGCGGGGGCATTTTTGGCCCCAGGGCTATAATTTGAACAATCTTGATAAAGGTCCACTAGATGGAGCTACACACCATATATCAAAGACATGGGTCTTGCAATTTCAGAGGAGAAGATTGTTTTTAAGATTTTTCCTATATAAGTCAATGTAAAACCAATGTGCCCAGAGCGGGGACATTTTTGGCCCCAGAACTATAATTTGAGCAATAACGGTAGAGGTCCACTAGATTAATCTACACACCAAATACCAAAAACCTGGGCCTTTGGGTTTCAGAGGAGAAGATGTTTTTCCTATATAAGTCAATGCAAAACCAAATGTATAAGTCAATGTAAAACCAGAGTGGTGCATTTTTGGTCCCAAGGCAAAAATTTGAACATTCTTGATAGAGATCCACAAGATGATTCTTCATACCACCTACAGTGTAACCAAAATTAAACAGCCATCCTGGGAAAACTCCAAAACTGGCTGTTTAAGGGATGTGGCTGTTCGACAGAGGGAAATGTCTGAGATAATGACATGTATGGCTTGTTATCGACAGACGAAAAATTGCGATAAATGGGGACAGCTCAACATGGATGTACTAAAAGAAAAATTAATGATGGAGAGGTGTTATCTGACACCTCTCCATCATTTATGTGTCTATGAGTAGTTTAATACAGGGAATTTAGATTTGGTAAAGTGGCTGCTGGCTGGAGGAGAGATGTGGCTGCTGAGCAGAGGTTAAATATATAGTAAAAATCTATGGGAGGAATTATTGTGGCTGCTGGAGAGAGGTGACTGCAAAACAGAGGTGACCATTAGTGCAGGTTTTATTTTATCAAACACCTGAGCCTTCTGGTTTCAGACAAGAAGATTTTTAAAGGTTTTACCCTATAAGTCAATGTAAAATCAAAGGGCCCCAGGGCGGAAGCATTTTAGGTCCCAGATCTATAATTTGAATAATCTTGATAGAGGTCCATAAGACGAAGCTTCATACCAAATATCAAACACCAGAGCCTTCTGGTTTCAGACAAGAAGATTTCTAAAGGTCTTCCCTATGTAAATCTATGTAAAACTAAAGGAGCAGGGTAATTTTTCGCCCAAGGGCTATATTTTGAACAATCTTGGTAAAGGTCCACTAGATGAAGCAACACACCAAATATTGAAGACCTGGGCCTTGTGATTTCAGAGGAGAAGTGTTTTTAAGGTCTTCCCTGTGTAAGTCTATGATATTCAAAGGGCCCCGGAGCGGGGGCAGTTTTGGCCCTCGGGCTATAATTTGAACAATCTTGGTATAGGTCCACTAGATGAAGCTACATCCCCAAATATTGAACACCTGGACCTTGCGATTTCAGAGGAGAAGGCTGTTTAAGTTTTCATTAAAAACATCTATTTTTGGCTTCTGTGATCTTAGTGCACCAGACCAAAACCATTAGAACAAATTTTAAAGGGGACCACCTAAGGATCATTCCTGCGAAGTTTGGTTAAAATCTGATCCGTGGTTTAGGAGGAGATGTCATTTAGAGAAATTGTTTACAGATGCACGGACGCAAGTGACGCACGACAGACGAAGACTGATCACAACAGCTGACCTCGTCACTACGTGACGGTGAGCTAAACATTTTAAGATGAAACATTGAGAAAAATAAGGTTTACCCCTTTTATACGCCATTTTTCTATATAAAAGAAGGGATTAAGGGGATCAGAATTATATAGCAGGGTTAGACACTAACCAAAGATCGATTACATTGTCCAGTGAAAAGCTGGTCAGGTCTAGTAAGGTCAGTGTCTGGCTGGTCTGAATGGTCCAGTTGAAAATCTGCCACCTCAATTATCAATTTCTATGTTTTAAACTGAGTTACCTCATAAGGGGCTTCTGTAAAACCGATAGGCCTAAGAAATATTGCAGACCCAGATCAGACTGCTCCTGAAGGAACAGTCTGAACAGGATATACACTAGTTGCCTTTCCATCTGCACCTTTTGGACTCCTCGGTGGGTATCGAAACAAATGTGTTATAAATTTTTGATGAACTTCAGCAATTCCTCAAGATGTCAGAATTTTTATTATATTGAAGGTAATAGAAATAGTCAACTTATGTATCGGTTTAGTTTGATTTTTTATCATTACTTCGGTCCGGTTAAACTTTGATCAGGTTCAGTGCATTCCAAAAGTTATAGGAACACCTTGTCCAGTTATTTAACAAGAGCTCCGCAAGTGGGGCATTATACGCCCTTGGCAATTGGTAAGATGGAGCATATATATATATACTGACTGTTGTACAAGTTTGGGTTTGTAAAATGTAACCAAGGAACAATATGTGCTCCATATATTCTTACCTGACACTATTAATAACCCCCAATGACTCAAACTACCTGTCTCCAACAAATTTTTATGGTTGGTAATATTTGGTGGACCATAGCCTCAAAAGAATAAAAGCAAAACTCTGGCAATAAGTGGTGGACTGTAACTTTGAAATAATATGCGCTGCTCAATATCATAGACAGTCTAACTATACCTAAAGTTTCAGCTTCATTAGATGTAAAATGTAAGAGGAATTATCCGGAAACTAAATATGTTAAGACGGGTCTCCTTGTCCTAGTGGATAAGAGTGCTGACTCTTAATCATTAGGTCTCTCACCGCTGTAGTTCGAGCCTCACTCGGGTCACATGAGAGACGCCAAGTTCTGCAACAGAAGGTCAGAGGGTTTTTCTCCGGGTACTCGGGTTTTCGCCCACCTCTGATTAACGATAGGCTCGATATGAGTGAAATAATCTTGGAAGGGCCATAAAACCAAAACAAATATATATATATATATATATATATATATATATATATATATATATATATATATATATATATATATATATATATATATATATATATATATATATATATATATATATATATATATATACTAAAGAAATGTATGCAAAAGAGGAATAACTCTGGTAATATTCGGCGGAATTTAACCTCAAAATAATATGCACTGATCCACATCATTGTCTTACTATATGTATTTGTTTTGGTTTGATCTGAGGTTTAATGTCCCTGTCAACACTGTAAAGGTAATCTTGGAGACATTGCTTCCAATTTTGTGAGACTTTTACCCGACATTGAGATGAAATGTCACCTCAAGCCCTGCCGCCCAATGAAACCAATAGGGTTTATAAGCATGGATGGGCCGACTCGCACCGCTTTGCCTGGGCAGGCTAAGATCCTCTAAGCGGCTTAGTATCGAAACAAATGTGTTATAAATTTTTGATGAACTTCAGCAATTCCTCAAGATGTCAGAATTTTTATTATATTGAAGGTAATAGAAATAGTCAACTTATGTATCGGTTTAGTTTGATTTTTTATCATTACTTCGGTCCGGTTAAACTTTGATCAGGTTCAGTGCATTCCAAAAGTTATAGGAACACCTTGTCCAGTTATTTAACAAGAGCTCCGCAAGTGGGGCATTATACGCCCTTGGCAATTGGTAAGATGGAGCATATATATATATACTGACTGTTGTACAAGTTTGGGTTTGTAAAATGTAACCAAGGAACAATATGTGCTCCATATATTCTTACCTGACACTATTAATAACCCCCAATGACTCAAACTACCTGTCTCCAACAAATTTTTATGGTTGGTAATATTTGGTGGACCATAGCCTCAAAAGAATAAAAGCAAAACTCTGGCAATAAGTGGTGGACTGTAACTTTGAAATAATATGCGCTGCTCAATATCATAGACAGTCTAACTATACCTAAAGTTTCAGCTTCATTAGATGTAAAATGTAAGAGGAATTATCCGGAAACTAAATATGTTAAGACGGGTCTCCTTGTCCTAGTGGATAAGAGTGCTGACTCTTAATCATTAGGTCTCTCACCGCTGTAGTTCGAGCCTCACTCGGGTCACATGAGAGACGCCAAGTTCTGCAACAGAAGGTCAGAGGGTTTTTCTCCGGGTACTCGGGTTTTCGCCCACCTCTGATTAACGATAGGCTCGATATGAGTGAAATAATCTTGGAAGGGCCATAAAACCAAAACATATATATATATATATATATATATATATATATATATATATATATATATATATATATATATATATATATATATATATATATATATATATATATATATATATATATACTAAAGAAATGTATGCAAAAGAGGAATAACTCTGGTAATATTCGGCGGAATTTAACCTCAAAATAATATGCACTGATCCACATCATTGTCTTACTATATGTATTTGTTTTGGTTTGATCTGAGGTTTAATGTCCCTGTCAACACTGTAAAGGTAATCTTGGAGACATTGCTTCCAATTTTGTGAGACTTTTACCCGACATTGAGATGAAATGTCACCTCAAGCCCTGCCGCCCAATGAAACCAATAGGGTTTATAAGCATGGATGGGCCGACTCGCACCGCTTTGCCTGGGCAGGCTAAGATCCTCTAAGCGGCTTACCAGTACTCGTTTGCGGGTCGGTTTCGGCTCTGCGTTGAAGCATCATGAAGCCCATATATTTCTTCAAACCCCGATGGGCGGGACCGTCTTACTATATGTAAAATTTCAGCTTTATCAGAAAATGTAAGAGGAGTTATCCGGAAACGGAATGTTAAGAAACATCTGTTAAAGGGGAAGCACTCTGGTAATATTTGGCAGACAGTAACCTCAAAAAATATGCACTGTTCAATATCATGGTCTCACTGTATGTAAAGTTTCAACATCATCAGATATAAAATGTAGGAGTTATCCGGAAACAAATTGATTAGAGATTTTTTCAAAGGGACATAACTCTATTATTATTTGGTGGACCATAAACTTGAAACAATATGCGCTGCCCCACATCATGGTCTAATTATATCAAAGTTTCAGCTACACCAGATGCAATCATCCAGAATCGAAACGTTTACAAAAATATTCATAGGAGCATAACTTTATTTTTATTTGGTGGACCATAACTTCGAAATATTAGCGCTGCCCCACATCATATTCTGACTATGGATGAAGTTTCAGCTTGATCGGATGTAAACGGTAGGAGGAGTTATCCGGAAAAGAAAAGTTTACAAAATAGTTCAAAAGGGCATAACTCTGACTATAGCCTCGAAACAGTATGCGCTGTCCCAAATCATGGTCTAACTATTTTTGTAGTTTCAGCTTGATCAGATGTAAACTGTAGGAGGAGTTATCCGGAACCGAAAAGTTTACGAAAAATAGTTATCCGAGGAGCTGGAAAATCCCCTGGCCAAAAGCCAATATGGCCTTCAGAAGATTGTTCACAAATAGAAAGTGCACCAGAATAAAAATACACTACTAAGTCCACAATATATTTTGTATATTAATGTTAATTGAGGCTATCTTCACCTAATGATATTCAGGATGGTTTCACAACATGATAAATCCAAGATTTTCAATGCTGAGTTGTGGTTCTTGCACATGAAATGCTTTTTCAACTTTGTATATACAATTTAGCCAAGTACCAGCAATATATCTCAAAAGTATTGGAGTTATGGCCATCACAAAATTATACTGTCAGTGGAGATAATTCAATAACCAGGACACTCAGAATTGTGGTTCTTGCGCATGACACGCCTGCTAAAGCTGGTGTATTTATGTACCAAGTATCATCAATAAGTCTCAAAGGGAATTTGAGATATGGCGATCACAAGCTGGTCATACTGTTATATTGGAAGGGTAGATAACTCAAATACCACAGCACTAAGTGTTGTGGTTCTTTCGCAGTGAACCCCTTCTGTGCCTTGCATACAATTGTGCCAAGTTCCTTCAATATATCTCAAAGGGTATTGGACTTACGTCCATCACAAGGTTATATTGTCAGGGCAGATAACTAAAAACCAGGACAATCAGCATTGTGGTTCTTGTGCATAGCACACTTGCTTAACATCATGTACATCTGCACCATGTACCATCAATATGTCTCAAAGGGTATTGGATGTACGGTGATCATATGGGGCCAAACTGTTATATAGGAAGGGGAGATAACTCTAAATCCATAGCACCAAGAGTTGTGGTTCTCAGGCATGACGCGTCATCTCAACCTTGTATACAATTGTGCCAATGTTATATTTTCAGGGGAGATAATTAAAATACCAGAGCACCCAGAGTCGTGGTTCTTGCATGTGACATGCTTGCGTAACCTCATGTACAGCTGTACCAAGAACCATCAATATACATCAAAGAGTATTGGAGATATGACCATCACAACGTAGTGAATCTATTTTATTGGAAGGGGAGATAACTCAAAATCCATGGCACCCACAGCCTTGTGAGCAACTGTGCTATATACCATCAATATATCTCAAATGGTATTGGAGTTATGGCCATCACAATGTAGTCACTCTATTTTATTAGAAGGGAAGATAACTAAAAAACCATGGCAGTCAGAGTTGTGGTTCTTGTGCATGACACGCCGTCTCAGCCTTGTTAACAACTGTGCGAAGTACCATCATTATATCTCAAAGTGTATTGGAGTTATGGACATCACAAAGTAGTCATTCTATTTTATTTAAAGCGGAGATAACACAAAAAGTATGGCATCGGGAGTTCTGGTTCTTGCGCATGACACACCTTCTCAGCATTATGAACAATTTTGCCAAGAACCATCGATGAATCTCAAAGGGTATAGGAGTAATGTCCATCACAAGGTTACGTCTACGGACGGACGTCCTGCTCACAGACGGACACTTGTTGGGTACTTCTGTGTTAAAAACTACCGAACAATACACAAAAATACCCCTAAAATACCCAACAATGCATACAAACTTGTTGGCTACTTTTTTGGACTCTTACGGAATAAAGTGCAAAGCACTCAACAAATTCCTACCTTATTAGTGCCTAGACGGACGGACGGACGGAAAGACAGAAGGACGTCAGGCTGATCGCTATATCTCCCGGAACTATTCGGTCGGGGGATAATAAAGTCAAAGGGGCGGAACTCTATTAATATTTGGCGGACCGTAACCTTGAAACAATATGCTCTGCCCCGCATCATGGTCTAAATATGTATGAAGTTTCAGCTTGATTGGATGTAAACTGTAGGAGGAGTTATCCGGAAACGAAAAGTTTACAAAAAATTCAAAGAGCATAACTCTATTATTATTTGGTGGACCGTAAACTCGAAACAATATGCGCTGCCAAACATCATAGTCTAACTATGTATGACGTTTCAGCTTGATCGGATGAAAACTGAAGGAGCAGTTATCCGGGCACGAAATGTTTACAAAACATTTCAAAAGGGCATTACTCTATTAATATTTGGTGGAGCGTAACATTGAAACAATATGCGCTGCATCGCATCATAGTCTAACTATGTATGAAGTTTCAGCTTGATTGGATGTAAACTGTAGGAGGAGTTAGCCGGAAACGAAAAGTTTACAAAAAATCAAAGGGGCATAACTCTATTATTTTTGGTGGACCGTAACCTCGAAACAATATCTGCTGCCATACATCATGGTCTAACTATATATGAAGTTTCAGCTTGATCGGATGTAAACTGTAGGAGGAGTTATCCGGAAACGAAAAGTTTACAGACGGACGGACGGACAAACTGACGGACGGACGGACGCATTCCGGGGGCATAACATAATACGACCGTTTTTCAAACGGACTTATATAAAGTTAACGTTGAACCCTGTCGTGTTTTCGTGATGCTTACCAGGATGATATTGCAGCATGTATAAGTCGCCATCCCAGGAAACATGCAACAAATCAGTCTTCGGAACAGACCTGTAAATTAAACAAACACTCTATGTCGAAATTTTACCAAGAAAATCCTATGTGACCATATGCAACAAGGAATCCTGATCAACCATTGAATGTGTCATAAAAATCAAAAATGAGTTCCTTTAAGAGCAATGAAAACATTCATAAGAAAGAAGATGGGCCATACTACGTAGTTTCGGCTAATAAAGCCTCATCAGTGGCCCTGTAATGATCCGGCAAAGAAAGCCAGAGGAAACATACTGCAATTTGGCGAATTTCGAATAGGCAGTCGATTCAAAGACTGATATAAATCAAAATGGGGTCCAAATAATTAAAAACTTGTCTAGAATATGAGTCTAAACCAATAATTTATTTCTGATTACTCAGAATATTCACGCTGCAAAACTGTCACTTCATGAAATGAAGACCCCACTAATCCCCACATTATATAGAGAAAAGTGGGGTTTGCTGGTGCATACATTATTGGTCTAATAGAAATAGGTTGCGGTTTGTGTTAGAACGGCCTCAATGAGGCGGTTCTAACAAGCAGCCACAACCTATGTTTTCAATATTTATCAGAAAAATAGCATGTATTTTCTTCAACAAGTGGGCCATGATGGCCCTTGATCGCTCACCTGTTCCACACTGTAGAAATGAAATGGTTGGCAATATACTAAGGTGCCTTGTCAGAAGGTAAATACAATGCAAATATGAAGGCTCTATCTCAAATGGTTCAAAAGATATGACAAAGTAGGTCAAAGGTCAAGGTCACAGGTCAAACTTTTGTATGGATGTGACGCCTTTGTCACAAGGAATATACATGCCAAATATGAAGGCTCATTCTCAAATGGTTCCAAAGTTATGATTATCTAGGTCACAGATCAAGGTCAAGGTCAGAGGTCATTTTCTGCATAAATGGGAAAAGCTTTTCACAAGGAACATACATGCCAAATATGAAGGCTCTACCTTAAATGGTTCAAAAGTTATGACAAAAATGGTCAAAGGTCACAGATAAAAAATCATGGGTGAGAAGCCCTTGTCACAAGGAACCAAATATGAAGGCTCTTTCTTAAATGGTTCAAAAGTTATGAGAAAGAATGTCAAAGGTCACAGGTCAAAATTTTTGTGTGGGTGGAAAGTCCTTGGTACAAGGAACATACATACCAAATATGAAGGCTCTACTTCAAATGGTTCAAAAGTTATGATAAAGTAGGTCACATGTCAAGGTCAAGGTCGCAAGTCAATTTTTTGTAAGATTAGGAAGCTCTTGTCACAAGGAAACTACGTGCCAAATATGAAGGCTCTAACTCAAATGCTTAAAAAATTATGACGAAGAAGGTCAAGGTCATAAGACAATTTTTTGTACGGGTGGGACGACCTTTTCACAAGGAACATACATGCCAATTATGACGGCACTATCTCCAATGGTTCAAAAGTTATGATAAAGTGGGTCAAATGTCAAGGTGAAGGTCGTAGATTATTTTTTGTATGATTAAGAAGCTCTTGTCACAAGGAAACTACATGCCAAATATGAAGGCTCTATCTCAAATGCTTCAAAAACTATGACAAAGTAGGTCAAAGGTCATAAGACAATTTTTTGTACGGGTGGGAAGACCTTTTCGCAAGGAACATACATGCCAAATATGAAGGCACTATCTTCAATGGTTCAAAAGTTATGATAAAGTAGGTCAAATGTCAAGGTAAAGGCAGATCATTTTATATATGATTAGGAAGCTCTTGTAACAAGGAAAATACATGCCAAATGTGAAGGCTCTATCTCAAATGCTTCATAAATTATGACGAAGTAGGTCAAAAGTCAAGGTCATAAGACAATTTTTTGTATGGGTGGGAAGACTTTTCACAAGGAACATACATGCCAAATATGAAGGCACTATCTCCAATGGTTCAAAAGTTAGGATAAAGTAGGTCAAATGTCAAGGTAAGGTCGCAGATCATTTTATGTATGAATAGGAAGCCCTTGTCGCAAGGAATCTAAATGCCAAAATATGAAGGCTGTATCTCAAATGCTTCAAAAGATATGACAAAGAAGGACAAAGGTCAAGGTGATAGGTCAAAATTTCTGAATGGTTGGGAAAACCTTGTCACAAACATACATGCCAAATATGAAGGCTCTATATCATATGGTTCAAAACGTTATAAAAAGTAGGTCACAGGTCAATGCCACAAAGTAGAAGTAAAACAAAGATCAGGAATTGATACAATTAACTTACTCCACCCATAAAAGACACCAAAGGGAAAGAAATACAAACATTAAGCGACCAGACCATAATGGAAACCCAAACAAAGGAAGGCCATAAGGACAGTTACTTTCCCACAAAATGGCCATATGGCCATCCAAAACCAAAAGACACAAGTGACACACACAGTAAGTAACAAACAACAACATAAATAAATCGCCACAGAAGAGCCGCCTTGGAACGGTCAGTGGAAGATTTCCACTGGGGGGCTTAAATCGATTTTACGTGGCCACAATCCTCGCCCTTACTTCCGCCGCGATTTAGACAAATAATTTGTTCAGTCCGCATGAAGGCCTCCTAACTCATCAGTGCAACATCTCCGTGAACACAAAAATCAAAGAACCACAGAGGTGAGACAACGGTGAGGACTCGACAGCAAGAAACCACTGAAATGCTGGAGCAAAAGAAAACCAACAGTTAGACTCCGATGAGCCCGACCAGAGACAGAGCATCAGGCACCAACCAACATTACCTTGAATTAGATCTCTCTAATTCTCAATAAGCCTTTACGTTGGAGCCGTCATAGAATCTGAGGCCTGACCCACCGGCGTGCAATTAAAGAGGGAAGCAAAGTTGCCAACCGTGATTGGGTTAACTACCATGCATGCAGTCTGTCGTATAATATCCATGTTGTACCCAATCTTTTTATATCGAAGAATGATTTTACGAAATTGGGTGCTGAAGTCATTGCGGTTATATATTTTTCTGAATTTATATGCTAAGTCACCATAAAATTCGGGTTCCGATAGACCTTGTTGCAGAAGAGATTTAAGTCCAATATTGAATTTTGAAATTAAATCAGAATGGCGTCTATAAAATTTTGAAAAGGCTTTGCGTAGTTTATGGTACCGATAACCCTGATTAAGGAGTTTAGCCGTTAATAATTTATTACGAGTGTTGAAGTCAGTTACATGACTACACACTCTAGCAAATCGAATTAATTGCGAAATATAAACGCCATAGGATGGCGCACGAGGAACATCACCATCCAAAAAAGGAAAATTTACAATCTCAAAATCAAAGTCATCGCGTTTATCATAAATTTTGCACGAAACAAATCCATCTACAATAGACAGATGTAAATCCAAAAACGGGGCCTCGGTATCAGAAGAATTTGCTTTATTTAACTGAAGTTCAAGGGGGTAAATCTGACTGATCAAACCATCAAAATAGGTATTATCAATATTTAATAAATCATCTAAATATCTAGAAGTAGAGCTAAAAGCTTCAATAATTTCAGATTGGTTATCAATGGAAAGCGACAAAATGAAGTCTCTTTCATAACAATACAAGAACAGATCAGCCACAAGAGGTGCGCAATTAGTACCCATCGGAATACCCACAATTTGTCTAAATAACTTAGTACCGAATCTAATATAAATATTGTCAAGTAGAAAGGTGAGGGCATCACACACTTTCTGACATGACCAAAGTGTATAATTCTTATGCTCTTTAGAAGTGAAAAATGCATTTCTGACATTACATGCAAGATAGAGAGAATCTTCTCTGTGAAAAGTCCATTCAATTAAATCATTAAGCTTTTCTTTTATAAGATTATGAGGAAGTGTAGTGTAAAGAGTGGAAAAATCGTAGGTAGACAGACTAGAAGCACGAAAATGTCTAGATTTCAATTTATTTAAAACCTCATTCGAATTTTTTATAGACCAAAACAGATTTCTTCCTGATCTTTCAAAGACTTTATCACAATATTTAATTACATGCGTTTTAATAGCAGTAAGACAGGAAGTTAATAATTTAGAAAGTTCAGTGGTAGTGCAAGAGCTAGAATTTGCAATAAACCGTGCTTTGTAAGGTTTTTTATGAAGTTTTGGTAACCAGTATAGCGTAGGAAGCTTGTCTTGGCCTTCGTTAACACACACAGCAAACTTGGTGGCTGAAAGACAAACATGTTTATCTACTATAACTCTCTCTTCAGCTAAAGGCTGAAGTTCATAGGCCATAGTACCACCAAGCTCCTGCTTAAGCGTGTTAACATAGTGGAGCCGTCACACAACGACGACGTTGTTAGCGGCCTTGTCTGCAGGGGCCAAAACAAACTTCTTATGAAATTCTTGAATACCTAGTTTAAGATGACGTAAAGACGTCTTGGGCTTAGGAGGTAATAAGTTAGTATTTTGAGAATAGAAAGAAATGCGTTTATTTACTAGTTTTAAAATGCTAAGTTTCCAGTCCTTAAGGGCTTTATGCTCAACATACTCTCGCTTACACCATCGATTACCGAATTCATTCAAGGAAGCAGCGATTTCATCTCTACATTTACTGAAATCAATTTTAGAAGGAAACCGATATTTCGGTCCTTTAGAAATTATATTCCTTATCCTAGAATCAGGAATAATTTTCAAATTGCCAGTAATTACATGACCAGCAGCAGGATAGCAATACTTTGAGTTTTTACAATCACATGAATCAGGAGTATTAGTATCAATATCAAGATCTGAAACAAGTTTATTGAAATTAAAAATGATAGATCTAACAGGTTTGTTATATTTATAGCAAATTATAGGTGTTTCAGTATTTTGAAAATAAGCAGGAATGGAAGAAAGCACCGATCTCTCACGGAAGATACTGGGCAAATCTATAAAATCCATACCCTTATTAATGAAGGATATTTTGAAGAAATGGCGTTTATGATTAATTTCAGAATCAATGTAAGGACGGAGAGTATGCTGAGTATAGCCTCTAGTTAAGAGAGCCGCATCATATAACTGATGAGAACTATCGTAGAATTTATTCGCCTCGGTGTCCAGAAGACGTAAAACAGAAACAGGTAATGAACTTAAAAATGAAAGCATAGAGTGGCGTCCATGATTTAATAATATGATTGACAGTCACTTCAGTCTAGTATTGTTTCGTTTAAACGCACGTGTTTTACGTTTAAAGTTACCATTTTTCCTGGTGCCGTGAGATCTAGTTCTGCGTTTTCGACATTCCAGGAGTTAGAAAATATCAAAGTCCGGCATTCTGGAAATATTACCCTCATGATAAATGTTGTCATTAAATCCCAGTGGAAAAGGGGTCTGTAAAAATTTAATCCATTTCAGTTCAGCTTCATGTCTTTTGATTATTTTGAATCTAGTTGTAGAATTTGCATCGTAATAAAGTTTTTCCACTGGTTGTATAACAATGTTATTTACAGAATGACCTGTACGTCGAAAGTGACGGTACAAGAAAGTGTCAGTTTTCTTAGGCTTACTCATTCTACGATAATGCTCGTTCAATCTAGTTTTAAGCATGCGGTTAGTTTGACCGACGTACTGCATATTACAGTTTGTAGCACGTCAAGTAATTAGATAAATTAAATCTGTAGACTGTCATGTCAAATCAGACATGTTAACTACAGAGAAGCGTCTACCGTTTACAGATGAAGTAACGGTAGACGCAGTGCTTAAATGCGAACAACATCTGCACCTCTTGGCATTGCACTTAGAAATACTGGGATACATTCCACTTCTTTTCCACGGATTAGTATATTTTCGAAGGATGGGCGATTTGAGAGGAGATAGTCTTATACGAAGACTACTCCCAAAAACATTGGTATTGCCTGCTCCTTTGAGATTAACTGAAGTTACAGAAGACAAATTTAAGGGTCTAACCAATACCGAAGGCAACATAGTATTAAAGTTCTTAATAGAATGGGGAATCCGTACAGAAGAAGCAGAGTGTAACCTAAGGGGTGATATTGATATTTTAAATGTATTTGTAATACTCATTTTGGTTAGTAAGGTTGTGATACCGTCAATACTAAAGCGATGTTCATACCGGTTATTAAATAAAACAGCATATAAAATTACTGAAGAAGATTCCTTCGAATAGAAGGAAGGTACAACAAAAGCCCACAAAACATCCTAGTCTACTTAAAGTACAGGGATGTCAAACAAGCAGTTGTTATACAACGAGGAACGAACATCGGTTTAATAATGACCTTCAACAGGTATCTAAAGGATGTCAATTGATGGAACAGTGAAAAGCAATTGTATAAGCAATCCCTGAGGATTGGAAAAATAAGAGCATTAAATGCATGTACGGGGAGACCTTTTACAGCCGCCACACGGCACAAACAAAACAGCCCTGATATGCAAAGTAGAAGTAAAACAAAGATCAGGAATTGATACAATTAACTTACTCCACCCATAAAAGACACCAAAGGGAAAGAAATACAAACATTAAGCGACCAGACCATAATGGAAACCCAAACAAAGGAAGGCCATAAGGACAGTTACTTTCCCACAAAATGGCCATATGGCCATCCAAAACCAAAAGACACAAGTGACACACACAGTAAGTAACAAACAACAACATAAATAAATCGCCACAGAAGAGCCGCCTTGGAACGGTCAGTGGAAGATTTCCACTGGGGGGCTTAAATCGATTTTACGTGGCCACAATCCTCGCCCTTACTTCCGCCGCGATTTAGACAAATAATTTGTTCAGTCCGCATGAAGGCCTCCTAACTCATCAGTGCAACATCTCCGTGAACACAAAAATCAAAGAACCACAGAGGTGAGACAACGGTGAGGACTCGACAGCAAGAAACCACTGAAATGCTGGAGCAAAAGAAAACCAACAGTTAGACTCCGATGAGCCCGACCAGAGACAGAGCATCAGGCACCAACCAACATTACCTTGAATTAGATCTCTCTAATTCTCAATAAGCCTTTACGTTGGAGCCGTCATAGAATCTGAGGCCTGACCCACCGGCGTGCAATTAAAGAGGGAAGCAAAGTTGCCAACCGTGATTGGGTTAACTACCATGCATGCAGTCTGTCGTATAATATCCATGTTGTACCCAATCTTTTTATATCGAAGAATGATTTTACGAAATTGGGTGCTGAAGTCATTGCGGTTATATATTTTTCTGAATTTATATGCTAAGTCACCATAAAATTCGGGTTCCGATAGACCTTGTTGCAGAAGAGATTTAAGTCCAATATTGAATTTTGAAATTAAATCAGAATGGCGTCTATAAAATTTTGAAAAGGCTTTGCGTAGTTTATGGTACCGATAACCCTGATTAAGGAGTTTAGCCGTTAATAATTTATTACGAGTGTTGAAGTCAGTTACATGACTACACACTCTAGCAAATCGAATTAATTGCGAAATATAAACGCCATAGGATGGCGCACGAGGAACATCACCATCCAAAAAAGGAAAATTTACAATCTCAAAATCAAAGTCATCGCGTTTATCATAAATTTTGCACGAAACAAATCCATCTACAATAGACAGATGTAAATCCAAAAACGGGGCCTCGGTATCAGAAGAATTTGCTTTATTTAACTGAAGTTCAAGGGGGTAAATCTGACTGATCAAACCATCAAAATAGGTATTATCAATATTTAATAAATCATCTAAATATCTAGAAGTAGAGCTAAAAGCTTCAATAATTTCAGATTGGTTATCAATGGAAAGCGACAAAATGAAGTCTCTTTATAACAATACAAGAACAGATCAGCCACAAGAGGTGCGCAATTAGTACCCATCGGAATACCCACAATTTGTCTAAATAACTTAGTACCGAATCTAATATAAATATTGTCAAGTAGAAAGGTGAGGGCATCACACACTTTCTGACATGACCAAAGTGTATAATTCTTATGCTCTTTAGAAGTGAAAAATGCATTTCTGACATTACATGCAAGATAGAGAGAATCTTCTCTGTGAAAAGTCCATTCAATTAAATCATTAAGCTTTTCTTTTATAAGATTATGAGGAAGTGTAGTGTAAAGAGTGGAAAAATCGTAGGTAGACAGACTAGAAGCACGAAAATGTCTAGATTTCAATTTATTTAAAACCTCATTCGAATTTTTTATAGACCAAAACAGATTTCTTCCTGATCTTTCAAAGACTTTATCACAATATTTAATTACATGCGTTTTAATAGCAGTAAGACAGGAAGTTAATAATTTAGAAAGTTCAGTGGTAGTGCAAGAGCTAGAATTTGCAATAAACCGTGCTTTGTAAGGTTTTTTATGAAGTTTTGGTAACCAGTATAGCGTAGGAAGCTTGTCTTGGCCTTCGTTAACACACACAGCAAACTTGGTGGCTGAAAGACAAACATGTTTATCTACTATAACTCTCTCTTCAGCTAAAGGCTGAAGTTCATAGGCCATAGTACCACCAAGCTCCTGCTTAAGCGTGTTAACATAGTGGAGCCGTCACACAACGACGACGTTGTTAGCGGCCTTGTCTGCAGGGGCCAAAACAAACTTCTTATGAAATTCTTGAATACCTAGTTTAAGATGACGTAAAGACGTCTTGGGCTTAGGAGGTAATAAGTTAGTATTTTGAGAATAGAAAGAAATGCGTTTATTTACTAGTTTTAAAATGCTAAGTTTCCAGTCCTTAAGGGCTTTATGCTCAACATACTCTCGCTTACACCATCGATTACCGAATTCATTCAAGGAAGCAGCGATTTCATCTCTACATTTACTGAAATCAATTTTAGAAGGAAACCGATATTTCGGTCCTTTAGAAATTATATTCCTTATCCTAGAATCAGGAATAATTTTCAAATTGCCAGTAATTACATGACCAGCAGCAGGATAGCAATACTTTGAGTTTTTACAATCACATGAATCAGGAGTATTAGTATCAATATCAAGATCTGAAACAAGTTTATTGAAATTAAAAATGATAGATCTAACAGGTTTGTTATATTTATAGCAAATTATAGGTGTTTCAGTATTTTGAAAATAAGCAGGAATGGAAGAAAGCACCGATCTCTCACGGAAGATACTGGGCAAATCTATAAAATCCATACCCTTATTAATGAAGGATATTTTGAAGAAATGGCGTTTATGATTAATTTCAGAATCAATGTAAGGACGGAGAGTATGCTGAGTATAGCCTCTAGTTAAGAGAGCCGCATCATATAACTGATGAGAACTATCGTAGAATTTATTCGCCTCGGTGTCCAGAAGACGTAAAACAGAAACAGGTAATGAACTTAAAAATGAAAGCATAGAGTGGCGTCCATGATTTAATAATATAATTGACAGTCACTTCAGTCTAGTATTGTTTCGTTTAAACGCACGTGTTTTACGTTTAAAGTTACCATTTTTCCTGGTGCCGTGAGATCTAGTTCTGCGTTTTCGACATTCCAGGAGTGAGAAAATATCAAAGTCCGGCATTCTGGAAATATTACCCTCATGATAAATGTTGTCATTAAATCCCAGTGGAAAAGGGGTCTGTAAAAATTTAATCCATTTCAGTTCAGCTTCAT
Source organism: Lucinisca nassula (assembly GCA_963580285.1). Taxonomy (NCBI): domain Eukaryota; kingdom Metazoa; phylum Mollusca; class Bivalvia; order Lucinida; family Lucinidae; genus Lucinisca; species Lucinisca nassula. Next base: position 34,004,891 of record OY757019.1, read on the forward strand.
GTCTTTTGATTATTTTGAATCTAGTTGTAGAATTTGCATCGTAATAAAGTTTTTCCACTGGTTGTATAACAATGTTATTTACAGAATGACCTGTACGTCGAAAGTGACGGTACAAGAAAGTGTCAGTTTTCTTAGGCTTACTCATTCTACGATAATGCTCGTTCAATCTAGTTTTAAGCATGCGGTTAGTTTGACCGACGTACTGCATATTACAGTTTGTAGCACGTCAAGTAATTAGATAAATTAAATCTGTAGACTGTCATGTCAAATCAGACATGTTAACTACAGAGAAGCGTCTACCGTTTACAGATGAAGTAACGGTAGACGCAGTGCTTAAATGCGAACAACATCTGCACCTCTTGGCATTGCACTTAGAAATACTGGGATACATTCCACTTCTTTTCCACGGATTAGTATATTTTCGAAGGATGGGCGATTTGAGAGGAGATAGTCTTATACGAAGACTACTCCCAAAAACATTGGTATTGCCTGCTCCTTTGAGATTAACTGAAGTTACAGAAGACAAATTTAAGGGTCTAACCAATACCGAAGGCAACATAGTATTAAAGTTCTTAATAGAATGGGGAATCCGTACAGAAGAAGCAGAGTGTAACCTAAGGGGTGATATTGATATTTTAAATGTATTTGTAATACTCATTTTGGTTAGTAAGGTTGTGATACCGTCAATACTAAAGCGATGTTCATACCGGTTATTAAATAAAACAGCATATAAAATTACTGAAGAAGATTCCTTCGAATAGAAGGAAGGTACAACAAAAGCCCACAAAACATCCTAGTCTACTTAAAGTACAGGGATGTCAAACAAGCAGTTGTTATACAACGAGGAACGAACATCGGTTTAATAATGACCTTCAACAGGTATCTAAAGGATGTCAATTGATGGAACAGTGAAAAGCAATTGTATAAGCAATCCCTGAGGATTGGAAAAATAAGAGCATTAAATGCATGTACGGGGAGACCTTTTACAGCCGCCACACGGCACAAACAAAACAGCCCTGATATGCAAAGTAGAAGTAAAACAAAGATCAGGAATTGATACAATTAACTTACTCCACCCATAAAAGACACCAAAGGGAAAGAAATACAAACATTAAGCGACCAGACCATAATGGAAACCCAAACAAAGGAAGGCCATAAGGACAGTTACTTTCCCACAAAATGGCCATATGGCCATCCAAAACCAAAAGACACAAGTGACACACACAGTAAGTAACAAACAACAACATAAATAAATCGCCACAGAAGAGCCGCCTTGGAACGGTCAGTGGAAGATTTCCACTGGGGGCTTAAATCGATTTTACGTGGCCACAATCCTCGCCCTTACTTCCGCCGCGATTTAGACAAATAATTTGTTCAGTCCGCATGAAGGCCTCCTAACTCATCAGTGCAACATCTCCGTGAACACAAAAATCAAAGAACCACAGAGGTGAGACAACGGTGAGGACTCGACAGCAAGAAACCACTGAAATGCTGGAGCAAAAGAAAACCAACAGTTAGACTCCGATGAGCCCGACCAGAGACAGAGCATCAGGCACCAACCAACATTACCTTGAATTAGATCTCTCTAATTCTCAATAAGCCTTTACGTTGGAGCCGTCATAGAATCTGAGGCCTGACCCACCGGCGTGCAATTAAAGAGGGAAGCAAAGTTGCCAACCGTGATTGGGTTAACTACCATGCATGCAGTCTGTCGTATAATATCCATGTTGTACCCAATCTTTTTATATCGAAGAATGATTTTACGAAATTGGGTGCTGAAGTCATTGCGGTTATATATTTTTCTGAATTTATATGCTAAGTCACCATAAAATTCGGGTTCCGATAGACCTTGTTGCAGAAGAGATTTAAGTCCAATATTGAATTTTGAAATTAAATCAGAATGGCGTCTATAAAATTTTGAAAAGGCTTTGCGTAGTTTATGGTACCGATAACCCTGATTAAGGAGTTTAGCCGTTAATAATTTATTACGAGTGTTGAAGTCAGTTACATGACTACACACTCTAGCAAATCGAATTAATTGCGAAATATAAACGCCATAGGATGGCGCACGAGGAACATCACCATCCAAAAAAGGAAAATTTACAATCTCAAAATCAAAGTCATCGCGTTTATCATAAATTTTGCACGAAACAAATCCATCTACAATAGACAGATGTAAATCCAAAAACGGGGCCTCGGTATCAGAAGAATTTGCTTTATTTAACTGAAGTTCAAGGGGGTAAATCTGACTGATCAAACCATCAAAATAGGTATTATCAATATTTAATAAATCATCTAAATATCTAGAAGTAGAGCTAAAAGCTTCAATAATTTCAGATTGGTTATCAATGGAAAGCGACAAAATGAAGTCTCTTTCATAACAATACAAGAACAGATCAGCCACAAGAGGTGCGCAATTAGTACCCATCGGAATACCCACAATTTGTCTAAATAACTTAGTACCGAATCTAATATAAATATTGTCAAGTAGAAAGGTGAGGGCATCACACACTTTCTGACATGACCAAAGTGTATAATTCTTATGCTCTTTAGAAGTGAAAAATGCATTTCTGACATTACATGCAAGATAGAGAGAATCTTCTCTGTGAAAAGTCCATTCAATTAAATCATTAAGCTTTTCTTTTATAAGATTATGAGGAAGTGTAGTGTAAAGAGTGGAAAAATCGTAGGTAGACAGACTAGAAGCACGAAAATGTCTAGATTTCAATTTATTTAAAACCTCATTCGAATTTTTTATAGACCAAAACAGATTTCTTCCTGATCTTTCAAAGACTTTATCACAATATTTAATTACATGCGTTTTAATAGCAGTAAGACAGGAAGTTAATAATTTAGAAAGTTCAGTGGTAGTGCAAGAGCTAGAATTTGCAATAAACCGTGCTTTGTAAGGTTTTTTATGAAGTTTTGGTAACCAGTATAGCGTAGGAAGCTTGTCTTGGCCTTCGTTAACACACACAGCAAACTTGGTGGCTGAAAGACAAACATGTTTATCTACTATAACTCTCTCTTCAGCTAAAGGCTGAAGTTCATAGGCCATAGTACCACCAAGCTCCTGCTTAAGCGTGTTAACATAGTGGAGCCGTCACACAACGACGACGTTGTTAGCGGCCTTGTCTGCAGGGGCCAAAACAAACTTCTTATGAAATTCTTGAATACCTAGTTTAAGATGACGTAAAGACGTCTTGGGCTTAGGAGGTAATAAGTTAGTATTTTGAGAATAGAAAGAAATGCGTTTATTTACTAGTTTTAAAATGCTAAGTTTCCAGTCCTTAAGGGCTTTATGCTCAACATACTCTCGCTTACACCATCGATTACCGAATTCATTCAAGGAAGCAGCGATTTCATCTCTACATTTACTGAAATCAATTTTAGAAGGAAACCGATATTTCGGTCCTTTAGAAATTATATTCCTTATCCTAGAATCAGGAATAATTTTCAAATTGCCAGTAATTACATGACCAGCAGCAGGATAGCAATACTTTGAGTTTTTACAATCACATGAATCAGGAGTATTAGTATCAATATCAAGATCTGAAACAAGTTTATTGAAATTAAAAATGATAGATCTAACAGGTTTGTTATATTTATAGCAAATTATAGGTGTTTCAGTATTTTGAAAATAAGCAGGAATGGAAGAAAGCACCGATCTCTCACGGAAGATACTGGGCAAATCTATAAAATCCATACCCTTATTAATGAAGGATATTTTGAAGAAATGGCGTTTATGATTAATTTCAGAATCAATGTAAGGACGGAGAGTATGCTGAGTATAGCCTCTAGTTAAGAGAGCCGCATCATATAACTGATGAGAACTATCGTAGAATTTATTCGCCTCGGTGTCCAGAAGACGTAAAACAGAAACAGGTAATGAACTTAAAAATGAAAGCATAGAGTGGCGTCCATGATTTAATAATATAATTGACAGTCACTTCAGTCTAGTATTGTTTCGTTTAAACGCACGTGTTTTACGTTTAAAGTTACCATTTTTCCTGGTGCCGTGAGATCTAGTTCTGCGTTTTCGACATTCCAGGAGTGAGAAAATATCAAAGTCCGGCATTCTGGAAATATTACCCTCATGATAAATGTTGTCATTAAATCCCAGTGGAAAAGGGGTCTGTAAAAATTTAATCCATTTCAGTTCAGCTTCATGTCTTTTGATTATTTTGAATCTAGTTGTAGAATTTGCATCGTAATAAAGTTTTTCCACTGGTTGTATAACAATGTTATTTACAGAATGACCTGTACGTCGAAAGTGACGGTACAAGAAAGTGTCAGTTTTCTTAGGCTTACTCATTCTACGATAATGCTCGTTCAATCTAGTTTTAAGCATGCGGTTAGTTTGACCGACGTACTGCATATTACAGTTTGTAGCACGTCAAGTAATTAGATAAATTAAATCTGTAGACTGTCATGTCAAATCAGACATGTTAACTACAGAGAAGCGTCTACCGTTTACAGATGAAGTAACGGTAGACGCAGTGCTTAAATGCGAACAACATCTGCACCTCTTGGCATTGCACTTAGAAATACTGGGATACATTCCACTTCTTTTCCACGGATTAGTATATTTTCGAAGGATGGGCGATTTGAGAGGAGATAGTCTTATACGAAGACTACTCCCAAAAACATTGGTATTGCCTGCTCCTTTGAGATTAACTGAAGTTACAGAAGACAAATTTAAGGGTCTAACCAATACCGAAGGCAACATAGTATTAAAGTTCTTAATAGAATGGGGAATCCGTACAGAAGAAGCAGAGTGTAACCTAAGGGGTGATATTGATATTTTAAATGTATTTGTAATACTCATTTTGGTTAGTAAGGTTGTGATACCGTCAATACTAAAGCGATGTTCATACCGGTTATTAAATAAAACAGCATATAAAATTACTGAAGAAGATTCCTTCGAATAGAAGGAAGGTACAACAAAAGCCCACAAAACATCCTAGTCTACTTAAAGTACAGGGATGTCAAACAAGCAGTTGTTATACAACGAGGAACGAACATCGGTTTAATAATGACCTTCAACAGGTATCTAAAGGATGTCAATTGATGGAACAGTGAAAAGCAATTGTATAAGCAATCCCTGAGGATTGGAAAAATAAGAGCATTAAATGCATGTACGGGGAGACCTTTTACAGCCGCCACACGGCACAAACAAAACAGCCCTGATATGCAAAGTAGAAGTAAAACAAAGATCAGGAATTGATACAATTAACTTACTCCACCCATAAAAGACACCAAAGGGAAAGAAATACAAACATTAAGCGACCAGACCATAATGGAAACCCAAACAAAGGAAGGCCATAAGGACAGTTACTTTCCCACAAAATGGCCATATGGCCATCCAAAACCAAAAGACACAAGTGACACACACAGTAAGTAACAAACAACAACATAAATAAATCGCCACAGAAGAGCCGCCTTGGAACGGTCAGTGGAAGATTTCCACTGGGGGGCTTAAATCGATTTTACGTGGCCACAATCCTCGCCCTTACTTCCGCCGCGATTTAGACAAATAATTTGTTCAGTCCGCATGAAGGCCTCCTAACTCATCAGTGCAACATCTCCGTGAACACAAAAATCAAAGAACCACAGAGGTGAGACAACGGTGAGGACTCGACAGCAAGAAACCACTGAAATGCTGGAGCAAAAGAAAACCAACAGTTAGACTCCGATGAGCCCGACCAGAGACAGAGCATCAGGCACCAACCAACATTACCTTGAATTAGATCTCTCTAATTCTCAATAAGCCTTTACGTTGGAGCCGTCATAGAATCTGAGGCCTGACCCACCGGCGTGCAATTAAAGAGGGAAGCAAAGTTGCCAACCGTGATTGGGTTAACTACCATGCATGCAGTCTGTCGTATAATATCCATGTTGTACCCAATCTTTTTATATCGAAGAATGATTTTACGAAATTGGGTGCTGAAGTCATTGCGGTTATATATTTTTCTGAATTTATATGCTAAGTCACCATAAAATTCGGGTTCCGATAGACCTTGTTGCAGAAGAGATTTAAGTCCAATATTGAATTTTGAAATTAAATCAGAATGGCGTCTATAAAATTTTGAAAAGGCTTTGCGTAGTTTATGGTACCGATAACCCTGATTAAGGAGTTTAGCCGTTAATAATTTATTACGAGTGTTGAAGTCAGTTACATGACTACACACTCTAGCAAATCGAATTAATTGCGAAATATAAACGCCATAGGATGGCGCACGAGGAACATCACCATCCAAAAAAGGAAAATTTACAATCTCAAAATCAAAGTCATCGCGTTTATCATAAATTTTGCACGAAACAAATCCATCTACAATAGACAGATGTAAATCCAAAAACGGGGCCTCGGTATCAGAAGAATTTGCTTTATTTAACTGAAGTTCAAGGGGGTAAATCTGACTGATCAAACCATCAAAATAGGTATTATCAATATTTAATAAATCATCTAAATATCTAGAAGTAGAGCTAAAAGCTTCAATAATTTCAGATTGGTTATCAATGGAAAGCGACAAAATGAAGTCTCTTTCATAACAATACAAGAACAGATCAGCCACAAGAGGTGCGCAATTAGTACCCATCGGAATACCCACAATTTGTCTAAATAACTTAGTACCGAATCTAATATAAATATTGTCAAGTAGAAAGGTGAGGGCATCACACACTTTCTGACATGACCAAAGTGTATAATTCTTATGCTCTTTAGAAGTGAAAAATGCGTTTCTGACATTACATGCAAGATAGAGAGAATCTTCTCTGTGAAAAGTCCATTCAATTAAATCATTAAGCTTTTCTTTTATAAGATTATGAGGAAGTGTAGTGTAAAGAGTGGAAAAATCGTAGGTAGACAGACTAGAAGCACGAAAATGTCTAGATTTCAATTTATTTAAAACCTCATTCGAATTTTTTATAGACCAAAACAGATTTCTTCCTGATCTTTCAAAGACTTTATCACAATATTTAATTACATGCGTTTTAATAGCAGTAAGACAGGAAGTTAATAATTTAGAAAGTTCAGTGGTAGTGCAAGAGCTAGAATTTGCAATAAACCGTGCTTTGTAAGGTTTTTTATGAAGTTTTGGTAACCAGTATAGCGTAGGAAGCTTGTCTTGGCCTTCGTTAACACACACAGCAAACTTGGTGGCTGAAAGACAAACATGTTTATCTACTATAACTCTCTCTTCAGCTAAAGGCTGAAGTTCATAGGCCATAGTACCACCAAGCTCCTGCTTAAGCGTGTTAACATAGTGGAGCCGTCACACAACGACGACGTTGTTAGCGGCCTTGTCTGCAGGGGCCAAAACAAACTTCTTATGAAATTCTTGAATACCTAGTTTAAGATGACGTAAAGACGTCTTGGGCTTAGGAGGTAATAAGTTAGTATTTTGAGAATAGAAAGAAATGCGTTTATTTACTAGTTTTAAAATGCTAAGTTTCCAGTCCTTAAGGGCTTTATGCTCAACATACTCTCGCTTACACCATCGATTACCGAATTCATTCAAGGAAGCAGCGATTTCATCTCTACATTTACTGAAATCAATTTTAGAAGGAAACCGATATTTCGGTCCTTTAGAAATTATATTCCTTATCCTAGAATCAGGAATAATTTTCAAATTGCCAGTAATTACATGACCAGCAGCAGGATAGCAATACTTTGAGTTTTTACAATCACATGAATCAGGAGTATTAGTATCAATATCAAGATCTGAAACAAGTTTATTGAAATTAAAAATGATAGATCTAACAGGTTTGTTATATTTATAGCAAATTATAGGTGTTTCAGTATTTTGAAAATAAGCAGGAATGGAAGAAAGCACCGATCTCTCACGGAAGATACTGGGCAAATCTATAAAATCCATACCCTTATTAATGAAGGATATTTTGAAGAAATGGCGTTTATGATTAATTTCAGAATCAATGTAAGGACGGAGAGTATGCTGAGTATAGCCTCTAGTTAAGAGAGCCGCATCATATAACTGATGAGAACTATCGTAGAATTTATTCGCCTCGGTGTCCAGAAGACGTAAAACAGAAACAGGTAATGAACTTAAAAATGAAAGCATAGAGTGGCGTCCATGATTTAATAATATAATTGACAGTCACTTCAGTCTAGTATTGTTTCGTTTAAACGCACGTGTTTTACGTTTAAAGTTACCATTTTTCCTGGTGCCGTGAGATCTAGTTCTGCGTTTTCGACATTCCAGGAGTGAGAAAATATCAAAGTCCGGCATTCTGGAAATATTACCCTCATGATAAATGTTGTCATTAAATCCCAGTGGAAAAGGGGTCTGTAAAAATTTAATCCATTTCAGTTCAGCTTCATGTCTTTTGATTATTTTGAATCTAGTTGTAGAATTTGCATCGTAATAAAGTTTTTCCACTGGTTGTATAACAATGTTATTTACAGAATGACCTGTACGTCGAAAGTGACGGTACAAGAAAGTGTCAGTTTTCTTAGGCTTACTCATTCTACGATAATGCTCGTTCAATCTAGTTTTAAGCATGCGGTTAGTTTGACCGACGTACTGCATATTACAGTTTGTAGCACGTCAAGTAATTAGATAAATTAAATCTGTAGACTGTCATGTCAAATCAGACATGTTAACTACAGAGAAGCGTCTACCGTTTACAGATGAAGTAACGGTAGACGCAGTGCTTAAATGCGAACAACATCTGCACCTCTTGGCATTGCACTTAGAAATACTGGGATACATTCCACTTCTTTTCCACGGATTAGTATATTTTCGAAGGATGGGCGATTTGAGAGGAGATAGTCTTATACGAAGACTACTCCCAAAAACATTGGTATTGCCTGCTCCTTTGAGATTAACTGAAGTTACAGAAGACAAATTTAAGGGTCTAACCAATACCGAAGGCAACATAGTATTAAAGTTCTTAATAGAATGGGGAATCCGTACAGAAGAAGCAGAGTGTAACCTAAGGGGTGATATTGATATTTTAAATGTATTTGTAATACTCATTTTGGTTAGTAAGGTTGTGATACCGTCAATACTAAAGCGATGTTCATACCGGTTATTAAATAAAACAGCATATAAAATTACTGAAGAAGATTCCTTCGAATAGAAGGAAGGTACAACAAAAGCCCACAAAACATCCTAGTCTACTTAAAGTACAGGGATGTCAAACAAGCAGTTGTTATACAACGAGGAACGAACATCGGTTTAATAATGACCTTCAACAGGTATCTAAAGGATGTCAATTGATGGAACAGTGAAAAGCAATTGTATAAGCAATCCCTGAGGATTGGAAAAATAAGAGCATTAAATGCATGTACGGGGAGACCTTTTACAGCCGCCACACGGCACAAACAAAACAGCCCTGATATGCAAAGTAGAAGTAAAACAAAGATCAGGAATTGATACAATTAACTTACTCCACCCATAAAAGACACCAAAGGGAAAGAAATACAAACATTAAGCGACCAGACCATAATGGAAACCCAAACAAAGGAAGGCCATAAGGACAGTTACTTTCCCACAAAATGGCCATATGGCCATCCAAAACCAAAAGACACAAGTGACACACACAGTAAGTAACAAACAACAACATAAATAAATCGCCACAGAAGAGCCGCCTTGGAACGGTCAGTGGAAGATTTCCACTGGGGGCTTAAATCGATTTTACGTGGCCACAATCCTCGCCCTTACTTCCGCCGCGATTTAGACAAATAATTTGTTCAGTCCGCATGAAGGCCTCCTAACTCATCAGTGCAACATCTCCGTGAACACAAAAATCAAAGAACCACAGAGGTGAGACAACGGTGAGGACTCGACAGCAAGAAACCACTGAAATGCTGGAGCAAAAGAAAACCAACAGTTAGACTCCGATGAGCCCGACCAGAGACAGAGCATCAGGCACCAACCAACATTACCTTGAATTAGATCTCTCTAATTCTCAATAAGCCTTTACGTTGGAGCCGTCATAGAATCTGAGGCCTGACCCACCGGCGTGCAATTAAAGAGGGAAGCAAAGTTGCCAACCGTGATTGGGTTAACTACCATGCATGCAGTCTGTCGTATAATATCCATGTTGTACCCAATCTTTTTATATCGAAGAATGATTTTACGAAATTGGGTGCTGAAGTCATTGCGGTTATATATTTTTCTGAATTTATATGCTAAGTCACCATAAAATTCGGGTTCCGATAGACCTTGTTGCAGAAGAGATTTAAGTCCAATATTGAATTTTGAAATTAAATCAGAATGGCGTCTATAAAATTTTGAAAAGGCTTTGCGTAGTTTATGGTACCGATAACCCTGATTAAGGAGTTTAGCCGTTAATAATTTATTACGAGTGTTGAAGTCAGTTACATGACTACACACTCTAGCAAATCGAATTAATTGCGAAATATAAACGCCATAGGATGGCGCACGAGGAACATCACCATCCAAAAAAGGAAAATTTACAATCTCAAAATCAAAGTCATCGCGTTTATCATAAATTTTGCACGAAACAAATCCATCTACAATAGACAGATGTAAATCCAAAAACGGGGCCTCGGTATCAGAAGAATTTGCTTTATTTAACTGAAGTTCAAGGGGGTAAATCTGACTGATCAAACCATTAAAATAGGTATTATCAATATTTAATAAATCATCTAAATATCTAGAAGTAGAGCTAAAAGCTTCAATAATTTCAGATTGGTTATCAATGGAAAGCGACAAAATGAAGTCTCTTTCATAACAATACAAGAACAGATCAGCCACAAGAGGTGCGCAATTAGTACCCATCGGAATACCCACAATTTGTCTAAATAACTTAGTACCGAATCTAATATAAATATTGTCAAGTAGAAAGGTGAGGGCATCACACACTTTCTGACATGACCAAAGTGTATAATTCTTATGCTCTTTAGAAGTGAAAAATGCATTTCTGACATTACATGCAAGATAGAGAGAATCTTCTCTGTGAAAAGTCCATTCAATTAAATCATTAAGCTTTTCTTTTATAAGATTATGAGGAAGTGTAGTGTAAAGAGTGGAAAAATCGTAGGTAGACAGACTAGAAGCACGAAAATGTCTAGATTTCAATTTATTTAAAACCTCATTCGAATTTTTTATAGACCAAAACAGATTTCTTCCTGATCTTTCAAAGACTTTATCACAATATTTAATTACATGCGTTTTAATAGCAGTAAGACAGGAAGTTAATAATTTAGAAAGTTCAGTGGTAGTGCAAGAGCTAGAATTTGCAATAAACCGTGCTTTGTAAGGTTTTTTATGAAGTTTTGGTAACCAGTATAGCGTAGGAAGCTTGTCTTGGCCTTCGTTAACACACACAGCAAACTTGGTGGCTGAAAGACAAACATGTTTATCTACTATAACTCTCTCTTCAGCTAAAGGCTGAAGTTCATAGGCCATAGTACCACCAAGCTCCTGCTTAAGCGTGTTAACATAGTGGAGCCGTCACACAACGACGACGTTGTTAGCGGCCTTGTCTGCAGGGGCCAAAACAAACTTCTTATGAAATTCTTGAATACCTAGTTTAAGATGACGTAAAGACGTCTTGGGCTTAGGAGGTAATAAGTTAGTATTTTGAGAATAGAAAGAAATGCGTTTATTTACTAGTTTTAAAATGCTAAGTTTCCAGTCCTTAAGGGCTTTATGCTCAACATACTCTCGCTTACACCATCGATTACCGAATTCATTCAAGGAAGCAGCGATTTCATCTCTACATTTACTGAAATCAATTTTAGAAGGAAACCGATATTTCGGTCCTTTAGAAATTATATTCCTTATCCTAGAATCAGGAATAATTTTCAAATTGCCAGTAATTACATGACCAGCAGCAGGATAGCAATACTTTGAGTTTTTACAATCACATGAATCAGGAGTATTAGTATCAATATCAAGATCTGAAACAAGTTTATTGAAATTAAAAATGATAGATCTAACAGGTTTGTTATATTTATAGCAAATTATAGGTGTTTCAGTATTTTGAAAATAAGCAGGAATGGAAGAAAGCACCGATCTCTCACGGAAGATACTGGGCAAATCTATAAAATCATTTTATATGAGTGGGAAGCCCTTGTCACAAGGAACCTGCATGCCCAATATGAAGGCTCTATCTCAAACGGCTCAAAAGTTATGACAAATAACCTACTGGTCGACTTTTTGATTTGACATGACCCATATTTGATTTTAATTAGATTTTGCCCAGATGGTCATTCTGAGCAAGTTTTATGGTGATTTGACTAAACCTGTGGCCTCTTGGAGTGTTCACAACATTTTTCTATGATTTGGCCTGCTGACCTACTTTTTGACCCGACATGACCAATATTCAAACTTGACCCAGATATTGTCAAGATTAGCAAGTTTGATGATGATCGGACCAAAACTGGGGCCTCTAGTGTGTTCACAAGGTTTTTCTGTGAACTGACTTACTAACCTACTTATTGACCAGACATGACCCATATTCAAAATCAAACTAAGATATGGTCAAATGATCATTCTGAGAAAGTTTGATGACGATCGGACCAAAACTGTGGCCGCTAGAGTGTTCACAAGGTTTTTCTATGGTTTGACCTACTGGCCTTCGTTTGAACCGACATGACCCATATTCGAACTTGACCGAGATATTGTCAAGATTATCATTCTGGGCATGTTTGATGATGATCGAACTAAAACAGACTGTGGCCTCTAGTGTGCTCACAAGGTTTTTCTATGATTTGACCTACGGACCTACTTTCTGACTCGACATGACCCGGTCCCATATTCGAACTTGATCGCGATATTGTCAAGACTATCATTCTGAGAAAACTTGATGCTGAAAGATCCAAAACTGTTGCCTATAGTGTGTTCACTAGGTTTGTCTATGATTTGACCTACTGGCCTACTTTTTGACCAGACATGACCCATATTCGAACCTGACCGAGATATTTTCAAGATGATCATTCTGGGCAAGTTTGATGATGATCGGACTAAAACTGTGGCCTATCAAGTGTTTACATGATTATGTCTATGATTTGACCTACTGACCTACTTTGTGAACAGATCTGACCCATATTCAAATTTCACCGAGATATTGTCAAGATGATCATTCTGAGCAAGATTGATGATGATCGGACGAAACCTGTGGCCTCTAGTGTGTTCACAAGAATTTTATATGATATGACCTATTGACCTCCTTTTTGACCCGACATGACCCATATTCGAAACTGACCGAGATACTGTCAAGACGATTCAGAGCAATTTTGATGATGATCGGACCAAAACTGTGGCCTATAGAGTGTTCACAAGGTTTTTCTATGATTTGACCTACTGACCTACTTTTTGACCCGACATGACCCATATTCAAACTTGGCCGAGATATTGTCAGGATGATCATTCTGGGCAAGCTTGATGAAGATTGAACCAAAACTGTGTTCAAAATGTTTTTTCTATGATTTGACCTAATGACCTACTTTTTGATCCAACATGACCCATATTCGAAATTGAACGAGATATTGTCAAGATGATCATTTTGAGCAAACTTGATGATGATCGGACCAAAACTGTGGCCTCTAGTGTGTTCACAAGGTTTTTCTATGAATTGGCCTACATGCCTACTTTTTAATCTGACATGACCCATATTCGAACTTGTCCGAGATATTGTCATGATGATCATTCTGGGCAAGTTGGCTGATGACTGGCCCAAAACTGTGGCCCCTAGAGTGTTCACAAGGAAACGTTTACGCACGGACGACGAACGACGCACGACGGACGACGCTTGACGACGCCGGACATCTCACGGTCACAAAAGCTCACAATGACCTTCGGTCAGGTGAGCTAAAAAAAGTAGCCATTTTGAAGATATGACTGGCAATTTATTTTCATAAATGAGAATAATCCCATTCTAATGCATTTATTTCTTTTAGTAGTTTTGTTTTAAAGTTGTGTTGTTTTCACAAAAGGGCAGTGGCCAAAAAACAAATTTCATCCAATGATATGCAAAGCAATGTCATAACTGTTTCATGGCATAAACTGTTGCCATTACAATAAGACATTTTTGTGCTAAAATGGCAAATTTCAAACCTCTAGAACTAGCACTTTTCAGGTGAAAATGTTTGATATTTAAGAAATAATCTCCACGTACCGTGTGTTATCGTGATTAACACACGGTGTTGGAGGGCAGATTGCGAAATATTAATTCACGACGGCGAAGCCGGAGTGAATTAATATTCGCATCTGCCCGACAACACCGTGTGTTAATCACGATAACACACCGGGTGCGTGGAAATTATTTCGATTCTAACATGATGCTAAACTGAAATACAGTAGTAACAAAGCGTTATCTTGGGGACTATTTTGCAGCGGATGTCGACAGAAGTAAATGTTTACATGCAACGTCACGATGACGCCAAATTGCACGCACCACGTTGACGACGTGAATTATCGCATATTTGCAAACGCTGACGTTTCCACTGGGTTCAATGGGAAAAACGTTAACGTCATGTTAGAATGTTTGATATTTCCTCTTTAAGTCAAAACGTAGCCCCGATAGGGCAGTAGATAGCGTGTTGGACTCATGATCGAGAGGTTGTGCGTTTGAATCCGTCCACCGGTATTGAGGTGTGTCCTTGGGCAAGACACGTATTGATACTGCCCCACTCCACCCAGGTGTAAATGGTAGCTGTGGTGTAAAAGTCACTGCCAGGTACCATCAATATATCTCAAAGGGTATTAGAGTTATGGCCGTCACAAGGTAGTCATTCTATTTTACTTGAAGGGGGATAACTCAAAAACTATGGCAGCAAGAGTTCTAGTTCTTGCGCACGACACGCCGTCCCAGCCTTGTGAACAATTTTAACCAGAACCATCAATGAATTTCAAAGGGTATTGGTGTTTTGGCCATCACAAAGTTGCGTCTACGAACGGACGGACGGACGTCCGTCTGTTACGCATGAGGGATAAGTTGTGGGTTGCACAGCACAAATTCGGACAAATTTGCAACCCAGAATGTTGTCCATCATGGACACATTGGTACAGACCCTACTACCGGGGTTTGTGCAACTCAGAACTTGATTCTGTACGTTCAGCCACACAAGTGATGGTCAACCATGGACATTGTGTCCGAACTTGTGCGAATATGATGTTTGGGAATGACACCTATACCCACATCTACCCCCTGGAAGTAATTAGAAAATATCGACTTATGTGGTGCAACTCACAAGTCGATTTTTCCCCACAAGTCCGGCCAGTACATATAAAACAACTCAAAACTACCATCTCATGGGAGAACGGATGGATATACGGACGGACAGACGGACGGACGCCAAGCTGATGGCTATATCCCGCGAACCTATTCGGTCGGGGATAAAAAATGGCCAAAAATTCATGCTTAACTGATAATTTAACCATATGTTTTTTTTTGGCTACTGGCATCATCTAGCTCCATTAATGACTCTGCTCACAACAGGTGGTATTGCTAGCTTTACCTGTGGAACTACTTTTATTCAATATATATATCAGTTCTGTTAGAAACGATTGATCTTAAAATACTTATTTTTCCAGCTAGAAAAACGTTTAAAACTTGTAATGTGATTAAAATTTGATGCCGATTTTCATTTCCACCTCGGTTTTTTACTAATTAATTGATTTATAAATGCGAAATTTAATATAGTCTTCATCTGAAAATTGCGTCTGCTTATGTCGTCTGCTGAATTTGTTTGCAATTTTTTTTAAATATTTTTGCAAACAGGCAAACAGTGTGGGCCCATATCATACTGCCCCTACAGGGGCAGTCTGATATGGGTTCACACTGTTTGCAAAAACTACTTTTAAGGTAACCGGCAGACAACAAAGCAGACGACAATATTCGTGATAGGCATTTTATGGGTTAAAGTTTTATGAAGTTTCTCACCTGCCTTTATCCTGATCAATGTAGTAAGTAACATTGGTTTTTCCTACAAAACAAAACATAAAAGCTAAAATCTTGAAATTCAAGTTCTGTCTACATGCTTGTGTTGCCAAGTTTACATCTCTGGTGAGAGCTAGGGACTCATTTCACATATGAAAATTCCCCGTGAAGATGGCTTCGACGGACATGTTAGGATGTGTTTGATTTGAGGTTAAACTTCCCCGTCAACACTGCAAAGGTCATTTTGGAGACGTTGCTTCCAATTCTTTGGGACTTTTACCCGACATTGAGATGAAATGACATCTCAAGCCCTTCCGCCCAATGAAACCAATAGGGTTTATAAGCATGGACGGGCCGACTCGCACCGCTTTGCCTGGGCAGGCTTAGATCCTCTCTAAGCGGTTTACCAGTACTCGCGAGCGGTCGTTTTCAGCTCTGCGTGGAAGCATCATGCAACCCATCTATTTCTTCAAGACATGTATAGTAATACCACTCATGTCCAAGGTAGGCAAAAAGAGCATTTGGTTAAACCAAACACAGTAGAACTTCGATAACCCGAACACCAAAATTTTGTTCGAGACAGGTGTAGTTCGAACTATTGAGGGTTAATCATGCTGGTATGACATGAGGCATAATGGGATTAGCTTATGATTTAAGAAATAAATTTATGTTGTGTTTGCTTATTAGAATTACCTCAATGAGGCGATTCTAATGAGCACACACAGCATACCCTTTCAAGTTAAAATAAAAAAAGCCTCCATAAATTAACATAAACACAATTCTTGCACACCAGACGAGGAAATCCGCGATTTTACCCTGGGATAGAAATTTATGTTCTGACCCTGGTGTTCCGACCCCAAATCGAATATAATCGCGTGTTTGACAAATGCACTGGTTGATTACAACCTCATGCTCGGCGTCGTCATGCGTGACGTCACTAAACATTCCTGTTGTGTCATCACAAGATGGCGGACGTCGGTAACCGAAGTGACAGCAGCATTAAAAATTCGCAATAGAAATGGAAGGTATGCAAGAAAAAGAATCCAATATGGGTGTGAGGAGTGGATAGAAAAATCCGTCCCTCGGGATCACTGTCTGGCATCACTCGGCAAGCCTCGTGATGCCGGACAGTGTCCCTCGGGACGTATTTTTCAATCCACCCCTCACACCCATATTGGATTCTTATAGGAACAATTCTCTAGGAACCTAAGAATGAGTTCGAATTAGCCATAGTAAACGAAATATCCGTTTCACTGTAGTGTGTTTTGTTGAAAGAGTTTCTATTGCTCAGTGGATGTTTTGAGTTTAACAAGAATTCAGGGGGGGGGGGTGGTGAATCTTCACTAAGTCTGTGAACCATGAAATGTCGTCAAGATCAAGTATGGATGCTTGCAATAAAGTTGCCATTCCTTGATGCAAGTTTTATCAAGTGTCATTAAGAAGCTCTGATAGTTCGTGAGAAGTGGGCGAACTTAAGTGTAAAAATTATGATGGTAGCAATAATTCATAAATCAGTGACCTATGAAGTATAGATCAATATCATATATGGATGCTTGCAATTAAGTTGCCATTCCTTGATGCAAGTTTGTATCAAGTGTTATGAATGAAGCTCTGATAGTTTTTGAAAAATGGACTCTAACATTAGAGTGAAAGTTAGGGTGATCGCAATAATTCATGAAGTCAGTGACCCATAAATATAAGTCAAGATCAAATATGGATGCTTACAATAAAGTTGCCATTCGTTGCCATTCCTTGATGCAAGTTTGTAACAAGTGTCATTAAGGAAGCTCTGATAGTTCTTTAGTGATTTGCCTTCACTGCAGCTGGTGTTGTGCCGTGTGGCGGCCGTAAAACGTCTCCCCGTACATCAACCATAGTGCAGTTTATATTTTACTTTTGGTCCTTTGAGATCAGCGTGAATAATCTGAGAAATCGGAAATAAATTATTGGTTTAGACTCATATTCTAGACAGGTTTTTAATTATTTGGACCCCATTTTTATTTATATTAGTCTTTGAATCGACTTCCTATTCGAAATTCGCAAAATTGCAGTATTTTTCCTCTGGCTTTCTTTGCCGGATCATTACAGGGTCACTGATGAGGCTTTATTAGCCGAAACTACGTAGTATGACCCATCTTCTTTCTTATGAATGTTTTCATTGCTCTTAAAGGAACTCATTTTTTATTTTTATTTAGAAGTGAACTCTAACATTAGAGTGAAAGTTAAAGTGATCGCAATAATTCATGAAGTCAGTGACCCATGAAGTATAGGTCAAGGTCAAATATGGATGCTTGCAAATAAAATTGTCACCCCTTGATCCCTTGATGTGTACCAATTGTCATTAAGGAAGCTGTAATAATTCTTGAGAAATGGACTCTAACATCAGAGTGAAAGTTACGGTGGTCACAATAATTCACCAAGTCAATGAACTATAAAATTTAGGTCAAATTTGGATGTTTCAATTAAAAGTTGTGACAAATATTATTAACGAAGCTCTAGTAGTTCTTGAGAAATAGACTCTCACATTAGGGTGAAAGTTAAGGTGGTTGAAATAATTCACAAGGTCAGTGAACCATGAAATGTAGGTCAGGTAGATGATTCACATAAGCACCAGGCTTTTTTTTCAAATCCTGTCATTGCAATTTGTACATGTACTGTTGTAACCTGCCTATTTTGAAAATTAATAAATAATGTTTAAACCAAGGTGAGATAAAGATGCTTGCATTGAAATTTATTATGCTCATAAATATTAAACTACAAACAAATCAAACATTTTTCCTGCTCAGCTCAGCAGAAGATGTTGTTTGTCCTGCTCATTAATTTTAAAATGCCAACAATTGTTGGCATTTTAAAATTAATGAGCAGGACAAACAACAAGATTTTTGAGCTGGAGGAAGCTTATACTCAAATGAATTGAGCATGAAAAAGGCTTTTTTGCACATCAGATATAGAAATCCGTGGTTTTAGCCTGGGATTGAAAATCTGTTTCTACCCTGGTGTTCTTGCACACCAGACAAGGAAATCCATGATTTTACCATGGGATAGAAATTTATGTTCTGACCCTGATGTTCTGACCCAAAATCGAATATAATTGCGTGTTTGATAAATGCACTGGTTACTTACGACCTCATAGGCGCCGTCGTTAAGGCTGACGTCATTCACGTTACGTGACGTCACTAAACATTCATGTAGTGTCAACGTCGGTAACCGAAGTGACTGCAGCATTCAAATCCGCGCTTAGAAGTGGAAGATATGCAAGAAAAAGAATTCTATATGGGTGTGAGGGTTGGACAAAGAAAATCCGTCCCGAGGGATCACTGTCCGGCATCACTCGGCAAGCCTCGTGATGCCGGACAGTGACCCTCAGGACGGATTTTCCCATCCACCCCTCACACCCATATAAGATTCTTCTATTCTTACCCAGGGGCTGGATAAAAATTGATTTTTCTCATGAGTTTGATATGCACTGGTTGAATACGAACCCATGTGCCCCATCGTTAAGGTTGACGTCACATCACATTACATGACGTCACTTAGCATCAAACCAATGTCATCACAATATGGCGGATGACGGCAACTTAAGTGACTGTATTATCAACAAGAGGATCATGATGGTCCAATATCGCTCACCTGAGCTAAGAGATTAACATGTAGGTCCCAGGGTGGTCCAACGTTTGGCCATAGGAATCTAAGCAGAGGTCCACTGAATGAAGCTTATCATCGAATATCAAAGGACAAAGGAATGGGCCGTCTGGTTTGGTACAAAAATTTTAAAAGTTTTCTCTATATATGACCTTGTTAAACCAGTGCGCCCCAGGGCTGGGCCATTTTTGGCCCTCATGATAGAGGCGCATTATTTGAAGCTTCATACCAAATATCAAATACAAGGGCCTTCTGGTTTCAGACAAGAAGATTTTTATATGTTTACCCTATACAAGTCAAAAAACCAGCCCCCCACCCCCTGGCGGGGCCGTTTTTGATCCAAGGGCTATTATTTGAACAACCTTGGTA
Organism: Lucinisca nassula; assembly: GCA_963580285.1. Lineage (NCBI taxonomy): Eukaryota > Metazoa > Mollusca > Bivalvia > Lucinida > Lucinidae > Lucinisca > Lucinisca nassula. Next base: position 34,024,778 of record OY757019.1, read on the forward strand.
GAGGTCCACTAGATGAAGCTTCAAAACTAAATTCCAAAGACCAGGGCCTTCTAGTTTCAGACAAGAAGATTTTTAAAGGTTTCCCCTATATAAGTCTATGTAAAACCAGTACGCCCTGGCACAAGCGCATTTTTGGCCCAAGAGCTATAATTGGGACAATCTTGGTAGAGATCGACGAAATGAAGCCTCATACCAAATATCAAAGAACTGAGCTTTCTAGTTTCAGACAAGAAGATTTTTAAAGGTCTTCCCAATAAAACCCTGTGTCAACCCAGTGGGCCCCGACGCGGGGCCAATTTAAGCCCCAGGGCTATAATTTGAAAAAAACTTAAGAATTTCACTAGATGAAGCTTCACACAAAATATCAAAGACCTGGGCCTTCTGGTTTCTGACAAGGAGATTTTTAAAGGTTTTCCCTATATAAAAGAGAAGTGGGGGCAATGATCAGGAATCGATACTATTAACCCTCAGCTTCCATCAGAGACACCAAAGGGAAAGAAACACAAACATGAAACACGATCCCTAATGGAAACATCAACAGCGGAAAGCCAAAATGACAGTTACTTTCCCACAAAATGGCCAGTAGGCTATCCAAAATAAAATAATCTAAGTGACACAAACATCCAAAGACAAACCATAACAAATGTACACTGCGACAGAAGAACCACCTTGGAACGCCCTATATAAGCCTATGTAAAACCAGAGGACCCCGGCGAGTGTGTGCGTGTGTGGGGGGGGGGGGGGCAGGGGGGCGGGGGGGGGGGGTCGGCCCCAGGGCTATAATTTGAACAATCTTGGTAGAGGTCCTCTAGATGAAGCTTCATACCAAATGTTACAGACGTCGACTTTCTGGCTTCATACCAAATATCAAAGACCTGGGCCTTCTGATTTCAGAGAAGAAGATTTTAAAGGTTTTCCTTATATAAATATGTTCTAGAAAGAGTAATAAGCCTATATAAAAACCAGTGGGCTCCGGGGCTGGGCCATTTTTGGCCCCAGGGCTATAATTTTAACAATCTTGGTAGAGGTGCACTAGATGAAGCTTCATACCAAATATCAAGGACCTGGGCTTCCTGGTTTCAGACAAGAAGATTTTTAAAGGTTTTCCCAATATAGGCCTATGTAAAACCATTGGGTCAGGACGTGGGGGCATTTCTAACCCTAGGGTTATTCGAACATTCTTGGTAGAGGTGCACTAGATGAAGCTTCATACCAAATGTCAAAGACCTAGGCCTTCTGATTTCAGAGATGAAGATTTTCAAAGTTTTTTTCATATTTTCCCTTTTTCGATGCCATGGCAACCACAGTTCAGCATGAAATGGAATTTTTAAAACAGCTTTGAGAGAGAACCACCTAAGGACCATTTTTGCCAAGCTTGGTCAGAATCTGCTCAGTGGTTTAGGAGATATTGTTTAATGAAATTGTGAATGGATGGACAGACGGACGACAACAAAGACGACGGACAGTGACCGATAACAATAGCTCCCCATGAGCCTTTGGCTCAGGTCAGCTAAAAATCCAGAAATGAAAGATATGCAAGTAAAAGAGTCAAACATGGTGAAAGGGGTGGAGAAAAAAAAAGTCTCTCCGGATCACAGTCTGGCATCACTCGGGCACACTTGTGATGGTGGACTGTGACCCTCGAAACGGATTTTTTCTATCCACCCCTCACACCCATGTAAGATTGTTTTAACCACAGAGTCAGACATATTTTTTCGCTTTTTGTTACTAGGGAGACAACAATTGGGACTTCCTGATTGTTTAACCCTTTTTGTACCAAATGGAATCTTCATCCTTATATAAAGTAGGAGTCCACTTCAAAATTGAGGGGTGTCAGGTTGTGTTTTCTTCAAAATTTATTTGGAAAATGGCTGAACGTTTTGCAAACAGTGGAGGCCCTGATCAGACGCCGCGTTCTGCGGCGTCTGATCTGGGCCTGCACTGCTTTGAAAATACCCGTTTTAGGGTTTCTGGTACTAAATGGGTTAAACAGGCTTCATACTGACCAAGCTTTTCCATGCCTGAAAGGCGGAATTTTTAGCCTTAACCCGTATCCTGCCGAACACAACAACCATTATCTTTACAAACAGTGTAGATCCACATCATAAGGGTTCTCTGATCAGGATCTACACCGATTGGTATTCAGTTGATGGACTAAATGAATACATAATATGAAGTTATTTGATTGGCGGATAGTCAGAGGTGGGTGTGGCTAAATAAATTAAGGTTAAATGGCCATATTATACAGAATATAGGGGGAAAATAAAAATCTAAAAGCGTGAAATCAAGAAAAAATCAAGCTCTCAAAGCCTGAAATCCTGCGAATGCCTAAAAACATGAGGCCTGTTATCATCCTACAACAAAAGCCGCTCTGGAAAAAGGTATCTTCTCCTCAGAAGTAAAATCTTTCCTGTAAGAATCTTACCCTTACTTGTAAGAGAGATGAACCTATATCTCAACGGTCCATTCCCCGCTTTTTTTATTATTTTGGTTTTACGGCCCATTCAAAATTATTTCACTTGTTTCCAACCCACGGCAAAATCAGAGTACCCAGAGAAAAAATATCTGACGATTCTGTTGCAGAATATGGGGTTTTATTTGTGAGCTTATTAAGGCTGGAACCCGCAGCAGTGACAGTTTGTTTGTTTGATCGATTTGAGGTTTAAAGTCTCTGTCAACACTGTATAGGTCATTTTGGAGACGTTGCTTCCGATTTTGTGTGACTTTTACCCGACATTGAGATGAACTGACATCTCACGCCCTGCCGCCGAATAAAACCAATACGGTTTATAAGCATGGACGGGCCGACTCGCACCGCTCCTCCAAGCAGTTTACCAGAAGTATGTGTGGTCGGTTTCAGCTCTGACTCGCAGCGCTTTGCCTGGGCAGGCTTAGATCCTCTAAGCAGTTTTCAGGTCGGTTTCAGCTCTACGTGGAAGCATCATGCAGCCCATCTATTTCTTCAAGCCCCGATGGGCGGGGCCGTACAAACCTAATGTAAAAGAGTCAGTGCTCTGTGGGTTCAAGCAGCAGAGGTGATTTCCATTCCCCTTTAAGATAATTGCAAAACCTACCTACAAAAGTGGACTTCGGCTTACATATCATACAACCTTCATCTGAGTTCTCTTTCACAAAGAGTCCATAGCTGAAACATATACATATTAACCCTGAAGGGAAATGGGAACACCTGGCAGATTTTTCCGCCAGTTTTCAAAGGGAGACAACTTTCGAGACTTCCTGTATGACTAATTACAAGCCCTGTCCCACTGAAAAAGGGTCTGATCCTTAAAGGAAAGAATTTGCTCCTGAGGAGCAGATTCTTTCTTTTAAGAGTTGACCCCTTTTGATATGGGAGACAAAAATGTTTTTAGGGAAGTTGCCTCCCCTGAAGTTGTATCCATTCCCCTCAAGACGTCAAGAAAAAAAAAACATCTGGAATGTCAATTGCTTATGTCGTCTGTTGAATATATTTAAGAACTTTTTAAAACATATTTTTGCATATAGGCAAGCAGTGTGGACCCTACTCACATTTTTACAGCATAAACATCGGAGTGTTAGATATTGCACTTACTAGAACAGTTAACAACTTGAACACTGACGAGCTCGTTAAGCTAACGGAGCTTTGAACAACTGGGCCCTGAAGTTATTAAACATCAGGGCCATAATGGCCCTGGATCGCTCACCTGATCCATATTGTACAAATGAAATCGTAGGTAATATGGCGGAGTAGAGGGTTTGAGCAATTTTTGTTGGCCTAAGAAGGAGGTTTTTTTTATAATTTTAGCTCAGGTAGCCATCTTGTTCATCCAAGCATAACAATTTGAGCAATTTTGGAAGAGGGTCACCTGAGGAACATTCCTGTGAAATTCGAAATCCATCCACTGGTTAAGCAGAAGTAATTTAAAAGTTTTTTTGTATTATTAGCTCTGGCGACCACCTTTTTCATCCCAGCGGAGTTGTTTGAACAATTTTAATAGGGGGTCACCCAAGAAACATTCCTGTGAAATTATTTTGAAATCAATCAACTGGTTAAGGAGAAAAAGTCTATTAAAGGTTTTCTATTTTTAGATCTGGAAGCCATCTTGGTCATCCGAGCAGACCGCTTTGAGCAATTTTTGGTATGACGTCACCTTAGAAACATTCCTGTGAAATTATTTCAAAATCCATCCAATGGTTTAGGAGCAGATGGTATTTAAAGGTTTTTGAATTTTTAGCTCTGGTGGCCACCTTGTTCATCAGAGCGGAATGGTTTGAGCAATTTTGGTATGATGTTATCCAAGGAACAATCCTGTGCAATTTTTCAGCCCAGCGGAATTGTTTGAACACTTTTAATAGGGGGTCACCCAAGAAACATTCCTGTGAAATTATTTTGAAATCCAACCACTGGTAAAGGAGAAAAAGTCGTTTAAAGGTTTTCTATTTTTAGCACTGGTAGCCATCTGGTTCATCTGAGCAGAACGGTTTGACCAATTTTGGTAGAGGGTCACCCAAGAAACATTCCTCTGAAATTATGTTGAAATCCATTTACTGGTCAAGCCCTGTCACCCAATGAAACCAATAGGGTTTATAAGCATGGACGGTCCGACTCGCACTGGTTTGCCTGGGCAGGCTTAGTTCCCCTATGCAGTTTATCAGTACTCGTGTGCGGTCAGTTTCAGCTCTGCATGGAAGCATCATGCAGCCCATTTATTTCTTCAAGCGCCGATAGGCGGGGACCTTGCTAAGGAGAAGAAGTCGCTTAAAGGTTTTTTCTATTTTTAGCTCTGTGGCGGCCATCTTATTCATCCGAGCAGAACCGTGTGAGCAATTTTGATAGAGGGTCACCCAAGGAAACTTCCTGTGAAATCATTTCAAAATCCATGCACTGGTTAAGGAGGAGATATCATTTAAAGGCTCTTCTATTTTTAGCTCTGGTTACCACCTTGTTCACCCGAACGGAATGATTTGTGTAATTTTGGTAAAGGGCCATCCAAGGAAAACTCCTGTGAAGTTATTCAAAATCTGTCCAGCAGTTTTGGAGAAGAAGTCGTTTAAAGCAAAAGTTGACGACGGACGCACGCAGGTGTACACACATGGACGGACAAAGACCGATCACAATAGCTCACCTTGAGCAGTTCGTGCTCAGGTGAGCTAAATATCATAGTGACAAAGGAACTTTCGGGGTACTCACTAACTGTCTTCCGAATCGTCCTCAGGATCTTTCAGTTCACATTCCCCTGGGGCATAAATCCTGAAAATCAAACAATGAGGGATTGTCAAAAAGTTCATACAAATGTGGGTTTAACAACATGTCAGCCTTACAGGTTATTTTGTGTTGACTCTAAGAATAAGGGAGCAAAGAAAAAGAAGGACAGGAGGAGAAAAGAGAAAATGTATAAAAGTGACCAAACTGAAGAAATATATCACAAAAAAGTCTATATAATTTTGATCTCCTTGAACCTCATTTTTATATAGTAAAACAGGGGTTTACAGGGGTAAAAATGTTTTTGTTATTTCTGCTCTAAAACATAGATTGTGTGTACTCACTAGACCCCCTCGATGAGGCGGTTCTAAGGAGTATCCATAATCTATGTTTTGAGCAGAAATAAGAAAAATATTGCAATTTTTCATATAAAAGCTTTTGTTTTTCTGCCTGTGCAATTTACACTGTAATTGTATAGGCCTGTTTCCGTAATGAAAACTTCCACCTTTACCCTTGCCTGCTGCAAGTACAGCAGGCCTTCCCCAACTGTAAACCAATAGATTCAGTTTTTTTTTTTTTTTTTGTTTTATTTGAGGTTTAACGTCCCCGTCAACACTGTATATGTTGCTTCCAACCAATATATCCAGTTTTGTTTTGTTTTATTTGAGGTTTAACATACCCGTCAACACAGTATATGTTGCTTCCAATTGTGTGGGTCTATTACCGACATTGAGATGAAAAAACATCTCATTGAAATGAAAAGACATCTCAAGCCCTGTTGCCAATGAAACCAACAGGGTTTATATTTATCTTCACTGCAGCTGGTGCTGTGCCGTGTGGCGGCCGTAAAGAGTCTCCCAGTACATCCATCATAGTGCAGATAATAGTTTCTGGTCCTTTGGGATCATTGCGTTCATTTAGAATCATTTTGAAAATAGAGTTCTGCTTAAGCCGGTGCTAGGGGGCATGGCCGGTATAGCACATTTCAGTACTGGTCATGAACAGACTCAATAAAACCGAGTCTGCTATTTCCGTTTATTTGGTGTATTCTTTGCTTCCCAAGGAACTAGCTATTCAGAACTTATTTATCTTCACTGCAGCTGGTGCTGTGCCGTGTGGCGGCCGTAAAAAGTCTCCCCGTACATCCATCATAGTGCAGATTATATTTTCTGGTCCTTTGGGATCATTGGTTACAAGAATCATTTTGAAAATAGAGTTCTGCTTAAGCCGGTGCTAGGGGGCGTGGTCGGTGTAACACATTTCAGTACTGGTCATGAACAGACACAATAAAACCGAGTCTACTATTTTCGTTTATTTGGTGTATTCTTTGCTTCCAAAGGATCTAGCTATTCAGGCCTTATAAGCATGGACGGACCGACTCGCTTCGCTTTGCATGGGCAGGCTTAGATCTTCTAAGCGGTTTACAAGTACTCATGTGCTGTCGGTTTCAGCTCTGCGAGAAAGCATCCTGCAGTCCATCTATTTATTCAAGCCCAGGTGGACGGAGGCCGCAATATATTCAGTCATAAGCCTCTGTGAATTAGATGCACAATACCTGTACCCTTGGCATTTACCTCACCCAACCACTTATTATAGGTCAAATATAATACATGTTTATCGGATAAATTTCATTTCACTGGGAATCAAAAATGATACTGAATTGCATGCATTACGAAAACACGGCTATACCAATACATTGTAAACTTTACCACCGAAAAAAACTAAAATTTTCAGATGACAAAATAAGACATTTTTCTTATTTCTGCACAAAATATAGATTGTGTGCACTCGTTAGAACCGCCTCATCGAGGCGGTTCTAACGAGTACCCACACTCTATATTTTAGAGCATAAACAAGAAAAATAAGTCAAAACCCTGTAAACCCCAGTTTTACTATATAAAACAGTGGGGTTCAAGGGGGGTCAATATTATATAGGCATGTTTTCATAATGGAAATGCTATCGCTGTGCACTGAGAAGACATACAGTCGAACTTCAATGGCTCGAACACCTTTGGGACCACGAAAACCTGTTCGAGACAGGGGTAGTTCGAGCCACTGAGGATTACTTCCACGAGTCATTACGTGATATTTTTAGACATCTTTCCAGTGTTCTATAATGAAAATGTATGCTGTGTGAACTCATTAGAATCGCCTCATCGAGGCGATTCTAATGAGTACACACAGCATACATTTGCAAGATAAAAGACTAAAATCTCCTTAATTATCCCCCACTATTTCTAATGTAGAGGATTTCGCTAGGGGCTCAAGAATGGGTTCGACACATCCATGGTAAACGAGCCATCGGTGTTCGAGCCATCAAAGTTCTACTGTATAAGTAATTTGAGCTGCAACATGCATGGCAACAGATAAGGTGCAGTCGAACTTGAATGGATCGAACACCTTTGGGACCATGAAAATGTGTTGGTTTTGTTTCGTTTGTATTGGACTTAACGGCCTAGTCAACACTATTTGAAACCTTTTGAGCCGGTCAGTTTATTTATCCACACTTTTCCTGGGTAGGCTTATAAGTAATGGTTAACAATTACAGTCATATTCTTTCGCCAGAAACTTACCACTGCCCTTCTTGAATCAGCGGAAGGGACCAAATGACTTTAGAAAAGATTTCGTGATCAATCTCATCGACGCAATTCTAATGAGTACACACAGCATACATTTTCAGGATCAAATAAGACAATTATCCCAAATATATTTACATCTGCAGTAATGGGTCTGTTTTCCTTTGGTCGGCCCCGACCATCGGGGCTTGAAGAAATATATGGGCTGTAGGATGCTTCCACGCAGAGTTGAAACCGACCCGCACACGAGTACTGGAAAACTGCTTAGAGGGTCTAAGCTTGCCCAGTCAAAGCAAGTCGAGTCGGACCTCCGTGCTTATAAACACATTTGGTTTCATTGGGCGACAGGGCTTGAGATGTCATTTCATCTAAATATCGGGTTAAAGTCCCACAACATTGGAAATAACGTCACCAAAATGACCTTTACAGTGTTGACGGGGGCGTTTAAACTCAAATCACACAAACAAACAAAAAAGAATCGCCGTGGTAACCGATCCATTGGGGTTCGAGTCATCAGAGTTCTAGCCATCAAGTTTCCAGGGTAATTTGCTTTATATTTCCATACAAAGTGTGCAATCGAACTGCCTTGCCGACTTCCCACATCACTGGTTTTATGGAGAAGAAACACCGTTTTTATTAGAACTGCCTTGCCGACTACCCACATCACTGGTTTTATGGAAAACAAACAAAGTATTCATTTGAACTGCCTTGCTGACTATCCACATCACTGGTTTTATGGAGAACAAACAGATTATTCATTAGAACTGCCTTGCCGACTTCCAACATCACTGGTTTTATGGAGACAAACAAAGTATTTATTAGAACTGCCTTGCCGATTTCCCACATCATTGGTTTTATGGAGAACAAACAAAGTATTCATTAGAACTGCCTTGCCGACTACCCACATCACTAGTTTTATGGGGAACAAAGTATTCATTAGAACTGCCTTGCCGACTACCTACATCACTGGTTTTATGGAGAACAAACAAATTATTCATTAGAACTGCCTTGCCAACTACCCACATCGTTGGTTTTATGGAGAACAAACAAAGTGGTCATTAGAACTGTCTTGCCGACTTCCAACATCACTGGTTGTATGGAGAACAAACACAGTAGTCATTAGAACTGCCTTGCCGACTTCCCACATCACTGGTTTTATGGAGAACAAACAAAGTAGTCATTAGAACTGCCATGCCGACTTCCGATTTCAGCTCTGCGTGGAAGCATCATGCAGCCCATCTATTTCTTCTAGCCCCGATAGGCGGGGGCCGTCTTATGTGTTGGTATGACTAGGAGAAAAAGATCGACCCTAAGTTTTTCAAATTTTATGTTCTACATATGTTGGCTAATTCGAACACTTGTCGCCTGTATAGCCAATGGTTAAATCCATTGATATATTGAGTGACAAATTACAAGGCGAAAAATATGTGACCCCCGTTTAATGAGATTTTTCGACGTCATTGATCGTTTCCTTGAAGTTAGATGAACTAACATCTTTTCACGCATTCAAGTACGGTACAAAATCAGGAAACTACATACGTCACAGTCAAACATGTTGGTGGGATTTTTTTTTTCAGGCAATGCCATAACGTTGAGAGAATATGAAGGAACCAATAGTATTTAGTCGACTTTCATTGTCTTAGAATTGAAACAGATCAGCTCTGTTACGTGATTTGATGAGAAATATATCACAATTTGTCGGCCAGTTGTAAGTAGATAAATTACTCGAGTTGCATGCTCATGATTTGATAAACCTTACAACTGACCTCCAAACAGTGATGTATTACTAAACAAACCACAGGTAGAACTGATCTATTTCTTAAATAGACAGCCTCTTGATTGAAGCAACTCCATGGACTTCTCTATCTGTCTGTGTGCAGCAAAGGCTCTTGCGAATCTACATGTTTCTTTTTTTCTTATTTCTTTTGTTGTTGTTTTTTCGGGGGGGGGGGGGGGGGGTTGGGGGGGTGAGAGTAACGGCCCTTTCAAGATTATTTCACTCATAATAAGCAGATGGTTAATCAGAGGTTGGTGAAAATCGGACTGCTTGGACAACAAGTGCTCCACAAGTGGGGCGTTATACGCCCATAGCAAATTAATATTTGTTGAACTGCAACCTCGAAAGAATGTGGGCTGCTCCATATCATGGTCTAACTATATATCTAGTTTTAGCTTGATCGGATCTAAATTGAAGGAGGAGTTAGCCTGAAAGGACAGGATTACAGGCATAACTCTAAAAAATATTTGGCGGGCCATAACCTCGAAACAATATACACTGTTCCACATCATAGTCAAACTAAATATCAAGTTTCATCTTGATTGATTGATTTAACGACACGTCAAACTTGTGGGTCATTTTGTGTCATCTCCCAGAGAAAGGGAGAAAAGAGCTAGTAGAGGAGATGAAAGTGAGTGACAGATGAGAGAAAGGCAAATGAATGGAATGTAGAAACAGAAGAAATAAGAACAATCCCTCTGTACCCTTACCTGCTGCAAGGACAGCAGGCCTTGTTCAACTGTAAGTCAATATCACTTGGACGCCCCACGTATGATACACGCCACCTTTGCCTCACCCAAACAGCCCCCCCTCTCACGTTGATCGAATTTTACCTGCAGGAGAAGTTAGCCCCAAACAAAATGATTACAGAAATATTCAAAGGGGCATAACTCAATATTTGGTTGACTGTAATTTCTAAATATGCACTGCTCCGCATAATGGTCTAACTATAAATCAAGTTTCAAGCTGAATCGGTTCTAATGTGTAAACAAAATGTTTAAAGAAAATTGCCAAGGGGGAATAACTCATTGATTTTTGGTGAACCCCAACCTCAAAACAATATGTGCCGCTCGACATTGTGGCCAAACGATATAACATGTTTCAGCTTGATCGAATGTTAATTACATAGGAGTTAGCCAGAATGCACAACGTTCACAGAAATATTCAAATGGGCATAACTCTGTTAATATTTGAAGGACCGTAACCTCCAAACAATATGCCTTGCTCCACATTATAGTCTTACTATATATATATATCCAGTTTCAGCTTTTTCGAATGTTAATTGTAGAGTTTGAGCTGGAAACGAAATTTTAAAAGGGTCATACTATTAGGTGGACGGTTAAACTCGAAACTTTACACGCTACTCCACACCATAGTCTTACTATCTACCAAGTTTCAGCTTGATCCAGTGAAAACTGTTAGAGGAGATATCTGCAAACAAAATATTAAGATAAATTTTCAAAGAGGCGTAACTTGCTATTTGGTGAACGGTACAGCTTGAAACTTTGCGCACATCTCCACATCATAGTCTTGCCATCTACCAAGTTTCAGCTTGATCTGATGAAAACCAGGAAAGAAAAAATTTACGGATGGACACAACGACGAATGCAGACCCCATAAAATAAAAAGATCATTTTTTTTTTCAAAACAGGCATATAAAAACCACCTGATCTTCAGCTGCTGAACTTGGCATCTCACATGTGAACCGAGCCAGGCTCTAACCACAAGATTTTTTTTTGTTTTACGGCCCTTTCAAGATTATTTCACTCATATCGAGCCGATCGTTAGTCAGAGGTGGGCCAAAACCGGAGTACCCGGAGGAAAAACCACCTGACCTTCCGTTGCAGAACTTGGCCTCTCACATGTGACCCGAGCGAGGCTCGAACCCACAGCGGTGATCTAACCCCAAGAATGAGAGCCCTAATGATTAAAAGTCAGCCCCTTATCTTTAGCCTATGAGGCTTGTGCGAGTCTACTTTTATGTGCAGGTTTGTCTGTATGTGTTTTTGCCGGTTGCCTTGCTAATAGGACCGAAAAGTACCTTTTCACATAGCAAATTTGTTTTTTTTTTTTTTGCTGCGTGTTTACATCCCTGTCAACACTATTCAGGTCATTTTGGAGTTGTTGCTTCTGATTTTGTGGGACTTTTATCCAACATTGTGATGAAATAACATCTCAAGCCCTACCTGCCGAAGAAATCCCTAAGGCCAGCCTTAAACAATTATTTGTTTGCTGTCACAAGACCATAGTTTTCAAGCTTGGTAGGTAGTTTGATATTATAATGTTATTAATCAAGTAATTTCGTATTGACCCAGGTACACGTCCGAGGTCTGCTGCATTGGCCCTCGGCATGGCAATTTTATTAATTGCCACAATTAAAAAAACATGATTATTGATTTTTGACCTCACTAGACCTCAATTAATATTGGCTGACCTTGTGTTAATACGGATGACTTCCGATCAATACAGGATAGTGAATTAATAATGTTTTTTTACATATACGAGTATAGAATTTATATATTAGATCTTCTAAATATCTTTTTAGTTTAATTCACTTTAGTTCAACATCACAAGTACAGCCTTTTCTTCTTATTTTTTAATGAATGTAAATATCCTAACGTAAGGAAATTTAATTAATAAAAGTTTTCTTCATGATGGCCCATAAAATAGTTTAGTTCGGGGCCATTTTTCTGGGTAGGTAGGGTGACAGCAAACTGATTTTTATGGTCAGCCTAAAGTTTAAGGGGCAGTCTGCCTCGCACCACTTTTCCTTGGCAGGCTCACACACACCTTCTAAACAATGTACCAGTGCTCAAAAGTTTAGTTAGTAGTCAAAAAAAATAACCATACCTCATTAAACTCTCTGTGCGTCCATTTTCAGCAGCCTCCTTGTTGTTGCCGTAACGAGATGTAAATATACGACCACAGATTTCAATTTTTGCCTCTGGTGCTAAAATAGAAAAAAATACACAATATTACTAGTGACTTGATCTGGGGCCCATATGCAGGGGGTGGGGGTGCTAGGGGTGCATACTCAACCCCCGACGCCCTCCACCCCATTTTGAAAAATTATCATAAATTCATGCAGTTTTTCACCAAAAATCAAGCTTACACCCTTAACTTTGGGCCCCAAAGCAAGATTTTCCTAAGATTTGCACTCCCATCACGAAAACACGCATATATAATTTTGACCCCATTAACCCCCACTTTTATATAGTAAAACTGGGGTTTGCAGGGGTAAACATTATTTTTCTTGTTTTGAGCAGAAATCAGAAAAAAGTCGCAATTTTTCATCTTAAAATTTTCATTTTTTCGGCGATAAAGTTTACAATGTATTGGTATAGGCGTGTTTTCGTAATGATAACTGAAATTTGCAACCCCCATTCCAAGGTCTGCGTACGAGCCTGGCTCTGATGTTATAAAACTTTTTTTCATGCTAAACTCAACTGAGCATGAAATTTATAATGTTAAAAAATATTAAAACACAAACCAATCAGGCGATTTTCCTGGCCAGATCTGCAGAGAATGTCATCTGTTCTGCTAAGAAATTTAAAAATGCCAACTCTTGTTGGCATTTTTAAAATTATGAGCAGATAGAGGATATTTGATTTTTTCAGTGTAAGATCGAATTTTATTTCATCGAATGAACACCAAAACTGTTATTTTCACGAGTGGCGTAGCCACGAGTGAAAATAGCAGTTTTGGTGTTCATGAGTGAAATAAAATTTGATCTTGCACTGAAAAAAATCAAATTTTCTGTTTCTTACATGCTTCAAAAGGCAATATTTAGCATCTTTAATGGTGTCGCTCACATTCGGAGAAAATTATCTTTGTTCCTGTTTGTTTCGCGTCAATTTAGTGGTGTCCATCGTGTTTAGTGGGTATACTATTGGGTGTAAACTGAGAGTTTGCACCTGAGAAATGGCCTGGGATGGTATTATTATGAATGATTAATGAAATAATTGAGAGAGTAGTTTTTAAAAGAAGTTGCTGGCAAGTCTAACGTCGCGCGACAAAAGACGTGACGTCAGCATCATAAATGACGTCACTAACGTCCCCGTCACACATGAACGGGCTATGCGTCAATTAGAACACATTTCAGTATTGTTCAGTTATCTGACAAAGATAAAATTGAAATTAGAGTTAGATTTGAAGAAAAAAGTAGTCCCAAACAGTGAAAAATAAAAAATCGTATTTTCACTGTTTGAAACAGTGAAAATATCGATTTATATTTCACTGATAAATCTCTATCATTCATTGAAAAGCATGTAAGAAAACAAATTTCATGCTCATTTGAGCTGAGCAAGAAAAACATATAACCTCGGAGCCTGATCCACATTGTATCACGTCAGGGTTTTCCCCCATTCTAAAATTCTCAGAGTCCTTATGACCCTTTGTGATCAGCCTTAAAGGGTCCCGACCTAAATTCACCAGTCCAAAATGTTACACAGGAAAAGCTGTTCACTTTTTCTGACATTGACAAAACTGCCATGAATAGTTTGTGTAATGACTAAAATTACCATAAAAAGCCTTAAAACTTCGGACACTTGCTGTAATTCTCCTAAAATTTTAACAAATTTTGTTTCATGGTCCAACAAGAGTCCAAAACTGGTAGACGAAATGGCAAACTATGGAGACCCTGATCAGACTGCTCCTTCAGGTCCAGTCTGATCTGGGTCTGCACGGTTTGCTTAAGCCTACCTGTTCTAATACTTAGGATCATTAAGGTAGTTATCAAAATTGTTTGTCTTAGTGTACATGTACTTATGTATCAACTGTCATGGGTCTATGAGGACTCCCACTGCTTCATTCAATGAGTCCCAGGCAGACTTTTAGGAGTCAGAGACTCAATATCCTGTATCAGGGAAAACCCTGCACATCAAACTAACAAGACTGTAATAAAAACCCCTCTATATTCCGCTTTATAAACATGAAAGTATGGTTTATATGGCCGCTGGCAAAAAAGCCACATTACCAAAACTACACGTGGATTCAGGGAGCTTGAAATATACGGACTAGTCCTGAGCTGCCCCTGCCTTTAAATCTTATATGCAATTACTATACTGGTGCATTGAAGAATTTATAGATGGCTACCATGTGGGATATCAGAATGCAACAATTGTAGCAATTCTGAATCTCCATGTCACCCAAATGCCTCCCACCAATTTCAACTCAATGCACAGATCATTCGGTAGCTGAGGATTTTCAAGATGGCCAACATCAGCAGTCATCTGGAATATCAGAACAGAATGGTACTAAGAAGTCTGAATCTCCATGTCTACCCAATGCCTTCCGTCAAGTTTCAGCTCAATTCAACTTGATGTAGTTTGATAATTTTCAAGCTGGCCAACATGAAAACTATCTTTAGAAAACAGAACAGAATAATGTTAGCAATTCTGAATCTCCATGTTGCCCCAATGCCTCCAATCAAGTTTCAGATCCATCAGACCTTTGGTTAACGATGAGTTGTAGTTTGAAGAATTTCAAAATGACCACCATGGTGCCCATCTTGTATATCGGAATGGATCAATTTTAGCAAATTTGAATTTCAATGTCACCTCAATGCCACCTGTCACGTTTCAGCTAGATCTGACCTCTGGTTCGGGAGGAGATGTCTTTTGAAGAAATACAAGCTTCGCCTACTTGCACAGCCATCTTGGATATCGGAACAGAACAATTTTAGCAAATCTGAATCTCAATGTCGCTCCACTGTGTCCAATCAAGTTTCAGCTCAATCCAACCCTTGGTTCGGGACGAAATGTCATTTGAAGAATTTCAGGATGGCCACCGCAGAGGCCATCTTGGATATCGGAACAGAACAATTTTAGGATGTCTGAATCGCTATTTTGCCCAATGCCTGCAATGAAGTTCCAACTTGATCCAACCTCTGGCTTGGGAGATGTCGTTTGAAGATTTTCAAGATTGCAGCCATGGTGGCCATCTTCGATATCAGAACAGAACAATTTTAGCAAATCTAAATATCCATGTCATCCCGATGCCTCCGATTAGGTTTCAGCTCAACTGGATTCGGGAGGAGATGCTGTTTGAAGAATTTCCAGATGACAGCCATGGTGGCCATCAAGGATATCAGAGAGGAATGATTTTAGCAAATCTGAAACTCCATGTCAACCCGATGCCTCCCATTAGGTTTCAGCTCAAATGGACCTTTGCTTTGGGAGGAGATGTCGTTTGAATTATTTCAAGATGGCTGCCATCTTTGAAATCCAAACGGAACCATTTTTGCATCTGAAACTCCATGTAACTTTAATGCCTCCCATCAAGTTTCACTTCAGGTCGACCTTTGGTTCAGGAGAAGATGCCGTTTGAAGAATTTCAAGATGGCCGGCATGCTGCCATCTTGGATATCAGAACAGAACGATTTAACACATCTGAATCTTCATGTCACTCCGATGCCCCGACCAAGTTTCAACTCAACTCGACCCCCCCCCCCCCCCCCCCCCATCCCGCCACATCAAGTTTCAGCTCAATTCAATCTTTGGTTCGGCAGGAGATGTCGTTGGAAAAATTTCAAGATGGCCGCCATGGAGGCCATCTTTGAAATCCCAACTGAACCGCTTTAGCAAATCTGAATCCCCATATCATCAGGATGCCTCCTACTCGGTATCAGATTAATCTGACTTCCGGTCCAGGAGGAGATGTCAAAAATGTGAAAGGCTAACAACAGACAGACGGCGGACAGACGGAACTTTGCTACAGGTGAACTAAACAAAAAAGAGGGCCAAATGGCCTTATATCGCTCACCTGTGTACCAGAAAATCATTCCCCCCCCCCCCCACCCGCCACATCAAGTTTCAGCTCAATTCAATCTTTGGTTCGGCAGGAGATGTCGTTGGAAGAATTTCAAGATGGCCGCCATGGAGGCCATCTTTGAAATCCCAACTGAACCGCTTTAGCAAATCTGAATCCCCATATCACCAGGATGCCTCCTACTCGGTATCAGATTAATCTGACTTCCGGTCCAGGAGGACATGTCAAAAATGTGAAAGGCTAACAACAGACAGACGGCGGACAGACGGAACTTTGCTACAGGTGAACTAAACAAAAAAGAGGGCCAAATGGCCTTATATCGCTCACCTGTGTACCAGAAAATCATTAGTGTAGGAGACCACTTGACATTGTTACATACAAAATATCTAAGCTATGTGCCTTATTGTTTCGGAGAAGAAGTTTTTTTCCACTATAAGTCTATAGGAGCTAATGAGCCCTGGGACATGGCCAGTTTTGACCCAAAGGGAATGATGGGCGGGATTTATGTAGGCGACCATCTTATGTTGCTAATTTGCTATATACTAAATATCTAAGTCTGTACTTCATGGTTTCAGAGAAGAAGATTTGAGAAGCCCTTATTCCAGTATAAGTTTATTGGAGTTAAGGGGCCACAGGATTTGGCTAATTTTGACCACAGAGGCATAATTGGCAGGATTCATGTTGGCGACCACTCGAAGTCTGGGGCTTATGGTTTCAGAAACAAAATTGAAGTTTCTTATTCCATTTTAAGTTTTTTGTTCAATTTAAATCTATGCTAGCTAATGGGCCCATGCACGTGGCCAATTTAGGCCCACGGGGCATTGTTAGCAGGATTTCTTAAGATTACCATTTCATGTTGCTACATACTAAATATCTAAGCAGTGGGACTTATGGTTTCAGAGGAGAAGATGTTTTAAGTTTTACTTTTCCATTTTAAGTCTATGGGAGCTAATGGGCCCTTGGGCGTGGACAATTTTGACCCCAGGAGCATGGTTGTGGGCATTTATTTAGGTGATCACTTGACGTTGCTACATGCTATACGATTAAGCTCTCGTACGTTTAAGCTCTGGGCCCTGTGGCTTCAGAGAAGAAGACTTTTGAAGTTTTTCCAACTGTAAAGTAGAAGTGAAGGCAATGATCAAGAATCGATACAATTATACCACAGCTCCCATCAGAGACACCATCAGGAAACAATCACAAACACAAAGCAACCAGACCCCTATAGAAACAGCAACAGCGGAAAGCCAAAAGGACATCTACTTTCCCACAAAATGGACAGTTGGCTATCCAAAACAAAATAAAAGTAACTGTCCTTTTGGCTTTCCGCTGTTTGTGTTTCCGTTGGGGTCTGATGCTTCGTGTTTGTTTTTCTGAGATGAAATGATATCTCAAGCCCTGCTGCCCAATGAAACCAATAGGATTAATAAGCATGGACGGATCCGACTCGCACCGCTTTGCCTGGGTAGGCTTAGAACCTCTAAGCGGTTTACCAGTACTCGTGTGCGGGTCGGATTCAGCTCTGTGTGGAAGCATAATGCAGCCCATCTATTTCTTCAAGCCCCGATTGGCGGGGGCCGAACGAGATATGTATCGTATCGTGAGTTAACTCATTACGATAACACACCTGTAAGACATAGTGCATTTTTCACATCTCCAAAATGGCTACTTTTCGGATGAAAATCCATGATATCTTTCTTATTTATACTGCAAACATAGGTTACTCACAACCTATGTCTTGGCGGAAAATTAAGGAAAATAATTTTTACCGCGTAAACCCCAGTTTTCTCTATATAATGTGGGGTTTATTGGGTCTTTATTTCACGGACTTGTTCACGTGATATGTATCGATGCAGCCGTACACCTTAGTTGATTTTCCTATTCCTCAGTGTGACATTTTTCACTATCACCGATTCATGAGTGTTTTACATGTATTTGTTTGTTTGTTTGATTTGAGGTTTAACGTCCCCGTAAACACCGTAAAGGTCATTTTGGAGACGTTGCTTCCAATTTCGTGTGACTTTTACCCGACATTGAGATGAAATGACATCTCAAGCCCTGTCGCACAATGAAACCAATAGGGTTTATAAGTAGGGGCTGACCGACCCGCACCGCATTGCCTGGGCAGGCTTAGATCCTCTAAGTGGTTTACCAGTACTCGTGTGCGGATCGGTTTCAGCTCTGCGTGGAAGCATCATGCAGCCAATATATTTCTTCAAGCCCCGATGGGCGGGGCCGTATATAATAGTGTCAAACTATGGAATAAACATGATACCTACTTGGTGTTAGGCTTGTTGGTGTCAGTTTATCTATTGTGGGGGTGAAAGTCCATTTTGCCTGTAAGATACCATAAAGATCGGTCAAGAGTGTCAAACATACATTACGAAAACACGCCTATTAAGTCCTCTATTCAAATACATTGTAATTTTTACTGCTGAAAAAAAATCTGACGACAAACTGCCACAGTGATATTTTTCTTATTTTGGTTCAAAATATAGATTGTGGTTACACGTTAGAACCGCCCCATCGAGGCGATCGAGGCGGTTCTAACAAGTACACACACTCTATAGTTATAAAGAAATAAGCAAAATTACCCCTTAGATAACCCACGTTTACTATATAAAAGAGGGGTTCAAGGAGGTCAGAATTATATAGGCATGTCAAGACAAAATACACCTTCCTGTAAGGAGTGAATTGCTAAAAATGTTTCAAACCTTGCCTATAAAAATACATTGCCACCTTTATCACCGAAAAAATGAAAATGTTATGATGAAAAATTGCAATATTTTTCTTATTTCTGCTCAGAATATAGATTGTGGGCACTCGTTAGAACCGCCTCATTGAGGCGGTTCTAAAGAGTACCCACAATCTATATTTTAGAGCAGAAATAAGAAAAATAAGGTTTACCCCTGTAAACCCTAGTTTTTCTATATCAAAGTGGGATTAAAGGGGGTCAAAATTATATAGGCGTGTTTTCGTGATGAGATCTACAGTGCTCTAGATAAGCTTTTGGTACAATGAGTGTTTTACCCCCTGCTTTTAAGCTTAATGCTTAAATGCTACTGCATACCAAAGAATAAACGTGACTGTACGTGTACATGTAATTGCGCCATGTTAATAGATGCAAAGTTTCCTGAATTTTTTACCCCCTAAATTTGATTTCAATGCTGAAATCCAGAATTTCATTGAGTATTTTACTCCTCAAATTAAATTTCAATGCTGATTTTCAAATGTTCAATAACTGCCTCTTATCTAGAGCTCTGAATTTGGTGCATTATTTGCAAAGATTTATTTATTGTAAGTAAAGTTTATTTGTAAGCTCAAAAACAAAGTCTAAGAAAGTTGTTTTATTTAAAGACAGTCTGCCAATTTAAAGGTGGTCTGAAAATTTTAAGATTTTTAGTCTGTAGATTTTAATAGAGGCTCATGTATTATTGAATTTATTAAACGAGTTTGGAAAAATGGATGAAATGCGAGGCTTGCCGAGGTCATTTTACTGTTGTTGGGAGTCTAAAACAATCAACAATTTTACTTGTCAGAAAAACTGCCTGTCGTATGTTGACAAATCTGATCAGGATTTACACTGTTTGACAAGAAGTTAATGGGTTTGTAAGAATAATTTACATGAAGTAATCTGATTGGTTCAAAGTCCGAAATGGGTGTGGCTAAATTGAATATTCAGCAAGATAAGGGTTAATTAAATAAAGACAACTATACAGTCTGCAGTTATTCTATGGATAACGTCCAAATTACTATAAATAGCAAAGCGTGATTTTCCGTTACGCACCATTTTCATGATTCTTTAAATTGACAGACCAAAAAGTCTTCAAATTTACAGACAGTTTTTTAAATTTATAGACGGCCTTTAACTAAAACAACTTTCTTAGACCTACAACTTGTCAAATAGATGTATTGCGGAAACTTGACCCTTACCTTGCTGTTCACGACAAACTCTAACTTTGCAAACAGTATAGATCGAGATCAGATGGCGTCTGAAAAAGCCATCTAATCAGGATCTACACTGTTTGGCAGTAAGGTTATGAATTTGTAGCAATAAATTACATCAATTAATTTGATTGGTTGATAGACAGAAATGGGTGTGGCTTAAATGAATATTCAGCAAGATAACGGTTAATAACAATGAGGATATATGATAAAGAAAAATATTGCATGTTTTATCCAAGTTACCATGAAGCAGCAACTATCTCCATCGGGGAATCCGTTGCAAAGTTGTGGAGTTTCAATCCAGTTTCCATTGACCCGTACTCTCGCACAGTACCTGGTATTGTCCTTCAGGGCTCTGAAAAAAACACCTCGTTACAAATATATAATGAATGTACAAGTAAAAGCTTTTTAAACAAGAGAACTAAGATGGTCCTATATCGCTCACCTGAGCTAACAAATTCAAAGTTTCAGTAAATGCCAAGCTTTACTGAAGGTTTTATGCGAGGAAAAGGTGATAACATGGTAAGCATTTTCTGCAATCAAGCAGAATGTAACTCTATCATAAATAGGCTGACTTCACCGGTTTTCAAACTCATTCAAGCCTTTATCCCTGACTTGCTTATATGTAACTTTCAAGAAGATCCGATATAAACTGAAGGGGCTATGGTAATGACAAGGACACGGTCAATTGCTGCAATCAGAGGGATATCACTCTATGATAAATAGGCAAACCTCGCCGGTTTTCAAACTCCTCAGAGCCTTTCTGCCTGACTTACTTGTTTATAAGTTTCATGAAGATTCAATCAAAACTGAAGGAGCAGCAGTGATGACAATGTCGAAAAAGAAGCATTTTCAGCCAAGCAGGGAACATATCTCCATGATTTATTGACTGGCATTGCTAGTTTTCAAACTTGTCTGAGCTTTTTCCCCAACTTACTAACATATAAATTTCAAGAAGATCAGATGAAAAATAGAAGTGGAGGCAATGATCAGGAATCTATACAATTAACCCACAGCTCCCATCAGAGAAACCAAAGGGAAAGAAACACAAACATGAAACAACAGACCCTAATGGAAACATAAATAGCGGAAAGCCAAAAGGACAGTTACTTACCCACAAAATGACCAATAGGTTATCCAAAATAAAATAATATAAGCGACACAAACACCCAAAGACAAACCATAACAAAAATAAATCGCGACAGAATAACCGCTTTGGAACGGTCAGCGGAAACGAATTCCACTGGGGGGCTTAAATCGATTTTACGTGGCCACAATCCTTGCCTTTACTTCCGTCCCGATTAAGACAAATAATTTGTTCAGTCCGCATGAAGGCCTCCTAACCCATCAGTGCAACATCTCCTTGAACACAAAAACCAAACAACCACACGGATGAAACAACGGTGAGGACTCAACAGCAAGAAACCACTGAAATGTTGGAAACAAAGATAACCAACAGTTAGACACCGAAGTTAGTTACGGTCAAAAAGAGCCATTTTATGCAATCCAAGGGATGTAACTCTATGATAAATAGGCTGACTTTATCAGTTCACGAACTCATCCATTTTGTCCCTGACTTACTAACATGTAAGTTTCAAGAAGATAAAAAAAAATTGAAGGAGCTACGGTGATGACAAGGTCAAAACTAGCTGGCACATGACGTCTTAGCAACGTCACACCAACGTCGGGGTGTCGCGACACAAAAAGGAGAATAACTTTACGGAAATAAAAAGATCGTTTTTAAACCATTTGATTTAGACATTATAACCCTGATCAGACGCCGCGTTTAGCGAACTTCGATTACCCGAGGCGAATAAAAATACGTTTATTCCAACCTGTGTGGGGTCCTAGTTTCAACACTTTCGGAAACAGTTAAGACAGATTAGAGGCCACAGAATGTAGCGTCTGGTCGGTGCTAAAAGTACAACTCACAGTTTGTAATTAGAGCTCTCGAAAGCACTTGAATAACTGTGTTCGATGTCGGTCAGTAAAGGGTTGTTTAGATCGTCACTGATAGAAGCAAACTAACCCTTTTAACCCTGTAGACCGGTGCAGACGCCGAGGTAGAGATATACTGTATCTATGCAAACCTTGACAAATTCAACCAATATCTACCTTCTTTCTTAGGATATGTTAAACAATGGACATTACTTCCAAAAGTTGGCATGTATATTGATATCGATAAGGTGAAGCAGGATTAGCTTATAGGCAAGCGAAAGAGAAGTGCGAAAAGTTATCTACCTTGATCGTGGTCGAAGACCATATTTTTCTTGGCGCGAACCAACTACACTCAGTGGACATAAATGAGTTCCCAAAATTGTTTGACGTCGTGATGTGCGTAAGTCTGTGACTACATTTCCAGATCAAATTACTTAAAAATAAAAGATCCAATGCATGTCATGTTTACTAGGTGATGTTGTTTATTCATTACCAATAACAAATATAGCAATTGTTCTTAGAAATCGCGCCATGCATATCTCTGGTGTATTCTTCATTTAGAGTACCGTGGTTTTAAAATTGGATTAAAAAATCTGCACTAGCTCACAGATTGCTTCTTATTCTGAATGATTAAGATTATCATTTACAATCTATATAATTTTGGTTACTCTGAATTCTTTTTAGTATGATGGACAGCTGAGAAACCAAATATGTTTAAATTTTCCCAACTGAATTAATACATTATTAGAAGTGGGTGGGGTAATTTTACCCCTGACAGTAAAATAGTTGCTATGGAAACATTAAGTAAGTAGGCCCTATTGTTTCTATCTAAATTACTGGCACACTCTCCAATGTTCTAGTAACAATCATTGAAAAGAAGTATCTTTCTTTGATGTAGGAAATGTAGCTGTCAACAGTGAATAAACGTCTAGATGGGAGTTAGTCTTTATGGGGGTACCCGTAGAACTTGCCACATTAATTTGACAATGTTATCCGAAAGACGAAGTCTTTTGTAAAAATGTAGTCCAAAATGGTGCTTTAAGTTAACAATACTATTCACAAACTTTTTCAACATATTTTTATGTTGTTTTATGGAGCACAAAGAGTGCACGGCTATTCAAATAAACCCATTTTTCCTGGACCTCCTTGCTGCTGCAGTCCCCTAAGATATATTCAAAACAACAGTTTTTGCTAGAAACTATGATTCAATATCTCTCAATTCAGATATATCACAAAGTCCGTTTTCTGTCTCTTTCCTTAGTGTCTATCACCAAAAATAGTTGCTTATCGATGATTTTGACGAATTTATATTACATTCGAAAGCAGGTCAGATTTCCCATTATGTATTGTCTGTAGGTAAAATTATACACAATCAGATTGTTTTTCAGTATGTAGCCAATATTTCTACCAATTTATATTTAAAAAGATCAGAAATTGATAATTTTATATCTCTTTTAGTACACCTACCCTGATTTTTCAAAAGGAAGGTGCTAATCTGTATGCTGTCTGGTGTTGCCATGGCAACTGATGACATCATCATTTTACTAAGTGCTGATTTAAACATATACCCTAATTAGTGATATCGGCCAATTAGCATTTGAGTACGATTTGTAATTAGGTAGGAAATGGCAATTATTTCAGACCATATTTTTCTCCAATTTCTTGTAAGCCATTTTGGGAACTCATTTATGGCCACTGAGTGTATATACACACAGCCTCATTATAACGTTATTCGATATATAGAGGATCTTACATGAGTGTTCATGTATTATTGAATTTATTAAACGAGTTGAGGAAAAGAGATAAAATGCGAGGCTTTGCCGAGCGTTTTATCCCTTTTCCTCAACGAGTTTAATAAATTCAAAAATGCATGAGCACGAATGCAAGATTCTATTTATCATATGACATTTAAAAGGCATTTTATTCATGTTTGTTTACAAAAATGTCAATATTCCACCGTTAGTAAAAGCGACGTCGTTAAGGACGCCGTACATGTAACGTTACGGGACGTATCTAGCTAATTTGCATATTTAATCCACCAGTGGATTATCGAAAATAATACACGGTGTTATTACACTCTCAGACGCGACGTCATATGATAAAACACGGTTTTGGTTATCATTACGAAAACAGGCCTATACAAACACACTGTAAACTTTACAGCCGAAAAATTTTAGATGAAAAATTGTGATACTTTTTCTTATTTATGAAAAATAAGGTTTACCCCTGTAAACACCAGTTTTAGGCCTACTATATACAAGTGGGGTTCAAGGGGGTCAAACTTATATAGGCGTGTTTTCGTGATGTACACGGTTTCAAGATGGATCTCAGAAATGTATATATTTTATAAAAAAAATACCTTAAATGTTTTTTTTATATAATATATCTCAGAAGCTCGTATATGTTTTATTGGAAAATATAACCATAAATGATCATTTTTCTATATAATATAAACATATTTGTTTGGATATAACACGGTCGTTTAACTATCAAGGCTCCTGCTTTCGACCCCATTAACCCATGTATGCCTCGTGGCCCTTTTCTGGGACATTGGCAAACAGTGCAGACACAGATCAGACGCCGCAAAACGCGGCGTCTGATCTGTGTCTTCACTATTTGCTTAAAGAACACTAATTTTTGTAAAATTTCCTACAAGCAATAACAAACCTGACACCCCTATAATTGGAAATGGTCCACTCCAAACTTACTGGATGGAATATTCCATTGTCATATATGGGTTAATAGCGTTATAAAGAGGTTCTGGTGTATTTAGGAAATTGCAAATTGGAAAAGGTAAATTGTCGGGGTTATGGTCGCAAATTTCGTTTGACGGCGATGGGTCAGCGGAGCCGTAAAACGCAATTTGCGATTGTAAATAGACTATTAACCTCCGCAGATGCGATATTCTCTTGTCCATTTGTTGAAGTTTGACAATCGCACTTTTGGGCCAATATCAGTTACTGCCGTCAGCTGCGCTGCGTAAACCAAATACATTTATGTCAGCCAATGAGAAGGTAACGTTATATGTGATGACGTCAGAATATACTGTCGCAAATGATTGATGCTCTGCAAACAGAAGTTGCATTAGAATCACAAGTACATTGTTACTCACCTCTGTGGGGGATAGCACACTATTTTCGTCTTGGATGTCTCTTGTTTTACAATGTTACACCCCACTACTGACGTTGTCGACTTCAGCCGAACCAGATTTCCTACATTGCTTGTGAGGTAATTAAATTCAGTCGCAAAATCTGAAAAAGTGATAACATTAACCAATTCGTGTCATAAACACCTTAGCATTACGATAACAAACCCGTGCGACATTGTGCAGTTTTTCACATCTTCGAAATGGCTATTTTTCTGATAAAAATTGATGCTATTTTCCTTATTTATACTGCAAACATAGGTTGTTGGTGCATGTTAGTACCGCCTCAGTGAGGCGGTTCTAACAAGTACCCGCAACCTATGTCTTGGAGCAAAAATTAGACAAATAATGTATACCCCCGTAAACCCCACTTTCTCTAATAGAGTGGGGTATAAGGGGATTTTCATTTTGCGAACTTGTTCACGTGATGACAATATCGGCTTTAGGCTATATAAGAAAAAAAAAAGTTTCAGGGTGGGCATTTTTTCGTATTTTAACCCTTAAGATGCCATGAAAAACTATGGGGTGACGTTTTACTATTTAATCCATATTTATAGATATCCATAATTCGATTTATGGATATCTATAATTCGAATTATGGATATCAATAAATCAGCCGAATAATGGATACCCAAAATTCGAATTATAGATATCCATAAATTGAATTATGGACATCCCTAATTCGATTTATGCATAGCCTTAATTCAGATCTATTTCTGGATATCCATAATTCGAATTATGGATATCCATAATTCAAATTGAAGGTATGGATATCTATAATTCGAATTATGGATATCCATTATTCGGCTGATTTATGGATTTATGGGAATATGCTAAATATGAAGACAGCTTCAATGGCGCAAACATCTTTGGGGGCAATGAAATTAAGTTCGATATACAGTAGAACTTTGATGGCTCGAACACTGATGGCTCGTTTACCATGGATGTGTCGAACTCATTCTTGAGCCCCTAGCGAAATCCTCTACATAAGAAATAGTGGTTGATAATTAAAGAGATTTTAGTCTTTTATCTTGCAAATGTTTGCTGTGTGTACTCATTAGAATCGCCTCGATGAGGCGATTCTAATGGGTATACACAGCATAAATTTTCATTATAGAACACCGAAAAGATGTCTAAAAGTATCTCGTTATCCCTCCTGACAGTAACCTCAGTGGCTCGAACTACCCCTGTCTCGAACAGATTTTCGAGGTCCCAAAGGTGTTCGAGCCATTGACGTTCGACTGTAGTTCGAGCCTTTGAGGTCATAAAATTGCTCTTTTGCGTGTTTCTTTTGGTTGTTTTCTGTATTTACTCCAGTCCTCCAGTTTTCCAGTTTTTAAAGCTTTTTTATGCTGTCGATCCCTTTTTTAGAGGTATTTCTGATTTTCGAGTCATACCAAGGCTTGTCATTTGGTCGTATGGTGACCAGTTTATGAGGAATCGATTGGTGAATGCAATCTAGTAATTTCTCAGTAAAACGTCTACAGGCATCGTTCATAGTGTTCGACCTAATGAAAGACCGATCCGTTTCGTGAATAAGTTCATTAAGTTTATTAAAATCGTTTTTGTTGTATAGCCATACTTTACGTTTGAAAACAGGGTAATTAATATTGTCAAACAACAAATATGTGAAAGTACCACGATGGTCGCTAATATGATCAGGCACTAAGTAAACTCCAGAGTACAATTCTTTGCAAGAATTCGAAATAAGTATTGGGTCAATTAAAGATTCACTTTGAAGAGTGACCCTTGTAGGTTCTTCTATTAAATTCTTCATGTCGTTTAATAGTGTTATATTTCTTAAGTGGTTATTGTTTACATTCAACAAGTTTTCATTTAGGCCTCCAGCAATAACAATGTTTGCAGAAATATCTAACGCGTTGCCAATAGATACGTTAAAATCATTCCTAAACGAAACAGGGGTATTTGGTGGTCTATAAACATTACATAGCAACATAGAACCTCCCATGAATTTTATTTCAAGCCAGATCGACTGTATAGAAACATTTTCAAGTTGTGGCTGTCGACTACTTACTAAATTATTTGAGACATACACTAATAATCCTCCGGAATGGGCCGTTGTATCTTTTCTACAAGGAACATTAAAACCTTCAAGCCCGGTCGACTCATCTTGTATTTCATTGTTTAAGTGTGTTTCGCTAAAACACAAAATGACAAAATCTAGGAAATTATCCTTAATATATTCGTATTTATTACGGATGCTCCTTGTGTTTAGATGAACGATTGATAAGCTAGATTTTGATTCTGAATTATTTAAAGATGGGCCATGATTCTCTGCGACATCTCCAGACAGTAAGATCAATAAATTAGCAATAATTATAATGGAAAGGTGATTCTTAAAAAACTTGAAATGCATTTTGATATAACAACATTTAAACCGGATTGAAGCATCGCCATTTTGGTTAGATTTTGAGGCTCTGTCCAAATTAAAACGTGAATGCAAATTGTTACTTAGAAGACATAACTTATTGTAAAAACTTCCGATACTTATTCGCCATGCATTTACATCATTACCTATTTGGATACAGAAACAATCTTAAGACTTGTAAGTATCGGAAGTACGGAACCCGGGAAGAGACATGATTTTTTTATTTTTATTATGTTGTGCGAACAAGATATCTTGAGCGGACAAGATCATATCTTGAGCGGACAAGATATTATCTTGTTCGGACAACATATTATCTTGTGCGGACAAGATATATACTCTGTGGACAAGATATTATCTTGTTCGCACAAGATATTCGGACAACATAATATCTTGTGCGGACAAGATATTATCTTGTCCGCACAAGATAATATCTTGTCCGCACAACATAAATTATGTTGTCCGCACAAGAAAATATCTTGTCCGCACAACATAGTATCTTGTGCGTACAAGATAATATCTTGTTCGCACAACTTAATATCTTGTTCGCACAACATATTAAAAAAATATGTCCCTTCCCGGGTTCCGTACGGAAGACATTACATGAGCATCATTCCTTCGCAAGCATGATATGACAAGATAGGTCAGAAATTTCTCGGTAGGACAGTAAAGAGTTTAGGAGAGCAGCGAAGAGTAAAAGTAGGAAGAAGAGTACGATAATTTCAAAATAAGACATCATCACTCAATAAACTAAGGAGATTAAACAAGTGCGATTGGAGACGTAAAATTCGAAACATACAGATATATTGATAATGTAACAATAAAACGTGTAGATACATTATAAAAACACGCCTATACAAGTACATTACAAACTCCACCGCCGAAGAAATGAAAAATTTTAGATAAACAGGTGTGATATTCTTCTCATCTCCGCCCAAAATACAGACCGCGGATACACGTTAGAACCGCACCAATTAAGGCTGGCTCCAAGGAGCACCCACAATCCACACCCCAGGGCAGAAACAAGAAAAATAAGGTTTACCCCTGTAAACCCCAGTTATGCTATATAAAATGGGGCTCAAGGGGGGGCAAAATTATATATGCGTGTTTTCATGATGATGCAAACGAATACATGAACACTGTACGTACACGTGCACGCACGCATATGCGTATACATGCGCGAATGTACCCAGGTCATGCACCCGTTTGAATACGCCCTCGCAAGCGCTTGTGAGCATATCAGTTGTAAGCGCGCATGCGCGCAAATACACACACAAATACATACATATACACGAACGCACGAACGCAAGCATGTATACTCGCATGTAGGGTACGTATATACATCCGGGTTCTAACTAAGATTGCACTCAGATGCTTTAACGATTGAAGGCACTTTTGGGTCGATTTTTGGCTTGAACCATTATTTTGAAAATTTCGCTGAAAAAAAAAAGTAGTTTTTGAAATTTCAATAGAATGTTTGTTTCTCGATAATTTGTAGATGTTATGTTATTTTTTCATTCTTTGCTTTTGACTTGTTACCATATACGCAAAACTGTTGAAGTCAAAATTCGATTACAAACAGATTTTGTGAAAAATGCACTTTTTTACATTTTCTCCAAAAACTTTTATATTGAACTCCAGGTTTTCTTTAAACTGTTACAGGATTCATGTCGACAGTTTGTCAAATCCTTAATCAGTAATTTTTAACTGAATAATCCTCTTGTTTTGTCAGGCGAGACAATTTAAAAGTGTATAATTTCTATTTCCGGTCAGTATATATGTTGTTAGTAAGACTGGCACAATAAATCGGATAATCAATTAATCGATAGGTAATTAAACTAAAATGACGATAGTTACTGGTTTGCAAATAATCGATTATTTACTACCCAAAGTGTGTGTGTGTGTGTGTGTGTGTGTGTGTGTGTGTGTGTGTGTGTGTGTGTGTGTGTGTGTGTGTGTGTGTGTGTGTGTGTGTGTGTGTGTGTGTGTGTGTGTGATTTCGGGTTTAACGTCGCTTTCAACAATTTTTCAGTCATATAACGACGGTGTCTGGTTGCGACAGGGAGCTCAATGCTCACTTTTATAGTGCTGCCTCACTGAAGTATCATGTCCCAGACACATTACATGATACCACACCCAGTCACATTATCCTGACACTGGGTCGACCAGTCCTAGCCCTACCCCGTAAATCTGAGTGCCAAGCGAGGAGCAGCTAGTACCATTTTTAACGACTTTGGTATGTCGCGGCCCGGGATCGAACCCGTGACCTCCCGTTCCCCGGAGCGGACACTCTACCAACTGAGCCATCGGGGCCGGTCTACCCAAAGTAATAATCGATTATTTGATAAGTATACTCCACTACCCAATGTTGTGTCGATAATAACTGGATGATTGGCAGACAGTGCACAACCTGGTGAGAC
Source organism: Lucinisca nassula (assembly GCA_963580285.1). Classification (NCBI taxonomy): domain Eukaryota; kingdom Metazoa; phylum Mollusca; class Bivalvia; order Lucinida; family Lucinidae; genus Lucinisca; species Lucinisca nassula. The sequence continues at coordinate 34,054,912 of OY757019.1, forward strand.
CCACACTGCCTTTCTGGTAGAAGCCCTGGCTGTCCAAGGTCCATTACGATAACACACCCGTGCGACATAGTGCATTTTTTTCACATTTCCAAAATGGCTACTTTTCTTATGAAAATTCGTGATATTTTTCTTATTTATACTGCAAACATAGGTTGTGGGTGCTCGTTAGAACAGCCACATTGAGGCGGTTCGAACGAGTACCCACACCCTATGTTATTGAGAAAAAAAGAATAAAATTGTATACCCCCGTAAACCCCAGTTTTCTCTATTTACAGTTGGGTTTAAGAGGGTGTTCATTTCTTGGACTTGTTCTCAAGATGTTAAGTAGGATTCTTACAAGGATCTTTCAAGAATGATTTACAGTCAACCTTCTTTACACCGACATTCGTTGTATCGGCAAAACTCGTTATAAAGGCAATTCGAATGGAATGACTACTTAGCTAAAGGCTTAGCCTCGTTCCCGAGTGGCGTGGGCTTCCCTCGGGTTAGAAATGTACAAATCGAGTCCATAGTTATGAATGGGTCTTGTAGTTTAATACTCCAAGAAACAATTCTTGGAGTACGATTCGAACAAGTGTCTATAACATTTGTTTCTTGGAATAATAGTGTGAAAAAGACCTTTTATTACCTATCATGCATCTAACTGGGATTCTTTATAACGGAAAATTCTTTATAACGGCACAATAATAATAATAATAATAATAATAATCGACCTTATTTATAGAGGGTAACACATTTAGTAAACTAGAAATGGTGTTTGTAAAACACAATGCCTCCAACCTTTGCTTGTCCTTAGATGGCAAAATATTCAACAAATATTGTTAAAGACTCAAAAACATACAACAAGAATTCCCCCCGAAGGCTATGTCGCGCCTGTGGGGGCGCAAAGTCACCAAACCATGAAATCTAGGTCAAGGTCAAACATGGATACCTGCATAAAAATTTCACTCCTAGTTGCAAGCATGTACCAAGTATCATCAATGAAACTCTTAAAAACAGACTCTTACATCAGGGTGAAAGTTAGGGTTGTCACACTATTTTACAAAGTCAGTGAACCATAAAATGTAGGTCAAGGTCAGAAATGGATACTTGTATTGAAGTTTCAATTCCTAAATGCAAGCTTGTACCAAATACAATTAATGAAGCTCAAATAGATCTTGAGAAATGGACTCTTACATTTTATAGAAAGTAAGGGTGGTCGCAATAATTCACAAAGTCAGTGAACCATGAAATATGGGTAAAAGTCAAACATGGATGCTTGCGTTGCAGTTGCAATTCCTAGATGCAAGTTTGTACCAATTATAATTTAAAAAGCTTTAATAGTTTTCGAGAAATGGTGAATGTCAGGGTGGTCGCAATAATTCACGAAGTCAGTGAACCATGAAATATAGGTCAAGGTCAGATATGAATGCTTGCGTTGAAGTTGCAATGCCTGGATGCAAGTTTGTACCAAGAATGATTAATGAAGCTCTAATAGTTCTCAAGATATGGACTTGCTGACAAGATTTTATTAAAAAAAAACAAGGCATCGCATGCGATACAAATCCCCTCGCACAAGACAACTTCGTGTGTGGAAAATACTGAAATGGCAAAAGTCCAACTTGCTTGAGATATTATCATATGCAACATTTGTGTAAAGTTTGTTTAAAAATCCATCCATAAATGTAGGTTCTAGAGTGATGACAATATTTCTCTAAAAATAGTCATAGGGACCTTGACTTGAGGCCATGGCCGCGAAGTAGATCTTGCTCAAGATATTATCATAAGCATCTTTTGTGTGAAGATAGATTAAAATCATAAATGTAGGCGGTAGAGCAATGACAAAGTTTTTCTAAAAATAGCCATAGTGACCTTGTCATTGAGGTCATGACCTTGAAAGTCAAAGCAACTCGAGATATTACCATAAGAAACATTTGTGTGAAGTTCTATTAACATCCATCAATAAATGTAGGCCCTAGAGCGATGACAAAGATTTTCTTAAAATAGCCACAGTGACCTTGACCTTGAAAGTCGAAATAGTTCGAGATATTGTCATAAGGAACATTTGTGTGAAGTTATACTGAAATCGGTGAAGAAATGTAAGCGCTAGAGCCATGTCAAAGTTTTTCTAAAAATAGCCACAGTGACCTTGACCTTGAAAGTCAAACTCGCTCGAGGTATTGTCATAAGGAACATTTGTGTGAAGTTATATTGAAATCAGTGAAGAAATGTAGTCGCTAGGGCGATAACAAAGTTTTTCTAAAATTAGCCACAGTGACCTTGACCTTGAAAGTGGAACTCGCTTCAGATATTGTCATAAGGAACATTTGTGTTAATCGATTTTTGAAATTGGTGAAAAAATGTAAGCGCTACAGCAATGAAAAAGTTTTTCTAAAAATAGCCACAGTGACCTTAACCTTGAAAGTGGAACTCGCTAGAGATATTGTCATAAGGATCATTTGTGTGAAGTTATATCAAAATTGGTGAAGAAATGTAAGCGCTAGAGCATTGACAACGTTTTTCTAAAAATAGCCACAGTGACCTTGACCTTGAAAGTGGAACTCACTAGAGATATTGTCATAAGGAACATTTGTGTGAAGTTATATTGAAATCGGTGAAGAAATGTAGGCACTAGAGCGATGACAAAATTTTTCTAAAAATAGCTACAGTGACCTTGACCTTGAGGTCATGACCCTGAAAGTCGAACAAACTCGAGATATTGTCATAAGGAACATTTGTGTGAAGTTATATTGAAATCAGTGAAGAAATGTAGGCGCTAGAGCAATGACAAAGTTTTTCTAAAAATAGCCACAGTGACCTTGACCTTGATGTCATGACCTTGAAAGTCGACCTCGCTCAAGATATTGTCATAAGGCACATTTGTGTGAAGTTATATTGAAATCAGTGAAGAAATGTAGGCGCTAGAGTGATGACAAAGTTTTTCTTAAAATAGCCACAGTGACCTTGACCTTGAGGTCATGACCTTGAAAGTCGAACTCGCTGAGATATTGTCATAAGAAACATTTGTGTGAAGTTATATTGAAATTGGTGAAGAAATGTAGGCGCTAGAGCGATGACAAAGTTTTTCTAAAAATAGCCAAAGTGACCTTGACCTTGAGGTCATGACCTTGAAGTCGAACTCGCTCGAGATTTTTTATAAGGAACATTTGTGTGAAGTTATATTGAATTTGGTGAAGAAATGTAGGCGCTAGAGCGATGACAAAGTTTTTCTAAAAATAGCCACAGTGACGTTGACCTTGAGATCATGACCTTGAAAGTCGAACTCGCTCGAGATTTTTTTTATAATTTTATAAGGAACATTTGTGTGAAGTTATATTGAAATTGGTGAAGAAATGTAGGCGCTAGAGCGATGACAAAGTTTTTCTAAAAATAGCCACAGTGACCATGACCTTGAGGTCATGACCTTGAAAGTCGAACTCGCTCGAGATGTTTTTATAAGGAACATTTGTGTGAAGTTATATTGAAATTGGTGAAGAAATGTAGGCGCTAGAACGATGACAAAGTTTTTCACAAATTACCAAAATGACAAAGGGACATAACTCACAAAGTATTTTTCCGAATTTTGTCATAAGTTAATCAGTTCATCTACTCATCACCACCAATCTATTCACCAACTTTCAAGGCTCTAGCTCCAATAGTTTTTGAGATATCTTGCTGACAAGATTTTATTAAAAAAAATTCAAAGGGCAATAACTCTTGAAGGGGGCATAATCCGGACGAGAAAAAAAATACGTGTCAGCTAATTTTCCATGAGGAATCCATATATGAAATTTCAAAACCCTAGCATACACGGTTCTTTAGTTATGCTATGCATCAAAAGCGTAACGGACGGACGAACGGACGAACGGACGGACGGACGAACAGACGAACGGACGAACGGACGAACGAACCAGAAGCAATATGCCCCTCCAACTTTTTCAAAGTTGGGGGCATAACTAGTACTAATTTTCCATGCGGCCCTCTTTTCCTGGGTAGTTTGTTTGTTTGATTTGAGGTTTAACGTCCCCGTCAACACTTTAAATGTCATTTTGGAGACGTTGCTTCAAATTTTATGGGACTTGTACCCGAAATTGAGATGAATTTACATCTGAAGCCCTGCCGCCCAATGAAACCAACTCTAAGCGGTTTACCAGTACTCGTATACAGGCCGGTTTCAGCTATGTGTGGAAGCATCATGCGTCCCATCTATTTCTTTAAGCCCCTATTGGCGGGAGTCGTGCTTATAGGCTTAAACGCCCAAAGTTTCAAGGGGCCATAACTCAAAAATATCAGATTTGTTTTCCAAGTTCATCTTCTAATCGTCCCCAATCAATCTATAAAGTTTCATGGCAATAGTTGTAATGGTTTCTGAGATATCTTGCTTACATGCTTAAAATACTCAAAGTTCCAAAGGGCCATAACTCAAATAAAACAAAAAATCTGATTTTTTTCTAATAGTTAATCAGTTCATCTACTCATCATCCCCAATCAGTATAGAAAATTCGGCGCGATAGCTCTAATGCTTTTTGTGATATCTTTCTTACAAGATTAGATGTCTTGCTTACAAGCTTAAAACGCCCAAAGTTTCAAAGGGCCATAACTGAAGTAAAAAAATCCGTATGTAAAGTTTCAGCACAATAGCTTTAATAAATTTCTAGATATCTTGCTTACAAGATCTGATATCTTGCTTACAAGCTTAAAACGCCCAAAGTATCAAAGAGGCATAACTCATGTAAATAAATTCAGATTTTTTCTTCAATATTGAATCAGTGCATCTTATCATCGTCCCCATTTCATCTGTAAAGTTTCAGCGCAATAGCTGTGATGAGTTTTGAGATATCTTGCTTACAAGCTTAAAATGCCCAAAGTTCCAAAGGGCCATAACTTAAGAAAAAATAATCAAATTTTTTCCAAAAGTTAATCACTTCATCTACCCGTCACCTCAAATCAGTCTTTAAAGTTTCAGGGCAATAGCTGGAATCGTTTTTGAGATATCTTGCTTAAAAGCTTAAAATGGCCAAACTTTCAAAAGGCAATAACTCAAGCCAAAAAAAAAACAAAAAAAAAAAAAACAGATTTTTCAAAAGTTAACCAGTTCATCTTCCCATCATCCCAAACCAGTATGTAAAGTTTCAACGCAATAGCGCTAACGGTTTTTGAGATATCTTGCTAATAAGATTGCATAGCTTATTTTTGCAAAGGGGCATGACTCCAGAAAGGGGCATAATCCTGTTGAGAAAAAATAGCCGTCAGAGGAGATGGCAAATCCCCCGACCAAAAGCCAATATGGCCTTCAGAAGATTGTTCACAAATAGGAAGTGCACAATAATAAAAATACATTTGTGATCTCACAATATATTTTGTAAATTAATGTTTTGGGGACTATCTTCGCCGAAATGATACTAATGATCGCTTCTCAACATGATGAAGATCCAAGACTTTCAATGCTCAGTTGTGGTTCTTGCACATGAAATGCCTTTTCTACTTTGTATATACAACTGTGGCAAGTACCAGCAATATCAAAGGTATTGGAGTTATGGCCATCAAAGATTATACTGTCAGGCGGGTGGGGATAACTAAAAATCCAGGGCACTCTGAATTGTGGTTCTTGCGCATGACACGCCTGCTTAAGCTCATGTAGTTCAGTACCAAGTGCCATCAATATGTCTCAAAGGGTATTGGAGATATGGTAATAACTGGTCATACTGGTCATAGCTGGTCATACTGTTATATTGGAAGGGAAGATAACTCAAATACCACAGTACCAAGAGTTGTGGTTTTTGCGCTGTACAACCCTTCTGTGTCGTGTATACAATTATGCCAAGTTCCTTTAATATATCTCAAAGGATAATGGAGTTACGACCATCACAAGGTTATATTGTTAGGGGAGATTACTCAAAAAACATGACACACCTGCTTAACCTCATGTACATCTGCACCAAGTGCCATCAATATGTCTCAAAGGGTATTGGAGGTACGGTGATCACTAGGTGGTCATACTGTTATATTTGAAGAGGAGATAACTCTAATATCATAGCATCCAGAGTTGTGGTTCTTAGGCATGACGCGCCATCTCAACTTTGTATACAATTGTGCCAAGTACCATCAATATATCTCAAAAGCTGTTGGAGTTATAGTCATCGCAAGGTTATATTCTCATTGGAGACAATTCAGAAACCAGGGTATCCAGAGTCGTGATTCTTGTGATTCTTGTGATTCCTGCACATGACACGCCTGTTTAACCTCATGTACAACTGTACCAAGTACCATCAATATATCTCAAAGAATATTGGAGATATGGCCATCACAAGGTTGTGATTCTATTTTAATTGGAAGGGGAGATAACTCAAATTCCATGGAGTTGTTGTTCTTGTGCATGACACATCGTCTCAGCCTTGTCAACAAGTGTGCCAGGTACCACCAATATACCTGAAAGGGTACTGGAGTTATGGCCATCACAAGGGAGTCACTCTTTTTTATTGGAAGGGGAGATAACTAAAAAACCATGGCAGCCAGAGTTGTGGTTCTTGTGCATGACACGCTGTCTCGGCCCAGTGAACATTTGTGCCAGGTACCATCAATATATCTCAAAAGGGTATTGGAGTTATAGCCATCACAAAGCAGTCATTCTATTTTATTGAAAGGGGGATAACTCATAAAGTATAGCATCCAGGGTTCTGGTTGTTGCGCATGGCACGCCGTCTCAGCCTTGTGAACAATTGTGCCAAGAACCATCAATGAATCTCAAAGGGTATAGGAGTTATGGCCATCACAGGGTTGCGTCTACTGACGGACGGACGGATGCCAGGCTGATCACTATATCCCCGAACGTATTCGGTCGGGGGATAAAAAAAACATGGGTCAATTATTTTTTCAGAAGGAATCCATATATGAAATATCAAAAAGCTAACACGCATGGTAAAAGCGGGACGGACGGAAGGACGGAAGGAAGGACGGACGTTCTCACGGATGTATACTTATGTGGCTATTTTTGGCAGGATTGATACTTAAGTGGCTACTTTTAGCCACAGAAAAGAAGTATTTTCGGTGTCTCACGGAATAAATCCCATAGACTTACACTGATTCTGTCCATTTACATAGCCACCTAACTATACATCTGTTGGTGCGGACAGACAAAGAATTGGATTTTCACTGTTTGATACAGTGAAGATATCGGATTTCACTGAGAAATCTCCATACCATTCATTGAAAAGCAAGTAAGAAATGATGTTTAATTACATCCATCTGATAATTATTTATTGACATTTCTGACTGGCAAAACATTTTTGGGTTTAAGTAGAACCAGAGTTGAAAAAAGAAGAGAATCGAAACACTGAGAGTACCGGTGGGTGAAATCAATTAGGGGATAACTGTATTCAAAATTGTTATTTGGGGAGGTAAATCGGAGGTTTTACGGTCGGAAATTTCGTTTTACGGCGACGCGCTAGCAGAGCCGCAAAACGGAAATTGCGAGCGTAAAACCGACGATTTACCTCCCCAAATGACAATGTTCAATATAGTAATCCCCATTCTAATGCACTTAATATGTTGTTTTGTTTTGTTACCGGCCCCGATAGCTCAGTTGGTAGAGTGTCCGCTCCGGGGTACGGGAGGTCACGGGTTCCATCCCGGGCCGCGACATACCAAAGTCGTTAATAATGGTACTAGCTGCTCCTCGCTTGGCACTCAGATTTACCGGGTAGAGCTAGGACTGGTCGACCCAGTGTCAGGATAATGTGACTGGGTATGGTATCATGTAATGTGTCTGGGACCTGATACTTCAGTTTGTTTGATTTGAGGTTTAACGTCCCCGTCAACACTTTATAGGTCATTTTAGAGACGTTGCTTCCAATTTTGTGGGACTTTTACCCGACATCGTGATGAAATGACATCTCAATCCCTGCCGCCCAATGAAACCAATAGGGTTTATAAGCATGGACGGGCCAACTCGCATCGCTTTGCCTGGGCAGACTTAGATCCACTAAGCGGTTTACCAGTACTCGTGTGCGGGTCGGTTTCAGCTCTGCGTGGAAGCATCATGCCGCCCATCTATTTCTTAAAGCCCCGATGGGCGGGGGCAAATGATACTTCAGTGGGGCAGCACTATAAAAGTGAACATTGAGCTCCCCGTCGCAACCAGACACCGTCGTGATATGACTGAAAAATTGTTGAAAGCGACGTTAAACCCGAATTCACACACACACTGTTGTTTTGTTAAAAAAAACTGTACTATTTTGCTCAAAGGGGCAGGCTCTTTGAGCTGCGTAATACCAAATGCCAGCCAATGAGAGGTGACGTTACATGATGATGTCGGGTTTCCGACAGTATATCGCAGAATATACAGTCGCAAATTTTTTACGTTATCCAATCAGACGTCGTGTTACATACGCATGTACATTAGAATTGTCTTTCATTGAATGCTGGGAAAATGATCCGGAACAGTGACTAAGACTTATAACATATCCTTCAACCTTTCTCTCCTGTACTGTAAGCAAAAATATAGATTCTGATCAGACACCGCTTAATGCGGCGTCCGCTCTGGACCCACACAGTTTGCCAAGCCCAACCCTTGATTCCAGGCCGGTCAAATCAATGTTGGGCTGGGGCCAGTTGTTCAAGACTAACGATGTCGTTAGCTAACGTATCGTTAAAACTTTGATCATTTATTATGGCCAATATGCTAATATTTTGCTCACATTTTTTCAGCAAAAATACCAACATTTTGAATATTAAACTTGCTAGAACGGTTAACAATATGACCACTAATAAGCTCGTTAAGCTAACGGTGCTTTGAACAACTGGGCCCAGATATCCTGTGCTGTGCGCCTGATCATGCTGTACACGAAAACCCATACTTTTGCAAACAATGTAGATCCAGATCAGATGGCTTCTGGAAAATATCTGATCGATATATTAACTGTTTGCCATGCAGTTTATGAAAAGAACACCGAGTACATTATATCAAGTCATTTCGTTGGTGGATAGTCAGTGGAGGATGTGACTAAATTAATTTATTCAATAGGATAGGAAATGAAGGTTAGCTTACCTTCGCCATGGATTGTTATTAGCATTTCTCCGCCTGTCCCAACCTCTTTCGGGGTCACTTTTGACACTGTAAAGAAAATATGCTAGCACATGAGAAAATCATTCTTTTAACCCATTGTATGCTAGTGGACTCTTCCTTTGCTATTATGTTGGACAAGTCCATTTGTCATATCAGGGGTGTCAGACCATTTTGTTTTTATTTATTTTTTTTTTTTTTGACGGAATAGTCTGTTAGAAAATAGTGCAGGTCCTGATCAGAGGCCGCGTTCTGTGGCGTCTGATCTGGGTCTGCACTGTTCGCCAAGTTACCCCTTTAGGGGTTTCCCACATACAATCCGATAAAACAAGAAAAGATATGGTACTTTGTGCCAAATCAAGAGACTCGATTGTGATTGCAGTAAAGCGGTTTAGTTATAAACTGATGAGGCCTAATTGGCCGAAACTAGCTAGTCTGGCCCAGAAAACATGTACACTCCATATTTATCACTTCTGCGGTGTATTCCTTGCTTCCAAAGGATAACCCTTACACGATCACTGAATTTGCAGTAGCAAATGCTGTTTGTAGTTTTTTGTCCCTTTTTTTTGTTGAATTCCATAGTTTGATTTGTTGAATTTAACAGAGTTGAATTCGACCATGACTGAACAGCAAGCACAGCCTTAGCGAAATTATAAACCCACAAGCATAATAAGCAAACGGTCTGGTCTTCTTTATATATTTAACACCATTGCGGCCCCGCCAATCGGGGCATGAAGAAATAGATGGACTGCATAATGCTTCCACGCAGAGCTGAAACCGACCGCACACGAGTACTGGTTAACCGCCTAGATGATCTAATCCTGCCCAGGCAAAGCGGTGCGAGTCGGCCCGTCCATGCCTATAAACGGTTTCATTCGGCGACAGGGCTTGAGATGTCACTTCATCTCAATGTTGGGTAAAAGTTCCACAAAATTAGTAGCAACGTCTCCAAAATGACCTTTACAGTGTTGATGGGGACGTTAAACCTCAAATCAAATAAATCCTTTCCAACATCAGGAACAACACATTATTATTATTATTATTATTATTATTATTATTATTATTATTATTATTATTATTATTTGTTATCATTATTATTTGTTTAATGTTCTTTCCTTAGTGTGTTGACGGGGACGTTAAAACCTCAAATCAAACAAATCCTTTCCAACATCAGGAACAACACATTATTATTATTATTATTATTACAATTATTATTATTATTATTATTAGTAGTAGTAGTAGTAGTAGTAGTATTATTTGTTATCATTATTATTTGTTGAATGTTCTTTCCTACAAGCGATATTAGCTTTTTTTTATTTTTTTATGTTTATCTTCTTTATTTTCATCGCATTAACAATAAATATAATAATAATATTTGAAGTAATAGTAGTAGTACAGAAATAGAAGCAGTAGTGCTAGCAGTAGTAGTAGCATTTGGAGTATTAGCAAGATATAATTATTATCATTACCATCGATTCATTACGATAACACACCCGTGGGACATCTCTTTCAAATCTCCAAAATGGCTACTTTTCTGATGAAAATCCGTGATATTTTTCTTACAAATACAGCAAACAAAGGTTGTGGGTGCTCGTTAGAACCGCCTCATTGAGGCGATTCTAACGAGTACCCACAACCTATGTCTTGGATCAAAAATAAGAAAAATAATGTATACCCCGTAAACCCCGGTTTAATCTATATAAAGTGGGGTATAGGGGTGTCTTCATTTCACGGACGTGTTCAAGTAATGTTGATTTTTATTATTGTTGAAGTACTGAGTTGTTGCAGTGGGCGTAGCATCATGTTAACAAGTCCGTGAAATAAACACCCATTAAGCCCCACTTTATATAGAGAAAACTTGGGTTTACGGGGGTAAACATTATTTTTCTTATTTTTACTCCAAGACATAGGTTGTGGGTACTCGTTAGAACCGCCTCAATGAGGCGGTTCTAACGAGCACCCACAACCTATGTTTGCAGTATTTATAAGAAAAATATCACGGATTTTCATCAGAAAAATGGCCATTTTGGAGATGTGAAAAATGCACTATGTCGCACGGGTGTGTTATCGTAATGGTAGAAAGAGCATAATTATTATTGTAATTGTTTTTATTTATTTTTAAGCATATTATTTTCGTTATTATAAGTAGTATCATCAGTAGGAGTGGTTTGTTTGTATTGAGATTTTATGTTCCGACAACATTATTAAGGTAATTTTGGAGACGTTGCTTCCAATTTGTGAGACTTTAACATTGAAATGAAATGGCATCTCAAGCCCTGCCGCACAAACCAAACGGGTTTGGGGTTTGTATATATGGATGGTCCGACTCAGATCACTTTGCCCGGGGCAAGCTAAGACCTCCTAAGCAGTTTACCTGTACTCATGTGTGGTCAGTTTCAACTCTGCATGGAAGCATCTTGCATATCCCTACTGAAAAGTAATCCGTGACTTTCCAGTGAAATAATTCTCCAGCATTCAGTGATATTCAGTGGGATTTTTTCAGTGAAAATCAGTGAAGTTTCAGTGACATTTCGGTGTTATTCAGTGAAATTTCAGTGATATTCCATGAAATTTCACTGAAAATCAGTGAAATTTTTCTCCTAATTTCACTGAAATTCAGTGAAATGTCCCCGAAATTCAGTGAAATTTTCACCAAAATTCAATGAAATTTTAGTGGATTTCAGTGAAATTTCAGGGAATTTCTGTGAAATTTCAGGGAATTTCTGTGAAATTTTGGGGAAAAAAAAATCAGTGATACCCAATGAAATTCACTGAAAATTAAGTCAATATACATGAAAATTGCGAAAGGGATTTTTGGGCATTTAAAGATTAAAAACTGCATTATTGTCCTCAGGTAAGCCCATGGGTGGCAACAATTGGTACAGCCATTGGTCAAAGGCATCGTTATACATTGAAAATGACTGCTTATAATTTGAACTGGTGTATACATATACTTAAATTATTACTCAGTTTCTTCACTGGTCTTTGTCCAGCTTACCCTGCAGGCACAAAACGTTGACTGAACGTTGAACTAACGATGAAACAACGTTTTTAACGTTGTTTCAACGTTAGTTCAACGTTGATGCCTACTGGGTAGTTAGTGCTAGAGCTGCAAGGATACAGTTACCTCACGATATGATACATATCGCAATACACTTTCTGAAATGAAAAAAAAACCTTAAAGCAAAGAAATTCCTAAGCAATACCATAATGTCATGAGTCAAGTATTTTAGTATCACCTATGCAACATTGTTGTGAAGTTTGAATCGAATTGGCCCAAGGGTTTAGAAGGAATTAATAGTTGAACCAAATTTATGTTTTCATATTTTTACCTCTGGCAGTCAACTTTTTCATCAGAGCAGTAACAATTTAGCTTTATTGGTAGGGAGCCACCTAGGCAACATTCCTGTGAAGTTTGAATCATATTGGCATGGGGATTTAGGAGGCGTTCACTTTTGAAGCAAATTTGCAATAATTTTCTATTTTTAACTCTGGCGGCAATTTTGCTTATCGGAGCAGTACTTTTTTAGCAATTTTGGTAAAGAGTCATCTGGGCAACAGCCCTATGAATTTTGAATGAAAATTGGCCCAAGGGTACAGGAGGAGTTGTCATTTTAAGATTTTTTCTATTTTTAGCTCTGGTGGCCATCTTGTTAATCAGACTGGAGCGCGTTTTGCCACTTTGGTAGAAAGTCACCTAGGCAACATTCCTGTGAAGTTTGAATCAAATTGGCCAAAGGTTTCAGGAGGAGTTCGTGTTTGAAACCAATTTTCAATGTTTTACTATTTTTAACTCTTGCAGCCATTTTGCTTATCGGAGCATAACCATTTCAGCTATTTTGGTAGAGGGTCACCTAAGCATAATTCCTATGAAGTTTGAATGAATTTGGCCCCAGGGCACAGGACGAGTTTTCGTTTAAAGATTGTTTTAAAGATTTTTCAGCTCTGGTGGCCATTTTGTTCAGCGGAGCGAAACTATTTAAGCAATTCTGGTAGAGGGTCATCCAAGGAACATTCTTGTGAAATTATTTTGGAATCGGACCATTGGCCTAGGAGGGGAAGGCGTTTAAAGTTTTTTTTTTTCTAAGTTTTTTTTTTCTATTTTTAGCTCCGGCTGCCTTTTTGTTCGGCAGAGCGTAACCATTTGATTAATTTTGGTAAAGAATCATCCAATGAACATTCTTGTGAAATTATTTTGAAATCGAACCATTAGCCGAGGAGGAGATGTCATATAGTCCTCATTTGAGCTAAAAATGAGCAATAGGCTAAAATCATATGACAGATGGAAGATTGACGAACAGTTCTATGAAAGTTGTGTCAAAATATCTGCAAAGGTTTGGCAGTAAATGCCATTTTCAATTTTCCCCATTATAAGCAAATGGAAAATCCAAGTTGCCATAGCAACAAAACTAAAGGGCCGAATTTCATGCAAAGCACAACAACTGTGGTGAATTATCTCAAGAAAAATTGTGGCATTTTTTCTTATTTTTACTCCAAACATAGGCTGTGGGTGCTCATTGAGGCGGTTCTAACGAGTACCCACAAACTATGTCTTGGAGCAAAAATAAGAAAAATAATGTATACCCCCGTAAATCCTAGTTTTCTCTACATAAAGTGGGGGTTAGGTGGGTGTTCATTTCAGGGACTTGTTCACGTGATGTATCAATGTTGAGGTAACCAAACTAATGAGCCGTTTTTCATAAAATCATGTTTCGTCCTCGTTGGTTGGTTGCTATTAGGGTATGGATAACAGGTTTTTCATAAATGAACCCATACATGACAGATTGAATCTTCCCTTAATAGGTTTGGACAGGTCCATTCTAATTTTATGGATGTCAGTTTAAACTTCTACACTTAAACTGTGTAGACCCTGATCAGACGCCTCAAGCCCTGCCGCCCAATGAAACCAATAGGGCTTATAAGCATGGACGGTCCGACTCGCGTATTTTCGTTATGAGCCCAACACCAATCGTTTAACAAGCGAAGACTTCCATCTTTGTTAACATTACAGAAAAATACAGTAAAATTCAGTTATTAAGACCAGCTAAAATAATGCATCGCGATAACAAGTCCGTGAAATGAAGACCCCTCCAAACCCCACTTTATTTAGAGATAATGGGTTTTTCGGGGGTATATATTATCTGCCCTATTTGTGCTGAAAACATAGATTGTGGGTACACGTTGGTTTAAACAATATTTTATTTCTAGCAAATATCGTGTACAATTAAATACATTGGAACTGACAAATAGGATTTGACAGTAAGCCTGAGGCTTATTTTTATCATCTCCTAGAACAAACTAATTTACATTACATTTGAGTGGTTTGACTGAAAATATTGAGTAAATTGTTGTGATTGAGGTAGACAGGCAGGCAGACGTTAGAGCCGCCTCATCGAGGCGGTTCTAACGAGCACCCATAATCTATGTTAAAAGCAGAAATAAGAAAGATGTTGTCATTTTTATCTAAAATTTGTCATATCTGACACCATGTTTGTCGCCATTATTTCACACGGACATGCTTCCCTGATGACTAATTCTGTCTTTAAAAACATATTTAAAAGGTAACAGCTGTTATTATTTTTAACACTTACAACACAGTGTCATCTTGTAAGGACCACCTTAGGCACTGTCCAAAAGTGGTCTTTAAGACCACTTTTGAAAAGTCCCAAGGGGGGTCTTGAAATAGGAATTTTACTGTATATAAGGTACCGGCATTCCCATTGAGGTACCAGGCCAGCTCAAAACAGCGGACCAAGTTCGAACTAAGAGCGATGCCAAGTTCCCGCGTCATATCGATGTCGGCCAAGCGAGGCCCGCGTGATAATTATATAAAATAAACTTACCACTTTTTATGGCGCATGTCACACCAAGTAAAGTGAGAATAATGTAAAGAAACATCGACATTTTCAGATTTATTCTCTCAGCCGTCCAGCATTCTTCTGCTTTAACTAACCCACCCTGTAAAAAGTTTGCAGTGCACGCAGAAGGCGCACGAATGACTACTTTAAAAACTCATTTGGTTTATAAACAGTAACTGTTTAATAGGCGGTCCTATTCAGGTAAATTGCATAATCAAAAACAAAAGCTGCGTTGTGTTCAAATCCTATTTCAATCTTTAAAAAGACTTCGTTCTTTTTGGAAGACGACATAAAAGCATCACTGGCAGGGGATATAAAATCATTTTTTGAGACTTAGCGACTTTGAACCATAGAATTTATGGGATAGGATTGACCCAAACCTGCAACCTCACGGCGGAGGCTTAAGAACCCAAGTCATGTATCGAATCGCATACACCACCTTTTGTTGTGTTCTACTTCTTACGCAAGACATTTGTTTGGCACTGTTCAACCGTTATGGGCGGGCTGATAAGCAAGATTCTGATCAGATACGTATATATCCTATTATAACGTGTGTCTGCGGTTTCGTAACAGATTGAGTGACAAATCTGTAGAGTTTTAGAATTACAGTCGAACTTCGATGGCTCGATCCACTTTAGGACCATGAAAATTGATTCGACACAGCGGTAGTTCGAGCCACTGAGGGTTACTGCAAGGAGGCATAACGAGATACTGTTGAACATCTTTTAGATGTTCTGTGATGAAAATGTATGCTGTGTGTACTCATAAGAATCGCCTCGGTGCCTCACCGAGGCGATTCTAATGAGTACACACAGCATACATTTGTAGGATAAAAGACTAAAATCTTCTTAATTATCCCCCACTATTGCTTGTGAAGAGGATTTCCCTAGGGGCTCAAAGGGGAGTTCGACTCAGCCATGGTTAACGAGCCATCAGTGTTCGAGCCATCGAAGTTCTGCTGTATAACCAACAGCAAAGTTGTATTAGTTTTGCTGCCCGATTCGCCCGCAATATAGCGTTGTTAGACTGAGGATGGTAGCTGAAAGTACAGACACCATACTTAACCCTTTTTTCACCAAATGGTATCTTCCTCCTTATAGCATGAGTCCATTTCAAAATTTAGGGGTGTCAGGTTGTGTTTTCTTCAAAATTGATTAGGATTATGGCTGAACGTTTTGCAAACAGTGTAGGTCCTGATCAGATGCCGCGTTCTGGGGTTTCTGGTACTAAATGGGTTAAATATCTGTCGTCGGGGTTTCCGACCTGGTAATACACAAACTGGCCTATTCAGCAGTGTATTTTTTTTTTCAAATACCCATGCGACATAGTGCATTTTTTCATATCTCCAAAATGGCTACTTTTCTGATGAAAATCCATGCCATTTTTTCTCATTTTTACTGCAAATATAGGTTGTGGGTGCACGTTAGAACCGCCTCGATGGTTCTAACGAGTACCCACAATCTATATTTTAGAGCAGACTGAAGACAAATAAGGTTTACCCCTGTAAACCCCAGTTTTACTATATATTTTTTTTTTGTTTTGGTTTTACGGCCCTTTCATGATTATTTCACTCATATCGAGCCGATCGTTAATCAAAGGTGGGCGAAAACCGGAGTACCCGGAGAAAAAACACCTGACCTTCCGTTGCAGAACTTGGCGTCTCACATGTGACCCGAGCGAGGCTCGAACCACAGCGGTGAGAGACCTAATGATCCAGAGTCTGCGCTCTTAACCACTAGGCCACGGAGGCCCGTCCAGTTTTACTATATAAAAGTGGGGTTTAAGGGTGGGGGGGGGGGGTCAAAATTATATATGCGTGTTTGCGTGATGCATAGATTCTTTGTGCCTGTGAGAGAGCCTTGTTAAAATGTTTTCTACTTGTGTCTACAATAATAGCTTTAACAAAAAATGAAAATAATCGTTCTTGGGGCAGAAATAAGAAAAATAATATTTAATCCCGTAAATCCCAGTTTTCTGTATATAAAATGGGGTTTAGGGGGTTGTTCATTTCACGGGCTTGTGATGGTTTAACAATCGACCCAAAGTTATAAAGCGCAGTACTGAAGCCCACGTGACTCTCGTTACTAGCATTTTTATGTCGGGAAACTCGCTAACGGTTATTTATAGAAAAATAGCCGCACTTGTCTTAGCGACTATTCTTATCTATGTGACGTCAGATTGTTGCTGTAAGAGGTTATTTATAGAATCTGGAATGGTCTGGACAGGACTGGAGCGTGGTAGCTTAGTGGTTAGTACATTTGATGCTAGAGGCCTCCGGTTCGATTTCCCGGCAGCGGTAATAAAATTGCGGTGTCCGAAAACGCTCTACTGGCATCATTTGCAGGCATGATTGCCACAAGTGCACATTCCTTCGGATCGGGACGTTAACTTGAGGCCCACTTTGCAGCGAGAACCATCGATCCCCTGTGCAGGTTTAAGATTCCTACCGTAATTACATGATTACTGATAGGCCCCCGCCTACTGGGGCTTGAAGAAATAAATGGGCTGCCTGCTGCTTCCATGCATTGCTGAATCCGACCGCACACGAGTACTAGTAAACTGCTTAGAGAATCCAAGCCTGCCCAGGCAAAGCGGTGCGAGTCGGACCGTCCATGCTTATAAACCCTATTGGTTTCATTGGGCGACAGGGCTTGAGATGTCATTTCATCTCAAAGTCGGGTAAAAGTCCCACAAAATTGGAAGCAACGTCTCCAAAATGACCTGTCAAGCCCTGTCGCCCAATGAAACCAATAGGATTTATAAGCATGGACGGTCCGACTCGCACCGCATTGCCTTGGCTAAGCGGTTTACCAGTACTCTTGTGCGGGCCGGATTCAGCTCTGCGTGGAAGCATCATGCAGCCCATTTATTTCTTCAAGCCCAAATAGGCGGGGGCCTTGAAGGCGTTGCTAAACATAAGGATTCCCAGCAGGCACACGTCGCCAGGGCAACGTCAAATCAACGTCGGTGCAACGTCACGACGTTGCACCGACGTTGATATGACGTTGCATAAAAGTCATGACGTCGCACCGACGTTGATGTGACGTCACAATTACGTCATGTGCCTGCTGGGTTGCTTTCATATCTCTAGAAGGAGCATTAAGTGATCTTTTCGTAACATCGATTGTTGTTTCTAAGGAATAACCACAATCTATGTTCATCAGCAATAAAGAATCTACCGTATAAAGGTGAAATACCTATTATTCCAAACCTAAAGTTGGTTTTACCAGGCTTTTCATTTCACAGATTTTTTAATGCCATGCCACTTCCACCCATCAAGTACCAGCTCAGTCAAAGTCAGGTTCTGGAGAAGATGTGAAAATTTGACAAGCTACTGACACACCGAAGAGCGGCCCCCGCACATTGGGGCTTGAAGAAATAGAAATTTTCACATCTTCTCCAGAACGTTACTACAAAAAATTTAAGCAAACTTCAATTTTATTCTTTTGGCAACATTACAAAGACATAAGAAATAAGGTAGTGCGTGAAATTAGAAAATCAAAGAAGGCAAACCTCCAAACAGCTTTTAAAACTAGATAAAAAATCGCAGAGCATACCAATCCTTGTTTATAATAACGAATACGCT
This sequence comes from Lucinisca nassula, assembly GCA_963580285.1. Classification (NCBI taxonomy): domain Eukaryota; kingdom Metazoa; phylum Mollusca; class Bivalvia; order Lucinida; family Lucinidae; genus Lucinisca; species Lucinisca nassula. Next base: position 34,073,396 of record OY757019.1, read on the forward strand.
GAGGACGACTTACATAAAGCCAATATGTTAAACAATTATACTACTCAAAGTTTGATAGGGATCACTTTTTTAATGTAGAATAATATTTGGATGAATTAATCAGCTGAATTCAAATTTGATACATAATGATAGAACACGTATCCTTCACAAAACCTAGTGATTAATTTTGTCAACTAGTACTGCATTCAAGCGTGACAACAGCAACCGTCTTGGCACCCCCAAAATTTGCCGTAACACGAAGGGATTTGGACAACTGATTTTTCACAAATTTCCAAATTTGTTTTGACAAACATGCCTAATAACGTGTATGGCGTCCACGGGCATCAATTACAGTACGACATCGCCTGCGCATGCTCGTAATCCGAGTCTGTATCCGGTTTTGTTGAATCAGCTTTCATTCAGTAACCTATGCATCTTTGAGCTCCTGTAAAGTCCTCGGATGCAATGGTCGGGCTGAAAAAGCACGCTGAAGCATGTCCTGCGCATGCTCAATCGGATTTAAGTCCGGTGACCGAGAAGGCCAGTCCATACGAACGATTGTCTCACGTTCCAGATAGGAATCAGTGACGTTGGCACGGTTGGGACGGGCATTATCGTCCATCAGAATAAAGTCCAGGCCGATAGCATCTGCATATGGTCTCACAAACTCATCAAGAATATCATTACAGTACCTCACTGCCATTAACGTTCCGTTTTCAACGACGTTCAAGTCAGTGTTACCGTTTACGCTTATCCCAGCCCAAACCATGACTGACCCATTTCCATAGCGACCATGCTCTGCCGAATCGCTCTTTAGACATTCGCCACACTAATTGACGTTTTATAAGTGAAGTTTAGACAGAATCTGGACTCCTCAGTAAACAGTACTGGCGTCAAGTCACGAACCGTCCACCTGACGTGAGTTCTGGCAAAGTCCAACCGGTCTAGCACGTGCTGTCTCGTCAACGGAACACATACAGTAGGCCTCATGGCATCAAGTCCGAACTCGTGGAGCCCGTTTCTGACTGTTTGTGTAGAAATTCGTACTCCAGTTCCGTTCCTAAGCTCGTTATGCAAACGGGTAGCGTTCAGGAACCGTTGACGTCGAGACTGAATCAACAAGAAACGGCCCTGACGTTGAGTTGTAGCCCTTTCTCGACCCCGCCGTGTCTTTGTGAAGGATTTCCATGGGTAAGATGCCGACTCCACATTCGGGAAGCCACGCTCTGAGACACATTAAGAATCCCAGCAACACGATGTTGAGAGACGCCAGATTCCAACATTCCGACGCAACGATTCATTTCTTCGGGGCTCAAACGGTTTCTTAATTGTCCTCTAGGCATTTTAGTGTTTCACAAACTCAAATAAAGTCCATTTTACGCTTGGTAAAGGAACACTGACAAGTTTGATTGGTCTGTTGGAAAGCAGTGCTACGCAAGATTTTTGGGGTGCATGAATTCATTTGCGAAGTGTGAGAAGTGTGCACTTTTATGAGTACTGAACTGCACATGAGTTTCTGTTTAAGATATTTACCAATATACCGAGTACAAATTCTGTCAACAAATTTTTAATTTTCAGTGCAAAATTTGGTATATAAAAAGTGATCCCTATCAAACTTTGAGTAGTATACTTCGAGTTGCATGGTCAGTCAACGATAATAACAGTCTACTACCGCAAAGTATACCTGACCAACATGTGGAGTTAGACAATATACATAGATCAGTCCAGGATGTTAGAGAAGTGCTGGTTCATCTCGATCCTTCCAAAGCATCTGGTCAAGATATGATAAGCCCACGTCTCCTCAAAGAGGGATCCCCGGTACTTGCAAGACCGTTATCGATACTATTTAATCGATCACTACTTCAGGAGCGGTTTCCCTCTACCTGGAAAGACCCAAACGTTACACCGATCCATAAAAAGAATGATAAGTCTGTACCTTCTAACTTTCGACCAGTCTCACTACTTAGCCAAATAGGGAAAAGCATCCCAGCAGGCACTCAACGTTGAACTAACGTTGAAACAACGTTTCAACGTTAGTTCAGCGTTGAATCAACGTTTTGTGCCTGCAGGGATGGGACGATGCGTACATAAACACCTCTATAACTATTTAGTGCAGTACCAAAAGTTAAGTCCTTTACAGTCGGGTTTCATCAGAGGTGACTCTACCACTTACCAACTTTTGCACACATACCATACTATATGCGAAGCAGTAGATCGAGGCAAAGAAGTAAGGGTTGTGTTTTGTGATATCAGCAAGGTGTTCGACAGAGTCTGGCACAGGGGACTTTTACATAAACTAAAAGAAATAGGCTGCTCGGAACACCTGCTTAACTGGTTCAAAAGTTATCTCTCTGACAGAAGGCAAAGGGTCGTATTAAATGGCCAATCATCCGACTGGGCCTCTATATCTGCAGGTGTTCCTCAAGGCTCTATCCTTGGCCCAGTGCTCTTTCTCATTTATATTAATGACATAGTCAAGGAAATTAACTCATCCATCCGGCTATTTGCTGACGACACCAGTCTCTATGTTATAGTCGATAATCCCCAATCTGCAGCAAACACCTTAAACAATGATCTTGAAAAGATTACACAGTGGTCCAGATTATGGTTGGTTGATTTTAACCCTGCTAAAACAATTTCCATGATAGTTACACGAAAATTAGTACGAGTAGACCACCCAGATCTCATTATGAACAATACCGTAACCACAGAATCATCTTCCCATACTCATTTAGGACTTACATTTTCACAAACGGGGACATGGGACGAACATATCAAGACAATAGCAGATAAAGCATGGACTAGACTAAATCTTTTAAGAGCACTCAAATTTAGAATTAATAGGAAGTCACTCGAAAAAGTTTATATTAGCTTCATTCGCCCTCTGATCGAATATAGCGACTCAGTTTGGGACAATGCGTCCAGCGAGTCCAAAACTGCACTCGAATCCATTCACAACGAGGCAGCAAGAATTATCACTGGCGCAACGAAATTATGTAGCATCGAAAAACTGTTAGCCGACTTAGGATGGGAATCTCTCCAAACTAGACGCTGCAAACATACACTTGCAACACTCTATAAAATTATGAATGGACTTGCTCCAACCTACCTGCGAGATACCGTGCCTTCCCTTGTACAAGATACTGCCCCTTATAGGTTGAGAAATGAGAATCACACTCAGAATTTTCACGCAAAAAACTAATCTTTTCTACAATTCTTTCTTTCCATCTACCATCCGTGAGTGGAACAGTTTACCAGAAGAAGTAAAACAGGCACCTTCTCTAGCATCTTTTAAGTTTCGACTCAATAGGGATATCCAAAAAACCACCAACATATTACAACGCTGTGTCTCGACTCGGACAAATACTTCAGGCACGAATAAGAATGGAATGTAGCTCCTTAAATTCGCACTTATATCGCAAGAATATAGTCCCAAGCCCCTCGTGTACTTGTGGAGGGTTTGAAAGCCCGTATCATTTCTTCTTTGTGTGCCCCATATATATGAATAGTAGAAACAGATACTTACCGCAAGATCTACAGAACTATAATACGCGCGACTATCTCTTTGGAAAAGAAAACTTTCACACAGACGAAAATTATCACCTTTTCACACAAGTCCAAGATTTTATTCTAAATTCACGCAGATTTGCATAGGAACTGTACTAGATGCCTAATCATTTCCGCTTCGAGCATAGTTGTCGCCCCCAACCATAGGGGCTTGAATCATGAAAAAAAAATGAAAAAAAAAAAAAAATGAAAAAAAAAAAAAAAAAAAAAAATTTTTTTTTTTTTTTTGAACTTTATTAGAGACAAGGGGGGAAACTTCGGCTCCATTTTTTGGGGGGTTACCTCATTTTACCCAGTGTATCTTTTTCGCAAATGCAGTTTTTCACCTGCTTATTACGAAATATACAAGTTAAATATGTCCACTTTGCAACAATAATCCAACTCTGTCTGTCACTTGCAGGAAACATGTTTTTCTCGCATGGATTAACTCAGCAAAGCAAAATTCGGCATAAACGTGTGACAAAAATTTTCAGGTTTTCATCAATCACAAGCCAACTAGTGTTACGGGGGAAACTTTTTTCGCTTTCAACTGATGTCTTTCATTAAAATGAACCTCTCTTGACCAATTTGAATCCAAAATGATGTATTTGCAGCTCTAAATTTAGATTTTACTACTTTTACATCGCTTTATGTAACAGATCAAGAAAACAATCGTCGCGATGCTTGGTTTTTCTGCTGATTCCGGGCTACTCTATCGATGAACTAACGACCGGAACGACCGGTGCTGTTTAATTTTTATACCGTTCGAAGTAGTGACAAATGAGCATTATCGCTATTTTTCTTCCATTTTTAACTAAACCCGAAGAGGGATCACAGACGAGGTATATATTTTTTTTTATACTAATTTATTTTAGTTCGATTGCGACGAAAGCTTCAAGCTTATTGAATCGCTCTTGAACACTCATTCCGGGTGTTTTCACGCGCGCGAGAGAGAGGCAGTGGCTTTTACACCACTGCTACCCATTTACACCTGGGTAGAGTGGAGCAGTGTCATGACGTGTCTTGCCCAAGGACACACCTCGATACCGGTGGCGGGTTCGAACGCACAACCTCTCGATCATAAGTCGAACGCGTTAACCGCTGCGCTATCGAGGCTGGCGATGTTTACTGCATATACTCCAATTTTGAAGGCTGAAAGAGTACGCAGTCACCATGTAATTACGGTAGGGTTCTTTAACCTGCACAGGGGATTGTTCTCCCTGCACAGGGGGTCTCCAGTTAACGTCCAGATTCGAAGGACGATGCACTTTATGACATTCATACCTGCAAAATGTATGATGCCAATGGAACGTGTTCTGACGCCGAAATTTTGTCACCGCTGCTGGGGATCGAACCTGGGACCTTTAGCATCTGAGGCACTGAGCTAGGTGGGTAGCCAAATTTAGGAAGGCTGGGATTAGCCGTAGTTATCTCCATACCGGACTCAGAAAAAGTGAAATGTATTTTTTGATGAAATCGTGGACGTTTTGTGTTATTTTCAAAACAGTTTCACTCATGCTTGTGTAGACAGAAATAAAAAACAAAAACAAAAAAAAAAACAAAAAAAAAAACAAAAAAAAACCAGCCAGCTTGTTAAAAATGAACCAATACGTAAATGTTGAAAATGATGCAGCATGGAAACAATTTGTTCCCTATTGCAACATATTCCTTTTTATGTTTTGAAATTTTGATCCTGGGTCGCTAATGGCCAGTAAATGACAATAAGCACTACTTAGGTTGGGCCCATTGGGTCCTTTTCCAACAGGGATTTAAGGGGACAGAGCCCCTACAGTGCAGCACACACATGCTCTCTCATCCGCGAGTTTCTGAAGTGGACGCTATGAATTCGGCCAAATCCATTGATGTAGGGATGTAAAAAAAAAAAAAAAAAAAAAAAAAAAAAAAAAACATTGCTCAATTCTTCTGCTCAGCAAGTTTGTATTTAATCTGAATAGGCACCACAACACGGCAAACAACAAAGGTCAGAATAAGCCAGAGCATATCAACGTTGATTTATTTTTTTTTGGGGGGGGGGGGGAGCGGGGATCATTTTACGGTCCTTTCGAGTTTATTGCACTCATATCGAGCCGATTGTTAATCACATGCGGTCGAAGACCGTAGTATCCGGTAAAAAAACAACAAAAACACCAGGCCTTCCGTATGCCTTAAAATAGATGACTTTTATGAAAGGTTTGATTGTGAAGTGCTTAGATCTGTTGAAAAAGTACTTGTATTAGCCTAGAGTGTATTGGAAAGTAAGTGAGAAAACGGGCCTTTTCAATATATAGGACATTTAATTTTGGTGCTGTTGAGTAAAGCGGCATTCCAATCTTTGTGTTTCTCGACCAGGCTATTAAAAGGTTATAAAACGTTTTTCATGCTCAATTCAGTCATCCGTTAAATTTGTAATGCTCGCTATTTTTAAATACTAACAGTTCATAAATTTTCCTGCTTAGATTTGTTTGTTAGATTTGAGGTTTAACGTCCCCGTCAACACTGCAAAGGTCATTTTGGAGACGCTGCTTCCAATTTTGTGGGACTTTTACCCTACCTGAAGATGAAATGACTTCTCAAGCCCAATGACCGTTCATTATAGGGCCCAATGAACCAATAGGGTTAATTAACATGGACGGGCCGACTCGCACCGCTTTGCATGGGCAGGCTTAGATGCTCTAAGCGGATTACCAGTACTCGTGTGCGGGTCGGTTTCAGCTCTGCGTGGAAGCATCATTTCTTCATGCTCCGATGGGCGGGGCCGTTTCCTGCTTAGATAAGAACTGAATAATAGAATGTATGATGGGTATGAGGCCGAAACAAGGAATTTTCAAGCAAGTTTTCAGTTTAGTTAAGTATCATGTAGGGTTTTGTCAAGCATGAGACTTTAATTCACTGAAAACGAGCCCGAAGCCACGACCGCAATATTACATATTTTTCTCACCCAAACACTTTAAGGAATTTATTTGCATCACGTGAACAAGTCCGTGAATCGAAGACCCCCCTACACCCCACTTTATATAGAGAAAAATGGGGTGTAGGGGGTATACATTATTTTTCTTATTTTTGCTCCAAGACATAGGTTGTGGGTACTCGTTAGATCTAACGAGCACCCACAACCTATGTTTGCCGTATTTATAAGAAAAATATCAAGGAATTTCATCAGAAAATGGCCATTTTGGAGATGTGAAAAAATTCACTATGTCGCACGGGTGTGTTATCGTAATGGTTTGATTAGATGTTTAAAGTGCCCATCAACAGGTCATTCTGGAGACGTTGAATCCATTTTGTGGGACTTTTACTCGACATTGAGATGAAATGATATCTCAGGCCCTGTCGCCCAATGAAACCAATAGGGTTTATAAGCATGAACGGTCTGACTCGCACCGCTTTGCCCGGGCAGGCATATATTCTCTGAGCGGTTTAGCAGTACTCGCGTGCGGTTGGTTTCAGCTCTGCTTGGAAGCGTCACGCAGCCCACCTATTTCTTTAAGCCCCGATGGGCAGGTCCAGAAACTTTAAAGAATGCGTTGTGAACTGCACAAATATACAGAAATTAATAAGCGATAAAGCACATTCACACCAATGTAACACAACAAAATGTTAGTATTTTAATATTCATACCTCCTGAAGAATATCGTCATCATTTTTCCAGTGAGCCGCTAAAGTTTGTGTCTAAAGCATCCGTTTACATGTAAAGTGCTACGCATGAAATAAAAAACATTGCATGTATATTTCATGACCTGCTTTCTTTGACACTTGACAGCAGTTTGATGACAAATTGAATGTCCATTTCATTAAAAGTTGATAAGGACATGTCATTCTGACTGTTAAAAATGTACATTTAAGGGGAAACTGAGAAGCTGCTCCCCTAATTGCATGGATAACAAAACATGCTACAGAAGACGGTTTTGAAAACAAAATTACCTCCGGCTCAATGTGGGTGTTTTGCAATGACTGACATAATGAGATAGCTAATAATCCCTAGGGTGAGGCAGCAGTATGAGGCAAAGAAAACAAACACTTAAGAAATGAAATTTATTTTTCTGCTGTTCATGATAGTACGAACGCAGTGGGTTGTGTGCAAAGTAAGTGAACCCCGAAGGGGTTCATGTTAACTTTGTTAGCGACTCACTGTCGTTCATACTTTCATGAAAAGCTGAAAAATTAAGTTTATTGTTTTATAATTACATTCTTTGCCCCTCATCACTGGGCGAAAAAAGAATGCTTATAGGGCAAACTTTTTAAACTGAAAAACATTTACACGCCATTTTACTACAAAGAGAGGAACAGCGTTGACCTCACCAACGCCCGTAGAGAACCATGTACACCGTTCTTTCTACCTCTGAGAAGCCTCCGTGGTGCAGTGGTTACGCTACTCGCCTTGTAAACCAGGGATCGCATGATCGATCCCGGGCTTCTCCAGACTTTCGGATGAGTCTTTAAACCGAGGTCCCGTCTCCGTATTACCTTAACTGTTGGTGGGACGTAAAACTCAAACTCACTCACTCACTCTTTCTACCTCTGGAATGAACAGTACACAATATTTCCATACCTCTGAGAGAGAGAGAGAGAGAGAGAGAGAGAGAGAGAGAGAGAGAGAGAGAGAGAGAGAGAGAGAGAGAGAGAGAGAACTCAAACATTAGACAACATACATGTTGAAACGCTTTTTCCTTGGTTTCCACTTATCACAACGAAAGAAAATGAGAATTCCTACAGGCCTATTGGCACCAAAACAGCCATTGTTATTTAGGTAACACTATTAGAACACGCGCTTAAAGTCGTCAGTCATTCCGAACCCTATGAATTCAAATTTGTAAAACAATTTCAAGTTATTTCTATATAGCCGTATCTCTTTTATCTAAAATTCTGAACCGTTTGGCTCAACACTGCTGCATTTTTATTTATTTATTTATTTTGCTTAGCTAACCGTCGCCGTGTACCGGGAACGAGCGTTTAAACATAAGGTGACGACGTCATGTACACAGCGGTCCCCGCCCATAGGGGTTTGAAGAAATATATGGGCTGCATGATGCTTCCACGCAGAGCTGAATCTGGCCCCCCACTAGTACTGGTAAACCGCTTAGAGGATCTAAGCCTGTCCAGGAACCGCATACTAATAAACCCTATTGGTTTCATTGGGCGACAGGGCTTGAGATGTCATTACATCTCAATGTCGGGTAAAAATCCCACAAAATTGGAAGCAACGTCTCCAAAATGACCTTTACAGTGTTGACGGGGACGTTAAACCTCAAATCAAACAAACAAACAAACGTCATGTACACACGTTCTTTAGCACTCTGCCAAAAACACATAGATTTTATACGATACCCGTTGTGCAAGAAACTGACAAACATTTCCCTTCAATTCGGAGCTCTCTAGCAATCTCCTCGATGACGTGGGTTGTGCCCGTCCCAGCCTGGACATAAACAAGGCAGTTGAGCCTTGTTTTTTTTTATCAGATCAAAGGCCGTCTTCTGCTTTTTAGTAAACATTTTATTTCCTTTTCTGCGCATGTGTCAAAAAAGTTACAGTGGCTGATTGGAAGTTGACCACAAAGCGATACAATACAAAATTCCCAGAGCACAGCCCATTATACATGTACGTGTACGTAGAAACACCATCCAGTTATCTTATCTGCGTAATACGTGTATACGTAGTCCTAGCAGAATATGTTTCATTGAAAAAATAAATAAAAAGAGAAATCAAGGCTATCACACACATTTTAACAGTAACAACTCCACTGCCGGACGTAGTTTCCGAAGTTCCGGATTATATCTGTCCTGCACGTCCTGCTTTTTAAACACGATTATGGCAAGCGCCCGGGTTTCTGTACCGATCATTGACAGAACACTGCGGAAAGTGAAGCAAAAGTTGCAAACTCTATATTTAGAGCTGCGAGTACATCTTTTTGGATTCAAATTGGCAAAGCGAGCTAAAGTTAAATGAAAGACAACGGGTGAAAGTGAAAAAAGTTCCCCCCGTATCACTAGTTCGGTTGTGATTGATGAAAACCTGAAATTTTTTGTCACACGTTTATGCCGAATTTTGCTTTGCTGAGTTAATCCATGCGAGAAAAACATGTTTTCTGCAAGTGGCAGACAGAGGCGGATTATTTTTGCAAAGTGGACTTATTTAACTTGTATAATTCATAATAAGCAGGTAAAAAACTGCATTTGCGAAAAAGATACACTGGGTAAAATGAGGTAACCCCCAAAAAAATTGAGCCGAAGTTTTCCCCCTTGTCTCTATTATAGTACCAAAAAAAAAAAAAAAAAAAATTTTTTTTTTATGATTCAAGCCCCTATGATCTGTCTTACCCTTCCCAATGAACATGATACATGCTGTTAGCAGCAGTAACCCATCTAACGACTGTCAGAACAGGAGTTCCAGCTGTTGAAAAATTACATATCATTCATTGGGAAGGACGTAACTTAATATCTCTCTCTCTCTCTCTCTCTCTCTCTCTCTCTCTCTCTCTCTCTCTCTCTCTCTCTCTTGCTTGTACTTTTTTCTATATTACTTTCAGCCACATCCACTCACGTATAGTAGATATTATACATATTGAGTTTACAGATGATAATTATAAGCTTCTAGCTTACTCTCAAATCCTGTAGTATATATACTGTTGTAATTGTTGTTAAATGAGAAAGTAATAAATATTGTTTAAACCAAGAAATAGATGGGCTGCATGATGCTTCCACGCAGAGCTGAACCCGACTGCCCACGAGTACCGGTAAACCGCTTAGTGGATCTAAGCCTGCCCAGGTAAAGCGGTGCGAGTTAATACAAGTATATTTTATGCCAATCATTATGTCATCCGGAAGTTATAGCCCGGTATGAAATTTCTCCTTCCAGTACACATGGTAAGGCAGAAATCACTCAGCCATGCAATACACAGGTCACACTGCCCTAGATATGTTTTCAGATCAATCATCGGATCAACTGAACTTATAATCCACATATGACAATTATCCATTATATAATTTTCTAAGTATAAGTCAAAATTACTGAACCATGAAATATAGGTCAAACTGACCTAGGTATACATGTATTTCTATTTAAATCGCCAGGTCACATGGCTATTCCATGCATGACATTGCTCCAACAACCAGTATTCAAGTAGAAGGCAAAGTTACTGAACCATGCTTAACTTGATATACATTTCGAGACCAATCATCGCATCTCATGCAGCTATATGCATGGCACATGCACATGGTGATCAAATAGTCTTATGTGTGTGTGAATTCGGGTTTAACGTCGCTTTCAACAATTTTTCAGTCATATCACGACGGTGTCTGGTTGCGACAGGGAGCTCAATGCTCAGTTTTATAGTGCTGCCTCACTGAAGTATCATGTCCAAGACTCATTACATGATACCACATCCAGTCACATTATCCTGACACTGGGTCGACGAGTCCTAGCTCTACCCCGTAAATCTGAGTGCCAAGCGAGGAGCTGCTAGTACCATTTTTAACGACTTTGGTATGTCGCGGCCCGGGATCGAACCCGTGACCTCCCGTTCCCCGGAGCGGACACTACCAACTGAGCTATCGGGGCCGGTCTTATTAGTCTTATTTCCATCACATAGTTTTCCTTCTGTAAAGGAAGTTCAGGCTGTGTTTCTCCGATTACTCCGGTGTTCGACCACCTCTGATTAACGATCGACTCGATATGAGTGAAATAATCTTAAATGGGCTGTAAAACCCAAACAAACAATAACATATGGCAAAATTACTGAACCATAAAAAAAGGTCACGCTGAGTTAGATAGGAATTTAGGTCAATGATCTGGTCACAAGGATATATGACATCTCACCACAAATAATGAACCACACATTACGATAACAAGTCCGTGAAACGAAGACCCTTCTAAACCCCACATTTTATAGAGTAAAGTGGGGTTGACGGGGGTATACATTATCTACCTCATTTTTGATCAAAAACATTGATTGTGGGTACTCGTTAGAACCGCCTCATTGAGGCGGTTCTAATGAGCACCCACAATCTATGTTCACAATCTATGTTGAAAGCAGAAATAAGAAAGATGGTATAATTTTTACCCAAAAATTGTCACTTCTGACACCATGTTGGACGCCATTATTTCACACGAACATGTTTTCCTAATGCGGCTGGGTATTGGTTAATCGCGAGCTAGGCAGTCTAGGCAACGGGGTGAAAATCCAACCGTACAATAAATAAACCCTTTTGGTTTGTTTAGCCGGCAGGGCTTGAGATGTAATTCATCCCAATATCGATAGAAGTCCCATAAATTGGAATTAAAGTCTCCAAAATGACCTAATAGTGTTGATGTTGACGCAAAACCTCAATTCAAACAACCAAGTCCTCAGCATATAACATCACGTGAACACGTCCGTGAAATAAAGGCCCCCTAAACCCCACTTTATATAGAAAAAAAACTGGGGTTTACGGGGGTAAACATCATTTTCCTTATTTCTGTTCCAATACATAGGTTGTGGGTACTCGTTAGAAGCGCCTCGCTGATGCGGTTTTAACGAGCACCCAAAGCCTATGTTTGGAGTATAAATAATAAAATTATCATAAATTTTAATCAGAAAAATTACTTGTTTTTTTTTGTTGTTGTTGTTTAAGGAAATGCACTGTATCACATGGATGTGTCATCGTAATAAAGTGTAATGACCCTGAAATTCAGGTCAACATGTTCTTTACTCTTTTACACTAGAACCAATGTCCGGCCCCCGCCCACCGGGGCTTGAAGAAATATATGGGCTGCATGATGCATCCACGCAGAGCTGAAACCGACCCGCACACGAGTAATGGTATATCGCTTTGGGGATCTAAGCTTACCCAGGCAAAGCGGTACGAGTCGACCCGTCCATGCTTATAAACTCTATTGGTTTCATTGGGCGGCAATCAAACAATCAAACAAACAAAAGAACCAATGTCACATAGTAGTCCTGTCAGCATAGTGTAACTGCATATGACATAAAAAAGGTATCCTAGATTCTAACCCCTTACCTCACCTACAGCATTAACCTAGGTATTTATTTTTAATTATTTATTTTTTCGAAGGGGCTATTGACAGTTAACTGGCAAAAACGGGTGGAGCTGGTTAAACTGTATCTCTATTACTCATGCATTTCTAAAAGAAATTACGGTTTACTGCCACTCAAATAAGTTATGTATGATCTTAGGTTAGTTATTATACGTCTCTTCAGTCAAATAAGTCAACTACTACTTTTGTTGTCACTCCAAAGTCTGATACAGTGCGATATTGTCCGTCTTTATACGCTGTCAGTTAACTTACTCATTTATGATGCGATTATATCCTTAATACTACTCCTGAAATTATGGCCCTGGCCGCTAACCACCGTGGCCTCTCCCGTTGGAAACGCACTGTGAACAGTGCGTTCACCGGCCAGGATCAGAATTTCGATAGTAACACTATGAAATTTACAACGTGATATAAACAACTGGAAACCTTTTCATATGACATGCTGAGTAGCCTATGTTTATCTTTCTCTATGTCCATTTATGATTCCGTCCACTAGAGGTAGCTTAACACTAAATATTGCTGAGCCGGGGAACCAGCACTTTGGGACAGAAGATTTGATAGAGGATCAAATACCAGCTGTGCATTTCATTGGTTATATAGGCTGGATTTATTTCATTTTAAGAAAAGGGTACTTATAGCAAAACAAAATAATAGATGCTTTGCAATTATATCTGCAAGCCCAAAAATATTGCTGCCACATTTTCATGGTCACCCCTTTGAGAAAAAATTGCCCTGTTATTCACTGCGGCGATACACATCAACAATATGGCGGACAATAGCTCAAAAAGGAGACGGGCTACATGTGGATTTTTTCTTTGGGATTTATTCAGCTAGAGTTGCTCTACAAACCACCAAGGTTTGAAATATTTTGCATGTACAGTTTTTGTTGGAGATGGAAAAATGTTACTATTGTCGTCTATGGAAAATATTTAGTGGTAAGCTCCCTATACCAAAAGTCGGAAAATCAGCCCCACACTCCAGTTTTCAGTCATTACATCATATTTTCACACATTGGTAGGTTCTATCCAATTCTGTATCATAAAATGGATATTCCTGGCATGTGGTTTGCCATAGAAACTGTAAAAAAGTGTAAGGTTTGTGGTAATTTAGGTCTAACTGGTTGTTTTGATCAGTTTTTGCTTCTGATCTGTGCATTTTGAGGGGGGGGGGACTTTAAAGCCATGTTAATCAATTGTTAATGGGTTTGTTTTGGAAAAAAGTCTTACAGTAAGTGTATAACCAGAAACACAAGAGAAAGGATCTACTCCATCTGGAATTTAACACTAAGGTTACCTGGTTTTTGGCCTTGGTCTCTAGCGAAAGCAAAACTTCAAAATTGTCTCTGCTGCAATATCGCGATAAGTTTTCTCATCGTATTGGTTCTTATTGATTAGATTCATGTTAAAGGGTCTGAACAGATATATATCCACTATTTCTCATGGTATTGAGGCATTTATAATCATTTTTGTCAAAGTTTTATCATCAAAATATCCTCAAAATGCCATTTTTACATAAAATAGGGGGTATAGGTGTGAAATCAGCCATAAATACCAGTTGGTATGCTATTAAGGCATACTTTAGTGCATTTTAGGATTGAAGTGTTCCAAAGACATAGGAGAAGAACCACTGATGCCAGCCGGTGTCTGGGTTCCATTCCAGAAAGAGGTAAACTTTGCCCTTTTTGCACAAAATATTGTTTGTTCGGCTTTCATTGTAGAATCTGAAAGCGATAACTTTTTCGCAAACTTCAAAGATTCTTTGTCACTGAACATTTATTATGCTTGCTTAAATTATTAGATATGATCTAAATTTCTATTTGACAATGCTTTTGATGGATCATAAAGACAATAAGGGTTTGGTATAGGTAGCTTAACACTAAATATTGCTGAGCCGGGGAACCAGCACTTTGTGACAGAAGATTTGATAGAGGATCAAATACCAGCTGTGCATTTCATTGGTTATATAGGCTGGATTTATTTCATTTTAAGAAAAGGGTACTTATAGCAAAACAAAATAATAGATGCTTTGCAATTATATCTGCAAGCCCAAAAATATTGCTGCCACATTTTCATGGTCACCCCTTTGAGAAAAAATTGCCCTGTTATTCACTGCGGCGCTACACATCAACAATATGGCGGACAATAGCTCAAAAAGGAGACGGGCTACATGTGGATTTTTTCTTTGGGATTTATTCAGCTAGAGTTGCTCTACAAACCACCAAGGTTTGAAATATTTTGCATGTACTGTTTTTGTTGGAGATGGAAAAATGTTACTATTGTCGTCTATGGAAAATATTTAGTGGTAAGCTCCCTAGATGCATCACGTTAAACTGCAATTAAGATGTTTTCTTTCAGATACGGAAGTGTTATGATCACATGATTGTGTGGGTACACCTATTTACTGATGATAAGTACACTCATCAGGCGCCGTCGAGGCAGCGGTAAATCAGCGTCGATTCGACGCGGTGATGTCGAAACGATGTTTATCTGACGTTGTTCCAACGTTTACCGCCTGCTGTGTTGACTTTTTAAAATTACAATTTGGAGCCAGCATTGTTGTTCCAGAATGTATGTCATTGCTATATTTTCATTTATCTATACTCTTAACACCACTCGTGAAAATATGGCCCTGGTCGCTAGCCCGTGCCCTCTCCCGTTGGAAACGCATTGTGACTTTGTGGGCTCACCGGCCAGAATCAGGTTTTCGACAGTAACATGAAACATACAACGCTATATAAACACTCCAGATAACAATTTGCATGAATCGCAACGTCATTTACGTTGGAAACCATTTATTGTAACATGTTGAACATGTTTATTTTTCTCTATATGTGCACTGAGTATGTTTCCGTCCACTAAATGAAACACATAAAACTGTGAAATTAAGATGTTTTCTTTTACATACGGAAGTGCTCTGATCATTTTTATTTAGTGGGTACACTTAACTGCTGCTGATAAGTACACCCATCAGGCGCCGTGGAAGCGGCGGGGGATCAGCGTCGATTCGACGCGGTGATGTTGAATCGATGCTGGTTTGACGTTGTTCTAGCGTTTACCGCCTGCTGGGTCGACTTTCAAAAATTACTATATGAGCCAGCACTGCTGTCTCAGAATGTATGTCCTTGCTCATATTTTCATTTCCTACCACTACTCAAGAAAATATGGCCCTGGTCGCTAACCCGTGCCCTCTCCCGTTGGAAACGCACTGTGACTTTGTGGGTTCACCGGCCAGGATCAGATTTTCGACAGTAACATGAAATATACAACGATATATAAACACTCCAGACAACAATTTGCTTGAACCGCACGTCAACGTCATTTATGTTGGAAACTTTTTATTGTAACATGTTGAGTATGTTTATCAGTCTCTATGTGCACTGACATTTCAATTCTGTGTGAGTCCGTCCACTAGATGAATTACTAAAAACTGTACAATTAAGATGTTTTCTTTTACACACGGAAGTGATGTGATCACCATGACTGTGTGGATGCACCTTACTACTGTTGATAAGTACACCCATCGGGCGCCGTGGCAGCGGGGGATCAACGTCGATTCGACGCGATGATGTCGAATCGGAGTTGATCTGACGTTGTTCCAAAGTTTACCGTCTGCTGTGTTGACTTGTAAAAATTACAATTTGGAGCTAGCATTGTTGTTTCAGAATGTATGCCCTTGCACATTTTTTCATTTCCCAACATCCTTAACTCTTCTCGTGCAAATATGGTCCTGGTCGCTAACCCGTGCCCCCTCCCGTTGGAAATGCAATGTGACTTCGTGGGTTCAACGGCCGGGATCAGATTTTTGATCAGATTTTTGATAGTAACATTATGAAACATAGAACGCTGCATAAACAGTCCAGATAACAATTTGCATGAATCGAACGTCATCATCATTTACGTTGAAAACCTCCTTTTGTTTTGTTATTAAATGTTGAGTATGTTCATCTTTTTCTGTGTGCACTTATACTATAACTCTGTCTTTGCTATACTATCTGTCCCCCATACTGGTGATCGACCTTATTATCATGTGTCCCTGCGGCGTGTGGATCCGTTTAGTCTGATTGAAAACGGTCATTACATCCCAGACAGGCGGCTAAGACTGCTCCTGATTTTCCTACAGTTCTTATATTGTAGTACATAGTGCCTTGTAAAATGAAGTCGGACGGTCTGGACGGCTTTTCTGGGATTACAAGTACCATTGGTCTCGGAAGTCGTAAACATATTACATTCCGTGGATTCCATTTTTGGCTCTGTCCATTGTTCTGGCAACACTACATTCTAATAACAGTTGCGCATGCCTTAGTCTGATTCTAGCACTCCAACGTAGCAACGAAATGTATAAAAATATCAAACGTCCATATCGTCGTGTCTTAAGCTGTAACAAGAATGCTACATTCTGTTGTCAATTCATGACTTCACTGCTTGTTCCAACGCTTACTCTTTGGCTCCTTTGTCTTATTTTGTTAAGCGGAGACATACAACTAAACCCAGGTCCAGACTCTATCGAGGATAGTGCTGATACGGTTTCCAGTTGCTCGTCTAGCTTGGTTGATACTCTCTCCAATCACCTAAGTATCTTGCACCTAAATATTCAGAGTATCGTACCCAAGCTGGATCTCATTGAAGGTGAAGCAGCAGCATATGACGTCCTTGTATTCTCTGAAAGTTGGCTTAACCCCGGCATACCGAATACAAGTATCTGCATCGAAGATTTTTCTCCACCTTATAGAGTAGACAGGTCCGATCGCCAAGGCGGAGGTGTCATTGTTTATGTTCGCGACACACTATCTAGTAAACGTCGACCCGACCTGGAAATCCCGGGTCTCGAGGCTGTGTGGGTCGAGATTCAAATACAGTCCAAAAACGTCCTTGTCGGAGGGTTCTATAGCCCCCCCCCCCCACAGTAGCGCTAATTATTTTAATTCCATTAACGAAAGCATCGATATGGCATACAATACTAACATAGGAGATATAATCGTACTAGGAGATTTTAACATAAATATACTTAATCAAAATAACAACAAAATAAAACAATTAATGCACGAATATAATATGAAACAGTTAATAGATGAACCTACAAACTTCACAGAACATTCGTCTTCACTCATTGACTTGATACTCGTTCGAAACAAAAACAATATTTTAACAAGCGGTGTCATTGACACATTCATACCTAATCAAATTAGATACCACTGTCCTACTATTGTAATATTGAAATTCATACGGCCTAAAAATAAATCATTTAAACGGAAAGTATGGAATTATAAACTGGCCGACTTTGATATATACAGAGAAACTTTAGCTAGCTACAATTTAGAAGAAAAAGTAAACTCATCCACCGACATTGATGAAAATATCAATCACATTAACGCAGCTATTACGTCTGCTTCCGAGCAGGCTATGCCCAACAAAGTCGTTACAATAAGACCTGCTGAACATCCATGGATAACATGCAAAATCAGAAATCTCGTTAGAAAGCGAAAACGTACATATAGGAAATTTAAGAGAACACCCAATGCTAACCTTTGGGAAAAGTACAAGCTTATTCGCAACAAAATCGTATCACTTATTAGAACGTCAAAAAAGCACTATTTTGAGAAGCTGGATGCGTTACTCTCGTCAGAAACAACCAATATGAAAATATTTTGAAAAACATCCAAACAATTGCTCAACATTGGAAAATCAACACACAACATCCCTATGCTGTACCTAAATAATGAATACGCAGAAAATGATATTGACAAGGCCTCTATGTTAAATAATTATTTTGCTACTCAGTCAATTGTTGTTGATGACAACCGGCCACTGCCCCAGCCTCCCCCTATAGAGTACAGCCTTCAGACTATTGTTATAACAAGTCAGGAAGTTAAAGACGTCCTCCTGAATCTCAATGTTAATAAAGCCTATGGTCCAGATTTAATTAGCCCCCGCCTCCTTAAGGAAGGTGCAGTTATTCTTGCCTCCCCCTTCTCAACAGTTTTCAACCGCTCTCTTGACCAGGGTTACTTTCCTTCTCCGTGGAAAGATGGAAATTTAACACCAATTCATAAGGAAGATGATAAGTCATTACCATCAAATTACCGTCCAATTACTCTCCTTAGTTCACTTGGAAAGACAATGGAACGTTGCGTACACAAACACATGTACAACTATGTACTCGAACATCAAATTCTCACTCCGTATCAATCCGGATTTGTGCCGGGCGATTCCACTACATATCAATTACTCCATACGTACCACACCTTCTGTAATGCCGTGGACGATGGTAAAGAAGTAAGAGCAGAATTTTGCGATATCAGCAAGGCCTTCGATAGAGTCTGGCACAGGGGCCTTTTGCATAAGTTATCCGGTATCGGGTGCTCGGACGGGGTGATCAAATGGTTTGCGAGCTATCTCTCTGGACGAAGGCAGCGTGTCGTACTTAATGGACAAACATCTGACTGGACTCATGTTCAAGCCGGCGTACCCCAGGGCTCTATCCTGGGACCCTTACTCTTTTTAATATACATAAACGATATAGTGGAAAATATTGGCTGCTCTATACGGCTGTTCGCAGACGATACGAGTCTGTATGTCATTGTAGAGTCTCCTCAGACAGCTGCAAATTTCACGAACTCTGATCTTGACACTATAAGCGTCTGGGCAGCTGACTGGTTAGTCACTTTTCACGAAAGAAAAACTTTCTCAATGGTCCTTTCTCGAAAACTACACCCTCCACAGCATCCACCGATACTTATGAATAATATAATCTTGCCTGAAACAGAGAATCACAAACATCTCGGTCTTACCTTTACAAAGTCATGTGCGTGTTCTAATCATAACCAGGATATCTCCTCCAAAGCTTGGGTACGACTGAATTTGATGCGAACACTGAAGTTCAGGGTTAGTCGGAAATCTTTAGAGCGAATTTACGTTACTTTCATACGGCCACTGCTTGAATACTGTGATGTAGTCTGGGATAATTGCTCCGCCGATAATAAGAAACAATTAGAATCTATTCATGTAGAAGCCGCTAGAATTATAACTGGCGCTGCACGGCTCTGCAGCATTGAAAGACTATTCTCAGAATTAGGTTGGGAAACTCTCCAGTGCCGCAGAAACAAACATAAATTGATCATTTTCTACAAAATCATCAACGGACTTACCCCTGACTATCTAACTGATCTTGTTCCCCCCTTGATACATGAGACCACCAGATACAACCTTCGAAATTCAAATGACATCCAAACTATCCACTCCAACTCAAATCTGTTTTATAATTCCTTTTTCCCATCAACAATTCGAGCAGGGAATAACTTGTCAGATGAAATTAAGCAAAGTACATCAGTCGCATCATTCAAATCTCGTCTGAACGGAGACATCACACAACCACCCAAATACTATAATACCGGCTCAAGAAAAGGTCAGATACTGCATTCAAGACTACGAACGGAATGTAGCTCGCTTAACTCACACCTGTTTAGAAAGAATATCGTTGCCGACCCCTCTTGTCAGTTTGGAGCTTTTGAAAGCCCACATCACTTCTTTTTCGACTGTCCCAGGTACCAGGCTGCAAGGACGAGATACTTACCCATTAACTTAAACCACCTCACATCCCGTGACCTTCTATTCGGACTCTTCAACAAAACACCACAAGAAAACGAAGTTCTCTTTAACGAAGTACAAGAATTTATTCTTAAATCCGGCCGGTTTTCATGACAAACCCGAGACCAAGATTAGATTACACTTATGGGAGATTATTCTAGATATTCGGAGATACACCCATTGCTGGCGCACATTATGGGAACGTCGATCACCTACGCAACGTTGTATCTTAACATCTCTCTCTCTCTCTCTCTCTCTCTCTCTCTCTCTCTCTCTCTCTCTCTCTCTCTCTCTCTCTCTCTCTCTCTCTCTCTCTCTCCATTGATTGACACCGCCATTCTCACATACTTACTTAGCATGTTCCACAATGACGCAGGAGATGATTTATTTAAGCCTTGGCTTACCTTCAGATCCTGCACCATATGTATGTATTCAATATTGCTGTTGTAAATAATTTGCTAATAAAATACTGTTTAAACCAACTGGCAAAAGCGGTTTTACGCTAAAAGTGTTATTGCCAGTTAGCCAGTTAACTGGCAAAAGCTATTTTAACGTAAAACCGCTATTACCAGTTAAATGGTTATGGAAGCAAAAATATCCTACAACAATATCTTATTGCCATTTAAGTGAGGTTGTTTCTGACCATCTAATGTAATAATATATATGCTACCACAAATGTAGCTTGCAGAGATCAGCTGTCTGTTGTAATTCTACCTGTATGCGAATGGATAAAGACTCTCTATATTTTTCTATTATTTGCTACTCGCTAAAAACATAGCATTATTAAAATACACCTATTCAATGCAATGAAATATTCATTACCAAAACACGCCTATTCAAATATAGTGGAAAAATTTCACCACCAAAAAAAAAAATAAATAAATAAAAATGAAAATCATCACGAAAACAAGCCTATATCATTTTGACCCCCTTGAACCCCACTTTTATATATAGTAAAACTGGGGTTTCCGGGGGGGGGGGGTATACCTTATTTTTCTTATTTCTGCTGTAAAATATAGATTGTGGGTACTCGTTAGAACCGCCTCGATGAGGTGGCTCTAACGAGTGCCAACAATCTATATTTTGAGCAGAAATAAGAAAAATATCACAATTTTTCATCTTAAAATTTTCTTTCTTTTTTTTTGGCGATAAATGTGGCAATGTATTTGTATAGGCGTGTTTGCGTAATGTTTCAGATAAAAATCCCGATATGCTTAATTCATATTTCTGCCCCAAACATAGATTATAGGAACTAACGAGCACCCACACTCTATGTTTTGACCAGAAATAAGAAAAGTAACGTATATCCCTGTAAACCCCAGTTGTACTGTATAAAACGGGGGTTAATGGGGGTCAAAATTATATAGGCGTGCTGTACGGCTGTAAGAAGAGTAATTTTTTGGTGAAATTAATAAAAGATAATTTCCTACTTCTTCTTTTTAGAACATAGAATGCGTGTACTGGAACCGCCTCATCGTGTGTTTTTTTTTTTTTTTTTTTGCAATTTTATATAACCCTTCAGAGTTTTTTGTTTTTGTTGTTTTTTTTTTTCAATTTTGTATCGCCCTTCAGGCAAAAAATGACTCAAAAAGTCTTATGTAACTTTGAACTTTCTTTCTTTCACTTCCATCACGAAAACACGCCTATATAAGTTTGACCCCATTTAACCCCACTTTTATATAGTAAATCTGGGGTTTACAGGGGTGAACCTTATTTTTCTTATTTATGCTCTAAAAAATATAGTTTGTGGGTATTCGTTAGAACCGCCTCATGGAGGCGGTTCTAACGAGAACACACAATCTATATTTTGAGCAAAAAAAAAAAAAAAAAATTTCCGCTTAAAATTTTCTTTTTTCGGCGGTAAAGTGTACAATGTATTTGTATAGGCGTCATTTCGTAATGCTGAGAATATGCAAATGAAATACTGTGATATTCTCATTTATGCGGAAAACAGAGTTTGAACATTCGTAAGACCGCCTTTACGAGGAACAGCAGTCTATGTTTCAGAGAAGGTATAAGATTACTAATTTATCCCTCTGTAAAAGTAAGAAGCCTCCGTGGTGCAGTGGTTACGCTACTCGCCTTGTAAACCAGGGATCGCAGGATCGATCCCGGGCTTCTCCAGACTTTCGGATGAGTCTTTAAACCGAGGTCCCGTCTCCTTATGACCTAAGCTGTTGGTGGGACGTAAAACTCAAACACTCACTCACTCTGTAAAAGTAATAATCGTAATGAAATAATTCTGCAAGCCAACTGGCAATAGCCATTTTAACGTAAATCCGCCATTGCCAGTTAATAAACTGGCAATAGCCCTTTCCATATTTTTTAGTTTCTACAAATTTATTTCAGTTCGATTGCGATGAAAGCTTCAAGCTTATTTGTCTCTCGAACACTCATTCTGGATGCTATGGCGCGCGCGAGAGAGAGGCAGTGACTTTTACACCACGGCTGACCATTTACACCTGGGTGGAGTGGGGCATGGCATTACGCCCAAAGACACACCTCGCCAACAGTGGTCGTATTCGAACCCACAGCCTCTCCATCATAAGTCGAACGCGCTAACCACTGAGCTATCTCAGAAAGCCCTGTTGTAAATATGAACTAGAGCTGTCAGAGGATCTGACTATAGCCCCGCTTCAGCGCTGTCAGAGAAGAAAGTTATTTAAGCTGCAGAGAAAACAGTTATGAACAAGAAATAACTGTTGAAAATTTTACATTATCTGGAAAAACTCTAAGAGTTGTGAGCCCTTGTCCCTCATTTCAATGAGCATGATACATTACCAGAATGTCCATGTTTATACTAAATTTCATCTTCCATTTTTCAATGTTCAAAGGGTAATAACTCCTAAAGTAGGCAAATCAGAGTCAGGGTTCCTGCGCTCTGCACATTGTCTCATGGTGCTTTACACTTGTGTGAAGTGTCATGAAAATATCTCAAATGGTTTGTGAGTTATGGAGCCGACACAGTCAAAATTGCCTTTTTAAATGTTCAAAGGGCAATAACTCCTAAAGTAGGCAAACCAGAGTTATGGTTCCTGCACTCTGCACATCATCTCAAGGTGCTTTTCATTTATTTGAAGTTTCATGAAAATATCAGAAACGGTTATGGAGCGGACATAGTTAAAATTGTCATTTTTTAATATTCAAAAGCCTATAACTGAAAAAGTAGACAATCCAGAGTTTGGGTTCCTGCGCTCTGCACACGTAATATGGTGCTTTACATTTGTGTGAAGTTTCATAAAATTATCTCAAACGGTTTTTGAGTTATCGAGCAAAGACGGCTAAAATTGATGTTTTTCAATATTCAAAGGGAAATAACTCAAAAATTAGGCAATCCAGAGTTATGGTTCCTGCACTCTGCACACCATCTCATGGTGTTTAATGTTTGTGTGAAGTTTCATGAAAATATGTGAATGGGTTTTAAAGTTATGGAGCGGACACGAAAATTGTTAACAGACACAGACAGACACACAGAAAATACGAAAACCAGAGTTATGGTTCTTGCGCTCTGCACATTGTCTCATAGTGCTTAACATTTGTGTGAAGTTTCATGAAATTATCTCAAACGGTTTTCGAGTTATGAAGCGGACACTGTTAAAATTGCCATTTTTCAATGTTCAAAGGGCAATAACTCCAAAAAGAAGCAATGCAGAGTTATGGTTCCTGCGCTCTGCACATCGTCTCATAGTGCTTAACATTTGTGTGAAGTTTCCTAAAAATATCTCAAACGGTTTTCGAGTTATGAAGCGGACACAATTAAAATTGCCATTTTTCAATGTTCAAAGAGCAATAACTCCAAAAGTAGGCAATCCACAGTTATAATTCCTTCGCTCTGCACATTGTCTTATGGTGTTTAACATTTGTGTGAAGTTTCATGAAAATATGTTAAGCAGATCCAAAGTTATGGAGCCAACACAAATTAACGGAATCACGGAATTACGGAATTACGGAATTACGGAAAATGTTCAAAGGGCAATAACTCCAAAAGTAGGCAATCCACAGTTATAATTCCTTCGCTCTGCACATTGTCTTATGGTGTTTAACATTTGTGTGAAGTTTCATGAAAATATGTTAAGCAGATACAAAGTTATGGAGCCAACACAAATTAACGGATTCACGGAATGACAGAAGGACATGGCAAATCCAATATAGCCCCACTTTTTCAAAGCGGGGCTATAATGATCTTTGATAAGTGACTGTCCAGGTACAAGCATATGAAATAATAATAAAATTATTATTATTATTATTATTATAATCATAAGTAATATTGCGCCCGCCGTGGCCTAGTGGTTAAGAGCGCTGACTCTTGATCATTAGGTCTCTCACCGCTGTGGTTCGAGCCCCGCTCGGGTCACATGTGAGACGCCAAGTTCTGCAACGGAAGGTCAGGTGGTTTTTCTCCGGGTACTCCGGTTTTCGCCCACCTCTGATTAACGATCGGCTCGATATGAGTGCAAAATAATCTTGAAAGGGCCGTAAAACTAAAAACAAAAAAAAAGTAGTAATGCGCATAACCAGAGAGTTTCATTAGCTCTCCTTGTACTACATACAACAAATCGCAATATTTACATTTCCAGTGTAATCTCTAATGTAAACCTACAGAAAACAATGTATGTAGTTCATTCTTCCATTATAAACCATTGCTGTCTATGGGTGTTGGTGATGTCAAAACAGCGTGTAAATGTCTTTCAGCTTTAAAAGTTTGCCCTATAAGCATTTTTTTTTCGCCCATTGATTAGGGGCAACAAATGTAAATATAAGAAATAAACTTATTTTTTCTGCTTTTCATGAAAGTATGAACGACAGTGGGTCGCTAGCAAAGTTTACATGAACCCCGTTTGGGGTGCATTTACTTTGCACGCGACCCACTGCGTTCATACTTCCATGAACCACAGAAAAATAAAATTCATTTCTTAATTGACCGTTTCTCTTGTATAAAGACGTGTTGTTTAGTTTGATCAATAAAAATGTGACAAATATTGTTTTTGGATCTTAAAGGCTGGTTCTTTCTGTATGTGAACTTTACTGAACTGATTCTATTATGCCTCCTCCTATAAACTATTGATGAGCTATGTGGCAAAATAGACTTTAGTGTATCTTTGTGTGTCTGGGTGTATAGATGCGAGTCGCCATATTAGCATGTGCCCGACAAGGACATATTGTAGGACATTTATCTGTATTGTATAATGACGCCGGCGGACTTATGAAGTATACTGCACGGAATTAAAAGGGCAAATATCCTTTAATGTATCTCTGACATGAGTGAGAATCCAGACACGGATGCTTATTTAGATCAGAGCATTTCTAATACAAATAGTGACAATATTCTTACTCTTAAAGGTTCAAAGTCCAGGACCTAATTAAAAACCATGACCTCGAGCAGGTCAAAACAGCGGAACAAACATATCCGGAAGTTTTTAACTTAAGAAGCCTATGCGCAAAAACAACACTAACGGGTGTCGTAAAGAAAAATGAAACACCACAGAAAAATTGCAATGAGATCGCAGAATCACACATCAGTGAAAACTATAAGCAAGCGCTTAAAATTTTCACTGATGGAAGCAAAGATGCTGACAAAAAAGAAACGGGGTGTGCTTTCACAATACCAGAATTAAACTTCGACCAAAAATTCAAACTTAACCAGCACCTCACAGTCTACACTGCAGAACTTATAGCCATACAAAAAGCTTTGGAATGGATACAGGAACAAAAACCCGATAGTGTTGTTATACTAACAGACTCATTAAGCTCAATACAAAGCATAAACTCTAGGAATAGCACTACAAGACCAGATATACTGCAGGACATTCATATCCTAATACACAAAATTCTAAAACAAGGTATCACCCTGAACATAGATTGGATCCCCTCCCACCGCAACGTGCAGGGGAATGAGCGCGCAGACACACTGGCCAAAGAAGCTCTGACCCGGGGAAAGGCACTTGACTACCTCCCCACCCCACAAGAAGTATACGCAATCATTAAGGCCAGCATCAAAAAGGAATGGGCGCGCATATGGCAGGGACAACACGGCTTTAGACACTCGATCTGTCAGTCCTTGACCCCGAATTTGGTACAATATAGCGACAGCCGAAAGCTCGATCGCATATATACACGGCTAAGACTCGGGGTCAACGGACTAAATGCACACAACATCTTCTATAGCGAGGCCGATCCATTATGCGGGCACTGTGGCGGGGTGGAGTGTGTTCAACACTACCTCGCAGAGTGCCCCGCACACGGCCCCGCCAGAAGGGAACTAAAGGGAGAACTTACAACATTAGGATACCAAGGGAAGATAAACGCGGTTTCTCTGCTCAATCTAAATTCACAGGAAATGAGGGACGCGGTCTTCAAATTCTTTGAGAAAACAAACTACCTGGACAAAATATAGGGGAAAACTAAGGGCGCAGACTAAATTTAATCGCATTGTACCGTAAAACACACCCCGTACGAGAATAAATACTTTAAACCAAAATCTCTAGAGACCCGAGTTCCGAACAGTAAAAATAAATATTCGAACCGCACCTTAGACGCTACCAACCAAAAAGGGCCGTAGTGATCAAAGGGCGGCCGTCTCACAGCGAAAAGGGGAACAAAGTCAACGATAGGCGCTGTGGTTGCGGCCTCGGCTTTGCACTTAGGAGTGCCTATCGGTGACAGCGATCCCTGGATCACTGTGAGAAGACCATAACAGAACAGGACATGGACTCACCACAAGGAAAATCCATGCCCCCGACCCACCCTCCAGAGGGGGTGTGGCAAGCGAGAAGTTAAGACAGGGTGTAGCGTTGTGGTTGCGGCCCACTGGCTTTGCACTTATGAACGCTGCACCAAAGCCCTAGCTGATCGGGTGCCACACAGCCTGAAAGAGGACCACACGAAAGCACGCCGCGACTGGGCATGGACCCACCACAAGGAAAATCCGTCGCCCAGCCCCTCCTGAGGGGGTGAGGCAAACGGCAAGTCAGAACGAGACGTATCGCTGTGGTTGCGGTCCTTGGACTTTGCACTTAGGAGCGTTGCGTCAAAAGCCTGGCTGATCGAGAGCCACACAACCCAAAGGAGAACGGCACAACAGCACATTAGCAAACAAAGCCTTCCCTTCAGGAACGCATATAGAAAAGTGGGACAGAAATAAGAAACAAGACGCCTTATCACATCTTTTTCTTTCTTTTTTCGCAACTTTCGCTTTCGAATAAAGGATGTGCATTATAAGGTTACCCAAACGGAATGACCTGGGGGCCCTCAAAAGGGCCTTTTGCATACCACCACGACTGAAAAACCGCATCTCGCCCGGTATATCATACAGCCCTCCGTACTGCCCTTGTCACATAACATAAAAATCACCAAAAACAGCAAATTGCGCCATGACCGTAATAAAGACAGACGGTCAAGATTGCCACATATCAATACAGACAAGGGCATTTAACTAACTAACTAACTAGGGCATGACTTAGCGCGACCTGAAGGAAGGCTTTTAACACACACAACCACCCACGCGAAACTAGAACAACATACAACCACACTAGATAGGTAGATATAGCGATAGTTGTAGGATAGGAATACAGTAGAGGGGATCGTATAGAAAAGAGAGATCAAAAACCTGGAGTTAGAAGAAGAAGAAGAAGAGTTTTCTCAAAAAGCGATTTCACACATTTTTATTTGTGTAAATATGAAACATTAAAAACAAGATCGCATAGGAGCGCTCGACTGCCCACGTGCGCAGGCGGACGCTTGTATGCGACCTACATGATTATATAACAATTTGCACTAACCACTTTGACTAAAGAGATTGGCAAACAGTGTCTCGGGTCCCCAAACGGCTAGGCAAGAATACTTTTTTTTTTCTACTATGATGCCTTCCTACACGTAGGATGCGATAGTGATATGCAAACATGGCGACACAAAATGACTCTCCTACGGTCCCACAGAATACGACATCCTGCGTCGAGGAGGGCATCACCTTTTCTTAACTTCAAACGAAAAAGCATAAAAGGGGATTTACCTACTTTCCACATCCTCCGCGATAGAGGTCACCCACTAACTAAAATAAATACGAATTAGGGCCCGAGACGGCGGAAGCCAACACACCATGTTACTATGTTATATGTTGTATGTACAGAATAAACAAAAACAAAACACAAACATAATCTTCAAGCACAACCTTGCAGGTACAAAAAGTGTCCTTCCCAGCAACTGTGGGCGGATGTGCTTGTCCCAAAAAGGACAACAACACAAACGAGATAGGCAAACGATGTCTCGGGCCTCCAAATGGCTAGGCAGGAATACACTTTCCTCCTATGGTGCCTTCCTTCACGTAGGAATCGTAAATGATATGCAAACATGGCGACTGACCCACTTATGGTCCCGCAGAGTGCGGCATCCTACCTTGAGGAAGGCATCACTTTTTCTTAACTTAAAACGGCAAATGCATAAAAAGGGACTGACCTACTTTGCACAACCTCCGCGATAGAAGTCACTCACTAACAAAATAAATACGAATTCAAGCCCGAGACCGCGTAGGCCGGCACTCCATGTTATTATGTTACATATTGTATGTACAGATAAACAAAAAAAATATATATATAAACCACTAGCACAATCTTGCAGGTACAAAAACTGTCACCCCCAGCAACTGTGAGCGGGTGGGCTTGCCCTAAAACGGACAACACCACCTTTAAGGCACAAGAAAAACAAACAAAACAGGTCCGTGGCGGGGTAAGCACATCCGCCCGCATATATATACTTAAAAAATAGACCACTCAACAAGCTGGGGAAACAGACCAAACAATGTAAAAATGTACATACGTTACATAAATATACAAAAATCAAATAAAAAAAAAAATAAAAAAAACAAAAATACCAATATCAAAATTGACCCTTTCCTGCTCTGACACGGTTCGGTATATTGACAAGCAAAAATTTATAACGTCGAGTAGAAGACAAAATGGACCGACTGCAGCGGACTTACGATAGACACGGACGGACGGGGCTGGAGCCGAGCGATGGTCTCCCCATTCACCGGCAACGTGGAATGGGGATACCACCGAACGGCTACGGTGTAGTGCCAGAATGGATTCGTTCCCTGGGACCCCACCAGCTGACGACCCGCGACACGGGGAAACTGGAAACAACAACAACTCTTAAAGGTGGAATAAAACGTTTTCTGACACCGCCATCTGCTCAGTGTTCATCGGATAAGTCTTTAACAAAGAGGACGCGGCAATATACAGGCGAACCAGAGTTCTCGGCTGATAATCTAGTCATGTTTGATCAATCGGAAGAAAATGATCCTACCCATATGGGTTCTGATGGCATTACTTAAGTGGCATACAAGATAAAAAAATCTTATGTTCTCTGAAATTAAAGACATGATTAGAAGCGGCTACGAGCAGATTCACCTTATTTGCATTATCTGCTGGTTCCTAGTCTGAACGTTATCAGTGTTGGAAAAACAGGACACCAGACAGCCCTGACCTTGAAAGGTCAGGCACCCCTGACCTTGAAAGGTCAGGGGGGTATGGTTACCTTTTTTCCAATATTGACAATGTACAAGCTGAGAGCCAGCAGATAATGCAAATATGGTTATTATTCCTAAGTTGATCATGGAAGCAGTTAAAGATGCCACTAAGTCCCTGACTGATGACATAGCCACTCTGAAAATACAGAATAATTCTCTTCAAAAAGAAAATACAAACCCCAAGAAGTCAGTTAAAGAGTTGAATATCAGAGTGAACGAACGACAAAGTGTGGCTTAAATAGAGGATCTTACATGAGTGTTCATGTATTATTGAATGTGTTTAACGAGTTGAGGAAAATGGATAAAATGCGAGGCTTTGCCGAGCATTTTATCCCTTTTCTTCAACGTGTTTAATAAATTCAATAATACATGAGCACGAATGCAAGATTCTATTTATCATATGACATTTAAAACGTATTTTATTCACGATTGTTTACAAAAATGTCAATATTCCGCCGTTAGTAAACGCGTCGTCGTTAAGGAGGCCGTACATGTAACGTTACGGAACGTAACTAGCTAATTTGCATATTTAATCCACTAGTGGATTATCGAAAATATTACATGACGTTATTACACTCTCAGGCGCGACGTCAGATGATAAATAGAGGATATTTACTTTTTTAGATGAATATCAAAATATTTCATCGAGTGTGTTGAAAATATCAGAATATTCACGAGTGCTTAGCACGAGAGAAAATTCTGAACACGAGATGAAATATTTTTGATATTTTTCGAAAAAAAAAGTAAAATTTCTTTTTATTTTATAATATTTTAGGGCACTTACTGTAATTGATCGATCGGATCTTATGTCACAATTTTTGACTCGGCTTTGACGTCACAACCGTCAGTTTCAAAACAAAAACAGATCGCCATTTTGAATACAGCATTTTTAAAGTACAAAGAATGCTTTTCAAGGTATTTTACAGAATTATTTTGCGGATAACATATATGGATTGTGGCGAGAAAAGCAGACCGGGCTGCTGCTCTGCAAACAACATGGAGCCCGTAGTCGCCTGTACATTTTACGATATGTTTCAGAGGTTGTATGAAATGCAAATATGTTTTATTACAAGTTTAAAATTTTAGTAATGTAGTTTGGGTTTCTTAACATATTCATTGTCGTTAATAAAAAACGGTAGCTGCATGTACTGTGCTTGGTGTTTTCATTTTAGACAGAAATAATTTTAATTTCTGTAATTGGTGTTTATACAGATAAATCTAAAGGATTCTTAAAATAATTGGATAATTTCAAATGCGTGTCTCGTAAGCTGGCAACCCCAGCTGAGTGTCTTAATTCATTATAGTGACTGCAATTTTATGATTGTTGTACATATGCTTTTAGACATGTGGCACGAAAATAAAATATATCTTACTTACTTACTTACCATCACGAAAACACGCCTATATAATATTGCCCCCCCCCCTGAACCCCACTTTTATATAGTAAAACTGGGGTTTCCGGGGGTATACCTTATTTTTCTTATTTCTGCTCTAAAATATAGATTGTGGGTACTCGTTAGAACCGCCTCGATGAGGCGGTTCTAACGAGTGCCCACAATCTATATTTTGAGCAGAGATAAGAAAAATATCACAATTTTTCATCATAAAATTTTCATTTTTCGGCGATAAAGGTGGCAATGTATTTGTATAGGCGTGTTTACGCAATACTTACTTACTTACTTACTTTTACTTTTCACACTGTGAAAATATCACTTTTATTTGTTTCAGACATTCAATGATTCCAATGCTATGTATAAAATAAAGAGGGTTAAAAAAAAAAAAAAAAAAAAAAAAAAAAAAAACAGGCAAAACTGTCACTGCGATTTCAGTGTGCAGTGTAAAGAGAGTTTCCTATATAACCAGTACTGAGCTGATATGGTGATACATTGAAAAGGAGTGTCGTGACCCTGATCAAATGCCACAGAAAGCGGCGTCTGACCAGGGTCTACATTGTTTGCCTACAGAGAGGAGCTTGGGGTTCTAGCGTAATGGTCAAGGTCTTTGTTTGGGACCGCCTCAGGTGCAAGGAGGGTTAGCTGTAAAACACGGACTGTGCTGATATGAGGGACTCTGGCAGACGACAGAGTGGTCTTAATGAAGGTTATCAGAAAATATGGATATGCTAAAAATACAGCTGTTATGTCAACTTGGAATGGACTGATATGATGATATACTGACAAGTAGTGTTGATTTTAATCAGGCGCCACAGAAAGCGTCGTCTGATAGGGGTTTACACTGTTTGCTTACAAAACAGGAACTTGGGGGTTCCAAACATAGTCATCGTACTCGTATGGGGCCGTCACCGGCTCTGCACGGGTGATGGTTGTCATTGGCATTGATCCAGTTTCAGCTGTTGTCTACCCATGAAAGAAAATTGCTACACTAGTTAACTCTTCTCGATATGTTGTATATAGAGGATATTTACTTTTTTTAGATGAACATCAAAACTATTTCATCGAGTGTGTTGAAAATATCAGAATTGTCACGAGTGCGAAGCACGAGTGAAAATATGATGTTTTCAGCACACTCGATGAAATATTTTTGACATTTATCGAAAAAAAAAAAGGAAATTTTCTTTTCATTTTATAATATTTTAGACACTTACTGTAATTGATCAATCGGATCTTACGTCACAATTTTTGACTTGACAATGACGTCACAACTGTCAGTTTCAACACATAACAAATCGCCATTTTGAATACAGCATTTTACAGTACAAAGAGTGTCTTTCAATGGATTTTCCAGAATTATTTTATAAATAACATATATGAATTTTGGCAAGAAAAGTAGTCTGGGCTGCTACTGTGAAATAACACGGTCATGTTATTTTGCACACTGTGAAAATATCATTTATTTGTTTTAGATATGCATTTGTTTCACTGCTATCCATAAAATAAATAGTTTACTTTCATATCGGGAGCCGGACAAAACGTCCCATGGATAAAACGTCCCATGCCATTTTTGACCACATCACTTTTTCAGGGTGGACAAAACGTCTCACATTATTTTTTCAGGGTGGACAAAACGTCCCACACCATTTTGACAGGGTGGACAAAACTTCCCTTGCTATTTCGACAGGGTGGACAAAATGTCCCATATTCAATTAGAAGGTAGAGTTTAATTCTCTTAAGGGAATCATTCAGTATACTTTATAAAAAGGAATTGTCCAATCTATCTAATAAATAACATTGTTGTTTGCTGAAATGATATTAGAAATGATATTAGCTCAGTCATATACAGTGTGAAAATATTTTGACTAATTACAATTAATGATTAGGAATAGAGACCTATCTAATTAATAACTAATTGAACTGTTATCATCATAAAATAAAAGCATCCAAATCTACCCCTGTATTTCCCATTCATTTTTGTAGTGTTCATGGGAGTATATTGTTGCATACCCTTCCAAATCCCTAGCTCGTCCTTAACATCACCTCAATGATTATGGGACGTTTTGTCCACACTGTCGAAATAGCATGGGACGTTTTGTCCACCCTGTCAACATCGTGTGGGACATTTTGTCCACCCCGAAATAATGATGGGTAGCTCAGTCGGATGCGCGTCTAACTGGCGATCAGGAGGACGCGGGTTCGATGCCTGCCGGGGTTGCAATCGGAAAACATGTCCGTAAGAAATAATGGCGTCCAACATGGTGTCAGAAAATTATAAATATTAGGTAAAAATGATAACATCTTTATTATTTCTGCTTCCAACATAGCGGCCTCATGTTCAAACAGCTTCCTCGGGATCCGGCGAATGTTAATGCAATGAAATAACCATGGATGATCGTTGCTCTTGCATAACTTACGAATCAGACAGCAATTTTGACAAAAACGCCCAAAAGCTCCAAAACTCTTCAAATGCGACCGGCGAACCAACATGGCGGCCAGTTAAGAATGCTGTTTACAATGACGTTGTTACGCAGTAATCTTCTGACATCATCATAGAACCCTAAAACGCTAAGTTCAGGGCGAAAACAATACGTCGCTCAACGTAACGTATACAAAGCCAGGCCAGTCTTGTGATATCAAAAGCTCAAAATCAATGTTCAAACAGCACGCGAATTTCATGTTTTGAACATGGTTTTGCAGTTTGAGCACGACTTTCGGTCCATTTGACAATGGCTTCAAACCGCCATGCGAATAGATATTTATGCAAGAATGCGGATTTGAACACCGGCTGGAATGTGGATTATTAAAAATTCTAACATAGCTAATAAAGTGCTTGCCACATGCAATATGATTGAAGTGAGGTGACATTTAACTTTGACTTGGCTCGAAAAATACACAGCTGTATTATACTCGGGTGAATTTCATTGAAAATGTTTGTAAATGATTAAAAACCCTGTGTCTCCGAAATGACCTATATAGTGTTGACGGGGATAATAATTCAAACAAAAGAAAACGTGATTAGTATCGGTGTACTGCACTGGCAGTGTTTGTAAGTACCGGCGGTTTGTTTTCTTTTTAATAGTGAAGCACGTACCGTATATAGTAGAATTCCAACATTTAGACCGCCTTTGGGACTGTTCAAAAGTGGTCTTAAAGACCACTTTTGAACAGTCCCAAGGGTGGTCCCTGACTAGAGGACATTGTGTGCAGACAACACAAAGACGGAGTTACTGTATCCTTATTAATAAGCAGAATTAGTCTTATTTTTTTTTGTTTTTTTTTGGTTTTACGGCCCTTTCAAGATTATTTCACTCATATCGAGCCGATCGTTAATGAACTGAACTGAACTGAACTGAACTTTATTATCTCAAAACTCAGGCCACGCAGAGGTGGCGTAAGAGCATATACAAACAGACAGATGTCAACAAAAATATTTACAAGCTATACATAACATAGTATATACATATGAAGCATTCAACGGCCCCCGCCCATAGGGGCTTGAAGAAATATATGAAATATATGGGCTGCATGATGCTTCCACGCAGAGCTGAATCCGGCCCGCACACTAGTACAGGTAAACCGCTTAGAGGGTCTAAGCCTCTCCAGGAACCGCGGTGCAAGGCGGACCGCCCATGCTAATAAACCCTATTGGTTTCATTGGGCGACAGGGCTTGAGATGTCATTTCATCTCAATGTCGGGTAAAAGTCCCATAAAATTGGAAGCAGCGTCTCCAAAATGACCTTTACAGTGTTGACGGGGACGTTAAACCTCAAATCAAACAAACAAAATGAAGCATTCAAGATGTAAACGTGCTCATAATCTTTTTGACAAATTCTGAAAGCTTCTTAAGTATCACTAAATTGTCAGAGCAAAGTAACTCTTTAAATTTTATCATGTTAGGTCTTATGTAAAAATAAGGTTTCAGGAGACGCTTTCGTTCTGACTCAAAGAACTTGCAACATAGAAGGTAGTGAAACTCGTCGCCAATATCTGTTTTTGTACATAATTTACATTTCCTTTCATCTAGCGGGATATTTTCCCACCGACCCGTCTCGACCGGCAATCTATGGTTACTTGTTCTGAACTTTATGATGGGTAAATAGTGTTTTGGACCAAGCTTTGATAAGTAGTTTTGAAAAGTAAGATCTTGCTTGAAACTAGAATAAAGTTTACCTTTTGACGAGTCATTAAGTTTTTGAACCCACGCTTGTATGTGTAAATCAAATAGCGTTCGGGATATTGACATCTTGACAGATCTGGGATTATCGACAAAATTTTTGTAAAAAAGATCTAAGCGACCGACAGAAATGAGGATGTCTCTGATACACCGTATCCATTTGTGTTCGTAAATTCCTGAATTATAGTCATGTAGCATTTTTTGGTATAATATCTTTGACAGTTTAGTCTCTTTTCCATTTACAATGGATAGCCAAAAGCCAATCATTCGTGTTTTTACGTTAATTTCAATTGGTTTACGTCCTAGTTCGGCATGTAACATATAAGAAGGCGTGCTTTTCCTAAGGTTTGTTATTCGCCTTAGAAACTCATTATGTAGATTTTCAATGAGCTGTATATTCTCAAATCCCCAGACTTCGCATGAGTATAAAGCAATAGGTAAAATAGTGTGATCGAAAAGGTGTAGCTGCAAATCGAGAGGAAGATTCAGATTTCGCGCCCTTTTATACAAGAGATGCAGGGCCTTTCTAGCCTGATCAACATTATGTTTCCTAGCTTTATAAAAACTTCTAGTTTTCGTGAAAACAACACCTAAATATTTAAAGTCATTACAGATAGCAATGGTGTTTTCGCCAAGTTTGAAGTTAAACTTATCGTCATTACGTGTTCCGAAGACAAGAATTTTAGTTTTATCGAAATTTATGTCAAGTTTCCAGATTTGTGAGTACTCAAAGAATGTGTTCAAATTGTTTTGAAAATTAACTTCATCAGTCCCAAAGATTACAGTGTCGTCAGCATAAAGCAAAATAAATATTTTGATATAAATGCTAAGGTCAGCATCCGACATTTTTAGATTTATACCATTGCAGTTATTCTCTGTAAGAAAACTTTCCAAATCATTCAAGAACAGTGCAAAAAGAACAGGCGACAGATTTTCACCTTGTCGTACCCCTCTATAGCTTTGGAAGAAGGTAGAGTCGGATCCATTAAAGGACACACACGATTTTATTTCCTGGTACAGGTTGTAAATTATGCGAAAGAAATTTCCTTTGATGTTATGCTTAAGAATTTTTGTCCATAAACCAACACGCCAAACAGAATCAAAAGCCTTGCTGAAATCAATAAATGAACAGAAAAGTTTTGTCTTTGTAGATTTGAGTATTTCAATAAGCGCGTGAAGGGCAAAAATGTGGTCAGTGGTTGAATATCCCGGCCTGAAACCAGCCTGGTTTTCATCTAGAATGTTGTGGTGTTCGAGAAATTTGTGGAGCCTCATATTTAAAACAGACGTAAAAAGTTTCCCAAAACAGCTCAATATAGTTATTGGCCTATAATTTTCTGGCTGAAGGGGGTCGCCTTTGTTTTTATAAATAGGTTTAATTATGCCTTCAAGCCAAGAATCGGGCAAAATGCCTGACTCGAGAATGAGATTAAAGAAGCTGTTATATAAAGGTAACATTATGTCCGATGTGCTTTTGATATATTCGTTAATTATGTGATCGTTGGAACAAGCTTTATTGTTCTTCAATGAATTTATACATTTTAAAATTTCAGAGTCAGTAATTTGAGAATTTAAAATGACATCATTATCATTTTCTGAAAAATTTAAATCATCGTACACTTGTTCATTATTCGAGTCGATTTGCTCGTTTAGATCCTTAAAAAAGTTATAAAGAGCGTCAAGTTCAATTTCATTTTTATTCTTTTGTTTCTTTCCAATCTCATTTAAAATTTTCCAGTAGTCCTTTGGGTTTTTAGATTTCAAGTTTCTTAGTTTCTTTTGGGCGGTTTTGTTGTATTTTGCAATGTAAAAATTTATTTTTCGCTTGTATATTTTACTGGCTTGCAGAAGGTTTAGTTTAGTACTTGGAGAAGGTAACTGAGTGTGTCGTTTTTTAGCGATATGATACTTTTTTCGAGCTAGCCCACACTGTTTGCCAAACCAAGGCTTTTTACTATTTTCCCGCCTAGAGTTAATGTTCACGGGAATGCAAGAATCTGCAGACTCTTCGAATATAGCGGAAAACATGGAGCAAATTCTGTTTACATTTTCTCTGTTTACAGATAACATATTACCTTTTGACTGTAAAATATGACTATGTAAATCTTGTACTTTGACCCGATCTATGTTTTGGGCAAACATTATTTTTTTCTCTGCAGGTAGCTTTGGTCTATGTTTCTTTGCATGGGTATGGGGTTTGTATTTGTTTAACAAAGCATTATGAAGAGTGAGTGATGTACTTATTAAACAATGACCATCGGAATAAAGGTGGTCTAGTTCAGTGACACTGAATGTGTCGATAAAATGTACGGCATCACAAGAGACAATAGGATTGACCGCGAAACGTCATTGAACCAACATTTTTATCGGGACCACACCTTCCATTAAGAATGAACAAGTTATTTGATTTACACATGTCAAGGAGTAGGTAACCCTCATTATTTACTGTGGTGTCCTGTGAAACACGGTTTCTAGATAATTTAGAAACGTCCAATTTAGAAGAGATATTATAATTGTTCGAGTATACATCAGGATCAATTAATTCTGATAAGAAATCATCAGGTTCGATAAAATCCGGTTTGTCGTACGTTCTTGCGTTAAAATCGCCCATCAGCAAGATATAATCATGTGAGATACACGTTTCAGACACTTCAGCGTGGAACAAATCGATTTCATCATTTGTATAGAACCTTGAGTCCCTAGGTGGGATGTAGACTGCGCCAATAAAAATATCATCATTCATGTTGAAAGCACGTTTGTCCAGCTTAAGCCATAAAACGTAATCTGACTCTGAGTCTACGACTGAAACATGCTCAGAGATAGTCTCTTTAACAAAAACGCCAATGCCACCACTTTTACGAAAACATTTCTGCTTTCGAGACTGTGATATAAATTCGTACCCAGACAGTTTGATTTCATCATAAGCATCTAGCTTTGTTTCGCATACGCAAAATAAATCATATTGATTAACCAAACCACTAAATTCAGGGTATTGCACTTTACGCCTTAGACCACATACATTCAAAGAGGCGCATTTAAGTTCTTTGTTATTCCGGTGTGTGCATTTTGCTGTCGCTACACCGTCTAGTGGGCGGGTTCCAACGGTTAATCAGAGGTGGGCGAAAACCGGAGTACCCGGAGAAAAACCACCTGACCTTCCGTTGCAGAACTTGGCGTTTCACATGTGACCCGAGCGAGGCTCGAACCACAGCGGTGAGAGAGTCAGCGCTCTTAACCACTAGGCCACGGAGGAATGTCAGAATTAGTCTTAATTTTTGGTGGCCTTGATAGGGTACATCACTGTACCTGTACGTGTCCGTTCATTCAACTTGAAGTCCTGGATTTAAGCTACCATCTTATCAGTCCTTGTATATATCTTCAAACCTAGACTTATGGGACACATTTTTGTTCACTTCAATTAATACTTTTCAAAGACATTTATATCGGTCTCTTACTTTGAAACAATAGAAACGGTCGTGGTCAAAAGAATGGGGATATAACGTGCCAAAGATAATGACTCCCTGGGGCTGAGATAACATCTTAAAAACACCTCGGCTTTTCAGCATGTATCATAATGGACAGATTTACGATCTTTTCGAGCGTGATAATTAATTACATCGCTTCCAATCACTGACTAAATGAATTCGTTGAATGTCATTGAAAGACCTTACAAAAAAAAATCAAAGCACCGAGAGTACTGGTGGGTCGATTGACTCGGAAAATGACCCCTTACCAGGGATCTTGTACTGTTTCGTTTAACCCTCGAATCCCTGGACTGCAACCAAACAGAGTAGATCCCGGTCAGACGTCGCGTTCTACGGCGTCTTATCAGGGTGGGTCTACTCTGTTAGTGAAGCCTAACCCATAATACCAGACCACATTCTACAGATAACCAATTACGTAAACACGCCTATACAAATACATTGCCACCTTTATCGCCGAAAAAAAAAAATGAAAATTTTATGATGAAAAATTGTGATATTTTTCTTATTTCTGCTCAAAATATAGATTGTGGGCACTCGTTAGAACCGCCTCATCGAGGCGGTTCTAACGAGTACCCACAGTCTATATTTTAGAGCAGAAATAAGAAAAATAAGTTTTTCCACCGGAAACCCCAGTTTTACTATATAAAAGTGGGGTTCAAGGGGTCAAAATTATATAGGCGTGTTTTCGTGATGGTTTTGTGAAACACTCTTACCTCACTGCGATAAAATTCTATAAATAAGTAACATGGATTTCCTACAAATCAGCGACAAACACTAATAGAACAGGGTCGAATCGACCCTCGCACCCCACCCACCCCAACCGCGAAAAGGACGTTAACCCCCTCACCCCTGTGTAGCTCGAACTACCCCTGTCTCGAACAGATTTTCGAGGTCCCTAAGGTGTTCGAGCCATTGAAGTTCGACTGTAAATCCTAACTTCTAGAAAAGTGAGGAATGATCTATAATATCGTATGGGAAAACAACAACAACAACAACAATAAAGATAATAATAATTTAAAAAAAAAAGTCTTAGAAGGCAGAAACCGGTCGACGATTTAAACACCTGCTGATTATATGATCCGTTGTCGGTTGTTTATTTTGCATTTCATCACATATAAATAAATGCATAAATAAATAAATTTCGCTTCAAAAATTTTAGTCGGACTCTTAGTGCTGTCAGACTTTTAGGGCTTTCGCACGGTTGTTTTAAATGCTCAGTCATCACGAAAACAGGCCTATATAATTTGACCCACTGAAACATGACTTATATACAGTAAAATAGGGTTAAATAATTATGTTCCATAAACGGGACATCCTTTGGAAGCGAAGAATACACCACAGAACAAAAACATGGAGTGTTCATGTCTTCTGTGCCTGACTAGCTAGTTTTCGGCTAATTAGGCCTCATCAGTGACCTTCAAATATTTTCGAAATTCCACAACGGAATCAATGATCCCAATAGAAAGGAAAATATAAACTATACTATAATGTATAATAATAAAAAAAACTTATTTTTATTTTTTTTTGCTCCAAAATATAGATTGTGGGTACTCGTTGGAACCGCCTCGATGAGGCGGTTCTAACGTATACACACAATCTATATATATATTTTGAGCAGAATTTTTTTTTCACTTTTTGGCGGTAAAATTTACAATGTATTAGTATAGGCGTGTTTTCGTAATGTGATTATATTATCCGTTGTTGGTTGCATTACGAAACCACGCCTATACCAATACATTGTAACCTTTATCGCCGAAAAAAATGAAACTTTTAAGATGAAAACTTGTGATAATTTCCGTATTTCTGCTCAAAATATAGATTGTGGGTACTCGTTAGAACCGCCTCGATGAGGCGGTTCTAACGAGTACCCCCAATCTATATCTTAGAGCAGAAATAAGAAAAATAAGGTTTACCCCTACAAACCCCAGTTTTACTATATAAAAGTGAGGTTCGAAGGGGTGATGTTAATCTGCATTTCATCCAAAATCCTTTAAGTAATAATTATAATAATAATAATAATGATAATGATAAATATTTTTTTATTTCAACAATTTTGATCGGACACTTCTTAGGGCCTTCACACGGTTGGTTTACTGAAATGCTCAATCACGGTGATTTTTCTTTCTGATTAAATTTAAAATAATGGGTGCTCGCCAAAACTGTGTCATCTTTCGAATGCCCCCACTCTCTTGTTTTGAGCCAGATAAGGGGAAAGGTTGGTTTACCCATCGCAGTAAAGGTAATGAAAATTCATAATAATTTTCTTCAACCCATTGTATACTAGTGGACTCTTCCATTGCTATGTTTTGTTTGTTTGATTTTAGGTTTAACGTCCCCGTCAACACTGTATAGGTCATTTTTGGAGACGATGCTTCCAATTGCGTGGGACTTTTACCCGACATTGAGATGAAATGACATCTCAAGCCCTGTCGCCCAATGAAAAGGGTTTATAAGCATGGGCAGTCCGAATTGCACCGCTTTGCCTGCATGGGCAGGCTTTGATCCTAAGCGGTTAACCCGTTCTCATGTGCGGTCGGTTTCAGCTCTGCGTGGAAGTACCATGC
This sequence comes from Lucinisca nassula, assembly GCA_963580285.1. Taxonomy (NCBI): domain Eukaryota; kingdom Metazoa; phylum Mollusca; class Bivalvia; order Lucinida; family Lucinidae; genus Lucinisca; species Lucinisca nassula. The sequence continues at coordinate 34,114,675 of OY757019.1, forward strand.
AGCCCATCTATTTCTTCAAGCCCCGGTGGGCGGGGGTCGTGCTATATGTTGGACAAGTCCATTTGCCATATATGGGGTGTTAAGCCTATTTTTCGTTGTTATTCTATGACGGAAAATTCTGTTAGCAAATAGTGCAGGCCCTGATCAGACGCCGCGTTCTGTGGCGTCTGATCTGGGGCTGCACTGTTTGCCAAAGTACCCCTTTAGGGTAAATATGGTTAAATATGTTAAATAACAGGACTGTCCGTTGGAAGCAAAGGATACACCGTAGAAATTAAAAATATGGAGTGTTCAAGTTTTTGTGGGCTTGCCTAACTACATTTAGTTTCGGCCAATTAGGCCTCATCAGTTACTGATTGTGTCTCATCATAAAGATCAAGAATAAGAATAAGTTGGAATCTGATTGGTTTCTGCGACGTGATACCTTTGTAGGAGGTGGAGAATGGCCCGTGGGGACCCTCCCGGGCCCAAAGTATGTGTGACTGAATGCGTCTTATCACATGGAACAATGGCATATATGATTTTGGGGGTGGGGGTCTGAACGGTTTCTGGCAAATATTGCCTGTTATGAAGTGAAGTGGTGGGAAATGGCCTCAGCGCACCAGGGACCCACAGGTTGGTATCAGTGAATGTGTCTTATCATAAGGAACAATTTAGGGGAGGGGAGCTGAACAGTTTCTTGGATATACGACCTTTTACGAAGAAGAGGGGCGGGACATGAACCCGGCGCAAACCGGGGAACCCCAAGGTAGGTGCCACTGAATGTGCCTTAATATAAAGAACAAGAATATATATTGTTTAGGGATGGGGTCTGAAAGGGCTTCTGAAGTGTTAGTTATTTCATTAAGTAGAAAGGGTAAGGTATGACACCGGCGAACCCGATGGTGATGGGTGTGATGGGAGGGCTTCAGGCTGGCGCCACTGAATGGGTCTTATCATAAGGAACTAGAGTATACATGGTTCAGGGGTGGGGATCTAAATGGTTTCTGAGATATTGGGCTTTATAAAATGGAGGGATTGCCCCTGTGTACCCCGGGGGACCCCCAGGTTGTCGTGTATGAATGCGTTTTATCACAAGGAACAAGATTATATATATAGTTTTGGGACTGGGGATCTGAACTGTTTCTGAGAGATATGGCCTTTTTGTTAAGTAGAGGGGTTGGGGCACGGACCCGGCGCATCCCGAAAGACCCTTTGCAATCCCCGTGCAAATTTCATATTGATATCTATCGTATCCCCAAATTTAAGAAAAATCCATCGAGCGGTTACTGGGAGCTCATTTTGACCAAATTTGGGCGTTTTTTTGCATGCTCCTCCTCCTAGGGGACGTTTCGGGTCCGTGGTTTTGAAATTTGAAACCTTCTTGCACAGCTTCATATTCATATTACCTTATCCAAAAGTTTCAGAAAAATCCGTTTAGTGGTACCTGAGAACTCGTTAGGACAAAATTCTGGCGGAAAGAAAAAGAATGACAGGTAGAACAATAATAACTATCGATTATATCCCAGCGGACAAATGACGTAATTGTGACGTCACATCAACGTTGGTACAACGTCATGACGTTTATGGAACGTCATATCGAAGTTGGTGCAACGTCATGACGTTAGCTTAATAAGAAGAAGAAGAATAAGAAGAAAAGAAGAAGAAGAAGGGGAAGAAGAAGATGAAGAAGAAACGCAGCAAAACCAATAAGTCTCCCCACATTGTTTTGGAGACTGAATAATGATACTTATAATGATAAAAATAATAATAATAATAATAATAATAATAATAATAGTAAGAAGAAGAAGAAGAAGAGGAAGAAGAAACGCAGCAAAACCAATAAGTCTCTCCACTCCATTCGGGAGACTTAATAATAATAATAATTAGAAGAAGAATAAGAAGAAGAAGAAGAAGAAGAAGAAGAAGAAGAAGAAGAAGAAGAAGAAGAAGAAGAAGGGGAAGAAGAAGAAGAAACGCAGCAAAACCAATAAGTTTCCCCCACATTGTTTGGGAGACTTAAGAAATTCCATTGTGGAATTTTGAAAATATCTGAGGGTCACTGATGAGGCCTTATTGGCCGAAACTAGCTAGTCTGGCCCAGAAAACATATACACTCCTTATTTTTCAGTTCTGTGGTGTATTCCTTGCTTCCAAAGGATAACCCTTTTATAGAACATATTTAATAATAATGATATTAATAATAATACTAAGACGAAGAAACGCAGATAGAAGAAGAAGAAGAAGAAGAAGAAGAAGAAGAAGAAGAAGAAGAAGAAGAAGAAGAAGAAGAAGAAGAAGAAGGAGGAGAAGAAGAAGAAGAAGGAGGAGAAGAAGAAGAAGAAGGAGGAGAAGAAGAAGAAGAAAAGAAGAAGAAGAAGAAGGAAGGAAGGAATGTAGCAAAAAACTATATGTCTCCCCACATTGTTTGGGAGACTAAATTAACGGCATACTCCTCTTAAAGCGCTATAAATGTCTTCTATGTAGATTACTTACACAACTTATCTATTGTTAACCAAATATGAGCGAAATAAGCAGTCTTGTGTTATTTACTTACTTTACTTAGATTACTTATCAGTCATCATTGTCAGATAAGTGAAGTAAGTAAGCTGAGCTGAGGTTAAGTTCAACCTCTATAATCACTAGCAATGCATTCTGTGTCGTTCATTTACAGTAAAACTTCAATGGCTCGAACACCGGTGGCTCGTTTACCATGGCTGAGTCGAACCCGTTCTTGAGTCCCTAGGGAATTTCTATACATAAAAAATAGGGAGGGTAAAAATTAGGATATTTCCGTCTTTTGTCTTGCAAATGTATGCTGTGTGTACTCATTAGAATCGCCTCGATGAGGCGATTCTAATGAGTACAACACAACATACATTTTTCATTATAGAACACAGAAAAAGATGTTCTAAAGTATGTCGTTATGACTCCTGGCATTAGCCCTCTGTGGCTCGAACTACCCCTGTCTCGAACAGATTTTCATGGTCCCAAAGGTGTTCGAGCCATTGAAGTTCGACTGTATTTACATTACTTATCCTGTTTCAACAGACTTGCTGTAATTTACTTACTTTACTTAGATTACTTTCCTATCATCACTTTCAGATAAGTAACGTAAGTAAACTGAGTTGAGGTTAAAATTCAAGTTCCATACTCGACACAATACACAATATTTTGAGTGACATGAGCTTATATTAATGTTAAACATATCAAAGTAAAGGCAATGCTAATACATGTTTAAGCACTCCAAAGCCAAATATGAAATCTAAAAAACAAAACAATAAATAAATAAAAAAATAAATAAATAAGTAGTCAAAGCTGTCAGTGTATTGACCTAAATTACAACTGACAGGTCACACTGTCAGTCATGGTCAATGTAAATAAGCCAAGTACGATTAGTAACATTAGTAGACTATAATAACTCAAAACAGGACCAACTGCCTAAGTGAGAGCCAAAGTAAGTTAAGTAAGAAAAGTGAACTAAGTAGGGGTGGTAGTCTTACCAAATTCGGATGAATAGGGAAAGTTGGATAAGTAAACCAAGTAGAATTCTAAATTAACTAAGTGAAGTAAGTGCCTACCATACAAGCAATATATACCTCATCCGGGTAAGCTAAGTAATTTTAGTAAATATCGAACTCCTACCGAATGTGAATACGTGGGTTCAGTAGGATAAGTAAATTAAGCAGAATGTCTTGTAAGGTAAGTAAAGTGCCAATGTAAGTTAAGTAAGCTAAGTAATCTAAGTAGGTGGCATGGTCCCTTTTAACAAGAATGAGTAAGGTAAGAAGGATTAGCAAACTAAGTAACCCAAGTAACATGAGTAAGGTAAGAAATTACTCCGCCTGCTACGCTACTCATACCTGAGTATGTTAAAAAAGCTAAGTATTCTAAACTAAGTAAGTGGCGAAGTCTATCCAAACGTGGATGAGTAGGGTAAGTAGGATAAAACTAAGTAACCTGAGTAGAATTCTGAGTAACATAAATAAGGTAAGCTTACTGCTCCACCAACAACGCTAACAATACCAAATTAAGTTGAGAGGACTAAGGCTCCTGGAGCTGCTACTTGCTTTACTTATCTTACTCAGAATTCTATTCAGGTTATTTAGTTTACTTACCGTACACACCCTTGATCGGAGTGACCATGACACCTACTTTGTTAACTTAGCTTACTTAACTTACTCAGGAATGGTTGGCTGTATCAGTTACTTGCTTTACTTAGGTTTCCTAGAATTCTACTTAGGTTCTTTAGTTTACTTATCCTACTTACCCTACTCACCCTGTCCGGAGTGACCATGACATCTACTTAGCTTACTTAATTCAATCTGGTATGGAGTAGCTACTTACTTTACTTAGGTTACTTACAAGTCTACTTAGGTTACTCAGTTTACTTATCCAACTTACCCTACGCATCCTTGTTCGGAGTTACCAGGCCGCCTATTTAGTTTGCTTAGCTTACTTAGTTTACTTAATTTACATTGGGATGGTTATTGTTTTGTTTGTTTGTTTGATTTATGTCTAACGTCTCCGTCAACACTGTAAAGGTCCTTTTTGAGACGTTGCTTTCAATTTTGTGGGACTTCTACCCGACATTGAGATAAGATGTCATCTCAAGCCATTTCGCCCAATGAAACCAACAGGGTTGATAAGCATGGACGGTCCGACTCGCACTGCTTTGCCTGGGCAGGCTTAGGTCACTGATGAGGCCTAATTGGCCGAAACTAGCTAGTCTGGCCCAGAAAACATGTACACTCCATATTTTCCAGTTCTGTCGTGTAATCCTTGCTTCCACAGGATAACCCTTTCTAAAACATATTTAGATCCTCTAAGCGGTTTACCAGTACTCGTGTGCGGGCCGGATTCAGCTCTGCGTGGTAGCATCATGCAACCCATATATTTCTTCAAGCCCCTATGGGCGTGAGCCGCGGATGATTGTTGTAGCTGTTCGATCAGTTATTTACTTTAATTATGTTACTTAGAATTCTACACAATTTGCTTACTTTACTTATCCTACTTACCCTACTCATCCCTGTGCGGAGTGACAGTGATGTCTAATTAGTGTACTTAGCTAACTTCACTTACTTTGGTATGACTGGTGTAGCTGATGGAGTAGTTACTGACTTTACTTAGGTTACTTAGAAGTCTATTTAGGTTACCCAGTTTACTTATCCTACCTCCTCTACGCATCTTTGTTCGGAGTGACAGGCCGCCTACTTAGTTTACTTACCTTACTAAGTTTACTTAACTTACCCTGGGATGGCTGTTGTAGCTCCTGGAACTGCTACTTACTTTACTTATGTTACTTAGATTTCTACTCAGTTTACTTACTTTACTTATCCTACCCACCCTAGCCATCCCTGATTGTGATGGTCATGACGTCTACTTTGTTTACTTAGCTTACTTAGCTTATTCTGGAATGGTTATGGTAGGTAGTAGAGCAGTTACTTACCTAACTTAGGTTACTTAGAATTCTACTTAGGTTAGTTAGTTTACTTATCCTACTTTCCCTACTAATCCCTGATCGGAGAAACCATGACACCTACTTAGTTTACATAGCTTGCTCAACTTGCTCAGGCATGCTTGGGGTGTCTAGTGGAGCAGTTACATACTTTACTTAGGTTACTTAGAATTCTACGGAGGTTATTTAGTTTACTTATCCTACTTTCCTTACTCATCCCTGATTGGAGAGACCCTGAGCTGCTACTTACTTTACTTATGTTACTTAGATTTCTACTCAGTTTACTTATCCTACCCACCCTAGCCATCCCTGATTGTGATGGCCATGACGCCTATTTAGTTTACTTAGCTTACTTAACTTGCTCAGGAATGGTTGAGGTAGCTAGTGGAGCAATTTCTTACTTTACTTCAGTTACTTAGAATTCCACTCAGGTTACTTACTTTACTCATCCTACTTATCCTACTTGTCCTATTCATACTCGATTGGAGTGGCCATGTCGCCTACTTAGTTTTACTTAGCTTACTTAACTTGCTCTGGAATGGTTTGGGTAGCTATTGGAGCAGTTACTTACTTTACTTATGTTACTTAGAATTCTACTAAGGTTTCCTAGTTTGCTTATCCTACTTACCCTACTCATCCCTGTTCGGAGTGACCATCACGCCTACTTAGTTTAATTAGCCTACTTAACTTACTCCGGTATGGCTAGCTAATGGAGTAGTTACTTTTATTATGTTACTTAGAATTCTACTCAGGTTACTTACTTCACTTATCCTACATACCCTACTTATTCTCGTTCAGAGTGATCATGCCACCTACTTAGTTAACTCAGTTTACTTAACTTACTTTGGTATAGACGGTGTACCTGGTGCAATTACTTACTTTACTTATTTAACTTAGAATAATACCTAGGTTACTTAGTCTACTTATCATATTGTCCTACTCATCATTGTTCGCAAAGACAAGGCGGACAACTTAGTTCACTTAGCTTACTTAACTTATTCTTGTATGGTTGGTGTAGCTCCTGGGGCTGTTACTTAGTTTACTTATGGTACTTAGAATTCTACTCAGGTTGCTAAGTTTACTAATCCTACTTACCCTACTCATCCGTGCTCGGACTGACCATGACGCCTGCTTAGTTTTCTAAGCTTACTTAACTTTCTCTTGAAAGGTTGGTGTAGCTAGTGAAGCAGTTATTTACTTTACTTATGTTACTTAGAATTCTACTTAGGTTGCTTAGTTTACTTATCCTATTCCTGTTCGAAGTGACAATGACGCCAACTTAGTTTACTTAGCTTACGTAATTTACCTTTGTTTGGTGGGTGTAGCTGGTGGAGAGGTTAGTTACTTTTTACTTTTACTTATTTTACTTAGAAGTTTACCTGGAGTACTTACTTTTTTATCCTACTTACCCTACGCATCCTTTTTCGGAGTGCCCAGGACGCCTAATTAGTTTACTTAGCTTACTAAACTTACTGTGGTATGGCTTTTGTAGCTGGTAGGACAGTACTTACTTTACTTATGTTACTTAGAGTTCTACTCACTGAACTTATCCTACTCACCTTCGTTCGGAGCGACCATGCCGCCTACTTAGTTTACTTAGCGTACTTAACTTACAGTGGTATGGATGGTGTAGCTGGTGTTTACTTAGTTTACTAATGTTACCTAGAGTTCTACTCAAGTTACTTAGTTTACTTATCCTACTCAGTCTACTCTTGCGCTGAGATCGAAACCACAATACTTACTTCAGAGTGGACTGAACAAATTAGTTGTCTAAATCGCGACGGAAGTAAGGGCGAGGATTGTGGCCACGTAAAAACGATTTAAGCCCCCAAGTGGAGGTCTTTCCACTGACCGTTCCAAGGCGGTTCTTCTGTGGCGGTTTATTTGTGTTGTTGTTTGTTACTTACTGTGTGTATCACTTGTGTCTTTTTATTTTGGATGGCCATATGGCCATTTTGTTTGAAAGTAACTGTCCTTATGGCCTTCCTTTGTTTAGGTTTCCATTATGGTCTGGTCGCTTCATGTTGGTGTTTCTTTCCCTTTGGTGTCTTTGATGGGTGGAGTAAGTTAATTGTATCGATTCCTGATCTTTGTTTAACTTCTACTTTTCACTTAGCTTACCTAACTTACTCTGGTGCCGCTGATGTTTCTGGTTAAGCGGTTACCTACAATACTTATGTTACTTACCTTACTTACCTTACTTAAAAGCCTCCTTGGTGTAGTGGTTACGCTACTCGCCTTGTAAACCAGGGGTCGATGGATCGATCCCGGGCTTCTCCAGACTTTCGGATGAGTCTTTAAACCGAGGTCCCGTCTCTGCATGACCTTAGCTGTTGATGGGACGTAAAACTCAAACACTCACTCACTCCTGCCTTACTTATCCTACTTACACTGCTCATAGTCACGGATAAAATATATCACCCCAACTTAGGTTATTTATCTGACTTAGCTTTCTCTTAGCATTGTTGGTAAGGTAGTAGCTTTTGTGTTAAGAGCTATGCAAGTTTACTTAGTTTACTTAGGTTACTTACCCTGGTTATTTACGCCTATTCTTGCACTTATCCTGTTATATCAAGATTGTCTTTTGGCGGTATTATTAGTCTACTTACATTATTTACATTACTTAGCTTATCTTAAGAGTGACGTTGATACATGTACCATCCTTGGCTAGCTATACGCCTACTTATGTTACTCATCCTACTTACTCGTAGCTCATTTCCATATTATAGTCTAACTATACTTAAAGACAACAACAACTACAATTTAGGATTGCATTAAGCGAGATTTAATGCGCTAGTAGTAGGCCCTAGATCCAGAGACTTGTGATACAACAATTCTATTGTGAGAAAAACTGCTTTGATCATTTTGTGAATACTTCTGAACTTGACTGAAAGTCGGCTGAAAGTTGACGTGTCTGAACAGCTAGAAGATCTCGCTAGGACTGACGCACCACACGTTCTCTAAACCATCTTTCAACCACGTTTAAACGAAACAATTTCCTATTGGCTAATCCAGCTCGAACCACTGTCTTAACCACTGTCTTGACCACTCAAGCAACAAAATAGCTGTTGTCATATATAGTAACGTATAAGACAACAATTTTCCGCTATTCTTCGAAACGCGGAAAATGTATAGTCTAACTATACTTAAAGGCAACAACAACTACAATTTAGGATTGCATTAAGCGAGATTTAATGCGCTAGGTTTACTAATCACGTGGTTGTAAAACTGCGAATCAGAATTCTATAAATCATTCTGTAACTTACGTTACCACGAAATCGATAAAGGGCGCTACTCATAAACCCAAAACTTTAGTTACCCCTATTCTTTTTTCAAAAGAATCTTCCACGTAACCGTCTTTACTAGCATCCGTTCGCCAACGCCCGTGACGTTTCCAACATCTATCACTGATGGCTCCAGAATTGGCTGCCGCGGTCGCGCCCCCTGCTCGCAATGAATGCAATCCTAGATTTAAACTTGGATCAATTTTATGAAGCTTTTCTAATAAACACTCTTTTGCTCTGGTGTAACTAATAAAAATCAAAAATGAGTTCCTTTAAGAGCAATGAAAACATTCATAAGAAAGAAGATGGGTCATAAGACGCTTATTCTTATATATAAGATTACATTTACCACCGGACTTGAACATTGGTTTAAATAAAAAGTGATCTGAAGAAAGATCAATACCGACAAGATCTATGTATCGTTTCAACATTTTGAAAGGACATGCGATACTGTCTCCTTCTGCAATCAAAATTTCATCTCCCTTTCTATATTTATCTGTTTTACTGGAGTCTATTTTAATGCTGAAATGATTGTCGTGTAGTTTTACGTTACTGCATTTAAGCTTGCTTATTTCATCATATCTTAGAAATCCTGAGAAACCAATTAATATCATGCACAAGTCTCTAATGTCTGCAGAATTCGAACTGCTCTCGTATAAAGAGCATAGCTTTATCAACATGGCGGAAGTTACAACGTCCTTTTTAAATACACGCCTGGAGCGTCGTCTCTTAGCTGATTCCAACAAATTTTGTACGAATCCATTGTTAGTAGGATCGATCCTTCCACATAAAGTATGAGCCCACTTTATACTATAAGAACACGCTGATATTACGTTAAACGAGCTCTGATAATCTATTAGTCTTGTAAGATACATTGCGACATGAATAGGCTGCGCGGGCATAGAAGTAAACCCATTTTCAGAACAGAAGCGTTTCCATTTTTGAAAATATGAATATTTTTTTCTTACAGTGTTATCACTTCTCGAGCTCACCAAATATTTACACATTGAATCTTCAATCGTCGTAGATGTTCCACATCCCACTGAATCTAGCGCCTCTCTAACCGATCTCCTTAGACCAATACCTATAAAATAGTACGATACATTAAAACATCTCATTAAAATCGGATCTTTAAAGCAATTAATCGAAAAGGTATACTGTCTTTACCAAACACCCAGTTGTTTCCCCTCCTCTTTTTGACTACGTCCTGTAAGGGAAGAATATCAATTTCTCTTACAAAGGGAACGAACTCGCCCTTGCTGTCTACCAGTTCCACCCAGTAAGGAGCGGATTTCCATTCTGGAACCACAAGCGTACCTGGGGCTTTCTCTTTCTGCAATTTAGCCAAACATAAAGATGCCAACCTCGGTGGCGGAACCATCCAGTTACACTCGTCTGACCAAGACTGGTCAAACGCGTTCACTGCTTCTGTTCCGGGAACCCACCATCTGGAATTAAATCTAACTAATTTATTATTGTAATTAGATGAAAACCGATCTACACTGTGTGGCCCCCATTTCAAATTTAGCCTCTGAAATACAAAATCCGTGATTTCCCAATCATCGCAATCGAAGCAACGACTAAGACTATCAGCTATCTGGTTATTTTGTCTCGGTATCCACTCTGAAATAAGAGTTATGGCCCTTTGTTTACAGAAATCATGTATGCTTAATGCAATATTTTGCAAATCCGGTTTCCTACTACCACCGCTTAATATACTCTTCACATTCTTATTATCTGAGTAAACCTTGAGTTTCTTATCCCTGAATGCCTCGGCATTACTTACCAAAACTCGCTTTACCGTTTCGGCTTCCCTCCAAGTTGAGCTTTTTGCAGCTTCATCTCTGTTCCATGAGCCAGTCAGTTCATGGCTGCATTCAACCGCAATTGGACAAATAATGCTACTTCACTGTACTTGCGCTGCTTCATAAGCATTTTCGTCAACACAAGTGACGCAATTAGCAACAGTGCTTTCGCCAGGACAGCCGGCATTCTTAGCTCTCATGGCTTCTGGTAAACAGCTATTACCTGTGTTCAGGTCATACACATGGGCAGAATTAACATCACAGCTGTCTATGCGAACCGCTCTGTCTTTCTCAACAAAATACCCACCGTATCCAACAGCACTTGCATCGCAGAACACTTCTATTTCGCAGTCTATATTTTCCTGAATAAATCTTCCTTTCATATTTAACCCTCTTGCGTTTTTTCTGCCAGAATTGCAGCTCTTCTATAGCCTCAGACGTTATAAACACTGGGGCATTTCAACTGGCCCTTGACAAAATACACCAATAAAGAGCTCTAGTGCGCATACTAACCAATTTGCCGATAACAGTTTGAAGAGAGATAATTTGCCCCACGATCGAGACAACAAGCCTAGCTCTCATTACACTACTCCCACTTACCTTCATCTGATACAGGAAGGATTCTATGGCAATTTCAAGTCTGGAAATTCTTTCATCGGTCACAAAAATCTTGCCTATAGCCATATCCAATAGATACCCTAGCCATGTAAGCTTCGTTGCAGGTAACCATTTGCATTTGTCATTGGCCAGCATAAAACCAAACTCCGTTAAATTTGATCGCACTAATTGACTAAGCTTTACAGCCTCACAAAAGTTCAAATGGCCTCCAATGCCATCATCAAGAAACATAATTATCTTGTGACCTTGACCTCTCCAATAAGCAATCAGCACCCTCAGAACCTTGGTAAAAATATGTCCTGAAGTTGCTAACCCGAAAGGTAGCACGTTAAAAACATAATATTTCTCAACACCTTCATGCTCAATTGAAAACCCCAAATATGTGCGCATCTCATTTTTTATCATAATGTGGTGGTATGCACTTTTCAGGTCATACGAAAACAAGTATGACCCTTTTTTGAACATTTGCGTGGCTGTATTTATGTCTTCGTATTTAAATTTGTACTTAACCAAATACTCATTAATATGCCTGCAATCTAAAACAAGCCGTTCTTTGCCGGTTTTACTAAATGCTACAGTAAGGGGATTTATAACTTTTGGTTTTTCAAACACTTCTGTCACACATTGCTTTTCTAATAATTTCGACACCTCGGAAATGACAAATTGTACATTATCTCTTGCAGACTTGTTATTTTTCATCTGCTTAGCATCAGGCAACTCACGAAAAGGAACACTATATCCCTCGGTTATTACTCTCATTATGTATGCGTTGGTACCCGCTTGACGCCACTTACTCTCAGCAGTTTTCAGTCTGCCAACGGGAGAGGACGAACAATCGTTTCTAAATGATGTACTTAAGGCCCCATTTTCGTGCCGCGACCCACAATCTACTGTTGTGTTGCCTGATGCTATTGGACCATTTGATTCAATACAATATGTACTTAACTTATTGTTCTTTCCCGTCTGCCCTTTGGCCAATTCACACGTGTTTTTCCAGTGACCCGGCTTATGACATAGAAAGCAAAGACCCGGCTTCGTAGCCCTCTCTTCATACGTCTCGGTTGGTTGCCCGCTAGGAAAAGTGACTGTTGCCGTCGGTCTCTGTCTGTAGATATACGGGTTGAATCTAGTCTTAGAACGCTTCACTTTCTCTGCTTTGGCCTTCCGATTTGCCCGTGATTCTGCCCTATATATCCTACGTTCGTCATCCGAGCCGTCCGCCAGAGGGCTTGTGTTGTACTCCTTCACAACTTTCCAACCCATCTCCGCCTCGTCAGCAATGCGAATCAGCTTTTGCCTGTGGTTTATTAGTTCTTTACCTTCTGACACTTTATCTTTTGCAACAATACCAGCACCCTCGTCAAGGCACGTCTCTGCGTCCTGTAGCTTGTCCAAGACTTTAGCATTGAACTTATATTGGTCTTCACAGCTCTTGCGTTTGAAGGAATAACCATCACTTAGAATGTTATTTTTAATTTTCGAAATCTGACTGTCAGCTAAAGTTTTCTGGTTTTCACTTATCTTATCTTGAAACCGTTCCAACTTCGACGATATAAGCTGGTCCAAATTCCCTAGAAGGCTCCCCTGGGCCTCAGTGACCGCCCGGGACACGCTGTCCTGAATAAACCCCTGCGTCTCTGGATCTAACGACATGCTGCTCAAGTTGACGTGTCTGAACAGCTAGAAGATCTCGCTAGGACTGACGCACCACACGTTCTCTAAACCATCTTTCAACCACGTTTAAACGAAACAATTTCCTATTGGCTAATCCAGCTCGAACCACTGTCTTAACCACTGTCTTGACCACTCAAGCAACAAAATAGCTGTTGTCATATATAGTAACGTATAAGACAACAATTTTCCGCTATTCTTCGAAACGCGGAAAATTTATAGTATCATGCTTCAGTGTTTTGGTCAGCAAATCTTAGATATATCTCTTAAAACTATGTAAATTCGTTCTTTCTTATCAGTTAATTAGCTTATTGCACTAGAAATTTATGTACCATTTTTTCGGCTCACCAGAGCCGAAGGCTCCGAGGCAGCTTATAGGATAGGCAGTTGTCCGTCGTCTGCGTCAGCGTCCGTCAACACTTTCAAACAACATCTCCTCTTAGGCCACTGAGCCGATTTAGCCCAAATTTTATCTGTAGCATCCTTAGGCTGGGGGATTGAAAGTTTGTGTTTTTTATGAAAATCGGCGCATTAGTTTGGTTGCTATGGAAACTTAGAATTAATTTCCATAGACTTATAATGCTGAAAATTGAAAAATAGCATTTACTGCCAAGCCTCTGCAGATATTTTGACAAAACTTTGATAGAAATGTTCTTTAGGCAATCTACTTTCTGCCAAATGATTTTAAGCCTACTGCTCATTTTCGTTGGTTGCCATGGAAACCAAAATGCAAAAAAAAAGAGAAAAAAAATAAAAAATCATCTCCTCAGAAACTGTAAGGTCTAGGAGGTGGAGACTTTATGAAAATATTCACCATATTTGCCTTTACAGAGTTTATGTTTTTTATGAAATTCGGCTCTTTAGTGTGGTTGCTGTGGCAACTTAGATTTTCCATAAATGTATAATAGGAAAAATAAAAAAATGGCATTAACTGCCAAACCTTTGCAGATATTTTGAAACAACTTCCATAGAAATGTTCCTTAAGCAATCTACCATCTGACATATGATTTTAGGCCTATTACTCATTTTTTCTGGTTGCTATGGAGACCAACATGAAAAAATAGAAAAAAAAAAACTTAAAAAATCATCTCCTCAGAAAACATATGCTCTTTGAGGCTGACAGTTTATGGAACTATTCAAAATATTTGCCTTGACAGGTTTTATTCTTTTTTTATTATTTATTTATTTATTTATTTATTTATTTTTTTTTATTTTTTTTATTTTTTTTTGTGAAATTGGGCTCTTAAGTTTGGTTGCTATGGCAACTTACTTTTTCCATTGATTTATAATAGGGGGAAATTGAAAAATGGCATCCACTGCCAAGCCTTTGCAGATATTTTGAAAACAACCTCCATAGAAATGTTCATTAAGCAACCTACTAACTGTCATGTGATTTTAGGCCTACTTCTCACTTATATTGTTGCCATGGAAACCAAAATGCCCGCAGAAATAGAAAAAAAAATCTTAAAAATCTTCTCAGAAACCATATGCTGTGTAAGGCTGAGACTTTATGGAAATATACACCATATTTGCCTTTAAAGGTTTTGTTTTTAGCTCACCAGAGCCGAAAGATCCGGGGCAGCTTATAGCATAGGCAGTTGTCCGTCGTCGTCGTCTGCGTCGTCGTCCGTCAACACTTTTGAACGACATCTCCTCTGAGCCAATTGGCCGATTGTGCCAAAATTTCATCTGTAGCATCCTTGGGCTGGGGATTGACAGTTTGTGTTTTGTATGAAATTCTGTTCATTAGTTTGGTTGCTATGGCAACTTAGAATTTCCATAGACTTATAATGGGGAAAATTGAAAAATTGCATTAGCTGCAAAGCTTTTGCAGATATTTTGACAAAACTTTCACAAAAATGTTCTATAAGCAGGTTGCTATCTGCCACATGATTTTAGGTATGCTGCTCCTTTTTGATGGTTACCATGGAAACCAAAATGAAAAAAAAAATAGAAACAAATACTTAAAAAATGATCTCCTCAGAAACCAAATGCTCTATGAAGCTGAGACTTTATGGAAATATTCACCATATTTGCCTTTACAGGTTTTTTTTTATGAAATTCGGCTCTTTAGTTTGGTTGCTATGGCAACTTAGAGTTTCCATAGACTTATAAGGGGGAAATAGAAAAATGGCATTTACTGCCAAGCCTTTGAAGATATTTTGACAAAATTTTTATAGACATGTTCCATGAGTAAACTTCTCTCAGTCATATGCTTTTATGCCAACCTGGGGTCCCCCAGGTTGTGCCGGGGCCGTGCCCCACCCCTCCACTTCATAAAAGGCCATATAGCTCAGAAACCATTCAGATCCCCGACCCAAAACCATATATATTCTTGTTCCTTATGATAAGATGCATTCAGTTACACCAACTTGGGGGTCCCCCGGGATGTGTCAGGTTCATGATCCACCCCCTCCATTCCCTAAAAGGCCCAATATTTTGGAAACCTTACAGATACCCTACCCTAAACCAAGGCAAATATTTTGAATATTTCATAAACTGTCAGCCTCAAAGAGCATATGGCTTCTGAGGAGATGATTTTTTAAGTTTTTTCTATTTTTTCATGTTGGTCTCCATAGCAACCAGTAAAAATGAGCAATAGGCCTAAAACCATATGGCAGATGGTAGATTGCTTAAGGAACATTTCTATGAAAGTTGTGTCAAAATATCTGCAAAGGTTTGGCAGTTAATGCCATTTTTTTTAATTTTCCTATTATACGTTTATGGAAAATCTAAGTTGCCACAGCACCCACACTAAAGAGCTGAATTTCATAAAAAAACATAAACTCTGTAAAGGCAAATATGGTGAATATTTTCATAAAGTCTCCACCTCCTAGAGCTTACACTTTCTGAGGAGATGATTTTTTAAGTTTTTTTTTTCTATTTTTTTTTTGTATTTTGGTTTTCATGGCAACCAACGAAAATGAGCAGTAGGCTTAAAATCATTTGGCAGAAAGTAGATTGCCTAAAGAACATTTCTATCAAAGTTTTGTCAAAATATCTGCAGAGGCTTAGCAGTAAATGCCATTTTTCAATTTTCCGCATTATAAGTCTATGGAAATTCTAAGTTGCCATAGCAACCAAACTAATGAGCCGATTTTCATAAAAAAAAACACAAACTTTAAATCCCCCAGCCTAAGGATGCTACAGATAAAATTTGGGCTCAATCGGCCCAGTGGCCTAAGAGGAGATGTTGTTTGGAAGTGTTGACGGACGCTGACGCAGACGACGGACAACTGCCTATCCAATAAGCTGCCCCGGAGCCTTCGGCTCTGGTGAGCCGAAAAAATGGTACATAAATTTCTAGTGCAATAAGCTAATTAACTGATTAGTAAGAACGAATTTACATAGTTTTAAGAGATATATCTAAGATTTGCTGACCAAAACACTGAAGCATGATACTATAATATGGAAATGAGCTACGAGTAAGTAGGATGAGTAACATAAGTAGGCGTATAGCTAGCTAAGGATGGTACATGTATCAACCTCACTCTTAAGATAAGCTAAGTAATGTAAATAATGTAATTAGACTAATAAAACCGCCAAAAGACAATCTTGATATAACAGGATAAGTGCAGGAATAGGCGTAAATAACCAGGGTAAGTAACCTAAGTAAAATAAGTAAACTTGCATAGCTCTTAACACAAAAGCTACTACCTTACCAACAATGCTAAGAGAAAGCTAAGTCAGATAAATAACCTAAGTTGGGGTGATATATTTCATCCGTGACTATGAGCAGTGTTAGTAGGATAAGTAAGGTAGGAGTGAGTGAGTGTTTGAGTTTTACTTCCCATCAACAGCTAAGGTCATGCAGAGACGGGACCTCGGTTTAAAGACTCATCCGAAAGTCTGGAGAAGCCCGGGATCGATCCATCGACCCCTTGTTTACAAGGCGAGTAGCGTAACCACTACACCAAGGAGGCTTTTAAGTAAGGTAAGTAAGGTAAGTAACATAAGTATTGTAGGTAACTGCTTTACCAGAAACATCAGCGGCACCAGAGTAAGTTAAGTAAGATAAGTGAAAAGTAGAAGTAAAACAAATATCAGGAATCGATACAATTAACTTACTCCACCCATCAAAGACACCAAAGGGAAAGAGTGAGTGAGTGAGTTTTAGTTTTACGTCCCACCAACAGCTAAGGTCATACGGAGACGGGACCTCGGTTTAAAGACACATCCGAAAGTCTGGAGAAGCCCGGGATCGATCCTGCGATCCCTGGTTTACAAGGCGAGTAGCGTAACCACTGCACCACGGAGGCTTCTCCAAAGGGAAAGAAACACCAACATGAAGCAACCAGACCATAATGGAAACCTAAACAAAGGAAGGCCATAAGGACAGTTACTTTCCCACAAAATGGCCATATGGCCATCCAAAATAAAAAGACACAAGTGATACACACAGTAAGTAACAAACAACAACATAAATACACCGCCACAGAAGAACCGCCTTGGAACGGTCAGTGGAAAGAACTTCACTGGGGGGGGGGGGGGGGGGGGGGGCTTAAATCGATTTTACGTAGCCACAATCCTCGCCCTTACTTCCGTCGCGATTTAGACAAATAATTTGTTCAGTCCACTCTGAAGTAAGTATTGTGGTGTCGATCTCAGCGCATGAGTAGACTGAGTAGGATAAGTAAACTAAGTAACTTGAGTAGAACTCTAGGTAACATTAGTAAACTAAGTAAATACCAGCTACACCATCCATACCACTGTAAGTTCAGTACGCTAAGTAAACTAAGTAGGCGGCATGGTCGCTCCGAGCGAAGGTGAGTAGGATAAGTTCAGTGAGTAGAACTCTAAGTAACATAAGTAAAGTAAGTACTATCCTACCAGCTCCAAAAACCATACCACTGTAAGTTTAGTAAGAAAAGTAAACTAAGTAGGCGTCCTGGTCACTCCGAGAAAGGATGCGTAGGGTAAGTAGGATAAGAAAAGTAAGTACTCCAGGTAGACTTCTAAGTAAAATAAGTAAAAGTAAAAAGTAAGTAACCTCTACACCAACCAAACCAAGGTAAATTACGTAAGCTAAGTAAACTAAGTAGGCGTCATTGTCACTTCGAACTGGAATAGGATAAGTAAACTAAGTAACCTAAGTAGAATTCTAAGTAACATAAGTAAAGTAAATAACTGCTTCACTAGCTACACCAACCTTTCAAAAGAAAACTAAGCAGGCGTCATGGTAACTCCGAGCACGGATGAGTAGGGTAAGTATGATTAGTAAACTAAGCAACCTGAGTAGAATTCTAAGTACCATAAGTAAATTAAGTAACAGCCCCAGGAGCTACACCAACCATACAAGAATAAGTTAAGTAAGCTAAGTGAACTAAGTTGTCCGCCTTGTCTTTGCGAACAATGATGAGTAGGACAATATGATAAGTAGACTAAGTAACCTAAGTAGAATTCTAAGTTAAATAAGTAAAGTAAGTAATTGCACCAGGTACATCGTCTATACCAAAGTTAGTTAAGTAAACTGAGTAAACTAAGTAGGTGGCATGATCACTCTGAACGAGAATAAGTAGGGTATGTAGGATAAGTGAGGTAAGTAACCTGAGTAGAATTCTAAGTAACATAAGTAAAGTAAGTAACTACTCCATTTGCTAGCCATACCGGAGTAAGATAAGTAGGCTAATTAAACTAAATAGGCGTGATGGTCACTCCGAACAGGGATGAGTAGGGTAAGTAGGATAAGCAAACTAGGAAACCTTAGTAGAATTCTAAGTAACATAAGTAAAGTAAGTAACTGCTCCAATAGCTACCCCAACCATTCCAGAGCAAGTTAAGTAAGCTAAGTAAAACTAAGTAGGCGACATGGATTATAGAGGATTATATTATCCATGAATGGGGCCGATCTTCCAGTCAATGGAACCTCCGTGAACTCAGTTTTATTAAACGCAGCTTGAAATGACCAACAAGTTCCTCTGCCCTTTCAGAGGCTGATTCAGGAACCCCGTTTACTCCTCTTTTATTAAGGGGCGGGATACCTTGCCTGTCTTTCTTCTGGCTATTAATATATCTGTAGAAGTCTCTGGGATTCGCCTTAACATCACCTACCAAGTTATTCACATACAAATCATGCTGATTTTTAATCAGTTTGATTTCACGTCTCAAGTTTTCAAATTTTGTCCTGAGTTTACCACTTCCTGTCCTTTTTGCCTTTGCATGAATCTTATTCCTTCTGCGAATTTTTCTTCTAATCTCTGG
Organism: Lucinisca nassula; assembly: GCA_963580285.1. NCBI lineage: Eukaryota > Metazoa > Mollusca > Bivalvia > Lucinida > Lucinidae > Lucinisca > Lucinisca nassula. The sequence continues at coordinate 34,133,691 of OY757019.1, forward strand.
TGTGATCCAGGGAATCGAAGATACAGATCTACTAGTTTTTGAGGAGATATGATTTTCGGCCGAAGTATGAATGAAAGAAGTTATCAAGTCGAAGTTCTCCTGGACAGACCGAGCGTCTGAATGACCATTTAAGTATTTCTCCCGTGCAAATCTGAGCGTATCCTTCCTCATAGATTCATAGTCACCTTTCTGATACGAGTACACCTTCTTTCGAGTTTTTTTTTTTTTGTTGGTGGAATGTGAATTTTTAAATATTCGAAGACAATATCATGATCACTTATTTTACCCGGAGATTGAATATCTTCAAAATGCCCTGGCAAAGTCGTAAGGATCAAATCTAATGTGTTCTTATCATGATTGGAGAAGTTAACAATTTGTTCCAATCCATGCTCGTTCATAATGTCAATTAATATTTGTCCTTCAGACTGACTCAGCATTGTGCCTTGTTTGCTGAGCCTGTCAGGCCAAACAATGTCTCTGAAGTTGAGGTCACCTAGAACATGTACAACCGGGAGTTTTTTACCCTTATGCTGCGACTTAATGCAATCAATCTGGTCTTTAAACAACTGGAAGTTTTCGACCGTACCATTTGTTGGTCGATACCAACTTGCTACGAAGTGAGGAGTTTTATTTGCAAAAACCTTAACCCATACCGATTCTGTGTCGTTTTCCAATTCCATGTAAGGCATGTGAGGGATGTCTCTGTGAATGAGCAACAGCACCCCACCGCCATGAGAGTTCCTGTCTTTTATATAGACACTGTACTGAGAAGTATCAGGGAAAAGCTCAGATGTGTTAATTGAACTGTCAATCTTTGTTTCTTGAATAGCCACGATATGCAGTTGAAACGTATCGAGGAAAGCTAAAAGTTCAAGATTTTTTCCTCTTAATCCATTTATGTTTATACTGCAAAGTTTCAAACCTTTTACAAAATTTGGCTTAGTTTTATCAGCAGTCGAAGATTTATCTTTTTTATCCTTTGACAGAGGTTCAAATTTGTTTGGCTTACTCAGTTCTATATATTCATTGAAGAAGGAGTCTGAAAAATTGCACACCTCGCATTTTGGACAAATCCATTGGCAGTTTGAGTTTACCAAAGTGCCATATTCCGCATCTGAAATGAAAGAACATTCAGTGTTTATCCACATTTCACAATGGTCACATTGAACCGCTTTGTGGCCATTAAGTACAGCACCACTGCAAAGACCACAGTCAGCTTTGCAATACCAAGTTCCAGCTCCAGATTCAATTTCTAACAACTGACTGTTATCCAAATCAGAACATGAGGAATGAAAATGTTTTTCACAGTCCTCACATTCTATCCATTTCTGAGAGTCTTTGCAGTATTTTTGCACGGTCCACGGCGAAATATTGGACCGGGCTTAGATTCAATGTCTCCGGCCAAGATTAGAAGAAAAGGCAAATTTGTTCCACCGGAGGACTTGAAGTTCCGTAAGCCCTCCGAACATCTTCTGTTCCCTAGCTTCCTAGTTAAAGCCAAGAACTGCGAAACTCTATCGCAGTGTTTCTTATTTGCTATCCTGCACTCCTGATTTCCATCATCCGAATGTTTTCTGTTACTTAGTTTCCAAAGGGTGAACAAAGAACCAATTAAGGCCATGGGAAACAGGGAGACCTTCATTTTAATATACCGGGCAATTGTGTGCCAGCAACAATACAGAATAAAGGGATAGATCTCATAACACTTTTGTTTCCAGCGGTCTGCCAGCTGTACGGACAGTCCACACTCGCTGACAAGCTGACAACACAAGGCAAAGTAACAACCCTGATTCCAAGTTTTTTTCACAGCCAGTGCACTGACAGCTACAAAGGACTATTCAGTACCCTGGTCAAGTTATATCTCAGCACACTCAAATATCTGACAACTCACAGGCTCTTCAGAGAAATGAATGCGACAAGCCTCCAAAGAATATAAATTTCAATTTTGCGTTTACCCCACCCACAAGTGAGGTAATGGCGGGAAAGAATGTCAACAAAGTAATCAATCTACATGAGAAAAAAATCAACAATCTACGATAACCAGCAATAATGTGTTGCTGATTTTTCCTTGTCTGCTATGAATCAGACATGAACCAATAGAATATATTGGAAAAACACTTCTCTTTTGGTGAGGAAAACCAAAATGTTTATATGACCGACTCAGTATAAGAAGATAGATAGATAGAGGGAGTTTTTTCCAATTCCGTCCAGGTCGAACGGAACGCCGAAGTCGCCAAATTCAAGGTTATTTTGAATAACCCGTATGTGGGACCACGACTGGGGACGGGACAGGGTAGAAGTCTTACCTGGAATAATGGGTGATATTCTACTGGCAGCATGGCTGGTGTCTTCTCACTTCAAGATGGCCTGCTAGACTGCAGGAGCGTGGTCTGTTCTGCACGATTTTCTCGCTTCCCAGGTACAATGGAATACCAAAGTGGGTAAAACCCATCACCTTTCGGGTCGGCGTTTCTGGGCAGGTCCAAACTCCCCACCAGTGGTGACCCCTCGGTCTTGATGGACCTCCGGAATATATTCTGAAGGTCCGACTAAGACCGAGAGGTCATCACTGTTGGGGAGTTTGGGGCAGGTCACGGGGTTCCGGGTCGTTTCGCCCGTGGGTCGTTTCGCCGGGTCGTTTCGCCCTGAGTCGTTTCGCCCTGATTTTTGGGGTGGGTCGTTTCGCCCTTACCTGGTTGGTCGTTTCGCCCGTGAGTCGTTTCGCCCGTGGGTCGTTTCGCCACAATTATATTTTAAGGGAGTGACAAACGGAATGGATGAGTAAATGGACAGATGAATGAATAATTTGGTGAATGGAGTTGTGCGTTGGTAGATTAACGGACGTACGGATGAACGTACGGCATTTTGAATATACGGGGATAGATAAGTTAATGAATGACTGAATGGAGAGTGTTGGTAGATGGACAATCGGAAATGAATGAATGAACAAATGCATGAATGAATGAAGTGATGCTTGTGTAGATGGACAGACGGACGAACGGATCTGAACTGTTACTGGTGACACGCCAAATGATACCTACGGATGGCTGATGTATGGACGGGCTCGTTTCAGAGTTCGGATAGAGAGATAAAAAGTGAAAAAAAAAAAGAAAACAAAAAACATTATAAACTGTGCATGTGATCTTCACAAATGCAAACAACAGTGTCAAAATCTGTTAAGTATGTAATATATGGGTACTCGTTAGACTCACTTTGCCGAGGCGGTTCTAACGACAACCCACATTCTATGCCTGGAGCAGAAAAAGCAGACTATGGGTACTACCTACAAAGCACACAGCGAACATGCAACACATTGTTTTTCATATTTCCGTCCCAAAATACACATACCGTTGGTGATTGTTAGAACCGCTTCGCCGAGGCGTTTCTAACGAGCACCCGAGCAGAAATATGTAAAATATAAGAATCTTTTATCAGAACAATTTTGATTTTTTTTATTTGGTGGTACAATTTTCCAGTATTTGAATAAGTATGTTTTCGTAATGCAAACTATTAAACAGACCAGTACGATAACACAGCCGTACGACATAGTGCATGTTTTCACATCTCTAAAATGACTATTTTTATTATGAAAATCGGTGGTATATTTTTCTTATCTAAACTGCAAACATAGGTTGAGGCCGTTCTAACGAGTACCCACAACCTTTGTCTTGTAGCAGAAATAACAAAAATTATGCATACCCCAGTAAACCCCTGTTTTCTTCATATAAGGTTGGGTTTAGGGGGTGTTCATTCCACGGACTTGTTCATGTGATTCTATGCTTTCAATGTTATGCTTCGTTATATATTTATATATTTATTATGTAAAATATGTGTTTTTTATGAATAAAATTATGGGAAAAATGAAAAGAAAGTATAAAACGTTATGTTTTTATTCCTACCCAGGTTGAGCTACAGTAGAGTCTGTATAAAAGTTAAACCAACTTTTTACACATGGCACTTAAAGTGTAATATTGATTATTACTCTTTAATGACTTTTTGTTAACTTTTATTCAGACACCACTGTTTAAAAATATTTTGTTTGTTGGAATTGAGGTTTAACGTCCCCGTCAACACAATTAACTTAATAATGTATAACCAGTTATATCACGCTACGAACAACTGATAAGTAAATAAAACACCATGTTTGCAAGTCTTTGCAATAACGTCCCCTCTAAACCCAACTTTATACAGTGAAAAATGGGTTTTCGCATATACTTTATTTCTCTTCTTTCTGATTCTAGAACATAGACAATTAGACGGTTCTAATTCAAAATCTATGTTTTGACCAGAAAGAAAAACATGTCACATTTTTAAATATAAACATTCATTTTCACACAGCCATAAATCCCATTTTATTACAAAGACTTGTTAACCTTATGTGAGCTCGAATATCTTTCTCAAAAAGGTGGTAGCTTAGTTGCTCAAACCTGACGTAGAAGCCGTCAGAAGGTCGTCCAGATGCACCAAACGAATGAAAAACCATGTTTTCCGGAACTCCCATACCCCCATCAATCCCTTTACATACCAAAAACAAACATAACCTCAATCAATAGGGCTTGAAAAAAATCAGGGCGAAACGACCCACCTAATCAGGGCGAAACGACCCACGGGCGAAACGACCCAGGGCGAAACGACCCAGGGCGAAACGACTCATGGGCGAAACGACTCACGGGCGAAACGACTCTCGGGCGAAACGACCCGAGACCGGTCACGACACAACTACTTGATGTCGGTGCAAATGGAACAGTGAATCAAGTACGCCCTGTGTGTCTAATTTAAAAATGGCAGGTGATGCTGGACAAATTAAAAGAACAAAAATATTTCCGCAGATCCTTTCGACCAAATATAATTCAGTGCTTGAAGCAACAAATCTTTTAGAAGAAAATTTAATGACATGTTTTGTTTTGCTGAAAATAAAAAACAGTAACGCATCAAGCAGTGCAAATTTTTCAAGCACTTGCTTTTTGGAATTTGTGAGAAGTTGGGATGCAAAAAACGAACAACCAGCTGATAAAAAGTACGAATTGTATTACTTTAGTGACATATTTGTTCGCGGAGTACAGATCATAAAGAACTTTTTAAACGATCAGAAAGTAATACCAGAGGATAAAGAAGAACGTTTTGCACTCGAAAACCTGATCAATGTAATAAACAATCAAGAAGGTTTGTATCGTGACAGGTCCCCCTATTTGCAGACAAGAACCGACAAGAAGCTTTTATTTAGTTATTTATCACAAAATATAATTTAAAATGTTAATTTAAACCAATTTTGATACATTTCGATGTGAGCTCAAACAAAAAGAAAATTAAACCATACACAAATCATACATAAATGATACACTATCAATACGCAGTTTTGTGTGTTGTTACAGCGTATCGAAGTGATACGCTTAACAAACCACCTTCAATACGCAAACAGTGAAAGCGTATCATTTGCGTATCATTTCACTTTGATTATATAATAGGCGATCGCTATTGAGAGCCGGCTGTCGATAGCGAATTCGCTATTGACAGCCAGCAGACTAAATTGATGAAAATGGGTTATTGCAAATTTATTGTATGTTTTACTTTATAAACCTTTATGGACAGGTTATTTAATATAATTTATTATATAATGGCTTCTAGTACTGTGATTATCCCGTCAGTTGGTCTTTACCATGAAACGTGCTGAATTTAAGTAGTGATATTACCGGTCGGGTATGAAACACCCTTCCCGATCCGAAAATCCCCGATCCAAACTTTTCTATTTGCCCTAAGTTATTAATTAGAATATATTTTAAACACTTTTTGTATTTATTTTATTACTTTTAAGTTTTTTAATCATTATTTATGTATAATTTGTTTAAATAAGTCCAATTTGTGATTTTAACCTCAATTATTCCTCTCTCAGGGGTATGAAAAACCCTGCCGATTTTTCGTAAAGTATTGTATTCTTCCGCCTCTAATTAAAAAAATAAACAATAACTAAATATTAAAATCAACATAACTGAATTGTTATATACTTATATGGCTTTTCTAGATTGAAGGAGAACTTAAAAAGAGATTCGGAGGTGTCTTTTGCAAATTTTTATTCAAAATGATTACCGATCATATTGCTATTTATAGTTACGAAAATTGAACCGAATGTGAAAGAAATGACCGGAGACGGACCGATCATGAGTTTCACATCGTCTCAAAAATCGTATGACATTGTGTGATATATAATGACCATTGTGTGAATGCTAGAAGTTTCACCATGTCCTGTCTATCTATTTCTGATTTTTGATACAATGTGAAACACAAGATGGGCCCGTTGCTGATGATTTCTTTCACATTCGGTTTAATTTACGTAACTATAAATAGCAATAATGATCGGTAATAGTTTGGGATATAAATATGTAAAAAAAACACCTCCGATACTCTTTTAAGTTCTCTTTTATTCTACTTAAGCAATCAAAGTAAATAACAATTCCGTTATATTGATTTTATCATTTAGTTATTGTTTATTTTTTTAATTAGAGGCGGAAGAATACAATATTTTTACGAAAAATCAGCAGGGTCTTTCATACCCCTGAGAGAGGAATAATTTAGGATAAAATCACAAATAGGACATATTTAAACAAAATATACATACATAATGATTAAAATACTTAAAAGTAATAACAGAAACACAAAAAGTGCTGAAAATATATTCTAATTAATGAATTAGGGCAAATAGAAAATTTTGGATCGGGGATTTTCCGATCGGGATCGGGAAGGGTGTTTCATACCCGACCGATATTACCAGCTGTTCCAATGATTTGGTGACTGTCTATCTTCTGATACATATCATTTCTATGACTAAGAATATTGTGAAGCCTTATTAATCTTCTTAATGCAAACAAATATTTACTGTTTGTCTGTGACCGAGGCCATTGTTGGTGGAAATTCCTGAGTTTTTAGCTCACCTAAGCCGAAGGCTCATAGGAGAGCTTATAGTATGGTAAGGCTCTGTTGTCTGTCTGTCGTCTGTTAACATTTTCAAACATCATCTCCTCTGGAACCCCAAGGCCGACTGGAGTCATATTTCATGTGGAGCATCCATGGGATAGGGGAACAAAAGTTTGTTCGCAGGGTCCAGGTCACATGACTAAGATTGCCGCCATGCCCATATAAGGTAAAAACCTTTCAAAAATCTTCTTCTCCGGAACCAGTGGGCCGATTAGCCTGAAACTTGGTATGTAGCATTAGGGACTCAGGTCCATCATATTTTGTTCAAATGATGACCCTTGGATGACCTTGACCAATTTTAGGCCAAGGTCAAATTTGGTCACATAAACTTTTGTATGGGGAAAAGTCAAAACCATGTTTTTTTTCGGAAACTATTCAGTATTGCAGCCTGTGATCCAAAATTAGAAGATGCAGTAAGCTAAATGGGTGGATGAAACTACATGAGTATTCAAGGTCAAGGTCATTCTTTGATCTTTGTTCAAGGTCATTCAGATATGAGAATTATAACTTATTTTTCTCAGAAACCACAAAGCCATTTGTAACGAAATGTCATATGAAAGTTTTTAAGAACAAGGAAATGACAATTAATCAATATGAATTTGGTCACATGACCAATATGGCCATCATGCCCATATAAGGTTAAAAACCCCAGAGTTCTCACTAGGATTTTGAAAACAGGAGTTTACGAATCCATCCATGGAAAAAGATGGATTCAAATTTGAAAAGTTGGAGTCAAATTTTGAAAAGTTGGAGTTTGACCCTAAAACGTGTGTCAATTACGGCTTAAATGCGTACGGCTGTAGAGTGTGATTCCAACATAAGACTTTGGGGCTTGAACCCTTGTTCTGCTTAACATGACAAACCCTTTTCTTGCAGTGGAGTTCCAGATCAGATTCCATCTAATCAGGATTTACACTGTCGCTCAGATTGTGAATTTGAATGGATAAATTACATTAGGCTTTGAAAGTCAGGAATGGACTGGGTAAATTAATTTATTCATCAGGATATGGGTTTAAATTGAGTGCGAGCAGTTAACAGTAGTACAGGCTCTGATCAGGCTTCACCAACAGGACAAGTCCGTTCAGGCCATGCACTACATCCTAGTTCATAAAATGGCATATGAAACTTTTGGATTCTTTGATATGTTTAACGACCATGTCCTGGAAATTTTGATTTTTGACCCCCCCCCCACCGCGGGCCCTACCCCCCCCCCCCCCCCCTGGGCCCACCCCTAGAGGCGTGATCAAAATTCCGAAAGTGTCATGCACTCCCCAGACAAAAGATCTGTCAGTTCCCTAAGTTTCAAGTTTCTATCTATCACCGTCTAGGAGTTATCCGGTAAGACGGACGGACGTATGACGAAGACCATTACAATAGCCCGGCGTGGGGACAAAAAAAAAACACCAACAGTGCAGACCCAGATCAGATGCCACAGGTGTATGTTCCGGACCCCCAGTTGAACACTTGATAATTATTTCTTTCATTCAAATAGGCCTAATCAAGGTAACTTGATAATGCGACAAACTCGAGTCATAATTTTCTTTAATCATAATAAAGACGATTTATACACTAGATTATCGCATCCTTTAATTATGCCTCCGACATTTTTCAACAATCAACCGATAATCCAACTGTGTATACAAGTATCCGGAAACAAAACAGTCAATTAATGTTAATCAGCCACGAGATTGCTGCATCTCGCAAACTGCAAGACTGACCTGCCAATCTTCTAGCCGTGACGCTCTGATTGGCCGAGAGAGTAATACAGAACACTGTCCTCGCCAGGTAATGCTTGAACAAGCCTGGCGGCGTCGATTAACGGTAAACTTTTGATCCGAAAGCGGTAGCTAAATTTGGAGATCAATCGGACACCCGCTGTCATCTTTTATGTGACTGAGGTCATTTTTACACTGAATTACGGACGCGTCAGGTGAAAAAAAATTGGCGTAATTAAGAATCCACGACAGGCAATTTTACGCGTACAAAAGCAAAAACAGGCGTAAAAATACGCCGGATTCGACGTTTCCGAGAACTCTGAAACCCTTCAGAAATCTTCTTCTCTGGAATCAGCGGGCCGATTATCATGTAACATGGTATGTGGCATTGGTGACTCGGGGGCCCATCAAAATTTGTTCAGATGATGACTCCTGAATGACCTTGACCTATTGTAGGCCAAGGTCAGATTTGGTCGCATAGACTTTTGTGTGGGGAAAAAGTCAGAACCGTGTAATTTTAGCCCACCTGTCACATAGTGACGAGCTGAGCTTTTGGAATCACTTTTTGTCCGCCGTGTGCCCGTGAGTGTGTGCATCCGTCCGTCCATCCCTAAAAATTTTCTTCAATCAACATCTTCTAAAGCTCTAAACCACTGATCATATTTTGACCAAACTTCACAGGAATGATGCTTAGGTGGTCCCCTTTCATAGTTGTTCAAATCATTCCGGTCCATTGCACATCTAGGTCACAGGAGCTAAAAATAGATTTTTTTACTGAAAACTTTGAAAATCTTCTTCTCTGAAACTGCATGGTCCAGGTCTTTGATATTTGGTATGAAGCTTCATCTAGTGGACCTCTACCAAGATTGTTCAAAATATAGTCCTGGGGCCACAAATGCCCCTGTGCCAGGGCCCACTGTTTTCACATAGGCGTATATAGGGAAAACCTTTATAAATCTTCCTGTCTGAAACCAGAAGGCCCAGGTCTTTGATATTTGGTACGAAGCTTCATCTAGAGGACCGCTACCAAGTTTATTTAAATTTTAGCCCTTCAGCCAAGAATGTAATAGAGACACTGATACTCAGGTGAGCAATCAGGGCCCTGTGGGCCCTCTAGTTTCACAAGTTATCTATGCATCACATCATGGCCAAACATGCATATGTTAAGCGAACACTTCTATAGGATAAACTGACATAGTAAAACTCCTAGGCCCACAACAATTAACCGTTGTCCTGCTGAATGAATTAATTTTGCCACACCCATTTCTGTCTGTTAACCAAATAAATTGCAGAATACACAATGTATAATGTATTTGTCCAGTTCACAAACTGAATAACAAACATTTAGATCCTGATCAGTTGGTTTATTCAGAAGCCATCTGATCTGGATCTACACTGTTTTCAAAAGGTAGGGGTTGTGGTGATCATGAGAACAATGGTAAATAGTGATCTGTTGGAGATGTAGATAGGACAATCCACAATGTTATTTTAGCCCCCACCCATCGGGGCTTGAAGAAATAGATGGGCGGCATGATGCTTCCCACAGAGCTGAAAATGACCAGCACACAAGTACTGGTAAACCTCTTAGAGGATCTAAGCCTGCCCAGGCAATGTGGTGCGAGTCAGTCCGTCCATGCTTATAAACCCTATTGGTTTCATTGGGCAGCAGGGCTTGAGGTGTCATTTCATCTCAATATCCGATTAAAGTCCCACAAAATTGGAAGAAACGTCTTCAAAATGACCTTTACAGTGTTGATGGGGACGTTAAACTTCAAATCAAACAAAGTTATTTGTTTCCAGCCCATTTAACGTTCCTTCATAGCTCTAGACCCATTTTGTCTAGTCAATGGTTAAAGAACAGATACATGTCTACTGAGAATCAGACAACTGGGCCTTGGTGTGCACATAGTTTTCCCTTGTAAGGCTTATGCTAAGGTGGGCTTAGAGGTCTAAATGTCTCTCAGGCTAAATACTAAGTAAACTGTTACATGTACAAAAGCCTGATGTGAAACTGAACTGCACCACAGCTCTAGATAAGGAGGAAAACCTAGATATTTAGGTAAACTTTCTCCATATCTATTAACCAAGACTGGTGTTAACCCGGCATTTCTGGTATCTGTTGGAAAAGCAACAAGGCAATTCTAACATGTACCCATAACATATTTTAATGCCAGAAGTAATCTCGTTACTCCTTCTCCAGAGCTCTAATGTGCCTTCTGATATGTTGGGATAAGCCTCATGTGTGACATGAAAATGTCTTTTCGTTTGTGCACTTATACCCAGCTGTACACATTGCTCCAGATTAGCAACTTCTAGTATATCTATCCAATTTTGGAATAAAAGAAAGGCGATCGTTATTGACAGCAGGCTGTCAATAGCTAACATCCAAATTTTAAAAGTGATCTGCTAACTTGTACAGTAGCAAGAGCTGTCGCATGACAGCATACATGTAGCTTGCCTGTTTCGCGCCTTCAAGATATAAGGTAAAACTACTGAACCATGAAATATAGGTCACACTCAGCTAGATATATTTTGAGGTCAATGATCAGGTCACATGGAACTTTTATTCCAGATATTACATTTCAGAATCAAATTGTGTCTGAAATATAAGTCAAAATCATTTAACCATGAAAATAGGTCACACTGACCTAGATATATTTCTGTGTCAATCATCTGGTCACATGAAACTTATAATCCAGGATTGAAGTTTCTTCAAGAAATAGTATTAAAAATATTTTGCAGACCTACTGAATCATGAAATATAGGTCACATTGACCTACATGTATATGTATTTTGTGGTCAGTCATCCGGTTACATTGAAGTAATATCCCGGGTTTAACATTTCTCCATCAAACTAGTGTTCAAGATAATAAGCAAAATCATTGACCCATGAAATATAGGTCACAATGACCTAGATATACTTTGAGCAGTGTTCTGCCAAGGCCGCGCCCTTGCGCCATTGGCGCGGAAAAAATCTGTATGGCGCAGAAAAGTTGACATCCATGGGCCCGTGGGCGCATCCAAATTATTGCCGGGCGCACCTTTTTCTCGAGGAACGAACCGTCATCATGTCTTGATCCGGTTGCTTTCCTTTGAAGTCTATTAATCTGCAGCCCAATATATATTTTTAGCCTCTCAAAATTAACCCAACACGTTTTTCACACCTGACACCTGTGGACTGGTCACGTGTCAGTGGCCGTAAATATTGCCTTTGGTTTGATAATACCCAACGCTCTTATAATAATTTGTTTATGGTTACAGATTCCTACTTAATTGTAGCGCCAACAGCGAATGTTCTGATCAGGCTGCGCAGGCTGATCTGTCTCTTTTTGATCAACCCATGTTTCAGTGTTCCCCAAAATTATATTTCCTTAGGCTAAAAATAGAACTGAGACACATTTAGCTGAAGGCCAAGAAAAAAATTCTGTTTGATCTTTTTTGTGTACCGACTGCAAGGTCATGATTTTCATGTCAAAGTCTACAACACCTGGTTTAACATTGTATTTCCACATTTAAAAGTCGGACAGAAATAAAATATTGATTGATAAATGGCCCTTTCAAGAGGTCATACTCGCCCTTTGTATTAATTGATTTTTTTGTGCGAATGGCCCTGCTTTTTTGGTGAATGGCCCCACTTTTTTGTAAATGGCCCGACAATTTCCTGTCTGATGGGCCATTGGCCCATGTTTTTGAATTTCTTGGCAGAACACTGTTTGAGGTAAATCATCGGATCACACAGAACTCATAATCCAGGTGAGACATTTCTCCATCAAATAGTATTCAAGATAACAGGCCAAATCACTGAACCATGAAATATAGGTCACAGTGACCTAGATATAATTCAACGTCAATCATGTGGTCACATGGAATAAATAATCCAGGTATGGCGTTCCTTCATCAAATAGTATTTGAGATAATATGCAAAATCACTGAACCATGAAATATAGGTCACAATCACCTGGATATATTTTGAGGTCAATTATCAGATCACATGAAACTAATAATCCAGGTGAGACATTTCTACATCAAATAGCATTCAAGATAGTAGGCAAAATCACTGCACCATGAAATATAGGTCACAGTGACCTAGATATATTTTGAGGTCAATCATGGGGTCACATGGAACTAATAACCCAGGTATGACACTTCTCCATCAAAAAGTATTCAAAATAATAGGCAAACTAACTGAACCATGAAATATAGGTCACACAGACCTAGATATATTTATGGTCAATTATCGGGTCACATGGAACCAATAATCCAGGTATGACATTTCTCTATCAAATAGTATACCAGAGAATAGTCAAAATCACTGAACCATGAAATATAGGTCACAGTGGTCTAGATATAGTTTGACATCATCAGAAGACCCTCCCAGGTACTTTAGTTCCAAATATGAGTGCTCTGTGATGAGTGACTGTTGAGATATAGGCAGGGCCCAAGCTAGCCCCCAAAATTAGGGAGAAGTGACTTCTCCCTCTTGGGAAAATAGGGAGAAGTTTGCTGGATCTAGGGAGAAGTGAGTGCGGCTGGATGCCAGATGACGTTCGTGTAATTAGCTCTTCTGTAAACTTAAATATATTTAGATAAAAGTGACCCAAATATTATGAAGTAAAAAAGAGAGAAGCAGTCACTTTTGTTTTATCCAAACCTTGATATAATGAATATTGTTATAAAGAGGTTTATTGGTAGTCAGTTATAAATAAGATATTCAAAGTAAATGCATAATAATTATAGATTTCACTAACATGAAATTTCTGTACAAATGTTTTTAAAAGACATTACTTAATCTATAAGAAGGAAAAAAAACAGTTGTGTAAGAATATGAAAAGTCTTTAACATAGTCTCTGCCTACCGTAAAATAGGCTCGAGCAAAAAAAAAAAAAAAAAAAACAGTTGTGTAAAAATATGAAAGTCCTTAACATAGTCTCGGCTCGAGCTACCTGGATAGAAACGCTGTACATGAAATAATCTTACCTAATCTTAATTGTCACTTACTGCAGTGTCAATTTTGTGCAATCAACTGAGATTAATGACTCTACACAGACACCAAGTAGCCAATACATCAAAGGATTAAAAGTGGCAGTTATCATGTGCAAATTGTTTATTCTGTGTGACCAACTGTGACCTATGACAAATCAGCTAGTTAAATCAAAGGATTATGACTTATACCTTTACTGTTGACACGAGGAAGACAGTTGAAAAAAAAATAAACATGAAATTTCACGGCGAAGTTTTGTCGCCCCAGCGGCGGAAATCGGCGAAGTGAGCACCGACAGGGCGAAGAAGTCGCTTATGTCGCCTTGTAGCTTATGCCCTGATAGGCATTTGAAAAACTAACACAGTGTTACGGGAACGCAAACGTGCACTCAGACGACCGAGGTGACACGTACTCCGTACAGGCGAGGTAAAAATAATTGTATATACATTATTTAGACTCATTTATTTATTTATTGAGGTTCTTAATAATCTATAAAACAAAATATTTAATTATTTATTTTAGCCGCATCATGGAGTTACATCTTGTACAGTTCCAACCATTTATGCCTTAACGGCTTAAGTATAATGAACACTTTAATAGTTCATATTATTTTGATGAAAAATTTTCATTTGTATGAAAAAAGTTTAATAGCTCACTTTAATATTCTATAATTATTTCATTTTTATTTATGCATTCATTTTTTTTATCAGATTATATTCATTTATATATAAGTATATATATATCCAATATCTTAGCTGGCTGTCAATAGCGAATTCGCTATCGACAGCCGGCTGTCAATAGCCACTTCCTATGTAATAACAGTATACTTCATTCACATATGGTTAAACTTAGTCTGAGGAAAAAGCGTATGATTTGCGTATCATTTAGACAATCTCATAAACTTGTATATCATTCATGGTTTGTTTGCAGATCTCAAAAAGTATTGTTTGTGTATGATTGCTTTTGAAAATTTTACCACCAATAGAAATCAAGCTGACTCACTTCCTGTATTTCAAATACACTGGAGGGAATCTGTGTGTAGAGCAGACCTGTTAAGTTTTGAAAATAAAAATGAGGGAGACACTGCGTTCGAGGAAGATTGGAGATTGCCAAAGGCACGAAGTCTTGGTGGCAAGCTCTCGGGATAGGCTAGAAAATGGTGCACTCTGAGAGCTTTTTGAACATTTTTTTTTCTTTATTCTTTACACTCCTGTTCATGGACAAATAACTAATATATATTTTTAAAATAATTTCCTTGGGAAGATGCCTACAAACTAACACCTAGCCATACCACTGGTAACCAGTGCAACCCCCACCGGTGTATAATGCTACAGCACAAGGGCATATCTTATCATTTATGCCCAGATAGGTCCGAACAAAAGTAGCCCAATTTATTCTTTATTCCAAGGGCCATCCAATAACCAAAGTTTCAGAAGTGTAGCTCCAATAGTTTAAAAGATATGGCAAAATAATACTTTTTGACCTTTGACCTTGGGGTCAGTTGAGGTCGAGGTCACATCAAAAGTAGCCTAATATATTCTATATTCCAAGAGCCATCCAATAAGCAAAGTTTCAGAAGTATAACTCCAATAGTTTAGGAGATATGGCAAAGTCATACTTTTTGACCTTGGGGTCATGTTAAGGTCAAGGTCATGCTAAAAGTAGCTCAATTCATATTATATTCAAAGGCCATACAATAAACAAAAAAAAAAATGCAAAGAACATTCTAACTGATAAACAAAGTTTCAGAAGTGTAACTCCTATAGTTTAGAAGATATGGCAAAATCATACCTTTGGACCTTTGACCTAGGGGTTATGTTGAGTTCCACCAATAGTATTCCAATTTTTCTATATTCCAACGGCAATCCCAAAACCAAAGTTTCAGAGGTGTAACTCCAATAGTTTAGAAGATATGGCAAAGTCATACTTTTTACCTTTGAAGTTTTGCCGACCAAATAAGATAAATAGTGAAGTGATAATTCCGAATATTGTTTTATTCCTATTTGCTTGATGTTATTTAAATGAAATATTGATTTTCTAACGATAAGACAGTGGCTGAAATTGGTGAGCTGTTTGGCACTTATTTCGCAACAACAACGTGGTCGTGTAAACAATGCATTCCCTTTGTGTGATTGCCATGGAGATGATTGTGTTTTCACTTATGATCTTTTGACGTGACTTTTTTAAAGTTTCTATCGGTCTATAACGGGAAAATTATGGGTCAGAACATTACGCAAACACGCCTATACAAATACATTGCCACCTTTATCGCCGAAAAAATGAAAATTTTAAGATGAAAAATTGTGATATTTTTCTTACTTCTGATCAAAACTTAGATTGTGGGTACTCGTTAGAACCACCTCATTGAGGCGGTTCTAACGAGTACCCACAATCTATATTTTAGAGCAGAAATTAGAAAAATAAGGCTTACCCGTGTAAACCCCAGTTTTACTATATAAAAGGGGGCTTCAAGGGGGTTAAAATTATATAGGCGTGTTTTCGTGATGTGACTTCTGCTGTGAGGAATGGTAAGACTGTAACAAAGCCATGGAAACCTGGCAAAAGCTACAGACTTTGCAGTCTTTCCATTCCTCTCAACCTTTATTACCAGTGATACTTTTGAAAGCCATGCCTTTCTGTACCAATCAGGCTTTTCTGGAAACCTGTAGAATGAACAAACTGCTCCCTTTGAGCGTTCATGGCTACAACCTGGAGCACAACAGGAGTCATTCTGACCTCGGACCCACCAATACCGGTATTGATGGGTCCGAGTTCTGACCCATAATTTTCCCGTTATAGACCGATAGAAACTTAAAAAAAGTCACGTCAAAAGATCGTAAGTGAATACACGATAAACTCCATGACAATCACACTTAGGGAATGCATTGTTTACACGACCACATTTTCAATCACTCGTTGTTGATGTTGCGAAATACATGCCAAACAGCTCACCAATTACAGCCACTGTCTTATCGTTAGAAAATCAATTTTTCATTCAAATAACATCAAGCAAATAGGAATAAAACAATATTCGGAATTATCACTTCACTATTTATCTTATTTGGTCGGCAAAACTTCAAGAAAATCGTAAATAATTACAACGACTTTAACTTGTTTAACTAGGAATTAACGTTGGCGACTATATTAGATGATCACGTGACTCCCCCCCCCCCCCCCCCGAGCTCGAAATATCGCTAGGAAACAAGAGCGTGATTTTGCGTGATTTAATAATGCAAATATCGTGAATAACTATTTACCGCACATACCTCACCTCGATCATGAATATGAATCAATTTTCTGTAGCTGAAATGGAAAGGGTTTGAACTCAATGTGTGATTAAACAGGTCTTAAACATTACCAATTTAATTTGATATTCTACTGACGATTACATTAATAAAATGTCATTTATCCGTGTTATCTTTTTTTTTAATATATGCACTTACTAGGCAGGTGTAGTGCGACAAAACATCTTCAAGTCAGAATACACAGATTGCCTTAGGCTGTCCTATGATCATAGCACGCACAGAGATCACCATTACCTGTCTATCTATTTCTTTATTTTAGATTATAACCAAGCAAATAAGAAAGAAAGAAAGAAAACCTGCCTCATTCGTTTAAGTTCCGCATCCTCGTCAAAAAAATTGTGTGATGGTAGAAAGAAAGAAAGGAAGAAAGAATGAAAGAAATAAGATGAACGAAAGCATCACGGAAACATGGCTATGTAATTTTGTCCACTCGAGCCCCATTATGATAGAGTAAAATTGGGGTTCACAGGAACAAAGATTTTTTTTTATTTCTGATCAAAAACATTGATTGTGATGCACCAAAGAACTGCCTCGTCGAGTCAGTTCTAATGAGTGCCCACAATCTATGTTTTAGCGGTTATACGAGAGAAAGAAGGAAGCAAAGAAAGGATGAAAAAAGAAATTTATAGTATTAACTTGCTTCTGTGCATTTTGGTTTTCCATTCAAGTCAACAAAAATTTACTTATATTGGAAGATAATAAAATAATATGTAGAAAACACGCCTATACAAATGTATTGAAAAAAGTTACCACCAAAATTTTTTTCTGATAGTTTTCTTATTTCTGCTCAAAAATTAGTTTGCTGGACTCGATAGGCGGTTCAATTGAGAACCCACAATTTATTTTTTAAGCAGACATAAAAAGAATAATGTTTACCCCTGAACACCCCTGTTTAACTATATAAACTGTATAAAAGTTGACTAAAAGAGGGTCAAAATTATTTTGGCCTGTTTTCAAGATGTGTCTGACTTTTCTAGACTGTTAAATATTTAAATACGCATTGTCACTTGAACAGTAAGGTCAAGAGCTAAGATACGTCTATAGTCAAGGAAAAAATATATTATAAATACATGTATTATTATTATTATGCCTCCAATTTTGAAAAAGTTGGAGGGGCATATTGCTTCTGCCTCGTTCGTCCGTTCGTCTGTTCGTCCGTCCGTTACGCTTTTGATGCATAGCATAACTAAAGAACCGTGTATGCTAGGGTTTTGAAATTTCATATATGGATTCCTCATGGAAAATTAGCTGATGCGTATTTTTTTTCTAGTCCGGATTATGCCCCCTTCAAGAGTTATTGCCCTTTGAAATTTTTTAATAAAATCTTGTCAGCAAGATATCTCAAAAACTATTGGAGCTAGAGCCTTGAAAGTTGGTGATTATATTGGTGGTGATGAGTAGACATGGTAGATGAACTGATTAACTTTTGAAAAAATTCTGAAAAATACTTTGTGAGTTATGGCCCTTTGTCATTTTGGTAATTTGTGCCCATTGTAATGTATGCTAAAAGTGATACATAGCATAACTTTAGAACCGTGTATGCTAGGGTTTTGAAATTTCATATATGGATTCCTCATGGAAAATTAGCTGACGCATATTTTTTTTTCTTGTCCGGATTATGCCCCTTTTAAGAGTTATTGCCCTTTGATTTTTTTTAATATAATTTTGTCAGCAAGATATCTCAAAAATTGTTGGAGCTAGAGCCTTGAAAGTTGGTGAATAGATTGGTGGTGATGAGTAGATGAACTGATTAACTTTTGACGAAATTCCGAAAAATACTTTGTGAGTTATGGCCCTTTGTCATTTTGGTAATTTGTGCCCATTGTAATGTATGCTAAAAGTGATGCAAAGCATATCTTTAGAACCGTGTATGCTAGGGTTTTGAAATTTCATATATGGATTCCTGATGGAAAATTAGTTGATGCGTATTTTTTTTCTAGTCCGGATTATGCCCCTTTTAAGAGTTATTGCCCTTTGAAATTTTTTTAATAAAATCTTGTCAGCAAGATTTCTCAAAAACTATTGGAGCTAGAGCCTTGAAAGTTGGTGAATATATTGGTGGTGATGAGTAGATGAACTGATTAACTTTTGACGAAATTCCGAAAAATACTTTGTGAGTTATGGCCCTTTGTCATTTTGGTAATTTGTGCCCATTGTAATGTATGCTAAAAGTGATGCATAGCATATCTTTAGAACCGTGTATGCTAGGGTTTTGAAATTTCATATATGGATTCCTGATGGAAAATTAGCTGACGCATATTTTTTTTCTCGTCCGGATTATGCCCCTTTTAAGAGTAATTGCCCTTTGAAATTTTTTTAATAAAATCTTGTCAGCAAGATATCTCAAAAATTATTGGAGCTAGAGCCTTGAAAGTTGGTGAATAGATTGGTGGTGATGAGTAGATGAACTGATTAACTCAGGGCCCAAGCTAGCCCCCAAAATTAGGGAGAAGTGACTTCTCCCTCTTGGGAAAATAGGGAGAAGTTTGCTGGATCTAGGGAGAAGTGAGTGCGGCTGGATGCCAGATGACGTTCGTGTAATTAGCTCTTCTGTAAACTTAAATATATTTAGATAAAAGTGACCCAAATATTATGAAGTAAAAAAGAGAGAAGCAGTCACTTTTGTTTTATCCAAACCTTGATATAATGAATATTGTTATAAAGAGGTTTATTGGTAGTCAGTTATAAATAAGATATTCAAAGTAAATGCATAATAATTATAGATTTCACTAACATGAAATTTCTGTACAAATGTTTTTAAAAGACATTACTTAATCTATAAGAAGGAAAAAAAACAGTTGTGTAAGAATATGAAAAGTCTTTAACATAGTCTCTGCCTACCGTAAAATAGGCTCGAGCAAAAAAAAAAAAAAAAAAAACAGTTGTGTAAAAATATGAAAGTCCTTAACATAGTCTCGGCTCGAGCTACCTGGATAGAAACGCTGTACATGAAATAATCTTACCTAATCTTAATTGTCACTTACTGCAGTGTCAATTTTGTGCAATCAACTGAGATTAATGACTCTACACAGACACCAAGTAGCCAATACATCAAAGGATTAAAAGTGGCAGTTATCATGTGCAAATTGTTTATTCTGTGTGACCAACTGTGACCTATGACAAATCAGCTAGTTAAATCAAAGGATTATGACTTATACCTTTACTGTTGACACGAGGAAGACAGTTGAAAAAAAAATAAACATGAAATTTCACGGCGAAGTTTTGTCGCCCCAGCGGCGGAAATCGGCGAAGTGAGCACCGACAGGGCGAAGAAGTCGCTTATGTCGCCTTGTAGCTTATGCCCTGTTAACTTATGACAAGCCGCAAACAATGTGATAAAAAGCGAGAAATTCAATAAGGAAGAAATGTGATGTTTGCATACATTTAATACTGATCACCGATTTGCTCAAGTTGCCAACGCTATTAAACCGTTTACACCCGAGGCGGGCCTTATTGATAAGCCGACAATTAACAATGTGACAAGGTGTGAAAACTAGTCAATCAAGATATACCAGTTATAGCTTATTTAATCCCTTTGTAATTGACACGTGTAGACGCTAAATATTATTCCCGCCAAAACAGAGCAAAGCAGACGCTGTTTTTTTTTTCTACACGTCTGTAAACCGTTATTCTTTTATTAATCATAGAACTGGGTAATTACTTAGTGACATTTTCTATTTAAACCCGAGAAAAATATTTTTGCCGTTTTTAACGGAAGAAAGAAATATGCCCCACGTGACACCAATGAAAATTCGTGCATGCTTTTTGGCCTTTGACAGGGCGCGTTCAGCGCTAAATATTTTTCCCGCCAAAACAGAGCAGAGCAGACGCTGGCATTTTCTAAACATCTGTATGTAGTTTTTCATTGATTGATAAACATAGAACCGGAGTTTTGCAGGGTGAAATTTTCTATTCAAACCTGTTTCATTTTTAGCTTGCGAGAAAAAATATTTTTGCCGTGTTTTTAATGGATCTTTTATGAAAAAAATATGCCCCCAAGTTAAATCAATAAAAATCATGCATGCTTATTAGTTCCGACTTAGTTCCGAGGCACGTTTTGGGGATGATAAGAGAAGGGGTGTAAGAGTATGAGTTGAGTTTTTTTTGCTATGCGGATATTCATAACGTTGTTTTTTTTTCTGCCAGGTGCTAGGTGGGTATTAACACCGATCTATTGGTCAGTGCTTGTTCTTTGATCGTTCTTCCGAGAAATTGTCTCCCTATTAAAATACAAAATGGAAGTTTGTCGTCTGCTGCTTTCTTTTTCCAAGCTTTTATAACATATTTTTGCAGAAAGGCAAACAGTGTGGACCGTCATCAGAATGCTCTGCAGTCTGATCTGGGCCCACACTGTTTTCAAAAAAGATTTTTAATGCAGATGACAAAGCAGACAACAATTTTGGTGTTGGCATGTTATGGGTGAAAAAGTGCTTCAGAGGTAAATTTTAACCAAAAATAACATCACTTTTTACCGCGGAAAAATCTCCCGATTTGGGACCCCAATCTCCCTATCTGAAAATCAAAATCTCACTATTTGGGTCCAAGAAAATATCACATGTATGTACCAGTGCAACCCCCACCGGTGTATAATGCTACAGCACAAGGGCATATCTTATCATTTATGCCCAGATAGGTCCGAACAAAAGTAGCCCAATTTATTCTTTATTCCAAGGGCCATCCAATAACCAAAGTTTCAGAAGTGTAGCTCCAATAGTTTAAAAGATATGGCAAAATAATACTTTTTGACCTTTGACCTTGGGGTCAGGTGAGGTCGAGGTCACATCAAAAGTAGCCTAATATATTCTATATTCCAAGAGCCATCCAATAAGCAAAGTTTCAGAAGTATAACTCCAATAGTTTAGGAGATATGGCAAAGTCATACTTTTTGACCTTGGGGTCATGTTGAGGTCAAGGTCATGCTAAAAGTAGCTCAATTCATATTATATTCAAAGGCCATACAATAAACAACAAAAAAAAAATGCAAAGAACATTCTAACTGATAAACAAAGTTTCAGAAGTGTAACTCCTATAGTTTAGAAGATATGGCAAAATCATACTTTTGGACCTTTGACCTAGGGGTTATGTTGAGTTCCACCAATAGTATTCCAATTTTTCTATATTCCAACGGCAATCCCAAAACCAAAGTTTCAGAGGTGTAACTCCAATAGTTTAGAAGATATGGCAAAGTCATACTTTTTACCTTTGAAGTTTTGCCGACCAAATAAGATAAATAGTGAAGTGATAATTCCGAATATTGTTTTATTCCTATTTGCTTGATGCTATTTAAATGAAATATTGATTTTCTAACGATAAGACAGTGGCTGAAATTGGTGAGCTGTTTGGCACTTATTTCGCAACAACAATGTGGTCGTGTAAACAATGCATTCCCTTAGTGTGATTGCCATGGAGATGATTGTGTTTTCACTTATGATCTTTTGACGTGACTTTTTTAAAGTTTCTATCGGTCTATAACGGGAAAATTATGGGTCAGAACATTACGCAAACACGCCTATACAAATACATTGCCACCTTTATCGCCGAAAAAATGAAAATTTTAAGATGAAAAATTGTGATATTTTTCTTACTTCTGATCAAAACTTAGATTGTGGGTACTCGTTAGAACCGCCTCATTGAGGCGGTTCTAACGAGTACCCACAATCTATATTTTAGAGCAGAAATTAGAAAAATAAGGCTTACCCGTGTAAACCCCAGTTTTACTATATAAAAGGGGGCTTCAAGGGGGTTAAAATTATGTAGGCGTGTTTTCGTGATGTGACTTCTGCTGTGAGGAATGGTAAGACTGTAACAAAGCCATGGAAACCTGGCAAAAGCTACAGACTTTGCAGTCTTTCCATTCCTCTCAACCTTTATTACCAGTGATACTTTTGAAAGCCATGCCTTTCTGTACCAATCAGGCTTTTCTGGAAACCTGTAGAATCAACAAACTGCTCCCTTTGAGTGATGGGTCCGAGTTCTGACTTTTAATTTTCCCGTTATAGACCGATAGAAACTTAAAAAAAGTCACGTCAAAAGATCATAAGTGAATACACGATAAACTCCATGACAATCACACTTAGGGAATGCATTGTTTACACGACCACATTTTCAATCACTCGTTGTTGATGTTGCGAAATACATGCCAAACAGCTCATCAATTTCAGCCACTGTCTTATCGTTAGAAAATCAATTTTTCATTCAAATAACATCAAGCAAAAAGGAATAAAACAATATTCGGAATTATCACTTCACTATTTATCTCATTTGGTCGGCAAAACTTCAAGAAAATCGTAAATAATTACAACGACTTTAACTTGTTTAACAAGGAATTAACGTTGGCGATTATATTAGATGATCACGTGACTCCCCCCGCCCCCGAGCTCGAAATCTCGCTACAAAACGAGAGCGTGATTTTATAATGCAAATATCGTGAATAACTATTTACCGCACATACCTCACCTCGATCATGAATATGAATCAATTTTCTGTAGCTGAAATGGAAAGGGTTTGAACTCAATGTGTAATTAAACAGGTCTTAAACATTACCAATTTAATTTGATATTCTACTGACGATTACATTAATAAAATGTCATTTATCCGTGTTATCTTTTTTTTTTAATATACGCACTGACTAGGCAGGTTTAGTGCGACAAAACATCTTCAAGTCAGAATACACAGATTGCCTTAGGCTGTCCTATGATCATAGCACGCACAGAGATCACCATTACCTGTCTATTTATTTCTTTATTTTAGATTATAACCAAGCAAATAAGAAAGAAAGAAAAC
The DNA here is from genome assembly GCA_963580285.1 of Lucinisca nassula. Classification (NCBI taxonomy): domain Eukaryota; kingdom Metazoa; phylum Mollusca; class Bivalvia; order Lucinida; family Lucinidae; genus Lucinisca; species Lucinisca nassula. The sequence goes on from OY757019.1 coordinate 34,157,444, forward strand.
CTGCCTCATTGTTTTAAGTTCCGCATCCTCGTCAAAAATATTGTATGATGGTAGAAAGAAAGAAAGGAAGAAAGAATGAAAGAAATAAGATGAACGAAAGCATCACGGAAACATGGCTATGTAATTTTGTTCGCTCGAGCCCCATTATGATAGAGTAAAATTGGGGTTCACAGGAACAAAGATTATTTTTTTTTATTTCTGATCAAAAACATTGATTGTGATGCACCAAAGAACTGCCTCGTCGAGTCAGTTCTAATGCGTGCCCACAATCTATGTTTTAGCGGTTATACGAGAGAAAGAAGGAAGAAAAAAAGGATGAAAAAAGAAATTTATAGTATTTACTTGCTTCTGTGCATTTTGGTTTTCCATCCAAGTCAACAAAATTTTACTTATATTGAAAGATAATAAAATAATATGTAGAAAACACGCCTATACAAATGTATTGAAAAAAGTTACCACCAATTTTTTTTTCTGATTTTAATTTCTGATAGTTTTCTTATTTCTGCTCAAAAATTAGTTTGCTGGACTCGACAGGCGGTTCAATTGAGAACCCACAATTTATTTCTTAAGCAGACATAAAAAGAATAATGTTTACCCCTGAACACCCCTGTTTAACTATATAAACTGTATAAAAGTTGACTAAAAGAGGGTCAAAATTATTTGGCCTGTTTTCATGATGTGTCTGACTTTTCTAGACTGTTAAATATTTAAATACGCATTGTCACTTGAACAGTAAGGTCAAGAGCTAAGATACGTCTACAGTCAAGGAAAAAAAAATATTATAAATATTATTATTATTATTAGTAGAAGTAGTATTGGAATTCAATATTATCGTTAATGAATAATGTCCTTCTTTCTATATTATCTTTTTTATTAAAAATAAAAATAAAAAATGAGTTCCTTTAAGAGCAATGAAAACATTCATAAGGAAGAAGATGTGTTATACTACGTAGTTTCGGCTAATAAAGCCTCATCAGACAAAAACCACTCCCAGTGGTCTAGCGCTGTGTTTATTCGAACGTTAAGTAACGCCCCGCTGGCACCGCAGGGGCCAATAGACTAGCAGTTTTAAGTTAATGTGAATTACCCGTCCGTCTCATTTTAATATCTTATTAATAATTTTTGATAGGGCCTGAGATTTCCCTCACCCACTCAGCAGCAGCAGCATTTCATATAACCCGAGCGTAGGCATTAAAGAGAAATCCTGAGCCCAAAATACTTCCTTGGGCGTGTTTGGACCAGTGACGGATGTGCGGAGGCGTTAGGCTGTTTTAGCAGCTCATGGGCTTTGCACTAAGGAGCGTTTCGCCAAGGTGTCATGCCGTCGCGAGACAAGCGCCATTATGATAACTTATCCATGCAACATAAGTACATTTTTCATATCTCCAAAATGGCTACTTGTCTGGTGAAAATCCGTGATATTTTTCTTAAACATGCTCAAAACATAAGTTGTGGATGCTCGTTAGAACTGCCTCATTGAGGCGGTTCTAACGAGTACCGGCAACCTATGTCTTGACGCAGAAATAAGAAAAATAATGTTTACCCCCGGAAACCCCAGTTTTTTTTCATATGAAGTGGGTTTTTTGGGGTCATTTCACGGACTTTTTCACGTGAAGGCGACTGCATTACAAAAATCATGCTTATATAAACGCAAAATAAATAAATAAAATAATGATAATAAATAAATAATAAAATACAAAACAAAAAAGAAAAAGCGAAACTTATATACTGAAAAATTGGGAAAGGTCTCCTATTTCTGCTCTGAAATATAGATTGTTGGTACACGTTAGGGTCGCCTCAGCCAGTTGATTCTATAACGAACACCCATATTCTACATTTTAGAAAAAATCTAAGAAAAGAAGAGTAATGTTAACTACTGTAAAACTCGAATTTAGTGTATAAAAAGGGGACTCAATGGGAGTGGAATTTGATAGGGTGTGTTTTTATGGCGGAAACACACCTTTATAATTTTGCACCCCCATCCACGCAAAAAAAGAAAAAAAGAACACTTTAATTCTGTAAAACTTGATTTTATATAGGTGTACATTATTTTTCTTATTTCTTATCTGTCTATGGCCCAGCAGGTAAGTTCCTTTCCATTTTTTTTCTGAGTCAGGCAAGAATTATTCTGGAGATTCTGACTTGTAGTACCTATTCTTCGTCACAAATAATGATGATAACCAGTGCTTCGGCTGAAGTGCACGACCCGCCGGATGCTTTTAGCTTTATGAGTGTTACCATATATGGGTATGGCGGTCATGTGACCTGGACCTAAAACGTTTCCCCCAATAAATGCGCCTTATCGTAAGGAGCAAAAATATATCTTATACTTTAGTACTGTATTCTGAATTGTTTGCAGGATAAAGTGCATTCTCACTTTTCCAATACAAAAGTATATGTGTCAAAGTTTGACCTAGGCACAAAGAAGGTCAAGGTCAACCCAGGGTCACCATTTTAACAATTTATGATGGGCCTACGTCCAAGATGCTATTTATCAAGTTTCGTGGAAATCTGCCCAGTGGATCTGGAGAAGACTATTTTTGAACGGTTTTTACCATATATGGCTTGGCGGCCATATTGGTAATGTGACCTGGACCCCATGAGCAAATTTTGGTTTCCCCCATCCCATAGAGGCTCCATATGAAACTTGACTTCAATCGGCCCAACGGTTTCAGAGGAGAAGCAGTTCGAAAATTTTCACATTTCTCGGCGAGGCTATACTAAATGGAATGTAAAATTTCGCAAGTTCATTGGTTAGATCTCATTGATATCTTTCAGTATGCCAAAAATTGTTTAAATATTCCAAGCGGTTAAGTCACTATCACCAATTTTCACAAACAGGTTACGGACGGACAGACAGACAGACCATATATGGCTTGGTGGCCATTTTGGTCATGTGACCTGGACCCATGAGCAAATTTTGGTTTCCCCCATCCCATAGAGGCTCCATATGAAATTTGACTTCAATCGGCCCAACAGTTTCCGAGGAGAAGCAGTTCGAAAATGTTCACATTTTTCGCCTCGGCGAGGCTATACTAAATGGAATGTAATTTTTCGCAAGTTCATTGGTTTGATATCTATCAGTATGCCAAAAATTATTTAAAAATTCCAAGCGGTTAAGTCACTATCACCAATTTTCACAAACGGGTTACGCACGGACAAACAGACTGACAGAATGACACAGTGATTTTAGGGCACTCTTAGAAAATCAACCGACTTCAGTCGGTCGCTTTTTCTGCGGGTCATGCAATAAATATAGAATTAGATAGACGCTTATCAATAGTGTCCTGCCCCCTGCCCATCGGGGCTTGAAAAATAGATCACGCTACATGATGCTTCCACGCAGAGGTGAAACCAACCGTTTATAGGCTCTAACCCTACCCAAGAAAAGTGGTGCGAGTCGGACCGTCCATGCATATAAATCCAATTGGTTTATTTGGACGGCAGGGCTTGAGACGTCATTCCATTTCAATGTGTCTGGTAAATGTCCCACAAAATTGGAAGCAACAACTCCAATATTATGGTTGATTTGGGTGTTTTAAACTTTTTACGGTGGATTTTGGGCTAACAGGGTTTTGAGGAGAAAAATTAAAATATCGGATTTTTTTTTCTGGAAATTTTCATTTTGGTGGGTACAATTTCTAGTATATTTAGTAGGCGTGTTTTCATAATGGGTTGGTTAGTCCTTTCTTTCGTTCGTTTGTTCGTTCTTTCTTTCTTTATTTTTTTTGTATGAGACCATTTGCATCAGTGTGCAGGTGTACGGGAGTGTGTGAATGTAAATTTGTAAATTGTATTTTCACTCATTTATTTGTTCATTCATTCGTTGTTTATTCACCTAGAATTGCTTGCTTGTATATATAGTGTATTTCATTCATTCATTCATTTTATATGTGTGTAACACATCTGTCACACATGTGTCAGTGTGTGTTTGTATGGTGTTTCTTATTATTAATCAGCTTAACTACTCACTATGTATAACTTGTAATTATTGAGGGCCGCAAGGGAGATTAGTTCTGTACTAATTGTGTTACCCTCTTGAAATAAAGTCTTTATTATTATTGTTATTATTCTTTCCATCTTACTTTCGGAAACACACCTATTGAAACATATGGGCCGAAATATATTCACCACAATGAAATTTTCAATTAAAATTTATTTATTTATTTATTTTTTTTTTATTTATTTTATTTTATTTTATTTTTTTCATATCGGCTCAAAACATGGATTTTTGCAACTCGTTAGAACCGCCTCATCGCCTCGGTGAGGTGGTTCTAAATAAGAGTGTTTGTTTGCTTGAATGAAGGTTAAACGCGGGTTCTGTTTCAGCTCAGCGTGGCAGCATTTCAGAGGTGCAGCCCAATCAGTTTCTTTCAGCACCGATTGGGGTGTGGGGGGGGGGGGGCAAAGAATACCCACAGTCTATGTCTACGATATATGTTTTTTTGTTGTTGTTTTTTTTTATAGCAGAACTAATAAAAATAATATGTTCCCCTGTAAACCAAAGCCTTGCTTTATAAAAAGTTGTTTTTTAGCAGAACTAATAAAAATAATATGTTCCCCTGTAAACCAAAGCCTTACTTTATATAAAGTTGTGTTTAATAGGGTCGTATATTCTGCGGTATATTCTGCATGTTTTTTTTTTTTTTTCACTCAACCGTCAAACATTCACTTGTCTATTTAAATACATAAATGAATAAATAAATAAATAAATAAATAAATAAATAATATTTTTTGAGATTTACAGTTATCTAACATTATTTATAATAGACGTGTGTGAACTATGATTAGTACAGTGGTAACCCTAGGCAACCAACTGAAAGATGTTTCGTCACACTACATTTATCTATAGTGCGTGTTAATGTGTTACAAGTTACTAAATTTGATTATTTATTTGTCCTAAGTGATATATTCTGTCATATAAACATTAAAAACAACTTATATGACTTTAAATTGGCCAGCTATAGGTGGATATGGGTAATTATCAGGTGGATTTGGGTAAATACAGTGGATTTGGCTAGATTTGGGTGTTTCGACTCACCGGTGTTTTGTTATGAAGGCCTGTTGTGTTTAAATTTTAATTAAATCAAAGGAATTGTTTTTTCTAATATATACCAAGCAAAAGTAAGTATTGATTTAGACATGATTAAATTTGCTCAAGACTTTGCAAATAAAAGCTTTAAATTATCTTGCAGTCTATGTTACATCAATTAAACTCTGTTGCACATTTAATTACTATATGCTGTTTAACATTTTAATTTTCATTTAATTTATTGTTAAATTAGTATTTGACTTCAGCTGGGTGAAGGCTTATTGATTATTGCAAGCCCTTCTGACATGCAAACTACAAAAAAATAAAAATAACTGAAATTTGCATATAGCATGTCCCAAATTTACCCCGGAAATTAATTAACACAGCTGTATGAATGTAATTTAAGTGACAAAAACATGGCAAGCTTTCAGTCATGGACACAGGCATGGACAGTCACTAAAAAGTTCAAGAAGCAATGATTTTTTTTTTATTCAAGTGATCAGACAAACAAAGGAGATTTGAAATACACAGTAAACACAAGGCAGCCTCATATGCATGCGTAAATATTTGCTGACATTACCTTTATTTCACCTTTTATGTATTGTTTACGTATTGTTAACAGTATGCTGTTCATGCATTGGTTCTGCATATTATTAGTATATGGTTTCTTGCGTATCGAAAGCGTATGGTTACTGCTTATGGTTAGCGTATCATATCAACGTATTATTAGTGTATGGTTTCTTGGGTATCGAAAGTGTATGGTTACTGCGTATTGTTAGCGTATCATATCAGCGTATGGTTAGCTCATTTGCATGTGAAAATATACGCTTTAATGATACGCAAATCATACATGTGTAGCATTTATAATTTATTAAAGCATATCAGTCCCCTGTTTTTTTTTTCATTTTGGATTAGATCATTTTTGATACATGCATGAGAAGCTGGAACACACTGGAATTCATATACCAAATACCGACAAGAAGAATTTCCAATGCGCACGTAATCTAAACAGCTTATGGCTACAGATTATCTTAGACAATTTTTTGCGAATATCATATGAAATACTACTTAGAGAATGGGATAATGAAAGATAAAAACAATTGCAAATAGCATGTATGCTATGAAACAAAGGGAATTTCTCTTACCGGTATTTACCAACAAGAAAAAACGGCTTGACACTATTTGCAAGATTTTGTTTCTTGAAACTAAAATCCGAATACAAGCAGTTGAACGCTAATTTAGAAACTTTTAGGGCAGTTCCAGTGAGTTAATAAGAGAAGATAATCTTGACATTCACTGAAATATTATTAAAGCTAGGGACCGCTAATTGTCTCTTGTCAGTAAATGCTCTTGAATCTTGATGGTATTAACATAAAACATAGATTGTGGGTTTCCGTTTATAACTGTTCGCCGACAAGTGAACGAAAGAATCTCTTGTCGATAATTTACCAACAAGAGGAGCTACATCTTGCAGATATATCAAGCTCTAAAACATAAATCGTGGACACAAGTTAGAACCACCTTGTTGCGCAGAGTTGTAAACATAATGTATCTCTTGTCAGTATTTGCTGACAAGGAAAGAAGTCGTCTGCTGAGTGCAATAACGTTGTAAGTGCAAAATTGCAACTTTTCAGGAGAGACAAAAAACTGTTTTAGTAAAGAATGGCAAAGAAAACCATACTACAAGCTGGTTTCTTAACTTCATGGCGATTTCTTTCATTTGTGTGTGATGTTTATTGTTGAATAAATGACATTTGAAAAGAAATATTTAGCATTTAAGGGTTGATACATCATTTCTGCGCCAAGTGTTTTTTTAACTTTTTTTGGTAGAAAAACGGTGTAAGTGCATCCAGCGCTAAAACGGTGTAAGTGTACAAACCTTATTTCTTTGCCTTTTACATGGTAAAGCAGTAAATTAAAGCCACTTGGTAGGTAATAGGTCACATTTTATACATTCTGCATGGTACTTACATGCTTATTCTGGAATATCAAGCAACAGGATTCAATATTTTTGAGGTATTAAAAAACTTTGCGCAAAAATGGGGTAAGTGCACTTACACTGTTTTTGCGCCAACTTTTTTTCTAAAAGTCAGAGCAAAAACGGTGTAACTGACAAAAAAAAATCAAAAAATGCTGAAATAAATCATGATTGAGGCAGAATCCAGCTGTAGAACTTATTTACCAAATGTGTCAAGTCCTAAGGCACCAATTAATGCAAAAAACTATTTGGCCAAAATGTCAGTTACACCGTTATTGCACTCAGCAGGCGAAGTGACATCATACATCTGAAAAGAAGTTTGTTGGTACCCTTTGGAATAGCCCCGAGGTACATATTTGTGAACGTAATGAATCTCTTATCGGTATTTGCTGACAAGAAAGGGAGCTATATTATGTAGATACATTAAGCTCTTAAACATATAATAGCCTCGGTGTACAGACTTGTGAACGTAATGACTCTCTTGTCGATCTTTACCGACAAGAAGAGGAGCTATAGTATAAGGCATTTATTCTTAGACAGTAGGACACACCGTGTGTTCATAATTGTTTTATTGCCCCCTGTGATATACTGTATATAGCAGATCAAAGGCGACCTTTAATATGATGATTAGTAGCTCCTGTTGAATCCCCTGACTGAGGTACTAAAGGGGAATATCAATAAGGTACACTCTAGTAAACAGTTAGTCAATTATTGATTTTCTCCAAGGAGGCCCCTTACCTGTTGCAGACAGAGGAGTTCTCTTCAGTCAGCACTGAGGGCTACATAATATTATGTAATGAAATGATAGTCCTCAATTATCAAGAATAAATGCCTTTAAGCTCTAAAACATACATTGTGGGTACAAGTTAGAACCACCTCATTGTACAGATTTGTAAATATAATGAATCTCTTTGTTGGTATTTGCTGACATGGAAAGACGTGATATCATGCATAAATGATATTCTCCGAAACGAGGCTTGTGGGTTCCCATTAGAATAGCCTCGAGGTAAATACTTGGGAACGTAATGAATTCCTTGTCGGTATTTACTGACAAGAAGAGGAGCTATAATATGCAGATATGTTAAGCTCCAAAACGTAGATTGTGGGAACCGTTAGAACCACCTCGTCGTACAGACTTGTGAATATAATGAATCTCTTGTCTGTATTTACTGACAAGAAGAGGGGCTATATCATGCATATACATTAAGCACTTAAACAAAGACTATGGGTACCCATTGGAACCGCCTCGATATACAGACTTGTGAACGCAAAGACTTTCATGTCGGTACTTGCTGACAAGGAGAGAAGTGATCAGGTGATATAGTGCATACATGATATTCCCTGAAAAGAAGCTAGGCGGTACCCGCCATTGTCAGACCATCTATTGGCACGTTTCTCCATGTAGCGTCATTGTCAGACCACCTATAGACCCGTTTCTCTCTGTAGTGCAATTGTCAAACAACCTAATGTCCCGTTTCTACTTGTAGTGCAATTGGCAGGCCACCGTTAGTCCCTATCCTCTCTGTAGTGCCATTGTAAGGCCACCGGTAGTCCGGTTTCTCCCTGTAGCGTCATTGCCAGACCACCTGTTGTCCCGTTTCTCTCTGCAGTGCCATTGTCAGGCCACCTACAGTACCGATTTTCTCTGTAGTGCCATTGTCAGGCACCTTCAGTCCCGTTCCCTTGTGAAGTGTCATTGTCAGCCCCCATACAGTCGCGTTTCCCCCTGTAGTGTTATTGCCAGACCATCCGTAGTCCCGTTTCTCGCTATTATGCCATTTACATGCCACCTATTGTCCTGTTTCTCTCCGCAGTGTCATTGTCAGCCACCTGTAGCCCTGTTTATCCTCGTAGTGTCATCGCCAGACTACATACAATGTAGTCTCGTTTCTCGCTGTAGAGCCATTGCCAGGCCACGTAAAGTCCCGTTCCTCTCTGTAGTGCCATTGTCAGGCCTACTTTAGTCCTTTTTCTCTCTGTATCGACATTGTCAGGCCACTTATAGTCCCGTTTCTACCTATAACGCCATTGTCGGGTCACCTAATGTCCATTCCTCTGTAGTGCCATTGTCAGGCAACCTATAGTCCCGTCTATCCATGTAGTGTCATTGCCAGGCCACCGAAAGTTCCGTTTCTCTCTGTAGTGCCATTGTCATAGTCAGGCCACCTATAGTCCCGTTCCTCTCTGTATTCAACTATTGCCACTGCCAGACCACCTTTAGTCCCGTTTCTCCCTGTAGTGCCATTGACAGGCCACCTATAGTCCCCTTTCTCCCTTAAGCGCCATTGCCCGTCCCGTTCCTTTCTGTACTGCCATTGTCAGGCCACACAGAGTCACGTTTCTCCCTGTAGTGTCTTAGCCAGACCACGTATAGACCCGTTTCTCGCTGTTATGTCATTGTCAGGCCACCTAAAGACCCGTTTCTCCCTGTTTTGTCATTGTCAGGCGACGTACATGTTTTGTACCTTTTCTCCCTGTAGTGCCATTGTCAGGCCATTTTTAGCTCACCGTCATGTAGTGACGAGGTGAGCTTTTGGGATCACTTTTTGTCCGTCGTGCATGCGTCCTTCCGTCCGTGCGTAAACAATTTCTTCAAACGACATCTTCTCCTAAACCACTGATCGGATTTTGACCAAACTTCACAGGAATGATCCATAGGTGGTCCCCTTTCAAAGTTGTTCAAATGGTTCCGGTCCGTTGCACATCTAGGTCACAGGAGCCAAAAATAGATTTTTTTCACTAAAAACTTAAAAAATCTTCTTCTCTGAAACCACAAGGCCCAGGTCTTTGATATTTGGTATGAAGCTTCATCTAGTGGACCCCTACCAAGATTGTTCAAATTATAGTGCTGGGGCACAAAATGCCCCCGCCCCGGGGCCCTTTGGTTTTACAAAGGCTTATATATGGAAAATTTTTGAAAATCTTCTTCTCTGAAACTACAAGGCCCAGGTCTTTGCTATTTGGTATGAAGCTTTATCTAGTGGACCCCTACGAAGATTGTTCAAATTATAGTGCTGGGGCACAAAATGCCCCCGCCCTAGGGCCCTTTGGTTTAACATATAGGCTTATATATGGAAAATCTTTAAAAATCTTCTTCTCTGAAACCACAAGGCCTAGGTCTTTGATATTTGGTATGAAGCTTCATCTAATGGACCTCTACCAAGATTGTTCAAATTATAGCCCTTGGGCCAAAAATGCCCCCGCTCCGGGGCCCTTTGGTTTTACATAGACTTATACAGGGAATATCTTTAAAAAAAATCTTCTTCTCTGAAACCACAAGACCTAGGTCTTTGATATTTGGCATGAAGCTTCATCTATAGGACCCCTACCAAGATTGTTCAAATTATAGTGCTGGGGCCAAAAATGCCCCTGCCCTGGGGCCCTTTTGTTTTACGTAGGCTTATACAGGGATAATCTTTAAAAATCTTCTTCTCTGAAACCGCTAGGCCCAGGACTTTGATATTTGGTATGAAGCTTCATCTAATGGACCTCTACCAAGATTGTTCAAATTATAGCCCTGGGGCCAAAATGCCCCCGCTCCGGGGCCCTTTGGTTTTACATAGACTTATATAGGGAAAATCTTTAAAAATCTTCTTCTCTGAAACCACAAAGCCTAGGTCTTTTATATTTGGTATGAAGCTTCATCTAGTGGACCTCTATCAAGATTGTTCAAATTATAGCCCTGAGACCAAAAGTGTCCCCGCTCTGGGGCCCTTTGGTTTTACATAGACTTATATGGGGAAAATCTTAAAAAAATCTTCTTCTCTGAAACTGCACGGCCAAGGACTTTGATATTTAGTCTGAACCTTCATCTAATGAACCTCTACTAAGATTGTTCAAATTATAGCCCTTTGGCCAAAAATGCCCCCACTCAGGGGTCCGTTGATTTTACATAGACTTATATAGGGAAAATCTTTAAAAATCTTCTTCTCTGAAACCACAAGGCCTAGGTCTTTGATATTTGGTGTGAAATTTCATCTAGTGGACCTCTGTCAAGATTGTTCAAATTATAGCCCTGGGGCCAAAATATCGCCGCCCTGAGACCCTTTGGTTTTACATAGACTTATAAAGGGAAATCTTTAAAAATCTTCTTCTCTGAAACTGCAAGGCCCATGTCTTTGAAATTTGGTATGGAGCTTCATCTAGTGGACCTCTACCAAGATTGTTCAAATTATAGCCCTGGGGCCACAAATGTCCCCAGCCCGGGGCCCTTTGGTTTTACATAGACTAATATAGCCCCAATGCAAATTTGGTTTTGCATAGGCTTATGTATGGAATATCTTTTAAAAAAATCTTCTTCTCTGAAACCGCAAGGCCCAGGTCCTTGATATTTGGTGTGTAGCTTCATCTAGTGGACCTTTGCCAAGATTGTTCATATTATAGCCTTTGTTGATGTTGGGTATGAAGCTTCACCTTTAAGACCTCCCTCAGCATTATGCACATTAAAGCCCTGGGGCCAATAATGACCCTCCCTGGGGCCCACTTGTTACACTACAGATCAGGTGAGCGATCCAGGGCCTTCATGGCCCTCTTGTTAGTCCTGTTACTCTTTGTAGTGCAATTGCCAGGCCACCTATAGTCCCATTTCTCCCTGTAGTGCCATAATCAGACCACCTATAGTCCCGCACCTCACTGAAGTGTCATTTTCAGGCCACCTAAAGTCCCATCGTTCCCAGTAGAGCCATCGTCAGGCCGCCCAAAGTCCGATTTCTCTCTTTAGTGCCATTATCAGGTCACCTATAGTGCCGTTTATCGCTGTTATGCCATTGTAAGGCCACCTTTTGTCCTGTTTCTCCCTACAGTGCCATTGTCAGGCCACCTACAGTCCCCTTTCTCCCTGTAGTGTTATTGCCAGACCACGTATAGTCCCGTTACACGGTGTAATGCCATTGTCAGGCCACCTTAAGTCCAATGTCTCTCTGCAGTGGCATTGTCAGACAACCTGCACTTCTGTTTCTCCCTGTTGTACCATTGTCAGGCGACATATAGTCCGTTTCTCCCTGTAGTTCTATAGTCAGGCCACCTATAATACCGATTCTCTCTGTTGTGCCATTGTCAGGCCGCCTTCAGCCCCGTTCCCTTGTGAAGTGCCATTGTCAGGCCACCTACAGTCCCGTATCTCCCTGTAGTGTCATTCACAGACCATCCTTAGTCCCGTTTCTTGCTGTAATATCATTGCCAGGGCACCTATTGTCCCGTTCCTTTCTGTAGTGCCATTGTCCGGCCACCTATAGTCCCGTTTCTCTTTGTATTGTCATTGTGAGACCACTTGTTGTTCCGTTTCTCGCTGTAGAGCCATTGTCAGGCCACCTTTAGTCCAGTTTCTCTCTCAAGCACCACTGTCAGACCACCTATAGTCACGTTTCACCCTGTAGTGCCATTGTCAGGCCTACTGTAGTCCCTTTCCTCTCTCTAGCGCCATTGTCAGACCACCTAAAGTCCCGTTTGTACCTGTAACGGAATTGTCAGGCCACCTAATGTGCCGTTCCTCTCTGTATTGCCATTGTCGGGCCACCTATAGTCCAATTTCTCCCTGTAGTGTCATTTCCAGGCCACCTGTAGTCTCGTTTCTCTCTGTAGTGCCATTGTAATTGTCATGCCACCTATAGTCCCGTTCCTCTCTGTAGTGCCACTGTCAGACCACCTTTTGTCCTGTTTCTCCCTGTAGTGCCATCGTCAGGCTACCTACAGTCCTCTTTCTCTCTGTAGTGCCATTGCAAAACCACCTTTAGTTCCGTTTCTTTCTGTTGTGCCATTGTCAGATCATCTACAGTCACGTTTCTCCATTTAGTATCATTGCCAGACCACCTATAGTGCCGTTTCTCGCTGTTATGTTGTAGTGCCATTGTAAGACTACCTACAATCCCGTTTCCCTTCGAAGTGCACTTGTCAGGCCACCTTTAGTCCAGTTCCTTTCAATACTACCACTGTCAGGCCACCTAGAGTCCCGTTTCTCCCTGTAGTGTCATTGCCAGACCACGTATAATCCCGTTTCTCGCTGTAATGCCATTGTTAGGCCACCTAAAGTCCCATTCCTCTCTGCAGTGTCATTGTCAGGCCACCTGCAGTTCCGATTCTCCCTGTTGTGCCATTATCAGGCGACATATAGTCCGTTTCTCCATGTAGTGCCACAGACAGGCCGCCTATAGTCCCGTTCCTCTCTATAGTGTCATTGGCAGGCCATCTAAAGTCCCGTCTCTCCTTGTAGTGCCATTGTCAAGCCATCTTTAGTCCATTACGATAACATGCTTATGCTATATTAGAAGGCTCCAACAATGACGTTAATCAGATTTTTTCTTATTTCTGCTCAAAACATAGATTGTGGGAACTCGTTACAACCGATTCAATGAGGCAGTTCTAATGAGTACCCACAATCTATGTGTAACCGCCTCAATGAGGCGATTCTAATGGAAATATGACACTAGTATTCACAATTACCATGATCATCCCCTAAACATGCCCATACAATGAAAACCCTTGTTAACCCCACTTTATATAGAGTAAAGCGGTGTTTACCAGGCTAGTCATTTTGTAATTTTTGCTCTAAAACATAGATTTTGGGTAGCCCTCGTATCGGTTTTCTTTATTTCTGCTTCAAACATAGATTGTGGTTGCTTGTTAGAGGCGGTTCTAAAGAGTACCCACAATCTATACTACTGAGCATAAATAAGAACATTATGTAACCCCTTGTATACGCCACTTTACTCAATGGTTTCTCCTGTTAAGATAATGTTGAAAAGATTCTGCAATTGCACATCTTATTAACTAAGTAATTATGCCAGGATAATGATATTATGCTGCCTGCTTGCCTTTTTTCTATAAAAACCAGTGCAAAAACAATTACAGTCCAACCTGTGTTTAGCAAGCACCTCAGGAATGATCAAAATGTGCTTGCTTAAGACAGGTGTTTGCTTAATACAGGTGGATAATAATGCATTCGCCTTTTTCGGGATTTGAATGATTGCTTGCTTAAGACAGTTTGCTTGCTTAATAGAGGTGGCCACTATGACCGGTTTGACTGTATAATGATACCTCAATAGCTCGTTTTCTATGACTGTTTTCGAACTCGCTCTTGAGTACCTGAGAAATTCTTCACACATACATGTATCCATATGACAAATATTTAGGGATAGTTATGGGTATTTGGCGTATTTTATCTGGAAAAATTATATTGTGTGTACTCACGAGTTGATTCTAATGAGCACACACAAAATATATTAATCAAATAAAGGACTGAAAGTAATGCCGAAATTATCCTCAGTAAATTCAACCCTCGATGGCGGGAACTACCACTGTCTCGAACAAGTTTTAGGTCCCAACACAAAGGAAGCAACATCCTCAAAATGACCTATACAGTGTTGACAGGGGCATCATACCTCAAATCAAACAAAACAAAACAAACATCTCCAAAATACTAGAATTTTCCTCTCTTTCACTGACAGACGCAGGTGGGTGTTATTTATTAAGTAAACATTGACTGCAGAGGCTAATGCTCTTATCAACAAGTCGGAGATAGTGTTTCATTACAGCTTTGTGCTGATCGGAACTTTTGCAGAGTATACAAGTCCTTACATTCACAGATGAAGATTAAAGAGACTTTAACATAATTTTTGGTAAAAGGGGCTTTCATTTAACAATAAAAAATGTAAATGTAGGGACTTGGGCAAGTCAACATTGCAAATAGTGACAGAAATTTCCAGTCTCCGATTAAAAAAAATCGACAAATCATTTGTGCCAGAAAATTCCGGAAATTTCTGGGAAATTCCAATCAATTTTCGTAAGGGAAGCTTACCCTTTTCGGCCGAGCGATGCAAAGACACTTGCTGCTTAAATTGGAAATTGTCTCTCTGTATTTTGGATGCTCAGCTTCTTTGGATCTGGCTTTACATTCCAGTAACTTGTAGACAATGAAGTGATCCATATTTGGCCGATATAGGTTGAAATTATTACAGTTACCTTTTCATTCCCCGACCGAATAGGTTCGGGGGATATAGCGATCAGCCTGGCGTCCATCCGTCCGTCCGTAGATGCAACCTTGTGATGGCCATAACTCCTATACCATTTGAGATTCATTGATGGTTCATGGCACAATTGTTCACAAATGTTCTTTAAAAGGGTTATCCTTTGGAAGCAAGGAATACACCACAGCACTGAAAAATATGGAGTGTACATGTTTTCTGGGCCAGACTAGCTAGTTTCGGCCAATTAGGCCTCATCAGTGACCCTCAGATATTTTCAAAACTCCACAATGGAATCAATGATCCCAAAGGACAAGAAAATATAATCTACACTATGATGTAGGGCAAGGCTGAGATGGCGTGTCATGCGCAAGAACCAGAACTCTGGATGCCATACTTTTTTAGTTATCTCCCCTTTTAATAAAACAGAATGACTACTTTGTGATGGCCATAACTCCAATACCCTTTGAGATATATTGATGGTACCTGGCACAGTTGTTCACAAGGCTGAGACAGCGTGTCATGCACAAGAATCACAACTCTGGTTGCCATGGTGTTTTGCGTTATCTCCCCTTCCAATACAATAGAGTGAATACCTTGTGATGGCCATAACTCCAATACCCTTTAAGATATATTGATGAAACCTGGCACAGTTGTTCACAAGGCAGAGACGGTGTGTCATTCACAAGAACCACACCTCTGGGTGCCATGGTTTTTTAATTATCTCCCCTTCCAATAATATAGCATCACTACCTTTTGGTGGCCACATCTCCAAGATTCTTTGAGATATATTGATGGTACTTGGTACAGTTGTACATGAGGTTAAGCAGGTGTGTCGTGTACAAGAACCACAACTCTGTGTGTACTGGTTTTTGAATTATCTCCCCTGACAATATAACCTGATGGCCATAACTCCAGTACCCTTTGAGATATATTGATGGTACTTGGCAAAATTGTATACAATGTTGAGACGGCGCTTCATGCCTAAGAACCACAACTCTGGGTGCTATGATATTTGAACACCTTTGACGCACAAACAGTTTTATAACATTTATTATCACAATAACATTAAATATGGTGGAAAGATGAATAGTAAAAATATGTGATAGCTTGAAAGAAAAATCCGTGAAAAAGGCTGTAAAAAGCCGAAACGTCTGGAGATTGTGAAGAATTATTGTGATAATATATGATATTTGAGTTATTTGAGTTTCCAATATAACAGTATGACCACCCTACCTCCAATACCCTAGAAGCCTCCGTGGTGCAGTGGTTACGCTACTCGCCTTGTAAACCAGGGATCGCAGGATCGAGCCCGGGCTTCTCCAGACTTTCGGATGAGTCTTTAAACCGAGGTCCCGTCTCCGTATGACCTTAGCTGTTGGTGGGACGTAAAACTAAAACTCACTTACTTACACCTCCAATACCCTTTGAGACATATTGGTGGTACTTGATGCAGATGTACATGAGGTTAAGCAGGGATGTCATGCTCAAGAGCTGGAACTCTGGGTGCTCTGGTTTTTGAGTTATCTCCCCTGACAATTTAATCTTATGATGGCCATAACTGCAACACCCTTTGAGATATATTGGAGGAACTGTCCGTTTGGCTTTCTGCTGTTGGTGTTTCCGTTGGAGTATGTTGCTTCATGTTTGTGTTTCTTTCCCTTTGGTGTCTCTGATTGGAGCTGTGGGTTTATTGTATCGATTCCTGATCATTGCCTCTATTTCTATTAAAAGGAAGCCCTTTGAGAACCATACGAAAATAACAGTATCCATTTGACTGGCTCTTAACTTGTCTTCCTCACTGGAGCCCCAAAACATGATCACTATAACTTGGTAACTTTGTCCACCAAGGGAATACCTGTGCGACGTTAAGGCCCAGTTGAGGGGACCTAATTTTAAAATCCATAACAAACAACAGCTAATTAAGGAATCGCTCAAACTAAGACAGATTTAAGCATAGATGTTGCATTTATATGTGTGAAATTACCAAGCTTTGACACAAAAAGGCGTGAAATTGGGCAAACATCCCTGATTAACCATCCCGGGAATGGCTCATTGATGACGTCGTCAATCGGATTGCAAAATTTCTATAGCCCTGGTTTGGATATATTTTCAGCAATTGGTAGGAAACTGGCAAACTTTCTGGACAGCACCACAGACATCAGACAAGGAGAAACACTATGGACTATTGAGCTGGCCCATCATCTTTTGAAAGAGTTAGCGGTGAATCAGTCATATGTAATTGATCACTATTCCAAGAAGAAAATGGAGAAATGTGGTTGTGGTGAACGTATAACTGGACAATTTGGAGATTGCAGCATAGGTACGTAGTATACAAGGAAATGATTGAGACACTTACATTTTATTGAGAACAGTTTGGCATAGGCAAACAATATTCGTGCTATTGTTTGCTGGCCTCCTATAATGTTGTTGTTATACACCCCCCTCCCTCCCAGCAAACTTTGTGTGTGGGGGGGGGGGGTATACTGTTTTTAGACTTCCGTGGTGCTGTGACTCAGTGACTGTCATTCCGTCATCGATTTAGTTTTTTGTCAATAACTCAAGAACCCATTAGAAGTTGGTGAAATTTTCAGCAAAGCTGTATTGTGACCTAATACATAAATCCTGAGATAAAAAGGGCGATAGGATCAGTTCTATTAGAGTTATTCCCCTTTGTAATTCATTGTTTCAGGTACAGCAGTGTAATCAACTCCGCTCGGAGTTTTCAAAATATAAATTCAAAACTTGACACACGTTTTGCAGACATAATGAACATGTGCATGAAGAAGTTTAATACTGGAAAAGTTTTTGACAAAATTCTGGCGTTATTAGTAGGAAAAGGGGGTGGGGGAGGGCAATCTAGTGCCAAAGACTATTTGGTCCCTATGACATATCCGGCCGGCTTTCTTGGATGAGGTCACATCCTGTCGGCCATCTTGGATGACATCCTGTTGGCCATCTTGAAATGTCATCACATCCTGTTGGCCATTTTCGATGACGTCATAGCGCATCAAAATTTTCACGCTCAACCTCTATCTTTGAAAAATCGCGCCATTTTTCGCGCGCTTCATTAGAAAACACATTTTTAATGATCTCGTATGCTTATTGATTCTGAAAGGCTTATGACATGGCCCCCATTGCCTTCTTCTTACCTCCTCAGTGACTCCTCCCTACTCTTCTCGCCTGTGAGTTGTCTCCTTTAAACGTGTTTGAACTCGTTTTGGGGGAAAATGCCAATGCACTATCAATAGATCATCTACAGTGCAATGTCCTCGCTCACCCCTTGAGCTCCTATATATCACGTGTCCGGATGATATCATGGTACGTCTTTTTCTCAAGATCCCCGGCTGCGTTTCCAAATATTTTTCGCCATTTAATAGCGCTTGATCGGGTTACAAACTGGTCAATATGTCTATACTCTTTTGTGTGTTTTTCTCGGTTGCTTATTATTGTTTGAAACGTTTGTCCTATATTGTCCTATATTGCCTCCTCATTACCCCCTCAGTGACTCCTCTCTACTCGCCAGTGACTGTTCTCGCCTCCTCATTATCTCCTCTTACTTGTAGAGGTATGGGGGTGTGCGCTACCTAAAACGCATTTGACCTTGTGTTTGGAAATTCCTTTAGGCCACAAATGGATCATCGATTGTGCAATATTCTTTCTCAGCTCTGGAGCTCGGGCAACACAACCGGCTGGTTATGTAGCA
This sequence comes from Lucinisca nassula, assembly GCA_963580285.1. Lineage (NCBI taxonomy): Eukaryota > Metazoa > Mollusca > Bivalvia > Lucinida > Lucinidae > Lucinisca > Lucinisca nassula. The sequence continues at coordinate 34,176,118 of OY757019.1, forward strand.
TGCTATCATATCTTCCCTGACAGATTAAGACATACTTCTCCTTTCCTATTCCTTTACTCCTCTAAAATGCGAGCTCCAACAAAATGCTCAACATACACATATCTTGCATTGATATGTTTTAAAACAGATACTTGCAAAATCAGTAAAATAAAAAACACTTTTCTATGCACTTCATACAATGCAACGACGTATATAAAACACTCAATATTTATAGTTATACTTTGACTAGTCAAATATGTAATAGATCCATTATCATTAACTCGGGACAATCAGTACAAATATTTACCAATAAAGCTAAAAACAAAAGGATATATCTGTTTTAACCCACATCAACCTTATCAGTTTTGATTGAAATTTTCAGCAGCAATGTATTGTAACATAATACATTACTGCTGAGAGACAATGAGCCATAGGGTCATTTCTGTGAGAGTTATGTGAGAGTTATGCCCCTTTGTCGGTCTAAATTTCAGGTACTATAGTACAACTTTTGTGTAATCAACTCCTCTGACAGTTTTAAAGATACAAAAATGAAACTTTGCATATGTTTTGCAGACATATAAAACATGTGCATGAAGAAGTTTGATGGTGAAAATTTAATTTTTGACAAAATAACAACCTTTCGAACTTAGTCAGTTTTACACAGGTTTCTCTAGTGAGCATTCACGAGCATTGCGGGTCCCATTAAAGAATAGCTTTAGCGCTTTTTGTCCCGCCTGCTCTTAGCATGGCACGATATAGGCGCCCGGTTTTCCTTCCCTTCGTCCGTCCGTCCGTTTGTCAAGGTGTCAACATTTGCGACCACCCTAGCGTTCACCCTGAGGTTCAAGTTGATTTCTCAAGAACTATAAGAGCTTCATTTATGTTACTTGTAACAAACTTGTATCACTGTATGACAACTTACAAGCAAGCAACCATATTTGACCTTCACCTACATTTCATGGGTCACTGACTTCGTTTGATATTGCGACCATCCTAGTGTTCACCCTAAGGTTCATGTTTATTTCTCAAGATCTATAACAGCTTCATTTATGATACTTGGTACAAACATGCATCACGGGATGCCAACTTACATGCAAGCAGCCATATTTGACCTTGACCTACATTTCATGAGACACTGACTTCGTAAGATATTGCGACCACCCTAGCGTTCACCCTAAGGTTCAAGTTTATTTCTCAAAAACTGTAACAGCTTCATTTATTGTTGCGCCTGCTATTAGCATGGCGCGATATAGGCATCCTGTTTTCTGTCCGTTCGTTCGTCCGTTTGTCAAGGCGTCAACATTTGCGACCACCCTAGCGTTCACCCTAATGGTCAAGTTTATTTCTCAAGAACTATAAGAGCTACATTAATGATACTTGGTACAAACTTGTATTTGGGGATGGCAACTTCAAAGCAAGCATCCATATTTGACTTTGACCTACATTTCATGGTTCACTGACTTTTTAAAATATTGCGACCACCCTAGCGTTCACCCTAATGGTCAAGTTTATTTCTCAAGAACTATAAGAGCTTCATTAATGATGATTGGTACAAACTTGTATCTGGAGATGGCAACTGAAATGCAAGCATCCATATTTGACCTTGACGTACATTTCATGGTTCACTGACATTGTAAAATATTGCGACCACCCTAGCGTTCACCCTAATGGTCAAGTTAATTTCTCAAGAACTATAAGAGCTTCACTAATGATACTTGATAAAAATTTGTATCTGGAGATGGAAACTTAAATGCCAGCATCCATATTTGACCTTGACCTACATTTTATGGTTCACTGACTTTGTAATATATTGCGTTCACCCTAATGGTTAAGTTCAATTCTCAAGAATTATTTGAGCTTCATTAATGATACTTAGTATCCGCTTGCATTTAAGAATGGCAACTTTTATGGAAGCATCTATTTTTGACCTTGGCCTAGATGTCATGGTTTGGTGACTTTGCGCTCCCACAGGCGCGACGTAGCCTTCGGCGGAATTCTTATCTTTCTGTAATCAACTCCTCCCACCATGGGGAAGTAAAACAAATGGAACTTGTGACAACTATTACAGACATAGTGAAGGTGTACATGAAGAAGTTTGATGCTTAAAATTTTATTTTTGACAATATTACAGCCTTTCAAACTTAGAATTTTCCGCAGGTTTCTCCCATTAAGAATTGGCTATAGTCCATGCTTTGCGTCATCAACTCCTCTCATAGTTTCCAACGATTTGAAATGAAATCATGCATGTATGTTACAGACATACTGAACATGTGCAGGAAGATGTTTAGTGCTGAAAAAAAGTTTTTTTAATAACAAAATTGCAGCTTTTCAAACTTAGTCATTATAGCCCCGCTTTGGAAAAGTGGGGGCTATATTGGATTTGCCTTGTCCGGAATTCCGTCATTCCGTAATATTTGATAGTACCTATCAACTCCTCCTACAGTTTTAGGCCGATCCATTTGAAACTTCACATGCATTTAAAGGATGGTCTGAAAATATGCTTATTGTTTTTTCAGAATCCTGAAATCATTTTTATCAGTTTTAGGCCGATCCATTTGAAACTTCACATGCATTTAAAGGATGGTCTGAAAATATGCATATTGTTGTTTCAGAATCCTGAAATCATTTTTATAACTTTTTTCGCATTTTTAACTTAGACTGTTTTCGAGCCCGAATTCTGTAGAACTGTATAGAGAGTATGTACCTTGTGTCATCAACTCCTCCTACAGTTTGAAGCTGATCCTTTTGAAACTTCACATGCATTTAACCCTTTCCCACTCAGGGATTTTGTGAATTTTGCTGATTTTCACAGTGTTGCAACTGACAGCAACTTCAACTAGCCATTGTTTCATAATGGATGGTCTGTTTTACACCAAACTCGGTATGAATGTTCATTAGGCAGTAGCCTTTCAAATGCAACCTTTCATGACTTGATCATTGTTGTCATGGTAATGAGGGGGCATCTCAAAGTTGGCAAAAAATGTGATTTCACATGAATTTTTGACCACATTTTAATCTTCACACAGCTGTCAAGGCAACAATTAAGGTGTTTGGCACTGGCCATTTTCACTGTTTGCAGCATGTTTTATCATCATCAGTTTTGAGGCATTTTAGACGCCAGACACCCTCAGATATAAATTTTAATGGCCGGTTGGGCCATACACCCGAAATTTTTCGGATATGAGTGGGGGTGGTGCACCCCCTTCCCCCCCCCCTCATTCAATCGCTGCCCCCCCCCCCCCCCCCCCCCCCCCCAGAATAATTTAGTGGGGAGGCGCGTAAAAAAAACAGGTCACTTTTTTGCCAAACAAATCCTAAACCAGGGGTAGAAAATGCAGATTTAAAGTGCTTCTAGGGCTTGAAATGGGGGCGGGGGGGAGGGGGTTGCAAACACGTAAAAACATGTATCTGAATGGGAAAGGGTTAACTGAAATCGGGGAACATACTGAATCCTAGTCTAAAATGCATTAATTATATCTGAAATATTGTTTCTTGCAATAAAATGGTGAAAAAAAAACATTATTTTGGTCAGTTGGACCAAAATAGACCTTGTTGCAGAAGAGATTTAAGTCCAATATTGAATTTTGAAGTTAAATCAGACAGGCGTCTATAAAATTTTGAAAAGGCTTTGCGTAGTTTATGGTACTGATAACCCTGATTAAGAAGTTTAGCCCTTAATAATTTATTGCAATTGTTGAAGTCAGTTACATGACTATACACTCTGGCAAATCGAATTAATTACGAAATATTTTGAAAGTAGAAGTAAAACAAAGATCAGGAATCGATACAATTAACTTAATCCACCCATCAAAGACACCAAAGGCAAAGAAAGACAAACATGAAGCGACCAGACCATAATGGAAACCTAAACAAAGGAAGGTCATAAGGACAGTTACTTTCCCACAAAATGGCCAAATGGCTGTCCAAAACAAAAAGACACAAGTGATACTCACAGTAAGTAACAAACAACAATATAAATAAACCGCAACAGAAGAACCGCCTTGGAAAGGTCAATGGAAAAAATTCCATTGTGGGGCTTAACTCGATCTAACACTGCCATAATCCTCGCCCTTACCTCTGTCGCGGTATACACTAATTTTGTTTAGCTCGCATGAAGGCTTCCTAACTTCTCAGTGTAACATCTCTGATAACATACAAATAAAAAACCTACAGAGATGAAACAAGGTTGAGGACTCGACAGCATACAACAACAGAATTGCTGGAGCAAAAGAAAACCAACAGTTAAGACTCCGTGGGGCCCAACCAAAGACGGAGCATCAGGCGCCAACCAACATAAAGAATACTAAAATAAAACAAAATTCCATTTGTGTTTTTATGCTGGAACCGTCATATAATCTTAAGCCCGACCCACCGGTGTGCACTCAAAGAGGCCGGCATAATTGCCAACAGTGATTGGGTTAACCACAATGCATGCAGTCTGTTTTATAACATTAATGTTGTACCCAATCTTTAAATATCGACGAACGATTTTACGAAATTTGGTACTAAAGTCATTACAGGCATGTATTTTTCAAAATTTTATATACTAAGTCACAATAGAATTCGGGTTCCGATAGGCCTTGTTGCAGAAGTGTTTTAAGTCCAACATTGAATTTTGAAACCAAATCTATAAAACTTAGAAAAGGCTTTATCTAGTTTATGATACCGATACCGCTGATTTAGAAGTTTAGCGGTTAATAATTTATTACGAGTGTTGAAGTCGGATACATGACTAGACACTTTAACGAATCGAATAAACTGCGAAATATAAACCCCGTACGATGTCGCACAAGGAACATCACCGTCCAAAAAAGGAATATTTACAATCCCGAAATCAAAATCATCACGTTTTCCATAAATTGTGCAACAAACAAATCCATCTACAATAGATAAATGTAAATCCAAAAAGGCCTCGGTATCAGAGGAATTTGCCTTGTTTAACTCAAGTTCTAGGGGATAAATCTGACCGATCAAAGTAAGTGTTATCAATATTTAATAAATCATCTAAATATCTAGAAGTAGAACTGAAAGCTTCAATAATTCAGATTGGTTATCAATGGAAAGCGACAACATGAAGACTCTTTCATAACATTACAAGAACAGATCACCCACAAGAGGTGCGAAATTCGTACCCATCGGAATACCCACAATTTTGTCTAAATAACTTAGTACCGAATCTAATATAAATATTGTCAAGTAGAAAGGTGAGGGCATCACACACTTTCTGACATGACCAAAGTGTATAATTCTTATGCTCTTTAGAAGTGAAAAATGCTTTTCTGACATTACATGCAAGATAGAGAGAATCTTCTCTGTGAAAAGCGCATTCAATTAAATCATTAAGCTTTTCTTTTATAAGAGTGTGAGGAAGTGTAGTGTAAAGAGTGGAAAAATCGTAAGTAGACAGACTTGAACCCTTCAAAATCTTCTTCTCCGGAACCGCTGTGCCGATTTTCCTGAAACTCAGTTTGTAGCATCGAAGACTCGGGGCCCATCATAATTTGTTCAAATAATGGCCGTGGGATGACCTTGACCTATTTTATGCCAAGGTCAAATTTGGTAACATAGGCATTTGTATGGGAAAAAGTCAAAATGTTTAATATCTTGCAAACCATTCAAATTACCACCTCTAAACCATATATGTTCCTGTTCCTTATGATAAGGCAGATTCAGTGACATGGTTCTTGCAACGCCTACAGGGCACGCCCAACCCCCTCCAGTTCATAAAATGTTAAATATCTCGGAAATCTTTCAGATGCCCACCCATAAACCATATATATATTTATATAGTTTTTGTCTTTCCATCCTTTTGTTGGTTGGTTCATTCATTCATTCGTTGGTTCGTTAGTTCGTTCATTCATTCGTACTTCAGTCTGTCCCGCAGTTCGTCAACCTTTACGTCAAAGTTTTGCGTTAAACCTTTTTGAAAGCTCATATCTCTGTAATTACATGTTAAATGCTGTTCATATTTGGTAAAGGATATCTCTATAGCATTACCTTTCATATGGAATATCTAAGCCCCTGGGTCAAGCCCCTGGGTGGGCTGTCCGTCTGTCTGTTCATCTACTTTTATGTCAAATTTTTGTGTTAAACCTTTTTCATTGCTGATATCTCTGTAACCACATGTTAGATTCTCTTCATGTTTGGTAAAGGATATCTCAATAGCATTACCGTTCATATGGAATATCTAAGCCCCTGGGTGGGCTGTCTGTCTGTCTGTTCATCTACTTTTATGTCAAAGTTTTGTGTTAAACCTTTTTCATTGCTGATATCTCTGTAACCACATGTAAGATTCTCTTCATGTTTGGTAAAGGGTATCTCTATAGCATTACCTTTCATTTGGAATATCTAAGCCCCTGGGTCAAGCCCCTAGGTGGGCTGTCCGTCCGTTTGTTAACTTTTACGTCAAAGTTTTGTATTAAACCTTTTTGATTGCTCATATCTCTGTCACCACATGTTGGATTCTCTTCATATTTGGTAAAGGCTATTTCTATAGCATTACCTTTCATTTGGAATATCTAAGCTGGGGGTTCAAGCCCCTAGGTGGGCTGTCAATCCGTCAGTCTGTCCATCCCTTCATCAACATTTACGTCAGTGTTTTGTGTTAAACCTTTTTGATTGCTCATATCTCTGTAACAACATGTTAGATTCTCTTAATATCTCTATAGCATTACCTTTCATATAGAATATCTAAGTCCCTGAGTCAAGCCCCTGGGTGAGCTGTCCGCCCATTTGCAAACTTTGACATTAAAGTTTAGTGTTAAACCTTTTTAGCTCGGCTGTTTTCGAAGAAAACACTGAGGTATTTTCATAGCTCTGTCATCGTCTGCGTCGTCATCGTGCAAAAACTTGGACATTTTGAAATATCTCTGTCATTACTGAACATATTAACTTGAAACTCGGAGTAGTTGTTCATTATGAAAAGGGGAACTCATACCAATAGGTGAGGTAACTCTCAAAATATTTTTGACACAGTTATTATGCCCCTTTTTGGACTTAGAATTTTTCGTTTATCTAAAAGAAACTGCAGCCGAGCGTTGGCACCCGCATGCGGTGCTCTTGTTGATTGTTTATATCTCTGTAACCACATATTAGATTCTCTTCATATTTGGTAAAAGATATCTCTATAGCATTACTTATCATATGGAATATCTAAACCCCTGGTTCAAGCCCCTGGGTGGGCTGTCTGTCTGTTTGTCAATTTTTACGTCAAAGGTTTGTGGTAAACCTTTTTGATTGCCCATATCTCTGTAACCTCATGTTAGATTCTCTTCATGTTTGGTACAGAATATAGCTGTAGTATTAACTTTCATATGAAATATCTAAGCTCCTGGGTCAATCCCCTGGGTGGGGCTAGGGGTCAATAATTAAGACTTAGGCATTTTTGATTACGTCCAAGTTTTGCGTTAACTGCTTTCATTATACTCCTTGTTGTTGAAATGCAATAGTTATTCTCAGTGGACTAAATGGTTATATGGATAGGTTCAATGCTACAGACAAATTGCCATTTCCACTAAAAGGGGATGGCACTGGCCAGGGGTATACGTGTCCCACTGGGCACTTTCTCTAGTCTTGTTCCTTGTGATAAGACGCATTTAATGACACGATCTTGGGTGCCCCGGGGGCATTCCCTATCCCCTTCCCTTAATAAAAGTCCAAATATCTTGGAAACCGTTCAGATTCTCACCCTTAAACTATATATACTCAGTCAAAAAAGTTCCTATACCTAAAATTGCTTCTGTTACTATAGCTACTACAGATAAAAACTACACAAAGTTTGTTATGTTTTGATAAAAAGACTCATTTTCCCGTGCAAAAGCACCATTCGTTTTTGTTTTCGTAAACACATCATCGTAGACTATTGCTTTAAACACCCAAGGGGTCACTGTGTCATTTTCGCAGAGAAAATCATTAAAACAAGCTATGATTTAACATAAAAAAATTTCCCTGTACCCTACATTTATAAAATTTGATACATGTGACATTTCTTTAGATATTATTTGCGTCTATTCACAAAAGATTTGGAACTTTAGTTGCATCAGCTACGAGAAACAGGCTATCACATATTGACCTCGAATTCTTAGAAGTTGTGTGCAAATGCTGCTTTCAATGGGAATTACATAGAAATCGCAATCGATAGTGCTACATGAATTTTCTGTATTTTTAGCTCACCGTCACGTAGTGACGAGGTGAGCTTTTGGGATCACTTTTTGTCCGTCGTCCGTCGTGCGTGCGTCAGTGCGTCCATGCGTAAACAATTTCTTTAAACGACATCTCCTCCTAAACCACTGATCGGATTTTGACCAAACTTCACAGGAATGATCCTTAGGTGGTCCCCTTTCAAAGTTGTTCAAATTGTTCCGGTCCGTTGCACATCTAGGTCACAGGAGCCAAAAATAGATTTTTTTAACCAAAAACTTAAAAAATCTTCTTCTCTCAAACCACAAGGCCCAGGTCTATGATATTTGGTATGAAGCTTCATCTATTGGACCCCTACCAAGATTGTTCAAATTATAGTGCTGGGGCCAAAAATGCCCCCGCCCCAGGGCCCTTTGGTTTTACATAGGCTTATATAGGGAAAATCTTTGAAAATCTTCTTCTCTGAAACCACAAGGCCCAGGACTTTGATATTTGGTATGAAGCTTCATCTAGTGGACCCCTACCAAGATTGTTCAAATTATTGTGCTGGGACAAAAATGCCCCCGCCACGGGGCCCTTTGGTTTTATATTGGCTTTTATGGGGAAAATCTTTAAAAATCTTCTTCTCTGAAACCACAAGGCCCAGGTCTTTGATATTTGGTATGAAGCTTCATCTAGTGGACCCCTACCAAGATTGTTCAAATTATAGTGCTGGGGCCAAAAATGCCCCCGCCCCGTGGCCCTTTGGTTTTACATAGGCTTATATGGGGAGAATCTTTAAAAATCTTCTTCTCTGAAACCACAAGGCCCAGGCCTTTGATATTTAGTATGAAGCTTTATCTAGTGGACCCCTACCAAGATTGTTCAAATTATAGTGCTGGGGCAAAAAATGCCCCCGCCACGGGGCCCTTTGGTTTTACTTTGGATTTTATGGGGAAAATCTTTAAAATTTTTCTTCTCTGAAACCATAAGGCCCAGGTCTTTGATATTTGGTATGAAGCTTCATCTAGTGGACCCCTACCAAGATTGTACAAATTATAGTGCTGGGGCCAAAATGCCCCCACCCCGTGGCCCTTTGGTTTTACATAGTCTTATATAGGGAAAATCTTTAAAAATCTTCTTCTCTGAAACCACAAGGCCCAGGAATTTTATATTTGGTATGAAGCTTCATCTAGTGGACCCCTACCAAGATTCTTCAATTTATAGTGCTGGGACAAAAAATGCCCCCGCCACGGGGTCCTTTGGTTTTTTACATTGGCTTTTATGGGGAAAATCTTTAAAAATCTTCTTCTCTGAAACCATAAGGCCCAGGTCTTTGATATTTGGTATGAAGCTTCATTTAGTGGACCCCTACTAAGATTGTTCAAATTATAGTGCTGGGGCCAAAAATGCCCCCGCCCCGGGGCCCTTTGGTTTTACATAGGCTTATAAAGGGAAAATCTTTAAAAATCTTCTTCCCTGAAACCACAAGGCCCAGGAATTTGATATTTGGAATGAAGTTTCATCTAGTGGACCCCTACCAAGAGTGTTCAGATAATAGTGCTGGGGCAAAAAAGGCCCCCATCCCGGGGCCCTTCGGGTTTACATGGCCTTATATAGGGAAAATCTTTAAAAATCTTCTTCTCTGAAACCACAAGGCCCAGGACTTTGATATTTGGTATGAAGCTTCATCTAGTGGACCCCTACCAAGATTGTTTAAATTATAGTGCTGGGACAAAAAATGCCCCCGCCACGGGGCTCTTTGGGTTTACATTGGCTTTTATGGGGAAAATCTTTAAAAATTTTCTTCTCTGAAACCACAAGGCCCAGGTCTTTGATATTTGGTATGAAGCTTCATCTAGTGGAGCCCTACCAAGATTGTTCAAATTATAGTCATGGGGCTAAAAATGACCCCGCCCCGTGGCCCTTTGGTTTAACATAGGCTTATATAGGGAAAATCTTTAAAAATTTTCTTTTCTGAAACTGCAAGGCCCAGGACTTTGATATTTAGAATGAAGCTCCATCCAATGGACCTCTACCGAGATTGTTCAAATTATCGCCCTTGGGCCAGGAATGCCCCCACCCCATGGCCCTTTGGTTTTACATAGTCTTATATAGGGAAAATCTTTAAAAATCCTTTTCTCTGAAACCACAAGGCCTAGGTCTTTTATATTTGGTATGAAGCTTCATCTAAAAGACCGCTAACAAGATTATTCAAATTATAGTGCTGAAGCCAAAAATGTCCCCGCCCCGGGGCCCTTTGGTTTTACATAGGCTTATATAGGGAAAATCTTTAAAAATCTTCTTCTCTGAAACTGCAAGGCCCAGGACTTTGATATTTGGTATGAAGCTTCATCTAGTGGACCCCTACCAAGATTGTCCAAATTATAGTGCTGGGGCAAAAAATGCCCCTGCCTGGGGCCCTTTGGTTTTACATAGGCTTATATAGGGAAAATCTTTAAAAATCTTCTCTGAAACCCCAAGGCCCAAGACTTTGATATTTGGTATGAAGCTTCCTCTAGTGGACCCCTACCAAGATTGTTCAAATTATAGCCCTTGGGCCAAAAATGCCCCCACTCCGGGGCCCTTTGGTTTTACATAGACTTATATAGGGAAAATCTTTAAAAATCTTCTCTGATTTTGCAAGGCCCAGGACTTAAATATTTGGTATGAAGCTTCATCTAGTGGACCCCTACCAAGATTGTTCAAATTATAGTGCATGGGCAAAAAATGCCCCCGCCTGGGGGCCTTAGGTTTTACATAGGCTTAATCTTTAAAAATCTTCTTCTCTGAAACCACAAGGCCCAGGACTTTGAAATTTGGTATGAAGCTGCATCTAATGGACCTCTACCAAGATTGTTCAAATTATAGCCCTGGGGCCAAAAATGCCCCCGCTCTGGGGCCCTATGGTTTTACATAGACTAATATAGGGAAAATCTTTAAAAATCTTCTTCTCTGATACCACAAGGCCTGGGTCTTTGATATTTGGTATGAAGCTGCATCTAGTGGACCTCTATCAAGATTATTCAAATTATAGCCCTGATACCAAAAATGTCCCCGCTACGGGGCCCTTTGGTTTTTACATAGACTTATATAGGTAAATCTTTAAAAATCTTCTCTGAAACTGCAAGGCCAAGGCCTTTGATATTTAGTATGGAGCTTTATCTAGTGGACCTCTACCAAGATTGTTCAAATTATAGCCCTGGGGCCACAAATGCCCCCACCCAGGGGCCCTTTGGTTTTACATAGATTTATATAGCCCCGGGGCCATTTGGTTTTGCATAGGCTTATGTAGGGAATATCTTTAAAAAAAATCTTCTTCTCTGAAACTGCAAGGCCCAGGTCTTTGATATTTGATGTGTAGCTTCATCTAGTTGACCTTTGCCAAGATTGTTCTAATTATAGCCTTTGTTGATGTTTGGTATGAAGCTTCAGCTTTAAGACCTCCCTCAACATTATGCACATTAAAGCCCTGGGGCCAATAATGGCCCTCTCTGGGGCCCACTTGTTACACTATGGATCAGGTGAGCGATCCAGGGCCATCATGGCCCTCTTGTGTTTTATATTAGGATCACTTTTTGTCTGTCATCCGTGCGTAAACAATTTCTTCAAACGACATCTCTTAAACCACTGATCGGATTTTGACCAAACTTCACAGGAATGATCCTTAGAGGGTCCCCTTTCAAAGTTGTTCAAATGGTTCCGGTCCATTGCACATATAGGTCACAGGAGCCAAAAATAGATTTTTTTCACCGAAAACTTAAAAAATCTTCTTCTCTGAAACCGCAAGGCCCAGGTCTATGATATTTGGTATGAAACTTCATCTAGTGGACCCCTACCAAGATTGTTCAAATTATAGTGCTGGGGCCAAAAATGCCCCTGCTCCGGGCCCTTTGGTTTTACAAAGACTTAAATAGGGAAAATCTTGAAAAATCTTCTTCTCTGAAACCACAAGGCCTAGGTCTTTGATATTTGGTATGAAGCTTCAGCTAGTAGACCTCTACCAAGATTGTTCAAATTATAGCCCTGAGGCGAAAAATGCCCCCGCCTCGGGGCCCTTTGGTTTTACATAGACTTATATATGGAAAATCTTTAAAAATCTTCTTCTGTGAAACCACAAGGACTAGGTCTTTGATATTTGGTGTGAAATTTCATCTAGTGGACCTCTATCAAGATTGTTCAAATTACAGCCCTTGGGCCAAAAATGCCCCCGCCCCGAGACCCTTTGGTTTTACATAGACTTATAGGGATATCTTTAAAAATATTCTTCTCTGAAACTGCAAGGCCCATGTCTTTGATATTTGGTATGGAGCTTCATCTAGTAGACCTCTACCAAGATTTTCAAATTATAGCCCTCGGGCCACAAATGCCTCCGCCCGGGGCCCTTTGGTTTTACAAGACTTATATAGAGATAATCTTTGAAAATCTTCTGTGAAACTGCAAGGCCCAGGTCTTTGATATGTGGTGTGAAGCTTCATCTAGTGGACCTCTATCAAGATTGTTTAAATTATAGCCCTGAGGCCAAAAATGCCTCCGCCCTGGGGCCATTTGATTTTACATATACATGTAGTGAGTATCTTTTAAAAAAATCTTCTTCCTTGAAACCGCAAGGCCCAGGTGATTGATATTTGGTGTGAAGCTTCCATCTAGTGGACCTTTGCCAAGATTGTTCAAATTATAGCCTTTGTTGATATTTGGTATGAAGCTTCACCTTTTTAGACCTCCCTAAACATTATGCACATTATAACCCTGGGGTCGATAATGGCCCTCCCCTGGGCCCACTTGTTACTTTATGGATCAGGTGAGCGATCCAGGGCCATCATGGTCCTCTTGTTTACCATCGTGATTAAAAGCAATGGTGGACACAAAGCGTTTTTTGAAAAATGACAAAAATTGATTGACAGGAATAAAAATTACAGCAGTTCGAAAATTGCTATATTTTTAATTGCAAGGGAGATAATTTGAGAATTTCACAAATTAAAACCTCGCTTATAATGCGAGATCATGAGATATTGTAAAAGTAAAGTGTTATCCGATGTTTAGAGAATATTGTCTTCCATCTTAGACAAAAAAAGAACTTTCTGCGCATGCGCAATGTCCATTTTCTACCAAAATCTTTCTAGGCACATATTGGAAGACAACTCTGGAGCAGAAAGGTATGGACAAATGCAAGTTTGAGCATTCTCAAGCTAAACGTCCGATTTAAATGTCTACAGCCAAATTTAGCTCAATAGCTGCAGGATATCTAGTGAGTTTCACCCGAAGGTTGTTAAAGTTACTTTTTTGACTAAGTATATATTCTTGTTCCTTATGATAAGACACACTCAGTGACACAGACCTAGGGTTCCTTAGGATGCCCCCGGGGGCATGCCCGCCCCTTCACTTCAGAAAAGGCCAAATATCTCGGAAACTTGAGATCCCCTACCCTAAACCATATGTATTCTTGTTCCTTATGATAAGACGCATTCAGTGACACAGACCTTGCGTCACTCTGGACTCCCCTGGGGGCATTCCCCATCCCCCTTCACTTCATGAAAGGCCTAATATCTCAGAAACTGTTGAGATTCCAACCCCTTAACCATAATATATATTCTTGTTCCTTGTGATAAGACACATTCAATGACAGTCCTTGGGGTCCCTCTGGACTCCACCCCCCCCCACCCCCCCCCCGGCATACTCCGCACCTTTCACTTCATGAAAGTCCTAATACCTAAGAAGTTGTTCAAATCCCCACCCCTAAACCATATATATTCTTGACCCTTATGATAAGGCGCATTTACTGACACAGCCCTTATGGTCTCCCCGGGAGCATGCCCCTTTCACTTCATGAAAGTCCTAATATCTCAGAAAGTGTTTAAATCCACACCCCTAAACAATATATATTCTTGTTCCTATGATAAGGTGCATTTACTGACATGGATCTTGGCTCCCCAGAGGGTCTCCCGGGTGTATGCCCCTACCCCTTCATTTCATAAAATGTGAAATATCTCGGAAACCGTTCAGATCCCCACCCATAAGCCATATATATTCTTGTACTTTATAAGTAAGAAGACACATTTAGTGACAAAAATATTGGATCCCCAGAGGTACCCTGGGGGCATGCCCCACCCCTTTTGCTTCATAAAAGGCCTAATATTTCCTTATGATAACATCTCCATATGACCTTAGCTGTTGGTCGGACGTAAAACGCAAACTCACTCAGTCAGTCCTTATGATAAGACACACTCAGTGACACAGACCTTGCGTCCCTAAGGATGCCCCCGGGGGCATGCCCCACCCCTTCCCTTCAGAAAAGGCCAAATATCTCGGAAACTGTTGAGGTACCCACCCCTAAACCATATGTATTCTTGTTCCTTATGAGAAGCCTCCGTGATGCAGTGGTTACGCTACTCGCCTTGCAAACCAGGGATCGCAGGATCAATCCCGGGCTTCTCCAGACTTTTGGATGAGTCTTTAAACCGAGGTCCCGTCTCCGTATGACCTTAGCTGTTGGTGGGACGTGAAACTAAAACTCACTCACTCACTCTTGTTCCTTATGACAATACGCACTCAATGACACAGACATTGGTCCCTCTGGACTCCCCCTGGGACATGCCCCACCCCTTCACTTTATAACAGGCCTAATATCTCAGAAACTGTTGAGGTCCCCATCCATAAACAATATATATTCTTGTTCCTTATGATAAGACGCATTTAAGGACACAGACCTTGGGTCCCTCTGGACTCCCCTGGGGCTTGCCCCACCCCTTCACTTCCTTAATGGCCTAATATATCGGTAACTGTTGGGATCCCCACCCCTATACCATTATATATTCTTGTTCCTTATGATAAGACACATTCAGTGACACAGACCTTGGGCCCCTCTGGACTTCCCCGGGTGCATGCCCCACCCCGTTCACTAAATGGGACTCCTAATATCTCAGAAGTTGTTCAAATCCCCCCCCAACCATATTATATCCTTGTTCCTTATGATGAGAGGCATTCACTGACACAGTTCATTGGTCCCCTTAAGGCATGCCGCACCCCTTCACTTCATAATAGGCCCAGTATCTCAGAAACCGTCCAGATCCCCACCCCTAAACCTGATATATTATTGTTCAGCAGCCGCTGCTGAATATTGTATCAAAGTTTGTAGATTCTGTGTCATATATATATTTAAACATTAAGCTCTTCAACAGTTCCTCAGCTGTCAGGTGAGTGGTTCAGGACCAATGGTCCTCTAGTTTCAAATTTGTTCTGGTTCTGCCAGAATACATAAGTAGGTTTTAATTGCCAATATTGTTTATTCTGAAGTGATGTACTCAGGGGAGCGATACAGGACCTTATGGTCCTCTTGTTCTTATATCTGCTCCAAACATAGTTTGTGAGTACTCGTTAGAACCGCCTGCGCTATAAATGAGTGCCCACAATCTATGTTTTGGAGCAGAAATAAGAAACAATATCGCCATTTATCATCTCTAGGTCCATTAACCCATTTAGTACCGGAAATCCCTAAAAGGGTACTTGGCAAACAGTGCAGGCCCAGATCAGACGCCGCATTCCGCAGAATGCGGCGGCTGATCAGGGCCTCCACTGTTTGCTAAAAGTTCAGCCATTTTCCAAATAAATTTTGATAAAAAAACAACCTGACACCCCTAAATTTTGAAATGGACTCCTGCTATATATAAGAAGGAAGATTCCATTTGGTACAAAAAGGGATAAATATTGTTTTTTATTACATAGGCATGTTATCGTAATGCCAACATTCCTTTATTTTTGTAATATTTATTTTGCATGTCACATAGTGGCGAATATTTTGTGCAAAGGATTAAAAAATATTGTTTGCAGTGTTATGTTGTGGGAAATTTATTTAGTGACATTACAGGTTGGCTTTGACTTGGGATAGGATTATATGTGTTTGAATTAAAAGCAAAGTAGCGGGGGCATAGTCATATCCTCTTGATATTACTAGTTGACTCATTATGCATGCAAGTGTTTATTGTTATGCCCCGCCACACGATAGTGGCGGGGTATTATGTTATACCCTCCGGTGTCCGTCCGTCCGTATGTCTGTCTGTCCGTCCGTCCACACTTTCGATCGATAACTTGAGTATTTTTCACGGATTTTGTTCAAATTTTGCATACATATTGGTATCTGGGATGAGTGGTTTGGGATTGTTAATGGGCAAAATCCGTTTATTTTTAGCAGAGTTATTGTCCTTTTCAGTATCTGAAAAATGGTTTTTGGCCTCTAATTCCCTTACTATATGGAATATCTGGATGAAACTTGACAGATATATAGAAGACTAAACGGTTCATATTGTGGCCAAGGACTGCTACTCTGGTTGTTCCAGTTCTTGAGTTATCTGCCCTTGACATATTTAAAAAATGCATTTTATACTATTGTTCGTTTATCATTTACAATAGCTTGCTGAAACTTCATAGATATGTAGCAGATTAAATGTTACATACTGTGGCAAAGGAACATGACTCTGGCTTTCCCAGCAATTGAGTTATCTGCCCTTGAAATATATAAAAAAGGGATTTCAGCCTATAGTTTATTTATTATTTGAAATATATGGATAAAACTTCTACACCCTCTGCTGTCTGTCTGTCTGTCCATCCATCCATTTGTATGTCTGTCCATCTGTCTGTCTGTCCCTTTTCAGTGTCTGAAAAATAGTTTTTGGCCTCTAGTTCCCTTACTATATGAAATATTTGGATTAACATTTACAGATATATAGAGCCCGCCTCAGTGGCTCAGTCGTATGCGCGTCTGACTGGTGATCAGGAGGACCCGGGTTCGACACCTGCCAGGGTCGGCAACATTCTTTCGTGGAGATTGATCATGAAATCTTTTCTACGGTCATTCTCTCTCTTCCGCTGATTCAAGAAGGGCAGTTGTCAGTTTCTGGCAAAAGAATGTGCACTGTACTGGTTAACCGCTTACATATAAGCCTGCCTTTATCTAAAAGAAACTGCAGCCGAGCGTTGGCACCCGCATGCGGTGCTCTTGTTGATTGTTTATATCTCTGTAACCACATATTAGATTCTCTTCATATTTGGTAAAAGATATCTCTATAGCATTACTTATCATATGGAATATCTAAACCCCTGGTTCAAGCCCCTGGGTGGGCTGTCTGTCTGTTTGTCAATTTTTACGTCAAAGGTTTGTGGTAAACCTTTTTGATTGCCCATATCTCTGTAACCTCATGTTAGATTCTCTTCATGTTTGGTACAGAATATAGCTGTAGTATTAACTTTCATATGGAATATCTAAGCTCCTGGGTCAATCCCCTGGGTGGGGCTAGGGGTCAATAATTAAGACTTAGGCATTTTTGATTACGTCCAAGTTTTGCGTTAACTGCTTTCATTATACTCCTTGTTGTTGAAATGCAATAGTTATTCTCAGTGGACTAAATGGTTATATGGATAGGTTCAATGCTACAGACAAATTGCCATTTCCACTAAAAGGGGATGGCACTGGCCAGGGGTATACGTGTCCCACTGGGCACTTTCTCTAGTCTTGTTCCTTGTGATAAGACGCATTTAATGACACGATCTTGGGTGCCCCGGGGGCATTCCCTATCCCCTTCCCTTAATAAAAGTCCAAATATCTTGGAAACCGTTCAGATTCTCACCCTTAAACTATATATACTCAGTCAAAAAAGTTCCTATACCTAAAATTGCTTCTGTTACTATAGCTACTACAGATAAAAACTACACAAAGTTTGTTATGTTTTGATAAAAAGACTCATTTTCCCGTGCAAAAGCACCATTCGTTTTTGTTTTCGTAAACACATCATCGTAGACTATTGCTTTAAACACCCAAGGGGTCACTGTGTCATTTTCGCAGAGAAAATCATTAAAACAAGCTATGATTTAACATCAAAAAATTTCCCTGTACCCTACATTTATAAAATTTGATACATGTGACATTTCTTTAGATATTATTTGCGTCTATTCACAAAAGATTTGGAACTTTAGTTGCATCAGCTACGAGAAACAGGCTATCACATATTGACCTCCAATTCTTAGAAGTTGTGTGCAAATGCTGCTTTCAATGGGAACTCCATAGAAATCGCAATCGATAGTGCTACATGAATTTTCTGTATTTTTAGCTCACCGTCACGTAGTGACGAGGTGAGCTTTTGGGATCACTTTTTGTCCGTCGTCCGTCGTGCGTGCGTCAGTGCGTCCGTGCGTAAACAATTTCTTTAAACGACATCTCCTCCTAAACCACTGATCGGATTTTGACCAAACTTCACAGGAATGATCCTTAGGTGGTCCCCTTTCAAAGTTGTTCAAATTGTTCCGGTCCGTTGCACATCTAGGTCACAGGAGCCAAAAATAGATTTTTTTAACCAAAAACTTAAAAAATCTTCTTCTCTCAAACCACAAGGCCCAGGTCTATGATATTTGGTATGAAGCTTCATCTATTGGACCCCTACCAAGATTGTTCAAATTATAGTGCTGGGGCCAAAAATGCCCCCGCCCCAGGGCCCTTTGGTTTTACATAGGCTTATATAGGGAAAATCTTTGAAAATCTTCTTCTCTGAAACCACAAGGCCCAGGACTTTGATATTTGGTATGAAGCTTCATCTAGTGGACCCCTACCAAGATTGTTCAAATTATTGTGCTGGGACAAAAATGCCCCCGCCACGGGGCCCTTTGGTTTTATATTGGCTTTTATGGGGAAAATCTTTAAAAATCTTCTTCTCTGAAACCACAAGGCCCAGGTCTTTGATATTTGGTATGAAGCTTCATCTAGTGGACCCCTACCAAGATTGTTCAAATTATAGTGCTGGGGCCAAAAATGCCCCCGCCCCGTGGCCCTTTGGTTTTACATAGGCTTATATGGGGAGAATCTTTAAAAATCTTCTTCTCTGAAACCACAAGGCCCAGGTCTTTGATATTTAGTATGAAGCTTTATCTAGTGGACCCCTACCAAGATTGTTCAAATTATAGTGCTGGGGCAAAAAATGCCCCCGCCACGGGGCCCTTTGGTTTTACTTTGGATTTTATGGGGAAAATCTTTAAAATTTTTCTTCTCTGAAACCATAAGGCCCAGGTCTTTGATATTTGGTATGAAGCTTCATCTAGTGGACCCCTACCAAGATTGTACAAATTATAGTGCTGGGGCCAAAATGCCCCCACCCCTTGGCCCTTTGGTTTTACATAGTCTTATATAGGGAAAATCTTTAAAAATCTTCTTCTCTGAAACCACAAGGCCCAGGAATTTTATATTTGGTATGAAGCTTCATCTAGTGGACCCCTACCAAGATTCTTCAATTTATAGTGCTGGGACAAAAAATGCCCCCGCCACGGGGTCCTTTGGTTTTTTTACATTGGCTTTTATGGGGAAAATCTTTAAAAATCTTCTTCTCTGAAACCATAAGGCCCAGGTCTTTGATATTTGGTATGAAGCTTCATTTAGTGGACCCCTACTAAGATTGTTCAAATTATAGTGCTGGGGCCAAAAATGCCCCCGCCCCGGGGCCCTTTGGTTTTACATAGGCTTATAAAGGGAAAATCTTTAAAAATCTTCTTCCCTGAAACCACAAGGCCCAGGAATTTGATATTTGGAATGAAGTTTCATCTAGTGGACCCCTACCAAGAGTGTTCAGATAATAGTGCTGGGGCAAAAAAAGCCCCCATCCCGGGGCCCTTCGGGTTTACATGGCCTTATATAGGGAAAATCTTTAAAAATCTTCTTCTCTGAAACCACAAGGCCCAGGACTTTGATATTTGGTATGAAGCTTCATCTAGTGGACCCCTACCAAGATTGTTTAAATTATAGTGCTGGGACAAAAAATGCCCCCGCCACGGGGCTCTTTGGGTTTACATTGGCTTTTATGGGGAAAATCTTTAAAAATTTTCTTCTCTGAAACCACAAGGCCCAGGTCTTTGATATTTGGTATGAAGCTTCATCTAGTGGAGCCCTACCAAGATTGTTCAAATTATAGTCATGGGGCTAAAAATGACCCCGCCCCGTGGCCCTTTGGTTTAACATAGGCTTATATAGGGAAAATCTTTAAAAATTTTCTTTTCTGAAACCGCAAGGCCCAGGACTTTGATATTTAGAATGAAGCTCCATCCAATGGACCTCTACCGAGATTGTTCAAATTATCGCCCTTGGGCCAGGAATGCCCCCACCCCATGGCCCTTTGGTTTTACATAGTCTTATATAGGGAAAATCTTTAAAAATCCTTTTCTCTGAAACCACAAGGCCTAGGTCTTTTATATTTGGTATGAAGCTTCATCTAAAAGACCCCTAACAAGATTATTCAAATTATAGTGCTGAAGCCAAAAATGTCCCCGCCCCGGGGCCCTTTGGTTTTAAATAGGCTTATATAGGGAAAATCTTTAAAAATCTTCTTCTCTGAAACTGCAAGGCCCAGGACTTTGATATTTGGTATGAAGCTTCATCTAGTGGACCCCTACCAAGATTGTCCAAATTATAGTGCTGGGGCAAAAAATGCCCCTGCCTGGGGCCCTTTGGTTTTACATAGGCTTATATAGGGAAAATCTTTAAAAATCTTCTCTGAAACCCCAAGGCCCAAGACTTTGATATTTGGTATGAAGCTTCCTCTAGTGGACCCCTACCAAGATTGTTCAAATTATAGCCCTTGGGCCAAAAATGCCCCCACTCCGGGGCCCTTTGGTTTTACATAGACTTATATAGGGAAAATCTTTAAAAATCTTCTCTGATTTTGCAAGGCCCAGGACTTAAATATTTGGTATGAAGCTTCATCTAGTGGACCCCTACCAAGATTGTTCAAATTATAGTGCACGGGCAAAAAATGCCCCCGCCTGGGGGCCTTAGGTTTTACATAGGCTTAATCTTTAAAAATCTTCTTCTATGAAACCACAAGGCCCAGGACTTTGAAATTTGGTATGAAGCTGCATCTAATGGACCTCTACCAAGATTGTTCAAATTATAGCCCTGGGGCCAAAAATGCCCCCGCTCTGGGGCCCTATGGTTTTACATAGACTAATATAGGGAAAATCTTTAAAAATCTTCTTCTCTGATACCACAAGGCCTGGGTCTTTGATATTTGGTATGAAGCTGCATCTAGTGGACCTCTATCAAGATTATTCAAATTATAGCCCTGATACCAAAAATGTCCCCGCTACGGGGCCCTTTGGTTTTTACATAGACTTATATAGGTAAATCTTTAAAAATCTTCTCTGAAACTGCAAGGCCAAGGCCTTTGATATTTAGTATGGAGCTTTATCTAGTGGACCTCTACCAAGATTGTTCAAATTATAGCCCTGGGGCCACAAATGCCCCCACCCAGCGGCCCTTTGGTTTTACATAGATTTATATAGCCCCGGGGCCATTTGGTTTTGCATAGGCTTATGTAGGGAATATCTTTAAAAAAAATCTTCTTCTCTGAAACTGCAAGGCCCAGGTCTTTGATATTTGATGTGTAGCTTCATCTAGTTGACCTTTGCCAAGATTGTTCTAATTATAGCCTTTGTTGATGTTTGGTATGAAGCTTCAGCTTTAAGACCTCCCTCAACATTATGCACATTAAAGCCCTGGGGCCAATAATGGCCCTCTCTGGGGCCCACTTGTTACACTATGGATCAGGTGAGCGATCCAGGGCCATCATGGCCCTCTTGTGTTTTATATTAGGATCACTTTTTGTCTGTCATCCGTGCGTAAACAATTTCTTCAAACGACATCTCTTAAACCACTGATCGGATTTTGACCAAACTTCACAGGAATGATCCTTAGAGGGTCCCCTTTCAAAGTTGTTCAAATGGTTCCGGTCCATTGCACATATAGGTCACAGGAGCCAAAAATAGATTTTTTTCACCGAAAACTTAAAAAATCTTCTTCTCTGAAACCGCAAGGCCCAGGTCTATGATATTTGGTATGAAACTTCATCTAGTGGACCCCTACCAAGATTGTTCAAATTATAGTGCTGGGGCCAAAAATGCCCCTGCTCCGGGCCCTTTGGTTTTACAAAGACTTAAATAGGGAAAATCTTGAAAAATCTTCTTCTCTGAAACCACAAGGCCTAGGTCTTTGATATTTGGTATGAAGCTTCAGCTAGTAGACCTCTACCAAGATTGTTCAAATTATAGCCCTGAGGCGAAAAATGCCCCCGCCTCGGGGCCCTTTGGTTTTACATAGACTTATATATGGAAAATCTTTAAAAATCTTCTTCTGTGAAACCACAAGGACTAGGTCTTTGATATTTGGTGTGAAATTTCATCTAGTGGACCTCTATCAAGATTGTTCAAATTACAGCCCTTGGGCCAAAAATGCCCCCGCCCCGAGACCCTTTGGTTTTACATAGACTTATAGGGATATCTTTAAAAATATTCTTCTCTGAAACTGCAAGGCCCATGTCTTTGATATTTGGTATGGAGCTTCATCTAGTAGACCTCTACCAAGATTTTCAAATTATAGCCCTCGGGCCACAAATGCCTCCGCCCGGGGCCCTTTGGTTTTACAAGACTTATATAGAGATAATCTTTGAAAATCTTCTGTGAAACTGCAAGGCCCAGGTCTTTGATATGTGGTGTGAAGCTTCATCTAGTGGACCTCTATCAAGATTGTTTAAATTATAGCCCTGAGGCCAAAAATGCCTCCGCCCTGGGGCCATTTGATTTTACATATACATGTAGTGAGTATCTTTTAAAAAAATCTTCTTCCTTGAAACCGCAAGGCCCAGGTGATTGATATTTGGTGTGAAGCTTCCATCTAGTGGACCTTTGCCAAGATTGTTCAAATTATAGCCTTTGTTGATATTTGGTATGAAGCTTCACCTTTTTAGACCTCCCTAAACATTATGCACATTATAACCCTGGGGTCGATAATGGCCCTCCCCTGGGCCCACTTGTTACTTTATGGATCAGGTGAGCGATCCAGGGCCATCATGGTCCTCTTGTTTACCATCGTGATTAAAAGCAATGGTGGACACAAAGCGTTTTTTGAAAAATGACAAAAATTGATTGACAGGAATAAAAATTACAGCAGTTCGAAAATTGCTATATTTTTAATTGCAAGGGAGATAATTTGAGAATTTCACAAATTAAAACCTCGCTTATAATGCGAGATCATGAGATATTGTAAAAGTAAAGTGTTATCCGATGTTTAGAGAATATTGTCTTCCATCTTAGACAAAAAAAGAACTTTCTGCGCATGCGCAATGTCCATTTTCTACCAAAATCTTTCTAGGCACATATTGGAAGACAACTCTGGAGCAGAAAGGTATGGACAAATGCAAGTTTGAGCATTCTCAAGCTAAACGTCCGATTTAAATGTCTACAGCCAAATTTAGCTCAATAGCTGCAGGATATCTAGTGAGTTTCACCCGAAGGTTGTTAAAGTTACTTTTTTGACTAAGTATATATTCTTGTTCCTTATGATAAGACACACTCAGTGACACAGACCTAGGGTTCCTTAGGATGCCCCCGGGGGCATGCCCGCCCCTTCACTTCAGAAAAGGCCAAATATCTCGGAAACTTGAGATCCCCTACCCTAAACCATATGTATTCTTGTTCCTTATGATAAGACGCATTCAGTGACACAGACCTTGCGTCACTCTGGACTCCCCTGGGGGCATTCCCCATCCCCCTTCACTTCATGAAAGGCCTAATATCTCAGAAACTGTTGAGATTCCAACCCCTTAACCATAATATATATTCTTGTTCCTTGTGATAAGACACATTCAATGACAGTCCTTGGGGTCCCTCTGGACTCCACCCCCCCCCCCCACCCCCCCCCGGCATACTCCGCACCTTTCACTTCATGAAAGTCCTAATACCTAAGAAGTTGTTCAAATCCCCACCCCTAAACCATATATATTCTTGACCCTTATGATAAGGCGCATTTACTGACACAGCCCTTATGGTCTCCCCGGGAGCATGCCCCTTTCACTTCATGAAAGTCCTAATATCTCAGAAAGTGTTTAAATCCACACCCCTAAACAATATATATTCTTGTTCCTATGATAAGGTGCATTTACTGACATGGATCTTGGCTCCCCAGAGGGTCTCCCGGGTGTATGCCCCTACCCCTTCATTTCATAAAATGTGAAATATCTCGGAAACCGTTCAGATCCCCACCCATAAGCCATATATATTCTTGTACTTTATAAGTAAGAAGACACATTTAGTGACAAAAATATTGGATCCCCAGAGGTACCCTGGGGGCATGCCCCACCCCTTTTGCTTCATAAAAGGCCTAATATTTCCTTATGATAACATCTCCATATGACCTTAGCTGTTGGTCGGACGTAAAACGCAAACTCACTCAGTCAGTCCTTATGATAAGACACACTCAGTGACACAGACCTTGCGTCCCTTAGGATGCCCCCGGGGGCATGCCCCACCCCTTCCCTTCAGAAAAGGCCAAATATCTCGGAAACTGTTGAGGTACCCACCCCTAAACCATATGTATT
Source organism: Lucinisca nassula (assembly GCA_963580285.1). Classification (NCBI taxonomy): domain Eukaryota; kingdom Metazoa; phylum Mollusca; class Bivalvia; order Lucinida; family Lucinidae; genus Lucinisca; species Lucinisca nassula. Next base: position 34,200,615 of record OY757019.1, read on the forward strand.
CTTGTTCCTTATGAGAAGCCTCCGTGATGCAGTGGTTACGCTACTCGCCTTGCAAACCAGGGATCGCAGGATCAATCCCGGGCTTCTCCAGACTTTTGGATGAGTCTTTAAACCGAGGTCCCGTCTCCGTATGACCTTAGCTGTTGGTGGGACGTGAAACTAAAACTCACTCACTCACTCTTGTTCCTTATGACAATACGCACTCAATGACACAGACATTGGTCCCTCTGGACTCCCCCTGGGACATGCCCCACCCCTTCACTTTATAACAGGCCTAATATCTCAGAAACTGTTGAGGTCCCCATCCATAAACAATATATATTCTTGTTCCTTATGATAAGACGCATTTAAGGACACAGACCTTGGGTCCCTCTGGACTCCCCTGGGGCTTGCCCCACCCCTTCACTTCCTTAATGGCCTAATATATCGGTAACTGTTGGGATCCCCACCCCTATACCATTATATATTCTTGTTCCTTATGATAAGACACATTCAGTGACACAGACCTTGGGCCCCTCTGGACTGCCCCGGGTGCATGCCCCACCCCGTTCACTAAATGGGACTCCTAATATCTCAGAAGTTGTTCAAATCCCCCCCCCCAACCATATTATATCCTTGTTCCTTATGATGAGAGGCATTCACTGACACAGTTCATTGGTCCCCTTAAGGCATGCCGCACCCCTTCACTTCATAATAGGCCCAGTATCTCAGAAACCGTCCAGATCCCCACCCCTAAACCTGATATATTATTGTTCAGCAGCCGCTGCTGAATATTGTATCAAAGTTTGTAGATTCTGTGTCATATATATTTAAACATTAAGCTCTTCAACAGTTCCTCAGCTGTCAGGTGAGTGGTTCAGGACCAATGGTCCTCTAGTTTCAAATTTGTTCTGGTTCTGCCAGAATACATAAGTAGGTTTTAATTGCCAATATTGTTTATTCTGAAGTGATGTACTCAGGGGAGCGATACAGGACCTTATGGTCCTCTTGTTCTTATTTCTGCTCCAAACATAGTTTGTGAGTACTCGTTAGAACCGCCTGCGCTATAAATGAGTGCCCACAATCTATGTTTTGGAGCAGAAATAAGAAACAATATCGCCATTTATCATCTCTAGGTCCATTAACCCATTTAGTACCGGAAATCCCTAAAAGGGTACTTGGCAAACAGTGCAGGCCCAGATCAGACGCCGCAGAATGCGGCGGCTGATCAGGGCCTCCACTGTTTGCTAAAAGTTCAGCCATTTTCCAAATAAATTTTGATAAAAAAACAACCTGACACCCCTAAATTTTGAAATGGACTCCTGCTATATATAAGAAGGAAGATTCCATTTGGTACAAAAAGGGATAAATATTGTTTTTTATTACATAGGCATGTTATCGTAATGCCAACATTCCTTTATTTTTGTAATATTTATTTTGCATGTCACATAGTGGCGAATATTTTGTGCAAAGGATTAAAAAATATTGTTTGCAGTGTTATGTTGTGGGAAATTTATTTAGTGACATTACAGGTTGGCTTTGACTTGGGATAGGATTATATGTGTTTGAATTAAAAGCAAAGTAGCGGGGGCATAGTCATATCCTCTTGATATTACTAGTTGACTCATTATGCATGCAAGTGTTTATTGTTATGCCCCGCCACACGATAGTGGCGGGGTATTATGTTATACCCTCCGGTGTCCGTCCGTCCGTATGTCTGTCTGTCCGTCCGTCCACACTTTCGATCGATAACTTGAGTATTTTTTCACGGATTTTGTTCAAATTTTGCATACATATTGGTATCTGGGATGAGTGGTTTGGGATTGTTAATGGGCAAAATCCGTTTATTTTTAGCAGAGTTATTGTCCTTTTCAGTATCTGAAAAATGGTTTTTGGCCTCTAATTCCCTTACTATATGGAATATCTGGATGAAACTTGACAGATATATAGAAGACTAAACGGTTCATATTGTGGCCAAGGACTGCTACTCTGGTTGTTCCAGTTCTTGAGTTATCTGCCCTTGACATATTTAAAAAATGCATTTTAGACTATTGTTCGTTTATCATTTACAATAGCTTGCTGAAACTTCATAGATATGTAGTAGATGAATTGTTATATACTGTGGCAAAGGAACATGATTCTGGCTTTCCCAGCGATTGAGTTATCTGCCTTTGAAATATCTGAAAAATGGTTTTTGGACTCTAGTTCCCTTACTATATGGAATATCTCGATGAAACTTCAGAGATATATAGAGGACTTAATGGTTCATATCGTGGCCAAGGACCGCTACTCTGGCTATACCAGTTCTTGAGTTATCTGCCCTTGAAGTATTTTAAATGCATTTTAGACTGTAGTTCCTTTATTATTTACAATATCTTGCTGAAACTTCATAGATATGTAGCAGATTAAATGTTACATACTGTGGCAAAGGAACATGACTCTGGCTTTCCCAGCAATTGAGTTATCTGCCCTTGAAATATATAAAAAAGGGATTTCAGCCTATAGTTTATTTATTATTTGAAATATATGGATAAAACTTCTACACCCTCTGCTGTCTGTCTGTCTGTCCATCCATCCATTTGTATGTCTGTCCATCTGTCTGTCTGTCCCTTTTCAGTGTCTGAAAAATAGTTTTTGGCCTCTAGTTCCCTTACTATATGAAATATTTGGATTAACATTTACAGATATATAGAGCCCGCCTCAGTGGCTCAGTCGTATGCGCGTCTGACTGGTGATCAGGAGGACCCGGGTTCGACACCTGCCAGGGTCGGCAACATTCTTTCGTGGAGATTGATCATGAAATCTTTTCTACGGTCATTCTCTCTCTTCCGCTGATTCAAGAAGGGCAGTTGTCAGTTTCTGGCAAAAGAATGTGCACTGTACTGGTTAACCACTTACATATAAGCCTGCCCAGGAAAGTGTTGATAGGTAAACTGACCGACTCAAAAATGACCTAAATAGTGTTGACTGGGCCGTAAATCTCCAAAACAAAAAGAAACAAATACAGATATATAGAGGACTAAAGGGTACATATTGTGAACAAGGACCATATAGAGGAGTAAAGGGTACATATTGTGGCCAAGGACCACTTCTCTGGCTGTTCCAGTTCTTAAGTTATTATAGCCCCGCTTTGAAAAAGTGGGGCTAAATTGGATTTGCCATGTCCTTCTGTCATTCCGTAATTCCTTGATTCCGTTAATTATTTGTGTTGGCTCCATAACTTTGTATCTGCTTAACATATTTTCATGAAACTTCACACAAATGTTAAACACCATAAGACAATGTGCAGAGCGAAGGAATTATAACTGTGGATTGCCTACTTTTGGAGTTATTGCCCTTTGAACATTTTCCGTAATTCCGTGATTCCGTTAATTTGTGTTGGCTCCATAACTTTGTATCTGCTTAACATATTTTCATGAAACTTCACACAAATGTTAAACACCATAAGACAATGTGCAGAGCGAAGGAATTATAACTGTGGATTGCCTAATTTTGGAGTTATTGCCCTTTGAACATTGAAAAATGGCAATTTTAATTGTGTCCGCTTCATAACTCGAAAACCGTTTGAGATATTTTTAGGAAACTTCACACAAATGTTAAGCACTATGAGACGATGTGCAGAGCGCAGGAACCATAACTCTGCATTGCTTATTTTTGGAGTTATTGCCCTTTGAACATTGAAAAATGGCAATTTTAACAGTGTCCGCTTCATAACTCGAAAACCGTTTGAGATAATTTCATGAAACTTCACACAAATGTTAAGCACTATGAGACAATGTGCAGAGCGCAAGAACCATAACTCTGGTTTTCGTATTTTCTGTGTGTCTGTCTGTGTGTCTGTCTGTGTCTGTTAACAATTTTCGTGTCCGCTCCATAACTTTAAAACCCATTCACATATTTTCATGAAACTTCACACAAACATTAAACACCATGAGATGGTGTGCAGAGTGCAGGAACCATAACTCTGGATTGCCTAATTTTTGAGTTATTTCCCTTTGAATATTGAAAAATATCAATTTTAGCCGTCTTTGCTCGATAACTCAAAAACCGTTTGAGATAATTTTATGAAACTTCACACAAATGTAAATCACCATATTACGTGTGCAGAGCGCAGGAACCCAAACTCTGGATTGTCTACTTTTTCAGTTATAGGCTTTTGAATTATAAAAAATGGCAATTTTAACTATGTCCGCTCCATAACCGTTTCTGATATTTTGTTGAAACTTCAAATAAATGAAAAGCACCTTGAGATGATGTGCAGAGTGCAGGAACCATAACTCTGGTTTGCCTACTTTAGGAGTTATTGCCCTTTGAACATTTAAAAAGGCAATTTTGACTGTGTCGGCTCCATAACTCACAAACCATTTGAGATATTTTCATGACACTTCACACAAGTGTAAAGCACCATGAGACAATGTGCAGAGCGCAGGAACCCTGACTCTGATTTGCCTACTTTAGGAGTTATTACCCTTTGAACATTGAAAAATGGAAGATGAAATTTAGTATAAACATGGACATTCTGGTAATGTATCATGCTCATTGAAATGAGGGACAAGGGCTCACAACTCTTAGAGTTTTTCCAGATAATGTAAAATTTTCAACAGTTATTTCTTGTTCATAACTGTTTTCTCTGCAGCTTAAATAACTTTCTTCTCTGACAGCGCTGAAGCGGGGCTATAGTCAGATCCTCTGACAGCTCTAGTTTGCCGTTGATGTATTAAAATTCGATTTTAGACTCTAGTTCCTTTATTATTTGCAATATCTTGCTGAAATTTCATAGATGTACAGCAGACTAAATATTACATATTGTGGCAAAGGTACATGACTCTGGCTGTCCCTGCCCTTGATAGGTCTGAAAAATGGAATTTGTGTCTGTTGGTCAGTGCATACAAAATGGAATTTGTGTCTGTTGGTCAGTGCATACTTAATGGAAATCCATCTAGCCATCTGTGTTTTATTTCCAGTCAATAATTTGAACATTCTTTGCTGAAGCTGCTGCTATCTAATAGTGAAAAAGGTGAGATAGTACATCTACCCATGCTAGAATTAATTTGTGGATTTTGTCCCTGTGAGAATGCCAAAAGATCACCCACAAACATCTTAATTTATGATTGGTTGCCATTTATGCTTAATCCTTTTGATTGAAGCCTAATCAACCTCACCCTTGGAATGTGCAGTAAAAGCCTAACCAAATAGATGCCTAAAATAAAGGCCCTTCTAAGTGGTTAACCAGTACTTAGTGCACATACTTCTTGCCTGCCCTTCTTGAATCAGCGGAAGGAGCACAATGACCGTAGAAATTACTTCATGATCAGTCTTCACGAAAGAATATAGTCAGACAGGCAGTACATCGAAAAACATGAAATTCTTACATGTACCACATAAAGATACATGTTCCACAGCCATTTAAGGTAAATACTTGCCTCCATAATTTTCTAATAATGTCAACTTATTGAGTTGCCTTCCCATCAAATGTCTGAAAAATGGATTTTTACATATGCTTCCTACATCTTCTAACATTACTTCATCCACTCACATTAAGACATTACACTTGCGGATCATATCTCTGCTATCCCCTTTCTAGTTATTTAGCCTTGATATATTTTCAAATAAGTTACATTGCTTAGCATTGGCGGGGTATTATGCAGTGTCTGCGGTGCTTTTATTTTTTATTCCGCAATCAGGCATTCTAGTAACCTAATAAAGGGGGTCGAATAACTGCACGCTATTATTGGTAGTGACCTATAATACATTCTACTGACCCATAATACGTCTAGTGACCGTTTATAGACCGGACCTACTTTTCAGGTCCCTAAGTCGCAAGTGTAAACAATAACATGCAACCTTTTGTATACGGGGAAACAACAAAACTGCAAGTTATAATCTTTACATTATTTATTTAAACAGATTTTCAGAAATTTCAACTAAATTCTTACCTTGACGGGCATTCCTGGTCCGTTCGAATAATTGTGCACTGCTACTGTGGTTGCGTCTCAACCTCAAAAATAAATTCTTAAGATAAAATAAGCTATTTATTTGCAGCTTTTCATACAGAATGGAAAGCGCTGAGAAACTTTTATTCGAGCTGCTATGTTGTTTCCAACATCTCTGCGGCGAGGTGACGTCATAAACTTTGCAGTCCTTGACGTCACATTATACTATGTGTGCGTGCCATGGCACTGAATGTCGTTTAACATGCCACTCTGTTTCTTGTCTTTTTTGCTTAAATTTGCTAAATGATTGCAAAACCCTTGAATGTTTTGAATTGCGGTATAAACTAAATACATGATTAGTGTCTTTTTTATTATTAAAGACACTTACCATGTATTTACTATATTGACGTAGTGCAATACTGATGAGCTACCCTTTCTTGCTGACTCTTATTTAACGTGCTCATTATTTATACATTTGCAGGCAATGCAGAAGTTTGGCATGGAAGATTGGACATTTTACTGGGACATAAGCAAGATGTTGCTCTAACAGTTGTTACTGATGAAGATGAAGATTCTACACAAAGTACCAGCTCTGATGATAGCTTGAAAAGTATCTATACTCAGATTTTAGCAGAGACCACAGTGTTTGCACTTGCTCAGAAAATGTATAATCCCCTATTGGAGAATTACCTGATACCTACAATCGTAATTTCTAAGTCGCATGTGTTAATCTTTATGTATGATGCTGAGCATGACATACTTCTTGAAAGTTCAGAATTAGTGTTGATTGCCGGAGAGGAAGAGCAGATGATACCCTATAAAACTATTTTGGCTTTGTGGCTGGCCATCAATTACAGATATTTTTGTACAGGAATCACAGAAAGAATGAAAACAAGGGGCTTCACGGCTGATTTCTTTAAGAATGTTGCTGAAGATAAAAAGCGTATATACCTTGAAGGTTTGAAAATTGGTGGATGTAAGACACAAGGAACAACATACCCCCGTGATTACGTTCTGAACCAGTCTCTCGGTTTTCCTGTGTTTGCAGTTAAGTCAAAACCTTATAAACCGTGCAAAACGATTGCCTTTGTCACCACCTAATACCTAATACAGAAATATTGTTGGGGCTATATAATATTCTTAACAAAATTAGAAGTGCATTTAGTCAACACTACAGTGTTTATTTTACACTGCTTATGAAATTACTATTACATTACATGTTACATCAATCGAACAGTGATCAAATTAGCACTGAGGCAATTGTAACAATCAGACACCGCCAACTAAATATCATTAGAATGAATCCAGTGACTGCCATTCTGTGACAGATTTTTAGCTCACCTGAGCCGAAGGCTCCGGGGGAGCTTATAGGCGGCTCCGGGGGAGCTTATAGGATGGCAAGCCTCTGTCCATCCGTCTTCCGTCCGTCAACATTTTCAAACAGTTTCTCCTCTGAAGCCCGAAGGCCAATTTCAACCAAATTTCACCTGATGGCTACCTCGGTCGCTTGAACCGAAAATTGCTCAAATGGTTCCGGTCACACGACCAAGATGGCCGCCATGCCCATATATGGTAAAAACCTTTTAAAAATCTTCTTCTCCGATGCTGAGAAACCGGGAACCATGACTCTTGGTATAAAGCATCAGGGACTTGAGGCCTACCAAGTTTGCTCAAATGATGATCCTCAATTGATCTTTGACCTTTTCATGGAAAGTTCAAATTTGCTTCCCTATGCATTTGTATGGGGAAAATAAACATTTATGTAGGAAAACTGATTCAAAGACTTTAAATGGGAGTAACTTACACAGTATGAATGAATAAACAAAAGTTTTCTGTTTTGCACAAAATTTTATCCCTTTGGAGTTGTCTGCTCTTACCTCGGGGCTATATACATGTATAAAAATTATGAACAAAAATGTATAAAATCAGGGGTCAAATATTTTTATGAAACTTGCAACAAATAACCTAAGTGATAAGGCCTTTCTCTTCACATCAAAATTTTGTCCCCATGGGGTTGTCTGCCCTTGCCCTTGGGCTACATACATGTATAAAATCATGAAAAAATTGTATGAAATCAGAAATGAATAAGATTTTTTTTTAAACTTGCAACAAATGACCAAAGTGATAAGGTCTTTCTCTTAACATCAAAATTCGGTCCACATGGGATTGTCTGCCCCTGCCCCAGGGCTATATATATGCATAAAATGATGAAAAAAATGTAAAAAATCAGAGTTCAGCAATTTTTTTTTTTAATTTGCAACAAATGACCAAAGTGATAATGCCTTCCTGTTCACATCAAAGTTTTGTCCCCATGGGGTTGTCTGCCCCTGCCCTAGGGCTTCATACATGTATAAAATCATAAAAAAATTGTATAAAATCAACAAGAGTTCAACAAGATTGTTTTGAAACTTGCAACAAATGAACAAAGTGATAAGGCCTTTCTATTCACACCAAAAATTTGTCCCATGGGGGTTGTCTGCCCCTGCTGCCCCAGGGCTATACATATGCATAAAATCATGAGAAAAAAAATGTATAAAATCAGTTCAAAGAGATACTTCTGAAACTTGCAACAAATTACCAAAATAATGGGGCCTTTCTGATGACAACAAAATTGTGTCCCTTGGAGTTCTTTGCCCTTACCTCGGGGCTATATACATGCATAAAGTCATAAAAAATGTGTAAGAATATAAGAATCTTATATGGGTGTGAGGGGTGGATGGAAAAATCCATCCCGAGGGTCACTGTCCGGCATCACGAGGCTTCAGTCCGTCCGTCGTCAGTGCGTCCGTGCGTCCGTGCGTGCGTAAACAATTTCTTGTCCGCACGATAGCATCTTCTTTTATGATTTGATTTTAACCAGACTTGCACACAACTTGTACCACCATGAGATCTAGGTTCCTTCCTTGAACCAGCCATATCCCATCATGTGTTATGGAGTTACGGCCCCTGAAAGGGCAAAAATTGCCTATTTTGGTCTTGTCCGCACGATAGCATCTTCATTTATGATTTGATTTTAACCAGACTTGCACACAACTTGTACCACCATGAGATCTAGGTTCCTTTCTTGAACCAGCCATATCCCATCATGTGTTATGGAGTTACGGCCCCTGAAAGGGCAAAAATTGCCTAATTTGGTCTTGTCTGCATGATAGATGTTTCATTTATGATTTGATTTTAACTAAACTTGCACACAAATTGTACCACCACAAAATCTCGGTCAAGTTCGAATATGGGTCATGTCGGGTCAAAAAGTAGGTCAGTAGGTCAAATCAGAAAAAAAACCTTGTGAAGACACGAGAGGCCACAGTTTTGGTCCGATCATCATCAAACTTGCCCAGAATGATCATTTTGACAATATCTCAGTCATGTTTGAATATGGGTGTTGTCGGGTCAAAAAGTAGGTCAGTAGGTCAAATCATAGAAAAACCTTCTGAACACACTAGAGGCCACAATTTATGTCCAATCATCATCAAACTTGCTCAGAATGATCATCTTGATAATATCTTGGTCACATTTGATAATGAGTCATGCCGGGTCCAAAAGTAGGTCAGTAGGTCAAATCATAGAAAAATCTTGTGAATACAATGGAGGCCGCAGTTTTGGTCCAATCATTATCAAACTTGCCCAGAATGATCATCTTGACAATATCTCAGTCAAGTTTGAATGCGGGTCATGTCAGGGCAAAAAGTAGGTCAGTAGGTCAAATCATAGAAAAAGCTTGTGAAAACACTAGAGGCCACAGTTTTGGTCCGATCATCATCAGACTTGGCCAGAATGATCATTTTGACAATATCTCCATCAAGTTCGAATATGGGTTATGTCGGGTCACAAAGTAGGTCAGTATTATAGAAAAACCTTGTGAATACACTAGAGGCCACAGTTTTGGTCTGATCATCATGAAACTTGCTCAGAATGATTATCTTCACAAATTCTCGGTAAAGTTCGAATATGGGTCATGTAGGGTCAAAAAGTAGGTCAGTAGGTCAAATCAGAGAAAAACCTTGTAAACACACTAGAGGCCACAGTTTTGGTCTGATCATCATCAAACTTGCTCAGAATGATAGTCTTGACAATATCTCGGTCAGGGTTGAATATGGGTCATGTTGGGTCGAAAAGTAGGTCAGTAGGTCAAATCATAGAAAAACCTTCTGAACACACTAGAGGCCACAGTTTAGGTGCGATCATCATCAAACTTGCCCAGAATGATCATCTTGACAATATCCGGGTCAAGTTTGAAAACGGGTCATGTCGGGTCAAAAAGTAGGTCAGTAGGTCAAATCATAGAAAAAGCTTGTGAACACACTAGAGGCCACAGTTTGGGTCCGATCATCATCAAGTTGCCAAGAATGATCATCTTGACAATATCTCAGTCAAGTTCAAATATGGGTCATGTTGGGTCAAAAAGTAGGTCAGTAGGTCAAATCATAGAAAAACCCTCTGAACACACTGGCGGCTACAGTTTTGGTCCGATCATCATCAAACTTGCTCAGAATGATCATTTGACAATATCTCGGTTAATTTCGAATATGGGTCATGTCTGGTCAATATGTAGGTCAGTAGGTCAGATTATTGAAAAACCTTGTGAACACACTAGGGGCCCAAGCTTTGGTCCAATCATCATCAAACTTGCTCAGAATGATCATCTTGACAATATCTGTGTCAAGTTTAAATATGGGTCATGTCGGGTCAAAAAGTAGGTCAGCAGGTCAAACCATAGAAAAACGTTTTGAATACTCTAAGAGGCCACAGTTTCAGTCAAATCATCATAAAACTTGCTCAGAATGATCATCTGGACAATATCTCAGTTAAGTTCGAATATGGGTCATGTCAAATCAAAAAGTAGATTGGTAGGTTATTTTGTCATAACTTTTGAACCGTTTGAGATAGAGCCTTCATATTTGGCATGTAGGTTCCTTCTGACAAGGGCTTCCCACTCATAAAGATTTGACCTGTGACCTTGATCTTTGACCTACTTTATCATACCTTTTGAACCATGTGAGATAGAGCCTTCATATTTGGCATGCATGTTCCTTGTGACAAGGTTTTCTCAGCCATTCAAAACTTTTGACCCATGACCTTGACCTTTTACCTACTTTGTCATAACTTTTAAAGCATTTGAGATACAGCCTTCATATTTAGCATGTAGGTTCTTTGCGACAATGTTGCTTAGATGATCCTCTACCAAAAAGGCTAAATAAATCCCACTCGGATGAACAAAATGGCCACCGTAGGTAAAAATAGAAAAATATTGTAAATTTGATTCAAACGGAAACTCCCCCTAAACCCTATGGCCAATTTGATTCAAAATTCCCAGGAATGTTGCCTAGGTTACTCCCTACCAAATAAGCTAAAATCACTCTGCTGATGAACAACATGGCCACAAGAGTAAACATAGAATGTACTCGAGACAGTGACACACAGGTGAGCGAACCAGGGCCCTCTGGGCCCTCTTGTTCTTGTATACCTTCCATTTCTTAGCGCGGATTTTTAATGCTGCTGTCACTTCGGTTACCGACGTCCGCCATATTGTGTTGACACAACAAGAATGTTTAGTGACGTCACACACGACGCCGCCGCGCGTGAGGTTGTAATCAACCAGTGCATTTAGCAAACACGCGATTATATTCGATTTGGGGTCGGAACACCAGGGTCAGAACATAAATTTCTATCCCAGGGTAAAATCACGGATTTCCTTGTCTGGTGTGCAAGAAATCAGAGTTCAAAGAGATTATTTTTAGACTTAAATCCTCCAAGTGGTTTACCAGTTGTTGAATGTGGGCCTGATTCAGCTCTGGGTGGAAGCATCATGCAGGCAATATATTTCTTCAAGCCCCTATGGGCTGGGGCCAAAATAATAAGGTAGAAAATTGACTACATTTTTTTTCTTCTACATGCCATGCCAAGATGGTAACTTGTCGAACTTTATGCAGACCGAGGACAATGAAGATATAATTACGCCTATGCAGTTACTACATTGCTACATTGTAAATTTTTATGCCGAAAAACGAAATTTGTAAGATGAAAAATTGAGATCACATGAACAAATCCATGAAATGAACACCCATCTAAACCCCACTTTATATAGAGGAAACCCAGGGGTTTAAGGGGGTGAACAATAATTTTCTTATTTCTGCTCCAACACATAGGTTGTGGGTACTCGATAGAACCGTTGTGGGTACTCGTTGGCACCGCCTCAATGAGGCGGTTCTAACGAGCACCCACAACCTCAATGGGGCGGTTCTAACGAGCACCCACAACCTATGTTTGCAGTATAAAGAAGAAAAATATCACAACTTCTCATCTTAAAATTCTCGTTTTTTCCCTGGTAAAATTTACAATGTTTTTGTAAAGGGGTGTGTTCGTAATGTGGTATTATTCTTATTTCTGCTCATAATATAGATTGTGGGTACACATTAGAACGGCCCGCCTACTGGGCTTAAAGAAATAGATCGGCTGCATGATGCTTCCAAGCAGAGCTGAAACCAACCCGCACACGAGTACTGGTAAAGCGCTTAGAGGATCTAAGCCTGCCCAGGCAAAGCGGTGCGAGTCGGCCCGTCCATGCTTATGAACCCTGTGGGTTTCATTGGTCGGCAGGGATTGAGATATCTTTTCATCTCAGTGAGATATATTTTTGAGCCTGCCAGTTTACCTATCCACACTTTGCCCGAGCAGCTTATACTCAAGCGGTTAACCAGTACAATGTACATTCTTTCGCCAGGAACTGACAACTGCCCTTCTTGAAACAGCGGAAGGGAGGGAATGACCGTAGAAAAGATTTCATGGTCGATCTCCACGAAAGAATGTTGCCGACCCCGGCAGATATCGAACCTGCATCTTCCTGATCACCAAAGTGAGACTCACATCCGACTGAGCTATCGAGGTCGGCCAAGCTATATATTTAAACGATAGATAAGAAAAAATAGTACATGTGAAAATGCTGGTTCTAGAATAAGAAAGACGCCAAATTAGCACATTGGTATTTTATTACACACTCTTGTTTCATTTTCATTAACCCCATGACTATAAGAATCTTATATGGGTGTGAGGGGTGGATTGAAAAATCCTCCCCGAGGGTTACTGTCCGGCATCACGAGGCTTGCCGAGTGATGCCGGACAGTGAACGCGAGGGACGGATTTTTCTATCCACCCCTCACACCCATATAGGATTCTTTTTCTTGCATACCTTCCATTTCTTTGCGCGGATTTTTAATGCTGCAGTCACTTCGGTTACCGACATCGGCCATTTTGTAATGACACTACATGAATGTTTAGTGACATCACGTAACGTGCTGTGAAGTCAACCTTAAAGACGGCGCATACTAGGTCGTATTCAACCAGTGCATTTATAAAACACGCGATTATATTCAATTTTGGGTCGGAACACCAGGGTCAGAACATAAATTTCTACCCCAGGGTAAAATCACGTATTTCCTTGTCTTGTGTGCAAGAAAATGTAATCTTCCACCTAGTAAGTCTGGATCTACACGGTTTGCAAAGGAACAGCAGAATAAGGTTTTAGTGTGGAAAGTGAACTATTGTAAATTCAGAAAGATGAATCTGTTTTGCTGGTCCTGATTAGAATAAACATGAGTACAGAAGTGTGGCATTGAAAAGGCCAACACAAAGATCGTCATTTTTCAGACAAAAGTTGTACCGAATAATTTTCTTATAATGAGGCGTTTTAAAGAGTACTCAGTCTACATTATAGAGCAGAGCTATTGTCCACGTGGCTGTCGCTGACCATTTACAAAATCCCAGGTCTCGGACATTTATAGTGGTGCTAGTCTTCTCCATGTGATGTCACAGCGCTGTGTAGAAGGTAAAATCTGGACTGGGCTCGTGTATGGGGCTTTGGCTTATCAATCGACCCAAAGTAACAAAGTATAGAAGCTTTCTGTCTGCTATTGTCCAACTAACTGTCGCTGACCATGTACAAAATTCAATTCAAGGTTGTTTATAGAAGGATCCAATGTTTTGACACGTGACCTTGTTTACATTTCACTGCGCATGCGCCAATTACCTCCCCTGTAGGTGTACTCTTTTATCTGGTTGGCAAAACATGACTGTTGCCGTACAGTGTCAATGAGAATTTCGAATATTTATCGTGTGATTAAACTCCTTTCTTCTCCACAAAATTAACTGATCCTTGTCAGTTTGTGTTTTTGAAGTAATAAATGATATAGAACCAGTCTCTGACATTTTATCGCACATTTTGTTGCCTAAAAAGCGTTATAAAACTATCCACCATCATGCCAAAACGTAGTCGATGCACTTTATTTGACGAATGGACATAAGATTAAAGCATGTATATTTTCTATCCAATTTTATACGACAAAGAAGCAGTTTAATGTCAAAAATGGTATGTGGCAAACAGTTTTGATAGAAAGACGATTTAACAATAGTTATTACAGAAAATAAATCTTGCTACATCAATGGTAGACTATGGAACCGGAAGTTCTTTTGCCAACCAGATAGAACGAGGCTAAAGACCTTTGACCTTGTGTGACGTAGACTTTGGATGTGTCTATAGCATGGATAATGGCGTCTCTGTGACGCCACTGAACTTGTGCACTGGGGCATCGGCAAACAGAGGATACTTATCAGACGCCACATAACGCGGCATCTGATCACGCCTACATTGCTTTCTTAAAAATACTGGAATTTAATGGTTAAACGAAAGCTCAATTCTCAGTTCAGGACTATTTGCCCAACCTACACTCAGAGACAATTGACCCACCAGTATCTCCGTCCTTTGATTTATTTTGGGTAGCGGTTTGGCCATTACTGGGACTGTTGGCTTTCTACTTGTTTTGTTTGATAAGAGCCACGCCAAGCGAATTTGGGTCTTCGAGCATTCCGTCATGACAAATTTTAACTGCGCATGCCCAGCCATTCAGAGGGCCCAGGGATATGGCTTTCTGTCTGAAGGTTCCTCTTGATTCACTGCTTGTATGAGCGAGCAGCGAAGGTTCTGGCGAGACTGCGCGGATGCGCAGGCTCGCCTGAACCTTCGCTGCTCGCATAGGCGATAAGTACCAAAATCGCTTGACGGGGCCCATAAGTTATATGCTGTACAATCATTCCGAAAGTATGCCTATACAAATACATTGTAACCTTTATCGCCGAAAAAATGAAAATTTTGAGATGAAAAATTGTGAAAGTTTTCTTATTTCTGCCACAAGAAAAATAGGTTTACCCCTGTAAACCCCAGTTTTACTGTATAAAAGTGGGGTTTAAGGGGGTCAAAATAATATAGGCATGTTTTCGTGATGGGCAGAAAAATTTCCCCGTACTTCATCAAAGTGTAGATTATTGTATATCACGTAGTCCATTTTAGTATTTTAGTATATATGAAGGGCGAAAGCAGTGATTTGTTTAAATCATTACTGCTTTTGAAAAGAGTCCCAATAAAACGGTAATGCGTACTTCCTATCTTAAATGTGTCTACAGCATAGTGTAGTTTATATTTTCTTGTCCTTTGGGATCATTGATGATTCCATTTTGGAATTTTGAAAATATCTGAGGGTCACTGACGAGGCCTAAGTGACTGAAACTAGCTAGTCTGGCGATAAAATTTACACAGTATTTGTATAAGCGTGTTTGCGTTTGAAGACACTCAATAAAACGTAAACTCTAATTTTCTACTTGCAAAGAGCCTTAACATTACGAAAACATGTCTATACAAATACATTGTAACATATACCGCAGAAAAAAATGAAAATTTTGAGATGAAAAATTGTGATATTTTTCTTATTTCTGCTCAAAATATAGATTGTGGGTACACGTTAGAACCGCCTCATTGAGGCCGTTCTAACGAGTACCCACAGTCTATATTTTAGAGCAGAAATAAGAAAAATAAAGTTTACCCCTGTAAAGCCCAGTTTTACTAATATAAACGTGGGGTTCAAGGGGGTCAGAATTATATTGGCATGTTTTCCTGATGTATTAGAGGCCGCCCTTATAGCTATATTACACGGTGTCATATATAGAGGATACTACAACAAGTGACTTCGGCCCCCGCCCATTGGGGCTTGAAGAAATAGATGGGCTGCATGATGCTTCCACACAGAGCTGAATCCGACCCCACACGAGTACGAACTGATAAACCGCTTAGAGAATCTAAGCCTGCCAGAGGAAAAGCTGTGCGAGTCAGACCTGTCAATGCTTATAAACCCTATTGTTTCATTGGGCGGCAGGGCTTGAGATGCCATTTCATCTCAATGCCGGGTAAAAGTCCCACAAAATTGGAAGCAACGTCTCCTAAATGACCCTTACAGTGTTGACGGGGACGTTAAACCTCAAATCAAACAAACAAAACTACAAGTGACAACAGCAGATACAGTCAAGATTGTTTTGCTGCTTTAAACAGTCAACTTAAACTAGAAGTCTCCACCCCCGCCCATCCACCCCCGCCCATCGGGGCTTGTAGAAATAGATTGGGCTGCACGATGCTTCCACGCAGAGCTGATACCGACCGCACATGAGTACTGGTAATCCACTTAGAACGTCTAAGCCAGCCAGGAAAACTGCTGCGAGTCGGCCCGTCCATGCTTATAAATATTATCTGTTAAAGCGTTATCCTTTAGAAGCATGGAATACAGCACAGAACTGGAAATATGGAGTGTACATGTTTTCTGGGCCAGACTAGCTAGTTTCGGCCAAATAGGCCTCATCAGTGACCCTCAAATATTTTCAAAGTACCACAATGGAATCAAAGATCCGAAAGAACGAGAAAATATAAACTACACTTTGATGTAGGGCAGGGAGACGTTTCACGGCCGCCACACATTCCCAGACACCAACTGTAGTGACGTTAAATATGTTCTCTAAAAGGGTTTTCCTTTAGAAGCATGGCATACACCACTGAACTGGAAAATAAGGAGTGTACATGTTTTCTATGCCAGACTAGCTAGTTTCGGCCAATTGCGCCAATTAGAAACCGTATTGGTTTCATTAGGCGGCAGGGATTGAGATGTCATTTTATCTCAATGTCGGGTAAAAGTCCCACAACATTGGAAGCAACGTCCCCAAATTGACCCAAATAGTGTTGACGGGGACGTTAAACCTCAAATCAAACAACACACACGAAATCTTATCAGAAGCATTATATTTCTTTTACAACAAAATGCACTACTTTATAGCCCCCACCCAGGGCTTGGAGAAACAGATTGGGCTGCATGATGCTTTCACGCAGAGCTAAATCTGACCACAAGAGTAATGGTAAACCGCTTAGAAGGACTAAGCCTGCCCAGGCAAAGCGTTGTGAGTCAGATCGTCCAATGCATGTAAGCCTTCTGGTTTCATTGTGCGGCAGGGCTTGAGATGTCATTTCACCTCAATGTCGGGTAAAAGTCCCACAAAATTGGAAGAAAAGTCTCCAAAATGACCTAAATAGTGTTGACGGGGATGTTAAACCCCAATTCAAACAAACTCTCACTGGGAAAATAAGTTCGGAAAAGCTGCATCTTTTCATAGAAGTTAGGTATCTGGTGTCTAAATGTGTGTTAAGCAGAATCAGTCTACTTCTTATCTTCTTCGGCCCCCGCCAATCGGGCTTGATGAAGTAGATGGGCTGCATGATGTTTCCACGCAGAGCAGACACCGACCACACGAATACTGGTAGACCAGTTAGAGAATCTAAGCCTGTCCAGGCAAAGCGGTGCGAGTCGGCCCGTCCATGCTTTTAAACCCTATTGGTTTCATTGGGCGACAGGGCTTGAGACAGGGCTTCATTTCATATCAATGTCGGGTAAAAGTCCTACAAATTGGAAGCAGCGTCTCCAAAATGACCTTTACAGTGTTGACGGGGACGTTAAACCTCAAATCAAACAAAATAAAGCAGAATCAGTCTACTTCTTATCTTCTTTCGTAGGGACTCCAGTTTCATTTCTACTGAACAAGAACTGTTGATTGGAATCAACTTCAAATCTTCTTGTCTCTAGTCGAGGTGAAGAGGATAGAGAATTTTTGCACACCAGATAAGGAAATAAATAGTTTTAGCTTGGGATAGAAATTCTGTTCTAACCCTGGTGTTCTAACCCAAAATCGAATATTCTCGGGTGTTTGATAAATGCACTGGTTGAAAATGACCTCATATGTGCCGTCGTTAAGGTTGACGTCACAGCACGTTACGTGACGTCACTAAACATTCCTATAGTGTCATCACAATATATTAAGGCGGACGTCCGTAACCGAAGTGACTGCAGCATGAAAAATCCACGCTAAGAAATGGAAGGTATGCAAGAAAAGGGATCCTACATGGGTGTGAGGGTTGGATAGAAAAATCCGTCCCTCTGGATCACTGTCCGCCATCACTCGGCAAGCCTCGTGATGCCGGACAGTGACCCTTGGGACGGATTTTTCCATCCACCCACCCCTCACACCCATATAAGATTCTTATATTCTGTTTCTGTATCTACCACCTCAGTGAAGAAATTTAGTCCAGTAACATTTAAGATCATGGTGCTGTAATTTGGGGTCCCAACCAGTACAAACAGAACTATGTAGACCAACATAAGACTGCTTCTAAATGTTCACAAATTTGTGATATTGAAAAATTCTCTAAAGAATGTGCACTGTTCGGGTTAACCGCTTATGTATAAGCCTGCAAGGTAATCCGTCCGGCTCGATATGACCTATATAAAATTGACTTGACTATAAAAATTCCAAACATTAAGAAAAATCAACGTCACAAATGGGGTGTTTAAGAAATAGATGAGTTCTAACTGTGATTTGTTGAGGAATAAATCACAGTTTGGAGGTCAGTTGTAAAGAAGACAGATCACGAGCGCTACGCGCGCGTGATTTGTCTACTTACAACAGACCGACAAACTGTGATTTATTACCTAACAAATCACTGGCTAGAGCTGATCTATTTCAATTCTAACACACGGAAACTCGGCAATAATTCTGTTGTTCCCTTCAAATTCTCACAACTTTTTGCCATTGTTAAAAGAAAACCCGCTAAAATTATCGACTGAAACACATGCATTTATATCTCGATGCGCCGTGATTTATTGTAGACTATAACACAGGTATTTTTCATTGCCTGTATAGGCGGGCTGTGTTAGAATTTAGTCTAAAAATGGCACATGATTCAATGCATGTCATAAATCATTATCTTATCATTATACATAATTTGCTGCTGCTGCCATTTTGAAAACACGCCTCTGCAAATACATTGTAAATTTTACCGCCGTAAAAATGAAAAAAAAGAGTAAAAATCGTGATTTTTTTTCTAATTTCTGCTCAAAATATAGATCATGGATACACGTTAGAATCGCCTCGCGGTTCTAATGAGTACCCACAATCTATATTTAAGAGCAGAGGCGGTTCTAATGAGTACCCAAAATCTATATTTAAGAGCAGAAATAAGAAAAATAAGATTTACCCCTGTAAACCCCAGTTTTACTGTATAAAAGTGGGGTTCAAGGGAGTCAGAATTATAAAGGCATGTTTGCGTGATGCCTCTCATTGGCGAAACCACCTTATTCACCTTTTTGGATGTTTTTTTTTTTTTTTTCAAGGAAAAATTCCGTCCTTTACAATAGCGATGTCCGTGCGGGGCCGCCCGCCCGCGTCCCGGTTTACCTTTTGGTTAACCCTGAAACACCCGTCCATAATGCCATTTGGCGTTTTTCTTGTTGCATTATTTGCTGGTTCCTAGTCTGAACATTATCAGTGTTGGGAAAACAAGAAACCAGACCCTAACCTTTCAAGGTCGGGTGGGGGAGTCTGGTTACCTGTTTTCCCATATTGATAATGTGTAAGCTGGGAGTTAGCAAATTATGCCCCCCCCCCCCCCCCCCAAAAAAAAAAAAAAAAAAAAACATCGGGGCGCCCAACTGATTTTGGCTTACAGTTGGACAAGGTCTGATGTTCTTGCAGCAGGTATAGTCGTCGCAGATAAGATTGACTAGGCGGAGTTATTCATGTGTTGTCAATATATGTCAAATTCACTGAGTCCACCAGAAGATTCGGTAGAGTGTCTTTCGCACGCTTTCTACAAGCGGACGAAATGGTCATATACGCCACAGCTATGCTTGTGTTACAGTTGAATTCACACAATCGGGTGACTTGGTTTACCTTTTTGTTAATGGAATATTCCTAAGGCAGGTAATAACAATAGCTCCGCCTAGTCAATCTTATCTGTGACTACTATAATGGTAGATGGGAAAAGTTGTTTAGTCTTCTGCGTCTTTTCTTTCTTTCATTTTTTCTTTCTTTTCGATCACTTTTTTCATCTTGTCTCTCCCTTTCTCAGTGAGACGACATAAAATGACACAAAATGGTTGACGTGTCGTTTAACCCAAACATAATCCAAAACGTCTGTGACAAACCTCGCCTCTAAGAAACAGACATTGGACTGCAGGTGTATGCATTAGTTTTTAACCATTTCTAAAAACCAAAGATTGATGGTACTCGCTACATCACGAAAATACGCCTGTATAATTTTTACCCCCTTGAACCCCACTTCTGTATAGAAAACTGGGGTTTACGGTGGTCTAAAATAAAATATAGGTTGTGGGTACTCGTTAGAACTGCCTCGATGAGGCGGTTCTAACGAGTACCCATAATCTATATTTTGAGCAGAAATAAGAAATATCACACTTTTTCATCTTAAAATTTCCGTTTCTTCGGCGATAAAGTTTATAGTGTATTTGTATAGGCGTGTTTTCGTAATGAGAACTGCCTCAATTCAATACTGCCTCAGTGAGGCGGTTCTAACTAGCACAATCAATCTATGTTTGGAGCAGAAATAAGAAAAATATATACAAAAATCATATGAAAAATGCTGGTTCTACACAGAAAGAAGGGGTGGGGTGGACGGGGGTGGGGTGTGATTGAAATGACCATAATCACTCGGGAAGGAACGCCTAAAAGTAAAATCAATAATTAAGCACTAAACCTGGACTAAAATCACTAAATCTCGACTAAAATCACCCCCAGTTACCACTAATTTGTTGGCTATCAATACGTATTTACTGCCGATTGGTTAAGAACTTAATGAGCGGTTAAGTACTTCGAATTTAATTATCGTACGTATAAGGAATCAAATCAGCGAACATTTCAGCGATTTTGCTTTAATTTTCTTATTAAGTTATTTACGTAAGTACATCAACAGAGTTATTCAGTACAACAGATGCGCATCCGACCTAAAAAAACACCAGCGATCTTGTTAGGAAATTTGTTTTCTGTACAATATAGTTACAGTAAATTGCTATATTAAGAACATTTTTGGGACTGTTCAAAAGCGGTCTTTAAGACCATTTACATACAGAGGATACCTGTACACTCCCGAGATGTTCGGTTCTGTGTTGGTCCTTGCTTCCAAAGGCTTATCTTTTTATAGTTTTATAGAACATTTAACTTCACCACAGCTGGTGCCAAGGGAACGTTTGGCGGCCGTAAAATGTCTACCTGCCCTTCACCATAGTGTGGGCTATATTTTGTTTAGTCCTTCTACTGAACGGGCCTCCGTTGCCTAGTGGTTAAGAACGCTGACTCTTAATCATTAGGTCTCTCACCGCTGTGGTTCGAGCCTTGCTCGGGTCACATGTGAGACGCCAAGTTCTGCAACGGAAGGTCATGTGGTTTTTCTCCGGGTACACCGGTTTTCGCCCACCTCTGATTAACGATCGGCTCGATATGAGTGAAATAATCTTTAAAGGGCCGTAAAACCGGGACCAAAAAAATTGTCCTTCCATTAATTTTAAAGATATTTGAGGGTCACTGGCATGGTCAAACTGGCCGAAAAGAGCTAGTCTGGCACAGAAAAACAACTTGCACACTCGACGGTTTTCAGTTCTGTGTTGTAGTCCTTGCTTCCAAAGGATTACCTTTTCACAAAATATTTAACTTTATCATAGTTGGTGTCAAGGAAATGTGCAGCGGCCGTAAAAACTTTCTCTGCCCTTCATGATAAAGTGGGATATATTTTCTAGTTCTTGGAGATCATTGGATTTTAGAAATATTTGAGGGCCACTGGGGAGGCCTGCTTGACCTAATAGCTAGTCTGGCCCAGAAAAAAAACAACAACTCATTACGATAACACACCCGTGTGACATAGTGCATTTTTCACATCTCCAAAATGGCTACTTTTCTGATGAAAATTCGTGATATTTTGCTTATAAATACTGAAAACATAGGTTGTGGGTGCTCGTTAGAACCGCCTCATCGAGGCGGTTCTAACGAGTACCCACAACCTATGTCTTGGAGCAAAAATAAGAAAAATAATGTTTACCCCCTTAAACCCCACTTTTCTCTATATAAAGTGGGGTTTAGAGGGGTGTTCGTTTCACGGACTTGTTAACGTGATGTACACAATCCAAGGTTTTCAATTCTGTGTTAAAGTCCTTGCTTCCAAAGGATAACATTTGTATGGAGCATTATATTTCACCGCAGTCGGCCGTAAAAAGTCCCCATGTCATTCGTCATAGTGTTGATTATATTTTCGTGTCCTTTGGGATCATTGATTCACTGTGGAAATTTGAAAATATTTGAGGGTCACTTATGAAGCCTTTTTGGCAAAACTAGCTAGTTTTGTCCAGCAAAAAAGACGGGTTTCAATTCTGTATCGAATACTTGCTTCCAAAGGCTTACCTGCTTACAAATTTTATGATTTTAATTTGCAATGTACGAACAAATACCAGAAAAGGCAAACCTTGGGCCTCCGTGGTCTACGCCGAGATTTAATCATTTGGTCTCTCACGGCTGGAGGCACGGCCATGGTGCGCGCATCGCTCGGACCACAATTGAGACGCCAAGTTCTGCAACAGGAAGTAAGTTGGTTTTTCTCGCCTACCTCTGATTAACGATCGGCTCGAAATAAGTGAAATAATCTTGAAAGAGTCCTTAAACCCGAACCATTAAATAAATACAAATAAAATAAACTCATATAGGGAAAAATAAGCCTTTATGACTTTAGAATAAATCGTGAGTCACATCAGAGAAAAACCTTACAAGTTATCCATTGATCATTCATATCAGAGACAAGCATTATACGATCTTGATTTTAATTGACGGCGATAATTCATATTAAAGATAAACATTATGGTCCTTTTTTGTCGGAAATCTGTCCCTCAGTCAGCAGGGCACTGGCGATGGAACGCGATTTGAAGGTCGGAGCCGCAATTTGTAGCCTTATATCTGTCGAATCGCCAGTCGAAATTTCTGTAACTTACAGACTACTTTCGTCTTAATTGCAAAGATTCTGAGGCGAGAGTGATGCGTTGGCGGCGATATATTCGTCCACGTAAAAGCCTTTTAGAAAGTGGGAAAACTATTCCTGGACTTGACTAGGGGTAGCCCCTATATGTTTAAAGCGACCGGTTACCTTAACCCATTATATGCGGGAAACCCATAAAGGGGTACCTTGGCAAACAGTGCAGGCCCAGATCAGACCTCGCAGAACGCGGCGTCTGATCAGCACCTGCACTATTTGCTTAAAGAAATTTCCGTAAAAAAATAGAATCAAAACGTAAAGATAGGCCTGACACCCCTTATATGACAAATGGAATTGTCCAACGTATTGCCCGCCCCCGCCAATAGGGGCTTGAAGAAATATATGGGCTGCATGATGCTTCCACGCAGAGCTGAATCCGGCCCGCACACTAGTACTGGTAAACCGCTTAGAGGATCTAAGCCTGTCCAGGAACCGCGGTGCGAGGCGGACCGTCCATGCTAATAAACCCTATTGGTTTCATTGGGCGACAGGGCATGAGATGTTAGTTCATCTCAATGTCGGGTAAAAGTCCCACAAAATTGGCAGCAACGTCTCCAAAATGACCTTTACAGTGTTGACGGGGACGTTAAACCTCAAATCAAACAAACTAACATATTGCAATGGAAGCATCCACTAGCATACAATGGGTTAAAACCAGTCTACTTACTTATACCAGACATATAAGCCTTATCCTATTTCGTACCAATTGGAATCTTCCACCTTATATATAGCACAAGCCCATTTCAAAATTTAGGGGTGTAAGCTTGTTTTTTCTTATCTGATCTGATCTGATCTGGGCCTACACTGTTTGACAACTATCCGTTTTGGGGTTTCCGGTACAAAATATGGGTTATATGATATTGGCAGTGATTCTCATACATGTTATTCATATCAAACCACTGAATGTTTATTAAAGCACTGTTAGCACTGGTGGGTTTATCGTCTCCGACCCCAGGCTGGAATACAGTCCTGAACCTGGACAAGGACTGTTTAGTTGAACCCTGTACTTAAGGGTAATGGGCACACCTAGAACATTTTCGCGCCATTTTTATAAGGGAGACAACTTTCGGGACTTCCTGTTGGCTTTTTATAGGCTCAGTCCCACAGAATAAGGGGTCTACTCTTAAAGGAAAGAATTTGCTCCCGAGGAGCAAATTCTTTCCTTTAAGAGTTGATCCCTATTGATATGGGACAAGAAAATACATTCGCATGCGTTGCCTCCCCTGAAGGTGTACCAATTCTCCATCGGGGCTTGGAGAAATAGACAGGGCTGAATGATGCTTCCATGCAGAGTACATGAGTACTGGTAAATCGCTTAGTAGGTCTAAGCCGTCCAGGCATATAAACACCATTGATTTCATTGGGCGGTAGGGCTTAAAATGTCATTTCATCTCAGTGTCGAGTAAAACCACAAACTTGCTTGAACACGGGGCCGCTAGATATAACTTACGATTCCAACGCAAATTGTGAGAGAAAACGCCCCCAAAGCTCCATATACAGTCCATTTAAACACTTCAAATGCGACCGGCAAATGAACATGGCGGCTAATTAAGAATGTTAGCAATGACGCCAGTCATGCAACGACCCTCTGACGTCATGACAAAATTCTTAAATGCTTTGTTCAAAGCGATAACGTTACTTCGCTCAACGTAACGTAAACAAAGCAAAGCCCATCTTGTGATATCAAACGTTCAAAAACTATGTTCAGAGAGCACGTGATTTTTTTTATTTGAACATGGGTTTTGTTGCCTATTGTTCTGGGCCCAGTTGTTCAAAGCATCGTTAGCTTAACAAGCTCGTTAGTGGTCAAATTGTTAACTGTTCTAGCAAGTTTAATATTTAAAATTTTGGTATTTTTGCTGAAAAAATGTGAGCAGCTTTTGCATCCGCAAAAGCTGCTCACATTTTTTCAGCAAATTTTTTAGTGTATTTGCCATATCAAATGATCAAAGTTTTAACGATACATTAACAGTTTTGAACAACTGGCCCCCAGTCCATTCAAGAAAAGCTTCAAACAGCTTCATAGGATTTTAGGCATGAAAACGTATTCACTGATCACATGGACATTCTTTCGCCTCCGGGCTATCCAAGCAGAGATAAAACCAACCCTAGTTATAGTGATGTGCAGACTGATCTGAGTATTTGCTTATTATAATATTTCATGCCAGAGAGATGCCGGAGTCAGAACAGATTTGCGACCCGGATAATGCATATGAGAGACAAACCTAACGCCTAACGTGAATAGCATTGTTGATAATTGCTATAGTAGTTGCAGGCAGAACTATCGTTTGCGCCTGCATTTGGAATATTCTACAGTCGAACTTCAATGGCTCGAACACCTTTGGGACCACGAAAATCTGTTCGAGACAGGGGTAGTTCGAGCCACTGAGGGGGTACTGCCAGGAGGCATAACGAGATACTTTTAGACATCTTTTCGGTGTTCTAAAATGAAAATGTATACTGTGTGAACTCATTAGAATCGCCTCATCGAGGCGATTCTAATGAGTACACACATGATACATTTGCAAGATAAAAGACTAAAATCTCCTTAATTATCCACCACTATTTCTTATGTAGAGGATTTCGCTAGGGGCTCAAGAATGGGTTCGACACATCCATGGTAAACGAGTCATCGCTGTTCGAGCCATCGAAGTTCTACTGTATTAACAAAAGGTAAACCAAGGCATCTGATTATGTGAGTTCAACTGTAATACAAACAAAGCAACGGTGTATATGGCCATAAAGTCCGCTTGCAATCAAAGCACTGAGAGTACTGGTGGGTCGATTGTCTCTGAGTGTAGGTTGGGAAAATAGTCCCGAACTGAGTTGAATCATTAAATTCCAGTGTTTTAAGCAAGCAGAGTAGACCTGATAAGACACCGCGTTATGTGGCGTCTGATTAGGTATACACTGTTTGCCAAAGGCCACGTGCACGAGATAAGTCCAGAATTTACTTTTTAAACTGCGCTCTGGCGTCTTAGGGGGGCGACTATTGATGCTATAAACAGCCAGTTCCTGGATTTTGTTAAGGGTCAGCGACAATAAATAACAGGCTGAAAGCTTATGTACTTAGCATCTTTGGGTCGATTGGTAAGCGAATACCATGTACACGAGCCTAGTCCAGATCTTCTTTGTGTCGATTGATAAATCAATACCTCGTACACGAGTGCAGTCCAGATT
The DNA here is from genome assembly GCA_963580285.1 of Lucinisca nassula. Taxonomy (NCBI): domain Eukaryota; kingdom Metazoa; phylum Mollusca; class Bivalvia; order Lucinida; family Lucinidae; genus Lucinisca; species Lucinisca nassula. The sequence goes on from OY757019.1 coordinate 34,226,934, forward strand.
TTACCTTTTACCACCGCTCTGATGGCACAGGGAGAAGACTAAACACTGCTGTAAATAGCCGGTTACTGGGTTATGTGCATGGTCTGCAAGAGTCACGCGGACTATAACAAACAACAGGAACACTGCTTTATTACGTAGATTGTGGGTACCCGTTGAAACGTTTCATTATGAGAAACATATTCAGTACAATTTTTGTCTGAGAAAAATGACGTTCTTGTTCTTGCACTGGTAGCATTTTCCTTCAAGGTTTTCCAAATTATTTACTTACCATTTGTTAATGTGTTTATTAATTCTGCTAGGAAATAAGGGCATTTGAAGAAGAAGTGTTCAGCGTCATCAACCATAGCTGAGCAACTACAATATGGACTTAAATATTAATGAATGTGATTTGAATATAAATCACCTTTAAAGTTATTACATTAGTTCCTAATCCTGGTATGCATAAATGAAAGGAAGCTTTCACCAGAAGTAAAATATACAGGAACTTTAGGATTTCGAGTGGTATTATTTTTCAGCTTTTTTTCTTAAAGCTTAAACTCTTCCTGCTGTAAGAACATCGTTTTCAAAAGAGTTCCATGGAGACACAGAAGACGGGATGCAGACTTTTTTTTTCGGTGTTAGTAATTGGTACACTGATGCTGCTATTTCTTATGGGATAATTTGTGACTTCTCTAACTAGCGGCGGAATAATATCAGTTTTATATGCAGGAACTATGTCGTTATTAATTTTGTACATAAAAAAAACATTTTCTGTTGCTTTCGCCTATTAGATAAGGGCGACACACCACATTCTCTATATAGATTTACCGAAGGCACTGACTTTTTGTAAGACCTGTTACGACCCTAGCTGCTTCATTCGGTGAGTGAGAGAGTGTTTGTGTTTTACGTCCCGAAAACTGCTAAGGTCATACGGAGTCGGGACCTCGGTTTAAATAAAAATCAAAAATGATTCATCCGAAAGTCTGGAGAAGCCCGGGATCGTGCTTCATTCGGTATTTTTTCTAAAATTTGCGTATCTTGGTCGGTACAGCTATCTCATACCATTCAAGGATAGGTAACACATATGAAATATATATCTGATTTAAAGCAGATCTATTGAATGTATACTTTAGTTTTCGAATAATACGTATGGCTTTGGATGCACTAGCAATTATATTTTCTATATGTTTGTGCCATTGGCCATTATTACTAAATGTTCAACCCATACTTTTCAACAATCTTTATTAGAGTATAATCGAAAAGAATCAGAGGGTTATTTTCGCTCGTGAGAAACTCTGCCTCAGATTTTACAGGATTGAAGGTAATCAACCATTGCTTACCCTCACCAGAAAGAATAAGTAACTCGTGATTTATGATTCCTTCTATATCTGCAATTGAGGATGCTGCACAAAACAAGGGGCTGTAATCAACGAAGAGTCGCGTGAAGCTTAAACAGGGAGTCTACAGTATCGTTTACGTAGATGAGAAATAAAAGTGGCCCTAACACAGAACCTTGAGGTACACCAGCATATATTTCTCTAAGCCTTGAAGTGCAAGATCTAATATCTAGTACTTTTATAGTCCTCAATCCAGTTAAGAACTGCGGTTTTAATTTTAAAATGAGCCCTTTATACCGTACGATATCTGAGGTTTTTGATAATCACAAACTGCCATACATAAAAAGGGGTTATTATCAAAAATCTGTGATATAAATAAGCTGAAGAGATTGATATCTATACAAAAGTTTATTTTCATGTAAGAAATCATGTTATAGTTAATGCATAATGTTGTAAACTCCAAACTTTTGGTATTAGCGAAAACGCAAAAGACCACTTCTTCCATATTTTACATCGTAACAAGCGCGTGCGCCGCGCGCGCGTGTGTGTATGTGTTTCAATTCTCGTGAGATTCATAATTTGTTTATTCCGTTGTCAATATCCAGAGAAACATCACGTGAACAAATGCGTGAAAAGAACACCCCCTAAACCCCACTTTATATTGACAAAACTGGGGTTTATGTAGGATATACAATATTTTTCTCATTTCTGCGCCAAGACATAGGTTGTGGGTACTCGTCAGAACCGCCTCGGCTCATTGAGGCGGTTACAACGAGCACCCACAATCTATGTTTGCAGTATAAGTAAGAAAAATATCAAGGATTTTCATCAGAAAAGTAGCCATTTGGGATATGTGAAAAAAATGTACTATTTCGCACGGTTCTGTTGTCTTAATGTGTTTTGAAAATGTTATGTTCCTACCCAATAGTCATTACTTTGATTCACCAGACTATATAGACATTGGTGGCTTTTGATTAACCCACTTAGTACCAGAAATTCCTAAATGGGTACCTTGGCAAACAGTGCGGGCCCAGATCAGACGCCGCAGAACGCGGCGTCTGATCATGGCCTCCACTGTTTGCTAAAATTTCAGTCATTTTCCAAATAAATTTTGAAGAAAACGCAACCTGACACCCCTGAATTTTGAAATGGACTCCTGCTATATATAGGGAGGAAGATTCGATTTGGTACAAAAAGGGTTGATGTTTAATCAATTGCATCCAATAATTTTCCTGGAGCGCACCTTTTGAAACCCACAACTGCGTCCAAAATTACTGTGAACCTTTCCCAACCCTAATTACCTTTCAATTACGTTTGGTAGGAAATTATGTTTTCAAGTTTCTTTGATATAACTCGAAAAATAAGCAATAATGCGACATATTTTGTCTAACAATCCCGTCGTAAAAGCTGTTACACCCATTATTCTTGCCACCTTTATCCTGCTGTCTATCCATTAGGCCATCATAAATTTGCCATTTGCCTATTGATGGCGAGATCATTAAGGCACCACGTGACATCGCCTTTCATGTTGTTGATTTCACATATGGGCCCCGTCAAGCGATTTTGGTACTTATCGCATGTGCGAGCAGCGAAGGTTCAGGCGAGCCTGCGCATCCGCGCAGTCTCGCCAGAACCTTCGCTGCTCGCTCATACAAGCAGTAAATCAAGAGGAACCTTCAAACAGATAGCCATATCCCTGGCCCCTCTGAATGGCTGGGCATGCGCAGTTAAAATTTGTCATGATGGAATGCTCGAAGACACAAATTCGCTTGGCGGGGCTCATATATCTGTGACAAAACATCATGATAACATACCCTGGTGCTACAAAGCATCTTTTTAGCTCACCTGTCATGTAATGACGAGGCGAGCTTTTGGGATCACTTTTCGTCCGTGCGTGCGTGCGTCCGTCCGCCCGTCCGTAAACAATTTCTTCAAACGATATCTCCTCCTAAATCACTGATCGGATTTTGATCAAACTTCACAGGAATGATCCTTAGGTGGTCCCCTTTCAAAGTTGTTCAAATGGTTCCGATCCATTGCACACCAAGGTCACGGGAGCAAAAAATAGATTTTTTAATGAAAACTTAAAAAATCTCCTCCTCTGAAACCGCAAGGCCCAGGCCTTCGATATTTGGTGTGTAGCTTCATCTACTGGACCTCTACCAAGATTGTTCAAATTATAGTCCTGGGAACAAAAATGCCCCTGCCCCGGGGCCCTTTGGTTTGACATAGACTTACATAGGGAAAAGCTTTAAAAATCTTCTTGTCTGAAACCAGAAGGCCCAGGTGTTTGATATTGGTATCAAGCTTCGTCTTGTGGACCTCTATCAAGGTTGTTCAAAGCATAGCCCACGGACCAAAAAGGCCCCCCACCAGGTGCCCCATGGTTTTACATTAACTTATATAGGAAAAATCTTAAAAACCTTCTCCTCTGAAACCGCAATGATCAGGTCTTTGATATTTGGTGTGTAGCTTCATCTACTGGACCTCTACCAAGATTGTTCATATTATAACCCTTGGGCCAAAAATGCCCCCGCCCCGGGGCCATATCGTTTTTCATTGTCTTAGCTCAGGTGTTTGATATTTGGTATGAAGCTTCGTCTTGTGGACTTCTATCAAGATTGTTCAAATTATAGCCCTTGGGCAAAACGTGCCCCCACCCCGGGGCCCTTCCGTTTTACATTGATTTATATAGGAAAGATCTTAAAAATCTTCTCCTCTGAAACAACAAGGCCCAGGTCTTTGATATTTGGTGTGTAGCTTCATCTGGTAGACCTCTACCAAGATCGTTCAAATTATAGCCCTGGGGCCAAAAATGCCCCCGCCCCGGGGCCCATTGATTTTACATTGACTTATATATGGAAAACATTTAAATCTTTTTGTCTGAAACCAAAAGGCTCGGATGTTTGATATTTGATATGAAGCTTCGTCTTGTGGACCTCTATCAAGATTGTTCAAATAAAAGCCCTTTGGCAAAAAATGCCTCCATCCCGGGGCCTTTTGGTTTTACAATGACTTATATAGGAATATTTTTACAAAATCTTCTCCTCTGAAACCGCAAGACCCAGGTCTTTGATATTTGGTGTGTAGCTTCATCTAGTGGACCTCTATCAAGATTGTTCAAATTATAGCCCTAGGGCCAAAAATACCCCCGGCCTGAAACCCTTTGGTTTTACATTGACTTATATTGGGAAAACCTTTAAAAATCTTCTTGTCTGAAACCAAAAGGCTCAGGTATTTCATATTTGGTATGAAGCTTCGTCTTGTGGACCTCTATCAAGATTGTTCAAATTATAGCCCTGGGGCAAAAAATGCCCCCGCCCCGAGGCCCTTTGGTTTTACATTGACTTATATAGGAAAAATCTTTAAAAATCTTATGCTTTGAAACCGCAAGCCCCAGGTCTTTGATATTTGGTGTGTAGCCTCATCTATAGTGGACCTCTACCAAGATTGTTAAAATTATAGCCCTTGGGCCAAAATGCCCCCACCCTGAAGACCTTTGGTTTTACATTGACTTATATAGGGAACACCTTTAAAAATCTTCTTGTCTGAAACCAGAAGGCTCAGGTGTTTGATATCTAAGACTGGTATTTGGTATGAAGCTTTGAATTGTATTGTTCAAATTATAACCCTGGGGCCAAAATGCCCCAGCATCGGGCCCCTTTTGTTTTATATTGACTTATATAGGAAACATCTTAAAAATCTTCTCCTGAAACCACAAGGCCCAGATCTTTGATATCTGGTGTGTAGCTTCATCTAGTGGACCAATACCCCCGATGCGGGGCCCTTTACATTGAATTATTTAGGAAAAATCTTTAAAAAATCTTCTTCTCTGAAACCGCAAGGCCCATGTCTTTGATATTTTGTGTGAAAAGTAGAAGTAAAACAAAGATCAGGAATTGATACAATTAACTTACTCCACCCATAAAAGACACCAAAGGGAAAGAAACACAAACACCAAGCGACCAGACCATAATGGAAACCTAAACAAAGGAAGGCCATAAGGACAGTTACTTTCCCACAAAATGGCCATATGGCCATCCAAAACCAAAAGACACAAGTGATACACACAGTAAGTAACAAACAACAACATAAATAAATCGCCACGGAAGAGCCGGAACGGTCAGTGGAAGATTTCCACTGGGGGGCTTAAATCGATTTTTACGTGGCCACAATCCTCGCCCTTACTTCCGTCGCGATTTAGACAAATAATTTGTTCAGTCCGCATGAAGGCCTCCTAACTCATCAGTGCAACATCTCCGTGAACACAAAAATCAAAGAACCACAGAGGTGAGACAACGGTGGGGACTCGACAGCAAGAAACCACTGAAATGCTGGAGCAAAAGAAAACCAACAGTTAGACTCCGATGAGCCCGACCAGAGACAGAGCATCAGGCACCAACCAACATTATCTCTCTAATTTTCAATAAGCCTTTACGTTGGAGCCGTCATAGAATCTGAGGCCTGACCCATGGGCGTGCAATTAAAGAGGGAAGCAAAGTTGCCAACAGTGATTGGGTTAACTACCATGCATGCAGTCTGTCGTATAATATCCATGTTGTATCCAATCTTTTTATATCGAAGAATGATTTTAAGAAATTGGGTGCTGAAGTCATTGCGGTTATATATTTTTCTGAATTTATATACTAAGTCACCATAAAATTCGGGTTCCGATAGACCTTGTTACAGAAGAGATTTAAGTCCAATATTGAATTTTGAAATTAAATCAGAATGGCGTCTATAAAATTTTGAAAAGGCTTTGCGTAGTTTATGGTACCGATAACCCTGATTAAGGAGTTTAGCCGTTAATAATTTATTACGAGTGTTGAAGTCAGTTACATGACTACACACTCTAGCAAATCAAATTAATTGCGAAATATAAACGCCATAGGATGGCGCACGAGGAACATCACCATCCAAAAAAGGAAAATTTACAATCTCAAAATCAAAGTCATCGCGTTTATCATAAATTTTTCACGAAACAAATCCATGTACAATAGATAGATGTAAATCCAAAAACGGGGCCTCGGTATCAGAAGAATTTGCTATATTTAACTGAAGTTCTAGGGGGTAAATCTGACTGATCAAACCATCAAAATAGGTATTATCAATATTTAATAAATCATCTAAATATCTAGAAGTAGAGCTAAAAGCTTCAATAATTTCAGATTGGTTATCAATGGAAAGCGACAAAATGAAGTCTCTTTCATAACAATACAAGAACAGATCAGCCACAAGAGGTGCGCAATTAGTACCCATCGGAATACCCACAATTTGTCTAAATAACTTAGTACCGAATCTAATATAAATATTGTCAAGTAGAAAGGTGAGGGCATCACACACTTTCTGACATGACCAAAGTGTATAATTCTTATGCTCTTTAGAAGTGAAAAATGCATTTCTGACATTACATGCAAGATATACAAGACATGCAAGATCTGTGAAGCTTCATCGAGTGGACTTCTGTCAAGAAAGTTCAAATTATAGACCTTGGGCCAAAAATGCCCCAGCCCAGGGGCCATTTGGTTTTACATTGACTTATATAGGAAAAATCTTAAAAAAATCTTCTCCTCTGAAACCGCAAGGCTCAGGTCTTTGATATTTGGTGTATAGCTTCATCTAGTGGACCTCTACCAAGATTGTTCAAATTATAAATTATAGCCTGGGGCCAAAAATGCCCCCGCCCTGAAGCCCTTTGGTTTTACATTGACTTATGTAGGGAAAACCTTTAAAAATCTTCTTGTCTGAAACCAGAAGGCCCAGGTGTTTGATATTTAAGACTGTTCAAATTATAGCCCTGGGCCGGAAATGACCCTGCCCCGGGGCCCACAGGTTTTATTTAGACTTATATAAGGAACACCTTTAAAAATTTTCTTGTTTGAAACCAGAAGGCTCCGGTCATTGATATTTGGTATGAAGCTTCACTTTTTAGACCTCCCTCAAGATAATGCAAATTGTAGTCCTGGGGCCAATAATGGCCCTCCCCAGGGCCCACTTGTAACACTATGATCAGGTGAGCGACCCAGGGCCATCATGGTCCTCTTGTTTATTAATGAACTACAATGAACACTGGAATATTTTGACATTTTTATACATAGATTGGCGGTGCTCGTTAGAACCGTCTCATTGAGGTGGTTCTAACGAGTACTAACAAAATATGTGTTTAAGCAAAAAGAAAAGGAAAATAATCTTTACCCCTGTAAGCCCCACTTTTGTCTGTATAAAGTGGAATTCACATTGATACACATTACATGGACATGTTGACCTCATGAATCAGTAGACATTATGAAAACTCGCCTATACAAATGCATTGTAACCTTTTATCGCCGAAAAAATGAAAATTTTAAGATGAAAAATTGTGATATTTTTCTTATTTCTGCTCAAAAATATAGATTGTTGGTACTCGTTAGAACCGCCTCGATGCCCTAAAAAATAGACTGTGGGTACTCGTTAGAACCGCCTCATCTGTGATTTTTTTCTTATTTCTGCTCATAATATAGATTGTTGGTACTCGTTAGAACCGCCTCGATGCTCTTAAATATAGATTGTTGGTACTCGTTACAACCGCCTCATCTGTGATATTTTTCTTATTTCTGCTCAAAATATAGATTATTGGTACTCGTTAGAACCGCCTCGATGAGGCGGTTCTAACGAGTACCCACAATCTATATTTTAAAGCAGAAATAAGAAAAAATAAGGTTTACCCCTGTAAACCCCAGTTTTACTACATAAAAGAGTGTTTTCGTGATGAATATGAAGCCCGTCACACGCAAAACTAGACTTATAAAAGTCCTAGATGTTAATAGGTGTGCTCATGCATTCCATATTTTATATTATGCCACCATGCAAGGCCAGATTTTATTTTATCCAGACTCAAACATCTAGATGAGAGCTCAAGAGAGAGATTTGAGGAAGGGGTATATATTTTCATCTAAGGATTACTTTTTAAAAGAAAGTCACATCTCATCAGACTTTATAAGTCTAACGCAAAACCTATCTTCATATTTTTGCGATCAGGTTAGACACATATTGGTCTTCTCAGCTTCAAGGACTATCACTAGTGTTGGGAATTCAGACATGAAAACTAAGGATATTGCACTATCCATCGGCCCCCGCCCACTGGGCCTTGACGACGAAATAGATGGGCTGCATGATGCTTCCACGCAGAGCTGAAACCGACTGCACACGAGTGCCGGTAAGCCGCTTAGAGGATCTAAGCCTGCCCGGGCAAAGCGGTGCGAGTCGGACCGTCCATGCTTCTAAACCCAATTGGTTTCATTATGCGGCAGGGCTTGAGATGTAATTTCATCTCAATGTCGGGTAAAAGTCCCACAAAATTAGAAGCAACGTCTCCAGAATGACCTATAACGGGGACGTTAAACCTCAAATCAGATCAATGGAGCCCGTAACAATAAAACCTGTCTTCAGATTTTTTTTGCGATCAGGTTAGACAGAAACTTGTCCCGAGGTCATAAAACTTTTTTTCATGCTCAACTCACTTGAGCATGAAATTTGTCATGCTCACAAATTTTAAAATGCCAACAATTGTTGGCATTTTAAAATTTGTGAGCAGGACAAATCACATTCTATGCTATCTGAGGAAGAAAAATGGCTCAACTTCTTAGTATTTTAATTTTGCATGAGCACCACAAGTTTCATGCTCAGCTGAGTTGAGCATGAAAAAAAAGTTTAATAATCTCGGGGCCTGGTCTTCTCGGTTCAAGGACTAGCAATAGTCTGTTGCACTTTCCAAGCTGCAAAATTAAGGTGCTGATCAGATTGCACGAATGCGCATCAGTCTGATCTGAACCTCGGCTGTTCGCAGTGGTACAAATCATGTGTTCTCAAGACGTGGTTCATGCGAGAATTGTATCATTACCTCTTTATAACACTATTGTTTCGGTACAAATACCAACATGTTAAGTAAACAAATGTGTTATATGTGTTATATCCAAACAAAAGTGTAAAGATTATATAAAAAAATGACCATTTTAAGATAAGAATATTTTCCTCCTAAAAGTTCTTAGACGAACATTCTCCTCCGCAGTACGAGGAAGACAAATATGGTGTCCCTTGAAAGCGTTAAGCATTTTAGAAGACATATGTCATTGATATTTTTCAAACTCTGATAGTTTTATCAGTCTAAAATAGACTAGGGAAGCGAGATTAAATTCAGAGCAGCCTATTTAAACGAGAGGAATAAAAGCGAGCAATTGGAAGCGAAGACAAAGTGATCCAATAAACCAAACCCCGAAACTGTAATTTTCATTATTTTCCTCGGACCACCGAACAACGAAAAACAATTTACAAATTAACTCCCTACGCGCGTGCTCAATTAGAAATGAACACTAGCACCAATTGATAGTTGCAACAAATACGCTGGATTAGTTTATGTCAATCAATAGGGCCACCTTCAAGACTGACGTGAAAGCTATCAAGTTACAGCCAGTTTCACATCAGAGTGAGCATTTCTTTAGGCCGAGTGCAGAAATACTCTATTTATCATATGACGTCGCGTCTGAGAGGGTAATAAATAGAGTTTATTACTCAGCCGATTCTAAATATGGGATTTATAAACCGAGGGAGGTTGAACATCCGATAAAGAAACGAGTGCGCTTGCGCACGAGTTTCTTTATTGGATGTCCAACCTCACGAGGTTTATAAATCCCATATTTAAAATGGGCTGAATCAATAAACTATATATTACATGCATTTGATAGAGCTGATGGATCATTTTGCATCTAATTCTGTTTACAGTTCACTATTAACATACAGTCTATGCAAAAGGTAGTGGGCGCAGTGACACATAAGCTGACTGAAACATAAACTGTATAGACGCCATCTTGAAAGCGGTGCCTAATGTAATGCATGAAAATAGAAGAAATAAAGTATTATAGTGATAAAACAATTAAAAATACGAGAGAACGGTAAACAAACGTACCCCTCATTCAGTGGTTATGTCCAGATAATCTTCATTACAACATTGCATCCTACTCGAACGTCACGCATTCTGAACGTCTGTTGATATCTTCTCAGACGCCATTGAGATGACGTCATGATTAACGTCGACGTGTCTGAACTTTCCCGCGTTTGAATATAGCGATTTCATTGCAAAAGCACTACCTTGTTTCTTGTGTCAAAAGTAGTTCCAGCCACAAAGATTTATTTCTCCGGCTAAGAGGAAATATTTCTCCTTAGCTAAATGAAAATATCATGTTTATGTCTGAGAGAAATCATGGTATTTCTCTGTTATGCATGTAATATTGTCATGTAATAAATTCGATAATCCACTAGTCGATTTATATGCAAATTAGATAAATACGCCCCTGTAACGTTACAGGAACGACGAATGGCGGAATATTGGAAGTTTTGTTAAACAGTCGTGAATAAAATGCATTTTAAATGTCATATGATAAACAGAATCTTGTATTCGTGTTCATGTATTATTGAATTTATTAAACTCGTTGAAGAAAAGTGATAATATGCTCGGCAGGCGAGCATTTTATCCCTTTTCTTCAACGAGTTTAATAAATTCAATAATACATGAGCACTGTTACAACGCATAATGTAGTAATGTAGTAATTACTACATTTTGATTTTTTTTACTACATTATGCGTTGGCATAGTCGACGCGAAATGAAGTAAAAAAATTATTTCATTTCGCGTTGATATGCACCATATCGACGCATAATGAAGTAATGATGGTAGAACATAGCTGTCTTCGAAAAGACTTAGGAAGCAATACAGTTAAATTCCTACAATTTAGACCACATTTGAGACGGTTCAAAAGTGGTCTTTAAGACCACAGTTGAACAGTCCAAAAGACGGTCTTCCACAAAAGCACACTGAAGGTCAAAATCACAAAGAAAAAGGTTTATTGGGCGGCATCTCAATGTCGGGTAAAAGTCCCATGAAATTGGAAGCAACGTCTCCAAAATGACCTAAATAGTGTTGACGGGGACGTTAAACCTCAAATCAAACAAATCAAACAAAAGACAGACAGGCAGACAGACAGACAGACAGACAGACAGAATGGACAAAAACTATATACCCCCTTGCATACTTCGTATGCCGGGGGTATAAATAGATGGGCTGCACGATGCTTCCACGCAGAGCTGATACCGCCCGTACATGAGTCCTCGTAATCTGCTTAGAAGGTCTAAGCCTGTCCAGGAAAACTGCTGCGAGTCGGCCGATCCATGCATATAAACCCTATTGCTTTTAATTGGACGGCAGCGATTGAGATGTCATTTCATCTCAATATCGGGTAAAAGTCCCATAAAATTTGAAGCAATGTCTCCAAAATGACCTAAATAGTCTTGACGGGAACGTTAAACCTCAAATCAAACAAACAAACTGTTGACGCATAATGAAGTAAAATTAAGTATGCCACCCATCGCCGCAAAATGAAATAATTCTTTCATTTTGCTCAAACCTCTTAGTATCGACGCATAATGAAGTAAAAACGACATTTTATTTCATTTCGCGTCGACTATGCCAACGCATAATGTAGTAAAAATTTCAAAATGAAGAAATTACTACATTACTACATTATGCGTTGTAACAGAGCACTCATGTAAGATCCTCTATTTCTTACTGCAAATGAAACTTAACTTAATTTAAAGTAGAAATGCTGATGCACTTACGACGTCTGCCTGGATAACTTTAAAAATTTGTGGCAAAGAAGATCTTACATGAGTGTTCTTGTATTATTGAATTTATTAAACGAGTTGAGGAAAAGGGATAAAATAAGAGGCAATGTGGGGGTGGGAGGGGGCGGGCGTGGGGGCGCACTTAAATCGAGGCTGCAATCCTCGCCCATACTTGCGTCGCGATTGAGACAAATAATTTGTTCAGTCCGCATGAAGGCCTCCTAACTCATCAGTGCAACATTTCCGAGAACACAAAAATCAAACAGTCACAGAGATGAAACAACGGTGAGGACCCGACATCAAGAAACCACTGAAATGCTGGAGCAAAAGAAAATCAACAGTTTGACTCCTGAAGCCGTTATATATGTAACAGGTGAAATACCAATGGAACATACTAGCGTCGAGGCATTCTTTCTTGAACACAAAAATGTTAACACTAAGCACGTATGCATACATGATTAATCATGGTATCAAGATCCACACACGCTAGATGTCGTAGCTACCCATTAAGAAATCATTTCATCCTTTATAGTTTATTAGCTTTTCTTGAAAACATTTCCGAATTTTTATCATCTTCATGCAATAGTGATGCATGCTCACTTGAACGAGTCCTTCCGACAGTGACTTTGTGGGCCATTTTGTGGGAAAGTGACTGTCTTTTTGGCTTTCCGCTATTAGTGTTTCCATTCGGGTCTAGTTTTTTCATGTTTATGTTTCTTTCCCTTTGGTGTCTCTGGTTGGGGGGTTGGGGGTTGGGGGGGGGGGAGTTAATTGTATCGATTCCTGATCATTGCCTTTCACTTCTATTTTGTTACTGATATATCTCAGTCTGAGATTCCATACACAGGTTCTTACACGCTAAATGATTTCATTATATAGTTACATGTAGCAGTGTCTTCTCATTTTACCTTAAGGGGAATGGGAACACCTGGCAGATTTTTCCGCCATTTTTCTAAGGGAGATAACTTTCGGGACTTCCTGTACGCTTTTCTATAAGTTCTGTCCCACGGAAAAAGGGGTCAACTCTTAAAGGAAAGAATTTGCTCCTTAGGAGCAAATTCTTTCCTTTAAGAGTTGACCCCTATTGACATGGGAGGCAAAAATACTTTTGCAGGAGTTACCGCCCCTGAAGGTGTTCCCATTCCCCTTAAGAAGAGACCATTATTAGCAGAGAAAAAAATCATTCGTTTAGGGTATCAATATCATTATTCGAAATTGATCTTGACTCAGAAAGCACTGAAGACACTCGGCTGACGAAGAGAGCCATTTCATATTTTCTATAAGATTATTGTTTTATTATTATTATTATTATTTCATTTCATTTTCATTGTTGCTTAATTTACAAACGTGTTTTTATCATATGACGTCGCGTCTGAGAATGTAATAACGCCACGTAATATTTTCGATAATCCACTAGTGGATTAAATATACAAATTAGCTAGATTCGTCCCCTAACGTTACATGTACGACGTCCTTATCGACGTCCTTACATGTACGACGTCATTAACGACGATGCGTTTACTAACGGCGGAATATTGACATTTTTGTAAACAGTTGTGAATAAAATGTGTTTTAAATGTCATATGATAAATAGAATTCTTGCATTCGTGCTCATGTATTATTTAATTTATTAAACTCGTCGAGATAAGGGGATAAAATGTTCGGCGAAGCCTCGCATTTTATCCCTTTTCCACAACTCGTTTAATAAATTCAATAATACATGTACACATGATCATGTAATATCCTCTATATAAGGCATGAAATGATAAGGCAATAAAATAAAATTTTACGACAGATGCGATATGATATTTGAGTCCGATTCCCCTATAAATATTGTTAGTCGCCTTAAATGCGAACCTGTCAAGAAAGTTTCACTGGAGCTACAAATTCAAACAAACTCAAACAAATTTAGACAAATGTGGTAATTCATCGACATGTATACAGCATAAGACGGCATGGAATTTTAAAGCACAAATATAAGCTAAATGAATATTTTCAATAAAGTTTGATATAGAGCCATTTTACAATTTTTTGCTGCCAAATACAAATTTTCTAGTGGATAAACTCAATACGAGGACTGTTCAAATATAAATGCAACTAAGCACATAAAAATGATTCCGTGATAGATTTCGATGAAAAATTTATTTTGTCCCCTCAAAGTATTCCCCTTTAACAGATATACAAACTTTCAGTCTTCTGATCCAATCATTGTATGCATTTTGGTAGTCTTTTCGAGGTATACTATGAAGGCACTGGAATATTGCAGAACCGAGGTGTTTGCGCTGTACAAATTTTCGACCAGAAAGGTATTTTTCAGCCGCGGGAACAAAACAAAAGTCACACGGGGCAAGGTCAGGGGAATACGGGGGGTAAGGGAGTTCAACAACCTTTTCCTGCTTCAGATAGTCTTGCACAATGAACGCCTTGTGCGATGACGCATTGTCATGTAGCAATCTGACATTGGCCAAACCAGTTGCGGGTTTTCGTTCTTTGAAATATTTCTTCAATTTTCGAAGAACTTTATTCTTGTAAAACTTCGCATTTACAGATTTGCCTTTAGGCACAGCAAGCTGAATAGCAGGGCCCTGATTTGAAAAGAATATGGCATACATTACCTTCTTGACGCTCATGGTCCGCTTTGCAATGCATGGTCTTTTGCAATACATTGTTGCCCATATTTTGTTCTGAATCTTTCGTTTTGGCTCAAAAAAGTGAACCCATGTCTCGTCACCTGTGACGACATTAGCGAAAGACCGTGCATTATAATTTGGAAATTTTTTAAGCAACTTCTTGGCGCACTGAACGCGTGTGTTTTTCTGCTCATCTGTCAAAAGATGGGGAATCCATCTAGCACAGATCTTTCTCATTTTCAAATCACGTTTCAGAATTGTATGAGCTGCTCCTAATGATCTGCCAACCATACTAGCTATTTGCCTAGTGGTGTATCGTGCATCGGTAGCAACTATTTCTTTCACTCTAGCAACCATCTTGGCAGATGTTGCTCTTTTCGGCCGACGATCATGTGGTGCATCTTCTGTTGAGCCTAGCCCACAGCTGAATTTCTTACACCAACGAAAAACTGTCGGAAAAGACATTTCATTATGCCCATAAACCGAACATATTTCATCAAAAATGTCTTTGCACCGTATACCAAGAATACAACGATTCTTAATATAGGACCGTATTTCAACGGCGTACTCTGACCTTCTTCCAACCATGTTTTGTATTAGTATACAAGAGTAGACAGTGTTTATCGAGCGATATACATGGCTAAAGTGGACGGATTTTAACAGGTTTGGTAACAATGTATAGGTAAAATGTTTTTCTACGCTGTGATATTTATTTCCAGGTGATTTTCGCATTAGTGCATGTGAAAACGTTCTACTTGCATTCATATTTGAACAGTCCTCGTAATCGGAAGGATCTGAAGGGGAAACACAACGCAAACGGCAGACTAAAGTCTGTATATATCGTAGACGCCGAGATGTCCTAGAATGGTATGGTAGCTTTACGTTTTAATTAATGTTGGTTGGTGCCTGATGCTCTAACTCTAGTCGGACCCATAGGGGTCCAGCTTTAGGTTTTCTTTTGCTCCAGCAATTCAGTTATTTCATGCTGTTGAGTCCTCGTCGTTCGTTCGTATCTGTATTCGATTGGTTTTATGTTCCCGGAGATGTTGCACTGACGAGTTAGAAATCCTCCATGCGAACTGAATGATTTATTTGTCTAAGCCACGACATAACCAAGAGCGAGGATTGTGGCCACATAAACTCGATTTAACACCCCCCCCCCCCCTTGTATTGTTTGCTGATCGTTCCAAGGTTGTTCTTCTGTTGTGGTTTATTATTGTTATTGTTCGTTTTAACATGTACTATGTGGGCCCCGTCAAGCGATTTTGGTACTTATCGCCTATGCGAGCAGCGAAGGTTCAGGCGAGCCTGCGCAGCCGCGCAGTCTCGCCGGAACCTTCGCTGCTCGCTCATACAAGCAGTGAATCAAGAGGAACCTTCAGACAGAAAGCCATATCCCTGGCCGCTCTGAATGGCTGGGCATGCGCAGTTAAAACTTGTCATGACGGAAGGCTCGAAGACACAAATTCGCTTGGCGGGGCTCATGTATGTATTGCTAATCTCTTTTTACTTTGGATAGCCATTTGGACATTTTGTTGGAAAGTAACTGTCCTTTTGGTTTTCCGCTTGTTACGTTTTCATGAGGGTGAATTTATTTTATATTTGAGCCGGGGCACAGCATTTCCTACAATTTACATGTGCGCACAGCGAAGAATCCGATCAGTCTGTGCCTCCATATAGTTTGACCAGAGACGTCTCTTGCTGCATAAAGGAGCATTTGGTCCTTAGCTATCCTTAGAGTGCACAACGAAGACTCTGATCAGGCTGTGCGGATGCGCAGGCTGATCTGAGTCTTCGTTTGGCGCACATGTCTTATTGTAGGTTTTGTCGTGCGCTGGCTCATTTGTGTTTCTTTCCCATCGGTGTCTATGATGGGAGGTGTCAGGTAATTGAATCGTGTCCTGATCATTGCCTTTACTTCTATTTTGGTACATCGATTACAAAATGACATTACTGACTTCATAAAGATACATTTGTTCTTGTCATTGCAATATTTGAGTCTGCATGGGATTTGAGGGCGTGTGTGAAATATTCACAATCTCCGGATTGAAGCTCGCAGTATTTTTCTACTATCTGGATCAAGGCAGTCCTTCCGTTGCATTTTTATACGCTGATTAGTTCTGTGTAGTCTATACATAACGAAATCACACCTTTTCAAAACTTTGCCACCAAAAATGGAACCTTATAGAAAATTTTTTTTTTTTTTTTTGCCATAACATAAATTGTCGTACTCGTCACAACTGCTTGAAGCGGCTCTAACAAGCTATGTTTGTGAGCAGTAATAAGACGAAAATGAATACCCTTATAATCTTTAGTTTTACTGTATAAAAATGGGGTGCAGGAGGGTAATAATGATATAGGCTTGTTTTCGTGATGACACGCGCTTTTTGTGTTGCTTGTGTCTGTCTCTTTCTCTCTCTCTCTCTCTCTCTCTCGCTCTCTCTCTCTCTCTCTCTCCCTCTCTCTCTCTCTCTGAGTAAATAGAGGATATTTACTTTTTTTTAGGTGGATACCAAAAATATTTCATCGAGTATGTTGAAAATAAACATCCGAATTTTTTTAAAATTGGATATTTACGGTAATTGATCAATCAAATCGTACATCACAATATTGACCTGGCTATGACGTCACAACTGTCAGTTTCACAGTTGCCTGATTACACTCTTCTGGAGTCCATGTCTGTTGATCTGAACATTGATATTTGCCATTTTGTCTATGGACTAATGATTTTGGATTAACGCTTTGGTCCTACGACCTAAACTACTTTCAAAACATAAACAGTTCGCCATTTTGAATGCAGCATTTTCACAGTTCAAAGAGTGCTTTTCAAGGTATTTTACAGAATGATTTTATCCATAACATATGAATCTATACGGGAAAAAGTAGCCCGGGCTGCTAGGGTCATGTTGTTTTTCACTTTGTGAAACTATCATATATTTTCACAGTGTGCAAGATCATTTATATTTGTTTCAGATATGCATTGGTTTCACTGTTGAGTATAAAATAAATTGTTCTTTGCACGCTGCGCAGTTACTTTCGGCAAGCTATTTTGAAAAGGGCTGTAAATAAATCACCCGCATTGCAATGATTGTAGTGAAATGACATCAACGTTAATTTGATGAATACAGAGTGTGAATGGATTAAGAAAATTGATAGGCGATAGAAAAAGAATCGAAAGTAATTGGACAGACAATTTAGAAGATTTGTCACTTTATTGCGGGCAAATTATATGATACTTTAACGTTTTTGTAATCAACGATAATATACCGAAAAAGTTTGCGTTCGATAAAAGGGGGGTAAATCGTACTCATTAGCAGGAAAATAACTCTTCACTGTGTAGAATGCTGATTATGTTATTTGTAGCGCAGAAGATAATTTCTAGGAAAACAGATAAAATGCGTCTTCGTGTTAAAAAGTGCAAGAGAATTAAGCGCGAAAAACACGAAGAAGTACGAGTTTAATTCTAGGAATTATCTTATTGCTGGTATAATGATGCTTATTATATGAGCCAAATTAGTGAATTAAGATGATATGTGTTATTGAGCGTTGCTAGAAATTAACCTATCCTCTGATTTGATATCTGACACGTTTTATATATGTTAAGGGAAGGGACCACTTATGTATGCTCTAATATGATTTTGAGCTAAACAACTAGTTCTTGTCAGGTTTAAGGTTTAGTGTGTGTGTGTGTGTGTGTGTGTGTGTGTGTGTGTGTGTGTGTGTGTGTGTGTGTGTGTGTGTGTGTGTGTGTGTGTGTGTGTGTGTGTGTGAATTCGGGTTTAACGTCGCTTTCAACAATTTTTCAGTCATATCACGACGGTGTCTGGTTGCGACAGGGAGCTCAATGCTCACTAATATAGTGCTGCCTCACTGAAGTATCATGTCCCAGACACATTACATGATACCACACCCAGTCACATTATCCTGACACTGGGTCGACCAGTCCTAGCTCTACCCCGTAAATCTGAGTGCCAAGCGAGGAGCAGCTAGTACCATTTTTAACGACTTTGGTATGTCGCGGCCCGGGATCGAACCCGTGACCGCCCGTTCCCCGGAGCGGACACTCTACCAACTGAGCTATCGGGGCCGGTACAGGTTTAGTTTAACGACACGCCAACACACGAGGGTCATTTCTCGTTTAACATCACGAAAACACGCCTATATAATTTTGACTTCTTTGAACCCCACTTTCATACAGTGAAACTGGGGTTTACAGCGGTAAACCTTATTTGTTTTATTTCTGCTCTAAAATGTAGATTGTGAGTACTCGTTAGATCCGCGCCTCGATGAGGCGGTTCTAACGAGTACCCACAAATTATAGAACCGCCTCGATGAGGCGGTTCTAACGAGTACCAACATTCTATATTTTGAGCAGAAATAAGAAAAATATCACATTTTGTTTTTTCATCTAAAAAAAATCATTTTTTTTTTTTTCGGAGGTAAGTTTACAATGTATTTGGTTTTCGTAATGAAGAGAAAGAAGAGACTAACAGAAACTATAATGGAGTTGAGACCGAGACACGGAAAAATCAGACAGGTTTTCAGTTTATTTTAAGTCTCGTGCTCGGCATGGCCTCGCATGAGACTATAATTAACTGAAAACGAGCCTGAGTTTCCTTGTCGAGGTCTCCACCTCATCACTGATTATTTTTCTCACCCACCATCTTAAGATAATGTGTAGTAAATCATCACGAAAAGACCCCCTTGAACCCCACTTTTATATAGCAAAACTGGGGTTTATAGGGGTAAACCTTATTTTCCTTATTTCTGTTCTAAAATATAGATTGTGGGTACTCGCTAGAAACGCCTCGTCGAGGCGGTTCTAACGAGAACCCACAATCTATATTTTGAGCAGAAATAAGAAAAATATCACAATTTTTTCATCTTAAATGTTTCGTTTTTTTCGGTGGTAAAGTTTACAATGTATTTGTATAGGCGAGTTTTGTTATTGGTAAGTCCGCTGTCCAAGAATACAGAACATACCCCAACACAAATGTAACAAAGCAGAAAGGTAGAGCATTCATTAATTCTACGAGTATGAGTGTTCATGTAGTATTGAATTTATTAAACGAGTTGAGGAAAAGGGATTAAATGCGAGGCTTTGCCGAGCATTTTACCGCTTTTCCTCAATGAGATTAATAATACATGAGCACGAATGCAAGATTCTATTGATCATATGACATTTAAAACGCATTTTATTCACGATCGGTTTACAAAAATGTCAAGCATTACGCAAACACGCCTATACAAATGCATTGCCATCTTTATTGCCGAAAAAATGAAAATTTTATGATGAAAAATTGTGATATTTTTCCTATTTCTGCTACAAATATAGATAAGAATAACAAGGTTTACCCCCGGAAACCCCAGTTTTACTATATAAAAGTGGGGTTCAAGGGGGGTCAAAATTATATAGGCGTGTTTTCGTAATGATTCCGCCATTAGTAAACGCGACGTACATGTAACGTCACGGGGCGAATTTAACTATTTTGCATATTTAATCCGCTAGTGGATCACGGAATTTATAACATGGCGGCATTACATTGTCAGACGTGACGTCATATGTTAAATAATGATAATATCACAGATTTTCGTCAGACACATAACCGTGAGGCAATTCTAACGAGCGCTCGCAACCTATATGTTGGAGAAGAAGGACCGTCATTTTGGAGACGTTGCTTCCAATTTTGTGGAACTTATAACCGATACTGAGATGGCGTTACATCTCAGGCCCTAATGCCCAAAGTAACCGGTAGGGTTTAAGGGTTTTTGGTTATTTGAAATAATGCTGTATTTCACACGGGCTCTATTTCACACGGATGTATTCTCGCAAATAGATTACGATAACATACCCGTGTGACATTATAGGGATCAACAATGGTTTTTCATGCATTAACATTCGCCGGATCCCGAGGAAGCTGTTTGAACATGAGACCGCTAGGCCGAATGTTCAAATATCTTCCGAGGGATCCGGCAAATGTTAATGCAATGAAATAACCATGGATGATCGTTGTTCTTGCATAACTTACGATTCCGACAGCAAATGTTGACGAAAACGCCCAAAAGCTCCATATGAACTCCATATAAACTCTTCAAATGCGACCGGCGAACCAACATGGCGGCCAGTTCAGAATGTTGTTTTCAATGGCGTTGTTACGCAGTAACCACGACCCCCGCCCATCGGGGCTGGAAGAAATATATGGACTGCATAATGCTTCCACGCAGAGCTGAAACCAACCCGCACACGAGTACTGGTAAACCGCTTAGAGGATCTAAGCCTGTCCAGGCAAAGCGGTGCGACGGGCCGTCCATGCTTATAAACCCTATTGGTTTCATTGGGCGACAGGGCTTGAGATGTCATTTCATCTCAGTGTCGGGTACAAGTCCCACCAAATTGGAAGCAACGTTTCCAAAATGACCTTTACAGTGCTGACGGGGACGTTAAACCTCAAACAAAACAAACAAACGCAGTAACCAGCTGACGTCATCATATAACCCTAAAACGCTACGTTCAGGGCAATAATGTAACGTCGCTCAACGTAAAATAACAATGCAATGCCCGTCTTGTGATATCAAAAGCTCATAATTCATGTTCAAACAGCACGCGAATTTCATGATTTGAACATGTTTTTTGCTGTTTGAGCACGGCTTTCGGCCCATTTGACAATGGCTTCAAACAGTCATGCGCATAGGTATTTATGCAAGAAAGTACGTTCCTTCATTTCTAAAACAAAGCTACTTTTCCGATGAAAATTGTGACATTTTTCTTTTTCATACCCCGGACATATGTTGTGGCTGCTCGTTAGAACCGCCCCATTGAGACGGTTCTAGCGAGTAACCGCAACCTACAATGTATGTTTTGGAACAAAAATAAGGAAAATAATGTTTACCCCCGTAAACTCCAGTTTTCTCTATATAAAGTGTGGTTAAGAGGGGTGTTCAGTTCACGGATTTGTTAACATGATGACGTCACAGAAAGCAACGCCTCTGGTTCCCTCTTCCTCATAAGAACCACAACCAGACTTCGCTGAGTAAGAAAAAACTGACGGCCTTGCTTTGATCAGATATGGTAACAATACCATTGAAACTATTTGAGCATAACTTCAACAAATTACAAAAGCCCCCGCCCATCGGGGCTTGAAGAAATAGATAGGCTGCATGATGCTTCCACGCAGAGCTGAAACCGGCCCGCACACGAGTACTGGTAAACCGCTTAGCGGATCTAAGCCTGCGAGTCGGCCCGTCCATGCTTATAAATCCAATCTGATCATTGGGCGGCAGAGCTTGAGATGTCATTTCATCTCAATGTCGGGTAAAAGTCCCAGAAAATTGTAAGCAAAGTCTCCAAAATGACATTTACAGTGTTGACGGGGACGTTAAACTTCAAATCAAACAAACAAACAAATCAACAAACTACAAAGACCATACAGAACTACGAGTCCAAAAACCCTAAAAGTTTCAAAAGTAGTCAGTATCAGAACCATCGCCTGCAAACGGTGACCGAAAATGATGTTGTCCAACACTACTCTGAAGTTCAAGGGCCGGTTGTTCAAAACTAACGACGTCGTTAGTTAACATATCTCATTCAATATGGTGAAAATAGAAAAATATTTGCTGAAAAATTGTGAGCAGCTTTTGCATATATACAAAGCTTCTCACATTTTTTCAGCAAAAAATAACCAAATTTTAGGTATTAACTTGTTGGAACAGTTAACAATTTCGTCACCTTAGCGCAAAAAGTCAATAAGTGCAATACAAAATGTATTGCAGTTATTGACTTTTTGCGCTAAGGTGACGATTTGGCCACTAACGAGCTCGTTAAGCTAACAAGGCTTTGAACAACTGGGCCCTGAGCTGCAGAAAGTTGGGAATAATTGATCGAAACGTCTGAATAAAAAGAAACGTTAAAACATGACGTTATTTCCTTTCTATTTTAATTACACCTGATGAAAGCAATTGAATGCTGAAATGTTGGGTAAATAAATAGTTTAAGGCATTCTGAATTTATTTTTATTCTCTGGACTTTTTTTCATCACG
This sequence comes from Lucinisca nassula, assembly GCA_963580285.1. Lineage (NCBI taxonomy): Eukaryota > Metazoa > Mollusca > Bivalvia > Lucinida > Lucinidae > Lucinisca > Lucinisca nassula. The sequence continues at coordinate 34,249,569 of OY757019.1, forward strand.
AAAATCTACAAACCCAGACTATTAACATATCACGAAGCCATTATGAGAAGAGACATATTCAGCGAGATCAACGTATATACACTCGAATAGAGGATATTACTTTTTTGAGATGAATATCAAAAATATTTCATCGAGTGTGTTGAAAATATCAGAATTTTCTGATGTTTTCAACACACGAGATGAAATATTTTTGATATTTATCGAAAAAAAGTAAATTTTCTTTTTATTTTATAATATTTTAGGACACTTACTGTAATTGATAAATCGGATCTTACGTCACAATTTTTACTTGGCTATGACGTCACAACTGTCAGTTTCAAAACAAAAACAGATCGCCATTTTGTTAAACAGCATTTTTACCGTACAAAAAGTGCTTTTCAAGGTATTTTACAGAATTATTTTAAAGATAACATATGAATTTTGTCGAGAAAAGTAATCCGAGCTGCTACTGTGAAATCATTGAACACCATCATGTTATTTTTCACACTTCATATTTTCAAACTGTGCAAATATCACTTTTATTTGTTTCAGATATGCACTGATTCACTGCTATGTATAAAATAAACAAACTTATTACAATATGGGAAGACACCCGACATTTTACAGACCATTCCATTATTAAGAATGTCATTCGCTAGTCCCAGCTTGGGATTTATTATCCGTGATTGAGACCGTCTCTCTGGTGGGCCACTTCTGCACGGTCCATGGGGTTGCCTTTATATAGGAATTCTACTGTGTACATTATGCACCATTTTCTTTCCCGGGTTCTTGTGAACTGATTTTATATTCAATATTTTAACGTTTCTACCCAACACCTTACCGGTATCCTATTGCTTATCGTGCGCTGTACATTGTGAATTATGTTGAAATAAATACCATTACGTGAAAAAGTCCGAAAATGAACAGCCCTCTAAACCCAACTTTATACAGAGAAAACTGGGGTTAAGGGCGTATACAGTATTTTTCTTATTTCTGCTCCAAGATAAAGGCTGCGGGTACTCGTTAGAACGAGCACCCGCAATCTATGTTTGCAGTTTAAATAAGAATATCACGGATTTTCATCAGAAAAGTAGTCATTTTGGAGATGTGATGACATGCATTATGTCCCACGGGTGTTGACTAATGGTCTGAACTAAAAATATAAAGTATATCACCTGAAACAAACCAAACTACCTTGACGAGAAATTAACACTAGGTCTGAAATGAAATCAGTAATCAAGAATAAATTATAGATCAATAATTACCCTCGAACTAATATTGTAGCGACATAAAACTGAAATATTGAGCTAATTTGCGACCATAATAACGCCGTGCTAACCTTTTCTGAACAATTAAGAGAACCTTTATTGGATACATGTTGACATCGAATAAAACCGCTATTTGACGTCGCTACGGTCCAGCGAATTGATGGAGAAATTAATCGTACAAAATGCATATAAATCAATTTCTGAGCAGATAAAACTACCTTATAGACGAAGATATTAATGCTTTAGCGGATATTAGAGAAATATATAAAATAGCTACCCCATGAATGGTCTTTGTGGCTAGTAAGGCTTGACATTCAGAGCATGATTCTCTTATAAGTCAGTAAAGAGGAGTTCACACCAGGGTGGAAACTCTGTAGGTAATCAGGCGGGTAATTTTCTAACTTCAGTTAACATATGAGAACGTTAATTACCTACCCATTAAGACTTATCGATCTGAATCGAAACGATTCCTGTTAAATGGTTTGGAAGATTGTAATTTTGAAGTTTTTACGGACTAATGATACCGTCTAGCTATCAATGAGCCACATTGAGGTATATAGGTTTCAGTCTGACGTTGGTTTGCAGTTTCTTGTATGATTTTATTTTAACTTTTTCACAACTGGTCAACTATCGAACTTGTTATTTAATATAGGGATCAACCATGGTTTTTCATGTATTAACATCCGCCGGGTCCCGAGGAAGCCAGGCCGAATGTTCAGATATCTTTCGAGGGATCCGGCAAATGTTAATGCAATGAAATAACCATGGATGATCGTTGTTCTTGCAAAAATTACGATTCCGACAGAAAATTCTGACGAAAACGCCCAAAAGCTACACATAAACTCCATATAAACTCTTCAAATGCGACCGGTGAACCAACATGGCGGCCAGTTCAGAATGTTGTTTACAATGGCGTCGTCACGCAGTAACCATCTGACTTCATCATAGAACCCTGAAACGCTACGTTCAGGGCGATAACGTTACGTCACTCAACGTAACGTAAACAAAACAGGGCCTGTCTTGTGATATCAAAAGCCCAAAATTCATGTTCAAACAGCACGCGAATTTCATGATTTGAACATGGTTTTTGCTGTTTGAGCACGGCGCATAGATATTTATGCAAGAACGTTCATTGTCGTATATTTATCTTTCCAGTGTAAAGTCTAAGGTAAACCTATAGAAAACAATGTAGTTCATTCTTCCATGAACGCATCGAGTCACATGATTTTCAGTGACATCAAGTGACGTCAATCTAAACAGTGGTTCTCTACGGGTGGTGACGTCAACGCTGTTCCCTCTTTGTAGAAAAAAAAGTTTAAATGTTTTCAGCTTTTAAAGGTTGCCTTATAACTATTTTTTTCACCGGCCCCGATAGCTCAGTTGGTAGAGTGTCCGCTCCGGGGAACGGGAGGTCTGGGGTTCGACCCCGGGCCGCGACATACCAAAGTCGTTAAAAATGGTACTAGCTGCTCCTCGTTTGGCACTCAGATTTACGGGGTAGAGCTAGGACTGGTCGATCCAGTGTCAGGATAATGTGACTGGGTGTGGTATCATGTAATGTGTCTGGGACATGATACTTCAGTGAGGCAGCACTATAAATGTGAGCATTGAGCTCCCTGTCGCAACCAGACACCGTCGTGATATGACTGAAAAATTGTTGAAAGCGACGTTAAACCCGAATTCACACACACATAACTATTCCCTGTGATGAGGGGCAAATAATGTCAAAATAAAAAAAATAAACTTAATTTTTCTGCTTTTCATGAAAGTATGAACGACAGCGGGTCGCTAGCAAAGTTTACATTACATGAACCCCTTCGGGGTTCATTTACTTTCACGAACAGCAGAAACATATATTTCATTTCTTAAATGAACAGCATCGGGTCACGAACAAAGTTAAAGTGAACCCCGAAATAAACGTTCATTGAATTATGAACAGGGTCACGAGCCAAGTTAAAGTGCACTTTATCGAGGCGACTCTATAATGGGTACACAGCACATACATGATCATTGTAAAATAGGCAGACTATCCCAAACATATGCATACCTGAAGTTATGGGGAATATCGGGCGGGACTTAAGAAGAAGGGGACCACCTTCAGGGGAGGCAACTCTTGTATAAGTATTTTTGTATCGCGTGTCAATAGGGGTCAACTCTTAAAGGAAAGAATTTGCTCCGGAGGAGCAAATTCTTTCCTTTTAAGAGTAGACCCCTTTTTCGCTGGGACAGAGCTTAAAGAAAAGCGAACTGGATGTCCAGAAAGTTGTCTCCCTTTGAAAAATGGCGGGAAAATGTGCTAGGCGTTCCCATTTGCCTTAATAACGATTTTGAAATAGTAGTGGTAAACGAGCCACCAGTGTTCGAGACATCGAGGTTTCGCTGCATCAAAAAGAAGCTCTACAACTTAAGGTAATAAATGCAAGATGGATTTGAAGGCAGATGAACAAAAGAGGACCTGTATAGCCAATGCAAAATCGAAAAAAAAAAAAAAAAAAAAAACACTTTAAAATGTATCCAAAGTATACCAAAAACGACAATTTAGTCACTTGCAATGAGACATGGGTTTAATATTTTGTACCAAAGCGGAAGTGTTCTAACAATATCAGCCATATTGTATATATATAGAATCTTACAAGAGTGGTCATTTCATATGATATTTATGGAACGAGTGAGTGAATGTTTGAGTTTTAAATCCAACCAACAGCTAAGGTCATACGGAGCGGGACCTCGGTTTAAAGACTCATCCGAAAGTCTTTTTATGGAACGAGCCTTTGGCGAGTTTCATATATAGAGGATCTTACACGAGTGGTCATTTCATATGATATTTATGGAACGAGACTTTGGCGAGTGGCATAAATTCCATATGAAATGACCATGAGTGAAAGATTATGTTTATCATTTGGCCGCTTTAAATTGGATTTTATCGCCTTTAAACAATAAAGTGAAGACAATGATCATGTCGATACAATTAACCTACACCTTCCAACAGTGACACCAAACGGAAAGAAACACAAACATGAAATAACTAGACCTTAATGGAAACGTCAATAGCGGAAAGCCTAAAGGACAGTTACTTTCCCACAAAATGGCCAACTGGTAAATTAAATCTGACAGTTTCCACAAAAATGCATGATTGACATGGACGTCGTCATGGCGTTACTTATTCCCGCCAAAGGGCCATTACACGTTTGGCCATATGGTTTTTATTACACGACGTTATCCACGGCTTATCAACGACGCCATGAATATGATACACAAAATTGCGAGACGTCCAAACAAGAACGTATTGCAAGGTTCTTCAATAATACGGGTCCATTCAATTTCCTGTACAAAATGACATAACAGTCACAGCAAAGTTCTATAAAAATGTTTTTTTTTTTTTTGTTTGTTTGTTTGTTTGTTTGATGTTTAACGTCTCCGTCAACACTATATAGGTCATTTTGGAGACGTTGCTTCCAATTTTGTGGGACTTTGACCCGACAATGAGATGAAACGACATCTAAAGCCATGTCGTCCAATGAAACCAATAGGATTTATAAGCATAGACGGGCCGACTCGCACCGCTTTACCTGGACAGGCTTACGAGTAGGTCCTCTAAGCGGCTTACCAGTACAGGTGTGACGGGTCGAATTCAGCTCTGCGTGGAAGCATCATGCAGCCCATATATTTCTTCAAGCCCCGATGAGCGGGGGCCGAAAATGTTGTTGTAACTCAGAAGATTGAATAAGTAGTAAGTAACCCGCCGACCAAAAACATAAGCACATCACATCACGAAAACACGCCTATATAGTTTTGACCCATTTTAACCCCACTTGTATACAGTAAAACTGGGGTTTACAGGGGTAAACCTTATTTTTCTTATTTCTGTTCTAAGATATAGAGTGTGGGTACTCGTTAGACCCGCCTCGATGAGGCGGTTCTAACGTGTACCAACAACCTATATTTTGAGCAGAAATAAAAAAAAAATAACACAATTTTTCAGCATAAAATTTTCACTTTTTTTTGCAGTAAAATTTACAATGTATTAGTATAGGCATGTTTTCGAAATGAGACTCTTGCACGATAGTACACACGATTCTACTTTAGGAAAACAGGCCTATTCAAATATATTGAGAATGTTGCGACCAAAAATGAAAAATTTCCAATAAAAAAATCCGATATTTTTCATATTTCTGCTCTAAACATAGATTGTAGGTACTCGTTCAAACTACCTCGGCGAGACGGTTCTAACAAGTACCCATAAAATAACGTTTTTGAGCAGAAATGAGAAAAAATACGCATACCCCTGTAAACCCCAGTTTCACAACATGAAAGTGGGGTTTGAGGGGGTCAGAATTATATAGTCGTGTCATAATGATGGTCCAAATAATTGAAGTCAATGGTCACCGCACCGTCCTCTTCGCCAGACCAGCACCCTCACCCACTACGACTGTTTCTGTTGCCAAAACTCAAAAATCATCAGATACTATCTGGAAAGAGATACAATTCGAGAAATGCCCTTGGATCTGTGGTTTATCAGTATCTGATGGGTGTCTCCATTGTAGAGTATGAACGCTGCCTCCAAAAGTGGATTGACAACGTGAACAAGTCCGTGAAATGAAGACCCCCTATACCCCACTTTATATAGAGAAAACGGGGGTTTAGGGGGTATACCTTATTTTTCTTATTTTTACTCCAAGACATAGGTTGTGGGTACTGGTTAGAACCGCCTCAACCCATGACCTATGTTTGCAGTATTTAAGAAACATATCAGAGATTTTCATCAGAAAAGTAGCCATTTTGAAGATGAGAAATATGCACTATGTCGCACGAGTGTGTTATCGTAATGTTACCGACTAAAAAGGTGAAATCAGGTATAGATGGAGAGTATTACGACGGGCAGAGCAAGCCCATCGGAGTCAAACTACTTTTTTTCGCTACAACACTTCAGTTATTTCATGCTGTCGAGTCCTCATCGTTGTTTCATCTCTGTATTGTTTTGATTTTTGTGTTCTCGGATATATTTCACTAATGAGTTAAAAATCCTCCATGCGGACTTAACAGGCGAGGAATCATGACCACGTAAAAACGACCCCAACCCCCATCCCAAGTAAAAAAAAACTTTTTCTGGCTATCATTGTTGTAATAGTTCGACTTTGCATTTATGTGATGCTAATATCTTTTTATATTGGATAACCGTGTGGCCATTTTGTTGAATAAGCAACTGTCCTTTTGACTTTCCGCTTAAGGTGAAATTAATTTATGTCTGTATTTCTTTCTCTTTGCTGTCTATGGGAGGTGAGGTAATTGTATCGCTTCCTGGTCATTTCCTTCACTTCTATTGTTTTGTTTTTTGTTTGATTTGAGGTTTAACGTCCCCGTCAACACTGTAAAGGTCATTTTGGAGACGTTGCTTCCAATTTTTGGGGACTTTTACGCGACATTGAGATGAAATGACATCTCAAGCCCTGTCGCCCAATGAAACCAATAGGGTTTATAAGCATGGATGGTCCGCCTCGCACAGCGGTTCCTGGACAGGCTTAGATCCTCTAAGCTGTTTACCAGTACTAGTGTGCGGGCCGGATTCAGCTCTGCGTGGAAGCATCATGCAGCCCATATATTTCTTCAAGCCCCTATGGGCGGGGGCCATCACTTCTATTGTTAATATTTGCAGTAAAGGAGAAACAATGAAAGTAATAGCCATCTCGTTGACCAATATTCGCGTATATCATTGAAATAGTTCTATATTAATACATTATACAGATCACTATGGATACTATAGCAGCCCAAAACGTACCCCTAACATTCGCCGGCATTTATTAACTTGCACCATATAATAAGCTTTACATGAGGATACATATTAATTTTACACCAATTTTCAGTAAGAATACGCTTCTATTCTGTAGAATTTTTAAAGATCATATGAACATATCAAAAGGCATCCGAAATGTCGATTGATGTCATATGAAGCATACGGCCAGTGTAATCGAGTATATGTTCCCATACAAATCATAGAAAAGTTGAAAAAAGTGAAAAAATGGTTGCAATGCTTTGAAGTTTACCCACACCTATTCGTTTAAAAATGTTCTTTATGAGCCACGACACGAGAAAACGTATCTTCGGGGTTCTTGACCAGGGGAGACACAAACCAGCCTGCTCAGTTACACAGGCAAGCAAGAGTCTTGAAATTTTGTATATAAGTTAGAGGTATTATTCTGTCCAATCAGCGAACACAAAGGCGCAGATCAGCCTGCGCATGCGCGCAGGCTGATCTGCACCTTTGTTGTTCGCAAAAAGTAAATCAGGTTGACTTTTTGACATAGCTAAGTTGATAAAATTAAGGCGGAGGTCACCTGGAAAACGTTATCCCTGAATAAAATTACGACTAATTTAGAGTTGGACTAAACTGATAACCACGCACCTCTGTTTTCAGTACGACCTAAATTTTCTACACTACCTATTATTCGGCCCCAGCTCATCGGGGCTTGAAGAAATAGATGGGCTGCATGATGCTTCCACGCAGAGCTGAAACCGACCCGCACACGAGTACTGGTAAACCGCTTACAGAATCTAAGCCTGCCCAGGCAAAGCGGTGCGAGTCGGACCGTCCATGCTTATAAACCCTATTGGTTTCATTGGGCGGCAGGGCTTGAGATGTCATTTCATCTCAGTGTCGGGTAAAAGTCCCACAAAATTGGAAGCAACGTCTCCAAAATGATCTATACAGTGATGACGGGGACGTTTAACCTCAAATCAATCAAACAAACAGTACGACCTAAATCTTCTACACTACCTATTATTCGGCCCCGCCCATCGGGGCTTGAAGAAATAGATGAGCTGCACGATGCTTTCACACAGAGCTTAAACCGACCCGCACACGAGTACTGATAAACCGCTTACAGGATCTAATCCTGCCCAGGCAAAGCGGTGCGAGTCGGACCATGCTTAAAACCCCTATTGGTTTCATTGGGCGAAAGAGCTTGAGATGTCATTTCATCTCAGTTTCAGGTAAAACTCCCACAAAATTGGAAGCAGCGTCTCCAAAATGACCTTTACAGTGTTGACAGGGACGTTAAACCTCAAATCAAACAAACGCTACCTACTATTGCCAAGATCATTTTCCAAAAGAAATACATGTAGATTCATGTAATGGGCCTCTAGTCATCTTTTGGCTAACATTTAGCTCACGCAGCTGGATATGCGGCGTTGTCGCCCTGTATTGTTTGTGCGCCGTGTTTCGTACAAAAATAATACTTTCCACCGCTCCCGTGACCAGATCGTTGCCAAGAAACTTCAAGACGAGCTTTCGCTCATCAACTTTTCGAAAACATTTGATTTAATGCAGATTCCTTCTGGTTGTGGCAGCAGAAAATTCAATTTTTAAACGAATATATGTTTACACACATGCACGAAAAAACAAATCAAATAAATACGATTTGTGTAAACTTGTGCCAAACCTGAAAATAAGCCGAACTTCGTTTTTGCACGTACTCATATTTCAGTTGCACTGAGTGCAAGCTGCAACTGGCTTGAAAATTCATGTGCTAGCTAAAATGACAGATAGAATCTGTCATAAAAATCATATTTGATGCCATTTCACAGGTCTCATATTTGGTGACTCTGCAACACATTTCTCCAAATCACGCTGATAAAACGAACGCAAATTTCGCCCATAGATTGCAGTGTTTACGCATATCATAATGGCTCATGGGCGAACTCTCAGAACTCATAGAATCAACTCAAAAGCCTCTACTAAGACTGCAATACGTTTTCATAGGTACAGTCGAGCTTCAATGGCTCGAACACCTTTGGGACCTCGAAAATCTGTTCGAGACAGGGGTAGTTCGAGCCTCTGAGGTTACTGTCAGGAGGCATAACGAGATACTTTTAGACATCTTTTCGGTGTTCTATAATGAATATGTATGCTGTGTGTACTCATTAGAATCGCCTCATCGAGGCGATTCTAATGAGTACACACAGCATGCATTTGCAAGATAAAAGACTAAAATCTCCTTAATTATCCCCCACTATTTCTCATGTAGAGGATTTTGCTAGGGGCTCAAGAATGGGTTCGACTCATCCGTGGTAAACGAGCCATCGGTGTTCGAGCCATCGAAGTTCTACTGTATAATATTTCTTTTAGCTGACATATTTTACCATAGTGGATTATCTGTGGTGTTCTGTGATCCTAAATGCATTCTACTCTACTGCCTGTCACGCGACGGTATGCCGGGTATGGCAGTGTGATTTATATGTTTAGCTCTTCTGATTTCAGAAGGAAGACTCGTAGATCTTTTAACAGTTCGTTTACACATCCTTATCCTCTCTTCTCATTACGAAAACAGGCTTATTCAAATACATTGTCATCATTACCGCCGAAAAAAAAATAAATTGTGATAGTTTTCTTATTTCTGCTTAAAATATAGATTGTGGGTACTCGTTAGACCTAAGAAATACCCGACACGGAACGACTCGCTAATAGTATTTGGTAGTTTAACCCTTTTTTGTGCCGGATGGAATCTTCCACCTTACATATAGTGGAAGTCCGTTTCGGGGTTTGTGGGTGCCAGGTTTTGTTTTCTTTAAAATTTATTTCGAAAATAGCTGAACTTTTTTACAAACAGTATGGGCCCTGATTTGGACGCCACGCTGTGTGGCGTCTGGTCTGGGCCTGCACTGTTTGCCAAGGTATGTTACAACGCATAATGTAGTAATGTAGTAATTACTACATTTTGAAATTTTTACTACATTATGCGTTGGCATAGTCGACGCGAAATGAAATAAAATGTCGTTTTTACTACATTATGCGTCGATACTAAGAGGTTTGAGCAAAATGAAAGAATTATTACATTTTGCGGCGATGGGTGGCATACTTAATTTTACTTCATTATGCGTCAACAGTTTGTTTGTTTGATTTGAGGTTTAACGTTCCCGTCAAGACTATTTAGGTCATTTTGGAGACATTGCTTCAAATTTTATGGGACTTTTACCCGATATTGAGATGAAATGACATCTCAATCGCTGCCGTCCAATTAAAAGCAATAGGGTTTATATGCATGGATGGGCCGACTCGCAGCAGTTTTCCTGGACAGGCTTAGACCTTCTAAGCAGATTACGAGGACTCATGTACGGGCGGTATCAGCTCTGCGTGGAAGCATCGTGCAGCCCATCTATTTATACCCCCGGCATACGAAGTATGCAAGGGGGTATATAGTTTTTGTCCATTCTGTCTGTCTGTCTGTCTGTCTGTCTGTCTGTCTGTCTGTCTGTCTGTCTGTCTGTCTGTCTGTCTGTCTGTCTGTCTGTCTGTCTGTCTGTCTGTCTGCCTGTCTGTCTTTTGTTTGATTTGTTTGATTTGAGGTTTAACGTCCCCGTCAACACTATTTAGGTCATTTTGGAGACGTTGCTTCCAATTTCATGGGACTTTTACCCGACATTGAGATGCCGCCCAATAAACCTTTTTCTTTGTGATTTTGACCTTCAGTGTGCTTTTGTGGAAGACCGTCTTTTGGACTGTTCAACTGTGGTCTTAAAGACCACTTTTGAACCGTCTCAAATGTGGTCTAAATTGTAGGAATTTAACTGTATTGCTTCCTAAGTCTTTTCGAAGACAGCTATCTTCTACCATCATTACTTCATTATGCGTCGATATGGTGCATATCAACGCGAAATGAAATAATTTTTTTACTTCATTTCGCATCGACTATGCCAACGCATAATGTAGTAAAAAAAACCAAAATGTAGTAATTACTACATTATTACATTATGCGTTGTAACAAAGGTACCCGTTCTGGGGCTTCCGGTACAAAAGGGAATGAATAACATATCAATAAATGTATCTGCTAATCAGCATCTGCAATGCCTTTGATTAGTTCTGTACTATAGATTTAAAAAACTAGTTTGAATATTTAAACCTGCAGATATAATAATTCAGATGTAACCGTCTTGAAATGTGCTATGTTACATGTGCATATGTTTATATTGTATGTGTCGTCAGAATTAAAAAAAAAAAAAAAGAAATACCCACAATCTATATTTTAGAGCACACCTGTAACCCCCGTTTTACTATATAAAAGTGGGGTTCAAGGGGTTTGAAATTATATAGGCGTGTTTTCGTGATGTCACTGCTCGATTCACGTAGCCATCAGTTTTGGAAGCTCTTCCAAATCTTCCAATATCCAGTGGAAGACGCGGGACAGAAGAGGTCACCATCAAAAATATTGAATTTAGCGGAGTACGTAATTTGTACAGACGATGTTTGTGAGAAAGCCAGTATGGCGCTGATTTCAAAACTCAGTTCAATGTTTCGAAATGGGCGTTGACCTCCTATCATCCAGAGTGGATATTTTGATATTCATCACGAGAACACGCCTATATAAGTTTGACCCCTTCATACCCAACTTTTATATCGTAAAACTGGGGTTTGCAGAGGTATACATTAGTTTTCTTATTTCTGCTCAAAAACATAGATGTGGGTACTCGATAGAACCGCCTCGACGTCTGCTCAAAAACATAGATTGTGGGTACTCGATAGAACCGCCTCGTCGAGGCTGTTCTATCGAGTCCCCACAATCTATGTTTTGAGCAGAAATAAGAAAAAAAAAAACACATTTTTCATCTTAAAATTTCAAATTTTTGGCCAAAAGTTGGCAATGTATTTGTTAAGGCGTGTTTTTGTGATCAATTTTGCAGTGTTCGTCTTCCAACGTCTTCCACGTTGACGTATGTCACAGACAGTCTTGACTGACCCGTCGGAGCGTTCCACATGTCCACACCAGCGAAGCCTTCTCTCTTTCAGGATGAAGTCCAGGTCTTCAATGCCAAGCCGTGCAAGTAGCTCAATGGACCTGATGGCGACAGTGTCCTGTGGCTTGACATTGCCGATCTGTCTGATCATTGCCCTGTCATTCCGCTGCAGACGCTAGAGGTTTGGCTTTGTCACTGGCATGAAGCATTGCGCTCCGCACACAACAGCTGTACAAACGGCCGCGTGTGTTGAACGAGATGTGGCGGGAAGAGAAAACTGGTAGCAGCTCCTTGAAGTTCTTTCCAGGCTGTTTTCGCGCGTGATGTGGTCGAAAGATCATAGCCACCTGCTGCCGAGAGCATGTCACCTCAGCAGCAAAAGGAAGCTACCACTTTCAGCTTGTCAGTTCCTTCTGTGGTCTGCCATCTAAAGGGCGTGCAGTTCCTTGGCACCGTTTACACCTGTAACCAGGGTCCTCTCTCAAGCGCTTGACTGCACCCAGAACTTGCAGCCATTGCAAAAATACTGTTGCTGCCCACTCCAGTGCGACATACAGCACATGGGAACTGACCCGTACTCTGCAGTAGGATCATGTCTTCGTCTTTCCTGTATTTTCTCTCCTGACACATTCTTCGAGTGGTGTGCTCTTAAAAATATGTTTCTTTATGTGTGGCTTTTACATTAAAGTCATTGTTTAAGCAGTGTGTCTGGGTGTGTTTGTTGTATTGTTTCCTATGGATTCCTGTTGATATTCGTGTTAAACTTTTTTGTTTTTTGTTGGTACACTAGCTATGACTTAAAAGGAGTCATTCCATGCATAGACAATTAACTTTTTCTGGTTTATATCATTTTAATCATCAATCTATGCACCATCTTTCAACTAACTTTTGTCTTGATCACATGACAGTCTGGACAAACAGTTGATGGGTGGTGTGCCCAATATTAACTCGGAGTTGAGGCGGGGGTGTTAGGAAGTGCAAAAGTCTTTCCGCATTTAACCCGTAACAGTCAAACTTCCAAAGACTTAGAAAGCCTTCATGCGGACTGAACAAATTATTTGGGCCTCGTCAAGCGATTTTGGTACTTATCGCCTATGCGAGCAGCGAAGGTTCAGGCGAGCCTGCGCATCCGCGCAGTCTCGCCAGAACCTTCGCTGCTCGCTCATAAAAGCAGTGAATCAAGAGGAACCTTCGGACAGAAAGCCATATCCCTGGCCCCTCTGAATGGCTTGGCATGCGCAGTTAAAATTTGTCATGACGGAATGCTCGAAGACACAAATTCGTTTGGCGGGGCTCATATATGTCTAAACCACGATAGAACAAAGGGCGAGGATTAAGGCCACGTAAAAGAGATTTGAGCCCCGCCAAGCGAATTTGTGTCTTCGAGCATTCCGTCATGACAAATTTTAACTGCGCATGCCAAGCCATTCAGAGGGGCCAGGGATATGGCTTTCTGTCTGAAGGTTCCTCTTGATTCACAGCTTGTATGAGCGAGCAGCGAAGGTTCTGGCGAGACTGCGCGGATGCGCAGGCTCACCTGAACCGTCGCTGCCCGCATAGGCGATAAGTACCAAAATCGCTTGATTGGGCCGATTTAAGCCGCCTAGTGAAATACTTTTACAGACCGCTCTCAGGCGGTTCTTCTGTCGTGTTTTATTTTTGTTAAACATGTAGTTCGTCTTTGCATGTGTTTATTGCTTATATCTTTTTATTTTGGAAAGCCGTTCTGTCATTTTGTGGGAAAGTAACTGTCTTTTTGGCTTTCCGTTTGTGATGCTTTCATTAGAGTCCAGTTATTTCATGTTCGTGTCTCTTTCAATTTGGTGTCTTGTGATGCTTTCAATAGGGTCTAGTTATTTCATGTTCGTGTTTCTTTCACTTTGGTGTCTTGTGATGCTTTCACTAGGGTCTAGTTATTTCATGTTCGTGTTTCTTTCACTTTGGTGTCTTGTGATGCTTTCATTAGGGTCTAGTTGTTTCATGTTCGTGTTTCTATCACTTTGGTGTCTCTGATGGGAGGTATGGGTTAATCGATTCCTGATAATTGCCTTCACTTCTATTTTCCATTTCGATAATACGACATCCGTGTGACGCAGTGATTTCTTTCATATTTCCAAAACAGTTTTATTTTTCTGATGAAAATTTGTGTTTATTTTTTTTTTCTTATGATTGCCCCAAACTCGAGTACCTAGAGCCAATGTTTTGGAGTAGAAATAAGAAAAGTATTATATACCACTCTTTAAGCCCAAGTTTTCTCTATATAAAGTGAGGGTTAAGTGTGTGTGTGTGTGTGGGGGGGGGGGGGTATTCATTTCACGGAGTTGTTAACGTGATGAAAGTCTCTACTCTATTGGGACCATAGAAATTTGTTCGAGAAAAGAGTTGTCCTAGCCAGTGGTGGTAATCATAAATATAAGTCGGCATATAATGGGGATAATGTAGGGATTTTCACCTTATTTGCATTATCTGCTGGTTCCTAGTCTGAAGGTTATCAGTGTTGGAAAAACAGGTAACCAGACCCCCCTGACCTTTTAAGGTCAGGGGGTCTGGTTACCTGTTTTTTCCAATATTGACAATGTGCAAGCTGAGAGCCAGCAATAATGCAAATATGGTAAATCATTGCAAGCTTTTATAGCATAAATAGAGGATCTTACATACGTGTTCATGTATAATTGAATTTATTAAACGAGTAGAGGAAAAGGGATAAAATGCGAGGCTTCGCCGAGCATTTTATCCCTTTTCCTCAACGAGTTTAATAATGCGGGGCTTCGTCGGGCATTTTATCCCTTTTCCTCAACGAGTTTAATAAACTGAATAATATGCAAGATTCTGTTTATCGTTTGACATTTAAAACGCATTTTATTCACGATTTTTGTCATATTCCACATGCAATTAGTAAACGAAACGTCATAAAGGACGTCATACACGTAACGTTACTGAACGATTCTAACAAATTTGGCATATTTAACCCTTTTTGTACCAAATGGAATCTTCCTCCTTATATATAGTAGGAGTCAATTTAAAAAATTTAGGGGTGTCTGGTTGTGTTTTCTTCAAAATTTATTTGGAAAATGGCTGAACTTTTTGCAAACAGTGTAGGCCCTGATTAGACGCCGCGATCTAGGCCTGCACTGTTTGCCAGGGTACCCGTTTTGGGGTTTCTGGTACCAAATGGGTGAATCCACTAGTGGATTACCGAATTTAATACATTGCGTTATTACATTCTCAGACGCAACGTCATATGATAAATGTATGATAATACCAAATGTATGATAATACCAAGTTAGACGTACCCAACCTATCGGGCTTTGGAGAAATATGTTGGGTGACATGATGCTTCCATTGAGAGCTGAAATCGACCGCAAATGAGTTGTAGTAGACCGCTTAGAAGGTCCATGCCTGCACAGGCAAAGTGGTGCAAGTTCGACCTTCCAGACATATTCACCCTTTTGGTTTCATTGGGCGGCAGAGCTTGTGATGTCATTTCATCTAACGGGTAAAAGTCCAACAAAATTGGAAGTGACGTCTCGAAAATGACCTAAATAGTGTTGACAGGGACGTTAAACCTCAAATCAAACAAACAAACAAACAGTATTTACAAAGACGATAACACACACAATAGAGCATAGCTAGGACATTCTCAGAATGAAAGTATGAAGCGTTGATTTAATACGTACAGACGCATTTTCTTAAGGTGAAAACGCAAGGCACATTGCTTTAAATTGATAAAGGTGTTTTCTTATTTGAGCCACAAAACCTATAATAAGACATGTGCGCCCAACGAAGACTCAGATCAGCCTGTGCATCCGCACAGTCTGATCAGAGTCTTCGTTGTGCGCTCGTAGGATAACTACATGTAAGGGCCCAATGCTCTTACATGCAGCAAGAGAAGTCTCTGGTCAGACTATATGGATGCGCAGGCTGATCTGAGTCTTCGATTGGCGCACATGTCTTATGGTAGGTTTTGTCGTGCGCTGGCTCAAATTTTGTTGCATTGATATTCTCACCAGAAAGACGCAGATCTTCATAGTTTCCTTGCATCATGTCTCTGAACATCTTGTGGCATTAAACATTGCCTTTGGTTTGGGGACATTGATATTCATTTCATTTCTTACAAATCAAGGACGTTTTCCAGGTCAGTATTTAAACAGTTTATTTGATTTAAAATAAAAGGATCGGAGGAAAAAGGGTGGCATCATCGAAAAACAGATCTAAAATACATGTCATAGAACATTGATGTAAACATGGAAGAGCAAGGGTCCAGGAACATTTAGAATGTATATGATACGTAATTATTAGAATCGCCTCGATGAGTAAATAGAGCATGCATTTCCTGACAAAATAAGAAAAAAATCTCCCTTAAGGGGAATGGGAACACCTGGCAGATTTTTCCGCCATTTTTCAACGGCAAACAACTTTCGGGACTTACTGTTCGGGTCCCCAAGGAAAAATGAGTCTACTCTTAAAGGAAATAATTTCTGTCCTTTGAGAGTTGACCCCTATTGACATAGGAGACGAAAATACTTTTGCAGGAGTTATTTCCCTGAAGGTATATCCATCCCCCTTAATTATCCCTAAATATTTCTAAACCGGAGCTATGAGGGAGAATTCATCGAGTTCGACTGAGCCACGGGGAACAATCCATCGGTGTTTAAGCTGTTGTTTGTTTGATTTGCGGTTTAACGTCGCCGTCAACACTGTAAAAGTCATTTTGGAGACGTTGCTTCCAATTTTGTGGGACTTTTCCCGACATTGAGATGAAATGACATCCCAAGACCTGTCGCCCAATGAAACCAATAAGGTTTATAATGGTACGACTCGTGCGCACCCTTTGCCTGAGCAGGCTTAGATCCTCTAAGCGGATTACCAGTACTCGTGTGCGGGTCGGATTCAGCTCTGCGTGGAAGCATCATGCAGCCCATATATTTCTTCAAGCCCCGATGGGTTTAAGCTTTTAAAGTTGGCTCTAAGAATGGAAATTTGTGATTGATGCTCCAAACGTATATTAAGGCTGTTTGGTTAGCAGCATATACCAAGCCAGCAAAGAATGCCGGGCCAACGTCGGGCCGATAGCGGTACGACGTTACCACGTCGTACCGCTATCGGCCCGACGTTGGCCCGTGGTTTGTCCTGGCAGGGTAGCTCTGAATATGGTATAGTTTATCAACGACCTTTGAGAGTTCAACGTTCAAGCGTGGCAAGACTAGTCCATGTTTTAGGGGAAGCAGGTTTCGGATTTCTTTTTTCACATGATTTTAAAATTATAAATAAGTTTTTTGATAATGCCATTATGTAGAAGTAGTGGCCAAGTGGTGAGTATGATGCAGTACGAATCTCAATAAAACTATATCTCGCAATGCAAAATCCAAACTGAAGGCGAGTGGTAGGCGACTTACCTAAAACACGGACTTGTCCAAAATTAAAAGTGCAGTCACGTCTCACTGCGTTTTGAAGCTATTCAGGTGTTGTCAGTATACGTCAAATTCTCTGAGTCTACGTGAAGATTCGATAGAGTGCCTTTCGCATGCTTTCTGCAAGAGGACCAAATATAGTCTTTCAAAACGCAGTGAGACGTGACTGCACTTTTAATTTTGGACTAGTCTATGTTTTAGGTAAATCGCCTTCAGTTGGGATTTTAAATTGGGCGATATAGTTTTACTGAGGATCGTACTGCATCATACTCACCACTTGGCCACGACTTCTACATAATGGCATTTTCAAAAAACTTATTTTTAATTTTTAAAAAACCTGTGAAAAAAAATCCGAAACCTGCTTCCCCTAAAATATTGAATAGTCGTCACGCTTGAACGTTGAACTCTCAAAGGTAGTTGATAAACTATACAGTGCCTATCATGTTTATAAAAGTCGTCATTACGAAAAACCGCATATACAAATACATAGAAAATTTTAGGCCGCAATATACAAGATTTTAAGATGAAAACTTGTGATATTTTTTCTTATTTCTGCTCAAAATATGGATTGTGGGGCCACGATAGAACCGCCTCATCGAGGCGGTTCTTACGTGTACCCACAATCTATAATAAGAAAAATAATATTCACCCCAGTAAAGTCCAGTTTTCTATATAAAAGTGGGGATCGAGGGGGGTCAAAATTATATAGGCGTGTTTTCGTGATGAAGTTCCTTGAAGCTTATCTCTAACAAACATATATTTTGTTTGTTTCTTTGATTTGAGGTTTAACGTCCCCGTCAACACTGTAAAGGTCATTTTGGAGACGTTGCTTCCAATATTATGGGTTTTTTTATACCCGACATTGAGATGAAATGACATCTCAAGTCCTGCCGCCCAATGAAACGAATAGGGGTTATAAGCATGGACGGGCCGACTCGTACCGCTTTGCCTGGACAGGCTTAGATCCGCTAGGCAGTTTACCAGTATTGATGTGCGGGTCGGTTTCAGCTCTGCGTGGAAGCATCATGCAGCCCATCTATTTCTTCAAGCCCCATAGTTATAAACATATCTATTATAATGTTTTGTCAAAGCGATATACCTTTGGCTGTGGTCTACACCATGGTTGGTCTTACAACATATGCCCCCTTAGCACCACACCAAGTGTCACGTGTCTATCAATTAAATACAACGGAAATCTTGCATTATGGTAGTTTATCAACGACCTTTGAGAGTTCAACGTTCAAGCGTGACAAGACTATTCCATGATTTAGGGGAAGCAGGTTTCGGATTTCTTTTTTCACAGAATTATAAATAAGTTTTTTGATAATGCCATTATGTAGAACTCGTGGCCAAGTGGTTAGTATGATGCAATACGAATCTCAGTAAAACTATATCTCCCAATGTAAAATCCCAACTGAAGGCGACTTACCTAAAACACGGACTAGTCAAAAATTAAAAGTGCAGTCACGTCTCACTGCGTTTTGAAAGACTATAACACTAAGACATGTGCACGAATATCTTGCACAACGAAAGTTTATTGAATCTCATGACATAACAGCGATTATTACAGAAATGTGGACAATAACAATGGACCCGGTTTCTTTGACTGTGGTTGCAGATTATTCAATAATTACTATATTTTAAGAATAAAGATTAAAAATATTAAATTTATTTCGGCTTGAATTATTTGATTTTCACAATTAAGATCAGCGCCATCATATCGATGAAGTTTTATGTAGCCTAGTTTATGTATAACTTCAACAGCCATTGACGCAGAAAATTGCGCATCATGCTGTGCCGTTTAAAGATGAAGAAATCCTTTTACAGTCATTAGCCCCAACAGAGAAGCCACCATTCATGAAATTAAATTGACTCAAAGCACGTGGTAAGATCAATTAAACCAATGTTTTCGCGGAAATTAGATCTTTTCTTATTTGAGCCGGAGCACGATAAAAACTTCAAATACACCTATGCAAGCAGCGAAGACTCTGATCAGCTTGTGTATCCGCACAGTCTGATCTTAGCCTTCACTGTTCGCGTGAGCCTTTCTTGCCCCCTGGGCAATCAGAATAGCAAACAGTGAAGGCTAGTCCTACTAGCTGGATTTCTGGCCTGATCTGAGTCTTCTTCTGATCGAGCAGGTATTCGCATAGGTATTGCTGTGCTTTGGCTCATTTAGAATGGTGGTTCTTTCAAAAGAAGCTGTGTAAAAAAGCACTGGTAATGAAGCCCATATGTTGACGCCGATAATGCATTGGTGTGTGACTAAATAGTCATAGGGTGTATGTTGTACTTTTAACTAAATGCCGTAAATCCACTTGATGCACACGCGGACATATGTTGTTGATTTATGGCCAAATGTCCACAACATACGGGAATTTCGGCTGTAGGTCTCACCCAAAGAGACTGGCGTAGCGTGAGATCGAACCCACGATCCCCGTTTCGATAAGATGAGTTGATTATCCACTGCACCTAAGCCTGTACTGCAAATTGCGATCAAGTGGTAATTTGTAGTTTTCCTTTTTTTCTTGCACACCAGACAAGGAAATCCGTGATTTTACCCTGGGGTAGAAATTTATGATCTTATCCTGGTGTCCCGACCCCAAATCGAATATAATCGCGTGTTTGATAAATGCACTGGTTGATTACAACCTCATGTGCGGCGGCGTCATGCGTGACGTCACTAAACATTCCTGTTGTGTCATCACAAAATGGCGGACGTCGGTAACCGAAGTGACAGCAGCATTAAAAATTCGCAATAGAAATGGAAGGTATGCAAGAAAAAGAATCCAATATGGGTGTGAGGGGTGGATAGAAAAATCCGTCCCTCGGGATGACTGTCCGGCATCACTCGGCAAGCCTCGGAATGCCGGACAGTGTCCCTCGGGACGGATTTTTCAATCCACCCCTCACACCCATAAAAGATTCTTATATTCTCAATACAAAGAATATTGGTGCCTTGGCCGTTTTTGTACCAAATGGAACCTTCCACCTTATGTATGTAATTAGCAGGAGCTCATATACCAAGAAGTGGAATGTATTCAAGTATTTTTACATGCAATGCTAATATGTGTTGGTTTTGAAATCTGTATACCGCGTCCACCGTTTCTTCATCTGTAAACGTTAGACGAATTTCTGTAGTTAACTTTTAAGAATTGACATGAAAGTCAAGGGGTTTAATATACGTTATAACCTAGCGTGTTGCGAATTGTGGAATTGGGCAGACTAACCGTTTGTTAAAAACTAGATTCAATGAACAATTTCGTTGAATGATAAAGCCTTAAAAAATGTACACTTCTTTGTACCGTCACTTTAAACGTAAATGGTAGTTCTATATAACCAGTGGAAAAACAACCCACGATAGTTTCTACAGCTAGATTTAAAATCATTAAAAGACATGACACTGAATTAAAATGGATTAAATCATTTATCATGAGACTAATATTTCTCAAAAGCCAGATTTTGATATTTTCTCCTTTTGGAATGCCGAAAACGAAAAACGAGGTCTCACGTCGCTAGCAAAAATTGTTACTATAAACTTTAACACCAATTACGCGCATTGTAAAGAAATAATACTCGGCTGAAGTGACTGTCCAATATATTATTGAATCAAGGACGCCACTCAATGCTTGCATTTCTAGTTCATTACCCATTTCTGTATTACGTATTCTGGACACCGAGGAAAATAAATTCTACGATTGTTCTAATCAGGTATATGACGCAGCTCTCTTGATATAATAATAAGAGTTATACTCAACATGCTCTTCGCCCTTACTTCGACTCTGAAATTTATCACAAATGTTACTACATCAAAATATCTTTCTTAAATAAAGGTGTGGATTTTATTGATTTGCCTAGTAGTGTCCGGGACATTTCGGTGATTTCATCCGTTCCTACTTATTTTCAAAATACTGAAACAGCCATAGTTTGCTGTAAGTATAGCTGATTTCCTGTAAGTACAACAAACCTTTTCGGGCTAAAATTTAATTTTCAATAATCTGGCTTCAGATCTTGATATTGATTCCATCACTCCTAATACCCCAGATTGTAAATGCTCGGTGTATTCCTATCCAGCAGCTGGGCATATAATTACTGGTAATGTATTATAAAAATCTTATATGGGTGTGAGGGGTGGATGGACAAATTCGTCTCAAGGGACACGGTCCGGCATCACGAGGCTTGCCGAGTGATGCCGGAGAGTGATCCCGAGGTACGGATTTTTCTATCCACCCCTCACACCCATATAGATTCTTTTTCTTGCATACCTTCCATTTCTTAGCGCTGATCTTTAATGCTGCAGTCACTTCGGTTACCGGAGTCCGCCATATTGTGATGACACTGCAGGAATGTTTAGTGACGTCACGTAACGTGCTGTGACGTCAACCTTAACGACGGCGCATACGAGGTCGTAATCAACCGATGCATTTAACAAACACGCGATTATATTCGATTTTGGGTCGGAAGGGTCGATTAGGGTCAGAACATAAATTTCTATCCCAGGGTAAAATCACGGATTTGCTTGTCTGGTGTGGAAGAACAATATTCCTGATTTTCAGATTCGAAATATAATTTCAAAAGGACCGAATTCCGATAACCGAAGTGACTGCAGCATTTCATTCTAATATTGATTTCAATAAGTGTAAGGAAGAAATTGTTGCTGCCTTGAATGTGTTCAGTAATAGACGGTGTAAGCGAGAGCACGTTGAGTATAAAGCAATTAAAGACTTTTGAAAGTACGTGTAGTTAAAAAACGCATTTCTTTCTAATCTCAAAACATTTTTTTTTACCTCCTAAACCTAAAACTATAGAAATACATGCCTAGGAAAATCCGCAATCAAAGATTACAGCCTCCCATTTCCTTCACATCTATTTTCCAACGGCACCAAGAGAACGAGTAACTAACAACGAGAAAAGCAAAAAAGGGGAAAAAAGGGAATCACAAACAGCAGAGCAACTAGCTCCCTTTTCCCCCACAAGAGGTGATCAAGGTGCAACAGGCACAATTGAGCCCCGCCAAGCGAATTTGTGTCTTCGAGCATTCCGTCATGACAAATTTTAACTGCGCATGCCCAGCCATTCAGAGGGGCCAGGGATATGGCTTTCTGTCTGAAGGTTCCTCTTGATTCACTGCTTGTATGAGCGAGCAGCGAAGGTTCTGGCGAGACTGCGCGGATGCGCAGGCTCGCCTGAACCTTCGCTGCTCGCATAGGCGATAAGTACCAAAATCGCTTGACGGGGCCCAATTAATGAAAATTAAATAAATAATAATTATAATACACAACAATAAGCACATACAACGTGAAGATCCCCGTCGGAAAATCCGACAAAGCCGCATTTAAAATGAACAACATTTAGAACCACCGCCTTAGGACGGACAGTAGCGAGAACCACCGGGGAGTTCAAATCGATTTTATGGGCCCAACTTTCACTCTAGGTTCTAACATTCATTACGAAAACAGGCCTATACAAATACATTGACACCTTTATCGCCGAAAAAATGAAAATTTTATGATGAAAAATTGTGATATTTTTCTTATTTCTGCTCAAAATATAGATTGTTGGCACTCGTTAGAATCGCCTCATCGAGGCGGTTCTAACGAGTACCCACAATCTATATTTTAGAGCAAAAATAAGGTATACTCCCGGAAACGCCAGTTTTACTGTATAAAAGTGGTGTTCCAGGGGGTCAAAATTATATAGGCGTGTTTTCGTGATGATTTACAACACACAAAATAGTTGGTCCATCGGCAGGATAACTAACTAAATAAATAGACCATCATATATTAACATACAATTTAGAGCAAACTGAAGTACAGATCAAACGCAATAACTGTGATGAATTAAAGATGAGGGTTCATAGCTTGTTCGACACACAGTAAGCTGCACTAAAGAAAAACACCATGAAGACTAAGAAGAGTCAAGCCAAATACATCTTTACGTCACCTTAAACTAGGTATTCAGAGAAATTATATTATTGGCTCCGGCAGAAAAGGCCGCAAACAATGTCGTTGTTTGACGGCCCCACTATGTTAACACGCTTCACCAAGAACTTGTAAACAAAGGCCTATGAACTGCTGACTTTGGCTGAATAGAGGTATGTCGCTAATGATCATATCTGTTATTCAGCAACCAAGTTTGCTGTGTGTGTTTAAGAAGGCCACGATAGGCTTCCTATGGCTATGATGGATACCTAAACTTCTGTCGCGGTACATTTTTGTTATGCTTTGTCTTTGAGCGTTTGTGTATCGCTTGTATTTTTGTTTTGGATAGCCAACTGGCCATTTTGTAGGAAAGTAACTGTCCTTTTGACTTTCCGCTATTGATATTTTCATTAGGGTCTCGTTGTTTCGTGTTTGTGTTTCTTTCCCTTTGGTGTCTGTGATCGGAGCTGTTGGTTAATTGCATCGAACAGAAGTGAAGGCAATTATCAGGAATCGATACAATTAACCCTTATCTTGCTGAATATTCATTTAAGCCACTCCCATTTATGTCTGTCAATCA
The DNA here is from genome assembly GCA_963580285.1 of Lucinisca nassula. NCBI lineage: Eukaryota > Metazoa > Mollusca > Bivalvia > Lucinida > Lucinidae > Lucinisca > Lucinisca nassula. Next base: position 34,273,453 of record OY757019.1, read on the forward strand.
ATCAAATTACTTGATGTAATTTATTGCTACAGATTCATAAACTGAATGCCAAACAGTGTAGGTCTTGATTAGGTGGCTTCTTCAGAAGCCACCTGATCTGGATCTACACTGTTTGCAAGGATAGGGGTTGTCGTGAACAGCAAGACAAGGGTTAACATACACCTCCGATCACAGGCACCGTAGAAAAGATTTTATTATCAATCTCCGCGAAAGAATGTTGCCGACCCCGGCAGGAATCGAGCCCGCGTCCTTCAGTTCTGATTATTTTGGCAACAATATTAAAAGTTCTTTTCGCGGTTATTATGTTTTTGTATATGAAATCACGTGTATCAAACTTTCGAGCATGTACTGTTTGCTGTGGCCTGACTCATTTTTATCTGAGGAATAAATTACATCAAGTAATCTGATTGGTTCAAAGTCAGAAATGGGTGTGGCTAAACTGAATATGCAGCAAGAGATGGGTTAACACATATTCTGCTCAGCCAATATGTGTTAACCCATCTCTTGCTGCATATTCAGTTTAGCCACACCCATTTCTGACTTTGAACCAATCAGATTACTTGATGTAATTTATTCCTACACATTCATAAACTGAATGTCAAACAGTGTAGATCCTGATCAGATGGCTTCTTCAGAAGCCATCTGATCTGGATCTACACTGTTTGCAAAAATAGGGGTTGTCGTGAACAGCAAGATAAGGGTTGACTTGGAAGACGCATACAAAAGTTGCAGTTAAGTATTTTTGTAACTTTCGCACTGCAGTATGATACAACAAGGGAAAATATAGCCTTCAAACCTTATTGCTGTCCTCGAGATATCGTACAATTAGGTTTCTTGTCATATGTTTAAAAATAAGTTTATATAATTTCGGAAAAAGGACAGAAAAATCTTCAAATATCACTACGAAAACACATCCTTAACCCTTATCTTGCTGAATATTCATCTAAGCCACACCCATTTCTGTCTATCAACCAATCAAATTACATGATTTAATTTATTGCTGCAAATTCATAAACTGAATGCCAAACAGTGTAGATCCTGATCAGATGGCTTCTTCAGAAGCCATCTGATCTGGATCTACCCTGTTTGCAGAGATAGGGGTTGTCGAGAACAGCAAGATAAGAGATAATGCTGTCTTTCTTAACTGTAGAGATGACACATTTCTGATGATTCAAATGAAGTTTTATAACTGACCGTCCCAAGGCGATCGTTCTTTTGCAGTGTCTTTTGCTCCAGCATTTCAGTGTTGTCTTGCTGTCGAGTCCTCACCGTTGTTTCATCTCTGTGGTTGTTTGATTTTTTTGCGTGTGCACGGAGATGTTGCACTGATGAGTTAGGGGCCATCATGCGGACTGAACAAATAATGTGTTGAAATCGCGACGGAAGTAAGGGCGAGGATTGTTGCCAGGTAAACTCGATTTAAGCACCCCCCCCCCTCCTCCCCCCGTGGAATTCGTTTCACTAACCGTTCCACGGCGGTGGTTCTCCTGTCGTCTTTTTGGTTTTTGTTATGGTTTGTCTTTGAGTGTTTGTACCGTTTATTTTATTTTGTTTTGGATAGCCAGTTGGCCATTTTGACGGAAAGTAACTGTCCTTTTTGGCCTTCTGCTATTGATGTTTCCATTAGGGTCTGTTGTTTCATGTTTGTGTTTCTTTCCGTTTGGTGCCTCTGATGGGAGTTGTGGGTTAATTGTATCGATTCCTGGTCATTGCCTCAACTTCTATTCTTATTTGATGGTTGGCTTTGTGCTTTCGTCTGTTTTTGTGTGTGCCTCCATGTCACTTACTTTCTTTAGGTCTTTTGAGATGGCTACGTTATTTGATTGTGGCCTTTCCTGAGTATTCTTTCCTTACTAATGTTGTTCTTTTGGCTTTCCGCTAGTGGTGTTTCCATCAGGGTTTAGTTCCGTGGAGTGTGGGCCATGTTTGCTAATGATGGCTCGGAGGGGGACGCCTATAAGTCCGCGGGTAGGCGTCTCTTACCTGATGCCTCCTGTCTCACAAGATACGTCGGTTTGTGTGTGCTCGGAGGGGGATGTGCTGTGTATGCCTGGTCTTGTCCATCATCCGTTTAGGTTTCAGAACTTTGGGGTTGAGACACACTGATTAAGATTAATTCTTGCACATCAGACAAGGAAATCCGTGATTTTACCCTGGGATAGAAATTTATGTTCTGACCCTGGTGTTCCGACCCAAAATCGAATATAATCGCGTGTTTGATAAATGCACTGGTTGATTACGACCTCGTATGCGCCGTCGTTAAGGTTGACGTCATGCACGATCCGTGACGTCACTTTATATTCCTGAAGTGTCAACACAATATGGCGGACGCTGGCAACCGAAGTGACTGCAGTATTGAAATTCCGCGCTAAGAAATGGAAGGTATGCAAGAAAAAGAATCCAATATGGATGTGAGGGGTGGATAGAAAAATCCGTCCCTCGGGATCACTGTCCGGCATCACTCGGCAAGCCTCGTGATGCCGGACAGTGACCCTTGGGACGGACTTTTCTTTCCACCCCTCGGCAAGCCTCGTGATGCCGGACAGTGACCCTTGGGACGGACTTTTCTTTCCACCCCTCACAGCCTTTTAAGATTCTTACAATATCAGAAAGGCCTCTGTGTCCCTAAATTTGGTTCAGTTACGCCTTTATTTAATGTTCGTATTTCTATCTCTTTGGTCACTCTGATGGGAGGTGTGGAAGGTATGCAAGAAAAGAGTCTTATTTGGGTATGAGGGGTGGATTGAAAAATCCGTCCCAAGGGTCACTGTCCGGCATCTCGAGGCTTGCCGAGTGATGCCGGACAGTGATCCCGAGGGTCGGATTTGTCAATCAACCCCTCACACCCATATATGATTCTTTTCTTGCACACCTTCCATTTCTTAGTTCGGATTTTAATGCTGCAGTCACTTCGGTTACCGGCGTCCGCCGTATTGTGATGACACCACAGGCATGTTTAGTGACGTCATCACGATCATGTAACGTGATGTGACGTCAACCTTAACGACGGTGCATACGAAGTCGTATTCAACCATTGCATTTATCAAACTCGCGACTATATTCGATTTTGGATAGGAACACCAGGGTCAGAACATAAATTTCCATCCCAGGGTAAAATCACGGATTTCCTTGTCTGGTGTGCAAGAAAATTGTATCGATTCCTGAATATGGAAGTTGTTGTTGCTGTTGTTGTTGCTAAAAAAAGAAGGGAAAATAGAAGGCGTAAAGTATAAAAATGACCAGTTCGAGTCAGCCACAGCAAAGTATTATATTACTTGGTTTTGCTCAAAACAATTAGGCAGTTCTAGGGAGCACCCACAAACTATGTTTGTAGCAGAAGTCAGAAATATGCGACAAATTGGCGCCTGAAGATTTACGTTTTATACCAATAATAGAAATCATTATCTCACACGGATGTTTATTCCAAATACGAATGTCAACTAACACCTAGCAACACATTAATTGCGATGATTTTTGCCAGAAATGAGGGCGAACCAACATGTGTCAAATCCAATACTATATAGGGGTAACATTCATAGTTTCAATACTTTTCCATGGCACTGTTGTACGTATTTTTTTACCAATCAAGACAGATTTAAGATTTTCATGCCCCGCTGAATACGAGACGGGGTCATTAAAGGATTAGGTGAGTCAGTGCTCGTGCAAGGTACAACTAGCATGTGCGACTGGCTGAACAAGAAATTAGTTTGCGCACAAATGCGGCAACATCAGCGCATATGTGTTTCATCCTATGACTGAGCAAAGGTCCCGGATGACACAAACGACCAGCGAAGACTCAGATCAGACTGCGCATGATCTGAATCTTTCTGGTTGCGCATGTCGAATTGGACCTTTTCCGGTACAGAGGATCATTTTGCTGTTCTAATCATTTCAAATAAAAGCCAATAATAGTATTAAAATAATTTGCAAATTTTCACGATCGGAAAAGTTTTAGTGAAGAATTCTTTGCATATTAAGGCACTTTGCTTAATTGTCCAGTTATAATTCTATATTGAAAGCACTTCATCATTCTCAATAAAATGGTTAAATTAGTCGTAAAGTTTGAAGACGATGGTTATTCTATTATGCTCTATCAGTTCTGACTCAAAGCTCCGTGATGTATTTGAGTTAAGAGTACAGGCGCAGGTATTTTTCGTTGCTTTATGAATACTCTGGAGGGCGTAGTCCTTTTGTAGAACATATTTAACATCACTAATGCTGGTGGGTATGGAAAGTGTTCTTCTGTCGCGGTTTATTTTTGTTATAGTTCGTCTCTGAATGTCTGCATCGCTAACATCTTTTTGTTTTGGTTGACCAATTATTATTAAATTATTGGCCATTTTGTGGGAAGGTAACGGAAAGTAATTTCCGCTATTGATGTTTCCATTAGGGTCTAGTTATTCCATGTTAGTGTTTCTTTCTTTTTGGTGTCTCTGATAAGAGCCGTGGGTTAATTGTATTGATTCATGATCATTGCCTTCACTTCTATTTTCAATACTAACAAGAAAAAATATGACACAAAGGCCATATCAAGTGACTCGATTGTGATTGCATTGCACTATTTTGAAAAGGAACAGGCAATGAATTCTTATTAATTATAAACTAATAATTCAGTTATAAACTTATAAACTGGAATTATTTGACCATGTCGACATCTGAATTTGCAGTATCAAATTCAACAAAACCGGTTGTCTTGTCAGTTTGATCATGATTCTGGAAAACTGTGTTGAATTTAACAGTGTAACAGAGTTGAATTCGACAATGGCTGATCAATGGACACAGCCTTAGGGATATTACAAACCGACAAACACAATCAGCAAAGAGACTGGTCTTCTTTATACTTAGCACCCTCCTTTTCAACACAAAAATCAACACGAGTTTATTGATGTCATGCGTGTTTATACATTTTTATTATTATTATTATTATTATTATTATTATTATTAACTGTATCATCGTTTTCTATATTATTAATAATACTAATAATAGCAATAAACAAATAAAAATCTAAAATGAGTTCCTTTAAGAGCAATGAAAACATTCATAAGAAAGAAGATGGGTCATACTTCGTAGTTTCGGCTAATAAAGCCTCATCAGTGACCCTGTAATGATCCGGCAACGAAAGCCAGAGGAAACGTACTGCAATTTTGCGAATTTCGAATAGGCAGTCGATTCAAAGACTGATATAAATCAAAATGGTATAAATCATAATATAGTTCGGATATAAATCATAATACTTGTTGTATAAGTAGCATTAGCAGTTGAAATAGTATAATTATTATAATCATCGTTTTGATTATTGAGTGTGTGTGTGTGTGTGTGTGTGTGAATTCGGGTTTAACGTCGCTTTCAACAATTTTTCAGTCATATCACGACGGTGTCTGGTTGCGACAGGGAGCTCAATGCTCACGTTTATAGTGCTGCCTCACTGAAGTATCATGTCCCAGACACATTACATGATACCACACCCAGTCACATTATCCTGACACTGGATCGACCAGTCCTAGCTCTACCCCGTAAATCTGAGTGCCAAACGAGGAGCAGCTAGTACCATTTTTAACGACTTTGGTATGTCGCGGCCCGGGATCGAACCCGAGACCTCCCGTTCCCCGGAGCGGACACTCTACCAACTGAGCTATCGGGGCCGGTTTTTGATTATTGAATTTATTATTATAGTAGTAGTAGTAGTAGTAGCAGTAGTAGAAGTAGTAGTAGTGAGAGTAGTAATAAGTGCAGTATTGTTTGTTTGATATGATATTTAATGTCCCCGGGACGTTGCTTCCATTTTTGTGGGAGCTTTACCCTACATTGAGAATGACATGTCAAGTCCTGCCGCCCAATGAAACCAATACATGAATAGGGTCTATATGCATGGACGATCCGACTCGCGCCACTTTGCCTGAGCAGGCTAGTAGTAAGAGTTGTGGTTAGAGTAAAATTATTATTATAATTGTTTTTAGTATTAAAATTATCATTATCATAAGTAGTAGAATTAGTAATAGTAGTTTGTTTGAATCCCCGTCAACACTGTTTAGGTCATTTTGGAGATGTTGCTTCCAATTTTGTGGAGCTTTTATCCCGCATTGAGATGAAATGTCATCTCAAGCCCTGACGCCCAATCAAACCAAAATATTTATACGTAGTGGCTGTCCGACTCGCACCATTTTGTCTTAGACCCTTTAAGCGGTTTACCAGTACTCGTGTGCGGTCGGTTTCAGCTTTATTCCTGATCATTGCCGACACTTCTATTTTGCGTGGCATCACTATGCAGCCAAGTTTATTTCTGCAAACCCCGATTGGCAGGGGCCCATGTAATAGTAGTAGTAGTTTAATTATTGTCATCATCGTTTTCATTATTAACATTATTATCAGTAGTAGTAGTAGTTGTTGTTATTATTGTGATATTACTATCATTATTATTATTATTATTATTATTATTATTATTATTATTATTATTATTATTATGTACATTCCGACAAACAATATTGGCTAGTGTTTATCAAATTTCATTTTCAAAGTCCGTCTGAAATAATGGCGTCCAACGTCAGAAATGACAAATTTTAGTTAAAATGATAACATCTTTCTTATTTCTGCTTTCAACATAGATTGTGGGTGCTCGTTATCAATGAAGGGGTTCTAACGAGTACCCACAATCTATGTTTTAGAGTAAAAAAATAAGACAAATAATGTATGCCCCTGTAAACACCACTTTTCTCTATATAAAGTAGGCTTAGAGAGATCTTTGTTTTACAGACCTGTTATCGTGATGCATGCTCTTGTAGTGCCCTTAAAAATCCGTTTTTATGTCATTTACGTTATTTTGACATGTTTCAACCCGCAACCTACAATTGAATTGTTAGAAAAATGCAATTTTTACAGTCACGAAACACAGCATTATTATGGATGAATTGTAAATATGTTTTCTTTTCTTATGAACTTCATTTGAAACAAATATGAAACATAATAAAACGTTATCTTGTGGACAGCTTTATATTATTTTTTTTTGTGACTTAAGGCTTATAGCACTTATACGTCTTCTAAGTGAGCATATTGATTGTTTATTATCCGCAGTCAGGGCACAGCAAAAAAAAAACAAGTTAATCCCACTTAATGCATTTAACTTCAAACGTTCCAAGGCGGTTCTTCTGTCGCGGTATATTTTTGTTATGGTTTGTCTGAAGTTTGGAGGCCTTCATGCGGACTGAGCAAACTATTTGTCTAAATCGCGACGGAAGGAAGGGCGAGGATTGTGGCCACGTAAAATCGATTTAAGCCGCCCCCCGCCCCCCCCCCCCCCCCAGTGGAATTCGTTTTCGTTGACCGTTCCAAGGTGGTTCTTCTGTCGCGGTTTGTTTTTGTTATGGTTTGTCTTTGGATGTTTGTGTCGCTTACGTTATTTTATTTTGGATAGCCTATTGGCCATTTTATGGGAAAGTAACTGTCCTTTTGGCTTTCCGCTGTTGGTGTTTCCATTAGGGTCTGTTGTTTCATGTTTGTGTATTTCCATTTGGTGTCTCTGATGGGAGCTGTGGGTTGATTATAACGATTCCTGAACATTGCCTCCACTTCTATTTTTAATACAAAACGTGTATATAAAATTTCGAAGTCTGTGACCTTGGTATCAGGAGGGGTAGGTAGTGATGAGTATTCTGTGGTAAATTGTTTAACGCCATGACAAGTATAAACTAAATGTAACTTACATATGTTTTACACATGTATAGCACAAAACTTAACCAAACGAAAATGTAAATCGAATTTTTCAAAGGTCATAACTCTGTTAATATTTGGTGGACAGTAATTCTCGAAACTTAAGGCACATCTTCTCATCTTAGTCTTACTACATACACATTTTAGGCTTGATCGCATGAAAACTATATAGTAGGATTTATACGGAAACGAAAAAAAAGTTTACGAGCGGACAGACGGACATCAACCCCATAACTTAATACGACCGTTTTTTTTTTTTTTTTTTTTTTTTTTTTGTTGTTGTTGTTGTTTTTCAAACGGGTATATAAAAAGATTTTTCCTAAGTCATCATGTCTTCTATAGGGCCTTGGTTATCTATTTCATATTTCATGTGTTGTTAACGTCCCTGTTAACACTGTATGAGTCTTTTTTGAGACATTGCTTCCAATCTTGCGCCCAATGAAACTAAATGGTTGAAATGCATGAACGGTTCGACTCGAGCCACTTTTCCGGGGCAGGCTTAGAACTTCTAGGCGATTTAACACTTCTCATGTGCGGCCGGTATCACCCAGTAAGCATTCTACATAAATCTACAGCGGGCCGTTAGCGGCCCGTCAGGGTAGCTGACGGGCCGCTAACGGCCCGCTGTAGATTTATGTAGAATGCTATCAGGGCAGCTCTGCGTGGAAGCATCATGCAGCCCAATCTATTTATTCAATCCCCGATGGAAGGGGGCCGATCAGACATTGGGACAATATATTGGACTGCATGACCTGAAACCGACCGAACTTTGAAGTATTGCTGAACCGCCTAAGAAGATCTAAGCCTGCCCAGACAAAGTGCTGCGAATCAGACTGTATCTTAAACCTCGGCAGTTTCTTTGAGCGGTACCTCCGCAAAAAACTGAAATTTGCAATCCTTTTCTTTATCTTTCTGGATCACAATTTAATTGTAAAAGAAACTGATTAGTAAAACGTCAAGTATTGAGTGGAAATAGAGATCACCACTCCCGGCTTATCAGATACAATAGCTCCCATCGAATGCGCCAAAAAGTCTTTTAACAACTCAGTCTGTAACTGGTGGCAGGTCACTTAGTAGTCATGAAGTTTTTGAACAGAAACTATTGCTATCTGTGCTGGGCTCAAGAACAATAAACAACGACCCATCAACGTTATGAGTTTGTTTCGCTCCCTAAATATTTTATATATTTGGAAGAGTTAGAACCTTCGACTTTGGCACTGACGTCAATTCTAGTAGCAAAGACATGAAAATGTTTTTACACACCCAGCGATCTTTTTTATGTTTGGTTTTACGATCCTTTCAAGACTATTTCACTCACATCAAGCCGATCGTTAATCAGAGGTGAGCAAAAATTGGAGTACCCGATGAAAAACCTCCTGACTTTTAGTTGCAGAACTTCTCATTATGTGACCTGAGCCATGCTCAAACCTACAGCGTTGAGAGACCTAATGATTAAGAGTCAGCAATCTTATCCACTAGGCCAAGGAGGCCCGTTACACACAGCGAAGTTAGCCCGCCTAGCTCAGTCGGTAGAGCATCAGACTTTTAGGCAACTTTGCTTCCCTCTTTAATTGCACGCCGGTGGGTCAGGCCTCAGATTCTATGACGGCTCCAACGTAAAGGCTTATTGAAAATTAAAGAGATAATGTTGGTTGGTGCTTGATGCTCTGTCTCTGGTCGGGCTCATCGGAGTCTAACTGTTGGTTTTCTTTTGCTCCAGCATTTCAGTGGTTTCTTGCTGTCGAGTCCTCACCGTTGTCTCACCTCTGTGGTTCTTTGATTTCTGTGTTCACGGAGATGTTGCACTGATGAGTTAGGAGGCCTTCATGCGGACTGAACAAATTATTTGTATAAATCGCGACGGAAGTAAGGGCGAGGATTGTGGCCACGTAAAATCGATTTAAGCCCCCCAGTGGAAATCTTCCACTGACCGTTCCAAGGCGGCTCTTCTGTGGCGATTTATTTATGTTGTTGTTTGTTACTTACTGTGTGTATCACTTGTGTCTTTTAATTTTGGATGGCCATATGGCCATTTTGTGGGAAAGTAACTGTCCATATGGCCTTCCTTTGTTTAGGTTTCCATTATGGTCTGGTCGCTTAATGTTTGTATTTCTTTCCCTTTGGTGTCTTTTATGGATGGAGTAAGTTAATTGTATCAATTCCTGATCTTTGTTTTACTTCTACTTTATAAATGAGGAAACAAAACGTTCTCTGTCTTTCCAACATTTACATATACGTATTATTAGAGCTATCAGCGTACCGAAAGATGTTCAGAATATATAAATCTGTTCCTATCTGTGTGAAGTGAACTTTGCAAATTTTGTTTATTTGTATTTAACGGCCCAGTCAACACTGGTTTGGGCCATGTTTCGGCCTGTCAGTGTACCTATCCACGCTTTTCCTGAGCAGGCTTATCCGTAAGTGGTTTACCAGTACAGTGCACATTCTGTCGCCAAAAACTGACCCCTGCCCTTCCTGAATCAGCGGGAGGGAGAGAATGACCATAGAAAAGATTTCATAATCAATCTCCACGAAAGAATGTTGCCGACCCCGGTAGGTATCGAACCCAAATCTTCCTTATCACCAGTCAGACTGCATCCGAGAGATATACCGCAGACAGCCACACTTTGTGAGTAGTAGTTGTTATGTTCTGTTGGTTTTCGTTTCCATGGCCCCATGGACTTACTCCATAATTGCATTGCAAGACGTAAATTTGCGAAAAAGACTGCGGCTGTTATAAGTTCCCCATAAGGGAAATAGATACGCCTTAAGGGGGTGGGGCTACTCCTGCAAAAGTAGTTTGTCTTTGGATATGTCTAAGTGGTATACTCTTAAAGGAAAGAATTTGCTCCTGGGGAGCCAATTCTTCCGTTTTAGAGTAGACCCATTGAGGAACAAATTCTTCCCCCTTTAGAGTAGATCCCTTTTTCAGTTGGACAGAGTCAACAGATTAGCAACCATAAGGTCCTTAAAATTGTATTTCCATCACGAAATCATGCCTATAGAATTGTAATCCTCTTTAATATGTTCTATAAAAGGGTTATCCTTTGGAAGCAAGGAATACACCATAGAACTGAAAAATATTGTGTGCACATGTTTTCTGGGCCAGACTAGCTAGCTTCGGCCAATTAGGCCACATCAGTGACCCTCAGATATTTTCAAAAATTCCACAATGGAATCAATGGTCCCAAAGGACAAGAAAATATAATCTTCACTTTTATATAGTAAAGCACGGGTTTGCAGGGGTATACATTAATTTCCGTATTCATGCTCTAAGACACTAGATTGTGGGCACTCGATAGAATCGCCTCGTCGAGGCGTTTCTGTCGACTCCCCGCAATTTTTGTTTTGTGCCAAAAAGGCAAATATTCCAATTTTTCTTTTTTAAATTTCTTTTTCTTTGGCCAAAAAATGACAATGTATTTGTATAGGTGTATTTCGAAATACGGTAAAAATAGTAGACAGCCACACCTGCCAGGTGTATCGATTTCCCTTAAGATATTTATTGTTGGAGTTGAAACGCTTGCTTTTCGGTCTGTTTCGCTATTCAGACAGGCTGTTTCCTGTAATTGCAGTATAGTATTGCATCATCGTTAAAGCTGATTGGTTGATCGCGTCACGTGCCCCTCTATGGAACAGTTACAATCTGGTCATTAGACCCGGTTTGCCCGCCTCATGGCGACCAAACCAAAAACAGTTTGGCAAGTTTGAAACACAACCTCCCATACAAAGTGTCCACTAAGTTCCTTACGCAACCTTATAATATTCATTAACTGATCTTTTTATATGGTATTCGAGTATGTAAAATAATCAGAGTTAGTCTTTAGCAACCTTTAGCTTTTTATTTATTCTCTCAGTCAAAATATGATATGCAACCTCGAAGATCATGTAAAACCTACCTGTAAGATTTGCTGCATTTCAAGAACTACCTGTGCAAAGAAAATGAGTAAGAACTGGCGTGTTGAAGTATTAAACAACAATATTAGTGACTAAGAACAGTTTAGGTCAACGAAAGGTTCGTGTCACAAAAATGGATTTAAGTAGATGGAGTGTATTTTGAAGGGCAGAGCAAGTCAAAAAGAGTTTAACCTTTGCCTTAAAGGCTAAACAAGTGTGTGACATTATTTTTGGAACAGCACTCGTAGTCGCTATTGTACGTTGAAATGGTTAAGTGATGAATAACACACTCTTAACCATGAGTGTGAGTTGCTCTATTCTAGTTTGCTGTGAACTTTTTTCTGGCCCACATTACGAAACACGCCTGTACAAATACAGATGTTTTCGTGAGGACTTCTATTTAGAATAACATCGACATTCTAACTTCAAACATTGACCCAACTTACGCGAATTTAGATTATTTTAGCGAATCTCTTGTAGCTGGGTCGATGAGACGTATTTTGTTAAAGAAAACAAAGGTGTATGGAAAAAATATTACTCAGAAAAAGTAAATATTTTCGGCGGAAAAATTAATTTTAGAAAGTAACCTTAATGCTGAAAACTGTGACCAGATCGCCCGCGGAAACCCATTTCATTCAGATGTACTTACAGCATGGTGTTAATAATTACTTTTACGAATGAAACAAATAACATTTCTAAAGAAATCACATGGAATAATTCTATCTTAATCACGTTTGAGAAATGTTACTGTTTGTGTGTTCTAAGATGACTGATGATACCAATTCTAGCTCTGAATTGTCTGTTGCAGACAGAGCAACAGAGGCTAGAATTAGACAGCTCTGTTGGTGATGTATTAGCTTTGGCTTTGCGCTATGTGCATTTCTGCTCAGCTTCATTGATTCTTTTTGCCTCGTATTCACTGGCACCCCTTCTGGTGAGACCTCCCCACTTTGCTCTGTCCTGTGCAATGTGTTCCCATGACACTGTTGGAATGTTGAAGTCACTGAGGGAGGCTTTGAGAGTGTCCTTGTGGCGCTTCTTCTGGCAGTCATGGGAGCGTTTTGCCCATATCTAGTTCTCCATAGTGCATTTTCGTAGGTAAAGGTTCCTCAGGCATTCTGGTAGTAAGCCCTGTCCATCTTAACTGTGCTAATTTCAAAAGAGTGTGTACATTTTGCATCCCTGCCCTGTTCAGAACTTCCGTGCCTGGAATCCTGTCTTGCCACTTAATCACAGCTTGTATGGAAGTGATTCAATCTAATATATAAACGGTAACAAAATATAGTTTTACAGAAATTGGTATGTTGACTAAAATTGATACATTACGATAACACACCCGTGCGACATAGTGCATTTTGTCACATCTCCAAAATGGCCATTTTTCTGATGAAAATCCGTTATATTTTTCTTATAGATACTGCAAAAATAGGTTGCGGGTACACGTTAGAACCGCCTCATCGAGGCGGTTCTAACGTGTATGAACAATCTATTTTTAGAGCAGAAATAAGAAAAAAAGGTTTACCCCTGTAAACCCCAGATTCACTATATAAAGGTGGGGTTTAATGGTGTCAAAATTATATAGGCGTATTTTCGTGATGATTAGTATTAGTTCTAGAAACAGTAAAAAAAAATATCTTTAAATAATTGTGTAAAACCTGCAATTGAAATATGTTCTATAAAAGAGTTATACTCTGGAAGCATAGAACACACCGCAGAAATGAACAGTATAGAGTGAACAAGTATCTCTGAGCAAGATTAGCTAGTTTCGGCCAATTAGGTCTCATCCGTGACCTTCCCTCAAATATTTTCAAAACTCAATAATGGAATCAATGCTACCAAGGGATACGTTAATGCTGAAAATAAACGACATGTTAAATATGTTCTATAAAAAGGTTATCCTTTGGAAGCGAGGAATACACCATAGAACCGGAAAATATGAAGTGTGCATGTTTTCTGGGCCAGACTAGCTAGTTTCGGCCAATTAGGCCTCACCAGTGACCCTCAAATATTTTCGAAATTCCACAATGGAATCAATGATTCCAAAGGACAAGAATATATATGATGTAGGGCAGGGAGACTTTTTACGGCCGCCACACATTCCCAGACACCAGCTGTAGTGACGTCAAATATGTTCTATAAAAGGGTTATCCTTTGGCTTTCGTTGAAGCCGAAGACAGATGGACCATCGAATTTCCAAAAAAGATTTAAAATGGTCTCAAATATATCAAATGGAGGACCAGAGCTTTATGGAGGTGTGGTTTATAAATTTCGAAAAAAATATGAAGAAATCTTATTTTCAGAATCAATTAAAAAGATAATTAAATGCCATAAAAGAACGGGGTACAATATGAGCCAGCGCATTACAAAACCTACTATAAGACATGTGCGCCCAACGAAGACTCAGATCAGCCTGTGCATCCGCGCAGTCTGATCAGAGTCGCCGTTGTGCGCTCTAAGGATGGCTAAGGACCAAATGCTCCTTCATGCAGCAAGAGAAGTCTCTGGTTAGACTATATGGATGCGCAAGCTGTTCTGATTCTTCGCTGGTCGCACATGTAAATTAGAGGAAATGCTGTGCCCCGGCTCATAAAAGTGTTATGCTACAGACAGCATGCCTAGTGTTTAACTCAATCGACTAAGGTTTCCCTCTTTCATTGCACGAAGTGGGGGGGGGGGGGGTCATGTCTCTGACTCGATGACGGCCCGAACATTAAAATGTTTCTTTTTTTAGTGGTTGGTGCCCGATGAATTGTCTTTGGCTTGACTCTTCGTGGTCAACCTGTTGGTTTTCTTCAGCTCCAGCTTACAGTGTGTGGAACAATATATGAGCCCGCATCTTTAATTCATCACAGTTATTCATTTTGTATTTCAGTTTACTCTAATTTATATGTACGGAACCCGGGAAGTGACATGATTTTTTTTTATTTTTTAAGGTGTGCGCACAATATATTATATCGTTGTGCGAACAAGATAATATGTTGTCCACACAAGAAAATTTCTTGTGCGCACAAGATAATATAATGTGCGGACAACATATTATCTTGTACAGACAACATATTATCTTTTCCGCACAAGATATTAAGTTGTGCGAACAAGATACCATCTTGTCCGCACAAGATAATATCTTGTTGGCACAACTTCCCAAGATCTATGTTGTCCAAACAAGATAATATCTTTTGCGAACAACATATTATGTTGTGCGCACAAGATAATATGTTGTGCAAACAAGATAATATGTTGTCCACACAAGATAATTTCTTGTGCGCACAAGATATTATGTTGTGCGAACAAGATAATATGTTGTCCACACAAGATAATTTCTTGTGCGCACAAGATAATATGTTGTCCGAATAAGATAATATCTTGTCCGCACAAGATATTATCTTGTGCGCACATCTTATAAAAAAATAAAAAATCATGTCCCTTCCCGGGTTCCGTAGTGATGGCCTATTGATTTAGTTACGTTCATGTGATTTGTTTGTTTGATTTGAGGTCTAACGTCCCCGTCAACACTGTAAAGGTCATTTTGGAGACGTTGCTTCCAATTTTGTGGGACTTTTACCCGACATTGAGATGACGTTCAGGTGAACCAACTAGTTTTTTGGGTTGTAACTAATACAAGGACCTAGAGTAAAGGTTGGGCTCATTGAACCGATTTAACCCTTCTCTTGCTGAATATTCATTTAAGCCACACCCATTCCTGTATATCAACCAATCAAATTACTTGATGTAATTTATTGCTACAAATTCATAAACTGAATGTCAAACAGTGTAGATGCCGATCAGATGGCTTCTTCAGAAGCCATCTGATCTGGATCTGCACTGTTTCCAAAGATAGGGGTTGTCATGAACATCAAGATAAGGGTTAAACCCCCCAGTGGTATTTGCTACTGACCGTTCTAAGTCGGTGCTTCTAATGATGTTTCTTTTAAACAGAAGTGAATGAATCAAGAATCGATACAATTGACCCACAACTCCCATCAAAGACACCAAAGGGGAAGAAACACAAACATGAAAGACTAGACGCTATGGCGGAAAGCCTAAAGGACAGATACTTTCCCACAGAATGGCAAATTAGCTATCAAAAACAAAAAGATATAAGCGATACATACGTTCACAGACGAACTATAGCTAAAATAAACTGCGACAGAAGAAACGCCTGAGATGGTCAGTGAAAGTTTTTTCACTGGGGGCGGGGGGTTGGGTGGTGTTGCTTAAATCGATTTTACGCGGCCGCAACCTCACCCTTACTTCCGTCGCAATTTAGGCAAATAATTTCTTCAATCCGCATGAAGGCTTCCTAACTCATCGGTGCAACATCTCCGAGAACACAAAATTCAACCTCACGTAAACACGCCTATATAACTTTGACCCCCTTGAACCCCACTTTTATATTGTAAAACTAAGGTTTATAGGGGTAAACCTTATTTTTCTTATTTCAAATAAGAAAAATATCACAATTTTTCATCTTAAAATTTTCATTATTTCGGCGATTAAGATTACAATGTGTTTGTATAGGCGTGTTTTCGAAATGCAACTGTAAAGATGAAACACTGGTGAAGGAAATGTAACTTTGTCGGATTTTCCTGTCAGAATGGGGCTCTTCATGCTGTATGTGCTTATGGTTGTGTATAATAATATTCATTAATTCTGCATGTTGCACCTCTTGTGGGGATGAGGGAGCCGGTGGCTGTGCTCTTTGTGATTTTGTTGTTGTTTTTAATGTTTTTTTGTTGTTGTTTTGTTGTTGTTGTTGTTGTTGTTGTTGTTGTTTTATTCTTTTTTGTTTTCCTCATTGTCAGTGACTCTATATTTTTCTCTGCCGATGTTTAAAGAGAAACTTTAGTGCATAACAAAGATGTAACCATTACAAAAACTTGCCTATACAAGTACATTACAAATTTATCCGCCCAAAAAAAACGAAAATTTAAAATAAAAATTTGTGATATTTTTCTTATTTCTGCTCAAGATATAGATTGTGGGTACACGTTAGAACCGCCTCATTGAGGCGGTTCTAACGAGTACCCACAATCTATTTATTAGGGCAGAAATAAGAAAAATAAGGTTAACCCCTGTAAACCCCAGTTTTACTGTATAAAAGTGGGGTTCGAGGGGGTCAAAATTATATAGGCTTGTTTTCGTGATACACCTGCCAAGTAGCTAGAAACGAGCACGAGCTAGTCACTATTCTACAGCTGTAAACGGTTCATATCATGTAATTTTGGACTGCCTAAATCATAATTCGAAATTGAAATGTACCTTTACTTTGATAGGAAACTGGCACGGGTAAGAGGCTTGATTTGTACTTTTTTCGAAATCTCGTACGAAAACCCCAAAAAGGAGAGAAGCAATGTCCGTGCGGACTTTGAGCGAAACTGAAAAAACTTTTTCAGCCAAAATTTGACTCTAGCGTTGTAGTTCCACTATCAAGATAATACTTATAAATTTTCTGTAACTTACAGACCATTTTTTTTTTTTTTTTTTTTTTTTTTTGTTTATTTCGCGGAGAAACCGACTAACGCGAAATCGGCTATTTTCTCCGGTAAACCGCGAGAAAAAATAAAATGAGCGAGAAATTTCTCGCTGAAATTTCTCCCGGTTTCGCGGAGAAAATTTGCGGAGATTCTCCGCGAAAATTTGACCGATTGCTTTCATTGAAAATGACTTACCCGCGTTTCGCGGAGAAAAAAAAAAACACTGTGCTTACTTGAAAGTAAAAGTCAAATTTTCGGCTCATTATTATTTCTTCGTTTGTTTGGCGTTGTTTTTGTAAACGAAGGCAAATGATAGTCATTGTTAAATCATAATCAAATATTCTTTCATGTTACACAATTACAGTTTAGTAATTTATTTCTCCATTGTATAATCCCTTTTCAAAAGTCTCAAGACAACTTTAATTCACACCGCGCCGGAAAACACGCCTATTTATTTGTTACCCCCTTAAACCCCATTTTTAACTGGGGTTTACAGGGGTGTTCAATTTTTATCTAATTTCTGCTCACATAGATTGTGGGTACTCGTTAGAATCGCCTCACCGAGTCGTTTTAAAGGGTACCCACAATCTTGAGCAGAACTATGAAAAAATGTCAAAATTTTTATCCGAAAATTTTCCGCTTTTAGTGGTACAATTTTCAATATATTTGAATAGGCATGTTTACATAATGAGTCGTACATGTAGGTTATTAACACCATAATGATGTGTAACATTTACCCAAAGCTCAGCGGCCCCCGCCCATCGCGGCTTGAAGAAATAGATGGGCTGCACGATGCTTCCACGCAGAGCTGAAACCGACCCGCACAAGAGTACTCGTTAACCGCTTAGAGCATCTAAGCCTACCCAGGCAAAGGGGTGTGAGTCGGACCATCCATGCCTATAAACCCTATTGGTTTCATTGGACGGCAGGGCTTGAGATGTCATTTCATATGTGTGTCGGGTAAAAGACCCACAAAATTGGAAGCAACGTCTCCAAAATGACCTTCATAGTGTTGATTGGGGCGTTAAACCTAAAATCAAACAAAAACAAACCAAAAGCTCAGATTCGCCTCAATTCTTTATGATTACAAACTGTCAAATTGGTACAGCAAGCGGTGCTTTGAATGCAATGTTAGTGACCAGTTTACGAGGAACACAATAATTCCACCGCAGGCTAGGTCTATGTCGCGGACAAACGCACGAAAAAACAGACACCTACATGTATATCGCGCCATTCTTCATCCAGGCGCGTGAAACAGGAAATGCTACTTTGCATTCGCACACATTTATGAACACTCATTATTTGCGCTACCAAGTCTCCTTCCCCGACTCCTCACCCACCACTTACTAATAAATACTCCCAGTTGGAGCAAACAGGTGGTGCATCAACATGTTAATAAATATGTTCTAGAAAGGGCCATCCTTTGGAAGCAAGGAATGCACAACAGAACTGGAAAATATGGAGGGTACATGTTTTCTGGGCCATACTAGCTACATGTAGTTTCGGCCATTTAGGTCTCATCAGCGACCCTCAAATGTTTTCAAAATTCCACAATGGAATCAAAGATTCCAAAGGACAAGACAATACAAACTACATTATGATGTAGGGCAGGGAGACTTCTTACGGCCGCCACACACTCCCAGACAACAGCTGTAGCGACATTAAATATGTTCATGCCAAAAAATAAAGCCCATGTAATGAAGAACCCACTATTCCCCACTTTACATGCACACTGGAGTTTACAAGGTACATGTATACATTTTTCCTTAATCTGTTCCTAGACGTCCCATGTAGAATGTGGGTACTCGTTACCAACTACCTCAGTGAGATGATTCTAATGAGAACCCGCAAGTTACTTAAGGAGTAAAATAGAAACATTATCTCATATTTTCATCAGGAAATAACCGTTTTATGTATGAATGATTGCATATGGGTGTGCTATCGTTATGTGTACTAAAATATTTCGTATTAAAATGATATTAACAGTACACATACAGAGAACTATATGGAGATTGATCATGAAATCTTTTCTACGCCAATTCTCACCCTTCCGTTGGTTCAAGAAGGGCTCTGGCGAAAGAATGGTCACTGTACTGGTTAACCGCTTATGTATAAGCCTGCCCAGGAAAAGTGTGGATAGGTAAATTATCCGGCACAAAACTGACCTAAAATAGTGTTGGCTGGGCCGTTAAACTCCAAAATAAACAGACAAAACAAATCTCCTACATATAGTAAATAGTCACGAGCGAACCCCGAATACTTTCATGTACAAGTGCTCATATGTGAGCGCCGTTTGACCCTTTGGGTGCGCAAAATTAAAATGTGGAAGCTACATTTGTTTGTTTGATTCGAGGTTTAACGTCCCCTTCGACACTATTTAGGTCATTTTGGAGACTTGCCTCCAATTATTTTGGACTCTAACCCGACACTTAGCTGAAGTGACATCTCAAGCCCTGCCACCAATGAACCCGACATGGTTTATATGCATGGGTCGTCCAACTCGCACCACTTGGCCTGATCAGGCATAGACCTCCTAAATGGTTTATCAGTACTCGTGTACAGCGTGTTAGCTCCTTCTTGAAGCATCATGTAGCCCAATATGTGTATATGCATGCATATTTGTGCATACTGCGGCATTACCAAATGGTCTTGCTTTCCTTTGAATTTGACAACTGTGTATATGTTCAAATATGGGTGTTCTCTCTTTATGTCACGAAATTTTGGATGTATGTACAGATCTACATGTACATGTAGGTATACGAGCAGGGAACACGTACCATACCATTACAACAGGACAGTCGCGTGGGAAGACAATTGAGAATGTGCTAAGTCAAGCTGGACATGGTGCCCCCACCCCTGACTCCACACACACCACCCTATCATAGGAATAAAGAGAATGAGAAACTCTCTGAGTTCTAGAACCATTTTTGGCTACCAACGCATTCAGTACCAGAAGCCCCTAAAGGGTACCTTGGCAATTGATTATGTGATTTCTCCCTTTGACCTGGTCACATAGAATGTTTTTGTATAGTGTCAAATTTGTCCATGTTTTATATAGTCTTTTTGTCAGCAGATCTGGTGGGGACATAAAGTGGATCATAAGGGAGGACAACTGTCACGGTGCTGACAGTATAGTGTATGCGACTCATTATTGTATTACCTCTTATTTGTTGTTTAAAATGTATGGCCGATAAGATAACTTTTGTTTCAATTAACCTTCGAGGTGCCCAACTCGCTGAAAAAAGGAGTGATGTATTAAATTTTCTAAAGCGAAAAATATGTTCGGTCTATTTTCTGCAGGACACACATTTTACTAAAAAGGATGAGAATTATGTAAGGTCCCAATGGGGTTTCGAATGTTACTTCTCGAGCTATAGCTCAGAATCACGTGGGGTAGCTATTTTGTTTAATAATAATTTTGAGTTTAAATTACATAATGTGGCTAGCGATCCAAATGGAAATAAACTTATTCTTGATGTATCAATAAATGAAAAACGTTTGACTTTAATAAACATTTATGGACCAAATAGAGATACTCCCGACTTTTACCAAAATATTAAAAACGATATTAATAGATATGGTAACAGTGTAATCTTAGCAGGTGACTTCAACCTAGTGATAAACCCTGTGAAGGATTCTCACAACTACAGAAATATTAACAATCCAAATGCAAGACAAGAAGTCTTAAATACTATTACCGAATGTGGACTAACTGATATCTGGAGAGAGCTTAATGCAGATAAATTACAGTATACATGGACTAAGCCTAACAGTAACAAAAGAGCTAGACTAGATTTTTTCCTTATTCAGGAAGATCTTTTTCCTGATGTGGAGGAAACAGATATTCTACCGGGTTATCGAACAGACCACTCAATAATTCTCCTCTCCCTAAAATTTAATAAGTTTCAAAGGGGGCGCTCCTATTGGAAATTTAATAATTCTTTACTGAAAGACATACAGTATGTGACAGAAATAAAAAACCTGATTGGGACAGTAAAACAACAATATGCTTCAATAGATCAAAACATAAACCTACCCATTAAAGAAATATTGAATGAAGAATTGTTATTAGACATTAATGATCACCTTTTTCTTGAGGTCTTATTAATGGAGATCCGAGGTAAAACCATATCCTATTCATCCTACTTGAAAAAACAGGAAAATAAGGAGGAAGAAAAATTATTAAGTGACGTTAAAACTTCAGAGACTCAGACTACATTGAACCAAGATGAATTAACCGAATTAAAACGGAAACTGGAAGATATGAGGAAAAAGAAGATGGAGGGGGTTAAATTAAGAAGTAAAGCTAAATGGATAGATGAAGGCGAGAAAGTTACTAAATATTTCTGTAATATGGAAAATCGCAACTTCATTTCCAAATGTATGCCAAGTCTTATTACAGAGTCTGGCGAGGTCATCTCAGACCAAGATGCCATTCTTCAAGAAACCATGACTTTTTATAAAAACCTCTATTCCGAAAGGCCAGTTAAGATTTTTAATCTTAAAGAAAAATTAAATCACAATGTTCCTGTTTTAAATAATGATATGCAAAAACGTTTGGAAGGAAAAATAAAATATGATGAACTGCTATTTTCTTTAAAATGTTCTAAAAATAACAAGAGTCCAGGTTCAGATGGGTTCACGATGGAATTTTTTTAATTTTTCTGGAAGGATATTGGTATTTTTCTGTTAAGATCCATTGATTATAGCTTTGATGTTAAGGAACTTTCAGTTACTCAGAAAGAAGGAATTATCACTTGCATCCCTAAACAGAACAAAAATAGACAGTTGCTAAAAAATTGGAGACCTATTTCTTTGCTGAATTGTACATACAAACTAGCTTCTACATGTTTGGCCAATAGACTCAAAAAGGTGTTACCACATTTGATAAATGAGGACCAAACAGGATTCATGGCTGGGAGATATATTGGGGAAAATATCCGTCTGATATATGACTTATTTTTTTATACAGAGCAAGAAAACATACCTGGACTTTTGCTTTTAGTAGATTTCGAAAAGGCCTTTGATTCTGTGTCATGGACTTTTATTGATAGTGTCTTGGACTTTTTTAATTTCGGAAAAGACTTTAAACAGTGGATAAATATCCTATATAAAAACACAAAATCATGTATCCAAATAAATGGCCATCAATCACAATGGTTTAATTTACAGCGAGGGTGCCGACAAGGCGATCCAATTTCTCCATACCTGTTCTTATTGTGTGTGAAAATTTTGGCCATAATGATAAGAAATAATAATCTGATTAAGGGCATAAAAGTAGGAAATAAAGAATTTGTAATATCTCGGTATGCAGATGACACATCGTTTATTTTGGATGGCTCAAGACAGTCTCTTGAACAGGCTCTTATTGTTTTAAAATTCTATGCGGAAATTTCCGGCCTTGGCGTTAATGTTGATAAGACGTCTGTTATATGGTTTGGATCAATGAAAAATTCAGAAACGATTCTTTGCGAAGAGCATAACTTACATTGGGAGAAAGGTAACTTTAAACTTTTAGGGATCAGCATGTCCACCAGATTAGCAGAAGTTGTCGGTATTAATTATGAGGCAAAACTAGAGGAAGTTGAGTCAGTTTTTAAAGCATGGACAAGAAGAATTTTAACACCAATTGGAAAAATTGCAGTAATAAAATCTATCGCGCTTCCTAAGCTGAATCACCTATTTTTGGGTCTCCCAAATCCATCAGCTGATTTGATTAAAAGATTGCAAAATATGTGCTTTAACTTCTTGTGGCAGGGTGGACCAGACAGGATTAAGAGGACAGTTATAACTCAAGGCTATGAGAACGGTGGCTTGCGGATGATCGATATTGAGAAATTTATAGACGCCCTTAAAATAAGCTGGTTAAAAAGGAAATTTAGAGATGAGAAAAAATGTTTTAAAATACATGACATTCTATGCCCTTTTGTGGAGAAACTTTTTTTGTATGGCAGTGATTTCATTAAAAATAATATTGATGCTATTCAAAACCCATTTTGGAAAGATGTGTACAAAGCCTTATATAAGTTCACTATAGCATTCCAACCTGTAACCTGGAATGACGTCCTTAGTACACCAATATGGTATAATAACAATATCAGGGTCGGAAGAGGGAGCTGTTTTTTTCGACAGTGGAGTGAACGTGGTGTACTTTTTATTGGTGATTTGTTTGATCGAAATGGGAATTTTTATTCATTAAGGGAATTTCAAGAGCGGTACAACATCAACACAAACTTCCTTACTTTTCAAGGAATCACTGCAGCATGTTCGACGTATTTAACAAGATTGCCTGTCCAACGCTTCCCAACAAACGGTCATCGACCAGTTATTTCTGCTTTACTTTATCCTATAATTCAAAACAACGGCGGATGTAGAATTGTATATGATATTTTAATCAATCATAATATCCCAGTAACAGTTCGAGAGTGGGAACAAATTGTTGACTTTGGAGGCGTACCGGATTGGCAAAAGTTATTCAAACTCTTATTTAAGGTAACTAAAGACTCAACTCTTTTATGGTTTCAAGAAAGGATTTTTCATAGAATTTTAGCTACGAATCGTCTGCTAACTAAAATGAAAATAAAGAATAACGAAAGATGTACCTTCTGTCAGAATGCATTAGAAACTTTATCACACATGTTCTGAACCTGTTTACATGTCCAGACATTTTGGACAGAATTCAATGCCTTGTTAAGATCAAAAGGAATTAATTTACCTCATGATTGGAAGGAATCCGATATTTTGTTTGGCTCTACTTATTACGACTTAGTTATCAGTCAATTAATACTTAAGGCAAAACTCTTTATTTGCAGAAAGAGAATGGAGGAAAGTACTCCTGTTTTTAACCAGTTTGTACCAAATATCAGGAATCATTATCTGACGGAAAGGTATAATGTAGTTAAAAATAGCAAGTTAGAAAATTTTGAGAAATCTTGGACACTATATAAAGTGTTAATTATTAATAACAATAGTTAGTACTTTCTATAATATTTATGATGTGTCATCTGTAGTGCTACTCTGGTTATAGTTCCTGTAAATAGTACTGGTTTTGAACTGATTGTGAGAATATTTTTTAAACAACGGACAATATTCGCCTGCATCACGTGGACGGGCCCGTGGAATAAAGACCCCCTGAACCCCACTTTATATTGCGAAAACTGGGGTTTGCGGGGGTAAACATTATTTTCTTTGTTTCTGCTGCGGGACATGGGTTGTGGGTACTCGTTGGGGCCGCCTCAATGAGGCGGTTCTAGCGGGCGCCCAAGACCTGTGCTTGGGGTGGGGATGGGAAAAATATCAAAAATTGTCGTCAAAAATGCCTTTTTTTGAGGTTTGAAAAATGTACTATTTCACACGGATGTGTTATCGTGATGTAGGTGGTTTTGTACTGTTATGGAGCTGGCCTTTTCACTACATCGCCGTACCGTTAAACACAACAAATATTATTGATCCTACTGTTAATTAATCGTCCCTCCAGATCTGTGGATAGAATGACGTTACTTGTTCGAAACACGTATCCATTGGTATGCGACTTTTGACCTTATGCACATTTTTTCATGTCTGCTGATTTTTTTTTTTTTGTTTGTTTTTTTGTTTTTTCTTTGCTTCCCTGCCCTCACATTTATACTACTATGATGCCACTTAAGGCGGCATATTCTGGTGGAGTTGGGCCGGCGCGCGGCGGGACCTACAATAGAGCACGGGCGCCCTGTGGGGACTCTGGGTGGAGTGCGCGTATGCGCAGTCTGGTCGGGGACTTCGGTGTGCACTCCGCGGATGGCAAGGGGCCCGGTGCCCCAGCGTGCTGCAGATGAGGTCTCTGGTTAGACTGTATGGGTGCGTGGGGCTGGTCGGTTTTTTCGCCGGGCGTGCGTGTGGGTTGTGGGGAGTGTTGTGCCCCGGCTCAATTGTTTCAGAGTGTGAGTTTGCCCTTCTCAACGTCTTAAGATGTTGTACTGCAATAGTGCAACTAAGTGAGGTAGGGGAGCAAACTTTAAATATTCCACACCTGTATAGGACAGTGATGTTAATATATACCGAGGGCGTTGGCATTAAAAGCACATGCCGGGTCCGGGGGGTGGGGCTGTTGGGCCCGCATACGCTTTGATTGAGGTCTCGTTCTGGCGTTCTTGTTTGTCTTTTGTTGTTATGCCGGGTTTGTCTTTTAATATATTGCTATGGTTGGAGCTTGTGCCGCCGTGGGTAAATCATGAGTGTGGGGCTTTTAAATGCGGTATTGAGGAGCGTCCTTTTACCATCAGGTTGGCCCCAATCTCGCTGTCGCTTGTTGGGCCAAGCTAATTTTGTGCCGTTTCGGACGGTTGTATGTACCCCTTTTTATTAACTAGCTATCCTGTATTGTTGGAGGTCATCGTATTAATACTGAGG
Organism: Lucinisca nassula; assembly: GCA_963580285.1. Taxonomy (NCBI): domain Eukaryota; kingdom Metazoa; phylum Mollusca; class Bivalvia; order Lucinida; family Lucinidae; genus Lucinisca; species Lucinisca nassula. Next base: position 34,298,917 of record OY757019.1, read on the forward strand.
TCGGAAATCAATAGTCAATGGTCAGGTAGTTCCGGGCTGTCCCGGCTGCAGGTCCGCGGTCAGCTGTGTGGGCCCTGGCTTTCTAGCTCGGGTCTATGAAGTGGACCTCGGACCTGTGGCTGGGCCGGTGCGAGGTTGCTCGACAGACGACATTATAATATTGCCTTTTCATCCGCTGCAATCCCTGTTATTTTGCTACGTTTTGACATCGATATGAAATAGTGAAAGTATGGTCTAAGGATACTGATATGGGCCCTGATGGTGGGGTGACGTCCACTTATATTTGACTTTCTTATTTTACTTATATATGTTTGCTGGACGTGTCTTGCGGTGGTAGGGGTGCTCCAGTTACGGCGGGGTGTAAGGATGGCTAGGGACGCTAGCGGGTGACCTGACTCCAAGCGTCTGTAGTCTGGGTACGAGGTTGATTGGAGAGTATTGAGCTTCCCCTGAGGGACCCGACGTGTGCTGTTTTATTATAAGATAACAATGGATAAATGGTGTTATTGTTTTTCCATTTTAATGGTAAACTATCAAAAATATTCCAAAGACGCCACTTTGGCTCTGGGCTGTAGCCAGAGAGTCAACGCGGCGTTTGTGCCGGGTGTCGGAGGTTCGGATCCTGGGTTCGGGTGGCACGGGAACGTCGAGATTTGAGAATTGGTTTTGATGTTTACTGTCTCCGGGCCTCAGGATGGTGGCGTCCGTCAGCCGAATTTCAGGGAAGATGATTTAACATCACATCTTTTTCAATTCACCTCTGTGACTGCCAATGCTCTGGATATGCCATGTAATATATGTTATAAATGTCTTTATGTCTATGTGTGAATGAAAAAAAATAAAAAAACAATAAATTAAAAAAAATAATAATAATAATAATTTGTTCAGTCCGCATGAAGGCCTCCTATCTCATCAGTGCATCATCTCCGAGAACACAAAAATCAAACAATCACAGAGATGAAACAACGGCAAGAAACCACTGAAATGCTGGAGCAAAAGAAAACCAACAGTTAGACTCCGATGGGCCTGAATGCTTCTTTTGCAACATTTCGTAGTAAAATGGAAGGTCGAATGTATTTCATCAGTTACATATAATACAAATAGAATATGCTTTTGCCAGTTATATTCATTCCTTATTATATTTGCTGTTTGTCCAGTTTTAAACAGGGTAGGTTTTGAACGATACGATAATATTTGACACGTGTTCAATTCCAATAAAGGTTTATATCTTGTTCTGAACCCTTGTTGTTCCATTGCAGATTTCACGCCTAAAATGTACACATACACGAGTATTTTGCGATCTGCATATTGCGGTTTTATTACCCATAGTATTACTTGAGCTGTACTGTTCGACATTTAATGTTTCTTTTTGGCCTTTGCATTTTGTAAGGAAAAGTTCATCATAATCTCAACGGTATTTCCAGTATTTACCCATACTCTTCAACAGCACAATGGAAGAAATATTTCTGAATATTTCGAATTTCACAACCATATACATGTATACATTCTTTTCGCATTAGCTAATTTTGGAAACAAATCATACCTCAAACACATTATAAAGATAAAGCAGTGAGGTGTCGTGTAAAAGTCTCATACAATCGGGAGCAACGTCTGAAAAAAAATGAACTCATCACGTGAACAAGTCCGTGAAATGAACACCCACTAAATCCCACTTTATATAGAGAAAACTTGGGTATAAGGGGGTATGCCATATTTTTCTTATTTCTACTCCAAGACATAGGTTGTGGGTACTCGTTAGAACCGCCTCAATGAGGCGGTTCTAACGAGCACCCGCAACCTAAGTTTGCAGTATAAATAAGTAAAAAAATAGCACGGATTTTCAACAGAACAGTAGCCATTTTCGAGGTGTGAAAAAATGCACTTTGTCGGACGGATGTGTTATCGTAATGTCAACATAAACAAACACACCGAGACCTCCAGGACAAGCATTTTCCGCATCTGCCGTTTTCACCCGACCTACATGTTAGACACAGTGATTTGAGCTCTTTCCTTTTGCTGAAAGGAATGCTGCCCATCAAGAAAACACGCCTATATAATTTAGATCCCCTTGAACCCCATTTTATACAGTAAAACTGGGGTTTGCAGGGGTAAACCTTATTTTTCTTATGTATGCTCTAAAATATAGATTGTGGGTACTCGTTAGAACCGCCTCGATGAGGCGGTTCTAACGAGTACCCACGATCTATATTTTGAGCAGAAATAAGAATATATTTTGAGCAGAAATTAGAAAAAAAAATCACATTTTTTCCTCTTAATTTTTTCAATTTTTTTCGGCGATAAAGGTCACAATGGAGATGAATAGAATAAGCAAACTTGCTTTTTTCAAATCCTGTTGATCTTTCTATTTATATCTGTAATTAAAAAGAAGCAAATAAATATTATTTAAACTGTAGTCTTTCAAAACGCAGTGAGACGTGACTGCACTTTTAATTTTTGACTAGTCCGTGTTTTAGGTAAGTCGCCTTCAGTAAGGATTTTACATTGGGAGATATAGTTTTACTGATATTCGTACTGCATCATACTCACCACTTGGCCACGACTTCTACTAAGTGGCATTATCAAAAAAGCTGATTTATAATTTTAAAATCCTGTAAAAAAAAAAGAAATCCGAAACCTGCTTCCCCTCAAACATGGAATAGTCTTGCCACGCTTGAACGTTGTACTCTCCGAGGTCGTTGATAAACTATAAAGATTAATATGTATTTGTATAGGCGTGTTTTCGTAACGCAGGGTGGTAAGAAGCGCTCTTATCCGCACGGTGTATTAGTGCCCGGTTAGTATAACAAATGGAAGCCGGACAAAACGTCCCATGGACAAAACGTCCCATGTCATTTTTGACCAGGTGGACAAAATGTCCCACATCATTTTTCAGGGTGGACAAAACGTCCCACATCATTTTTTCAGGGTGGGCAAAACGCCCCACACGATTTTGACAGGGTGGACAAAACGTCCCTTGCTATTTCAACAGGGTGGACAAAACGACCCGTATTCAATTAGAAGGTAGAGTTCAATTCTCTAAAAAGGAACAATTATACTTAATAAAAAGGAATTGTCCAATCTCTCTAATAAATAACTATTAGTTGTTTGTTGAAATGATATTAGAAATGATATTAGCTCAGACATACACAGTGTGAAAATATTTTGACTAATTACAATTAACACATAGAGACCTATCTATTTAATAACTAATTGAAATTTTACCAACTGAGAAGATATTTTTTGTACAAACTTACAAACTGGGAAGATATTTTTTGTAGTGTTCGTGGGAGTATTATTGTCGCATACCCTTCCAAATCCCTTCCTTCTCCTGAACACCACCTCAAGAATATAGGTCTTTTCACGTTGTCCACACTGTCGAAATAGCATGGGACGTTTTGTCCACCCTGACAAAATTGTGTGGGACGTTTTGTCCACCATGGAAAAAAATGATGTGGGACGTTTTTTCCACACTTGAAAAATGACGTGGGACGTTTTGTCCACCTGGTCAAAAAGGGCATGGGACGTTTTGTCCATGGGACGTTTCGTCCAACATTCATAACAAATACATGCTACCATGTGGCATTGGCTGGATGGAAACGTGTTTTCTGTCGAAGGACTATGATTAGAAACATGTTTTTTTTTTTCTGTGAATGTTTTGTGAATTCCCCTCGTATTCGTTTCCTGGAACAAATAATTTGTTTGGAAAACGAAAGTGAAACAGGGCTTTCATTGTTTTAAGTGATGATTAATAAACACAGGACGTGCACTTGGCGCAATGAATACATTCTCAGTTTGGGCACTTAGCATATTAAACAAAGAATTAATGAGTTTTAATTGGCCTCGAGGACTCATCGTATTATCGAATGATAGCATGTATTTAAAACGGCAGCTAATATGCGGTAAATTGCCCTAACCAACACTTAGGAGATAAGAGTTAGTCAAATTGTCGCATAATCGTAACAGCTGAGAAGTACTGATAAGGCAAAACATTAACCCCAGGAGATGATTTAGACATACACCTCTTTATGAGGGTAATGGCTGAATGTAAACATCAAAAGGACACCGCCCGCGGAGGTTAAAACGATTGCTATAAGATTGGAGATTAGTGTGTGTTTTCGTGCGGAAATCTGGATAGTTTTGCCGATTTGAAAACTTAATTTATAATCGTTTAACGTCTCTGTCCCGATTGGTGGTGTCAATGTTAAAATATACGCGGATAAAATTTGTCATAGGTTCTTTAAACTCAACAGATGGGAGATACGCTGAAATTCGAAATTTTTCGCTTTTCCTGCGTAGGGTGTACTTGTACTTTATCAAGCAGTATTCTGTAAATCAGATTTTTGGTCGATTGTTTGTGAATCGTACCAAAGTTAATAATATGGTTGTTGTCCTTGTGATTATCACTTGCAATAACCGTTAAATTACGAAAACACGCCTATCCAAATACATTGTAACCTTTATGGATGAAAAAAAAATTAAAGATGAAAAAATGTGATATTTTTCTTATTTCTGCTCAAAATAGAGATTGTCGGTACTCGTTAGAACCGCCTCGACGAGTACCCACAATCTATATTTTTAGAGCAAAAACAACAACAAAAAAATAATGTTTACCCCTGTAAACCCCAGTTAACTATATAAAAGTGGGGTTCATGGGGGTCAGAATTATGTAGGCGTGTTTTCGAGACGGTTAAACCGCGTGCAAATAAAACGTGTATACTTAAGAAATAGATTAGCTCTAGCTGTGATGTTTTGGTGTTAAATCACAGTTTTGAGGTCAGGCGTAAAGTAGATCAAATCGCAAGCGCGTAGCGCGAGTGATTCGTCTACATACAACTGACCGACAAACAGTGATTGATCACTCAATAAATCACGACACTAGAGCTGATCTATTTCGATTCTAACACAATAAAAGTCGACGTATATGGTATCGATTCCTTCATATTCTCCCTATCTTCCGCCATTGTTTAAAGGAATTCCGTCAACATAACCGACTGTATCACATGCGTTTACCTGTTTTCAAAACATATTTGATACATGAAATGATGTACACCATCTCACGTCAAGGTAACAATGAAAACGTCGTGAAACATGTTAAAAGACGGCTCTTCGCGTCGCGCTTTTCCGCCCAGTGATTTATCACTAGATTTAAGTAGTCGCTATATAAGCGAATAGTGTAAACAAAGCGCAATTAAATTAAAGAACCCTCATGTACCGGAAGGTTACCAAAATGAGACATTGGCAAACAGAGTAAACCCAGACTGCTATCGGGGTCTACACTACCTGCTTATTGTACGGGAATTTTATGGGTTAAACGAAAAAGTCTAGCATAACGTTCATGGCCATTTCCTTTTTCGGACAGTCGACTTGTTGAGGTAACACACCCGCGGGCTAAATTGGCGTTTTCTCTAGTATTTTACGGATGAAAAAAAAATACATTTATTATTATTTCTGGACCAAAGGTTGTCAGTACCCACAATGCATATTTTGACCACAAATAAGGAAAATAATGAATACCCACCCCCCCCCCCCCCCCCGCCCCCGTAAACCTAACGTTTTAGCTCACCTGAGCATGAAGTGCTCATGGTGAGGTATTGTGATCAAAGAATATCCGTCGACCGTCGTGCATCGTGTATCTTTGTATTCCGTGATTTGTGAGTGCAATACCTTATGAAAACACGCCTATTCAAATACATGTATATTGAAAAATTTACCACCAAAAGATAAAATTTACAGATAAAAATTATGATAGTTTTCATTTTTCTGCTTAAAACATAGATTGTGGGTTCTGGTTAGAACCGCCTCGACGAGGCGGTTCTAACGAGTACCAACAATCTATGTTTTTAAGCATAAATCAGAAAAATGATGTTTACCCCGCTAAACCCCAGTTTTACTATATAAAAGTGGGGTGTGAGGAGGTCAAAATTATAAAGGCGTGTTTTCGTGATGCCCACAGATTTTATACCTAAAATTTCAAGACTCTTGCTGATTGCGTTGTTTTTTTTTTTTTTGGGGGGGGGAGGGGGGGGGTTAAGGTCCTTTCAAGATTATTTCACTGATTTCGAAACGATTGTTAATCAAAGGTGGGCGAAAACCGGAATATCCGGAGAAAAAAACTGCATGCTGATAAAGCTCGTCTCACATGTAACCCAACCGGGGCTCGAAATAGACCTATGAGATGTGGATTTTTTTCCCATAAAGTAATCAGTTAATATGAATAAATATACCCTTCCCCATCACTACTATATCGTGCATAATCCAGTTTCTTACATGCTTTTCAATGAATGATAGAGATTTATCAGTGAAATATAAATCGATATTTTCACTGTTTCAAACAGTGAAAATACGATTTTTTATTTTTCACTGTTTGGGACTACTTTTTTCTTCAAATCTAACTCTAATTTCAATTTTATCTTTGTCAGATAACTGAACAATACTGAAATGTGTTCTAATTGACGCATAGCCCGTTCATGTGTGACGGGGACGTTACTGACGTCATTTATGACGCTGACGTCACGTCTTTGGTCGCGCGACGTTAGACTTGCCAGCAACGTCTTTGGAAAACTACTCTCTCAATTATTTCATTAATCATTCATAATAATACCATCCCAGGCCATTTCTCAGGTGCAAACTTTCAGTTTACACCCAATTGTATACCCACTAAACACGATGGACACAACTAAATTGACGCGAAACGAACAGGAACAAAGATAATTTTCTCCGAATGTGAGCGACACCATTAAAGACGCTAAATATTGCCTTTTGAAGCATGTAAGAAACAGAAAATTTGATTTTTTCAGTGCAAGATCAAATTTTATTTCACTCATGAACACCAAAACTGCTATTTTCACTCGTTGCTACGCCACTCGTGAAAATAACAGTTTTGGTGTTCATTCGATGAAATAAAATTCGATCTTACACTGAAAAAATCAAATATCCTCTATTTCATGAAATCAACTGAGGTTTACTAGGCTATATGATACCTCTAGAATTAGCAGCTTTCATGAAATTGATATATACTTTTTCTTATTTCTATTCCAAATTTAGATTGTTGGAGCTCGATACAACCGCCTGAATGGTTCTAACGAGTAACAACAATCTATGTATTGGAGCAAAATAAGGAGAACAATGACTATCCCGTAAGCCCCACTTTTCTCTGTATAAAACGAGTCCAGAGCGGTCATTTTTGATTTTGATTTGATTTGAGGTTTAACGTCCCCGTCAACACTGTTAAGGTCATTTTGGAGACGTTGCTTCCAATTTTGTGGGACTTTTACCCGACATTGAGATGAAATGACATCTCAAGCCCTGTCCCCCAATGAAACCAATAGGGTTTATTAGCATGGACGGTCCGCCTCGCACCGCGGTTCCTGGACAGGCTTAGATCATCTAAGCGGTTTACCAGTACTAGTGTGCGGGCCGGATTCAGCTCTGCGTGGAAGCATCATGCAGCCCATATATTTCTTCAAGCCCCTATGGGCGGGGGCGAACCAGAGTGGTCATTATTTCACAGACTTGTTTATACCAGATGGAATAGATTGATATCGCTCGTTAGAACCGCCTCATTGAGGCGGTTCTAACGTGCGATATCAGTCTATTACCATAATCGATGTATTTGAGCAAAACTAAGGAACATAATGAATACCCCACATACCCCGCTTTTCTCTATATGACCCCGCCCTTAGGGGCTTGAAGAAATATATGGGCTGCATGATGCATGAGCTGAATCCGGACCGCACATTATATAGTACTGTACTGGTAAACCGCTTAGAGGATCTAAGCCTATCCAGGAACCGCGGTGCGAGGCGGACCGTCCATGCTAATAAACCCTATAGTTTTCATTGGACGACAGGGCTTGAGAAGTCATTTCATCTCAATGTCGGGTAAAAGTCCCACAAAATTGGAAGCAACGTCTCCAAAATGACCTTTACAGTGTTGACGGGGACGTTAAACCTCAAATCAAACAAACAAATTTCTCTATATGAAGTGAGGTCAAGAGGGATAATCATTTCAGGGACTTGTTGACCCGATGATACAGTTTATACATCGAACATTATAAGACATTTCTTATGATTCCAGTTTTATCATCGAGATATTAGAAATGCCACCAAAGTTGTAATTCTTTAGGAATTATTTCGAAAGCGTATGAATAAGCTAACCAACAGCCACGGCGGAATGATTTTTCTTTGAAAGAAACCCAAGCGAAAAAAAAATCCTGTCTTTAAATTCAGTTTATTTCTCTTCTAACAATTAAGTTTTTAATAGTTTCCCATCTTTTAATCGAACGCTGTTGACGTTACTTCAAAATACTATGACGTAGCGCATGGGTTCTGTAAACCTGCTCTTTGACGTCACGTTATACATGTTTTACTACCTATCGCTGTGTGAAATAGTTCTAAGATTTTTGCTCTGAGATTATTGCTCATGGAATTTATCGAAGTATACAACTTTTATTTCATCCAATCAAATCGCTTGAAATGTATATAATGATGGAGAGTTGGAATTATAGACTGATGCCCATGACACCATGCCAAACCCATGTCACATTTTATCTTATGGTCCATGCAATGCCAGATTTTATTTTATGCTGACTTAGTGGCCCCCGCCCATCGTCGCTTGGAGAAATAGATTGGGCTGCATGATGCTTCCACACAGAGCTGAAACCGGCCGCACATGAGTACTGGTAAACCGTTCAGAAGGTCTGCGCCTGCCCAGGCAAATGGTGCGAGTCGGACCGTCCATAAATCCTATTGGTTTCATTGGGCGGCAGAGACTGAATTGTAATTCTATCCCAATGTCGGGTAAAAGTCCCACAAAATTGAAAGCAACGTCTCCAAAATTATCTATATGGTGTTGACGGGGACTTTAAACCTCAAATCAAGCAAACAAATTGAAAGGGCCCTAAAACCAGGGAGAATAATGCGTGATAATTTTCTGTTCGGATATTCCCAATAAGCTTGATGAAGACATGAAAGACCGTTCCAAAGATCCACTTGAACGCGGCCCCACTGATGTAACCTATCCGCAATGCGGTCCTTGTGAGCCTCGTATAGAAGGAGGTATGCAGGGATTTCTTTTAAAGTCATACTATTCTCCGACTATATAGGGCCGTGTACCCCAGGACTGGTCTCATTTGGTCAGTTTATATCGACGAGGTAGCACTCTAAACAAGACAAGCACCTTTTGCAAAATGAACAAAATCGGTGAAAGAGCATTGGTTCAATATTTGCATAAAGAAGGATATCCATAATGATGTGGAAGCAACACTAGGGAAAGATGCCCCTTCATCTGCTACAGTGAAAAGGAAGGTGGTGGAATTTAAGCGCGGCAGACAGAGCCTTGAGGATGACCCCCGTCCTGGAAGGTCTGTCAATGTTCCAACCCCAGAAATGGTCAATAAAGACGACGGTATTGTTATGACTGACAGACGAGTCACAAAAAGATATATAGCCAGAAGAGTTGGCATTTCACAGGAAAGAGTATATTCCATTCTGACAGAGGATCTTGCAATGAGAAAGCTTTCGGCCCGATGGGTACTAAGACTTCCGACAGTTGATCAGAAGCACAACAGGCGCACATTATCGCGTGCTAATCTTAGCCATTTTTAGGAAGATCCTGCCAACTTTCTTCAGAGATTTGTCACCATGGATGAAACGGAGGCCAAACAACAATTGAAACAATGGAAGCACCCTGTTTCACCCCGCCAAAGAAGGCAAAAGACTCTTCCATCGGCTGGTAAGGTTATGGCCTCGGTTTTCTAGGATGGTATTCTTCTGATAGATTATCTCAAAAAGGGACAAACAAACAATGGCACATACTATGCTTCACTTCTGACGCAGTTAACATAAGCGCCACGTGGTGCCGTTTTACTATTTAATCCATATTTATAGATATCCATAATTCGATTTATGGAAATCCATAAATCAGCCGATTAATGAATAGCCACAATTCGATTTATGGATATCCATAATTCTTCTTGGCAAATAAATACAATAAATAATGACTGAAACCAAAGATGGATATCATTAATTTAGAGTGATTTATGCATAATTCGAATTATGGATATCCTTAATTCCAATTATGGATATCAATAAAGCAAAATATGGATATCCATTATTCCGAGGATTTATGGATAGCCATAATTCGAATTATGGAAATGCATAAATAGAATTATGGATATCTATAAATCTGGCTGAATTATGGATATTCATATTTTCGATTTATGGATATCCTTAAATCACCGCAAAAGCCTTTAGTTTCAGTCATTATTTATTTATTTATTTGCCAAGACGAACTGTGGATATCTATAAATCGAATTATTGATATCCAGAAATGGACCGAATTATAGATATCCATAATTCGATTTAATGATATCTATAATTCGAATTATGGATATCCATAAATAATTATGGATATCTATAAATAGGGATTATATATTAAAAGGGTCCCCATAAAGCGCCACGGAAAGCTCACTAAATGTGCGTTGTTCCATTAGGACAATGCCCCTGTTCACAGGTCTGTCATGGCTATGGCTGCCATTCATGATTGTGGCTTTAAATTGATTGAGCATCCTCCTTATTCACCCGACTCGCTCCATCAGACTTTCATCTATTACCGAAACTGAAAACGGCTATTTCAGGCGCCCACTTTCTATCCGCTGATGACGTCATATATGCAGCGGATGACTTCCTGAACAGCCAAGAAAAGGAGTTCTATAAAAGTAGCATTGAGGCCCTAAAACCCTGTTGGCAAAAGTGTATAGCTACTGAAGGGAATTATGTTGAAAAATAATACAATATGTAGTCCTCCAATATGAGGCTCAAAACATATCAAAATAAATAAATAAATAAATAAATAAATAAATAAATAAATAAATAAATAAATAAATAAATGATAAGATCCACGTGAACGTGGGTGGGGTTGTTAAAATGTCATGAAAAACTAACATATAATTCACCAGGTGCAATTTTAATTTATCTTTTAAAACAAGGGTTTTTCTGACACAGTGTAAGCTGAAGTGATCTTCAATTTCTTGTTAATCCAGCCCCTACTGTTTCTTCCTGGTGTCAAGGCCAACTCGACCAACGAAATAAAATGAGCCCCGCCAAGCGAATTTGGGTCTTCGAGCATTCCGTCATGACAAATTGAAACTGCGCATGCCCAGCCATTCAGAGGGGCCAGGGATATGGCTTTCTGTCTGAAGGTTCCTCTTGATTCACTGCTTGTATGAGCGAGCAGTGAAGGTTCTGGCGAGACTGCGCGGATGCGCAGGCTCGCCTGAACATTCGCTGCTCGCATAGGCGATAAGTACCAAAATCCCTTGACGGGGCCCAAATACTGGAATATTGAAACATCACGTTAAAAAGTCCGTACTTACTTTATATAGAGAAAAATTAGGTGTACTGGGATATATATTATTTTTCTTATTTCTGCTCCAAGATATAGGCTGTAGGTACTCGTTAGAACCACCTCTATGAATCCGTGTTTGTAGAATAAACAAGAAAAATTATCACGGATTTTCATCAGAAAAGTAGCAATTTTTGAGATGTAAAAAATGCAATATGTCACACGGGTGTGTTATGGCAGTGGACCATAATAAACCACAAATGAAGTACCGCCTTGGAAAGGCAAGTGAAATTTACGGTGGGTCTTAAATCCCCCTTTCTCTGTATAAAGTGGGGTTTGATACATCACGAAAACACACCCTATATAATTTTGACCCCGTTAAGCCCAAATTTTATGCAGTAAAACTGGGGTTTATAGGGGTATACTTTATTTTTATTAATTCTACTCAAAGACATAAATTGTGGGTACTCGTTAGAACCGCCTCGCCGACGCGGTTCTAGCGAGTACCCACAATCTGTTTTGAGTAGGAATGTGAAAAAAATATCAGTTTTTTTTTATCTGAATATTTTCATTTTTGGTGGATAATTTTTCAATGTGTTTAAAAAGGCGTGTTTTCGTAATGCATAAGGAGGGGTAATCATAATGGACTTTCATTGCACGAGCGTGCTAATGTGGTGATCGGATTTTTCCTCTTTCCTCTAGATGCAGAACCATCTTAATAAGGGAGACTACCTAATTTTGATGGAATCGCCTCCCCTGAAAATATACGAGCAACCAATATCTTATCAAGTTCTATGTGTCGTCATGATTTCTGAACAACGTTGATATCATGTCGTTTCAGCGCCTACTGTGTTCATCTTCAGAAATTCAGCACAAAAAAGTTTGCGCAACTTTTAGGTCAAATGACAACAAACCATAAACACTTCACACTGAATTCTTAACATATCTATTTCAATGACACTTGTTTTCTTTGGGAAGCTGAATTGATTTGAATTAATCTCAATTACTCTCAATCCATTGCTTCCGAGCGACTTTAAAGATTCAATTAAAAATCCACCAATCGCTGCAGTGGTTAATCGCTACTGCCTCAGCACGAGGTGACCTGGCGCGTGATGAGGTCAAATGGTTTCTCTTATCCAATGACAGCCAGTTATCATACAATCGCGCATGTCATTTACGGTTCGTTTTGACAGCTGCATTTCAAATACTGGAACGAAACAGGAGATGGAAAAGATTGACAGGTAGCTACTCCTCCTGGTTTACTGAAGTATGATAATAACTTAGAGGCTTTGAAGCCACGGCTAACTATTGATGAAACTGACACCAGACAATTGGCTTAAGTCATCACAACACACAAAGGGTGATATATGATATTTATGTTAGCATATGAAAACATGCTTAAAGCTAAATGAGGGAAAGTTGGAATTGTAATTAGTGTATGAGAGCAATTGCAGGCCATGGCAGACAATTAAACGGGATACAGATGCTATTTTATCATTATCAGCATTTGTTATGATATTATTTTAATTTAAATGTAGTAGTTGCGAAACTAAACAAAAACTAAGTGACAAAAAATGTAAGTCGCTGATATTCCCGGGTGTAAAGTAGTGAAATAAATCACATTAATAAGATAACATAGGTAAAGTGATGGACATTTTGAAAATAGTACTCAGTCAATAAAAATGAGCAGACCTGGGTTTAATTTTTCAATAGACTCATTGATGGCACCGACGCTTGCCTCGAGATTCGGACCTATGTATGGTTATTTCTTCATACCGCCAGGACCCGTTCCTCAAGTGACGTCACCTTCCGGTTTGCCGCCGGAAATGGGACTATCGTCTGCAAACTTTCCTTTTGCTCATGCGGCATTTACCGGACATCCATTTTACAGTGCAACAAATTCGTACTATGCTAGTGAAACGGCGAACTTCGGACAGTTTCAAAGACACCTGCGTAAAGATTCCATGTCGCCGGCTGCAGATACCGAAGACTTATGCACTCGCAAAGATTTCAACACATTGATTTCAACGCCGGAAGAATTTTCGTCGGAACCGACAGATCTACGAAAAACACAGAGTCCTTATAATTCTGAAAAAGAGGAGGATACCGACTTTAAGAGCGACTGTTCTGAAGCAGGTTTGTGCGTTTGTTTATGTTGAGGTTTTACGTCTACGTCAACACCATTTAGGTCATTTGGAGGCGCTGTTTCAAGTTTTGTTGGACCATTGCCCGGCATTTAGATGAAATGACATCTCAAACCCGACCGCCCAAACACATCGGTAGGGTTTATATGCAGGGACGGTCCGACTCGCACCACTTTGCTTGGGCAGGCTTTCTAGACAGGTTTTTAATTATTTGGACCCCATATTTATTTATATCAGTCTTTGAATCGACTGCCTATTCGAAATTCGCAAAATTGCAGTATGTTTCCTCTGGCTTTCTTTGCCGGATCATAACAGGGTCACTGATGAGGCTTTATTAGCTGAAACTACGTAGTATGACCCATCTTCTTTCTTATGAATGTTTTCATTGCTCTTAAAGGAACTCATTTTTGATTTTTATTTGCCTTCACTGCAGCTGGTGTTGTGCCGCGTGGTGGTCGTAAAACGTCTCCCCGTACATCAACCATAGTGCAGTTTATATTTTACTTCTGGTCCTTTGAGATCAGCGTGAATATTCTGAGAAATCGGAAATAAATTATTGGTTTAGACTCATATTCTAGACAGGTTTTTAATTATTTGGACCCAATATTGATTTATATCAGTCTTTGAATCGACTGCGTATTCGAAATTCGCAAAATTGCAGTATGTTTCCTCACGCTTTCTTTGCCGGATCATAACAGGGTCACTGATGAGGCTTTATTAGCTGAAACTACGTAGTATGACCCATCTTCTTTCTTATGAATGTTTTCATTGGAACTCGGGAACTCATTTTTGATTTTTATTTGTTTGTTTGTTTGATTTGAGGTTTAACGTCCCCGTCACACTGTAATGGTCATTTTGGAGACGTTGCTTCCAATTTTGTGGGACTTTTACCCGACATTGAGATGAAATGACATCTCAAGCCCTGTCGCCCAATAAAACCAAAAGGGTTTATAAGCATGGACGGGCCGACACGTACCGCTTTGCCTGGGCAGGCTTAGCTCCTCTATGTGGTTTACCAGTACTCGTGCGTGGGTCGGTTTCAGCTCTGTGTGGAAGCAACATGCAGCCCATATATTTCTTCAAGCCCCGATGGGCGGGGGTCTTTGCTTGCGCAGGCAGAGATCTTCTAAGCGGTTTACCAGGGTCGGTTTCAGCTCTGCACCATGCAGACCAAACAATTTCTCCAATCCCCGATGGGCGGGGCGATCTGACCCATATATATCATATAGAATCTTCCACCTCATAACTTGGGCAGACCTGTTTCAGATTTAAGGGTTGTCTGACTAATTTTATTGTATGGTCACGTGAACATGGCCGTGAAATTAGTATCCTCACTTTATGTAGAGGACACCTGGGTTTACGGGGGTAAACATTAATTTCCTTATTTCTGCTCCAAGACATGGTTGCGGGTACTCGTTAGAACCGCCTCAATGAGCACCCATAACCTATGTTTGCAGTAAAATGATTTAAATATCACAACTTTTCATCAGATTAGTAGCCATTTTGGGGATATGAAAAAAATGCACTATGTCTGTCGCACGGGTGTGTTATCAAAGTTTCTTTTGCTTGAATTTTAAGCAAAAAGTGTTGTTTTTTTTTTTTTTTTTTTTTTTTATTTGTTTTGTTTTTTGTTGTTGTTGCTGTTTTGTTGTTTTTTTTCTCTCGTTTTATGGCCTTTCAATGTTTATTATTTCACTTATTTCTAGCCGATAGTTGATCTGGAGTGGGCGAAAAACGAAGTACCCGGAGAAAAAACAGACTTTCCGTTGCAGTACTTGGCTTCTCACACAAATGATCAGTTGGGGCGTCTGATCTGTGACAACTCTTCTCGCTAAATTAATGTCTCTATTATGAGACAATAGACCTTGGATTTATTATGTTTTAGTAATTTTGGTTTTAAAACGACAATATAACATTAACATGTCCTTGAAAAATGTTAAGTAGTTTCACACTGTACTGGTTAACGGCACATTACGATAACACATCCGTGTGTTATAGTTCATTTTTCAAAACTCAAAAAAAGGTTGTTTTTTTTCTGATGAAAATTTGTTATATTTTTCTTATTTATAGTCCAAACATAGGTTTTGGGTGCTCGTTAGAACCGCCTCATTGAGGCGGTTCTAACGAGTACCCACAACCTATGTCTTGGAGCAGAAATAAGGAAAATAATGTTTACCCCGTAAACTCCAGTTTTCCCTATATAAATTGGGGTTTAGGGGGGTCTTTATTTCACGGACTTGTTCACGTGATGTAGAAGAACTAAACCTGCCCTGGAAGAAATGTAGGTTGATAAACTGGACGGCTCGACGTGACCTTAATAATGTTGACTGGCCGTTTAACTCGTAAACAGACAAAGAGGTAGTCTAAGGGGTCCCAAATAGGACATCACGAAAACAAACGTATATACTTTGACCCCTTGAACCCAAATTTTATATAGTAAAACTGGTGTATACAGGGGTAAGCATTATTATTTCTTATTACTGCTCTAAAATATAGATTGTGGGTACCCGTCGATGAGGCGGTTCTAACGAGTACCCACAACCTATATTTTGAGCAGAAATAAGAAAACTATCAAAATTTTTCATTTAAAGGTTTCTTTTTTTTTTTTTTTTTTTTTTCGCTGTAAAGTTTACAATGTATTTGTATAGGCGTGTTTTCGTAATAATTATATTCTTTTCCTAAATGTAGTCTTACAAAGGATAACCCGGCGGCGGTAAAACGTCTCCCTGCCCTACATCATAGTGTAGATTATATTTTCTTGTCCTTTGGGATCATAGGTTCCATTGTGGAATTTTGAAAATATTTGAGGGTCACTGATGAGGCCTAATTGGCCGAAACTAGCTAGTCTGGCCTAGAAAACATGTACACTCCATATTTTTCAGTTCTGTGGTGTATTCCTTGCTTCCAAAGGATAACCCTTTTATAGAACATATTTATAGTAAACTTTCAATATATCTTTGATTATCTTATTAAATGTATTATTGTTATTTTATTATTATTATGATTATTATTGTTATTATTATTTGGCGATTCATTCACAAAACTATCATGCCAAGGCAAGTGCTCTTGGCCAAGGCTATTTCAAACTCATTACGATAACACATCCGCGCGATATAGTACATTTTTCAAACCTAAAAAAAAAAAACAATTTTTCTGATGAAAATTTTTGATATTTTTCTTATTTATACTCCAAACAAAGGTTTTGGGTGCTCGTTAGAACCGCCTCATCGAGGCGGTTCTAACGAGTACCCGCAACCTATGTCTTGGAGCTGAAATAAGGAAAATAATGTTTACCCCCTTAAACCCCAGAGTTCTCTATATAAAGTGGGGTTTAGGGTGGTCTTTATTTCACGGACTTGTTCACATGATGTCATTCTTGATCCCTAGAGAATTTTTCCCATAGCTGCAGATATTCATATATTTAGAATATTAGAATAATTCATGGATACTGGTTTGAGTTTATCTTGAAAAGGTGAGGCGATTCTGATGAGTTCACAGAGCATGCATCCCCTTTTTACAGATGCAAATTCTATGTCTTGGCATGGCGCTCTGCATTACGTTAACACGCCTGTGAAATGAACAACCCCATACACCCACTTTATATACCGAAAACTGGGGCCGAAAACTGGGGTTTACGGGGATATACATTTTTTTCTTGTTTCTGCTCTAAGATATAGGTTGTGGGTACTCGTTAGAACCGCCTCAATGAGGCGGTTCTAACGCGTTCCCACAATCTATTTTATGAGATTAAATAAGAAAACTATTCCAATTTTTCGTCAGAAAAGTAGCCATTTTGGGGATATGAAAGCTTGCACTATGTCATAAGGGTCTGTTATTGTAAAAATTTATCTTCAATAGATCGAACTAACCTCAACTCGAACATATTTTCATGGTCCGAACTGTATTCGAGCGTTTGAAGTTCGACTGTACTTGATTTATCATCAGGAAAAACACGCCTATATAATTTTGACCCCCTTGAAACCCACTTTTATATAGTAAAACTGGGGTTTTCAGGGGTTAACCTTATTTTTCTTATTTCTGCTCAAAAATATAGATTGTTGGTACTTGTTAGAACCGCCTCGATGAGGCGGTTCTAACAAGAACTCACATTCTATATTTTGAGCAGAAATAAGGAAAATATCACAATTTTTCATCCTAAAATTTCAGGTTTTTTTTTCGGCGAAAAATTTACACTGTTTTAGTATAGGCGTGTTTTCGTAATAATTTCGAAAACACGCCTATTCAAAAACATTGCAAATTTTACTGCCGAAAAGAAAAATGAAAAAAAAAAATGAGATGAAAAATTGTGATATTTTTTCTTATTTCTGCTCAAAGTAGAGATTGTGGGTACACGTTAACGAGTACCCACGACCAATATATTAGAGCAGAAATAAGAAAAATAAGGTTTACCCCTGTATGAGTAAATCCCAGTCTTACTATATAAAAAGTCATCGGGGCTAAAGAAATAGATCGGGCTGCATGATGCTTCCGCACAGAGCTGAAACCGACCGAACTTGAGTACTGATAAACCGATTAGGTCTAAGCCTGCCCAGAAAAAGTTCTGCGAGTCCTACCGCTCCTTTATCCCTAGCGGTTTCTATGTGCGGTAGGGCTTGAGATGTCATTTCATCTCAATGTCAAGTAAAGGTCCCACAAAATCGGAAGCAACGTCTCCAAAATGACTTAGATAGTGTTGACGTGTACGTAAAACCCCAAGTCTAATAAAAAAAACTATATAAAAGTGGGGTTTAAGGGGTCAGAATTATATAGGCGTGTTTTCGTGATAATGGCTGTTTATTACATGAAATTTTTATCATGATATTTAAGGGATTTGCACAATGGAACTGATAAAGAAATGCCAAGCAAGTTTGTATCTGGTTGCAATGAAAACAATAAATATAAATAAATAAATGTGGAGAAGATTTAGCTTCCATTCTAATCACTTTTTTCGTCACGACTTTTCTTTGTACCTTTTACATGATGATGGCTGTTTATTACACGAACTTTTTATCATGATATATAGTTAAGGGATTTGCACAGTCGAACTGATAACGAAATGCCAAGCAAGTTTGTATTTTTTGTTTGATTTGTTTGATTTGAGGTTGACCGTCCCCGTCAACACTCTAAAGGTCATTTTGGCGTCGTTGGTTCCAATTTTGTTGGATTCTACCCGACATTGGGACATCTCAAGCCCTGTCGCGAAATGAAATCAATAGGGTTTATAAGCATGGACGGCCCGACTCGCACCGTTTTGCCTGGTCAGGCTTAGATACCAGTACTCGTGTGCGGGTCGGTTTCAGCTCTGCGTGGAAGCATCATGTAGCTCATCTATTTCTTCAAGCCCCAATGGGTTGGGGCCGGGCAGGTTTGCATCTGATTGCAATAATAATAATAAATATAAAAAATAAATGAAGAGAACAATAAAATAAGTTTACATCTTCCATTCTGATCACTTTTTTGTCATGATTTTTCTTTGTAACGTTAACATGCATTAGGAAAGCACGCCAATACAAATGCATTGTAAAATTTTACTCACGAAAAAACGAATATTTTAGGATGAATATCAGTGATATTTTTCTTATTTCTGCTCAAAGTATAGATTGTGGGTACTCGTTAGAACCGCCTCATCGAGGTGGTTCTAACGAGTACCCACATTCTATATTTTGGAACAGAAATAATAAAAATAAGGTTTACCCCTGTAAAGCCCGTTTTAATATATAAAAGTGGGGTTCAAGGGGGTCGAAATTATATAGGCGTGTTTTGGTGGTGTATGTGTTTGAGGTAAAATGAAAAATATGTTAAACTAAATAAATGAAGACAGCAAATTCAAACTTCAGTTGGGTTTGATACTCCACATTCAGAGGACAATAAATCTTTTTTTGAAACAATGTTTTCATTTTTTGTCGTAGTATGTCGTTCTATTGCAGGTTTTCGTCAGTGTGCAAGATGCGAATCGAATCTTGTTTTTTGTTGCAAATCAGTTTTAATCGGCAATCGTTTAACCGTTCAGTTAAGTAAATTGGGCTCGGAAATCCAAACTTAAGAAATATGAAAGTAGGGCTGGCAAATATAAAATCACAACACGATTTATAGAGAACAATGTCAAAACGATGATTTGCAAAAATGCCATCCATTCAGATAGCACACCCGTGTGACATACTGCATTCTTTCATATCGCCGAAATGGCTACTTTTTCAATGACAATTTGTGATTGTTTTTCCTTATTTGTACCGCAAACATAGGTTGTGAGTGCTCGTTAGAACTACCTCATTGAGGCGGTTCTAACGAGTACCCACAACCTATGTCTTAGAGCAGAAATTAGCATAATAATGTATACCTCTGTAAACCCCCGTTGTGTTTATATAAAGTAGGGTTTACAGGGTGTTTATTTCACGAACATGCTAACATGATAGGTACATATTTTTCCTTGTTTCTCTTTTTTTTTTCGATCGTTTGATTTTAAGTTTAATGTCCCCGTCAGCACTATTCATGTCATTTTGAAGACGTTGCTTCCAATATTGTGGGACTTTACTCGACGTTGAGATGAAATGACATCCCAAGCCCTGTGGCACTATGAAACCGATAGGGTTTATAAGTATGGACGGTCCGACTCGCACCGCTTTGCCTGAGCAGGCTTAGATCCTCTATAAGCGGTTTACCAGTACTCGTATGCGGCCGGATTCCAGCTCTGCGTGGAAGCATCATGCAGCCCATTTATTTCTTTAAACCAGTACTCAGGAACAGTCGGTTTCAGCTCTGCGTGGAAGCATCATGCAGCCCAATCTTTCACTTCAAGCCCCGAAGGGCGGGGTTGGGGGGGGGATATAATAAAGATATCTGCGGTACGTAGAGCGTCGATGATTGGCAAGAAAGTCACATTGAAAAAAGTCAAGGAAATAAAGTCACAGAAAACATGTCATAGCAAAAATAGTCACAAATAAAAATATAGGAATATTCACGTAAAAAGGATGTTGTCAATAAATGAAAATAATAACAACACCTGCATACCCATATTTGCCTAAATAAAGTGGGGTTTAAATTGGATGTTTATGTCACAGATTCCTCAACCCATTTTATATATGAAACACGAAGTTAGAGTGCAGACCGTGGTCAGAAACCGCAGAACGTGGCGTCGGATTAAACCCCGGTCCCACGGAGCTTGCGACCGCGATGCGACCTTTCTGCGACTAAAAAAAATGGCAATCGCGGAGCGGTTTCAGAAGTCGCACGAAGGTTTTATCAAGGTTGCAGCAAGGTCGCGGGTAGGTCGCCGATCAAATTTAGTCGCCGATCGTCTTTTGTGCATGCACAAAAGACTGGCTGCGACTGATTTTGATCGCAGACTAGTTGCAATGGTTTCCTAGACGTCGCAGACCAATCTCCGATCGATCGCCGAACAGTCACCGATCGATCCCCGACCGAATTTATGCAAATTTGGCTGTAAATTCTAGCAACCCTATTGCAACTTATCGGAGACTGGTCGCAGACCGATCGCCGACTAATCGCCGACTGATCCGCGATCGATCCACGACCTATCGGCGATCAGTCGGCAACTGTTCGGCGATGGGTCGGCGATCGATCGGAGATTGATCACTGATAAGTCGGCGATTGATCTGCGATTGGTCTGCAAATGGTCGCCGACCAGCTGTAAAAAGGTGTTAAAACCGCCGAACGATTATAGCGCCAACTACAATAAAAACTGTTAACATCCTTGCATCATTTCGACGACAGCTTTCAAAGAGGCTACATGGTTCGGAGAGGCGGGCAAAGGAAAACGGCGGCGCAGCTGAAAAAAACGGGAAGCAAGGCTCGGTCACCAATTTCGGATGACGAGGACTTGCAGCAGCCCAGAAAAGACTCAGCAGTCGCAAATTTAGTTTATTTTTGTCTGTGTAAAAAAAAAAAACGTAAAAAAGTCTCCGACAAGTCGCCTGTCGGTTTTATCCAGTCTCTGAAGAGTCGCCGATTGATCGCCGACTAGTCCCCGATCATGTTTCACTTGTTGCAAGTCAGTCGCCGATCATAGGGCGATTTCTCGGCGACAAGTCGCTGATCAATCGCCGACTTTGGGCAATATTAATCGCCGATTGTTCGGCGACCGGCGACGGGTCGGCGATCACATTTACGGAGCAAATTTAGTTGCAACAGTTGCAAAGGTCGCGGGCCAGTTGCAACGAAATCAGTTGCAGAGAGGTCGCATCGCATTCGCAAGGTCTGTGGGACCGGGGCTTTAAGCCATTCAATCATAAAAATAACACACCCATGCGGCTAAGTGCATTTTTATATCTCCAAAATGTTTACTTTTCTGATAAAAAAAATGATATTTTCCTTATTTATTCTCAAAACATAGGTTGTGGGTGCTCTAACGAGTACCTTGTACTTACAACCTGTCTTGGATCAGAAATTATAAGAAAGCTATTGAATACCCATCAACCCCCGGTTTTCTCTGTATAGAGTGGGTTTAAAGGGGTGTTCATTGAACGGACTTGTTAACGTGATGTGTTTGCAAAAAGTTCAGCCGTGTTTAAATTTCAATTTCTGAAATTAATTCATTCTAGTGCTCCAAAATTTTGAAATGGACTTTTGCTTCATATAAGATGGTGGAAAATCCATGCTGAATATAAAATTGGTTAATGCGATGCGATGCACACACCATATCGAAAAATGCCTATACAAATACATTGTAAATTCAACCGCCGAAATAAATAAATAAAATAAAACACGAAAATTTCAAGATGAAAAAATAGTGATTTTTCTCTTATTTCTGCTCAAAATATAGAACCACCTCCACGAGGCGGTTGTAACGAGTACCTACAATCTATGTTTTAGAGCAAAAATAAGGAAAATAAGGTTACCCCTGAAAACCAAAGTTTAACTATAAAGAAGTGGGGTTCAAGGGGGTAAAAAATTTATCTATATATAGGCGTGTTTTCGTGATGGATTCCATGCTGAATATAAAATGGGCTTATAAGACCATTACGAAAACATGCCTATACAAATACATTGCATCACGAAAACACGCCTATACAATTTTGACCCCCCTTGAACCCCACTTAAAAACTTGGGTTTACAAGGGTAAACCTTATTTTTCTTATTTCTGCTCTAAAATATTGATTGTGGGTACTCGTAAGAACCGCCTCGATGAGGCGGTTCTAACGAGTACTCACAATCTATATTTTGAGCAGAAATAAGAAAAATATTCCAATTTTTCATCTCAAAATATTCAGTTTTTCGGCGATAAAGGTAACACTGTATTTGTATATAGGCGTGCTTTCGTAGTGCAATTTTTACTGCCGAAAAAATATAAAAATAAAAAAAAAATATATATATATAAATAAAAATAAAAAATATTAATACGAAAAATTCACTATGAAAACTATGATACTTCTATAATTTCTGCTCAAAATATAGAGTGTGGGTATACGCTAGAACTACCTCATCGAGGTGGTTCTAGCGAGTACCCACAATCTATATTATACAGCAAAAATAAGAACATATATAAGGTTTACCCCTGTAAATCTATACATGTGGGGTTCAGTGGGGATGGGGTGTTTGGGTTTTACGGCTCTTTCAAGATTATTTCACTTATATCGAACCGATCGTTAATCAAAGGAGGGCGAAAAGCGGAGTACCCGGAAAAAAGCCACCAAAACAGCCGTTGCAAAACTTGGCGTCTCGCATATGACCCGAACCATGACCCGAGCCAGGCTCAAACTCACAGTGGTGACAGACCTAATGAATAAGAGTCAGCTCTCTTATCCACTAGGCCACGGAGGCCCGTGCATGATATACAGAAGAACTTCGATGGCTCGAACACCGATGGCTCGTTTACCATGGATTTGTCGAACCCATTCTTGAGCCCCTAGCGAAATCCTCTACATCAGAAATAGTGGGGGATGATTAAGGAGATTTTAGTCTTTTATCTTGCAAATGTATGCTGTGTGTACTCATTAGAATCGCCTCGATGAGGCGATTCTAATGACTACACATAGCATACATTTTCATTATAGAACACCGAAAAGATGTCTAAAAGTATCTCGTTATGCCTCCTGACAGTAACCTCAGTGGTTCGAACTACCCCTGTCTCGAACAGATTTTCGAGGCCCCAAAGATGTTCGAGCCATTGAAGTTCAACTGTAGTTGAAGGTGATTTTTCAGACAAAAGTGAATGTCAGATTTAAGTGTTAATATGTTCATTTAAATATTTCTATTTTTCTAGTAATATTAATAGTATGTATGTTTGTGTTGCAGTTTAATGGCCAGGTCAACACCGGTTAGGTCATTTTTAAGTCGGTCAGTTTATCTATCCACACATTTCCTGGACAGGCTTATACGTAAGCGGTTACCAGGACAGTTCCCATTCTTTAGCCCCCGCCCATAGGGGCTTGAAGAAATATATGGGCTGCATGATGCTTCCACGCAGAGCTGAATCCGGCCTGCACACTAGTACTGGTAAACCGCTTAGAGGATCTAAGCCTGTCCAGGAACCGCGGTGCGAGGCGGACCGTCCATGCTAATAAACCCTATTGGTTTATTGGGCGACAGGGCTTGAGATGTCATTTCATCTCAATGTCGGGTAAAAGTCCCACAAAATTGGAAGCAACGTCTCCAAAATGACCTTTACAGTGTTGACGGTGACGTTTACCTCAAATCAAACAAACAAAAGCATTCTTTCGCCAGAAACTGACAACTGCCCTTCTTGAATCTGCAGAAGGTATAGAATGACCATGAATTAATATTAATAGAAACTAAACTACAATCTTGATAAAAAAAAAACACCATATACATATATTCTTATCTAATTTGTCTGAACAGCAAACAGAAAACTATGATCACTTTTTTTTGCATTATCTGCTGGTTCCTATTCTGAAGGTTATCAGTGTCTGGAAAACAGACAACCAGATCCCCCTGACCTTTTAAGGTCAGGGGGTCTGGTTACCTGTTTTTCCAATATGTGTAAGCTCGGAGCCAGCAAATAATGCAAAAATGGTGATAGTTTCCCTAGCAAGTAACGTCTGTTTTATAATTTTCTCAAAATCAATTTTTAAAGTTTCCTGACCACCTAGGTGTAAGTCAGTATTGTCCATTTTCTTCATCATTATTTTTATTTCTGCGGGATAACTGTTTGAAAAGTTCTACACTTTTCACAACAGTATCTGAATGATGGTCCGAATAGACCTTTGATTCATCTGGTCACCGTAGCTTACTTGGGAAAACAGACTATAAGCCAACTTAGCAGACATGCTAGCATAACAGTGCATCATATAATCAACACTGTCCTGCTTTTTATTGACAAGACAAGAAGTTGATAATTTTCTTCCATATAATGCAATCTCCCCTTGATTTGAAGTTTATACTGCCAATTTCAACAACTGGTTATTGTTTTGAATACTTTCTTAGTTTTTTTTTTTTTTTTTTTGTCTTTTCTATTATTCCTGTATTAACCCATTGTTGGCGGGAAATCCCTAAAGGAGTACCTTGGCAAACATAGGACAAAAACGAAAAAATAGGCCTGACATCCCATATATGACAAATGGACTTGTCCAACATATTGCAGTGGAAGGATCCGCTAGTATATAATGGGTTGATTTAGCAACTGATCAGTTAACACCTTTTGAATAAATCTAAACTGTAATTCTAGGTACAAAGGTTGAAAAGCATTCCATTATGAAGATGGAGATAGCAGGCAGTCTCGGTGCTTCTGTTGTGGTTTATTTTTGTTATGGCTTGTCTTTGAGTGAGTGTATCGCTTATATTATTTTGCGGTGGGTAGCCAATTGGCCATTTTGTTGGAAAGTAACTGTCCTTTTGGCTTTTCGCTAGTGATGTTTCCATTAGGGTCTAGTTGTTTCATGTTTGTGTTTTGTTCCCTTGGTATCTCTGATGGGAGCTGTGGGTCAATTGTATCGATTCCTGGTCATTGCATTCACTTCTATTTTTCATGGAAGGTGTTCTCTTGTCATAATGCCTGTTCTATCTTGTCGCGCTTGCATGACATGAGCATAGTTTTTTGTTGATTTGCTTCGTATTAACTGGCAAATGTATTGATAGATTTCATTATCATGTTTGATTATTTCAGTTCAGCCATTTACTTAGGGGATAACTGTATTGAAAATTGTCATTTGGGGAGGTAAATCGGAGGTTTTACAGTCGGAAACTTTGTTTTACAGCGACGCGTTAGCGTTTCGTAAAACGTAATTTCCGATCGTAAAACTGACGATTTACCTCCCCAAATGACAATTTTAATACAGTTATCCCCATTCTAATGCACTTGTATCAAATGTATTGATAGATTCCATTATCATGTTTGATTATTTTAGTTCATCCAATTACTTAGGAGATAACTGTATTGAAAATTGTCATTTTGGGAGGTAAATCGTCTGTTTTACGGTCGGAAATTTCGTTTTACGGCGACTCTACTTCGCTAACGCGTCGCCGTAAAATGTAATTTCCGACCGTAAAACAGACGATTTACCTCCCCAAATGACAATTTTCAATACAGTTATCCCCATTCTCATGCACTTATTTGTGTGTTTTGTTAAAAAATTGTACTATTTTGCACAAAGCGGCAAGCTCTGTGAGCTGCGTACAACCAAATGCAAACCAATGAAAATCGACGTTACGTGATGACGTCGGGTTTCCGACAGTATATCGCAGATTATACTGTCACAAATTTTTGACGTTATCCAATCAGACTTCGCGTTACATACGGAAGTGCATTAGAATTTAGTCTGAATGTTCTTATTTTGCTAACTTATCAAAACTGCAGTTTATTCAGTTGTTATGCAGATAAAAGTCAGAACACTAAGTACATGTTAACCGCTGAGGAAGCCTGGCCAGGAACTGTATGAATAGCCTACTGTGCCCGACATGGCCTTAGATTATTAAAAGTGCCGTAAAATCACAATCAAACATTTTAAAACAGAAGTGTCTACGAGGTGATTTAAATCTCTTCCAAAATTTATCGAGCTTTATTTGCGACTAATCTTTGTTACATTTAAACTTTCTCTGTGGTGTTAAAAAGGGTGCAGTACGGAGCCCGGGAAGTGACATTTAATTTATGGCGTTTTATCGAATTGTTAAATCGTAATATCGAATTATTATTGCGTTATATCGAATTATTAATGCGTTATATCGAATTATTATTGCATTTAATCGAATTATTAATTCGTTATATCGAATTATTATTGCGTTATATCGAATTATTATTGCGTTATATCGAATTATTATTGCGTTTTATCGAATTATTATTGCATTTTATCGAATTATTAATTCGTTATATCGAATTATTATTGCGTTTAATCGAATTATCAATGCGTTATAGCGAATTATTATTGCGTTATATCGAATTATTATTGCGTTTTATCGAATTATTATTGCGTTTTATCGAATTATTATTGCGTTTTATCGAATTACTAATTCGTTTTATCGAATAATTAATTCGTTATATCGAATTATTAATTTCTGGGCCAGACTAGCTAGTTTTGGCCGATTAGTATAAGGCCTAATCAGTGACCCTC
The DNA here is from genome assembly GCA_963580285.1 of Lucinisca nassula. Classification (NCBI taxonomy): domain Eukaryota; kingdom Metazoa; phylum Mollusca; class Bivalvia; order Lucinida; family Lucinidae; genus Lucinisca; species Lucinisca nassula. The sequence goes on from OY757019.1 coordinate 34,325,924, forward strand.
TGATAATTTCAAAGTTCCACAATGGAATCAATAATGCTAAAGGACTAGAAAATAAAATCTACACTATGGGATGAAGGGCAGGGAGACTTTTACGGTGACCACATAGTCCCTGAACACCGGCTGTAGTGACGTTAAATATATTCTATAAAAGGTTTATCCTTTGGAAGCAAGAAATTCACCAAAGAACTGAAAACTGTCGAGTGTACAAGTTTTCTGGGCCAGAGCTACTCAACATAAGCCAGAAGTAGTCGGCCTTCATGCGGACTGAACAAATTATTTGTCTAAATCGCGACGGAAGTAAGGGCGAGGATTGTGGCCACGTAAAATCGATTTAAGCCCCCCCCCCCCCCCCACACACACACACCCAGTGGAAATCTTCCACTGACCGTTCCAAGGCGGCTCTTCTGTGGCGATTTATTTATGTTGTTGTTTGTTACTTACTGTGTGTATCACTTGTGTCTTTTAATTTTGGATGGCCATATGGCCATTTTGTGGGAAAGTAACTGTCCTTATGGCCTTCCTTTGTTTAGGTTTCCATTATGGTCTGGTCGCTTAGTGTTTGTGTTTCTTTCCCTTTGGTGTCTTTTATGGGTGGAGTAAGTTAATTGTATCAATTCCTGATCTTTGTTTTACTTCTACTCCGAATACAAAATAACTTCTTATAACAACTTAAAACCTATCCCTTTCATGCTTTGCATATGAATGGTATTTTTGGGTACTTTCGGCAAAGCTTGAACCAGACCGTCTTGACCTCGGTCAATGGTACTAATGCATTTTTGGTCGGAAATATAGCCTATTTTATCGACTTTATTTTGTCGATTTTTTGCAATATCTAAATGCAAAACTGACTGTTAAATTATCGATATGTGTGTTTGATAATGAAAGTCGATTTAGAAAATATCGACTTACAGTTTCTTCATTAACATGTCGTCATGTGCAAAGTCATCAAATACACTACTTGCGATTATATCGATTATATCGCCTTCTTTAATGCGAAACGTTTTTTTTTTTTTTTTTTTTCACCACTCCTGGTCAAGTTTTCATGAGCCAAAATAACGATAATTGCTTTTAAGATGACTTTGTTCAAGTCGATTATTATATTAATTCAAAGATTGCAACTTTGATTTTAATTTGCGTGGGTGTAAGCCGATTTAAAGTGATACAACAGAGAATGTAGTCAAGTACATCGCGAAAATATACCGGAAAATCAAAAGCAAATCGCTATATCCATTACGTTAACACACTCATGCAAAATTTGGCCCCCATTTATGGTCCTCAAAATGGCATTTTTCGGAAGAAAGTTGGAGATATTTTTCTTATTAATGGTCCAAACATAGATTTTTGGGGTTTGTTAGAACCGCTCCAATGAAGTGGTACTAATAAACTATAAAAATGTATAATCGAATCATAAATTAAGGGTATTCCCCTGTAACCCCACTTTTTCTGTATTATGTGGGTTTACAGGGGTCCTGATTGTAAGGACGCGTTTACGTAATGTAGAGTCGCAAAAATTGAAGCTAAAACACAATTAACATAGGCACCAATAAGCTTCCGTAATATCGCATTATAAAAATCTACAATCGAATCATAATAATTCGATATAACGAATTAATTATTCGATAAAACGCAATAATAATTCGATAAATCGCAATAAATAATTCGATAAAACGCAATAATAATTCGATATAACGAATTAATAATTCGATAAAACGCAATAATAATTCGATATAACGCAATAATAATTCGATAAAACGCAATAATAATTCGATAAAACGAATTAATAATTCGATAAAACGCAATAATAATTCGATATAACGCAATAATAATTCGATAAAACGCAATAATAATTCGATATAACGCAATAATAATTCGATATAACGAATTAATAATTCGATTAAACGCAATAATAATTCGATATAACGCAATAATAATTCGATAAAACGCAATAAATAAAAGAGTTAAATGTCACTTCCCGGGCTCCGTAGTGCAGTTATCTTTTAAACATAATTTACGAGTATTACAAGAATTAAGCACTTTGACTTTATTAAGGATTTGTTTGACCTGAGGTTTAACGTCCCCACCAACGCTATTTAGGTAATTTTGGAGACGCTGCTTCCTGTTTTGCGGGGCTTTTACCCGACATTGAGATTAAATGACTTCTCAAGCCCTGCAGCCGAATGAAACCAAAGGGCTTGCATGCACTGGACGGTCTGACTCATACCACTTTGCCTGGGCAAGACTGCGGTGGTCAGTTTCAGCTCTGTGTGGAAGCAACATGCAGCCCAATCTATTTCCCCAAGCCCCGATGGGCGGGGACGAGACTTCATTATAAAGGATTTGGTAATGCAAACTAAAACTACCTAAATAATTAACAAAAAAAAAAAAAATACATGTATAGGCATTTCTAAATTTTGCATTTTTTGACTGTTTACATTAAGCATTCTAAAAAGCTGTGTTACGGGGTTTTATTATTCAAGAACATTTATGATCATAATCTACACATGTATGGCCTAATTTATATTATTTCGATGGGCTGACAAGAACTGTAACATAGCGAAATCAAAAAAGTATTTATTAAAATACTTTATGAAGCAAACATATGGGGGCATCTGCAATCAAACTTTAATATGATTTTTTATAGTATTCATTTGCGACGGCACCCGCCCATAGGGGCTTGAGGAAATATATGGGCTGCATGATGCTTCCAAGCAGAGCTGAATCCAACCCGCACACTTGTACTGGTAAACCGCTTAGAGGATCTAAGCCTGTCCAGGAACCGCGGTGCGAGGCTGACCGTCCATGCTAATAAACCCTTTTGGTTTCATTGGGGGATAACGCTTGAGATGTCATTTCATCTCAGTGTCGGGTAAAAGTCCCACAAAATTGGAAGCAACGTCTCCAAAATGACCTTTACAGTGTTGACGGGGACGTTAAACCTCAAATCAAACAAACAAATTCGTTTGCGTAATTATATAAGTATTATAAACATGATCAAAACTTACTAGGAACCATTTTTGTCCCCCTGCGTTAGTCGAATGGGACTTTTACTAATGGATTCGTCCCGTCCTTCCTTCCGTCAGTCTTTCCCTCCGTAGACACAATCTTGTCTCCGCAACTTCACCTACAGTTTTCAAGGGATTTTGATGAAACTTTCCAGTTATTGTTCCTATGACTTGAAGATGATCATATTTTATCGAGGTCATGCTAGACTGATTTTACCAGAGTTATGGCCTATTGTCAATTTCAGCCATTTTATCAGTAGAACTTTTTGTCTTCGCAACTCCACCTACAGTTCTCAAGGGATCTTGATGAAACGTTCCAGTAATTTTTCCCATGACCTGAAGATGGTCATATTTTATCGAGGTTTTGCTAGACTGATTTTTTCCAGAGTTATTGTCAGGTTTAGTTATTTTATCAATAGGAGTTCTTGTCTCCACAACTCCTACAGTTTTCAAAGGATTTTGATGAAACTTTCCAGTTATTGTTTCCATGACCTGAAGGTGATTATATTTTATCAAGGTCTTGCTCGACTGTTTTTTACCAAGAGTTATGGCCCTTTGTCGTCGGTTTTAGCCATTTTATCAACAGAAGTTATTTTCTCCGCAACTCCTCTCACAATTTTCAAGGGATTTTGGTGAAACTTGCCCGTTATTGTTCCCATGACCTAGGTATGATCACACAGTGTATTATATCAAGGTCATCCGCGACTGATTTAACCAGAGTTTGGCCCTTTGTCAGTTTTAGCCACTTTATCAACAGAAGTTCTTGTCTCCGCAATTCGCCTCCTACAGTTTTCAAGGGATTTCGCAGAAACTTTCTAGTCATTGTTCCCATGACCTAAAGATGATCACATTCTATCAAGATCATGCGCAACTGTTACTGAAATTTCCTAAGGTTTTGGACTTTTGTCACTTATAACCATTCTGTCATTTTCCAAGGGATTGGGATGAAACTTTACAGTTATTGTTCTTATGTGGTGATGATATTTATTTTGATCATGCTGCAACCCCCCCCCCCCCTCCGATAAAAGGGTTTTAAAATTCCAAAACATAGTTTACAACATATATGTTAGAGAAACTTGCATTTCAAACATCGGGGGACACTTGGCATGCGGCCTTTCATTAGAACAAAAATGCCAGAAATTTAAAAAAAATCTGACATGTTTGGGCTGTTTAAATTGGGATACCCCTATTTTTGCATCGAACAAAAATGTAATTAAGCAATTAAAAAAGATATCTTAGCAAATATTTTATAAAGTCTAGAAAAGCATTATGCATAATACTATGAATTTTTTTCGTGGACAGAAGCCTATGTTTATTTCTTATAGACGGCCCCCGCCCATCGGGGCTTGAAAAAATAGATGGGCTGCATGATGCTTCAACGCAGAGCTGAAACCGACCCGCACACGAGTACTGGTAAACCGCTGAGAGGATCTAAGCCTGCCCAGGCAAAGCGGTGCGAGTCTGCCCGTCCATGCTTATAAACTCTATTGGTTTCATTGGGCGGCAGAGCTTCAGATGTCATTTCATCTCAATGTCGCGTAAAAGCCCTACAAAATTGGAAGCAACGTCTCCAAAATGACCTTTACAGTGTGAGATAGATAGATAGATAGATAGATAGATAGATAGATAGATAGATAGATAGATAGATAGATAGATAGATAGATAGATAGATAGATAGATAGATAGATAGATAGATATGTTTGTAGGTGGATAGATAGATAGATAGATAGATAGATAGATAGATAGATAGATAGATAGATAGATAGATAGATAGATAGATAGATAGATAGATAGATAGATAGATAGATAGATAGATAGATAGATAGATAGATAGATAGATAGATAGATAGATAGATAGATAGATAGATAGATAGATAGATAGATAGATAGATAGATATTGCGATGTGTTCCTTGTTATCGCATATTTTCTGCACAAGGGAGACCTTGCCTATAGCCACTAGGCGATGGAATTAAAATCATCTTTTGCACTGAAATGAACAGTGTATAAAAGTTTAGCTAGTCTAGTCTCTCTGGCTCAATTTTAACTGATAGCTCTAAGATTTGAGACTCTACCAAACAGACTTGCCATTGATAAGAAGGTGATTAATTTTAATACAATAAAAAATACCAAAAAAGACCAGACTTTTATTATCAAACTATACCACAACCTCTTTATAACACTCATGATTAATGGGGACCAAAGCAGAAACCGTGTTAGTTACACAACCGTGTTATTTCCAAACAAAAATGTATAGATTATATAGAAAAATGACCATTTATGGTCATTTTTCTATATAATCTATACATTTTTGGGATCCATCCTGAAGCCGTGTTATATCCACAACCGCGTTATAACTAACCGTGTTATAATGAGGTTGTGGTGTAGTAGATAGTCTAGGTAGACCTATAGTGGACTGGTTAGCGTAATGCTGGCTTTTCGCTAACACTTTGATAACGCAACAGCCTCGGCTTAAATTTTTAACGTAACCACTTCCCACTGTGTTTGCTCATCATCTTGCCTAATGAAACGTATTTAACGGTTATTCAATAGATTAATAAAATGCATAAAAAATCAGGTCTTTGATCTATTGATTTGGTATGAAAGTACGGTATTTTAAACACAGAAAAAAATCTGCTGCGGCTAATTTGATTCATAAGAAGCTGAACGATTGAATCAGAGTCAATCCAAGTGTATGTCTGACTGCTTCACTTCAGCTATTTTAATGAATAGTTACCATTTGCCAACCGCGTTATAAATGAACAAACAGTCGCATCATTTAGTGTCAAGACTTTCTATCACTCTTTTATTTTTTCACGTCAAATTCAGTGAAAAATATGTTCTAAAGTAGAAATTAAGAAATAAAATAAAATACTAGGGGGCAATGCGACCCGTAGCCTTTTCGTTGCGTACTTTGGCCGACCATCTATCATCACCGCGTGGACACTTTCTTCTTTTTAATGCACCGCTGCGAAGTGGGGAGGTGCATAATTTTGCCTTTTTTATTTCCTCAAGAATGAGCAGCTGAAGAATTTGTTGATTCATCCTTCTGTTAACAGTTTTACTGAAGTGGAGATCGCCCCCGCCCATCGGTGCTTGAAGAAATAGATGGGCGGCATGATGCTTCCATGCAGAGTTGAAACTGACCCGCACACGAGTACTAGTAAACCACTTAGAGGATCTAATATATTCTATAAAAGGATTACCCATTGGAAGCAAGGAATACACCACAGAACTGAAAAATATGACGTGTGCATGTTTTCTGGGCCAGACTAGCTAGTTTCGGCCAATTAGGCCTCATCAGTGACCCTCAAATATTTTCAAAATTCCACAATGGAATCAATGATCCCAAAGGACAAGAAAATATAAACTACACTATGATGTAGGGCAGGGAGACTTTTTACGGCCGCCACACATTCCCAGACACCAGCTGTAGTGACGTCAAATATATTCTATAAAAGGATTACCCTTTGGAAGCAAGGAATACACCACAGAACTGAAAAATATGACGTATACATGTTTTCTTGGCTAGACTAGCTAGTTTCGGCCAATTAGGCCTCATCAGTGACCCTCAAATATTTTCAAAATTCCACAATGGAATCAATGATCCCAATATAAACTACACTATGATGTAGGGCAGGGAGACTTTTTACGGCCGCAACACATTCCCAGACACCAGATGTAGTGACGTCAAATATATTCTATAAAAGGATTACCCATTGGAAGCTAGGAATACACCACATAACTGAAAAATATGACGTGTACATGTTTTCTGGGCCAGACTAGCTAGTTTCGGCCAATTAGGCCTCATCAGTGACCCTCAAATATTTTCAAAATTCCACATCAATGATCCCAAAGGACAGGAAAATATAAACTACACTATGATGTAGGGCAGGGAGACTTTTTACGGCCGCCACACATTCCCAGACACCAGCTGTAGTGACGTCAAATATATTCTATAAAAGGATTACCCTTTGGAAGCAAGGAATACACCACAGAACAGAAAAATATGACGTTTTCTAAGCCTGCCCAGGCAAAGCGGTGCGAGTCGACCCGTCCATTTTTATAAACCCTATTGGTTTCATTGGGTAGTAGGGCTTGAGATGTGATTTCATCTCAATGTCGGGCAAAAGTGCCACAAAATTGGAAGCAACGCCTCCAAAATAACCTTTACAGTGTTGACGGGGACGTTAAACCTCAAATCAAACAAAAACAAAACTGAAGTGAAGAGCGCATCACGAAAACACGCCTATAAAAGTTTGACCCCTTTGAGCCCCATTTTATACAGAAAAAATGGGGTTACCGGGGGTAAACCTTATTTTTTATTTCTGCTCTAAAATATAGATTGTGGTAACTCAATGAGGCGGTTCTAACGAGTACCCACAATCTATATTTTGAGCAGAAATAAGAAAAATATCACAATTTTTCATCTTAAAGAATCCATCTATTTCTTCAAGCCCCAATGGGCGGGGGCCAACTGAAGTGGACAGCGCATCACGAAAACACGCCTATACAAGTTTGACCCCCCCCCCCCCCCCTTGAGCCCCACTTGTATATATAGAAAAACTGGGGTTTACGGGGGTAAACCTTATTTTTCTATCACTCTTTTAAGCGGTGTGCTTTAAGAATGTCCTTTGATCAAACGTTTCTTCGTTCTGACGATTCCCCCAAGCAGAAATAAGAAAATTAATGAATACCTCGTAAATCCCACTTTTCTGTAAATAAAGTGGGTATTTATTTAGAGGGGTGCATTTTACACGGAATTTTAACGCGATGATTACAGTATAATAACGCCCCCATTCCACCCACTGCCCCCAACCCTACACCCTCCCCCCACTACCTTTCATCGGGGCTTGGAGAAATAGACTAGGCTGCATGGTGCTTCCAAGCAGAGCTGAAACCAACCGCACATGAGTAATGGTTAACCGCTTAGGAGGTCTAGGCCTGCCCACCGGCCCCGATACCTCAGTTGATAGAGTGTCCGCTCCGGGGAACGGGAGATCACAAGTTCGATCCCGGGCCGCGACATACCAAAGTCGTTAAAAATTGTACTAGCTGCTCCTCGCTTGGCACTCAGATGTACGGGGTAGAATTAGGACTGGTCGACCCAGTGTCAGGATAATGTGACTGGGTGTGGTATCACGTAATGTGTCTGGGACATGATACTTCAGTGAGGCAGCACTATAAAAGTGAGCATTAAGCTCCTTGTCGCAACCAGACACCGTCGTGATATGACTGAAAAATTGTTGAAAGCGACGTTAAACCCGAATTCACACACACACACACTAGGCCTGCCCAGGTAAAGTGGTGCGAGCTGGACCGTCCATGCACATAAACCCTATTGGTTTCGTTGGGCGGCAGAACTTGAGATGTCATTTCATCTCAATGTCGGGTAACAGTCGCACGAAATTGGAAATAACCAGTGTGCGCTGAGACACTTTTTCGCTCTGCGCGCCCAAGATGATCCGAATAGTTTTTCATCGATTACGTTTTTAGAGACTATCTGACAGTCATAACTGTTACTGAAGTGAAAACAGAATGTATGCTTGATTCAGTCCTTAAAAGGAGACATAGGCCCCGTATTTGAATCAAATTAGCCGCAACAGATTTTTTCTCGGAGTGAAAATACCAAATGTTCACGTCGAATCAATAAATCAAAGCATTGGATCCAGTCTATTGAATTGCGGTTAATTACGACTCATTAGGCAATACGATGACTAACCATGGTAGGAGGCGATTATTATATGAGCCCCGCCAAGCGAATTTGGGTCTTCGAGCATTCCGTCATGACAAGTTTTAACTGCGCATGCCCAGCCATTCAGAGGGGCCAGGGATATGGCTTTCTGTCTGGAGGTTCCTCTTGATTCACTGCTTGTATGAGCGAGCAGCGAAGGTTCTGGCGAGACTGCGCGGATGCGCAGGCTCGCCTGAACCTTCGCTGCTCGCATAGGCGATAAGTACCAAAATCGCTTGACGGGGCCCATATAAAGGAGTTAACCAAATATATCAGAGAATTCTTCATTCAAAACGGGTTTCAAAGCATACATTATGAAAATACGCCTATACAAATACTTTGTAAAATTTACCGTCGAAAAAAAGAAAATTTAAAGATAAAGAAAAATGTGATATTTTTCTTATTTCTATTTGAGAGCAGAAATATAAAAATTAGGTTTACCCCTCTAATACATAAAAATGGGGTTGAAGGGGATCAAAATTATTAGCATATTTGCATTATTTGCTGACTGCCAGCTTGCACATTATCAATATAGGAAAAACGGGTAACCAGACCCCCCTGACCTTTCAAGGTCAGGGGGGGTCTGGTTACCTGTTTTTCAAACACTTATGACCTTCAGACTAGGAACCAGCAGATAATGCAAATAAGGTGAATAGGCGTGTTCGTGATGTACCAGATAAGGTATTTGCCAATTCTCCATAAATACATGCACCTATGTTGTGAGTACCCACAATTCAGATTTATATGGAGAAATATGGAAACAACGGAAAACTATCCTTCAGTTATCACCAAAATACTTAGCCTAGGCCTTAATAAAAATACTCCTGACCTACCCTGTTTCTGACCCCACGATTCTACTGTTTTTATCAATGAAAGATCAAAATAAAAATTAAAACAACGATCCCACCATTATCAATTTCCGACCCCACCCATTGTCGTCTTTGCAATTTCGCGTTTTAAGTAAATTTTTGTAGTTTTTGGCATTCTCACCCTCCAAAATACAGAGCTGACTTTTTCGAGCGTCTAAAATGAATTATGACGTCACGAAAACACGCCTATATAACTTTGACCCCCTTGGACCCCACTTTTATATAGTAAAACTGGGGTTGCCGGGGGTTTACCTTATTTTTCTTATTTATGCTCTAAAATATAGATTGTGGGTGCTCGTAAGAATCGCCTCGATGAGGCGGTTCTAACGAGTGCCCACACTCTTAATTTTGAGCAGAAATAAGAAAAATATCACACTTTTTCATCTTAAAGTTTTCATTTTTTATGCGAAAGCGGGGGGGGGGGTGCAATATATTTGTATAGGCGTGTTTGCGCAATGATGTACAGTGCAAGTTTCAACATGACAATTTTATTAACAAAACATGTACAATGTACAAAAACACATAAAAAGTACAGGCCCAACCCCGTCATATGGAACTTTGAAGGTCCACTGAGATCAAGGGGCATAATCCAATTTTCTCTCCTGATTGATAATCCTCACGAATTACCTTGCTTTATTGACCAGCGGAGTTTACCGATTATCTTTCACGAAAGAGAGGATAAAAACGAAGGTTACCGGTTTATTTGCGCATCACCTGGACGCTGCTTTATCAATAAAAAAGCAATGTCTCCAAAATTACCTATATAGTGCAGACGGACATGTTAAACCTTCAGTATAACAAACTAAAGTATGCAGGTCGGACCTCCATGCTCATGAGCCCTATTTGGTTTCATTGGCGACAGGGCTTGAGATTTCATTTTAATGTCGGGTAAAAGTTCCACAACATGACTTGAGATGCTACATGCATCGGATACACTAAAATTTACCTTAAAATGGCAACTGCATTAAAATCTAATTCTATATATATATACTATCCCTTTTACATGAAACTGGTATTTTCTTCCTGATATTTTTTTTCTTGATACTTTTATTCCGATATTTTTTTCCTGATACTTTTTTCCTGATACTTTCTTTCCTATATTCGTTTGACCAGACACTATTACTCAAAACATTTATATGTTTCTTGTGTATTTGAATATTGACATAAAATTGGGAAGGATATATCTTCACAAACAGTGAACACACAGTGAAGACCCATTTCAGACGTATCGACGTCTGGCCTGGACCTACATTCTTTCCCACTCATCTAAGACCAACGTGTAGTAAAACAGACCGTTTAGTCTCTTGTGTTGGGTAAAATGGTGGGTCTCAACCCTTGCGTCTTTTTGTGATCAACTCATTTGAGTATGAATTTTGTCCTGCTCACAACTTTTAAAATGCCAACATTTTTGTTGTCATTGTTTTTAACAATACAAATTGGCGTTTGTAACGAGTACCCACAACCTATGTATTGGAGCAGGAATAAAAAATAACGTTTATCCATCACCAATTTTCTCTATATAAAGAGGGGTTCAGTGGGGTGATTATTACACGGACTTGTTAGATGATGTGGACACTCATTAGAAGCGCTTAAATAATACAACTCATCACGAAAACACACCTATATAATTTTGACCCCCTTGAACCCCACTTTTATATAGTAAAACTGGGGTTTCCGGGGGTATACCTTATTTTTCTTATTTCTGCTTTAAAATTTAGATTGTTGGGCGGTTCTAACGAGTGCCCACAATCTATGTTTTGAGCAGAAATCAGAAAAATATCAGAAAATTATCACAATTATTCTACTGAAAATTTTGGGGTTTTTTTTCAGCTGTCAAGTTTGCAATGTATTTATATAGGCGTGTTTTCGTGATGATTGTGAGTACTCTTTAAAAGTGTCATTTTTATAAAGATGTGACTATTCACTAGAAGCCCTTTTTAGTAAACGTGTTATGGGTACCATTACTCATACTATGGATAGATAAAGCAACAGGTTCAATATGACCAAAATAGTGTTGTCCGAGCCATTACGCTGCTGATCCCAGAAGTTTATGGCTTAAACCTTCCAACCTTGTAGACCGGTTCATATACCTATACAAACAGTGTAGATCCAGATGAGGCTCAAAATGCACCGTCTCATCAGGATCAACACGGTTTGCCAGTAAGCGAATTATACTCAGAGAATATCTGAACAAGTAGCTCATCATAATGTCCAATGTGCTCTTGATCTTAAACATTATTTTAAAAAAATATCAATTCCTAATTAGAAGGCGAAAGAATGCACTTCAGAAAGTCGGGGGTGAAAGGGTTATTTACCTATCCCTTAGGGGCAATTATTGCTTGTCCTCGATAGCCAATAAACAGGTTGGCTGAATTATAAAAATCATAAATTTACTTAAACCTTAAGATGCCAATTACAACAATTCTCGTTGTCTTTGTTGTCAGCTGGAGTGTTGCAAAACGAGCAGACTGCTACCTGAGGAGCAGTCTGGTCGGGATCTACACTGTTTGTATGCGTGCCAAATGTTTGCGAATGTTAGCAAGTATTTAGCAGACGACATAAAATGACAATATTTTCAGATGCAGTTTTTCTTGGCATCTTAAGGGTTAAAGGAGTTCTTTAACAAAACATGGGTCCGTGCATGTTAAAACCTACAATATACCTACATAAATATCTGCAGATAAAAAAAGTCTGATAAGAACACAGATTAGAACCGCCTCGGCTTTTCCTGTGATTTTTTTCCTACAACCAAATTATATAGGTATGTTTTGGTAATACATGCAAAAACATATACCGTGAAACTTCGCTAGCTCGAACTTCAATTGCTCGTTTAACATGGCTGATTCGAACACATTCTGCGCCCTTATAGGAAATTCTTTCCATAGATTGATCATGAATCATTCTCTCCCTTCCGCTTGTTCAAAAGCTAGGGCTTATTGTAATTAACACCTACTTGAAAAACAAAGGAGACATCATAACTACCAAACAAACTGCAATCATAATATTTTTCTGCTCCGCTATTTATAGAAAAGATAATTGTCGCTAATAACCCTTTTTGTACCAAATGGAATCTCCCTTCTTTTATACAGCAGGAGTTCATTTAAATATTTAGGGGCGTCAAGTTGTGTTTTCTTCACGGATTTATTTGAAAACTGGCTGAACATTTTGCAAACATTGTGGGCTTTGATCAGACGCCACGTTCTGATCTTGGCCTGCACTGTTTGCCAATCACCCCATTGAGGGGTTTCCGGTACAAAAAGTGTTAAGGCCTAGTCCCGAATTATAACTCGATATTTTCCGCTGTCTTCCGATAATTTCCGAATCAGAATATTAGAAGAAAATAAAAGAATACCACTACTAATAAAATGCCAAAAGGACATAGTAATTTTCATTCTATTTAATTGAAACAAGAACTAAATCGTTCATAATTATCACCACTACGTTTTTTTCCCAGCAACTTTTTCCAATCATGGTATTTAAATCTCTTCTTTAACCCTTGTCCTGCTGAACCCAGATATGCCTTTTCTTTGAAACAATGTAGATCCAGATCAGATGGCTTCTGAAGAAGCCGTCTGATCAGGATTTATCTTGTTTGTCATTAAGGTTGTGAATTTGTTGTAATGATTTGCATCAAGTAATCTGATAGGTTGATAATCGGTAGTGGGTGTGGCATATATGAATATTCAGCAGGACAAGGGTTAAAGTTTTGTTAATAAACCCTAGGAGAGAAATGGACATTTTACTATATATTTTAATAATTTCGATAGGCACCTAAAACAATCAACAAAAGGTATAGCAAATTTTTGTCCAAAAAATATGAAAATAATATCAGCATATTCGTGAATAAATGAAGTTTCGAAATTTTCCAGCAAAAATTTTGTAATTATTTACAAATTTATTTTATGAAATAAAAACTAAAGTGTCATTATATATTTCTTTACATTTCGCCACCAATATTATTACAGGTAAATCGGATACGGCGGTCGCCCAAAGTTGGATACGTTTATATTCGGAAGAAAAAAAATAAAATAATAAAAAAATTCTCCAACCTACCGACCAAAAGTTTTTCCAGCTTGTTAGTAGAAACATAACTATTTTTATGTCTTATCTGTTGTTATGAATTATACCCTTACAAACCATTATTTTCCCTATATGAAGTGGGGTTGCCGGAATGTTCATTATATTAGCATGGAACTGTCATTATGATGTCACTGAGAAAGAACACCATTTACGATAATAAACCCCTGCGAAATAGTGTATTTTTTCACAGCTCCAAAATGGCTACTTTTCTGATGAAAATCCGTGATTTGTTTCTTATTAATAGTACAAACATAGGTTGTGGGTGCTCATTAGAACCGCCTCAATGAGGCGGTTCTAACGAGTTCCTACAACCTATGTCTTGGAACAGAAAGAAGAAGAATAAATTATTCCCCCCCCCCCGTAAACCCCAGTTTTCTTTATATAAAGTGAGGTTTAGTGGGGTGTTCATTTCACTAACTTGTTAACACAATACAAATACTGTCTTTATACCGATTAATTTCTGTATTTGGACTTAATGACTTATTATTCAATTAAAGCTCAGCATGGGCTCGAGCCCACAACCATTAAACACCTTGTTATCTACTAAGTCGTTAATTGTTACCGCCGCTGAGTATCTCTTAGCATATCACCAATACCTATCCTCCAAGAGATAACGTAAACTTACTAATTTAGGCGCAGTATGAACTGAACATCTTGTTATCAATAAACTGAACGCGCAAAGTTTAATCTCCAAATAGCCTGTTTTGTCTTATTCTTTATTATTCTTTATCATCTCAAAGAAACTGATTACAGACAAAACCACCCTACTATCAAGAGACAGCTGCTTATACACAGTAGGGCTTCGATGGCTCGAACACCGATGGCTCGTTTACCATGGCTGAGTCAAACCCGTTCTTGGGCCTCTAGGGAAATCATCTACATAAATAATTGTGGGGGACAGTTTAGGAGATTTTCGTCTTTTTACCTACAGTGGCGATAAGGTTTCGGTTGTCCACGGAAACGTATGCAAAACGATTGTTAAATATTTGGAAACGCAACGTTTAGAGCACGCTTAAACGATCGTTTGCATTTTCAGCCAATCAGATCATCGTTTCTGAAACGTTTCAATCGTTTTGAATATCAATCAACCATATTAGCGTTCGGAAAACGCGGTCATGGAAACCGTTTCTGGTTTCAAACGTTTTATCGTTAGCCAATCAAAATCCCGCAGACTCAATTTAATGATAATTATGTAATAATAATAATTAGCAATAATAATTAAATTAATTATAACAATATTTATCAGTAGTAGTAGTAGTAGTAATAGTAGTAGTGTCATAAAACAGAAAAACGATACAATGTAGCAAATGTATGCCTCAGTGAGGCGACTCTATTGAGTTAACACAGCATACGCTTTGATTATAGATACCCGGCAGTAACTCTTAGTGGCTGAAACTCCCCCTATCTCGAACAGTTTTTCATGGCCCCAGAGGTCTTCGAGCCCATTTCAAAAGCACGCCTATACTAATACACTGTAAATTTTACCACCAAAAAGTAAAAATTTCAAGCTGAAAAATTGTGAAATTTTTCTTATTTCTGCTCAAAATATTGATTGTCGGTGCACGTTAGAACGGTTCTAACGTGTACGCACAATCTATATTTTAGAGTAGAAATAAGAAAATGACGCTTACACCTGTAAGCCCCAGTTTAACCATATAAAAGTGGGGTTCAACATTATAAAGGCGAGTTTTCGTGATAACTAAAGTTATGAAATCTATCGATGGCGGTCATAGCTTGTTCATAGTTTTATTATTATTATTATTATTATTATTATAATTTTATTTTTGTTGTTCATTTAACGGCCGTTCGCATTGTGTTTCTTGACCTGAGGGAACTAAAGCATTAACCTTTTTTCGCTCCAGAGCATCGTTCGCTTATCGAGCTCGTTAGTGGTAAAACCTGTTCTAGCAAGTTCAATATTCGATGTACGTTTTTGCTGTGAAAATGTAAGTAGCTTTTGCATATGCAAAAGCGACTGACATATTTTCAGCAAAAAAAAATAGCATGGTGCAGGATTGTCTTTCTGGTGAAGGATTGTCTAAGGAAGTGTCACCAGTAAACAATTCTGATTCTGATTCTGAGCATATATAAAGGAAATGTTTACTTACGACATCGTTAGTTTGGAATAACTGGTCTAGGGTTACCAACCATATTGTTCAATTGGTTCCCACACGACCAATGGGCTTCAACGAAGGTTTCGATACGTTTTCAACAGTTACTGTTTCAGCAATATACACTGTATATCAATCCGACCATCTATCAAAATCAGGACAAGGGTTATTATCCATATTGTACAATGAGTGCCCACCCGACTAATCGGCTTCAATGAAGGTTTCCGTATTTATCTAACTGTCCTTTTCTACTGTTTCAGCGGTATACACTGTACATGTATATGAGTCCGTCAGGCCGCCCCCGCCCATCGGGGCTTGGAGAAATAGATTGGGCTGCACGATGCTTCCACGCAGAGCTGATACATGTACCGACCGCACATTAGTACTTGTAATCCGCTTAGAAGGTCTAAGCCTGCCCAGGAAAACTGCTGCGAGTCGACCCGTCCATGCTTATAAACCCTATTGGTTTCATTGGTCGGCAGGGAGTGAGATGTCATTTCATCTCAATGTCGGGTAAAAGTCCCAAAAAATTGGAAGCAACGTCTCCAAAATGACCTAAATAGTGTTGGCGGGGACGTTAAACGTCAAATCAAACAAACAAACAATCCGTCAGGAAAAGGGTTATCAACCATATTGTTCAATGGGTCCCCACACGACCGATCCCGTTCAACGAAGGTTTCCATACTTATCTACCTGTCCGTTATCAACTGTTTCAGCAACATACACTGTATATCAATCCGTCCATCTAACGAATTCAGGAAAATGTTAAAATCTTTTTGAATTCGACAAACTTGATCTTATAGACACAGCTGTTCTCTATCTTAAGAGACTGAACAATTACAGCCGAACCCAGAATATGTTGCAAACTGATAACTAAACAAGCACGTAATCACTTTGATGCTTATCATATTTTGAACAATATGACTTAACTAGTTTCACATCAATGACTGCAGTTGAAATGATTAACCAGTTTTGTACCGGAAACCCCAAAACGGGTACCCTGGCAAACACCGCAGGCCCAGATCAGACGAACGCGGCGTCTGATCAGGGCCTACACTGTGTGCAAAAAGTTCAGCTATTTTCCGAATAGTTTTTTAAGAAACACAACCTGGCGCCCCTGAATTTTGAAATGGAATCATGTTATATATAAGGTGGAAGATTCAATTTGGTACAAAAAGGGTTAATGATCTAATCATCACTGAGAGTACGCGTAGATCGATTGTCTCTGAGTGTAGGTAGAGAAAATAGTCCTGGACAGAAAACTGAACTGTTCGTTTAACCCTTAAATTCCAGTACTTTTAAACAAGCAGTGTAAAACCTGATCAGACATCGCGTTATGTGGCGTCTAATTACGTATCAACTGTTTGCCACGAGCTCAGTCCAGATTATTTACACCATATTCTGACGTCACAGGGAGGCGACTATCGACCAGTACCTGGATTTGTTTTTTGTTGGTTTGAATTGAGGTGTAACGTCCCCGTCAACACTGTAAAGGTAATTTTGGAGACGTTGCTTCCAATTGTGTGGGACTTTTACCCGACATTGAGATGAAATGGCATCTCAAGCCCTGTCGCCCAATGAAACCAATATGGTTTATAATCATGGACGGTCCAACTCGCATCGCTTTGCCTGGACAGGCTTAGATCCTCTAAGCAGGTTACCAGTACTCATGTTCGGGTCGGTTTCAGCTCTGCTTGGAAGCATCATGCAGCCCATCTATTTCTTCAAGCCCCGATAGGCGGGGGCCAACTTGGATTTGTACAGGTCAGCAACAGTCAGTGGTATTAAGGAACTGAACTGCTTCCAAGAAAAGATAAAGAAATATAAACATATTTCATATTGAAAATAATAAGAAGAAACAACAACAATGAAAAAAAATTTGGTGGCCAAAAACAACTAATTTTGGATGGGGCTGTTCCGATGAGTACCCACAATCCACATTTTGAGCAAAAATAAAAAGAAATAAAGAAATATAGAAAGAAAGAAAGAAAGACGTCATGCATATGTTTTTAAATATGCTCTGTATATATAAGGGTTATCCTTTGGAAGAAAGAAATACACCACAGAACTGGAAAATATGGAGTGTACATGTTTTCTGGGCCAGACTAGCTAGTTTCGGCCAATTAGGCCTCATCAGTGACTCTCATATATTTTCAAAATTCAACAAAGGAATCAATGATCCCAAAGGACTAGAAAATATAAACCACACTATGATGTAGGGCAAGGAGACTTTTTACGGCCGCCACACATTCCCAGACACCAGCTGTAGTGACGTTAAATATGTTCTAGAAAGGGTTA
Source organism: Lucinisca nassula (assembly GCA_963580285.1). NCBI lineage: Eukaryota > Metazoa > Mollusca > Bivalvia > Lucinida > Lucinidae > Lucinisca > Lucinisca nassula. Next base: position 34,344,016 of record OY757019.1, read on the forward strand.
CCCTTTGGAACTAAGAAATACACCACATAACTGGAAAATATGGACTGTACATGTTTTCTGGGCCAGACTATTAAACCCTTCAATTTTTATATAGAGTGGATTTTACTATACTTCTTTATCATATGACGTCGCGTCTGATGGTGTTATAACGCCATGTACTATTTTCGATAATCCACTAGTGGATTAAATATGCAAATAAGCTAGATACGTCCCGTAACGTTACATGTACGGCGTCCTTAACGACGTAGCGATTACTATCGGCGGAATATTGACATTTTTGTAAACAATCGTGAATAAAATACGATTTAAATGTCATATGATAAATAGAATCTTGCATTCGTACTCATGTATTATTTAATTTATTAAACTCGTCGAGGAAAAGGAATAAAATGCTCGGCTCTGCTCGGCAGAGCCTCGCATTTTATTGAATTTATTAAACTCGTCGAGGAAAAGGGATAAAATGCTCGGCAGAGCCTCGCTTTTCATCCCTTTTCTTCAACTCGTTTAATAAATTCAATAATACATTAACACTCATGTAAGATCCTCTGTCCCTTTATTATACTTCTCTTATTTCAAGATCAAGTCCTCATGATATCAAGACCATGTAATGGCTACCCCTCTAACCCCACTTTATATAGAGAAAACTGGGGTTTACAGGGGTATACATCGTTTTTTCTAAATTCGTCTCCAAAACATAGGGTGTGAGTACTCGTTAGAACCGCCTCATTGAGGCGGTTCTATCGAGCACCCACAACCTATGTTTGGTGTAAAAAAAATATAACAGAATTTCATCAGAAAAAAAGATCATTTTGGCGAAATGAAAGAATGCAGAGTGCCATACGGTAACGTAATGCCAACGTAACAGGCTAAATTCACTGAAAGGAGACAGTCAAAATTTATTAAATATTCTAAAGTCAGTAAGACTCAGCATGCAATGTTGCCAAAGTCACTTAAGCTAGGACTTAGACACCAAAAATAATCATTGTAACAAACACTCCTACCCATTTAGTGTAATTTGATGGGGTTTTAAATACCAGCTAAATGACGGTTTGGTCAAGTATTAATTGAAATGTTTCTAACACCGTGTAATTTAATGGCCAACAACTGTTTCTAACAATAGTTTTGAAACCAACTTTGCATAAAAGGTCGCGACGTTTTATGAAAAACATGTAAACATCGACAAGTGCGATGACTATTTGGAGAACAAAAAAGTTGTATAAGGAGAGGTTTGTCTCACTTAGACAAATCTGTCTGAAACGTCACTTCTGTCTGACAATATCCTAAACTGAAAGCTAAATTGAATGATAACCTTTCCTGGTCCTTTCAAAAGAAAATGCAGTATAATTCCTATAGTAAGACCACCTTTGGGACTGTTCAAAAGTGGTCCCTGAAGACCACTTCTGAACAGTCCCAAAGTTAAGACCACTTTTGAACAGTTCCTAAAGACCACTTATGAACAGTCCCAAAGGTGGTCCCTGACCAAAGGACATTGTGTGCAGAATTCACGAAGAAAGAATAACTGCAACATTGTAAATAATATTTTTAAATCAGAATTTGTCTCAATTTTAGGTGGTCTTAATAGCGGAATTTCACTGTACAGTGAAATTACGCTATTAAGACCACCTAAAATTAAAAGTAATTTAAAGCCTGTTTAGAAGGTTGCAGTTATTCTTTCTCGGTATTTTCTGCATAAAGTGTCTTCTGGACAGAAACCGCCTTTGGGACTGTTCAAAAGTGTTCTTAAAGACCGTTTTTGAACAGTCCCAAAGTGGGGTCTTAATATAGGAATTTTACGGTAACACTTATGCTTGCACATTACGATAACACACCAGTGCGATATAGTGCATTTTTTCACATCTCAAAAAATTGCTACTTTTCTGATGAAAATTTGTGATATTTTTCTTAAAAATACTGCAAACATAGGTTGTTGGTGCTCGTTAGAACCGCCTCATTGAGGCGGTTCTAACGAGTACCCACAACCTATGTCTTGGAGCAGAAATAAGAAAAATAATATATACCCCGTAAACCCCAGTTTTCTCTATTTAAAGTGGGGTTTAGGTGGGTCTTCATTTCACGGACTTGTTCACGTGATATAACATCTTATGCACATAGCTGTTTGAACCCATTCTTGAATGAGCAAGAAGCCGTGTTAAAAAAAACCATGTTAAATCCATGAGCTTTTTGAACATGGGTTTTGAACTTTTGATATCACAGAGTGGGAGTGGGCCTTGCTTTGCTTACGTTACGTTGAGCGACGAAATGTCGTCGCCATGGGCGTGGCATTTTAAACGTTTAGGGTGACGTCAGAGTTATTGCGAGACGTCTTGTTTTACAACAACATTCTGTACCAATCATCAGTATATAGTTTAACTGTTCAACTTTCGCATTTGAAGAGTTTATATGGCATTTTGGGGCGTTTTCGTCGCAATTTGCCGTGAAATCGTACTTTACACAAGAATAGTGATCCCGTTCATGCTTGTTTTCATTACAACAACATTGGCCCGTTGCTTCGGAAATTATTTGAACACTCGGCTTGGCGGTCTAGTATTCAAACAGCATCCTGGGTACCCGGCAAATGTTAATGCATGAAGAACATTTTTTTTTCAGAAACATCACGCAGTATACCTCCTTCTTGGAATCTTCCATTTGGTTCGTGTTTCCTGGCACTTTTTCTCAGATAAGTCGAACTTAGTCGAGATTTGTTCCCGTAACTCTCGAAAACAACCATTTCGGAATAGGTAGATGGATGAGGCTAATCTTATGTGAACACACAGCATACTTTTTCCCCGTATCTTGGAAAAGGGCAGGGTGCTAGTTAAGAAAAGGGGCACTTTGAACGCGTGAAAGGTGTCTAAAATGGCATTTAGTTAGCATCATCTTTTCAAGACGGTCTTAATATAGGCTTTACATGTTTTACAACCGATACTATAAAAAGAGCATACCGTAATCTAATGTGATGCCCCAAAGGCTTCTTTTATATACAGGAACTTGTTTTGGCAGATCTTCTAAAAAAATGCTTTCGCACCAACAGGGCAGCAGCTTGGGCCAGAAGGGCAGCAGGATGCAGCACCCTACTGTAACTCATTAGGGGAAACACTAATACTTATATTTTTCCGACCTGACAATATACACACTGTAATTACTCATCAGTGTGTCTATAACTACGGTAGCCTTGTCTTGAACGAATTTAATGGTCTCAAAATAGCATACCCATATGCTAAAATGACGTCAGTTCTCTCTCGCTATAAGAAGCTTTTTTTTCAGTAAAATTTTTTATATATTTTTTCTTATTTCTTGTCCAAATATAGATTGTGGGTGTTCGTTAGAACCGCCTCTTTTAGGCGGTTCTAACGAGTACTCAAAATCTATGTTTTGAGCAAAATAAGCAATTTTCCAATACAAAAATTTTTGTTTTTTTATTTATTTCTTACTCAAATATAGATTATGGAACTCGTTAGAACTGCCTCACTGAGTACTCACAATCTATGTTTTGAGCAAAAATAAGAAAAATACGGAATACCTCCGTAAGCCCCACTTTTCTCTGTATAAAATGGGTTTAAGAGGGGTGTTCATGTCACGGATTTGTTAACCGGGTGTTGTGAATGAACCATTTTAGCCCGATTTTAAAATGGCTGCTTATAAATCCGTGCATTTAGAGTAATTCAGTTTAGTTTAATTAATGTCGTTTTCTTTTATTTGCAGGTCAAGAAAAAGCCGGTGATTTCAACGGTGAACACATTCCTATTCATGGCGAGGCTCAAGAACATTCAGCAAGTCACATGATACACAGAGACGCCAATGAGATACATTCTGTGAGGTCACATGACAATTCCGCGTTAAGAGGCGATGAGTTACGAGAGTTGCAATGTCTGTCCGAGGAAGAAACTGTAAAAAATGTCGCAACTGGCAAAACCAGAAGGCGGAGGACTGCTTTTACTTCAGAACAACTTCTAGAACTTGAAAAAGAATTCCATAGCAAAAAATATTTGTCACTAACAGAACGTTCTCAAATAGCTCATTCTTTAAAGCTTAGTGAAGTTCAAGTCAAAATATGGTTTCAAAATAGGAGAGCAAAATGGAAACGCGTCAAAGCTGGACTGGTTCACGGTCGTCCTGTCCCGGAGGGTGTAAATAAACCAAAGATAGTTGTCCCTATACCAGTCCATGTAAACAGATTAGCAATACGAAGCCAACATCAACAAATTGAGAAACAAGTACGAAGCACCGTGTATAAGTAGCATAACCAGCAGACATTTAACGCTGAATCAATGTTGAAACAGCGTCTGATAATATAGGGATCAACCATGGTTTTTCATGTATTAACATTTGCCGGATCCAGAGGAAGCTGTTTGAACATGAGGCCGCTAGGCCGAATGTTCAAATATCTTTCGAGGGATCCGGCAAATGTTAATGCAATGAAATAACCATGGATGATGGTTGTTCTTGCATAACTTACAAATCCGACAGCAAATGTTGACTAAAACGTCCAAAAGCTCCATATAAATTCCATATAAACTCTTCAAATGCGACAGGCAAACCAAAATGGTGGCCAGTTCAGAATGTTGTTTACAATTTCGTTGTTATGCAGTGACGTCATCATAGAACCCCAAAACGCTACGTTCAGGGCGATAATGTTACGTCGCTCAACCTAACGTAAACAAAGCAATGCCCGTCTTATGATATCAAAAGCTCAAAATCCATGTTCAAACAGCACGTGAATTACATGATTTGAACATGGTTTTTGCTGTTTGAGCACCGCTTTCGTTCCATTTGACAATTGCTTCAAACAGCCATGTGCAAGAACGATGTTTCAACACTGGTTCAACGTTGAGTCAACACTGTGCGCCTGCCGGCAGTTTGGGGTATTATATTAATGATAGTCTATAAAATTCGTCAAGCACAGCGTAATTTGTTCTAGTTTTAGCAATGCTAGGAGTGGGACAGTCATCCTGTTCGTCACGAAAACACGCCTATATAATTCTGACCCCCCTTGAACCCCACTTTTATATAGTAAAACAGGGGTTTACAGGGGTAAACCTTATTTTTCTTATTTCTGCTCTAAGATATAAATTGTGGTACTCGTTAGAACCGCGCCTCGATGAGGCGGTTCTAACATGTACTCACAATCTATATTTTGAGCAGAAAGAAGAAAAGTATCGAAATTTTACATCTTATTTTTTTTCTTATTTTCGGCGATAATATATATACTATACATGTACTTGTATAGGGGTGTTTTTGTAATGTCAGATTTAGTTTTAGCAGTGCCAGGAGAGGGCAGTCATCCTGTTTTGGGTGCGGATCCCGTTCGCGCCGGCACCGGCTTTGGTGTCCGCTTTGGCTCTGGCGTTGGCGTTGGTTTATCCTGTTTGAAGCACTTGGTGGATTCTGGCTAAACTTGAATGGTTACATCACTAGATGAGGACTAAACAGTCGTTAGGTTTTTATAGCCTTGACTTTTTTCAAGGCATCAGGCTCCTAAAATTGTCAATTTTGGTTCAAAATGGCTTATCTACGTCGTATCAGAGGATGATTTTGCGGTGCAATAAATCATTTTAAGAATCGATTTTTCTTGACCTTGACCTCATTTGCAAAATTTAAGGTCGTTCATGACAGGAGACATTGTTCTTCTCTGATAACATTTCTAGCAGCTTTTATTTTGTCTGGAATTTCTAAACTTACAACAAATAAAACAAAGCAGACATTCAAACTGGTACTTGGGTGATTCTGGTCGTTATAATTGTACGAGCTAATGGTTTATTAACATGATATTTTTTTCCAGTGCTACAATCTCAAGCGGTTTGCTGGTTTTATTCTGTCTTGAAGATGCATAAGGAAGGAATAGAAAAAAAATGAAAAAAAAAATGTCCAACCCTCCCATATTTGGACTTGCGGTCAAGGCCACAAGCTTTGAAAACAAAGTCCCATTGTTACTGATATTGGTACAAAGAGGCGATACTCTTTGTCTGGTACACCCCATTACGTTATCAAGTCCATGTAATGAACATCCCTGTAAATTCCACTTTATATAGAGAAAAATGGTGTTTCAAGGTTCATACATTTTTATTATTATTTCTCCAAGAGACGTGGGTTTTGGGCTCTCGTTCGGATCCCCTCAACGAGGCGGTTTAAATGAGCACCACAACTTATGTTTGAAATATAAATAAGAGTATCTTCAATTTCTTGAGAAATAGAACCGTTTTGGAGCAAATATATTAACCCATTGCAGGCGAGAAGTTCCTAAAGGGGATACCTTGGCAAACAGTGCAGCCTCAGATCAGACGCCGCACAACGCGACGTCTGATCCGGGCCTACACTATTTGCTAACAGAATTTTCCGTCAAAAATAGAATGAAAACGAAAAAAAAAATAGTCCTACCACCCCTTATATGACAAATGGAGTTGTCCAAAATAAAGCAATGGTAGAGTTCACTAGTATGCAATAGGTTAATACGGATGTGTTGACGAAATGTTCAAAAGTCATCAGAAAGTACATATTTTTCTTTTTTTTTACTGTAAACATGGATTGTGGGTGCTCGTTAGAACCGCCTCATTGAGGCGGTTCTAACGAGTACCCACAGCCTATGTCTTGTAGCAGAAATAAGAAAAATAATGTATACCCCCGTAAACCCCCGTTTTCTCCATGTAAACTAGGATTTAAGGGGTCTTCTTTTCACGGAGTTGTAAACATGGTGTGAGTGCGCGCCGGATGAAATCGGCCTTCACAGAAAGAAATAAAGAAAGAAAGAAAGAAAGAAAGAAAGAGCATTAACTCACATTGGTAGATTCAATCCGAAATGTTTTGCAGACTGCGCGCAAAAACTTGCAGTTTTTGGTTCAACTTTTATCAATCGACCAAAAGTAACTGACTACAGAACAGAAGGGAAGTCTTGTCCCCTGCTTTTGTCCAAGTGACTGGGGATTATTCGAAGAATGTAAACAGCCAAAAGTGCTGGAATTTAAGGGTTTTACGAAGCATTAATTGAATATCCTGCATTACACAAGGTCAAGCAATAGAAACCGAGGTCATAAATCATAAATCATGTTTTTTTAATGCGTCAATTAATAAAATTGTCATTAATCAAGTAATTTCGTATTGGCCAAGTCACAGGTCCTCGGTCAGCTGTATTGGCCGCGGCCTTCGGCCTCGGGCCAATACAGCAGACCTCGGACCTGTAACTGGGCCAATTCGGCCTCGTACCAATACAGCAGACCTCGGACCTGTAACTGGGCCAATACGAAATTACTTGATTAATAACATTATATTATAAATCAACCACAACACTATAGCTTATATATAGCTAAAAATGCAGTTTTCAGCTGACAATCAGGGCCAATACGGAAAAAGGGAGCCAATACGGGAAAAAGAGGGCCGATACGAGAAAAGGAGAGTCAAAACAAAAAACAGTGCCAATACAAACCTTCCTGTATTGATCGGAACACCACATCAACCAATATTAACCGGAGGTCAAGTGGTATCAGGCTGAGGTTACGAATCAATAATATGATGTTTTCGTATTGGACCAGTTACAGGTCCTTGGTCAGCTGTATTGTTGACCAGAGGCCGAGGCCGAAGACCAATACAGCTGACCAAGGACCTGTAACTGGGCCAATACTAAATTATTTGATAAATTACAAATTTATTAATTTACGCAATTATAAAAAACATCATCATTGGTTTTTGACCGCAGCCTAATATTGGTTGACATGTGTTAACAAGGATGGCATCCGATCAATACAGAATAATCAATTAATACTCATGTTTTTCATTATATGTCAGTTAATAAAATTGCCATTAATAAAGTGATTTCGTATTGGCGCCGTTACAGGTCGGAGTATTTATAAATTGCACGCACCACGTTGACGACGTGAATTATCGCATATTTGCAAACGCTGACGTTTCCACTGGGTTCAATGGGAAAAAACGTTAACGTCATGTTAGAATAATAAATTTGTCATAAACCAAGTGGGCCCCGTCAAGCGATTTTGGTACTTATCGCCTATGCGAGCAGCGAAGGTTCAGGCGAGCCTGCGCATCCGCGCAGTCTCGCCAGATCCTTCGCTGCTCGCTCATACAAGCAGTGAATCAATAGGAACCTTCAGACAGAAAGCCATACCCCTGGCCCCTCTGAATGGCTGGGCATGCGCAGTTAAAATTTGTCATGACGGAATGCTCGAAGACACAAATTCGCTTGGCGGGGCTCACGTAATTTCGTATGAGCCCTGTTACAGGTCCTTGATCTGCTGTATTGGTACTCGACTTTCGGCTTCGGGCCAATACAGCAGACCTTGAACAGGTACATTACGAAACACGCCTATTCAAATACATTGTAAATTTTGACGGGCCTCCGTGGCCTAGTGGACAAGAGCGCTGACTCTTAGTCATTAGGTCTCTCACCGCCGTAGGTTCGAGCCTCGCTCGGGCCACGTGTGAGACGCCAAGTTCTGCAACGGAAGGTCAGGTGGTTTTTCTCCGGGTACTACGGTTTTCGCCCACCTCTGATTAACGATCGGCTCGATATGAGTGAAATAATCTTGAAAGGGCCGTAAAACCCAAACAAAAAAAAAAAAAAAAAAAAAAAAAATTGTAAATTTTAGCGCGGAAAAAAAGAAAATTTTCAGATGAAAAATTGTGGTATTTTTCTTATTTCTGCTCAAAATATAGATTGTGGGTTTGATTTGATTGATTGTTTTGGGTTTAACGACACGTCAACCCTTATCGGTCATTTTGTGTCGTCTCCAGAGAAAGGGAGAAAAAGGATAGAATATATAAATATCACATTTCTGAGAGGGTGATAGTAAGAATGTTCACCCTGAGGAAATGATTATCGACCGAGGCGAAGCCGAGGTCGATAATCATTTCCGAAGGGTGAACATTCTTACTATCACCCTCTCAGAAATGTGATATTTATTTTATTATACCGAACTTATTATCACCCTGATGAATTGAACCGTACGCGCATCATTTTTGCGCATGTGATATTATCACCCTGAAAAATTGAACCGTACGCGCATCATTTTTGCGCATGTGATAGTTTAATATCGCATGGGATAGTAAAAATTATCACCCTCTGGTCTATGAGCGTTTTGTATGGTAAAATCGCGTGAGGTATAATAATAGATATTATCATATGACGTCACGTCTGAGAGTGTAATTACGCCATGTAATATTTTCGATAATCCACTAGTGAATTAAATATGCAAATAAGCTAGATACGTCCCATAACGTTGCATGTATGACGTCCTAAACGACGTCGCGTTTACTGACGGCGGAATATTAACATTTTTATAAACAGTCGTGCTTAAAATGCGTGTTAAATGTCATATGATAAATAGAATCTTCCATTCGTGCTCATGTATTATTGAATTTATTAAACTCGTTGAGGAAAATGGATAAAATGCTCGGCAAAGCCTCGCATTTTATCCCTTTTCCTCAACTCGTTTAATAAATTCAATAATACATGAACACTCATGTAAGATCCTCTATGTAGACGACCTGAAAGTGGGGGGTAGGGGAGAAAGTAAAAAATGAAAGAAACTGTAGAAACTGAAAAAACAACAATTTCCACTCTACCCTTTCCTGCTGCAAGGACAGCAGACCTTGCCCAACTGTAAGCCATTATCAGTTGGACACCCCAGTGACGCAAGATGTGCGTCACCTTTGCCTGATCCAACCATCCCGCATAGATTGTGGGTACGCGGTTCTAACGACTACCCACAATCTATATTTTTGAGCAGAAATAAGAAAAATCTATATTTTGAGCAGAAATAATGTATACCCCTGTAAACCCCAGTTCTACTATATAAAAGTAGGGTTTGGGGGGTCAAAATGATAAAGGCGTGTTTTCGTGATGAGCCCAAGGACCTGTAACAGGGCCAATACGAAATTACTTGGTTAATAACATTATAGTTTAAGTCTTGGTTCGGGACTATTTTCCAGTCTACCGAGTTAGTCAGCCCAGCAGTGCTATCAGTGCTTTGATTTATAATGCCAGGTATATCAACTGGGTCGCGTCCAGGACAAATGTGTCTTCCGGCATTGGCGATCACGTGAACAAAACCGTAAAATGAACACCCACTAAACCCACTTTATATACAGTAAAATGTGGGTTATGGGGTATACATTACATCACGTGAACAACTCCGTGAAATGAACACCCCCCTAAATCCCACCTTTTACAGAGAAAACTGGGGTTTGCGGGAGTATACATTCTACTTAGTACTGCTGATTTAAGACATAGATTGTTAGTACTCTAACGAGCACCCACAGCCCATGCTTGCAGTATAAATTAGAAAAATATCACGGAATTTCATCAGAAAAGTCGCCATTTTGGAGATGTGAAAAAATTCACTATATCGTACGGGTGTAGTATCGTAATGATTGTTTCCGCATCAAGACATAGTTTTGTACATGTAGGTACCTTAGAAGAAGCCTCCGTGGTGCAGTGGTTATGCTACTCGCCTTGTAAACCAGTGATAGAAGGATCTATCCTGGGCGTCTCCAGACTTTCGGATGAGTCTTTTAACCGAGGTCCCGTCTACGTATGACCTTAGCTGTTGGTGAGACGTAAAACTCAAACACTCACACTCACATCATTACGCAAACACGCCTATACAAATACATTGCCACCTTTATCGCCAAAAAATTTTATGATGAAAAATTGTGATATTTTTCTTATTTCTGCTCCAAATATAGATTGTGGGCACTCGTTAGAACCGCCTCATCGAGGTGGTTCTAACGAGTACCCACAATCTATATTTTTAGAGCAGAAATAAGAAAAATAAGGTATACCCCCGGAAACCCCAGTTTTACTATATAAAAGTGGGGTTCAAGGGGTTCAAAATTATATGGGCGTGTTTTCGTGATGTGTAGGTACTCGTTAGAACCGCCATAATGAGGCGGTTCTAACGAGCACCCACAGTCTCTGTTTACAGTATAAACATGATAAATAAGAAATTATCATAAAATTTCCCGTTTTGGAGATATAAAAAAATGCACTTCATCACACAGGTGTGTTACCGTAATGCGACGATCAGCTTAAACTTAGGCTGGGAACACCCTGGGACTGATCAAAATCTTAGCTAACCATAGGGGCTTGAAGAAATATCCCAGTAAGCATTCTACATAAATCTACAGCGGGCCGTTAGCGGCCCGTCAGGGTAGCTGACGGGCCGCTAACGGCCCGCTGTAGATTTATGTAGAATGCTAGCAGGGATATGGGCTGCATGATGCTTCCACACAGAGCTGAATCCGGCCCGCACACTAGTACTGGTAAACTGCTTAGAGGATCTAAGCCTGTCCAGGAACCGCGGTGCGAGGCGGACCGTCCATGCTAATAAACCCTATTGGTTTCATGGGGCGACAGGGCTTGAGATGTCATTTCATCTCAATGTCGGGTAAAAGTCCAACAAAATTGGAAGCAACGTCTCCAAAATGACCTTTACAGTGTTGACGGGGACGTTAAACCTCAAATCAATCAATCTAGCTAAGCGTTGCATGGATGCCCGGTGAACCAAAAAATAAAACAGAAACGGAAAAACTCTTCACGAAAACACGCCTATATAATTTTGACCCCCTCAGGGAACCCCACTTTTATACAGTAAAACTGGGGTTTACAGGGGTAAACATTATTTTTCTTATTTCTGCTCTGAAATATAGATTGTGGGTACTCGTTAGAACCGCCTCGATGAGGCGGTTCTAACGAGTACACACAGTTTATATTTTGGTCAGAAATAAGAAAAATATCACAACTGTTCACCGTAAAATTTTCGTTTTTTATCGGCGGCAAAGTTTACAATGCATTTGTATGGGCGTGTTTTCGTAATGGTTTTCTATTGGAGTAGTTCGCCGGCTGATCTGAGTCATTACTGAGTGCGCATGCCCTTAAATATGGTTCCCGTCGACGCGACTCTAGTTTTCGTTTGTTTGATTTGAGGTTTAACGTTCCCTTCAACACTGTAAAGATCATTCTGGAGACGTTGCATCTAATTTTGTGGGACTTTTACCCGACATTGAGATGAAATGACATCTCAAGCCCTGCCGCCCCATGAAACCAATAGGGTTTATAAGAATGGCCGGGCAGACTCGCACCAATTTGCCTGGACAGGCTTAGATCCTCTAAGCGGTTAACCAATACTCGTGGGCGGGGCGGTTTCAGCTCTGCGTGAAAGCCTCATGCAGCCCATATATTTCATTAAGCCCCGATGGGCGGGGGCCGACGACTCTGGTTTTCATTGTTGTAGTACATTTATTTACCAGAATAAAACATTAGTGCTAAAAGATATGAAGTTTTGTTTTATGTCCTTGGTAACTGTTTAGTTTATGTTATCAGCGAAAAATACATAAAAGGAAGAAAAGAAATAAGCACATCATTGCCGGCCTCGGCAGCTCAGTCAGATACGGGCCTGACTGGTGATCAGGAAGGCGCGGGTTCAATACCTTCCGGGGTCGGCAACATTCTTTCGTGGAAATTGATCATGAAATCTTTTCTGCGGTCAGTGACGGTATTCGTCTGGTAGGTTTCGTAAATTTCCGAGGAGTGTGGTGCCTTTCTTGTAATAGCCGGTCACATGGTCGAATCAAATCTTTTATTTGTGTCAAGCTCTAAAGCGATCGTGGTGCACGGAAGGTTCGACTTTTCCATCGAATAGAATCGTGCTCTTGAGAAGGGAACGTTAAACCTCAATCGTGTACTTGAAAAATAACTCATATTTGATTGGACCATGTAATCGGCTATTACAAGAAAGACACCACACTCCTGCGTGGAATTTCGCGTGGAATTTCACGGAAATTCCACGAAACTTACCAGTCGAATATGGCCATTCTCTCCAATAGGGCAGTTGTCAGTTTCTGGCGAAAGAATGTGCACAGTACTGGTAAACCTCTTACGCTTACGTTTAAACCTGCCCAGGAAAAGTATGGATAGGTAAACTGACCGGCTCAAAATGACCTAAAATAGTGTTAACTGGCCGTTAAACTTCAATACAAACAAACAAACAAACAAGCACACCATTCTTTGCAATCATAATAAAGAAAAGTCGTGGTGTAAATTGTGCTGTCGTGAAGTAAAACCCCGATATATTTTATATACTCCGTGAGAGTCCTAATACATGCACGCTTTACATTCGAAAACACGCCTATACATATATATTAGAAATGATTTTTATTTCGTTCTTCTTTCTTTCTTTCTCCTGATACTGCTATTTTTGAGAAAAAAAAATCCTGACATTTTTCGTATCTCTACTTGGAACATACGAGATTGGAAATACTTGTTAGAACCATCTCTGCGAGGCGGTTATAAAATCTCACTACAAGCTATGTTTTGTGCAGAAATAAAAGAATATAAATAATTTTTACCCCTGTAAAGCACAGCTTTACGATATGAAAGTGGTGTTAAAGTGGATCAAAATATTAAAGGCGTGTTTGCGTGATGACGCGAAAAACGCAATTGCGTAATCATACGAGGGCGTTTATTTGTCTGTTTGTTTGTTATGGAGTTAAACGGCCCAGTCAACGTTATTTAAGTCATTTTTGAGCCGGTCGGATTACCTATCCACACTTTTCCTGGGCAGGCTTATATGTAAGCGGTTAACCGGTACAGTGCACATTATTCGCCAGAAACTGACAACTGCCCTTCTTGAATCAGCGGAAGGGTCAGAATGACCGTAGAAAGGATTTCATGATCAATCTCCACAAAAGAATGTTGAAGATCCCGGCAAGTATCGAACCCGCGTCATCCTGATCACCAGTGATCCGACTGAGCCATCGAGGCCGGCTATATAAGATGGGGTATTCTATATCTGAAAAACTAGATGTAGCATTTTTCAGTCAGACAATTTTTTGTTTATATATACATGTCATCAAGTCTGTGAAATGAACACCTCTCTAAACCCCATTTTATATAGAGAAAACATGGGGCACACATTATTTTGCTTATTTCTGCTCCTAGATATAGGTTATGGATACTTGTTAGAACCGCCCCAATGACAACCTATGGATACTTGCTAGAACCAAGAGACGGTTCTAATAGCATCCACAACCTATGTTTTTGCCTCCGTCCATCAGGGCTTGGAGAAATAGATTGGGCCGCATGTTGCCCCCACGCAGAGGTGAAAGTGATAACACACGATTGCTGGTAAACCGCTTAAAAGGACGAAGCCTGTCCAGGCAAAGCGGTGTGATTCAGACCGTCCAGTGCATACAAGCCTTTTGGTTTCACTGGGCGGCAGGGCTTGAGAAGTCATTTCATCTCAATCTTGGATAAAAGTCCCACAACATTGGAAGCAACGTCTCCAAAATAACCTAAATAGTGTTGATGGGGGCGTTAAACCTCAATTTAAAAAAAAAAAACAAACAACCTTTGTTTAGACTATTAATAAGAAAAACCATCACAACTTTTCATCAGAAAAGTAACCATTTTGGAGAGATGAAAGAATGCACTATTTTGCACGGGTGTGATACCATAATGCCTTTTTGCTGCGCCAAAGAAATAGAGTTGGTGCTTGTTACATGTAAAGCCGCCTCAATGAGACTGTTCTAATGAGTGCCCACAGTCGATCTTGTTTTATTTTTGAGCACAGATAAAGAAAATAATGTATATCTTTGTTCGTTTGTTTGTTTGTTTGTTTGTTCGATTTTAGGTTTAATGTGACTGAAATGAAATTACAACTCAAACCCTGCCGCCAAGTGAAACCAATAGGGTTTATATGCATGGATTGTCCGACGCACCACCTTGCCTGTGCAGACTTAGACCTTCTAAGCGGTTTACCAGTACCCATGTGCGGTCGGTTTCAACTCTGGAGAAGCGCCATGAAACCCGATCTATTTATGCAATCCCAGTTTATCCCTGTAGCTGAAAACCCAACCAGTCTCTATATAATGTGGGGTTTACGGGAGTGTTCATTTCACGGACATGTTATGGTGATGAGAAGAAGAAGAAGAAGAAGACGAAGAAGAAGAAGGAGAAAATGAAAAAGAAGAGGGTAATAGGAGCTGACATTGACATTGAGATATAAAATGGCATCTCAAACCCTTCCGCCCAAGCAAGGGACGCTCCAACTCGCACCACTGGGCAAACTTTGACCTAAGCGTTTTACCAGTCTTCAAAATTTCGGTTGGCTTCAGCTCTGCGCGGTAGCACCTTGCAACCCAATCTCCGCTGGATTTTATTAGTTACTCGCTTATGTTACAGCCTTCCCAGGAAAAGCATGGCTAGGTAAACTGACCTGCTCAATGTGATCTTAACAGTGTTAACTGGGTCATTAAACACCAAACAAACAAGCAAACAGCCTGCACTCAGATTTCTTTTTTCACACACAGTTCAACAACAACAAAAATCAGAAAAACTCGCCGTTGGGTATGTGTGATATCGGGTCGATTGTTTGTCAATCAACACAGTGTTACTAAGCGCATTACATTGATGTGTTGATGTCCATGTGACTTTTGAATATGTTTATAGTAGCGCTTTTCTTCTCCTGTGACATCAGAGCGCTGTGTGTGTGTGTGTGTGTGTGTGTGTGTGTGTGTGTGTGTGTGTGTGTGTGTGTGTGTGTGTGTGTGTGTGTGTGTGTGTGTGTGTGTGTGTGTGTGTGTGTATGTGTGTGTGTGTGTGTGTGTGTGTGTGTGTGAATTCGGGTTTAACGTCGCTTTCAACAATTTTTCAGTCATATCACGACGCCGTCTGGTTGCGACAGGAAGCTCAATGCTCACTTTTATAGTGCTGCCTCACTGAAGTATCATGTCCCAGACACATTACATGATACCACACCCAGTCACATTATCCTGACAATCTGAGTGCCAAGCGAGGAGCAGCTAGTACCATTTTTAACGACTTTGGTATGTCGCGGCCCGGGATCGAACCCGTGACCTCCCGTTCCCCGGAGCGGACACTCTACCAACTGAGCTATCGGGGCCGGTATCAGAGCGCTGTTTGTTTGTTTGATTTGAGGTTTAACGTCCCCGTCAACACTGTAAAGGTCATTTTGGAGACGTTGCTTCCAATTTTGTGGGACTTTTACCCGACAATGAGATGAAATGACATCTCAAGCCCTGTGGCCCAATGAAACCAATAGGGTTTATTAGCAAGGACGGTCCGCCTCGCACCGCGGTTCCTGGACAGGCTTAGATCCTGTTTACCAGTACTAGTGTGCAGGCCGGATTCTGCTCTGCGTGGAAGCATCATGCAGCCCATATATTTCTTCAAGCCCCTATGGGCGGGGACCGATCAGAGCGCTGTGTTAAAAGGATTTGTTATCTGTAAACTCTGGACTGGGATCGTGTATATTAGTAAACAGTATAGACCCATATCAGACGCCGCAGAACGCGGTGCCTGATCAGTATCCTCCGGATGGAAACGGTCTCAGGTCAGCAGTAATTAACCTTTCAGTACGGTACATGTATCGGCCCCCACGGGCCTCCGTGGCCTAATGGATAAGAGCGCTGACTCTTAGTCATTAGGTCTCTCACCGCCGTGGG
This sequence comes from Lucinisca nassula, assembly GCA_963580285.1. Lineage (NCBI taxonomy): Eukaryota > Metazoa > Mollusca > Bivalvia > Lucinida > Lucinidae > Lucinisca > Lucinisca nassula. The sequence goes on from OY757019.1 coordinate 34,360,486, forward strand.
TTCGAGCCTCGCTCGGGTCACGTGTGAGACGCCAAGTTCTGCAACGGAAGGTCAGGTGGTTTTTCTCCGGGTACTCCGGTTTTCGCCCACCTATGATTAACGATCGGCTCGATATGAGTGAAATAATCTTGAAAGGGCCGTAAAACCCAAACCAAAAAAAAAAAAAAAATGTATCGGCCCCCGCCCATAGGGGCTTGAAGAAATATATAGGCTGCATGATGCTTCCACGCAGAGCTGAATCCGGCCCGCACACTAGTACTGGTAAACCGCTTAGAGGATCTTAGCCTGTCCAGGAACCGCGGTTTTTGTTTGTTTGATTTGTGGTTTAACGTCCCCGTCAACACTGTAAAGGTCATTTTGGAGACTTGCTTCCAATTTTGTGGGACTTTTACCCGACATTGAGATGAAATGTTATCTCAAGCCCTGTCGCGCAATGAAACCAATAGGGTTTATTAGCATGGACCGTCCGCCCCGCACCGCGGTTCCTGGACAGGCTTAGATCCTCTAAGCGGTTTACCAGTACAAGTGTGCCGGCCGGATTCAGCTCTGCGTGGAAGCATCATGCAGCCCATATATTTCTTCAAGCCCCTATGGGCGGGGCCGTCAGGAACCGCGGTGCAAGGCGGACCGTCGATGCTAATAAACCGTATTGGTTTCATTGGGCGACAGGGCTTGAGATGTCATTTCATCTAAATGTCGGGTAAAAGTCCCACAAAATTGGAAGCAACGTCTCCAAAATGACCTTTACAGTGTTGACGGGGTCGTTAAACCTGAAATCAAACAAAACGGTACATGTATACAGCTTGCATTATAAGGGAGATAACTAGAGTAGAAATATGTCAAAGAGACGAATATCATACTCTGCCCATTGATGAATGTACTCAATACATCACGTGAACAAGTCCGTGAAATGAACACCCCACTAAACCCCACTTTATATGTAGAAAAAACTGGGGTTTACGGGGGTAAATATTGTTTTGCTTATTTTTGCTCCAAGACATAGGTTGTGGGTACTCGTTAGAACCGCCTCAATGAGGCGGTTCTAAAGAGCACCCACAACCTATGTTTGCAGTAGCTATAAGAAAAATATCATGGGTTTTCTTGAGAAAAGTAGCCATTAAGGAGATGTGAAAAAATGCACTATGTCGCACGGGTGTGTTGTCGGGATGACAAGCAAGCATTGAACATGGGTGGAAATGGAGTTGGTGATTCAAACCCAGAAAGAGTAGAGGAACATTGATGTGCGCACCAAAAAAGGAGAATCTGTCAAATGGAAGGTCGGTCCCTTTCATCCTTCGAACGCATAAGATATGAATGAGCTTCATCCTAGGGTTCAAGCAAATAAACTAAATCTAATATGTTTGTGCCCTACCCATCGTGGTTCGGAGCATAAGATTGGGTTTCACGGTGCTTGCCCGCTGAGTTGAAACCGACCACTCATTTAGATACTGGTAAACCGCCTAGAAGGTCCAAGCATGCCCAGAAAAAGTTAGTCCCTTCATTCGGGCGGTGTGGCTTGAGATGTCACTTCATCTAAATGTCTAGTAAAATCTCTTCATATCGGTGTAATCCTAAAGGAGGGATAGAGCTCTAGCATTAGCCTCCCTTGGATTATGATCCAATTATGAAAGCATTTCTATACAGATTGCAACTTTGATACTTCTCAGACTAGATTACTTTAATTTGTATCATTGTAACGCTAATTTTGCAGTGCAATAGCCTCTTCACTAAATCAAAATCATGCTTTAGGTAAAATGCATTGAACAATTCGTTCGCATAAATTTCGCTGTGTAACAATTTTTAAGAATTATTCATAAATTATACGCTAGTTAACCTTTACCATCCTCTATGCTAATTCAGCAGATGACAAACTGTTGATATTTTTCTTATTTTTCCCAGAAAACAGGACTTGACTTCTCATGCAAATTGTCTCCATTGGAAACAATTTGCATGAAACGTCAAATCCTGTTTTCTGGGAAAAACAGAAACATGATATTTCAAAATATCCTCTGCTGCTAAAAATACCCAGCATGCAGAGCATTAATCTGAATATTTCTTGTTGCAGATGTTTCATCAAATGCTACACGTTATATGGCCATCACGATAACAAGTCCGTGAAACGAGGACCCCCCCCCTAAACCCCACCATTTATACAGAGAAAATGGGGTTTACGGGGGTATACATTATCTGCCTTATTTTTGCTCAAAAACATAGATTGTGGGTACACCTTAGAACCGCCTCAACGAGGCGGTTCTAACGAGTACCCACATCTTATGTTTTTAGCAGAAATACGAAAAATAATATATACCCCTGTAAACCCCTAGTTTTACTCTATAAAAGTGGGGTTTACAGGGGTCAAAATTATATAGGCGTGTTTTCGTGATGTAGGCATTGATTTCCGAACTTGTTGCGGCCCGCTCACGGGCGGCCGGATATACGATAGGAATTTCGCAATGAAATAGCGAAGAAACCAAAAACGTTCCAATTTGGCAAAAGGAATTGTTTCCTGGCTCAATCTCTTTCATTTCTGTTGCTGCTGAAAACCTGCTACTTTTGGAACTCGGGCAGTCATTTGCTCGACCAATCAATTAGCGGAGGTTCTGCCGACATCACGATGGTTAAAACTGTAGACGTTACCAGGTTACAACTGCGTAACGCACATGAAACAATCATTGGTTCCCTTCGGGTGCCCCATTAGCGGTTGGTCATGATAACTAGTGTGCCAAGAAAAAAAAAAAACATGTACACTTCACAATTTTTATTTCTATGGTGCCTTTCTTGTAGACTTACGTCCGTACTGAGCCGTCTAACCCAGACATGAGGAAAAAATCTCAAATAGAGGTCCTCATACGAGATTAAGTCAGATATTTTTTCCGGATGGAAAAATTGTCACGATACAGATATGATGTTTTATTAGAAACATGCTTTTACATACACTTTCTTACCGGCCCCGATAGCTCAGTTGGTAGAGTGTCCGCTCCGGGGAACGGGAGGTCTTGGGTTCGATCCCGGGCCGCGACATACCAAAGTCGTTAAAATGGTACTAGCTGCTCCTCGCTTGGCACTCAGATTTACGGGGTAGAGCTAGGACTGGTCGATCCAGTGTCAGGATAATGTGACTGGGTGTGGCATCATGTAATGTGTCTGGGACATGATACTTCAGTGAGGCAGCACTATAAAGGTGAGCATTGAGCTCCCTGTCGCAACAAGACACCGTCGCGATATGACTGAAAAATTGTTGAAAGCGACGTTAAACCCGAATTCACACACACACACATACATTTTCTTAGAACTTGTTTCTTTATGTAAAAGCATTGTGGGTTTATCAAAAGGCGGTTAGGTTCGTTAGTCCTATTTTGAGTCGGTCTCTGGCCATTTCCTCGGTTAAGTGTGTGGCTACATTAAGATTTCGGCTAAATTCGCTGGATTAATCCTTGAAACTATTTTGAATATAGAGGATCTTACATGAGTGCTCATGTATTATTGAATTTATTAAACGTGTTGAGGAAAAGGGATAAAATGCGAGGCTTTGCCGAGCATTTTATCCCTTTTCCTCAACGAGTTTAATAAATTGTTGACATAGAGAATCTTACATGAGTGCTCATGTATTATTGAATTTATTAAACGAGTTGAGGACAAGGGATAAAATGCGAGGCTTTGCCGAGCATTTTATCCCTTTTCCTCAACGAGTTTAATAAATTCAATAATAGATGAGCACGAATGCAAGATTCTATTTATCATATGGCATTTAAAACGCATTTTTATTCACGATTGCTTGTAAAAATATAAATATTCCGCCATTACTAAACGCGACGTCGTTAAGGACGTCGTACATGTAACGTTACGGGAAGTATCTAGCTAATTTGCATATTTAATCCACTAGTGGATTGTCGAAAATAATACATGGCGTTATTACACTCTCAGACGCGACGTCATATGATAAAAATAATTATTTAGCAGAGGTATGCTTTCACAAATCTATTAACTCCTCTGCAGTCTTGGCATCTACCAAAGAAGGCAGGTAATCACAATGAAGAAGATTTCTTGGGAAAAGCATTTTTCAGGGCACACCTGTAGAGGACTGGTTGGTTCAAGTACAAGCACCTAAAGAACAGTGTGTAGTTTAATTTTGATGCATCATTTACACTACAGCGGCAAAGTCATAGCAGAATCTTTCTGCGATATGGCTTGAAACGTCATTTCATCTCAATGTCGGGTAGCCCACAAAATCGGAAGGATCGTCTTCAAAATGACCTTAATAGCGATGATGGGGACGTAAAACCTTTGCTTAAACAAATAAAACATGATCAGGTTGAGACAATGTATCGATAATTATGTTTTAAAGTGTGTTTCAGGAGAACTGTTCACGACAGGCCTCCTGGGATGGCCTCTACAATTCGTTTAGCATATCAAAGATGCTAATCTCTTCCGCCATCACTACATTCATACATCAGGACCTGTGAAATTGAAAGTTGGCCCCGATCTCTCAGCTGCACTATCCTCAGCACCTTCAGCTGTGGAAATGATTGAATCGGCAAGGGAATGCCAATCTTATGAAAGTTTCTTTGTAGATGTCACGTCTGGCAGTAGGGGTCTGAAACGACAGTGAATGGTGATTTCTATAGCGCCTAGCTGGGCGGACAAGGTCATCTCTTTGAATACTGGCAGCACCATTTGGACCTTTATATAACAGTATGAGCCTACTGTCTCTTCTCCTTTTCTTGAGAGACTCCCATCTTAATTTTTCCTAGTCACCTCGTCATATCGACAGTTTCGAAGCAGTACTTGCTTGTTATCTATTAAATCTATTTTGAACTTTTTCAATTTCTGCATTGAGGTCCCAGATACAACTATCGTATTCCAAGATTGGGCGAACAAGTCCTTAATATGCTGCCCCTTTTACATATTGAGGCCAATGTTGAAGAATTCGCCTCGGGAAACCAAGCGTTCGGTTTGCCTTGGTATACATGTTGCTAATGTATGTATTCAGTCTCAAAACGTGTGTGATTATCAGATCAAGGTATTAAATGGAATCGAAACCCCATTCTCGAGGGCCATTTCCTCCAAGGTGCAAGAAGCGTCAATTTTATTGGTTCTCTTCCTAGTCATCTAAATAATACTGCCTTTAACGGGTAGAAATCCCAGGCCCCATTTTCGTGCCTAACATCTTAGTCTATCTATATCATTCTGAAGTTTCGTTTCACTGAGTCCTTGGTATCTCTATTTTCCAAGTCGCAAACACAGTCGTCTAATTTCTTAGTCAATGTCAGTGGAAATATCACTTATGTGCAGAAAAAATAAAAGTGGACCAAGAACAGTCCCTTGTGGGGCCCCAGACAAAACTGGCGCCCGCCCCGAAGATTCAACATTAGCAACAACTCGCTTTTTTCTGTAGCAAAGAAAGGAATGTATCTATTTGAGGGTATTCCCCCTGATGGCGTAGCCAAATAATTTGGGTTTCAGGAGCTCATGAAGGGGATGGTGTCAAAAGCCTTCTCAAAGTCCAGAATAAATGTGTCCACCTGTGTGTCTGTTGAGCCGGGGTTAGTATCACATTCAAAACAACTTGGGCATTAGTATTTCTTAGATTTATTTTGGCTTTTACATCCAGGCAGACCAAGGATAATGCATACGAAACACTGGTTTTCCCTCAGCTAAGGTATGTATTGGTGGTTTGGCATCCCAATGTTATTTCAGATTCAACAGGTTAAGAAGGTCAAGAAGACAGCAATCAAGATTGTGAGCAATGGTGATGCCAAAATATTGGCTGATTTAACATGGCCTTGCGTTTGCTGGTGAAGTGAGTAAGTTGAGATATGCATGGCAACCTCGTTGGATATTTGGCCACATTGAACTCATCTTTCTTTCTTTCTCTCTGTCTCTTTTTTCATATACTGCCTAAGCCCTTAAGGGCATTTTCATTCATTTTACATTCCCTCCAGATTTGCAGGATGAAATCCTTCACAGTAACCATGTAATTACGGTAGGGATCTTTTAGCTGCACATGGGGTCGTTCTCCATGCACAAGGGTGCTTCCAGTTAATACCCCGATCCGAAGGACGGTACACTTTGTGGCATTCATCTGCCAGCCTATAAAGGTTATCGCAATCATCAGCAACAACGGATAGTCGACTTGATAGAATCACGGAGATCATTAATCAACACCAAGTAACGGACCGGTTTAAGTACCGACCCTTGTGTTACACAAGACAAAACAGGGAATGAGACTAAATAGCTTACGCTTTGTCATTCAGCACAAGTTACTTGTTGCGAGCGCCCACAGAACATGTCAATCCACCTTTTAGTGGATCAACTTAATATATTGTTCCGGCCCGATGCCTGCTATTGACTCGATGTTCGTGATTGAAAGGTCAAAGAAGACAGAGTACCCTTGTGTATCCCCAGGAGTATGCTTCATCCATATGGGACCCCCATACAAAAACGGACCACCCCTAGGGTTGAAATGGTCAAAATAGAAGTAAAACAAAGTCAGGAATCGATACAATTAACTTACTCCACCCATCAACGACACCAAAGGGAAAGATACACAAACATGAAGCGACCAGACCATAATGGAAACCTAAATAAAGGATGGCCATAAGGACAGTTACTTTCCCACAAAATGGCCAAATGGCCATCCAAAATAAAAAGACACAAGTGATACACACAGTAAGTAGTAACAAACAACAACATAAATTAACCGCCACAGACGAACCGCCTTGGAACGGTCAGTGGAAAGAATTCCACAGGGGGGCTTAAATCGATTTTACATGGCCATAATCCTCGCCCTTACCTCTATCGCGGTATACACTAATTTTGTTTAGTCCGCATGAAGGCTTCCTAACTCATCAGTGTAACATCTCCGAGAAAATACAAATAAAAAAAACTACAGAGATGAAACAAGGTTGAGGACTCGACAGCATACAGCAACAGAATTGCTGGAGCAAAAGAAAACCAACAGTTAGACTCCGAGGGGCCCGACCAAAGACGGGGCATCAGGCGCCAACCAACATCAAGAATACTAAAATAAAATAAAATTCCAATTATGTTTTACGCTGGAACCGTCATTTAATCTTAAGCCCGACCCACCGGTGTGCAATTAAAGAGGGAAGCAAAGTTGCCAACCGTGATTGGGTTAACCACCATGCATGCAGTCTGTTTTATAATATTGATGTCGTACCCAATCATTATATATCGACGATCGATTTTACGAAATTGGGTACTTAAGTCATTACAGGCATGTATTTTTCTAAATTTATATACTTTGTCACCATAGAATTCGAGTTCCGATAGGCCTTGTAGCAGAAGTGTTTTAAGTCCAACATTGAATTTTGAAACCAAATCAGAATGACGTCTAAAAAACTTAGAAAAGGCTTTACGTAGTTTATGATACCGATACCCCTGATTAAGAAGTTTAGCTGTTAATAATTTATTACGAGTGTTGAAGTCGGATACATGACTAGACACTCTAGCGAATCGAATTAACTGCGAAATATAAACCCCGTAGGATGTCGCACGAGGAACATCACCGTCCAAAAAAGGAAAATTTACAATCTCGAAATCAAAATCATCACGTTTATCATAAATTTTGCAAGAAACAAATCCATCTACAATAGAGAAATGTAAATCCAAAAAGGGGGCCTCGGTATCAGAGGAATTTGCCTTGTTTAACTGAAGTTCTAGGGGATAAATCTGACTGATCAAACCATCAACGTAAGTATTGTCAATATTTAATAAACCATCTAAATATCTAGAAGTAGAACTAAAAGCTTCAATAATCAATAATTTCAGATTGGTTATCAATGGAAAGCGACAACATGAAGTCTCTTTCATAACAATACAAGAACATATCAGCCACAAGAGGTGCGCAATTCGTACCCATCGGAATACCCACAATTTGTCTAAATAACTTAGTACCGAATCTAATACGTGCAGCCTGTTGGACCATGAATGACTATGTCAGAACACTTAGCGTCTCTTCATTGTTGCACAAGTTGGACTGGCAACCCATTGGAGAAAGACGTTCAGTGGCACTTCTTTGTCTTTTATACAAGATAGACAATGCCCTTGTAGCAATGCCCCTTCCTGGTTATATCCAGCCCCGTACTCAGAGGATTTCAAAGTACTTTCTATGACATTTCGTTAAATTCATACTGGTTAGGATACATTTTCTGAAAAAAGGGCAAAACAATGAATGTTCTTATTCCATCGTAGCCTATGACATGAAAGAAGAATTAGAGATCAGATGAATGAACTTTTATAAATACCAAAGTTTAATGTCATTTACAGACATTTGTCCTGAATACTACCGATTTTTTTATTTTATTTTCTTTATAAAATCCGTGTCTTTTGTTTACCCATACCTAAAGGCACTTTTATAAAAAAAAAGCAGATTTAGTCCCACATAATTAATGTTATCTACCAATAATAAATGTGCTGCGAATGATCTTTTTGTTGTTGTTGTTGTTCTATATTTAACGAACCACATTGTTCACACAAAATGTTCCATGAAAAAAAAAAGCTGGAGAAAAAGATGAAAAATTCATTTATAGCTATTATATTTATTGACAAAGCATGAGAATCAAATGCTAGACGGGCCGTTTCAGCTTTTTTAAAAGCTATCCTTGTTTTAAAGGGTACGTCAGATTTCTCTGTGTTTAACTGCATCTCGGCAATGACAGTCTCTGCTAAGCTACACAGATTTTATCTCGCATGCGCACTTCACAATTCGAAGGATGAAGCTTAAATCACATAAAGAAGAAAACATCGAATACATTACGCAAACACGCCTATACAAATACATTTTAACCTTTATCGCCGAAAAATTGACAATTTTAAGATGAAAAATTGTAATATTTTTCTTATTTCTGCTCTAAAATATAGATTGTGGGTACTCGTTACTAACGAGTACCCACAATCTATATTTTAGAGCAGAAATAAGAAAAATAAGGTTTACCCCTGCAAACCCCAGTTGTACAGTATAAAAGTGGGATTCAAGGGGGTCAAAATTATATAGGCGTGTTTTCGTGATGTCAACTTGAGTTTCAAGATGTCTGAGAAACATTATCTACCCCGATTTCATTGTTTTTGTCTATTAGTTTACACATGTGATTATATTTTGAGCCGGTGCACAGCTTTTCCTAAAATTTACATGTGCACCCATCGAAGAATCAGATCAGCCCGCCCATAGGGGCTTGAAGAAATATACGGGCTGCATGATGCTTCCACGCAGAGCTGAATCCGGCCTGCACACTAGTACTGGTAAACCGCTTAGAGGATCTAAGCCTGTCCAGGAAGCGCGGTGCGAGGCGGACCGTCCATGCTAATAAACCATATTGGTTTCATTGGGCGACAGGGCTTGCGATGTCATTTTATCTCAATGTCGGGTAAAAGTCCCACAAAATTGGAAGCAACGTCTCCAAAATGACCTTTACTGTGTTGACGGGGACGTTAAACCTCAAATCAAACAAAACAGATCAGCCTGCCTAACCATATAGTCTGACCAGAGGCTTCTCTTGCTGCATGAAGGAGCACTGGTTCCTTAGATATCCTTAGAGCGCACAAGTAAGACTCGAGGCAAAGCGGTGCGCACGAGTCGGACCGCCCATGCTTATAAACCCTATTGGTTTCATTGGGCGACAGGGCTTGAGATGTCATTTCATCTCAATGTCGGGTAAAAGTCCCACAAAATTGAATGCAACGTCTCCAAAATGACCTTTAAAGTGTTGACGGGGACGTTAAACCTCAAATCAAACAAACAAAACAATAAAGACTCTGATCAGACTTCGCGGATGCGCATACTGTTCTGAGTCTTCGCTGGGCGCACATGTAAATTGTTTTCACTTTTGTTCGGTTCATACGTTTAAGATTCATTGTTTTTTTTTTGTTGTTGTTGTTTTTTTTTTGTTTTTGTTTTTTTTTTGTTGTTGTTGTTGTTGTTTAACGTCCCCGTCAACACTATATAGGTCATTTTGGAGACGTTGCTTCCAATTTTGTGAGAATTTAACCGACATTGAGATGAAATGTCAACTCAAGCCCTAACGCCCAATGAAACCAATAGGGTTTCTATGCATGGATGGTCCGACTCGCACCACAATGCCTGGGCTGGCTTAGATCCTCTAAGCGGTTTACCAGTACTCATGTGCGGGCGGTGTCAGCTCTGCGTGGAAGCATCATGCAGCCCAATCTATTTCTTCAATCCCCGACGGTCGGGAACACTTAAGTATCCTATTAAGGGCGGGGGCACTTAATAGGAATGTTAAGTGCCCCTCCCCCGCCCGTCGGGTGGACACTTAAGATTCCTATTAAGGGCGGGGGGCACTTAATAGGAATGTTAAGTGCCCCCCCCCTGCCCGTCGGGGGACACTTAAGATTCCTATACACTTTAGATTCCTATTGTCTTCCGAAGGGCGACCACTTAACATTCCTATTAAGTGTTCCCCGCCCTTAATAGGAATCTTAAGTGTCCCCCCGCGGGCCGCTTAAGATTTACTGATTTATGCACTAGTCAACTTTAATAATAACGGGCCTTCATGCACTAATGGGTATGAGCGCTGACTTAATCATTCGTTCTCTCACCGCTGTGGCTCGCGCCTAGCTCGGGCCACATATGAGGCGCCAAGTTCTGCAACGGAATGCCGGGTGGTTTTTCACCGAGTACTGCGGTTTTCGTCCACCTCTGATTCACGATCGGCTTAAAGTAAGTGAAATTATATTGACATGGCGGAAAAACCAAAACAAAACAAAATGCTCAAACTTAAAAGCTATCATAAACTGTTTACTCGTGTCTGTCTTAAGGGGAAGGTAAACACCTTCAGGGGAGGCAACTCCTGCCAAAGTTCTTTTGTCTCCCATGTCAATAGGGGTCAACTCTTAAAGGAAAGAATTTGCTCCTGAGGAGCAAATTCTTTCCTTTAAGAGTATACCCCTTTTTCAGTGGGACAGGGCTTATAGAAAAGCCTACAGGAAGTCCCGAAAGTTGTCTCCCTTTTAAAAATTGAAGAAAAATCTGTCAGATGTTCCCATTACCCTTAAGTCATAAAACAAAATTATCGACATACATATACAAACTTCCCTGTTTGCAGAGATAACGTGTTGAAATTTATAGTACGGTTTCGTACGAGGTTTGACTTTCCTTTTCTTTGTTTTATTGTTTTAATTGTTTTAATATCACTTGCTTGTTCACTTATACCATCATGTTTGCAAATCCGTGCAATGGCTACCCTGGTTAACCCCGCTTTAACACTTTTTGTGCCCAATGGAATCTTCCTCCTTATATATAGCAGGAGTCCATTTAAAAAATTAGGGGTGTTAGGTTGTGTTTTTATCTGGAAAAAAATGGCTGAGCTTTTTTGCAAACAGTGTAGGCCCTGATCAGACGCCGCGTTCTGCAGTGTCTGATCTGGGCCTGCACTCTTTGCCTGGGTACCCGCTTTGGGGGTTCCGGTACAAAATGGGTTAATTTGGGAAAAGTGGGGTTTATAGGCGTATACATCAATTTTTGTTGTTGTTGTTGTTTAATACATACATTGTAGCGGTAACGAGCACCCGCAATCTATATTTTAGAGTACTGATTTGTCTCTGAGTGTGGGCTGGGAAACTAGTCCTAGACTGAGATTTTTTAACTGTTTCGTTTAACCCCTCAATTCCTATTTTTAAGCAAACACTGTAGACCCTGATCAGACGCCGCATTCTGCGACGCCTGATCTGGGTCTACACTGTTTGTGTGGTCCAACCAATGACTCCAGTCTAGATTCTTTTTCTGTAGATAACCCTCTTGCACAACACTCTGGCCTCACGGCGGCTATTTCTATAAATCAAGTCAGTGATAGTCACGTGGACTTTCGCAATAAATCAGAGGTAGGCGAAAACTGGAGAACCCGGGGAAAAACACCTGACCCCCACCCCCTCCGTTGCAGAAATTGGCGTGTCACATGCGATCCGAGCCAGGTTCGAACCACAGCGGTGGAAACTGCCCAATAAATAAATAAATAAATAAATAAATAAATAAATAAATAAATAAATAAATTGTTTGTTTGTTTGTATTTGAGTTTAACGGCCAAGTCAAAACTATTTTAGATCAATTTGAGCCGGTCAGTTTACCTATCCACACTTTTCCTGGACAGGCTTTTTCGTAAGCGGTTAACCAGGTCAGTGTACATTCTTTCGCCAGAAACTGACAACTGCCCTTCTTGAATAAGCGGATGGGAGAGAATGACCGTAGAAAAAAATCATGAGCAATCTCCACGAAAGAATGTTACCGTCCCCGGCAGGTATCGAACCTGCGTCGTCCGGATCACCCGGTCAGACGCGCATCAGCGACTGAGCTACCGAGGCCGGCAAATAAATAAATTAATTATTTTGTTTGTTTGATTTGAGGTTTAACGTCCCCGTCAACACTGTAAAGGTCATTTTGGAGGCGTTGCTTCCATTTTTGTGGGACTTTTACCCGACATTGAGATGAAATGACATCTCAAGCCCTGTCGCCCAATGAAACCAATAGGGTTTATTAGCATGGACGGTTCGCCTCGCACCGCGGTTCCTGGACAGGCTTAGATCCCCTAAGCGGTTTACCAGTACTAGTGTGCGGGCCGGATTCAGCTCTGCGTGGAAGCATCATGCAGCCCATATATTTCTTCAAGCCCCTATGGGCGGGGGCTTAAATAAATTAATTTATCAATTAATGGTTTTGCAATAGAGACTGGAGAATTTTTATCATTTAATCAACATGACATTGAAGAATTATGATGTTTTCAATGAAGATGTTTGTTTGGTATCTAATGTCGTTGCCGGTCAACGCGCGATAAGTTTGACGGCGACGGCATTTACGTATTTTTGACTTTTATCAAACGCTGTTGACGTTACTTCATATACAATGACATATCGCGATGGTTCTAAACGCGCTATTTGACGTAACAGAATATTACTACTAGAACTATCTCTGAGATTCTTGCTCGTGGAATTTATCGAAGTATATTATCACTTTTACTTCAACCAATCAAATCGCTCGAAATGCTCATAGTAATAGAGAATTGGAACTTTTTAGGCATAGTAAACAGTCCTTATCAGGTGCCCCTATATTAATTGTATTGCAGCACATTGGCCTGATAAAGATATGATATATCTCAGGACAAGTGAGCTTTATCAGGTCAATGTGACATTACACTTCTATGAACTGGACTGCTGGAAAAAATGGCAAAAATGTAATAGTGTAGTAGGGGATTAACTGATGGATAGAATACCAGATTCGTTTCTCGCCCTCGCTCATCGGGGCTTGAAGAAATATTTGGGCTGCATAATGCTTCCACGCAGAGCTGAAACCGGCCGCACACGAATACTGGTAAACCGCTTTGAGGATCTAAGCCAGCCCAGGCAAAGCGGTCCGAGTCGGGCCGTTCATGCTTATAAACCCTATTGGTTTCATTGGGTGGCAGGGCTTGAGATGTCATTTCATCTCAATGTCGGGTAAAAGTCCCACAAAATTGGAAGCAACGTCTCTAAAATGACCTATACAGCGTTGACGGGGACGTAAAACCTAAAATCAAACAAACAAAAAAAAAACAGATTCGCGTCTTTGGATATCAAGATACCCAGGCTTGGTTTCGAGAACGCATGTAGAATCGCGAGTCTACAAACGTTCTCGAAGCCTTGCCTGATAAACTTGATATCAAAAGACATACGAGATATATAGAGCAGAAATAAGAAAAATATCACAATTTTCCATCTTAAACTTTTCGTGTTTTTTATCGGCGGTTAAGTTTATAAGGCATTTGTATAGGCGTATTTTCGTAATGTGGAATTATTTAGGCATGGTAAACACATAACGATAACACACCCGTGTGACAAAGTGCATTTTTCCCAAACTCCAAAATGGCTACTTTGCTGATGAAAATCCGTGATATTTTTCTTATTTATACTGCAAACAAAGGTTGAGGGTGCTCGTTAGAACCGCCTCATTGAGGCGGTTCTAACGAGTACCCACAGTCTATGTCTTGGAACAAAGATAAGAAAAATAATGTATACCCCCGTTAAACCACGTTTTCTCTATATAAAGTGGGGTTAAGGGGGGTCTTCATTTCACGGAGTCCAAACGATCCAATCGATCCAAACGATCGACAAAAACGACATATTCTAACACAGCAAGCCTTGATAGGCAACTGAAAGGAACTGCGATTTACCATCACGAAAATACTCCTATATATTTTGACCCGTTGAACCCAACTTTTATATAGTTAAAATTGGGCTTACATGGGTAAACCTTATTTTTTTTTTTTTTTTTTGTTTCTGTTCCAAATTATAGATTGTGGATACTCGTTAGAACAAGGCTCTACAATTTATATATTGAGCAGAAATAAGAAATATATCAAAATTTTTCATCTTAAAATTTTCGTGTTTTTTTTTTCGCTGGTTAAGTTTACAATGCATTTGTATAGGCGTATTTTCGTAATGTGGAATTACTTAGGCATGGTAAATAGAGAATACCAGGTTAGTGTCTTTTGGTATCAAGTTTATCAGGCAAGGCTTCGAGAACGCTTGTAGAATCGCGAGGCTTGCCGAGCGATTCTGCATGCGTTCTCGAAGCCGAGCCTGACAAACTTGATATCAAAAGACACGAATCTGGTATTCTATTTATCAGTTTATCCCCTTGTAAACTCTTTAAATCGACAATTTACGATCAGCCATTGCGTCCCAACATTCCGGCGCGGAATATATAATGGGTCAGTATATTTACTATCAGCTGACCGTTATTTTTATTTATTTATTTATTTCAAATCATGTTAAATGTATTTTTTTCCAATTTTCCTAGTAATTATAACATTTTTTTGTCATTTTCCAGTAGTCCAGTTCATTCATAAAAGTGCAATGTCACGTTGACGTGATAAAGCTCACTTGTCCTGAGATAGCATATCTTTATCAGGTCAATGTGCTACAATGCAATTAATATAGGAGGTGACTGATAAAAGGTCCTTTCATGTTCGATTTATTGAAGTTTTACTGTACATGCAATCGATCCAAAGGATCGACTTAAAAGACATATGAGCCTGCGCATGACAAAACCATAAAAAGACCTGTGTTATGGTCGAAGACTCAGTTCAACCGGTCTGTCAAGTCAGCCTGGTCGGAGCATTCTCTTGTTAGAGCGCTGTGGTGCAGTGGTAAAGCATCGGATACGAGATCGAGAGGTAGCCGGTTCGATCCCCGCAAGCGACAAGTGTTGTTTCTTTGAGCAAGAGACTTTATCCACATTGCTTAGTACTTGTTCCTACCCAGGAAAAGAGGGTCACATGGAAGATTAGTTATTGTACTAAATGTGTTGCTCTCTGTAAATAAGTTCGATTATTATTATTTATTGTTGTTGTTGTTGTTGCCCTATGAATAGCCCAGAGGCTATAGAGTGCTCATGCGAACAGCAAAGACTCTGATCAGACTAGACGGATGCGCATGCTGATCTAAGTCTTAGCTGGTCGCACAGGTCTTATTGTAGATTTTTTCAAGCGCCGGCTCATATTCTAACACAGCAAGCCTTTATAGGCAACTGAAAGGAACTGTGATTTACTCTGAAGCAAATCACTAGTCGGAAGATTTGTTTGTTTGTTTGATTGGAGGTTTAACGTCCCCGTCAACACTTTATTGGTCATTTTCGATACGTTGCTTCCAATTTTGTGGGACTTTTACCCGACATTGAGATGACATGACACATCAAGCCCTGTCGCCCAATGAAACCAATAGAGTTCATAAGCATGGACGCCCGGACTCGCACCGCTTTGCCTGGGCAGGCTTAGAACCTGTAAGCGGTTTACCAGTACACGTGTGCGGTCGGATTCAGCTCTACGTGGAAGCATCATGCAGCCAATCTATTTCTTCAGGCCCCGATGGGCGGGGGCCGAACTAGTCGGAAGAGCATGATAAGGGACGACATTAAAATTCGACACTTTATGACGTCACTCATAAATTCCTTGACGTCAGACGGTGAAACGTTATTTTCTCGCATCAAAACCATTACACAATGGACATATATGTGTATGATGCAGTCAATTACGTGTGCAATATTTCTTCTAACAAAGGCGGAAAGTCTGGGTAATTTGAAAGAAACAACGAAATTTTGTCGCTTTTGGCGATTATTAGAATCGAAATAGATCAGTTCTTGTGTGTAAATTGTTGAGTAATAAATCACAGTTTGCAGTCGCTTGTTATTTAATCTACTTACCACCGACCTCCAAACTGTGAATTATTAATCTACAAATCACTGTTAGACCTGATTTCTTCCCCCAAATTACATTAAATTGCAAAAGTGCAATACTCTTACATAGTAAGTAAGTAAGTAAAGACTTTATTTAGTGAGGGTTACAACATTTAGCACATACATAAGTACATGTAATAGCTAATCTTCCACGAGGCCCTCAGTATATACATATAAACATATATACATAAATATAAACAAGTTCACGTGAACAGAAAAAAAAACTAAATAAAATAAAACACACACACGCACGCATGCACACAGAAAGTGTACATGAATGTTTGTTTACCATCCACACAGTATGTTTGCTTCTGAGTTTCCTTACCGAAACGAAATGCAAGAGTATTATTTTCTTTTAATTGCAGGTAGAAAACGTCGGGTGTAAATGTAAAAGATGGCCAAAGTCCCATGTCCGGAAATGACGTCAGATGATGTAACGGAAGAATCAATGGCAGTTAAAGCAACAGCTGAAAGCGATGTAATGCAGGATGATAAGCTGTCATCCGAATATGAAGAACTGCTTGAGAAAATCAAAGGCGACCCGTATTGCAAATGTTTTAAAGACTTTTTAGATTCCTGCACTAGACAGATGTTGAGACAATTAAACAATGCATTTTCTTGTTTTGAGCGAGGAAGATTTAATTCATTTAATCCCCTCGAGCTTGCTCCATATATTCCTTTCTCGCCCACTGCTGAGAAATATATGGCTGCCTGCACATATTACCTGACGGGATCTAGGGTTCTCTTGGACTATAAGAAGACAAGTGTGGATTCCAATGAAGACTGTGATAAATTACAATCAGGATTTCATAACTATGCCTTTGGTCACATGACTGAATACGCGCTTGTAAAAATTTATCCGCCTCCTCTCCAAAGCCTTGATTTAGTTAAGAGTTATTTAGATCGTCGTCCGAATGATGTATTTGCACAGTACTTTCGACTATGTGTTATTCTTGTTAAAGAGTTGAAAGGTATTACAAAGTATGAGGCGCACAGAGAGAAGATAGTAGAAGCCGAGATGTTTGCTGAACGTTTTCGTCCATTTTCTGATATGAAATCTGAACGAATGGTTTTAATAAGTGTGTACTATATCCTAGGCGCAATGTATGCAGTAACAGACCAACATGAACGAGCTACGGACTCGTTTAAGAAAAGTTATCGGCTAGACAAGTTGAATTACAGATCTCTGTATGGAATGGCTTATTCTTACATTTCAACACGACAACCAGAGAAAGCTATAAAACTCTTCCAACGATACCTGGATATTGCGCCTCGTTGTGACAGTCAGTACCCAAATGCCCATTATCAGCTGGGCATTTGCTATATGCAAGCTTTCAATAATGACTCCGAGGCTCTAAAATTTTACGTGCAAGGCCTTGCAGCGGAGAAGAATCTTTTACCCTGGGACAGATGTAAGGACTCTCTACCCGCAAAGCAATGTCTTAAAACTCTGCAAGACGCTTCACGTATGAAGTGGAACCACTAATAGCTTACCAATGTATGCGCCGTTAAGGTTGGCAACTCTTTCAAAAAAGTTGTTTACATCAAAGCTCAACTTTAACGAGGTCTTTGTTTAAGTTGATGTTTTACATCCGTCAACAGTATTTAGGTCATTTTGGGGACGTTGCTTCTAATTTTGTGGGGCTTTTGCCACACATTGAGATGGAATGCCATATCAAGCCCTGACGCCAAGTGAAACCAATTGCGTTTATATGCATGGACGGTCCGACTCACACAATATACTCATGCACGGTCGGTTTCAGCTCTTCGCAGCCCATTCTATTTCCCCAAGCCCCGACCTTATAGTTGATAGACGTATACATTAATTGCCCCAGATCAAGTGATCGAGATGGACACCATGCTCATTTATGGTCAAAGCCTTTAAACGTCTTCTGCTTCAGATGCATTGAATTTAAGTCTGTGACATCAGAGGGGCGTTCAACACATCACGAAAATACACCTGTTTAATTTTGCACCACCACTCCCCACTCTGAACCCCAGTTTTATATTTTTCATCAGGAGTTTACATTGGTAAACCTTATTTCTCTTATTGGTGCTCAAAAATATAGATTGTATGTACTCGCTAGAACCACATGACGTGTACCCAAAATCTATATTTTGAGCAGAAATAAGAAAAACATCACTATTTTCATCTTAAAATTTACAAGGTATTTGTATGGGCATGTTTTCGTAATGACAATCGATTTTTGAAAACAAGGTTACATCTTGAGCTTCAAGACACTCTGGAACAGAACCAAAGACGTCATCTTTACTTTGAAAGTGGCGTATGCGTAAGTGGCAGTTCAGGTTAGAAAAGGTTAAAGTCACATTTTGGAAGGTTCTACGAGGAAGGGGCCTAGTGCTACAGTTCAAGGTCAAACATGTCTTTTTAAGGCCTTGTTAACAGGTCTGGTTGAGTCGGACCGGTCAGTTAACTTCACTGTTTCTTGACAGGGTTAGACCCTGTAATCTGTTTCCAGTACTAAGTGAGATCGAGCCCCGACAGCATCTGACAACAGCCAAAGGGTCAAAGCAGCTGTCAATCTCAAAATAGAAGAGGAATCGATATAATTACCCCACAACTCCTATTCACCTTATTTGCATTTCACTGCTGGTTCCTAGTCTGAAGGTTATCAGTGTTGGTAAAACAGGTAACCAGACCCCCCCCCTTGACCTTAAAAGGTCAGGGGGACTGGTTACCTGTTTTTCCAATATTGACAATGTGCAAGCTGGCAGCCAGAACATGAAATAACTGAACCCTAATGTAAACACCACTAGAGGAGTTTCTTCCCCACAAAATGGCCAAAAGTCTATCCAAAATAATAAGCATTATACGTATGCAAATACAAACTATGACAAAATATGCCGCAACAGAAGAGCCACCTTGAAATGGTAAAAAGTATTTAACTGGGGAGGGGACTTAAATGGATTTTACTTGGCCGTAATCCTCACCCTTGGTTGTGTCATTGCATTAGGAAAACATATCCGTAAGAAATAATGGCGTCCAACATGGTGTCAGATGATGATAAATATTAGGTAAAAATTAAAACATCTTTATTATTTCTGCTTTCAACATAGATTTTGGGTGCTCGTTAGAACCGCCTCATTTAGAACCGCCTCAATGAGGCGGTTCTAACGAGTACCCACAATCTATGTTTTTGAGCAAAAATAAGGCAGATAATGTGTACCCCCGTAAACCCCAACTTTCTCTATATAAAGTGGGGTTTAGGGGGGTCTTCGTTTCACGGACTTGTTATCGTGATGGTTTAGACAAATAGTTGGTTCAATCCGCATGAAAGGTTTCTAGCTCATTAGTGCTACATCCCCGAGAACATAACATCACCTGAACAAGTCCGTGAAATGAAGACCCCCCTAAACCCCACTTTATATAGAGAAAACTATGGTTTAGGGGGGGTATTCATTATTTTTCTTATTTCTGCTCCCAGACATAGGTTGTGGGTACTCGTTAGAACCGCCTCATTGAGGCGGTTCTAACGAGCACACACAACCTATGTTTTGAGCATTTATAGGAAAAATATCAAGGATTTTCGTCAGAAAAGTAGCCATTTTCGAGATGTGAGAAATGCACTATGCCGTACGGATGTGTTATCGTAATGAAAACAAACGATTATAGAGAATAAACAACGGCGAGGACTCGTCAGCATGACAACTGAAACGCTTGAGCAAAAAAAAAAAAAAAAAAAAAACAAACAGTTGGACTCCGTCTGACCCGACCAGAGACGGAGCATCAGGTACCAACCGACATTACCTAAAACTTTAAGTAAGCCTTTCCGCTTGAACAATCATAGAATCTGAGGCCTGCGCCGCCGGCCGTTTCCAAAAGGACTGTCATTAGAAAAAAGAAAGATGGAATAGAAAACAAAATAAAAATAGGCCCACCCCGCAGCTTCTGCAAGCAAAATAGGGCGCTGCCCTATTGAAGCAAAAGCAGTAGAACACCCAAGCACTGAAAAATGCAAAACACCGCATTACGAAAACACACCTATACAAATACATTGTAAATTAAACCGCAAAAAAAACCCGACAATTTTCAGATGAAAACGTGTGATATTTTTCTTATTTCTGCTCAAAACATAGATTGTGGGAACTCCATAGAACCACCTCATCGAGGCGGTTCTATCCAGTACCCACAATCTATATTTTAGAGCAGAAATAAGAACAATAAGGTTTACCCCCGTAAACCCCAGTTTTACTATATGAAAGTGGCGTTCAAGGGGGTCAGAATTATATAGGCGTGTTTTCGTGATGGTTGCATCCCGCTAGTTCAATGTTATATTTTCACGCTTCTGTCATTGTGCTGGTTGGAGCATTGTCCTGTAGCAAAACACTGACCGTCTGATCGAAGCCGTTTCTGTTCGTTTGGTTTTATGTTTTCATTCAGCTTTGGCAAACTCGTCTTCCGTCAAGCCTATTCAAATATATTGAAAATTTTACCACCGAACAATAAACATTTTCACATAAAAACATCTGATTTTTTTTTACATTTCTGTTCAAAATATAGATTGTGGGTACATCTACATGACTCATCGAGGGTTTTACGAACCCCAGTTTAACTAACTAAAAGTGGGGTTCAATTTTCCAGTTTAACTAACTAAAAGTGGGGTTCAATGGGATCAAAATTATATAGGCGAGTTTTAATGTAAAGGTCTTTGAAATTTCGTAACGGGCCGCCGTGGCCTAGTGGGTAAGAGCGCTGGCTCTTAATCACCAGGTCTTTTACCGTTGTAGTTTCGAGCCTGGCTCGGGTCACATTTGAGACGCAAAGATCTGCAACGGAAGGTCAGGTGGTTTTTCTCCGGGTACTCCGGTTTTCGCCCACCTCTGATTAACGATCGGTTCGATATGAGTGAAATAATCTTGAAAGAACCATAAATCGAAACCAATCGTTGCGCATCACCGGTACCACGCATGAAATCAGTAACCCAATTAAATTCAATGGAATAGAAAGGAGAATCCTAACGGAGTGTTTTCATCATGTAATCCCGATTTTCCGTTGCATGGTTCAAACGTCCCACTAGTTTAATGCAATGTATTTCCCCTTCTGCCATTGTGTTGGCTGAAGCATTGTCCTTTAGCTTAAGACTGGCTGTCTGATCTAAGCCTTTCTCTTCTTTCGGTTTGATGTTTTCATTCAGCTTTGGCAAACACGTCTTGCGGACGGTTTGTACATCCAAAGAATGTCGACCAAAGCAGCATAAACATTGCTGCCCATGGTGTCTGCAATATGTTGGACTGTTATAAATATCAAGCCTATTCAAATACATTGAACATTTTACCACTAAAAAGGCTTACTGAGAACTAGAATTTAATTTTAGGTAATGTTGGTTAGTGCATGATGCTCTATCTTTGGTTGGGCCCATCGGAGTCTAACTGTTGGTTTTCCTTATCTCCAGCATTTCAGTGGTTCCTTGTTGTCGAGTCCTCTCCGTTGTTTCATCTTTGTGGTTGTTTGAGTTTTGTGTTCTCGGAGATGTTGCACTGATGAGTTAGGAGGCCTTCATGCGGACTGAACAAAGTAATTTGTCTGAATTGTGAAGGCAGTAAGGGCGAGGATTGCGGGCGCATAAAATCGATTTAAGCCCCCCCCCCCCCCTCACCCTACCCCCGCCCCAGTGAAATTCCTATTAACTGACCGTTCCAATAATGTTCTTCTGTCACGGTTTATTTTGTTATGGATTGTCTTTGAGTGTGTGTATTGCTTATATTTTTTGTTTTGGTTAGCCAACTGGCCATTTAGTGGGAAAGTAGCTGTCCTTTTGACTTTACGCTGTTGATGTTTCCATTAGGGTCTAGTTATTTCAGGTTTTCCTTTCTTTCTCTTTGGGGACTCTGATGGGAGCTGTGGGTTAATTGTATCGGCCCCTGATCATTTCCTTTAGTTCCGTTTTGAAGGAAAAAGTAATAAGACATTGTATGTTCGTTGTATGCCAAAACAAATTACATTGTAGTTATATTGTTTCAGTCTAGACGCGGCCGAGAAATGTTTGGTTTGCCTTCATAGCACTTACTTGTTTGAATATCGATGTTAACTTTGAATTTTATCTCATATGCCTTTGTATTGGAAAACGATAAAAGAAAATGATTTTTTTCCGCTAGTAGATGCTGTTATCCCATAAGTACAAAAACTGTTAAGAATACAAAACGTCCATTTCCCTAAGGATACACAATGTCCAAACGGCCCGTGCCACATGTTTCAATGTTCAGGGGATCGATCAGGAGTTCACAGTTGTTTTAAGCTTAGCACGAGGGTAGGCTGAAAAGTTCTGAGCCTGACCAAGGAGCAGGCATCGAACAGCCATGGAATTTTGTATTCATTAAATCCAAACCTTTATTTCTTGATTTGACTCAAATGAGTTCAAGTTTACCTGCAATAACGTAGAAATTCTAGACTTTGAAAATTGATAATAGCAGATTTTTGGAAAATGGACAAAATCTGGCATCGTGGTGTCATCAAGTACCTCCATAGAAAGGGGTTAGCTCCTAAGGGCATTCATGCCGATATGGTTGCTACATTAGGGGATGATGCTCTGTCGTATGCAACCGTGAGCCAAGTGCACAGGGCCGTGATGGATGACAGGCGTTTAACTGTGAATCAGTTAGCTAACACTGTTGGCATCTCCCGTTAACGAGTAGAGAACATTCTACACAGTGAATTAGGAATGTCGAAGATTTCCGCCTGATGGGTGCCACGACTTTTGACGCCTGACCAGACTGAACCTCTCACAAGCCAACTTGGCTATTTTTGAAGCAGACCAATATGGGTTTTTTGACCGTTTTGTCACTCAGGATGAGTGTTGGGTTCATCACTTTGAGCCAGAGTCCAAAAGACAATCCATGCAATGGAAGCACCCTTGCTCACCCCCTCCAAAGAAGGCAAAGGTCGTCTCATCTGCAGGGAATGTGATGGCTTCAGTATTCTGGGATGCCAAGGGTATAATATTCATAGATTACCTTCAAAAAGGGCAGAACAATTTATGGGGAGTATTATGCAGATCTGCTAAAACAATTGTTTAAGGCTAAACGACCCGGAAAATTGACAAAAGGGGTCTTGCTTCATCAGGACAATGCGCCTGCTCATAAATCGGGTGTCGCAATGGCTGCTGTGCATGACTGTGGCTTCACACTTGTCGATCACCCTCCGTATTCACCTGATTTAGCTCCACCAGATTATTTCCTGTTTCCAAACAGGAAAAAGCACTTGGCTGGGCAGCATTATCGGTCAGACGAGGAGGTGATAGCTCTTGTGGAGGAGTTTTTCAGGGACCAAGATGAGACCTTCTATACCACTGGGATCCAAGGACTCCAGCATCGCTGGAGGAAGTGTGTGGACAGGAAGGGAGACTATGTTGAAAAATAAGGCACTTTCAGCATGGACAAACCATTGGATCTTGGTCAGGCTCAGAACTCTTCAGCCTACCCTCGTATAACGCAATATTAGCATTTTGCCTTAGTAATATCACGGTCAGGTTTGAATATGGATATGTTCGGTAAGGACAAAGTACCGTGGTCATTTTAATCCTCTGGAGTCAGTTTGACTTATGTGTATGACGTCTATCCTGTTCATTGTACACAGTACTTCTGAACAAATGTTTAAGTTTCAACCCAACGAGAACCCAATATGTTATGTATTTTCAATTGGCGCAACGGTGTCAGAGAAGATTCCGTTGAACAATTAATGTAAACGCCAATGACTCCGCCGACGCCGAGCTTCCCTAATATGCTCCACCACCGGCGAGCTTAAAAAATTTAATTCAGTGAAAATAGTAGCTTGCAGTATAGTAGTCGCAGGTAAAATTGACTAGGCGGGCTGTCGTTTGTACCTGCCTTTGGAATGTTCTTAACCAAGTCATCCGACTGTGTGAATTCATCTGTAACACAAACAAAGCTGTGGCGTATATGGCCATTTGGTCTGCTTGCAGAAAGCATACGAAAGGCACTCTACCGAATCTTCTGGTGGACTCAGCGAATTTGACATATATTGACAACACCTGAATAGCTCCGCCTAGTCAATTTTATCTGCGACTACTATAGCTTTGTTTCAATTGATTTAACTTTAAGTCACGTTAAGTGCAATCGAGTACCTCGAAAGTAGGCCTAATCAATAAACGACTAGACGTTCCTCAAGTTTATTTTAAACATAAATTTACGTTACTTAGAATCGCCAGAGAATGATGGATCTAAAGTCACTTATGCATAGGGGATCTTACATGCGTGTTCATGCATTATTGAATTTATTAAACGAGTTGAGGAAAAGAGATAAAATGCGAGGCTTCGCCGAGTATTTTATCCCTTTTTCTCAATGAGGTTAATAAAAACAATAATATATGAGCACGAATGCAAGATTCTGTTTATCGTTACTGAGCGTTTTTAACTAATTTGCATATTTAATCCACTAGTGAATTGGCGAATTTATTGCATGGCCTTATCACATTCTCAAACGCGACGGCATAAGATAAATTAGAATAATGCCCTTTTGCAGACATAAAACGACACATATCCACACTCTGGTGTATTATCGTAATGCTACATCACCTATGGAGCGCCCTAGAAAACCTCCGATCATTTTGAGAAAAGTGACAAGTAAAATTAACATAATATAGAAACGAATTATTTTATATTTAAATAGATAAAAAATTATATATACCGTTTTGCAAGGTAATAAAATAATCATCAACATGAAGTACGCTATACGTTTTAAATACATGGAAAGTGATTAGATATTGCACTGATACTGTAATGTACAAAAAGGTGGTCATAGTAAAGTAAACTACTGGCTCAGGAATAACTGTGACGAGTCAAGCAAAGATATGTCTTTGGACATGTGAGCATAGAATAAACCCTGATCAGCCAGTTCATTAGCTTACATGTACCATTATGAAAACACGCCTATTCAAATATACTGAAAATTTACCATAAAATAAATGAAAAGGGGGTCTTTCAAGGTATAGGAAATTTGCATTGGTTTCTGCCCACGCTTGGATTTTGATAAAATTATGCACAATAATTGCGATGGGTATAGCCATTATAATTACGATGAATTCACTTTTAAATTTCATTTCCGTAGTAAATTTATTACATATTTTATGAAGTCTCTATCACAACAGAGAGTACTCTGATATAAACTTGTCTACAGTATTCAGAGTTTCATATATCTAATGCTGCTATGTTTTATGAATTAAAGCAATAATTGGTGAGTTAGTTGATACTATGAATGACCTCATATGTCTAGTAATAGTGGCTTGGCATTCAGTTTTCTTTGATGGTGTCCCCATATTTCAGCTCTTATTTTTGTATTCATTAAAAGTTTATATGCATATTTACCATGTTCCAATTTTTGTCAAGACACCATTTTAGCATAAAAACTACCCACATATCTTAGGAACATGTTGATGAATTTTGATGGAAATTGAGGACCGGTAACATTATGTGTTAACAGACTGAATACTGATAGTACTGATTCAGCAAAATGTGAAATTATATGATTATCATGTTTTGGTCATGCTGTTTAATAATACTTTTCTATTGCTTTCAATTTGGATGGCTATAGTATAGCATGGTTTGTGTAAGTAGTTCATAGCATAATTATAAGTATTATTTCAAAACAGCCATTTCAGTAAATTTGCCCCCTATGGGAACAAACTATTTTGTCTACAGAACTATACCGCAATGGTTTTGATGACAAACGTCATCAAACGCATCCATGTAATCATGTGCACAGTTTTCTTGTCTAATTTGGCAATGGTGCTAAGGTGATGTTTAGATTTAACATTCAAATCAACAACAAACCAGTCACTTTAGATGTTGCTTCAGATTTTGTGAGATTTGTTATCCGACCCGAGATAAATGACTCTCAAGTCCAACTGTTGTTTGTTTATTTAACCCTAACTGTCCATTTAAAAAGAAAGGTTTACTCTAGGGAAAATCAATAACACTTGAGATTACTTTTCCTGGACATTAAGTTTTCAGAATTTGTATCTGCATAGGCACTAGCCAATCTTTTTTTTTTTTTTTTTGTATAGCCCATATGAACAAAATCAAACGGCTTCCTGAAGCTGTATTCCAAAGCCATTTGAATTTACTTTTAGAATTCACATGGTCGTACATTTGTCAGTGTTCCAAAACTTATGTGATCATGATTGTGTTGTCTATATTTTTGTATAGGTCTTTCACTTCATTTACCTATCTCAGCAGTTGTTGCAGTAATTACAAAGCACATTACGTAAGATATAAAGAAGCATTTAAACTGTTGATAATAATTATTCAATCTGTGAGTAGTTATCGCATTACTCATAGGATTTTAAATTATTTTCAGTAAATACATTGTGATGCATTTTTCTGTCCAAACACTTCAATGCTCTTTCTAAGCTGAGAGATACATTGCACAGAAATGTACTGGTAATTATTAATGAACAAAAAGCAAACAAGAACAGTGCTGAAAAAAAAAACAGTGAACTTGCATTCAGAAGAAACATTTAAGAAGTGGTTGAAAGTTTTACAACCGGAACAAAATACTAAAAGCTCGCTTCCGATACATTAACCACTATATTGACAAAGTAAATAAAGAAAATAAGACACTAAAGAAACGTCAACAATTACAATACCAATGCAGAAAAGAGACATATGTGTGCATGTGTACTATAAGGAAGGAAACTGTTTCTCTCCCTGTCTAATAGCAAAATTTCTCTACGTCATGGGACAGCTTTGTTTACACCAAATATTCTGCGCCTCGTCCACCAATGATATCTTTTGCAACAGAAACACAATATCAGTGACATTTCGATTTTTGGAAATACTAACAAATAATTACTGTAACTTTTTTGTTAGGATAATAATCCAGCGTTCATAAAGACAGAGTATATCTAAGGCTAAATCTGGCCATGGATTTATCAACAGAACTATTTTACTAGTAACAACAAACCACTGACCATTGCGTCCTTGCATACCAGCTTGGTATGGAAATGAAAATGATGGATTACCTTGCCTTTCACCTATTTGAGTAGCATGACTTATGCAAAGCCATTAAATAAAGTTGTGCATGTTCACAATAATTTTGCTGCTAATAAAAAAGCAATATAATTGTTAAGTCTAATTTGTTGATTAGAATACCTTTTGATTTAGTGTTTTACTATCTACTATTTTGGATAGAACATAGTGTATAAATGAAAGGAAAATATCAGAAATTCATGATATTTTAATAGTTTCTAAGCTAGATCAGCTCAATAGGTATTCATTTTGATTTGTATAATATCATTTTTATACTGTAAGTGTTACGAACTGCCTTTTTATAAGGTTCTTGGATGATTTCAATGAAATAGTAAATTTTGCAGAAACGACCTACATCCATTAAAGGTGTAAAACTACAATGTTACCGGTTTTGGATTTTCATAAAATTTGGCATAGCTAAAGAGAATACATATGGCAAGTTTTCCTAGCAAAATGAAATCTTGACAAAGACTAGAACATATTTATCTAAGGGATTGAATTTTGATAATTTTTTAAAATTTTAATTAAAAAATGAGATTTTTGATAATTATTTTATCAGAAAATGTAAACTTTAATTAATTCAAAAAGTTTTTTAGTATCAAAGGAATGCCTATGGAGTTCTGCATTCAAGCCAGTTCACAAATCTTGAAACTAAATAAAACATAAGATTTAAGACGCACTTATTTAGAGACAGACACCAGCTCATGGAGGGAGTCAGTTAGAGTGGCCTCCTGAGTCCTACTTAGATTTATATAATTTATTAAATACATTTTTATACGTTGAATATGCTGACTTATTAATATACAAAGTTTAAAGAAAAAACATGCGTGGGCACAAATGAAAGACCCCCTTTTCAGACAAACAAAGTCAATATTTCTCATATTTCTGCTTGAGCAGAAATAAAATAATGTATACCCGTGTAAACCCAAGTTTTAATGTATAGAAGTTTTAGGGGTTCAAAATTATATAGGCGTGTTTTTGAAATGGTCTGATCAGAACCTTTGCTATTCGTTATATGGCTGGTCCACTGATTTAAGGCTTCTTCATGCATTATGAAATGACTATATAAGTAAGCTGCTGTAACACGTACTAGAAGGCAAATTTTTATCGACGCTCTTCATTAAGTTTTAAGATAAGACTTAGACTATGATAAACACTAGAATACAAGAGAAGGCAATGATCAGGAATCGATACAATTAACCCACAGTTCCCATCAGAGAAATCAAATGGAACGAAGCACAAAAAAGAAACACCTATACCCTAATGGAAACATCAATAGTGGAAAGCCAAAAGGACAGTTACTTTCCCACAAAATGGCCAATTGGCTATCAAAAACAAAAAAAGTATACACTCAAAGACAAACCATGACAAAAATAAACCTCGAAAGAAGAACAGCCTTGGAAAGGTCAGTGAAACGAATTCCACCGTGGGGGTATGGGGCGGGGGGGGGGGGTGGTGGTGCTAAATCGATTTTACGCGGCCACAATCCTCGCCCTTACTTCCGTCGCGATTTAAACAAATAACTTGTTCAGACCGCAAGAAGGCCTCCCAACTAGCCTTCTTATTGTCTCTGATGGGAGCTGTGGGTTAATTGTATCGATTTCTGATCATTACCATTACTTCCATTTTGCATATAAGAATAGAAGTGGAGGCAATGATCAGGAATCGATACAATCAGCCACAGGTCCCATCAGAGACACCAAAGGGAAAGACACACAAACATGAAACAACAGACCCTAATGGAAACGCCAACAGCGGAAAGCCAAAAGGACAGTCACTTTCCCACAAAATGGCCAATAGGCTATCCAAAATAAAATAACAAACGCGACACAAACACCCAAAGACAAACCATAACAAAAATAAACCGCGACAGCAGAACCGCCTTGGAACGGTCAGCGGAAACGAATTCCACTGGGGGGAGGCTTAAATCGATTTTACATGGCCACGATCCTCGCCCTAACTTCCGTCGCGATTTAGACAAATAATTTGTTCAGTCCTAATGAAGGCCTCCTAACTCATCAGTCCAACATCTCCGTGAACACACATAATCAAACAACCACAGAGATGAAACAACGGTGAGGACCCGACAGCAAGAAACCACTGAAATGCTGGAGCAAAAGAAAACCAACAGTTAGACTCCGATGGGCCCGATCAGAGACAGAGCATCAGGCATCAGGGCTGTTTTGTTTGTGCCGTGTGGTGGCTGTAAATGTTCTCCCCGTATAGTAGTCGCAGATAAGCTTGACTAGGCGGAGTTATCGTTTGTACCTGCCTTTCGAATGCTCTATTAACAAAAAGGTAAAACAAGTCTCCCGATTGTGTGAATTCAACTGTAACACAAACAAAGCGGTGGCGTATATGGCCATTTGGTCCGCTTGCAGAAAGCATGCGAAAGGCACTCTACCGAATCTTCTGGTGGACTCAACGAATTTGACATATATTGACAAACCCGAATAGCTCCGCCTTGTCAATTTTATCTGCGACTGCTATACATGTATTTAATGCTCTTATTTTTCCAATCCTCAGGGATTGCATTTACAATTATTGTTCACCGTTTCTTAATTTGACATCCTTTAGATTGTCTCTGGTGGGAGCTGTGGGGTTCTTGATCATTGCGTCGCTTCTTTTTTCAGCATGGTACAGCGGTATTCGTCGCATACCAAGGGGCGTGGGTTTGATTCCGGGCTTCTCCAGAACTGCGGTTGCGTCTATAAACCTGAGTTTCCGTCTCAATACGGCCACAGTTAAACGCTCTCTCTCACTCTCTCTCTCTCTCTCTCTCACACACACACACACACACACACACACACACACACACACACACACACTAATCAGTGATGATGTCATCTTGTTTACAGTTGTCGTCATGAACGTTGTAATTTGAAAAATAAAATCGTTATATTTACATACTGTATTTTATTATTCTGTGTACGGGCTTATTTATGAAGGGTTTGTTTTGATTGCTTGATATAATGTTCACAAAACTAAAATGACCCAGATGAGATGGTTCATCAGATGAGACGGTTCTGGTTGACATTCTTTTAATAATTTTTACTAAATTCTTCTTCAAACTAGTAGGTGTGTCCAATTAAGAAATCCACTTCAGGAACTAAGTTGAGAATGGACTAAACTGATAATGTATTAATGATACACAACCAAGGCGGATTGTTCCATTGGTCTTTATCGTTTGATGACACGAGAATATAGCTCATCAGGTCTCTGATTGTCAGTAACGCTGTAGTTATCATTACCATCCTTATTCGTTCTAGAATAACTAGGATCTACGAAATTATCCTTTCCATCCTTTGAATCGTTTGTCCTGTCATACATGTCACTCTGCCTTTCTGACTGAAGTTTGTTGTACAAACCATCACCTTGATGGTCGTCTTGTTTCTTACCTGCTCCGCTAATGTTATAAGTTTCATCTGCATCGTTTGAATTAAGTTTGTTGTACACATTATCAGAACTGCTCGAGTTAGGTCCCTTACTTTTAGAATTTGTATGGTCATAATAATCAGTATCACCATTGTTCAATGATTCTGTATTAAAGGGTACAACTGGGTCTTCGTGAGGTCTATTGGCACTTTCGTTTGCGTACATTTGTGTCCCACCGCCCTCTTCGTCCCCGAACTTATCTACTACAGCGTAATCCATATCTGTGATATGTTGTGTGTAATGCTCCAGCTCTGGGATGCTTTTTGTTTCCGCTTCCTGGTGCTTTCGTTTGTTTCTTTTCCTGAAAGCGGAGAAAGAGAGGCAGGTTCAAACAGTGCAAATCCCGCAAATAAAACAAGAAACATGAAAGGACCAAAAGAGCTCACTTAACCTAAATGTAAGAATCAGAGGCTCGTTATGATATGTGTATTGTCAACAGTTGACAGACTTCTAATTGTACCAATTCCTGATCATTGCCTTCACTTCTATTTTGCCTATCAGGGCTATTTTGTTCTTGACGTGTGCTGGCTGTAAAAGGTCTCCCCGTACATGCGCTTAATGCTCTTATTTTTCCAATCCTCAGGGATTGCAATTACAATTGCTTTTCACCGTTCCTTAATTTGACATCCTTGAGATACGAAGGCGGTTCTTCGATCGTGGTTTATTTTTGTTATGGCTTGTCTTTGAGTGTTTGTATCGCTTATATTATTTTGCCTTGGATAGCCGATTGGCCTTTGGTGGGAAATTAACTGTCCTTATGGCTTTCAGCTAGTGATGTTTTCATTAGGGTCTAGTTGTTTCATGTTTGTGTTTCTTTCCCTTGGTGTCTCCGATGGGAGCTCTGGCTTAATTGTATCGAGTCGTGATCATTGCCTCCACTTCTTTTTTTTCTATATTGCGATCGGTAACCATAGCATGCCTTATAAAGACCGAAAGGCAAATGTAGTGGATTCGAAACCAGGTCCTCAGGTTACAAAACTTGGCGAACTCTCTTGGCACACGTCATGGTCATATATTTTAAGCAAGAGAATCGGTTAAACCCAGATGCTGCCAGTAGATGCGCAGTAGTAGGAGAGTAGTGTAAGTGAAAGAGTAAAGTAGTGTGGTCCTATACAATTTGAAGTATGGCATGAAATCTGGAGTTCCACTGCTCATGATTTTGATATGACAGAAATACTGCTGAAATGGGGTGCAAAATGCAAAAGCATCCATCCATCATGTTAGAATTAATCAATGAACTAGGTACAAGATGTGAAAACACTAATTATAGTACTTGCGCGCAAAGCCTGTAGCTCTTAAAACATAAGACTAAGAAGCTCAGTTGTGTTTTACCTAGTTAGTGATTTTCAACAAAGAATGCAAACATAAGGAGAAATGTAAGGCTCCTCCCCCCCCCCCCCCAGGGCCTGTAAATCTTAAACCATAAAATATTAAATAACAGGATACATTTTTGGACAAAAGGGGAGATAATTCCGTGAAAATACGCAATATAGTTATGGTTCTTTGACAGGATGTAGGTTTTGTGATGATAAGTTTGTGTGTGGAATTTCATGAGTGTAGAACAAATAATTTGAAATGTAGATCGAGGTAATGTTGTTTGGTTAAGGTGAGATAAATGCACACCCAAAACAATATAGTTATGGTCCTTTGTTAGAATGTAGGTCTTGTGATGGTATGCGTGTGGTATTCCACGAGAGTAGGACAAATACTGTTGAAGTTATGACAGAGGTTTAAGTTTTTGGTTAAGGCGTGTGAAACACACGGACAAAAGCAATATAGTTATGGCCCTTTGTCAGAATGTAGGTTTTATCATGGCAGGTATGTGTTTGAAGTTTCATGAGTGTGAAGCAAATATTTTTGAAGTTATGACCGAGGTTAAGTTTTTTGGTTAAGGCATGACAAATACACGGACAAAAGCAATATGGTTATGGCCTTTTGTCAGAATGTAGGATGCTTGATGGTTAGTATGTGTGTGAAGTTTTATGAAAGAAGGGAAAATGACCGAGTTTAAGTTTGTCTGATTATTATTATTATTATTATTATTATTATTATTATTATTATTATTATTATTATTATTATTTTGTTAAGGCTTGACAAACATGTGGACAAAAGCAATATAGTTAAAATGTAGGTCTTGTGATGCTAGTATCAGTTTTATAAATAGGCATACTACTTTTGAAATTATGACCGAGTTTGTTTTTTGTTGTTGTTTTTTTTTTTGCGCAAAAAACGCATGCTTTAAATACCTTACGTTTCACAAGATAAAATGGGATTTTAAAAGGTGTTCATTACAAGAATTTGTCAAAATGATGGCCTTTCAAGCCGTGTAAGGCGAACATAGAAATTTACTTAAATAAAACGTCTATTCAAAAATTTCGAAAATGATGTTTAATGCTTTTCTTATTCTTCTCTGACAACCGCATTTGATTTTCGGTCCTGGCGTCTGATTGGCGTTTAATTCTCAGTGTTCTCATTTATGAGCAAAGTGTGTGTGTGTGTGTGAATTCGGGTTTAACGTCGCTTTCAACAATTTTTCAGTCATATCACGACGGTGTCTGGTTGCGACAGGGAGCTCAATGCTCACGTTTATAGTGCTGCCTCACTGAAGTATCATGTCCCAGACACATTACATGATACCACACCCAGTCACATTATCCTGACACTGGATCGACCAGTCCTAGCTCTACCCCGTAAATCTGAGTGCCAAGCGAGGAGCAGCTAGTACCATTTTTAACGACTTTGGTATGTCGCGGCCCGGGATCGAACCCGAGACCTCCCGTTCCCCGGAGCGGACACTCTACCAACTGAGCTATCGGGGCCGGTTTATGAG
This sequence comes from Lucinisca nassula, assembly GCA_963580285.1. Lineage (NCBI taxonomy): Eukaryota > Metazoa > Mollusca > Bivalvia > Lucinida > Lucinidae > Lucinisca > Lucinisca nassula. The sequence continues at coordinate 34,393,995 of OY757019.1, forward strand.
CAAAGACCACAACGCATAACCGGAAACTATGAAGTGAATTAATTCATACATGTATGTTGTTCTCATGACACGCTCGGTTATGATTACGAAAACACGCCTATTCAAATATATTGAATTTTTTACCACCAAAAAATGAAAACAGATGAAAACTACCGATAAATTTCATAATTCTGCTGAAAAAAATAGATGGTGGGTACTACTTAGAACTCAGAGGCGGCTCTAACGAGTACCCACATTCTATAATTTTCAGCAGAAATATGAATAATAAGCTATACCACATAAAATCCCAGTTTTTTTATTATATACAAGAGGACCATGATGGCCCTGGATCGCTCACCTGATCCATAGTGTAACAAGTGGGCCCCAGTGAGAGCCATTATTGGCCCCAGGGCTTTAATGTGCATAATGTTGAGGGAGGTCTTAAAGGTGAAGCTTCATACCAAACATCAACAAAGGCTATAATTTGAACAATCTTGGCAAAGGTCCACTAGATGAAGCTACACATCAAATATCAAAGACCTGGGCCTTGTGGTTTCAGAGAAGAAGATTTTTTTTAAAGATATTCCCTACATAAGCCTATGCAAAACCAAATGGCCCCGGGGCTATATTAATCTATGTAAAACCAAAGGGCCCCGGGGTGGGGGCATTTGTGGCCCCAGGGCTATAATCTGAACAATCTTGGTAGAGGTCCATTAGATGAAGCTTCATACCAAATATTGAAGTCCTGGGCCTTGTGGTTTCAGAGAAGAAGATTTTTAAAGATTATCCCTATATAAGCCTATGTGAAACCAAAGGGCCCCGGGGCGGGGCCACTTTTGGCCCCAGCACTATAATTTGAATTACCATGGTAGGGGTCCTTTAGAAGAAGCTTCATACCAAATATAAAAGACCTAGGACTTGTGGTTTCAGAGAAGAAGATTTTTAAAGATTTTCCCTATACAAGTCTATGTAAAACCAAAAAGGCCCCGGAGCAAGGGCATTTTTGGCCCAAGGGCTATAATTTGATAATTTGAACAATCTTGGTAGGGGTCCACTAGATGAAGCTTCATACCAAATATCAAAGTCCTGGGCCTTGCGGTTTCAGAGAAGAAGATTTTTAAAGATTTTCCCTATATAAGCCTATGTAAAACCAAAGGGCCCCGGGCGGGGGCATTTTTTGCCCCAGCACTATAATTTGAACAATCTTGGTAGGGGTCAACTAGATGAAGCTTCATACCAAATATCAAAGTCCTGGGCCTTGCGGTTTCAGAGAAGAAGATTTTTAAAGATTTTCCCAATATAAGCCTATGTAAAACCAAAGGGCCCCAGGGCAGGGACATTTTTGGCCTCAGCACTATAATTTAAATAATCTTGTTAGGGGTCCTTTGGATGAAGCTTCATACCAAATATAAAAGACCTAGGCCTTGTGGTTTTAGAGAAGAAGATTTTTAAAGATTTTCCCTATATAAGTCTACGTAAAACCAAAGGGCCCCGGGGCGGGGGCATTTTTGGCCCAAGGGCTATAATTTGAACAATCTTGGTAGAGGTCCATTAGATGAAGCGTCATACCAAATATCAAAGTCCTGGGCCTTGTGGTTTCAGAGAAGAAGTTTTTTAAAGATTTTCCCTATATAAGCCTATGTAAAACCAAAGGGCCCCGGGGCGGGGGCATTTTTGGCCCCAGCACTATAAGTTGAACAATCTTGGTAGGGGTCCACTAGATGAAGCTTCATACCAAATATCAACGTCCTGGGCCTTGTGGTTTCAGAGAAGAAGATTTTTAAAGATTTTCCCAATATAAGCCTATGTAAAACCAAAGGGCCCCGGGGCGGGGGCATTTTTGGCCCCAGCACTATAATTTGAACAATCTTGGTAGGGGTCCACTAGATGAAGCTTCATACCAAATATCAAAGACCTGGGCCTTGTGGTTTTAGAGAAGAAGATTTTTAAAGATTTTCCCTATATAAACCAATGTAAAACCAAAGGGCCCCGTGTCGGGGGCATTTTTTGTCCCAGCACTATAATTTGAACAATCTTGGTAGGGGTCCACTAGATGAAGCTTCATACCAAATATCAAAGTCCTGGGCCTTGTGGTTTCAGAGAAGAAGATTTTAAAAGATTTTCCCTATATAAGCCCATGTAAAACCATAGGGCCCCGGAGCGGGGGCATTTTTGGCCCCAGCACTATAATTTGAACAATCTTGGTAGGGGTCCACTAGATGAAGCTTCATACCAAATATCAAAGACCTGGGCCTTGTGGTTTCAGAGAAGAAGATTTTTAAAGATTTTCCCTATATAAGCCAATGTAAAACCAAAGGGCCCCGTGGCGGGGGGCATTTTTTGTCCCAGCACTATAATTTGTACAATCTTGGTAGGGGTCCACTAGATGAAGCTTCATACCAAATATCCAAGTCCTGGGCCTTGTGGTTTCAGAGAAGAAGATTTTTAAAGATTTTCCCTATATAAGCCTATGTAAAACCAAAGGGCCCCGGGGCGGGGGCATTTTTGGCCCCAGCACTATAATTTGAACAATCTTGGTAGGGGTCCACTAGATGAAGCTTCATACCAAATATCAAAGACCTGGACCTTGTGGTTTCAGAGCAGAAGATTTTTAAAGATTTTCCCTATATAAGCCAATGTAAAACCAAAGGGCCCTGTGGCGGGGGCATTTTTTGTTCCAGCACTATAATTTGAACAATCTTGGTAGGGGTCCACTCAATGAAGCTTCATACCAAATATCAAAGACCTGGGCCTTGTAGTTTCAGAGAAGAAGATTTTTAAAGATTTTCCCTATATAAGCCTATGTAAAACCAAAGGGCCTCGGGGCGGGGGCATTTTTGGCCCCAGCACTATAATTTGAACAATCTTGGTAGGGGTCCACTAGATGAAGCTTCATACCAAATATCAAAGACCTGGGCCTTGTGGTTTCAGAGAAGAAGATTTTTTAAGTTTTTGGTGAAAAAAATCTATTTTTGGCTCCTGTGACCTAGATGTGCAACGGACCGGAACCATTTGAACAACTTTGAAAGGGGACCACCTAAGGATCATTCCTGTGAAGTTTGGTCAAAATCAGATCAGTGGTTTAGGAGATGTCGTTTAAAGAAATTGTTTACGCACGGACGCACGCACGCACGCACGCACGGACGGACGCACGACGGACGACGGACAAAAAGTGATCCCAAAAGCTCACCTCGTCACTACGTGACGGTGAGCTAAAAAGTGGTGTTTCAGGCGGCCAACATTATTTATCAGTCACTCCCTATATTAATTGCATTGTAGCCCATTGACTTGATAAATATATTCTATCTGAGGACAAGTGAGCTCTATCAGGTCAACGTGACATTACACTTCTTAGAACTAGACTGGTGGAAAAGATTGGCCAAAATGTAAGTGTATAATGAGATAAACTGATAAATAGAATACCAGATTCGTGTCATTTGATATCAAGTTTATCAGGCTCGGCTTCGAGAACATATGTAGAATCGCTCGGCAGGCCTCGCGATTCTACAAGCGTTCTCAAAGCCTTGCCTGATAAACTTGGTATCAAAAGACACGAACATGGTATTCTCTATTTAGGCGTGTTCTCGTGATGCTTATGGATCGATTTAGTGTCGTTATGAATGATTCTGAATAATAATTCAACGCGAGGTCTGAAAATTTGACTACTCCAGGTTGAAGCAAACGTTCTTTTGTGTTTTTTTTTTTTTTTGTTTTTGTTTTCTTTGAAACTTCTGTTGGGCTGATTGGGGTTTTGCTGCAGTATGCAAGTTATTTTAGAAATAGATCAGCTCTTACAGTCAACTGTCAAATAATAAATCTCAGTTGGGAGGTCCATTGTGAAGAAGATCAAATAACGAGAGCTTGTGATGTATCAACGTGCAACTGGCCTCTGTACCGTGATATATATTCAATAATGCACTCATTAGACCTCACAGTGCAAATCGGCAATAATATTGTTGCTTCTTTCATATTCTCCCAGCCCTTCACCCCTGGCAGAAAAAATCGCCAACATTACAGTTGGAAACACTTGTGACGCTTTTGCTGTAAGAAAAGGCAAATACACCGTCTAACGTCAAAGAATCTACGAAATGCCCATTGATAATCAGTTTTCCTAGTCATTGCCTTTATAGGCATGCTGTGTTAGAAGTTGTTTTATGTCTGCCCTTGCGTCACAAACACTTTGGGGATGACAGCATTAAAAACTAGAATCGCGCAGTCGATGGCAAGCCATCGCATATCCCCACGCTTCCCCGCGGGCCCCACCCCCTGGGCCATCCCCTAGGGGTGTTTGACCCGAGGGGTAAAATTTTGATTGTGATGTATTCTACTCATCATGCCGTTCGATTTAATATGCTACACGACCATGTTCTGAAAACTTTGATTTTTTATCCCAAAGGTGTCCCACCCCTGGCCCCACTCCAATGGGTAGGATCAAAATTCCGAAAGTGCTATGCACTCCCCAGACCAAAGTTTTATCAGTTCCCAAAGTTTCAAGTTTCTATCTATAACGGTCTAGGAGGAGTTATCCGGTAACAGTAATGTATGGGGGTAAATGGGTCAAAATCAGTTTTTGACCTCTGGTGACCTCAAAATGACCCCAGGGGTTAAATTTTGGTTGTAATGTTTTCTACTCATCATGCCGTTCGCTTTGATATATTACACGACCATGTTCTGGAAATTTTGATTTTTGACGCCCGCGGGACCCACCCCTGGGCCCACCCGTAGGGTGTGATCAAAATTCCGAAAGTGTCATGCAATCCCCAGACCAACGATCTATCAGTTCCCAAAGTTTCAAGTTTCTATCTATAACCGTCTAGGAGGAGTTATCCGGTAAAGGGGTCAAAATCAGTTTTTGACCTCTGGTGACCTCAAAATTGACCCCCAGTTGTAATGTTTTCTACTCATCATGCCGTTCGCTTTGATATATTACACGACCATGTTCTGGAAATTTTTATTTTGACCCCCGCGGGCCCCATCCCCTGGGCCCACCCGTAGGGGTGTGATCAAAATTCCGAAAGTGTCATGCACTCCCCAGACCAAAGATCTATCAGCTCCCAAAGTTTCAAGTTTCTATCTGTAACCGTCTGGGAGGAGTTATCCGGTAAGACGGACGGACGTACGGACGTCGAAGACCATTACAATACCCCCACTTTTTCTTCGAAAAGCGTGGGGATAATAATAAGTGTGGGGTGGGGGTGTAAATCGGCGGTTTAACGGTCGAAAGTTTCGTTTAACGAAGACGCGTTTGCGTAGCTGTAAAACGTAATTTGCGACCGTACAATCCTCTATGTACCCCCACCCCCGCCCCCAAATGACAATTTCGATGTCAGTTATCCCCATTTTAAAACACTGAATCGGTAAGCGCCGTGAGCTACGTAAAACCGAATGTCAACCAATGAGGTCGAGTTTCCAACAGTATATCACAGAATCTTGAAAGGGCCGTATGATCAAAACAAAAATAATAATCATCACGAAAACACGCCTATTTAATTTGACCCCCTTGAACCCCACTTTTATATAGTAAAACTGGGGTTTACACGTGTAACCTTATTATTTCTTATTAACTTCTTATTTCTTCTCTGAAATATAGATTGTACTGTAGATGTGTTTGTTGTTTTTTTTTTGGTTTTACGGCCCTTTCAAGATTATTTCACTCATATCGAGCCGATCGTTAATCAGAGATGGGCGAAAACCGGACTACCCGGAGAAAAACCACCTGACCTTCCTTTGCAGAACTTGGCGTCTCACAGTGACCCAAGCGAGGCTTGAACCACAGTGGTGAGAGAACTAATGAGTCAGCGCTCTTAACCACTAGGCCACGGAGGCCCGTTATTGTAGATGAGGCGATTCTAATGAGTACCAACAATCCACTCCTACCAAAATAAGACAATTGTTTCCTCAATTTGAGTAGCTTTGATCTTTCAAGCTCCAACAATTAAAACAAACAGATTCTAGCAGAAGACTATAAATCAGATAATATGTCAGACTATCTGATTAAATTCTAGAAAAAGACACACTGGCTGCAGGAAGGAGATAAAATTCTAGAAAAAGCAGAGTATAATTAGTTTTCCAGATTGTAGCAGAGTTGAACATTAAATTTCTATTGACCAGCCTGCTCAAAACTTTTTTTTGTTTTCATCAGGTGAACAAGTCTGTGAAATGAACGCACCCCCCTCCCCTAAACCCCACTTTATATAGAGAAAACAGGGGTTTACGGGTGTATACATGAGTTTCCTTATTTCTGCCCCAAGACATAGTTTGTGGGTACTCGTTACAACCGCCTCAATGAGGCGGTTCTAACAAGCACCCGCAACCTAAGCTTAGAGTATAAATAAGAACTAGAATTGTTTCCTAAGAAAACAGATGTCCCCCCACCACACTCATTATTTCAAATTCTGCTTTTACCCTTTACTTTTACTTTTTCAGCCCTGTGACCTTGAAAATTAGGTCAAGGTCACCAAAATCTAATCAGTTCTTAAGATCAGCCCACTGATATAATGTACCTAGTTTGAACCAAATACATCCACTGGTTCAGGAGATAGAGTGCAGACAAGGCAATTTTCAACAGTCTAAGTCCCGTGGTGACCTTGGAAATTAGGTCAAGGTCACCAACATCTAATCAGTTCTTAAGACCAGCCCACTGATATAATGTACCAAGTTTGATCAAAATTCATCCACTGGTTCAGGAGAAAGAGTGCAGACAAGCCAATTTTTAAAAGTCTAACTCCCGTTGTGACCTTGAAAATTAGGTCAAGGTCACCAAAAGCTAATCAGTTCTTAAGACCATCCCACTGATATAATATATCAAGTATGAACCAAATCCTTCCATTGGGTCAGGAGTTAGAGTGCAGACAAGCTTTTTTGATCTAAAATTTGACAATGGTTTCAGCCCTGTGACCTTGAAAATTAGGTCAAGGTCACCAAAATCTAATCAGTACTTTTCCCCCTACCAAAGGTGTATCTGTTTAATCAAAATCCATCCATCCATTCAGGAGATAGAGTGCAGACAAGAGGCAACGCCGACGCCAACGCCGACGCTGACGCCGACAGCGACAGGATCCGCACCAAAACCAATATGTCCCCCTCCCTTTCGGGTGGGGGGACATAAAAATATCATGAATTTTCATCAGAAAAGTAGCCATTTTGGTGATGTGAAAAAAATGCACTATGTGTCACGGCTGTGTTATCGTAATGGTTGTGTTTTTATGGCCCTTCCAAGATTATTTCACTTATTCAGCTGAGCCAAGCGATAATCAGAGGTTGGCAAAAACCGGAGTGCCCGGAGAAAAACCATGCAGAACTTAGAGTCTCACACGTGACCCCAGCCAGCCTTGAACCCACAGCGGCTTACCCATGTGCCGTCAGTTTCGGCTCTACGTAGAAGCACCATTCAGCTCAATATATTTCTCCTAGCCACGATAGGCGGGCGATTTTTGGTTTGATATTGTGTATGATAACTGAATAGTCGATTCTATGCTATAGTTGAAATCTTACCGGCAAGTCTTTTTGTGAGCATATTAACGTAAAGTCGTAGCCGAAGCGTAAAGTCGACATATTTTGATGGGGCCAAAAATAAACCTTTCCTGATATGACCCTTTATAAAAATTCAGGTTGAAAAAATAAATCTGGAATAAGGACAAAGGAATAAGGAAAAAGGAATAAGGAAACAGCTTATCACTCGTTGCAAACAGTGCAGACCCTTCACTGTTTGCTTGAAGTTCAACCAGTTTTTATCAATGATTAAATTCTAATCAGCCTGGTACCCCTTAACTCTTAAATGCACCCCTTCTGCATGTATGTGGGATGGGACATCCAAAGTAGAAGTAAAACAAAGATCAGGAATTGATACAATTAACTTACTCCACCCATAAAAGACACCAAAGGGAAAGAAATACAAACATTAAGCGACCAGACCATAATGGAAACCTAAACAAAGGAAGGCCATAAGGACAGTTACTTTCCCACAAAATGGCCATATGGCCATCCAAAACCAAAAGACACAAGTGATACACACAGTAAGTAACAAACAACAACATAAATAAATCGCCACAGAAGAGCCGCCTTGGAACGGTCAGTGGAAGATTTCCACTGGGGGGCTTAAATCGATTTTACGTGGCCACAATCCTGTACAAAATGAGAAAAAAAATTTTTTTTTTTTTTTTTTTTTTTTTCTTTTATTTAGTTGTGATTTTTTCCTCATTACTAAAACCTCTTAGTTACTTATAAACATTCTTACTTTACCTTATTTACTTACCTACTGCTATTGAATCAACGTTAAAACAACGTTTAAAACGTTGTTTCAACATTACATCAATGTTGAGTCAGAGTTGTGTGCCTGCAAGATTACTTGCTTACTTACCTACTCACCCACTCACTTGCTTGCTCGCGTGCTCGCACACTCACTCACTCACCCACTCAAATTTATTTCTTTTATTTTCCTCTGTATAGTTAAAAGCCATCTGTATTGTCCTTAGTTTAACAAATTATTTTGAGTGTTTCCAGATTTTTTGCCAGCTCTGGTAATAAAATACCCATTCTTACAGTCCAAGGCAGAAAGATGGTTTAGTTTAGAGATTAGAGTCTGATAACAAAATAGAGAAAATTCAGAAAAAGTCTGTATTTTGTAAGAGTGAATCTATATTTTGAGCAGAAATAAGAAAAATATCAGAATTGTTTATTTTTTTTTGTTGTTTAAACATATTTATTCATAATATATATATAATACAAACATGCAATATACAAATGTGCATTGCAATCAACAGTATATGAAGGGATCCAGAAAGAAGTCAATCGACTTATATGAATCTGTTTCCCGAGAAATGTACATATCCATTGCAATCAACCGGTGAGAACATATGTAAAATTGACATGTTGTTTAACCAATTTTGTAGTTCTAACAATATGATGAAATATGGAAGTTAACAATAACTCAGAGAATAAGAATAATATATCTATGAAATTCAGATTATGTTGAGACTGAGTGAGTGTTTGAATTTTACATCCCACCACCAGCTAAGGTCATACGGAGACAGGACCTCGGTTTAAAGACTCATTCGAAAGTCTGGAGAAGCCCGGTATCGATCCTGCGACCCCTGGTTTACAAGGCGAGTAGCGAAACCACTACACCACGGGGGCTTCTATATATTAAGACTGAAAGAAAGGCAAAAGTAAGCATGAAAGGGAAGGCAAACTAACTATTTATTTTGTGTGTGTGTGTGTGTGTGTGTGTGTGTGTGTGTGTGTGTGTGTGTGTGTGTGTGTGTGTGTGAGAGAGAGAGAGAGAGAGAGAGAGAGAGAGAGAGAGAGAGAGAGAGAGAGAAAAAGAGAGAGAGATGGTGTGTGCCCTCGCGTTTTAAAACGTTTACTATCAAGTATGTACTTTTGAACTGCAAGGAATATTTGGGTATTAGCCCGATTGTCTAAACTGTTATCACCGAATGAAATGGTTTTTGAAAGTTGATTTATAAAATCAAGTTTCTATGTCACTGCATTTCTACTTCCGGTACTGGACCGCGTTATTCCACTTCCGCTGTTCGTTCGCTGCATAAAATAGTCCAAAGGAACTCTTGAAAACGGATTTTGCAGGCATGGAACGTCTTTCAATATATTTCATTTTTCGAGACTTTATACGGAGTGAATATAAATGGGCACAAAGACATATTCCAAACAGAAAACAATACTCTAGGACTATTTTCCTACGCGCTTTCCGATGATATTTATGTTTTACTCTTTCATCCCTGAGTTTCTGAACAGAACTCTTCTCGCTTTAAATATATACTGTCTTATAGAAAGGGATTTCTGATTAGTTCACTGACATGATGGCAATTAATCAGTGTACATGTAGATTCTGGCGAGACGTGCTAGCTTCGTGCCGTCTTATCAGGATCTACAAGGTTTGCATAGATACAGTGTAATTCTACCTCGGGGTCTGCACCGGTCTACAGGGTTAAAAGGGTTAGCCCGCGCTTCTCTGTGATTTTCAGTGACCGACTTTACAACCCATAACTGACCGACATCAAACACAGTTATTTACCTGCTTTCGAGAGCTCTAATTACAAAGCTGCGAGTTTTAAATCAAGTTCCGTACATTTATCAAATAGTGAAGACATCGATCAGACGCTACATTCTGTGGCCTCTAATCTATCTTAACTGTTTCCGAATGTCCCAGTATTGAAACAACTGGCATTTATGGGATAATGTTTTTATCTGGAATAAACGTATTTAAATTCGCCTTGGGCAGTCGAAGTTCGCTAAACGCGGCGTCTGATCAGGGTTATAATGTCTTAACTGTTTCCGAATGTCCCAGTATTGAAACAATTGGCATTTATGGGTTAATGTTTTTATTTGGAATAAACGTATTTTAATTCGCCCTTGGGCAGTCGAAAGTCCCTAAACGCGGCGTCTGATCAGGGTTATAATGTCTAAATCAAATCTTTTTTTTTACCGTCCAAGTTATTCTTCTTTTCCGAAGGAATATAGCTCCAAGCGGCTGTACAACGTATGTGCATCGTCGTATCAACGCAACGTTGATGAGACGTTGCTAAGACGTAATGTGCCCGCTAGGAGCGTGATAGCTCAGTGGTTAGTGCACTTGCCTCTGATGCTAGAGGTCCCGGGTTCGATCCCCGGCAGCGGCGATAAAGGCAGCGTCTGATCAGGGTTAAAATGTCTAAATCAAATCTTTTTTTTTTTACCGTCCAAGTTATTATATAGCTCCAAGCGGCTGTACAACGTATGTGCATCGTCGTATCAACGCAACGTTGATGCGACGTGGCTAAGACGTAATGTGCCCGCTAGGAGCGTGATAGCTCAGTGGTTAGTGCACTTGCCTCTGATGCTAGAGGTCCCGGGTTCGATCCCCGGCAGCGGCGATAAAATTTCGGTGTCCGAACACGCTCCATTGGCATCATTTGCAGGGATGAATGTCATAAAGTGCACCGTCCTTCGGATCGGGAGGTTAACTGGAGGCCCCCTGTGCAGGTTAAAGAACCCTACCATAATTACATGATTACTATGTATAGGCTTTCAACCTGCAAAACTGGAGTGTATGTAATATACACCTGCCTAGAATGTCCGCGAGGGCGTATGGCAGTATACAGAGAAAGAAAGAAAGGAGAACTTGTCTGAAAGATTTTTAGCAGATGGGACAAGCACAGAATGTACTGACCTAATTTTCAAACCATGAAGAAATTAGCAGACGCGTTTATCTTCCTTTCATCCTTTTTTTCTTCGGGGGGGGGGGGGGGGGGGTAGTTGGGTGAGGCACAGGTGATGTGTATCTTGTGTCACTGGGGAGTCCAGCTGATACTGACTTACATTTGGGCAAAGCCTGCTGTCTTTGCAGCAGGTAACGGTAGATTGTGAGTGTTGAAATTTCTTCTGTTTCTACACTCCCATTCACTCTGTCCCTCACTTTCATCTCCTCTGCTATCTCTTCTATCCCCCCCCCCTTTCTCTTGACGAAGACAAAATGATCCACAAGGGTTGACCTGTCGTTAAACTCAAAACAATCGATGAATCATTTTTATTTTCTTCGTCGAATTGTTTAACCCTCACAAAATGTCTAGATAACTGCTTGATCTACGACTGGCATTGTTATCATAATAATTATTCCTCATAAATCAACTTTCCTCAGTACTTTCAGTACTTTGATTTTTTTTTGTTGTTGTTGTTGTTTTTTTTTTTTTTGGTGGTCAAGTTCACCGTGTATTTGTATCGGTGTGTTTTCGTAATGAATAATTTTAATAATAAGTGTACCTTATACACACGATCACAGCTATTACTGCACCAATGACAAGAACACCACATACTACACCAACAACTATTGGCACTGAAAATACAGAATTAAATGCATTGCTTTAATCCATTGTATACTACTGGACTCTTCTATTGCTATATGTTGGACAAGTCTATTTGTCATATGAGGGATGTCTTGCCTACTTTTCGTTTTTATTCCAGTTTTAACGGGAAAGTATGGTAGCAAATAGTGCAGGCCCTGATCAGACGCCGCGTTCTGCGGCGTCTGATCTGGGTCTGCACTGTTTGCCAAAGTACCTCGCATGCAATGTGTTAAAATGTCAGGACAATATACGCCCCTGTAAACCCCAGTTCATATACAGAAAAGTTGGGTTTACAAACGTATGCATTATTTTTCCCATGTTGGCTGCAAGATACAGATTGCGGGTAGGTGCAAGAACCACTTAAGTGTGGCTGTCCTAGCTAACACCAATGCTCACATCACGCAAACACGTCTATATAATTTTGACCCCCTTAAACCCCATTTTTATACAGTAAAACAGGGGTTTTCAGGCGTATACACTATTTTTCTTATTTCTGCTCGAAAGCATAGATTGTGGGTACTTGTTAGAGCCGCCTTGCTGAGGGGGTTCTAACGAATACCCACAATCTTTGTTTTGAGCAGAAATATGAAACCTATTAGGATTTTTATCGGTTTGGTGGTAAAATTTTACCAACATATTCGAATATGCGTGTTTTCGTAAGGATACAATTTATATTTGAGGCAGTGTAAGAAAAACATTTCAACTCTTCTACAATCCAACGCATTTCAAAAAGAAACTAGAACTATAAAATGACGGGCACAGGTATGTTACTACCATACTATTGTCCCACTACATAACCAGGTTTCGCTTCTAGCTGCGCTTTGCAATAAAAGTGACCCTTTAATTGCAACATTAACTTTGTTTACACAGTTCCGTTAATGCTAGAAAATAATTGAAAAATGCCAACCGTATTATGGTTCTGGCATTGTATATGCTATAAATATATAGAGCATCTTACATGAGTGTTCATGTATTATTGAATTTAATAAACGAGTTGATGAAAAGGGATAAAATGCGAGGCCATGTCGAGCATGTTATCCCTTTTCTTCAACAAGTTTAATAAATTCACTAATACATGAGCACGAATGCAATATTGTATTTATCATATGGCATTTAAAACGCATTTTATTCACGATTGTTTATAAAAAAAAAATGTAAATATTCCGCCATCGAACATCCTTTTAGGACGTCGTACATGTAACGTTACGGGCGTATCTAAATAATTTGCATTTTTAATCCATTAGTGGATTATCGAATTTTTTGCATGACGTGATTTCACTCTCAGACGCGACGTCATAGGATAAATAAATGGTCAAGCTGACTGAAAATGGTCAAGAAGTTATATCACACTGTCAAAATATCTCCCCTATTCACATAAATTAGCCAAGCCTCTGCATAAATTAACCCTTCTCTTGCTGAATATTCATTTAAGCCACACCCATTTCTGTCTATCAACCAATCAAATTACTTGATGTAATTTATTGCTACAAATTCATAAATTAAATGTCAAACAGTGTAGATCCTGATCAGATGGCTTCTTCAGAAGCCATCTGATCTGGATCAACACTGTTTCCAAAGATAGGGGTTGTCGTGAACAGCAAGATAAGGGTTAACAAAATCTCTGCAAGACTTACCTATAAGCGAGATTTTCTCATCATCCTGTGATTTACGAAATGCTTCCGAAGATGCTTCGGTGCTTGACATAAATTCCGAAAAAGTAGTTGACGTGTCTCTTGCATTGGTCATTAGTGTTGTCGTTGTTTCCATTCCTGCAAAGAGAAGACGGTCAACCATAGACTTTTAAAGTGAAATTCCACTATAAAGACCTCCTAAAATTCAGACAAATTATGTGTTAATAGGATATTTAGAGGGTTTTCAGCTATATTTTCTTTGTGTTTTCTACATCCATTGTGCTCTAGTGGAACACCACTTTTGGGACTGTTCAAAGTGGTCTCAAACACCACTTTTGAACAGTCCCAAAACTGGTCTTAATATACGTTTTTTTCTGTATTTTTCATTGCAACCTAATGGATAGTTTACAATGCTGTGAATATCTTTGCTACATAGTGTTTCGTATCTCTAGAAATGGGGGGTTACGGGGATAATTCAGGGATTTTTTTTCTAAAAACCAGAACAAATATCATTTAAATATCTTTTTTAAAACCGATATCTAGTAAATTACGAAAACACATGCGTGTAATAAAGTGCATGCTTTCCTATCTCCAAAACGGTATTTTTTCTGATAAATGTTGTGCTATTTTTCTTATTTTAATTCCAAACATAGATTGTTGGTGCCCAATAGAGCCCTCTCTTTGAGGCGATTCTATCAAGTACCCATCACTTTATGTCTTGGAGTTTGAATAAGAAAAATAATGTTTACCCCTGTAATCCTACTGGAGTTCAGAAGGGTGTTTATTACATGTATTTGTTAACTTGATGTTTCAAAGATAAGGTTTAATACATCTGAGTTTCCAGAACACTAAAAAAAAATCTGATGCATTGTGGAATGTAAGATGTTGTCCTATCGAATAACGCCAGAACGTTGCGAATCATTTCTATTACATATTAACATTCAGTTGTATCACATTAATAAGTCAATGTAATATAGATGTGAAGGCAATGATCAGGAATCCATAAATTAACCCACACTATCCATCAGAGACACCAAAGGGAAAGAAACACAAGCACTAAATAACTAGACCACAATGCATCACGAAAACACGCCTATATAATTTTGATCCCCTTTAACCCAACTTTTATATAGTAAAACTTGGGTTTTCAGGGGTAAACATTATTTATCTCATTTCTGCTCAAAAACATAGATTGCGGGTACTCGATAGAACCGCCTCGTCGAGGTGGTTCTATCGTGTGCCCGCAATCTATGTTTTGAGCAAAATAAGAAAAATATCAGAGTTTTTTATCTGGACATTTTCTTTTTTTGGGGTGGAAAAATCTTCCAAATCTTATATAGGCGTGTTTTCTTAATGGAAACATCGATAGCTGAAAGCCAAAAGGACAGTTACTTCCCCATAAAATGGCCAATTGGCTGTCCAAAACAAAAAAGATATAAGCGATACACTCCCTCAAAGACAAACCATACTAAAAATAAACCGCGGCAGAAGAACCGCCTTGGAACGGTCAGTGAAAAGAATTTAACTTGGGGCTTAAACAGCCGCCGTTGTTACCCCCACTTTATTTAGAATAAATTTGGATTTGCAAGGGTATATTATAATTTCATTCGTCTTGCTCGAAAGCAGAGACTCTGGGTACTGTTAGATTAATCTCAATAGAAGGTTCTAACGAGCACCCGCAATGTATACAAGAACAGAGAAGAGAAATATCAAACATGCTTTATGACAAATGCCTGATCTAGTTCCATCTCGAAAACATGCGTATATAATTTTTACCCCCTTAAACCCCACTGTTAGTTAGTGAAACTGGGTTTTACAGGGGTAAACCTTATTTTTCTTATTTCTGCTCTAAAATATAGATTTTAGGTACTCGTCAGAACCCCCTCAATTCAACGAACGAGTACCCACACTATATATTTTGAGCAGAAATAAGGAAGATATCACAATTTTTAATCTTTTTGTTTATTTTCGGCGGCAAACTTTACAATATATTTGTATAGGTGTCTTTTCGTAATACCATGAAAGACACCATTATATGAGCCCCACCAAGCGAATTTGTGTCTTCGAGCATTCCGTCATGACAAATTTTAACTGCACATGCCCAGCCATTCTGAGGGGCCAGGGATATGGCTTTCTGTCTGAAGGTTCCTCTTAATGCACTGCTTGTATGAACGAGCAGCGAAGGTTCTGGCGATACTGCGCGGATGCGCAGGCTCGCCTGAACCTTCGCTGCTCGCATAGGCGATAAGTACCAAAATCGCTTGACGGGGCCCATATGTTATCGCAATGCGACTTGTGTTCAAAGAATCAAAACTCCTTTAATTAACTCATTATGTACAGAATAGAGGTTTTCGCCTTAAATATAACAGGAGTCCATTTTCAAATTTTAGGCGCGTCAGGTTGTATTATCTTTTAACTATATTTGAGAAATTGCTGACATTAAGCACTGATAAGACATTCCTCGGCGTTTGGTCTGTGCCTGTACTCTTTGACAATATCCCGTTTCTGAGTTACCTGCATAAATGCCGTTAACGTCTTCTACTGTAACTAGTACTTTTGCAAACTCTTTTATGTCCTGAATAATCCCTACCTTCTTGGCAGATGTATTTATAAACTGTTGCCTCCAAACAAGGCCGAAAGGACATTGTTGCTTGTCCGCCTTCTCCAATAGTAATAAAGGCGCATTTCTGTCCAGGTGTTGGGCTTTCTGAAAAAAAAAAACACGTCTATATAATTATGCCCCCATGAACCCAACTTTTATATAGTAAAAACGATTGTACGTGGCCACAATCCTTGCCCTTTGTTCAGCTGCTGTTAACCCAAATTTATCATATGACGTCGCGTCTGGGAATGTAATAACGCCATGTAATAAATTCCATAATTCTATTAGTGGATTAAATATGCAAATTAGTTAGATATGCCTCGTAATTTTACATGTACGGCATCCTAAACGATGTCGGGTTTTCTAATGGTGGAATATACACATTTTTGTAAACAATCGTGAATAAAATTCGTTTTAAATGTCATATGATAAACAAAATCTTGCATTCGTGCTCATGTATTATTGGATTTATTTAACTCGTTGAGGAAAAGGAATAAAATGGTCGGCGAAACCTCACATTTTATCCTTTTTCTCAACTCGTTTAATAAATTCAATAATGCATGAACACTCACGTAAGATCCTGTATGTCAACAATTTATTAAACTCGTTGAAGAAAATGGATAAAATGCTAGGCGAAGCCTCGCATTTTGTCCTTTTTCCTCAACTCGTTAAATAAACAATTTATTAAACTCGTTGAAGAAAATGGATAAAATGCTCGGCAAAGCCTCGCATTTTGTCCCTTTTCCTCAACTCATTTAATAAATTCAATAATACACGGACACTCATGTAAGATCCTCTATGTGTTGTTCAGTCCGCCAGAAGGGGTTCTAACTCGTCCGTGCAAGATCAGTAAACAAACGAATACGATGCGACAGCATAAAACAACTAAAACGCTGAACCAGACGAAAACCAACAGTTGAGCTACGGTTCGCCCGACCAGAGCGGCACAAGACACCAACGAACTTACTTAACAGTCCTTAGGTCGGAGCAGTCTTTTATTCTGAGACTGACCCGTCGGTGTGCAACTAAAGGGGGAAGTTAGATCGACTGTGAATTGCTATCCTCCCAGTATGTGGTATTGCATTTATGTTCTATTCATTGTTTTCAGCTTGAAAAAAAAATATGTTTCGAATTGAGTGCAGGAACCATTCCAAGTACATATTTTTCTGAATTCCTACAGTCTGTTTATTTAATTTGGAATTAACCACCCTATCAGCACTATTTAGGTCATTTTGCGCCGGTCAGTTTACCTATCCACACTTTTTCTGGGCATGGTTATACGCAAGCGGTTAACCATCTTTCGCAAGAAACGGACAACTGCCCTTCTTGAATCAGCGGAAGGAAGAGAATGACCGTAGAAAAGATTTCATGATCAATCTCCACGGAAGAAACTTGCGCATCCGACTGAGCTACCGAGGCCGTCTAAATTCCTATAGTATGTCTTATAAAATTCAGGTTCCAGTAGGT
This sequence comes from Lucinisca nassula, assembly GCA_963580285.1. NCBI lineage: Eukaryota > Metazoa > Mollusca > Bivalvia > Lucinida > Lucinidae > Lucinisca > Lucinisca nassula. Next base: position 34,411,514 of record OY757019.1, read on the forward strand.
ATTTTGGATTGTAACTCCGTGCGACACAGTGCATTCATTATATCTCTAAAATGGCGACTTTGTGATACCTCAAAACATAGGTTATTGTGCTCAGAGAGGCGGTTCTAACGAGTATGCATAACCTATATATCAGAGAAGAAGTGTAATCCTTTTCCCGATAAAAAGTGGGGTTTACAGGGGTGTTCATTACACGGACTGGTTTACATGATGAGTCAACTTGTCAAAAAGTAAAATAACATAACAACTTGCGTTACAAATAAAGTACTTATAAATAACAATCTGCATTATCTGTTCTGCGATGACTCAAATTTCAACTGATTTTAAATATGTTTCTTATTTATTTGATTTGAGGTTTACCATCCGCGTCAACACTGTATAGGTCTTTGTGGAGACGTTGCTTCCAATTTTGTGCGACTTTTACCCGGTATTGCGATGAAATGACATTTCAAGCCCTGTCGCCCAATGAAACCAATAGGGTTTATAGACATGGACGGTCTGACTCGCACTTCTTTGCCTGGGCAAACTAAGATCCTCTAAGCGGGTTACCATTACTCGTGTGCGGTCGGTTTCGGCTCTGGGTGGAAGCATCCTGCAGCCCATCTATTTCTTCTAGCCCCGATAGGCGGGGAAAAAATATGTTTCTTATCTTTGCAACTAACAGCGACTGTGGATGCTTGTTAAAACCGCATCAATCAGACGCATCAAGAAAACACGCCTACATAACTCTGACCACCTTGAATCCCACTTTTAAATAGTAGAACTGGGGTTTACACGGGTAAACATTTACTTTTCTTATTTCTGCTCTAAAATATAGATTGTGGGTACTCATTAGAACCGCCTCGATGAGGCGGTTCTAACGTGTACTCACAACCTATATTTTGAGTAAAAATAAGAAAAATATAATTTATTTCATTTAAAAAACTTCCCTTTTTTCGGTCGTAAAATTTGCAATGTATTTGTATTGACGTGTTTTCGTAATTGTACTACCAACTATTTATTTGTTAAGAATACATGGGGATAAAAGTTGCAATCACTCATTTCAAATGATAAAGTGCTGCATTATCTGATCGGGTGGTTGGGTGAGGCAAAAGAGATGTGTATCTTGCATCACTGGGGCGTCTAACAGTTGGACAAGATCTGCCGTCCTTGGAGCAGGTAAGGGTTTTGTTTGATTTGTGGTTTAACGTCCCCTTCAACACTGTAAAGGTCATTTTGGAGACGTTGCTTCAGATGTTGTGGGACTTTTACCCCACATTGAGATGAAAAGACATCTCAAGCCCTGTCGCCCAATGAAACCAATAAGATTTATTAGCATGGACGGTCCGCCTCGCACCGCGGTTCCTGGACAGGCTTAGATCCTCCAAGCGGTTTACCAGTACTAGTGTGCGGACCAGATTCAGCTCTGCGTGGAAGCATCATGCAGCCCATATATTTCTTCAAGCCCCTATGGGCGTGGGCCGGGAGCAGGTAAGGGTAGAGGGTGGCATATTATTTCTCCTGTTTGTACACTGCCATTCCATTACGATAACACACCTGTGCGAATTGGTGCATTTTTACACATCTCCAAAACCCGTGATATTTTCTTATAAATACAGCAAACATAGGATGCGGGTGCTCGTTAGAACCGCCTCATTGAGGCGGTTCTAACAAGTACCCACAACCTATGTCTAGGAGTAAAAATTAGAAAAATAATGAATACCCCCGTAAACCCCAGTTTTCTCTATATAAAGTGGGGCATAGGAGGGTCTTCATTTCACGGACTTTGTCACGTGATGATTTTCCTCTTTCTCCTCTGTCCCTCACTTTCATCTAATATACTATCTATTCTTTCACTTTTTTCTCCCTTTCTCTTGGAGACGACACAAAATAACCCACAAGTGTTGACGTGTCGTTAAATTCAAAACAATCAAACAAAAGCTGTACGATCTGATAGAATGGTGCTTGTTTAAGAAATAGATCAGCTCTAACTGTGATTTGTTGTGTAATAAATCACAGTTTGGAGGTCAGTTGTAAAGTAGACAAATCACGAGCGCGTAGCGCGCGTGATTTGTCTACTTACAACTGACCGACAAACTGTGATTTATTACCCAACAAATCACTGGCTAGAGCTGATCTGTTTCGATTCTAACACGCTGAAAATCGGCCACAATGTTGTTGTTTCCTTCAAAATCTCACAACTTTTCGCCATTGTTAGAAGAAATCCCGCTTAAATTATCGACTGAAACACATGCATTTATATCCTTTTATAACGTTTTCGATGCGAGAAAATGACGTTACACCGTCTAACGTCAAGTAAATCGACTAGTGACGTCATAAATTTGCAGTTTTTAATGACGTCACACGTCACGCTCTTCCAGCTGTGATTTGTTGCAGAATAAAACACAGTTATTTTGCATTGCCTATATAGGCGCGCTGTGTTAGAATTGTATGTTTGATATGAGGTTTAACGTCCCCGTCAACGCTGTATATGTCATTTTGGGGACGCTGCTTCCAATTTTATGTGATTTACACCCGACATTGAGATGAAAATACATCTCAAGCCCTGTCGCCCTATGAAACCAATAGGGTTTATAAGCATGGACGGTCCGACACGCACCGATATGCCTGGACAGGCTTAGATAATGATGGAGCCTGAGTTTGGAAGCCTTCATGCGGGGCTTAGATAATGATGAAGCCCGAGTTAGGGGCCTTCAACTGAAGAAATTATTTGTCCAAATCGCGACGGAAGTAAGGGCGAGGATTGCGGCGCGTACAAGCGATTTAAGACCCCCACCCGCCCGGGTGGAATTCTTTTCACTTACCGTTCCAAGGCGGTTCTTCTGTCGCGGTTTATTTTTGTAATGGTTAAATACATGTAACTGTCCTTTTGGCTTTCCGCTCTTGATGTTTCCATAAGGGTCTAGTTATTTAATGTTTGTGTTTCTTTCCCTTTGGTGTCTCTGATGGGAGCTTTGGGTTATTTGTATCGATTCCTGGTCATTGTCTTCACTTCTATTTTAGATTCTCTATGCAGTTTACCAGTACACGTGTGCGGTAGATTTCAGCTCTGCGTGGAAGCATCATGCATTCTATCGATTTCTTCAAGACCGATGGGCGGGAGCCGAGAATGGTCATGAATTTTACAGTTAATTAAAAAACAACAACATTAAATTCGACAGATACTTCCAAATAATGGCAACTATATAAAGTATACCAACTCTTTATATTTTTAAGCACATACCTTTCATGGGAATGAACGTGACTTGTTCTCTAAAGAATGCTGTCCAAGATGGTGACTTTACTTCGAGCGATTCTCTTTCGTACTCATTCCGTTTGTCATACACAATCGCAGAAGGGTAAAGATTGTTCTGGTTTATGCAGTAACTTGCCGATTGTATCCAGTTACGATTTTCATTTTTAAATTCAACTAACTGTCTCATCTCACCTAAAACAATTGGAAAAAAAACTCATGTTTATACGGGTAAATACTTTATTGGAGAAACAAATCGTGTTTTCAAAGTACTGTTGATTCAGCGAATCCTTAAAGGCATTTATTCATGTAACAGTAGCACAAACTGTGTGTTCATAATTGGTCTATTGCCCCCTTGTTATATAGCAGATTAAAGGCGATCCTTAATAGGGTGATTAGTAGCTCTTGTTGAATCTTTTGGCTGAGGCAATTAAGTGGAAAATCAATAATGTACACTTTAGTCACTAGTTAGTAAACTACTGATTTTCCCCAAGGAAGCCCCTTACCGGACTTCTCTTCTGTCAACAATGAGGATTACGTAATATTATTTAATGAAATGACAGTCTTGCTTGCTTAGAAGAGGTGGCCAATAAGACAGGTTTTACTGTACATACATGTAAGAACAAACAATGACGATAATAATCCACAGCAGAACCACCGCACTGGAACGGCCAGTAAAAAAGATAAAATCAATTTTACGCGGCTACAATCCTTGCCTTTTATTCAGCCGTGACATTACGAAAATACGCCTTGACAAATACATTGTAACCTTTATCGCTGAAAAAATATATAAATTTTTAGATGAACTCCGGTAAGCCCGACCAGAGAAGAGCATCAAACCTGATATGATATAAATGAACCATGTCGATATGTTTTATTCAGGGACTCATACATATCGAATAATATACATGTATGAGTTACTTTTATGTGCCAGGGAAAATGTATTGAAACAAAACTTAACTGGCAATTTTGCTACACTTGGCAATTTACCTTCCTGGATAGTCTGGTCACACAAAGGATGCAAGCTTATTGTGCAACTTGTCCAGAACCACTCATGAGACATTGTGTCAATGTTTTCATATGTCACACAGTGACCTTTAAATGCTGGATATGGATAATCTTCAATCTTCATGGATAAAGATTCAGAATCTGCAAGAATAGAATACAATCATTTACGAACTGCGATAAAATGTCAAAAAATCGCAAATTTAATGTTTGAAAAAGTAACTTTGAGGATTTTGGTTAAGGTTTAACGTAACCGTCAACACTGTAAAGGTCATTTTGGAGACGTTGCTTCCAATTTTGTGGGACTTTTACCCGACATTGAGATGAAATGACATCTCAAGCCCTGTCGCCCAATGAAACCAATAGGTTTTATTAGCATGGACGGTTCCTGGACAGGCTTAGATCCTCTAAGCGGTTTACCAGTACTAGTGTGCGGGCCGGATTCAGCTCTGCGTGGAAGCATCATGCAGCCCATATATTTCTTCAAGCCCCTATGGGCGGGGGCTTTTGTAACTTTGAAGAATCAGTCTTCTTAAAAACGAAATGAATTATGGAGAAACTCAGTGTTCAGTTGTTTATTCATCGTGAAAGAACGCCTATATAATTTTGGCACTTTTACACCACACCTTTTCACAGTTAAAGATGAAGTTTAGACGGGTATATATATTTTTTCTTACTTCTGCTCAAAACAACGATTATTGATACTCATTACAATGTGCGTAAACGTTTTCATTAATGTCTTAAAATGGCCTATTCCGACAAAAGATGTGATATTGTTGCATTTGTAGGGTCGTTTACGACGCCAAACAACGCGGTCTGCAATCTTGGTACTCACTGCGATGCCCTATATATGGGCCCCGTCAAGCGATTTTGGTACTTATCGCCTATGCGAGCAGCCAAGGTTCAGGCGAGCCTGCGCATCCGCGCAGTCTCGCCAGAACCTTCGCTGCTCGCTCATACAAGCAGTGAATCAAGAGGAACCTTCAGACAGAAAGCTATATCACTGGCCCCTCTGAATGGCTGGGCATGCGCAGTTAAAGTTTGTCATTACGGAATGCTCGAAGACCCAAATTCGCTTGGCGGGGCTCATATTATCTTCGTGCAAAAGACAACCACTCTGACCGCATCGCCAAACAGTCGCCTCCCAAAGCAAACTGTAGAAGTTATTATCAATGATAACGCACCGATATGACAGAGAAAAAAATCTTATCTCCAAATTGTTAACTTTCTAATGAAAAGTTTAGATTTTGTTTTTAGTTTTACTCAAAAAGATAACCGGTCAGGAACTGATACAATCAGATCCCAAATTCTTTCCTCAATATAACTAGGGAAAGAAGTCGAAACATGGAATGACGGCAGTCAACAAAATGGACAAAGGTAAACCGAGTCAGCAGCTCTTTCCCGGAGAATATCTAAAATAGAACTAAAAATGAGCAATATACATACTGGGGGAAAGAATCAGAATCACCAACATGACAAACATTAAACTGGAAGGACAAACGCAACCAAAAACGAACAATCATAAAGCTGGAAGCATCAGAATCATCAACGTAACAACATATAAGACTAGGTAAAGATTCAGAACCTCTCATTACGGCGGTTCTCAACGAGGCGTTCTAACGACTACCAACATCTTATGTCTTGGAGCACAAATCAGAAAATAAGAAAAAAAATTTATGCTTACCCCCGTAAACCCCTAACCCCTGTTTTCTCTATATAAAATGGGGTTTAGAGGGATGCTGATTTCCTGTTAATCTGATGATTTCATCCCATTATCTATTGAGCTCGACCAGAGGTCAAAATGCTTTGCTGGGCAGAAACGAGGGCAAAGCTTAAACAACACACTGATAGTACTTGTTATTCATCCATTCACCGCTGCCATTAAATATAGCGCTTGCATGGTAGTCCACGAAGTCATGCAACGCCGGCACCAATTCTGTTACGAACCGCGCGCTCCGATGCATACGTTTCTCAGATAGCCAACCATTCTATTCGCGTCGCCATAAAAACCAACTCCGACAGCAAAACTGCAGACGTGATTCATACCAATGGTTGAAATAATAGTTGTTTTATTAATGCTCCAAATTTATATTGTGATGGCTAATTTGAACGTTCTTAATAAGGCAACTCTAACAATAATAAGTTCTGAATAGTTAGACCCGTTGGAAGCAAAGAAGACACAAAATAACTTAAAAAAAACCAACTCGGTTTTATTGAGGCCGTTCATGCCAGGCGTGTGTAAAACCGATCACACCCTCTAGCGAACTCTATTTTGAAAATGATTCTAAATGAACTCAATGATCCCAAAGGACCAGAAAATATAATCTGCACTATAATGATGTACGGGGAGTGGGGGGTGGAGACGTTTTACGGCCGCCACATGGCACAACACCAGCTGCAGTGAAGATAATAAGTTCTGAATAGTGAGATCATTTATTTTTTTGGGACTTGAGGTTTAACGTCCCCGTCAACACTGTATAGCTCATACGGGGAGACGTTTCACGGCCGCCACATGGCACAACACCAGCTGCAGTGTGGATAAATATGTTCTGAAAAGTAAGATCATTTTTTACTTTAGGTTTAACGTCCCCGTCAACACTGTATAGGTCATTTTTGAGAAGTTGCGTCCAATTTTGTGACATTGACATGAAATGACATCTCAAGCCCTGTCGCCCAATGGAACCAATATCGTTTACAAGCATGAACGGTCCGACTCGCACCGCGTTTACCTGGGCAGGCTTAAAATCTTCCACTGACCGTTCCAAGGCGGCACTTCTGTGGCGATTTATTTATGTTGTTGTTTGTTACTTACTGTGTGTATCACTTGTGTCTTTTAATTTTGGATGGCCATATGGCCATTTTGTGGGAAAGTAACTGTCCGTATAGCCTTCCTTTGTTTAGGTTTCCATTATGGTCTGGTCGCTTAATGTTTGTATTTCTTTCCCTTTGGTGTCTTTTATGGATGGAGTAAGTTAATTGTATCAATTCCTGATCTTTGTTTTACTTCTACTTTAGATCTCTAAGCGGTTTACTCGTGGACGCATCATGCAGCCCATCTATTTCTTCAAGAGATCCATTGGAAGCAAAGAAAACACCAAATAACTGAAAATAGCAGACTCGGTTTTATCGAGTCTGTTCATGACCAGTACTGAAATGTGGAACACCGGCCACGCCCACTAGCGCCGGCTTAAGCAGAACTCAATGATCCCAAGGACCAAATCTGAAATTTTCGGAAGAGATTTGAGTCCAACATTGAATTTAGAAACCAAATTGGAATGACGTCTATTAAACTTACAAACTTTAGTTTATGATACCGATAACTCTGATTAAGAAGTTTAGCAGTTAACAATTTATTACGATTGTTAAAATCAGATACATGGCTGGTCATTCTGCCAAACCGAATGAATTGCGACATATAAACACCGTAGAATGTCGCACGAGGAACATCGCCATCCAAGAAAGGAAAATTTACATAATCAAAATCAAATCATCACTTTTATCATACATTTTTAGGAAGCCAATCAATCTACAACTGGTAAATATAAATCCAAAAACGGGGCTTCGGTATTAACAGAAGGTCTTGGTGTGTGTGTGGGGGGGGGGGGGTAAATTTGACTACTCAAACAATCAAAGTAGGTATTGGTAATATTTTTAAAACATCCAAATATACGTCGAGCAAAAAGCTTCAATAATATCAGATTGGTATTAACTGAGAGGGACATCATGAAGCCTTCAACCTTTTTTTCTGAAGTGTCCTACTGACATCTTTTTTATAGCATCATGTAGAGAAGAGTACTGGTCGTTTTCTCTTCGAGTGTAAATGGAAATCTGGAGAAGCTGGCAGTCTTGATTTAATTTGCAATATTATACAGAAACTTCCGTTTGACATTTCAAGCAAAATGTCTGTGTTTGACATTTTATATGAAGCGTCTTCTGTACAAACAATTCCTGTGAAATGCCAAGCCTTATTTTCTAAAACAAAAATGAGATAAAAATTTTATAAATGTCATCCGACAGGCGTGACTTTTTCACGAAGACCTGGTATGGGTCTAATAAGTACATCATGTGAACAAGTCCGTGAAATGAAGACCCCCTGAACCCCATTTTATATAGAGAAAACTGGGGTTTACGGGGGTATTCATTATTTTCTTGAAGAAATATATGGGCTGCATGATGCTTCCACGCAGAGCTGAATCCGGCCCGCACACTAGTACTGGTTAACCGCTTACAGGATCTAAGCCTGTCAAGGAACCGCGGAGCGAGGCGGACCGTCCATGCTAATAAACCCTATTGGTTTCATTGGGCGACAGGGCTTGAGATGTCATTTCATCTCAATGTCGGGTAAAAGTCCCACAAAATTGGAAGCAACGTCTCCAAAATGACCTCAACAGTGTTGACGGGGACGTTAAACCTCAAATCAAACAAACAAACATTATTTTCTTATTTCTGCTCCAAGACATAGGTTTTGGGTACTCGTTAGAACCGCCTCAATGAGGCGGTTCTAACGAGTACCCAAAACCTATGTTTGGAGCATTTATAAGAAAAATATGACGGATTTTCATCAGAAAAGTAGCCATTTTAGAGATGTGAAAAATGCACTATGTCGTACGGACGTGTTATCGTAATGACACAAACGGTCAATATAATATCATGAATATGCATTTGAATTAGATATTCATAATTATATCATCAGTTATGGAATAATTTAATTGGTGCTCAAGAATTGTGGTAAACGGGTAATCTGTGTTTAAATCATTAAAATTTCACGGTATTTGCATATCTTACCTGTTAAAGAATATACGGATATATGATTTGCACCACCACAAAGAACAAACGCATATATTTCCGGTTCATATATGCAACTGCGGACACATTGGGTTTCTAGAAGTTCTTTCGGCTTCTCTTTTAAACAGTAACATTCAGTCATTTTGTTTTGTCCGCCCACGAAACGCTGAAATATAATATTAGTGAAGTTAGAGGAAGAATATACATGCAAAATAAAAATAAGATCGCCGTAAACAGTGACAGTTAAACCTTCAGTATTGATCACCTTTGTTTAACAGCCATCTTTCTTGCAGCAACCATACTCATCCCCCTAAGCATATGGCTATACATGTATATTTATGTGTGATGAGCAGCCGCCTCACTCCGCAGCCACTTTGCTTAATCAGCATTACGAAAAAACATCTATATAAATGCATTGTAAACTTTACCGCCGAAAAATCGAAAATTTTAAGATGAAACATTGTAAAGGATTTTCTGACTTCTAACAAGTACCCACAATCTACATTTTAGAGCAGAAATAAGAAGGAGAAACAAGGTTTACTCCTGTAAACCCTAGTTTTACTATATAAAAGGGGGTTCAAGGGGGTCAATATCATATAGGCGTGTTTTCGTGATGTAGTGAACTCAGTAGCAAAACATAGAAAATGAAAATGGGAATAATTTCTTTTCTTGTGTGTTTGCCTTTCAAAAATAAGAATACAAATATATAGGTATACGAAAAGAAATTAAATGATGGAAAGGTGTCAGTTCAGTGACACCTCTCCATCGTTAATTTTTCTTTCTTTTTTTAAATCCGTGTTGAGCTGCCTTGAGTTTTTAATTCTCCGTTTGTCTATATCAGGCAATTCGACTTCTCAGATGTTTCCCTCAGCTGACAAGCCACCTAATTTAAGCACCCTGGTTTTGTTTTACATGGGTGCTGCTTAATTAAGGTTATACTGTAATAAAAGTATTACTAGATGTTTTAGTACCTTTTTCTTAATTAGTAACTGTTGGCCGATGATGGTGTTTCAGTACCTTTTTCTTAATTAGTAACTGTTGGCCGATGATGATGTTTCAGTACCTTTTTCATAATTAGTAACTCTTGGCCAATGATGGTGTTTCACCGACGTCATATTAGGAGTCAATGTCACCGCGAACGAATAAGTCTCGAATCTGCAACATCGACTTTGCTTTATAAATTGTAGATCACGTGTTATTCATATCAGGCGTTGTCACCTTGTCGGACAGAATAAGAGTGTATGTATAAACTTTGGTCTGTTTGGCATTCAGATAGCGCACTACAAAGACTCTGATTAGACACATGTTTACTTGACAAAACCTATATAAAAATAAGAGTTCGGAGCCTAAGCCCTTGTCTTGCTGAAAAAATGTCACTTTCATTTCTGACTACTAATCAAATTACGTGACATAATACACACGTTCAAATTCACAAATGAAAAGTAAACATGTATATCCTGATCTGAAGTCATCTAATCTGATTACCTAGGTTCATCAGGCCAAGGGTTAGATAATTCGCTAAAATATCTTGCTTCCATTTTCCAAAGACAACAGAAAATTGTTTCCCTTGATTTTAACTTCTTTCAAATCATGTGATTCCCTGTTCACAAGATAAGGTCCCAGAAAAACAAATACATACCATAAAGATTAGCGCTCGCAGAGATGGGAGGAAATATATTCATGTCTGTGTAAACAATCTTAAACTTTTGCTTGTGCTTTCAAAGATAAATTGCATTCTGCTTTTCAACAATCAAAAGTTGCCACAGAGAGGCGAATGTCTGCCGCCATATGTCTCATACCTAATATGAATGGAATTTTAGTGGCTGCGTAACGTCATTTTATATTTTCGGTATGTAACGAGTGTAAACGGGTGTATTAACGCCACAAAACGCGTAATGTTTTCTAAAAAAAATATCCAGAAAACCAGTGAAGAAAATACTACAACTGCGGAACTATCAGTTTAGCAATACGGCGTCTCTCGTCGGTTCATTAAAGTGCTGATACGTTAAAACACAATGACACGCTGAACAAAATTTGCATCACGTGTAACATGCTTGTCAAAAGTACAAAAAAATCGTTCTTGCATCAAGAAAACATGCCTATATAATTTTGACCCCTTGAACCCCTTTTATACAGTAAAACTGAGGTTTACGGAGAACTCGATGAGGCGGTTCTAACGAGTACCCACATTCTATATTTTGAGCAGAAATAAGAAAGCTATCACACTTTTGTATCTTAAATTGTTCGTATTTTCGGCGGTAAAGTTTAGAATGTATTTGTATAGGTGTGTTTTCGTAATGAATACCGGTAACTTCCGCTTCTCACAGAAAATGTGGGCGGAGCTTAACGATTGTCAAAAAATCTCTACCACTGCAATCCCGCCTTTTTCAGATTTACGCTGCATATTAACGTTACGTCAGTTGTCTGAAAATTTCCGCCAATCAACTGCGCGAGACTAGCTACGCAGTTGTCATTCACGGATCTCTACTACCTGTTCAGAAGATCAACACGATGCGACAAAGCTTTCGGTGCGTCTCTGCTTATCGTTGCAAACAGCATCAAACGTGCGAAGGGGAGAAAGCGTATTGCTTAAATGCTGACTGTGTGAATGTAAGAAAATGGTTACTTGATAAACAGAATCTAACGCTCATTATAATTTCATATGAATTTTTTTAACTCGTGGATGGCTCATTTCATAAAAGTAATAAGATATGAACTCTCGTATGTGATTCTCTGTGTATAACATAAATAAAAACAATGAAAACATAGTATGATTACGAAAGGACGCCTTTTCAAAAAAATCGGTAAAGTTTTACCACCAAAAAGTGTTGTTTTGTTGTTGTTGTTGTTTTTTGTTTTTTTTTTTTTTTCAGAAAAAAAAATACTGACAATGTTGGTACTCGTTAGAATCGCCTCTATTGTTTAGCAGAAATAAGGAAAATAGTTTACCCGTGTTAACCCAAGATTTAATATGAAAACGTGGGGCTTATAGGTTTCAAAATTATACTCTGTCAAAAAAGTTCCTATACATAAAATTGCTTCTGATACCAAAGTTACTAAACTTGAAAATACACAAAAATAATTTGTTTTGTTTTGGTTGTAGGACCCATTTCTCCATGCAAAAGTCCAAACTGTTTTTGTTTATGTAAACTCGCCAGCCTGGGCTGTTGTTTTAAACACCCAAGGGGTCACCGTGACAATTTCGCAGAATAAATCATTACAAACGCCACGATTCAACACCATTAAAAATTACACTTAGCACAAGATTTGTAAAATTTGATACATGAAACCTTTCATTAGCTACCCTGTGTGTCTTTTCACAAAAGATTTGGAACTTAAGCTCCATTTGCTTAGAGAAACAGACGATCACGTATAGGCCTCTAATTCTTTGAAGGTGTGAATGCTGTTTTCAATTGAAACTCCATAGAAAAAAACAATTGGCAGTGCTACATGCTTCATGAATTTTCTACATTATTTTACATCATTGTTAACAGCAATGGTGGCAACAAAGCGCTTTTAGAAGAAATTGCAAAAATTGAATGGCAGGTATAGAAATAACAACAGTATTTTTAATTGAAAGGGAGATAATCTGAGGATTTCACAAATTAGAGGCTTGATTGTAGTGCAATAACATGCGATATTGTAAAGGTAAAGTGAGTTTCGATGTTCAATGGATATGATCTTTCGTCACAAACATAAAATGATCATCTGATCATGTGCAATGTCAAATTCCTTGCAAAACCGTTCTAGGCTAATATTGGAAGATAACTCTTGAGCTATATAGTATGGGCAAATGCAAATTTATGCATTTTGCAGCTAAACGTCCGATTCGTATGTTTACAGCCATCTTTAGCTGAATTGCTACCGAATAGCTACTAGAATTTACCCGAAACTTGGTATAGTTACTTTTTTGACTGGGCATATATAGGCGTGATTGCGTGATGTGTATCACTTCGGATGATATCGGATAATTGGCGTGATATCACGGAATTTTCCGAGAATTCGTAACGGACCAACACTTCTTTGGACGTGATTTCCGAGCACTTCTTTCTAACCTGTTAAAACGTAATTCCGAGAAAGAACTCGACTTTGCTGCAATTTTCTCTACAAAAAACAGATAGATATCACAGTGTCATGCGACTTGCTATAGAAGTTGCAAGGAACGAAAACAAAGCGATGATTCAGAGTTTATTTGCTGAGTTCAGTGCTGTGGCTCCCAAAACCATCACGAAAACACGCCTATATAATTTTGACCCCCTTGAACCCCACTTTTATATTATAATAAAACTGGGGTTTACAGTGGTAAACCTTATTTTTCTTATTTCTGCTCTAAAATATAGATTGTGAGTACTCGTTAGAACCGCCTAATGGGTACCCACAGTCTATATTTTGAGCAGAAATAAGAACAATATCACACGAGGCGGATCTAACGAGTACCCAAAATCTATATTTTATAGCAGAAATAAGAAACATATCACAATTTTTCATCTTAAAATTTTCGTTTTTTCTGCGATAAAGTTCACAATGTTTTTGTATAGGTGTGTTTTCGTAATGCTAATAGCTCCGGGTGAGGATGAATTTTTATATTAGGAAATCTGCCTTCATTTCGTGCAGTTGTCCTTACGCATACTTTAATGTGCGTAATGAGAGTGTTACGCATATAATTACTCACCAACCCATAATATGTTGATTTCATCATAATGCTGCAAGCTGTGAAACACAGACCAGGAATTGGCTTCAAGAGGTAATTGTAAGTCAGATTAGAGGATATGAGACCACAACCTGGAAAATTCAATTACAACCAAGTGTGAATATCAGCAACAATAAATATTCATTAGGTATAAACATCATGTTAATAAGTCCGTGGAAAAAAATACCCCTGTAAACCACACGCTTCAGGCCTAAGGAGACAATTGGGGCCTATTACAGGATTCCAGATTTTATTCAACAGCCTAGGGAGATGTGGATTTTAGGAAAATGTCTCAGGTTTTCATCAAGAAGAAATTTCATTTAAGTGGCATTAAAAAGCCTTAACATGGGGTGTTATGAAAAGCAAAATAGCTGTTAGCTGAATAGAAAACGCGTATGATATGTAGTGATGAGCATATGGCATATTTCGTACCACATAGGACTCCCATTTCAATGTCCAAAGAGCCATAACTGAAAAAAAAATAGTTTAGTCAGACTTATGGTTCCTGTGTTCTATATGTCAACTTGAGTTGCTTTACACTTTTTGCAAGGCTTCAGGAAAACCTCTGGAACCGTTTTCAAATTATAGAAATGGCACATAACACTCAAAATTTTGGAGTATATTACGAAAACACGTCTATTCAAATACAAGTACATGTACATGTATATTGAAAATTTTAACACCGAAAAATGAAAATTTCGAGAGAAAATGTTAGATATTTTTCATATTTCTGTTCCATACAGAGATTGTTGGGACTCGTTAGAACCGCCTCTGCAAGGCTTCAGGAAAAGCTTGAAACCGTTTTCAAATTATAGAAATGGCACATAACACTCAAAATGTTGGAGTATATTACGAAAACACGTCTATTCAAATACAAGTACATGTACATGTATATTGAAAATTTTAACACCGAAAAATGAAAATTTCGAGAGAAAATGTCAGATATTTTTCATATTTCTGTTCCAAACAGAGATTGTTGGGACTCGTTAGAACCGCCTCGGCGAGGCGGTTCTAACGAGTACCCACAATCTATGTTTTGGGGCAGAAATAAGAAAAACAACGAGTATCCCCAGTAGACCTCAGGTTTACTGTATAAAAGTGGGGTTAAAAGGGGTCAAAATTATATTGTCGTGTTTTCGTGATCGCATGAAAGAGAATTTACTAAACACATCGATATCTAGAGCTATGGTTCGACCCATCCATGCTTATAAACCCGATTGGTTTCATTGGTTGGCAGGGTTTGAGATGTCATTTCATCTCAATGTCGGGTAGAAGTCCCACAAAATTGGAAGCAACGTCTCCAAAATGACCTTTACAGTGTTGACGGGGACTTTAAACCTCAAATCAAACAAACAAACATCTAGAGCTATGGGAACATTTTTTGTCTAAAATTTAGGAACTCAATAACGAGTTTGATTGAACCATGATAAACGAAACATCGGTGGTCGATTCACTGAAGATTTACTTCCGTATTTAACGTATGTATTCGGACATAGAAATGGTCAAACGCTCCCATGGCGATCAGAAGCACCCTCAGACTACGACATTTCAACAGAGTCGTGGGAACAAATTACACAGGAAAGAGAAACGTGGTGAGGCCTCACCAGGAGGGGTGCTAGTGAATACTAGGCAAAACGAATCAGTGAAGCTGAGCAGAAAGGCGCACAGCGTAAAGCCAGGGCTAAGGCACCACCAACAGCGCTGTCTTCATCTAGCCTCTGTTGCTCTATCTGCAACAGACGGTTCAGAGCTGGAATTGGTCTCATCAGACATCTTAGAACACACAAACAGTAACATTTCTCAAATTTGATTAAGATCGGTCATTGTCAGTAATGACAGACGAACTATTATTGTTACTATTATGTATTCGGACAGATAGGCCTGAGCAAACAGTGTAGATCCAGATCAGACGCCGTAGAACACGTCGTCGCATCAGGGTCTAGACTGTTAGCCATTCATCCAGCTATTTTAAGACATATTATCGGATAATAAATTGAACTTGTAAAAATTTTAGATCAAGATAACCCATTTTGTACCAGAAACCCCAAACGGGGCAATTGGCAAACAGTGCCGGCCCAGATCAGACGCCGCAGGACGCGATATCTGATCAGGGCCTACACTTTTTGCAAAATGCTCAGCCAATTTTCTAACTAAATTTTGAAGAGAACACAACCTGACACACTTAAATTTTGAAATGGACTCCTGCTATTATATAAGGTGGAAGATTACATTTGGTACAAAATATGATAAATAAGGAATTCTTATGGCGAACACTGACTACTGCACAATAAAAGATAATATAAAAAAAAAAAATATCACCTTCATACTTGAAAGTCTGGTAGCCTCTCTGATAGCCAATCCAGTAATTCTCTCCCTTTTCAAGTTGTATGTCGGAGTTATCGAACTCAACGGTGTAGTTCCCATCCTTGGTGTAGATTAGTCCAGGGGTTGCTAGGGAACATGTTTTTGAAGCCGCAGTCCATTCAGACTCTGTTGTATGTACTGTGTAGTTAACTTGACCTAATTAATTCAAAGTGGTATATATATAGTCACCCTTAGAATCTGCATAAAACACATCAACACACGCGCGTACTCGCGCGTACTCGTGCGTAATTGCGCACACACGCTAACAAGCACAGCAACGTAGCATGTCCCTTGGAAAATTGTGAGATGCTGCCTTCAGTAATTTCGAGAACATAGTTAGAATACCTTAAATCCCAGTATTTTAAGCAAACAGTGAAGAATGTACGGACACCGCGTTCTGTAGCGTCTAATCAGGGTCTACCCTGTTTGCCAATGTCCCAGAACATATATACGCAGTCAATGTCTGCCATGTCAATAGCCACCTTTTCGCAGACTCTGACACGTCGACAACAAGACTAACACGGACATAAATATTTATATAAACTAGTGATAGTCACGTGGACAGCAGCGACGTAAAGCTAATATGCTCATTACGATATCACACCGTATGACATTTTGTTTGTTTGATTTGAAGTTAAACGTCCCCGTCAACATTGTGAAGGTCGTTTTGGCTACAGTATATAATTGCAACACGCAACACTATGACCTTGTCCGGAACAGTCCTTCGTGGGCGCACACTGTCCGTGTTGGGGACATTGCAGTTACACTTATAGAATATCAACATTTCAGCCTGAATCGCTCACCTGACGTCAATCATTGATATGAGGCATTGTTGATATAAGGCATCGTTAATATGAGGCATCGTTGATATAAGACAACGGTGATACGAGGCATCAGTGATATGAGGCATCAGTGATATGAGGCAGTGATGATATGGATGATGAGTATAGAATGATGTAAATGGGTTTATGTGTCCCCCACCCCTGTTACTACATTTTATTCAGCGGTGAGCAGCTATAGATGTAATCGCCACGGTATAACACAGAGGCAAAAACTGGTTGGTGAAACAGTCATTACTGTGAATATACTGGTTAATATAAAGTTTATATAAAACATTATGGTGCCATAAACACTCATCAGGTCCTTATCATCAACATGAATGGAGAAAGAACATTATCTTAAGTATGTGAGGGTGTGATTGAGTGTGTGTACTGCATGTGTAATTCAAGTGTGATTCAAGTGTATTCCACTTGTATTAAGACAGAAATTTAATTGGGCCCAGACTAATTTTCATTCTGTCTTAACCTAAGTGGAATAGATTGCGAGTCAACTGTCCCTTTAAGTTTGTCTTTGTAAAATTATGTAACCAGTGTTGTTTATAAATATTAGACTTATTCCATATAAATATTGTAAAGGATTCTAAGTATCTTAGAATTTCCTTTGCGTTAATGACCCACAAGTGGACATAGATTCGAGGTTCCCTCGCGTTGTCCCGTCACATATACGTTTTGCCAGCCCCCGACATATGAAACAAGTGTCTTTGGTGGGAACAGTGTATTGAACATAGCTTCAGAAACTGTCCGTGCTGGGAACAGTCTATTAAACATACCTACAGAAGTGTACGTGCTGGGAACAGTCTATAAATCATAGCTCCAGAAAGTTTCCGTGATGGGAACAGTCTAATTGACATAGGTTCAGACAGTGTCCTTGGTGAGAACAGTCTATTAAACATACCTACAGGAGTGTCCGTCCGTCTATTGAACATACCTTCAGAAGTGTCCGTGCTGGGAAGAGACTAATATTCATAGCTACAGAAAGTATCCTTGTCGGGAACAGTCTATTAAACATAATTACAGAAAGTGTCCTTGGTGCCAACAGTTTATTAAACATGGCTACAGAAAGTGTCCTTGGTGGGGACATTCTATTAAACATAGCTACAGAAAGTGTCCTTGGTGGGAACAGTTTATTAAACATACGTATAGAAAGAGTCCTTGTTGGAAACAGTCTATTAAACATATATACAGAAGTGTCTGTGCTGGAAACAGCCTATTAAACATAGCTACAAAAGGTGTCCATGCTGGGAACAGTCTATTAAACATAGCTACATGAGGTGTCCTTGGTGGGAACAGTCTGTTAAAAACGGCTACAGAAAGTGTCCTTGGTGGGGACATTCTATTAAACATAGCTACAGAAAGTGTCCTTGGTGGGAACAGTTTATTAAACATACGTATAGAAAGAGTCCTTGTTGGAAACAGTATATTAAACATAAAAACAGAAGTGTCCGTGCTGGAAACAGCCTATTAAACATAGCTACAAAAAGTGTCCATGCTGGGAACAGTCTATTAAACATAGCTACATGAAGTGTCCTTGGTGGGAACAGTTTATTAAACATACGTATAGAAAGAGTCCTTGTTGGAAACAGTATATTAAACATATATACAGAAGTGTCCGTGCTGGAAACAGCCTATTAAACATAGCTACAAAAAGTGTCCATGCTGGGAACAGTCTATTAAACATAGCTACATGAAGTGTCCTTGGTGGGAACAGTCTGTTAAAAATGGCTACAGAAAGTGTCCTTGGTGGGAACATTCTATTAAACATAGCTACAGAAAGTGTCATTGGTGAGAATAGTCTATTAAACATAGCAACAGTAAGTGTCCATGCTTGGAACAGTCTATTAAACATAGCTACAGAAAGTGTGCTTGGTGGGAACTTCTTATTAAACATACGTATAGAAAGTGTCCTTGTTGGAAACAGTCTATTAAACATACCAACAGAAGTATCCGTGCTGCAAACAATCTATTAAAATACCTTCAGAAAGTGTCCTTGGTGTGAACAGTCTATTAACCATGTCTACAGAAATGTCCGTGCTGGGAACAATCTATTAAACATACCTACAGAAAGTGTCCTTGATGGGAACAGTCTATTAAACATAGCTGCAGAAAGTGTCCGTGCTGGGAACAGACTATGAAGCGTACTACAGAAAGTGTCCGTGGTGGGAACAGTCTTTTAAATATACCTACAGAAAGTGTCCATGCTGGGACCAGTCTTTTAATGATAGCTTTAGAAAGTGTCCGTGCTGGAAAATGTCTACTAACCATAACTACGAAAAGTGTCCTTGGTGGGAACAGTCTATTTAACATACCTATATAATTGTCCGGGCTGGGAACAGTCTATAAACATACCTACAGAAGTGTCTGTGTTTGGAACAGTCTATAAAACATACCTACAGAAAGTGTCATTGGTGGGAACAGTCTATTAAACATACCTATATAAATTGTCCTTGCTGGGAACAATCTATTAAAGGAGTCCATGTATAGAATCCACCAATCGCTAAAAACAATTGCAGGAAATTGTTCAAATGTCTAGTTTGCTTTAAATCATGTGTATTAAATAAGGCTAAAAGGGATGCCCTTTGAGAACCATGAACCATGAACGCATTCAAAAACGAAAATAGCAGAATACATGTGTTGTTTGGGCCAGACAAGCTTGTTTCGGCCATCAAGGCCTCATCAGTAGCCCTAAAAGAAATGCTGAAAACGAGTATCAGCGGTTACGAGTATCAGCGTAAAACGTGGAAAATGACGTTGAAAGTTGACGTTACGTCAGAAGAAATTTCCAGTTTAATTTAACGTCATGCGGCAAATTTTGATTACGGATTATTTTGCTCAGACAAGTGGAAAGTGCATGGATTTGTATGCGGTTTGTAGCCTGCTTCCACAATATAATAATTTTTGTCTTTTAGTCAGAATGTTTCTTTTGTAAGGACTAATTGATTCTTAATTAGCTGGGTTAAATGCTTCTTTAAATGGACATTTTACTGACTCCTTTGATATTCATTTTGGATCACGATACAATGAAAAACATCCCTTCGAATTCAACGTTGTTCTTCTTCTTTGTCCTGATGCAAAATAAATAGATGACTGACGGATGTTTTTAAGGTAATCGGGCGCCAAGGGCACATATGGGCTACCCCCAGTTCGCCAGCTGGGATTAGTTGTAGGTACTGCTCTTTTCCCTAGGCTGCCAATATGCTGACTCCTGTCATAGGGGCTTGAATCATGAAAAAAATGAAATTTTTTTTTTTTTTTTTTTTTTTTTTGTGGTACTATATTAGAGACAAGGGGGTAAACTTCGGCTCCATTTTGGGGGTGGGGGGGGGTAACCTCATTTTACCCAGTGTATCTTTTTCGCAAATGCAGTTTTTCACCTGCTTATTATGAATTATACAAGTTAAATATGTCCACTTTGCAACAATAATCCGCCTCTGTCTGTCACTTGCAGGAAACATGTTTTTCTCGCATGGATTAACTCAGCAAAGCTAAATTCGGCATAAACGTGTGACAAAAATTTTCAGGTTTTCATCAATCACAAGCGAACTAGTGTTACGGAGGAAACTTTTTTCGCTTTCAACTGATGTCTTTCATTAAAATGAACCTCTCTTGACCAATTTGAATCCAAAACGATGTACTCGTTGCTCTAAATTTTTATTTTGCTTCTTTTGCTTCGCATTCCGCAGTGTTCTGTCAATGATCGGTATAGATACCCGGGCGCTTGCCATAATCGTCGTGTTTAAAAAACGGGACGTGCAGGACAGATATAATCCGGAACTTTGGAAACTACGTCCGGCAGTGGAGTAGCTGTTGTTACTGTTAAAATGTGTGTGATAGCCTTGATTTCGCCTTTGATTTATTTTTTCAATGTTACATATTCTGCTAGGACTACGTATACACGTATTACGCAGATAAGATAACTGGATGGTGTTTCTACGTATAATGGGCTGTGCTCTTGTAATTTTGTATTGTATCGCTTTGCAGTCAACTTCCAAATAGCCGCTGCAACTTTTTTGACACATGCGCAGAAAAGGACATAAAATGTTTACTGAAAAGCAGAAGACGGCCTTAGATCTGATAAAAAAAAAACAAGACACAACTGCCTTGTTTATATCCAGGCTGGGACGGGCATAACCCACGTTATCGAGGAGATTGCTAGAGTGCTCGTATTGAAGGGAAATGTTTGTCAGTTTCTTGCACAACGGGTATCGTATAAAATCTGTGTTTTTGGCATTTAGCAGAGTGCTAAAGAACGTGTGTACATGACGTCGTGACCTTGTGTTTAAACGCTCGTTCCCGGTACACGGCGACGGTTAGCTAAGCCAAAAAAAATGCAGCTGTGTTAAGCCAAACGGTTCAGAATATAAGTTAAAAGAGATACGCCTAGAAATAACTTGAAATTGTTTTACAAATTTGGATTTATAGTGGTCGGAATGACTGACGACTTTAAGCGTGTGTTCTAATATTGTTACCTAAATCGCAATAGGCCTGTAGGACTTTTCCCTCTTTTTTTTTTCTTTGTGATAAGTTGAAACCAAGGAAAAACTTTTCAATATGTATTTTGTCTAATGTTTGCTGTTCTCTCTCTCTCTCTCTCTCTCTCTCTCTCTCTCTCTCTCTCTCTCTCTCTCTCTCTCTCTCTCTCTCTCTCTCTCTCTCTCTCTCTCTCTCTCTCTCAGATATTTGTAAGAAATGTGTATAGGTCTTAAGACTAAGTAGATGGAAATATTGTGTACTGTTCATTCCAGAGGTAGAAAGAACAGTGTACAGACCTAAACTGCACCAACCTGGCCCAAGGATTAAAAAACTTTTTTTTCATGCTCAACTGATAGGGCATGATATTTATCCGGCTCATAACTAAAAAAAAATGTAACGTAAACACGTAGAAAACAGTGTAGTTCATACTTCAGTGAACGCAACGAGTCTTATGATTTTCAGTGTCGTCAAGTGGCGTCATTCTAAACCATTGTTCTCTACGGGCGTTGGTGAGGTCAACGCTGTTCCTCTCTTTGTAGTAAAATGGCGTGTAAATGTTTTTCAGTTTAAAAAGTTTGCCCTATAAGCATTATTTTTCGTCCAGTGATGAGGGGCAAAGAATGTAATTATAAATCAATAAACTTAATTTTCTGCTTTTCATGAAAGTATGACCGACAGCGAGTCGCTAACAAAGTTTACATGAACCCCTTTGGGGTCCACTTACTTTGCACACAACCCACTGCGTTCGTACTATCATGAACAGCAGAATAATAAATTTCATTTCTTAAGTGTTTGTTTTCTTTGCCTCATATTGCTGCCTCACTCTAGCGTTTATTAGCTATCTCATTATGTCAATCATTGCAAAACACCCACATTGAGCCGGGGGTAATTTTGTTTTCAAAACCGTCTTCTGTAGCATGTTTTGTTATCCGTGCGATTAGGGGAGAAGCTTCTCAGTTTCTCCTTAAATGTACATTTTTAACAGTCAGAATGACATGTCCTTATCAACTTTTAATGAAATGGACATTCAATTTGTCATCAAACTGCTGTCAACTGTCAAAGAAAGAAGGTCATGAAATGTACATGCACTGGTAGCACTTTACATGTAAACGGATGCTTTAGACACACACTTTAGCGGGTCACTGGAAAAATGATGACGATTTTCTTCAGGAGGTATGACTATTAAAATACTAACATTTTGTTGTGATACATTTGTTTGAATGTGCTTTATATCGCTTATTAATTTCTGTATATCTGTGCAGTCTTTGCATTCACTATGCATTCTTTAAAGTTTACGGACCAGCCCATCGGGGCTTAAAGAAATAGATAGGCTGCGTGACGCATCCTAGCAGAGCTGAAACCGACCGCACGCGAGAACTGCTAAACCGCTCAGAGAATCTATGCCTGCCTAGGCAAAGCGGTGCGAGTCAGACCGTTCATGCTTATAAACCCTTTTGGTTTCGTATCATTGGGCGACAGGGCTTGAGATGTCAATTCATTTCAATGTCGAGTAAAAGTCCCACAAAATGGATTCAACGTCTCCAAAATGACCTGTTGATTGGCACTTTAAACATCTAATCAAACAAATAAATTACTTAAAGTGTTTGGGTGAGGAAAATAATTAATATTGCGGTCGTGGCTTTGGGCTCGTTTTCAATGAATTAAAGTCGCATGCTCGACAAAACCCCACATGATACTTAACTAAACTGAAAACTTGCTTGAAAATTCCTTGTTTCGGCCTCAATCCCATCATACATTCTATTATTCAGTTCCTATCTAAGCAGGAAACGCCCCCGCCAATCGGGGCATGAAGAAATGATGCTTCCACGCAGAGCTGAAACCGACCCGCACCTGAGTACTGTTAATCCGCTTAGAGGATCTAAGCCTGCCCAGGAAAAGCGGTGCGAGTCGGTCCGTCCGTGTTAATTAACCCTATTGGTCCATTGGGCGGCAGGGCTTGAGATGTCATTTCATCTTAAGGTCGGGTAAAGTCCCACAAAATTGGAAGCTACGTCTCCAAAATGACCTTTGCAGTGTGTTGACGGGGACATTAAACCTCAAATCAAACAAACAAATCTAAGCAGGAAAATTGCCTGAACTGTTATTATTTAAAAATAGCGAGCATCACAAATTTAACGCTCGGCTGAATTGGGCATGAAAAACGTTGTATAACCTTTAAATAGCCTGGTCGAGAAACACTAAGATTGGATTGCCGCTTTATTCAACAGCACCAAAATTTTTAAATGTCCTATATCTTGACAAGGCCCCATTTCTCACTTACTCTAGGCTAATACAAGTACTTTTTCAGTAGATCTATTAAAGCACTTCACAATCAAACCTTTCATAAAAGTCATCTATTTTAAGGCATTCAAGAGTTCTGCAACGGGAGGCCACGTGTTTTTTGTTGTTGTTTTTTTTTACCGGATACTACGGTCTTCGACCACATGTGATTAACGATCGGCTCGATATGGGTGAAATAAACTCGAAAGGACCGTAAAATGATCCGCGATCTGCACCCCCCCCCCTCCACACACACACACACACACTCACAAAAAAATTAAGGTTGATATGCTCTAGCTGACCTTTTTTGTTTGCTGTGTTGTGGTGAGTTATGGTGCCTATTCAGATTAATACAAACTTGCTGAGCAGAAAAATTGAGCAATGTTTTTTTTACCAAAGTCCTTACATCAATGGTTTTGACCGAATTCATAAATAGAAGCGTCCACTTCAGAAACTCGCGGATGAGAGAGCATGTGTGTGCTGCACTGTAGGGGTTCTGTCCCCTTAAATCCCTGTTGGAAAAGGACCCAATGGGCCCAACCTAAATAGTGCTTATTGTCATTTACTGGCCATTAGCGACCCAGGATCAAAATTTCAAAACATAGAAAGGAATATGTTGCAATAGGGAACAAATTGTTTCCATGCTGCATCATTTTGAACATTTACCTATTGGTGGCATTTTTAACAAGCTGGCTGTTTGTTTTTTTTTTTCATTTCTGTCTACACATGCATGAGTGAAACTGCTTTGAAAATAACACAAAAAGTCCACGATTTCAACAAAAAATACATTTTACTTTTTCTGAATCCTGTAAGGAGATAACTACGGCTAATCCCTGCCTTCCTAAATTTAGCCACCCACCTAGCTCAGTGGTTAGTCCATTTGCCTCAGATGCTGAAGGTCCCAGGTTCGATCCCTAGCAGCGGTGACAAAATTTCGGCGTCAGAACACGTCCCATCGGCATCATTTGCAGGTATGAATGTCAAAAAGTGCATCGCCCTTCGAATCTGGACGTTAACTGGAGCCCCCCCCCCCCCCCCCCCCGTGCAGGGAGAACCATCCCCTATGCAGGTTAAAGAACCCTACCGTAATTACTGTGTACTCTTTCATCCTTCAAAACTGGAGTATATGCAGTGTACAACGTCTGTGTCCCCTCTTGGGGTTTAGTTGAAAATGGAAGAAAAATAGCGATAATGCTCATTTGTCACTACTTCGAACGGTTTAAAATTAAACAGCACCGGTCGTTCCGGTCGTTAGTTCATTGATAGAGTAGCCCGGAATCAGCAGAAAACCAAGCTTCGCGACGATTATTTTATTGATCAGTTACAGAAAGCGATGTGAATGTAGCAAAAACTAAATTTAGAGCTGCAAATACACCATTTTGGATTCAAATTGGTCAAGAGAGGTTCATTTTAATGAAAGACATCAGTTGAAAGCGGAAAAAGTTTACTCCGCAACACTAGTTCGCTTGAGATTGATGAAAACCTGAAAATTTTTGTCACACGTTTATGCCGAATTTTGCTTTGTTGAGTTAATCCATGCGAGAAAAACATGTTTCCTGCAAGTGACAGACAGAGGCGGGCTATTGTTGCAAAGTGGACATATTAAACTTGTATAAATCATAATAAGCAGGTGAAAAACTGCATTTGCGAAAAAGATACACTGGTTAAAATGAGGTAACCCCCCCCCCCCCCCCAAAAAAAAAAAATGGAGCCGAAGTTTCCCCCCTTGTCTCTTATGTAGTACCAAAAAAAAAAAAAAAACATTTTTTTTTTCATTTTTTTCATGATTCAAGCCCCTATGCTC
Organism: Lucinisca nassula; assembly: GCA_963580285.1. Taxonomy (NCBI): domain Eukaryota; kingdom Metazoa; phylum Mollusca; class Bivalvia; order Lucinida; family Lucinidae; genus Lucinisca; species Lucinisca nassula. The sequence goes on from OY757019.1 coordinate 34,436,980, forward strand.
CTGTCTGCTTGACAGTTATCAGCTTACCGACTGGGAGTTATGTGACTCCTTCCGCGGAGGACCGCAACTTACTATTAGTATCAAAATAATTTCAACTATGAAAAGGTTTATTACCAGCAAATATTTTGTCACCAATACAAACTGGAATAGATTCATAAAACTTTATGTTAGGCATATTTTTATGTATTTTTTAATTGAAATCCTTTAATCAAAATTAAAGTGATTAACCAAACTATTGCAAAATATGCAGAGTGTTGATTTTTGTGTTTGTTTTGATTTGTTACGCCCCTTGAAAGTCTTATAAATAACTTAACTATTCAACTATTCAACAAAAATGCGAGGCGTTATTAAATTTCATAACAGTCATAAAAATAAATAACTTTTAATAAACGACGACTGTTATTCGCTTGACCCAAATGAAGAGAATAGAACTAGATACATTTAAATTAATATGCAAAGATAACCCAAATTTTATGGTTTTCTGTATCTACAACTGCTAATTTCAAGTGTCCCCACCACGGACACTTTGTTCCGGCGAACGACTGCTCCCACGAGCGACATCATGTTGTGTGTTGCAAATATACCCTACTCCGTTTTGGAGTCGTTGCTTCCAATTTTGTGGGACTTTTACCCGACATTTAGATGAAATGACATCTCAAGCCCTGCCGCCCAATGGAACCAATAAGATTTATAAGCATGGACGGCCGACTCGCACCGCTTTACCTGGGCAGGGTTAGATCCTCTAAGCATTTTTCCAGTACTCGTGTGTGGGTCGGTTTCAGCTCTGCGTGGAAGCATCATGTAGCCCATCTATTTCTTCAAACCCCATACCGTTGCCATATAGAGAATCTTACATGAGTGTTCATGTATTAATATTTACATTTCTTGTGTAAAGTCTTATGTAAACCTATAGAAACCAATTGCGTTCATCCTTCCATGAACGCATCGAATCACATGATTTTCAGTGACGTTAAATTACCGGCCATTCTAAAGCATTGTTCTCTACGGGCGTTGATGACGTCAACACTGCTCCGCTGTTTGTAGAAAAACAGCGTGTAAATGTTTTTCAGCTTTAAAAGTTTGCCCATTTGAGCATTTTTTCGCCAAGTGATGAGGGGCAAATAATGTAAATATAAAAAATAAACTTAATTTTTCTGCTTTTCATGAAAGTATGAACGACAGTGGGTCGCTAGCAAAGTTTACATGAACCCCTTCGGGGTTCATTTACTTTGCACGCGACCCACTGCGTTCATACTTCCATGAACTGCTGAAAAATAAATTTCATTTCTTAATTGAATTTATTAAACGTGTTGAGGCAAAGCCTCGCATTTTATCCCTTTTCTCAACGAGTTTAATAAATTCAATAATGCATGAGCACGAATGCAAGATTCTAATTATCCTATGATATTCAAAATGCTTTTTATTCACGATTTGTTTATAAAAATGTCAATATTCCGCCATTAGTAAACGCGACATCTTTAAGGACGTCGTACACGTAACGTTACGGGGCGTATCTTACTAACTTAAGAAGCCTCCGTGGTGCAGTGGTTACGCTACTCGCCTTGTAAACCAGGGATCGCAGGATCGATCCCGGGCTTCTCCAGACTTTCGGATGAGTCTTTAAACCGAGGTCCCGTCTCCGTATGACCTTAGCTGTTGGTGGGACGTTAAACTAAAACTCACTCACACTCACTCTTACTAACTTGCATATTTAATCCACTAGTGGATTATTGAATTTATTACATGGCGTTATTACACTCTCAGACGCGAAGTCATATGATAAAAGGTATTCTTTCATTTCTCCCTAACGGTTAGTTTTCCGATGAAAATAAGAGATGTTTTTTGTTGTTGTTTTTTTTTTCTTTATACTCCGAACATAGGCTGTTGGTGCTCGTCAGAACCACCTCATTGGGGCAAATCTAACGAGTACCTACAATCTATATCCTGCAGCAGAAATACGCTAAGTAATGTATACCCGTGTAAACCCCAGTTTTCTCTATATAAACTTGGATTTAGAAGGGTGTTCACTTAACGGACGTCAATGTCTCATCACGAAAACACGCCTATATAATTCTGACCCCCAAGAACCCCACTTTTATATAGTAAAACTGGGGTTTCCGGGGGTATACCTTATTTTTCTTATTTCTGCTCTAAAATATAGATTGTGGGTAATGAAAATTTTATGATGAAAAATTGTGATATTTTTCTTATTTCTGCTCAAAATATAGATTGTGGGCACTCGTTAGAACCGCCTCGATGAGGCGGTTCTAACGAGTGCCCACAAATTATATTTTGATCGAGGCGGTTCTAACGAGTGCCCACAATCTATATTTTGAGCAGAAATAAGAAAAATATCACAATTTTTCATCATAAAATTTTCATTTATTCGGCGATAAATGTGGCAATGTATTTGTATAGGCGTGTTTGCGTAATGTGACATATCTATATCCCTCTTTTTGCAGCACTGTGACGTTTCAACGATAAGAATAGCGCAGCTATAAATAACTGTTCCCCGGATTTCATACAAATCAGTGGTGGTCACGTGGACAGCACGAACGTAGAGACACTACGCTTAGCAACTTGCTGTCGACTGATTGATAAAGATCGACACAATCGATCCAGAATTATCCTTTTCTAATTAGACGGCTTATAACATGTGTTATTATCTAATGCCCCGGTCACACCTTTACGTTTCTGCTACGTTTCACCACGTTTCTGACAAAAACCCAAAACGTGGCCAAACGTCGCAACCTGTTGCGTTTTTATGCAAATTAGATGTCTTGTTGTGTACATGGAGTATGAGCTACGTTTCTACTGCGAAGCTGCGGCGTAAGACCCACGTATCGAGGCGTTTGCGTGACGTAAGTGCTGCGTATATCGGGTTGCTGTTACGTAGGAGCTGCGTTTCATTCTGACCTGCGACGTTGCTGTTGCGTAACAGCGGCGTTTTAAAAGGTATGTGGTAATAGTATTGTTGTCATTCATTCAAGTGACATCGAAGTATCAACATGACAAGGAAGAGAGGAAAGGCAACTTGCAAGACCGGGGCAAAGAGAAGCTCGATGCCTAATCTCAGCCCTGCGGTTAATATTCAGACTGATCAGGGATCAGAGCGGGACAGAAATCCGTGTTGTATATATATAATTTATATATGAGACCACTTGATCGAGATTAAAATGTATTATGCGATGTCACTTGACCTCATTTGAAACTCAACAAAAGCCACAATCGTCGCTATTACGCCGCAGGTAAACTTGAAACGCCACAACTATTTTTAACTACGTCGTATATACGCAGCAATAACGTCGCACATACGACAGCTACGTAGTACTTACGCCATGCTTACGTTATGATACGCCGTGGAAACGGCGTATTTAAAATTAAAACGTAACAGATACGCCGTAGATACGAAAGGAACGTCGCTGTTACGCAGCGACAACGTGTCGTACGTCACACTTACGTGGTAAGTCTCGAGTGGCGTATGTGCGGCGTAAGAGGCGTTTGTGCTACGCTGCTGCTGCGTTCCTTTCGTTTGCACTGCGTTTCTGCTACGTATGTACGACGTTTCGAACCTGCCACGTATGTGCGACGTAAAGAAGTTGCATGCAACTTCTTTACGTGGCAGCCTCGCGTAAGAGGCGTTCCTGCTACGTATCTCGGCGTAAGAGCTACGTTCCTGCGGCGTACCTTTCGTTTCGCCACGTATTGAGAAACGTAGCGCTTACGCGGGTCGAAACGTAAAGGTGTGACCGGGGTATTAGAGAGGCTATCTCACAATGTAAGAATAAGGTAATTCCATAGGTTTTGAGAAACTCTTTTATATAAGGTAGAATTTTAAGGATGTTCATTATAGGGGTATATATTTCAATAGTACATATATACGCACATCCGACTGAGGCGATGCCCGAACGCAAAAGAGCAAAGGACTCCGAATAGTATATGTAATAATATATAGTAAACTACAGAAACATTTATAAAAGAAAAAAAAAAAACCTTCAAAACAAAAAATTACGGAACCCGGGAAGGGACATGATTTTTTTTTATTTTATAAGTTGTGCGCACAGACAAGATGTTATCTTGTTGGGACAAGATATTATCTTGTCCGCACAACATATTATCTTGTGCGCACAAGATATTATCTTGTCCGCACAACATACTATCTTGTGCAGACAAGATATTATCTTGTCCGCACAATATATTAAGTTGTGCGAACAAGATATTATCTTGTCCGCACAAGATAATATCTTGTCTGCACAACATAAATCTTGTGCGGACAAGATATTATCTTGTCCGCACAAGATGCGCACAAGATATTATCTTGTCCGCACAAGATAATATGTTGTGCGAACAAGATAATATCTTGTCCACACAAGATAATATCTTGTCCGCACAACTTCCCAAGATCTATGTTGTGCAAACAAGATAATATGTTGTGCGAACAATATAATATCTTGTGCGGACAAGATATTATCTTGTGCGGACAAGATATTATCTTGTCCGCACAAGATAATATGTTGTCCGCACAAGATAATATGTTGTCCGAACAAGATAATATCTTGTCCGCTCAAGATATTATCTTGTTCGCACAACATAATAAAAATAAAAAATCATGTCCCTTCCCGGGTTCCGTAAAAAATAAATAACAAAACTTTTAATATCAGTATAAACGTCAATTCGTACAGTTCTTAAAACAGACATCACGATAACAAGTCCGTGAAACGAAAGCCCCTCTTAACCCCACTTTAAATAGGAAGCAGTGGGGTGCAAGGGGGTAAACATTATCTGCCTTATTTTTGCTCAAATACATAGGTTGTCGGTACTCGTTAGAACCGCCTCATTGAGGCGGTTCTAACGAGCACCCACAACCTATGTTAAAAGCAGAAATAAGAAGGATGCTATCATTTTTACCTAAAATGTGTCATTTCTGACACCATGTTGGATGCCATTATTTAACACGAACATGTTTCCCTAATGGGACGCGTGGAACATGTAATTAAACGGAGAATGTACGTTACATTAAAATTTTGGTAAGATACGGCTGGATTTAAACAGAAAATATACAAGACATCATCATTCACTATCACATTTGTGAAACATCTTGCCATTTTATTTTCTTTATGATAACACACCCGTCTGACGGCGCATTCTTTCGTATCTCCGAAATGTTTACTTTTCTGATGAAAAATAATCCATATGTATTTGTCTTTTCTCAACTTCCATTACGATAACACACCCGTGCAAATTGGTGCAATTTTACTTATCTCCAAAATGGTCATTTTTCTGATGAAAATATGTGATATTTTTCTTTTAAATACTGCAAACATAGGTTGTGGGTGCTCGTTAGAACCGCCTCATTGAGGCGGTTCTAACGAGTACCCACAACCTATGCCTTGGAGCAAAAATAAGACAAATAATGTATACCCCGTAAACCCCAGTTTTCTCTATATGAAGTGGGGTAAAGGGGGGTCTTCATTTTACGGACTTGTTCACGTGATGAAACACATGTTTTGGGTGCTCGTTAGAACCGTCTCATTGCGGCGGTTCTAACGAGTACCCACAACCTATGTCATGGGGCAGAAATAAGAAAAGATAATGTTTGCCCCTGTAACCATCAGTATTATCTATAAAGTGGCGTTAAGAGGGGTTTGCTTGATGGGACGTGCTAATGTGATGGAAATTTTCATTCAAAATACAAGAAAATAAAACATTATACGATAAAACTCTTTTCTTTTGAAACATAAATATAATTTATACCCCTGTAAATCCCATTTTTCTCTATATTTTGTTTTGTTTGATATAAGGTTTGGCGTCCCCGTCAACACTCTAAAGGTCATTTTGGAGACGTTGCTTCCAGTTTTGTGGGACTTTTACCCGACTTTGAGATGAAATGACATCTCAAGCCCTGTCGACCAATGAAACCAATAGGGTTTATAAGCATGGACGGGCCGACTCGCACCGCTTTGCCTTGGCAGGCCTAGCGCCTCTAAACTGTTTACCAGTACGCGTATGCGGGTCGGTTTCAGTTCTGCGTGGAGGCATCATGCAGCCCATGTATTTCTTCAAGCCCCGATGGGCGAGTGCCGTATTTTTCTCTGTATAAAGTGGGGTTTACATGGCTGTTCATTACACGGACTTACTTACCAGTAACCATCTGTACAAGAACCACCATGAAAACATAAACTGTTGCTGGGTCCATTGTGCCAGCAAATTATCTGAAAATTATATAATGTCATAAACATGAAACATATCTAACACCCTTGAAAACCTCTTTTGCATATTATGTTTGTTTATTTGATTTGAGGTTCAACGTCCCCTTCAACACTATTTAGGTCATTTTGGATTCGTTGCTTCCACTTTTGTGGGACTTTTAACCGACATTGAGATAAAAATGACATCTCAAGCCCTGCCGCACATGAAACCAATAGGGTTTATAAGCATGGACGGTCCGACTCGCACCACTTTACCTGGGCAGGCTTAGATCCGCTAAGCGGTTTACCAGTACTCATGTGCGGCCGGTGTCAGCTCTACGTGGAAGCATCATGCAGTTCATCTATTTCTTCAAGCCCCGATGGGCGGGGCGGCCATTTTCATATGCATTGCGTTGTGTGAAAATATGTTGATATGAGTCTAAAGAAACTATTATCATTACGAAGACATGCCTATACAAATGCATTGTAAACTTTACCACCAAAAAAAAAAAGCGAAATTTTAAGATGAAACATTGTGATATTTTTCTTACTTCTTCTCAAAATATAGACTGTGGGTACTCGTTTGAACCGCCTCGTTGAGGCGGTTCTAACGAGTACCCACAATCTATAGTTTAGAACAGAATTATCAAAATAAGGTTTACCTCAGTAAACCCAGTTTTACTATATAAAAGTGAGCTTCAAGGGGTCAAAATTGTTTAGACGCGTTTTCGTTATGTTCTGTAAATTTTCATTTAGCCCGGAAGAAGGGGCTATTACTCCTGACAAGATGAACTAATGAATGTACTGTGGTTTCATATTTCGATGAAAACCTATTTTGTGGCAACTGAGAACAAAAATGTACAGATCAGCCTGTGCAACCGCACAATTTGATAAGCACCTTTGTGTTCACTATTTGTCCAGAAAAATACACGAACCTCTGGTTTCTATATCAAAAACATCATGTGAAGACCCCATGCCGATATTATTTTAACGCAGTCTACAAGGGAACTAAATCCATAAAATAAGCCTAAGCCTTTATTGCAGTTATTTCCCCGTTGACCGCTGACCGTTCATCGATAAGAATCGGGGACGGGACAAGTGGTCTCGCTTACCTGTATTATGAGAAGCATTCTGATTTACCTGTATATTTCTGAACAACAATCTCGCCGTCTTGTGAGATTTGAGTGTTTTTTGTATTAAGAACGTTTGAATCATACACTTAGGATAACATATCTATGCGAAGTATTCTTTCATGGCTATAGGAATAGCATTTATCAGATGCTAATTTGTTAAATATATTATATTGCTCTAAACGTAGATTGCGGATGCTCAATGAGGCGGTTCTAACGAGTACCCACAAACTATATTTTTGAGCAGAAATAAGAAAAAAATGTATTCCCCTGCAATTTAATGCCATTAAACCCCGCTTTATATAAACAAAATTGGGGTTTACGGGGATATACATTATTTTTTTCTTATTTCTGCTCCAAGACATAGGCTGTGGGTACTCAATGAGGCGGTTCTGTCGAGCACCCACATAATATGTTTGCAGTATAGATAAGAAAAATATCACGGACATCACGTGAACAAGTGAACGGCCCCCGCCATCGGGGCTTGAAGCATGATGCTTCCACGCAGACCTGGAACCGAACCGCACACGAGTACTGGTAAACCGCTTAGAGGTTCTAAGCCTGCCCGAGTCGGACCTCCATGCTTATAAACCCTATTGGTTTCATTGGGCGCAGGGCTTGAGATGTCATGTCATCTCAATGTCGGGTAAAAGTCCCACAAAATTGGAAGCAACGTCTCCAAAATGACCTTTACAGTGTCGACAGGGACGTTAACAAATCAAAACGTGAACACTATATCGTACTGGCGTGTTATTGCAATGTTTCACCAGAAAAGCAGTCATTTTGGAGAGGTGAAACTATGCACTATGTCGTACAATATTACGAAAACACGCCTATTCAAATGCATATATATTGAAACTTTTACTCAACAAAAAACCCAGCAGGCACTCAACGTTGAACTAACGTTGAAACAACGTTGAAAACGTTGTTTCAACGTTAGTTCAACGTTGAGTCAACGTTTTGTGCCTGAAGGGAAAGAATATCATTTTCAGATAAAAGTTCTGATATTTTTACTCTTTTCTCCTCAAAACATAAATTGTGAGAACTCGTTAGACTCGCCTCGAAGAGGCTGTTCTAACGAGTACCCACAATCTGAGGGCCAAATGGAAGATAAGTACTAGTACTAAATGTGTTTCCCTCTATAAATAAGGTCGATTATTATTATTATTATTATTATTATTATTATTATTATTATTTATTATTATTATTTGCTTATTTTTATTATTTATTATTATTATTATTTATTTATTTATTTATTTATTTATTTATTTATTTATTTATTTATTTATTTATTTATTTATTATTATAATTATTATTATTATTATTATTATTATTATTATTATTATTATTATAACTATTATTATTATTATCATTATCCATGTTTTTGTGAAGAAATACGAAAAATAATTTACTCGTATATCCCTGTAATCCCATGTTTTACTATATACAAGTGGGGTTTAAGGGGTCATAATTATATGGGCGTGTTTGTTGCCAGTCTGTGTAGTTGAGCAGGCCAGATTTTGTCTTGCCTGATCAAACAGTTGAGACGGGGTTCAATTATTAAGCAGATAATGTTTTTGTTGCTGTTGTTGTTGTTAAAATGTACTGTTGCTGTTTTAAAGATAACATAATTTCCTTATGTTCACTTGAAACATACATTACAAAAACACGCCTGTACAAATACATTGAAAACTTTATCGGCGTAAACAGGAAAATTTTAAGATGAAAAAATTGTGATATTTTTCTTGTTTCTACTCAAAATTTAGATTGCGGGTACTCGTTAGAACCGTCCCATTAAGGCGGTTCTAACGAGTACCCACAGAATGAGGCGGTTCTAACGAGTACCCACAGTCTATAATTTAGAGCAGAAATAAGAAAAATAACTATGTACTGCAGTAGAACTTTGATGGCTCGAACACCGATGGCTCGTTTACCATGGATGTGTCGAACCCATGCGCGAGCCCCTAGCGAAATCCTCTACATAAGACATAGTGGGGATAATTAAGGAGAATTTAGTCTTTTACCCTGCAAATGTATTCTGTGTGTACTCATTAGAATCGCCTCGATGAGGCGATTCTAATGAGTACACACAGCATACATTTTCGTTAGAGAACACCGAAAATATATCTAAAAGTATCTCGTTATGCCTCCTGACAGTAACCTCAGTTGCTCGAACTACCCCAGTCTCGAACAGATTTTCGAGGTCCCAAAGGTGTTCGAGCCATTGAAGTTCGACTGTATATAAAAGTGGGGCGTATGTAAATGTTTAAGTTTTACGTTCCACAAACAACTAAGGTAATACGGAGACGGGTCATCGACTTCAAAGACTCGTCCGAACGTCTGGAGAAGCCTGGGATCGAACCCAAGACCTCTGGTTTAAGAGGCGAGTAAAATAACCGCAACAGCTTCGGTTCTAAGAAAGACCCGCATTTTGTAATTTGGACACATATATAGAAATATGTGTAAATATATATTTTTCAGATATATTATTATCTCACACGCCAGCCTATTGCCGAGAAGTAAACATATCGCTGTCGGCTCGACACTGGCCCGCTGTTTGGTGTAGGCACGGTTATGACCAAAGGGACCACTATACTGCCGCATACACATAAGGTATCGAACTTGGAACGAAGCTGTTGGCAACCTTGTACTATCGAGGTCCCGGATTTACGGATTACTAAAAACGGTGCAACGATTCATTTTTTTTCTTTCTAATTTTAGTTGAAAAGCAGACTTATGCACTGCCCAAACAGTGATACCGGTAACTTCTGCGATCCGCCTTTGTCTTTAGGTTTAACGTGCCCGTCAACACTATTTATGCCATTTTGCAGATATTGCTTACAACTTTGTGGAACTTTTACCCAACATTGAAAGCCCCACGGCCCAAAGCGACCGCAAGGGTTTTAAGAACGGCGCAACTCGCACCACTTTTTCCGGGTAGGCATAAACCTTCTAAGCGGTTTACCAGTACTCAAATGTTTCCTCGAATCCCAAACATTTAATGAGAGAGAGAGAGAGAGAGAGAGAGAGAGAGAGAGAGAGAGAGAGAGAGAGAGAGAGAGATGTTGTTACGAACCTAGTATAGAGACTAAACTTATACATACACTCATGTCCATTAGTGTTACTGACCGCTTTTGTCATGCAAAAGTAATTTTAGGATGGTTCATATAAAATACCCATTTTCGGTGGCCCGATAAGATCGTACTGTTGATGAAATATGACAATGAGCCGGCGCACGACAAAAACTACAATAGGACCGGTCTCTTTTTAGAGATAATAGCCTACAGTAGGTACATGCGATCAGCGAAAACTCTGATCAACCTGCGCGAATGTGCAGGCTGATCTGAGTCTTTGCTGGTCGCTCATGCCTTTTTGAACATTACGATAACACACCCGTGCGACATAGTGCATTTTTCTCATCTCCAAAATGGCTAATTTTCTGATGAAAATCCCTGATATTTTTTCTTATAAATACTGCAAACATAGGTCGTGTGTGCTCGTTAGAACCGCCCCATTGAGGCGGTTCTAACGAGTACCCACAACCTATGTCTTCGAGTAAAAATAAGAAAAATAATGTATACCCCCGTAAACCCCAGTTTTCTCTATATAATGTGGGGTATAGGGGGGTCTTCATTTCACGGACTTGTTCACGTGATGAGATTTTGTCATGCGCTGTCTCAAATTATTACAAACTCATTATTCTGTTGTTAGGTTATTCAAGGCATTCCACATTCTCTAAATAATAAGGGCCGGTGGAATTTTAGGAAAAATTAGAACCGCCTTAGTTCGTTGTTCTTTTTTTTTTTTTGTTTGTTTTTTTGTTTTGTTTTTTGTTTGTTTGTTTTCCTACCAAATATGTAAGCGTTCAGAAAGTGACCTTTCTTTTTAATTTTCACAAACATTTTTATTAAGTAAAATGTGATAGCTCAGTGGTTTGCGTCCGCTTCGGGGTCGGGAGGTCGCAGGCACGGTCCCCGGCCGCGTGATACCAAAGGCGTGAAAAATGGTACTAGGTAATCCCTTGGCTGGCGGTCGCATTATCAGGGGTAGTCCTATAGTAAGATAAATGAAGACAGGTAATTATTTGCTAAAGGATACTTTGTTTGTCGCAAAATAGCTCAAATGAGCTTATGTTAATTGTTTCTAATATGCGACGTTAAATAAAGCTTCTTTATCTTTATCTAGTGTAATAGCTTAGTGGTTAGTACAATCTCTAATGTTAGAAGTCCCGTGTTCGATCCTGTGCAGTTGCGATGAAATTTCGGTGTCTATATATATTCAACCGGCATCATTCGCGAGGATGAATGCCGTTAACCCTTTTTTGTACCAAGTTGAAACTTCCACCTTATATTTAGAAGGAGTCCATTTCAAAATTAAGGGGTGTCAGGTTATGTTTTCTTCAAAATTTATTTGGAAAATGGCTGAACTTTTTGCAAACATTGGAGGCCCTGATCAGACGCCACATTCTGCGGCGTCTCATCTGGGCCTGCACTGTATGCCAGGGTACCCCTTTGGGGGTTTCCGGTCTGAAATGGGTTAAGTGCGCCCCAGCCAGAAAAGCATGGCGTGCCAACGTTGGACCGACAGAGATACAACGTCGTATCACCGTCGGCCCGACGTTGGCCCGCTGTTTTGTGAGCCATCATTCGGATCGTGACACTTACCGGAGGTCCCATGTACATTGATAGTGATCCCGTGTGGAGATAAAAGATCCCTACGGTAATAACACATTATTTCGTGGAGATTGATCATGAAATCTTTTCTACGGTCATTCTCTCCCTTCCGCTGATTCAAGAAGGGCAGTTGTCAGTTTCTGGCGAAAGAATGTGCACTGTTCTGGTTAACCGCTTACGTATAAGCAGACCCAGAAAAGGTGTTGACTGATTAACTGACCGGCTCAAAAATGACGTCAAATAGTGTTGACTGGGCCGTTTAACTCCAAAACAAACAAACACATATACAAACAAACAAACAAACGGTAATTACATGATAACATCCAGCAAATCTGAAGTAGATTCTATGTAACGATCACCAGAGAGTTGTGGTCACATTACGAAAACATACCTATACAAAACATTGTAGCCTTTATCGCCGAAAAAAAGGAAAATTTTAAGATGAAAAATTGTGATATTTTTCTTATTTCTGCTCAAAATATAGATTGTGGGTACTCGTTGGAACCGCCTCATCGAGGCGGTTCTAACGAGTACCAACAATCTATATTTTAGAGCAGAAATAAGGTTTACCTCTGCACACCCAAGTTTTGCTATATAAAAGTGGGGTTCAAGAGGGTCAACAGTATACAGACTTATTTTATGATGCACAGTATAAGTAGAAAGAAAATGTATAGATTGTACAGAAAAATTGACAACAAATCAAGTCTTAACAAAATTATTATATGTTATATTTTGTCTACAAAATCTTTAAAGGGTTGTATAAATATACAGCGGCAAAATTCCTTTAAGACCACTTTTGTACACTCTTAAAGGTGGTCTCTGACCAGCGGATACTGTATGCAAAAAAAAAAATAAATAAATAAATAAATACAATGAAAAAGAAGAAGAACTACATCCTACTAAATAAGCTTTTTTAAAGCAGAATTAGACTTATTTTAGGTGGTCTTAATTATAGCGGACTTTCACTGTAAACACGCCTACATAATTTTGACCTCCTTGAACCCCACTTATATATAATAAAACTGGGGTTTACAGGGGTTAACCTTGTTTTTCTTATTTCTGCTCTAAACTATAGATTGTGGGTACCCGTTAGAACCGCCTCGATGAGGCGGTTCTAATGAGTACCCACAATCTATATTTTGAGCAGATATAAGAAAAATACCATATTTTTTTCATCTGAAAATTTTCATTTTGCCAGCAGTAAAATTAACAATGTATTCTGTAAAGGCGTGTTTTCCATCATGTTAATAAGTCCGTGAAAAGAACACCCCTCTAAACCCCATTTTTATAGAAAAAACTGGGGTTTACAGGGGGTTATATTATTTTGCTTATTTCTGCTCCAAGACATGGGTTGTGAGTACTCGTTAGAACCGCCTCAATGAGCACCCCCAACCTATGTTTGGAGTAAAAATAAGAAAAATATAACACTTTTTCATGAGGAAATTCAACATTTCGGAGATATGAAAAATGCACTATTTCGCACGGATGTGTTATCGTAATGCGTAATTAGTTCAATTTTTAAATAAAATCCTTACATTCGTATATCCATCTTTTAAACACATTAAAACATCACTATAAAACCGTGTTACACAGAGCCTGAGCTGACTAATCTACTTTAAGTTTGTGAGGCTGTCAAAGGATGTATCTTACACTAAACAATTATTTATATGCATACTTTTATTGTAACCTCCGAATTTCCTGGGGCGACCAAAATTATCACGGATGTATTACCGTAACGGATATTTCGGTGACTTTTGCAGATACAATCAAGAATTCAAGTATGTTTTTTATGTATAAGTGAAATCAAGTAAGAATTTTGGACTCTTTGATGAGCAGAGCATGTATTCTGGGTGGTGGCTCGAGGCTTTGCCAAAGTTTCGACCAGCGGTTTCATTACGATACATGTTACACGCCCGTGCGCCATAGTGGATTAATTTCACATCTCCAAAATGGCTACCTTTCTGATGACAATCTGTGATATTTTTCTTATTTATACCACAAACACAGGCTGTGGGTGCTCGTTAGAACCGCCTCATAGAGGCGGTTCTAACGGGTACCAACAACCTATGTCTTGGAGTAGAAATAATAAAAATAATGTTTACTCCCTTTAACCCCAGTTTTACTTTATAAATAGGGTTTAGGGGGTCAGGATTAAATGTATGTTTTCAAGATGCGGACCAGGTTTCTATCGGCTCTGGCATCCGGGTGTTTTGAAATGCCTACAATTTATTTTTATCTGTAGACAAGCGTTTCTTCAGGTGATTTTTCCTCATTTCTGGTCTTAATACAGAATATTGGTGTTCGTTAGAACTTCCTCATGGGGCGGTTCTAACGAGTACTCACAATCTATGTTTTGAGCGAAGTAAGGAAAATAATAAATAGCCCGAAAATTGAATTTTTCCTTACACATCGCAAAAACACGCCTATATAATTTTGAACCCTTTGGACCCAATTTTTATGTAGGAAAACTGGGGTTTAGGGGGTTAACCTTATTTTTCTTATTTCTGTTCATATATATATATAGATTCTGGGTACTCGTTAGAACCGCCTCAATGAGGCGGTTCTAAAAGTATACCGCCAATCTATATTTGGAGCAGAAATAAGAAAAATATCATATTTTTCAGCTTTAAATTTTCCTTTTTACGGCGGTAAAGTTTACAATGTGTCTGTGTTTAGATTGTGTTTTCGTAATGATAAAAGTGGGGTTCAGAGGAGATACCAGTACACGGGTTTGTTCACATGTAATCCTCTCGAATAAAACAATTCCTTTTCTTGGATTCAACAACCTTTATTTTTCGATATATAATTGCTTTTATATCCGGATTACGTATCTATATTATACTATAGCATTATAGCGTTGCTAAAGACTAATCACAAAGTGGGCTTTCGTGTTGTAAATAGAGGATATTTGATTTTTTTCAGTGAAAGATCGAATTTTATTTCATCGAATGAACACCAAAACCAGAATAGCAGTTTTGGTGTACATGAGTGAAATAAAATTTGATCTATCACTGAAAAAATCACATTTTCTGTTTCTTACATGCTTCAAAGTGCTTCACTAATCGCGTCACCCTCAGAGAAAAATACCTTTGTTTGCACCTGAGAAATAGCCTGGGATGGCATTTTTATGAATGGTACTGAAATAATTGTGATATATTAGTTTCCCATCACGAAAACACGCCTATATAATTTTGACCCCCTTGAACCCCACTTTTATATAGTAAAACTGGGGTAAAACTGCTCTAAAATATAGATTATGGGTAGTTGTTAGAACCGCCTCATCGAGGCGGTTCTAACGAGTACCCACAATCTATATTTTGAGAAGAAATAAGAAAAATATCTCAATGTTTCATCTTAAATTTTTCATTTTTTCGGCGATAAAGGTTACATTGTATTTGTATAGGCATGTTTTCGTAATGCAAAGAAGGCGCGGATATATCTAACGTCGCGCAACAAAATATGTGACGTCACGTCAGCGTCAAAAACGTGACCTGTGAACAGGCTTAGCGTCTATTCTAATTCAGTTCATTAATTTTCAATCATCTAACGATGGAAAACTGCCCACAGAATTAGATTTGGAGAAAAAAGTATACCCTAACAGTGAAAAATAAAATTGATATCGGTCACTGTTTGAAACAGTGACAATATCGTTTTTAATTTCACTGAGAAATTTCTATATTTCATTGAAAAGCATGTAAAAATAGAGGATATATTTTCTTTTTTGAGGTGGATACCAAAAATATTTCATCAAGTAACATCAGAATTTTCACGAGTGCGAAGTACGAGTGAAAATTCTGATGTTTTCAACACACGAGATGACATATTTTTGATAGTTATCGAAAAAAAATATATATATATATTTTCATTTGATAATATTTTAGGACACTTACTGTAATTGATCAATCGGATCTTACGTCACAATTTTTTACTTGGCTATGACGTCACAACTGTTATTTGTAAACCATAAACAGTTCGCCATTTTTAATACAGCATTTTTACAGTTCAAAGAATGCTTTTTCAAGGTATTTTACATAATTATTTTATAGATAACACAAATGAATTTTGGCGAGGAAGGTATATAGTTCGGGTTGTTACTGTGAAAACAACATCGTCATTTTCATATATCACTTTGTTCCAGACATGCATTGATTTCACTGCTATGTATAAAATAAATAGTGTATCGAGATTTCCTTGTCTCAGTGATAGATTTTGTTTGTATCGCCGACCACATGGTTGCCCAAAATTGTACGGAACCACGGTCATGTCACACCTAACAGTATTTGGCGGAACCAGAGCTCATCAGGTAAACAACTCCATGAAATAAACACCAACTAGAAAAGTGGGGTTTACGGGAGTATACATTATTTTTCTTATTTCTTCTCCTAGACATAGATTGTGGGTACTCGTTAGAACCGCCTTATTGAGGCGGTTTAAACAAGCACCCACAACCTATATTTGGAGTCTAAATAAGAATAATATCACTTTTTTTCGGAAAAGTAGTAAATTTGAGAAATAAAAAAATGCACTATGTCACACAGGTGTGTTATCGTAATGTGATATTTTTTTCTGATGAAAACCTGTGTGGTTTTATTTTTATTTTTTATTTATGCGCCAAGTGTCGATTGTGAGGGCTTGTTACATCACGAAAACACGCCTATATAATATTGACCCCCTACCCCTTGAAGCCAATTTTTATGAAGTAAAAGTGGGGTTTACAGTGGTTAACCTTATGTTATAATTTCTTCTCGATGAGGGGGTTCTAACGTGTTCCAACAGTCTATTTTTTTAGCAGAAATAAGATAATATCACAATTTTCATCTGAAAATGTTTCATTTTTTCGGCGATAAAAGTTACAATGTATTTGTAAATGCGTGTTTTCGTAATGAGAAGCCCTCGCTGAGGCCGTTCTTACGAGTACTCACAGTCTTTGGTTTCCCACGAACTTAGAAACATACCGCATACCTTTTGCCGGCCTCGGGAGCCTATGCAAATACAATGTAACCTTTATCGCCTATCGCCAAAAAAAAAAAAATGAAAATTTTAAGATGAAAAAAATGTGGTATTTTTCTTAATTCTGCTCAAAATATAGATTGTGGGTACTCGACAGAACCGTCTCATCGAGGCGGTTCTAACGAGTACCCACGGTCTATATTTTAGAACAGAAATAAGAAACATAAGCTACGAATAAACCCCTGTAAACTCCAGTTTAATTATATAAATGTGAGGTTCAAGGCGGTCAGAATTATATAGGCGTGTTTTCGTGATGTCAGTCAGATACGTGTCTGACTGGTGATCAGGAGGACGCGGGTTCGATACCTGCCGGAGTCGGCAACTTTCTATCGTGGCGATTGACCATGAAATCTTGTGTGCGGTATTTGAAGACTTTATGGGGAGTTTTGGGGAATTTTATTTACAATTTGAAGTTTGAGTCGTAAGTTATGCAATAATAATGTTTCATTGCAATGTCATATGCCGGGTTCCTCGTACTCGACCTTGCGGCCTCGGATTCAAACAGCTTCCTCGGGACCCGGTGAATGTTAATAGGTGAGTCCTATTTTAACTACAGTAAATTCCAAAATTAAGACCGTATTCGGAGGCACTGGATGTATAAACACATAAAGAAGCAATAATTGAAACCCTCTCATTAAACTTATGAGAGCAGATTTTGTCTTAAAAATTAGGTGGTCTTAATAGCGTAATTTTACTGTAGATGTATATCTTAACATGCTTGTGCCTTCTTAATTTCGAAATGTTCAGTTTGTTTACTTGTTGAAAATTGTTTTGCCCATAAATTGCTAATAAGATCAGTGACGCTGAAACGGTTTTACCCGCAGCCCGCCAGTATGGCAATATCTTATAATTATGCGTAAAATGGGGCATAATTATGCCATTTTTACTCATACAGGCTATGTTTTAATTATGCGCTTTTCAAATGTTGCAGAAACTGTGAGATAATGGATGAAAAATTTAGAGAAAAATTTTATAATGAACCGCGTCATAAGAAAACTGTTTTGAGGTCATTTATTTGTCAATTGACCCAAAGTTACTAAGCATAGAGACTCTTCAGTGCTAAAGACCACGTGACCATCACTGATTTGTAGGAAATCCATGTAACTTATTTATAAAAAAAAATGCAGCGTTAATTTTATCACAGTGTGGTCATCGGATTGCGTAATAGGTTTATCTAAAGAGACGGGATTGAGCTTCGTAAAGAGTGTAGACCAGATCAGACGCCACAGAACGCGGCGTCTTATTAGGGTCTACACTGTTTGCTTACAGTGAGTGAGTCAGTGTTTGAGTTTTACGTCCCACCAACAGCTAAGGTCATACGGAGACGGGACCTCGGTTTACTGACTCATCCGAAAGTCTGGAGAAGCCCGGGATCGATCCTGCGACACCTGGTTTACAAGTCGAGTAGCGTAACCACTACATTACGGAGGCTTCTATGTTTGCGTTCAGTACGGGAATTAAGGGACAGACGCCGCAAAACGCAGCGTCTGATCAGGGCCACATTTTATGCTTAAAAAGTGGAATTTAAAGTTTAAACGAAACAGTTGAAGTCTCAGTACAGGACATCACGAAAACACGCCATTATAATTTTGACCCCCTGGAACCCCACTTTTATATAGTTAAACAGGGGTTTACATGGGTATACCTTGTTTTTCTTATTTCTGCTCAAAAACATAGATTGTCGGTACTCGTTAGAACCGCCTCGACGAGGCGCTTCTAACGTGTATCCACAATCTATGTTTTGAGCAGACTTAAGAAAAATGCCGAAATTTTTCATCTGAAAATTTTCATTTTTCGGTGGTTAAGTGTACAATGTATTTGTATGGTCGTGTTTTCTTAATGCTGCACTCAGAGAAAATCGACCCTCCAGTGCTCTCAGTGCTTTGTTTACCTCCAGCGAACAGCAAAGCTTTGATCAGACTCTGACCAGCATGTTTGTCTTCGCTGTTTGGTTATTACGTCACGTCGTTACGAAAACACGCCTATATATAACTTAATATTTTGAAAATTTTACGACCAAAAAATGTTGTTGTTATTTTGGTTTTGTTTTTTAGATAAAATATTCCGTTAGTTTTCATATTGCTGGTTTTAACATAGATTGAGAGTACTCGTTAGAACCGTCTCGGCGTGGCGGTTCTAATGAGTACCCACAATTTATCTTTTGAGCATAAATAAGGAAAATGTAAACCCAAGTTTTACTATATAAATATTGGGTTTGATTGGGTCAAATTTTCGTGATTACGATACCATACCCGTGCGTCATAGTGCATTTTTTCACATCTCCAAATTGGATATTTTTCTGATGAAGTTATGTGATATTTTTCTTATTTATACTGCAGACATAGATTGTGGGAGCTCGTTAGAACCGCCTCAGAACGAGTACCCATAGCCTTTGTCTTGAATGAGGCGGTTTTAACGACCACCCACAACCTATGTCTTGGAGCAGAAATAAGGAAAAACAATGATTTGTTTGCTTCATTTGAGGTTTAACGTCCCCGTCAACACTGTAAAGGTCATTTTGCTTTCAATGTTGTGGGACTTTAACCCGACATTGAGATGAAATGACATCTCAAGCCCTGTCGCCCAATGAAACCAATAGGGTTTATTAGCATGGACGGTCCGCCTCGCACCGCGGTTCCTGGACAGGCTTAGATCCTCTAAGCGGTTTACCAGTACGTGTGTGCGGGCCAGATTTAGCTCTGCGTGGAAGCATCATGCAGCCCTTATATTTCTTCAAGCCCCTATGGGCGGGGGCAAAAGGAAAACAATGAAGACTCCCGTTAACCCCACATCATTTTATGTAGACTGTGGGTTTAAGGGGGTGCTTGTGTCACCGATTTGTTCACATGATGATAAGTTCAAGCTTCTTGCTAGCTTATATACATACAGATCACTAGGTGGGTGGATGTCTTACCTTATTGAAAACCCCGAACACAGGTTTTATCGTGACGTGACTGAAATGTCGTCATTTGCACATAATGAAATATTTAATATATCAGACAAAAAAACCCTGTAGGATACAACAATCCTTCATGACTTTCGAAATATTTTCAATGTAAATTCGTCCGTTTAGTGTCAGTAACCCCTTCTCTTCTTTCAACGCCTTAACCCTTGTATTGCTGAGCCCGGATATGCCTTATCTTTCAAACAATGTAGATCCAGATCAGATGGCTTCTGAAGAAGCCATCTGATCAGGATCACATTGTTTGTCGCTCAGATTGTGAATTTGTTGCAATAATTTGCATCAAGTAATCTGATTGGAAAGTCTAACCCTGCTACCTATGGTCAGGTAGTCTTTTCTCCGAACATAATCGTTGCCGCGTGCTTGCAATCGATTATTGTGACCCTTATCCTGCTGGATATTTTAATTAGCCCCACCCGTTTCTGATTATCAGCCAATCAGATTGCATGATATAATGTTTCCTTTCAAATTCACAAACTGAATGACAAGCAGTGTAGATCCTGATCAGATGGCTTCTTCAGAAGCCATCTGATCTGGATCTTCACTGTTCGCAAGGGTAGGGGTTGTCGTGAACAGCAGGATGAGGGTTAAAGCGTCGCAATCCTTGGCCTATAACATACATGTTATACATGTAAATGCAGGGAAACTTCAGATGGTTATTTCAAACTCGCCTTCAAGTCCCTAGATAATCAAGGGTGACAACCTATGTCATAGCAGAGATGTCATACCCATTTCAGTAGCGATCATATTGGTGTAAATAGGGTGGAGAAACTGCTTCAAACTAGATCTGTACATTACGAGTCTTCAGAAAACATACTTCAGCCGGTAACGAACAATATTTGCATCACAGCGGTGAGCTAATTGAACCTAGAAACATTGCGAAGACTTCGAAAGCTTCGCCACAAGATTTGATTCGGCGCTGTAAACAATAGTAGTTCCGACATCTTTGCAAAATCAGCTTGTGTCGAATTATTTCAAGAAAGAGCCGCAATTCTGAGACAGATTTCAGGTTTGATTCTTTTATGACCTAATGCACCGACTGCGCCTACTTGTTGTGACAAATGCCTTTTGTGTTGTAAACCTACTTATGGTTATGACATCACTGCTCTGACGTCGGTAGTTCCCCCTGATAATACTCCTCACAGCTCCAAATATCCTTACATTAAGTTAATTTAATCTTGTAAAAGTATGCTATGTGTACTCATTAGAATCGCCTCAATTAGGTATCCCTAAGGCATCATTATTGGGCCTCCTAGCTAGCCTCAGCTGTTAGCACTACGCATGCCTCGAAGAAACTGAATGGTCTCAACGGTATCAGGGTTGTTCATGGACATGAACCAGAATCATGCGGGCTGTTCATGGACAGTGCAATTAGTACTGGTTCCGTCCGGCCACCACCCATCGGGGCTTGAAGAAAAAAGGCTGCATAATGCTTTAAAGCAGAGGTGAAACCGACCGCGCACGAGTACTGGAAAACCGCTTAGAGGATCTATGTCTGCCCAGGCAAAGCGATGCGAGTCGGACCTCCCATGCTTATCAACCCTATTGGCTTCATTAGGCGACAGTGCTTTAAATGTCATTTCGTCTCAATGTCGGGTAAAAAGCCACAATATTGGAAGCAACGTCTCCAATATGACCTATACAGTGTTAACGGGGACGTTAAACCCTAGATCAAACAAACAAATACTGGTTCCGTCAGAGACAGATGGTGTATCATGAGCACCGCGATGAAACATCACTCCATAACGAGAACACGCCTATATAATTTTGACCCCCTTGAACCCCACTTTTATATAGTAAAACTGGGGTTAGCAGGGGTGAACCTTATTTTTCTTATTTCTGCTCTAAAATATAGATTGTGGGTACTCGTTAGAACCGCCTCGCTGTTTAGAGCAGAAATAAGAAAAATATCACAATTTTTCATCTTAAAATTTTCATTTTTTTCAGCGATAAAGGTTACAATGTATTTGTATAGGCGTGTTTTCGTGATGATAAACGGCGACACTTCGACGGCTTGAACACAAAGGCTTGTTTTGAAAACGTTTTGGGGTCACTAGGAAAATTTCTCCAAAAAAGAAGGTAAGGCAATGATCAGGAATCGATACAATTAACCAACACCTCCAATCAGAGACTGCATAGGGAAAGAAACACAAACATGAACTAACGAGGCCCTAATAGAAACATCAATCGCGGAAAGCTAAAAGGATAGTTACTTTCCCGCAATGACTTATTGGCTATTGAAAACAAAACAAGATAAAGCAAGATAAACTATAACAAAAATAATCCGCGACAGAAGAAGCGCCTTGGCACGGTCAGTGAAAAGTATTTCATTGGGGCTTAAATCGATTTTACTTGTATATATATATTTATATGTGTGTATGAGCTTATAACCCAGATGAATATTAATCTTACACGGCCGCAATCCGTCGCGATTTAGACAAATAATTTGTTCAATCCGCATGAAGGCTTCCTACAGTCATCAGTGCAACATCTCCGAGTACACAAAAATCAAACAACCACAGAGATGAAACAACGGTGAGGACTCAACAGCAAGAAATAACTGAATGCTAGAGCAAAAGAAAACCAAGTTAGATTCCTATGGGCCCAGCCAGAGACACAGCATCAGGCACCAACCACCATTACACAAGTAAGCCTTTACGCTGGAACAGTCTTAGAATCTGAGGCCTGACCCACCGGCGTGCAATTAAAGAGGTCACCAAACGCGCCCTTCTGCAAGCGTTATGTGAATCATGCTGCTCAGTGGAAAAATGTTTACATCGTGTTTAAAAAAGAGTTTTATCACGGAAAACAATAATTAAGGCACCGAATGAACGAGAAACAATAAAAGTTATTTATTTATTGGCTTGAAATTATTTTGGTGCATGAAATTATCTTGCTTATTTTTCTTATCAACTGCAGTAATCCAAAAGATCAGGTTTAGGGAGCCCTTGGCCTAAGAGTGCAGACAAGTCAATTTTGGGAGGCCTGTGACCTTGAAAACAGTAAAGGTCACCAAAATATAATCAAATCTGCGGTTTGTTGTAATGATATATTGTACCAAGTTTGACCCAAAATAATCAATTTGTTAATGAGATAGAGTGCAGGAAAGCCATTTTGGCCATAAATTGACTGTTTTACGGGACCTGTGACCTTGAAAAAAAAGATCATTGCAGCAAAGGCAAGCGCGAGAGAGTAATATATTTTTTACCGAGTCTGACCAAAACTAATTAATTCGTTAATGAGATAGAGTGCAGACAAGCCATTTTTGGCCCAAAATTGACAGTTTTGGGGGGGCCTGTTACCTAAAAAAAAGTCATGGTCACCATAATCTATTCAAATCTGCGGTATGTTGTAATGATATACTGTACCAAGTTTGACTAGAATTAATCAATTCGTTAATGAGATAGAGTGCAAACAAGCCATTTTTGGGCACAAAATTATCTGTTTTTTGGGGCCTGAGACCTTTGAAAAGGTCAAGGTCACCAAAATCTAATCAAACCTGTGGTATGTGGCAATGATATATTTAACCAAGTTTGACTGAAATGAATAAATTCGTCAATGAGATAGAGGGCAGACAAGCCATTTTGGCCCAAAATTGACAGTTTTGGGGGGCCTGTGACCTTGAAAAAAGGTCAAGGTCACTAAACTCTATTCAAATAAAAATCAAAAATGAGTTCCTTTAAGAGCAATGAAAACATTCATAAGAAAGAAGATGGGTCATACTACGTAGTTTCGGCTAATAAAGCCTCATCAGTGACCCTGTAATGATCCGGCAAAGAAAGCCAGAGGAAACATACTGCAATTTTGCGAATTTCGAATAGGCAGTCGATTCAAAGACTGATATAAATCAAAATGGGGTCCAAATAATTAAAAACATGTCTAGAATATGAGTCTAAACTAACAATTTATTTCCGATTTCTCAGAATATTTACGCTGATCTCAAAGGACCAAAAGTCAAATCTGCGGTATGTTGTAATGGTATATTTTACTTACTGAGACTAAAATTAAACAATTCCTTATTGATATAGATTGGATACGCGCAATTTTTTGGCCCAAAATTGGAGGCCGTTGACCTTGACAAAAAGGTCAAGGTCCCAAAATCTAATCAAATCTTAGGTATTTTTAATGATATACTGTGCCACGTTTGACTAGAATTAATCAATTCCTTATTGAGATAGAGTGCAGACAAGCCATTTATGGCCCAAAATTGGCTATTTTTTTTTTGGGGGGGGGGGGGCTGTGACCTTGAAAAAAAGGTCAAGGTAACCAAAATCTAAACAAATCTGCGGTATGTTGTAATGATATACTGTACCAAGTTTGACTAGAATTAATCAATTCGTTAGTGAGACAGAGTGCAGACATGTCATTTTTTGGCCCATAATTAACTGTTTAATCTAATCAAATCTGCGGTGTGTTGCATTGGTATATTTAACCAGGTTTTACTAAAATAAATCAATTTGTTAATGAGACAGAGTGCAGACAAGCAAGTTTTGGCCATAAATTGACTGTTTTTGGGGCCGGTGACCTTGAATAAAAGGTCAAGGTCACCAAAATCTAAATAAATCTGCGGTATGTTGTAGTGATATTCTGTACAAGTTTGACTAGAATTAATCAATTCGTTAATGAGACAGAGTGCAG
This sequence comes from Lucinisca nassula, assembly GCA_963580285.1. NCBI lineage: Eukaryota > Metazoa > Mollusca > Bivalvia > Lucinida > Lucinidae > Lucinisca > Lucinisca nassula. The sequence continues at coordinate 34,461,581 of OY757019.1, forward strand.
ACAAGTCATTTTTGGTCCAAAATTGACTGTTTTCGGGGGCCTGTGACCTTGAAAAAGGTTAAGGTCACTCAAATCTGAACAAATCTGCGGTATGTTGCAATGGTATACTGTACTAAGTTATACTATAAATAATCAATTCGTTAATGAGATAGAGTGCAGACAAGCCGTTTTTGGCCCAAAATTGACTATTTTGGGGAACTGGTGACCTTGAAAAAAGGTCAAGGTCACCAAAATCTAGATAAATCTGTGGAATGTTTTAGTGATATACTGGACCAAGTTTGACTAGAATTTATCAATTCGTCAATGAGGTATGGTGCAGACCAATCATTTTTGGCGCAAAATTGACTGTTTTGGGGGCCTGTGACCTTATCAAAAAGGACAAGGTCACCAAAATCTAAACAAGTCTATATTTTGAAATTATATATCGTACTGCGGTATTTTGAAATTATATACTGTACCAACTTAGCCTATCGGAGTCTAACTGTTGGTCTACTTGCTCCATTATTTCAATGGCTTCTCGCTGTCGAGTTCTCATCGTTGTTTCATCTTTGATTTTTGTGTTCACGGAGATGTTGCACTGATGAGTTAGGAGGCCTTCATGCGGACTGAACAAATTATTTGTTTAAATCGCGACGGAAATAAGGGGAGGATTGTGGCCACGTAAAATCGATTTAAGCTCCCCAGTGGAATTCGTTTCACTGACCGTTCCAAGGCGGTTCTTCTGTTGCGGTTTATTTTTGTAATGGTTTTTCTTTCAGTGTGTGTATCGCTTATATTATTTTGTTTTGGATAGCCTATTGGCCATTTTGTGGGAAAGTAACTGTCATTTGGGCTTTCCGCTATTGATGTTTCCATTAGGGTCTACTTGTTTCATGTTTGTGCTTCTTTCCTTTTTGGTGTCTCTGATGGGAGCTGTGGGTTATTTGTATAGATTCCTGATCGTTGCCTCCACTTCTATTTTGATTAGAATTAATCAATTCGTTAATGGGAGTGCAGACAAGCCATTTTGGCCCCCAAAATGAATGTTTTTTTTTCGGGACCTGTGACCTTGAAAATCAGGTCAAGATCATCATAACCTAACAACTGCTTACCCCTATCCTAGTAATGTACCTATGCTAGTTTGGTCAGAATCCATCCATAGGTACAGGAGATATAGTGCTTCAAACAGGCTACGCCGACGCCGACGCAAACGGGATCCGCACCAAAAACAATATGTCCTCCTCCCCTCCGGTGGAGGGACATTATAAGCGATACACACACTCAAAAGAAAATCCATTACAATAATAAACCGCGACAGAAGAACCGCCTTAGAAGGGTCAGTGAAAGAACTGGTGGTAGGATGGGGGAGGGGTTAAATCGATTTTACGCAGCCGCAATCCTCACCCTTGATTCCGCCGCGATTTAGACAAATAATCTGTTCAGTCCGTATGAAGGCTCCTAAATCACCAGACTGAATTAACATCTCCGAGAACACAAAAAAAAAATCAACCACAACCACAGAGATGAAACAAGCAAGTTCCATAGGGAATTTATGTCCCCTCCTTATCTGTGCTGTTAAAAATGATTAAGTTACCCAGACCGCCATTGGTATCACTTATCTGAAACCTGCAAACAAGAGGCCATGATGGAGCATAATTAAAACACCTCTTAAGTTTCAGAAGGATTGGTATTAAACTGTAGGAGGAGTTGCGCTCACAAGGTACCTTCAACATATACTCTTTCGTAGTATTGACACATGAAAACGGTTAAAGTTAAAAATGTGAAAAAAGTGAAAAACAGATATTTCAAGATTCTGTAAGAAGCACAGGCATATCTTCAGACCATGGATAAAACGCCTGTGAAGTTTTTGAAGTATCGACATAAAACTTTTAAAAGGAGTTGCGCTCACAAGGTATATAATACGATTTCGGAACCATGCAAAAAAGTCTTAGTTAAAATGTGAAAAAAGTGAAAAAATAATTAGAGGATTCTGAAAAAAGCACATGCACAACTTCAGGCCATGATAAAGACACCTGTAAAATTTCAAAACGATCAGTTTAAAACTGTAGGCGAAGTTGCGTTCACAATGTACCTACTACAAATTCGGAACCATGCAAAAAGAAAGTCTAAGTTAAAACTGACAAAAGTGAAACAAAATTAATTTACGCATTCTGATAAAAAAAGTTTCGGTTTGAAACTGTAGTAGGAGCTGCGCTCACGAAAGTACATACTACGAATTCGGAACCAGGAGAAAAGTCTATGTTAAAAATGTGAAAAAAGTAAAAACAAATAATTTACGGATTCTGAATAAGCACATGCACATCTTCAGACCATGATTAAAACACCTGTAAAATTTCAAAAGGATATGTTTAAAACTGTAGAAGTTGTGCTAAAAGACACCTACTACGAATTCGGAGCCATGCAAAAAAGCCTAAGTTAAAAATGTAAAAAAATGAAAAATTAATTTATGGATATTTAAAAAAAAACATGCACATCTTCAGATCATGATAAAAACATAAGGATCTGTTTAAAACTGTAGGAGGAGTTGCGCTCACAAGGTACCTACTACAAACTCGGAACCACGCATATTGCACCATAGACTACGCACCACGCGCAACGCACCACGGAAAGCCGAATATTATATCCTCTCGCTTTTCTCGAAAAGGCGGGGGACAACAGTGAAAAGTTGACAGAATTGCATGAGTATTCTACATCTCTACAGTCATTAACTACAGCCCTCTCTACAGCCGAAGAGTGTTAACAAAGTGAAGCCGTCAAACAACGACGATATTGTTTGCGGCCTTATCAAAACAACTTCTTATGAAATTCTTGAATACCTAGTTTAAGGTGACGTAAAGACGTTATTATGGGTGTTTGAGTATTATGAAAATAAGCAGGAATGGATGAAATCACCGAATTGTCCCGGAGGATACTTGGTAAATCTATAAACTCCAAACACTTATCAATGAAAGATAGTTTGATATAATGACGTTTGAGATTAATTTCAGAATCGATGAAAGGACGAATAGCATGCTGCGTATAACCTTTAGTTAAAAGAGCAGCATCATATAAAACAAAAGCCTGAAAATTTCTTTGCAATTTAACATTGGTCAATATTGCCTTCGATATCCCAACGAGGTACAATATTCAATTTTTGACAATACCAGAGCAATAATCGTCTTATAATATAGCTATAAATATTTTGCGTCATAACCAGCAGTTGAAAAGTAGAAGTAAAACAAAGATCAGGAATTGATACAATTAACTTACTCCACCCATAAAAGACACCAAAGGGAAAGAAATACAAACATTAAGCGACCAGACCATAATGGAAACCTAAACAAAGGAAGGCCATAAGGACAGTTACTTTCCCACATATTGGCCATATGGCCATCCAAAATTAAAAGACACAAGTGATACACACAGTAAGTAACAAACAACAACATAAATAAATCGCCACAGAAGAGCCGCCTTGGAACGGTCAGTGGAAGATTTCCACTGGGGGGCTTAAATCGATTTTACGTGGCCACAATCCTCGCCCTTACTTCCGTCGCGATTTAGACAAATAATTTGTTCAGTCCGCATGAAGGCCTCCTAACTCATCAGTGCAACATCTCCGTGAACACAAAAATCAAAGAACCACAGAGGTGAGACAACGGTGAGGACTCGACAGCAAGAAACCACTGAAATGCTGGAGCAAAAGAAAACCAACAGTTAGACTCCGATGAGCCCGACCAGAGACAGAGCATCAGGCACCAACCGACATTATCTCTCTAAAAATACGTAATTTATCAGAATACGTATGCCTGCGTAATCATTTTTCTAGTGACGTCATTGGCGTGAGACGCCACATCATGCAGTGCGCCCTTCCGGTAAAATTCGAAGACATCGAATAAAGCATGCAATATCAAGTTAACGTGCTGGTATCCAGTCTTCACGATAACACGCCTTTATAATTTTGACCCCTTGAACACCACTTGTATATAATAAAGCTGGGGTTTACAGGGGTAAAACTTATTTTCTTATTTCTGCTCCAGTTTTCGGCGGTGGAGTTCGCAATGTATTTGTATGGGCGTGTTTTCGTAATGAATATCAGGAAGATATCCTTCACATGTAAGTATTCAATATGTACAGCTTTGTACAGTGAAAGAAACGGGTATGTAACGTGCAGTCTCATCAGTGGTTTAACTGCCGGTCACTCAGACATTCATAGAAAATATTCAATCTAAATTTATAAACCAATATTCTAAGGATTTCAATGCACAGACTCTTTACACTGAATTCAAATTGCCATACAGAACAGTTCCTAAACTGTCTTCCGCGTGCACAGTATTTTTATCCATTGTCTTTTCATCATTAGCCTCACATGACATATTGCAATAAGTATCGTCTTCAACATTTATCCCGTTCGCCAAAATATAGGTATCGTCCCCAGAACATACACCAGTACAAGTCTTTGCGTTAGTAACAGTATTGTCATAACCTTTGCCAGTCGCTGATGTCTCTCCCACTGGTGTTAGATAATTGGATTCCACCTGTGCCTCAGTGTTTGATCGACTTTCTCCCTGCCAAGTATCATGTTCAATGTTTCCCTGACCATCTCTAATTTGCGACTTCAGTTTATTGTTCTCGAGATGATCATATGTATCTCCAGATATAGCTATATTCGTGGCGTCCGTATGGTCGTATAGATCTGCTTTCTGAAGCCTGTCATATGGATTCCCACTATTTTGCATGGCAGCCTCGCTGTCTTTTTGGTGTAGATGATGATAATAACTAACATCACTATTAGAAGGATCATTTTCATCCGGTGCGTGTAATTCGATTACGCGTAATTGTTTCCGCGTTGGTGTGCTGTATAGTTCTTGATGGATAGCACTTGAGTTGGAGTGTCCATTTTCCGCCTGGCCGCTTGGTTGCAATTCGAATACTTCTTGAGGTTTAGCCTTCGTTGATCTCCTCCTGAGGAAAACAGAATCATTACGATAACACACCCGTATGGCATTTTTCACATCTCCAAAACGTCTACTTTTCTGATGAAAATCCGTGATATTTTTCCTATCTTTACTCATAACATATGGTGTGGGTACTCGTTAGAGCCGCCTCATTGAGGCGGTTCTAAATGAGGCGGTTCTAATAACATACGTGGGTAATCGTTAGAACCGCCTCATTGAGGCGGTTCTAACGAGTACCATCAGCCTATTTCTTTGAGCATAAATAAGGAAAATAATGTTTATCCCCGTAAACCCCAGTTTTCTCTAAATAAAGTGGAGCATAAGGGGGTGTTCATTTCACGGACTTATTAGCGTGATGTACACACACACACATCAGGAGATCATAAAAATGAAATACAGTAAAATTTCGACAACTCGATGGTTCATTTACAATAAACTCGAAGTCCTTTTGGAGTCCCATCACGAAAACACGCCTATATAATTTTGACCCCCTTGAACCCAATTTTTATACAGTAAAGCTGGGTTTTACAGGGGTAAACCTTATTTTTCTTATTTCTGCTCTAAAATATAGATTGTGGGTACTCGTAAGAACCGCCTCGATGAGGCGGTTCTAACGAGTAACTTCAATCTATATTTTGAGCAGAAATAAGAAAAATATCACAGATTTATTTGACATTTATCATTTTTCCGGCAATAAAATTAACAATGTATTTGAATAGGTGTGATTTCGTAATGCAAGAGAATAGGCATATATTTATTTAGGACAATTCAATTCAGAGATGTTTGTCGTATTTCAGCTTAGAAAGGTATGTTGTGTGTATTCATTAGAATCGCCTCAATTCACACTACAAACTAGAAGTGAAGGCAATGATTAGGAATCGATGCAATTAACCTACAGCTCCCATCAGAGACACCAAAACATAAAACAACTAGACCCTAATGGAAACACCACTTGCGGAAAGCATAAAGGACAGTTACTTTCCCACAAAATGGCCAGTTGGCTATCTAAAGCAAAATAATATAAGCGATACACAAACTCAAAGACAAGCCTTAACAAAAATAAACCACGACAGAAGAACCGCATAGGAAAGGTCAGTGAAGCGATTTCTACCTGGGAGTGTGTGTGTGTGTGTGTGTGTGGGGGGGGGGGGGCTTAAATCGATTTTACGTGGCCACAATCCTCGCCCTTACTTCAGTAGCGATTTGGACAAATAATTTGTTTAGTCCGCAAGGAGGCCGCCAAACTCATCAGTGCAACATCTCCGTGAACACAAAAATCAATCAGCCACATAGACGAAACGACAGCAAGCAACCAAGAAAATGCTGGAGCAAAAGAAAGCGAATAGTTTGACGCTGATGAAACGCTGATGGATTCTAACTATTCTAAATAAACAAACCTTTATTCTTAAGACATCGAAGAGACATCCTTAAGTCATCCATATTACATGTAAGCATCATGACTTGTCGCTATGATTGACCCCAGTAATTCGAACTACACTTGACTCGAAGAAATTTTCATGGATCAAAAAGTGTTCGAGCTATTTAAGGGGAATGGGAACACCTGCAGGGGAGGCGACTCTTGCAAAAGTACTTTTATCACCCATTTCAATAGGGGTCAACTCTTAAAGGAAAGAACTTGCTCCTGAGGAGCAAATTCTTTCCTTTAAGAGTAGACCCCTTTTTCCATGGGACAGTGCTTATAGAAAGGCGAACAGGTAGTCCCGAAAGTTGTCTCCCTTTGAAAAATGGTGGAAAAATCAGCCAGGTGTTCCCATTTCCCTTAAGTTTGACTGCATAATGTTCATTTATGGTTTCTTTGCCTTCTAATGTGGGTTTTGGGATTATTTTAATAGAAGTGAATGCAATGAACCAAGTGGAAAAAGTTCATGAAAAAAAAAAAAACGGAGGATAACCCCAAAACCGCATGCACACCTGCAGACTATAACAAAAATCACCTTCAAAGTTTCAAATAGATCGTAAAAAATCTGAAAGAGGACTTGCTCTCACATAGTACCAAGGGTAGAATGTTGACGGACGGACGGACAGGCGAAAACTTGCACGCCTTTGTCTTCCTAATACTATAGGTGCGACAAAAACTGAAGTTAACACATGAGGAAATTGCCCTTTGCATTACCTATTTAGGTTATTTAAATGCACGTGTGAACCAATTAATAGGGACAGACTCACGAATTCTTTCATGAAGCTATCTCACGGTGTCAACCACAAGTCTGCGAGCATGACTCGGGCGTTACTAAATCAATTAAGCCACACCCATTTCTGACTATCGGCCAATCAATGCACAGACTCGCCATTGCTGGTCGCCTCTGCGATAGTTTTTGGTTTATTTGAATTGCGGTTTAACGTCTCCGTCAACACTGTACAGGTCATTTTGGAGACGTTGCGTCCAACTATGTGGGACTTTTACCCGACAAAGAGATGAAATGACATTTCAAGCCCTGTTGCCCAATGAAACCAATAAGTTTTATAAGCATGGACGATCCGACTCGCACCGCCTTAGCTCCTCTAAGCTGTTTACCAGTACTCGTATGCGGAGAGTTTCAGCTCTGCGTGGAAGCATCATGCAGTCCATCTATTTCTTCAAGCCCCGATGGGATAACCTATTCTTGAACACCAGACAAGGAAATCCGTGATTTTACCCTGGGATAGAAATTTATGTTCTGACCCTGGTGTTCCTACCCAGATAACTAACATAAATGCGCTTCAATTCTATTCAACTGCCGGAACTACTTCCGCACTACTTTTGTTTTGTAAACAATATACCGGTGCGAGCTGTCGCAACTAACCGGAGGTGTTGTGCAAGAAAAAGAATCCAATATAAGGTTCTGTTGTAGATGGGCGTTTCCAACCCTCGGGATGACCGTGCTGAGCGGAACCTCGACATAGCACGGTCATCCCAAGGGCTTGAAATGCTTATCTACAACGGAACCCCGTATTGGATTCTTATATTCCTGACTTTGCTTAACCCTTACATTATGATAACACACCCATGCGACATAATGCATTTTTTCACATCTCCTTACAAGTAACTTTTCTGATCAAAATACGTGATATTTCCCTTTTTTATACTGCAAACATAGGTTGTGGGTGCTCGTTAGAACCGGCTCACCCGAGGCGGTTCTCATGAGTACCCATAACCCATGTCTTGGAGTAGAAATAAGGAAAAGTATATATACACCGTAAACCCCAATTTTCTCTGTATGGGGCTTAGGGGTGTTCGTTTAACGGACTTGTTCATGTGTTGTCCTGCTGAATAGTGTATTTAGCCACAGCCATTTCTGACTCTCTGGAGCGCTGTGGTGCAGTGGTAAGTGGAGCGCTTTTGTGCAGCGGTAAAGCATCGGATTTGATATCAAGAGGTAGCCAGATCGATCCCCTCAAGCGCCGAGTTTAGTACTGGTTCATTGCTTAGTACTGGTTTCTACCCAGGAAAGAGGGCCACATGGAAGATTTGTTCTATTTCTAAATGTGTTACCCTCTACATAACGATAACACACCCGTACGACATAGTGCATTTTTTCACATCTCCAAAATGGCCATTTTTCTGATGAAAATCCGTGATATTTTTCTTATAAATACAGCAAACATAGGTTGTGGGTGCTTGTTAGAACCGCCTCATTGAGGCGGTTCTAACGAGTACCCACAACCTATGTCTTGAAGCAAAAATAAGAAAAATAATGTATACCCCCGTTAACCCCCGTTTTCTATATATAAAGTGGGGTATAGGGGGGTCTTCATTTCACGGACATGTTCACGTGATGTATAAATAAGGTCGATTATTATTATTATTATTATTAGTAGTAGTAGTAGTAGTAGTAGTAGTAGTAGTAGTAGTAGTATAATTACTCTCAGCCAATTAAATTACTTGATATGATGTATTTGTTCAGTTCACAAACTGCATGACAAACAGTGTGTATCCTGATCAGATGGCTGATCTGGATCTATACCGTTTGCAAAGCCAGGGGTTGTTGTATTCAGCGGGATAAGGGTTAAATACTCATTATAGTTCGAACAATTTGACATGAGACTGACCGTTATGCAAGGAATAAATTAGTCAATGTAATCGCCTAATACGTCGGCTTTCGTAAACTTCTTGTGAATTTTCGGCATCTCGTGAATAGCGACCCATTTACAGACCTCTATGAATTGTATAATAATAGCACTATCTTCGGAAAACGACGAAGATAAATGTATGCATTCAGTCGGGTGTGACATTATGTTAATAGAGTTCACCAGCCTCTGGTCAATTTGTTCGAACTATATTATCAGCTGATATATGTACCTTCTTATTAACAAAACAATCGGAACAAAGGCCAAGCCTATTACAATCAATACACCAACCGCAATCCCCACCATGGCACCAGCTGAAAAGGAGATCACAAGATGCCGAACATAAGAAAACATGTTAACATCAGGTTATCGAGTCTGTGTTATCAAAACCTCTGTTAACCCAACTTTATATACATGTGTAATAGGAATGAACTTCATTTATCTGGATTTTATCCATCAAGAAAACACGCCTATATAATTTTTACCCCCTTGAACCCCACTTTTATACAGTAAAACTGGGGTTTACAGGGGTAAACTTTATTTTTCTTATTTCTGATCTAAAAGATAGATTGTGGGTACTCGTTAGAACCGCCTCATCGAGGCGGTTCTAACGAGTATCCACAATCTATATTTTGAGCACAATTTTAAACAAGAAAAATATCACAATTTTTCATCATAAAATTTTCGATTTTTTGGCGGTAAAATAGTCAATGTATTTGTATAGCCGTGTTTTCGTAATGGATGTGTAAACTCCGGCGAATCACGCACAAACTGCATGAAGCCCGACGGGCTTCATGCTAGGTTTGTGAGTGATTCGCCGGAGTTTACACATCGATAAAAGCCACAAAAAATGACAATTCATTCCTTATAATTCCAACTTTGTCATCGAAATGTTAAAAATGTCACCAAAAATGGAAAATTTTAGGAATTCTTTCGAAAACACAAGAATGAACTTACCAACGGTCACGGCGGAAGGATTATTCATTAGAAGGTGCCATCTTTGAAAAAAAAAAAAAGCGATTTTAAATTCAGTAAATTTGTCTTCTGACATTTACGATTTCCAAAACTTCCAATCTTTTAATACAACGCTGTTGGCGTCGTTTATATACAATGACGTAAGGCGTGGGTTCTAAACGTGTTCTTTGATGTCACGTTATATTATACTACCTGTCGATGTGTGAAATAGCTCCGAGATTCTTGCTCATGAAATCGAAGTATATAGCTTCTGAACTTTTGTTTCAACCAATCAAATCGCTCCAAATGTATAAAATGATGGAGAATTGGAATTATTGAAAGTTGAATCTGGTGTTTACCGGTGTATAGATAGTTTTCATTAGTTTTATTCAGGCCCCCTTCCAACGGGGCTTGAAGAAATAGATTGACCGCATGATGCTTCCACGCAGAGCTGAAACCGACCAGCACATGAGTACTGGTAAACCGCTTGGAGGATCTAAGCCTTCCCAGGCAAAGCGGTGCGAGTCGGTTCGTCCATGCTTATAAACCCTATTGATTTCATTGGGCGACAGGGCTAGAGATGTCATTTTATCTCAATGTCGGGTAAAAGTCCAACAAAAATGGAAGCAACGTCTCCAAAATGACCCTTACAGTGTTGACGGGGACGTTAAACTTCAAATCAAGATCATCAGTTTTATTCAAAAACATAGAATGTGGTATTCATATGAACCGCATTAACCAGGCGATTCTAACGAGCACCCATAATCAATGTTTTGACTAAAACAAAATTAAGAAGAACATCGTATATTTCATCTGAAACATGCTGGTTCTGGCTGTATGAAATAATCGGTAGAAAGGTTTTGTTTGTTATTATTGGAGTTTAACGGCCCAGTCAACACTATTTAGGTCATTTTAAGACGGTTAGTTAACCTATCCACACTTTTCCTGGGTGGGCTTGTACGTAAGCGGTTAACCAGTACAGTGCACATTCTTTCGCCAGAAACTGACAACTGCCCTTCTTGAATCAGCGGAGGGGAGAGAATGACCGTAGAAAAGATATCATGATCGATCTCCACTGAAAATTTCCAGTTCACAATTTTTCACCGTGAAATTTCCGTTTTTTCGGCGGCAAAGTTTAAAATGTATTGGTATATGCGTGTGATTTCGTCATTAACTGTTCTTTAAAGAGGTAATCCCTTGTGGGCAAGGGCTGCAACGCAGAACTGAAAACCGTGGAATTTTCAACTTTTGTCTGGGCCATACGAGGTAGTTTCGGCAAATTAGGCATCATCATTTTATCATATACTTATTCTTGTATTGCCCTTGAGACAACAGATTTTGCACCCCCTATCTCACTTTGTTAGTGGCAGACATCTCGCCTACACAGTCTAACTAGCTGACTCGAGGGCCGGGACAGACTTTAGAGGGCCGGGACAGATGCCTGTCCCGCCCTTGAGACAACCTGTCGGCCCTGCAAATATAATACATGAGAAATGACATAAAAATGTTCAAATGACAATAATAAATAGCTGGAGAAGCCAAAAACATTGTTTTTCATTCATTTTTTTTCTTTGTTATTTTTATATACATTTCAGCTAAATTCTTACCTTCTCCGACCTTCCTAGTTTCAATGGTCCGTTGGAATAATTGCGCACTGCTACTGCGGTTGCGCCTGACTCTCGAAAATAATTTCTAAAGCTAAAATTAACTATTTCTCTGCAGATTTTCATTCAGAATGTAAAGCGCTTAGAAACTTTTATTTGAGCGTCCATGTTGTTTCCTTTGTCTCTGTGGCGCGGTGACGTAAGAAACTTTGCACTCGTTGACGTCACGTTAAACTACACGTACTTGTGCGCGCCATGGCACTGAATGTCGTTTTATATGTCAACTTGTCTGCTGTCTATGTTTGCTTAAATTTGTGAAATTATTGCAAAACCCCTTGATAAAACCCCTTGATTGTTTTGAACTGCGGTATAAACCAAATACATGTACATGATTAGTGTCTTTAATAATAAAATATAGATCTGCGCTAATTTTATAGTTGATCGCTGAAGCTCGCCACTATAAAATTATCTAAGGCTTATAATTAAAGACACTAACCATGTACTTACTATATCTTAGAATTACTATATCTTAGAATATTTTTACGGAAATAAGTATATGATAAAAAGAATATAACACGGTTGGTTTGATATCGATCCTGGTCTCGGCCCTCGGCCTGTCTCAGCCCTCGCCGTTCCGGCTCGGGCTGAGACAGGCAACTCGGGCCGAGACCAGGGCCGATATCAAAACAACCGTGTAATATTCTATATGACCCATATATATTTTCGTACATGTAATCATTACGAAAACACGCCTTAGAAGCCTCCGTGGCGTAGTGGTTATGCTACTCAGCTTGTAAACCAGGGATTGCAGGGTCGATCCCTGGGCTTCTCCAGACTTTCGGATGAGTCTTTAAACCGAGGTTCCGTCTCCGTATGACCTTAGCAGTTGGTGAGACGTAAAACTCAAAGACTGATTCACATGAAAACACCCCTATACAAATACATTGCAAACTTTACCTCCGAAAAATCGATTTTTTTAGATGAAAACTTATGATATTTTTTCTTATTTCTGCTCTTAATATAGACTGTGAGGACTCGTTAGAACCGCCTCATCGATGCGGTTCTAACGAGTACCCACAATCTATGTTTCAGAAGAGTTATGTCTCAGAGCAGAAACAAGAGAAATAACGTATACCCCTGTAAACCTCAGTTTTCTATATATAGAGTGGGGTAAGGCTGTCTTCAGTGCACAGACTTGTGACATGATGTCTTGTTCACATATGTCTTATTTTCTATGCCCCCGCCCATTGGGGCTTGGAGAAATAGATTGGGCTGCACGAAGCTTCCAAGCAGAGCTGAATTTGTCGGCACACGAGTACTGGTAAATTGCTTAGAAGGCCTAGCCTGCCCAGGTAAAGTAGTGCGAGTCAGACCGTCCAGTGCATGAAAGCCCTATTGGTTTCATTGGGCAGCAGGGCTTGAGATATCAATTCATCTCAATGATGGCTGAAAGTCTCACAAAATTTGAAGCAACGCCTCTAAAATTACCTAAATAGTGTTGACATGTGTCCCCGTTGACGGGGACGTTAAACCTCAATTCAAACGAACGTTTTATTTCACCATCACGTGAGCAAGTCCGTGAAATGAACACCCTCCTAAACACCACTTTATAAAGAGAAAACTTGGGTTTACGGGGGTATACATTATTTTTCTTATTTCTGCTCGAATACATAGGTTGTGGGTACTCGTTAGAACCGCCTCGTTGAGGCGGTTCTAACGAGCACTCACAACCTATGTTTGGAGTATAAATAAGAAAAATATCATAAAATTTCATCGAAAAATTAGCTATTTTGGAGATATGGAAGATTTCACTATGCCACAAGGGAATGCTGAGAAGTCTCTGTATTGCACACCAGACAAGGAAATCCGTGATTTTACCCTGGGATAGAAATTTATGTTCTGACCCTGGTGTTCCGACCCAGGCAACTAACATAAATGCGCTTCAATTCTATTCAACTGCCGGAACTACTTCCGCACTACTTTTATTTTGTAAACAATATACATGTGCGAGCTTTCAAAACTAACCGGAGGTGTTGTGCAAGAAAAAGAATCCAATATGGGGTTCTGTTGTAGATGGGCGTTTCCAACCCGAGGGATGACCGTGCTGAGCGGAACCTCGGCGTAGCCTCGGTTCCGCTCAGCACGGTCATCCCTCGGGTTGGAAACGCCCATCTACAATAGAACCCCATATCAGATTCTTATAGTATTGCATTGCTAAGCGTAAAAGAAAACAAGACATACCTCCAAGTGATGCATTTTCACTGCCAGAATTCCTATCAACAATTTTGTCTGTACCTTCGCGAATGTTAAGTATTGTCGACGATGGCTCAGCGTTCTCAGTGTCGAGTGTATGGGATGTCGAAACTGTTGATACAAATGTTGTAGTCGGTATTAGTTCTATAATAAATGAGAAAATGCTAATCATTCAGGTAACATGCCAAAACATCAAGAAAACAAGTCAATGTAATGTTGTTCCCCTGTAAACCCTAATTTATATTGGGGAAAATCGGAGCCTAACTTGTTTTTCATTTGCTCCAGCAATTCAGTGGTTTCTCACCGGTTTTTTTCATCTCTGTGGTTGTTTAATTTTTGAATTGTCGGAGATGTTGCACTGATGAATTAGGAGGCCATCATGCGGACTGCACAAATTATTTGTCTAAATCGCGACGGATGTAAGGGTCGCATAAAATCGATTTTAGCCCCCCAGAGAAATTCTTTTCAATAAGAGTTCCAAGGCGGTTCTTCTGTCGCCGATTATTTTTGTTATAGCTTGTCTATGACGGTCCCAATGCGGTTGTTCTGTCGCGTTTTGTTGTTGTTGTTGTTGTTGTTGTTTGTTGTTGTTTGTTTGTTTGTTTGTTTTTGCTTTTGTTATGGTTTGTCTTTGAGTGTGTGTATCGCTTATATATTTTTTCTTTTGGATAGCCAATTTGCCAGTTTGTGGGAAAGTAACTGTTCTTTTGGCTTTCCGCTATTGATGTTTCCATTTGGGTCTGGATATTTCATGTTTGTGTTTCTTTCCCTTTTGCGTCTCTTATGGGAGCCGTGTGTTAATTGTATCGATTCCTGGTCATTGCATTCACTTCTATTTAATATTGCATAAAATTGTCTTATCCTAGGTTAAAAAATAGATTATGGGTGTTCGTTAGTACTGCCTCACTGAGGGTTGTAACCAGCAACCGTAATTTTTGTTTTAAGCAGAAATAAGGATAATATATAGAGAATACCAGGTTTGTGTCATTTGATATAAATATTATGAGGCAAGGCTTTAAGCACGTTTGGAGAATCGCGAGGCTTGCCGAGCGATTCGACATGCGTTCTCGAAGCCGAGCCTGATAAACTTGATATCAAATAGCGTGTATCTGGTATTCTATTTATCAGTTAATCACCATGTTCACTCTTACGATTTTGCCAATTATTCGAGTAATCCAGTTCAGAGAAGTGCAATAATCCGTTGACCTGATAAAGCTCACTTGTCCTGAGATCGCATATCTTTATCAGGTCAGTATGTTACAATGCAATTAGTATAGAGATAACTGATAAAAATAGATATGTCAGTAAACAGTGTATACCAGAAACGACTTAGTTCGTTTACAACCATTTTTTTTTTTTTTTTTGGTTTGGGTTTTACGGCCCTTTCAAGATTATTTCACTCATATCGAGCCGATCGTTAATCAGAGGTGGGCGAAAACCGGAGTACCCGGAGAAAAACCACCTGACCTTCCGTTGCAGAACTTGGCGTCTCACACGTGGCCCGAGCGAGGCTCGAACCTACGGCGGTGAGAGACCTAGTGACTAAGAGTCAGCGCTCTTATCCACTAGGCCACGGAGGCCCGTTTTACAACCATTTATAAACCAAAATTCATTTAAAATATTTTAATGCCATTTCTTGTGAGACTGATCAAAAACTATCAATGCAATCACAAGCGACAGTGCAGAAATACTAAACCGTTATGTGATCATAATATAAGGACGTTACTCCACTGAAGCATGACGCAAAATGCTGAATACCAAATCTAATCCATGTATTCTCAAAATTATTGTATATGTAATATGTGATCGAACTTCCTCAATTCTTTTTCAAGATATCGTACAATGGTGTTTCAGGTGGACGGAAGGACAAGGGCATTTATAATTTACGTTATGATAACACAACGGCGCGACAAAGTGCATTTTTTCACATATCCAAAATGGCTACTATTCTTATGAAAATCCGTGGTATTTTTCTTATTTATACTGCTAACATAGGTTGCGGGTACTCGAGTACCCAAAACGTATGTCTTTGAGCAGAACTAAGAAAAATATTGTATACCCTCATAAACCTCAGTCTTCTCTTTATAAAGATGAGTTTACATCACGTGAACAAGTCCGTGAAATGAAGACCCCCCTAAACCCCACTTTATATAGAGAAAACTGGGGTGTAAGGGGGTATACATTACTTTTCTTATTTCTGCTCCAAGAAATAGGTCGTGGGTACTCGTTAGAACCGCCTCAATGAGGCGGTTCTAACGAGCACCCACAACCTATGTTGCAGTATAAATAAGAAAAATACCACGGATTTTCATCAGAAAAGTAGCCATTTTTGAGATTTGAAAAAATGCACTAATTCGCACGGGCATGTTATTGTAATGGGTGTGTGTGTGGTGGGGGTCGTTTCGCGGATTAGTAAGGAAGCCTTCATATGGACTGAACAAATTATTTGTCTTAATTGCGACGGAAGTAAGGGCGAGGATTGTAGTCAAGTAAAATCGATTTCAGCCCTCCAGTGGAATTCGTTTCACTGACGTTCCAAGGCGGATCTTCTGTCGTTGTTTATTTTTGTTATGGCTTCTTATATTTGAGTGTGTGTATCGCTTATATTATTTGGCTTTGGATAACAAATTGGCCATTCTGTTGGAAAGTAACTGTCCTTTTGGCTTTCCGCTAGTGATGTTTCCATTAGGGTCCAGTTGTTTCATGTGTTTCTTTCCTTTGATGTCTCTGATGAGAGCAGTTTAATTGTATCAATTCCTGATCATTGCCTTCACTTCTATTTTTATTTAAGTGTTGATGCTTGGACCAGAAATATGAAAGACTATTGCGAATTTTCATCATAAAAGTTTAAATTTCGTAGACTTGAATCTATCTTGAATGGGCCAGAAGCCGTGTTCAAGCAACAACGCCCATGTTCAAATCATGAAATTCACGTTCTGTTTGAACATGAGTTTTGAATTTCTGATATTTCATCACGTGAACAAGTCCGTGAAATGAAGCCCCCCCCCCCCCCCACTTCATATAGAGAAAACTGGGTTTATGGGAGTTAACATTATTTTTCTTATTTCTTCTCCAAGACATTGGTTGTGGGTACTCGTTAGAACCGTCCCAATGAGGCGGTTCTAACGAGCACCCACAACCTATGTTTGAGCAATGGTAAGAAAAATATCACGGATTTTAATCAGAAAAGTTGCAATTTTGGAGATCTGAAACATGCACTGTGTCACACGGGTAAGTTATCATAATGACAAGATGGGATTTGCTTTGTTTACGTTATTTTGAGCGACAAAACATTGTCAACCTGGATAAGGCATTTTATTCTTTTATATGACGTATGGACGTCATCGCGGAATTGACGTCATTGTTAACAACATTCTGAACAAGCCGCAATGTTGTTTTAACGGTTGCATTTGAAGAGTTTATATGGAATTTAGGAGAGTTTTCGTCACAATTTGCCGTTGGTATCATAAATTATGCAGGGATAAAGATTAACAATGATTATTTCATTGCAAAAACATTTACCGGGTCCCTCGGAAGATATTGGAACAGTCGGCCGTGTTCTAATGGCAGCCTCCTCAGGACCCGGCAAATCTTAATCATTAATAATTTATGAGAAACCATGGGTTAGCCATATGATATTAATAATTTATGAGAAACCATGGTTGAGCCATATGATACACGGGCGTGTTATTCTAATGGTATTGTAGGGATTTATTAATTGAATATCCTGTATTGTTGGAGGTCATCCGTATTAACACTGAGGTCAAAATTCAATAATCCTGTTTTTAAAGGTGTCATTTGATAAAATTGCCATTAAAATTGCCTTTGGCTTCCGGCCAGTACAGCAGACCTCGGACCTGTAACTGGACCAATACGAAAGTACTTCATTAATAACATTATATTATTAATTGACTATCCTGTATTGTTCAGAGGTCATCCATATCAACACTGAGGTCGAAAATCAATAAACATGTTTTTAATGGTGTCAATTAATAAAATTGTCATTAATCAAGTAATTTCGTACTAGCCTAGTAACAGGTCCAAGGTCTGCTGTATTGGCCTCGGCCTTTGGCCTCGGGCCAATACAGCAGACCTCTGTCCTGTAACTGGGCCAATTAGGCCGAGGTCAGTACAGCAGACCGAGGACCTGTAACTTGGTCAATACGAAATTACTTGATGAATAACATTATAATATTGTCGTGCTGGTTATAAGTTACTGTCATAGATTCACTTACCTGAAGACCATTCCAGATGAAACCCTCTGCCTTCTCCGTTCTTATCTGATTTGAACTCGATGACAAATTTCCTCGTTGTAAACAATATAGATATATTTGATGCTTTTCCACAAACTTTTTTTAATTTTTCTGAGGCATTTGTATCATCCGGCAGCACCTGTATAGATTCATTTTAACCCATAAAATGCCAATCACGACAATTGTCGTCTGCTTTATCGTCTGCTGGTTACTTTAAAAGTCACAATTGCAAACAGTGTGGACTCAGATCAGATTGCTCCTTTAGGAGCAGTCTGATCTGGGTCCACACTGTTTGCCAACAGTGTGGACATAGATCAGATTGCTCCTTTAGGAGCAGTCTGATCTGGGTCCACATTGTTTGCCTATATGCAAAAATATTTTTTTAAAAAATACAAGAAGATTCAGCAGACGACAAAAGCAGACAACATTGTCAAGTGCAGTTTTCTCGGCATGTTGAGGGTTAAATTAAAACTAAATGTTCTTGCAATTTCATGTGTTGACATTGTTTGTACTATCGGTAGAGTGGGACACAGTTAAGCCTGTGCCTTTTACAATGATAAATTGACCCTTTGATGAAAATCAACAATATACATCACAACCTCATTTTAACACGTTTTTGGATAGAACGCGGTTTCAAGATCGACCACAAAAAATGTTTAGGTTATATAGAAAAATGACCATAAATGGTCATTTTGCTATATAATCTATACATTTTTTGTTTGGATATAACACGGTTGTTTAGCCAACAAGGTTTCTGCTTTGTACCCCATTAATAGTGTTATAAAGAGGTTTTGGTTTTATATTAACAGAGC
Organism: Lucinisca nassula; assembly: GCA_963580285.1. NCBI lineage: Eukaryota > Metazoa > Mollusca > Bivalvia > Lucinida > Lucinidae > Lucinisca > Lucinisca nassula. Next base: position 34,480,459 of record OY757019.1, read on the forward strand.
GCGCCTATGGTATAATGATTAACTCTGCGACATATCACTATGCGGAAGAGCGGGGCAAATGGCATCATAAAAAAACAGCTATTTCATGGTGTCACTCGTAGATTCAGTGAAACATTATTATCAAAAATCAGAAACATTTCAAAAGGACACAAATGTGTGTGATGCAGTCAAATATATGCTGAAAAGATATCTGTTAACAATGGCGAAAGGTTGAGAGAATTTAAAGGAAACAATATCAAAATAAAATAATTGACGATTTTTAGTGTGTAAGATTCCTATTTAATTTCAAAATTCAATGCTGGCTTTAAATCTCTCTATCGCAACCCGAATTGTATGGTGACTTAGTATATGAGTTCAGAAAAATTATTTGTCTAAATCGCGATAGAAGTAAGGGTGAGGATTACGGCCGCGTAAATCGATTTTAGTTCCCCAGTGAAATTCTTTTCACTGATCGTTCCAAGGCGGTTCTTCTGTCGTGATTTATTTTTCTTTTATTTCATCTTTGAATGTGTGTATCGCTTATATCTTTTTATTTTGGATAGCCAATTGGCCGTTTTGTGGGAAAGTAGCTGTCCTTTTGGCTTTCCGTTATAACTGATGTTTCCATTAGGATCAAGTTAATTTCTTGTTTGTGATTCTTTAATATTGGTGTCTCTGATGGGACATGTGGTTTAATTTTATCGATTCCCGGTCATTGCCTACACTTTTATTTAACTTAAAATTTTCATTTTAGGTAATTTCGGTTGGTACCCGATGCTCTGTCTCTATTCGGGCCTACCGAGGTCTAACTGTTGGTGTTCTGTTGCTCCAGCATTTCAGATATTTCATGCTGTCGAGTCCTCGTCACTGTTTTTCTCGGAGATCTAACACTGATGAGTTATGATGACTGAACCAATTATTTGTCTTAACACGACAGAACCACGTGCGATGATTATGGCCATGTAAAATCGATTTAACACCCCCATCCACACCCCAAGCGCAACCCAGTGAAATACCTCTTGCCTTTGCTGACCGTTCCAATGAGGTTTTTCTGTCGTGTTTTTTTTTATATGTAATGCATGTACAGAGGAACCGCGTTATAGCAACAGTATTTGTTCCCTATTATTGTGGCGTTATAAGTATTTTGCCATTATAAAGAATCCCGGTTAGGATTATGATAAGTTATAAAAGGTCTTTTCAACATCACTACTCCAAGAAACAAATATAATAGACATTTGTTAGAATCGCCTCCTCATAGAGATTTGTTAGATTCGCCTCAATGAGCCGATTCTAACAAATGACTATAATATTTTTTCTTGGAGTTTTAAATAACAAGAGTTTTTCATAATTATGGATTCGATTTGGGCATATCCAGCCCGAGGGAAGCCCAAGCCGCTCGGAATTGAGGCTAAACCTTGAGCTAAGAATTCATTCCATTGAAATTGTCGTTATAACGAGTTTTGCCATTATAACGAATGTCGTTATGTAATGTTGGTTGGTGTCTGATGCTCTGTCTCTGGTTGGCCCGTCGGAGTCTAACTGTTTGTTTTCTTTTGCTCCAGAAATTTAGTGGTTTCTTGCTGTTGAGTCTTCACCGTTGTTTCATCTCTGTGGTTGTTTGATTTTTGTAATCTCGGAGTAGTTGCACTGATGGGTTAGGAAGCCCCCCAGTGGAATTCGTTTCATTGACCGTTCCAAGGCGGTTCTTCTGTCGCAGTTTTGCTTGTATTTGTTTTCTTCTGGATAGTCAATTGGTCAATGTGGGAAAGTAACTGTACTTTTGGCTTTCCGCTATTGATGTTTCCATTAGGGTCTAGTTGTTTCATGTTTGTGTTTCTTTCCCTTTGGTGTCTCTGATGGGAGCTGTGGGTTAATTGTATCGATTCCAGATCATTGCCTTCACTTTTATTTTACTGCATGCAGCGCTCGAAAGCATTGGTCCTTATTTAATTTAAACACATTTTATTGAATACAAGGTACAAGCAAAAGCATTCGGCCAAATCTAGTACGTTTCGGTCCATTCTGGACATCGGTATCAGGGAACAGAACATATGTGAGATATATCCGGCTTTCCAGGCAATATGACAGGCATTTTTATATAATGGCAAATTATGATTTTTTATTATCATTATTTATGTCTTTCATTACAAATACACGCCTATAAAACTTTTGACCTCTTGAACCCCACTTTTATACAGTAAAACTGGGGTTATCAGGGGAAAACCTTATTTTTCTTATTTCTGCTCTAAAATATAGATTGTGGAAACTCGTTAGGACCACATCGATGAGGCGGTTCTAACTTGTACCCACAATCTATATTTTGAGCAGAAATCAGAAAATATCACAATTTTTCATCATAAAATCTTCATTTTTTCGGCGAAAAAAATCTACTATGTATTTGTATAGGCGTGTTTTCGTAATGGAGCGGAAAAAATCAATGAGTACCCTTGTAAGACACGCTTTTTCCCATATCAAGTAGGATTTTTACAAAGCCATTAATAAAACATACCTATACAAATACATTGTTAATGTTACCTCGAAAAATCGAAAGTTTAAAGATGAAAAAATGTGATATTTTTCTTATTTCTACTCAAAATATAGACTGTGGGTACACGTTAGAACCGCCTCATCGAGGCGGTTCTAACGTGAACCCACAATCTATATTTTAGAGCAGAAATTAGAAAAATAAGGTTTAAGCCTGTTAACCCCAGTTTTGCACTGATGAGTTAGGAGGTCTTCATGCGGACTGAACAAATTATTTGTCTAAATCGCGACGGAAGTAAGGGCGAGGATTGTGGCCACGTAAAATCGATTTAAGCCCCCCAGTGGAATTCCCACTGACCGTTCCAAGGCGATTCTTCTGTGGCGGTTTATTTATGTTGTTGTTTGTTACTACTTACTGTGTGTATCACTTGTGTCTTTTTATTTTGGATGGCCATTTGGCCATTTTGTGGGAAAGTAACTGTCCTTATGGCCATCCTTTGTTTAGGTTTCCATTGTGGTCTGGTCGCTTCATGTTTGTGTTTCTTTCCCTTTGGTGTCTTTGATGGGTGGTGTAAGTTAATTGTATCGATTCCTGATCTTTGTTTTACTTCTACTTTGCTATATAAAAGTGGGGTTCAAATTAATATCTATTTGCTATTAATTGGTGTCTCTGATTGGAGCTGTGGGTTGATTGTATCGATTCCTGATCATTGCCTCTACTTCTATTTCAAGGGAGTCAAAATTATATAGACGTGTTTTGTGATGATTTGTTTCAAATACTTGTTAAGCTAGTGACATACATAATACCTCTCCCGTACCTCGACATAATCAAAAGAACAGGAACTTGAATCTTCAATGTCAACATCAAGAAAGACTACCTCTACGAAACTAGTTTTTAGAACATCTATTTCCCAAACACAGTGCTCATTTCTCTCATATCTATCTGGATATCCCGGTGATTGTATACTTCCATTAGCTTGCCAAAAATTCTCCCCACATAAAAGTGCCTCTGTGAAAAGAATATGCACTTGTGTTAAGCATGAACATTACAAACTGTAATGCAATTGATCTAATATTTTCAAAGTGCTTTGTGCCTAAATTTTAAGTATTGTGACAAAAAATTGAGAAAATGTAGGCTCACATTAGGCTTTTTGTTAAGTTTATCTGGGTGTGCGTCCTTTGTCATTATAGCAGTATTTGTTTCCATCATGTGAACAAGTCCGTGAAATGAAGACCCCCCTAAACCCCAATTTATATAGAGAAAACTGGGGTTTAGGGGGGAAAACAATTTTTTTTTTATTTCTGCTCCAAGACATAGGTTGTGGGTACTCGTTAGAACCGCCTCACTGAGGCGGTTCTAACGAGCACCTTCAACTTATGTTTTGAACATTTATAACAAAAATATCAAGGATTTTCATCAAATAAGTAGCCATTTTGGAGATGTGAAAAATGCATTATGTCGCACGGGTGAGTTATCGTAATGCGCTCATCACTTGTCAGCAAAATCATCTTTATTCATTTTAGATAATTACGCAACAACAGTGATGTAACAGAGTTTGTTCCATGGTTGTTGGATGCAGAAATTTAGTCAAACTGCAGTGAAAGAAGCTGCACCTGAAAAAAAGTGTTTTATGAGACTTGTCAGTAAAATAGTATGGTCAAAACAGAACATGTTCTTTCTGGTTCCAAATTATCTTAGCATTACTTTAACACACCCGTGCAACTTAGTGCATTTTTTTCACATCTCCAAAATGGCTACGTTTCACATGAAAATTCGTGATATTTGTCTTAAAATACTGCAAACATAGGTTGTGGGTGCTCGTACATTATTTTTCTTATTTCTGCTCCAAGACATAGGTTGTGGGTACTCGTTAGAACCGCCTCACCGATTGTTTTGACACTCAATAAGAAAAATATCAAGGATTTGTATCAGAAAAGCAGCCATTTTGGAAATGTGAAAAATGCACTATGTCACACGGTTGTGTTACCGTAATCATTGTATGTAATCTTTGATTGTGGCATTTCTTAGGCCTCTATACCTATATTTTTTGACCTGGTGTAAAACAGATCAAGGTCAATGTAAGGTCGCCTGTTTGCAAATTTGCCAGTAATGAGTCACAAAACGCTACATACCAAGTTTCAAGACAATGGACTTAGCGGTTCTTGATGAAAAGATTTTTTTAAAGATTTTTAATATATTTGGGCATGGTGACCATCTTGTTCATGTGACATGGACCATTCGTGCAAATCCCTACCCCATCACGAAAACACGCCTTTATAATTTTGACTCTCTTGAACCCCATATTTTTATACAGTAATACTGGGGTTTACAGGGGTATACCTTATTTTCTTATGTCTGCTCTAAAACATAGATTGTGAGTACGCGTTAGAACTGCCTTGATTTGGCGGTTCTATTGAGAACTCACAATCTATATTTTGAGCAATTTTATGTCTGCTGTAAAACATGAATTGTGGACTGTGGGTACTTTTGAGCAGAAATAAGAAAACTATTACAATTTTTCGACATCAAATTTTCTTTTTTGGGCAGTTAAAAAGAAGTGAAGGCAATGATCAGGAATCGATACAGTTAACCCATAGCTCCCATCAGAGACACCAGAGGGAATGAAACACAAACATGAAACAACGAACCCTAATGGAAACTCGAACAGCAGAAAGCCAAAGGACAGCCACCACCCCCACCCCCACAAAACGGCCAACCGGCCATCCAAAACAAGGCAAGACAAGCGACACAAACACCCAAAGACAAACCATAGCAAAAATAAACCGCGACAGAAGAACCAGTTTGCATTGTCAGGAAGTTGCATATGAAATTTAATTTAAATTGGCCCAGTAGTTTTAGATAAGACCTTTGAAATGGTTGGCGGACGGACAGACTGAAGACGACGTTGGCCTACTATGCGAATAGCTCTTCAGGAGCAGTTATCTTAGGGAAACTTAAAAAGTTACTCAGGAAAAATTAGGCACGTAGAACGCATCTATCTCAAAGAGAGAAAACCATTATAACAGAAAGACATAGCCAAAACCAACAAAAGCACGTTACCAACGAATACAAAGACATTAAAATAACTATAAACAACCTGGAAACGACCGTCGATCTTGCAACGCCCACAAGAAAAACTTCTGTGACGTTTCAACTCAAGTGTATTTGAATATTTAAATTAAACTAAATCTTTGTCTTTGCAAACAAACAACACACGGGAATAAAATCCTTAATTAAATGTGTGGGCCATGTTTGCTAGTTTTGGCAAATTAGGCATATCAGTGAACCCCGTATTAATATTCAATGCCCGGATCAGACTCAATGTCCCCCCCCCCCCCAAATGAAAATATTTTGAAATTCCATCATTTAGACCACCTTAGCTTAAGACTTCTGTTTCAAAAGCTTATTTAGAAGGTTGTAGTTATTCTTTCTTTGTGATTTCTGTATACAATGTCCTCTGGTCAGAGAGCACCTTTGGGCTGTTCAAAAGTTGTCTTAAAGACCACTTTTGAACAGTTCCTAAACTGGTTTTAATATAGGACTTTTACTGTATAAACTGCACTTTGATGAAGAATGGAGACATCCTATCACTACCACACGGCAGTTAACATAGGATGCCTGCAGTGTAGTGAATGAATACAAGCATGGATCAGGATTGAAGACACAACAACATTCAGACCAGAAGCTGTACTCAAATGTGATGAAAAATGTTGGTTATTCGAGCCTCACCTCAAATTCATAATGACTTAAATTCTATACTATAAAAAAATGGGGAATGGGGGCAATAAAACACGGATACGAACCTTTCTGGCAGATATAGGCAAGTTCAAGGCTACAGCTAGGCTGAATTTCTACAATTAATCCGGCTTTATTCCTTTGAATTGTTTGACAAGTACTCGCCTTTGGAACTACATCTGAAAATGTAACAGTCTGAAAATGTAACAGAGCAACTTTAAAACATTCTATAATTCTTCCGAATGATATAATATTTTTTTCGATGACTTTGCCAAAAATGTAATAATTTTCTTACTTATGCTCAAACTTAGGGATGGTTATACCGAGTAAACATGAACTATGTATTTTGAATAGAAATAATAAAATGATCGGCATCATGCATTTAAGTATGTGGTGTAGTGTTTACCATGGCATTGTTTGTATGGTCCTGGGTGGTGGCGAATCACACCAACTAGTAGAAGTCAGTTCTGTTACCTTTGGTGGGTATATAAAATGAGAACCACAATTGTACCGTCCCCAGTGAACTTCGAATTATATGAGGAAGACGCAATGGATGTCATTGCACGCATGCACACACACACACAAACACACACACAAACACACACGCACGCACGCAAAATATTGTTATATAGTACGGGGAGACTCCATTTGAAATCTAGGTCGGCCTAACGATGAGTCAAATCTTGTATACGTGTATAAAAGGAATCTGAAAATAATTTCAGACAGACGAAGTCTTGTTATTGCATAAAATAATATGTACACAGCTGTTAGAAGCAATACGTTTTGAACTTTGATATCGCTTGATTGGCCCTGCCTTGTTAACGTTACGTTAAGCGATGTAACGTATCATATTTTTAATTTTACTATGCAGTCAAAGGGTCATTGCGTAACAGGCTCCATTTCCACAAACCGCCATGTTGGTTTGTCGGTCGCATTTGAAGAGTTTATATGAATTTTATATGGAGCTTTGTGTGTTTTTTTCACAATTTGTCGCGAGGACAATAAGCATCCATATTTATGTCATTGTATTAAAAGTTGCCTGGTCACTAGGAAGATATTTGAACACTCGGCCCAGCTGCCTCATGTTCAAACAGCTTGCTAGGGTCCCGGCAAATTTTAATGCATATAAAATCATATTCCCTCTTCTTGAGAAATCTGGATAGATTCGACATTCGACTTGTCAAATACTCAGTCATGGGGATGTGAAGCAATTACCTCGGAGACGAACTATACTCACCGGAAAAAGAAACTATACACTCATTTTTAAGTTGTCACTGGCGAAATATTTTAATGAAGTAGAGGCAATGGTCAGGAATCGATACAATCAACCCATAGCTCCCATCAGAGACGCCAAGGGGAAAGAACACAATCATGCAACAACAGACCTAATGGAAACACCAACATCGGAAAGCCAAAAGGACAGTTACTTTCCCACAAAATGGCCAATAGGCTATCCAAAATAAATAACACAAGCGACACAAACACCTAAAGACAAACCGTAACAAAATTAAATCGCGACAGAAGAACCGCCTTGTAATGGTCAGCGGAAACGAATTCCACGTGGGGTTAAAACGATTTAACGTGGCCACAATCCTCGCCCTTATTTCCATCGCGATTTAGACAAATAATCTGTTTAGTCCGCATGAAGGCCTCCCAACTCATCAATGCAACATCTCCGTGAACACAAATAATCAAACAACACAGAGATGAAACAATGGTGGGGACTCAACAGCAAGAACCACTGAAATGCTGAGCAAAAGAAAACCAACAGTTAGACTCCGATGGGCCAGAGATAGAGCATCAGACATCAGCCTACATTTTTTCTAATTAGATCTCTCTAATTCTCAATAAGCCTTTACACTGGAACCGTCATAGATCTGAGGCCTGACCCACCGGGTTTCATTTAAAGAGGGAAGCAAAATTGTCAATCGTGATTGGGTTAACTACCATGCATGCAGTCTGTCGTATAACATTTATGTCGTACCAAATATTTTTATATCGAAGAATGCTTTTACGAAATTGGGTACTGAAGTCATTGCGGTTATATATTTTTTCTGAATTTGTATACTAAGTCACCATACAATTCGGTTTCCGATAGACCTTGTTGCAGAAGAGATTTAAGTCCAATATTGAATTTTGAAATTAAATCAGAATGACGTCTATAAAACTTTGAAAAGCTTTGCGTAGTTTATGGTACCGATAACCCTGATTAAGAAGTTTAGCCGTTAACAATTTATTACGAGTGTTGAAGTCAGTTACATGACTATACACTCGAATTTATTGCGAAATATAAACGCCATAGGATGGCGCACGAGGAACATCACCATCCAAAATGGAAAATTTACAATCTCAAAATCAAAATCATCGCGTTTATCATAAATTTTGCACGAAACAAACCCATCTAAAATAGATAAATGTAAATCCAAAAACGGGGCCTCGGTATCAGAAGAATTTGCTTAGTTTAACTGAAGTTCTGGTGGGTAAATTTGACTGATCAAACCATCGAAATAGGTATTATCAATATTTAATAAATCATCCAAGTATATAGAAGTGGAGCTAAAAGCTTCAATGATTTCAGACTCGTTTTCAGCAGAAAGGGACATCATGAAGTCTCTCTCATAACAAAACAAAAACAAATCAGCCACGAGTGGTGCGCAATTAGTACCCATCGGAAAACCCACAACCTGTCTAAATAACTTAGTACCAAATGTTATGTAAATATTGTCAAGTAGAAAGGGGAGAGCTTCACACACTTTCTGACATGACCATCAAGTTTATTTTTTATGCTCTTCAGAAATGAAAAAAAAAAGCATTTCTTACATTACATGCAAGATAGAGGGAGTCTTCCCTATGAAATGTCCATTTAATTAAATCATTTAGTTTTTCTTTAATAACATTATGAGGAAGTGTAGTGTAAAGGGTAGACAAATCATAAGTAGACAGACTTGAAGCACGAAACCGCCTGGAATTCAATTTATTTAAAACTTCATTAGATTTTTTTATAAACCAAAACAGATTTCTTCCTGATCTTTCGAAGACTTTGTCGCAATATTTTATCACACGCTTTTGATGGCAGTCAAACATGAAGTTAATAATTTGGAGAGTTCAGTGGTGGTACAAGAGCTTGAATTTGCAATAAACCGTGCTTTGTATGGTCTTTTATGAAGTTTAGGTAACCAATATAACGTAGGAAGCTTGTCTTGGCCTTCTGTAACACAGACAGCAAACTTGGTGGCTGAATGACACATGTGGTCATCAACTAAAGCCCTCTCTACAGCTAAAAGCTGAAGTTCATAGGCCTTAGTACCACCAAGTTCTTGCTGAAGAGTGTTAACATAGTGAATTAAAAGTAGAGGCAATGACCAGGAATCGATACAATCAACCATCAGTTCCCATCGGAGACACCCAAGGGAAAGAAAACAAACATGAAGCAACAGATCCCAAACGGAAACACCAATAGCGGAAAGCCAAAGGAACCGTTACTTTCCCACAAAATGGCCAATAGGCTATCCAAAATAAAATAATGAGCGACACAAACACCTAAAGACAAAACATTATAAAAAATAAACCGCGACAGAAGAACCAGCTTGGAACGGTCAGCGGAATCGAATTCCACTTGGGGGCTTAAATCGATTTTACGTGGCCACAATCCTCGCCCTTACTTCCGTCGCGATTAAGACAAATAATTTGTTCAGTCCGCATGAAGGCCTCCTAACTCATCAGTGCAACATCTCCATGAACACAAAACTCAAACAACCATGGAGATGAAACAACGGGGAGGACTCGACAGCAAGAAACAACTGAAATTCCGGAGCAAAAGAAAACCAACAGTCAGACGACTCCAATGGGCCCGACCAGAGACAGAGAATTAGGAACAAACCAACATAAGCCTTTACGTTGGAACCGTCATGGAATCTGAGGCCTGACCCAGCTGCGTGCAATAAAAGAGTTAAGCAAAGTTGTCAACCGTGACTAGGTTGACTACCATGCATGCAGTCTGTCGTATAACATTTATGTTGTACCAAATCTTTTTATATCGAAGAATGATTTTACGAAATTTGGTGCTGAAGTCATTGCGGATATAAATTTTTCTGATTTTGTATACTAAGTCACCATAAAATTCGGGTTCCGATAGACCTTGTTGCAAAAGAGATTTAAGTCCAATATTAAAATTTGAAATTAAATCAGAATGACGTCTATAAATTGTTGAAAAAGCTTTGCGTAGTTTATGGAACCGATATCCCTGATTAAGAAGTTTAGCCGTTAACAATTTATTACGAGTGTTGAAGTCAGTTACATGACTACACACTCTGGCAAATCGAATTAATTGCGAAATATAAACGCCATAGGATGGCACACGAGGAACATCACCATCCAAAAATGAAAAAATACAATCTCAAAATCAAAATCATCGCGTTTATCATAAATTTTGCACGAAACAAACCCATCTACAATAGATAGATGTAAATCCAAAAACGGCGCCTCGGTATCAGAAGAATTTGTTTGGTTGAACTGAAGTTCTGTGGGGGGGGTGTAAATTTGACTGATCAAACCATTGAAATAGGTATTATCAATATTTAATAAATCATCAAAGTTCTATTTTTTCTGACATGACCATAAGGTATAATTTTTATGCTCTTCAGAAGTGAAAAAAAGCTTTTCCTACATTACATGCAAGATAGAGGGCGTCTTCCCTATGAAATGTCCATTCAATTAAATCATTTAGTTTTTCTTTTATAAGATTATGAGGAAATGTAGTGTAAAGGGTAGAAACATCATAAGAAGACAGACTTGAAGCACGAAACTGACTGGAATTCAATTTATCTAAAACTTCATTAGAATTTTTTATAAACCAAAACAGATTTCTATCTGATTTTTCGAAGACTTTGTCGCAATATTTTATCACATGCTTTTGATGGCAGTGAAACATGAAGTTAATAATTCGGAGAGTTCAGTGGTGGTAAAAGAGCTTGAATTTGCAATAAACCATGCTTTGTATGGTCTTTATGAAGTTTAGGTAACCAATATAACGTAGGAAGCTTGTCTTGGCCTTCTGTAACACAGACAGCAAACTTAGTGGCTGAATGACAAATGTGGTCATCAACTAAAGCCCTCTCTACAGCTAAAGGCTAAGATTATGAGGAAGTGTAGTGTAAAGGGTAGACAAATCATAAGTAGACAGACTTTAAGCACGAAACCGGCTGGAATTCAATTTATTTAAAACTTCATTAGAATTTTTTATAAACCAAAACAGATTTCTTCCTGATCTTTCGAAGACTTTGTCGCAATATTTTATCACACGCTTTTGATGGCAGTCAAACATGAAGTTAATAATTCGGAGAGTTCAGTGGTGGAACAAGAGCTTGAATTTGCAATTAACCATGCTTTGTATGGTCTTTATGAAGTTTAGGTAACCGATATAACGTAGGAAGCTTGTCTTGGCCTTCTGTAACACAGACAGCAAACTTGGTGGCTGAATGACAAATGTTGTCATCAACTAAAGCCCTCTCTACAGCTAAAGGCTGTAGTTCATAGGCCTTAGTACCACCAAGTTCTTGCTGAAGAGTGTTAACATAGTGAATTAGAAGTTGAGGCAATGATCAGGAATCGATACAATCAGCCAACAGCTCCTATCAGAGACACCCACGGGAGAGAAGACAAACATGAAGCAACATATCCCGACGGAAAAAAACAAGAGCGGATAGCCAAAAGGGTAGTTACTTTCCAACAAAATGGCCAAAAGGCTATCCAAAATAAATTAATATGAGCGACACAAACACCTAAAGACAAACCATTACAAAAATAAACCGCGACAGAAGAACCGCCTTGGAACAGTCAGCGAAACGAATTCCACTTGGGGGCTTAAATCACTTTTACGTGGCCACAATCCTCGCCCTTATTTCCGCCGCGATTAAGACAAATAATTTGTTCAGTCCGCATGAAGGCCTCCTAACTAATCAGTGCAACATCTCCGTGAACACAAATATCAAACAACCACAGAGATGAAACAACGGGGAGGGCTCGACAGAAAGAAACAACAGAAATTCCGGAGCCAAAGAAAACCAACAGTTAGACGACTCCAATGGGCCCGACCAGAGACAGAGAATCAGGTACCAACCAACATAAGCCTTTACGTTGGAACCGTCATGGAATCTGAGGCCTGACCCATCGGCGTGCAATTAAAGAGGGAAGCAAAGTTGTCAACCGTGATTCGGTAAACTACCATGCATGCAGTATATCGGTTAACATTTATGTTGTATCCAATTTTTTAATATCGAAGAATGATTTTACGAAATTCGGTACTGAAATCACTGAGGTTGTAAATTTTTCTAAATTTATATACAAAGTCACCATAAAATTCGGGTTCCGATAGACCTTGTTGCAGAAGAGATTTAAGTCCAGTTTTGAATTTTGAAATTAAATCAGAATGGCGTCTATAAAATTTTGAAAAGGCTTTGCGTAGTTTATGGTACCGATATCCCTTGCTAAGCAGTTTAGCCGTTAACAATTTTGTTACGAGTGTTGAAGTCAGTTACATGACTATACACTCTGGCAAATCGAATTAATTGTGAAATATAAACGCCATAGGATGTGGCACGTGGAACATCACCATCCAAAAAAGTAAAGTTTACAATCTCAAAATCAAAATCATCGAGATTATCATAAATTTCACAAGAAACAAACCCATCTACAATAGATATATATGTAAATCAAAAAACGGGGCCTCGATATCAGAAGAATTTGCTTTATTTAACTTGAGTTCTGGGGGTAAATTTGACTGATCAAACCATCGAAACAGTTATTATCAATATTTAATAAATCATCCAAATATCTAGAAGTTGAGCTAAAAGCTTCAATGATTTCAGAATGGTTATCAGCAGAAAGGGACATCATGAAGTCTCTCTCAAAATAAAACAGAAACAGATCAGCCACAAGTGGTGCGCAATTAGTACCCATCGGAATACCCACAACTTGTCTAAATAACTTAGTACCAAATCGTATGTAAATATTATCAAGTAGAAAGGTGAGAGCTTCACACACCTTCTGACATGACCATAAAGTATAGTTTTTATGCTCTTCAGAAGAACCCATTTCTTACATTTCATTCAAGATAAAGGGAGTCTTCCCTATGAAATGTCCATTCAATTAAATCAATATTTTTTCTTTTATAAGATAAGAAGTGTAGTGTAAAGGGTGGAAAAAATCATAAGCCGTCAAACAACGACCACACTGTTAGCGGCCATTGAGTCAAACATTTTATGCCGCGAATTTGATTCCCATTTTTACCAGTCATTACGCATCATCCAACGTTGGGAATATTGTTTACAAAATGAAAATTTTCACAATGGTTAAAATGTTATCGACGTTTTAATATTGGACCAAACCACTGAAAGAGAGCGAAAAATATGGCATTTCTGATTGCGATTTTTGTTTTTTATCAATATTTAAGACACAGCTGAAGATGCTAAAACGATTGAAGCACTTTCGGGTCGATTTTTGGCTTGAAACATTATTGTACATTTATTTCGCTGAAAAAAATCAGTTTTTGAGATTTCAATAGAATGATTGTTTCTCGATAATCTTTAGATGTTATGTTATTTTTTTATTCCTTGCCTTTCACTTGTTACCTATACGCCAACATGTTGAAGTCAAAATTCGATTACAAACAGATTTTGCGAAAATTGCACTTTTTTACATTTTCACAAACTACTTTTATTTTGAACACCAGATTTTCTTTAAATTGTTACAGATTCATGTCGATAGTTAGTCAAATCCTTAATCAGTAATTTTTAACAGAAATGTCCACTTGTTTTGTCAGGCGAGACAATTTAAAAGTGTATAGTTTCTATTTCCGGTCAGTATATATAAGTACTTGAGCTTTCGTTCTAATCCCTAATATCATCTTCACTTGTCACATGTTGTAATGATGTTACTGCTACAGTAAACCAATTATCCCGATCACTCTGTTTTTGTCCTAACCGAAGTTAACGGTTATTTATAGCAGGCCATCAACTCATCATTTCCTTTCAACATGTCAAGTTTTAAGGCAATATCTCAAACATTTGAGACATCTTGCTTACAAGGTTAACTGACCATGTTTTCAAAGGGCCATAACTCAAGAAGAAACTTGCGAAGTTTTTTTCATACATTGATCTGGTCATTTCCACATCATCCCTTATCAGAATGTCAAGTTTCAAGACAATAGCTCAAATAGTTTTAGAGATATTTTTATACTAACTTAAATGTCCAAAATTTTCAAAGGGCCATAACTTAAGAGCACCACATTTTCGATTTTTGTGTTCAAAAGTAAATCAGTTCACCCACTTAACAGCCGCATTCAGCAGATTAAGTCTCCAATATAACAGCTCAATGACATATCATCTGTTAAGTATAGACATTTCGAAAACATGCCTATACAAATACATTGTAACCTTTATCGCCGAAAAAATGAAAATTTTAAGATGAGAAATTGGAATATTTTTTCTTATTCTAATCAAAATATAGATTGTGGGTACTCGTTAGAACTGCCTGATCGAGGCGGTTTCTAACGAGTACCCACAATCTATAACTTAGACCAGAAATTAGAAAAATAAGGTATACCCCTGTAAACCCGAGTTCTACTATATAAAAAGGGGGTTCATGGGGTTAAATATTATATAGGCATGTTTTCGTGATGTTTCACCTCTTTGGTTCTTTGATTATTTGTGTTCACGGAGATGTTGCACTGATGAGTTAGGAGGCCTTCATGCGGACTGAACAAATTATTTGTCTAAATCGCGACGGAAGTAAGGGCGAGGATTTTGGCCACGTAAAATCGATTTAAGCCCCCAGTGGAAATTTGTCCAATGACCGATCCAAGGCGGTTCTTCTGTGGCGATTTATTTATGTTGTTGTTTGTTACTTACTGTGTGTATCAACTGTGTCTTTTTATTTTGGATGGCCATATGGCCATTTTGTGGGAAAGTAACTGTCCTTATGGTCTTCCTTTGTTTAAGTTTCCATTATGGTCTGGTCGCTTAATGTTTGTGTTTCTTTCCCTTTAGTGTCTTTGATGGGTGAAGTAATTGTATCGATTTATGATCTTTGTTTTACTTCTACTTTGCATACAAGACTTCTGTTGCGCGTTTTGCAAAGTGACATAAGTTAAGAAAGAGCATAAAGAAGAACTGGAGGCAATGATCAGGAATCGATGCAATTAACCCACAGCTCCCATCAGAGACACCAAAGGGAAAGAAACACAAACATGAAACAACAGACCCTAATGGAAACATCAATAGCCGAAAGATCAGTTACCAGTTACTTTCCCACAAAATCGCCAATAGGCTATCCAAAATTAAATAATATAAGCGACACAAACAACCATAGACAAACCATAACAAATATAAACCGCGACAGAAGAACCGCCTTGGAATGGTCAGCGGAAACGAATTCCACTTGGGGGGGGGGGGGGGGGGGGCTTAAATCGATTTTACGTGGCCACACTCCTCGCCGTTACTTCCGTCGCGATTAAGACAAATAATTTGTTCAGTCCGCATGAAGGCCTCCTTACTCAATAGTGCATCATCTCCGTGAACACAAAAATCAAACAACCACAGAGGTGAAACAACGGTGAGGACTCGACAGCAAGAAACCACTGAAATGCTAGAGCAAAAGAAAACCAACAATTAGACTTATGTTGCGACTTTTGCCAAAAATTTGGCAAGTGGCATAATTGAAGAAAGAGCATAACCCCGATAAGGAAACATGGGTTAACTTTTTTCATGAGGAAAGCATATACAAAATTCAAAAACTCCAGCATGCACTGTTGAAAAATGTGCGCAGAAAAAAAACGTGACGGGCGGACGGAAGGACGAACGGAGCAAAAGCAATATGCCCCCACAACTTCTTCGACCTGGGGGTGCACAACTAGAATGTTTTACCTCTATCCCGAGTGTAAGCCACGCTCCTAAAATTCCCAAGCCAGTGTTTGTTATGTATTCTGCCAGCATGGCTGCGTATAAGGCTAAAGAGAGTCTTGTAATTGGATAAGGTGTAGTTGAGTCGACATATCTGCCTTGCACTGTTAAAGTCTAGGGGAAATAGTGATATCACTGAGTGCAGTTCTGAAAGCAAAAGAATACACTCCATCACTTAACAATGATGAGTTAATGTCATTAATAGGTGTGATTTGCCAGTGACACTTTTTGCTATTTTATTGTATATATTATTATTATTATTATTAGACATAGTCTTACAATCTCATTTCTGAACAACTTTTGATTTTTTTTCTATGGAAATCAACTGATACCATAGAAAATAACGAAATACTTGATTTGTTGTGTGTTTGTTTGATTTGAGGTTTAACGTCCCCGTCAACACTGTTCAGGTCATTTTTTGAGACTTAACTTCCAATTTTGTGGGACTTTTACCCGACATTGAGATGAAATGACACCTCAAGCCCTGTGGCCCAATGAACAGCGGTTCCTGGACAGGCTTAGATCCTATAAGCTGTTTACCAGTACAAGTGTGCGGGCCGAATTCAGGTCTGCCTGGAAGCATCATGCAGCCCATATATTTCTCAAAGCCCCTATGGGCGGGGACTACTTGATTTGTTTTAATACAATGTATTCGTTATTTGTTTTAATACAATGTATTCGTTGTTAGCTGAAAGAAGTGCTAATGCGTTAAAACACACTAGAACTTGTTTATTCAATAACAATGCAAGGAGCAACCTTGAAGGACACAAGATTAAGACAAAAAAGATTTTTTGGTTTATCGAGATAAACGTACGCGTCAATGTTAACATAGTCTACTATATGGAAAATAATTAAACGCATGCACATATGGTAGTCAACAAAATAAATCTTTTAAACAGACAGACGTGTTTAATTTTTGTGTTTCCAAAACAATGGCTCATTGCTTTTACTTCCTTAATTGTGTAATCTTTTGTCTCAAATTCATCTGGGATTTTATGTGTCAGCTTAACAAACGTCAGAAGCAAATGTTTGGAGTCTGGTGTCTGGGAATGTGTGGCGGCCGTAAAACGTCTCCCTGTCCTACATCATAGTGTAGTTTATATTTTCTTGTCCTTTGGGATTATTGATTCCATTGTGGAATTTTGAAAATAATTGAGGGGTCACTGATGAAGCCTAAATGGCCGAAACTAGCTAGTCTGGCCCAGAAAACATGTACACTCCATATTTTCCAGTTCTGTGGTGTATTCCTTGCTTCCAAAGGATAACCCTTTCTAGAATACATTTTATGTTGCAAAATTGTAAATTATTTACTGAAACTAATGATGCTCTTTCGAATGAATAACAGCCCATTTAACTCGGCGTAGTTGTTTTAGAATTGTGAAAACATGTACACTCCATATTTTAGTTCTGTGGTGTATTCCTTGCTTCCAAAGGATAACCCTTCTATAGAACATATTTAACTTCACTACAGCTGGTGTGTGGGAATGTGTGGCGGCGGTAAAACTTCTCCCTGTCCTACATCATAGTGTAGATTATATTTTCTTGTCCTTTTGGATCATTGATTCCATTGTGGAATTTTGAAAATATCTGAGGGTCACTGATGAGGCCTAATTGGCCGAAACTAGCTAGTCTGGCCCAGAAAACATGTACACTCCATATATTTAGTTCTGTGATGTATTCCTTGCTTCCAAAGGATAACTCTTTTATAGAACATATTTAACTTCACTACAGCTGATGTGCGGGAATGTGTGGCGGCGTTAAAACGTCTCCCTGCCCTACATCATAGTGTAGATTATATTTTCTTGTCCTTTGGGATCATTGATTCCATTGTGGAATTTGGAAAATATCTGAGGGTCACTGATGAGGCCTAATTGGCCGAAACTAGCTAGTCTGGCCCAGAAAACATGTACACTCCATATATTTAGTTCTGTGGTGTATTCCTTGCTTACAAAGGATAACTCTTTTATAGAACATATTTAACTTCACTACAGCTGGTGTGTGGGAATGTGTGGCGGCGGTAAAACGTCTCCCTGCCCTACATCATAGTGTAGATTATATTTTATTGTCCTTTGGGATCATTGATTCCATTGTGGAATTTTGAAAATATCTGAGGGTCACTGATGAGGCCTTATTGGCCGAAACTAGCTAGGCTGGCCCAGATAACATGTACACTCCATTTTTTTTAGTTCTGTAGTGTATTCCTTGCTTCCAAAGGATAACCCTTTTATAGAACATATTACCCCAATAGCAAACAAGGCATGCATAGTTTAGAATAATAATAAACTTATCCCTACGTCGTATATCTTTCTAAGGATAGTGGGATTTTATTTGTCAGCTCATCAAACGTCTGAAGCAAGTGAGTGGCAAAATTGTAAAGTATTTACAGAAACTAATGACGCTTTTTTGAATGACTAGCAGCCCATTTAACTCGGTGTAGTTATTTATAAAATCGCGGCTCCTTATCCCCTTAGTCACCAAGGCATGCATAGTTTAGAATAACAATCAAATTCTCGCTACGTAGTATATCTTTCTAAAGATACTTCTTGTTGTAGTTATTTTAATATTTATTGTTTGTTTGTAGAAAGAATTGTAGAAATATAATAGGGGCGATTATTAGCGGAGGCGTGGGTAATGTGATGTTAGAAGGTAGAGCTGCAAATCTCTCCAAGGGAAACAATCGTATTTACAAACCCTTTAGTAAACGTCTATACTCGCATCAAGGCAAAAGGTAAACACGTGATGGCTATTTCAGTAGAACTAGCCATCTCGTGTTTACCTTTTGCCTTGATGCGAGTATAGACGTTTACTAAAGGTAAACACGAGATGGCTATTTCAGTAGAAATAGCCATCTCGTGTTTACCTTTTGCCTTCATGCGAGTATAGACGTTTACTAAAGGGTTTGTAATTACGAGATGGCTATTTCAGTAGAAACAGCTATTCGCATTATAATAGAGGTTAGACTTTAAAGAGCATGACACAAATTACGTACCGATAGCATTAAATATGCCCAGATCGTGTTTAAGATGGTAAAATCAACGAAATAATTATTGGGTCCCAACCCTTCATTGTAATTTATCGAAAACCGGAAATTTCTATCATGAGAGCTGGTTCCCGGGTTACAACTAACCACAGTGACCCTACCGGAAACCTGTATACTACAAGAAACCATTTTAGTCGATAGGAGATAAAAGTACTTGATCTTTATAATAAAGGCACTTTAAATCTAATAATTTTCCAATCAGTGATGCAGCATATTCTTATTTCGGAAATCGACATAGGAAAAATTCCTTAGACAATCAAACAGAATAGTTAGGAAAAATCTAATGTAATTGGTTGAATTGGACACCCTTAACGACAAAGACAAATGGACTTCTTAAGAATTCGTATAAATAGGGACGCTCGGGCAGGAATGGTGTTCTTTCTAATTCACTGTCTAAGAGACAACATCGAAAGGTACTTTGATATTTAGCATTGCGTTAAATATCAGTTTGGGTTAAAATAGTAGGTTTGGTGTTCAGCAAATAGTTCTTTCGAATGGAAAGTCGAAGAGGCAACATCGAAAACTACCTTGGTATTCAGCATTGCGTTAAATATCAGTTTTGGCTAAAATAGTTGGTTGGTATTCAGGAAGGAGTTGGAAATCAACAGTTGAATTTAGATGTTGAAGGCGTTAGTTGTGTATAGCATAGGCTGAAGAAATTAGTCAGTAGGTTTACAGGTTTTTAATTTTTTGGACCCCAATTTGATTTATATCAGTCTTTGTATTGACTGCCTATTCAAAATTCGCAAAATTGCAGTATGTTTCCTCTGGCTTTCTTTGCCGGATCATTACAGGGTCACTGATGAGGCTTTATTAGCCGAAACTACGTAGTATGACCCATCTTCGTTCTTATGAATGTTTTCATTGCTCTTAAGGGAACTCATTTTTGATTTTTATTTGTATCGACTGCCTATTCGAAATTTGCAAATTTGCAGTATGTTTCTTCTGGCTTTCTTTGCCGGATTATTATAGGGTCACTGATGAGGCTTTATTAGCCGAAACTACGTAGTATGACCCATCTTCTTTCTTATGAATGTTTTCATTGCTCTTAAAGGAACTCATTTTTTATTTTTATTTGCCTTCACTGCAGCTGGTGTTGTGCCGTGTGGCGGCAGTAAAACGTCTCCCCGTATATCAACCATAGTGTAGTTTAAATTTTACTTTTGTTCCTTTGAGATTAGCGTGAATATTCTGAGAAATCAGAAATAAAATTTTGGTCTAGACTCATATTCTCGACAGGTTTTTAATTTTTTGGACCTCAATTTGATTTATATCAGTCTTTGTATCGACTGCCTATTCGAAATTTGCAAAATTGCAGTATGTTTCCTCTGGCTTTCTTTGCCGGATTATTATAGGGTCACTGATGAGGCTTTATTAGCCGAAACTACGCAGTATGACCCATCTTCTTTCTTATGAATGTTTTCATTGCTCTTAAAGGAACTCATTTTTGATTTTTATTTGCCTTCACTGCAGCTGGTGTTGTGCCGTGTGGCGGCCGTAAAACGTCTCCCCGTACATCAACCATAGTGTAGTTTATATTTTACTTTTGGTCCTTTGAGATAAGCGTGAATATTCTGAGAAATCAGAAATAAAATTTTGGTTTAGACTCATATTCTAGACAGGTTTTTAAATTTTTGGACCCCAATTTGATTTATATAAGTCTTTGTATCGACTGCCTATTCGAAATTTGCAAAATTGCAGTATGTTTCCGCTGGCTTTCTTTGCCGGATTATTATAGGGTCACTGATGAGGCTATATTAGCCGGAACTACGTAGTATGACCCATCCTCTTTCTTATGAATTTTTCCATTGCTCTTAAAGGAACTCATTTTTGATTTTTATTTGCCCTCACTGCAGCTGGTGTTGTGCCGTGTGGCGGCAGTAAAATGTCTCCCCGTACATCAACCATAGTGTAGTTTATATTTTACTTTTGGTCCTTTGAGATTAGCGTGAATATTCTGAGAAATCAGAAATAAAATTTTGGTTTAGACTCATATTCTAGACAGAGTTTAATTTTTTGGACCCCAATTTGGTTTATAACAGTCTTTGTATCGACTGCCTATTCGAAATTTGCAAAATTGCAGTATGTTTCCTCTGGCTTTCTTTGCCGGATTATTATAGGGTCACTGATGAGGCTTTATTAGCCGAAACTACGTAGTATGACCCATCTTCATTCTTATGAATGTTTTCATTGCTCTTAAAGGAACTCATTTTTTATTTTTATTGGGATGGGATATGAAAACCTATAGGTTGGTGTCTAGCATTGCGATAAACACCAAAAGCTTAAATTTTGATCCATTTTAGTCATTTCAATCATTGAATATGCACAAAAAACTCGTTTGTTAACTTGTAAATTATTGCTTATCTTTACTGAAACCCCATTAATTAGTTGCTTGTTTAATTACTGGAATTAGATGAATATTTTAGTTTTGATCATTTTGCAATAATTGTGAGGAAAATTATATATAGCCGTTAATGCATTCATCACTCTTAAATATTTTTTACTATAACTTGTATAAGTTTTGTTGCTATTGAATCAAGTAGTTAGACCGCTCGACTACGTTGCCTCAATAATAATAATAATAATAATAATAATAATAATAATAATAACTAGAAATGATGTTTGTAAAAAACAATGCCCCAAACCATATGCTTGACCCTAAATGCCCAAATTTTCAAAGGGCCATAGCCAAAGAAAAGTTTTCAAAGCTTTTTCAAATGTTAATAAGGTTATGTACTAGACATTCTCTGTCTGACGGTTTTTAGGCAACAATTTAAACACTTTTTTACATAACGTGCTACAAGAAAGAAGCACAAAAATGGCCAGAAATGGCAAAGGGCCATAACTCCAACAAAATATTATTAATTTGGTTGCTAGCTTAATCAGGTATTTTCCTCCAAAGACCTAACCAGTATACCTACTAACAAGGTTCTAGCTCAAATTCAAATACCATTTTAGATATCTTGTTAATGAGATTTCTATGTTATCTTATTAAAAGGTAAAAAGGGACGATAATTAGAATTAGAAAAATATACAGGTCAACTTTTTCCATGAGATAACCATATATAAAATTTCAATATACTAGCATACATAGGTCTTATGTTATGCTATGCACAGGTGATCTCCTCCTCAATCCAAATCAGTAGGCTCTAGCTCAAATACTTTTCGAGAAATCTTGCTAACGAGATTTCTACGTTATTTAATTAATGGGGGAATGACTCTATATGGCAGATAATTCTGATAGGAAAACTCTTTTTCCATGAGAAATCTATATAAGAAATTTCAAAACACTATCATACATGGTTCTAAAGTTAATCAGGTCATCTACTCATCACCACCAATGTATTTACCAACCTCTAAGGCTCTGGGTCCAATAGTTTTTAGATATCTTGCTGACAAGATTTTACAAAGAAAAATTCAAGGACCATAACTCTGGAAAGGGGCATTATTCAGATTAGAAAAAAATACGTCTCAGCTATTTTAATCATGAGGAATCCATATATGAAATTTCAAAACCCTAGCATACCTTGTTAAAAATTCCTATGCATCAACAAGAGGGCCAAGATGGGCCTGAATCGCTCTACTGATTTCAAAATGTCGCATAACTTCTGAAAGTCATGTGGATTAATGACAGTCACCGAATAAACATTCCTTTGATGATTGACTGAAATTGCACCAAGGTGGCATTTTAAAGCGAATTGTTGACATTTTTGTACTTTAGCTCAGGTGGTCATCTTGCTCATTGCAGTACAGGGAAGACTTGGCCTACCGAGTACGCCACATTCTGGCGGGCATCTTGTTCAACCTAGCGGAACGAATTTAGCTATTTTGGAAGATGGTCATCCAAGTAAAGGTTGATTCAAATTGGCGAAAGGGTTCCGGAGGAGTTGGCATTTAAAGCCAAGCGTTGATGTTTTTTTCTACTTTAGTTCTGAAGGCAATCTTGCTCATAGTAGCCAAACCATTTTGGCTAGTTTGGAAGAAGGTCACCTAAGCAACATTCCTATGAAGCTTGATTGAAATTGGCCCAAGGGTATAGGAGAAGTTGTCGTTTAAAGTTTTTTTCTATATTTAGCTCCGGCGGCCATCTTGTTCATCCGAGCAGAATAATTTCAGCTGTTTTTGTAGAGGGTCACCCAAGCAACATTCCTATGAAGTTTGATTGAAATTGGCCCTAGGGTTCAGGAGATGTTGGCATTTAAAGACAGTATGCCCAAAGGTTCAGGAGAAGTTGGTATTTTAAGACAATTGTTGATGTTTTTATATGTGTTAGCTCTGGCGGCCACCTTGCTCATCGGAGCAAAATTGCTTTAACTAGTTTATTACATGGCCACCTCAGCAACATTCCTATGACGTTTCAATGAAATTGGCCCAAAGATGTCAGAGGAGTTGTTATTTAAAGATTTTTATATTTGTTAGTTCTGGCGGCCATCTTGCTCATCGGAGCAAAACCGCTTTAGCTAGTTGGGTAGAGCGTCATCAAAGCACATTCCTATCAAAATAGAAGTGGAGGCAATGATCAGGAATCGATACAATCAACCCACAGCTCCCATCAGAAACACAAAAGGGAAAGAAACACAAACATGAAACAACAGACCCTAATGGAAACATCGATAGCGGAAAGCCAGAAGGACAGTTTCAAGTTTGATTGAAATTAGCCTAAGGATTCAGGAGGACTTGGCATTTAAAACCAATTGTTGACTTTTTTTCTTTTTGTAGCTCTGGCGGCCATCTTGCTGACCGGATTGTAATCTTTTTAGCTAATTTGGTAGAGGTCACCTTAGCAACATTCGTATGATGTTTGAATGAAATTGGGCCAAGGGTGTAGGGGAAATTGTTTAAAGATTTGTTTTATTTTTAGCGCTGGCAGGCATCTTTTTGATCCGAGCGGAACGATTTTAGCTTTTTCGATAGAGGGTCACCTTAGCAGTATTCCTATAAAATTGTTTGAATTTGGCCTAAGGGTTCAGGAGAAGTTAGCATTTAAAGCCAACTGTTGATGTTTATCTATTTTCAGTTCTGGTGGCCATCTTGCTCAAGGGAGCAGGCCCTTTGTAGCTAGTTTTGTAAAAGGCCACCTAAGCAACATTCCTGTGAGGTTTGAATGAAAACGGCCAAAGGGTGTAGGAGCAGTTGTCGTTTAAAGATTTTTATATTTTAGCTCTGGCGGCCATCTTGTTCATCCGAGCAAAACAAGTTTAGCTAATTTGGTATACAGTAAGCTAAGCAACATTCCTATGAAGTTTGAATGAAATTGGCACAAGGGTATGGTAGGAGTTGTCGTTTAAAGATTTTTCTATTTTAGCTCTGGTGACCATCTTGTGCATCCGAGCCGAACTATTTTAGCTATTTTGGTAGAGGGTCACCTAATCAGCATTCCTATCGAGTTTGATTGAAATTGGTCAAAGGGCTGAGGAGGAGTTAGCATTTAAAGCAAATTGTTCACACCGCACAACACATGACGGAGGACGCACAACGCACGACGGAAGACGGACATTGAGCGACCACAATAGCTCATCATGAGCACTTCACGGACGAACGGACGAACGCGTCAAAAGCATTATGCCCCTCCAACTTCTTCGAGGCATAACAATGTACAAATATCCAAAGTGACAAAGGGCCATAACTCATGAAGTCGGACCCAATATGCACGAACTGGTAACTGCATGAGTTGCCAAAATATGTTTTCGTGTCTTGATCATACAGTCATTTTAATTAATTATAGTCAATGAAAATTAATGAAAATTACTTAAATCGGTAATTAAATGGTAGCTGTCAATTTGGACACAGTGTGGTTGGAATAATTTAATAGTATGTTGATTAAAATTGAATTCAAAGCAGCTTTAAGCCTCTTAATTTGGCGAATTTATGCCAAATGTGCAGAAAATACCTTAAACAGGGGCCTATGTTTCTCGTTAAAATTTACAAAAAAAAATGTTAAAAGTTTTACTAAAATGTTGTTACATTTCTACAAGCAATACATTTAATTATTGCTTTTTAAAGAAAAATAATACATTTTTGTTGAAACACTGAAGGGATATCTGAGGCGATGAAACTGTATGTTGCCAAAAGATTCAGGCTCAGCTACACTTAGCCACGACAGCATTTTCCGATAAATATCGTCACTTACACTGTAGTGACTAGTCTGTGTATATTGGGGTCGTGCTCATGAAGTATTCTTTTGGAATTTAGTTAAAATTGACTCAGGTAATCGACCTACTGCACCAATCTATTCACTAACTGGCAATGCTCTATTTCCAATAGTTTATGAGATATTTTGCTGACAAGATTGTATAAAAAGTTTCAAAGAGCAATTGCTCTTGAAAGGGGCACAAAAATACACGTCAGCTATTTTTATTGAGGTATTCATATATGAATAGTTCTAAATTTATGCTATGCATCACAAAACATACAATGTACAAATACCCAAAGAGACAAAGAGCCATAACTCACGAACTCTTTTTAGGAATTTAGTCAAAATGTAATCGGGTCAACTACTAATCACCAACAATCTATTCCCAAACTTTCAAAACTCTAGCTCAATTATTTTTAGATATGTTGCTGAAACGATTTTATCAAAAAAAAATTTTCAAAGGCCAATTGCTCTTGAAAGGGGCATACTCCGGATGAGAAAGAATACGTGTCAGCTATTTTTCAATGTGGGATTCATATATGAAAAACCCTAGCATACACGGTTCTTAATTTATGCTATGCACCACAAAGCATACAATGTACAAATACCCAAAGTGACAAATTGCCATAACTCACGAATTACTTTAGGAATTTAGTCAAAAGTTATTCAGGTAGATCTATTCACCAGCTTTTAAGGCTCTAGCTCCAATAGTTTTTTGAGATATTATG
The DNA here is from genome assembly GCA_963580285.1 of Lucinisca nassula. Taxonomy (NCBI): domain Eukaryota; kingdom Metazoa; phylum Mollusca; class Bivalvia; order Lucinida; family Lucinidae; genus Lucinisca; species Lucinisca nassula. The sequence continues at coordinate 34,506,515 of OY757019.1, forward strand.
CTGACAAGATTTTAACAAATCTTTTTTTCAATGGGCAATAACTCTTGAAAGGGGCATAATCCGGATGAGAAAAAAAAAATAAGCACCAGCCTTATCCATCAGCAAAACATATATGAAATTTCAAAGCCCTAGCATTCACGGTTCTAAAGTTATGCTATGTATCACAAAACATACAATGTTCAGTTTCCAAAAGAAGCAAAAGGCCCAAACTCATGGAGCATTTTTTCGGAATTTAGTCAAAGATAATCTGGTCATCTACTCATCAGCACCAATCTATTTACCAACTTTCAAGGTTCTAGCTCCAAAAGTGTTTAAGATAATTTGTTGGCAAGAATTTATCAAAATTTGTTCAAGATAAAGAAGCAAGACAGAATTCCAGACACAGAAGTCCTGAAAAAGGGAGAGATGCAGTGTGTACATACTCTTCTGAAACTGGCACAGTTAAGATGGTCAGGCCATGTTACAAGGATGCCTGAGGAACATTGGCCAAAGAAAATACGGAGAACTAGAAGTGGGCAAACGTTCCCGTAGTGGTAAGAAGAAGAGATACAAGGACACCCTCAAAGCCTCCCTCAAGGACTTCAACATACCAACAGAGTCGTGGGAAGAAATTTCACAGTAAAGTGGCGTGGCCTCATCTGCAGCGGTGCCAGTGAATATGAAGCAAAAAGAATAAGCTAAGCTGAGCAGAAACGTGCACAACGTAAAGCACTAGCAGATGTGTCTTTCTCTTACCTCTGTTGTTCTACATGAATCTGCAACGGGCAGTTTAAAGCTAGAATCGATCCAATCAGTCATCTTAGAACACACAAACTGTAGCATTTCGCGCATGTGATTAAGACTGGCAATTGTCAGAAATGACAGATAAACCATTAATACCAGTATTTCATGCGGCCCTCTTCTTGGGTACAACAAGTACTAAGCAAGTGGATAATGATTAATTATTTACGATACGAAATAATTTCCTCAGTTAATTGTCATGTTGGTGGACATTTAGGGATGGCAGGCGTATTCGGATCAAATAAAAAGATGCTTATTTCCGAAGTCGGATTTTTTAAAAGATAGGTTTAAAGTTAAATCATTTTCTTATATAATAATTATTGGATTAACCATTAAATTGATTAATTTATAAAGAAGCCTCCGTAGTGTAGTGATTAGGCTACTCGCCTTGTAAACCAGGGATCGCAAGGTTGATCCCGAGCTTCTCTTGACTTTCGGATGAGTCCTTAAATCGAGATCCCATCTCCGTATAACCTCAGCTGTTCGTGAGATGTAAAACTCAAACACTAACTCTCAGTTAATTTATAAGGTGATTGTCAAGCTGGCGGAATTAGGGGTGACGGTCATGTAGGAATCCATCTAAGATTTTTATTTTTTTTTTCGACAATGAAAATATTTAACTTTCGTTTTTATGTAATAATAACTGGTTATTAACCACAGAATATATCTTTAAGAGTCATCTGTCATGATGGCGGACGATTAGGGATGATGGACATTTTGGGATCCATTATTAAGATGCTTTCCGAAGGTGGATTTATTAAAATAGGTTTAACATTATAATAATATATATTATTAATTGATTATCCTGTATGACACCAAGTCAACCAATATTCAAAAATTATAAATCATGTTTTTAATTATGTCAATTAATAAAATTGTCATTAATCAAGTAATTTCGTATTGGCCAAGTTACAGGTCCTCGGTCAGCTGTATTGGCCTCGGCCTTCGGCCTCGTGCCAATACAGCAGACCTCGGACCTGTAACTGGGCCAATACGAAATTATTTGATTAATTACATTATATTATTAACCATAAGAAATATTTTCAAAAATACTTGTCTCGCTGGCAGACATTTAGAGATGACGGACATTTAGGCATCAATTAAAAAGAAACTTATTTTCTGAGGCGGAATTTTTTAACATAGGTTTAAAGTGATTGTCATTTTTTTATAAAAATGCTAATTATTACTTAGGGATGACAAACTTTTTGGTATCCATTAATAAGATTATAATTTCCCAAGGTGAACTTTGTCGACATAGGCTTAATGTAATTGTCTTTTGATAATTAACGATAAAAATAATTTCTAAGCTCATTTTCATGCCATCGGACATTTAGGGATGGCGGACATTTGGGGATGTTTGGGTCATAGTTAAGTGTTCGACACAAATTATCAAGTAAAAGGTAGAATAATTTCTTAACATGTTTTCGCAAACTTTCAACTAATATGTCATTAGTGTTCACGCCCCACAGTTTTCAACAGCTTCCCGAAAAACCTAGTTTTTGTCCGACACTTAATGGAGGTTGGACGTTTAAGGATCCTACATTCGATTCGTGTCTGAAGAGAGACTTACCATCAACAAAGCACGAATAATATTCTGCCTCATTGCAGCTTTGTTCTTTATAGTAAAATGTGTTGCCCTTTGCCCAGTACACCCGACAAAGCTCCCCTCTTTCTTCGTAGTCAGAAGAACCTGAAAAGAGATAGATAGTAGAGAACCTCGCACTTCACTTTTAAATCTGTGTAATAAGAACATTTTATATACAAAAATAGGGTTGCCAACGCTGTATGTTAGTTTATTTTCGCTCAACCTATGTATAAAGTAAAAATAAAACTAGAAAATGTGTCCAGACGACACAGATGCCACCGCCAAGGGCCCCGCCTCACCCCGAAAATCCATGTTGCAACAAAATTTTCTAAGTGTGTGACCTTGATATCAGGAACATTTGTGAGCAGTTATATTGAAATTGGTGAAAAAATGTAAGCGCTAGAGCAATGACAAAGTTTTTCTGAAAATAGCCACAGTGACCTTGACCTTGAAAGTCAAACTGGCTCGAGGTTTTGTCATAAGAAACATTTGTGTGAAGTTATATTGAAATCAGTGAAGAAATGTAGTCGCTAGAGCGATGACAAAGTTTTTCTAAAAATAGCCACAGTACCGTGATCTTGAAAGTCGAAATCGCTCAAGATATTGTCATAAGGAACATTTGTGTGAAGTTATATTGAAATAGGTGAAGAAATGTAAGCGCTACAGTGATGACAAAAATTTTTCCAAAAATAGCCACAGTGACCTTGACCTTGAAAGTGGAACTTGCTAGAGATATTATCATAAGGAACATTTGAGGGAAGTAATATTGAAATAGGTGAAAAAATGTAAGCACTAGAGCAATGACAAAGTTTTTCTAAAAATAGCCACAGTGACCTTGACCTTGAAAGTCAACCTCATTCGAGGTATTGTCATAAGGGACATTTGTGTGAAGTTATTTTGAAACCAGTGAAGAAATGCAGGCGCTAGAGCGATGACAAAGTTTTTCTAAAAATAGCAACAGCGACCTTGACCTTGATAGTCGAAATGGCTCGAGATATTGTCATAAGGAACATTTGTGTGAAGTTATATTGCAATCGGTGAAGAAATGTAAGCGCTAGAGTGATGACAAAGTTTTTCTAAAAATAGCCACAGTGACCTTGACCTTGAAAGTGGAACTCGCTAGAGATATTGTCATAAGGAACATTTGTGTGAAGTTATATTGAAATCTGTGAAGAAATGTAAGCGCTAGAGCGATTACAAAGTTTTTCTAAAAATAGCCACAGTGACCTTGACCTTGAGGCCATGACCTTAAAAGTTGAAATTGCTAGAGCTATTTTTATAAGGAACATTTGTGTGAAGTAATATTGAAATTGGTCTAGAAATGTAGGCGCTAGTCCGATGACAAAGTTTTTCTAAAAATAGCCACAGTGACCTTGACCTTGAGGTCATGACCTTGAAAGATGAACTCGCTCGAGATATTGTTGTAAGGAACATTTGTGTGAAGTTATATTGAAATCAGTGAAGAAATATAGACGCTAGAGCTATGTTGTGTGAGGGGATAATTAAAATTTTTTAAGTCTGTGACCTTGACCTTGAGCTCATGGACATGGGTGGGGGTATCGCTGAATAAAATGGACAGGTATCTAACATCATACCGAATATCTACTCAATCCATCGCACGATTTGGAAAATATCAACTCTTAAAATATCTAATTAAAAATTTCAAAGTCTGTGACCTTGACCTTGAAGCCATAGGCATGAGTGGGGGTATTGCCAAATAAACATTTGGACCTGTATCTATCATCATAGCATACATAAGCCAAATCCATAATATAGTTTGGAAAATTTGAGCTCTTTAAAATCTATCACATTAAAATTGTCTAAGTCGGTGACCTTGACCTTGAGGTCATAGGCATGCGTTGGGGTATTGCTGAATAAAACATTGTACCTATATCTATCATCATATGAACCAAAGCCATCATAAAAGTTCAGGTTCTAACAGGTACAAATACCTTAACTGGAGTCTTTAACATGGAAAATTTCTAAGTCCATGACCTTGACCTTGAGGCCATGGGCATGGGTGGGGGTATCGCTGAATAAAACTTTGGACCTTTATCTATAATCATACCAAATATGAACCAATTCCATCAAATGGTTTGGAAAATATGAGTTCTAAAATGTTCAAGTCTACCTGTTACAAAAACCTTAACCTGAGTCTTTAACATTGAAAATTTCTAAGTCTGTGACCTTGGCCTTGAGGTCACAGGCATGGGTGGGGTATTGCTTAATTAAAATTTGGACCTATATCTATCATCATACCAAAGATGAACCAGTTCCATCAAATGGTTAGGAAAATATGAGTTCTGAAAGTTCAGGCTCTACCTGTTACAAAAACTTTAACCTGAGGTTACAGGATCACGTACGTACGTACGTACGTGCACACACACGTACAGACGGACGTACACATGTACGCACGTACGCACGTATGCACGTACGGAAAACCGAAAAACTATATGCCCCCGGCATCATATGATGCGGGGGCATAAAAACTTGACATGACAAATTTTTGCCAGAGAAGTAGCAATTTTGGAGATGCGGAAAAGAATGCACTATGTCGTGCGGGTGTGTTGTCGTAATGGGTAACAGTTAAAAGTCGTATATTTAAGTTTCTGCCATTTTGCTGTAAGCAGTGGGGCATTGTCCTACAACAACAACATACCTGGGGTCAGTTGTTCCAAGCGCCATAAGCTTTACATGCTCGTTAATGGTTACCTTGTTACCTGCTTCAGCACGTTAGCACATACGATATCTAATTGAGTAGTTTCTGCAAATGCATTACGAAAACACCCCTATACAAATACTAGGTAAACTTCACGGCCGGAAAACAAAAATTTTAAGAGGTCTCATTGAGGCGGTTCTAATGAGTATCCACAATCTATATTTAAGCAAGCGGTTGCGTTATTTAGGCGTGTTTTCGTAATGCAATTAGACCCAGGAATAAGTCCAGATAGCCCTTAATTTGGAAATCAACTAATCCAAATGTTATAATTTCAGAGAAAGAGCCTACATGCCACATCCACACAAGGATTAATCTGTTTATGGAAGAATAAGAGAAATTATTTTTAAATGTCGTAACTGAAATCTTTACCCAGTGTGCTAAGCGTTAAACTCACCGCCAGGGCCCAACAATTATGCAGTACTCGTTGGCGCTTGTGGTATTCGATTATACCTTGTGTAACACCTGTGATTTCTTTTTTGTCCATTTTTGTGACTCAGTTTTTTGCAAAGCTTTAATATCTTCAAAGGTCACTTATATTGTTTTCGGATGAAGTGTGTTAAACATTTCTCAAACAAAATTCTTCACAAGTAGTTCTTGCTCAAAGACTTACTTGAATGTTTAGATAATGTCGGTTGGTGCCTGATGCTCTGAGTCCATTACGAGAACACGCCTATATAATTTTGACCCCCTCATACCCCACTTTTATATAGTAAAACTGGGGTTTGAGGGGGTATACATTATTTTTCTTATTTCTGCTCAAAAACAAAGATTGTCGATACTCGATAGAACCGCCTCGTCGAGGCAGTTCTATCGAGTCCCCACAATCTATGTTTTGGGCAGAAATAAGAAAAATATCACAATTTTTCATCTTAAAATTTCTAATTTTTGGCCAAAAAAATGGCAATGTATTTGTATAGGCGTGTTTTCGTAATGTCTGGACGGGCCCACCGGAGTCTAACTGTTGGTTTTCTGTTTCTCCGGCAGTTCAGTTATTTCGCGCTGTCGAGTCCTCATCCTTGTTTCATCTCTGAAGTCGTATGATTTTTTATGTTTTCGGAGATGTTGCACTGATGAGTTTGAAATCCTTTAAGCCCACGACAGAACTAAAGGCGAGGATTATGGCCCCACGTAAAATCGATTTAATACCCCTCTACTGACCGTTCCAATGATGTTCTTCTGTCCTGGTTTTTTATTAATATAATTCGTTTTTGCATGTGTTTATTGCTAATATATATTTAATATGAATAGCCATTTTGTTGGAAAGAAAATATCCTTTTGGTTTTTGGCTTGTGACGTTTTCATTATAGTGAAGTTGTTTTATGTTCTTGATTCTTTCCCTTTGATGTCTTGGATGGGAAGTGTGAGGCAATCGTATCGATTCCTGGTCATTGCCTTCACTTCTATTTTGTGGCGAGGAAATGTTGTGAGGACGTGAATTATACTCGTATGTTGAGCTACTGATTTAAATATTTCTAGTGGCAGACGTTTCATCAAGAGCTACATGTTAATAATTGTGTTTCTTATCGCGAATTATTGAGAAACAATTACGCGCTTGACTACATGAATGTTCAGACATTGTTCGGTTCGTTATTCCTTACCCTTATTACGAAAACACGCCTATACAAATACATTGCCCATCGGAGTCTAACTATTGGTTTTCTTTTACTCCAGCATATCATTGGTTCCTTCGAGTCCTCATCGTTGTTTCATCTCTGTGGTTTTTTTATTTTTGAGTCCACGGAGATATTGCAGTGATGAGTAAGGAGGCCTTCATGCGGACTGAACACATCATTTATCTAAATCGCGGCGAAAGTAAGGGCGAGGATTGTGGCCATGTAAAATCGATTTAAGTCTCACAGTGGAATTCGTTTCGCTGACTGTTCCTAGTCGGTTCTTCACTCGCGGTTTATTTTTGTTATGGTTTGTCTTTGGGTGTGTGGGTCGCTCTTTGAAAAAAGATTTATAGGATGCCTTCATGCTGACTGAACAAATTATTTGTCTAAAACGCGACGGAAGTAAGGGCGAGGATTTTGGCCAAGTAAAATCGATTTATCCCCCCAACCCCCCTGTGGAATTCTTTTCACTGACCGTTCCAAGGAGGTTCTTCTGTCGCGGCTTATTTTTGTTATAGTTTGTCTTTGAGTATCTTGAGTGTTTGTATCGCTTCTATTATTTTATTTTGGCTAGCCAATTGGCCATTTTTTGGGAAAGTAACTGTCCTCTTGGCGTTCCGTTTTTGATGTTTCCATTAGGGTCTGTTGTTTCATGTTTCTTTCCCTTTGGTGTCTCTGATGGGAGCTGTGGGTTAATTGCATTGATTCCTGATCATTGCCTCCATTTTTTTTTACCGCCGAAAGAACTAAAATTTTAAGATGAAAATATAGAGGTGGTTTTAACGAGTACCCGCAGTCTATATTTTGTGTGCAGAAATGAGACAAATAAGGTTTACCCCTGTAAACCCATGTTTTACTATTAACAAGTGGGGTTCAAGGAGGTCAAAATTATAGAGACGTGTTTTCTCGATGTGAGATTCCTTAGCTTCCCGTGTTTTGTTTGTGATTCGAACTTTGCGTTGCTTTTAAGCTCATCGTAAGTCACAAGTGTTGTTTTCTGGTAAAATACATTTATAATTTTTCAAGCTTAACTTTACAAAAGCCGTTCAGCTAAAAAAAAGGATTTATAGGTCAGATTCTGACAGTGACCATTTTTAAGGGTATGTGTAACTTTGCCTATGTGAAAATAAGAAATCAGTTCGCAAAAGTTTGATGATTGTAATATTAAAGATACTTTTGATTGATTTGATAATAATTTATTATATAACTTGTGCGTTTCAGTACATTTTCGCAAGATACATGCAAACGTGCACTTTTTGTTGTTCCCTAGGGCATTTATTTTCAGAACTGAATACAGCTATAGCTAGCGCCCTGTATAGTCTGTAATGCTGCCTCGAATACGGATAAAAGTCATTTGCTGTTGAATTAATTAACGAGAAGCTGGACATTTTAGCTATCAGATCAAATCGCCCTTGGCAATTATAAGTCTGTACGTTGTTTGATGCCTCTGATTAAACCGATTTAGGATTCATGAGGAGGTAATATTGTTGCCGAATTGAGGGTTTAAATGCCATGGCGACCATCCTTGATATCGAAATGCAACGATTTTAGCAATTCTGAATTTCCATGTTGCGCCAATGCCTTCAACCAAGTTTCGACTCAGTCCGACTTACAGTTCGGAAGCTTATGTCATTCGAATATTTTCGAGATGGCCGCTGTGGCGATCATCTTTGATATCGGAACAGAAAGATTTTTCTTGCACACCAGACAAGAAAATCCGTGATTTTACGCTTGGATAGAAATTTATGTTCTGACCCTGGTGTTCCGACCCCAAATCGAATATAATAGCGTGTTTGATAAATGCACTGGTTGATTACAACCTCATGCGCGGCATCGTCATGCATGACGTCACTCAACATTCCTGTTGTGTCATCACAAAAATGCGGACGTCGGTAACCGAAGTGACAGCAGCATTAAAAACTCGCAATAGAAATGGAAGGTATGCAAGAAAAAGAATCTTATATGGGTGTGAGGGGTGGATAGAAAAATCCGTCCCTCGGGATCACTGTCCGGCATCACTCGGCAAGCCTCGTGATGCCGGACAGTGACCCTCGGGACGGATTTTTCCATCCACCCCTCACACCTATATAAGATTCTTATATAACAAAAATTATAGAAATAGATGCCCAGTAAAAGCCATACTCGAAGGTTACAGCCAAGGCTGACACGATTAATCGTATAATTGATTAATTAATCGATAAATTCCACAAAAATGATTAGCAGTACTGATATGCTTGTAATCGATTATTTGATAAGTGCAATTTACTACCCAAAGTTGTGCCTAAAATAGCTGGCTCAGTGGCAAACAGTGCAGACCCTGATGAGACGCCGCATTTTGCGGCGTCTCATCTGGGTCTACACTGTTTGCTCAGGCCTGCTTATTCAAATATACATATGGTAAAAGCAACATATGGTAAGAGTTCTGCTCAGACAGAAAACCAGACAGGTAATGTTATGACAAAAACCTTAGCGATTACTAATCGATTATCGATCGCAATGACAAGACTGATAGTCGATTATATTTTTAGCTCCGATTAGCCAGCCCTAGTTACAGCCTACCAATGGCACCAAGAGGAAGTGTTACTAAGGAAACAAAACAGGAAATAAACGAACTACAAACAACACAGCAACCAGCTCCCTCCTGATTTACAACGGCTAAATCCTTATAACGGCACCATATTGGGGAACAAATACTGTCGCTATAGCGAAGGTCCTCTGTATAGCCGTATGTAGTACGTTTTCACTACGTTTTACTACGTATATCGTCGTTCAGCAACGTTTAGAAAACGTCGTAAAACTTAGCCCTCAGTACTTGACAGTAAGACTGTGGCTAAAGAAACAAAGTTAAGGGTGATTTGAAATGTAATGAGACGTAATTATATTTTCCGAGACGTACCAAAGCAAGGTGGTGATCCACAGTATTCCCATGTGTCCAAGTTCTCTAAATAACACCAAAGTCCTGAAATCGCATCCGGGGAACGGCAATAATTTGACGCCGCCTCTACAGTCAAATCGGGGAATTCAGTGTGATCATGAAATGCATGTTGACGTGTAGGTGGGTCATCGGCCCAATCGCGACAGATTTTTCCATCTACGGAAACGTTTAAATGGCCTGTATAGTTCATCGGATCCATCCAGCATGTTCCTGTAATATCGAGGAGTTGAATAAACATATTAAAACGTTTATAGTAATCGCAGATAAGATTGACTAGGCGGAATTATCGTTTACACCTGCATTTGGCATGTTCTGTTAACAAAAATGTTCTGTTAACAAAAAGGTAAACCAAGTCATCCGATTTTATGATATATCAACTGTAACATAAACAAAGCTGTGGCGAATATGACAATTTGGTCCGCTTGCAGAAAGCATCCGAAAGGCACTCTCCCGTATGTTCTGGTGGACTCAGCGAATTTGACATATATTGACAACACTTGAATAGCTCCGCCTGGTCAATCTTATCTACGACTAATATACACGGGTATGATAGATTTAGGGAACATATAACTTCTCCGTGCAGTTACAGAAAAAAATACAGGTAATGTTTATGCCTAAATGTATATACTCACTCACGCGACGTCGCATGACCATAAATAAATATCGTCAAAATAACCCATGTTTCTCTCCAATATGATTGGATGATGACGGTGTTATGACGTCAACGAGGCTGTTAACAAGAAAACCGTGCATTTTTTTATCACGAAAACGTGCCTTTATAATTCTAACCCACTTCAGCCCCACTTTGAAATAGTAAAACTTGGGTTTACAGAGGTAAGCCTTATTTCTCTTATTTCTGTTATTAAATAAAGGCTGTGGGTACTCGTAAAAACCGCCTTGATGGGGCCGTTTAAACGTGTAACCACAATCTATATATTATGAGCAGAAATAAGAAAGGTTATTCAGTAAAATAAATACGGAGGGTTGGGGTACTGAGCCAAAGTTATAATGCAACCGTGGTTTGTATTGCTAATAATGAGCAGAATGTATATATATTCTAAGAATCGTCGTCTATATAATATGACAGGCCAATGTCCCAAGCATCCAGCAGCACTTTGCTTTCAACATTCTGTTTCGCTCTGTTCAAGAAACAAACCAAATTCTGGAGCTAGGATGTTTGCTAAAAATGAAACACATTGTGATTTTCAAGAACGCAGCATGTGACATGCATTCGTACACCTGAAATGAAGACCGTTTTCTGAGAATATTGCTGAGAATTTTTTGTTTAATGATTAATTTTATTGTTAATCAATAGGTTTTCTTAAATTTTGATCACAAGCAACAACATGTTTTCGCTTCCAGACAAGAAATTATGGAACTATGGCATAAAGGGTACACGTAGCATTTTCAGAATTTGTCGAAGACAGTTCTGAGTCCTGATGCAATAATTCCACTGAATTTTGTTTTCTAACGCCCAAATACAAAAAAGGAAACGGGGCTCACAGGGTTTTTATTTAAAAATCGCATTTTTGGAATTTGTCACCACTTTATTTTTTTATTGTTTTCTATGGAATGTTCAGTAAAAAAGCCAATATGTCAGTCGTTAGAACTTTCTCGTTTAATTTTGAGACAATGTGAAAGACATTTTTAAATCACATAATCTTTCCTTATTGGGGAATTTCTTGAAAAATTGGCATTCCAGATGTCTTCAAAAGCGCATGTAATCAAAATTATTGTTTTGACCAATCGGTTTCGACCTCAATAAACCATGCTCTAGAAACCGAAATCAACGAAACCGAATCATTCATTGACGATAGTTCAGCAACATATGTCATCCAGACTATCCTGCACCAGACATTACCATGAAAATCTAACCATATCTGTGTTGCGTTATATGTTTGGCTAAGTATATATTGAATAAAAGTGATTTATTTAAAATTCGTCGGAGTGTTCGCGGGCAAGGTTTCACTGAAATGCTTGCCGCCAGATGCTGTTTTTGTTCAATGAACGTTCATGTTAACAAGTGTAATGACAAATTGAAAATCCCTCTAAACCACACTTTATAGAAAGAAAAATGTGGTTTTACAGGGGTTTACATTAATTCAATTAGGAATGGTTACTGTCCGTTCAACGGCGGGTCGTCGTCTGTCGTGGTTTATCATTGTGATAGTTCGTCTTTGCAAGTATGTATGATATCGCCATTTAGTGGGAAGATAATTGTCATTTTGGTTTTCCGCTTATGACGTTTTCATTATTTTTTATTTATTTATTTTTTTTTTTAGATTTTTTATTATTTCTTATTTTCATTTATTTTTATTTATTTTGGGGGGTTTTACGGCCCTTTCAAGATTATTTCACACATGTCGAGCCGATCGTTAATCAGAGGTGGGCGAAAACCGGAGTATCTGGAGAAAAACCAAGTGAACTTCCGTTGCAGAACATGGCGTCTCACATGTGACCCCAGCCAGGCTTGAACCCACAGCGATGAGAGACCTAATGATTAAATGAAGACCGTCAACGTTTTCATTAAAGTGAAGTTATTATAATTATGTTCATGTATCTTTCATGTATGTGTGTGGTAATTGTTTTGATTCCTGATCGTCGCCTTTATTTCTATTTAACAACTCCGTGATCGCCCCCGCCAATCGGGGCTAGGAGAAATAGTTTGCGCTGTAGGTGCTTCCGAACTAAATCAGACCGAACTTGAGCACTGGTAAACTGCTTACGTCTATGACTCTCCAGGAAAAGTGATGAAAGTTGGACTGCTCCTCAACCTCAAAACCTAGCGGTATCTGTGGGTGGTAGGGCTTGAGATGTCATTTCATCTCAATGTCGGATAATAGTCCAACAAAACTGAAAGCAATGTCTCCAAAATGGTCAATATAGTGTTGCAGGAGACGTAAATAACACAAACAAACAACTCTGTGTACTGAACACCCCTCTAAACCCCAAATATATGGAGTAATGTGGGGATTACAGGTGTATTCGTATTTGTCATTAATTTCTGCTAAAAAGCATATATTGTGCGTTGAACCGCCCAATGCGGTGGTTCTAATGAGCGCCCACAATCTATAATTGAACCAGAAAAACGAAAACATTAAACATTTTCATCTGTCGCTGGAGAAAAGAAAAAACTCAATTTTAGCACACAATGTGAATTCGTAATGTCATTCTTCCACGAGTAGACGGACCCCGCCCATCGGGGCTTGAAGAAATAGAAGGGCTGCATGATGCTTCCACGCAGAGCTGAAACCGACCGCACACCAGTACTAGTAAACTGCTTAGAGGATCTAAGCCTGCCCAGGCAAAGCGGTGCGTGTCGGACCGTCCATGCTTATAGACCCTATTGGTTTCATTGGGCGACAGCTGCTTGAGATGTCATTTCATCTCAATTGCGGGTAAAAGTCCCACAAAATCGGAAGTAACTTCTCCTAAATGTCCTTTACAGTGTTGACGGGGACCTCAAATCAAACAAACAAATCCACGAGTAGACGCCTTTTTAAGTGTTAATAAACTTATTAAAACGCCAATAGGAAATTCCGAAAGTTGTCCCTCTTTAAAGCATGAAGGCCAGAGTACCAAATGTATCAATTTACCTTACTTTACCATTACGAAAACATGCCTATTTGATATTGAAAATTTTACCACCAAAAATGAAAATTCTTAGAGTAAACTACTGATCTATTTTAGATTTATGCACGAAACATATTGTGAGTACTCGCTAGAACCACCACGGTTTTTGTTTGTTTGTTTGATTTGAGGTTTAACGTCCCCGTCAACACTGTAAAGGTCATTTTGGAGACGTTGCGTCCAATTTTGTGGGACTTTTACCCGACATTGAGATGAAATGACATCTCAAGCCCTGTCGCCCAATGAAACCAATAGGGTTTATTAGCATGGACGGTCCGCCTCGCACCGCGGTTCCTGGACAGGCTTAGATCCTCTAAGCGGTTTACCAGTACTAGTGTGCGGGCCAGATTCAGCTCTGCGTGGAAGCATCATGCAGCCCATATATTTCTTCAAGCCCCTATGGGCGGGGGCGGAGAACCACCACGGTAAGGCAGTTCTAACGAGTACCCATAAGTTATGTTTTTAAGCAGAAATAATCTACACTCCTGTAAACACCAGTTTTACTGTATAAATGTATAAATTTGGGGTTAAATTGGGCTAAATTTACAGTATAACTTCAATTGCTCAAGCCCCGATGGCCCGTTTAACATGGATGAGTCGAACCCGTTCTTGGGTCCGCAGGGAATTCCTTCAAATACGACATAGGGACAATATAGGGAGAGTTTCTTTCTTTTAGCTTGCAATTGTATGCTGCGTATACTCATTAGAATTGCATCGATGAGGCGATTCTAATGAGTACACAACCGGCCCCGATAGCTCAGTTGGTAGAGTGTCCGCTCCGGGGAACGGGAGGTCTCGGGTTCGATCCCGGGCCGCGACATACCAAAGTCGTTAAAAATGGTACTAGCTGCTCCTCGCTTGGCACTCAGATTTACGGGGTAGAGCTAGGACTGGTCGATCCAGTGTCAGGATAATGTGACTAGGTGTGGTATCATGTAATGTGTCTGGGACATGATACTTCAGTGAGGCAGCACTATAAACGTGAGCATTGAGCTCCCTGTCACAACCAGACACCGTCGTGATATGACTGAAAAATTGTTGAAAGCGACGTTAAACCCGAATTCACACACACACACACACATCCAACACTTATCTCGAGTATGCCCCCTGGTATGGCACTTATAGTAACCCTCATGGCTCGAACTATGGCTGTCTCGAACAAATTCTAAGGTCCAAAAGGGGTTCGAGCAATCTAAGTTCGACTGTAAATAGGCGTGTTTTCGTGACGGAGTGGCACAAATCAGCAGAAAGCATTTTAGACAGTTTTGGTCGATTTTTAAACGCCCAAACAAAATTAAATACACTAGCAAAATAGAAGTGCTGATGTCCAGGTGACTGTCACCGACCGCCACGCAAATGGGGTTTTAACAAAATCCTGGAAACAGGCTTCTTTTGTCGTTTTAAGATCAGATTCTGTGTAAAAAGGATGTTATCTGTGAAATGGGAAATACAGTCAACCCTCTTTATACTAACAATCGATAACAACAAAACTCGTTATAACGACAATTTCGTTGAAAGGAATCCTTAGCTAAAGTTGATACGTATTAATGGTAATATTCAACAATATTGTAATTATTTAATACTTTAAGAAGCAAATGTTATGGCTATTTGTTAGAATCGCCTCGACGAGGCGATTCTAACAAATATCCACAGCATTTATTGCCTGGAGTAATTAAGCGAGAAAGTCCTTTCTACTCCTTATTGGGTTTCTTATAATGGCTGAATCCTTATAACGGCACCAAATTGGGGAAGGGTCCTCTGTATTTAATTATAAAGTAAGTTTATGTGCTGAAACTTTAGAAAATACTTAAGACAAAGGCCAGAGGCCAAGGAGCGCTTAAAACCACAATGCATGTTTGAGAAAGACAGAAGGGAATAAGATAAAAAAATCAGACTTGCGGCCATGAAAAAAATATCACAGATAAAAATAGTGTTTACAGGGTTTTACATTTTCTCTCATTTTCGCTTGAAAATATAGATTGTGGGTACTCATTAGAACCGCCTACTTTCCCCCTCAATGAGTTCTAACGTGCACCCACATGACATGTTTGGCGTATAAACCAAAAAATATTCAAATTTTCATCAGACCAATAACCGTTTCGAAAATATGACTGACTGTACTACATGTACATTAAGTGAACAAATCCGTGAAATGAACACCCCTTAAACCCGACTTTATAAAAAGAAAACTGGGGTTAACGGAGCTATACATTTTTTCTTATTTCTGCTTAAAGAAATAGGTTATGGGTACTCATTTGAACCGCATCAATGAGGCGGTTCTCACGAGCATCCACAACCTTTGTCTGCAGTATAAATAAGAAAAATATCACGGATTTTCTTCACAAAAATAGCCATTTTTGAGATGTGAAAGTATGCACTGTCACACGGGTGTGTCATTACGATAACACACCCGTACGACGTAGTGCATTTTTTCACATCTCCAAAGTGGCAATTTTTCTTATAAAAATCCGTGATATTTTTCTTATAAATACTGCAAACATAGGTTGTGGGTACTCGTTAGAACCGCCTCAATGAGGCGGTTCTAACGAGTACCCACAACCTATGTATTGGAGCAGAAATAAGAAAAATAATGTTCACCCCCTTAAACCCCAGTTTTCTCTATATAAAGTGGGGTATAGGGGGGTCTTCATTTCACGGACTGGTTCACGTGATGGTTTTCGTAATGAAGTTATCGAAACGGCAGTACGTCACATGGGTCCATGTATGTTATCCTTATGATACAAGAAAACCTGCGCAAGGTGGAGCATCACAGAACTGCCATGGGACATCTACATCAATCGTGTAACACCAAGGGGCGCCTTTCCCATCCGGGTCACGACAGTAATTTGAAGCTGCAACCTCGGATCCATCGGCAAACATTTCATCACCATGAAACTCATGTTTATGTGGATAATTCGAAGCCCAAGACTGACAGGTCCTTCCCGAAATAGTTTTGGAAATTTTAGCCGTCCATTCTGATGAATTGCTCCAACAAATATCTGCAAATACATGAAATAGATTTTTTTATTGTGATTGAGTCAATCAGCCCTTCTGGGCCAGTTTTGAGATAGAAGAGAGAGTAGAAAGAATAAACGTGACGGAAGGAGAGAAAGAGCACAGTGAATGGTAGTGTAGGAACTGTATAAATAACAAAGTTCCATCGGTACCCTTTCCTGTTGCAAGGGCAAAAGGCTTTGTCCGACTATTAGCCAATATCAGTTGACGACCAAGCGACGCAAGATACACGACTCCTTCCCACAGCCAATACCCACCCCATTCTGTAAATGTTGGAGTGTTAGAAAAATGTAATTTTAGAAGATACCAACTATAAACTTGAATTTTATTATTATTATTATTATTATTATTATTATTATTATTATTATTATTATTCTCGTCATTCATAATTACTCGTTTCAGGCAAATTCATCACGGCACACGTCTATATAATTCTGACCCCCTTAACCCCACTTTCATACAGTAAAACTTTGGTTGACATGGGAGACATTATTTTTCTTATTTCTCGCCGAAGTGGTTCAAACGAGTACCAACTGTCTATGATTTGAGCAGACGTATGAAACACATCGAAAACTTGATCTAAACAATTCCAATATTGGTGGTAAAATTTTCAGCATATTTGAATAGACGTAATGGTATACCATTACAAAACAAGAGGGCTCACAGGGCCCTGGTTCGCTCACCTGTGTGTCACTGTCTCGAGTACATTCTATTTTTAGCTATGGTGGCCATCTTGTTCATCAGCAGAGTGATTTTAGCTTATTTGGTAGGGAGTAACCAAGGCAACATTCCTGAAGTTTGAATCAAATTGACCTTAGGGTTTAGGAGGGGTTCACCTTTGAATCAGATTTACAATATTTTTCTATTTTTAACTCCGGTTGCCATTTTTTTTCATCAGAGCGAGATTGTTTTAGCCTTTTTGGTAGAGGGTCATCTAAGCAACATTACTTCGAAGTTTGAATGAAATTGGCTCAAGAGTACAGAAGGAGTCGTTGAGTAGTATTGGCGCCGCTTTGGCGTCATGGACTGCGCATGCGCGGGGATGACGTCACGACGCGTCGGCGCGGCAGCCATATTGGATGACCTCGGAATAACTTTAACCCCACGGACTGCGCATGCGCGGGGACGACCTCGCGGCGCGTCAGCCCTATGGGATGACCTTTGCCACGTCTCTATTGTTTGGTGAAGGCACTAAAATTTAAACAAAAGGTCAACCCAGCTGCTCAGTGGCCTCGGAATAAAAATCCGTCTCTATTGTTCGTAAAAGGCACTAAAAATTGAAAACAAAAGGTCGAGGTGAAACGACAAGCCCTGCCAATAGGGTTTATGGACGGGCCGATTCGCACCGCTTTGCCTGGGCTAAGCGTTTTTCCAGTGCGCGATTCGTGGAAGCATCTATTTCTTCAAGCCCCGAGGGGCGGGGGGCCAAAAAGATGCATGCATCTCTCTCTCTCTCTCCTTTATACAAAAACTGTGACAAGGACTGTGTCGTTATTTGAGCTATAGATCATTTTTATAAGATTTTTTCTATATTTTTGTCGTAAACATGTTTGAATAGGTGTATTTGTCTTTCAAAACCAACTTGCGAAAATATCATCTGATAGTGGATTTTAGCCTGAAATGCGCCAGTCCGCTTAACACGGAAACACCTGCCCTTAGCAGGACTGCTGAACCCAAACAAAGAAAAAATAGAAAACAAAAGAGTGGTTAGCGCATGAAGTTCATTCGGGGTACATTGACTTTTTATCGATACGAGACGAGGATTGGGCCGGCAACTGAAAAAAATCTATAAAGGTAAAACTTTAGCGACAATATATGACCGATCAGCCCGCGTATAAACGCGGTCTCATCACAAAGCTAAGGATCAGAAGGGGTACTAAAATTTTGGAAACGAACATACCTGGATGACCTCGGCCAGTCCGCTTAACACGGAAAATCGTTCTATTTCTTAATTTCCTGGGTGCATCTTTGTTGGTGGGACTCAAACACTCACTCACTCAAGGGTACATGTTTAACGCGAATCACCTGTCATTATCAGGACTGCTGAACCCAAACAAAGAAAAATGTCATCTGCTAGTGGTGATAAGCGCTTTAAGGTTCATTCACGGTACATTGACTTTTTATCGATACGATACGAGTATTGGGCCGGCGACCGAAAAAACCTATAAAGGTAAAACTTTAGCGGCAATATAAGATGACCAGACTGCGTGTAAACGCGGTTTCATACGCTTTTCGCATCAGTCTAACCCGTAAACCCCAAAACAATAATCCAGATTGGCTTAATAAGCTGGCTTATTCACGTTTAAATGTGTCATGACACTACAAATTTAATTGTGTCTGTTCAGGGTTTATTGGGCCGTTCTCTAAATGATGTTCTTGACATAAATCAAGTTAGGGAAGACTATACCCTGAACTGTAAGCAAATAGTTTACACATTGATCAGATGTTGTGTGGCGTCTGATCCGGATCTACAATGTTTGCGAAACCAAACGGCCTTAGTTTTTATCCGAAGGGGATCGTGTTTGGACTCGTCTAAAGGAGACCTACACGATGAAAACATTCAACTGTGGCCTAATTATATCCCTTGGTTGTTCAAATTATCTCCCTTTTGGTACGCTTTAAATGGCTCTATTTCCCTTATGACTGAACCGATTTGGGTGATCTGGGTATCAAACGAATTGTCCAAAGGAGACCTACGCGACGCAATCATCGGACCGTGGCGGAATTATCTCCCTTGGTGGTTCAAATTATCTCCCTTTGGATAATCTTTAAATGGCTCTATTTCCCTTATGCCTGAACCGATTTGGGTGATCTGGGTATCAAACGAATCGTCTAAAGGAGATGAAATCATCGGACGGTGAGCAAAATGCGTGAAATCGCTTTTAACTCCCTATAGAATGGCTCGAAATTGAAAGGTATACTAAGTATTGGTGATGAACTCACCGATCGCATCACGTGGTCACCCCACTAGATCCCTACTTTTTTTACGGAGAAATCTGGGTGTTCACAATTTTTCTTATTTCTGCTCCAAGACCACAAAGAGGCGGTTCTAACGAGTACCCACAACCTATGTTTGCAGCATTAAAAAAATATGGTTTTTCATAAAAATGTCGCCATATTTGGAGATGTGAAAAATGTCGCACGGCTATGTTATCGTAATGCGAACAATGAAACATCAAATGCATGAGATTGGACCTATATTTGGCTATAATTATACAGATATTTTGACGAGTTCGAAACACTATTATTACAAACCCATTCTTGCTAACTAGAAAATCGATTACGCGACGCGATCACGTGACGGGATAACGTTATAACCCGAAGTGTTAATTTTACAAACCCATTCTATTTAATCGATCACATGACGCGATCACGTGACGCGATAACGTGATAACCCGAAGAGCTATTTTTACAAACTCATTCTGGCTAACTAGAAAATCGATCACATGACGCGATCACGTGACGCGATCACGTGACAACCCGAAATGCTATTTGAATAATCCAATCAAACGTAAGAATGAGATTTCCAAAAGTATAAGAACGAGCGCAGACGAAATTTATTATAGTCATTATAGAATTTGCAACGACAACATGGAAAATATCACAGCACAGTTCGAGAGTATGGTGAACACGTTTACTGACGCCGACGCCTTAATGAATTTTGCGGCGACGTGGGGAATACAGGATTCCCCGGGGTGCGACTTCGTTTGTTCCAGTTACGAAACCAACAGTACGGAGATTCTTTGTCAGAGAAGAACTAGATACGATACTTGAACATCTAGGAGGGCCAACTATTCATATACAGTCGAGTGAGTGAGTGAGTTTTAGTTTTACGTCCCACCAACAGCTAAGGTCATACGGAGACGGGACCTCGATTTAAAGACTCATCCGAAAGTCTGGAGAAGCCCGGGATCGATCCTGCGATCCCTGGTTTACAAGGCGAGTAGCGTAACCACTGCACCACGGAGGCTTCTAGCATCATATACAGTCGAGAGAAGACGACTTAGATCTGGCCCTGGAATACGTTCGAGAACAGGAAGAGGTCGAAGAGTCGACCAAGGCTATTCTATTTGATGACGAAATGGAAGAAACGGCTAATGCTTGTGTCGAGGATGGGGACTGGAACCCGGCTTTACCACAGACAGGCGGAGGGGAAGAACCTCAACCGGGACCGTCACGACGACCCGATACCCCACCACTCCAGTACAACATGAGAAAAAAGTCGGAAAGAACGTACGCCAAAAATGCGGCCGTGGACCGCACCTACCAGATAAAAATTAACGAGCAGCACAACGGGGAACGGTTACAAGACATACGAGATGGGCTCCATCATATGTTCAACGATGTTTTGAACGAAGCCCGGGGCAATTTGGCGGGAAACGACTTGGGAAGGGTCGTGATTCATCACGAAGGTTTACACGACCCTATCGTGGTACCCCTGCAGGCCTGGGACAAACTGGACGCGCAGAAAGTGATGGAGACCATCGAGAAAGTCCTTAACAACAATCAAAATCTCGCTATTGACGACAGTTTTGACATTTCCATTGGAACTATAGATTTACCCAAAGGAGGAGCTCGACGCAGAATCACCAGGATAAAAGGAAAAAATATTTCTTTACAATTGAAGACATCTATAGTGACAATTGAGAATGAAGACCAACTTTGTATGGCGAGAGCGATCGGTGTCAGTTGGGCAAAACTGCAAAAGTGTACACCAGAAGAATGGCAAAGAATAGCCAAAACCAGGGGAAATAAAAGCAATACACAACTTATTTTGGAACATCAGAAAGTATCAGAAACATACTTTAAAAACTTGAGAAATAAAACGCGAGACGAACAGCGACAATCAGCGGAAGACATCAGCCAGTTAGCGGGAGTAGCCATGGACAGACCGGCGAGTTTAAATGATGTTGAGGCGTTTGAAGAAGCCTTGGGAGTACGCGTGATGGTGGTCAGCGCCAGACTAGGTAACAAGTTTATTGCAAGTCCTAGTACCGACGAAAGACCGTGTATTTACGTGTATCTAGTCGACGACGACCACTTTCACGCTATTACTTCTATCACCGGCTTCTTCAGTGCCAGATATTTTTGCGAAAAATGCCTTTTTCATTACGAACATCGAGAAAGGCACCAGTGCGAAACATCCTGTATCGTATGTAAAAAGGACCATTGTCCAAAAACAGAGACTCCAGTAAAATGCCAGGACTGTAATATGGACTGTCGATCTGAATTATGCTATAAGAAACACAAACAGGTTCCTGTACATAAAAATGGAAAATTTAAGGGAAAACGAAGCGGTCTATCACAGTGCGAAAAATGGTGGAAGTGTACGCAGTGCTATAAAGTAATGAGAAAAGACAAACGAAAAACAGAGGAACACGAGTGTGGTGAATATTTATGTAAATCTTGCGCAAAATATGTTATGGACGATCATCAATGTTACCTGAGAACTAAACAAGCTAAAGAGGAATTTATTCCTAAATTTATATATTTTGATTTTGAATGTAGTCAGGATGAAATTGCTGAATGTATGGAAAAATATAAACCTTTAAAAAAGGATAACTGTAAGGACTGTCAAACTCAACAGGTATGTAAATCTTGTTCTAAATGTCAACATTGTAAAACTTCTTGGTGTGGTAAGGCTACGCATCGTCCTAACTTTGTCGTAGCGCATTCCGTTTGTCCCAAATGCATTAGTAAGCCCCTGACCCCTAAATCTGTATGTAAGGCGTGCGGTACCCGCTGCGAAGATTGTGACAATACCGGTTTGTGGGACAACGAAGACGACGGTCCTTGTCCCGGCAAATGCGGTTTTAGAGAAGTCACTTTTGAAGGAGCGAATACCGCCGAAAAATTTGGAGCATGGCTATTTAACGACCAACATAAACATTTTAAAGTTGTAGCTCATAACATGAAAGGATATGATGGCTATTTTCTTTTAGAGTACCTTATTGACCAGTCCCTACGTCCCGACAAAATCATCTATAACGGTTCAAAAATAATGTATATGACAGTCGAGCGAAATTTACATATCAAAGTGATTGACAGTCTCAACTTCTTACCTATGAAATTATCGCAACTACCTAAAGCTTTTGGACTTGAAGAGCTGAAAAAGGGTTGTCCCCCATTATTTTAATACGAGAGAAAATCAAAATTATGTGGGACCCTACCCTGAAGCTAAATTTTATGGTCACAATTTTATGGGAGATGAAGAGAGAGGAGAATTATTGGAATGGTTGAGTGCGAGAAAGGATGAAGAGTTTGATTTTAGAAAAGAAATGTTAGAATATTGAAGAAGTGATGTAGACATTTTAAGGCAATCGTGTTTGAAATTTAGAGAGTTGTTGATGAGTGCTACAGGTGTTCAAAAAGAAGTGATCAATGATAAGAATAAGAAAGAGAGAAAGTGGTTTGGGGCCGTGGATCCATTTGATTCAGTCACCATAGCGTCCGTGTGCATGAGCGTGTTTAGAACAAAGTTCATCGAAGAAGAATGGCGGGTAAAGTTTGAAGACCGTGACGATTGGGTGCCCGCCAAAATCGACGATGAAAAATGTTACATTTTCAAAGACAACAAATGGGTCCAAGAATCCGACATCACAAGTGAGAGAGTAAGCGAAAGAGAGTTTGTGCGTACACCTATCGCAAAAATCCCTCCAAGCGGTTACAATGATCAGTACAGCAAGGTTTCAATTCAGTGGTTAGAATGGATGGCACGTGTCAGTAACACACACATTCAGCACGCAATGAATACAGGCGAAAAGTCTTTACCGGGCACACGTTACAAACTGGGCGGTTATTGCGAAGAAACAAACACGGCATACGAGTACCATGGTTGCATCTTTCACGGTTGCCCTGATTGTTTCTCTGATAACCGCGAAGACACGTACTATCCACTCACAAACCAATCTTTAAAGGAATTGTACACATTAACCATGAAAAAGAAAGCATACATAGAACAATTAGGCATGAAGTACGTTTGTATTTGGGACCATGAGTTTAAAAAGCTACGAAATCAAAACTCTGAGCTTAAACAATTTACCCTACAGTTAGATTTAATGGACAGGCTAGATCCTAGAGAGAGTAGTATTGGCGCCGCTTTGGCGTCATGGACAGCGCATGCGCGGGGATGACGTCACGACGCGTCGGCGCGGCAGCCATATTGGATGACCTCGGAATAACTTTAACCCCATGGACTGCGCATGCGCGGGGACGACCTCACGGCGCGTCAGCCCTATGGGATGACCTTTGCCACGTCTCTATTGTTTGGTGAAGGCACTAAAATTTAAACAAAAGGTCAACCCAGCTGCTCAGTGACCTCGGAATAAAAATCCGTCTCTATTGTTCGTAAAAGGCACTAAAAATTGAAAACAAAAGGTCGAGGTGAAACGACAAGTCCTGCCAATAGGGTTTATGGACGGGCCGATTCGCACCGCTTTGCCTGGGCTAAGCGTTTTTCCAGTGCGCGATTCGTGGAAGCATATATTTCTTCAAGCCCCGAGGGGCGGGGGGCCAAAAAGATACATGCATCTCTCTCTCTCTCCTTTATACAAAAACTGTGACAAGGACTGTGTCGTTATTTGAGCTAAAGATCATTTTTTTATAAGATTTTTTTCTATATTTTTGTCGTAAACATGTTTGAACAGGTGTATTTGTCTTTCAAAACCAACTTGCGAAAATATCATCTGATAATGGATTTTAGCCTGAAATGCGCCAGTCCGCTTAACACGGAAACACCTGCCCTTAGCAGGACTGCTGAACCCAAACAAAGAAAAAATAGAAAACAAAAGAGTGGTTAGCGCTTGAAGGTTCATTCACGGTACATTGACCTTTTATCGATACGAGACGAGGATTGGGCCGGCGACTGAAAAAATCTATAAAGGTAAAACTTTAGCGACAATATATGACCGATCAGCCAGCGTATAAACGCGGTCTCATCACAAAATTAAGGATCAGAAGGGATACTAAAATTTGAAAACGAACATACCTGGATGACCTCGGCCAGTCTGCTTAACACGGAAAATCGTTCTATTTCTTAATTTCCAGGGTGCATCTTTGTTGGTGGGACTCAAACACTCACTCACTCAAGGGTACATGTTTAACGCGAATCACCTGTCATTATCAGGACTGCTGAACCCAAACAAAGAAAAATGTCATCTGCTAGTGGTGATAAGCGCTTTAAGGTTCATTCACGGTATATTGACTTTTTATCGATACGATACGAGTATTGGGCCGGCGACCGAAAAAACCTATAAAGGTAAAACTTTAGCGGCAATATAAGATGACCAGACTGCGTATAAACGCGGTTTCATACGCTTTTCGCATCAGTCTAACCCGTAAACCCCAAAACAATAATCCAGATTGGCTTTATAAGCTGGCTTATTCACGTTTAAATGTGTCATGACACTACAAATTTAATTGTGTCTGTTCAGGGTTTATTGGGCCGTTCTCTAAATGATGTTTTTGACATAAATCAAGTTAGGGAAGACTATACCCTGAACTGTAAGCGAATAGTTTACACATTGATCAGATGTTGTGTGGCGTCTGATTCGGATCTACAATGTTTGCGAAACCAAACGGCCTTAGTTTTTATCCGAAGGGGATCGTGTTTGGACTCGTCTAAAGGAGACCTACACGATGAAAACATTCAACTGTGGCCTAATTATATCCCTTGGTTGTTCAAATTATCTCCCTTTTGGTACGCTTTAAATGGCTCTATTTCCCTTATGACTGAACCGATTTGGGTGATCTGGGTATCAAACGAATTGTCCAAAGGAGACCTACGCGACGCAACCATCGGACCGTGGCGGAATTATCTCCCTTGGTGGTTCAAATTATCTCCCTTTGGGTAATCTTTAAATGGCTCTATTTCCCTTATGCCTGAACCGATTTGGGTGATCTGGGTATCAAACGAATCGTCTAAAGGAGATGAAATCATCGGACCGTGACCAAAAGCGTGAAATCGCTTTTAACTCCCTATAGAATGGCTCGAAATTGAAAGGTATACTAAGTATTGGTGATGAACTCACCGATCGCATCACGTGGTCACCCCACTAAATCCCTACTTTTTTACGGAGAAATCTGGGTGTTCACAATTTTTCTTATTTCTGTTCCCAGACCACAAAGAGGCGGTTCTAACGAGTACCCACAACCTATGTTTGCAGTATTAAAAAAAATATGGTTTTTCATAAACATGTCGCCATATTTGGAGATGTGAAAAATGTCGCACGGGTATGTTATCGTAATGCGAACAATGAAACATCAAATGCATGAGATTGGACCTATATTTGGCTATATTTATACAGAGATTTTGACGAGTTCGAAATACTATTATTACAAACCCATTCTTGCTAACTAGAAAATCGATTACACGACGCGATCACGTGACGGGATAACGTGAAAACCCGAAGTGTTAATTTTACAAACCCATTCTGTTTAATCGATCACATGACGCGATCACTTGACGCGATAACGTGATAACCCGAAGAGCTTTTTTTACAAACTCATTCTGGCTGACTAGAAAATCGATCACATGACGCGATCACGTGACGCGATCACGTGACAACCCGAAATGCTATTTTAATAATCCAATCAAACGTAAGAACGAGATTTCCAAAAGTATATAAGAACGAGCCCAGACGGAATATATTATAGTCATTATAGAATTTGCAAAGACAACATGGAAAATATCACAGCACAGTTCGAGAGTATGGTGAACACGTTTACTGACGCCGACGCCTTAATGAATTTTGCGGCGACGTGGGGGATACAGGATTCCCCGGGGGTGCGACTTCGTTTGTTCCAGTTACGAAACCAAGAGTACGGAGATTCTTTGTCAGAGATGAACTAGATACGATACTTGAACATCTAGGAGGGCCAACTATTCATATACAGTCGAGAGAAGACGACTTAGATCTCGCCCTGGAATACGTTCGAGAACAGGAAGAGGTCGAAGAGTCGACCAATG
Organism: Lucinisca nassula; assembly: GCA_963580285.1. Lineage (NCBI taxonomy): Eukaryota > Metazoa > Mollusca > Bivalvia > Lucinida > Lucinidae > Lucinisca > Lucinisca nassula. The sequence goes on from OY757019.1 coordinate 34,532,759, forward strand.
CTATTCTATTTGATGACGAAATGGAAGAAACGGCTAATGCTTGTGTCGAGGATGGGGACTGGAACCCGGCTTTGCCACAGACAGGCGGAGGGGAAGAACCTCAACCGGGACCGTCACGACGACCCGATACCCCACCACTCCAGTACAACATGAGAAAAAAGTCGGAAAGAACGTACGCCAAAAATGCGGCCGTGGACCGCACCTACCAGATAAAAATTAACGAGCAGCACAACGGGGAACGGTTACAAGACATACGAGATGGGCTCCATCATATGTTCAACGATGTTTTGAACGAAGCCCGGGGCAATTTGGCGGGAAACGACTTGGGAAGGGTCGTGATTCATCACGAAGGTTTACACGACCCTATCGTTGTACCCCTGCAGAGCTGGGACAAACTGGACGCGCAGAAAGTGTTGGAGACCATCGAGAAAGTCCTTAACAGCAATCAAAATCTCGCTATTGACGAAAGTTTTGACATTACCATTGGAACTATAGATTTACCTAAAGGAGGAGCTCGACGCAGAATCACCAGGATAAAAGGAAAAAATAATTATTTACAATTGAAGACATCTATAGTGACAATTGAGAATGAAGACCAACATTGTATGGCGAGAGCGATCGGTGTCAGTTGGGCAAAACTGCAAAAGTGTACACCAGAAGAATGGCAAAAAATAGCCAAAACCAGGGGAAATAAAAGCAATACACAACTTATTTTGGAACATCAGAAAGTATCAGAAACATACTTTAAAAACTTGAGAAATAAAACGAGAGACGAACAGCGACAATTAGCGGAAGCCATCAGCCAGTTAGCGGGAGTAGCCATGGACAGACCGGCGAGTTTAAATGATGTTGAGGCGTTTAAAGAAGCCTTGGGAGTACGCGTAATGGTGGTCAGCGCCAGACTAGGTAACAAGTTTATTACAAGTCCTAGTACCGACGAAAGACCGTGTATTTACGTGTATCTAGTCGACGACGACCACTTTCACGCTATTACCACTATCACCGGCTTCTTCAGTGCCAGATATTTTTGCGAAAAATGCCTTTTTCATTACGATCATCGAGAAAGGCACCAGTGCGAAACATCCTGTATCGTATGTAAAAAGGACCATTGTCCAAAAACAGAGACTCCAGTTAAATGCCAGGACTGTAATATGGACTGTCGATCTGAATTATGCTATAAGAAACACAAACAGGTTCCTGTACATAAAAATGGAAAATTTAAGGGAAAACGAAGCGGTCCATCACAGTGCGATAAATGGTGGAAGTGTACGCAGTGCTATAAAGTAATGAGAAAAGACAAACGAAAAACAGAGGAACACGAGTGTGGTGAATATTTATGTAAATCTTACGAAAAATATGTTATGGACGATCATCAATGTTACCTGAGAACTTAACAAGCTAAAGAGGACTTTATTCCTAAATTTATATATTTTGATTTTGAATGTAGTCAGGATGAAATTGCTGAATGTATGGAAAAATATAAACCTTTAAAAAAGGATAATTGTAAGGACTGTCAAACTCAACAGGTATGTAAATCTTGTTCTAAATGTCAACATTGTAAAACTTCTTGGTGTGGTAAGGCTACGCATCGTCCTAACTTTGTCGTAGCGCATTCCGTTTGTCCCAAATGCATTAATAAGCCCCTGACCCCTAAATCTGTATGTAAGGCGTGCGGTACCCGCTGCGAAGATTGTGACAATACCGGTTTGTGGGACATCGAAGACGACGGTCCTTGTCCCGGCAAATGCGGTTTTAGAGAAGCTACTTTTGAAGGAGCGGATACCGCCGAAATATTTGGAGCATGGCTATTTAACGACCAACATAAACATTTTCAAGTTGTAGCTCATAACATGAAAGGATATGATGGCTATTTTCTTTTAGAGTACCTTATTTACCAGTCCCTACGTCCCGACAAAATCATCTATAACGGTTCAAAAATAATGTATATGACAGTCGAGCGAAATTTACATATCAAAGTGATTGACAGTCTCAACTTCTTACCTATGAAATTATCGCAACTACCTAAAGCTTTTGGACTTGAAGAGCTGAAAAAGGGTTGTCCCCCATTATTTTAATACGAGAGAAAATCAAAATTATGTGGGACCCTACCCTGAAGCTAAATTTTATGGTCACAATTTTACGGGAGATGAAGAGAGAGGAGAATTATTGGAATGGTTGAGTGCGAGAAAGGATGAAGAGTTTGATTTTAGAAAAGAAATGTTAGAATATTGAAGAAGTGATGTAGACGTTTTAAGGCAATCGTGTTTGAAATTTAGAGAGTTGTTGATGAGTGCTACAGGTGTTCAAAAAGAAGTGATCAATGATAAGAATAAGAAAGAGAGAAAGTGGTTTGGGGCCGTGGATCCATTTGATTCAGTCGCCATAGCGTCCGTGTGCATGAGCGTGTTTAGAACAAAGTTCATCGAAGAAGAATGGCGGGTAAAGTTTGAAGACCGTGACGATTGGGTGCCCGCCAAAATCGTCGATGAAAAATGTTACATTTTCAAAGACAACAAATGGGTCCACGAATCCGACATCACAAGTGAGAGAGTAAGCGAAAGAGAGTTTGTGCGTACACCTATCGCAAAAATCCCTCCCAGCGGTTACAATGATCAGTACAGCAAGGTTTCAATTCAGTGGTTAGAATGGATGGCACGTGTTAGTAACACACACATTCAGCACGCTTTGAATACAGGCGAAAAGTCTTTACCGGGCACACGTTACAAACTCGACGGTTATTGCGAAGAAACAAACACGGCATACGAGTACCATGGTTGCATCTTTCACGGTTGCCCTGATTGTTTCTCTGATAACCGCGAAGACACGTACCATCCACGCACAAACCAATCTATAAAGGAATTATACGCATTAACCATGAAAAAGAAAGCATACATAGAACAATTAGGCATGAAGTACGTTTGTATTTGGGACCATGAGTTTAAAAAGCTACGAAATCAAAACTCTGAGCTTAAACAATTTACCCTACAGTTAGATTTAATGGACAGGCTAGATCCTAGAGAGAGTTTTTTCGGGGGACGTACCAATGCGAGTCAACTCTATTACCAAACTTCAGAACAGGAGCAAATCAGATACGTCGATTTTACTAGTCTCTATCCCTTGGTGAACAAGTATTGTTGGTATCCCGTAGGTCACCCCATCATTATCACTAAAGAATTTGGAAATATACATGACTATTTTGGCATCGCAAAAATAAAAATTCTACCTCCAAGAGGACTGAATCATCCAGTCCTTCCCTACAGATCAAATGGTAAATTGAAATTCCCCCTATGCAAAACCTGTGCGGATACCGAAAATCAAAACCCTTGCACGTGCTCTGAAGAGGAAAGAGAGTTGACGGGCACCTGGTGTACCCCTGAGATTCAAACTGCTCTATGATTAGGATATAGCCTGAAAAAAATTTACGAGGTATACCACTGGGAGGAAACGACTCAATATGACCCAACGACTAGAGAAGGGGGGCTATTCGCCAAATATATAAACACGTTTTTAAAGTTTAAGCAAGAGGCGAGTGGTCCCCCGGACTGGATCGAAAATGAAACGGATATGAATCAATACATTATGCAATATTTCGAGAAGGAGGGTGTATCGCTGGATCGAGGAAATATCGCAAAGAACCCAGGTTTGCGAGCCCTGGCCAAATTATGCTTAAACAGCTTTTAGGGCAAGTTTGGCCAACGGCTCAACATGCGACAGACAGAGTTCTTTCACGAAACGGAAGCCAACATGTTCTTCCAATTGTTTTCCGATCCAACGAAACAACCTCTGAATTTTCACATACTTTCAAATGACATGATTCAAATTGAATGGATTTATAAACAAGATTGTCAACCCGAAGATAACAAAACCAACATTTATTTAGCTACATTCACTACATGCTGGGCAAGACTGAAACTGTACAGCGTGCTCGAAGAGTTAGACAGGCGTGTCTTGTATTATGACACGGACAACGTGATATACGTGAGTCGTCCGGGACAGTATGACCCTCAATTGGGTGACTACCTGGGCGAACTCACGGATGAGCTGGCAGCTGGAGAGCACATTGTAGAGTTTGTGTCCGGAGGCCCTAAAATTATGCTTACAAAACAAACACAAATAAAGAAACTTGTAAGGTTATGGGATTCACTTTAAACTATACGAACAGTCAACTCATCAATTTTGAAAGCGTCAAAGACATTGTAACCAATCTAAAAAGTTGCACAAACATCACGGTAACCAATCCAAGCAAAATATATAGAGATAAGAGAAAACGAAAACTTATAAATCGAGAAGAAAAGAAAACGTATCAGATGGTTTATACGAAGCGTAGAAAAATAGATAACTATGATACAGTGCCTTATGGATATTAAATGTTGAGTCGAGTTTTCGCAGTAGGTGTTCAAAAAAGGTGTGAGAGGTGTTTCAATTTTTGTACATAGCATTTTCATTTTTTGACATTGCTGTTTCAATTTTTGTACATTTACGTGTATTTTCCCATAGACCACGTTTTCATTTTTGTACCTCACATTTCAAAAACACGACTTTAGTTTTTCAATTTTTGTACATAACATTTTCATTTTTTGTCATGGCTGTTTCGATTTTTGTACATTTACGTGTAATTTCCCACAGACCACGTTTTCATTTTTGTACCTCACGTTTTAAAAACACGATATTAGTTTTTCAATTCTTGTACATAGCATTTTCATTTTTTTGTCATTGCCGTTTTGATTTTTGTACGTGTCTTTTCTTATGTTTTAATATTTCTGTTTCAGTATTTGTTTGCCATTGCTGTTTTAGTCAATAAAATAAAGTTTGTAAGAATACCTTGTTTACTTTGTCTTTTTCATTCCTACGTAAGAATATGAATCCTACCGAGTCTCATGAACCCGAAAGGGAAGCATTTATTAGGGTACCAGACGAAGAAAATAAAAATCAAAAATGAGTTCCTTTAAGAGCAATGAAAACATTCATAAGAAAGAAGATGGGTCATACTACGTAGTTAGTCGTATTAGCGTATTATAAGTCCTATTAGCGGAGATAAGTGGCATTTACTGGGAACTCGAGTCCCCCCAAGCCGAAATTGTCTACTTTTGTCAGATGATCATCGTCTACATTATAATCATTACCTCCATTGTGAACCTATCTCTCCAAAACGGTTCCACAGACCTTTGGATCAGTCTACAGAGTAGCTGCATAGGCTACGCACTTCCCAACCCAAAGTTAAAGAAATGAATTGTACACTACCTTTTGAACCTTGTTCTAGCGTGTGTATCAGTGGTCAAACCGGAAGCGGTAAAACGCAATGGGTGTACAAATTTCTGAAAAATGTACAGTCCATGTACCTCCGAGACCCGCCTACCCACATATTATACTGTTACGGCATACACCAAGATCTGTATGACACCATGGAAGAAACTATACCAAATTTTCACAGCCAACAGGGACTACCAACTACCGAAGAAATAGACGAACTTACCAGAGATAAAAAGTATAAACTCATTATCATCGATGATCTGATGCACGAAGTTATGCGCAACAAAGACATGAAACTCTTATTCACCCAAGGGACTCATCACAAATGCGTGAGTGTAATCTTGATCACCCAGAACTTATACCCAGGAGGAAAACATGCAATAACCATAGCTCTGAATACGTGGTACATGGTGCTCATGAAAAATTTGCGTGACGTATCACAAGTGTCAATACTTGGACGTCAGTTGTATCCCGGGAAATCAAAAGGATTTTTAAAAGCCTACGAGGACGCGCTGAGTCACGAGAAATACGGATATTTCTTGGTAGATTTGAGCCCTCATGCCGCAACCAGATACCGTCTTAGGACCCGTATTTTCCCTGGTGAAGACCCCGTGATTTACAGACTGACGTAAGAACGAGACTGAAACCTGTAAGAGTAACCATGGTTCAGTTACTGGTACAAGAACGTCATTTTCTATTACTGTTCGTACAAACCACACCCGCTCAGAGGAAGACATTGCTACAAACGATCACCAGACATCAACTGAGAGCGATAAGTGAGATAGCTCACAACATTGTCAAATTCAAGATACAGTTAACTTAAGTGGAGAAAAGGTCGCTTAAACGTGAGAGACGACTATTGCATCTTTTGGGAGACAGGAAACTGGGTTATCATCACAAGACAAAGGTCATTTGGGAGAATCAGCGATTTGTGTACATCCTTTTAAAAATAGCCATTCCTTACTTGAAAGCTGTACTCGATTGATGGAAAAACTAGTACTCGTTCCCTTTGACAAATATCAACGAATGCAAGCAAGGACTAGCCTTCACAAATCTCATAGTGAGAAGCCATCGATGAAACGGGCGAGGGAAACAAGTATAATGCAGAAGCCCAGTAGGAAGATAAAGGGTAAAGCAGTTGTGACACCACTGTCTCCAGGGAATCGGCATACGCGTACTGTGACACCAACACCTCCAGGAAAACGTGATTCTCACACAGACACTGATAGATTCATAGACTGGATATCATTTTAAAAACAAGAAAGACAAAATAATGTTTTATATTTTATTCGACAAATAAATACATGTACAGCTATATAGATTGTTGTGTTGTATTTACAAAAGTTCTCACAAATCTATCATTCATCTCTAGATCTCTCACGCTGAACACCCTCACAATGTCCTTCAATGACATCCCCGCATATCGACCCATTACATAATATATACAGTACAGTCCACACCTATCAGATCCAAAGTCTTGTAAACGGTTGCAGATTGTCAAGTAATGTTTCTGTAGTACACGTTCGAAACCCACATTGTAGTATTCTGGCGTATTGCCCAGAGAATCGAAGAGCTCGTCTGGTCCTCTGTCTGAAAAAATAGAAGGCCACCCAGTGCTTTCCGGGTCCAGCTATCGAATCCGTATTTGCGATCACAAATCTATTCCTTCTGATAGTATCAGCCGCACAAAGACTGACGGGATAACCTCTCAATATCCTTTCAAGTTCAAGATTATTCATTTTAGATATACTGACCTAGACTGGTCAATCTGAAGAACTTCTGGAAAGGATGCGTACATAACCAAGGTGACGCTCTCTGGTAAAGGATTGGCAAACTTGAGTTCTAACCTACAATGCCCTTTCCTCTTTTTATTGAACGCATAGAAAGGATCAACATCCAGGACATAGAGACAGAATCCGTACTTGAAATCTTCTCTGCTCACGTTGATATCTTTCCTGAAATGTGTTAGCGTTCTGTAGCAGTCCACAAACTGATCAGCACTATAATTCGGTTGTAAAGGCTGAGAGGGGTATGACTGGCCGTCGACGTAAAGACCCACTGAACTAAAATCGTACGGTTGAAAGTTAAGCGGGTTTTTTGTGTAGTCCCCCGTATAAGCGGCGCTAGACACCAGTCCTACCACAAGTTTGGTGGGAACCAATCCTTGAAATATGTCATCTGCACTGAACCCGTACTGTCCAGAAGCTATGGAGGTTGTTTTAACCTCTGATTTTAAATAGGGATATAAGGCTGGTTGGTTCTGTATGAGTTTCTCGTGAGCAACTAAAACAGCCCCGTTTAAACGTTGTACGCATAGTTTAAATCGTACATCGACAATCTGTACCTTCTCACTAGCATTCAAACTGTCCGACATTAGTCTGAATGCGTCCAGACTCGGCCATAGTTTGATTCCTATACCTACTCCATTAATCATTAATCTCGACTGTTGGAACATGTCAAGAAATAAAGACCCTTCCAAGTCAACAATTTTTCCTCCTTTGGTAGCCATGTACCTATCAAAAAGTCCATTGTTAGGCCCTGTCTTTGCATCTGCTGAGTCTGGGTTATCGCCCGTATCTTTGTAAAACAGCTGACTGGATAATATATTTTCCTGTGTGCCCTTGTTTGTTTTCAAAATGGTATCGATGTAACTTTTATACGGATAATTTGTGCCAATGTTTGACAACGGCGTCTGCTGAAAGGTCACGTCAACTTGTCTAAATATGGTGTGTAAGGGTAGGTTTATTAGTCCAGCGACGAGGTCCTCCTGTAGAGGGGTCCCTTGAGCATCTGTCAATCGTAATTTTACGTTTAACAAGCTATTTTTGAGGCCAATGTAAGCGGAAGACTGTGAAAGTATGTTAAATAAAAATCAAAAGTCTATCACTGATGACGAAGTAACTTGATTTGACGGTCGATACTCGATCCATTCCCTCGACTGAAACGCTGCGTCTGATGGTGGCATTTCGAAAATATTTAAACGTTTTTGATGATATGTATCCATGATTTAAACCTGATCTTCCGGATTTTAGGCGTACCGTTTTAATCGTTTTGGTAGTGGTTTACTGACACTTGACTTCTTCTTACGCTTTCCGCCACCTTCCTTCTTACGGTCTCGCTCAATTTCCGATTTAGCCATTTCGACCGCTTGAGCCACGGGAGTGACCAATTTCACCAAGGGTTTTTGCTTTTCCTGCATTTCTATTTCTTTTTGCCTTTGATCTTCCATTTCTTTTAGAAGTCGGTTTCTTCTACCACTACCGACGATATAACGCCCCTTGTAATCGGATTGAACGAAACCCTCGCTCAAGTCTTTGAAGTGTTGATACCATGCCTCGTAGTCCGGGACATAGGGCACCCATTTTAGCAGTTTCTTGTCAAACACTTCGATAGATCCCATTTTGTTTAAAATGCAGCACACAATGCAGGTCGTTGGACTCGAAGGTTATGGTTGGTAGATACAGTCTGATGGCAGACAACTTCGTCACGTTCACGGGTATATAGATGGAGTCTTCGAACGTGTCAGTTTTGAGCTTTTTGTATCGGGTTTCGATCTCGATATTTCTTAAAATGGGTACAGTTTTGTTTCTTACGTATGACTCTTCCACAATATCGCAGCAGAGATACAGTCGTTTGGCTCTGGGAGTAAAATTACACGTCAACGAAATCTGTTTGAGAGCGCACACCCAGCCACCGTCTAAAGTATAAGTCTTGTTAAACTGAGTCCAAAAATCTGATGGGTTATTGTTCTTACGCAATTCTGAAGAGTCTTTGCTGCTGAGGTAGATGTAAAAATCTGTCATTATTGTTCTCTGATTTCGTCCAAGATACTCTGAATCAGGTACACACTTTTCAACATTAGCGGTATAATCGAGGAATGTCTGTTCACCAAAGCTTTTTTTCTTCTTACACTGATTCCACGGGACGTCAATGTTCTTAGCATCAACCGTCTTCTCTTAAAAAGTTGAGCATCCCTTCTTAGAGGATTGATGGTTCCGTTGCTCAGTCTCTTGGCCACTTCTATGATGGATAACAATTGCTGTGTAGTTAGGTTTTTTAACAGCGTTTTACGGACAGAAGGGATGGCGTTCTTCAACGTCGTCAGAAAGTGAACACACTGGTAGATTTTGGAAGGCTCCATGGTTAAATATGTGCTTGCGTTACCGCTTCTTACGCGTATAGAGCTCCAGTTCTATAAGGGTTGGAAAGACCACATTATCGATTTGGCGAGAACATTTTATACCGGTGATCACCACTTTACCCGTATGAAAACAGCAAAAGTTTACTCCATAGATTTTAAAATTAAGGGCGGGAAACAGCTCTGGTTCGTACACACCTCTTCTTTCTTTGGCCAACATCTTTATGTCAAGAACATAACTTAGAGAATGGCTCGCGGACGCTGTCACCATCTTGACTTTTCTGAGCTGGACTGGTAACCCCATTTTCTGAAGTTGTCTGGCATACGTTCGTAACCTCTGATATCCTTCATCTGCATTGGAACACTACCGTTACAATTAATCACGCCGTTGGGAAACACCAAGCAGTTACCACCGATATTTCTGTGTTGCCATATAAGTCCGGGAAACGTTTTGGGGTCGTACCGGGCGTTACATAGGCGCTGACATAGGTCTCTCAAGTCGATAGATCTGCACAAATGAGCGCTATAAACTACATTTGTAATCTTCATGGTGTAATCTTCAATAATGACGGGTCTAACGATTGGTCCTGCATATATATTGTAACAAGAGTCACGTGATTTGATTCTCTGATCGGTCAGGCTTCTGATTGGTCTAGGAGTAGTCCTTGACGTCTTCTTCTGGTATCCAGCTGTCATATTTTTTGGGCCAGTGTAACCATCTTACTAAAACTTCTTTTCTTTTCTTTCGCACACGCTTCTTTAATATCGCTTGAATGTGATATTCCGTTGAGGCATCGACAAGAACGGCCTGCATTTCCGGTTCATAAAATGTCCCGTCGACGCTTTCCTCATCCCAGGACGCGAGAGTATAGACAGGTATACCATCTCTTCTGAAACGGGTTTTGACTTTGACTATTTCTCCAGTCCATTTTTGTGAGTACTCTCTGTCCAACAAGCTTCTCACGTGGGACAGACGAACCGTTTGACCTAGTTTAAACTTGTATCGGCGCAAAGTGTTTATCGAGGACCTCTTCTTCGATTTGATGCCCTTTTGTCTCAGTAAATATTGCTGTAGTCTACTTTCCCCTTCGTTGTCCTTGTTGATGGATGCAGGTGCTTTTCCAAGACTTCGATGTCGGGTATGATTATAGCTGTATACGATGTCTTGAAGGACATCTATGTAGCGCTGCGTTCTGTGTTTCATCATGTATCTAAACAGCTTGTGCTTTAAAGTCTTGATAAGGCGTTCGCTATAATTTGCTTTTGTCTCTGTGTTTAATGCGTAAAAGTGGTAAATGCCTTGTTGTTTAAAGTATTTATTGGTTTCCACACTTCTAAATTCCATTCCTAAGTCAGACCGGACCATGTTTGGCTTGCGATGACCGCTTAGCAGACGTTTCAATGCGTCCACAACGTCCTTCCCTTTTTTACTTTTGACAGGTTGACAGTGGGCAAAGCGGGAAAAAATATCTATGGCGACCACCACATATTGATAACCGTCATTCTGTTTGGCTAGATCTACCATATCCATGAGATCCACATCCCACTGGCTGTCAATGCCCGCCACAATGACCCTCGATCTAGTATATTTACGTCTAGCGCCTTTGGTTAGGGAATAACACTCTTGGTCTTGTAACCATTTTCGGATTCTATACCTCCCAATTTTATATTTGCCTTCTGTTTTAACAAACTGATAAAATTTTTCAGGACCAAGATAGCTAGCCGGGGACTTGGAATTAAAGTACAAGGAAGACAAGTACTGTTTCCAGTCGGACATATTTAATTATAAACATGTAAAGAAATATAAACGTTCTTACAAACAAGTTTACAATAGCAATACAATTTACAATATATCGCTATATAAATGTTCATGTTGTTGTCTTTCAAATATTTCTATCCACCGTTCTGAAGCCTCTCTGGCTTCTCTTCGCAATTGATGGCATCTTAACCACCAACACAACTCGTCAAATATCGCCAATGTCATACACACAAATCCAACCATTGTTCATACAATAACTTATCACCAATTGTAAAAATCGTTGGGGTTACATTCAGAACACTGTAACGCTCCCAGTTGGTTCATATGATCACTCTGTAGAAAACAAGGTACCACTGCGTCCAGTTCGGGTAAAGCGTTTCCTATCCCTGACATCAGTTCTTTTAAGCGTTTATATTCCAAAGGTCTCAAGCACAGTCCCTTTTTCGTGGGTACCACATCCTCCTGGGGTTTCCAATACTGCCTTATATCAACACACACGCCGCCATCCGCAATCGTACAATAGACGTTACCTCCTAAGTGAGAACTGTAGGATTTCTTCTTTGCCAGTGCCTGATCCACGTATTCTAAGTAATCGACCCAATTTTTCCATCGCATCAACGTGAGACAGATACCCTTCTTCGTCGGTTTATCGTCTTTCCATTCTCTCAGATCAACACGTAGTTGCCACTTCCATTCGTTAACGTCCACGTACCGATCGTAACCGAGTGTGAACCTGCATCTGAAGTGTGACATGTTTTCTGTCTGAATGTCCAAACCTATATATTCTGATTGGCTGTTATTTTTAGTGTCTCTCTGAATAACCGTTTAACTGAAAATCGTGTCCGAACATGTCGACGGACCACTTAAGCAATGGGATAAGCGGTTATCACAAAACATATCTTCTTAGTCCTCGTAAAGATCGCTTTTATCTTGTTGCTAGGTTCATTCGTATATCCTAAAATTCCAATGTCAAAATTGAAACGTTTTGTAACTTCAGTTCTTTTTCCAATCTGTTTTACAGTATCCGGTTCTTGGAGGCAGGCTTCAACACATTCATACATTTTATCCAAGTTAAAAAAGACGGAAGCGTATTCATTGTAAACATCTAAGTGTTTTTCTACCGTGTGGGTAGAAACTTTAAAGGTTGGTTTCATTTTGAAGTTCGAAGAGCGAATGACAAACCCTATGGAAAAGAACCAAATTTTCAAAGATTTCATCAGCAAATCAAATAGCAGCGTTTTAATCATCCAATCGTAATTTACCGTTCAAACAAGTCATTGCTTGCTTGTCAAAACATGTATTCACATATAGGGATAAGGCTTTTGTTTTCAATTTTAGTGCCTCCTCGGAACAATAGAGACGGAGCAGCTGGGTTGACCTTTTGTTTAAATTTTAGTGCCTTCACCAAACAATAGAGACGTGGCAAAGGTCATCCCATATGGCTAACGCGCCGTGAGGTCGTCCCCGCGCATGCGCAGTCCGTGGGGTTAAAGTTATTCCGAGGTCATCCAATATGGCTGCCGCGCCGACGCGTCGTGACGTCATCCCCGCGCATGCGCAGTCCATGACGCCAAAGCGGCGCCAATACTACTTCGTTGGAATATTTTTTTTTATTTTTAGCTCAGGCAGCCATGTTGTTCATTGGACTGGAATGAGTTTTAACTATTTGGTAGGGAGTCACCTAGGCAACATTTCTGTTAAGTTTTAAATCCAATTGGCCCAAAGGTTTAGAAGGAGTTCGCATTTGAAGCAAATTTACAATGTTTTTCTATTTTTAGCTCTTGTAACCATTTGTTAATCATTATGCTATTTACCTAGAGGGTCATCTACACAACATTCCAATGAAGTTTAGAAGCCTTCATGGTGAAGTGGTCATGCTACTTGCCTTGTAAACCAGGGGTAGCAGGATCGATTCCAGGTTTCTCCAGACTTTCAGATTGGTCTTTAAACAGAGGTCCCATCACTGTATGGCCTTAGCTGTTGGTGGGACTTCAACTCAAACACTCACTCCTATGAAGGAACCTATATGCCAAATATGAAGGCTGTATCTTAAATGCTCCAAAAGTTATGACAAAGTAGGTCAAAGGTCAAGGTCATGGCTAAAAGGTTCAAATTGTTTGTCTAAATCGCGACGGAAGTGAGGGCGAGGATTGTGGCCACGTAAAATCGATTTAAGCCCCCCAGTGGAAATCTTCCACTGACCGTTCCAAAGCGGCTCTTCTGTGACGATTTATTTATGTTGTTGTTTGTTACTTACTGTGTGTATCACTTGTGTCTTTTAATTTTGGATGGCCATATGGCCATTTTGTGGGAAAGTAACTGTCCTTATGGCCTTCCTTTGTTTAGGTTTCCATTATGGTCTGGTCCCTTAATGTTTGTATTTCTCTCCCTTTGGTGTCTTTTATGGATGGAGTAAGTTAATTGTATCAATTCCTGATCTTTGTTTTACTTCTACTTTGAACGGTTGGGAAAACTTTGTCACAAGGAACATATATGCCAAATATGAAGGCTCTATCTCATATGGGTCACAAGTTATGATAAACAGATAAAGTAGGTCACAGATCAACATCACAGGTCAAATCTTTATATGAGTGGGAAGCCATTGTCACAAGCAACCTACATGCCAAATATGAAGGCTCTATCTCAAAAAGTTCAAAAGTTATGACAAAATAAGCTACTGATCTACTTTTTGATTTGACATGACCCATATTCGAACTTAACGGAGATATTGTCCAGATGATCATTCTGAGCAAGTTTTATGATGATTTGACTAAAACAGTGGCCTCTTAGAGTGTTCAAAACGTTTTTTCTATGATTTGACCTGCTGACCTACTTTTTGACCCGACATGACCCATATTCAAACTTGACCCAGATATTGTCAAGATGATCATTCTGAGCAGGTTTGATGATGATCAGAACAAAACTGGGGTCTCTAGTGTGTCCACAAGGTTTTTCAACAATCTGACATACTGACCTACTTAATGGCCAGATATGACCCATATTCGAAATTAACTGAGATATTGTCAAATGATCATTTTTAGCAAGTTTGATGATGATCAGACCAAAACTTTGGCCTCTAGTGTGTTCAGAGGGTTTTTCTATGATTTTATCTACTGACCTACTTTTTTGACTGACATGACCCATATTCGAACTTGACTCAGATATTGTCAAGATGATCATTCTGGGCATGTTTGATGACGATCAAACCTAATCTGTGGCGTCTAGTGTGTTCACAAGGTTTTTCTATGATTACTTTTTTGACCTGAAATGACCCATATTCGAACTTGACCGAGATATTGTCAAGACTATCATTCCGAGCAAGTTTGATGATGATTGGACCAAAAATGTGGCCTCTAGTGTGTTCACAAAGTTTTTCTCCGATTTAACCTACTGACCTTCTTTTTGACCTGCCATGACCCATATTCGACCGTGACCAAGATATTATCAAGATGATCATTCTGAGCAAGTTTGATGATGATCTAACTAGAACTATGGCCTCTAGTGTGTTCACAAGATTTTTCTCTGATTTGAACTACTGACCTACTTTTTGAACCGACATGACCCATACTCAAACTTGACTCAGATATTGTCAAGATGATCATTCTGGGCAAGTTTTATGATGATTGGACCAAAACTGTGGCCTCTAGTGTGTTCACAAGGTTTTTCTATGATTTGACCAACTGACCTACTTTTTGAACCGACTTGACCCATATTCGAACGTGACCAAGATATTATCAAGATGATCATTCTGAGCAAGTTTGATGATGATTGGACATGAATTGTGGCCTCTAGTGTGTTCAGAAGGTTTTTCTATGATTTGACCTACTGACCTACTTTTTGACCCGACGACACCCATATTCGAACTTGACTGAGATATTGTCAAGATGTTCATTCTGGGCTAGTTTGATGATGATCGGACCAAAACTGTGGCCTCTAGTGTCTTCACAATGTTTTTTTCTGATTTGACCTACTGACCTACTTTTTGACCCAAAATGACCCATATTCGAACTTGACCGAGATATTTTGTGGTGGTACAAAATGTGTGAAATTTAAGTAAAATTCAAATCATAAATGAAACAGCTATCATGCAGACAAGACCAAAATAGTTAATTTTTGCCCTTTCAGGGGCCGCAACTCCGAAACCCATGATGACATATGGCTGGTTCAAGAAAGGAACCCAGATCTCATGGTGGTACAAGTTGTGTGCAAGTATGGTTAAAATCAAATCATAAATGAAGATGCTATCGTGCGGACAAGACCAAAATAGGCAATTTTTGCCCTTTCAGGGGCCGTTACTCCGTAACACATGATGGGATATGGCTGGTTCAAGATAGGAACCAAGATCTCATGGTTGTACAAGTTGTGAGCACGTCTGGTTAAAATCAAATCATAAATGAAGATGCTATCGTGCGGACAAGACCAAAATAGGCAATTTTTGCCCTTTCAGGGGCCGTACCTCAGTAACACATGAGGGGATATGGCTGGTTCAAGGAAGGAACCTAGATCTCATTGTGGTACAAGTTGTGTGCAAGTCTGGTTAAAATCAAATCATAAATGAAGATGCTATCGTGCGGACAAGACCAAAAAAGGCAATTTTTGCCCTTTCAGGGGCCGTTACTCAATAACACATGATGGGATATGGCTGGTTCAAGAAAGGAACCCAGATATTATGGTGGTACAAGTTGTGTGCAAGTCTGGTTAAAATCAAATCATAAATGAAGATGCTATCGTGCGGACAAGACCAAAATAGGCAATTTTTGCCCTTTCAGGGGCCGTAACTCCGTAACACATGATGGGATATGGCTGGTTCAAGATAGGAACCAAGATCTCATGGTGGTACAAGTTGTGAGCAAGTCTGGTTAAAATCAAATCATAAATGAAGATGCTATCGTGCGGACAAGACCAAAATAGGCAATTTTTGCCCTTTCAGGGGCCGTAACTCTGTAACACATGAGGGGATATGGCTGGTTCAAAGAAAGGAACCTAGATCTCATTGTGGTACAAGTTGTGTGCAAGTCTGGTTAAAATCAAATCATAAATGAAGATGCCATCGTGCGGACAAGACCAAAATAGGCAATTTTTGCCCTTTCAGGGGCCGTAACTCCGTAACACATGATGGGATATGGCTGGTTTAAGAAAGGAACCCAGATCTCATAGTGGTACAAGTAATGTGCAAAGTAGAAGTAAAACAAAGATCAGGAATTGATACAATTAACTTACTCCACCCATAAAAGACACCAAAGGGAAAGAAATACAAACATTAAGCGACCAGACCATAATGGAAACCTAAACAAAGGAAGGCCATAAGGACAGTTACTTTCCCACAAAATGGCCATATGGCCATCCAGAACCAAAATACACAAGTGATACACACAGTAAGTAACAAACAACAACATAAATAAATCGCCACAGAAGAGCCGCCTTGGAACGGTCAGTGGAAGATTTCCACTGGGGGGCTTAAATCGATTTTACGTGGCCACAATCCTCGCCCTTACTTCCGTCGCGATTTAGACAAATAATTTGTTCAGTCCGCATGAAGGCCTCCTAACTCATCAGTGCAACATCTCCGTGAACACAAAAATCAAAGAACCACAGAGGTGAGACAACGGTGAGGACTCGACAGCAAGAAACCACTGAAATGCTGGAGCAAAAGAAAACCAACAGTTAGACTCCGATGAGCCCGACCAGAGACAGAGCATCAGGCACCAACCGACATTATCTCTCTAATTTTCAATAAGCCTTTACGTTGGAGCCGCCATAGAATCTGAGGCCTGACCCACCGGCGTGCAATTAAAGAGGGAAGCAAAGTTGCCAACCGTGATTGGGTTAACTACCATGCATGCAGTCTGTCGTATAATATCCATGTTGTACCCAATCTTTTTATATCGAAGAATGATTTTACGAAATTGGGTGCTGAAGTCATTGCGGTTATATATTTTTCTGAATTTATATGCTAAGTCACCATAAAATTCGGGTTCCGATAGACCTTGTTGCAGAAGAGATTTAAGTCCAATATTGAATTTTGAAATTAAATCAGAAAGCAAGTCTGGTTAAAATCAAATCATAAATGAAGATGCTATCGTGCGGACAAGACAAAAATAGTCAATTTTTGCCCTTTCAGGGGCTGTAACTCAGTAACACATGATGGGATATGGCTGGTTCAAGAAAGGAACCTAGATCTCATGGTGGTACAAGTTGTGTGCAAGTCTGGTTAAAATCAAATCATAAATGAAGATGCTATCGTGCGGACAAGAAATTGTTTACGCACGCACGGACGCACGCACGGACGCACGCACGGGCGCACGGACGACGAACGACGGACAAAATGTGATCACAAAAGCTCACCTTGTCACTATGTGACAGGTGAGTTAAAAAACGTCTATGCGAATGCATTGTAAATTTTACCGCCGAAAAAAGAAAAAAAAAATTAAGGTGAAACATGGTGATATTTTTCTTTTTCTGCTTAAAATATAGATTATGGTACTCGTTAGAACCGCCTCGATGAGGCGGTTCTAACGAGTACCCACAATCTATATTTTAGAGAGGAAATAAGAAAAATAACGTTTACCCCTGTAAACCCCAGTTTAACTACACAAAAGTGGGGTTCAAGGAAGTCAGAATTATATACGCGTGTTTTCGTGATGGATTTTAAATGATTTAACGTGTCTATATGGATATAGATAAAGCAAAAACAAAAATTAGCTGTGTTTCCACTAACATACCGAAAATATTTTTTGTCAAAATTTTATTCGATGAAAAAAGAAAAAAAAAACATTACAACGGCTAAATTTTAGCTATATTACCTGAAAACATTCAAATAACGAGGTAAAAAAGGCTCAGGGGAGCAAAGGAACAGGGTTTCAAGTATTAGTTTAGCTAATTTGAACGTTTTATGAATTTTTATCAAAACTGCTGGAAAATATTAAGGTCGGTAAGAAAATCTTTTCATTTTTTCTGGATGGTAATAAAAATTGCAGGGTCGGCACAACAAAAATCAGGGTTAGTCGGGTTAACGGAAACACAACTTTTTTTAAGCCTAATTCTTGGTATTTAAAAATGTTTTGCTGCACGGCATTTTATAGCTCATTTAAATATGTATTCATTTTTATACATAATCAATACATTTTTCAAACGGTCTTCTCGTTCAGATACGTAAATCAAAATCCATGTAATGAGAAAAAAAGTGGGAGGTTTGGTCGGTGTGAAGGCGCTCTGTAGCTTTCAATGTCAGGGCGTTCAACTGCTTTTGGCTTCAGCAATTCTGAAACTGCATGTTATCTTGATGCTTCTGATTAAGTTTTTGAACAGCTTAGTCTGATTTTGGATTCAGGAAAAGATGATGTTGATGTAGAGTGGAAGTGAATAGTTTGGCAGGCCAGAGCTATTGTTTGCACCTGCCTTTGGCATGTTCTATTATTAAAGAAGTACATGTAAACGAAATCAACCAGTCATGTGAATACAAGTCTTACACAAACAAAGCTATGGTGTATTTGGTCGCTTGCAAACAAACCGCAAATACCGAATCTTCATGTGGACTCAGTGAGTTTGACATATACTGACAACAGCTGAGCTGACCCCGCCTGTTAAACTTATATGCAACTACTATACAGGTGTTATGAAGAATTTCAAGATGGCCGCCATCTGGGATATCATAATGCAACGATTTAGCAATTCTGAATCTCCATTCACCCAAATGCCTCCCGCCAATTTCAACTCAATGCAACAGACCATTCGGTAGCAGGTGTGGTTTGGAGATTTTCAAGATGGCGAACATTGCAGCTATCTGGTATATCAGAACAGAATGGTACAAAGAAGTCTGAATCGCCATGTCACCCAAATGCCTTCCATCAAGTTTCGACTTAATTCAACTTGATATGGTTTGAAGATTTTCAAGCTGGCCAACATGGAAGCCCTCTTTAACAGAACAAAATAATTTCAGCAATTCTGGATCACCACGTTGCCCCAATGCCTCCAATCAAGTTCCTGCGCCATCCAAACTTTGATTCAGGAGGAGATGTAGTTTGAAGATTTTCCAGATGACCACTATGGTGGCCATCTTGTATATCGGAAAGGAACAATTTTAGCTAATCCGAATTTACATGTGGCGCTGCTTCCCATCAAGTTTTAGTTGGGTTTGACCTCTGGCTCGGAAGGAGATGTCTTTTGAAGAAGTTCAAGATGGCCTCCGTGCACAGCCATCTTGGATTCTTGAACAGAAAAAATTTAGCAAACCTGAAACTCCATGTCACCCCAATGCCTCCCATCAAGTTTCAGCTCAGCCCACCCATTGTTTGGAAGCCATCTTAAATAACAGAACAAAATAATTTCAGTAATTCTGAATCTCCATGTTGCCCCTATGCCTCCAATCAAGTTTCAACTTCACCCAACCTTTGGTTCATGAGGAGATGTAGTTTGAAGAATTTCAAGATGGCCGCCATGGTGGCCATCTTGCATATTAGAATGGAACAGTTTTAGCTAATCCGAATTTCCAAGTGGCGCCAATGCCTCCCATCACGTTTCAGCTGGATCTGACCTCTGGTTCGGGAGGAGATGTCATTTGAAGAATTTCAGCATGACCACCATAGTGCCCATCTTGGATATCGGAACAAAACAATTTCAGTAAATCTGAATCCCCATTTCGCCCCGATGCCTTTTCTTGAAATTTCAACTTGATCCAACCTCTGGTTCGGCAGATGTCGTTTGAAAAAAATCAATATGTCCAGCAAGTCGGCCATCTAGGATATCGGAATGGAATGATTTTAACAAATCTGAATCTCCATGCCACCCATCAAGTTTCAGTTTGATCAGACCCCGGGTTTGGGAGGGGGTATGGTTTGAGGAATTTCAAGATGGCAGCAATGGATATCGGAATGGAACAAGTTTAGCAAATCTGAATACCCTTTACGAAAACATGCCTATACAAATACATTGCAAACTGTACAGCCGAAAAAACGAAAATTTTAAAATAAAAAATTGCGATATTTTTCTTATTTCTGCTTAAAATATAAAGAGTGGGTACTTGTTAGAACCGCCTCGACGAGGCGGTCCTAACGAGTACCCACAATCTATGATTTTGAGCAGAAATAAGAAAACTAATATATACCCCTGCAAACCCCAGTTTTACTATATTAAAGTGGGGTTCAAGTTGGTCAAAATTATATAGGCGTGTTTTCGTGATGCATATCATCTTGATGCCTCCCATCAAGTTTCAGCTCAATTTAACCTTTAGTATGGGAGGAGATGTCGTTTGAATAATTTCCAGATGGCCGCTTGGATATCGGAACGGAATGACTTTAGCAAATCTGAATTTCCATGTCATCCCGATGCCTCCCATCAAGTTTCAGGTCAATTTAACCTTTAGTATGGGAGGAGATGTCGTTTGAATAATTTCCAGATGGCCGCTTGGATATCGGAACGGAATGACTTTAGCAAATCTGAATTTCCATGTCATCCCGATGCCTCCCATCAAGTTTCAGGTCAATTTGACCTTTGGTTTGGGAGATGTCGTTTGAAGAAATTCAAGATAGCCACCATGGCAGCCATCTTGTACATCTGAATGGAAGGATTAGAGCAAATCTGAATCTCCATGTCACTCGATGCTTCCTATCAAGTTTCGTCTCAATTCGACCTTTGGATCAGGAGGAGATGTCGTTTGAAGAAATTAAAGATGGTTGCCATGGCGGCCATGTTGGATATCGGAACGGAACGATTTTTGCAAATCTGAATCTCAATGTCACCCCAATTCCTCCCATCAAGTTTCAGCTCAGTTCGGCCTTTGGTTCGAGAGCAGATGTCGTTGGAAAAATTCTAAGATGGCCGCCTTGGCCACTATCCTGGATAGCGGAAGGGAACGATTTTAGCAAATCTGAATCTCCATATTATTCCGATGCCTCTAATCAAGTTTCAGCTCAATTAGACCTTTGGTTCGGGAGGAGATGTCGTTTGAAGAAATTCAAAATGGCCGCCATGAAAGCCATCTTGAAAAGCAGAACGGAACCGAATCTCCATGTCACCCCGATGCCTCCCATCAAGTTTCAGCTGAATGCGGCCTTCGGTTCGGGAGATGTCGGTTGAAAAATTTCAAGTTGGCCGCCATCTTGGATATCGGAACGGAACGATTTTAGCAGATCTGAATCTCCATGTCACCCCGATGCCTCCCATTAAGTTTCAGCTCAATTTGACCTTTGGTTCGGGAGAAGATGTCGTTTGGAGAATTTCAAGATAGCCGCCATGGTGGCTGAATCTCCATAACATCAGTATGCCTCCCACCAGGTATCAGGTTAATCCGGTTCTGGAGGGGATGTCGAAAATGTGAAAAATTAACGACGGACAGACGGAGGGACGGACGACGGACGGACGACAGACGGCGGACAACAGGCCACGGCATTACCAGGAGCACTGCGTAAATAGTTCTAACAGTTTCGTTGATCGATGTTTAATTGATTTACAGGACATTGACGTTTCACCTGAAAACCTTAAAGAGTCCTCACTTGCTTATAAGAGCATACGTAGATTTAGGCCACTGTGATTGCTCTATTAGGTTTTCTGGTAAAACGTCAATGTCCTGTAACCTTCTGTCGCCATCACAGACAACTCTTAAACGCTACGATCAGGGTGATAACGTGACGCCGCTCATGCCCATCTTTGACATAAAAAGCTGATAATCGATGTTCAAACAGCACGTGAATTTCATGACTGCTGTTTGAGCACGCCTTTTGGTCCATTTGACAATGCCTTCAAACAGCCATGCGCATAGATACTAATGGAAGAATGCATTTTGTCACACGGATGTGTTCTCGTAATGACTAGCCGAGTTCATCCTTTAGCGTTTACTATCTCCCTTGGGTCCGCCTACATTCTTTCATCCGCCCCGAACAATTGGAGCTTGAAGAAATAGATTGGGCTGCACGATGCTTCCACGCAGAGCTGAAACCAACCGCACATGAGTACTGGAAAATCGCCTAGGATATCAAAAATATAAGTGAAGTCAATGATCAGGAATCGATACAATTAACCCACAGCTCCCATCAGCGACATCAAAGGGAAATAAACACAAACATGAAATAACTAGACCCTAATGGGTACATCAATAGCGGAAAGCCAAAAGGACAAAATGGCCAATTGGCTATCCGAACGTAAAATATATACGATACACAAACTCAAAAACAAACCATAACAAAAATTAAACGCGACAGAAGAACCGCACTGGAACAGTCAGTGAAACGAATTCCACTTTTGGGAGGGGGCTTAAATCGATGTTACGCGGCCGCAATCCTCGCCTTACTTCCTTCGCGATTTAGACAAATAATTTGTTCAATCAGCATGATGGCCTCCTAACTCATCAGTAACACAAAAAGCAAACAACCACAGAGATGAAACAACGATGAGGACTCGCCAGCAAGACCACTGAAATGTTGTAGCAAACGAAAACCAACAGTTAGACTCCGATGGGCCCTACCAGAGACAGAATATCGGGCACCAACCAACATTACATAAAATTAAATTCTCAATTAAAGACGGAAGCAAAGTTGTCAACCGTGAATGGGTAAACTATTATGCACGCAGTCTGTCGTATAACATTTTATGTTGTTCCCAATCTTTTTATATCGAAGAATGATTTACGAAATTGGGTGCTGAAGTCATTGCAAGTATACATTTTTCTGAATTTATATACCAAGTCACCATAAAATTCGGGTTTCGATAGACCTTGTTGCAGACGAGATTTAAGTCCATCATTGAATTTTGAAATTAGATCGGAATAACGTCTATAAAATTTAGAAAAGGCTTTGCGTAGATTATGCTACAGATAACACTGATTAAGAAGTTTAGCAGATAACAATTTATTACGAGTGTTGAAGTCAGTTGCATGACTAGACACTCTGTCAAATCGAATTAATTGCGAAATATAACGCCATAAGATGCAAAACGAGGAACATCACCATCCAAGAAAGGAAAATTAGCAATTTCAAAATCAAAATCATCGCGTTTATCATAAATTTGCAGGAAACAAACCCATCTACAATAGAGAGACGTAAATCCAAAAACTGGGCCTCGATATCAGAAGAATTATCTCAGGTAAAGTGGTGAGAGTTGGACCTCCCATGCATATAAACCCTGTTGGTTTCATTGGGCGGCAGGGCTTGAGATGTCATTTCATCTCAATGTCGGGTAAACGTCCCACGAAATTGGAAGCAACGTCTCCAAAATGACCTAAATACATGTAATGTTGACGAGGACGTTAAACCTCAAAATCAATCTTAGTTTTACGAAAACAAGCCTGTTCAAATATATTGACAACTTTACCTTTGAGATAAAAAACAAATCTGATATTTGTTTTGTTCTTCTCAAACATAGATTGTGGATACTCGTTAAGCCGCCCCGACAAGGCGGTTCTAACGAGTACCTTCCATCTATGTTTTGAGCTGAAATAAGAAAAAGTAATATATACCCCTGAAAACCTCAGTTTTACTGTAGAAAAGTGGGGTTTAAGGGGGTCAGAATTATACAGGTGCGTTTTCGTAATAAACACAGAAAAACTTAGCCTGTAGTCGTCGAAAAGTGTGATTAGCTTAAATGACTGGCTAGACATGAACTTAATAGTGATGAATGGGCAGTTATACTCCAAACCCGGAGAAAGAGAATGCTTTATATTGATTTTATTTTAAGTTTAAAGACACATTTTTCGATTACATAACATCCTAATGACCGTGTATTAAAGAATCCAGAATTGAGATAAAAGTTACTTGGGGTATTCAGGCTGTCATACAGGTAGGGGACCAAGAGAGAGTAATAAATTACCTAGGGATATGGCTTTGACAAATGACATCTATTCATTTACACCTATGTCTTTATTCTGATTTGCATGGAAGAAACAAAAGCACTTATTTCCGATTTTATATTTATTAGTCGTTATTTATAATCATTACAGAAGATGCCAATTCAAATATATTGGTAAATTTTTTCCATCAAAAATGATTTTTTTTTTTTTTCAGATAAAATCCTGATAACTTAATTATTTCTGCTCTAAACATATATTGTATGTACTCATTAGAACTACCTCTGCGAAGCAGTTCAGACGAGCACCCACAATTTGTTTTTACATTGTGACTGATCCATGAGGCGGTTCTAACGAGGAAACACAATATATGTTTTTGAGGAAAAAGGAACATCCCCTAAACCCCACATTCTATAGAGAAAATGGGGGTTTAAGGGTATATACATTATTTTCCTTATTTCTGCTCCAAGTCATAGGTTGCGGGTGCTCGTTAGAATCGTCTCATTGAGTCATAGGTTGTGGGTACTCGTTTGAACCGCCTCAATGAGGCGGCTCTAACGAGAACTCACAACCTATTTTTGCAATATAAATAAGAAAAATAAATTTAATTGTGTTTGTTATTTCAGTTTTGAACTTGAAAAGGTGAAAAATAATTTTTTTCTCTTTTCTGATATGATTGTGTCTAAAACAAAGAACATTTTTACAGTTCAATCTTGACTGAAACTATATATGCTAATGTTTTAGACATTATATGATTTGTGTATCACATACTTTCAACCCAAATAAAATAAATAAATAAATGAAAATAAATAAATAAATAAATAAAGGTAAATTGATTGATTAAATTTTGAGGTTAATCAATTCATTTACCTTATTTGTTTACTTCTTTGCACTTTTGAGTAAAGGAAACAATGGATATCAGTGTTTTTCTTTATTTTTAAATAAAAAAGAAGTTATTTAAACAATATGTTGTTGGAAACAATCTCAGTAAATTATACTATCACTCAAGTACCCTTATTGAGCCCCCTATTAAACAAGAATTCTGCTCATAATCACCTCATAATCACTTAGATAAGATAAGCCTTTGATGTGCACTATAGTCCGAAGGAAATGTTTATTAGAGATCATTAGACAGGCCACCCCTTTTATATCAGGAAAAAATGTGTCTTTAATGCTGATTTCTTACTAACATTTGCTGAATTCGAAGTTCACATACGCATTTCTTAGTTGGATGTAATTGTTCATTGCAAGTTTGCATGGCGTCATGTGTCGTTGGTGCTCATTAGAACCGCCTCGGCGAGGTGGTGTTCAGGGACGCTACCCACAGTATGTGTATTCGTGTGGGGGTGGGTTGTATGGTTGTCCGGCCTGGGTTGTCGCAGCTGCTTCTTCTTATCATGTGTATGATTTCATGATTTAGCTATTCATGTCATTGTGAAATGTGTTAGTTCTCATAAAAGTATTGTTATATTTGAATTGTTAAAAAAGCAAGATTAGATTCCCCCGTATCATGAAAACAAGCCTATATAATATTGACCCCCTTGAATCCCACTTTTATATAGTAAAACTGGGGTTTACAGGGCTATACCTTATTTTTCCTAATTCTGTTCTATTTACTTCACAGTAAGAGTGTGTGTGTGAATTCGGGTTTAACGTCGCTTTCAACAATTTTTCAGTCATATCACGACGGTGTCTGGTTGCGACAGGGAGCTCAATGCTCACTTTTATAGTGCTGCCTCACTGAAGTATCATGTCCCAGACACATTACATGATACCACACCCAGTCACATTATCCTGACACTGGGTCGACCAGTTCTAGCTCAACCCCGTAAATCTGAGTGCCAAGCGAGGAGCAGCTAGTACCATTTTAACGACTTTGGTATGTCGCGGCCCGGGATCGAACCCGT
This sequence comes from Lucinisca nassula, assembly GCA_963580285.1. Taxonomy (NCBI): domain Eukaryota; kingdom Metazoa; phylum Mollusca; class Bivalvia; order Lucinida; family Lucinidae; genus Lucinisca; species Lucinisca nassula. Next base: position 34,558,588 of record OY757019.1, read on the forward strand.
GACCTCCCGTTCCCCAGAGCGGACACTCTACCTACTGAGCTATCGGGCCGGTCACAGTAAGAGTATAATGGAGGTAAGAAATCTCTATAGCGCAGAAGGCATAAGCATAACACACTGGGTGTGATGTGTTGATTCGCGATTATGAAAAATACGGCGTAAAATATAGATTGTGGGTACTCGTTATAACCGCCTTGACGAGGCGGTTTTAACGAGAACCCACAATCTAAAATTTGAGCAGAAATAAGAAAAATATCACAATTTTTCATCTTAAAATTTTCGGGGTTTTTTTCGGCGGTAAAGTTAACAATGTATTTGAATAGGCGTTTTCGTAATGAACAAACAAGATAGACAAACAACTACCAACCATTCATGTAGACTGTTATGCCGAACAATCTATATTTTGATATAGATTTTGGGTGCTCGTTAGAACCGCCTCAATGAGGCGGTTCTAACGAGTACCCACAATCTATAATTTGAGCAGAAATAAGAAAAATATCAAAAATTTTCATCTTCAAATTTTCGTTTTTTTTCGGCGGTAAAGTTTACAATGTATTTGAATAGGCGTTTTTTTGTTGTTTTTTTTTTGTTTTTTGTTTTTCTTTTCGTAATGAACAAGCAAGATAGACAAACAACTACCAACCATTCATGTAGACTGTTATGCCGTACGCTCCACCGCAACGCTCTTCATCATTTCCTCGGCACGGGGTGTTGCATTCCACTACTGAACGCGAGAACACAAGTTTTTCCATGTCTTCGGCCGTCAAACAAAAACAGGCATAGCCCTAAAATAACATTATATTTGAAAAACGAACTCATGTGTAAGATCAGACTTGACTCTCTGAATGGCATTTTTTCCCTCATGATAAAGTGACATAGTGCATTCTTTAACACCTCAAAAATTTTAATTTTAATAATGAAAATCTGTAGTACATTTCTTATTTATACATGTACTTCGAACATAGGTCGAGGGTGCTCGTTAGAACCACCTACGGGTCCACAAAGTCTATAGCTTGGAACAGACATAATTAACATAATGTATAACCTTGCACGCCCCACTTTTCTTTACAAAGTGGGATAAACCGACTTTCCACTTTATAAAGTAGGGTTTACAGGGACTGTTAACGTGATGGATTATTGAGTGTACTAGATGTCATTTCATCTCAATGTCGGGTAAAAGTCCACAAAAATGGAAGCAACGTCTCCAAAATGACTTATACAGTGTTGACGGGGACGTTAAACATCAAATCAAAATAAACAAATGGCTGTCAGTGCTTTGATTGCCTTTTTTTTGGGGGGGGAGGAGGGGGGTTAACCACAAGCCAACACTTGTGAGTCATTTTGTGTCACGTCCTACAGAAAAGGAGAAGAGATAGAAAGAGATAGTAGAGGAGATGAAATTTAGGGATAGGGAGACAGTCAAATAAAATAAATGGAAGCGTAGAAACAGAAGAAATATCATGGCTCCCACTCTACCATTACCTGCTGCAAGGACAGCAAGTCTTGCCCAACTGCAAGCCAAAATTAGGAAAACATGTCCGTAAGAAATAATGGCGTTCAGCATGGTGTCAGAAAATGATAAACATTAGGTAAAAATGACAGCATCTTAATTATTTCTGCTTTCAACCCAGATGGTTTGTGCTCATTAGAACCGCCTCAATGAGGAACCGCCTCAATGAGGCGGTCTAAAGAGTACCGGCAATCTATGTTTTGAGTAAAAATAAGGTAGATAATGTTTACCCCGCACACCCCACTTTTCTCTATATAAAGAGGTGCTTGTGGGGGGGGGGGGGTCTGCCCAAGTGACATCAGAGCTTAGAGTTTGTTTTCTATGTTTAATTTAACGACCCCGTCAACATTATTTTGGTCATTTTGAGACGTCGCTTCAAATTTTGTGGGACGCTTACCCGACATTATGACGAATTGTCATCGCAGGGCCTGCAGCCCATTGAAACCAATAAGGTTTATATGCATGGACGGTCCGACTCGCAACACTTTGCCTTGGCAGGATCAAAACATTCAGAACTCATTTATCTTCACTGCAGCTGGTGTTGTGCCGTTTGGCGGCCGTAAAACGCCCACTGCATCATCATAGTGCAGATTACATGTATATATTATGGTCATTTGGGATAATTTACTTCATTTTGGATCATTTTAAAAATAGAGTTCTCCTTAAGCCGGTGCTAGAGGGCGTGTCCGGTGTTGCACATTTCAGTGCTGGTCATGAACAGACTCAATAAAACCGAGTCTGCTATTTTCGTTTATTTGGTGTATTCTTTGCTTCTAAAGGATCTAACCATTCAGAACTTATCAGACCTTCTAAGCGGTGAATCACACATATGCATCACGTGAACAAGTCCGTGAAATGAACACCCTACTAAACCCCACTTTAAATAGAGAAGGGTAAACATTATTTTTCTTATTTCTGCTCCAAGACATAGGTTGTGGGTACTCGGTAGAGGCGGTATGAGGCGGTTCTAACGACCACCCAAAACCCATGTTTGCAGTAAAAATAAGAAAAATATCACGGATTTTCTTCAGAAAAGTAGCCATTTTGGAGTTTTGAAAAATGCATTATGTCGCACGGCGGTGTTATCGTAATGTGCGGCCAGTTGCATTTCTGCTAGTAGTAAGCGGGCCACTTTGGAGTCATGGACTGCGCATGCGCAGCATTTGTATCACTTCCGGTGAAACGTAAGGGAAACGATTAGATGACGAAACTACCCTAAATATCGGACGAGTGTTCGAATGACGTAACTCGCGGTAATTACGCCGTAAGTATCCTAAATTTTGAGGCGAAAGATGTTCCCGCGGATTGGCGCAGTTCGCCGTCCCCGATCAGGTCGGGGGGTGATCGGGGTCTACCCCGTTCGCTCGAGCGATCCTATCCCAATATTTAGGGAGATACTACCCGGTATAGTAGCGATGAAATTAAGTCTCTCACCCGCAAAACAATTATCGCCTCGAAAACCGGGAAACAATGGAAGGTGTTGGAAGAGCTCGACTCGATGCGAGAAACTAGGAATGGACCGCGTCCCGGGAAAAAAAAGTTTGGTTCGTTCGATTTGAGGTTTCACGTCCCCGTCAACGCCGTATAGATCATTTTGGGGACGTTGCTTCCAGTCGCGCGAGACCTTTTCCGGACATATCTACGACATTTGTATCTCGGAGAATCTTTCTCGGCTACGGAATTTATACGGATATCAGGGGGGGCGTAGCCAGTATGCATTATGAGAGTGGAGCGTAAAATGAGAAGCAAATGATGATAGGATTTTTGATCAGCTGTAATTACCCTAAAAATTGGGGGCACCTGAAGGGAGGTCACCGTAAATATCCTAAAGTTTGATCTCAAGCGATGTAGCAAACGTGTTCTGGTGGAATAGTGGAATGACAAACAGTGCAGACCCTGGTCAGGGTGATCGGGATCTACACCGTTTTTTTTCTGTCCCAATATTTAGGGTAATACTACCCGGTGCAGTCCTGCGATATTGACAAATCGATTGTCTCCGACACTCAGCGCGAAACGCTTATCGCCTTTAAACTAGAAAACAATGAAACTCGCTGGAAGATAGCGTTTAGAAGGCTGATGTTGTCGTTTAAATTTCTAAAACACCGCTCGCTTCTGAATGGGCTGCGTCCCGGGAAAACAAAAAGTTTGGTTCGTTCGATTTGAGGTTTAACGTCCCCGTCAACGCCGTATAGATCATTTTGGGACGTTGCTTCCAGTCGCGCGAGACCTTTACCGGACATATCTACGACATTTGTATCTCGAGAATCTTTCTCGGCTACGGAATTTATACGGATATCGTGGGGCGTAGCCAGAGCAAAAAAAAAATATATTGATCAATACAGAGCGACATAAATCAAGTTAGGGAAGACTATACCCTGCACTGTAAGCGAATAGTTTACACATTGATCAGATGTTGTGTGGTGTCTGATCCGGATCTACAATGTTTGCGAAACCAAACGGTCTTAGTTTTTATCCGAAGGGGATCGTGTTTGGACTCGTCTAAAGGAGACCTACACGATGAAAACATTCAACTGTGGCCTAATTACCTCCCTTCGTGGTTCAAATTATCTCCCTTTGGGTAATCTTTACATGGCTCTATTTCCCTTATGACTGAACCGATTTGGGTGATCTGGGTATCAAACGAATTGTCTAAAGGAGACCTACGCGACGCAATCATCGGACCTTGGCGTAATTATCTTCCTTGACGGTTCAAATTATCTCCCTTTGGGTAACCTTTAAATGGCTCTATTTCCCTTATGCCTGAACCGATTTGGCTGATCTGGGTATCAAACGAATCGTCTTAAGGAGATGAAATCATCGAACCGTGACCAAAATGCGGGAAATCGCTTTTAACTCCCTATAGAATGGCTCGAAATTGAAAGGTATACTAAGTATTGGTGATGAACTCAAAGATCGCATCACGTGAACACCCCCACTAAACCCCACTTTTTACGGAGAAATCTGGGTGTACATTATTTTTCTTATTTCTGCTCCAAGACCACAAAGAGGCGGTTCTAACGAGTACCCACAACCTATGTTTGCAGTATAAAAAAGAAAAATATCATGGATTTTCATAAAAATGTCGCCATATTTGGAGATGTGAAAAATGTCGCACGGGTATGTTATCGTATTGCGAAAAATGAATCAGCATCACACACGCACACTCATACACACACACACACACACACACACACACACGCAAGAACACACACACACACACACACACACATACATAATAAACACACACACACACACACACGCAAGAACACACGCACACGCACATACATACATACATACATACATACATACATACATACATACATACATACATACATACATACATACATACATACATACATGACTCACATAAACAGCAGGCGTTTTAAAATTACGGGAATTAAACAAGGAGCCAGAAAACGCATAAGTTTACATGTTTATTGAACCGCAAGGCATGCATAAGTACATAAAAAGAATACAAGAGAACGCGACAGTGCAATACAGTGATACATACGTGTTAGATGAGGCAAATATATGCTTTTTTTTTTCATACTTTAAATCCATATATATATATATATATATATATATATATATATATATATATATATATATATATATATATATATATATATATATATATATATATATATATATATATATATATATATATATATATACACTGACTTTTTACGATCGCAATGTAATTACAACTGATCTTTCAGCATCGGGAATGTATATGTTAACCAGTCTTTATTTACACGGTACATCTTTGTCATTTGTGCACTGGAATCCTTTAAAAGAACGGGTTGATAGTAGGCGTCCGTGTCTATTTTATATATCCTCCATACATTCCATCCAAATGGTGGGTTTCCAACGGTTTCCGTTTCTCGAAACAAGTGGTCCACTTTCGCCCATTGACTATTGCTTAGATAAACGACGATTGGACCTTTCCTTTGATCATTCTGGAGTACACTAGCGTCCAAATCACTTTCAATGTCTTGATCCGAAGAACATGGGCCACTGGTCCGAGGCTCTATTGAAATACGATCACCTGCTATCCGATGTTTTGTTCCTGAAAGAGCGTACGAGACACAAACGCCAAACACATCACTGACGACTTGTCTGTCTGACGAGGTATCGGCTTTGTTGTCGACTAGGACGTACGAATACGGTTTTGACGTAATGTCATTGTAAATCTTCATGAAAGTGGGTTTGCTTTTATCAAATATCCTGTCCGCCATTATTCCTATCTGTCGTCTGTCGGCTGGACTTCGATATAAAGCCATATACTGGGCATTTCTACTGATACTAGTGTTATGTTTACCCTTAGGGAAAGCGTTTTGTAACAACAAGATAACGCTGGCGTTCCTATGTCTGCCTTGAGTAAATAATTTGGAAATGATCGGACTGTCTACGGCGAGATCCATTAAGTCGTCCAAGACAACGATGTTATTATATCTCGTGTCTAAATCACTCAGGTTGTTTTGAAATTCTGGAAGGCCTTCTCGAAAGGTAATTTCCTGTTTCAATGTTCGTTTCATTTCTTTGAACATATCTTGATACTGACCATAAAACCACTGTATTTTACGAGGTTTGTTGCCCACTTCGTATTCAATATAATCCCTTTCTAGAAGTTGTTTGACGAAATAGCTTTTTCCCGACATACTTGGCCCCACCACCATAAGAGAGAATTTGTGACGGAATCGAAACATCGGGTATGGCTCTGGTAAAATGTCGAGTCTTCTCTCTGTGGACTTGTGAGATTGTTCTAGTATCTGACGGTCATGCTTACGCCTGATTTTGTTCGCTTTGTTTTTTACTGCTAAGCTTGGCAACCTTGTTTGTAGCGTAGGAGCGGGAGGACATAATACTGCACACTTGAGATAATCAGCGCGTTCTCTCGCATCGTTGAGCTGATGTACCATTTGCAGATGACTGCTTAAATTAATAACACCTGGCCTTTGACACACTGGACACACGCGTGTATATTTGTACGGCATGATTAACTTTTTATTCACTCGTTCCATTCTTACGTCCTTGGTCTCTGAGCATTCAATAAGTCAGGGTATAGTGGGATACAGTGAGGATACAGCGGGGGGTACAGTCAGGATACAATGGGGATACAGTCAGGATACAGTCAGGATACAGTGGGGGTATAGTCAGGATACAGTCAGGATACAAAGGAGATACAGTCAGGATACAGTCAGGTATTTTTTCGAATGGACTTGAATGGCTGCTTAGTTGATATATTAACAACCACTGAATCAAAAATTCGTTAGCCGAATAATTACATGTCCGAATTCGCTTCTTGGGTGAATCTTTCTAAAATTAATCCATTCTTTTCCCCGCTACCTGTCATTCGCATCTCGACTTGCTTTTTCGATAGCTCGATTCACGCCGGGCAAGATTTTCTCTAGAGTCCTCCACTGTCTCAAGTTCAAAGGAATACCGCGAATGGTAGCCGTTCGGTTTAAGAAGAGACGAATGTCGAGAACGATGTCGTCGTCTCTGTTGCACACCGAGATTATTACATTGTCCGTTAGATAAAATTGTTCCAAATACGAGCAAGCCGTCTGGTTAGCTTCCACTTTGACATGGTAATCCAAGGGAGGGTCTTGACTCCAGTCGATACTAGCCAAGACAAATATAGGAGAGGAAAGCGTGATAACGATAATACCAATAACGCTTATCCATTTGACGGTTCTTATAGGACGCCACAGCTGTTCTTGTTGGACTTTATAAGTTTGTTCTTGATTGCTCGTCATGCTCGTCAAGTTCCTCTTTCCAACAGTAGATAAACCAGTTTGCGCCTTCTCTAGCTTCGAATCGCAACTTGTAATTGGGTATCAGAGGTTTGGCTATGTATTCGTGACAGAGGCACAACAAAGTCAGAATCATAATGAAAACGTCAACTCGTCTTCTTACGTCCCATACTTCTTTCTGATTGGTTTTTATTTTAGAACTCAAATAGCTTTTGAAAGTCACGTTTGATTATAGATTATACGTTCTATTGGAAAGGTCAACTATTAACACTACCTACAATAATTACGCGTTTTCTTTTTACTTTCTCCAACCAGTCTTCTACAGTCACACGGTGTACTTTTCTCAAATGAGAAACGATATACAACACATTCTTTCTATGACATATAGGACATTCGTATACGTATCTGTGAGGCATATTTTCGCAACAACTACATAATGCATTGTTCATTTTGTCGTTTTACGCATTCAAAGCTCCACCTCCATCTCAAAGACCCCTACTGACTGTTTACAGCATAAGTATTATAAGTCGGTTATTAATAGCAACCAATCAAAATATGTCGTAGCCATATTAAAACATAGGCCTTTAGCCATTAGAAGTTATTGTCTGTTAGAATGGCGTAGAGCTTTGATCGGGTATGTTGTTTTTATTAGGGTTTGAAGCAGTTTGTTTGCGTTGTGCATGAGTGTGTGTATGTATGTATGTGCGTATGTACATGTGTGTGTGTGTGTGTTTATTATGTATGTGTGTGTGTGTGTGTGTGTTCTTGTGTGTGTGTGTGTGTGTGTGTGTGTGTGTGTGTGTGTGTGTGTGTGTGTGTGTGTGTGTGTGTGTGTGTGTGTGTGTGATGCTGATTCATTTTTCGCAATACGATAACATACCCGTGCGACATTTTTCACATCTCCAAATATGGCGACATTTTTATGAAAATCCATGATATTTTTCTTTTTTATACTGCAAACATAGGTTGTGGGTACTCGTTAGAACCGCCTCTTTGTGGTCTTGGAGCAGAAATAAGAAAAATAATGTACACCCAGATTTCTCCGTAAAAAGTGGGGTTTAGTGGGGGTGTTCACGTGATGCGATCTTTGAGTTCATCACCAATACTTAGTATACCTTTCAATTTCGAGCCATTCTATAGGGAGTTAAAAGCGATTTCCCGCATTTTGGTCACGGTTCGATGATTTCATCTCCTTAAGACGATTCGTTTGATACCCAGATCAGCCAAATCGGTTCAGGCATAAGGGAAATAGAGCCATTTAAAGGTTACCCAAAGGGAGATAATTTGAACCGTCAAGGAAGATAATTACGCCAAGGTCCGATGATTGCGTCGCGTAGGTCTCCTTTAGACAATTCGTTTGATACCCAGATCACCCAAATCGGTTCAGTCATAAGGGAAATAGAGCCATTTAAAGATTACCCAAAGGGAGATAATTTGAACCACGAAGGGAGGTAATTAGGCCACAGTTGAATGTTTTCATCGTGTAGGTCTCCTTTAGACGAGTCCAAACACGATCCCCTTCGGATAAAAACTAAGACCGTTTGGTTTCGCAAACATTGTAGATCCGGATCAGACGCCACACAACATCTGATCAATGTGTAAACTATTCGCTTACAGTGCAGGGTATAGTCTTCCCTAACTTGATTTATGTCGCTCTGTATTGATCAATATATTTTTTTTTTGCTCTGGCTACGCCCCCACGATATCCGTATAAATTCCGTAGCCGAGAAAGATTCTCCGAGATACAAATGTCGTAGATATGTCCGGTAAAGGTCTCGCGCGACTGGAAGCAACGTCCCCAAAATGATCTATACGGCGTTGACGGGGACTTTAAACCTCAAATCGAACGAACCAAACTTTTTTTTCCCGGGACGCAGCCCATTCAGAAGCGAGCGTGTTTAGAAATTTAAACGACAACATCAGCCTTCTAAACGCTATCTTCCAGCGAGTTTCATTGTTTTCTAGTTTAAAGGCGATAAGCGTTTCGCACTGAGTGTCGGAGACAATCGATTTGTCAATATCGCAGGACTGCACCGGGTAGTATTACCCTAAATATTGGGACAGAAAAAAACGGTGTAGATCCCGATCACCCTGACCAGGGTCTGCACTGTTTGTCATTCCACTATTCCACCAGAACACGTTTGCTACATCGCTTGAGATCAAACTTTAGGATATTTACGGTGACCTCCCTTCAGGTGCCCCCAATTTTTAGGGTAATTACAGCTGATCAAAAATCCTATCATCATTTGCTTCTCATTTTACGCTCCACTCTCATAATGCATACTGGCTACGCCCCCCCTGATATCCGTATAAATTCCGTAGCCGAGAAAGATTCTCCGAGATACAAATGTCGTAGATATGTCCGGTAAAGGTCTCGCGCGACTGGAAGCAACGTCCCCAAAATGATCTATAAGGCGTTGACGGGGACGTGAAACCTCAAATCGAACGAACCAAACTTTTTTTTCCGGGACGCGGTCCATTACTAGTTTCTCGCATCGAGTCGAGCTCTTCCAACACCTTCCATTGTTTCCCGGTTTTCGAGGCGATAATTGGTTTGCGGGTGAGAGACTTAATTTCATCGATACTATACAGGGTAGTATCTCCCTAAATATTGGGATAGGATCGCTCGAGCGAACGGGGTAGACCCCGATCACCCCGACCAGATCGGGGACGGCGAACTGCGCCAATCCGCGGGAACATCTTTCGCCTCAAAATTTAGGATACTTACGGCGTAATTACCTCGAGTTACGTCATTCGAACATTCGTCCGATATTTAGGGTAGTTTCGTCATCTAATCGTTTCCCTTACGTTTCACCGGAAGTGATACAAATGCTGCGCATGCGCAGTCCATGACTCCAAAGTGGCCCGCTTACTACTCCTTGCAGCCAAATCAATTTCCCCAAGCCCCGATTGGCGTAGCAAAAGAGCTTTGAATTTACCTGCATTCCAAAATACACGGAGTCTTGACAGCGGTACTGACAGCTTTTCGCTTGATTTTCTTTTATATCCACGTGAGCTTTGCTGGTTACTAGGGCCCTGTCATAGTCTTTATAACAACCTATGATAAATGAAATAAGTCACAAAAACGTTATCAAAGTTGTTTTTTTTTTTTTTTCAAATACACAATGCCATGAAAATAGAGAAAACCGGCCGAGCTGTTTTGGGGAAAATGTCCGTTTGAAGGTCAATGAACCTGCAATTCAAGCTACCATATGACAATGACCGTCAGTATACATAGATATTCATTTAGTGCCTATCCTCATGTCATAGACCACAATATTTTCGAAAAATGCAGCGCTGTACCTTTTTCCCCATTGAAAATGCTAGGGCACTAAATCTGACCTTGCCATAAAATAGTTCAATGTCAACCTTGGGTCATTTTTTTTTTTTTTTTTTTTTTTTGCAAACTTGGTAGTACCAAGTCACGCAATGCTGCATACCAAGTTTAAAGACAATTGGCCTAGTGATTCTGCAGAAAAAAAAGCTTTTAAAGGTTTTCACCATATTTGGTCATTGCGGCCATCTTGGTCATGTGACCTGGACCGTTTGATCAAGGTTTCCCTCCCCTATTGCCAGGAGGTTCCATTTGAAATGTAATTGAAATTGACAAATCTGCTTTAGGGAATATGTCCTTTGAAATGTGATTGGACTTGCACACCATAAAGCCAAGGTCGCCAAATGACCTTGACTTTTAGCATTCATAGACATTCATTTTTACCTGACTATACAATTATTTTCGATAAATGCACTGGTTTACCTGTTTCCCATTGAAAAGTCTAAGGAACCAAATTTGACCTTGTCAAAAACAAAAAGGTCGAGGTCAGTTTAGGATCACTATGTTTGCAAATTTGATAGTACTTTGTCACTTAATGCTTAATGCAAAGTTTCACGACAATTGGCTTAGTGGTTTTGGAGAAGAAGGTTTTCAAGGTTTTTACCATATTTGGACATGACGGCCATCTTGGTCATGTGACCTAGACCATTCGAACAAACTCTCATTCCTCCACTTTCAGAAACATGCATATGATATTTGATTGAAATTGGTCCAGCGATTTCAGAGAATTTGAAAATGGTTGATGTTCGAGGGACGCCGGACGGCTGGACGGACGACTGGGGCCTATTATCATTTATGCTTCCCTGGCTCAGGGAAGCTGTAAACGAAGACAGGTTTTCTTGGGCAGGGGCTCATGTTTTTGTTTGGATATTACTTAGTTTTTTTTTAACTTCATTTGCCATTATGATAACGTCTTCGTGTAAAATGGTTTATTCTTTCATATCTCCAAAATGATCTCTTTTCTGATGAAAAATTGTGATAGTTTTCTTATTTTTACTTCAAACATTGGTTGTGAGCGCTCGTTAGAACCGCCTCATTGAGGCGGTTCTAACGAGTACCCACAACCTATGTTTGGAGCAGAAATAAGGAAAATAATGTATACCCCTGTAAACTATAGATCTCTCTATATAAAGTGGGGTGTAGATGGGTGTGCATTACACGGACTAGTTAACGTGATGTGGGCCCTGACATCTGGTGTATTTACCTGTGGTATATATACCTGTGGTGTATTTAGTTATTTACCTTTTAGCCAGATCCAAGGCGTAAAATATTCGCCATACCAAAGGCTCTCGGTGAGGCCACTAAGCTGTTTCAGTATAAGCGGTTCGTTTGGGTTGTTTTTCATGGCGAGATATCCTCCTCCCTTTATACAAGCAGCGTTAGCTTCTTGCCAAGTTTTTGGTTCTAAATGCACCGTAAATTTATCTGAAACTGGAAGAATTATAAACAATTCAGACAAAATAGTACAGTGGCGTACCTGAAAGAAAATACTATTACTCACAACAAAGATGATCCTGCAGACAAAAAGAAATGTTTTCCAAAATGATCCCTCTGTTTTTTGTGATATTTTTTTTTTCTTAAAATATGTTGTGAGTGCTCGTTACAGCCGTTTAATTGAGGCGATTCTCTTGAGTACCCTCAACATATGTCTTAGCGCAGAAATAAGGAGACTAATGTATACCTGTAAACCCTAGCTTTCTCACCGTCCCGAAATTTATACTCCTTGCAATTGTTTCAAGATGTACCCGTTGATAATATTATCTTATTCTTAATAGAAATTCGACTTTTTCATAAGAATTATTTTTTAAAGAGTTCTATACATTATCATTCTAACTTTCCTCATAACTTAACATACCCGCTTGATGCTTATGACCAACAAAGAGCGTTAACTCGTCGATAAACGCGTAATCATCATCATCATTAAACCCTAGCTTTCTCTATGTGAAGTTGGGTTTACATGATGTTCATTGCCTGAACTTGTACATGATACGATATTACAAATATAAATTGCTGATACCCCAAGACAAAATGCTTAAGCTCGAATGATATCATATCCCTAAAACGCATTTAAAATGTTATATTTACTTTTCCACTGTAAAGTCTAATGTAAACCTATAAAAAATAATGCAGTCCATACTTCCATGAACGCATAGAATCATATATAATTTTCAGTGACACCAGTCTACCATTATTTTCTTTGTTCCGCTCTTTGTAGAAAAACAGCGTTTTTTTAGCTTTAAGAGTTTGCCCTGTAAGTATTTTTTCACCAAGTGATGAGGGGCAAGGATTGTAAATATAAAAAAGTAATTTATTTTTTCTGCTTTTCATGAAAGTATGAACGACAGCAGGTCGCTAGCAATGTTTACATGAATCCGTTCGGAGTTCATTTACTTTGCACGTAACATTCTGCGTTCATCCTTTAATGTACAATAGAAAAATAAATTTTCATCTCTTAAATGTATACATTTTGAAATTTAGCGCACAATGTCCAACAACACCAGGCTATGCGTTTTTATGTAAAGCGTTTCTACTTTTTCGTGCTTTTCATCTTAGCAAGTCGTTATTTAAGAAATGAATTTAATTTTTCTGCCGTTCATGAAAGTATGAAAGCAGTGAAACGCGTGAAAAGTAAATGAACCCAAAGGGGTTCATATAAACTTTGCTAGCAACTCGCTTTCGTTCATACTTTCATAAAAAGCAGAAAAATGGTTTTTATTTTTATGCTTTCATTCTTTGCCCCTTATCAATGGGCGAAAAACAATGCTTGGTTTAAACTTTATTTTATTTGCATAATACATGAAAAGTATACAAAACAGAATATAATACGATTACAGTACAATGACTATACAAATGGGATTCAGAAAAAAGTCAAATGACTTATTCGAATCTGTATCCCAAGTGTTTGCAATACTATTATATGTACAATCTTATTGTAATTGTCATTCAATAATTATGAAATTCCTCACACTTTTGTAGCTGTTTAAACATAAATGTAACAGATAGTTAGAAGGGGCTCCACGGGGAGTGGAACATGCTTGCATTTTTTGTAATAATTAAGAAGGCATTATGTTATGGACAACATTCAACAAAAAACCTGTAAAAAGCTGGATTTCATGCTGTTCAACATATGTGTAAGAGTTCCCGCATTTGGAAGTAGCGTATCTAAATTTTCCTTATCCTAGTTATACCATATAAACACATGTGGTCAGAGGTAATTACTTTTAAAGTTGATGCATGGGTATAAACAGTCGATCGAACTAAATCAAAAGCGTTTAGATTTTAATATGTAATCTTGCACCGCTGAGAAGATATCTTTATTTTGGTCGTCTGACAGGTCAGTGCTACCATATAAGAAAATATTTACTGTTGGTTGACAATATATCGAGACTCTATTTAGCAGCTCTTGCCTGATCTGTCCAAAACGGTTGCATATAAAGAAAAAATGTGAAGTGTCCTCAACTGCGCCACATTCGCATAAAGGACTGTCAATAATATTTTTCTGAAAAAGGTGTTGGCTTAAGGAGCTACAGTTCAGTCGTATTCGAGCATGATATATTTGTCCTAGTCGTGAACCAGATTGGTAGTATTGTGGGGGCTTGTTAATATTATTATTAAGTTTATTTTTAAAAGTTGCTGCAGACGGTGAGTTCTTAATATCTTCCGAAAGATTATTCCAAATTCGCGTGGATGAAGGAAGAAATGAATTATAGTACTGCTGGGATCTTGCAGGGATTGTCTGAAGGTTTGTCTCATTACGCAAATTATATCGAGATATACTGCCTACAGTTGGTGGTACAAGTGAAGAGAGGTATTCGGGGGTAATATTGTTAACCATCTTATAGTATAGGATGAGTTTGTGTTTTTCTCTTCTCGATGCAAGACTTTCCCACCCTGTGTCCGATAGAAGTGATTGGATTGATGCAAGTTTAGTTGCTCCCGTGACAATACGAGCAGCTTCATTTTGGATTTTTTCCAAGTCGTTTGACTCTTGCTGAGTGCAGTTATCCCAAACAACATTGGCGTATTCTAAAAGTGGTCTTATAAAAGATATGAATATAGTTTGAAGAGACTTTCTATCAAGCTGGAATTTCAGTCTACGCATAATATTTATGCGAAACCATGCTTTTGCTTTAACAAGTTCTATATGTTCGTGCCAGGAGCAGTCCTTTGAGAAGGTGAGACCTAAGTGTTTGTGGAAGTCCACATCATTAATTAATTGTTGATTCATGTTAAGCGGTGGATGTAGGGGTTTATTATGTTTCCGTGATAATACCATGGAGTCAGATTTCGCTGGGTTGAAAGATACAAGCCATTTAGTCGCCCACGAATGTATTTTGGCAAGGTCTGCATTCAATTCATCAGCCGCATGTATAGGGTTGTCTACAATAATATAAAGGCTGGTATCGTCGGCGAAGAGCCGTATACAAGAGTTAATATCGTCTACAATGTCATTGATGAAGATAAGAAAAAGTATAGGTCCTAAAATAGATCCCTGCGGTACACCTGCTTTAAGAGGTGCCCAGGAAGAAGCAGATCCAGGTAATACTACTCTCTGTTTCCTGTTTTCCAAATAGTCCTTAAGCCACGCCAGGAAAGAGTCAGATATCCCAGTAGATTCGAGCTTATAGAGAAGGCCACGGTGCCACACTCTATCAAATGCCTTGCTTATATCGCAAAACACTGCGCGAACTTCTTTGCCTTGGTCAAGAGATTGACAGAAAGTGTTATATATATCTACAAGCTGATTGACTGTAGAGTCACCGGGAATAAATCCTGACTGCAATGTTGTCAGTATGTCATTATCTCGGATGAAATTAAATAAATGTTTATGAACTATTTTTTCTAAGACTTTGCCTACAGCACTGAGAAGAGATATAGGCCTATAATTAGAAACAACTGAGGGGTCGTCTTTTTTAAAAATAGGAGTTACATTTGCTTCCTTCCATATCAAAGGTACCTTGCCAGAGGTTAACGAGAAGTTAAATAAATCACTAAGAGGAAAAGAAAGAGGTTGAGCTAGTTCCTTCAATATGCGGTTGTTTATAGAGTCGGGGCCCGTTGCCTTGCCTAATTTTAAGGATTTTAAAACGGATTCAACTTCGGAGGGTGAAGTAGAGACAGAACTCAAGCTATGTCCAGGAGGGGGAAAGTCAAATGATAAGGTGGCATTTGTTTCGTCCAGCTCAGTTTGTCCTACAAAGAAATCGTTCATTAGCCTTGCCTTGTCAACCTCTTCTGTGTAGACAGTATCATCTTCGTATAACGGAGGGACTGAGGATGATTGGTCAGGTTTTATAAACTGCTTAAGAGTCTTCCACCAGTCACGTGGTCCTATATCGTTATTATTAAGTTTTGCCGCCAATTTGTCTATTTGTTGTTGTTTAAGCTTGCGAATTTCTGCTGTAGTATTATTTCTTACGCGTTTATAGCTTTCAAAGTCTGTTATGTTATTTGTTCTTTTAAATTTTTTGAATAAACGTTTGCGTTTTCTAATTAATTTTTTAGCATCGTTTGTTAACCAGGAAGGATCAGATTGTCGTATCTTAACTCTTTTATTGGGGATGTGTTTGTCAGCTAGTTCTGAGATACGTCTTGTTATATTAGATGCATAAATATCTATATCAATGTTCTTAAGTGTTTCCCAGTCAGTTTCTCGAATATCACGAGTAAAAGATTCATAATCACCGCGATCAAATAACCGTATATGCCTGTAGAAGGCAGGAACTACATTTTTATGAAAGTTTAATACAAAATAGACTGGACAATGGTACCTAATATTTTGATCGAGAAATGGGTCACCTACCCCGCTTAAAAGTATACTATTTTTATTGGAAGTAAAGACCAAATCTATAATAGAAGATGAGTTCTCAGTGAAATGGGTTGGCTCCACTATTATCTGGTCTATGCTGAATTGTTGACAGATATCAGAAATTTTTTGGTTGGTTGCGTTTTTTAGGGTATCGAGATTGAGGTCGCCTGTAATAAATACGTCTTTTATATTACTATCAAAGGCAAGACTAATTGAATCTTCAATAACAGACATGATTTGGGAAGGGGAATTTGGGGGTCTATAGAAAGTTCCTAGAAGAAATTTTCTGTGGTGAACTGTGACTTCGACCCAGATGCACTCAATATTCGGTAATTCAAGATCGCTCCGACGACGGGAAAATACGTTGTCCTTAATGTAGACACATACCCCTCCGTGGTTATCTCCACCTCGGTCACGGCGATAAAGTTTGAATCCATCTAGTTTTATGGAGTCGTCGGGTATATTTTGGTTAAGCCAAGTTTCTGTTAAGCAGATGATAGAAAAATTTCTTAGTTCAGTTCCTATCAAATCAATTTTATTAGTGATGCTTTGGATGTTGTAATGAACTATAGAGAAGTATTTTGATAGTAATGCATCATCCATGTCTATTGAGTCAGTTTCAGTTTGAGATAAATTCGGGCCGGGGTTGAGTTCGATATCCCCTGATCGTTGTAGTAAAAGTGATAGAATTATCAATAATTCAAAAAGCGTAATGTGTTTTATTCCTTTAACTTTGCAGTGGCGAACGTAATGTAAGCCTATCCGCATCCTGTAAAGTTGAATATCACTCATTCAATTCTAAGAGAAGGTCCTGTGGATGCGGCTAGTGCGAGCAACATGCGGGCACATATTTGGGATAACCAGCGTCGTCCATGATTGAACGTTTTGTTAGTTGAAATCAGGTAATACAGTCAATTAGCCAACGTGTTAATTTGGACGACGCTAGCACTGGTTTAGTTTGAATCCTGTCCATGGTAATACTAATGGTCATTAAAAATGAGAAGAAATAAAATTCCCCGTGGAGCAAAGTAATGGTTAAGTGAAAAACAGCAAAAGTAAGTACAAAATGTAACATAATGTTACCGGTGAAAACACAATGAATCAGGACAAAGGACAAATGCTTTTTAATCAATCATCGCGAAAACACGCCTATATAATATTGGACCCCTTAAACCCCACTCTCATGTAGAAGAACTGGGGTTTACAGGGGTATACAATATTTTGCCTGCATCTTACCAAAAGCATAGACCGCTGGTACTCGACATAGCCGCGTCCCTCTCGGGCCCCAACAATCCACACTCCGAGCGGAAAAAAAAAATATCACAATTTTTCATCTTAATGGCAATGTCTTTGTACAGGCGTATTTTCGCAATAGAAGTCAACATTCTGCTATTTGGATCTTTACTATCTATAACAGATCTGAAACAGTTTCATAAAAAAATATGTTAACGGAGAAAAGAATCATGCTTGGTCGGTTCCGTCACAGCGGTCATACAGCGTCGAGACAAGACCTAACCAACATCGATTCGTCGTCGCTGTCTAATCAATGCTGTACCGGTGTTGTTCCAACGCTATACGCCCACTGAAATAAATAAGATCTCTCTACACAATACTTGACAATAATGAAACCATAGCGGTTGGAATCATTTAAGCAAGTATAAACACAATTCAGTTGAACAATTTTGAGCCGGGGCATGGCAATCTGTGTTGTAACTTCAAACGAAGAAGTAGAGAGAAAAAATGTCTTCTATTTTCTATTTATACCGTTAAACAAGGTAAAAGAGAAATTCACGAAAGTCTTCATATGGTCGCATAGACCCGACCAAGACTAGGCACTTCTGGCCGCTAGTAAAGTTTTGCAGTTTTCTCCATGCCGCGGCTCTTCAGTAGCACGAGATTACCGTGTTTGAGTCAAGGTCGGTGAAATCAATAGGTCAGCCATAAGACCGTGCGTGTCTATGAAGATAGATATTTGTCAAAGTCAACAGTGGACTACATGATACAGATGTAAGTACATGAAGTTCTTATAATATTATTATAACCCTTTTTGCACCGGAAACTCCGAAACGGGTAATTGGCAAACAGTGCAGGTCCAGGTCAGACTCCGCAGAACGTGGCGACCGATCAGGGCCCTACACTGTTTGCTGGAAGCTCAGCGAATTTACACACGTATTGATTTTTAAATAGGAAAGATAATACCTTCAACGCTATATCTTGAACTGGACTCAAGCAGTATATACGAAGGAAGATTCCAATTGGTACAAAATGGGTTAAAACGCATAGTAAAACTCGATGCATTAAATAAGAGTCGTTGTATAAGGAAAAACAAATTAAGAAACCTTTGGTTTTGTCAGAACAACATCATGTCCTTCGCAAATGGAGAAGAAAAATTAAACACGCATCACCAAAATGCCTATATAGTTATGACCCGAAAATCCCACCCTTAAATAGCAAGACCGGGGTTCGAGGGGGTATTAATAATTCCTCCCATTCACGCCCGAAAAGCACAGACCGCTGGTACTCGATAGAACCGCCTCAGGTTCCACCGAGCCCCAGCAATCCGTGCCCCGAGCACAAATAAGAAAAAACGTCCCGATCCACCATCCCTCAGCTGAAAAATCGTCAATGCATTTGTATAGGAATGCCCTCGTAAGGACACTTCAAATTGAAGTTAATGTCTCGCGGTAAAAAAAAAAGAAATTTAAATAAGTTCGGGACTAGTTCAAGTCATGGTCTTACTCACGAGCAAGGCCATTTATTGGCACTAGTCTATACGTGTGTCTCACATCATCGTGACTCTTTGTCTCCGCCTTGTCGAAACGAAACACAAGGCCAGAGCGTCAGAGTCATGAATTGGTACCAAAGTATAATACATCACGAAAAAATTGCATCTGCTTTTTCAAATACAAAATAGTTGGGAACAATTAAACCGTGGGACCGTAACAGGAATCGATGAGCCGAGGCAAAACAAACCCCGCCATAAGAGCTGAGATTCCGGTGAAGACCTAGGCCAGGTCGCGCATCAAGCCAGCTGGACCAAGCCATCGCCTGTTAGTCTCCTGTGTTAACTACAAAATATTTTATTTATTTATTTTATTATTATTATTGGCATTGTCGCGCAGGCTGGCTCGAGCCGTCACCGGGCCAACTGCGGGCCCCATCCCGCACCGGCTCATGTTTCCTGTCTTGTACAAATTAAGATAGCGGCGTGTTTTTTTTTTATAATTGAGAATATACGACTGTCATTGACATGATTCTGTCACTATGTCACGATGATCACGCACATGTCGTGGAAGAGACTACACGTAGGTCAGTGGGCTACGAAGACATAACAATACTCGTATATGATACTACAAGGAAGACAATCATTAACAGTTACATATGTTGCACGTGATAGTGCAACAAGTAAGCTTTTGAGTGTCATTATGAAAGCATATGCCAACTCAAATACATCAGAACTATGATTGTTCAAAAATGAACAATCTAAGACAAAAACTGAGACATTTTCCGCGACCGCACAAAACACAGATCGCGTGCACTCGCCAGTCAGTTCTGACGAGCACCCACAGCCTGTGCCCCGAGTCGGGAACAAGAACGGTACTATCCACCCCCACAACCCCAGCCCTGATACACGATAGTGGGGTTCGACGGGGTCAAAATCACGATATACCTTCGTGTTGGTGCAGTGATATTACATTTAAGCGAGCTCAGATAAAAATAACTTAATTTAAACAAAAAAGACTATTAAATATATGGACGATCTTACATGAGTGCCCATGCATTATTAATTCCCTCAACGAGTTGAGGAAGAGGGATAAAAAGCTAGGCTTTGGCGAGCACTCTATGCCTCTTTCCTCCACGAGTTCAATAAGCACGGCGAAAACATAGCACGGATGCAAGATGCTGTTTATAAAACGCACCTTACGCCCACAATATGCATGCAAAAATTTCAGCATTCCAACATAAGTAAATGCGACGTCGCTGAGGACGTTGTGAATTTGCATATTTAATCCATTAGTGGATTAAGGAATCAATGCTTAAAATGTTAACTTTTAAAGCTGAAAAACATTTAAACGCTGGTTTTCTACATAAAGAGCGGAACAGCCTTACCAACACCCGTGCAGAACCATGGTTTAGACTGACGTCAGTTGACGTCACAAAAATAAAGTGACTCGATGCGTTCATGCAAGTATGAACTACATTGTTCAATAGGTTTACATAAGAATTTACACTGGAAAGGAAAATATTTAAGAAATTAATATTATTTTTCTTCTGTTCATGAAAGTATGAACGCAGTGGGTTGCCTGCAAAGTAAATTAACCCAGATGGGGTTCATGTAAATTTGTTGGCGACCCACTGCCATTCATATCCTCTTACTTCATGAACAGCAGAAAAAAATAAGTTTATTTCTTATATTCACATTCTTTGCTAAGAAAGTCTACTAGCCTCAGGTAAGAGAAAATAAAATTCTGTCAAGGTGTAGTAACGAAAAACAAAAAGGCGCAGTAACGCCAATCAAAAAGCGAAGCTACGCGCAAAAAGGCGTAGTAACGCGAAAGAAAGGCGTAGTAACGCGACAAAATGCGTAGTAACGCAAAGAGAAAGGCACAGTAACGCAAAAGAAAGGCATAGTAACGCGAATCAAAAGCCGTAGTAACGCAAAGAATGGCGTAGTAACGCGAATCAAAAAAGGCATTGTTACGCGAATAAAAAAGGCGTAGTAACGCGAAACAAAAGGCGTAGTAACGCGAATCAGAAGGCGTAGTAACGCTAAAAATAGCCATCAGAAAGTGTGGCAAATCGTTCGATCAAAAGCCAATATCATTCAGAAGATTCTACACATGCAGAATGAGGTTTTACTGTGAGAGGAGACAACAAAATAGCATGTCATTCATAACTGCAGTGACTTATTAACAATTTTATACCCATGGGTCCCAGGACCCACTAAGAAATAAAGAGCGAGTCCCCGCAGAAAATTATGAGTATAGGACTCGGGACTCGCACCTAAAAAATCACTTTAGTTGTGGTTTTTCTTAACCTCATATGCAACTATACCATGTACCAGCAACATATCTCGAAAGGTGTTGGAGTTGTTACGATTGCAAAGTTAATTGTCTGGGGAGATAACTAGCCTCGTGTACATTTGTATCAAGTCCTATCATATATATCACAAAGGGTATTGCGATTACAAAGTTATATTACATTTTTGCTGCTATTTTAAGTATTTTTGGGGGAAAATAAAAATGATATTTTCCTGCAGGGAAAATATTCCTTTCAGGCGGGGATATATTTCCTTTCGAACCTTATCATGCACTATAACGCGCCAAAATCGGAACAATTTACGTCAAGTCACATCGCTAATTACGTCAGGTTTAGATGTTAGAAAGGCCAAAAACGGCCAATTTGATAAATGTAATATAAGCATTAATACATCTTTAGTTTTGAATACCGGAAATATTTCCATCGAAACATGCAAATCGTATAAACAAACTCGTGACTTCGCACTCATTTGTTTACTTGATTTGCAAGTCTCTCGGGAAAATATTTCCCGTCTTTAAAACTAAAGATGTATTAATCTCTATATATTGTCATAACTAAAAAACATGTTGTTGCTTATTCTCATGACACGACCTCTTAACCTCATGTACAATTGTGCCAGGTACCATCAACATATCTGAAAAAGTATTTGGGTTATGGAGATCAAAATGGTATATTGTTGTTGGGTGGGGATGACTAAAATATCAGTGGACCCAGAGTTGTGGTTCTTGCTCATTACATGTCTTCTGAACTTCATATACAACTAACCCAACTACCATCAATATATCTTAAACTAGCCGGAGTTATTGCGGTGACAAGTTTAAATTGTCAGCGGAGACCTTGTGTACATTTTTAACAAGTCCCATCGATATTGGAGTCATTGTGACCTCAAGGCAATATTGTCAGGGGAGAAAACTAAAATACCAAGGCATTCAAAATTGTGATCCTTGCTAATGGCAAGGGCTTCTTGGCCTCATATACAACTATGCTTTATACAATCAATAAATCTCAGAGGATATTGGAGTGATGGCGATCACAAGGTTTTGTCTATGGACGGACGAACGGACGGATGGATTTGATCGCTATATTCTCTTAATACATTCGGTCGGGGGATAAAATGGCGACGTAACGCCGAAGAATGGCGCAGTAACGCAGAAGAAAGGCGTAGTAACAAACATCAAAAGTCGTAGTAACGCGAAAAAGGCGAAGTAACGCGAATAAAAAGGCGTAGTAACGCGAACCAAAGACTTAATAACGCCTTTCTTTCGCGTTACTACGCCTTTCTGTTGCGTAACTACGCCTTTTGATTCGCGTTACTACGTCTTTTGATTCGGGTTACTACGCCTTTCTTTTGCGTTACTACGCTTTCGAATGGGGTGCAAAATCTGCTTCTGAATAGTCTTTAAGACAGATAATTCGGCATTAATGCAATCATGATTCAAGCATGGTTTCTATCATGGTTGTTCGCCAACTTTCGTTGCAATTTAAAGCAGAGATAAATTTATGTTTATGTTTTTTGTTTTTCTTTAATCCAGCACCTTTTCTTTTTCCAATGTCATTTTAAGAAGAATCTTACTTCTTGCACATACAAATGAAGTGCAGCTAAAGAACACCTTTTGAAATTCAAAGGTTTCTTTAAATGGGAACATTAGGACGTTCTTTAACCTATTCGAATTTTCATCTGTATTCTATTTTTTTTTTTTTTTTTTTTTTTTTTACAAAATGTCAATTTTCAAGAATCGATAAAATCACTTTTTCATGGATTTTCGTTCATGCAGTATTCATTCAGCAGCATAAACATTAAACTCCAGCATCAATGTTAACTCGCTTAAATTTTGTCCGAAAAAAATAACAAATTAGCGTTTTTCTCAAATTTTCATGCATGGCTACACATTCACTGTGGGCATTTGCAGACATGAAGAGTTATACCATGAAACCCCTGCCCGGTGTTCAAATTTTGTTTCAGTATTGCTTATTTCATGTACATTTATAAGATTTATAGAGGATCTTACATGAGTGTTCATGTATTATAGAATTTACTAAACGAGTTGAGGAAAAGGGATAAAATGCAAGGCTTTGCCGAGCATTTTATCCCTTTTCCTCAACGAGTTTAATAAATTCAATAATTCATGAGCACGAATGCAAGATTCTATTTATCATATGACATTTAAAACACATTTTATTCACGATTGTTTACAAAAATATCAATATTTCGCCATTAGTTACCGTGACGTCGTTAAGGACGTCGTACATGTAACGTTACGGGACGTATCTAGCTAATATGCCTATTTATTCCACTGGTGGATTATCGAAAATAATACATAGAGGTTATTATATGGTAAAGGTGTGCCTCTAAGTCATATTGGCACCGGTATATCATATTGGCCCGAGGGCTTTAGCCCGAGGGCCAATATGACTTCCGGTGCCAATATGACTTAGAGGCACACCTTCACCATATCATAACCTCTTTATTACATCATTTATATAGCATATTTATATTGCAACGTGAAGAAATGAAGGCAAAGAGAATATTTACTTTTTAAAGATTGATGCCGGGAACGTTTCATCGAGTGTGTCGAGGATATATTTTCGGTATCCGCCGAAAAAAAAGGAAATTCCTTTTAAACTATATAACTGATTAGTAGGCCTACACTAACCATGCTCACGGTAATACAGTAACATGGTAGTGCACAGCAAATTACGTCACAAGTGACGTCGCAACTGTAAGGTCCAAAACCAAAACAAATCGCCATTTTAAATACAGAATTTCGGCAGTTCAAAGAATGCTTTTTAAGGTATTTACAGAATGTTTTGTGCTTATTTGAAGACCATTTTAATTTTAAAGGCTCTTAGTGTCATTCGTCAAGCTACTGCATAATCGATTCCGTGTGTAGCAGTCGGTCGCGGTGGTTGTTTACGTTAAAATACAATACAATTTTTGGGGACATTTTTCTCTCCCACAGATTTCTTGCTGCTCATAAGTGAAGGGATCTGTTCGTTTAAGGTTGTTGGCAAGACCTTATTGTTTCAAATGTTGGGACATCCCTGCTGTGCTTAAAAGCAACGTCCTTCACAATGCTTCCCAATCGTGAGTGAACTTCTTTTAAAAAGTATTTTGTTTTTCATTTTTCATGCTTGCCACGAAATATCAGACTTTTCACAAAATCTATTGTTATCAATGTCTTCTATCGCTCTGTCTAGGTCCAGAAGTCGGGTTGACATTGCTTCAAGTGATTTTTCTGCGGCCATTTTGAAGCTTATGGAGTACGGCATTAACGTTCTATTGCTATAGTTACAGAGTGGAGCAGTGCCAATATGGAAAGGCAGTGCCAAAAATCCATATTATATGGATTTTTGGCCCCGTCACGTGAATGTGCCATCAAAATAGCGAACAAATGAGCCTGTATTGAAAGATTCTAATGTAATTTTTATATAGTAGGTATGTAATAAATGGCGTTATTACACTATCAGACGCGACGTCATATGATAAATAGTGGTGCGATTTTAAAGTCCCTCAGTATATTATAGATGGAGGATCTTACTTAGCCTGAAGCCCGCTTCATGCAGTTTGAAAGTGATTCGGCGATAACATCCACAAAAATGAAATCCATTCCTATATTGATTCCATTGTTGTATGATAAAATATGATTAAGCACTCAAGGATATTCTGGAGACCAAAGTGTGAGAATTGGTTCTCCCGAAGTGCGGGAATACCAATTGCTTAAGTCAAATAGCCACCGTTCGTATTATCATTACTGAGAACATGTGAATACTTCGTAATACCATAATCCCAAAGCACAGACAATGCTTATGGAAGACATGCGTGCATTTCGCAAGAAATATACGTCAGTGTTCACATAAGCACCAAGGCCGAGTGCATAAAATAGACGAAAGCCTAAGCCAGGCGTACGCCCACGTGAAATCGTCAAAGAAGAATTTATAGCGGTGTGCAAAACCGAGGCGTATCGCAAAAATTGTCGTAAACTCACTCGAAAAAAGTGATATGACGGAAACCACACACAAACACAAAAAAATGCACTGACAGCACTGGTAGATAGTTTGCTGCACATATACGTGCGTGCGTGCGTGCGTGCGTGTGTGTGTGCGCGCGCGTGTGTGTGCGTGTGCGCGCGTGTGTGTGTGTGTGTATGTGTGTGTGTGTGTGTGTGTGTGTGTGTGTGTGTGTGTGTGTGTGTGTGTGTGTGTGTGTGTGTGTGTGTGTGTGTGTGTGTGTGTGTGTGTGTGTGTGTGTGTGTGTGTGTGTGTGTGTGTGTTGAACAGGGCACAGTTACAGTATGCGTCGGCCGTATGCACCACTCACTGTTACTGATATATGAAAAGTGGAAGCAGTCCAAGGAAGAGCAAACTGGAACCGGACCAAATAAGAACAGCCAGGCGGGCTACACTCAATTATAGCCACATTTCTTACACACAAGACAAGGAAATCCGCGATTTTACCCTGGGATAGATATTTATGTTCTGACCCTGGTGTTCCGACCCAGGCAACTAACATAAGTGCGCTTCATTTCTATTCAACTGCCGGAACTACTTCCGCACTACTTTTATTTTGTAAACAATATACACGTGTGAGCTGTCAAAACTAACCGGCAAAAAAAAAACGTAATAAAACAAGAGGCCCATGGACCACTACGCTCACCAGAGGTCATGTGGTTTATACCATATACAGGCAAGGTGCCCATCTTGGTCATGTGACAACAATACCACGAATAAAGTTTAATTGCCTCACCCCCATACAGGCTTTTCATGTAATTTGGTTTTAATCAGCACAGCTCTTTTACTGGAGAAGAAGATAATAATACTGAATCTTAGCCATCCAAGACAAAGGTCAGTAATGACCTTGACCTTTGGAATTGATAAACTTCCATTCAGCTAAATGCAAATATCATTTTTGATGTCACAGCCTACCAGGCAATCAGAAATATCCACTACTTTGCCATTTTTCCATACATATGTCTAAGTGACCAAATTTGATCTTGACATAAAACAGGTCAAGGTCAACTGAAGATCATCATTTGAAAACAAACTTGGTATGGCCAGAGTCCCTGATGCTGCATACCAAGTTTCAAGATCATTGGCCATTCGGTTCTTGACAAGAAGATTTCTAAAGGTTTTTCCCATATATGGGCATGGCGGCCCATATTGGTCATGTGACCCAGTCCTCACGAACATACTTTCGTTACCTCATTCCATAGAGGCTCCACATGTATGTTGGTTTCAATTGGCAAAGTAGTTTAAGTGAAGAAGAAGATAAAAAATACTGAATCTGAGCCGTCCTGGACAAAGGTCAGTAAATGACCTTGACCTTTGGAACTGATAAACTTCCATTCAGCTGATTGTAAATACCATTTCTGATGCCACTAGCTAATATATAATCAGAAAAATCCACTGTTTTGCCATTTTTCCATACAAATATCTAAGTGACCAAATTTTACCTTGACGTGAAACACGTCAAGGTCAACCAAAGGTCATCATTTGAAAACAAACTTGGTAGGGCCAGAGTCCCTAATGCTGCATACCAAGTTTCAATATCATCGGCCATTCGGTCTTGAGAAGAAGATTTTTAAAGGTTTCTACCATATATTGGCATGGCGGCCATATTGGTCATGTGACCCAGTCCTCACGTACAAACTTTCGTTCCCTCATTTCATAGAGGCTCCATATGTAATTTGGTTTCAATTGGCCAAGTAGTTTAAGTGAAGAAGAAGATAAAAATACTGAATCTGAGCCGTCCTGGACAAAGGACGGAAAATGACCTTGACCTCTGAAACTGATAAACTTCCATTCAGCTGATAGTATATACCATTTCTGATGCCACTAGCTTAAATACAATCAGAAAAATCCACTGTTTTGCCATTTTTCCATACAAATATCTAAGTGACCAAATTTGACCTTGACGTAAAACAGGTCAAGGTCAACCAAAGGTCATCATTTGAACAAACTTGGTAGGGCCCGAGTCCCCGATGCTGCATACCAAGTTTCAAGATCATCGGCTATTCGGTTCTTGTTTAGAAGATTTTTTAAGGTTTTTACCATATATGGGCATGGCGGCCATATTGGTCATGTGACCCAGTCCTCCCGAACAAACTTTCGTTCCCCCTTCCCATAGAGGCTCCTTATGTAATTTGGTTTAAATTGGACGAGTAGTTTCAGAGGAGATGTTGTTTGAAAATGTTGACGACGACGACGACAACGGACGACGGACCGATGCCTATACTATAAGCTCCCCCGGAGCCTTCGGCTCTGGTGAGCTAAAAATCAATAAGAATGATAATTATTCGACTCATTTATTGTTAAGGGACATTTAAGCGAATACAAAATAAAAAGTGAATTTGCACGAAATTCCCTTTTTCGTAAGGAAATTCACGATTTTGGATGTCAAAATATTAGGTCAAAACAAAGGTAGAATTTTGCAATGTGTTTTATACCCTCTAAAACTGCGAAATATTTAAGGGTACAACATCCTGTCTTCAAATCCTCCCTTCAAATTAAACAATAAAATCCGTGGAATATTCCAGCAATTTGCACCATAACATCTTATTTTCTATTCATCAGACCAGACATTTTTATCCTTTTTTTTTACAAAATGATCACACTTAAATTGCTGGAATATTCCACTGATTTATATATAGAGAAAATGATGTGGGCTTGTAATTGAAGGAATATTCTAATGATATATATGAACAAAGACAATCTATATTTATCTTCATATTCAGATTATCTGTATCTATTTCCGCTGCATTTAATTCATAAACCATTGAAATTGTTGGAATATTCCAATGATTGCAAACTTTGGGGTCTTTTCTTGACCTAACACCAATCAGCTGTTAATCAAGAGAGTAGACAAGAAGACAAGGTATGAGTTCATTTTTTTAATTCTCATTTTGTGTATGTAAAACAAAAACAACAACAAACAAAACCTCTATACATGTATTTCACAACTAAAATCATTGGAAGATTCCAGCAATCCAGTTCAAAAATGCGACTAGAAGTCTAAAATTGCTGGAATATTCCAACAATTTCCAAAAGCTACATAAGCTGTCACCAACAAGGGTTTAACTGTTGAAATTACAGGAATATTCCAACAATTTACAATACAAACACAATTTGTCAGAATAAGGCATTTCCCATTTATAATACCATTGGAATATTCCAGCAATGTGAATAAACATACCTTTCTCATACTTTTCTTAAATGATGTGAAAGCCAATTCTTGACAGTTTAAGGACGTACAACAATGCAAAAAGGTGGCATTGCAGGATTATTCCAAGGATTTCAAACTTTGCATAATCATGAAAACTACCGACATCTAAAATTGCTGGAATATTCCAACAATTTCCAAAAGATTCACAAGCTTTCATTACAACTATTTAAGTTCGAAATTACAGGAATATTCCAACAATTTACAAAATATACATTTTTTTCAGAATATGACTTTTCCCATCTCATAACCATGTAAAGTACTGAATTAAAAAAAGCTGGGATATCTCAGTAAGTTCAAATGGATACAAAAGCTGTCAGTAAAATTGTTTTAAAGTTTAAAATTACAGGAATGTTCCAACAATTTACAAAACATTCTTGACAATCTTGAATGAGCAAGAGTGAGAAAGCTAAAATTGCAGGAAATTCCAGGGATTTCGACATTTGGAACCATTAAAATCATAAAAATCTACTGCAGTTTAAAATTGATGGAATATTCCATCAATTTTTGTAAAATTATTTAAACTTTGGAATTACTGAATTCCGGTCATTCTTAAATATATAATAATGAAAAAGCTAAAATTGCAGGAATTTTCCAAGGATTTCAAACTTTGGAACCTTACACATTTCATAATTATGACATCTACTGAAGTAAAAAAATGCTGGAATATTCCATCAATATCCATAAGATACATAACATGTCATTAAAATTGTTAAAAACTTTGAAATTACATGACTATTTCAACAAATTACAAAATATATCCATTTTTTTCAGAATTTGTCATCAGTTTTCATTAAAAATCACTGGAATATATTCCAGCAATGTGAATATACGTACCCTCTTTTTGAAACTTTTTAACATGATTCAACAGGACAATTCTTCACATTATTGAATTTATGACAATGAAAAGGCTAAAATTGCAGGAAATATTCCAAGGAGTTCAAACTTTGGAGCCCTTCAACTTTCATAATCATGAAAACTACTGAAATCTAAAATTACTGGAATATTTAACAATTTCCAAAAGATCTCACTTAAACTGTTTTAGTTTGAAATTACCGGAATGTTTCAACAACTTACAAAATTAATACAATTTGTCAGAATATGACACTGCACATTTCATAAACATGAAAACTACTGAAGTAAAAAAATTGCTAAAGTATTCCAACAAATTCCAGTAGATGCACACGCTGTCCCTTATATTGCTTGAAATTACTGGAAAATTCCATCAATTTACAGAAATTTTGGAATTCTTTAATATATAATAACAAAGTTAAAATTGCAGTAATATTCCAAGGATTTCAAACTTTGGAACCTTTCACATCTCATAATCGTGAAATCTACTGAGGTCTAAAATTGCTGGAATATTCCAACGATTCCAAAAGATACATAAGCTGCCACTAAAATCCTTTAAACGTTGAAATTACAGAAACATTCCAATGATTTACAAAACATGCAAAATTATCAGAATATAATTCCCATGTCATAATCATGAAACTGCTTAATTCTTAAATTGCTGGAATATTGTGTCATTTTCCAAGAGATATACAAGCGGTCACTAAAACTGTTTAAAATGTTTTAAAAAATACAGGAATATTCCAACAATTTACAAAATATACAACGTCTATCAGAATATACCATTTCAATAAATGGCAATAATATTCTGACAAGTTCCATACAATAACAATTTCAGTTTCATTCTGTGGTCATAATTCATTGAATATTCCAACAATCAGCCTCTTAATATCGTAAATAGCTTGGATTGCACAATATCTTAATATATTGGTATCTTTATTCTTTAGCCACAGAAATTGCTGGAATACTCCTACAATTTTAAATGTTTGCAATTAAAACTACTGATGTCATACTTAGTTTATGAATTAAAAATTTTTAAATCAAAGAATAATTCCAGCGATTCCATGAGCTTACCTCATTTTTTATTCTCTAGACCATTTAATTACCAATACTTGCACCTCTTTACAGCATTGAAATTGCTGGAATTAGAACCATTTTCAAAAAGACAAGGTGTCACTAAAATTGTTTAAAGTTTGAAATTAGAAGATTATTCCTAAAATTTACAAAATATTCACATTTTTTTTTTCAGAATATGACATTTCCATTTTCATAATCGTGAAAACATCAGAAGCATAAAATTGTTGGAATATTCCAATGATTTCCAGAA
This sequence comes from Lucinisca nassula, assembly GCA_963580285.1. Classification (NCBI taxonomy): domain Eukaryota; kingdom Metazoa; phylum Mollusca; class Bivalvia; order Lucinida; family Lucinidae; genus Lucinisca; species Lucinisca nassula. Next base: position 34,589,432 of record OY757019.1, read on the forward strand.
GATACACAAGCTGTCACTTAAATTGTTAACAGTTTGAATTTACCATAAAAATCCTAAAAAGCCGGACACCTTAAGGACTTATTCTAATTCTCCTAAATATTTTGACAAGTTTGTTTCACGATCTAGCAAGAAGTCCAAAAGGTACAGACGGAATGGCAAACAGTGCATACCCTGATCAGAATGTTTCTGAAGGAGCAGTCTGATCTGGGTTTGAAAACAAACACAGTGTAGACCCTGATCAGACTGCACATAATCTGGGTCTGTACTTTTGCTTAGGCTTATCTATCCCAATACTTAGGATCATCATTACGGCACACGAATATTTAAACAATTTACAAAATATCATATAACATTTCAACTTGTTTAAAAATAGAAAGTGAAGGCAATGATCAGGAAAAGTTTTTAAGAGCTCATAATATCCAAACCATATGAAGGATTTGGTTCATGTTTGATATGCTGATAGATATAGATCCAAGGTTTTATTCAGCATTACCACTCTCGTGCGCATGCATCACGAAAACACGCCTATTTAATTCTTACCACCTTGAACCCCACTTTTATATGGTAAAACTGGGATTTACAGGGGTAAACCTTATTTTCTTATTTCTGCTCTATCATATAGATTGTAGGTGCTCGTTAGAACCGCCTCGATGAGGCGGTTCTAACGTGTACCCACAATTTTTATTTGGACCAGAAGTAAGAAAAATATCACTTTTTTTTCATCTAAAAGTTTTCGTTTTCTTGGGGGTAGGGTTTACAATGTATTTGTATAGGCGTGTTTTCGTAATGGAACTGAAAGATTTTAGTGATCGTATTTTCCAAACCATATGGTGGATCTCGTTCATATTGGATATGTTGATAATGTTAATATTCAAACATGACGGACCAAATGTTTATCAGGAAATATCCATGTCCATGGCTTCAGTTACACTTTTTCGGGCAAGCTATGTTGTCTGATAACAGCTCTTTGTTTTGATAGGCCTCTTGTGCCGTTTAAAATACAAAGTTAAAAGGTTGCCTTTGGAAACAAAGAACACATGAAAAAACGAAAGTCGGAGGCTCGGTTTTATTCAGTCTCTTCATACACGGCAATGCAGTTTGCAAGGCTGCTTCCCCCCCCCCCCCCCCCCCCATGTTTAAGCCAGGTTTAAGATGGTCTACTATTCGCCAGTTTCCTTAAAAACCAACAGTCACTCAGACCGCATTCATCATATCTGTTACTTTGAGCTACAGTTTTATTTGTTTGTGTTGAGGTTTCACGTCCCCATCAACACTATTCAAGTCATCTGGACACTTTTCTTTCGATTTTGTGGGGCTCTCGTCCGACATTAAGAATAAATGGCATCCTAAGCCCTACCACCCAAATAAGCCGCTAGGGTTAGGGTGCCACCCCCACTCCATTGTACTAAGGAAATGCCATTATGGAAACTGTTCAGATCCCTGCTACTAAATAATATACAGCCATGTATATTGTTGTTTGGTATGATAATACTTATCCAGTGGTACTGACCAGGGATCTTCCTGGGGCGTGCCACACCCCTCTAGCTCACATATAGCTTAATATCATGGAAAACTTTATAGTCACTCTTTTTAGCACTGACAGGTGCGCCACGCCCTCCAGATAAATAAGGCTTACATCAATTCAATACAGTGCAGATTATATATTTGTATTTTCTGGTCCTTTGGGATCATTGAGTTCAGTTAGAATCATTTTGAAAATAGAGTTCTTGGTGCTAGAGGGCGTGGCCGGTGTTGTACATTTCAGTACAGGTCATGAACAGACTCGATAAAACCGAATCTGCTATTTGCGTTTATTTGGTGAATTATTTGCTTCCAAAGGATCCAATCGGCTCCGTCCATCGGGGCTTGAAGAAATAGATGGGTTGCATGATGCTTTCACGCATGATGCTGAAACCGACAGCACACGAGTACTGGAAAACTGTTTAGATGATCTAAGCCTGCCCAGGCAAAGCGGTGTGAGTCGGACGGCCCATGCTTTTAACCCATATTGGTTTTATTGGGCGACAGGGCTTGAGATGTCATTTCATCTCAATGTTTGGTAAAAGTCCCACAAAATTGGAAGCAATGTCTCCAAAATGACCTATACAGTGTTGACTGGGACATTAAACCTCAAATCAATCAAAGCCAAAGGATCCAACTACTTAGAACTTATTAATATCTCAGAAACTCTTCAGATCCCCATCGCCGTAATATACATGCCTAAGTTGTTGTTCCTTATAAGATGCATTCAGTGCCACTAACCAGGGCCTTGCCCTGTCCCCTCCAGCTCATATAGGGCTTAATATGTCAGAAACAGCTTAAAGCCCAACCCTAAACCATATATTTTGCTGCTCATTATACTAAGGTACATACAGCGACACCAACAATCATTAATGGGTCCCCCCGGGTATGTCCTATCCCCTCAAATACCAGCAGATTTTTATTTATTCTAAGAACATCAGTTTGCAATCCGCAATAGAAATAACCCATGAAGACCCCAAGAACCCCCACCCCACCCCCACAAAAGGTTTGAAGATTAGAAGCTCATTCAGGATTTCTAATCATTTACGAATGAAGGAATAGATAATCAAATTCAGCTGTTGGTTTTTAGCTGGTTGTCCGCAGTCTCACAGGCTGGTGACAACCGGTTTTCAGCAACCGTCGCTAATAACAATAATAATAATAATAATAACAATAATAATAATCAAGAAACAGTCATTGTTCTGAAGCCTAATTTATTTCCAATTTTAGAAGGTATGTGCGTGATAAATATATGGACAGCAGCTTTTTATTAAAATCAATCATAACCTATAATCTTTATCAGCTTTATGACCCCCATAGATAACCAGCCCATCAAGTCAAAGCCACACCTACTTTTGTCTGCTGGTTACCCGTACATGGTAGGCTTAGAACCAGACCCCGGCTTTAAGTGTCAGCGATTGTACCCAGCCCCCTTCACAGCTACAAAACATTTCGCGAAAACAGTTTCCATAAAAAAATCATGCTTATTTAAAGTGATAACGTCGATGCAGCGTAATGGCATTGTATAGAATCGACTTCTTACTTAGACGGTATTTGCCCGCAGAGACATGTTTTATCAAAAGAAAGAAGTGTCTGTATCACAAAGGCGACCAGCACATACTCTGACGAGCCTGTGCAAACGCGCAGTCTCGCCAGAGCCTTTCCTGCTCTCGGACATGTAGTATTTGTTTGATTTGAGGTTTAACGTCCCCTTCAACACTGTAAAGGTCATTTTGGAGACGTTGCTTCCAATTTTGTTGGACTTTTACCCGACATTGAGATGAAATGACATCTCAAGCCCTGTCGCCCAATGAAACCAATAGGGTTTATTAGCATGGACGGTCCGCCTCGCACCGCGATTCCTGGACAGGCTTAGATCCTCTAATTGGTTTACCAGTACTAGTGTGCGGGCCGGATTCAGCTCTGCGTGGAAGCATCATGCAGCCCATATATTTCTTCAAGCCCCTATGGGCGGGGGCCGTCGGACATGTAGTACAAGAGAAGCCGAATCTGTCATGTGTATTAATAAGTTGCGCACATGCATGTGAATTTGATGATGATAAGGATCTGTTCTAGTGCAATGGTCCTTAAATAATCAGCACTGACGCATCTGGCCTATTTTCATTACATGCTCATGTAGACTCAAAAACAATCAAAAACTGGACAAGACGCCTTGTTAAAAGGAAACTTTTTCTAGATGAGATAGGTTGTTTTTTTTTTTGTAGGTCTGACGACGCCGTCAACGCTGTATAGGTCATTTTGGAGACGATGCTTCCAATTTTGTGGAACTTTTACCCGAGATTGAGATGGAATGGCATCCCAAGACCTGTCGCTCATTGAAACCAATAGGATTTATATGCATCACCAGTCGGTTTCAGCACTTTGAGCAACTATATCTTCAAGCCCCGATGGGCGTGGGGCGCAAGATTAGATAGCAATATAGTTTAAAGGAGGCTATACTGCTTATATTGTGACAATGGTGGCACAAGATTCAGATTAATGCCGGGGTAGTGGTTAGGGGTTATTACTAGGCCTATTACTGATCGAATTTCCTTGCTTCCAAAGGATAGCCCTTTTACTTTCATATATATAGAAGCCTCCGTGGTGTAGTGGTTATGCTACTCGCCTTGTAAACCAGGGGTCGCAGGATCGATCCCGAGCTTCTCCAGACGTTCGGAACCGAGGTCGATCCCGTATCCGTATGACCTTAGCTGTTGGTGAGACGTAAAACTCAAACACTCACTTTACTTTCATATAAACCTCTGTATGTCGCCAGGATTTTAGCTACTTGGTGTTCAGCTTATCATAATAAGGACTGGCAAGAATTAAACTGGTTAACAGCTAGAGTATTGTAAACCTCTTCAATTACATGTTGTCAGGCTGTTAAATGACCACAGGCATTAAAATGAAATACTATAAAGATACAGTGAAATTCTGCTTCAAAAGGCTTATTTAGTAGGTTGCAATTATTCTTTCTTTGTGTTTTCTGCATACAGTGGCCTCTGGTCAGAGACCACCTTTGGGACTGTTCGAAGTGGTCTTCAAGACCATTTTTGAACAGTCCAAAAGGTGGTCTTAATATAGGAATTTTACTGTATTATTTAAAATTAACCCTGGAAATTATTGTCCCACATTTTTGCTCTCACAAACAACTTCATATTTTTGACACAAATCCTTGTAATTAATGCAAACAGTGAGGACCCTGATCAGATTTCCTCCTGGTGTACTTCCAATAAATACAGAAATGGACACAACAGGAAGCTAAGTTTCAAAACTAGTCTTATAAGTGGCTGAGTGTATGTTAAACCCTTATCCAGTTGAACACAACAACCCCTAGTTATGCAAACGGTGTAGATCCAGATCAGATGGCTTTTGAAAAGGCAGTCTGATCAGGCCTTAAACTGTTTGTCATGCAGTTTGTGAATTATATTAAGAAATTTGAATGCTTGATAGTCAGCAATGGGTGTTGCTAAATTAATTTATTCAGCAGGATAATGTTTAATGGTTAAGTCTTCCAAACGAGACTTATTGGTTTTGCTGGGTTTCTTCTCTTCTTTTTCTTTTCTCCGATGTTATGTCCAGACAAGTCCTCAGTAACCCCAAGCCATGCTGCTTTGAAATTTGTGGATACGATCGGTATGAACATGCAATTGTGCACGAGGGTTTCAAAATTAAAACAGTGGACCCAAAAGGTCCCATGGGGCACGCAAAACTCCGCCCAAACCTTTGACGGGCGAGCTGTCCGTAAACACTCGACGGATTTTTCCCCGACATTTGGAGATAGGATAGATATCAATATGAGGTTTTGCAAGGGGGTTTCAAGGGGTCCCTCTTGGAACATGGCCCACCCCATCGACTTCATTAAAAGCCTAATATCTCATAAACTGTTTAGATCTTCTCACGCAAACAAGTAAGAGCTCTGATAAATATTCTTGTTTCTTGTGACTTTGTGTGTGTGGGGGGGGGGGGGGGGGGGTAAATGACCCTAATATTTTCTCACTCATATTGAGCCGATCGTTAATCAGAAGTGGGCGAAAACCGAAGCACCTGAAGGAAAAGCACCAGACCTTCCGTTGGAGAACTTGGCGAATCGCATGTGACCCGAGCCAGGCTCGTACCACAGCGGCGAGAGACCTGATGATTAAAGACAAGACTGGACTATATAAGGGAGCACCGGAAAACCTGGGTTATTCTTTGTGTGACCTCTGAAGGGTTAACGTCAATTCTGTTTATCTGATTGGCTGTAAAAGGAGAGCTAGTGTGACATTACAGTGATTACCATAAGTGATTGACAGCCCTGCTTTGTTTGAAGCTAACCTTGTTTTCTCAATTATGTAACATAATTGGTTTCAATAGACAAACATGCATCTGTTATTACAATTTAGTCGGGATTAATTAATTTATTTATTTTTATGTTTAAATTACATAGAAACAAAATACAAACATATTTCATAAAAATAAATTAAATAGCAAATTTAGTTCTAATATAACCAACAAGCAAATTAAAGCTTCAAATTTGAAGAAAAATTATCAGTAAATAAATAAAATGATAAAAAGCCAAATGTTTGTTCGAAAGAATTGTTTTTTATTTTAATATAATAGAAAGCTTTTTCCATTCGTCTTCTTGTTTTTCTTCTTCTTACAGAATAAAAAGTAAAATAAATTATACACAAACAGTCTTAGTAAAGTAAATAAAATAAAATTAGTTCAGCTAAACAAATAATCTCAGTTTATTTATTTTTCTTTCCATAAAATATAGATTTGTTGTGTTCTTTAAAATTGTCTCAGTAAAGCAGTTCTAACGAGCACCCACAATATACTATAAAGTGAGGGTGTACATTTGTATGAACTCAATGAGGCGATTCAAATGCTAATCCCCACTATATAGGGTGTGGTACTTGCTCTATTTCTAATAAGTACTAGGACTAGCATTTTACATATACAAATGTTCAATGAGGCGGTTCGTACGAGCCCTATAGAGTGTTGGTACTTGATTGAATGGCCTCAATGAGGCGGCTCTAACGAGTAGCCACAAGGCATTTAATAGAACCGCTTCAATATGCGTTTCTAATGAATACTAGAACTAACATTTTACATATACAAAGGTTGGTTTCGTTGGGCCACAGGCCTTGAGAAGTCATTTCATCTCAATGTCGGATAAAAGTCCTACAAAATTGGAAGGAACGTCTCCAAAATGACCTTTACAGTGTTGACGGGACGGTTAACCCCAAACCACGCGGCTCTATCGAGTAGCCACAAGGCATTTATTAGAACCACTTCAATGAGGCAGATCTATTCCAGGCGTTTCTAATGAGTACTAGGACTAACATTTTACGTATACAAATTTCAATGAGGCGGTTCTAACGAGCACCAACAATATAATAATATAGTGATGGTACTCATTCAAATGGCCTCGATATAATCTATACATTTTGGGATGTGTTAGAACTGTGTTACACCCCCTTTTTACAGAGAGGTTAATGTATACAGAAAAAAATATGGAAACTCATATGATAGCTCTTCCAAGCCAAATTAATTTTTTGCCCAGATCATGATTTTCTTTAATCTTCCGTTAATACCGTTAATATTATTATGCATAGAATAGATACAAGAGGGGAAAATTGTTTTGTTTGTCCTGGAACGATTTGACACAATTTCTATCACTATGCTGATTTACCCCAGTGTTAAATTTTCTTACAAAATTAATTTTTATTTTTTTCTTCCAATAGCAAAACAACATTTTGTAATATGCATGTCTCAGATTTATTCATTTAATTTAGAACATTATGGGTTGTTTTTCTAGAAATATGTTAACAGCTAAACACCCATGAATTTTAGCCCAGGTGACAGAGTCCTTAATTCACAATATGAATAAGTATACATGTATGTAGAATAATAACGCCTAGAAAAAATGAAATATATAAATCCGTATTCAAGCACACGAAAACTATTTCTTGTTCCTTGTAACTCTTTATCCTTTAGCATACCAGCATACCTGTCAATTTATTTTTGTTTATCTGTCAGTTTGTACCCGGTCCATGTATTATGCAACACAAGCCATCTGTTTGGCCATGAAATTAATGTCCATTAAAATCAATAATCACCAGAAACAACAATATATTCTCATATATTCCGATTTTTTTTACAGATTTCAATCAGGCTGCGCTATCACGAGACAGGTTATTCTTACTGGGACTAAAACTTAAATGTAAAACAATTATTTATTTAGATATTCATTTATTTATTAATCGAGACACGTCACATCAGTCTTTGGGTTGGAGAGAACTGTTTGAGCGTCTGTATAGCCTTACATTAAAACATTAATGTATGGAGAAAAAGAATGCTACGCAAACATACACACATAATAAGAAAATATCAATTTTCTTTTTTTTAATCCTGGTCTCTTCCCTTCATGAAAACAGGCCTATATAATTTTGACTCCCTTGAACCCCACTTTTATATAGTAGAACTGGGGTTTGCAGGGGTAAACCTTATTTTTCTTATTTCTGCTCTTAAATATAGATTGTGGGAACTCGTTAGAACCGCTTCGACGAGGCGGTTCTAACCAGTACCCACAATCTATATTTTAGAGCAGAAATAAGAAAAATATCACAATAAAATTTTCATTTCTTCGGCAATAAAGGTTACAATGTATTTGTATAGGATTGTTTGGGAAGGCTGAACAGAATGCGTGACTGTGCAGTCTGATCGCACAGTCTGATCTACGTTTTCTTATTCGCACTGGCTGTTTAGCATGTTTTGCCGTGTATCAGTTCATATTTATGGTCGTCAAATGTAGGAGAAAGAGAGTCAAAGGAAAAGAAGTGGTGGAAAAAATGTCGCGAATTTTGGGTAGGAAAAAGTTACGGAAAAAAGTCAACATCACGAAATTCTGACCCCATTTAACTCCACTTTTATTGGGAAACGGTTGTGGTTAACAGGAACAAACCTTTCTTATTTTTGCTTTAAATTATAGATTGTTTTGTTTGTTTGTTTTGGAGTTTGACGGCCCTGTCAACACTATTTTAGGTCATTTTTGAGCCGGTCAGTTTACCTCTCCACACTTTTCCTACGTAAGCGGTTAACCAGTACAGTGCACATCTTTTCGCCAGAAACTGACAACTGCCCTTCTTGAATCAGCGGGAGAGAATGACCGTAGAAAAGATTCCATGATCAATCTCCACGAAAGAATGTTGCCGACTCCGGCGGGAATCGAACCGTAGAAAAGATTCCATGATCAATCTCCACGAAAGAATGTTGCCGACTCCGGCGGGAATCGAACCCGCGTCCTCAGACGCGCATCTGACCGAGCCACCGAGGCTGTAAATTATAGATTGTTGGTACTCGTTAGAACCCCCTCGCCGAGGTTGTTGCAACGAGTACCCTCAATATATATTGAGCAGCAATAAGAAAACATGGTCATCACGTTAACAACTCCGTGTAATGTTTACCACTCTACACCCTACATTACACAGATAAAACGGGTTTACAGGGTAAACATAATTGTCTTATGACTGCCAAGACATAGGTGTTGGGTACTCGTCAGATCCGCCTCAATGAGGCACTTCTAATAAGCAAAACGCGCCTTTCCAAATAACTTAAAATATTTAGCACTAGAAAAATGCAAAACGTTAGCTAACAACGTCTGATAATCTTCTTACTTCTACCCAAAACATATAGTGGGTACTCGTTAGAACCCCTCCACATAGCGGTTCTTACGAATATCCACGATCTATCCTTTTGAGAAGAAAGAAGAAAAATCATATATACCCCTGTTAATCTCAATTCTACTGTATAAAAGTTTGCTTCAGGGGGGGGGGGGGGTAGGGGCAGTGCTTTTGTGACGCATATTTATTTATTCAAAATTTCATGACATGAATACATACATCTGATGCATCTGAGTCTGACATCGTGACGCATACATGTACATTGTGGCTCCCTACCAAATTTGCTACCGCATGCATAATCCAAAACCATGTGTTTTTCGCGAAAAGGACATACCCTAAAATGCGAAAAGGACTTTTTTATACGAAAAGGACAGTTACTGATAGCGAAATGGACTGCTCTATATTTTTGTTGCGGACGAGATGGGACATCGAAGTTCTTGTAGCTATCTCTTTCATTAAATTTTTTTTTAAAAAAAAAAGAAAGATTTTGATGATGTTCCTTGCATTTGGATTGATTTGGGGCTTAACAGTCCCGTCAACAATATTTAGGTGATTTAATTAATTAGCGTATTAATTTAATTAAGATTTATTAAATGAGTTCATTTCAACCGGTTTAAAACTTCATCACGTGAACCAGTCCGTGAAATGAACACCCCCTTAATCCCCACTTTATAAAGACAAAATGGGTTTTACGGGGGTATTCAATATTTATCTTATTTCTGTACCAAGAAATAGGTTGTGGGTACTCGTTAGAACGCAATTCTAACGAGCACCCACGACCTATGATTGCAGTAAAAAATACGAAAAATTCCACGCATGTTCATCAGAGAAGTAGCCATTTCGGAGATATCAAAAATGCACTATGTCGCACGGACGTGTTGTCGTAGACACCACTTTATATAAAGAAAACTGGGTTTACGGGGGTATTCAATATTTTTTTCTTATTTCTGCTCCAAGACATCTGTTGTGGGTACTCGTTAGAACGCGTTTCTAACGAGCACCCATTCCCATAGACTGCAGTAAAATTAAAAAAAAAATACCACGCATTTTCATAAGAAAAGTAGCCATTTTGGAGATGTGAAAAATGCGATATGTCACACGGGTGTGTTAGCGTAATGAGATATTAAATATTCATAAAATAAATAAATCGTCACGAAAACACGCCTGTATAGTTTTGATCCCCTTGAACCCAATTTTTATTTTGTAAAACCGATGTTTACAGGGGTATACCTTATTTTTCTTATTTCTGCTCTAAAATATAGATTGTGGATACTTGTTAGAACCGTCTCGATGAGACGGTTCTAATGAGTACCCACAATCTATATTTTGATGTAGAAAAGACTATCGGTATCTTCTTTCCTTCGTCTTTACCTCTCTCTCTCTCTCTCTCTCTCTCTCTCTCTCTCTCTCTGCGACTGTCTTTCTGTCTCTCTCGGCCTTTTGACTGCAGATCAAAAAAGAAATCCGATGGATATCATTACTTAATTGCACTAACGGTGTAGTTAAGTTCTTTATTGAGAAAAATAGACCTTCAAAGAAATACAAATTAAAGGTACATACCGCTCTCCTTTGTCTTCAAAAGATAAATGAGCAATTTTAATTAAAATTGTGACTGTCTTTAAAAGCATGTTTTCCATTGAGTCCTTACATTCGTTCATTTCACAATGGCGAAAACAGACAAATGTTCAGTTTGTTCGGCGAGTTCGAACGAGTACCCACAATCTATTTTTGAACAGAAATAAATTGAAACAATGTATACCCCTAAACCTCATTTTTACCATATAAAAGTTGAGATTATGGTTTCAAAATTATAAAGGCGTGTTTCGCGATTAAGTGCTCTTTAGAATTCACTAATTAAGGCGGTTCTAACGAGTACCCTGCACTTCGCGAATTGTATATTTCGAGAAGTTAGTCTCTCTATGTCCCGACCTCGTATTTCACGCTCTCTCTCTCTCTCTGATTATACTATCTGTCTCGCCCCCGCCCATCGGGGCTTGGAAAAATAGGCTGAGCTGCATGATGCTTCCACGCAGAACTGAAACCATTATAAACGACTCACTGAGGCTGTTTTAACGAGTACACACAACATCTCTGATAAGAAGAAAAAAGACTATAGCGCAGTGGTTAGCGCGTTCGACTCATGATCAAGAGGTTGTGCGTTCGAATCCGGCCACCGGTATCGAGGTGCGTCCTTGGGCAAGACACGTAATGACACTGCCCCACTCCACCCAGGTGTAAATGGGTAGCAGTGGTGCCACTGCCTCTCTCTCTCGCGCGTGAAAACAACCGGAATGAGTGTTCGAGAGCGATTCAATAAGCTTGAAGCTTTCATCGCAATCGAACTAAAATAAATTAGTATAAACTAAGAAGAAAAAAAGTATACATATCTATGTCTGTCTGTCTGCCTGTTTGTGTGTGTCTCTCTCTCTCTCCGTCACTCTCAATGTTTGGCATGTAAACCCAAAACAATCTCTCTCTCTCTCTCTCTCTCGCTCTCTCTCTCTCTCTCTCTGACTATACTATCTGTCTCGCCCCCGACCATCGGGGCTTGGAAAAAAAAGATTGAGCGGTTTTAACGAGTACACACAACAGCTTGGATAAGAAGAAAAATAATGTATACATATGTCTGTCTGTCTGTCTGTCTGTCTCAGAACAGTTATCATTTTTGTTTTGTTATGGTTTCTGTTTTTCTTTCTCTTCATCATGAAAACATACCTAAATAATTTTGACCCCCTTGAACACCACTTTTATATAGTAAAACGGGGGTTTACAGGGGTAAACCTTATTTGTCTTATTTCTGCTCTTTGAGCAGAAATAAGAAAAAAATCACGATTTTTCAAAATGATTTCTCATATTAAAATAGAATTATATTGCATAGGCGGCGGTTAAAGTAAGATAGTCATTAATGCCAACAGCTTTATTTATACAATTTTGATGACACGTGCCGAATGCAATAATCCGTTATTACAGGTAAAAAAAACTTATAGGAAAGAAACCATACGCGTGCCTGGTAGGTAAATTGATATTATATTGCATAGGCGGCGGTTAAGTAAGATAGTTGATGACACGTGCCGTACTCATTTTTTTTTTCAAAGTAATCATTTTAATGAAAGAGATAACTACAAGAACTTCCATGTCCCATCTCGTTCGCAACAAAAATATAGAGCAGTCCTTTTCGCTAACAGTAACGTATAAAAAAGTCCTTTTCGCATTTAAGGGTAAAAAGGACTCCTTTTTCGCATTTTAGGGTAACCCGGCGGTCCAGGCCGCACCCCCTCCTAATCAAATATAACAAACAAACAAATCTAGAAGCGGGCAGTTTACAGAGATGAATTTGATTGGCTAATGAGGAAATAATATTGATAACTTTCAAATGTTGTCTAATAATGTATTATTATTATTATCATAAATATTAGTATAATATTTATTATTCTGCGATCAGGGCGATAATAAACTAGTTATTATGTTCTGGCAATATCCCCCACCCACCAAATAGAAGTCGGCTGTCGGTTGCGCGTCTGACCGGTGATCTCGAGATTGCTGGTTCGATCCCCGCCTGGTCGGCAACCGAAGAAATATTGATTTGGCCGTTAAACTCCAAACCAAATTAATAAAGAAATAAAAATGAAATATATAAATCCGTTTTCAAGGCCACAACAAATATTTCGTGTTCCTTGAAAGTCTTATCCGTTAGAATACCTGCATACCTGTCAACTTCTGTCCTTTTGTCGCCGGTCCATGTATTACGCAACACGAGCCATCTGTTTGGCCATGTGTTTAGCTTAGAAATTATTGAAATCAATGTCCACTGAAATCAATAATCACCAGGAACAACAATATATTCTCACTTATGCCGAATTTTTACGGATTTCAATCAGGCTGCGCTATCACGAGACAGGTCATTCTTACTGGGACTAAAACGTACATGTAAGAAATTATTTATTTATTTTTTATTTATTGATCGAGACATTTGGGTTGGAGATATTCTGCTTGTGCGTCTGTATAGCATTATATCAAATCATTAATGTTTGGAGAAAAAATAGCAAACCACGAAAATGCTACACAAACATACACACATAATTTTAATTTCCTTTTTTTTAATCCTTTTCTCTTCCGTTCAGCGAAGGCTGATCAGAATGCGCGTCTGTGCAGTCTGATCGCACAGTCTGATCTACGTTTTCTTATTCGCACTGGCGGTTTAGCAGGTTTTGCCGTGTACCGGTTCATGTTATAGTCGAGAATACGCATCACGAAATTCTGACCCCGTTGAACTCCACTTTAGGGGTTGACAGGAACAAACCTGTTTTTTTGTTGTTGTTGTTGGCGTTCTTAGTTTTCTTTAAAATATAGATTGTGGGTACTCGTTAGAACCCACTCGCCGAGGGGGTTGCAACGAGTAGCCTCAATATATATATTGAGCAGCAATAAGCAAAAATCACGTTAACAAATCCGTGTAATTATTACCCCTCTACACCCAACATCATGTAGAGAAAACTGGTTTACGGGGGTTAACATATTTGTCTTATGACTACCAAGACATAGGCATTGGGTACTCTTCAGAGCCGCATCAATGAGGTAAGTCTAATGGGCACCCGCAACCCATGTTGGAATATGAATAAGGAAAATATCACAAATTATCGTCAAATAAAATTGTTTTGTGAGATACGAAGATGTGCTATCTCTCAAGGGTGTGTTATCGTAATGCTATTAAAATTTTTGAACTTAATATTTTCGTGTTTTTTTTTTTTTTTTTTTTTTTTTGCGGTAAAATTTTCAAATCATTTGTATGGAGGTGTTCTTGTTTTCCTTATTTTTCTTTACCAGAACGGAACAGAACAATTCCTTTTTTAGATCACTGATGATTTAACCCTTAAGATGCCAATCACAGTATTGTCATCTGCGTTAATTTGTCATCAGCTGGTGACTTATTTTTTCCAACAGAGTGGGCACAGATCAGTCACTGATCCTATAGGTGCAGTCTGATCTTGGTCCACACTGTTTGCTTGAATACATTTTTTCCCTAAAGATTTGTAAGAAGATGAAGAGGCGACTATTTCCAATTCAGCTTTAACTTGGTATCTTCAGATATAAAAGAATTGGCAGTGATAAAAAATGTCAGAAATCAGAGAGCCTTCGATACTAACACTTTAAAACAAAAAAAAAACAGACATAGTGTTTGAGTTTTCACCATTTTATTTTGAAAATAAAGTTCACTAGTAAATTAAAGAACGTAATCAATTAAAGTTTATTTTAAACATTGGAAATTACATTAAATTTTTTAGCATGTATATATGTATGAACCAAAATTGACACGTCTCTGGGATGAACATTCCTTTAATCGGGAAAAGTCTGGTTTGCAGATGCTGTGATTATTTTTATTGATGACTATATCCTTTTTAATTGATAGTTTTTTATATTTTTCATTTGTGACTTTTTTCCAGTGACTGTCTTTCCGATCACCCTTCCAAATACGCGACAATACGAGCGGGTGCAGTCTGACTTGTGTAATTGGACAGATGAGACTGCACCCGCCCGTAAAAATAGGCTCAATGTTAGGACCAATTCTTTTCACTCTTGTGTGCTCAGCAGAGACTAATATCGGTCTGCGCATGCGTAAAGTCTGATTTTAGTTTATCCTGTTCGCCTTAGGGTTTATTCTTTTTGTCAACTGTCGGTCTGATACCAGAATATATGTTCCGATAAAACACTGGTCTTCACAGTGTAGCCCGAACGGTTTCCTTGTCAGTTTACAGTGCACCGACCTAAACAGATGTCCATGTGAACACAGACGGGTCACGGAAAAAGTCAGTTTCGGGTAGGAAAAAAAAAGTCACGGAAAAAAGTCACAGAATTGGATTTAAGCATGGACAGCTGGAGGATATTGATTTGTTTGTTTGTTTGATTTGCGGTTTAACGTACCATCAACACTGTAAAGGTCATTTTGGAGACGTCACTTCCAATTTTGTTTCAGCTCTGCGTGGAGGCATCACGCAGCCCATCTATTTCTTCAAGCCCCGATGGGCGGGGGCCGTGGAGTTGATTGAAAAGTATGATTCAAAAGTATTGACAATGACGAACAACGACAGACAACGAAGGTTTCCATCCTTGTTGATCCCTTAGAGTCTTAATTCACATTATGGTAACACACCCCTGTGCTCGGCCTCCGCCCATCGGGGCTTGAAGAAATAAATGGGCTGCATGATGCTTCCACGCAGAGCTGAAACCGACCGCACACGAGTACTGGTAAACTGCTTAAAGGATCTAAGCCTGTCCAGGTAAAGCGGTGCAAGTCGGACCGTCCATGCTTATAAACCCTATTGGTTTCATTGGGCGACAGGGCTTGAGATGGCATTTCACCTCTATGTCGGGTAAACGTTCCACAAAATTAGAAGCAACGTCTCCAAAATAACATATACAGTGTTGACGGGGACGTAAAACTTCAAATCAAACAAACACCCGTGTGCTAAAATGGCATCTTTCCTGTAACGGGATCTGGATGGAAACGTTTGACATTTTTCTGAAATATAGACTACGTTGTTAGGACAGCCTCAATGAGGTGGTTCTAACTATAATTCGCAATCTATGGTTTTGAGCCTAAAATAAGGAAAATCAACTGCGATGTGTTATGTGAGGTACTGATTGATATGTTCGATTCCAAATAATAACGACAGACCTCGGATTTTCCCCATCTTTAAGACACATAAGACTCTTCGGATGAAAACCTTTTTTTTCTGATTTTTATCTCAAATATAGATTGTGGGTGCGCAATAGAGTTTCCTCAGTAAGATGCTTCTAACAGATACCCACAATCTATATTTTTGATCAGAAATAAGAAATATAACGAATAACCCGTTAACCCCATTTTACTACATATAATTTTGGGTTTACAGTGGAATTCACAACAATTACTCGTGGAATTTTGTGTCGATATTTTTTAATTTGTGACTTTTTTCGCGTGACTTTTTTCCTGTGATTTTTCCGCGCACCATTTGACCCTGTATATCCGTGAACCTATAGCAACACAGTTAGGTCAATACACAAGCCAATTTAGAGTTATGTTTTTTTGGTTGTTGTTTTCCAATTGAAACAATAAAATAATGATATAAGCATGATGTTGTATGTAAAACAACATAAAGCTGTCATGCAGCTGGTTAAATGTATACGCAAGCTGGTCTTAATCTAAGATGGTCTTAACTTTTTGTCAAATTAATTGTAACTAGAGCTGTCAGTGAAACTGACTAGGGCCCCCGCAGCGCTATCAGAGGAGTAGGAAAATATTGAAAATTTGTGGACGGACAGACGGACAGACAGACAGACAGACAGACAGACGGACGGACAGAGTGATTACTATAGGGCACCCACACTTTCAGTGCGGGGCCCTAATTATCTCTCTACGATGCAGGTAAATGTTTGCTAGACAAGGTTTGCACATCATTTTTATAGATATTTTAATTTTCTTTATCATCACGAAAACACGCCTAATTTTGACCGCCTTAAACTCTACTTTTATACAGTAAAACTGGGGTTTACGGGGTTAAACATTTCTTTTTCTTATGCTCAAAAACATAGGTTTTGGGTACTCGTTAGAACCGCCTCACCGAGGCGGTTCTAAGGAGTATCCACAATCTATGTATACGAAATAGATTTTTTTCACCTATAAATTTTCATATTGTGGATGCAGAATTTTCACTATTTTTGAATAGGCGTTTTTTTGTGTGGCATTACTGGTAGATGGTCTTTATATTTGGAGGTTTTTATATCTTGCATTTGTAGTAAAAAGAGACACGATATTAACTATATATATAAAGACTATGGGCGCTCTTTGTAGGAGATAAAGTCACAGGAAGAAAGTCACAGAAACACCAGGAAAACACGCATATACATTTTTAATACCATTAAACCCCATATACAGTAAAGCTGCATGGGGTTTACAGGTGTATAGATTATTTTTCATTTCTGCTAAAATGATGAAATGTGGGCACTCGTTAGAACCGCTTCGTTGAGACTTTTACCATTTCTGATAAAAACACACACAAACTGTGGGTCCAACAATCTATGTTTCAGGCAGAAACTCGAGGAGAACGTGGCGTCTGATCACGGTCTACACTATTTGCAAAATTTCCAGCAAATTTCCAAGTAGGTTTCGGAAGAAAAACACAACAAGACACCCCTAAATTTTGAAATGGACGTATGCTGTATATAAAGTGGAAGATTCCTTTCGGTACAAAATGGACGAAGGGACAATTTTCCCCAATAATAACTTTCTTTACAAATAAACAGTATTTGAGTGTCTTGAAACATGAAATCTTGTGATTAATTCCCAACTGATGTGCCCACCATCAAATGAACCTATCAAAATAAACTAAAACAAACACATGGCACAGTTGGCAGTGCTTCTGACTCAAGAGCCAGAGGTCACTGGTTCAAGCCCCGCGCATCCGACTGATATACGGAGGCCGTGGACACCAGTTGGATAAATACAGAAGACAATAGTTTCCGTGGGTATTTGTTAGATGTCGTCGAACATCACGTTAGCTGGTCGGTAAACCCCACTTGATACAGAAAAAACCAGGGTTACGGGGATGCAGCAGAAATACAAAATACCACAGATTTTTATCAACAAACATGTCGTTTTAAAAGCCAGGAAATAATTGACCATGTCACATTGATGAGCTGTCCTAATATATAAATAAGCTACATAGAACGAGGTGTGTTTTGGGTTTGTTTGTTTTCGATGTTTACTGTGAATTACAGGGTACCAATTTGTTTAAAAATCCTTTTCCGACCTTGTGCTTACAGATTATGAGCAACCAGATTGGGCGAATACTACCACTTTATAATAACCACACTATATCTATAGATGTGGGGCTTTTACTGTTTATAGCGCAGGAACGCAAACATCGTATCAATGTGGGTACAACGTCGACTCTAATGCGACTTTGTTTCAACGTCTTTGCTCAGTGTGATAGTATGTAGTTTCTTGTAATGCAGAAATCCACTCGTACAATAACAAGTTTTTCATAAAATTGATATAAAATGTCGAATTGCAGGTGGTTCTAACGAGTACCCACATTCTTGTGTTTTTCAACACAGATCTGGAATATAATTTTAAATTACAGTAAACACCACATTCTGATAAAAATTTGTTCATTTTGGGCATAAATTATTGTCCGAATAACAAGCATGGGGTCAGCCCCCGCCCATCGGGGCTTGAATAAATAGATGGGCTGCATGATGCTTACACGCAGAGCTGAAACCGACCCGCACACGAGTACTGGTAAACCGCTTGCTAAGCCGGCCCAGGCAAATCGGTGCTAATAAACCCAATTGGTTTCATTGGGCGGCAGGGCTTGAGATGTCATTTCATCTTAAGGTCGGGTAAAAGTCGGTCAGTCAATTTAAAAACTTTGCAAATTTCATTTTATGTACCGATTGTTTTGAATAATTATCTGATTTTGATTTTCAGACTGCCTTCAAAACCTAGTCTTCGGGATTTATATTCTATCATCTTTTCTACAGCCAGAGACGGCCGAGAGTTCAACAGGGAGATCTTTATATATCTAACCTAAATTGATGCAAATTAAGATGCACTGATGAGTTAGGAGGCCTTCTTGCGGACTGAACAAATTATTTGTCTAAACCGTTAGGGCGAGGTTTGCGGCCACGTAAAACCGATTTAAGCCCCCACCCCAGGTGGAATTTGTTTCACTGACCGTTCCAAGGCGGTTCTTCTGTCGTGGTTTGTTTTGGTTGTGGCTCGTCTTTGGGTGTGTGTAGCACTTATATTACTTTGCTTTGGATAGCCTAATGGCCATTTTGGGGGAAAGTAACTGTCCTTTTGGCTTTCCGCTAGTGATGTTTCCATTAGGGTCTAGTTTGTCGATGTTTGTTTCTTTCCTTTGGTGTCTCTGATGGGAGCTGTGGGTTAATTGTATCGATTCCTGGTCATTGCCTTCACTGCTATTTTACTGACAGTTTATTCACATTGCTGGAATATATTCCAGTGGTTTTATGGGAAATTTTAATGTTCCGACTGTTTGTAAATATTTTGTAAATTGTTGGAATACTCCTGCAATTTCAAAGATTAAACATTTTTAGTGACAGTAAATGTATCTTATTGAAATTGTTGGAATATTCCAGCAATTTTTTACTTCAGTAGATTTCATGATGATGAAATGTGAAAGGTTCCAAAGTTGAAATCCTTGGAATATTCCTGCAATTTTGGCTTTTCCGTCATTATGTATTCAAGAATTTCAAGAATTCTGTACATTTATGGAATATACCCTTAATTTCAAGCAATTTAAGGGACAGCATATGCATCTAATGGAACTTGTTGGAATACTTGAGCAATTTTTGACTTCAGTATACGTAGTTTTCATGATTATGAAATGGGAAGTGTCATATTCCTACAAATTGTATAAAGTTTGTAAATTGTTGAAATATTCCTGTAAATTCAAACTTAAAAAAGTTTCTCAAGTGAGATCTTGCGTATCATTTGGAAACTGTTGGAATATTCCAGCAATTTTAGATTTCAGTAGTTTTCATAATTATGAAAGTTGAAGGGCTCCAAAGAATATTCCTGCAGTTTTAGCTTTTTCATTGTTGTACATTAAATAATGTCAAGAATTGTCCTGTTGAATCATGTAAGAAGGTATGTTTATTCGCACTGCTGGAATATATATTCCAGTGATTTTTAATGACAACTCACAAATTCTCACAAATTGTATCTATTTTGTAAATTGTTGAAATAGTCAAGTAATTTCAAAGTTTAAACAACTTTAGATTTTAGTATTTTTCATGATTATGAAAGTTGAAAGGCTCCAAAATTTGAAATCCTTGGAATATTCATGCAATTTTTGCTTTTTTATTATTAGAGGTTCAAGAATGACAGGAATTCTGTAATTCCAAAGTTTAAGCAATGTTAGTGGCAGCTTATGTACTATCTTACTGAAATTGATGGAATATTCCAGCAATTTTAGATTGCAGTAGATTTCATGATTTTGAAATGTGAAAGATTTCCAAAGTTTGGAATCCCTGGAATATTCCTGCAATTGTAGCTTTTTCGTTCTTGTTCATTCAAGATTGGAAAGAAATTTGTAAATTGTTGGAACATTCCTGTAATTTCAAACTTAAAACAATTTTACTGACAGCGATTGTATCCATTTAAAGTTGGAATATTACAGCAATTTTTGACTTCAGTAGTTTATATGATTATGAGATGGGAAAAGGCATATTCTGAAAACTGTGTATATTTTGTAAATTGTTGGAACATTCCTGTAATTTCAAACTTAAAATAGTTTTAATGAAAGCTTGTGTATCTTTTGGAATATGTTGGAATATTCCAGCAATTTTAGATTTCAGTCGTTCTCATGATTATGAAAGGTGAAGGGCTCCAAAGTGTGAAATCCTTGGAATATTCCTTGAAATGTTGCTTTTTCATTATTACATATTTAAGAATGACCGGAATTCTGTAATTCCAAATAATATTACTGAAATTGATGGAATATTGCAGCAAATATAGACTCCAGTAGATTTTTATGATTTTGAAATTTTAAAGGTTCCAGATGTTGAAATCCGTGGAATGTCCTGCAATTTTAGCTTTTTCATTCTTGCTCATTCAAAGTTGTCAAGAATTTTGTAAATTGTTTAAACACTCCTGTAATTTTAAACTTCAAACAATTTCACTCACAGCTTGTGTATTCATCTGAACTTATTGGAATATTCCAGCATTGTTTTAAGTCAGTACTTTACATGATTATGAGATGGGAAAAGCCATATTCTGAAAAACTGTGTATATTTTATTAATTGTTGGAATATTCCTGTACTTTCAAACTTAAAATAGTTTTAGTGAAAGCTTGGGTATCTTTTGGAAATTGTTGGAATATTCCAGCAATTTTAGCTTTCAGTAGTTTTCATGATTATGAAAGGTGAAGGGTTCCAAAGTTTTGAAATCCTTGGAATATTCCTGCAATGTTACCTTTTTCATCGTTGCACATTCTAGAATGTAAAGAATTGTCCTTTCACATCATAGTTATAAAACAGGTATGATTCAAATTGATGGAGTATTCCAATGATGTTATCAATTAATCGGAAATGCCTTATTCTGACAAATTGTGTATACATTGTAAATTGCTGGAATATTCCTGTAATTACAACAGTTCCAATTTTAGTGACAGCTTATGTATCTTTCGTAAATTGTTAGAATATTCCAGCAATTTTAGACTTCTAGTCGCATTTTTGAACTGGATTGCTGGATTCTTCCAATGATTTTAGTTGTGAAATACATGTATAGTGATTTATTATTTTATTGTTTATTGTTGCATACACAAAATGAGAATAAAAAATGAACTCATACCATGTCTTCTTGTCTACCTACTTGTTTGATAGCTGATTGGTCACAATGGTGTTAGGTCAAGAAAAGGCTCCAACGTTTGCAATCATTGGAATATTCCAACAATTTCAATTGTTATGAAGTAAATGCAGCAGAAATAGATACAGATAATCTTTAAAGTCTGAATAAGAAGATAAAAATAGATTGTCTTTGTTCATATAAACCATTCGAATATTCCTGCAATTAAAAGCCCACACCACTTTCTCTATATATAAATCAGTGGATTATTCCTGCAATTTAAGTGTGACCATTTTGTAAAAAAGGATAAAAATGTTTGGTCTGATGAATAGAAAATAAGATGTTATGGTGCAAATTGCTGGAATATTCCACGGATTTTATTGTTTAATCATTCGAATATTCCTGCAATTAAAAGCCCACACCACTTTCTCTATATATAAATCAGTGGAATATTCCAGCAATTTAAGTGTGACCATTTTGTAAAAAAGGATAAAAATGTCTGGTCTGATGTATAGAAAATAAGATGTTATGGTGCAAATTGCTGGAATATTCCACGGATTTTATTGTTTAATTTGAAGGGAGGATTTGAAGACAGGATGTTTTACCCTTAAATTTTTCGCCGTTTTGGAGGGTATAAAACAAATTATAAAATTCTACCCTTGTTTTGACCTAATATTTTGACATCCAAAAACGTGAATTTCCTTACGAAAAAGGGAATTTCGTGCAAATTCCCTTTTTATTTTGTATTCGCTTATTTGTAACTATGCAATCTTAAAAAGAAGGAAAACAAATACTGCCAGTTGATCACAATAAAAAAGAACTGTTTGGGAGGTGTTGTGCAAGAAAAAAAATCCAATATGGGGTTCTGTTGTAGATGGGCGCTTCCAACCCTCGGGATGACCGTGCTGAGCGGAACCTCGGCGTAGCTTCGGTTCCGCTCAGCACGGTCATCCCTCGAGTTCGAAACGCCCATCTACAACAGAACCCCATATCAGATTATTATATGCTTGCACTACAGCTATGCTAAAGAACTTAATCGTGTGCCCTCTGGTGCAACGGCATATCGACCGTTGTCATGTGGAGATGTACATGATCCTAAACGACCTTGTTGCCATTCCTGCACCGCTTGACTGGAAAAGCCACGATCATCATATGCTAAAAATAATGTGGGTCAAAAAGGATCTGGATAATACTTAATCCCTTTCATGTAAACAGAAGTTATTATTCTCCCATATTCTAGATCTTTCCTTTTTCA
Organism: Lucinisca nassula; assembly: GCA_963580285.1. Classification (NCBI taxonomy): domain Eukaryota; kingdom Metazoa; phylum Mollusca; class Bivalvia; order Lucinida; family Lucinidae; genus Lucinisca; species Lucinisca nassula. Next base: position 34,612,224 of record OY757019.1, read on the forward strand.
ATAAGCTAGTGAACAAAATCCAATGGGTTTAATGTGGGAATCAGAAAACAATTCTAATACAAAACAATACCCTTCGGAATTCGCACAGTTTGTCAAAATAACTTAGTACCAAATCAAGCATCAATATTTTCAAGTTGAAAATTAATGCGTAACTATACCAAATTTAGTGACATAGAGGCCTTTCTGATTCTATTTAATCTTCATCAGTGTGTCTCAACCCCACAGTTCTGAAACTGGACAAGACCCGGCAAAAACAGCGCCCCCCACCCCCCACCCCCGCTCCGAGCACACACCGAACGACGTTGCTCATGAGACAGGTCAACTGGAGGAATCAGGCAAGAGACGCCTACTCTAGGACTTATAGGCGTCCCCCACCGAGCCAACATCAGCAAACATGGCCCACACTCCGCGGAAGTCCCGGGCTTCAGGAAGGAGATGTCCAAAGTAGCGAGACTTGCAAATTTAAAATATAACAAAAAGTGGCAACCATATCCGCTAAGATACATGTCTCACTTGAGAGCTTCACACACGTATGGCGTGACCATACTGTATAATTTCTATGATCTTCAGAAGTGATAAAAACACTTCTTACATTAACTGCAATAGAAGATTTCGTGGTGTAGTGTTTATACTACTCGCCTTGTAAATCAGGGGTCACAGGATCGATCCCGGGCTTCTTCAGACTTTTGAATGAGTCTTTAAACCGAGGTCCCGTCTCCGTATGACCTTAGCTGTTGGTGGGACGTAAAACCCAAACACTCACTCACGTTAACTGCAAAATAGAGGGAACTTTTTCCATGGAATGTCCATTCAATTAAATCATTAATTTTCTTCTACAAAATTATGAGAAAGTTAAATGTAAAGTGTCGAAAAATCATATATAGACAGACTTACTAGAGTTTAGTTTAGTAAAGACATCATTCAAAATTTTGATGGACCAAAACAGATTTTTGCCTGATCTTTCATAGGCCGTCTTTTAAAAGACTGTGTGTGTCCAAATTGAAAGACAGAAGATGTGTCAGTCTCAATAGCTCAATGGTTAGCGCGTTCGACTTATGATCGAGAGGTTGTGGGTTCGAATCTGATCACTGGAGCCGAGGTTTGTCCTTGTGCAAGACACGCAATGACACTGCCCCACTCCACCAAGGTGTAAAAGAGTAGCAGTGGTGTAAAAGTCACTTCCCCTCGCGCCCTTGATAACATCCGGAATGAGTTTTCGAGAGTGCGATTCAAATAAGCTTGAAGCCTTAATCGCAATCGAACTAAAGAAATTTGCGTGCGTGTGTGTGTGTGTGTGTGTCGGGGGTGGGGGTGCTATTAAACAGTATTTTCATCACGAAAACACGCCTATATCATTTTCGACCCGTTGAACCCCAAAATTATACTGCTAAACTCAGGTTTACAGGGGTAAACGTTATCTTTCTTATTTCTGCTCTAAAATAACGAGTACCAACAATATATATTCGGCGGTCAAGTTTACAATGAAACCGTATAGACATGTTTTCGTAATGATATATCGGTGTTTGAGATAACCTAAGTAATCTGAAGAAAATACCTTTCCATAGCATATGCACCCCTTTCTGTTTAACCGAGCCGTCTGTTTCAAATACTACAGTTATGGTGTTACCAGAGGAGTAAACTGGACTAGGCTCTTTTTGGCCACACTGTTTTGTGAGGAGCTGTGAACTGGAAATGTCTGGTCCGTCGTAAATCTGAAAAAGATGAAACATTAGCTGCAGTCCAATAAAGCATGGACGGCCCGCTGTAGATTTATGTAGAATGCTAGCAGGGGGACCCATTTGAGATACAAAGGATCTTACATGAGTGCTCATGTATTATTGAATTTATTAAACGAGGTGAGGAAAAGAGATAAAATGCGAGGCTTCGCCGAAGCCTCGCATTTTATCTCTTTTCCTCGACGAGTTTAGTAAAAAGTAAATAATACATGAGCTCGAATGCAAGATTCTATTTATCATACGACATTTAAAACGCATTTTATTCACACTTATTTTATTAAATTGTCAATATTCCGACATTAGTAAACGCGACGTCGATAAGAGCGTCGTACATGTGACGTTACGGGGCGTAGCTAACTAATTTGCATAATATTTTAGTCTAAGATTATGTTTATCATATGACCACTTTAAGTTGGATTTATCGCCTTTAAATTTGACAAATTTTCCACAAAATATTCATTGTTGACAATGACGTACTTAATCCCACCAAAGTGTTATTACACGTGGGGTCATACGATTTTTATTACATGTCGCTATCCACTGATTATCAACAACGTCATATGATAAGCGAATTTATTACATGGCGTTATTACATTCTCAGACGCGACGTCATATGATAAATTTATACCGCAATCGGGCATTCTAGTAACCTTATAAAGGGGGTCGAATAACTGCACGCTATAATCGGTAGTGACCTGCAATACCGTCTACTGACCTATAATACGTCTAGTGACCGATTATAGACCGGACCTACTTTTCTTGTCCCTAATTTGCAAGCGTAAACAATAACAGGCAACCTTTTATACACGAGAAAACAACGAAACTGCAAGTTATAATCTTTGCAATATTTATTTAAATAGATTTTCAGAAATTTCAGCTATATTCTTACCTTCTCGGGCTTTCCTGGTTTGAATGGCCCGTTGGAATAATTGCGCACTGCTAATGCGGTTGCGTCTCAATCTCGAAAATAGTTTCTTAAGCTAAAATAAACTATTTATTTGCAGATTTTCATACAGAATGGAAAGCGCTGAGAAACATTTATTCGAGTGTCCATATTGTTTCCTGCGTCTCTGTGGCGCGGTGACGTCAGAAACTTTGCGCTATTTGACGTCACGTTATACTACGTGTGCGCGCCATGGCACTGATTGTCGTTTAACATGCCACACTGTCTGGTGTCTTTTTTGCTCAAATTTGCTAAATCATTGCAAAACCCTTGATCGTTTTGAATTGCGGTATAAACTAAATACATGATTAGTGTCTATAATAATAAAATATAATCGGTTCGCCACGACAATTTTATAGGGGCTCGCTAAAGCTCGCCCCTATAAACTTGTCTTAAGGCTCACCGATTATATTTTATTATTAAAGACACTAACTATGTATTTACTGTATAGAATCCACCGCCGATGGAAACAGGAAATCTTGAAACCTTTCTCTTATTTTCTAATTCTGATTCTTGTCCTTTGCAAGTCGTCTTTTGGTGTTTTTTCGGTAAAGTTTAATGAGAATACATACACCTAAATTGTTTATTACCTACGGAATGGACTTGAAAACGTGACGGACGGACAGACGGGTGGATAGACCGACGGACGTTCGGGCCGACAGACAGACAAACCGACCGACCGAGGAACAAACAGACCATCAGGCAGACCGAAAGACAGACAGGCCGACCGACACGCCGACAGGGGGAAAACAAAGTCAGACAAACCGACCGACCGAGGAACAAACAGACCAACAGACAGACCGAAAGACAGACAGGCCGACCGACACGCCGACAGGGGGGAAACAATGTCTCCTGGCGCTATCGGGGGAGACAGGAATAGCGTTTGCAACAAAAATACGCGCAGGCTAACCTGAGTCTTCGATGTGATCGCATAGCAGACCCCCTTTTTGCTTGGAGCAGCCCGTAATACAGAGTATCGATCCGCTTCATATTTTACATCATGTGAACAAGTCCGTGAAATGAAGACCCCCCTAAACCCAACTTTATATAGGGAAAACTGGGGTTTACAGGGATATAAATTATTTTTCTTATTTCTGCTCCAAGACATAGGTTGTGGGTACTTGTTAGAACCGCCTCAGTGAGGCGGTTCTAACGAGTGCCCTCAACCTATGTTTTGAAAATTTGTAACAAAAGTATCAAGGATTTTCATGAGAAAAGTAGCCATTTTGGAGATGTGAAAAATGCACTATGTCGCACGGATGAGTTATCGTAATGTAAATAATGTAATTTAGATTTTACTTACAGAAAACTTATCTGCGCACGCTTTGCCCGGCAGGACAGACGTTTCAACCTTAAAGTCCAAAAACTCTACCGTAATCAGTTCTTTTTCATCGACTTGGATAGTCCATATGCAGTTTAGGTTGCTGTCGTATCCATTCGGGTAATTTGGAGTCTTTATCTCCCCTTTCCTTCCGATTATTTCTTTCCCACACGAAGACGCTGAACCTGAAGACGGTAATTAAGGTTTTTTTGTTGTTGTTTTTTGTGGTTGTTGTTGTTTTTTGGTTTTACGGCCCTTTCAAGATTATTTCACTCATATCGAGCCGATCGTTAATCAGAGGAGGGCGAAAACCGGAGTATCCGGAGAAAAAATACCTGACCTTCCGTTGCAGAATTTGGCGTCTCACATGTGACCCAAGCGAGGCTCGAACCACAGCGGTGAGAGACCTAATGAATAAGAGACAGCGCTCTTATCCACTAGGCCCCGGAGGCCCGTGGTATTTAACGGTACATTCCACAGTTTCACATATCTGAACCTGGGCAAAAATGTTAATATTTAGGGGTAGGGCTAGAAACCAGTCTGTTTGACAGTCTATTGGCCATTTTAGAGACGTTGCTTTCAATTGTGTGGAACTTTTACCCGACATTGAGATGAAATGAAATCCCAAGCCATGCCGCCCAATGTAACCAATAGGGCTTATAAGCGTGGACGGACCGGCTCGCACTGCATTGCCTGGACAGGCTTAGATCCTCTAAACGGTTTACCAGTACTCGTGTGCTGTCGGTTCAGCTCTACGTGGAAGAATCATGCAGCCCTTCTATTTCTTCAAGCCTCGATGGGCGGGGGTCTCGAGAAAAAGCAGTCTGTAAATTCAGTAAAAATCCGCTATTAAGACCACCTACAATTAAGACTAAATCTGCCGTCAAAAGCTTCTTGAGAAAGTTTCAGTTATTCTTTCTTTGTGTTTTCCACACCCAGTGTTTCCCAATTAGAGACCACTTTTCGAACTGTTCAAAAGTGGTATTACAGACCACTTTTGAACAGTCCCAAAGGTGGTCTTCATATAGGAATTTAACTGTACTTGTTACTGGAGATTTTGGCAAAATCTAAAATCTTATGCCTGTCTGTTACTGTTAACATTGAAAAAAAGACTTTTCTTGATGTCACATGTCCTCATAATCAAAGACTGTGTGTAAGATATGAAAATGTGGATATCTGTCTGGTGCCGGCTTTTACGCTGTCAAGAAAAAACAAAACAAAGAACTTTTGGTGAAAATATCTGCGAAATCAACATGGCTTATAGGTATTCATACCTGCATCCAGGGCAGGATATTCCCAATCTCTTGAAAACTGCTATCTCAGGATAAAATTGGATGCTGTCGGGGGTGGGTGGGGTATTGTTCATGTAAGTGCAAAAGCATATCTTCATAGATTGCAGTGAGTTTTAAGATTATTAAATATATATATTTTTGGTTTGTTTGCAATTAGTTGATATGGTACCTAATGGACATGTGCTGTTAATTTGCTTGCATTTCATTTGTGCGACGTCCACGCCCTGTGGATGAAGACTGAAGGAACCAAATAGAAATTTTGATGTGCCCTCTCTGTGGGTGGGGCCTGACATTGCTCAAGGGGTCAAAATCATTTTTGTACAACCGGTGTTATGTTGCATATCAAACAAAGATAAAGTGGTGTGCAAACCTTTTTTTTTTTTTTTTTTGCCCAGGGGCATGTCTGGGGTCAACCAGAGGTCAAAAAGTAGGATTTGGGGTCCTTTTATTGTGACATGATTTTTAAAGCGCGGGGATTTGCGATGGCGCGCGCCATCGACTTCCTCTAGTATGGCTTGTCATGCACGCCCAAAATAAATAAATAAATAAATAAACTAGATCGCCCAGTCGATGGTATACCATCGCAAATACCCGCTTTTTCTATTTTTCTACTGTCTGACCTTCGATCTGGAGGCCATGTTGGGGTCAAGGTCACAACAAAGTAGCCACCTGCCATCTACATACCATGTACTATCAACATGAAAAGTTTCAAAAGTGTAACTTCAGTGGTTGCAGAGGAGATCCATTTACAAGAAACGTGACGGACGGACGGACGGACGGACGGACAGGCAGACGGACTGACGACCACTCAACTCTGGTACGAAAACAATATACCCGATTTTTCTGCGAAAAATCCGGTATAATGAGGCTGGTCAAGAATGTACCACGCAAAAATAAAACAAAATACCTACCTGAGTCTGGCAAGGTCAGTAAGAATAGTGAAACAAAACTCCAGCAATAAATGAATAAACACATTGTTTGTTTGTTTGCAAATGTCCAATGTAGAGTTGGTTCTCGTACCACGTGCAGCGGATTGAAAGGTAACATCTAAAAATACACTTTCCTATATCTCCAAATTGCTTACTTTTTGGATGAAATTTTGAAATATTTTTCTTAGCTATCCTCCAAACATAGGTTGTGTGTACTCGTTAGAACCGCCTCATTGAGGCGGTTCTAACGAGCACACAAAATCTATGTTTTGACTAAAAATGTGCAAAATATCACAACTTTTCATCAGAAAAAGAACAGTTTTGGAGATATGGAAAACACTGCACCACGTCACACACATGGAATGGAAACATAAGGAGAGCAAATTGTATCCGTTCACTAAAGTAATCGGCACATGTATCTAAGTTTCATATCATTATATCCGGCTAAAATGCAGCGGTGCACACCAATGCAAAAAAAACTACAAGTATGGTTTAAATTCCATATATGTATTAACTAAATTTCACATTAACCGGTATATACTGAGCATCCTTTTGCGTTCTGTTATACGTGCGATCAAAAGTTCAGTTGCGCTGTTCAGACGAAGTTTGTGTGTGTGTGTGTGTGTGTGTGTGTGTGTGTGTGTGTGTGTGTGTGTGTGTGCGTGCGTGCGTGCGTGCGTGCGTGCGTTTAGGAAATAGATCAGCTCTATCAGTGATTTATTGAGTTGGAGGTCAGTTGCTAAAAAAAAGATCAAATCACGGGCGCGTAGCGAGTGATTTGCTAACTTGCAAAGGATCGACAAACAGTGATGTTTCACTCAAAATTTCGATTCTAGACGAAAGTGATAATATGACAGACTGTATCACATGCGTTTACCTGTTTTCATAACATAACTGATACACAATGATTGACGTCATAAAACAGGATAAAAAGGCCGCTTTTCGCGTCGCGCTCAAGATTCCGCCCAGTGATTTATCACTTAATATTACAAGATTTGTCTATTGGCTATATAGGTGACCAGTGTTAGAATTTGAGTTTTTTTATCCCTCCAACAACTAAGATCTTATGGAGACGAGACCTTGGTTTAAGGACTCTTCCGAAAATCTCGAGAAGCCCGGTCTCGAACCTGCGTGCCGTGGTTTATGAAGCGAGTAGTTAACCAACTACACCACGCAGACTTCTAGAATACGTTTGTCGGTATTAACTGAATAAAATCAGCCATAACTTTTGGTTCACTGGTATAGTAAACATTAAGAGATACATTTCTCTAAGTCACGGATATGATACTTCCGTTGTACGCATCTCTGAAGATATTAACTTGTACTTTAAATCACTTCCTTAATCATTCCGAAAACTCCCCACCCCCCCCCCCCCCCCCCCACCCCCTTTAACCTTACATTTTTACAGTAAAACTGCAGTTTGCAGGGGTAAACATTTTTTTCTTATTTCTGCTCTAAAATATAGATTGTGGGTACTCCTGAGAACCACCTCGATGACGCGGTTCTAACGAGTACCCACAATCTATATTTTGAGCAGAAATAAGAAAAATATCACAACTTTTCATCTTATTTTTTTTTTTCATTTTTACGGCGGTAAAATTTACAATGTATTTGCATAGGGATGATTTCGAAATGTGGAAATGAAACAACCCAGTAAACACACGTCGCTAGGGCAACGTCAAATCAACGTCGGTGCAGCACCGACGTAGATGTGACGTTCAATAAACGTCATAACGTTGCAACGACGTTGATGTGACATCATCATCACGTCATGTGCCTGCTGGGAAGAGAGTCACAATGTGCTAAAATGGGGTATTTCTTATTTCTAGAATCAGCATTTTAAGATGTAAATGTTTGATTTTTCCGGCGTAGCTGTATAAGCATCTGGATTTTGGATTTTAACCTAATTTTAACTTCGCTCTAACCAAAGAGGTAAATTTAGCTACACAATCATCAGCACTTTCAGCTGTCGAAATAATCAAATCGGGAAGGGCATTCCAATCTCTAATGGTTCTGGGGAAGAACGACTCTTTCTTTATAAATGTCATCAACGATTGGTGATTTCTACAGTGTCTAGCTGGGGTAACAAGGTCATCTGTTGGAATGCTGGCAGCACCTTTAGACCTTTGTATAAAAGGATGAGTCTACCGTCTTTTCTCCTTTTCTTGAGAGACTCCCATTTTAATTTCCCAAGTAGTCCAGTCATGCTCCCAGTTTCAAAGCAGTAATTGCCTGTTACAAATCTAGCAGTTCTATTCTGAACTTTCTCAATTTCTTCGTTAAGGACCTCTCCACTGGGGTCCCAGATGCAACTACCGTATTCCAAGATTGGGTGAACAAGACCTTTAGACGCTGCCTCTTTTACATCCTGAGGGCACTGATGAAGATTTCGCCTCAGGAAACCAAGCGTTCTATTTGCCTTAGTACACATGTTCACACTGGTAAAGGCAAGCGCACAGGGTAAGGATCAAACCTACAGGATAAGGAAATTTTTCCGCTCAGGATATGGAAGAAAATGGCGGAATCGGCATCACATGTGCAGGTTTGTTTTTGTTCTAGATCTCGTGTTATGGTTACTAATCAATACGGCTGCTCACATTAGCTTCACGGAAGACACATATTATTCACAAATTTATCTTCGATGGTCCGAATTCGATAGTTACAGTCAGTCAAACGGAGAACCGAACACAGTGGAGCTACTCAACCACGAAATCTCATTATTTTACATGAAACGCTCTTCTGGGAAGATGGCATGCACTTTTTTGTTGGTTGTAGACATACACATGATAAATCGGACTGTTGCAAATACGATTTAAGGAAAATTGGAAATTGTAAGGACCACAGTAAGAAATCCTAGTTTCATTTTCAATACAACGCCCACGGGCAAGGAAATGGGTACAAAGCATATGAAAAGACACAAACTATTCCGGGGAAAATGGTAGTTGTATGGTCGTATAGCACTAGTAAGTTTCCATCTCAGATAAGGTTTTCTGATATTAATAATTAGTCCTACATAGTTTAAAGCACCAGTTGTGACCTTTAAGAAACATTCAAAGTCTGTGTGCCTTGCTCTGCACACACTAAGAATCTAGGGCGATGTGGCCGGGACGATTTGATCTTGGACAATTCGGCCTAGGACAATTTGTCCAGCTAAAAATATTGGTAGGACACTTTGGCCAGGTTAATATAATGTCCAGTTCAAATTGACAAGTTATTGTTTTGGGTTTGTTTTCAGTAATGCTTGTGGAAGGAACATTGTAAAGAAGATTTTAATCAAAATCAATTAGAAATTTTATTTTGTTTTTAAACTATATCTTTAAGCCTGTGATATTATGACTTGCCAAAACCGTTAGTAGCAGAGACATAATAATTGATAACTATATAAAAAAATAGATAAATTTAATGATTGTGTTTAAACTTGTTGGAAGACAAAATCAAGAAGCACTTGGTTAACGGCTGACTGATTTGTTGACTGGTCATGTTTCCTTGCTTTCTTAATTACCCTTTTTTCACACTTAAATTGTTGATTTTGTTTGTTTGTGTATACTTTGTAATATTTTCATTAACTCTTAACATGGACCCACAACATATTTTAGGATTTTGTACAACAAACCCTTGTTAGGATGTGTTCCAAAGATAAGTTGGGATAAACAGCCTTATTTCTTGTCAGTAGTATATGTTGGGGCTGCACGTTATAATCGCCTCGGATGAGGCAACAGTTTACTCTGTACCCACAACAATGTTCTAAATAATGTTTGCAAACACTGTGGATCAAGATCATTCTGCACACAGGTTTGAATGAAATAGACGCAATTTAGTTTGACTGTATATTAAATGAATTGAAGGTATCTGAAGACGGGCCTTCGTGGCCTAGTGAGCCTCGCTCGGGTCATATGTGAGACGCCAAGTTCTGCAAAAGAAGGGCAGGCGGGTTTTTTTTTTTTTTTTTTTTTTCAGGTACTCCGGTTTTCGCCCACCTCTGATTAACGAGTGAAATAATCTTGAAAGGTCCGTAAAACCAAAAAAAAATGAAGGTATCTGAGTATTTTCTGTTTTATTTTTTGTCCCCCCCCCCCCCCCCCCCCCTATCTCTCTAGGCCAGCCTCGGTAGCTCAGTCTGGTGCGCGTGTGACTGGACGTGACGGAGTGGGCAACATTCTTTCGTGGAGATTGATCAAGGATGTGCACCATTCTGGTTAACCGCTTACGTTTAGGTAAACTGACCTGCTCATTTTTGAGTCGGTCAGTTTACCTATCCATATTTTTCCTGTGCAAGCGTATACTTAAGCGGTTAGCCAGTACAGTGCACATTCTTTCGTCAGAAATTCACAACTGTCCGTCTTGAATCAGCGGAAGGTAGATAATGGCCGTAGAAAAGGTTTCATGATCATTGACCACAAAAGAATGTTGTCGACCCCGGCAGGTATCGAACCCGCGTCCTCCTGATCACCAGTCAGACGCGCATCCGACTTAGCTACCGAGACAGGCATAAAAATTCAGTTATCAATACATTGACATGTATACTTTAATATTTGCCTTATATCCGACGACGAACTGCGTACAAAGGGCCTGGTAAAATTTCACATTATATTTGCATTCCCCCCCCCCCCCCCCCCCCCCCACACACACACACACACACTGAATATTTGTTTTATGAATGTTTTATGGTGATAGCCAAATTAAGTTTAATGAAAAGAATACAACTTCACAGAAAAACAAATCAATAAAAATGTTTGATCATTCAAAAATAAGGTATGTTTTGACCATGACTTTACCCCTACCCCTAGCTGATTTTGACCAAAACTGAAATTTTGCCATCTTTTTGGCTTTCAAACTATACCAGCCTAGCCATGACTGTGCATATTTTATATTTTGTATACAGATAAAGTTGTGATATGTTAACATGTGGTAACAATAAAAAAATGAAAGGTGGTGTCTGTGTTTATTTTTAGCTCACCTGGGCCGAAGGCTCCAGGGGAGCTTATAGCATAGTGGGTCGTTCGTCGTCCGTCGTCCGTCCGTCCGTCGTCCGTCCACACTTTTGAGCAGCTATATTTCTGCAGCCTGCAGGCTGATCTCAATCATTTTTCATCTGTAGAATGCCTCTGGTGGGTCATTGATGACATAAGCTTTTTTTTTTTTAAATCGCATGAAAACTTTGGTTGCTATGGCAATCACAAGATCCCATAGACTTACAATGGGAAATGCTTGTCACCACCGTAGCCCCTTCAGTTTTGATCGGATCTTTCTGAAACTTATATATAAGGTGGCTGGGGATAAAACCTCAGATGAGTTCGAAAACCGGCCAAAACGGCCCATTTATTATAGAGTTACGTCCCTTTAATTGCTGAAAATGCCGATTTTTGACCTTGTCATCACCGTAGCCCCTTCAGTTTTGATCGGATCTTTCTGAAACTTATATGTAAGGTGGCTGGGGATAAAATCTCGTATGAGTTCGAAAACCGGCCAAGTCGGCCCATTTATCATAGAGTTACGTCCCTTCAATTGCTGACAATGCCGATTTTTGACCTTGTCATCACCGTAGCCCCTTTAGTTTTGATCGGATCTTTCTGAAACTTATATGTAAGGTGGCTGGGGATAAAATCTTGGATGAGTTCGAAAACCGACCAAGTCGACCCATTTATAGTAGAGTAACATCCCTTTGATTACTGAAAATGCTGATTTTTGACCTTGTCATCACCGTAGCCCTTTCAGTTTTGATCGAATCTTTCTGAAACTTATATGTAACGTGGCTGGGGATAAAACTTCGGATGAATTTGAAAACCGGCCAAGTCGCCCCATTTACTATATAGTTGTGTCCCTTTGATGGCTGAAAATGTCGATATTTGACTTTGTCATCACTGTAGCTCCTTCAGTTTTGATCGGATCTTTCTGAAACTATATGTAGGTGGCTGGGTATAAAACCTGGGATGAGTTCGAATACCGGCCAAGTTGGCCCATTTATCATAGAGTTACGTCATTTTGATGGCTGAAAATGCCGATTTTTGACCTTGTCATCACCCTAGCCTCTTCAGTTTTGATCATGTCTTTCAGAAACTTATATGTAAGGTGGCTGGAGATAAGATCTTGGATGAGTTCGAAAACCGACCAAGTCGGCCCATTTATCATAGAGTAACGTACCTTTGATTGCTGAAAAATGCTGATTTTTGACCTTGTCATCACCGTAGCCACTTCAGTTTTGATCGAATCTTTGTGAAACTTATATGTAGCGTGGCTGGGGATAAAACCTCGGATGAGTTCGAAAACAGGCCAAGTCGCCCTATTTACTATATAGTTATGTCCCTTTGATGGCTGAAAATGTCGATTTTTGACCTTGTTATTACCGTAGCCCCTTCAGTTTTAATCGGATCTTTCTGAAACTTATATGTAAGGTGACTGGGGATAAGACCTAGGATGAGTTTGATTACCAGCCTAGTTGGCCCATTTATCATAGATTTACTTCCCTTTGATTGCTGAAAATGCCGTTTTTTGACCTTGTCATCACCATAGCCCCTTCAGTCTTGATCGGATCTTTCTGAAACTTATGTGTGAGGTGGCTGGGGATAAAATCTTGGATGAGCTCGAAAACAGGCCAAGTCAGCCCATTTATCGTAGAGTTACGTCCCTTTGATTGCTGAAAATGTTGATTTTTGACCTTGTCATCACCGTAGCCCCTTCAGTTTTGATCGGATTTTTCTGAAACTTATATGTAAGGTGGCTTGGGATGAAACCTCGGATGAGTGCGAAAACTGGCCAAGTCGGCCCATTTATCTTAGAGTAACATCCCTTTGATTGCTAAAAATGCCAAATTTTGACATTGCCATCACCGTAGCCCCTTCAGTTTTGATCCGATTTTTCTGAAACTTATATGTAAGGTGGCTGGGGTTGAAACCTCGGATGAGTTCAAAAACTGGCCAAGTCGGCCCATTTATCTTAGAGTAACATCCCTTTGATTGCTCAAAATGCCAATTTTGACCTTGTCATCACCGTAGCCCCTTCAGTTTTGATCGGATCTTTCTGAAACTTATATGTAAGGTGGCTGGGAATAAAACCTTGGATGAGATTGAATACTGGCCAAGTCAGCACATTTATCATAGAGTTACGTGCCTTTGATTGCTTAAAAATGCCTATTTTCGACCTTGTTAGCACCGCTGCCCCATCAGTTTTGATCGGATCTTCATGAAACTTACAAACAAATAAGTCAGGCAGAAAAGCTCGGAGGAGTTTGAAAACTCGTGAGGTTTGCCTATTTGTCACAGAGTAACATCCCTTTGATTGCAGCAGTTAATTGCTTATTTTTGAACTTGTCATCACCATAGCCCCATCAGTTTATATCGGTCTTCTTAGCAAGTCAGGAATAAAAGCTTGAATGAGTTTGAAATCGTGTGAGGTCAGCCTAATTATCATAGAGTTACATTCTACTTGATTTGCAGAAATTGCTTACCCTGTCATCACCATGTCCTTCCAGTAATCCTTCAGTAAAGGTTGGCACTTCCTGAAACTTTGAATCTGTTAGCTCAGGTGAGCGATACAGGACCGGCTTGGTCCTCTTGTTTTAATTTTTCATAACTTAATTTTTGGTCATTCTCAGAAATTTCAACATAAAAATTGCCATAACTCACTGTGGGCCTTCCAATTTCTAATTTTTCTTAAATCGCATTTGTAACAGTCCGATTTATCATGTGTATGTCTACAACCAACAAAAAAAGTGCATGCCATCTTCCCAGAAGAGCGTTTCATGTAAAATGATGAGATTTCGTGGTTGAGTAGCTCCACTGTGTTCGGTTCTCCGTTTGACTGACTGTAACTATCGAATTCGGACCATCGAAGATAAATTTGTGAATAATGTGTGTCTTCCTTGAAGCTGATGTGAGCAGCCGTATTGATTAGTAACCATAACACGAGATCTAGAACAACAACAAACCTGCACATGTGATGCCGATTCCGCCATTTTCTTCCTTATCCTAGAAGCCTCCGTGGTGCAGTGGTTACGCTACTCGCCTTGTAAACCAGGGATCGCAGGATCGATCCCGGGCTTCTCCAGACTTTCGGATGAGTCTTTAACCCGTGGTCCCGTCTCCGTATGACCTTAGCTGTTGGTGGGACGTAAAACTAAAACTGTCTCTCTCTCTGTCTTCCTTATCCTTGCGGAAATAATTCCTTATCCTGTGGGTTTGTTCCTTACCCTGCGCGCTTGCCTTTACCAGTGTGATGTTGCTAATATGAGTATTTCATCTCAAGTGGTGTTTGATTGTCACTCCAAGGTATTTAATGGGGTCCACATTCTCGAGGACCGTTCCCTCTAAAGTGTAAGAAGCCTCAAATATATTAGATCTCTTCCTAGTTATCTGTATAATATTGCATTTAACTGGCTGAAATCAAATGCCCCATTTTCGGGCCCAACAGCCTAGTCTATCTATGTCACAATGAAGTTTCAGTGAATCATCTGTATCTCTAATTTCCCGATAACAAACGCAATCGTCTGCGAACAGTCTTATTTCTGGGTCAATGTCAGTGGAAATACCATTGATGTACAGGGAGAACAATAGAGGACCAAGAACAGTCCCTTGCGGAGCCCACTCTGAAGATTCACCATTTACAACAACACGCTGTTTTCTGTAGCAAAGGAAGGAGTCTATCCATTTGTGGGTCTTCACCCCCAATTCCGTAACCAAATAACTTAGATTTTAGTAGTTCATGAGGTGGGGTGTCAAAAGTCTTCTCGAAGTCCAGAATAAATGTGTCCACATGTCCCCCTTTGTCCAAGTTTTTGCCCAGTCATAAATAACTGTGCTCAGCTGAGTTTCACAGCTATGCCTTTTCCTAAATGCATGTTGTCTGTCTGACAAAAGTTTATGTTCATCTAAGTGGGCAATGCTGTTTGAGCAGACTATATGTTCAAGCAATTTACACAGAAAACAAGTCAGAGACACAGGGCGATAAATACGGGCCAGAGCCCTATCTCGTTTTTGGTGGGTCGATCCCTAATTTACTAAATGGCTAAACCGAATTCATGCAGTTGTCCACGTGATCATCACTGATTTGGGAAAACCAATATTATGTTTTATTAATGGAACTTGAACTTTGCGCTATTTTTATCGATGCAACAAGAGTTATCTATAGAGACTTGACAGGAAACGTGTGCTGGAATACCCAGATCAGACGCCGCGGAATGTGGCGTCTGATCAGCAGGTTGCACAGGAATTTCACTGTTTGCTTAAATAGTGGCATTTGATGGTTAAACGAAATAGTATAAGAATGCCAGGTTGCTCACACAATATCTTAATCCAGGCCACAATGTCACGTGACGTCTTTCGGAACATTCTATTTATAAAAATGTTGAACAAATGTATGCCAAGTCGAGTAAAAATAGATTTTTCGCACTCCTGCTAACCCTGAAATGTTTAAGTGCAAAACTGAGTAGGCCAGACCTAATAGGTGGTACTGTTTTTAGACATACAGCGTAGACCAAGATCGGATATAGAGTACATTGCTTCTGATAAGGTCGGCACTGTTCGCCATATGTATGCAACAACAGTTTTGAACATGATTCAGGGCCGAAAGGGGCGGGTTGAGGATGCGAATTTCAGGTATTTTGCAGAGGGTAAAAAAACTGTATGAATCTGAAATAATTTCCAGAAGATGGAAGGGGGCTGCGTTTGCACCCTCTCCACTCTGTTGAACAAAATCCAAGTACTACCCTAAGACGTCAGAGCGCAGCATAAGACTGTGCTCGTTTGTTTCATTTAAGGTTTAACGGCCCCGTCAACACTGCATAGGTGATTTTGAGATGTTACTTCCAGTGTTACGGGACTTTCAGCTCTGCGTGGAAGCATCATGCAGCCCATCTATTTATTCAAGCCCCGATGGGCGGGGGTGGGTGGACTGTGCTCGTACACTTGGGCATTGACAAACAGAATCTACATAATCAGACGCCACATAACGCGATTTCTGATCAGCTCTACTCTGCTTGCTTAAAGTTAAACGAACAGTTCGATTCTCAGCTCAGGACTATTTTCCCAACCTACACTCAGAGACGATACTCTGCTTGCTTAAAGTTTAACGAACAGGTCGATTCTCAGCCCAGGTCTATTTTCCCAACCTACACTCAGAGACGATCGACCCACCAGTACTCTCAGTGCTTTGATTTGAAGAGTGGACAGATGTTTGCTAAAAGCCATTCTTTGGGGATTTCACCCGTATCAAGAGACTTGAAACAAGTGTGCAAAACTGGTCCTAACTCATTTGCTAGTTCCTTCAGGACTCTAGGATGAAGCTCATCAGGTCCCAATGTCTTCCTGGGGTTTAAGCCTTGAAGTAACTTGATCCCTCCTGCAGCTTCAATAACTTCAAACCAAACAGGTCATTAATAGCTCTATATGTAAGCTATTTAAGATAACTAAATACTGAATTCAGCATTTCATTGCAGTACTTTTTAACATTTTTTCAAAGATAAGAGATGTACGACAAACAAAGGTTTGACACATATGAGACTATTCTGTGTGAGCGCATTCTGACTGTCCTTACAAGGGAAATAAATCTTACATAAAAAACATACCAGCATTTTACAAGTTAAAGCTTTCTAAATAGAATACGCGTTCACAGCTGTTCAGCAGATGGGTTCAACTTCTCTTCTCACAACTGAGTCGATAATATACGTAATTATCACGTGTCTTTTATGATGTGCAAAAAAGAACGTCAATTCTCATGTTTTAATTTTATATATTAAATTAACAGGAACATTGACAATGCCTTAAGCTTGGTAAAATATTCATCTGGAACAATCTTCGTCAGTTAAGTATGGGAGACTAATCTTCATTAAGCCGCACTGAGCTGTCGGCAAACACGTGTAAAAGTGTTGACGAGGACATAAAACCTCAACACAGACAATAATAGTCTTTTTCTGTTTTCCTTTGCACACAGCCGGGAACCTTCCCTTACGTGCCACAAGACTGCTGTGCAATCTAAATAATGCGTTCTGAATTATGATCCGAGATAATTGGTTTGTCAAAATTAATTTATTCTACAGAATAAAGGTAAGGACTGCTATTTTCTGTACTTAAGGCGGTTTCCAAAATTTAGATAACAATGTACAGTTAGCGCAGGTCATATTGATGTTCAAAGTTATCGGACATTAAAGAAAGCCTGTTATAATATACAATGGGCACTTGTTAAATATAATGATTAAATTTGTATTTATTATTATTATTATTATTATTATTATTATTATTATTATTATTATTAATGGACATAATTAAGAACACATTAATTAGATTGCACTGCAGTCTTGTGGCACGTAAGGAAAGGTTGCCGGCTGTGTGCAAAGAAAAACAGAAAAAGACTTTTATTGTCTGTGTTGAGGTTTTATGTCCCCGTCAACACTTTTATGCTTGAGCCGGGTCACATCAATTCGAACAATAATACACTCAGATCAATCTTTACAAACGTGTACGCTGATCAACATCATTGCTCTGGCACTGTATAGGTACTTGTACAGGCTGATCACTAACAATACCTTGTACTGTATTGGTCTTTGTACAGTCTTGACATGTGGGTGTTTTCGTAATGCTAAATAATGTTTAAATTGTTGGTATCTTAACACTTAGTAGCAGGATAAATAATGTAAAAATAAGTTTCAATATCACGACCCATGATTTGAGTAAATGCATGTAAAATATGGATTTTTATTTACATGCTTTGACGCTAAATAAAACCGATTAAAGGCGATCTGCGGTGGCCAATGCACTCCTGAATTGATCCCTATTGGTGATTATAGGATTATATCCTACGCTGGTCAGGTAGGAGATAGAGAATCCGATAAATACGAAAGTGACCCTTATGGAAATAACTGCTTGTTTGCCGACAGCTCAGTGCGGCTTAATGCAAGATTAGTCTCCCATACTTAACTGACGAAGATTGTTCCAGATGAATATTTTACCAAGCTTAAGACATAGGCAATGTTCCAGTTAATTTAATATATAAAATTAAAACATGAGATTTGACGCTCTTTTTTGCACATCATAAAAGACACGTGATAATTCCGTATATTATCGACTCAGTTGTGAGAAGAGAAGTTGAACCCACCCGCTGAACAGCTGTGAACGCGTATTCTATTTAGAAAGCTTTAACTTGTAAATTGCTGGTATGTTTTTTATGAAAGATTTATTTCCCTTGTAAGGACAGTCAGAATGCGTTCACACAGAATAGTCTCATATGTGTCAAACCTTTGTTTATCGTACATCTCTTATATATGAAAAAAAAAAAATTAACAAGTACTGCAATGAAATGCTGAATTCAGCATTTAGTTATCTTAAATAGCTTACATATACAGCTATTAATGACCTGTTTGGTTTGAAGTTAATGAAGCTGCAGGAGTGATCAAGTTACTTCAAGGCTTAAACCCCAGGAAGGCATTGGGACCTGATGAGCTTCATCCTAGAGTCCTGAAGGAACTAGCAAATGAGTTAGGACCAGTTTTGCACACTTGTTTCAACAGTCTCTTGATACGGGTGAAATCCCCAAAGAATGACTTTTAGCAAACATCTGTCCACTCTTCAAATCAAAGCACTGAGAGTACTGGTGGGTCGATCGTCTCTGAGTGTAGGTTGGGAAAATAGTCCTGAGCGGAGAATTTAACTGTTCGTTTAACTTTAAGCAAGCAGAGTAGAGCTGATCAGAAATCGCGTTATGTGGCGTCTGATTATGTAGATTCTGTTTGCCAATGCCCAAGTGTACGAGCACAGTCCACCCGCCCCCGCCCATCGGGGCTTGAATAAATAGATGGGCTGCATGATCCTTCCACGCAGAGCTGAAAGTCCCATAACATTGGAAGTAACATCTCAAAATCACCTATGCAGTGTTGACGGGGTCGTTTAACCTTAAATGAAACAAACGAACACAGTCATGCGCTGCGCTCTGACGTCTTAGAGTAGTATCTGGATTTTGTTCAACAGAGTGGAGAGGGTGCAAACGCAGCCCCCTTCCATCTTTTGGAAATTATTTCAGAGTCATACAGTTTTTTACCCTCTGCAAAATACCTGAAATTCGCATCGAAAGCACTATTGGGTCGATTGTTTCTGAGTTTTGCATAACGAAAACACATCTATACAAATCCATTTTGAACTCTACGCCAATTTCAAGATGCGAAATTGTGATATTTTTTTTTTAAATTTCTGCTAAAAATATAGACTGTTGGTACACGTTAGAACCACCGTGTCAAGGCGGTTCTAACGAGTACCCAGAAACTATATTTCAGAGCATAAATAAGAAAAATAATAAGGTTCACCCCTGTAAAGCCCAGTTTTACTATACAAAAGTGGGATTCAAGGGGGTCTAACTATTTAGCTGGAAAATGATCCTGAAGGTTGACGCAGACCATTTCATTTAACCTTTACAAGCCTTTGCTGTAAGCAGTGTATACCCTGATCAGACTCCACAGTGTGTTCTTCCTATTCAAATTCTATATATACCCAACGTAAGTAACACTCTGAACGCACAGTGATTAGAATAACGCGGCTGTTCTACAAATCAGTGGTAGTCACGTGGACATTAGCATGGAAAAGCTAATGCGCTTTAAAACTGCGTCGATTGATAAACAAAAGATCAAAAGAAAACCCTCTTTATACCGAGATTTTTTACAACAACAAAACTCGTTATAATGAGAATTTCAATGGAATAAATCATTAGCCCCTAGGCTTAGCCTCAGTTTTGGCCAGCACGGGCCTCCCACGGGTTGGAGACGCCCATATCGAATCCATAGTCATGAAAGATTCTTGAAATCTAAAACTCCAAGAAACGAATGTTACAGATATTTGTTAGAATTGCCTCCGCGAGGCGATTCTAACAAATATCTATAATATTTGTTTCTTGGAGAAATGAAGAGAAAGGCGCTTTATAACCTATCCTACTCCTAAAAGGGATCCTTAATAACGGCTAAATCCTTAAAACGGCACCATATCATGGAACAAAAACATTGAGAATAAATTATCACTTGACGTAGTCATCACTTACATGTATGTATGCCAAGCGTCACTAAACAGGGACACTGGTAAAGGAAGCAACCAAGATCTTACCGTAAAAAGCGTGTCTGATGAGTTTCTTCACTGTTTGCTTGAAATACAGAATATTTTCCTAGAAAAAATAAAACTGTCTCCAAATTGGAGATAGATATAAAACACCAAAAAATTGTGAAGTTTTTCTATCTCAAGCCCAACCACCGAAACAAACCTATAGAGTTAATATTCACGGGCGGTCCGATTCGCTCCAGGCTCATAGACTTTCTAATGTTCATATTCAGTCAGCATTATTTCTTCTTCCATTTCAGACTGAAAAAATGGTCTTCTGTTCATCATCTTCTGTCTTAATCTGAAACGAGACACAATTTGTTTGATTCCTGTCAACACTCTATAGGTCAATTTGAAGACATTGCTGTTCTTGGATGTTGTATTTCGATGATATGGTTGTATTTGATTACCTTCCTCTACCTTGTTAGCTTTCAATTCATTCAATTTTGATTCAATTATTTCTTCTATTTGTATTTTCAAAGGTTCGGTGAGTTTCTCTTCTTGTTCTTGCGTAGACAGTAACTCACACTCAGGGGTCACAGTTCTTGCGTTAGTTTGATTCTGCTTCCTCCCTACCTTGGTAACTTTTCTTACTGACCTTTTTCTTTTCTTAACTCTAAGCCTCAATTCATCCCTTATATCCGTATCACTGTCCTCACTTTCAGAACTACTATCATCAAATTTAACACTCTTCTTCCTCGGTCTGTCACCTTCAGCCGTCTCATATATATGGGGTGCCTTTTTAGCTTCCATGTAATTTACTACGTGGGAAACTGCTTCGTCAATGTTTGCCGGATCTTTGTGGTATTCAACATCGAAACGAGCTTGATCGTCCGCCAATCCATTCAAGAACCTTCGTAGTAATGCTTCCCGTCTACTTTCATGTTTCCTTTTAACATGTGCCTTGTCGTATACCCGTTTAAGTTCCGCAGCATATTCCTCGGTCGACTCTCCTGGCAGTTGGTTTCTCTTACTAAACTGGGCTTCATATGTCTTATGGGTTTCTACCGTTCTGAATCGACTTTCCAGCTCATCTATGAGCTTTCTCAAGTCACAGGTGATTTCTTGTGGAAGCTCACCGTACACAAACTCCCCGGCACCTCCCTGAAGTCGAGGCAAAAGTTCATTTAATCGTGTAGTTTCATCCCAGTCGTTAAGTTCAGCTATGGTTTTAAAACGGTTATACCACACCTTCCAGCTATCTTTACCGGTAAAGGCCGGCAATTTCACATGCTTGTCATGTATTATGGATTGTCTCATCGTATGGCTAGGTTGAGTGGTTATAGGTACATCAAGCCATCTGGTTGAATTATCTTGACTTGCAGGTTGTGCCTTGTTTGTTTGCATTTCAAATGAATCCACATAGACTTTTGATCTTCTGTCGTTCCCAGTGTGTTCGGCAGGGTTCATTGCTGAGTCCCTATGGTAATAGTTGTCTTTGGACCAAAGTGGGGGCAAGACACAAACCTCGGGAGACCCTGTCGTATTTTCTGTATTCTCTTTATTTATTTCTTTAAAATGGTATGCATGTGAATTATCTGCGCCATTTGAGTTCAAAGCGTGTGATTTATTATTTCTGCTGTGCCGTTTAAGGGACGGGTACCGATTTCCGCTCATTCTTACTGCTGCAGGGTCACTATTTGAATCGTTGTATGTCCCACTAATACTGGACCTGTCCCTTGTATTGGCTTGAGAATCTGTGATCTCTGACTCCCTGTACCCTTGTCCTGATATAACTTCCTGTGGCATTCTGCAAGCTCCTGTCTTGTCACTGATTATTGCACCCCGAGTAGCTGCACTACATCGTTCTCTATGAGCAACACCACAGAAATTGCTGGGCATGGATAAGCAACAATGTTGTTGTGTTTGTGAACGCTGTTTATTATGGACGTAGTTAAATTGCGGGGCCTGATCTCTCTCATAAACATCTATACCATGGTGCCCCCCTCTAATTGCGTTATCTGAATGCCTTTCATGAGTTCCGGCGGATTTGAAACTTTGTGGATCATTTTCAATCGGTCTTCTCGTAGTGCACTGAGTGAAAATTGCACCAGAATGTTCACCACCTGCATTACTCTGATCTGTTACTGAGCTTCCTTTGGGTGCATGTAGGTGTTTAGATAGTGTTTCTGAGTCGTTGCTGCTCCCATAAGTTGCTATGTGTGGCACATGGTATGTTTCAGAGAAAGTGTGCCCAAAGTGCCGGTCCCTACTACCACTATACATATGTCCTGTTTGTGTATCCATCCATGGTTGATTGTCGATATCTGCTGCAGCTATATCTTCTGAGTAGTTTAAGTCATTCACTCCGTATTGGCAGCTAACAGTGCCAGTGCCAATAAGTTTGCTTTGCTCCGCTAGTTGTTCTTGTAATTGTGGTCCGGAATCGATTATTGTGTTATGTGTAGACAAATGTCTAGCCGATGCAACTTTATTGCTGCCGTATTGATGTGGTATTTGTTTAATGCTATTTTCCGTGCTAGTTGGGGTGTCAGCCAAGGAGTTCCCATAGTGCCGACTCGTTTCTCTGGTCTGCATATTTACATGCAGCTGAGCCGTATTATTTGTTTTTGTAGGCTGGGGAATGTTTGTGTTCTCTGTTTGATCTTCAAAATGACCGCACCTATAGTGCTGCCCCATACTACTGTTGTGCATGTTGACATTTTGCTGAATAACAGTGTCTGTGCATGTGTCCGTAAGCACTGCATCTTCAGTGCATACCGGCTCCTCTGGAATAATGGACCTACAATGCCCACTCACGTCACGAGATGTGCTGCTACCAGGCACAATGAGTGCAGTTTCTCTATCTGCAGATCGTGTGTTGCTGCTAGGAGGGGGGGGGGGGGGGGGGGTTGTGTATGCTTATTTGAGTTTTCCGTCATTTGATCTGCTATTGTTGTGTTTTTTCTATTTCTTGATAGCTGAAATGCAACAAATTCTTTTGGTGGTGCATGTGATGCTGTGCGGTCTCTGCTGCGTGACGCTATTCTGATTTGCTTGTGCAGTGTGCATTCCTCATTGGTTTGTCTGTCTGTGTTTGATGTATGCGCAGAGTTCGGCCTATATGCATTTTTGACTGATCGGTTGGTAAAGGGTGAAAATGGGGAAGTGCACATCTTGGAGTCAAAGTGGCGCTCACCATTAGCACCCCTTTCAGTGCTATCTTCTGTTCTGTTCTGTTCTGGACGTCTATCAGACCCAGTAATGACCTGTGAGTTTACTGAAATCATTTCATGGCCATTTTCTGCCGAATCGCTAGGCCTTTTAGCCTCTTTTAATTCTATGAGAAGTGTCTGTGTGTCACGTATATGAGAAGTGAGTGCTTGTATACTTGACCTCAAATCCTCTGAGTTCCGATTTGTAGTATTGAATATCATTTGCATCAAATCTTTCTGACTATCTTGAAACTTGGAAATCATTTCTGACATCATGCCTCTCATTTCATTCGAAGCTGTGTCCTTATTTGACTCTGCATAATTATCTCGCTTGCCGTCTGGGCGTCTTCGTCTTATGTTCGAGCGCTGATAGTTTGTGCCTGTAGGCCTCAATATAACCTCCTCATCTTCTAAGGAGCTGTCATTTTCCCCTCCAACATCATCATCATTATCATCATCATCATCATTGATAACAGCGACTGGCTCTTCTGTTCTGCTTTCGGCCTCAGACTCCGAGCTGCTGTCAGTTCTTTGGCTTGACTCTTGCTCAGGAACGATGATCTCTTCATCATCGCTACAAACAATACAGGCTGAGGCCTCATTTTGTTTTCTTTTCCTACCACGGCTCATTGTTTTAAAGGTTTCTCATCTAATCACGCAAACACAGTATATTTCAACATGAACCTAGCTCTCTTATTAGATCCCGGTGAAATCTGCATTATGCACCGCTTCCATTGTGCAGCATTTTATTCTGGGACCTTGTTAAAAATGTGCAGTATAGCAAGCACACGCGAAGAGAACAAGCGCGGAGTTTTTTTTTTTTATCTTAATGTTTATCCGTCACTTCTGATCACCAAAAATATGTAGCGTCCGAGGCGGAGCGGTCGGCAACGCTACACTGTCGTCAGGATGCTACCTTTACTGTAAGTTGGAGTCAAAATTGAAACAAGACCAAGTCCGTTTATGAACCAGTTTTAATGAATTTGATGATAATTTCAAACAACAGCAACAACTAGCAGCGCTCGACTCTATACCCGGCAGAAAATCGCATAAATAAATTTCCCCTACCTACAAATCTATCCGATAATAATCAGTATCTCCCTAACCCTTAAATTATCTCTTAGCGATACACACAACTGCTCCCCGCAGTTCGAAAACGATTTCCCAACCACGAATCAAGCCGAACGCTGCTTATATAGTCTCAACGCCAAACCTGCCGAAATCAGCACCCGACGTGACGAAATCCAACGCCCAACACGCTTGGCGGCGGCTGGGCCGCTGGGTCTCAACATGACGGTTGACGAGTCAGCAGCTAAGGCGTTGGGAAATGATGTACCCAGCGACCTGTATAATGAACGAAAGAAAAATAATGGAAGTAGAAGAAGAAAATGAATTCAATTCTCAGTCACCTTAAATGTCAATTCTTTCAGATGTAATTCAAATTGTCCGCCACATAAACTTTAAACAACAAGCACTGCAATCGATTAAATCTAAAAATAAAATTAGCTTCTATTCATAGCCATGCACTCTTAGGTACGATTGATTATTATTAATCAATATTCTTAAATAACCTTGAAATAAAGTCTTAATGCAGAAGTACAGAGAGAGAGAGAGAGAGAGAGAGAGAGAGGGACAGAGAGAGACAGAGAAAGAGAGACAGGGAGAGAGAAAGAGAGAGAAAAAAATATGTGCGTGTCCACCCCGAAATCCGAGACAGCCCGCCCATCGGGGCTTGAAGCAATAGATTGGTTGCATGATGCTTCCACGCAGAGCTGATACCGACCCGCACACGAGTACTGGTAAACCACTTAGAGGATCTAAGCCTGCCCAGGCAGAGCGGTGCGAGTCGGCCCGTCCATGCTTATAAACTCTATAGGTTTCATTGGGCGACAGGGCTTGAGATGTCATCTCATCCCAGCATCGGGTAAAAGTCCCACAGAATTAGAAGCAACGTCTCCAAAATGACCTTTACAGTGCTGACGGGGACGCCAAACCTCAAATCAACAGAGAGAGAGAGAGAGAGAGAGAGAGAGAGAGAGAGAGAGAGAGAGAGAGAGAGAAGGCAAAGCACCCATCAGACCCAACAGGGAGAAAGGGAGGGAAGAAGGGGGAAAAGAAGAAGGACAATAGAGCATGAAGAAGAAAAGGAGAGGGAGACACCAGAAGAAGACAAGGCAGAGAAGAACAAGAAGAAGAGCAAGAAAAAAATAGAAGAGGAGAAGACGACAAATAGAGGATGAAGAAGAAAAACAAGTCAGAAGGGCCAAAAAAAAAGGAACCGAGAAGAAGACAAAGCAGAGAAGAGGAAGCAGAAGACGACGAAGAGGAAGAAGATGAAGAAGAGAAGACGGAGAAGAAGAAGAAGAAGAGGAAGACGATAAAGAGAGGGAAGAAAAACAGAGGACGAAGAAGAAAAAGAGCAGCAAGAGAAAAAAAACAAGAGAAGACATGGAAGAAGAAGAAGAAGAAGAAGAATAAGAAGAAGGAGAAGATAAGACGGAGAAGAAACAAACAAACATACAAAGGCCACCGGGCACAAACAAACACACTGCTAAGTTCTGTAACCGTAGAACCGTGACAAACTCGTGTACCTCAAGAAAAAAATGCACAGGCAGTAAAAGTGCCAGTCTGCACGGGGTGGCTCTACAATATATACAGAGGTGTCCGTGCTGGAAACAGCCTATTAAACATAGCTACCAATAGTGTCCATGCTGGGAACAGTCTATTAAACATAGTTACATGAAGTGTCCTTGGTGGGAACAGTCTGTTAAAAATGGCTACAGAAAGTGTCCTTGGTGGGAACATTCTATTAAACATAGCTACAGAAAGTGTCCATGCTGGGAACAGTCTATTAAACATAGCTACATGAAGTGTCCTTGGTGGGAACAGTCTGTTAAAAACGGCTACAGAAATTGTCCTTGGTGGGGACATTCTATTAAACATAGCTACAGAAAGTGTCCTTGGTGGGAACATTCTATTAAACATAGCTACAGAAAGTGTCCATGCTGGGAACAGTCTATTAAACATAGCTACATGAAGTGTCCTTGGTGGGAACAGTCTGTTAAAAATGGCTACAGAAAGTGTCCTTGGTGGGAACATTCTATAAAACATAGCTACAAAAAGTGTCCATGCTGGGAACAGTCTATTAACATAGCTACATGAAGTGTCCTTTGTGGAAACAGTCTGTTAAAACGGCTACAGAAAGTGTCCTTGGTGGGGACATTCTATTAAA
This sequence comes from Lucinisca nassula, assembly GCA_963580285.1. Classification (NCBI taxonomy): domain Eukaryota; kingdom Metazoa; phylum Mollusca; class Bivalvia; order Lucinida; family Lucinidae; genus Lucinisca; species Lucinisca nassula. The sequence goes on from OY757019.1 coordinate 34,638,895, forward strand.
CATAGCTACAGAAAGTGTCCTTCTTGGGAACATTCTTTTAAACATAGCTACAAAAAGTGTCCAAGCTGGGAACAGTCTATTAAACATAACTACATGAAGTGTCTTTGGTGGGAACAGTCTGTTAAAAACGGCTACAGAAAGTGTCCTTGGTGGGGACATTCTATTAAACATAGCTACAGAAAGTGTCCTTGGTGGGAACATTCTATTAAACACAGCTAAAAAAAGTGTCCATGCTGGGAACAGTCTATTAAGAATAGCTACATGAAGTGTCCTTGGTGGGAACAGTCTGTTAAAAATGGCTACAGAAAGTGTCCTTGATGGGAACATTCTATTAAACATACCTACAAAAAGTGTCCATGCTGGGAACAGTCTATTAAACATAGCTACATGAAGTGTCCTTGGTGGGAACAGTCTGTTAAAAACGGCTACAGAAAGTGTCCTGGGTGGGGACATTCTATTAAACATAGCTACAGAAAGTGTCCTTGGTGGGAACATTCTATTAAATATAGCTACAAAAAGTGTCCATGCTGGGAACAGTCTATTAAACATAGCTACATGAAGTGTCCTTGGTGGGAACAGTCTGTTAAAAATGGCTACAGAAAGTGTCCTTGGTTGGAACATTCTATTAAACATAGCTACAAAAAGTGTCCATTCTGGGAACAGTCTATTAAACATAGCTACGTGAAGTGTCCTTGGTGGAAACAGTCTGTTAAAAATGGCTACAGAAAGTGTCCTTGGTGGGAACATTCTATTAAACATAGCTACAAAAAGTGTCCATGCTGGGAACAGTCTATTAAACATAGCTACATGAAGTGTCCTTGGTGGGAACAGTCTGTTAAAAACGGCTACAGAAAGTGTCCTTGGTGGGGACATTCTATTAAACATAGCTACAGAAAGTGTCCTTGGTGGGAACATTCTATTAAATATAGCTACAAAAAGTGTCCATGCTGGGAACAGTCTGTCTATTAAACATAGCTACATGAAGTGTCCTTGGTGGGAACAGTCTGTTAAAAACGGCTACAGAAAGTGTCCTTGGTGGGGACATTCTATTAAACATAGCTACAGAAAGTGTCCTTGGTGGGGACAGTTTATTAAACATACGTATAGAAAGAGTCCTTGTTGGAAACAGTCTGTTAAACATATATACAGAAGTGTCCGTGCTGGAAACAGCCTATTAAACATAGCTACAAAAAGTGTCCATGCTGGGAACAGTCTATTAAACATAGCTATATGAAGTGTCCTTGGTGGGAACAGTCTGTTAAAAATGGCTACAGAAAGTGTCCTTGGTGGGAACATTCTATTAAACATAGCTACAAAAAGTGTCCATGCTGGGAACAGTCTATTAAACATAGCTACATGAAGTGTCCTTGGTGGGAACAGTCTATTAAAAATGGCTACAGAAAGTGTCCTTGGTTGGAACATTCTGTTAAACATAGCTACAAAAAGTGTCCATGCTGGGAACAGTCTATTAAACATAGCTACATGAAGTGTCCTTGGTGGGAACAGTCTGTTAAAAATGGCTACAGAAAGTGTCCTTGGTGGGAACATTCTATTAAACATAGCTACAAAAAGTGTCCATGCTGGGAACAGTCTATTAAACATAGCTACATGAAGTGTCCTTGGTGGGAACAGTCTGTTAAAAACGGCTACAGAAAGTGTCCTTGGTGGGGACATTTTATTAAACACAGCTACAGCAAGTGTCCTTGGTGGGAACATTCTATTAAATATAGCTACAAAAAGTGTCCATGCTGGGAACAGTCTATTGAACATAGCTACATGAAGTGTCTTTGGTGGGAACAGTCTGTTAAAAACGGCTACAGAAAGTGTCCTTGGTGGGGACATTCTATTAAACATAGCTGCAGAAAGTGTCCTTGGTGGGAACAGTTTATTAAACATACGTATAGAAAGAGTCCTTGTTGGAAACAGTCTGTTAAACATATATACAGAAGTGTCCGTGCTGGGAACAGTCTATTAAACATAGCTATATGAAGTGTCCTTGGTGGGAACAGTCTGTAAAAAATGGCTACAGAAAGTGTCCTTGGTTGGAACATTCTATTAAATATAGCTACAAAAAGTGTCCATGCTGGGCACAGTCTATTAAACATAGCTACATGAAGTGTCCTTGGTGGGAACAGTCTGTTAAAAATGGCTACAGAAAGTGTGAGAACATTCTATTAAACATAGGTACAGAAAGTGTCATTGGTGAGAAGACTCTATTAAACATAGCAACAGTAAGTGTCCATGCTTGTAACAGTCTATTAAACATAGCTACAGAAAGTGTGCTTGGTGGGAACTTCTTATTAAACATACGTATAGAAAGTGTCCTTGTTGGAAACAGTCTATTAAACATACCAACAGAAGTATCCGTGCTGCAAACAATCTATTAAAATATCTTCAGAAAGTGTCCTTGGTGTGAACAGTCTATTAACCATATCTACAGAAATGTCCGTGCTGGGAACAATCTATTAAACATACCTACAGAAAGTGTCCTTGATGGGAACAGTCTATTAAACATAGCTACAGAAAGTGTCCGTGCTGGGAACAGACTATGAAGCGTACTACAGAAAGTGTCCGTGCTGGGAACAGTCTTTTAAATATACATATAGAAAGTGTCCATGCTGGGACCAGTCTTTTAATGATAGCTTTAGAAAGTGTCTGTGCTGGAAAATGTCTACTAACCATAACTACGAAAAGTGTCCTTGGTGAGAACAGTCTATTTAACATACCTATATAATTGTCCGGGCTGGGAACAGTCTATAAACATACCTACAGAAGTGTCTGTGCTTGGAACAGTCTATAAAACATACCTACAGAAAGTGTCCTTGGTGGGAACAGCCTATTAAACATACCTATATAAATTGTCCTTGCTGGGAACAATCTATTAAAGGAGTCCATGTATAGAATCCGCCAATCGCTAAAAACAATTGCAGGAAATTGTTCAAATGTCTAGTTTGCTTTAAATCATGTGTATTAAATAAGGTTAAAAGGGATGCCCTTTGAGAACCATGAACGCATTCAAAAACGAAAATAGCAGAATCCATTTGTTGTTTGGGCAGGACAAGCTTGTTTCGGCCATCAAGGCCTCATCAGTAGCCCTAAAAGAAATGCTGAAAACGAGTATCAGCGGTTACGAGTATCAGCGTTAAACGTGGAAAATGACGTTGAAAGTTGACGTTACGTCAGAAGAAATTTCCAGTTCAATTTAACGTCATGCGGCAAATTTTGATTACGGATTATTTTGCTCCAGACAAGTGGAATGTGCATGGGTTTGTATGCGGTTTGTAGCCTGCTTCCGCAATAGAATAATTTTTGTCTTTTAGTCAGAATGTTTCTTTTGTAAGGACTAACTGATTCTTAATTAGCTGGGTTAAATGCTTCTTTAAATGGACATTTTACTGACTCCTTTGATATTCATTTGGGATCACGATACAATAAAAAACATCCCTTCGAATTCAACGTTGTTCTTCTTCTTTGTCCTGATGCAAAATAAATAGACTGTATTGTATTGTAAAGTTTAAGCGTTTTACGTCCGCTACGGTCAGGCGCGTTAGCATTGCCCCACAACAAAATAAATAGATATACCGCAACTTACTATTAGTATCAAAATAATTTCAATTATGAAAAGGTTTATTACCAGCAAATATTTTGACAACAATACAAACTGGAATAGATTCATAAAACTTTATGTTAGGTATTTTTTTTATGTATTTTTTAATTGAAATCCTTTAATCAAAATTAAAGTGATTAACCAAACTATTGCAAAATATGCAGAGTGTTGATTTTTTTGTTTGTTTTGATTTGTTACGCCCCTTGAAAGTCTTATAAATAACTTATTATGACACGCCAACTTCTATAAGTGTAACTGCAATGTCCCCAACACGGACAGTATGTGCCCACGAAGGACTGTTCCGGACAAGGTCATAGTGTTGCGTGTTGCAATTATATACTGTAGCCCAATGGAGGAATAGAATGGGTCGACGCAAAACTGAAACAAACCGTACACGAGTACTGGTTTACTACAGTATATAATTGCAACACGCAACACTATGACATTGTCCGGAACAGTCTTTCGTGGGCGCATACTGTCCGTGTTGGGGACATTGCAGTTACACTTATAGAATATCAACATTGCAGCCTGAATCGCTCACCTGACGTCAATCATTGATATGAGGCATTGTTGATATAAGGCATCGTTAATATGAGGCGTCGTTGATATAAGACAACGGTGATACGAGGCATCAGTGATATGAGGCATCAGTGATATGAGGCAGTGATGATATGGATGATGAGTATAGAATGATGTAAAGGGGTTTATGTGTCCCCCACCCCTGTTACTACATTTTATTCGGCGGTGAGCAGCTATAGATGTAATCGCCACGGTATAACACAGAGGCAAAAACTGGTTGGTGAAACAGTCATTACTGTGAATATACTGGTTAATATAAAGTTTATATAAAACATTATGGTGCCATAAACACTCATCAGGTCCTTATCATCAACAGGAAGGGAGAAAGAACATTATGTTAAGTATGTGAGGGTGTGAATGAGTGTGTGTACTTCATGTGTAATTCAAGTGTGATTCAAGTGTATTCCACTTGTATTAAGACAGAAATTTAATTGGACCCAGACTAATTTTCATTCTGTCTTAACCTAAGTGGAATAGATTGCGAGTCAACTGTCCCTTTAAGTTTGTCTTTGTAAAATTATGTAACCAGTGTTGTTTATAAATATTAGACTTATTCCATATAAATATTGTAAAGGATTCTAAGTATCTTAGAATTTCCTTTGCGTTAATGCCCCACAAGTGGACATAGATTTGAGGTTCCCTCGTGTTGTCCCGTCACATATACGTTTTGCCAGCCACCGACATATGAAACAAGTGTCTTCGGTGGGAACAGTGTATTGAACATAGCTTCAGAAACTGTCCGTGCTGGGAACAGTCTATTAAACATACCTACAGAAGTGAACGTGCTGGGAACAGTCTATAAATCATAGCTCCAGAAAGTTTCCGTGATGGGAACAGTCCAATTGACATAGGTTCAGACAGTGTCCTTGGTGGGAACAGTCTATTAAACATACCTACAGGAGTGTCCGTCCGTCTATTGAACATACCTTCAGAAGTGTCCGTGCTGGGAAGAGACTAATATTCATAGCTACCGAAAGTATCCTTGTCGGTAACAGTCTATTAAACATAATTACAGAAAGTGTCCTTGGTGCCAACAGTCTATTAAACATGGCTACAGAAAGTGTCCTTGGTGGGGACATTCTTTTAAACATAACTACAGAAAGTGTCCTTGGTGGGAACAGTTTATTAAACATACGTATGGAAGAGTCCTTGTTGGAAATTGTCTATTAAACATATATACAGAAGTGTCCGTGCTGGAAACAGCCTATTAAACATAGCTACAAAAGGTGTCCATGCTGGGAACAGTCTATTTAACATAGCTATATGAAGTGTCCTTGGTTGGAACAGTCTGTTAAAAACGGCTACGGAACGAGTCCTTGGTGGGGACATTCTATTAAACATAGCCACAGAAAGTGTCCTTGGTGGGAACAGTTTATTAAACATACGTATAGAAAGAGTCCTTGTTGGAAACAGTCTATTAAACATATATACAGAGGTGTCCGTGCTGGAAACAGCCTATTAAACATAGCTACCAATAGTGTCCATGCTGGGAACAGTCTATTAAACATAGCTACATGAAGTGTCCTTGGTGGGAACAGTCTGTTAAAAATGGCTACAGAAAGTGTCCTTGGTGGGGACATTCTAATAAACATAGCTACAGAAAGTGTCCTTGGTGGGAACATTCTTTTAAACATAGCTACAAAAAGTGTGCATGCTGGGAACAGTCTATTAAACATAACTACATGAAGTGTCCTTGGTGGGAACAGTCTGTTAAAAACGGCTACAGAAAGTGTCCTTGGTGGGGACATTCTATTAAACATAGCTACAGAAAGTGTCCTTGGTGGGAACATTCTATTAAATATAGCTACAAAAAGTGTCCATGCTTGGAACAGTCTATTAAACATAGCTACATGAAGTGTCCTTGGTGGGAACAGTCTGTTAAAAACGGCTACAGAAAGTGTCCTTGGTGGGGACATTCTATTAAACATAGCTACAGAAAGTGTCCTTGGTGGGAACAGTTTATTAAACATACGTATAGAAAGAGTCCTTGTTGAAAACAGTCTGTTAAACATATATACAGAAGTGTCCGTGCTGGAAACAGCCTATTAAACATAGCTACAAAAAGTGTCCATGCTGGGAACAGTCTATTAAACATAGCTATATGAAGTGTCCTTGGTGGGAACAGTCTGTTAAAAATGGCTACAGAAAGTGTCCTTGGTGGGAACATTCTATTAAATATAGCTACAAAAAGTGTCCATGCTGGGAACAGTCTATTAAACATAGCTACATGAAGTGTCCTTGGTGGGAACAGTCTGTTAAAAACGGCTACAGAAAGTGTCCTTGGTGGGGACATTCTATTAAACATAGCTACAGAAAGTGTCCTTGGTGGGAACAGTTTATTAAACATACGTATAGAAAGAGTCCTTGTTGGAAACAGTCTATTAAACATATATACAGAAGTGTCCGTGCTGGAAACAGCCTATTAAACATAGCTACAAAAAGTGTCCATGCTGGGAACAGTCTATTAAACATAGCTACATGAAGTGTCCTTGGTGGGAACAGTCTGTTAAAAATGGCTACAGAAAGTGTCCTTGGTGGGAACATTCTATTAAACATAGCTACAAAAAGTGTCCATGCTGGGAACAGTCTATTAAACATAGCTACATGAAGTGTCCTTGGTGGGAACAGTCTGTTAAAAACGGCTACAGAAAGTGTCCTTGGTGGGGACATTCTATTAAACATAGCTACAGAAAGTGTCCTTGGTGGGAACAGTTTATTAAACATACGTATAGAAAGAGTCCTTGTTGGAAACGGTCTATTAAACATACCAACAGAAGTCTCCGTGCTGCAAACAATCTATTAAAATACCTTCAGAAAGTGTCCTTGGTGTGAACAGTCTATTAACCATATCTACAGAAATGTCCGTGCTTGGAACAATCTATTAAACATACCTACAGAAAGTGTCCGTGCTGGGAACAGACTATGAAGCGTACTACAGAAAGTGTCCGTGGTGGGAACAGTCTTTTAAATATACCTACAGAAAGTGTCCATGCTGGGACCAGTCTTTTAATGATAGCTTTAGAAAGTGTCCATGCTGGAAAATGTCTACTAACCATAACTACGAAAAGTGTCCTTGGTGGGAACAGTCTATATAACATACCTATATAATTGTCCGGGCTGGGAACAGTCTATAAACATACCTACAGAAGTGTCTGTGCTTGGAACAGTCTATAAAACATACCTACAGAAAGTGTCCTTGGTGGGAACAGTCTATTAAACATACCTATATAAATCGTCCTTGCTGGGAACAATCTATTAAAGGAGTCCATGTATAGAATCCACCAATCGCTAAAAACAATTGCAGGAAATTGTTCAAATGTCTAGTTTGCTTTAAATCATGTGTATTAAATAAGGCTAAAAGGGATGCCCTTTGAGAACCATGAACCATGAACGCATTCAAAAACGAAAATAGCAGAATCCATTTGTTGTTTGGGCCAGACAAGCTTGTTTCAGCCATCAAGGCCTCATCAGTAGCCCTAAAAGAAATGTTGAAAACGAGTATCAGCGGTTACGAGTATCAGCGTTAACCGTGGAAAATGACGTTGAAAGTTGACGTTACGTCAGAAGAAATTTCCAGTTTAATTTAACGTCATGCGGCAAATTATGATTACGGATTATTTTGCTCCAGACAAGCGGAAAGTGTATGGATTTGTATGCGGTTTGTTGCCTGCTTCCACAATAGAATAATTTTTGTCTTTTAGTCAGAATGTTTCTTTTGTAAGGACTAATTGATTCTTGATTAGCTGGGTTAAATGCTTCTTTAAATGGACATTTTACTGACTCCTTTGATATTCATTTGGGATCACGATACAATAAAAAACATCCCTTCGAATTCAACGTTGTTCTTCTTCTTTGTCCTGATGCAAAATAAATACATGACTGACGGATGTGATAAGGTAACCGGGCGCCAAGGGCTACCTACCCCAAGTTCGCCAGCTGGGATTAGTTGTAGGTACAGCTCTTTTCCCTAGGCTGCCAATATGCTGACTCCTGTCTGCTTGACAGATATCAGTTAGCCGATTGGGAGTTATGTGACTTCTTTCGCGGAGGACCGCAACTTACTATTAGTATCAAAATAATTTCAACTATGAAAAGGTTTATTACCAGCAAATATTTTGTCACCAATACAAACTGGAATAGATTCATAAAACTTTATGTTAGGCATATTTTTATGTATTTTTAATTGAAATCCTTTAATCAAAATTAAAGTGATTAACCAAACTATTTCAAAATATGCAGAGTGTTGATTTTTGTGTTTGTTTTGATTTGTTACGCCCCTTGAAAGTCTTATAAATAACTTAGTATGACACGCCAACTATTCAACAAAACTGCGAGGCGTTATCAAATTTCATAACAGTCATAAAAATAAATAATTTTTAATAAACGACGACTGTTATTCGCTTGACCCAAATGAAGTGAATAGAACACGATACATTTAAATTAATATGCAAAGATAACCCAAATTTTATGGTTTTCTGTATATACAACTGCTAATTGGTTTGGTCGCCATGAGGCGGGCAAACCGGGTATAATGACCAGATTGTAACTGTTCCATGGAGGGGCACGTGACGCGATCAACCAATCAGCTTTTGTTTTTCTTCTACTTTTAACGATGATGCAATACTATACAGCAATTACAGGAAACAGCCTGTTTGAATAGCGAAACAGACCGAAAAGCAAACGTTTCAACTCCAACAATAAATATCTTAAGGGAAATCGATACACCTGGCAGGTGTGGCTGTTAGTCTACTATTTTTACCGTATTTCGAAACACACCTATACAATGTCATTTTTTGGCCAAAGAAAAAGAAATTTACTTAAGAAAAATTGGAATATTTGTTTTTTTTGGCACAAAACATAAATTCCGGGGAGTCGACAGAAACGCCTCGACGAGGCGATTCTATCGAGTGCCCACAATCTAGTGTCTCAGAGCATGAAAACGGAAATTAATGTATACCCCTGCAAACCCGAGCTTTACTATATAAAAGTGAAGATTATATTTTCTTGTCCTTTGGGATCATTGATTCCATTGTGGAATTGTGAAAATATCTGAGGGTCACTGATGAGGCCTTTTTGGTCGAAACTAGCTAGTCTGGCCCAGAAAACATGTACACTCCATATTTTTCAGTTCTGTGGTGTATTCCTTGCTTCCAAAGGATAGCCCTTTTATAGAACATATTTAACTTCACTTCAACTAGTGTATGGGAATGTGTGGCGGCGGTAAAACATCTCCCTGCCTTACATCATAGTGTAGAGTATATTTTCTTGTCCTTTGGGATCATTGATTCCATTGTGGAATTTTGATAATATCTTTGGATCAATGATGAGGCCTAATTGGCCAAGGCCTAATTGGCCGAAACTAGCTAGTCTGGCCCAGAAAACATGTGCACACCATATTTTTCAGTTCTGTGGTGTATTCCTTGCTTCCAAAGGATAACCCTTTTATAGAACATATTAAAGAGGATCACAATTCTATAGGCATGATTTCCTGATGGAAATACAACTCTAAGGACCTTATGGTTGCTACTCTGTTGGCTCTGTCCAACGGAAAAAGGGGTCTACTCTAAAGGGGAAAAATTTGCTCCTCAAGAGGTCTACTCTAAAAGGGAAGAATTTGCTCCCCAGGAGGAAATTCTTTCCTTTAAGAGTATACCCCTTCGACATATCAAAAGACAAACTACTTTTGCAGAAGTAGCCCCATCCCCTTAAGGCGTATCTATTTCCCTTATGGGGAACTTATAACAGGCGCAGTCATTTTCGCAAATTTTACGCCTTGCAATGCCATTACGGAGTAAGTCCATGGGGCCATGGAAACAAAAAACAACAGAACATAACTACTACTACTCACAAAGTGTGGCTGGCTGCGGTAGCTCAGTCAGATGCAGTCTGACTGGTGATAAGGAAGACTCGGGTTCGATACCTACCGGGGTCTTTCTATGAAATCTTTTCTATGGTCATTCTCTCCCTTCCGCTGATTCAGGAAGGGCAGGGGTCAGTTTTTGACGACAGAATGTGCACTGTACTGGTAAACCGTATACGGATAAGCCTGCTCAGGAAAAGCGTGGATAGGTTCACTGACAGGCCCAAACATGGCCCAAACCAGTGTTGACAGGGCCGTTTAATACAAATAAACAAAATTTGCAAAGATTTCACACAGATAGGAACAGATTTATATATTTTGAACATCTTTCGGTACGCTGATAGCTCTAATAATACGTATATGTAAATGTTGGAAAGACAGAGAACGTTATTTTTCCTCATTTATATAGGTCGCTGGGTGTAACGGGCCTCCGTGGCCTAGTGGATAAGAGTGCTGACTCTTAATCATTAGGTCTCTCAACGCTGTAGGTTTGAGCATGGCTCAGGTCACATAATGAGAAGTTCTGCAACTGAAAGTCAGGAGGTTTTTCATTGGGTACTCCAGTTTTCGCTCACCTCTGATTAACGATCGGCTTGATGTGAGTGAAATAGTTTTGAAAGGATCGTAAAACCAAACATAAAAAAAAATCGCTGGGTGTGTAAAAACATTTTAATGTCTTTGCTACTAAAATTAACGTCAGTGCCAAGGTCGAAGGTTCTAACTCTTCCAAATATATAAAATATTTAGGGAGCGAAACAAAGTCTTAACGTTGATGGGTCGTTGTTTATTGTTCTTGAGCCCAGCTCAGATAGCAATAGTTTCTGTTCAAAAACTTTATGACTACTAAGTGACCTGCCACCAGTTACAGACTGAGTTGTTAAAAGACTTTTTGGCGCATTCGATGGGAGCTATTGTATCTGATAAGCCGAGAGTGGTGTTCTTTATTTCCACTCAATACTTGACGTTTTACTAATCAGTTTCTTTTACAATTAAATTGTGATCCAGAAAGAAATACCAAAGTATTGCAAATTTCAGGTTTTTGCGGAGGTACCGCTCAAAGAAACTGCCGAGGTTTAAGATACAGTCTGATTTGCAGCACTTTGTCTGGGCAGGCTAAGATCTTCTTAGGCGGTTCAGCAATACTTCAAAGTTCGGTCGGTTTCAGCTCATGCAGTCAAATATATTGCCCCAAGGTCTGATCGGCCCCCTTTCATCGGGGATTGAAGAAATAGATTGGGCTGCATGATGCTTCCACGCAGAGCTGATACCGGCCGCACATGAGTAGTGTTAAATCGCCTAGAAGTTCTAAGCCTGCCCCGGAAAAGTGGCTCGAGTCGGACCGTTCATGCATTTCAACCATTTACAGTAGAACTTCGATGGCTCGAACACCAATGGCTCGTTTACCATGGCTGGGTCGAACTCATACTTGAGGTCCTAGAGAAATCCTCAAGATAAGAAATGGTGGGGTGATTAAGGAGATTTTAGTCTTTTATCTTGCAAATGTATGCTGTGTTGACTCATTAGAATCGTCTCGGTGAGGCGATTCTAATGAGTACACACAGCACACATTTTCATTATATATCATCGAAAGATGTTCAAAAGTATCTCGTTATGCCTCTTGGCAGTAACCGTCAGTGGCTCGAACTACCGCTGTCTCGATTAAATTTTCATGGTCCCAAAGGGGTTCGAGCCATCGAAGTTCGACTGTAGTTTCATTGGGCGACAGATTGGAAGCAATGTCTAAAAAAAAAGACTCATACAGTGTTAACAAGGACGTTAACAACACATGAAATAGATAACCAAGGCCCTATAGAAGATCTGATGACTTATTATATTTATATTTTACTTTTGGTCCTTTGAGATGAGCGTGAATATTCTGAGAAATGAGAAATAGATTATTAGTTTAGACTCAAATTCTAGACAGGTTTTTAATTATTTGGACCTCATTTTGATTTATATCAGTCTTTGAATCGACTGCCTATTCGAAATTCACAAAATTGCAGTATGCTTCCTCTGGCTTTCGTTGCCGGATCAATACAGGGTCACTGATGAGGCTTTATTAGCCGAAACTACGTAGTATGACCCATCTTCTTTCTTATGAATATTTTCATTGATCTTAAAGGAACTCATTTTTAATTTTTATAAGGAAAAATCTTTTTATATAACCGTTGAAAAAAAAAAAAAAAAAAAAAAAAAAAAAAGGTCGTATTAAGTTATGGGGTTGGTGTCCGTCCGTCCGTTCGTAAACTTTTTTTTTCGTTTCCGTATTACTCCTACTATACAGTTTTCATACGATCAAGCCTAAAATGTGTATGTAGTAAGGCTAAGATGTGAAGATTTGCCTTAAGTTTCGAGCATTACTGTCCACCAAATATTAACAGAGTTATAACCTTTGGAAAATTCGGTTTACAATTTCGTTTGGTTAAGTTTTGTGCTATACATGTGTAAACCATATGTAAGTTACATTTAGTTTATACTTGTCATGGCGTTAAACAATTTACCACAGAATACTCATCACTACCTAGTACCTACCCCTACTGATACCAAGGTCACAGACTTCGAAATTTTATATACACGTTTTGTATTAAAAACAGAAGTGGAGGCAATGCTCAGGAATCGTTATAATCAACCCACAGCTCCCATCAGAGACACCAAAGGGAAAGACACAAACATGAAACAACAGACCCTAATGGAAACACCAACAGCGGAAAGCCAAAAGGACAGTTACTTTCCCATAAAATGGCCAATAGGCTATCCAAAATAAAATAACATTAGCGACACAAACATCCAAAGACAAACCATAACAAAAACAAACCGCGACAGAAGAACCGCCTTGGAACGGTCAGCGGAAACGACATTTACTGGGGGGCTTAAATCGGTTTTATGTGGCCACAATCCTCGCCTTTCCTTCCGTCGCGATTTAGACAAATAACTTGCTCAGTCCGCATGAAGGCCTCCAAACTTCAGACGGACCATAACAAAAATATACCGCGACAGAAGAACCGCCTTGGAACGTTTAAAGTTAAATGCATTAAGTGGGATAATGATATCAGCTGGCTCAAATCAGAATGTAGACTGACAAGACCAAACCTATTGGATGCTTTTTGAAAGCAGCCAACTTGTTTCCAGTGTCCCCACCACGGACACTTTGTTCCGGCGAACGACTGCTCCCACGAGCGACATCATGTTGTGTGTTGCAAATATACCCTACTCCCATTGGGGGCAAAAATGAGGGGCATAACAGATTATTAATTACACGAGCTAGTTCGCGTAAAAGATACGCGGAAAACACAGTTCCCCTTTACACTTTTTGTACCGGCAAATTGTTGTTGTTTTCCAGTTTCCCAGTGTCCCGGGTCGTCAGCTGGTGGGGTCTCAGGGAACGAATCCATGCTGGCCGTTCGGTGGTACCCATATTCCCCGTTGCCGGGAGACCATCGCTCGGCTCCAGCCCCTACGGGCAAATGGAATCTTCCTTCTTATATATAGCAGGAGTCAATTTCAAATTTTTGGGATGAAAGGTTATGTTTTCCTCAAAATTTGTTTGAAAAATGGCTGAATTTTCTGAAACAGTAGGCCCTGATCAGGCGTCGCGTTCTGATCTGGGCAAGCAAAATGGGTTAAATGTTTTCACCATAACCCTTAAGATGCCATGAAAACCTTGATCTAAAAATGTCGTCTATTTTTGTCGTCTGCTACGTTTTCTTGAATTTTTTTTTTCAAACACATTTTTTGCATGCAAGCAAATAGAATGTGCCCGGATCAGACTGCCCCTATATGAGCAGTCTGATCTGGGTCAACATTCCCTATATTGGTTTCACTGAGCGGCAGGGATTGAGATTTCATTTCATCTCAAATGTCGGGTAAAAGTCCAACAAAATTGGAAGCAACGTCTCCAGAATGACCTAAATAGTGTTGATGGGGACGTTAAAATTCAAATCAACCAAAACCAACAGGCGACAAAGCAGACGACAACTGTTGTGATTGGCATTTTATGGGTTGTTAAACTCCGTGACAAATTGGTTTAGGTGATACCATTTTATCAATATTGACATCTGACCCAGTCATTTACTTCTGTCAATAACTGATAAAGGTTATCTTTAAATGCGTCTTTTTTTTTTTTTTTTCAAAGGTTACGGTGATCTGAAAAGGTATTAGGTTAATATTTGAATGCCGGCCGGATGCCAAAGTTTACATTTAATCAATAATGCTCCGTACATGAACCCTCAGAATGGTACTTTTGCTCGTATCGAGTACCCATGTACTACATAGGCGTCTTTGGTTGGTGGTGGTGTGTGTGGGGAGGAGTGGGGGGGGGGGATACGGCTACATATTTTCGAGACAATCGTTTGTCAGAGATTGGGCAAAAACCGGAGCTTCCGGAGAAAATAAACATGACCTTCCGTTCCAAAACCTGACGTCAAATATACACTGTACCATCAAAACGCGCGCTACCTGTTAATTAAGTCTCCCAAACGACAGCCCATTGGGGCTTGAAGAACTAAATGGGTTGCATGATGCTTCCACGTAGAGCTGAATCTGACCGCACACGAGTTAACCGCTTAGAGGATCTAAGCCTGCCCAGGCAAAGAGGTGCTAGCCGGACCGTCTATGCTTATAAGCCCTATTGGTTTCATTGGGCGACAGGGCTTGAGATGTCATTCCATCTCAATGTCGGGTAAAACTCCCACAAAATTGGAAGCAACGTCTCCAAAATGACCAATATAGTGTTGGCGGAGACGTTAAACATCAAATCAAAAAAAAAAAAAAAAAAAAAAATTAGTCGCCCAAACGAAGTGGGGAGACATATTGTTTACGCTTATCATCTTAACTGCGTTTCTTCGTATTATTATTATTATCAAGTTTCCCAAACATTTCTTTCTTTTTCTTCATCATCATCATCTTCTTCTTCTTCTTCTTCTTCTTCTTCTTCTTCTTATTATTATTATAATTATTATTATTATTGTTGTTGTTGTTGTTATTATTAAGCCCCACAATCGAAGTGGGGAAATTGGTTTTGCTGAGTTTCTTCTTTTCTTTTGCTTCTTCTTCTTCTTCGTGTTCTTCTTCTTATCATCACCATTATTATTATTATTTGTAGTAGTAGTAGTAGTAGTAGTAGTAGTAGTATCATTATTATCATTAATTTCTACTTCTTTTCCCTCTTCTATCCGCCCAAATTTTGTCCGGACGGATTGTTCTGGAATTTGGGGTTGTGCAAGAGGGCTTCAAAATTCGAACCCGCGGACCCAAAACGCCCCCCTTGGGACATGCAAAACAAGCGCCCAAATTTTGTCCGGACGAGTTCTCAGTAACGACTCGATTGATTTTTTCTGAAATTTTGTGGGGGTATGACAGGTATTAATATGCTCAAAAACACAGATTGTGGGAACTCGTTAGATTGAGTTCTAACGAGTACATGTACCCACAATCTATATTTTAGAGCAGAAATAAGAAAAATAAGGTTTACCCTGGTAAACTCCAGTTTTACTACATGAAAGTGGGTTTCAATGGGGTCAAACTTATATTGGCGTGTTTTCGTGATATAGTAATTTAGGACACTTTAGGATTGTCGACCCGAAATTATCGAAAACTTGCTATGGATTACAGCAAACGAATACGTGTTCGTTCGTTTGCTCGTTAACGGTCCAGTAAACATTATTTTAGGTCATGTTTGAACCGGTCAGTTTACCTATCCGTACTTTTCCTCGGCAGGCTTATACGTCAGCGGTTAACCAGTACAGTGCACATTCTTTCGCCAGAAACTGACAACTGCCCTTCTTGACATAACGATAAAACACTCGTGCGACATACTGCATTTTTCCACATCTCCATTATGGCCATTTTTCTGATGAAAATCCGTGATATTTTCTTATACATGTATATACTGCAAAAAAGGTTGTGGGTGCTCGTTAGAACCGCCTCATTGAGGCGATTCTAACGAGTACCCACAACTTTTGTATTGGAGCAAAAATAAGAAAAAATATATACCCCAATAAACCCCAGTTTTCTCTATGTAAAGTGGGGTATATAGGGCTCTTCATTTCACGGACTTGTTCGCGTGATGATCACCGGGAGAGAATGACCGTAGACAATCTCCACGAAAAAATGATGCCGACCCCGGCAGGTATCGAACCCGCGTCCTCCTAATCACCAGTCAGGCGCGCATCCGACTGAGCAACCGAGTCTTCGTACTTTTAAAGGAGTACTTGTTTTACTCTTTCAATCCTGAAGACCAGTTTAAATACCTATTCAAGCAGTGTAGATCAGGATGAGACGCTAAGAATGAGCCGTCACATGTTGATGATCACTGTCTGTCATCATGTTCATGAGTTTGATTCTTCGTCCCCGGGTTACAAGAATGGATACGTCCATATTCAAAATGGAGGAAGTCACTTCAAAAGGGGTGAGTTAATGTTTTTGTTGTTTTTATTTTCCGTTTTTTTTTTTTTTTTTTTTTTTTTTTTGGGGGGGGGGGGGGTATGGGTGGGGGTCGATTCAACCCGAAGCTATAAGGACAAAACCTCTGTTAGTGCTGGAGTCAACATCGCTATCGCTGCTTTGTTTGAATAGTGAGTAAAATGGTTATCTGTAGATTGTGGGCTGAAATTATGGATTGGGCTTGGTGAACAGTGTAGACCCAGATCAGACGCCGCAGAACACGGCGTCTGATCAGGGTCTACTCTGTTTGATAACAGTCAAGGAATTCAAAGGTTCAACGAAACAGTCGAAGTCCCCCGATAAGGTCTATTTTCCCAACCTTTACTTAGAGACAATCGACCCACCTGTTCTCTCAGTGCTTTGATCAAGTTTTTTTAAGGCTTTATTCAAGTGCTATTGGAAACAATATAACTAGTACACCCAAAACGCTCGTAAATCTGTCGATTTTCATACATTCTGAAAAGCCGAGGTGTTTTTAAAGATGCGATCTCAGTCCCAGGTAGGTTATAATCTTTAACACAAATCCCCATTCTTTTGACCACCACCGTTTCTATTGTTTCAAAGTAAGGAACCGGAATAATTGTCTTTGAACAGTATTAAATGTAGCGAATGAAGTAGCATATTTCAGTCATCCCAAATGGTTCTTGGTTTGATGATATGTACAGTGATTTATGTATTTCCTGATAAGATGGACAGCTTGAACCCAGGACTTCAAGTTGACCGAATAAACCATATACGTGCATGGTGCTTCAATATCAAAAAGAAAATAAACCGCGTGTACTTACAAACTTTGACAGTTCAGCACACCAAAGAAAATTGTCGTGTCATACAATCACGTTTTGTTTTCTTGAATTGAGGTTTATTAATCCCGTCAACACTATTAAGGTCATTTTGGAGACATTGCTTCCAATTTTGTGGGACTTTCACCCGACATTGAGATGTAATGACAGCTCAAGCCTTGCCCCCCCCCCCCCCCCCCCCCCACACACACACACGCCCATCACCCGCACACACACATGAAACCAACATGCCTATATGCATTGGACAGTCTGCTTTTTCGTTGTTTGAGTTGAGGTTTAACGTCTCCGGTCGTTTTGGAGACGTTGTTTCCAAATTTGTGGCACTTTTACCAAAGATTGAGATGACATAACATCTCAAACCCTGCCGCCTATTGAAACCAAAAAGCTTATATGTATTGGACAGACTGTTTGTTTGTTTATTTGTTTGTCTGTTTGTTTGTTTGTTTGTTTGTTTGTTTTGAGGTTTAACGACCCAGTAAACAATATTTAGGTCATTTTAGAGACGTAGATTCCAGTGTTGTGGGACTTTTACCCAACATTGAGATGACCTGGCATCTCAAGCTCTGACACCCAATGAAACCAAAAGGCTTATATGCACTGGACGGTCTGACTCTCACTACTCTGCCTGGACAGGCTTAGTCCTTCTAAGCGGTTCACCAGTAGGCCTACTCATGAGTGGAGTAGGGTGTAATGCCGGCACTCCATCCTGGGCACCTCCACGCAGGGAACGTTTTGCTCCACCGTGGAGACGCTCGAAAATTGCAGTTTCAGTTATACTAGACTGGTTCAATTTGTTTTACATTACCGGGGCGAATCGCAATTGTTACTTTTTATTACTAACAGTTTTGTTTTTAGGCCCTTTCACTATCGTTAATAAGAATTGTTTGAAAAACCTGAGTATCCGCAGAAAAAAAACCTGGCCTTTCATTGCAAAGCAGTTTTAAATGTATATTAGGTTCTGTCCGTTCGCTCCACGCTGGGAACTTTCCAATAATGCCGGTGCTCCATGCTGGGCACCTCCACGCCCAGAACGGCCACTCCTTTGTGTCCAATAGAACGGTTGATTTATTAATTTCATATTAACCCACCCGTATCGAGACCATTAAACTACAGGACCTTAATAATCCTGAGCTGTTGGGCACGTTAGCAGTCGTACCAGAGTTCTAGCGTTCGCTTAAACTGTGCTAGGCGAGGAGCAACTATAACACTTGTTCCTGTCATTGCTCCACGCTGGGCACGTAGCAGTCGTACTGGGTCGTTTGCTTGAAATATGCTGGATTGTAGCGACTGTTAGACCTATTAGGCTGTCCTTTCTCCACGATGGGCAAGTAAGTAGTCGTACTGAAGCAATCGCTTGAACTCTGCTCAACATAAAATGACTTTAGTAAGACCTATTTCTCCCTATTTCTACCCTTATCAAACTGGAGGGTTTGCTTTAACGGTGCTATTGATGGAGCGACTATAAGACCCTTTTCAGCCCTTGCTCAATGCTGGGTGTGTTAGCAATTGAACTGGAGCGTTTGCGTTAACAGTTCTGGACATGGAGCGAATTTAGACCCGTGAGGGTCGGAGAGCAAAATATGAGTTTTTTTATATTTAAAGCTTTTACTTGTAGCAACGTTACTTATTTAAGTTGTTTCCCTTGTTTTATTGGTGGACTTAACGTGTTATTTTATGGAAATTCGTAAACGATCTGATTTATATTTGATTATCCTGAATTTGTTTGCATCATATATTGGTTTGTATGCCTATTGCTCAATGTTTAGATTGACTTTGGCAGACAAATGTTACTCAAAGTATTGCAAACGGATGCAAGGTTACCACAGCATGCTTATAAGATTCATTTAATATCAGTATATATGGTAGGGTGACAATCTGGACCAAAAAAATGGGAACCCATACCCCCACGTATAACAAGACAAGTCATATACCAAAATGTTCGTCAGGATCCGTAGTATCTGAAACTGCCGGCATAAATTGGCATAAATGATGGCGAGCTGAGAAATCCAAGATGGCGTCCAAGATGGCCGCCATAGCTGTAAATTCCAGTTTTTCGTAAAATATGAATATAAATACCACAAATCATCTTACAAACTTATTTTAATTTATTTTTCTGGTGTAGAAAGTAGATTTGTGCTAGAATATAGATCAACTTTTTAGGTTTGACTTGAAAACCGGTGAAAAAAATGATATTTTATTGTTTTTGTGTCTAGTTTCATAGGTGGTACATAAAAGAAATTCTGATGTTTCAAAATTTAAACAGTTTTTACATATCTATTGTTTTATTTTAACTAAGACACTATTCTAAAATACATTTAACACTATTTTAATATACATTTATTGTTTGTTATGACTTTTTTACCATCAATTTAGCCCCAGGATTACCCCACCCACTCAGTTTACCAGTAAAATTCATTCACATAAATGCTCACAAACAAGGGATTTGTAGGTGTTAGCTTCATTTTAGACAATTAAGAAGTAGAGGACATTCACAATAATGCTTAGTTCTGTTTTCATATCGTCTCAAAAACATGCCCATATGTTTTTGACCCCCTTGAACCTCACTTTGTTTTATAGAAAACTAGGGTTTTCAGGGGTAAGCATTATTTTTCGAATTTATGCTTAAGGACATAGTTAGTGGTTTTTGACAGCATCGCCACATTGAGAGGGTTCTAAAGAGTCCCCACAATCTATGTTTTGAACAGAAATAAGAAAAATATCATTATTATCTGGATTTTTTTTTTTTTTGGGGGGGGGGGTGGGGGGTGGGGGGGGGTGAGGGGGGTGGTAGTAAAATCTTCCAATGGATTTGAATTATGCGTGTTTTCGTAATTTTATGTATTTAGCCATTTGAAACACCACCTCTTTATAATACTGTTTTCTGAATCCAAGCATAAACCTCTTAGTTAAACAGTGTTATGTCCAAGAAAAAGGTAGAATAGTGTAAAAGAAGTTCCTTTACATGTTTTTTTGTCATTTTTTCTATGCAAATAGTTAGGGGTTTGGGCTTTGAACAGTGTTATATAAAAATGTGTTATAAAATGATTGTGCTGTACTAATAGGCCATATCAGACTCCAAGTACATGATTTAAAACTGTCATAGTCCTCGGTATAAATATGAGCTAGTATTGTAAACAAGTTCTTACAAATGTTAGTTTTTTGTTTGTTTGTTTGTTTGAATGGGGTTTAACGTCCCCGTCGACATTATTAAAGTCATTTTGGAGATGTTGCTTCCAATTTTGTGGAACTTTTATCTGACATTGAGATGGAATGACATCTCAAGCCCTACCGCCCAATGAAACCAGAAGGCTTATATGCATTGGACGATCTGACACACACCGCTTTGCCTGGGCAGGCTTAGTCCTTCTTAAAAACGGTTTACCAGTACTTGTGTGTGGTCAGATTCAGCTCTTCGTGGAAGCACCATGCAGCCCAATCTATTTCTGCATGCCCCGATGGGCGGGGGCAACTTACAAATGTTAGTTTGCTTGTTTGTATTGGGGTTTAACGGCCCAGTCAACACTATTTAGGTCATTTTTGAGCTTGTCAGTTTACTTATCCACACTTTTCCTGTGCAGGCTTATACGTAAGTGATTAACCAGAACAGTGCACATTCTTTCGCCAGAAACTGAAACTGCCCTTCTTGAATCAGCGGAAAGGAGAGAATGACCATTGAAAGGATTTCATGATTAATCTCCACGAAAGAATGTTACCGACCCCAGCAGATATCGAACCCGTGTCCTCCTGATCACCATTTAGGCGCTTACAAATGTAAGACCTATTCAAACATGCTTTACTACTTGCAAGCTTGAGTACACGGTTGTACTTTCTATGAGCAAATGCAGTCATCACTACACTGATCAGGCTATTTACAACCATATTAGTTAAAAGAGAGAGGCTGCTTGCATCTGTGTTATGAGCTGTGGAATGAATTACCCAGTTTCAGGATCAACCATATGCCCTAGGTCTATAGGGCTAGGCAAATTAATCTTAGATTTAATAGCTCCCCATCAAATCAGTAGCTGATATGTACGACTTTACAAATGGAGCAAAAAACTATTAGTTGGTGGTAGATGACTAGGTCTAACTCCGGGTTTTTGGAGCACCATTGTTGTCTAATGTGTTTGGCTGAACAGCAAACCTACAGAAAAATTGCTGCTGCCTTAACTGGCCCTGAGACATTTGACTCAATACCAAGATCTGAAATCTCTTGAAGCTTGAAGTCTGATTTAGGCAATCCTCTTGCTTATAC
This sequence comes from Lucinisca nassula, assembly GCA_963580285.1. Classification (NCBI taxonomy): domain Eukaryota; kingdom Metazoa; phylum Mollusca; class Bivalvia; order Lucinida; family Lucinidae; genus Lucinisca; species Lucinisca nassula. The sequence continues at coordinate 34,660,434 of OY757019.1, forward strand.
TATGTAAAGAAAAGCAGGTATCACATCCTGTAAGGCAATACAGACAGCATAATTGCCCTTTCATCTGGCTCTAGCTTCCTGAAAACAGTGTGAACTGGAATACCTGAAACTGAAACCAATACAGCTTATTAGCATGGACGGTCCGACTCGCACCGCTTTGCCTGGACAGGCTTAGATCCTCTAAGGGGTTTACCAATACCCATGTGCGGTCGGTTTCAGCTCTGCGTGGAAGCATCATGCACCTGATGGGCGGTGGGTGGGGGGAGGGGGTGGGGGGGGGGCGAAGACATTTCGACAATATAGCTACTGGAGATGAAGTTCCTCAAGAGATAAGAGATACAATAAGAAGTTTGATAAGTTGCCATAAAATGGGTCAAAAGCCATTTGAGTCATTCATGCAGGAAAGACTCATACCCATAGCTAGTTAGGCAGTCCAAAGAACAGTCTTATGAGCCTTTGCCTGGGTCAAAACTCCAGACTATGAGTGATATCAGGTCAATGGCACAGGTGTCTGGGGAAACCAGTCTGAGGACTTGACTGCCACCGGTGAAGAGATATATGCTCTCTATACATCAATTCATTCATTCAAGGTATTGTCTTTCAAAAATGCTCATGATCACGCGAGTTTGTTTACAGATGAAGAATGTATGATGTCTACCAATAAGTCGCATTTCCTTGAAAAACTAGAAAGACTTGCTGGTTGTGTAGTATTTGACGGGATGTCTGTACTTAAAATGTTGCAGCATTCATCATGTCTCAAACTGACATATCAACAGATGGCTGCTATGTTTTGGTCTTACAGTCTTTTTATCATTATTTGGGTAGGTACCATTCACGTCGGTTTTGACAGGAATGAGGAAAACAGTCTCAAATCACAGACCCAACAAAAGTGTGGAAAGAATGTTTCTTCACACGTGCCTGTGTCTACGAGGAAAAATATAGTAACTGGTGATTGATAGATACTTTCAAACAGTAAAATCAAGAACTTTACACTAGATACCTTACTGAAAATTGCCATGAGTTTCTTAAGAAGAATGCTACTGTTGTTGGTGCAGGTTGACTTGAGAACAAGGCTCTGAAGTTTCCGCTGATGGAGCGCTGTGTTGCAGTGGTAAAGCATCGGATTTGAGATCGAGAGGTAGCCGGTTCGATCCCCGCAAGCGCCATGTGTTGTTTCCTTGAGCAAGGAACTTTATCCACATTGCTTTGTACTGGTTCCTGTCCAGGAAGAGAGGGCCACATGGAAGATTAGTACTAGTACTAAATGTGTTATCCTCTATAAATAAGGTTGATTATTATTATTATTATCATGTTGTTCCTGTTCAGCATGAACTTTATTCCAACCGTGAAGAAGCTGATAGTAGAATGATTTGCAACTAGCCGTTGCAGGTTCTCTTGTTGTCAGTTCTGATACCGATGTTTTCTTTCTACTTGTGCATCATTTTAACCTACTTTATGCTGATGACAGGCAGAAGAGGTATTCATGCTGACTGCACCAGGTATATTCCAGTTCACACTGTTTTCAGGAAGCTAGAGCCAGATAAGAGGGCAATTATGCTGTCTGTATTGCCTTATGGATTGTAATACCTGCTCTTCTTTACATAATACAGGCAAGAAGAAGGCAATTCATGTTCTGCCTAAACCAGACTTCCAGCTTCAAGAGATTTCAGATCTTGGGACTGAGTCAAATGTCTCAGGGCTACTTAAAGCAGTAGCAATTTCTTTTAAGTGCACAGGTGTGCATATCAGCTACCGATTTGATGAAGAGCTTCAAAATCTAAGATTAATTTGCCTAGCCCAGTAGACCTAGGGTATACAGAGTAAACCGCTTAGAGATTCTAAGCATGCCCAGGAAAAGTGGTGCGAGTTGGACCATCCTTGCATATAAAACTTTTTGGTTTAAATGTGTGGCGGGGCTTGAGATGTCATTTCATCTCAATGTCGGGGAAGGTCCCACAAAAAATTGGAAGCAATGTCTCCAAAATGCAAAATGACTGATACAGTGTTGACGGGGGACGTTGTACCTCAAATCAAACAAAATATAACCTGATTGCATAGCATATCCACTTTATAACACGTTTTTTATATAACAGTTTTGGATATAACACTTTATAACCCCAAAAATCTAGCCAGTTACACAGCAAAAAAAGACAATGAAAGTCATTTTGGATCAATTTGATAAACACTATTTTGCTATTTTGTTTGGATATAGCACTGCTTAATTAAGACGGTCAATGCTCAGATCCCGAAAACAGTGTTATAAAGAGGTGGTGTTTCCTAATGGCTGATCATATAATATAGTATGAAAACAGAACTAAGCATTAGTTTCAATGCCCTCTTCTACTTGTTGTTTAAAATGAAATCCTCGCCTGCAAATCCCTTGAGTGTGAGTATTATGTGAATGAATTGTACTGGTAAACTGAGTGGGTGGGGTAATCCTGGGGCTAAATTTATGGTAAAACAGTCATAACAAATCATAAATGTACTTGGAAATAGTGTTAAATGTATTTTAGAATAGTGTCTTAGTTAAAATAAAACAATAGATAAATAAAATTGTTTAAAATTTTGAAACATCAGCATTGCCTTTATGTACCACCTATGAAACTAGACACAAAAACGATGAAATGTCTTTTATTTCACCGGTTTTCAAGTCAAACCCAAAATGTTGATCAATATTCTAGCACAAATCGTCTTTCTTTACCAGAAAAATAAATTAAAATAAGTTTGTAAGATGATTTGTGGCAATATTGTGTGACTGAATTTTACTGGTAAAATGAGTGGGTGGGGTAATCCTGGGGCTAAATTGATGGTAAAAAAGTCATAACCAACCATAAATGTATTTTAGAATAGTGTTAAATGTATTTTAGAATAGTGTCTTAGTTAAAATAAAACAATAGATATGTAAAAACTGTTTAAATTTTGAAACATCAGAATTTCTTTTATGTACCACCTATGAAACTAGACACAAAAACAATAAAATATCATTTTTTTTCACCGGTTTTCAAGTCAAACCTAAAAAGTTGATCTATATTCTAGCACAAATCTTCTTTCTACACCAGAAAAATAAATTAAAATAAGTTTGTAAGATGATTTGTGGTATTTATATTCATATTTTACAAAAAACTGGAATTTACAGCTATGGCGGCCATCTTGGACGCCATCTTGGATTTCTCAGCTCGCCATCATTTATGCCAATTTATGCCGGCAGTTTCAGATACTACAGATGCTGACAAACATTTTGGCATATGACATGTTTTGTTATACGGGGGGGGGGGGGGTATGGGTTACTACCAGAAATAGTGGACTTTTTGGCCCATTGTCACCCTACCAATAGTTTGGGTCAAGCGGGATTAGAATTAGCTACACACTATATATACCATGCGGCTAATCCTGCCGTTTCTTTACGAGTCGTATTGTTTTTAGTGTGTGATTTGAGGTTTAACGTCCCCGTCAAAAGTGTAAAGGTCGTTTTAGAACCTTGCATCCAATTTTGTGGGGTGTGTTTTTTACCCGACATTGAGATGGAATGACATCTCAAGTTATGTCGCCCAATGTTTATTAGCATGGACGGTCCGCCTCGCACCGCGGTTCCTGGACAGGCTTAGAATCTCTAAGTGGTTTACACGACGCTGGGCACACAATATATATTTCCAGAGTGCTTGCATGCTCTGTGGTGAGAAAAGAAAAACTATCTGACCATTGCCGGCCTCGCTCCTCGCTGGGCACACTATGTATATTTCCAGAGTGTTCGCATGCTCTGTGCTGGGAACAGAACAACTATAAAAGCATTGCCGGCCTCGCTCCACGCTGGGCACACTATATATCTTTCCAGAGTGCTCGTATGCTCTGTGCTGGAAACAGAACAACTATTAAACCATCGCCGACCCCGCTCCCCGCTGGGCACACTATATATATTTCCAGAGTGCTCACATGCTCTGTGCTGGGAACACAACAACTATAAAACCATTGCCAGCATCGCTCCACACTGGGCACACTATATATATTTCTAGTGTGCTTGCATGCTCTGTGCGGGGAACAGAACAACTTAAAGACCATTGCCGGCCTCGCTCCACGCTTGGCACACTGTATATATTTCCAGAGTGCCCGCATCCTCTGTGCTGGGAACAGAACAACTATAAGACCATTGCCGGCCTCGATCCACGCTGGGCACACTATATATATTTCTAGCGTGCTTGCATGCTCTGTGCGGGGAACAGAACAACTGTAAGACCATTGCCGGCCTCGCTCCACGCTGGGCACACTATTTATATTTCCAGAGTGTTGGCATGCTCTGTGCTTGGAACAGAACAACTATAAAAGCATTGTCGGCCTCGCTCCACGCTGGGCACACTATATATATTTCCAGTGCTCGTATGCTCTGTGCTGGAAACAGAACAACTATTAAACCATCGCCGACCTCGCTCCCCGCTGGGCATACTATATATATTTCCAGAGTGCTCACATGCTCTGTGCTGGGAACACAACAACTATAAAACCATTGCCAGCCTCGCTCCGTGCCGGGCACACTATATATATAGTGTGCTTGCATGCTCTGTGCGGGGAACAGAACAACGTAAAGACCATTGCCGGCCTCGCTCCACGCTGGGCACACTATATATATTTCCAGAGTGCTCGCATGCTCTTTGCTGGGAACAGAACAACTATAAGACCATTGTTGGCTGCGCTCCACGCTGGGCACACTATATATATTTCCAGAGTGCTCGCATGCTCTGTACTGGGAACAAAAAACAGCTATAAGACAATTGTTGGCCTCGCTCCACACTGGGCACACTATCTATATTTCCAGAGTGCCCGCCTCCTCTGTGCTTGGAACAGAACAACTATAAGACCATTTCCGGCCTTGCTCCACGCTGTGCACACTATATATATTTCCAGTGTGCTCGCATGCTCTTTGCTGGGAACGGAACAACTATAAGACCATTGTTGGCCTCGCTCCACGCTGGGCACACTATATATATTTCCAGAGTGCCCGCCTCCTCTGTGCTTGGAACAGAACAATTATAAGACCATTTCCGGCCTTGCTCCACGCTGGGCACACTATATATATTTCCAGAGTGCTTGCATGCTCTTTGCTGGGAACAGAACAACTATAAGACCATTACCGGCCTTGCTCCACGCTGGGCACACTATATATATTTCCAGAGTGCTCGCATGCTCTTTGCTGGGAACAGAACAACTATAAGACCATTGTTGGCCTCGCTCCACACAGGGCACACTATCTATATTTCCAGAGTGCTCGCATTGTCTGTGCTGGGAACAGAGCAACTATAAGACAATTGCCGGCCCCGCTCCACGCTGAACACACTTCATATATTTCCAGATTGCTGGCATGCTCTGTGCTGGGAACAGAACGACTATAAAACTATTCCCGGCCTCGCTCCACGTCGGGCACACTATATATATTTCCAGAGTGCTCGCATGCTCTGTGCTGGGAACAGAACAACTATAATACCATTGCCGGCCTCGCTCCACGCTGGGCACACAATATATATTTCCAAAGTGCACGAATGATCCGTACTTGGAACAGAACAATTATAAGCCATTGCCGGCCTCGCTCCACGCTGGGCACACTATATATCTTTCCAGAGTGCTCGTATGCTCTGTGCTGGAAACAGAACAACTATTAAACCATCGCCGACCCCGCTCCCCGCTGGGCACACTATATATATTTCCAGAGTGCTCACATGCTCTGTGCTGGGAACACAACAACTTTAAAACCATTGCCAGCATCGCTCCACGCTGGGCACACTATATATATTTCTACTGTGCTTGCATGCTCTGTGCGGGGAACAGAACAACTTAAAGACCATTGCCGGCCTCGCTCCACGCTTGGCACACTGTATATATTTCCAGAGTGCCCGCATCCTCTGTGCTGGGAACAGAACAACTATAAGACCATTGCCGGCCTCGCTCCACGCTGGGCACACTATATATATTTCCAGAGTGTTCGCCTGCTCTGTGCTGGGAACAGAAAAACTATAAAAGCATTGCCGGCCTCGCTCCACGCTGGGCACACTATATATCTTTCCAGAGTGCTCGTATGCTCTGTGCTGGAAACAGAACAACTATTAAACCATCGCCGACCCCGCTCCCCGCTGGGAACACTATATATATTTTTCATGAGTGCTAACATGCTCTGTGCTGAGAACACAACAACTATAAAACCATTGCCAGCCTCGCTCCACGCTGGGCACATAATATATATTTCTAGTGTGCTTGCATGCTCTGTGCGGGGAACAGAACAACTGTAAGACCATTGCCGGCCTCGCTCCACGCTGGGCACACTATTTATTTTTCCAGAGTGTTGGCATGCTCTGTGCTTGGAACAGAACAACTATAAAAGCATTGCCGGCCTCACTCCACGCTGGGCACACTATATATATTTCCAGTGCTCGTATGCTCTGTGCTGGAAACAGAACAACTATTAAACCATCGCCGACCTCGCTCCCCGCTGGGCATACTATATATATTTCCAGAGTGCTCACATGCTCTGTGCTGGGAACACAACAACTATAAAACCATTGCCAGCCTCGCTCCGTGCCGGGCACACTATATATATAGTGTGCTTGCATGCTCTGTGCGGGGAACAGAACAACGTAAAGACAATTGCCGGCCTCGCTCCACGCTGGGCACACTATATATATTTCCAGAGTGCTCGCATGCTCTTTGCTGGGAACAGAACAACTATAAGACCATTGTTGGCCTCGCTCCACGCTGGGCACAATATATATATTTCCAGAGTGCTCGCATGCTCTGTACTGGGAACAAAAACAGCTATAAGACAATTGTTGGCCTCGCTCCACACTGGGCACACTATCTATATTTCCAGACTGCCCGCCTCCTCTGTGCTTGGAACAGAACAACTATAAGACCATTTCCGACCTTGCTCCACGCTGGGCACACTATATATATTTCCAGAGTGCTCGCATGCTCTTTGCTGGGAACAGAACAACTATAAGACCATTGTTGGCCTCGCTCCACGCTGGGCACACTATATATATTTCCAGAGTGCCCGCCTCCTCTGTGCTTGGAACAGAACAACTATAAGACCATTTCCGGCCTTGCTCCACGCTGGGCACACTATATATATTTCCAGAGTGCTCGCATGCTCTTTGCTGCGAACAGAACAACTATAAGACCATTTCCGGCGTTGCCCCACGCTGGGCACACTATATATATTTCCAGAGTGCTCGCATGCTCTTTGCTGGGAACAGAACAACTATAAGACCATTGTTGGCCTCGCTCCACACAGGGCACACTATCTATATTTCCAGAGTGCTCGCATTGTCTGTGCTGGGAACAGAGCAACTATAAGACAATTGCCGGCCCCGCTCCACGCTGGGCACACTTCATATATTTCCAGATTGCTGGCATGCTCTGTGCTGGGAACAGAACGACTATAAAACTATTCCCGGCCTCGCTCCACGCTGGGCACACAATATATATTTCCAAAGTGCACGAATGATCCGTACTTGGAACAGAACAATTATAAGCCATTGCCGGCCTCGCTCCACGCTGGGCACACTATATATATTTCTTGAGTGCTCGCATGCTGTGTGCTGGGAACAGAACAACTATAATACCATTGCCGGCCTCGCTCCACGCTGGGCACACTATATATATTTCCAAAGTGCACGAATGATCCGTGCTTGGAACAGAACAATTATAAGCCATTGCCGGCCTCGCTCCACGCTGGGCACAATATATATATTTCCAGAGTGCTCGCATGCTCTGTGCAGGGAAGAGAACAAATATAAGATCATTGTTTGCCTCGCTCCGCGCTGGGCACAATAAATATATTTCCAGAGTGCTCGCATGCTCTGTACTGGGAACAGAACAGCTATAAGACAATTGTTGGCCTCACTCCACACAGGGCACATTGTCTATATTTCCAGAGTGCTCGCATTGTCTGTGCTGGGAACAGAACAACTATAAGACAATTGCCGGCCCCGCTCCACGCTGGGCACACTACATATATTTCCAGATTGCTGGCATGCTCTGTGCGGGGAACAGAACGACTATAAAACTATTCCCGGCCTCGCTCAACGCCGGGCACACTATATATATTTCCAGAGTGCTCGCATTGTCTGTGCTGGGAACAGAGCAACTATAAGACAATTGCCGGCCCCGCACCACGCTGGGCACACTTCATATATTTCCAGATTGCTGGCATGCTCTGTGCTGGGAACAGAACGACTATTAAATTATTCCCGGCCTCGCTCCACGCCGGGCACACTATATATATTTCCAGAGTGCTCGCATGCTCTTTGCTGGGAACAGAACAACTATAATACCATTGCCGGCCTCGCTCCACGCTGGGCACACAATATATATTTCCAAAGTGCACGAATGATCCGTGCTTGGAACAGAACAATTATAAGCCATTGCCGGCCTTGCTCCACGCTGGGCACACTATATATATTTCTTGAGTGCTCGCATGCTCTGTGCTGGGAACAGAACAACTATAATACCATTGCCGGCCTCGCTCCACGCTGGGCACACTATATATATTTCCAAAGTGCACGAATGATCCGTGCTTGGAACAGAACAATTATAAGCCATTGCCGGCCTCGCTCCACGCTGGGCACAATATATATATTTCCAGAGTGCTCGCATGCTCTGTGCTGGGAAGAGAACACATATAAGATCATTGTTTGCCTCGCTCCGCGCTGGGCACAATATATATATTTCCAGAGTGCTCGCATGCTCTGTACTGGGAACAGAACAGCTATACGACAATTGTTGGCCTCGCTCCACACAGGGCACACTGTCTATATTTCCAGAGTGCTCGCATTGTCTGTGCTGGGAACAGAACAACTATAAGACAATTGCCGGCCCCGCTCCACGCTGGGCACACTACATATATTTCCAGATTGCTGGCATGCTCTGTGCGGGGAACAGAACGACTATAAAACTATTCCCGGCCTCGCTCAACGCCGTGCACACTATATATATTTCCAGAGTGCTCGCATGCTCTGTGCTGGGAACAGAACAACTATAATACCATTGCCGGCCTCGCTCCACGCTGGGCACACAATAAATATTTCCAAAGTGCACGAATGATCCGTGCTTGGAACGTAACAATTATAAACCATTGCCGGCCTCGCTCCACGCTGGGCACAGTATATATATTTCCAGAGTGCTCGCATGCTCTGTGCTGGGAACAGAACAACTATAATACCATTGCCGGCCTCGCTCCACGCTGGGCACACTATATATATTTCCAAAGTGCACGAATGATCCGTGCTTGGAACAGAACAATTATAAGCCATTGCCGGCCTCGCTCCACGCTGGGCACAGTATATATATTTCCAGAGTGCTCGCATGCTCTGTGCTGGGAAGAGAACAAATATAAGATCATTGTTGGCCTCGCTCCGCGCTGGGCACAATATACATATTTCCGGAGCGCTCGCATGCTCTGTGCTGGGAACAGAACAATTATAAGACCATTGTTGGCCGCGCTCCACTCTGGACACACTATATATATCAACAGGGCGCTCGCTTGCTCTGTGATTGGAACAGAACAACTACAGGACCATTGTTGGCCTCCCTCCATGCTGGGCACACTACATATGTTTCCAGAGTGCTCGCATGCTCTGTGCTGGGAACACAACACTATAAGACAATTGTTGGACTCGCTCCACGCTGGGCACACTATCTATATTTCCAGAGTGCTTGCATTGTCTGTGCTGGGAACAGAACAACTATAAGACCATTGCCGGCCAGCTCCACGCTGGGCACACTATTTATATTTCCAGAGTGCTGACATGATCTGTGCTGGGAAGAGAACAACTATAAAACCATTCCCGGCCTCGCTCCACGCCGGGCACACTATATATATTTCCAGAGTGCTCACATGCTCTGTGCTGGGAACAGAACAACAATAAGACCATTGCCGGCCTCGCTTCACGCTGGGCACATTATATATATTTCCAAAGTGCTCGAATGATTCGTGCTTGGAATAGAACAACTATAAACCATTGCCGGCCTCGCTCCACGCTGGGCACATTATATATATTTCCAGAGTGCTCGCATGCTCTGTGTTGGGAACAGAACAAATATAAGACCATTGTTGGCCTCGCTCCACGCTGGACACACTATATATATTTCTAGAGTGCTCGCATGCTCTTTGCTGGGAACAGAACAACTATTATAAGACAATTGCCGGCCCCGCTCCACGCTGGGCACACTACATATATTTCCAGAGTGTTGGCATGCTCTGTGCTTGGAACAGAACAACTATAAAAGCATTGCCGGCCTCACTCCACGCTGGGCACACTATATATATTTCCAGTGCTCGTATGCTCTGTGCTGGAAACAGAACAACTATTAAACCATCGCCGACCTCGCTCCCCGCTGGGCATACTATATATATTTCCAGAGTGCTCACATGCTCTGTGCTGGGAACACAACAACTATAAAACCATTGCCAGCCTCGCTCCGTGCCGGGCACACTATATATATAGTGTGCTTGCATGCTCTGTGCGGGGAACAGAACAACGTAAAGACAATTTCCGGCCTCGCTCCACGCTGGGCACACTATATATATTTCCAGAGTGCTCGCATGCTCTTTGCTGGGAACAGAACAACTATAAGACCATTGTTGGCCTCCCTCCACGCTGGGCACAATATATATATTTCCAGAGTGCTCGCATGCTCTGTACTGGGAACAAAAACAGCTATAAGACAATTGTTGGCCTCGCTCCACACTGGGCACACTATCTATATTTCCAGACTGCCCGCCTCCTCTGTGCTTGGAACAGAACAACTATAAGACCATTTCCGACCTTGCTCCACGCTGGGCACACTATATATATTTCCAGAGTGCTCGCATGCTCTTTGCTGGGAACAGAACAACTATAAGACCATTGTTGGCCTCGCTCCACGCTGGGCACACTATATATATTTCCAGAGTGCCCGCCTCCTCTGTGCTTGGAACAGAACAACTATAAGACCATTTCCGGCCTTGCTCCACGCTGGGCACACTATATATATTTCCAGAGTGCTCGCATGCTCTTTGCTGCGAACAGAACAACTATAAGACCATTTCCGGCGTTGCCCCACGCTGGGCACACTATATATATTTCCAGAGTGCTCGCATGCTCTTTGCTGGGAACAGAACAACTATAAGACCATTGTTGGCCTCGCTCCACACAGGGCACACTATCTATATTTCCAGAGTGCTCGCATTGTCTGTGCTGGGAACAGAGCAACTATAAGACAATTGCCGGCCCCGCTCCACGCTGGGCACACTTCATATATTTCCAGATTGCTGGCATGCTCTGTGCTGGGAACAGAACGACTATAAATCTATTCCCGGCCTCGCTCCACGCTGGGCACACAATATATATTTCCAAAGTGCACGAATGATCCGTACTTGGAACAGAACAATTATAAGCCATTGCCGGCCTCGCTCCACGCTGGGCACACTATATATATTTCTTGAGTGCTCGCATGCTGTGTGCTGGGAACAGAACAACTATAATACCATTGCCGGCCTCGCTCCACGCTGGGCACACTATATATATTTCCAAAGTGCACGAATGATCCGTGCTTGGAACAGAACAATTATAAGCCATTGCCGGCCTCGCTCCACGCTGGGCACAATATATATATTTCCAGAGTGCTCGCATGCTCTGTGCAGGGAAGAGAACAAATATAAGATCATTGTTTGCCTCGCTCCGCGCTGGGCACAATAAATATATTTCCAGAGTGCTCGCATGCTCTGTACTGGGAACAGAACAGCTATAAGACAATTGTTGGCCTCACTCCACACAGGGCACATTGTCTATATTTCCAGAGTGCTCGCATTGTCTGTGCTGGGAACAGAACAACTATAAGACAATTGCCGGCCCCGCTCCACGCTGGGCACACTACATATATTTCCAGATTGCTGGCATGCTCTGTGCGGGGAACAGAACGACTATAAAACTATTCCCGGCCTCGCTCAACGCCGGGCACACTATATATATTTCCAGAGTGCTCGCATTGTCTGTGCTGGGAACAGAGCAACTATAAGACAATTGCCGGCCCCGCACCACGCTGGGCACACTTCATATATTTCCAGATTGCTGGCATGCTCTGTGCTGGGAACAGAACGACTATTAAATTATTCCCGGCCTCGCTCCACGCCGGGCACACTATATATATTTCCAGAGTGCTCGCATGCTCTTTGCTGGGAACAGAACAACTATAATACCATTGCCGGCCTCGCTCCACGCTGGGCACACAATATATATTTCCAAAGTGCACGAATGATCCGTGCTTGGAACAGAACAATTATAAGCCATTGCCGGCCTTGCTCCACGCTGGGCACACTATATATATTTCTTGAGTGCTCGCATGCTCTGTGCTGGGAACAGAACAACTATAATACCATTGCCGGCCTCGCTCCACGCTGGGCACACTATATATATTTCCAAAGTGCACGAATGATCCGTGCTTGGAACAGAACAATTATAAGCCATTGCCGGCCTCGCTCCACGCTGGGCACAATATATATATTTCCAGAGTGCTCGCATGCTCTGTGCTGGGAAGAGAACACATATAAGATCATTGTTTGCCTCGCTCCGCGCTGGGCACAATATATATATTTCCAGAGTGCTCGCATGCTCTGTACTGGGAACAGAACAGCTATACGACAATTGTTGGCCTCGCTCCACACAGGGCACACTGTCTATATTTCCAGAGTGCTCGCATTGTCTGTGCTGGGAACAGAACAACTATAAGACAATTGCCGGCCCCGCTCCACGCTGGGCACACTACATATATTTCCAGATTGCTGGCATGCTCTGTGCGGGGAACAGAACGACTATAAAACTATTCCCGGCCTCGCTCAACGCCGTGCACACTATATATATTTCCAGAGTGCTCGCATGCTCTGTGCTGGGAACAGAACAACTATAATACCATTGCCGGCCTCGCTCCACGCTGGGCACACAATAAATATTTCCAAAGTGCACGAATGATCCGTGCTTGGAACGTAACAATTATAAACCATTGCCGGCCTCGCTCCACGCTGGGCACAGTATATATATTTCCAGAGTGCTCGCATGCTCTGTGCTGGGAACAGAACAACTATAATACCATTGCCGGCCTCGCTCCACGCTGGGCACACTATATATATTTCCAAAGTGCACGAATGATCCGTGCTTGGAACAGAACAATTATAAGCCATTGCCGGCCTCGCTCCACGCTGGGCACAGTATATATATTTCCAGAGTGCTCGCATGCTCTGTGCTGGGAAGAGAACAAATATAAGATCATTGTTGGCCTCGCTCCGCGCTGGGCACAATATACATATTTCCGGAGCGCTCGCATGCTCTGTGCTGGGAACAGAACAATTATAAGACCATTGTTGGCCGCGCTCCACTCTGGACACACTATATATATCAACAGGGCGCTCGCTTGCTCTGTGATTGGAACAGAACAACTACAGGACCATTGTTGGCCTCCCTCCATGCTGGGCACACTACATATGTTTCCAGAGTGCTCGCATGCTCTGTGCTGGGAACACAACACTATAAGACAATTGTTGGACTCGCTCCACGCTGGGCACACTATCTATATTTCCAGAGTGCTTGCATTGTCTGTGCTGGGAACAGAACAACTATAAGACCATTGCCGGCCCGCTCCACGCTGGGCACACTATTTATATTTCCAGAGTGCTGACATGATCTGTGTTGGGAAGAGAACAACTATAAAACCATTCCCGGCCTCGCTCCACGCCGGGCACACTATATATATTTCCAGAGTGCTCACATGCTCTGTGCTGGGAACAGAACAACAATAAGACCATTGCCGGCCTCGCTTCACGCTGGGCACATTATATATATTTCCAAAGTGCTCGAATGATTCGTGCTTGGAATAGAACAACTATAAACCATTGCCGGCCTCGCTCCACGCTGGGCACATTATATATATTTCCAGAGTGCTCGCATGCTCTGTGTTGGGAACAGAACAAATATAAGACCATTGTTGGCCTCGCTCCACGCTGGACACACTATATATATTTCTAGAGTGCTCGCATGCTCTTTGCTGGGAACAGAACAACTATTATAAGACCATTGTTGGCCTCGCTCCGCGCTGGGCACATTATATATAATTCCAGAACGCTCGTATGCTCTGTGCTTGGAACTGAACAACTATAAGACAATTGTTGGCCTCACTCCACGCTGGGTACACTATATATATTTCCAGACTGCTCGCATGCTCTGTGCTGGGAACAGAACAGCTTTAAGACCGTTGTTGGCCTCTCTCCATGCTGGGTACACTATATATATTTTCCAGAATGCTCGCATGCTCTGTGCTGGAAACTGAACAAATATAAGACCATTGTTGGCCTCGCTCCACGCTGGGCACACTATATTTATTTCCAGAATGCTAGCATGCTCTGTGCTGGGAAAAGAAAAACTATCTGACCATTGCCGGCCTCGCTCCTCGCTGGGCACACTATGTATATTTCCAGAGTGTTCGCATGCATTGTGCTTGGAACAGAACAACTATAAGACCATTGACGGCCTCGTTCTACGTTTGGCACACTGTATATATTTCCAGAGTGCCCGCATCCTCTGTGCTGGGAAAAGAACAATTTTATGACCATTGCCGGCCTCGCTCCACGCTGGGCACACTATATATATTTCCAGAGTGTTGGCATGCTCTGTGCTGGGAACAGAACAACTATAAAAGCATTGCCGGCTTCGCTCCACGCTGGGCACACTATATATCTTTCCAGTGTGCTCGTATGCTCTGTGCTGGAAACAGAACAACTATTAAACAATCGCCGACCTCGCTCCCCGCTGGGAACACTATATATATTTCCAGAGTGCTCACATGCTCTGTGCTGGGAACACAACAACTATAAAACCATTGCCAGCCTCGCTCCACGCTGGGCACACTATATATATTTCTAGTGTGCTTGCATGCTCTGTGCGTGGAACAGAACAACTTAAAGATCATTGCGGCCTCGCTCCACGCTGGGCACACTATATATATTTCCAGAGTGCCCGCATCCTCTGTGCTGGGAACAGAACAACTATAAGACCATTGCCGGCCTCGCTCCTCGCTGGGCACACTATATATATTTCCAGAGTGCTCGCATGCTCGTATGCTCTGTACTAGGAACAGAACAGCTATAAGACCATTGTTGACCTCCCCCAATGCTGGGCACACCATATATATTTCCAGACTGCTCGCATGATCTGCGCTGGGAACACAACACTATAAGACAATTGTTTGCCTCGCTCCACACTGGGTACAATATCTATATTTCCAGAGTGCTCGCATTGTCGGCGCTGGGAACAGAACAACTATAAGACCATTGCCGGCCCCGCTCCACGCTCGGCACACTACATATATTTCCAGAGTGCTGGCATGCTCTGTGTTGGGAACAGAACGACTATAAAACTATTCCCGGCCTCACTCCACGCCGGGCACACTATATATATTTCCAGAGTGCTCGCATGCTCTGTGCTGGCCAGGTCGCTTGAATTGTGCCGGACGTGGAGCGACTGTTATGCCTACTCTTGCCACTGCTCCACGCTGGGCACTTTCACAATCTTAATGGCGTTGTCGCACAGAGCGTGCGACAGATCCAGTAGAATATGTACCGCTTCCAGCGTGGAGCATAAGCAGGAAAAGGTATTATACTTGCTCTGTACCTAGCAAAAGAGCTAGCGACCGATCCAGTAGGACACGTAACGTTCCCAGCGTGGAGCAAGTGCAGAAAAAGAGCTTATAGCCGCTATGTTTCCGGCAAAGAGGAAGCGACTGCTCAGATAGTACTGTCAAAGTGTCCAGTAGAATGCGAAACGTTCCCAGCGTGGAGCAAGGGAGGAATCAGTTTTAGAGCTGCTCCGCTCACAACACAGAGAAGCGACTGCTCCAATACAATATGCAACGTCCCCAGCGTGGAGCAAGGACAGGCCGGCGATCCATGCTGGGCACCTCATTTGCTCCACCGTGGACACACTCTTTTCCTGCAGTTGCAGCTATACTTTGAAGCAATAGTTATATAAATTTATTAGCTCCCGTTGAGTAGAAGTCAAATTATGACGATTTAATGTAACGATGTAGATGTAGCCTATTATACTTTATAGAAAAACGATTGGAGAGCATGCATCTTGTCACTTTCAAGTTATCATTAGCAAAAGTTGATGCTTGAACCTGGCAAGGGAGACAACAATAGAATCGGAACCACAAGAAAAGGTTATTTCATGTTAAACAGCTAATGTCTGCGTTTGACTTTCAACAATGTGAAAAATAAATTCCAAAAATAAACAATATTTTTTTCAAGAGTGTTGTTTTAATCGTGGTAGTTTTTTTTTTGTTCGTATTTAATCGAATACTTATCGGCCATGAGGCACCAGCCTTACTTAAAAATACATAGTGACTAATATATATATATTGTTTTGTGAGCATAAAAATGAGTCTTGATTATACACCAAACCGTTTTTCAAGTCAAGAAAAATCTATTTTAACTCGGTATAGTTTTTACAAGTTAAATCTTTTTCTACCGACTATATAGGGCCTTACATGTTGGAAACATTTCAGCTTAGAAATACTACTTCAAAGTGAACACAAATTAAGATGAAGTGTGGCTGTGCTTGCATGGGAGTGGTCGCTTGGTCTGTGCTGGGCACGGAATAACTATTATACATTCCTGCCCTTGCTCCATGCTGGGAACTTTCAGTATATATTATACTGAAGCATTCAGGAGCACGGAGCAACTTAAGACCTAAACCTGCACTTGCTCCAAGCTGAGCACGTTACGTACTATAGTGAAACGGTCACTTGCTCTGTGCTGGGCAACAATAAGAAAGACCTATTTCTTGCCTTGCTCCACGCTGGGGACGTCACGTGTTCTATTGGATGTTTCGCTGGATATAAGATCTATTCTTGTCCCTGCTCCACGCTGGGAACGTTGCATATTGTACTGGAGCAGTCACTTGCTCTGTGCTGTGAGCGGAGAACTTTAAGACATATTCCTGCCCTTACTCCACTCTGCGTTCGTTATTATACTGAATTTGTTTCTTGCTCTGCGCTGAATACGGAACAACCTGCCCTTGCTCCACGCTGGGCACGTTACGCATTCTACTGGAGCGGGAGCTGTGCTAGACACGAAGAAATATAAGACCTATACCCCGAGAATTGGCGCACCGGAAGTATATAGGGCCTATATAGCGCACTTCGTTGCACCGTGCCAGCAGAGAGCAATCCAGCGTCCCGGAAGAAAACATAGCGTGCCCAGCACAGAGCAAGCTAGAGCTCCGGAAGAAAATAAAACGTGACCATTGTGGAGCGAGGCCTATGTCTGTGCGGGGAACAGAACAAAAAAAATCCATTGCCGGCCTCGCTCCACGCTGGACACACTATATATATTTCCAGAGCGCTCGCATGCTCTGTGCTGGGAACAGAACAACTATAAGACCATTGTTGGCCTCGCTCCACGCTGGATACACTACATATATTTCCAGAATGCTCGCATGCTCTGTACTGGGAACAGAACAACTATAAGACCATTGTTGGCCTCGCTCCACGCTGGGCACACTATCTATATTTCCAGAGTGCTCGCAAACAGAACAACTATAAGACCATTGCCGGCCCCGCTCCACGCTGGGCACACTATATATATTTCCAGAGTGCTGGCATGCTCTGTGCTGGGAACAGAACAACTATAAAACCATTGCCGGCCTCGCTCCACGCCGGGCACACTATATATATTTTCAGAGTGCTCGCATGCTCTCTGCTGGGAACAAAGCAATTATAAGACCATTATCAGCCTAGCTCAACGCTGGGCACACTATATATATATTTCCAAAATGCTCGAATGCTATGTGCTTGGAATAGAATAACTATAAACCATTGCCGCACTAGCTCCACGCTGGGCACAGTATATATATATTTCCAGAGTGCTCGTATGCTCTGTGCTGGGAACAGAACAAATATAAGACCATTGTTGGCCTCGCTTCACGCTGGGCACACAGTATATATTTCCGGTGTGCTCGCATGCTCTGTGCTGGGAACACAGCAGCTATAAAACCATTGTTGGCCTCGCTCCATGCTGGGCACACCATTTATATTTCCAGAGTGCTCACATGCTCTGTGCAGTGAACAGAACACTATAAGACAATTGTTGGCCTCGCTCCACGCTACGCACACTATCTATATTTCCAGAGTGCTCGCATCGCCTGTACTGGGAACAGCCCAACTATAAGACCATTGCCGGCCCCGCTCCACGCTGGGCACACTATACATGTACATATTTCCAGAGTGCTGGCATGGCCTGTGCTGGGAACAGAACAACTATACAACCATTCCCGGCCTCGCACCAAACCGGGCACACTATATATATTTCCAGCGTGCTCGCTCGCTCTTGTGTTTGGAACAGAACAACTATAAGACCATTTCCGGCCTCGATCCACGCTGGGCACACTATATATATTTCCAAAGTGCTCGAATGATCCGTGCATGGAACAGAACAACTATAAACCATTGCCGGCCTCGCTCCACGCTGGGCACAGTATATAGATTTCCAGAGTGTTCGCATGCTCTGTGCTGGGAACAGAACAAATATGAGACCTTTGTTGGACTCGCTCCGCACTGGGCACACTATATATATTTCCGGAGCGCTCGCATGCTCTGTGCTGTGAACAGAACAACTATAAGACCATTGTTGGCCTCGATACACGCTAGGCACACTATATTTATTTCAAGAGCGCTCGCATGCTCGGTGCTGGGAACTGAACAACTATAAGACCATTGTTGGCCTCGCTCCACGCTGGAGAAACTATATATATTTCCAGAGTGCTCGCTTGCTTTGTGGTGGGAACAGAACAACTATAAGACCATTGCCGACCTCGCTCCACGCTAGGCACACTATATATATTTCCAGAGTGCTCGCATGCTCTGTGCTGGGAGCAGAACAACTATAAGACCATTGTTGGCCTCGCTTCACGCTGGGCACACTTTTTATTTGTCCAGATAGCTAGCATGCTCTCTGCTGGAAACAGAACAACTGTAAAACCATTATTGGCCTCGCTCCACGCTGGACACACATTTTATATATTTCCAGAGTGCTTTCATGCTCTGTGCTGGGAACAGAACAACTATAAGACCAGTGTTGGCCTCGCGCCACGCTGGGCACACTATATATATTTCAAGTGTGCTCGCATGCTCTGTGCTCTTAACAGAACAACTATAAGACCATTGTTGGCCTCTCTCCATGCCGGGCACACTATATATGCTTCCAGAGTGCTCGCACGCACTGTGCTGGGAACAGAACATCTATAAGACCACTGTTGGCCTCGCTCCACGCTGGGCACACTATATATTTTCCCAGAGTGCTCGCATGCTCTGCAGAGCAATAGCAGGAATAGGCTTCATATTTTCAAGTTCTGTGGTGTATTCCTTGCCAAAAGTTGCACCGGGGCGGGGCCCAATTTGTTTTTATAGACTTTTATAGGAAAAACCCTTAAAAATCTTCTTGTCTGAAACCAGCTGCAGAAGGCACACTCCAATATTTCTTCTATATTTGGTATGAAGCTTCATCTAGTGCACCTCTAACAAGATTGTTCAAAGTATAGCCCTGGGTCCAAAATGGCCCCGGCGCGGGGCCCACTGTTTACATAGACTTATGTATAGGAAGAGCCTTTAAAAATCTTATTGTCTGAAACCAGAAGCCCAGGTGTTTGATATTTGGAATAAAGCTTCTTCCAGTGGACCTCTACCAAGATGGTTCAAATCATAGCCCTGGGGTCGATTGTAGCCCCGTGGCGGGACCCACTGGGTTTACACAGATGTATATAGGAAAAAAAACTTTACAAAATCTTCTTGTCTGAAGTCAGAAGGCCCAGATCTTTGATATTTGGTTTGAAACTTCATCTAGTAGATCTCTACCAAAATTGTTCAAATTAAAGCCCTGGGGTCCGAAATGGCCCAGGGACAGGGCCCAGTGGGTTTACATAGACATACATAGGGAAAACATTTTAAAATCTTCATGTCTGAAACTAGAAGGCTCTAGTCTTTGATTGATATTTGGTATGAAGCTCTTTCTAGTGGATTTCTACCAAAATTGTTCAAATCATAACCCTCAGGCAAAAATGGCCCCTTGGCGGGGCCCACTGGGTTTACATAGACATACATAGGGAAACCAGTTTAAAATCTTCATGTCTGAAACCAAAAGGCCCAGGTCTTCAGTATTTGTTATGAAGCTACTTCTAGATGACATCTACCAAGATTGTTCAAATAATAGCCCTGGGGCCAAAAATGGCCCTGGGGTTAGGCCCACTGGGTTCACATAGACATACATAGGGAAACCCTTTAAAAAGCTTCTTGTCTTAAGACTTATATAGGGAAGCCTTTAAAAATATTGTCTGAAACAGAAGTCCCAGTTCTTTGATATTTTGTATGAAGCTTCAACTAATGGACCTCTACCGAAGTTATTCATATTATCGCTCTGGGATCACAGTTGGCCCCGCCTTAGGGGTCACATGTTTTACGTAGACCCATATAGGGAGAACCCTTTAAAATCTTCTTGTCTGAAACCAGAAATTCCAGGTCTTTGATATTTGGCATGTAGCTTTTTCTAGTGGACCTCTACAAAGATTGCTCAAATTATAGCCTTGTGGCCAAAAATGGCCCCGCCCTGGGCCCACTAGTTTTACATAGACTTATATAGGGAACTCCTTTAAGAATCCTCTTGTCCGAAACGAGAAGGCCCAGGCCTTTGATATTTGATATGTAGCTTCATCTAGTGGACCTCTACCAAGATTATTCAATTTATAGTCCCGGAGCAAAAAAATGGCCCCGCACTGGATCCCACATGTTTTCCGTAGAGATACGAAGGGAAAACCTTTAAAAAAACTTGTCTGAAACCAGAAGGCCCAGGTCTTTGATATTTGGTATGTAGCTTGATCTAGTGGACTTCTACCGAGATTGTTCAAATACTCGGGGCCCACTTGTTTGTTGGTGAATGATGGGAGGTATGGGTTAATTGTACTGATTCCTGAACATTGCCTTCCTTGTCCTCGGTAGCGATAGCGGGGACATACTGTTTTTGTCCTGTCTGTTTGTTTGTTTATTTATTTATCTATTTGTTGGTTGTTCAACTTTATCATTGGTCATAACTGTTGAACGGTTTGAGATAGAGCCTTCATTTTTGGCATGTAAGTTCCTCGGGAAAAGGGCTTCCGACTCATACCAAACATGTTTTACCTATGACCTTGACCTTGACCTGTTACCTACTTTATCTATCTATCTATCTTCTTATACTGAGTCGGTCATATTTGGCCATTACCTCAGTTGGGTGCGTAGCTAATTTTAGAATTTAGCTGAAAAAAAAAAAGAGAAGTCACTGGATGAGTCCTGGTTTATAAAAAACAAAACAAAAAAAAAACATTGGTCATAACTTCTGAATCGTTTGAGTTATAGCCTTCATATCTGGCTTATAAGTTCCTTAAGACCAGGGCTTTCGATTCATAAAAAAAATTGACCAGAATCAGAATCAGAATTGTTACTGGTGACACGTCAAATGACATTCATACACCAGGACCTGTGATGACCTGTGTCCTTGACTTTGACCTGTGATCTACTTTAAAGAAACAAATACCTTTTGTCATAACTTCTTAACCGTTTGAGATATAGCCTTCATATTTGGCTTATAAGTTCCTTGGGACAAGGGCTTTCAATTCAAACAAAAATTTGACCTATGACCTTGATCTTGGTCTGTGACTTACTTTAGAAAAATTACATTGACCATAACTTCAGAACTGTTTGAGATAGAGCCTTCATTTTTGACAGGCAGGTTCCTTATGAAAAGGGCTTCCCACTTATATAAAAATTTTAACCTTTGACCTACATTAAAGAAAAACTAACATTTGTCATATCTTTTGAACCGTTTGAGGTAGGGCCTTCTTAATTAGCACATAAGTTTCTTGTGGCAAGAGCTTCCCACTGCTACAAAATTGTTTGACCTTCATCATGACCTTTTTACTACTTTAAAGACAAATAAGCCTTTGTGGTGTTATGGTTATACTACTCGCCTGATAAACCAGGGACCGCAGGATCGATCCTCCTTGGCTTCTCCAGACTTTCGGATGTCTTTAAACCGAGGTCCCGTTTCCGTATGACCTTAGTTGTTGGTGGGACGTAAATCTAAAACACACACACTTTAAAAAAATATTGGTCATAACTTTTGAACCGTTTGAGATAGAGCCCTCATATTTGGCATGTAGGTTCCTTGTGAAATGGCCTTCTCACTCATACATTTTGACCTGTGCCCTTGACCCTGACCTACATTATTATAACTTTTGAACCGTTTGAGATAGAGCCTTAATTTTTGGCATGTAGGTGACTTTTGACATGGGCTTCCAACTCGTATATAAATTTTGACCTGTGACCTTGACCTTGTCCAGTGATCTACTTCAAAGGAAAAATGAACCTACCCGGGGACATGTTAGTGTTTCACAAACACACCTTGTCTATATAGAGAAACCTTTAAAATCTTCTTGTCTGAACCCAGAAGGCCCGGATATAAATAACCAGAAGGCCCTGGCCTTTGATCTTTGGCTTTTAGCTTCCAAAAGTGGACCTCTACCAAGATTGTTCAGATAATACCCCTGGGGTCAAACGATTTATACCAAGTCTTAGAGCAATCTACCATGTGAAACTTCAGTTTATAGTATGTAAATCTCTTAGCTCAGGTGAGCGATATAGGACCATTATGATCCTCTTGTTTCTTTTCTGTGCTTAGGGCCCCCGCCAATCGGGACTAGGAGAAATAGACTGGGCTGCATGCTGCTTCCGCGTCAATGGCGTACAGATAAACCGCTAGAACATTCCACGCCTGCATGGCAAAAGTGTTGCAAGTCGGAGCCACTACACTTGAACATCCGCGGTTTCATAGGGCAGTGGGGCTTTAGGTGTCATTTTATCTCACATACCACAAAATCGGAAGGATGTGTAAAACTTCTTCAAACAGAAATTATGTATGCTTAAATCATACTAAATAGGATAAATAGCTCGATACATTTTCAGAGACCTGTAAATCCCTGAAAACTCCACAATATTTAGCAAATAAAGACACACCTCAGTCAGGCCGGCTACATATATTTATTACATAACGCCGCTGTTAAACAGTGGATAACGTCATGTAATAAAAATCACACGACCACACTTGTAATAACACATGGCTACTGACGCGTAACCTCACGACGCCATCCATGACAACTCTATTTTTCTCTTTAACGTTTTCAGCAATAAAACCCGATTTAACACCGTTATGTGATAAACCATAAAATCCCATATGAAATGATCACTCGTGTAAGAGTTTACAACACTACGTGTCAACATACTATAGGGTCAGAATTATGTCAAAGAAAAACAATAAAAAATGCTTCTGCTCTTTAAAGGAAAGGTTTAACATTTTAATAAATATATTAGTGTTCTAGACGGCCAGACTTCAAGAAGGCTGAAAGTCTGCCAGCTCAGGCTTAACAACAAATATACCCATCGTCCGTATGCCCTACGGGATTCGAACAAACTTGTCGAAACATTCATAATAACTAGTTACCAGTGCTACCATTGCCCCAACAACCAACCAAGATGACGAGCTGAACAAACAGACGGACGGACAATTAGAGACCTGCCAAGACGGATGCATGAACAGCAGACATATGTGCAAACCAATGCTTTATAAGACAATTTTTACGAAGTGTATCATTTATCAGTATATCACTGAAATTATTTATAAAATATTACTAAAACTTTATATCAAAGAGGTAACATCATATCATTCACAACCCTTGGGAAAACAAAATTAAAATATTATCACTATTTCATCAATATTGCCACAAGAACATCAGAAAATATTCTCAAAATATTCTCACTGTAAAAACAAAGAATAATTTGAACACTAATAACTATTTTCCACACTTAATTTGATTTAATAAAATTAGACTTTTACAAGGGAGGAAATCCGACTATTTCAAGCTTTAACTTTTACAAAACAGTCAACATAGTTTTTCAGAGGCCACCTGAAAATATCACTTCAGTTTCTTATATAAAAAAGCCTAGTGTATGAATGCCATTTGACGTGACACCAGCAGCATTTCAGATTCTGAAAGTAGCTTTAAGGAGCGTTAGAATCGCTGTGCCCCGTCTCAGCCTACAGCTGTCCTCGCTCCATGCGGGACACGTTGACAGTACTACCCGCTGAGCAGTCGCTTCCTCTGCCGGAAACACACCAAGCGAGACCTACAGCTTGCCTCGCTCCACATTGGACACGTTGACAGTACTAATGTGTAGGAAACACAACAACTGTAAGACCTACAGCTTGCCTCGCTACACGCTATAAGACCTATTTATGTCCTTGCTCCACGTTGGACACGTTATATTTTACTGAAGCGGCAGCTTGATCCTCGCTGGGAACGTTACGTATTGAGACATATTCCTGTCCTTGCTCCGTGCTGGAAACGTTACATATTGTATAGGAGCGGTCGCTTGGTCTGTGCTGGGCACGGAATAACTATTATACCATTCCTACCATTGCTCCATGCTGGGAACTTTAAGTATACAGTATATTATACTGAAGCATTCGCCTATACCTGCACTTGCCCTAAGCAAGCCGGGCACGTTAAGTTCTATATTGAAGAGGTCACTTGCTCTGTGCTGGGCACGGATCAACAATAAGGAAGACCTATTTCTTGCCTTGCTCTACGCTGGGGACGTCACGTGTTCTACTGGATCTTTCGCTGGATATAAGATCTATTTCTGTCCCTGCTCCACGCTGGGAACGTTGCATATTGTATTGGAGCGGTCACTTGCTCTGTGCTGTGAGCGAAGAACTTAAAGACATATTCCTGCCCTTACTCCACTCTGCGTTCGTTATGTATTACACTGAATCAGTTGCTTGCTCTGTGCTGGATACGGGAGCAGGGATACGGAGCAACCTGCCCTTGCTCCACGCTTGGAACATTACGCATTCTACTGGAGCGGGATCTGTGCTAGACACGAAGTAATATAAGACCTATACCCCGAGAATGAACGCACCGGAAGTATATAGGGCCTATAACGTACCCAGTTGCTCCATGCCAGATGAGAGCAAGCGTGCGTCCCGGAAGAAAACATAGCGTGCCCAGCACAGAGCAAGCCAGAGCTCCGGAAGAAAATAAAACGTGCCCAGCGTGGAGCGAGGCCTACAATGAGACTTACAGTTGTTCTGTTCCGAGCATAGAGCATACGAGCGCTCCGAAAATATATACAGTATGCCCAGCGTGATGCAAGGCCGGCAATGGTCTTATAGGTGTTCTGTTCCCAGCACAGAGCATGCGAGCACTCTGAAAATATATATAGTGTGCCCAGCGTGGAGCGAGGCCAATAATGGTCTTATAGTTGTTCTTTTTACCAGCACAGGGCATGCGAGCGCTCTGTCAGTATATATAGTGTGCCCAGCGTGGAGCGAGGCCAACAATGGACGTATAAGTGTTCTGTTCCCAGCACAGAGCATGCGTGCACACTGGAAATATACATATCGTGTGCCCAGCGTGGAGCGAGGCCAACAATGGTCTTATAGCTGTCCTGATCACATCACAGAGCATGCGAGCACTGTGGAAATATATAAAGTGTGCCCAGCGTAGTGCGAGGCTAGAAATGGTCTTATAGTCGTTCTGTTTCCAGCTCAGAGCATGCTAGCACTCTGGAAATATATATATATATATATATACGGGCCTCCGTGGCCTAGTGGATAAGAGCGCTGACTCTTAGTCATTAGGTCTCTCACCGCCGTAGGTTCGAGCCTCGCTCGGGCCACGTGTGAGACGCCAAGTTCTGCAACGGAAGGTCAGGTGGTTTTTCTCCGGGTACTCCGGTTTTCGCCCACCTCTGATTAACGATCGGCTCGATATGAGTGAAATAATCTTGAAAGGGCCGTAAAACCCAAAACAAAAAATATATATATATATATATATATATATATATATATATATATATATATATATATATATATATATATATATATATATATATATATATATATATATATATTAAATGAATCTTATAAGCATGATATGGAAACCTTGCATCCGTTGGCAATACTTTGAGTAATATTTGTCTGCCACAGTCAATCTAAACATTGAGCAATAGGCATACAAACAAATATAATGCCAACAAATGCAGGATAATCAAATATAAATCAGATCGTTTACGAATTTCCATAAAATAACACGTTCAGTCCACCAATAAAACAAGGGAAACAACTCAAATAAGTAACATTGCTACAAGTAAAAGCTTTAAATATAAAATCCCCATATTTTTCTCTCAGGCCCTCACGGGTCTAAAGTCGCTCCATGTCCAAAACTGTGAACGCAAATGCTCCATTTCGATTGCTAACACACCCAGCATTGAGCAAGGGCTGAAAAGGAGTCTTAGAGTCGCTCCATCAATAGCACCGTTAAAGCAAACGCTCAAGTGTGATGCTAACGTGCCGTGCGTGGAGCAAGGGAAGAAACAGGGAGAAATAGGTCTTAAGTCATTTTATGTTGAGCAGAGTTCAAGAGATTGCTTCAGTACGACTAATAACTTGCCCAGCGTAGAGAAATGATAGCCTAATAGGTCTAACAGTCGCTACAATCAAGCATATTTCAAGCAAACGATCCAGTACGACTTCAGCGTGGAGCATTGCCAGGAATAGGTGTTATAGTTGCTCCTCGCCTAGCACAGTTCAAGCGAACGCTACAGTACTCTGGTACGACTGCTAACGTGCCCAACAGCTCAGGATTATTAAGGTCCTGTAGTTAAATGGTTTCGATACGGGTGTGTGAATATGAAGTCAATAAATCAACCGTTCTATTGGACAAATGAGTGGCCGTTCTGAGAGTGGAAGTGCCCAGCATGGAGCGACGGCATTATTGGAGCGTATAATACCTATTCCTGCTAATACTCCACGCTGGGAGCGGTACATATTCTACTGGATCTGTCGCACGCTCTGTGCGACAACGCCATTAAGATTGTGAAAGTGCCCAGCGTGGAGCAGTGGCAGGAGTAGGGATAATAGTCGCTCCACCTCC
The DNA here is from genome assembly GCA_963580285.1 of Lucinisca nassula. Lineage (NCBI taxonomy): Eukaryota > Metazoa > Mollusca > Bivalvia > Lucinida > Lucinidae > Lucinisca > Lucinisca nassula. The sequence goes on from OY757019.1 coordinate 34,687,517, forward strand.
AGCACAATTCAAGCGACCTGGCCAGCACAGAGCATGCGAGCACTCTGGAAATATATATAGTGTGCCCGGCGTGGAGCGAGGCCGGGAATAGTTTTATAGCCGTTCTGTTTCCAGTACAGAGCATGCCAGCACTCTGGAAATATATGTAGTGTGCCCAGCGTGGAGCGGGGCCGGCAATGGTCTTATAGTTGTTCTGTTCCCATCACAGAGCATGCGAGCACTCTGGAAATATTTATAGTGTGCCCAGCGTGGAGCGAGGCCGGCAATGGTCTTATAGTTGTTCTGTTCCCAGCACAGAGGATGCGGGCACTCTGGAAATATATATAGTGTGCCCAGCGTGGAGCGAGGCTGGCAATGGTTTTATAGTTCTGTTCCCAGCACAGAGCATGTGAGCACTCTGGAAATATATTTAGTGTGCCCAGCGGGGAGCGAGGTCGGCACGGTTTAATAGTTGTTCTGTTTCCAGCACAGAGCATACGAGCACTCTGGAAAGATATATAGTGTGCCCAGCGTGGAGCGTGGCTGGCAATGCTTTTATAGTTGTTCTGTTCCCAGCACAGAGCATGCGAACACTCTGGAAATATATTTAGTTTAGTGTGCCCAGCGTGAAGCGAGGCTGGCAATGGTCTTATAGTTGTTCTGTTCCCAGCACAGAGGATGCGGGGACTCTGGAAATATATAAAGTGTGCCAAGCGTAGAGCGAGGCCGTCAATGGTCTTATAGTTGTTCTATTCCCAGCACAGAGCATGCGAACACTCTAGAAATATACATAGTGTGCCCAGCGAGGAGCGCGGCCGGCAATGGTCAGATAGTTTTTCTTTTCCCAACACAGAGCATGCTAGCATTCTGGAAATAAATATAGTCTGCCCAGCGTGGAGCGAGGCCAACAATGGTCTTATATTTATTCAGTTTCCAGCACAGAGCATGCGAGCATTCTGGAAATATATATAGTGTGCCCAGCGTGCAGAGAGGCCAACAATGGTCTTAAAGCTGTTCTGTTCCCAGCATAGAGCATGCGAGCAGTCTGGAAATATATATAGTGTGCCCAGCGTGGAGTGAGGCCAACAATGGTCTTATAGTTGTTCAGTTCCAAGCACAGAGCATGCGTGCACTCTGGAATTATATATAATGTGCCCAGCGTGGAGCGAGGCCAACAATTGTCTTCTAGTTGTTCTGTTCCCAGCACAGAGCATGCGAGGACTCTAGAAATATATATAGTGTGTCCAGCGTGGAGCGAGGCCAACAATGGTCTTATATTTGTTCTGTTCCCAGCACAGAGCATGCGAGCACTCTGCAAATATATATAATGTGCCCAGCGTGGAGCGAGGCCGGCAGTGGTTTATAGTTGTTCTATTCCAAGCACGAATCATTCGAGCACTTTGGAAATATATATAGTGTGCCCAGCGGGAAGCGAGGCCGGCAATGGTCTTATTTTTGTTCTGTTCCCAGCACAGAGCAAGTGATAACTCTGGAAATATATATAGTGTGCCCGGCGTGGAGCGACGCCGACAATGGTCTTATATTTGTTCTGTTCCCAGCACAGAGCATGCGAGCGCTCCGGAAATATATATATTGTGCCCAGCGCGGAGCGAGGCCAACAATGGTCTTATATTTGTTATCTTCCCAGCACAGAGCATGCGAGCACTCTGGAAATATATATACTGTACCCTGCGTGGAGCGAGCCCGGCAATGGCTTATAGTTGTTCTGCTCCAAGCACGGATCATTCGTACACTTTGTAAATATATATAGTGTGCCCAGCGTGGAGCGAGGCCGGCAATGGTCTTATGAAGTTCTGTTCCCAGCACAGAGCATGCGACCACTCTGGAAATATATATAGTGTGCCCTGCGTGGAGCGAGGCCGGGAATAGTTTTATAGTCGTTCTGTTCCCAGCACAGAGCATGCCAGCACTCTGGAAATATATGTAGTGTGCCCAGCGTGGAGCGGGGCCGGCAATGGTCTTACAGTTATTCTGTTCCCAGCACAGACAATGCGAGCACTCTGGAAATATAGATAGTGTGCCCAGTGTGGAGCGAATCCAACAATTGTCTTATAGTGTTGTGTTCCCAGCACAGATTATGCGAGCAGTCTGGAAATATATATGGTGTGCCCAGCATAGGGGGGGGGGGGGCGCGGGGGGTTCAACAATGGTCTTATAGCTGTTCTGTTCCCAGTACAGAGCATGCGAGCACTCTTGAAATATATATAGTGTGCCCAGCGTGGAGCGAGGCCGACAATGGTCTTACAGTTCTTCTGTTCCAATCACAGAGCATGCGAGCACTCTGCAAAATATATATAGTGGCCCAGCGTGGAGCGAGGCCGGCAATGGTCTTATAGTTGTTCTGTTCCCAGCACAGAGGATGCGGGCACTCTGGAAATATATATAGTGTGCCAAGCGTGGAGCGAGGCCGGCAATGGTCTTTAAGTTGTTCTATTTCCCGCACAGATCATGCCAGCACACTAGAAATATATATAGTGTGCCCAGCGTGGAGCGAGGCTGGCAATGGTTTTATAGTTGTTGTGTTCCTAGCACAGAGCATGTGAGCACTCTGGAAATATATATAGTGTGCCCAGCGGGGAGCGAGGTCGGCGATGGTTTAATAGTTGTTCTGTTTCCAGCACAGAGCATGCCAGCACTCTGGAAAGATATATAGTGTGCCCAGTGTGGAGCGAGGCCGGCAATGCTTTTATAGTTGTTCTGTTCCCAGCACAGAGCATGCGAACACTCTGGAAATATATATAGTGTGCCCAGCGTGGAGCGAGGCCGGCAATGGTCTTATAGTTGTTCTGTTCCCAGCACAGAGGATGCGGGAACTCTGGAAATATATAAAGTGTGCCAAGCGTAGAGCGAGGCCGTCAATGGTCTTATAGTTGTTCTGTTCCCAGCACAGAGCATGCGAACACTCTAGAAATACACATAGTGTGCCCAGCGAGGAGCGAGGCCGGCAATGGTGAGATAGTTTTTCTTTTCCCAGCACAGAGCATGCTAGCATTCTGGAAATAAATATAGTGTGCCCAGCGTGGAGCGAGGCCAACAATGGTTTTATATTTATTCAGTTTCCAGCACATAGCATGCGAGCATTCTGGAAATATATATAGTGTGCCCAGCGGGGAGAGAGGCCAACAATGGTCTTAAAGCTGTTCTGTTCCCAGCATAGAGCATGCGAGCAGTCTGGAATTATATATATTGTGCCCAGCGTGGAGTGAGGCCAACAATGGTCTTATAGTTGTTTAGTCCAAACACAGAGCATGTGAGCACTCTGGAATTATATATAATGTGCCCAGCATGGAGCGAGGCCAACAATGGTCTTATAGTTGTTCTGTTCCCAGCACAGAGCATGCCAGGACTCTAGAAATATATATAGTGTGCCCAGCGTGGAGCGATGCCAACAATGGTCTTATATTTGTTCTGTTCCCAGCACAGAGCATGCGAGCACTCTGCAAATATATATAATGTGCCCAGCGTGGAGCGAGGCCGGCAGTGGTGTATAGTTGTTCTATACCAAGCACGAATCATTTGAGCACTTTGGAAATATATATACTGTGCCCAGCGTGGAGCGAGGCCGGCAATGGCTTAAAGTTGTTCTGCTCCAAGCACGGATCATTCGTACACTTTTGAAATATATATAGTGTGCCCAGCGTGGAGCGAGGCCGGCAATGGTCTTATGAAGTTCTGTTCCCAGCACAGAGCATGCGAGCACTCTGGAAATATATAAAGTGTGCCCTGCGTGGAGCGAGGCCGGGAATAGTTTTATAGTCGTTCTGTTCCCAGCACAGAGCATGCCAGCACTCTTGAAATATATGTAGTGTGCCCAGCGTGGAGCGGGGCCGGCAATGGTCTTATAGTTATTCTGTTCCCAGCACAGACAATGCGAGCACTCTGGAACTATATATAGTGTGGCCAGTGTGGAGCGAATCCAACAATTGTCTTATAGTGTTGTGTTCCCAGCACAGATCATGCGAGCAGTCTGGAAATATATATGGTGTGCCCAGCATAGGGGGAGGTCAACAATGGTCTTATAGCTGTTCTGTTCTCAGTTCAGAGCATGCGAGCACTCTGGAAATATATATAGTGTGCCCAGCGTGGAGCGAGGCCGACAATGGTCTTATAGTTGTTCTGTTCCCATCACAGAGCATGCGAGCACTCTGCAAAAATATATATAGTGTGCCCAGCGTGGAGCGAGGCCGGCAATGGTCTTATAGTTGTTTTTTCCCAGCACAGATGATGCGGGCACTCTGGAAATATATATAGTGTGCCAAGCGTGGAGCGAGTCCGGCAATGGTCTTTAAGTTGTTCTGTTCCCCGCACAGAGCATGCAAGCACACTAGAAATATATATATAGTGTGCCCTGCGTGGAGCGAGGCTGGCAATGCTTTTATACTTGTTCTGTTCCCAGCACAGAGCATGCGAACACTCTGGAAATATATATAAGGTGCCCAGCGTGAAGCGAGACCGGCAATGGTCTTATAGTTGTACTGTTCCCAGCACAGAGGATGCGGGCAATCTGGAAATATATATAGTGTGCCAAGCGTAGAGCGACGCCGTCAATGGTCTTATAGTTGTTCTGTTCCCAGCAAAGAGCATGCGAACACTCTGGAAATATTCATAGTTTGCCCAGCGAGGAGCGAGGCCGGCAATGGTCAGATAGTTTTTCTTTTCCCAGCACAGAGCATGCTAGCATTCTGGAAATAAATATAGTGTGCCCAGCGTGGAGCGAGGCCAACAATGGTCTTATATTTGTTCAGTTTCCAGCACAGAGCATGCGAGCATTCTGGAAATATATATAGTGTGCCCAGCGTGGAGAGAGGCCAACAATGGTCTTAAAGCTGTTCTGTTCCCAGCACAGAGCATGCGAGCAGTCTGGAAATATATACAGTGTGCCCAGCGTGGAGTGAGGCCAAACATGGTCTTATAGTTGTTCAGTTCCAAGCACAGAGCATGCGAGCGCTCTGGAATTATATATGTGCCCAGCGTGGAGCGAGGCCAACAATGGTCTTATAGTTGTTCTGTTCCCAGCACAGAGCATGCGAGCACTCTAGAATTATATATAGTGTGTCCAGCGTGGAGCGAGGCCAACAATGGTCTTATATTTGTTCTGTTCCCAGCACAGAGCATGCGAGCACTCTGGAAATATATATAATGTGCCCAGCGTGGAGCGAGGCCGGCAATGGTTTATAGTTGTTCTATTCCAAGCACGAATCATTCGAGCACTTTGGAAATATATATAGTGTGCCCAGCGTGAAGCGAGGCCGGCAATGGTGTTATTGTTGTTCTGTTCCCAGCACAGAGCATGTGAACACTCTGGAAATATATATAGTATGCCCGGCGTGGAGCGAGGCCGGGAATGGTTTTATAGTTGTTCTGTTCCCAGCACAGAGCATGCCAGCACTCTGGAAATATATATAGTGTGCCCAGCGTGGAGTGGGGCCGGCAATGGTCTTATAGTTGTTCTGTTCCCAGCACAGACAATGCGAGCACTCTGGAAATATAGATATTGTGCCCAGCGTGGAGCGAGGCCAACAATTGTCTTATAGTGTTGTGTTTCCAGCACAGAGCATGCGAGCACTCTGGAAACATATGTAGTGTGCGTAGCATGGAGGGAGGCAAACAATGGTCTTGTAGTTGTTCTGTTCCCATCACAAAGCAAGCGAGCGCCCGTGAGATGTATATAGTGGGCCCAGCGTGGAGCGCGGCCAACGATGGTCTTATAGTTGTTCTGTTCCCAGCACAGGAGCAGCAGCACAGAGCATGCGAGCGCTCCGGAAATATATATATTGTGCCCAGCGCGGAGCGAGGCCAACAATGGTCTTATATTTGTTCTCTTCCCAGCACAGAGCATGCGAGCACTCTGGAAATATATATACTGTGCACAGCGTGGAGCGAGGCCGGCAATGGCTTATAGTTGTTCTGCTCCAAGCACGGATCATTCATGCACTTTGGAAATATATATAGTGTGCCCAGCGTGTAGCGAGGTCGGCAATGGTCTAATAAAGTTCTGTTCCCAGCACAGAGCATGCGAGCACTCTGGAAATATATATAGTGTGCCCGGCGTGGAGCGAGGCCGGGAATAGTTTTATAGTCGTTCTGTTCCCAGCACAGAGCATGCCAGCACTCTGGAAATAAATGTAGTGTGCCCAGCGTGGAGCGGGGTCGACAATGGTCTTATAGGTCCGTTGTCGATCCATCAGTCCAGCACAGAGTTCAAGGAAACGTACCAATACGACTGATATTGTGCCCAGGGTTGAGCACCAGCAAGAATAGGTCGAAAGTAACTACATGTCCAGCACAGTTCAAGGAAACGCTCCAATACGTCGCTAACGTTCCCAGGGTGGAGCAACGGCATGAATAGGACCATTGTTGCTCCATGGCAAGCAGAGTTCAAGCAAATTTTCCAGTACATTAAAACCGACTTGAAATAAATTTAACTTCACGTGATTTGAAAACGGTTTACCTTAATGCATGTAAGACTTAAATTTAATGTTGAGCTTTCCACAGTAACAAGAAAAAGAAACTAGCAGTTTGCGAAGGAAATAGATCAATATTTATATATCAGTCGTTATGTTTGTTTAAGTAAAGGTGGTGTCTCAAATTGATATGTATTTATAATAAACTATGAAAAATAAAGTACCTTAAACGTTTAAAACAACATTTTTTGTGAAATAAATTTACATTATCCTATTTTATTTAGATATTACAGAAAATCAAACGCTGAATGCGGCTATTTAAAATTAAATAGCATTTTCTTGTGGTTCCAATTCTATGGTAATCTCCCTTGCGAAGCTATAAATACACCTGATAACGGCTTAAAGTGCCAATCGCATTCCTATAAGTATAAAAGTCTACACCCACAACTTTAAGTTGTACGGTCATAATTTGACTTCTCCACAACGGGAGCTAAGAAAATGGCAATGACAAATAATTAATGCTTCTGTAGGTTTTCTTTGAATTCAAGGGACGAAAAGACCCTGTGAAAATTTGCTCCAATTTTAATGAACCGAGCAACCAGTCTAAGTATAGCTGCAACTGTAGGAAAAGAGTGTGCCCACGGTGGAGCAAACGTTCCCAGCGTGGAGGTGCCCAGCATGGAGCGCCGTCATTACACCCTGCAGCATGAGTGGGCAGTTTCATGCAGGCCAATCTGTTTCTCAAAACCCATATAGGCGGGGGGCGAACACTTATCACATAACGTGGAACTTCGATAACTCGAGCCCAGATGGTTCGTCCACAATTCTAATTCGAATTCATTACATCACGTGAACAATTCCGTGAAAATAACACCCCCTAAACCCCAATTTATATGGGGTTTACGGGGGTATGCATTATTTTTCTTATTTTAACTCCAAGACATAGGTTGTGGGTACTCGTTGGAACCGACTCACGAGCACCCACGGCATATGTTTGCAGTATTTAAAACTTTAGTTGATGACCACATTTGTCATTCGGCCACCAAGTTTGCTGTCTGTGTTACAGAAGGCCAAGACAAGATTCCTACGTTATATTGGTTACCTAAACTTCATAAAAGACCATACAAAGCACGGTTTATTGCAAATTATAGCTCTTGTTCCACCACTGAACTCTTCAAATTATTAACTTCATGTTTACTGCCATCAAAAAAACATGTGATAAAATATTGCGAAAAGTCTTCGAATGAACAGGTAGAAATCTGATTTGGTCTATAACAATTCTAATGAAGTTTTAAATAAATTGAAATCCAGGCGTTTTCGTGCTTGAAGTCTGTCTACTTATGATTTTTCCACCCTTTACACTACACTTCCTCATAATCTTATAAAAGAAAAACTTAATGATTTAATTGAATGGACGTTTCATAGGGAAGACTCCCTCTATCTTGCATGTAATGTAAGAAATGCTTTTTTCACTTGTGAAGAGCATAAAAATAATACTTTATGGTCATGTCAGAAAGTGTGTGAAGCTCTCACCTTTCTACTTGACAATATTTACATAAGATTTGGTACTAAGTTATTTAGACACATTGTGGGTATTCCGATGGGTGCTAATTGCGCACCACTTGTGGCTGATCTTTTATGAGAGAGACTTCATGATGTCCCTTACTGCTAAAAAACAGTCTGAAATCATTGAAGCTTTTAGCTCCACTTCTAGATATTTGGATGATTTATTAAATATTGATAATACCTACTGTTTGATCAGTCAAATTTACCCCCTAGAACTTCAGTTGAATAAAGCAAATATGTTGATACCGAGGCCCCGTTTTTGGATTTACATCTATCTATTGTAGATGGGTTTGTCTCTTGCAAAATTTATGATAAACGCAATGATTTTGATTTTAAGATTGTAAATTTTCCCTTTTTGGATGTTGATATTCCTCGTGCGCCATCCTATGGCGTTTATATTTCGCAGTTAATTCGATTTGCCAGAGTATGTAGCCATGTAACTGACTTTAACACTCGTAAGAAATTGTTAACGGTTAAACTTCTTAATCAGGGTTATCGGCACCATTAACCACGCAAAGCCTTTTCAAAATTTTATAGAGGTCACTCTGATTTATATTGGACTTAAATCTCTTCTGCAACAAGGTCTATCGGAACCCGAATTTTATGGTGACTTGGTGTATAAATTCAGAAAAAAATATAAAATCGCAATGACTTCAGTACCCAATTTCGTAAAATCATTCTTCGATATGAAAAGATTGGGTACAACATAATCGCTATACGACATATCGCATGCATGGTAGTTAACCCAATCGCGGTTGACAACTTTGCTTCCCTCGTTAATTGCTCGCCGGTGGGTCAGGCCTCAGATTCTATGACGGTTCCAGCGTAAAGGCTTATTGAGAATTAGAGCAGAGCTAATTCAATGTAACGTTGGTTGGTGCCTGATACTCTGTCTCGGTGCCCTTTAGGTTTTCCACTTTAGGGTCTGTTGTTTCACGATTGTGGTTCTTTCCCTTTGGTGTCACTGATGGGAGCTGTGGTCCTGATCATTGCTTCCACCTCTATTTTTATAAAAAAGAATTGACGGATTTTCAACAGAAAAGTAACCATTTTGGAGATGAGAAAAATGCACTATGTCACACGGATGTGTTATCGTAAATTCCCCCCATAGTTCCATATATCTACCTCTGTATGATAATGTATGTAGTTTTTTCTGCTTTAATCGTGTACTGGTATGATGTATGTATAGTAGTCGCAGATAAAATTGACTAGGCGGAGCTATCGTTTGCAACTGCCTTTGGAATGATCTATTAACAAAACGACAAAGTAAGTCACCCGATTGTGTAAATTCAACTGTAAATATTTACATTTCCAGTGTCAAGCCATAATTTCAACCTATATAGAAAACTATGTACAGTAGAACTTCGATGGCTCGAACACCGATGGCTCGTTTACCATGGATGTGTCGAACCCATTCTTGGGCCCCTAGCGAAATCCTCTACATAAGAAATAGTGGGGGATAATTAAGGAGATTTTAGTCTGTTATCTTGCAAATGTATGCTGTGAGTACTCATTAGAATCGCCTCGATGAGGCGATTCTAATGAGTACACATAGCATACATTTTCATACTAGAACACCGAAAAGATGTCTAATAGTATCTCGTTATGCCTCCTGACAGTAACCTCAGTGGCTCGAACTATCCCTGTCTCGAACAGATTTTCGAGGTCCCAAAGGTGTTCGAGCCATTGACGTTCGACTGTAGTTACTTCCATGAACGCATCGAGTAACGTGATTCTCAGTGGCGTAAAGTGACGACAGTCTAAACCGTGGTTCTCAACGGGCGTTGGTGAAGTCAACGCTGTTCCGCTCTTTGTAGATTTATTTGTTTGGTTTTAGGTTTTAACGTCCCCGTCAACACTGTATGGTCACTTTGGAGACGTTGCTTCCAATTTTATGGGACTTTTATCCGACATTGAGATGAAATGACACCTGTATCCCTGTCGCCCAATGAAACCAATAGGGTTTATTAGCATGGACGGTCCGACTCGCACCACTTTGCCTGGACAAGCTTAGACCCTCTAAACGGTTTACTAGTACTCGTGTGCGGTCAGTTTCAGCCCTGCGTGGAAAATCTATTTCTTCAAGCCCCGATGGGTGAGGGCCGTCGCTCTTTGTAGAAAAACAGCGTGTTAATGTTTTTCAGCTTTTAAAAGTTTTCCCTATAGGCAATTTTTCGCCAAATGATGAGGGGCAAATAATGTAAATATTAAGAATAAACCTTTTTATCGCTTTTCATGAAAGTATGAACGACAGCGGGTCTCTAGCAATGTTTACATGAACCCCGATGTTAATTTACTCTGCACGCGACCCATTGCGTTCATACTTTCATGAGCAGCAGAAAAATAAACTTCTTTTCTCAACATAAACCATACTGTGACGTTTATTGCCATTTGGTCCGCTTGCAGAAAGCATCTTAGTCTACCGGTTCTTCTTGCGAATTTGACATATACTGACACAAGGATAGCTTTTAATACAGCTGATACGACCCGCTCATGTTTTATCAATGAACATATCAGCTGTAAATGAATATTTCAACTTTTTCTTCAACTTTTTTTTTCTTAATGGAATATTTTGTATGAACAATGGGGTTCGTTAAATACAGAATGAAAAAAAAGATAATTAGTAGGATCATATTAATTAAGTGGGACTAATCTGCATTTTTAACGGTGCCTTAAGAAATGGGTAAACAACAGAGATGCTGTTTTTATAAAGACTCTTTACGTCGCAGCTTACGCTCTGTGACGATTATTTTAACAGTATTTCATTTATTTTAAAGACATCAAACATTGGCTCAGTGATTTCTTTTGAAATAGACATCACAAAAACACGCCTATACAGTTTTGACCCCCTTGAACCCCACTTTTATATAGTAAAACTGGGGTTTCCGGAGGTATACCTTAATTTTCTTATTTCTGCTCTAAAATATAGATTCTGGGTACTCGTTAGAACCGCCTCGATGAGGCGGTTCTAACGAGTGCCCACAATCTATATTTGGAGCAGAAATAAGAAAAATATCACAATTTTTCGTCATAAAATTTTCATTTTTTCGGTTTTGTATAGGCGTGTTTGCGTAATGAAAAATGTACTATGATAAAGCAATCGCCACCACACGGCACTTAATACCAGCTGCAATGAAGTGAAGAGGAAACTGCGTGTACTGATGTTGTTTTTAGAAAAGTAACTTTGGAAACAGACACTGCTTTGCCACTTTTCAATTCAAATACATTTACTCTTGACATAAAATAAGGCATGGTAAACCAAGTGTCAACACATCTGATAGGGCTACAGTCTCCCAATGCAGCATACCAAGTTTCAAGCTTCCTAACAGAAGATTTGCATATTTTTACTGGGTATCGGCATGGTGTTCGTCTTGATAATGAGACCCAGACCTTATGACCAACTTTCATTTCCCAATCCTTAGGGTTCCACGTGTAATTTCGTCCAATCAGCCCAGCAGTTTAAGGGGCGGTGAAAATAAAATAAGTAAATTCGCAGTATTCAGGACAAAGCTCTATAAATGACCTTAACCTTTGGTATTTATAAAAGTCCATTCATCTGATTGCCCAGTCCCACTTTCATGGCATAGGCTACGGTAGAATAAGAAAATTAATTGTTTCATCTTTTTTTCAGTGGAAGGAAGGACTACCTATATGTGACTTTCACGAAATGTTATAGAATGACTGTACTTTGAACCCCTGTTAGTACGGGGTTGGATATAATCAGGAAGGGGCATAGCCACAAGGCCGTTGACTATCTTGCAGAAAAAAACGACGTGCCATTGAACGTCTTTTCTTAAGGGGTTCTCCGTCCAACTTGTGCAACAGTGATGAGAGGCTAGTTGTTCTGGCATAGTCATCACTGGTCCAACGGGCTGCACGTATTTGATCTATTTCAGTTTTATGGGTGTTCCTTCTTGAATGGGGGTTCTATTTCCGGCTGGGGGCGCACAAGGGTAATCATGTTATTACTGTAGGGATCTTTAACCTTCACAGTGGCGGGGGTGGGGGTGGTTCTCCCTGCACAGGAGGGATGGGGGTTCCAGTTAACGTCCCGATCCGAAGGACGGATAACCTTCAATGTGAAATCAGACGTATCTGTTATACTGTTTTGGGGTTTGGTTGTTTGTCGTTTTTTTATTATTATTATTATTATTTTTGTTCTGTTGTTGTTTTTATTTTATTTTTTCGTTTGTTTTGCCTTTTGTTCCAGGATGAAAGTACAAGATTGGTATTTTTCTTTATATATGGAACTGGAATCAAATTTTGGGAATCTTTAGCTAGTATACAAGTTTCCATATTTACTTACACGCTAATACAGCATACACATGAACAGCTTTGTTATTTGGCTTTTCGGGCATTTTGTAAGAGCTAATACTTGTGTGCACTTGACGGTCCATCTAATAAACCAAAGTAAACTTTACAGCTGCCACCTGGGCTTGGTGTATTTTTTTTTTTTTTTTTTTTTATCTTTTATTTCGGTTGTTTTATGATCATTTTCGATATACAATCGATTCTGTTTATTTCTTTCCGCTGTCCTTACCTTTGATATCTCAAACACGAACATCAAGTCAATAGCAGGGATTACCAGTAGATAAAACGGCACGCTGCCTCTCGGTAAGAGAATGGAAATTCGTGTCAATAAGACCACTACAGCTCAAAGGTGGATAAGCGCATCGTCCTTTGGGCGCTCGAAGCAAGTAACTTGTGCTAAACGGCCAAGCATAAGCTATTAAAATTCGATATTTATCAAGTGGTGCGAGACGGACCATCCATATGGTTTCATTGAGCGACAGGGCTTTAGATGTCATTTCATATCAACGTCGGGTAAAAGTCCCACAAAATTGGAAGCAACATACGTCTCCAAAATGATCTTTAGAGTGCTGAAGGAAAAATATGCATTTGGTCGGGTGTGAAATTATTGTTATAGAGGTCATCAGTGTTATGTCAAGTTGCATTAGCTGTACAACGACCTTTCAGTTCAACGCTTCGTTGGTTGCACAGGATTTATCCATATATTGACATCAAATAGACGCCTTTATCGAAAAAAATCATCTCTATGAGCGTTGTGAGTATTTGTGTTGAGATTGTCTTGCCGCATGCCATAGGCTCTACGACCTTTTGGAACGTGCAAATAATTGTGATCATTTTCGATATACAATCGATTCTGTTTATTTCTTTCCGCTGTCCTTACCTTTGATATCTCAAACACGAACATCGAGTCAATAGACCAGTAGATAAAACGGCACGCTGTCTCTCGGTAAGAGAATGGAAATTCGTGTCAATAAGACTACTACAGCTCAAAGGTGGATAAGCGCATCGTCCTTTGGGCGCTCGAAGCAAGTAACTTGTGCTAAACGGCCAAGCATAAGCTATTAAAATTCGATATATATCAAGTGGTGCGAGACGGACCATCCATGTGGTTTCATTGAGCGACAGGGCTTTAGATGTCATTTCATCTCAACGTCGGGTAAAAGGCCCACAAAATTGGAAGCAACATACGTCTCCAAAATGATCTTTAGAGTGCTGAAGGAAAACTATGCATTTGGTCGGGTGTGAAATTATTGTTATAGAGGTCATCTGTGTTATGTCAAGTTGCATTAGCTGTACAACGACCCTTCAGTTCAACGTTTCGTTGGTTGCACAGGATTTATCCATATTTTGACATGAAATAGACGCCTTTATCGAAAACATTCAAAAATTGTAAAAAAGAGCAAAAAGTAAACAATTCTGAAGACTGAATTATTTATTCACCTTATTTGCATTATCTGCTGGTTCCTAGTCTGAAGGTTATCAGTGTTGGAAAAACAGGTAACCATACCCCCTGACCTTGAAAGGTCAGGGGGTCTGGTTACCTGTTTTTCCAATACTGACAATGTGCAAGCTGGGAGCCAGCAAATATTGCAAATATGGTGAATGGAAAATTGACTGGGCTTCTTCGAGCTTACCCGCCACAACTTTCTCGCTGCATGTGATGATCAACAATCAAAAACAAAACAGTTATCGCCAAAAAGGTATGTCTGTGCTATGTAATCGCGTGTGTTCTATAATTAGAAGAACTCTCCTTCTCCATGAGTGTTGTGAGTAATTGTGTTGAGATTGTCTTGTCGCATGCCATAGGCTCTACGACCTTTTGGAACGTGCAAATAATAATTGAGCGAGCGCACGACAAAACATACAATGTGACATGTGCACCCATCGAAGACTCAGATCAGCCTGCATATCCATTTAGTCTAAGCAGAGACTTTTCTTGCTGCATGCAGCAACATTGGGCCCTTAGCTAGCCTTAGAGCGCACAACGAAGATCTTAGTCTTCGTTGGGCGCACATGTCTTATTGTTGGTTTTGTCATGAGCTGGCACAATTAAAGTGTTACTCATCAAGTAATTTCGCAGTGGCCCAGGTACAGGTCCGAGGTCTGCTGCATTGTTTTTTTAATTGTGTCAATTAATAAAATTGTCATTAATTAAGTAATTTCGTATTGACCCAGCTACATGTCCTCTGTCAGCTGTATTGACCCAGGTACAGGTCCGAGGTCTGCTGCATTGGCCCGAGGCCGAAGGCCGAGGGCTAATGCAGCTAAGCTCGGAGGACTAATGCAGCTAACCTTGTACCTGTACCTGGGCCAATACAGCTGACCTCGAACCTGTAGCTGGGTCAATACGAAATTATTTGATTAATGACAATTTTATTAATTGACACAATTTAAAAAAAAGCATGATTATTGACTTTTTGATCTCAATTGACCTCAGTTAATATTGGTTGACTTGGTGTTAATAAGGATGAATACAGGATAGTCAATAAATAAGTTCTATTATTAAATGACTATCGAGGTTATCTGTATTAACACCAGGTCAACAGATCAAATGAGGTAAAAAAAATCAATAATCATATTTGTTTTGACATTTATCAAGAAATTTCATATTGTCCCAGTTACAGGTCCGAGGTCTGCTGTATTGGCCCGAGGCCGAAGGGGACAATACGAAGTTTCTTGATTAATAACATTACATTATTGACTAACCTGTGTTGATCGGAGGTTATCTGTCTTAACACCAGGTCAACCAATATGAACTGAGGTCAGGTGAGGTCAAAACTTAATCATTATGTTTATTTTTAATTTTGTCATTTAATAAATTTTCATTTATCAAGTACTTTCGTATTGATGCAGTTACAGGCCAATACCAAATTACTTGATTACATTATATTCTAAATTCTATTCTATGGCAATGGTCTTCGACTCACCAACACAGTCTGTCACTCAATCTGTAATCAATAGCGAGAGTGTTGTCAGTCCGCTGCCAGTACCTTAGTATCAGACCCATTCGATTTAAATCTGATTTATGGCAATCGAAATGTTCTTGGGATTATTAGTTGCCGAGTGCGCGCATTACGAAAAAATGCCAATACAAATACATTGTAAATTTTAACGGCGAAAAAAATGCAAATTTTTAAGACGAAAAATTGTATTTTTTTTTATTATTATTTCTGCTCAAAATATGGATTGTGGCGGTTCTAACGAGTACCAACAATCTATATTTTAGAGCAGAAGTAAAATAGAATTTACCCCTGTAACCCTAATTTTGCTGTAAAAAAGTAGGGTTAAAGGGGGTCAAAATTATATAGGCGTGGTTCCTTGATGTGGGCTTCAAGAAATCTTAATTCTAAAATGGATGGATACACGGTGACATAATGAATTATCATAGATTGCGTTCCCGTTTCTTTTCTATCAAATGGGACTATTCTGAAAAGGAAACTACTTTGGATTAAAGAACTTTTATGGATAATAATTCCCTTTAATTTCAACCAGCTCTCTCTCTCTCCCCCCCTCTCTCTCTCTCTCTCTCTCTCTCTCTCTCTCTCTCTCTCTCTCTCTCTCTCTCTCTCTCTCTCTCTCTCTCTCTCTCTCTCTCCTCCTCCCTCTCTCTCTCTCTCTCTCTCTCTCTCTCTCTCTCTCTCTCTCTCTCTCTCATTCATTTTTCATTTACACACGGGCACGCACGTACGTACACGCGCACACATGCCCGTATATATCATAGAAACGAAGCGTATGTGTCTATGTATACTTAAAACGGTTTCCATTACCCCGATGTGGTGTATCCTTTACTTTCAGAAAAAAAAACTTTTTGCAGATAAAGCAAAAACGAATAAATCCTTATAAATAAAACATTCCATAAAACCGACACTGATGCTAGTAAACAGTGTAAAAAGAACAGCCGCTGCAGAATGCGATGCATGACGCAGGGCTACACTTTTGTGTGTGTGTGAAACAAAGTACAAAAATCGTCATAAAATTAGAATAAATCCCTAGCTTATAGTAGCAATATTCAATGTGCCATATACACATCAGATTAACAAGTTCATGTAGTAAACACCCCTCTTAACCCCACATTATACATAGAAAAGTCGGGTGTACTGGGGCATTCATTATTTTCCTTATTTTTGTTCAAAAACATAGCTTGTGGGTACTCGTTAGAACCGCCTCTTCGAGGCGGTTCTAACGAGCACCCGCAATCTATTTTTAGACAAGAAACAAGAAATTTATTGGAAAATGCTAGGAAGTCGCCATTTCAGCACATGGGTGTGTCTTCGTAAGGTATCGGAACAGATTAGTGAATTACTACAAAGAAAACGAAAGTTGTAATGACTACGATGTATTTTCATCCAGTTTTATTGTGTTTATTTTTCACTCTGGACGATGTACAACCCCAAGATGAAGCCAAAGGTAAGAATGAGTGACTACGCTGAATTTGTTTTTTGTTTGTTTAATTTGATGTTTAACGTCCCCATTAGCACTATTTATGTAATTTTGGAGACGCTGCTTCCAATTTTGTGGGACTTTCAACCGACATTGAGATGAAATGACATCTCAATACATGTACATATAAGATTTATATGTACATGTACTCGTACGGACGTCCCGACTCGCACCACTTTGCCTGAGCAGTCTTAGCTCCTCTAAGTGGTTTACAAGTACTCGTCAGCTCTGCGTGGAAGCATCATGCAGCCCATCTATTTCTTCAAGCCCCGATCGGCGGGGCCGTCATTTATTTATTTACCGTAGACTGGCGTTCATTAAAACTGAGCCGATTAAGGCGATTCGTATAAGTTTTCATCATGATTCTTTATTTTGGTTTACGGCCCTTTCAAGATTTTTTCACTTATTTCGATAATCAGAGGTGGGCGAAATCCGGAGTACCCGGAGAATAATACCTAGGGCCAGTTGTTCAAAGCATCGTTAGCTTAACGATTCAAAAGTGGTTAAATTGTTAACTAAAATATCTAAAACAGTGTTATTTTTTGCTGAAAAATGTGAGCTGAGCAGCTTTTACAAAGATGTTCACATTTTTTTCCAGCAAAAATATCAGCAATCGTGCTCATGTATTATTAAATTTATTAACCTCATTGAAGGAAAGGGATAAAATGCTCGGCAAAGCCTCGCATTTTATCCCTTTTCCTCAACTCGTTGAATAAATTCAAAAATACTTGAACACTCATGTAAGATCCTCTGTGTACAGTATTAGTCTTTAGAAGTCGTTTTAAACAATTTTAATGCACATAGATGATAAACAACGTATCCCTTATACGAGGACCGTAACTTTAACCCTTATCTTGCTGTTCACGACAACCCCTATCTTTGCAAACAGTGTAGATCCAGATCAGATGGCTTCTGAAGAAGCCATCTGATCAGGATCTACACGGTTTGGCATTCAGTTTATGAATTTGTAGCAATAAATTACATCAAGTAATTTGATTGGTTGATAGACAGAAATGGGTGTGGCTTAAATGGATATTCAGCAAGATAAGGGTTAAAATATATACTTGTATTGCCTCTCTTGGCAAGTAATTTTATTTCACTTATTTTTTTTATTATTATTGTTTGTTTGATTTGCGGTTTAACGCCCCCGTCAACACTGTATATGTCATTTTGGAGACATCGCTTCTAAATTTGTGGGACTTTTACCCGACATTGAGATGAAATGACATCTTAAGCCCTGTCGCCCAATGAAACCAATAGGGTTTATAAGCATACCACAACCTTGCCTAGGCAAGCTTAGTTCCTCTAAGCGGTTTACGGTCGGTTTCAGCTCTGCGTGGAAGCATCATGCAGCCCATCTATTTCTTCAAGCCCCGATGGGCGGGGCCGTTTTTATTATTTTATTTGGTATATCAAAATGTTGCATCTCACACATTTTACAATTATTAACAAACAAATTAACAACCCCGAGAAAAAGACTTTTTATTAATTAGAATACTACGCTCGTATTGCATAATGCATGTTTTTTTTTTTTTTCATAAACATACACATCAGGGTTCGTATTTCTTTCAAATCCTACATCATTCAAGATAATAGAAGCCTCCGTAGTATAGTGGTTACGCTACTCGCCATGTAAACCAGGGATCGCAGGATCGATCCCGGGCTTCTCCAGACTTTCGGATGAGTCTTTAAACTGAGGTCCCGTCTCCGTATGACCTTAGCTGTTGGTGGGAAGTAAAATTCTAACACTCACTCACTCATCCAAGATACCGCTCATTATACAGTCGAACTTCAATGGCTCGAACACCTTTGGGACCATGAAAATCAGTTCGAGACATGAGGGGTAGTTCGAGCCACTGAGGGCTAATGCCAGAAGGCATACTGACATACTTTAGGGCATCTTTTCTGTGTTCTATAATGAAAAATGTATACTGTGTGTACTCATTAGAATCGCCTCATCGAGGCGATTCTAATGAGTACACACAGCATACATTTGCAAGATGAAAGACGAAAATATCCTAATTTTACCCTCTCTATTTCTTATGTACAGAACTTCCCTAGAGACTCAAGAACGGGGTCGACTCAGCCATGGTAAACGAGCCATCGGTGTGCGAGCCATGGAAAGTTCTACTGTACATGTAACGTGTTGTTATATCTTTCTTGGTATACATTTCAGCTAAGTCTACGCTCTCCCTTTCTCACGTTGCGTGCAAAAGGCTATTTGTAAATACATTCAGTGGAGGGAAAAATAAAACGTCTTATTATGAATAATTCAATGCGCGTTTAGCATTTCTTTACAAGCAAGCAATAAACCCTTAGTTAATGATTTGTGTATCTTTGTTAAACTCTGCTTTTCATTGTCGTTTTTGCGTAAGGAGGTAAAACATGCAGAATAAATAGAAAATTATGATGTTTTCAACACACCCGAGGAAATATTTTTGGTATCCACCTCAAGTAAAGGGAATATCCTCTAATTATTTGTTTCAGATATGCAATGATTTCACTGCTATGTATAAAATAAATACTTCTATTCGGTAGTCAAATTTCAAAAATCTGAGATGGGGATATAACATATCATTATTATGTTCTGATACTTAACTTTTACTACTGTAAGTGGTTTTTTGTTTGAGTTGAGGTTTAACGTCCCCGTCAACACTTTAAAGGTCATTTTGGAGACGTTGCTTCCAATTTTGTGGAACTTTTACCCGACATTGAGATGAGATGACATCTCAAGCCCTGTCGCCCAATGAAACCGATAGGGTTTATTAACATGGACGGTCCGCCTCGCACCGCGGTTCCTGAACAGGCTTAGATCTTCTAAGCGGTTTACCAGTACTAATATGCGGGCCGGATTCAGCTCTGCGTGGGAGCATCATGCAGCCCATATATTTCTTCAAGCCCCTATAGGCGGGGGCCGTACTTAAGTGGGCCTTATTTTGTATTACAAAGATATTTGAAGCAACTCGTGAGACAAGGAGCTTGTCCCATCATGTCAACAAGTCCGTGAAATGAATACCCCTCTAATCCCCACTTTATATAGAGAAAAGGGGGTTTACAGGGGTACACATTATTTTCTTTATTTCTGCTCTAAAACAACGGTTGCGGGTACTCGTTAGAACCGCCTCAATGAGGCGGTTCAAACGAGCACCCTCAACCTATGTTTGGAGCACAAAAAAAGAAAGAATCACAACTTTTTATCCAAAAAAAAAGTCCGATTTAGAAAAAAAAAAAATGGACTTTGCCTTACGCAAGTGGGACAATTATCTTCTGTCCGATTTTTTTACACGTCAAACTGTATAGAAGTCAATAGGGAACATGTTTCTATGACATAATGTTTTGCATTGCTACGCCAGATAACGAAAATGTAGTTTAAGATTATAAAACTTCAATATTTTACCGATAATTTGAGTATAACTTTATATATATTTCATCAAATTAAGATTGGTCAATTTTAGAATAAAAACAGGACCCTATGTCTAATAATATACTTCAATAGTAAGTTAGCAAAAATACGCGACAGATCTGATTTTAAATTGTAGCAATTAAAACATTCATTCTGCAATAAAAATGTGACTTGAAATTTAAGTAGAAAAATGATTTTTCTTTCCTCTTATGTCAAATTTAAGAAAATCAAATAAAAAACAAATTCGGTCATTTTGAGGTGTTTTTTATTTTCGGGATTTTCGCAGCTGGAAAAAACTGCCAGTACAGGTTAGTTCCATTGGTTTGACATGATATGATCTTAATTGTCCTGTATGGATGTGTTATCGTAATGACAAAGGCGACAACAGGCGACAAGCAAAGTTCTGCGCGCAAACATGAAGTAGGGACTTTGAGTTGTGCGTGCGTGCGTACGTGTGTCAAAAAAGATCATACGGAGACGGGACCTCGGTTTAAAGACTCATCCGAAAGTCTTGAGGATCCTAGGTTTATGAGGCGTGTAGCCTTACCACTACACCACGGCGGCTTCTATGAGACCTTGAGGTTGCTTCATACAAGGACTCTTTTTAGTTCACTGCGCACGAGCATTTGAAGTGTACAAATCTTGGGGCGCTAATGGCCTTCTTCTCCATGTTGTTGATTTTGCCGAAGAGAGGCTGAGCATGTCATAGCATACTTTATCATAAGCCGTGGATAACGTCGTTTCTTAACCCTTGTCCTGCTGAATATTCATATATGCCACACCCACTACGGATTATCCACCAATCAGATTACTTGATGCAAATTATTGCAACAAATCCACAATCTGAATAGTAAACAATGTAGATCCTGATCAGATGGCTTCGTCAGAAGCCATCTGGTCTGGATCTACATTGTTTCAAAGATAAGGAATATCCGGGATTAGCAGGACAAGGGTTAAATGCTTTTCAATGAATGATAGAGATTTCTCAATGATTATCTTCACTGATTCAAACAGTGACACTAGGATTTTAATTTTTCACTGTTTGTGAATTCGATGTAGGCCTATCCTAAAAAATAGCATATTCTCTGTTTATGAAAAGTCAATCAGCTAAACGTTATTATTGTGTGACAGTAATTATGCCACACAAGTTTTCACGTCATTCCGACGTTGATGACGTCACTTTTTTAGGCCTACACAACGAAAATAATCATGCGACGCGTATTTTCATACAGAATGTAAAGCGCTGAGAAATTTTTATTCGAGCGTCCATGTTGTTTCTGACATCTCTGTGGCGTGGTGACGTCAGAAACTTTGCAATCATTAACGTCACGTTATGCTATGCGTGCGCGCCATGGCACTGAATGTCGTTTAACATGCCAAACTCTCTACTGTCATTTTTGGTTAAATTTGCTTAATTATTGCAAAACCCCTTGATTTTTAGGATTAAGGTATAAGCTCACCCCTATAAAATTGTCTAAGGCTCACCGATTATGTTTTATTATTAAAGACACTAACCATGTATTTGCTATCCCACTTTTTTGCATTATAAAGTGAAGTTTAAAAGGATTTTTTTTTACATCTATGCTTTTACCTGTCATTAATTCCTTAGCGAGGCAATTTGCAGTACGAAAATACGCCTATACAAATACACTGTAGATATTACCGCCGTAAAAATCAAAAATTGAAGAAGAAAAATTGTGATATTTTTCTTATTTCTGCTAAAAATATAGATTGTGGGTAGATCGAGGCGGTTCTAACGAATACCCACAATCTATACTTTAGAGCAGATATAAGAAAAATAAGGTTTACTCCTTTAAACCCAAGTTTTACTATATAAAAGTGGGGTTCAAGGGGTTCAGAACTATATAGGCGTGTTTTCGTGATGGACGCAAAATTCGAACCCCGCCAGAGGACTGCCCATTTTACAGGACAAACGCTTAACATTGGGTGCGTTCTGTGCCTACATGACATCTTGAGCGGGGGATGGGGGAGGTGGGATTGACCTACTTCTCACATCCTCCGCGAAAGAAGTCACCTAACTCCCAATCGGCTAGCTGATAACTGTCAAGCAGACAGGAGTCAGCATATTGGCAGCCTAGGGAAAAGAGCAGTACCTACAACTAATCCCAGATGGCGAACCGTCAGTCAGTCAGTCAGGACGCATATATGAAGTCAATACTAATAGCAGATAACAAACCTAACACTTAAATATGTACACTGCCAAGTCTGTGAAATGAACATCCCACTAAACCCCTCGTTTAATAGAGAAAACTGGGGATTTCAGGGGGGTGTGTGTGTTTGTGTGTGTGTGTGTGAATTCGGGTTTAACGTCGCTTTCAACAATTTTTCAGTCATATCACGACGGTGTCTGGTTGCGACAGGGAGCTCAATGCTCACTTTTATAGTCCTGCCTCACTGAAGTATCATGTCCCAGACGCATTACATGATACCACACCCAGTCGCATTATCCTGACACTGGGTCGACCAGTCCTAGCTCTACCCCGTAAATCTGAGTGCCAAGCGAGGAGCAGCTAGTACCAGTTTTAACGACTTTGGTATGTCGCGGCCCGGGATCGAACCCGAGACCTCCCGTTCCCCGGAGCGGACACTCTACCAACTGAGCTATCGGGACCGGTAGGGATTTCAGGGGTATACATAATATTTCTAATTTCTGCTCCAATACATGGGTTGTTGGTACTCGTTAGAACCGCCTCAATGAGGCGGTTCTAACGAGCACCCACAACCTATGTTTGCAGTTTGAATAAGAAAAAAATGTCAATGAAAAGTAGTCATTTTGGAGATGTGAAAAAAATCACTATGTCGCACGGGTGAATTATCGTAATGTGTTTTGCCAGTTGCGAACAACACTAATGTGCTGATCAGACTTTCTTGTCGTTTGGGATCATTGATTCCCTTGTGGACTTTTGAAAATATTTGAGGGTCACTGATGAGGCCCAGTTGGCCCAAACTAGCTCGTCCCGAAAACATGTACACTCTATACTTTTCAGTTCTGTGGTTAATTCCTTGCTTTCCTCGTTTACAATACCTCGTTTCTGTTTTAAATCAAAGCGCTGAGAGTACTGGTTGGTCGATTGTTTTGAGTGCATTTGTTTGATTTGAGGTTTAACGTCCCCGTCAAGACTGTAAAGGTCATTTTGGAGGCGGTGCTTCCAATTTTGTGGGGCTTTTACCCGACATTGAGATGAAATAACATCTCAAGCCCTGCCGCCCAATGAAACCAATAGGGTTTATAAGCATGGACGGACCGACTCGCACCGTTTTGTCTGGGCAGGCTTAGATCCTCTTAGCTGTTTACCAGTACTCATGTGCGGGTCGGTTTCAGCTCTGCGTGGAAGCATCATGCAGCACATATATTACTTCAAGCCCCGAAGGGCGGGGCCGGTCGCTGATTGCAGGCTGGTAAACTAGTCCTGGACTGAGACTTATTAAACTGTTTCGTTTAACCCTTAAATTCCAGTTTTTAAGCAGAAAGGGTAGATCCTGATCCGACGCCGCTTTATGTGGCGAGTGATATGGGTCTACACTGCATGCCAACCCCGACCGATGATTCCAGCCCAGATTATATAGATAACCCTATGTGACAGCACTATGACGTCACATCGATAAGAATAGCCGCTAAGTAAAGCTTGGCTTTTTTTCTATAAATAACTGTTACCGAGTTTTCCGACAAGTCAATGATAGTCACGAGAGTATTGTGGGCTTCAGTACTGCGCTTTACAACTTTGGGTCGATTGTTAAACAAACGACCCAGAAAGCAAGGCTTTTGCTACAATATGAAGCTGAATAGGCCGGTTTGTGTCTTACAAGGTCGGAAACTCTGACGTCAGGTACTCTTGTAACTTGCTTAAGTATGGTGTCTGTACTTTCAGCTATCATCCTGAGTCTAACGACGCCATAGAGCGGGCGAATCGGGCAGCAAAACAAATACTGTAAAATTCCGCTATTTAGACCACCTGAAATTAATACCAAATCTTCTTGAAAAAAGCTTATTTTTAATAGGTTGTAGTTATTCTTTCTTTGTGCTTTCTGCATACAGAGTCCTCTGGTCAGAGACCACATTTGGGACAGACCACATTTGGGACTGTTCAAAAGTGGTCTTAAAGACCACTTTTGAACAGTTCCAAAGGTGGTCTTAATATAGGAAGTTTACTGTACGACTTTGCTGTTGGTTACTGAAAATCTTCAGATTTGTCACTCAATCTGTTATGAAAGAATTTGATTTGTTATATGTAATACACTCTGCGGTAGATACGTGTTATAATAGGATATATCTGATCTGAATCTTGCTTATCAGCCCGCCCATAACGGTTTAGCTTACCATACAAGAGGTAGAGTGCAACAAAAGGTGGTGTATGCGATTCGATACATGACTTGGGTTCTTAAGCCTCCGCCGTGAGGTTGCAGGTTTGGGTCGATAAATTCCACGGTTCAAAGTCGCTTAGCCTCAAAAATTGATTTTATGTCCGCTGCGAGTGATGGTTTTATATCATCTTCAAAAACGAAAGAAGTCTGTATACATAAAGATTGAGATAGGCATTGAGCACAACGTAGCCTTTTTTGATGATGCAATTTACCTGAATAGGACCGCCTATTGAACTGTTTATAAACGAATGAATTTTTTAATCCAGTCATTCGTGTACGTTCTGAAGACACTGCGTACTTTGAACAGGGTGGGCTAGTTAAAGCAGAAGAATGCTGGAAGACTGAGAGAATAAATCTGAAAATGTCGATATTTCTTTATATTACTCTCACTTTACTTGGTGTGACATGTGCCATAAAAAGGGGTAAGTTTATTTTATGCAATTACCACGCGGGCCTCGCTTGGCCGACATCGATCGATATGACGTGGCAGCGTGGTGTCGCTCTCGGTCCGAACTTGGTCCGCTGTTTTGAGCTGGCCTGGTACCTCAGTGGGAATCCCTGTACCTTATATACAGTAAAATTCCTATACTAAAACCACCTTTGGGACTGGTCAAAAGTGGTCTTCAAGACCACTTTTGAACAGTCCCAAAGGTGGTCCTTGCAAGAGAACACTGGGTGTTGTAAGTGTTAAAAACAGTTACAACAATAACCTTTTAAATATGACTTTAAAAGCAGAATTAGTGCAAGTTTTAGTTGGTCTTAATAACGAATTTTTACTGTATTTTTCTGCAATGTTAACAAAAATGGAAGGCTTCGTTTGTTAAGAGTTTGGTGTCGTGCTCTTTCATTGTATTTTTTTTTTTCATCTCATCCTCATGCCAAGAGTGATTGTGGCTCTCCTTAGTTTAGTTTGTATTGGAGTTTAACGGCCCAATCAACACTATTTAGGTCATTTTGAGCCGGTCAGTTCATCTATCCACACTTTTCCTGGACAGGCTTATACGTAAGAGGTTGGCCAGTACAGTGCACATTTTTTCGCCAGAAACTGACAACTGCTCGTCTTGATTTCATGATCAATCTCCGCCAAATAAGGTTGCCGACTCCGGCAGGTATCGAACACGCATCCTCCTGATCACCAGTCAGACGCGCGTCTGACTGAGCTATCGAGGCCGGCAGGCTCTCCCTATGTTTCTCTCCCTGTTTTGTTACTTTGGGCCTGCTTTTTTAAATTTTGAATCCATCTGAAAAAAGTGATCTTGTCTTAGAGGAGAGAAGGCACTTTTGGGTCGATTTATTGTCAATTGACTCAATCGACCCGAAGTTATAAAGCGCAGTAATCTTTTCAATGCTGAAGTCCACGTGACTATCGCTGACTTGTCAGAAATCCAGCTAACGTTTATTTATAGAAAATAGCGGCGCTTTTCTTATCGGTGCGTAAAATGTTATCTATAGAATCAGGACTGGAATCATGGGTTCGATTTGGCAAACAGTGTAGATCCAGATTAGACGCCGCAGAACGCGGCGTCTGATCAGGGTCTACAGTTTATTTATTTATTTATTTATTTTTTTGTTTGCTTTTTTGCTTACAAAGAACTGGAACGAAACAGTTTAAGTCCTGGGCTATTTTCTCGGCCTTCACAATTTTGTGTCATCTGGAGACGTTGCAGACTTTTACGCGACATTGAGAAGAAATGACATTTCGAGCTCTACCGTCCAAGCGTAAGGAACAGTCCGACTCGTACCACTTTTTCTGCGCCGGTTTAGACCTTCTTAGCGGTTTACCAGTACTCAAGTTCAGTCGGGTTCAGTTCTGCGAGGAAGCACCATGCAGCCGAGTCTGTCTCTCTAAGCCCCAATGGGCAAGGGCCAGGAGTAAAATAAAACCGAGAAAAGTTATGCTCGACAACGTATGAAACCGTGGATTTGGATTTGCTTGAAGAAATGACCAGGGTCCGAGGTTATTTTCGTGCTCAGCTCCCTTGAGCATGAAATTTGTATTGCTCATAAATTTTACAATGCCATCCATTACGAAAACACGCATATACAAATACATTGTAACCTTTAACGCCGAAAAAAAATGAAAATTTTAAGATGAAAAATTGTGATTTTCTTATTTCTGCTCAAAATATAGATTGTGGCTACTCGTTAGAACCGCCTCATCGAGGCGGTTCTAACGAGTAGATGAGGCGGTTCTAACGAGTACTCACAATCTATAGTTTAGAGCAAAAATAAGAAAATAAGGTTTACCCCTGTAAACCCCAGTTTTACTATATAAAAGTGGGGTTCAAAATTATATAGGCTTGTTTGCGTGATGAATAATTGTTAGCATTGTAAAATGTGTGAGCAGGGCAAATAACATTTTGTGTTGATATGAGCAGGAACATTGGTTCTTGCATGTGTGTTTTAAAATTTATGAGTATCATAGATTTCATGCTCAGCTGAGATGAGCACGAAAAAGGTTTTATAATCTTGTGGTCTGTTATCTATGATAAAAAATCTGCTGAAAAAAAGGTCAGCAGTTACACAGCGTCTGGCACTCGTGGCCATTTATTCCTTATCCTGCTGAATAAATTAACTTACCCACTCCTATTTCTGACTATCAACCAATCAAATTACTTGATATAATGTGCATGTATTTGTTCAATACACAAACTGTTATTTGTTCAATACACAAACTGTATAACAGTTATTATAGATCCTGATCAGACCGATTCTTCAGAAACAATTTGATCTGAATCTACTATGGTTTTGCTGAATGCTCCTTTTAAATCATTCTTACAAACTGACAATCTTATCTGTATTTTATTGACGTGTGATATTTATTATTTGCGGTAGGCAAACAGTAAGTGTAAAATTCCTGTATTAAGACCACCTTTGGGACTGTTCAAAAGTGGTCTTTAAGACCACTTTTGAACAGCCCCAAAGGTGGTCTCTGACCAGAGGACAATGTATGCAGAAGACACAAAAAAAGAATAACTGCAACTTACTAAATAAGCTTTTCAAAGCAGAATTAGTCTTAATTTAGATCTTGGGAAGTTGTGCGATCAAGATATTATCTTGTGCGGACAAGATATTAAGTTGTGCAAACAAGATAATATCTTGTGTGGACAAGATATTATCTTGTGAGCACAAGATATTATCTAGTGTGCACAAGCTCTATGTCGTGCGAACAATATATTAAGTTGTCCGCACAATATAATATCCGCACAAGATAATATCTGTCCGCACAAGATAATATGTTGTCTGAACAAGATAATATCTTGTCCGCACAAGATATTATCTTGTTCGCACAACATAATAAAAATAAAAAATCATGTCCCTTCCCGGGTTCCGTAGTTAGAAGAGACTTTTATTTTTTTTTTTTTATTTTTTTTATTTTTTTTTTTTGGCGCGTGGTTTTTTTATTTTTTATTTTTTTTTTTTTGTCTCTTTGTGATATACATGTAAGAAAGTGCGTCTGTCAGAGATGTCATTGTGTTGGTACAAAACGGTGATGATAAAAATCTCTCGTGTAAGAAATGGATCAGCTCTAGCTGTGTTTTTTAAAGAGAAGATTAAAGGTGAAATTAAATGAAGAAACTGGGCCGCAGCACGCGACAGAGACTAATTTCATCGACCTTAGTAGCTGTTTTGGTCGATTGATAATCGACCCAAAGATACTAAGCACAAAAGCTCTTCGGTGCTGATGTCCACGTGACTATGACATGAGCACGCGACTAAGACTAAAATCATCGGCTTATCAGTCTTCGCTATGCGCTTTTGGGTCGACTGATTATCAACCGACCCAAAGATACCAAGCACAAAAGCTCTCCAGTGCTGATGTCCACGTGACTAAGACCGGTTTCACGGTAGGAAATCCAGTTAACGGTTATTTATAGAAAATAGTCATGTTATGCTTATCGTAAAAACAGAGCTGAACACACGGGTACTGGTAAATCGCTTAGAAAGTCAAAGCCTGAATCGTTCGCATCACAAAAATATGCCTATATAATTTTGACCCCCTTGAACCCCATTTTATATAGCAAAACTGGGGTTTACAGGGGTAAACCTTATTTTTCTTATTTCTGTTCTAAAATATAGTTTGTGGATACTCGTTAGAACCGCCTCGATGAGGCGGTTCTAACGAGTACTCACAATCTATATTTATACAGAAATAAGAAAAAATATCACTGCTCTAAAATATAAATTGTGGGTACTCGTTAGAACCGCCTCGATGAGTCGGTTCTAACGAGTACTCACAATCTATATTTAAGAGCAGAAATAAGAAAAATATCACAATGTTTCATCTTAATGTTTTCATTTTTACGGCGGTAAAACTTTACAATGTATTTGCGTGTTTCCGTAATTGTACCCAGGCTGATTGGCCTCTACGCCCACATCACACGTACGAAGATATACTTTCTCACGTTCTGTCTCAATTAATGCTGCTAGATATTTGCTTATTG
This sequence comes from Lucinisca nassula, assembly GCA_963580285.1. Lineage (NCBI taxonomy): Eukaryota > Metazoa > Mollusca > Bivalvia > Lucinida > Lucinidae > Lucinisca > Lucinisca nassula. Next base: position 34,716,469 of record OY757019.1, read on the forward strand.
CTTTTATACCATCCTTTTCACTGAGGTTAATAAACCAATAATAGGCAGGTCTTCTTTTTTATAAAAAAAAAAAATAAGAAAAGAAAAAAAAATCGTTATTTTGTACGGGAACCCGCTAAACGGAGCGCCGACAAACAGCAAAGGCCCAGTCTGATCTGGGTCTACACTGCTTGTTTAAGTATAGAAGTCATACATGTAAACGAAAGAAATGTGACGTCTCTAAAATTGGAATGGAACTGTCCATACCTATTAAGGGAAGATTCCATCTGTCATATATGGGTTAATTTATTTAAAACCTGTTATCCATAACCTAATATAAGCAGTTATTCAAAAGTTGAACAAATAGGTTTGGTCACCGGCGGAGGTGCATGAAGGTCCTACCATTCCCCATTACGAAAACACGCCTATACAAATACATTGTAAACTTTACCGCCCCAAAAAATACGAAAATTTTAAGATGAAAATTTGCGATATTTTTCTTATTTCTGCTCAAAATATAGATTGTGGGTACTCGTCAGAACCGCCTCATCGAGTACCCACAATCTATAATTTGCAGCAGAAATAAGAAAAAATAAGATTTACCCGGGTAAACCCCAGATTCACTATATAAAAGTGGGGTTCAAGGGGGTCAAAATTATATAGGCGTGTTTTCTTGATGCACTTGTGAGCGTAATTGTCCCGTACGCAAGCACCACCTATACTATATATAGTTGTGTCATGTTTTTTTTTAATGTGTGAAAAATTGCATTTTTCTTCTTATTTTTTTTTTTTCTTCTTATTTTCTGCTTCGAGAATAGATTGTGGGTGCTCGTTAGAACTGCCTCTATTATTATTATTATTATTATTATTATTATTATTATTATTATTATTATTTTAAAGAGGATCTTACATGTGTGTCCATGTATTGTTGAATTCATTAAACGAGTTGAGGAAAAGGGATAAAATGCGAGGCATTTTATGCCTTTTCCTCAACGAGTTTAATAAAGTCAATAATACATGAGCACGAATGCAAGATTCCATTTATCATATGACATTAAAAACGCATTAATTTACGATTTGGTGACAAAAATGGCAATATTCCGTCATTAGTAAACGCGACGTCTTTAATGACGCCGTACTTGTAACGTTAAGAGACGTTTCTAACTAATTTGCAGATTTAATCCACTACAGGATTACGGATTTTTTTTACATGGCGTTATTAAACTCTCAGACGCGACGTAATATGATCAATCTGTTTATCTAGGGCCCAAAGATTGGACATTGGTAAAGTGTCTGTTTGTTTGATTTGAGGATTAACGACCCCGTCAACACGGTATATGTCATTCCGGAGACGTTGCTTCCAATCTTGTGGAATTTCTACCCGACACTGACATGAAATTACATCTCACGCCCTGTCGCCCAATGAAACCAACAGGGCCCACAAGCATGGGCCGTCCGATCCGCACCGCTTTGCCTGGGCAAGCCTAGATCCTCTAAGCGGTTTACCAGTACTCGTGTGTGATCGTTTTCAGCTCTGCGTGGAAGCATCATGCAGCGCCTCTATTTCTTCAAGCCCCGGTGGACTGGGGCCGTGGACATTGGTAAACAGTGTAGATCTAGATTAGACAGCATAGAATGCACAGTCTCAACACGCCTATATTTGTTTGTTTGAATTGGGGTTTAACGTCTCCGTCAATACTATTTAGGTCATTTTGGAGACGTTGCTTCCAATTTTGTGGGACATTTACTCGACATTGATTTGAATGACATCTCAAGCCCTGACGCCCAATGAAACCAGAAAGTGTATACGCATTGGACGATCTGACTCACACCGCTTTGCCTGGGCAGGCATAGTCCGTCTAAGCGGTTTAGCAGTAATCGTGTGCGGTCAGATTCAGCTCTGCGTGGAAGCACCATGCAGCCCAATCTATTTCTCCAAGCCCCGATGGGCGGGGCGAACAACACGCCTTTATATTTTTTTACCCAATTGAACCCAACTTTTATACAATAAAACTGGGTTTTACAGGGCTAAACCTTATTTTTCTCATTTCTGCTCTAAAATATAGATTGTTGGTACTCGATGAGGTGGTTCTAACGAGTACCCACAATCTTATTTATGGATATCATTAATTCGAATTACGGATATCCATAACTAGAATTATGGATAACCCTATTTCGATTTATGGATATAATTGATTCAGATCGATTATGGATATCAATAATTCGAATTATGGATGTCATTAATTTGGTCCATTTATGAATATCACTAATTCGAATTATGGATATCAGTTATTCGCCTTTGCAAATAGAAATAATGGCGGAAAAGAAAGGCTTTTGCGGTGAAAGTAGTATAGGGGCCGCTTTGACGTAAATGACGTCACAAGACGGTCGACAAGATGGCCGCAATTTTGACCCTCGATGACCTCGCGAATGACCCTCCATGGGGTTTGAGACCAAGATGGTCGCCATTTCTGACCCTCGAGGGGTCGCCGGATGACATTTGTTGAGAGGGGTGACGCGTTAAGTAGAAACGCCCTAGACCACGGGAAGGTAGCGTCACGTCCAAGGGCACGGTGTCGCCGACCAAGGGCGCTCCACATCCGTTCCGGTTATCTTTCTTATAGGGTCATCCAAGCATTAGCGCTTCACATCCGTTTCATTTACTTTTCGTAAGCATTCTTTTCATTTTTGACACAATCATGCGGTCGTTGAGCTTCTTTCGGCGTGGACTGAATTCTTTGATAATGTCTCTCATCGATTTTCCTCGAGATCTCTTCATCACGTAGTACGCGCAGTATAGTCCGCATACGTTAGATCCGGACTGTTGGAGTTGTAGAGCGTTCATCAGGTAGGGTTTATCGAGTAAATCTTCAAATCTAAGGCCGTAATCTCTAGGATCGTTTCCTACTGAATCGAAAAATTCGTATGGTCCGCGCACGGGAAAATAGTATGTTACCCAGTGCTCCCCATTTCTTTACTAGTGGCCGTGTTGGAAATGACGAACCTTCCTCTTCGTTTTTTAATTTGGTCCGCTGCACAGACAGTCACGGGATATCCAGAAAGTATACGAGTCAGTTGATCGCTGTTCATCGTCGCTTAATATTTAAAGGTTGTCCAGTCTACCAGCTGTCTGTTTTTTTACTCGTGTTTTCTTACGATCAGAGGTCTCGCCCTTATGCTCCTTTTGTAATCGAGCTAGATCTGACTTTGCCATTTCGACCGCTTGAGCCACGGGAGTGACCAATTTCACCACGGGCTTTTGCTGTTCCCGCATTTCTATTTCTTTTTGTCGTTGTTCTTCCATTTCTTTTAAAAGTCGGTTTCTGCTACCGCTCCCGACGATGTACCGCCCCATGTGATCGGGCTGTACGTAGCCCTCGCTCAAGTCTTTGATATGCTGGTACCACGCATCGTAGTCCGGGACATAAGGCACCCATTTATCCAGTTTTACGTCGTACACTTCGATCGACCCCATCTTTTTTTCTCCAAATATAGCGTTGATTTACCCTTCTTACGTTTGTTTCATTCGTCGTCAGATTTCTGGTCTTCGCCGTATTCCGTCAAGGCATGATCGGGCCATACGCCGGTAAACAAATCCTTTCTCAGTTTCACGGCTTGCTGGATGGATTCGCCGACATTCATGTCATGCTGTACTCTTAAATTTTTAGCCGACTCTAGAATCTGCCTCTGAGTATGGTCTTTTTGCAGCTGGTGATAATCCATTAAAAACCTCGCGTAATCGTGTCTTAGTCTTTGCCTGAGGGAGGGCAAGTCCTCGTTTGCTGCGCGATGATACGCTTCCTCGGGAGTGTTTCCCTCTTCGATGAAGCTATTAACCTTGTCTTTGAAGCGCTCTGCATTCGATTGCCTGAGAGGTTCCTTAAACCTTCTCTCCCATATTTCTAGACACTGACGGTCTTCTGACAGTTCATCTTTGACACGTTTACCAGGGGGTCCCGTTTAGGGGTAATGCGTGTCGTTTACGTCGCTTATCGATTCCCTGTCATCGTCGCTGTTTTTATCGTTTATATCGGACTCTTCGGATACCTCTAATTTCCGCTTTCTATCTACCGGAAATATGTCATCGCGTAAACGATCTTGTTCGTGCTCGATTTTAGGTCGACATTCAGGTACCCGTAAGGCTGACTCGTGGCCTGTTTGAATCGTTTCATAAACGTAGAGTTAGATGCTGGGTAAATTCTTCTCGCCAAAGTCGCCACCTGTTGTCTGTCGATGGGATTATTGAAAAGGACGAGGTATTGAGTGTTCAACGCGATGTCTCTACAAGCTTTTCCTAGCGGAAATAAATTCTGCGTGAGATATACGACGGACAAGTTTCTGTGATGGCTCCCCTTGGTAAAGAGGTCGGCGATTCTTTGGTCGCATTTAGCCTCGGTCATCAAATCGTCAAAAACCAGTACGTTTCTTTTGCGGGTATCGACATACTCGGAGCTGGTCAGGTTGTCCGGTATACCGTGTACAAACTCTATCTGAGGAAGACTGTGTCGCAAGTTGTCGTACAGTCTTTGCCAATGACCAAAACACAATACGATACGCTCAGGTGGAGGGTATATGAGGTCGGATAGGAGTAACTTTCTAGTCCATTCCGTTTTACCGCTTCCGCTAGGGCCAGTCACCACCATAGAAAACGGATGCTGAAAGGTAATGCTATTTGGCATGTCTGATTGTGGAACTTTCTCACTTCCGTGCTTATTGCGTTGGTGCCTTAACAAAGCATCATGTCTGGAGAACACGAAGTTACAGTCAGAGCATTGATTCATTTTTGTTATTCAATAGTTTGCAGTTGGGTCTGTCTTACAAACTTTTTTGACCAACACCTACACCACCACAGCCACCACAGCCACTACCACCACAGCCACCACCACCACCACAGCCACCAACACCACAACAACCACCACCGCCACCACCACAGCCACCACCAATGCCCAGTGAATCTCCTTTCAATTCGTTTAATACTGATACTGGTCCCCCTTCGTCCTGACTCGCTCACAATATAGCGCTGTATAAATCTTCGCGATGTTGTCTTTCACATACTTCTATCCATCGTTCTGTAGCCTCTCTGGCTTCTCTTCTCAACTGATGACATCTTAAGCACCAACACAAATCGTCTAATATCACCGGTGTCATATACCCGAATCCATACATGTTCGCATATAGGTTCTCTCCGTTTTTTTAAGGGTTTTTGGATCAAATGTTCTCACAAAATTATTGGATCCGGCCCCAGAAGCGGACCATGCGTGTCATTTCCTCTACCTCAAGCGCTATATAATGTCAGAAACCTTTCCAGAGAGCGCCGTGCTTTTTCTTTGAGGATTCATTTGAGAATGAAGTTCTTTACTACAACGTTCATGCTTTCTTCGCAGATTTCAAAACGAGGCTGTCATTTGTTCACACAAGGTCGGTTATTAATAACAACCAATCGGTATGTGTCGGAGTCATTGTTAACATAGATTTAACTTATTAGAGTCCATTGTCTGGTAGGAGAGCGAAAGTCGGGTATGTCGTTTTAAACTTTTCGCTTTCAATTAGAGTTTGAAGCAATTTGCGTTTTTAGGTGTATGTTTGCGTTTATAGGTGTATGCGTGTACTTGCTGAATATTTTCCCAACCCAACCCACACTCAGAGACGATTGACCCACCTGTACTCTCAGTGCTTTGATTTTAAATTTGGTCCGCCCGGGTACCCCGAAAGTTTACAGTTCATTAACCGTATTGATTTTGTATATATATCTGACAAGTCGATACACGTTTAAGTAGTCGTCCAATCAATATTTTTCAGCGAGTATAAGTATTGTTTTTTTATACCTACGGGCCATTCGACAAGACAATTCCAAGGCGATCGTATCGGTATGAGGTAAATGTCACATTTCCAATATTTAAGCACTGAGAGTACTGGTGGGTCGATCGTCTCTGAGTGTGGGTTGGGAAAATAGTCCTGAACTGAGAATCGAACAGTTCGTTCAACTTTAAGCGAGCACAGTAGATCTGATCAGACATCGCTTTATGCGGCGTCTGATTACGAAGATTCTGTTTGTCAAGTGCACGAGCACAGTCCACCCTCGCCCCGCACCGCCCGTCGGGGCTTGAATAAATAGATGGGGTTGCTCGAAGCTTCCTCGCTGAATCCGATCGCACTCGGGTACTGGTAAGGTTCTAAGGCTGCCCGTCCCTCAAAGACATGTTAAAAATCAAAGAACCAACCGTACCGAAGATCTACGTTATCGTGTATCAGGCGCGCAATGAAAAAATCAAAGTACCAACGGTACCCCAAATCTTGCGAAAAAAATCAAAGTACTAAAAACACCTGAAATACTTTTATTGAGAAAGGAAAAATCAAAGTACAAAAAAACACCTTAAATTCTTATATTGAGAAACCAAAAAAAAAATCAAAGTACTAACAGTACCTTAACTCCCAATTTAAGGCAGATTACATACGTCCATACATACATACATCCATACACCCAAAATGCGCGTTGAGGCGGGTCATTTAATAAAATAAGGGTTTCGGGATCTCGACTCGGTGAGGCGGCTCGTAACGCATAAGTTCTTGGCGTTTAGTAGAGGTGATTCCCCAAAAAACATGCTGTGGGTGCGCGTTAAAACAGGTTCAATGAGTCTATTTATAGTAACTGACTTTTGTTTCTAAAATAACGACCTCATGAAGGTCAAACCATGAGTGAGGCTAAATAGAGTAACTGACGTTTATTTCTAAAAAATATTCACCAAGTACATGCATACACCTATAAACGCACATATACACTTAAAAACGCTAATTGCTTCAAACTCTAATCGAATGCGAAAAGTTTAAAACGACATACCCGACTTTCGCTCTCCTATCAGACAATAATCTCTAATAAGTAAAATCTATGTTAACAATGACTACGACACATACCGATTGGTTGTTATTAATAACCGACTTATGCTGTGAACAAATGATAGCCTCGTTTTGAAATCTGCGAAGAAAGCATGAACGTTGTAGTAAAGAACTTCATTCTCAAATGAATCCTCAAAGAGAAAGCACGGCGCTCTCTGGAAAGGTTTCTGACATTATATAGCGTTTGAGGTAGAGGAAATGACACGCATGGTCAGCTTCTGGGGCCGGATCCAATAATTTTGTGAAAATTTGATCCAAAAACCCTTAAAAAACGGAGAAAACCTATATGTGAACAATGTATGTATTCGGGTGTATGACACCGGTGATATTAGACGAGTTGTGTTGGTGGTTAAGATGTTATCAGTTGCGAGGAGTAGCCAGAGAGGCTACAGAATGATGGATAGAAGTATGTGAAAGACAACATCGAGAAGATTTATACAGCGTTATATTGTGAGCGAGTCAGGACGAAGGGGGACAAGTATCATTATTAAACGAATTGAAAGGAGATTCACTGGGCATTGGTGGTGGCTGTGGTGGTGGCGGTGGTGGCTGTTGTGGTGTTGGTGGCTGTGGTGGTGGTGGTGGCTGTGGTGGTAGTGGCTGTGGTGGCTGTGGTGGTGTAGGTGTTGGTCAAAAAAGTTTGTAAGACTGACCCAACTGCAAACTATTGAATAACAAAAATGCATAAATGCTCTGACTGTAACCTCGTGTTCTCCAGACATGATGCTTTGTTAAGGCACCAACGCAATAAGCACGGAAGTGAGAAAGTTCCACAATCAGACATGCCAAATAGCATTACCTTTCAGCATCCGTTTTCTATGGTGGTGACTGGCCCTAGCGGAAGCGGTAAAACGGAATGGACTAGAAAGTTACTCCTATCCGACCTCATACACCCTGCACCTGAGCGTATCGTATTGTGTTTTGGTCATTGGCAAAGACTGTACGACAACTTGCGACGCAGTCTTCCTCAGATAGAGTTTGTACACGGTATACCGGACAACCTGACCAGCTCCGAGTATGTCGATACCCGCAAAAGAAACGTACTGGTTTTTGACGTTTTGATGACCGAGGCTAAATGCGACCAAAGAATCGCCGACCTCTTTACCAAGGGGAGCCATCACAGAAACTTGTCCGTCGTATATCTCACGCAGAATTTATTTCCGCTAGGAAAAGCTTGTAGAGACATCGCGTTGAACACTCAATACCTCGTCCTTTTCAATAATCCCATCGACAGACAACAGGTGGCGACTTTGGCGAGAAGAATTTACCCAGCATCTAACTCTACGTTTATGAAACGATTCGAACAGGCCACGAGTCAGCCTTACGGGTACCTGATTGTCGACCTAAAATCGAGCACGTCCGAACAAGATTGTTTACGCGGTGCCATATTTCCGGTAGAAAGAAAGCGGAAATTAGAGGTATCCGAAGAGTCCGATATAAACGATAAAGACAGCGACGATGACAGGGAATCGATAAGCGACGTAAACGACACGCATTACCCCTAAACGGGACCCCCTGGTAAACGTGTCAAAGATGAACTGTCAGAAGACCGTCAGTGTCTAGAAATATGGGAGAGAAGGTTTAAGGAACCTCTAAGGCGATCGAATGCAGAGCGCTTCAAAAACAAGGTGAATAGCTTCATCGAAGAGGGAAACGCTCCCGAGGAAGCGTATCATCGCGCAGCAAACGAGGACTCGCCCTCCCTCAGGAAAAGACTAAGACACGATTACGCGAGGTTTTTAATGGATTATCACCAGCTGCAAAAAGACCATACTCAGAGGCAGATTCTAGAGTCGGCTAAAACTTTAATAGTACAGCATGACATGAATGTCGGCGAATCCATCCAGCAAGCCGTGAAACTGAGAAAGGATTTGTTTACCGGCGTATGGCCCGATCATGCCTTGACGGAATACGGCGAAGACCAGAAATCTGACGACGAATGAAACAAACGTAAGAAGGGTAAATCAACGCTATATTTGGAGAAAAAAAGATGGGGTCGATCGAAGTGTACGACGTAAAACTGGATAAATGGGTGCCTTATGTCCCGGACTACGATGCGTGGTACCAGCATTTCAAAGACTTGAGCGAGGGCTACGTACAGCCCGATCACATGGGGCGGTACATCGTCGGGAGCGGTAGAAGAAACCGACTTTAAAAAGAAATGGAAGAACAACGACAAAAGGAAATAGAAATGCGGGAACAGCAAAAGCCCGTGGTGAAATTGGTCACTCCCGTGGCTCAAGCGGTCGAAATGGCAAAGTCAGATCTAGCTCGATTACAAAAGAAGCATAAGGGCGAGACCTCTGACCGTAAGAAAACACGAGTAAAAAACAGACAGCTGGTAGACTGGACAACCTTTAAATATTAAGCGACGATGAACAGCGATCAACTGACTCGTATACTTTCTGGATATCCCGTGACTGTCTGTGCAGCGGACCAAATTAAAAAACGAAGAGGAAGGTTCGTCATTTCCAACACGGCCACTAGTAAAGAAATGGGGAGCACTGGGTAACATTCTATGTTCCCGTGCGCGGACCATACGAAATTTTTGATTCAGTAGGAAACGATCCTAGAGAATACGGCGTTAGATTTGAAGAGTTACTCGATAAACCCTACCTGATGAACGCTCTACAACTCCAACAGTCCGGATCTAACGTATGCGGACTATACTGTGCGTACTACGTGATGAAGAGATATCGAGGAAAATCGATGAGAGACATTATCAAAGAATTCAGTCCACGCCGAAAGAAGCTCAACGACCGCATGATTGTGTCAAAAATGAAAAGAATGCTTACGAAAATTAAATAAAACGGATGTGAAGCGCTAATGCTTGGATGACCCTATAAGAAAGATAACCGGAACGGATGTGGAGCGCCCTTGGTCGGCGCCTCCGTGCCCTATGACGTGACGCTACCTTCCCGTGGTCTAGGGCGTTTCTACTAAACGCGTCACCCCTCTCCGCAAATGTAATCCGGCGTCCCCTCGAGGGTCAGAAATGGCGACCATCTTGGTCTCATACCCCATGGAGGGTCATTCGCGAGGTCATCGAGGGTCAAAATTGCGGCCATCTTGTCGACCGTCTTGTGACGTCATTTACGTCAAAGCGGCCCCTATTCTACTGGTGAATTATGGATATTCATAATTCTCAATAGGCATAACATTAATTCAGCCCGATTTATAGATATCCATTATTCGACTTACGGATATCTAGTATTCGAAATAGTGATATCCATAAATCAGCGGAATAATGGATATCCATATTCTTATTTATTGATATCCACAATTCGAATTAGTGATGTTCAAAATTCGAATTATGGATATGCTGAATTAATGATATCCATAAATGTGTGTGTGAATTCGGGTTTGATGTCGCTTTCAACAATTTTTCAGTCATATCACGACGGTGTTTGGTTGCGACAGGGAGCTCAATGCTCACTTTTATAGTGCTGCCTCACTGAAGTTTCATATCCCAGACACATTACATGATACCACACCCAGTCACATTATCCTGACACTGGGTCGACCAGTCCTAGCTCTACCCCGTAAATCTGAGTGCCAAGCGAGGAGCAGCTAGTACCATTATTAACGACTTTGGTATGTCGCGGCCCGGCATCGAACCCGTGACCTCCCGTTCCCCGGAGCGGACACTCTACCAACTGAGCTATCGGGGGTCGGTAAATAGATCCATAATTTCATTTATGGATATCTATAATTCGAATTATGGCTATCCAATTTATTCGGCCACTGATTCGAATTATGGCTATCCATAAATCGAATCGGCCCCCGCCCATCGGGGCTTGAGGAAATAAATGGGCTGCATTATGCTTCCACGCAGAGCTGAAACCGACCCGCGCACGAGTACTGGTAAACCGCTTAGAGTATCTAAGACTGCCCAGGCAAAGCGGTGTGAATAAAGAGAGTAAGCTAAGCTTATAAACCGAATTGGTTTCATTGGGTGACAGGGCTTGAGATGTCATTTCGTCTCAATGTCAGGTAAAAGTCCCACAAAATTGGAAGAAACGTCCCCAAAATGACCTTTACAGTGTTGATGGGGACGTTAAACCTCAAATCAAACAAATCCATAAATCGAATTATGGATATCTATAAATATGGATTGAATAGTAAAACGGCGCCCCAAGAAAATGGGAAGGCCTGGTCCTTACCCAGCTGTGAGGCAGAATGGTTGGACGTCAAAAATAGAATAAAAATGAATGAATAGAAATGACAAATGGGCTCGTCCAACATATAACAACGGGAGAGTCCATCAGTATACAATGGGCTGAACAAGCTCGCGCGCTGAAATAAATTTTCAATTGCCTAAACGCAAAAAAATATATCATTTTGTAAATAGCACTGAATAATGAATAAATTTTACCGTGCAGGCATATTTAAGTGAATTTAAATGCCGTCTTTTAGGATGTACTTCTTTCAAAACATTTTTGTCAGATAGAAGAATATTAATGTTTGTTATTATCACCTTTTATTAACGTGGTGTATATTTTACTACCTGAACATGCTCTACTGTAGTAACATACAGTAAAATTTCTCTAGTAAGGCCACCTTTGGGACTGTTCAAAAGTGGTCTTTAAGACCACTTTTGAACAGTCCCAAAGGTGGTCGTTGACCAGAGGACACTGCATGCAGAAAACACAAAGAAAGAATGAGTAAAATCTACTAAATAAGCTTTTGAAAGCAGAATTAGACTTTATTTTAGGTGATCTTAATAGCGGAATGTCACTGCATACATAACTTTAATAAAGGTGTAAAAGGTGAAAATAACACACATTAATATTCTTCCTCCCAGACAGACTTAGAGTACATAGGCCTGTTTGAAATGCTAAAAAATGCGACATTCATTAATTATTTCCGTTGATTCTATTTACAATAACTGCCAAGTGGCCGCCAGAAAACGTATCTGAATTAATTTTTAGGAGCGACCATAGAGTATTTAATGGAATTATCCCACAAGGCAGGAAAGAGTAGGACATTGTAGATAAGGTCGGGTATATCAGTAGGTATAACGTGTCCATGGGACATAGTGCACACTTTCATTTCTCTAAAAATGTCAATCATCTGGGGTTTATAAGTGCATGCATTTTTTTTTTGTTATTTATACTCCAAACTAGGTTGTTGGTGCTCGATAGAACCGCCTAATCGGGGCGGTTCTAACGAGTACCACCAACCGATGTCTTGCAGGGCATGCATTATTTTTGTTATTTATACTCCAAACGTAGACTGTTGGTACTCGTTAGAACTGCCAAATTTTGGCGGTTCTAGCGAGTACCACGACCTATGTCTTCGAGCAGAAAAAACAAAAATAATGCATACCCTTACAAACCCCCGTTTTTTCATATTAAGTGGGGATTACAGGGGAAAGAGCCTTCGTATTTGGCATGTATGTTCCTTGTTGCAAGGACTTTCCACCCATACAACAATTTTGTCTTGTGACCTTGACCTTTGACCTGCTTTCTCATAACGTTTGAACCATTTAAGATATTTGGCATGTAGGTACCTTGTGACAAGGGCTTCCCACCCATGCAAAATATTTGACCTGTGACCGGTCATTGCCCATATTTGGTAAAAAACCTTTAAAAACCTTCTTCTCAGGAACCGAATGGCCGATGACCTTGAAACTTGGTATCCAGCATCGGGGACTTAGGGACCCTTCCAAATTTTTTTTAAATGATGACCTTTGGTTGACCTTGACCTGCTTTACGGCAAGGTCAAATTTGGTCTGGGAGACAGATCTTCATAAGTCAGTAGACTTCCTTCTGAATCCCACTGTATAATTGTACTTAATGATTCATCTTCATTTGTGTTGCACCATAGGTATGATATACAAAGAAATAAACGCTTAAACCAAATTCGGTCACTCAGACATTTGTATGGAAAAAAGGCAAAACAGTGGATTTTCTTTTAATGCATGGTGATTGGACCTCGGTTACAGACTCATCTGAAAGTCTGGAGAAGCCCGGGATCGACCCTGCTACCCCTGATTTACAAGGCAAGTAGCATGACCACTTCACCAAGAAGGCTTCTAAACTTCATTGGAATGTTGTGTAGATGACCATCTAGGAAAATAGCATAAAAGATTAACAAATGGTCACAAGAGCTAAAAATAGAAAACATTGTAAATTTGCTTCAAATGCGAACTCCTTCTAAACCCTTGGGCCAATTGGATTTAAAACTTCACAGGAATATTGCCTAGGTGACTCCCTACCAAATTAGTTAAAACTCATTCCACTCCAATGCACAGGCGGCCAGAGCTAAAAACAAATCTTCAAACCACAATTCCTCCTGTACCCTTGGGCCAATTTCATTCAAACTTCGAAGCAATGTTGCTTAGATGACCCTTTACCAAAAAGGCTAAAACGATCCCGCTCCGATGAACAAAATGGCCACTGGAGCTGCAAATAGAAAAATATTGTAAATTTGATTCAAACGTGAACTCCTTCTAAACCCTAAGGCCAATTTGATTCAAATTTCACAGGAATGTTGCCTAGGTTACTCCCTACCAAATAAGCTAAAATCACTCTGCTGATGAACAAGATGGCCACCAGAGCTAAAAATAGAATGTACTCGAGACAGTGACACACAGGTGAGCGAACCAGGGCCCTCTTGTTTAGTGTTTATCCATTTTATTTTCATCACTTTGATAATAATTATAATTACAATATTTGAAGCAGTGGTAGTAGTACAGTGATAGAAGCAGTAGTATTATTAGTAGTAATAGCATTTGGAGTAGTAGCAAGATATAATTAATACTACCATCGTCTTGATTATTATTATTATTATTATTATTATTATTATTATTATTATTATTATTATTATTATTATTATTATTACTATTATTAATGTAGTAGTACTGAGTTGTAGTAGTGTAAGTAGTAGTAAGGGTATAATTATTATTGTCATCGTTTTTATTTTTAAACTCAATATTTTCGTTATTATAAGTAGTATCACCAGAAGTAGTGGTTTGTGTGTTTGTATTGAGATTTTATGTACTCGACAACGTTATTAAGGTCATTTTGGAAACTTTGCTTCCAATTTGTGAGACTTTTACCCGACATTGAAATGAAATGGCATCTCAAGCCCTGCCGCCCAAACAAACCAAAAGGGTTATTATACAGGGCTGGTCCGACTCAGATCACTTTGCCCGGGGCAAGCTAAGGCCTCCTAAGCAGTTTACCTGTACTCATGTGTGGTCAGTTTCAGCTCTGCGTGGAAGTATCTTGCAACCCAATTTATTTATTCAAGCCCCTATCGGCGGGGATCCAATGATAGTAGCAGTAGTGGAAAAAGTAGTAACAGTATAATACTTATCATCAATTTATTATTAAGCTTATTATCAGTAGTAGTAGTAGTAGTTGCAGTAGAAGTAGCGGTAGCAGCAATAGTAGTAGTAGTAGTTATATTATTATTATTATTATTATTATTATTATTATTATTATTATTATTATTATTATTATTATTTATGTCTATTCATACAGACCATATTGGCTAGCTGTATCCAATTTCATTTTCATCACGTTAACATTCTCATGAAATACCCTTATGTCAAGAAAAATAAGGTTTATATTTCAACCCGCAATTTCGTTAGAGAAATGCCATTTACACAGAATAATTATGGGTGAATAGCAAATTGTTTCCAGTCCCTTTCAATAACTGTTATAAACTTCATTTGAAACAAATAACTAAATCAAAGTACTGAAAGTACTGAAGAAAGTTGATTTTTGTTGGTTTGATTTGAGGTTTAACGTCCCCGTCAAAACTGTAAAGGTCATTTTGGAGACGTTGCTTCCAATTTTGTGGGACTTTTACCTTTACATTGAGATGAAATGACAATTTAAGCTCTGCCGTACAATAGGTTTTATAAGCATTGACGGTCCGACACTCGCACCGCTTTGCCTGGGCAGACTTAGATCCGCTAAGCGGTTTACCAGTACTCATGTGCGGGTCGGTTTCAACTCTGCGTGGAAGCATCATGCAGCCCATCTATTTCTTCAAGCCCCGATGGGCGGGGGCGGAGGAAAGTTTATTAATGAGGTATATGCACCATGATGAAAATGGTAGTGGTAGATCAAACAGTTGTCTAACTATCTTGTTGTGAAGGCCCAAGGGGGTTGAAAAAGGAGTTTAACCAGATTCGACGAAGAAAAAAAATGAAGAAAGAAAGAAAAATGTCTCTGCTCATTTTCCATGAAAAAAAAAAATAAATAAATAAAAATTCAAAATGTACTCGGTACATTCTGTGCTTTCCCATCATATAACAATCTTAGAGACATTTTACAAGCGGGAACATGACGTCTAAGCAATGTCGTATCAACGTCGCGTTGATACGATGTTGCCTATGCGTTGCATGGCCGCTTGTAGCTATGTTCCTTTTGGAGCAAGAATAACTTGAAGAAAAAAGGCCACTTTTAAAATCATTTTATTTCCACATTAAAACCCTGATCAGGCGTCGCATTTAGAGAACTTCGACTGACTAGCTCGGCTTATCTTCCAGCCAGTACGGTACTGAAAGATATGGGTCCTTAAAATATTTACCCATAAATGCCAAGTATTCCAATACTGGGACATTCGGAAACAGTTAAGACTGAAATTAGAGGCCACAGAATGTAGTGTCTGATCACTGTCTCCACTATGTTCTTAAAGCATAGAACTTGATTTTGGCCCCCGCCCATCGGGGCTTGAAGAAATAGATGGGCTGCATGATGCTTCCACGCAGAGCTGAAACCGACCCGCACAGGAGTACTGGTAAACCGCTTAGAGGATCTAAGCCTGCCCAGGCAAAGCGGTGCGAGTCGGCCCGTGCATGCTTATAAACCCTATTTATTTCATTGGGCGGCAGGGATTGAGATATCATTTCATCTCAATGTCGGGTAAAAGTCCCACAAAATTTGGAAGCAACGTCTCCAAATTGACCTATACAGTGTTGACGGGGACGTTAAATCTCAAATCAAACAAACAAACACACAGAACTTGATTTAAAAATAACAGCTTACTGAATACATGTGACAACACATTTTTGTTTAGAGATCTGGAAAGAGGGTGAATTACTGTGTCGAATGGTTGTTAAGTCACAGAGAAGCGCACTAACGCAATTTAACCCTTTAAAACCCTGTAGACGAGGTAGAAATATAATGTACCAATGCAAATCGTGTGGATCCAGATAAGATGACACGTATAAACAAGAGAAGGGCAGACTCTATGCACACCATTTGTTATAATTTCAACGAACTAGATAGAAATCCCTTTCTATAAAATAGAAGAGTCCTTTTCAGAAATTTAGGGATGAAAGAGTAAAATCTCAAACCAGTTATATAAATGAGCCAGTGCATGGCAAAACCAACAATAAGGCTTGAGTGACCAGCGAAGACTCAGATCATCCTGCGCATTCGCACAATCTGATAAGATTCTTCGCTGATTGCATGTACCTGCTGTAGGCTACGATCTATGTAAAAAGTGAGTGAGTGAGTGTTTGGGTTTTACGTCCCACCAACAGCTAAGGTCATACGGAGACGGGACCTCGGTTTAAAGACTCATCCGAAAGTCTGGAAAAGCCCGGGATCGATACTGCGATCTCTGGTTTACAAGGCGAGTAGCGTAACCACTACACCACGGAGGTTTCTGTATGCAAAAAGACATTTATTTATAAGTAGAAGGTCTTGTCACAGTGGATGGGTGCGCAGGTGGATCTCTGCCTGTCGCACCTGTCTTATTGTATGTTTTATCATGCACGGACTCAAAATATCATTGGAAAACGCGTAGGAAAATAGTCCCAGAGTAGTGTTTTCTTAACGGAACCTTTTCTTTCTGTGCCAATTTATTCGTAAAAGATAATATGCATGTTAAGAATTTCCAGTTTTTCTTATGTTTATCCCAGTACAGTCATGATGGGTCTTAAGGATTATTTTTATTAAGTTATGTTCGGAGAAGCGGAAGCGCCGTGGTTGGGTCCAGTACCGGAAGTAGAAATGCTTTGACATATAAATTTGATACAAGTATCAACTTTCAATAAACTTGATACAAGTATCAACTTTCAAAAATATTACAAGAAATATAATAAAACGATATCTTGTCGACAGCTATATTTAATCTTTGTGACTAAAGTGCTACATCTTATAGGTTAGCATATTATATCGCTTCTCTCCAAAATCAGAGCACAGCAAAATGCACAAGTTTGCAGGTTTGAAACACAACTTCCCATACAAAAACGCCAATGGTACTGAGTCCACTACGTTCCTTACGCACCCTCATAATATCCGTCAAATGGTTTTTCAATATTCTATCCAAAATAATCAGACACAATCTTTTTTCACAAAGTGTCAATGGAAAAACTTTTAATTGCTGTCAATAAATGTGACATACAAAATCCCTTTCGTGTAAGCAACTCGTGTTAGAATACTTCAACACGAAGTATTGAAAACTAATATGAGTGACAATTAAGAGTTAGGTAGTCAACAGCCCTAGTCAGAAAAAAAAATCTTCGTTTGCATTGTTGATACGAGTTTATTCTTGAAAATCCGGGATCCATGCTTCAAATAAGAAATAAAGTGATGTAATTATGACGAGTCACTCCATGCAGCATACATGTGCGCCAAGCAAAGACTCCGATCAGTTCTTAATGGCTTCCGAAAAGAAACCATGTGTATCTAACACACTTTAGAGCCCATGTTTATTGCAGGAAAACAGAATGACTGCTATATGTTATAGCCACTTTAAAGTTTTTTGCCTATTTCCAGTTGACTGCAAATAGCCATTTTAACGTTTTCGGCTATTTGCAGTTGACTGCAAAGAACCATTTTAAAGTTTTTTGCCTATTTTCAGTGTGTGCAAATATCCGTTTTAACGTGCTTTTTTTTTTTTTTTTTTTTTTTTGATATTTGCAAATAGCCTCTTCCATATTTAAAATAAAGTTTGTGGGAAGTGTAACCTCTTCCATATTTAAAATAAAGTTTGTGAGAAGTGTAACCTATTTAGTAACGCTGGTGGAAAGTTGATCTCTTATGGTAAAACAAGAAAACACGCCTATGTAATTTTGACTCCCCTTGAATCCCACTTTTATATACATGTAGTAAAACTGGGTTTACAGCGGTAAACCTTAATTTCCTTATTTCTGCTTTAAAATATACATTGTGGGTACTCGTTAGAACCGCCTTGATGAGGCGGTTCTAACGAGTATCCACAATCTATATTTTGAGTAGAAATAAGAAAAATATCACATTCTTTCATCTAAAAATTTTCGTTTTTTTCGGCGGTAAAGTTTACAATGTATTTACAGGTACATAGGCCTGTTTTCGTAATGTGGTGGCAAGCATATCAGGTTTAGTATAACTGGTGGCAACTGTTACATTTTAGTAACAATTGTCCATGGTGGGAACATTTTAGCATTTTTGAAACACTGTTTTTTTGTTGTTTTTTTTTTAATTGAGGTGACGTTGCTTCCAATTTTGAAGGACTTCTATCCGACATAGAGATGAAATGACACCTCAAGTCCTACCGTCCAAACAACCGAATAGGATTTATATGCAGGGACGGTCCGGCTCGCCCCTCTTTCCCTTGGCAGGATAAGACCTTCTAAACGGTTTTACCAGTCTCATTAGAAGCATCCGTGGTGTAGTGGTTACGCTACTCGCCTTGTAAACCAGGGGTCGCAGGATCGATCCCGGGCTTCTCCAGACTGTCGGATGAGTTTTTAAACCGAGATCCCGTCTCCGTATGACGTTAGTTGTTGTTGGGACGTAAAACTCTAACGCTCACCAGTACTCATTTGCGGTCGGTGCCAGTTCTGCTTGGAAGCTTTATATTTCTCCGAGCTGACAACTGTAAGTTTAAAGTAAACTTTGGTGTTAAGTAGAAATAGTGGCAAGTAGCTATATAGGATGTATCCATTCATTTTTGATAGGTCATCTGTTCATCACAATTCCAAAATTTTATCGACATTACAAATAACCCTTGAACCGAAACAATCTGTTTTTATTAATCCTAAACATAGGGGCTTGAATCATGAAAAAAAAAATAATAATGAAAAAAAAAAAAAAATTTTTTTTTTTTTTCATTTTTTCATGATTCAAGCCCCTATGTCCTAAATAAGTCCTCTAACGTTTAATACGCCACAAAAATTTTGAGGGCAGATGACATTTTTTTATTTCTAAATTATGCTGACAGTAAACAAGGCTTGACCAGCAGACGATTCACATGTAATGTCAAGCCTTATTTTCTCAAAAAAAAAGACATAAATGTTTGAAAAATATGTCCGCAACAGTGGTGATTGCCAGCTTAAGGGTAAAAGATATCATTTATCGCCACTTTGACAGCTTTTAACTGTAAATGACATGTCAGTTGACCCAACAGTGTTTGAATTCTCGTCACGATACCTAATAGAAGTAAGACCCTCACAGTGATTACACAGCGACTATAATTGCGCCCCCGCCCATTGGGGCTTCGAGAAATAGTTCGAGCTGCACGGTGCTTCCACGCAGAGATGAAACCGACCGCACCAGGCATATAAACCCTTTTGGTTTCATTGGGCGGCAGAGCTTGAGATGACATTTCATCTCAGTGGCGGATAAAAGTCCTACAAATTTGGAAGCAACGTTTCCAAAATGACTAAAGTAGTGTTGACGGGGACGTTAAACCTCAAATCAAACAAAAAAGGGCCTCCGTGGTTTAGTGGGTAACACCGCTAACTCTTAAGGATTAGGTCCCTCACCGCTGTGGTTCGAGCCGCGCTCGGGTCAAATATGATACGTCATCATGATTTTCTGTAACAGAAGGCCAGGTAGTTTTTCTCCGGGTGCTACGGTTTTCGCCCACCTCTGATTAATGATCGGCTGCAAATAAGTAAAATAATCTTGAAAGGGCCGTAAAATCAAACTTTGTGACCAAAATCAAAATATATATGTCGGTTGTTTATCAATCGACTCAAAGTTACTAAACATAGAAGCTTTTCAGTACTCATGTACTGATGTCCACGTGACTATCACTGATGTGTAGAAAATCCGAAAACGGTTATTTCTGAAAAAATAACCGTGTTATTCGTGTCATTGTGGGGTCAGAGCGCTGTGTAAGAAAGCTTACAGCAAAGCATTAACTTGGCGCATGCGCTGGGATATTAGCAAAGGGTTTAGACCCAGATCAGACGCCACAGAACGTGGTGTCTGATCAGTGTCTACACTCCATACAACACATGATTTTAAGGGTTAAACAGAGATGGGCGAAAAGCGTAGTACCCGGGGAAAACTCACCTGACCTTCTGTTAAGCTGAGTGTTCAGATATCTTCCGAGGGACCCGGCAAATGTTATTGCAATGAAATAACCTTGGCTGATCGCTGCATAACGGCAAATTCTGATAAGATCGCCCCATACGAGTATCAATATATGTGTGTGTGTGTGTGAATTCGGGTTTAACGTCGCTTTCAACAATTTTTCAGTCATATCACGACGGTGTCTGGTTGCGACAGGGAGCTCAATGCTCACTTTAATAGTGCTGCCTCACTGAAGTATCATGTCCCAGACACATTACATAATACCACACCCAGTCACATTATCCTGACACTGGGTCGACCAGTCCTAGCTCTACCCCGTAAATCTGAGTGCCAAGCGAGGAGCAGCTAGTACCATTCTTAACGACTTTGGTATGTCGCGGCCCGGGATCGAACCCCTGACCTCCCGTTCCCCGGAGCGGACACTCTACCAACTGAGCTATCGGGGCCGGTATAAATTCGAAATAAACTCTTCAAATGGGACGGGCAAACCAACATTGCGGCTAGTTCAGAATGTCGTTCACAATGACGCCAGTTACGCAATGACCCTCTGACGTCACCATAAAATTTTAAAATGCTGCGTTCAGGGCGATACCGTTACGTCGCTCCACGTAACGTAAACAAAGCAAGGCCCATCTTGTGATATCAAAAGTTCAAAATCCATGTTCAAACAGCACGCGAATTTCATGATTTGAACATGAGTTTTGTAGCTTCAAACAGCTATGTTTATAGAATTTTATGCAACAATATAGGGATCAACCATGGTTTTTAATGCATTAACAGTCGCCGGGTCCCGAGGAAGCTGTTTGAATATGAGGCCGCTAGGACGAATGTTCAAATATCTTCCGAGGGATCCGGCAATGTCAATGCAATGAAATAACCTTGGATCAAAACTTACGATTCTGACAGCAAATTTTGACGGAAACGCCCAAAAGCTCCATATAAATTCAAATGCGACAGGCAAATCAAAATGGCGGCCAGATCAAAACGTTGTTTACAATGACGTTGTCATGCAGTAACCCTCTGATGTCATCGTCATCATAGAACCCTAAAACGCTACGTTCAGGGCGATAACGATACATCGCTCAACGTAGCGTAAACAAAGCAAGGCCCGTCTTGTGATATCAAATGCTCAAAATCCATGTTCAAACAGCACGCGACCTCTTTGATTTGAACATGGTTTTTGCTGTTTGAGCACGGCTTTCGGTCCATTTGACAATTGCTTCAAACAGCCATGCGCATAGGTACATGCATTTATATTTATTATGAATTTATGCAAGAACGAAGTTTTTAAACAATCGCTGTATCCTATAACGTAGCTGTTTCTCGTTGAATAACGTCATGATATAAAACCATATGACTACGCATGTAATAAAAAATAATATTTACTGGCCCTCAACGTCATGACGCCCCCATCCCCCGAGAAAGTAATAACGCCATGTAAGATTTCGTTTATCATAAGTCCACTTTAAACTGGATTTTATCGCCTTTTAATTGACAATTGTTCACATAAAAATGCATGGTTAACATGGACGTCATAATGACATTACTTAATCCCGCCAAAGTGTTATTACACTTGTGGTCATCTGATTTTTATTACACGACGTTATCCACTGCTTATCAACGACACTAAATGATATATTCGGTTATCCACTAGAGGATTTAAAAATATGCGAATTAGTTTGATACGCCCCATAGCGTTTCCCCCACGACATCCTTAACGATGTCGCGTTATACTGACATTTTATATAAAACAAACACAAAATGATCTAAATAGTGTTGATGGGGACGTTAACCTGTAAATCAAACAAACAAACGCGAAAACATAATTATTTAATAACAGTCAATTATATAATTTCGACCTCCTTGAACCCCACTTTTAGTAAAACTGGGGTTTACAGAGGTAAATCTTAGTTTTCTTATTTCTGCTCTAATATAGTAAATACATGGTTAGTGTCTTTAATAATAAAATATAATCGGTGAGCCTTAGACAAGTTTATAGGGGCGAGCTTTAGCGAGCCCCTATAAAATTGTCGCGGCGAACCGATTATATTTTATTATTAAAGACACTAATCATGTATTTAGTTTATACCGCAATTCAAAACAATCAAGGGAATTTGCAATAATTTAGCAAATTTAAGCAAAAATGACAGCAGACTGTGGGGCATGTTAAACGATATTCAGTGCCATGGCGCGCACACGTAGAATAACGTGACGTCAACGAGTGCGAAATTTCTGACGTCACCGCGCCACAAACCGTAGGAAACAACATGGACGCTCGAATAAAAGTTTCTCAGCGCTTTACATTCTGTATGAAAATCTGCAAATAAATAGTTTATTTTAGCTTTAGAAATTATTTTCGCGGTTGAGACGCAAATGCAGAAGCAGTGTGCAGTTATTCCAACGGGCCATTCAAACCAGGATAAGCCGAGAAGGTAAGAATTTAGCTGAAATTTCTGAAAATCTGTTTGAATAAATATTGCACAGATTTTAACTTGCAGTTTCGTTGTTTTCCCTTGTATAAAAGGTTGTACGTTTTTGTTTACACTTGTAAATTAGTGACCTGAAAAGTAGGTCCGGTCTATAAACGGTCACTAGACGTATGCTGTTTTCTCAAGTTATCGTCATGCTAAGAATTTGAGTGACTGTAACAACTGTCTGCTTAAATCATTCAAAATGTCTCTAATTTAAATATAATGGCCATTTAATAATCAATCAATTTTTCAACACTTACAATTTCCATCACTATTTTACTGTGCAAAATCTTTATATAAACATAGCTTACCTTGACCTTAAAACATTTGGATTGTCTCTCAAGTGCTCGGCACGCGTTGTTACCATGACGTCATAGCATAAGCAGGGGCTACCAAAACATGTAGTAAGTGACCAAAACTTATGCATATTTTCTGTAGCCTTTTTTTATTGGTTGAACGCTGGGAAACAAATGTCACGTGACCAAATAATGGGAAAATAAAATGGAGGCCAGTTGTCTGTTGCACATGGTTGTATAAAATGGGAGGAAATAGAACAATAAGGTGTTTTGTTCGCAATTTAGCATCACCAGCTTCCTCAATGTCAATGATTCTTGATTTTTAATTACTGCTATAACAGTATCTAGTGGCTTCTTAGTTACCAGAGTTCTTAGATAGTCATAGTTACCAGAAAATGAATGCTGACGAAAACATGAGACATGACGATAACTGGAGACACAGGCATATTATAGGTCAGTAGAATAGAATAGAATAGAATATGTTTATTTGCCATATGGGCCCATGTAGGGCATACAACAACACATATGTGTAATACAAACAATATCATTAAAACAACAGTCATCCTTACCTCCGAGGACTTCAGACAAGATGATGATGTTGATGATTATGATGATGATGATGATGAAGATGATGATGATGATTTCGATGACGATGATGGTCCTTTAACAACAACACATAAAGTTCTCTGAACGCACGCTAGTGACATCACTGGTTACTGGAACAGAAGTAATGATTTCTGGCTTCAAAACATTCATATAAGTAGGTAGCAAGTTTTTCAATGATATCGGTATCTTCATTTGTCATTAGCCAAACAAACTTATTCTCAGGTGATAAATCCATAAAGCATTTACATGACAGTGAAACATATGAAAATAAATTTTCTCGTTGTTTTATGTAAAGTGGACATTTCATTGAAAAACGAACCTCGTCTTCAACTTCATTTGCTTGACAATATTTACATAACCGATCTTTTGCTTTTACATTTTTATACCTTCCTCTTTCTATGGCTAATTGATGCGCACTTAATCGAAATTGCGCAAAACATTTACGTATTTTAACGTTCTTGATTGTATCTAAATATATTTCTCTTTTGAAAGAGGGTTTAAAACGGTAATATGTGCGTAGTTTTCCCTTTTTAACGAGTGCATTTTCCTTGACTTGTATTTCCCAAAACTCCATAGACCTTCTTATTAATTCCGATTTAAGTTCATCTAGAGTTGTGTGTGCACTAATGTTTAATTGTTGTAAAATATATGAGAGGTCAGAGTACCATGTTTGCAGACCACTATTATGTAGTTCTTTACTTGTATACAATGTCTGTCCTAAAAGACTATCATTGTCCATTGTTTCAATTCTTCTTAAATATTTAAAAAGTGTACATATGATATCTATCAACATAGGGGTTCTACCCAAATCACCACTCACTGCTATATTAGTTGTTTTTTATGTACCCCTAGTATATATTTGTAATATCTAGTAGATAGTTTTTCACATTCAAAGTTCATATATGCTTTCTCTAATTTGAAGTAAGGTTCATTTCTCAATGACGCAGCTTTTGAAAATGATGTACCCCAAACCTCACAACCATAAAGTAATATAGGTTTGATAGTGTGATCATAAATATGTAAGCTTGTTTTGACATTTGGACAAGAGTCACTGAATATAATTTTAAGTTTGAAAAACGCCTTCAAACCTCTGTTATACAAGTCCTTTTTAGCATAAGAAAATGTGCCTGAGGCAGAAAAATGACACCTAGATATTTATAAGATTGCACATTTTCGATGGGATCCCCATTAAAGGTAAAATAATTCGACAACAACTTCCCACTTTTGTTGAAAACTATAGATTTCGTTTTCTCTGTGTTTATGTCCAAACACCATAATTCACAATATTTTTCGAGTTTTTTAATACAGTTTTTTAGCCCCTCTTCAGATTGAGAAATGAGTATAACATCATCTGCATACATGAGACAATTAATTTTATAGGTACCTAGAGTAACAAAATCACAGCTGTCGTCAAAAATGTCTGCTAAATCATTAATGAATACTTTGAAAAGATTGGGACTCAATGTGTCACCTTGTCTTACGCCTAAATTCGAACAAAATTCATTTGTTAAACCGTTACATATCTTTACTCGCAAAATGTTGTCCGAATACATATTTTCTATAACATTATAAAATAATCCACCTATACCTATATTGATCATTTTTAGAAAAAGTGCTTGATGTAACACAGAATCAAAAGCTTTCTTAAAATCAACAAAACAGGCAAATAATCGGGATTTAGGGCCCTTTGTATATTTTTCAATTAAGGTTCTTAATACAAACATATGATCCGAAGTTCTTGCTTTTTTCTGAAAACCGATCTGCGTTTTGTCGATCACATTATTTTCGACAAGATAATTATCTAATCTAGAATTTAACACAGAGTTAAATAATTTGCCAATGCAACTCATTATGGTTATACCTCTGTAGTTTGAGGGATCGTATTTGTCCCCGCCTTTGTAAATAGGGTTTATATAGCCCTTTTTCCATTCATTTGGGTAAATCCCCTAATTTTAAAATGCCATTAAATATTTTAAGCATACAAGGAATTAGTGAAGCTTCACCATATTTTAACATTTCATTAGATATGCAATCTAGACCCGACGACTTACCATTTCTCAGTGCATGTAAACATTTAGATACTTCTTCCCTAGTAATTAAAAAGTCAAGTTTATTACAAGAAAAATTGTTTTTGGAATTTTCTAAAGTTGTCTCTATTTCCTTTGCTCTTTCCTTAAATTTGTCAGGTAAGATATTAAGTGTGGAAAAATGGTCCTGCATTTCCTCTGGTGAAATAGCAGACTCTTGAGCATCTACTTTATTTTCTTTAAGCTGATCTAAAAGAGACCAATATGCTTTTGGGTCATTTTCACATAAGTTGTCTAATTTGTTGATTAAGTCTGATTTATATTTCCTACGTTTAAACTTACACATTTTGCTATAATTCTTTCTATATTTAAAGAAGTTCCCTCTTACCGATGGGTCTGATGAATATTTAACTAATAGTTTCCCTTTATGATCGAACTTTTTACGCATCTTAAATAAATCGTAATCAAACCATTTTTGACCTTTCTTTTTAACCCCCTTTTTTGTTACCCTTTTCTTTAATGACACATTTGCAGCTTCTATCAGGATATTTCTAAAGTCAGTTACAATTGCATTGACATCTGAAGCATTATTCATTTGATTTTCTAAAATAATTTGCAATTTATTACGTATCTCGGTATTCTCTAGTGCGTCTTTGAATAACTGAGGAGAAACACTTTGCCATTTGAATGATTCAGGAAAATCGTGGGGACACTCTTTTGGTTCATTAAGCAAATAATTAGCCATCAGTCTTACAGAAATTTTTGAGTGTTCGGAAAGTCTCATAATTGGATCATCAACATGAAAAAATAGAACATTGGACATTTTTTCTTCTGACAATAAACAGTAATCAATAACACTGCTGCCATTGTATTGATAAGATGTAAATTTACCTGCTAAATCACCAAATGTTCTGCCATTTAAAATTCTTAGCCTACCTGATATGCACAAATCTAGTAATTCTCTTCCCCTTGAGCATAATTTAGTATCTTGGCTGGTCCTTTGCTTTGTTATACTATCGATTGTGTAGTCTTCATTTAAGGGTAAGTAGTTATCGTCATCATTGGCGATAAAATCTGGCTCACTTGCCGTACGTGCATTGAAGTCCCCAAGCAATAAAACATACCCTTTGTTTTTATAACTAGAAATATCCCTTTCTATTAATTCCAAAAAGTCAGTGTTTTGCTCAATATGAAAAGAAGAGTATTGTGGGGGGATGTAAGCAAAGCATATATATAAATCTTTATCCCAGCCAAAGAAATCCTTATCCAACATAAGCCACTGATACTCTGAGCATTTTACAGGTAAATACTTTACACCTTTCCGTATACTTTTTTTGATCAGTATAGCTAAACCACCATAGCTTTGATTGCCTTTATAATTTTTTCTTTCAATAAAATGAGTTATAAAATTATCAAAATAAACTTTACTAGTATCGCATTTAACTTCTGCTAGCCCTATGATATCATTATTATTGATTGAATTTATGAATAATTCATCTTTTGACTTATCTACCTGCTTTGAAACCAGTTTATTAATATTCCAGTAACCAAAATTGATTGATGATTTACATTTACTCATTTAATTGAACCGCCTTCGGTTAAAATTATCATATCTCAGCCCACTTCCCCATCGACTGCTTTGTCTTTGATAATTATTATGGAACTGTCTTTTTCTGTGAATGGCCTGTGATTGCCCAAGAGCCTCATTAATGGAATACTTCAAATTTCCTCCAAGCATTTTGGTACCCCGTCTAGACAGGTGCTTACCATCTCCCGCAAGCACTCCTCTAGACGGCCTACCGCGATAATACAAATTACCATTATCGCAGACAGAAATGTTTGCCATGTTTGCTGTCATCTCTTTCAACAGAACATTTAATTTACAAATTTTTTGGTTTATCAATTCGTCTCTACGTGGGAGACCAAGAGATAAAATAATCTGTGCATTTTGGCATCTGTTCTTACAGTCCTCTGCTAATTTTATTAGTCTTTCTGCACAGTAATCTGGTGTCTGTTCGGAAATGTCATTCTCAATAACATGAAGAATAACAGCGTCCATAGTAGTATCACTGTGTTCTAATGACTTTATATAGTCTTGTCCTTCCTGTATGGTGTATTTTGTTATTTTTTCTACAGATACATTTCTGCTTGATAGAAATTGAGTGTTAATATATATTTTATATTTGAAGTTCCTATTAGTAGCACTTTCTTCTTCTCTGGAATCTTCTCTAAATCAATCACGCCTTCATCATTTTTCCGGTTCTCTGTAGGGACACTTCGGTTTTTATTTTCCCGACTCTCCTCGGATGTCATCTTAGGGCGTTGGTGTTCTGTTTGACTGTCAGCCTTCTGTTTGTGGACTTTTTCTTTCATTTGAGGTTGCAGTAGGGAATCATCCTTTCTAGAATCATGCAATTTCCATGCTAGAATTTCATCTTGGAGTTTCATAATTTCAGTATTCTGTGCCTTTATCGTCTCCTCTAGTTCAATGATCAGATTATTCTTATTTTGAAGTCTTTTCTCCAGTGTATCTACATCTTGTTGTAATACATTCAGCTGTAAATTAGAGGATTCATACTTTTGATTCAACACCGCCATGGCACCTTGTAGCTTTGACATTTCTATATCTTTCTCTATTTCTGAAGAAGAACATTTCCTTCTCAGTGCCTCAATTTGTTTTACATAATCTTCTATCTTCGCTTGTAGATTCTGACAATTGCATTTTCTAATTTCTTGTGATTTGTTCTCTGTACTCTTCTGTTTGTCCATCTTTAAAGCGTCTCTCTCTAATTTAAGGGAATCTCTCTCCGCAGTAATTTTCCTGACCTGAGCCTGGAGTTCTGCAGCGTTGTCATGCACCTTCGCTAGGTTGTCGACAGCACTGACAAATGTGTTTTCAAGTCTTTTAATGGTTATATCTTGAAAATCACTGAGGCAGCTGTTGATAGATGTGAGGGATTCTGTTGTCATGGTTTCTTTTTCTGCAACAGTGCATTTACCCTCTGACACTTGTATAGATTTTTCCTGCAAGTCAGATGTTGTGTATATATTTGTCTGTACATAGGCACTTTTCTGTTGCATTGTTGACTGTGTACCCATCTCAACACAATTATATTTAACTCTTGAACCCTGAGTTATAATATTTGTTTCCATTGGACCTCTTTCGGTGGTGTATTTTGCTAGCTCCACTTCAAAATTATTCAGAAATCTGCTGTCCATTTCTGAGCACGTTTCACAGGAATATCGTCTTTGGGAAACTTCATATATATATATAACTGATAAGCTGGCAACTGCGTGCAACCATAATGGTACCATAGCTTACAGTCTGTGCACTGAATACCAGTATCCGAAACAGGTACATTGCACACACCGCATTTACCCTCCTTTATAAGTTCATCTTTTTTCATATCATTGAATACAGATTGATTCATATTTGTTTGTTGATGATATTCGTAATGCATCTGATTCTGCCAGTATTCAAAATCGGAAGAAATTGTCTGCCTTATTGTTTCCGGCTACATCCTTGTGACCTTCTACCCAGAGCCATTCCACAGGCTGCTTACTGCAAAGACCATCGAGTGTGAGCCATAGGTCCTTATTTAGAACATCAGACTTCTGTTTCGTTTTCCAGTTGTTAGCTTTCCAAGACTGAATCCATTTAGTTATACCTTCCTTTACATACTTGCTGTCTGTGCTAATTCTAATAGACTGGAGATGCAGGTGATGGGCCTGCACTAATGCTATGATAGAGGCTGTCAGTTCTGCTCTGTTATTTGTTTGTTTGTCACCCTTGAGATATTCAAAAGTATTTAAGGGATGGTACTCACCCCAATACACACCACAGCCTCCTTGGGGATTCTGCTGACCGTTGTTTCTACACGCACCATCAACATAAACATCGATGAATTCTCTCGCTGAAGCCGCCATATTGTTTACATGTATCTATGTAACCCGGAACCAAAAGTGTTGAGCTTTTTAATTAAATACGCTTTATCACTCGAGAAAAGTCTTCATATAATCGTTTACCGGTACATTTCCTGGCTTGATCGTCTATATTTTGTCACAGCCACGGTTCTGTGGACTTTGAAATCAAATTTTCTTTCAAAATTTCATATCAGCTGTTCAAAAAACCAGTTGTTTACATCCGTGACGTCATATAAGCTAGAATGTATTATAGGTCACTAGCGATTATAGCGTGCAGTTACTCGACCCCCTTTATTAGGTTACTAGAATGCCTGATTGCGGTATAAATTTATGTATTAGTCAATATTTAGCGTCCCTAATTCCTCGGACATTATTTTGAGTTGATGACTGCCATGAATATACAACACATCCATGAGAGTAATAATAAAAGGAATTACGAATTATTTGAATTGATTAGTGTTGCTAGTCCGCGCGTCCATACATAAATATAAATTGTACTTTCGTAAAACATCAACACTAAAGACGTCCTTAATTAACGTACATCGTTAAAACTTTGATCATTTTACATGGCAAATATGCTAATATTTTTTGCTGAAAAATGTTAGCAGCTTTTGCACTTAATATTTCCAGCAAAAACAACACTATATTAGATAGTGTGTTTGCTAGAACAGTTAACAATTTGACCGCTAAAGCGCTCGTTAAGCTAGCGAGGCTTTGAACAACTGGCCCCCCCGAGTCATCGATCCGCGCAAACGTAAAACGCGATCATATGTTGATGTCATATAAAATTTATGAAAACCCCTTGAGGCTTGTTTCTTAAATATCAGATGAAATGACTACGAAAATATGACCGTCTACTGCACAGGAAAAAAATCGTCTTTTCATACCAGAATATGTGATTTTAACAACAATTTGACTGAAAAAAAAGTGGTTAAATTTCGAACTTTTCAAAGTTGTTACGCAGAAACATTTGGCCGATATCCGAGAAAAATATAAGGGGAGTGGGCAAATTTTTCCCTGTAGTACATTAAATGTACATTTTATTGGCCCACTTCGTTACCAGGGCCAGTTGTTTGGCCCCCGCCAATCGGGGCTTGGAAGAAATAGATGGGCTGCATGATCCTTCCACGCAGAGCTGAAACTGACCCGCACACGGGTACTGGTAAACCGCTTAGAGGATCTAAGCCTGCCCAGGCAAAGCGGTGCTAGTCGGCCTGTCCATGCTTATAAACCCTATTGGCTTCATTGGGCGACAGCGCTAGAGATGTCGTTTTATCTCAATGTCGGGTAAAAGTCCCACAAAATTGAAAGCAAGGTCTCCAAAATGACCTTTACAGTGTTGACGGGGACTTTAAACATCAAATCAAACAAACAAAGTGGTAAGATTGTTAACTGTACTACTAAGTCCAATATCTAATACTGGCATTTTTGATGGAAAAATGTAAGCAGCTTTTGCTGCTCTGTTACAACGCATAATGAAGTAGTGTAGTAATTTCTTCATTTTGAAATTTTTACTTCATTATGCGTTGGTATAGTCGATGCGAAATGAAATAAAATGTAGTTTTTATTTAATTATGCGTCGATACTAAGAGGTTTGCGCAAAATGAAAGAATTAATTCATTTTGCGGTGATAGGTGGCATACTTAATTTTACTTCATTATGCGTCGACAGTTTGTATCTAGTTCCATATAAGACACAGAAGCCTATGTGGTGTAGTAGTTATGCTATAGCTACTCGCCTGATAAACCGGGGTAGCAGGATCGATCCCAGTTTTGAAACCGAGATCCCGTTTCCGTATGAATGAGTCTTGAAACCAAGTTCGCTACTTTGTATGACCTTAGATGTTGATGGGACGGAAAATGAAACACACTCGCACTCCTTTTAAGATGCATAGATGGACAAACAACTGGGCTACGGACTGGTCCAAGCCAATATGGTCCCCCACCCAAACTATTGTGTGCACTACATGATCATGTGTTGAGCCTTAAAACACAAATGAGGGAAAAACATCAGACATGAGACCAAAATACCGTGAGGCGTTCAGTTTTAACTCTACTAACATAATCAAACACAGTGAAATTCCGCTATTAAGACCACCTAAAAGTAAGACAAATTTTGGTTTTAAAACATATTTTGAAGGTTAAAGTTACATTTTCTTTGTGATTGCGACATTCAGTGTGCTCTTGTGGAAGACCATCTTTTGGACTGTTCAAATGTGGTCTTAAAGACCACTTTTGGACTGTCTCAAATGTGGTCTGAGTCTTTATATTGGAATTTACCTGTATTGCTTCCTAAGTCTTGGGTCTCCATGTTCTTCCATCATAACTTCATTTTGCGTCGATATGGTGCATATCAACGCGAAATGAAATATTTTTTTACTTCATTTCGCGTCGACTACGCCAACGCATAATGAAATAAAAAAAAAATCAAAATGAAGAAATTAGTACTACATTACTTCATTATGCGTTGTAACACTGCCCTCATTTTATTTCTTTAAAAAACATAGTATATTTGCCATATTTAAGAAATAGATCAGCTCTATCTGCGATTTGTTGAGCAATAAATCACAGTTTGGAGGTCAGTTGAAAAGTAGACAAATCACGTGCATTCCACTCCTGTATGAGCGCGAGACGCAAGGCTTGACGCGATTTTGGCGGCTTTGGGCGGTTACGTACGCGCCTATCCAAGACGTCCCACAAATGAGAGAGATCTGGACTTTACGGAGGCCAGTGCATCACGTCAACGTCGTTTTGCTGAAGAAACGCCATGCTGAGCCTTGCTACATGCGCCCGAGCGTTATCCTGTTGAAACGAAACGTTGTGCTGTCGTACATATGGAACAACTACCGGTTGTAAAACGACGTCAACGTAACGCTGAGCCGTCAGAGATCCATCGATGAATACCAGGGGCGTTCTATGACCAGAAGATATGCCAGCCCACACCATCAACCCACCGCCTCCAAATCGATCACGTTCAACCAAACAATTGTCACGATAACGCTCTACGTCACGCCTATACACACGTTGACGGCCGTCAGCTCTGTACAACAAGTACCTGGACTCGTCAAAAACATTACGTTACGCTACTGACGAAGGGGAAACAGGTTTGGCCTATGTTGTGTGAGCCACGCCATTCTCACCTGACGCCGTCGTGGTGTGAATGGCATACCAACGTACGGACGACGAGGACGTAAGCCAAACTCTCTAATGCGATTCCTGACAGTATCTGCACTTATTCGATTGCTGTGCGTTCCTGGTGTCACCGGAGACGTCTCGACGGCTGTACGTAACCGATTACGAAGGTGGGTTAGACGGATGTATCGGTCCTGTCGACGTGTCGTGACGCGTGGACGTCCACTTCTGGGCCTGTCATTTGTCGTTACCGTTTGACGTATACGCTGG
Source organism: Lucinisca nassula (assembly GCA_963580285.1). Classification (NCBI taxonomy): domain Eukaryota; kingdom Metazoa; phylum Mollusca; class Bivalvia; order Lucinida; family Lucinidae; genus Lucinisca; species Lucinisca nassula. The sequence goes on from OY757019.1 coordinate 34,749,338, forward strand.
TACAAGCGAGTTATCGTCGATTTACTCACTTGGAAGTTCCTGGCGATGACAGCCTGAGGCGTCCCACGTAGCTACGTTACGTTGGTCTTGCGTCAAACGTGCCATATTCCGTAGAGAATTTTTACCGGACTTTTGAAACCTAAACTCCAGGTAAGTTGAGGTCACACAATATGCCAATATGATGAGGTTACTGTATACATTTAATGTACTGCACGAGGAAATGTTGAAAACAACGAATTGCCAAGTGGAGCGTTAATCTGTACAGATATCGCCCAAATGTTTTCTGCACAAGAAAGTTTAAAAATATGAAAGTACATCGCAAAATGATTTTTCAGTCAACCTGGTGGTTTCATGAAAATCTTTTGGTTTAAAAAGTTGCGTTTCTTTTTCGGTTCAGTACAGAATAAAACACAGTTGTTTTCCATTGCCTATATAGGCGCGCTGTGTTAGAATACATGTTAAAAGATTTAACGATTCGTTACCTAATCACGTCGTTAGTTTTGAACGACTGGACCATGGTTATAATGCTTTTATCTTTCAATGAACATGTTTTGTTTAAATTTAGGTATTACGTCCCCGTCAACACTATTTAGGTCATTTTGGAGACGTGGCTTCCAATTTTGTGGGACTTTTACCCGACACTGAGATGAAATGACACCTTAAGCTCTGCCGCCCAAACAAACCAAAAGGGTTTATATGTAGGCACGGTCCGACTCGCTGAACTTTGCCTGGGCAAGCTTAAGCCCTCTTAGTGGTTTACCAGTACTCATGGACGGTGGGTTTCAGCTCTGCTTGGAAGCAGCATGCCGCCCAATCTATTTCTCCAAGCCCAACGTGGCGGAGGCACGTTTGACGCATAATCAAACCAAACGCAGTGTTCCAAATGCTTCTACCCCTGCTAGCATTCTACATAAATCTACAGCGGGCCGTAAGCGGCCCGTCAGCTACCCTGACGGGCCGCTAACGGCCCGCTGTATATTTATGTAGAATGCTTAATGGGACGCTGGAAGTCTAAGGCTATCATCCTGTTGAACGAATAAAATATGACGTGTCAGGTAATATTCTGATTCTCATACTGAGTACATCGACGATAACTTGTTTATAGGAGCGCGTAATTACAAATGACAGACCCTCACCCAGAAGTGGACGTCACGTTTGAGGTGAATAGTTTAACCACTACACCACGGAGGCTCCTCACAGGTTGAATATATAGGGATCAACCATGGTTTTTCATGCATTAACATTCGCCGGGTCCCGAGGAAGCTGTTTGAACAATAGGCCGCTAGGCAATAAATACCTATGCACATGGCTCTTTGAAGCCATTGTCAAATGGACCGAAAGCCGTTCTCAAACAGCAAAAACCGTGTTGAAATCATGAAATTCGCGTGCTGTTTGAACATTGATTTTGAGTTTTTGATATCACAAGACGGGCCTTGCTTTGTTTACGTTACGTTGAGCGACGTAACGTTATCACCCTGAATGTAGCGTTTTAGGGTTCTATGATGACGTCAGAGGGTTACAGCATAACAACCTCATTGTAAACTTTGGCAGCATTTTGATCTGGCCGCCATTTTGGTTTGCCTGTCGCATTTGAATTTATATGGAGCTTTTGGGCGTTTCCGTCAAAATTTGATGTCGGAATTGTAAGTTTTGATCCATGGTTATTTCATTGCATTAACATTGCCGGATCCCTCGGAAGATATTTGAACATTCGATGATGACGTCAGCGGGTTACTGCTTGACAACGTCATTGTAAACAACATTCTGAATAGGCAGCCATTTTGGTTTGCCTGTCGCATTTGAAGAGTTTATATGGATTTTTTATGGCGCTTTTGGCCGTTTTCGACAAAGGGGGGGGGGGTCCATTTGGAGGTATTCTGGCCTTGTACCTAGTAGAAGTAAAACAAAGATCAGGAATCGATACAATTAACTTACTCCACCCACCAAAGACACCAAAGGGAAAGAAACACAAACATGAAGCGACCAGACCATAATGGAAACCTAAACAAAGGAAGGTCATAAGGACAGTTACTTTCCCACAAAATGGCCATATGGCCATCCAAAATAAAAAGACACACGCGACACACACAGTAAGTAACAAACAAGAACATAAATAAACCGCCACAGAAGAACCGCCTTGGAGCGGTCAGTGGAAAGATTTCCACTGGGGGGGGGGGGGGGGGCGGGCTTAAATCGATTTTACGTGGCCACAATCATCGCCCTTACTTCCGTCGCGATTTAGACAAATCCTTTGTTCAGTCCGCATGAAGGCCTCCTAACTCATCAGTGCAACATCTAGGTGAACACAAATAATCAAAGAACCACTGAGGTGAGACAACGGTGAGGACTCGACAGCAAGAAACCACTGAAATGCTGGAGCAAAAGAAAACCAACAGTTAGACTCCGGTGGGCCCGACCAGAGACAGAGCATCAAATCTTTTTATTTTTTGCCGGTAAACAGCATAACATGTGTACTTTATTATGGCATACCTCTTGTCGCGCGCAAGATTCGGTTTTTTCGAGCTACAGGCTTTTAAAAGTGGGTGGGGTAACTTAGCATGACACTGTAGTGTATTTTGAAAGTTAACTCTGGTTATTACCTGTGTGCTCTTTCACTGCAATTGGTAGACTGAAGGATGTCTGAAGTGATGATTAGAAACATTTTTCAAAACAATATTGCAACTTAGGAAGATAAAATGCTTTTTCCAAACGCTAAGGTATTTTTACTTATTTTTTTAACCTTAATCATTAAAATTTTTTAAGTTTTTTTGGTAATATGGGAGGAAACCAGTGATGATTCTTGGATAACAGTATCAGTTTTAATCCCCCGTCGTGAAGCGGTGCGGAGATTATAGGAATGGCCTTCGTCTGTCCGTTTGTCTGTCCATCCGGGCCAGTCCGTCCGTCTGTCTGTCCGTAACACTTTCTTGTCCGCTCCATATCTCCTGAACCCTTTGATAGATTTACATTAAACTTTGGTCAATCATTCGTCACAGTGAGCTAATGTGCAGAACCTATAAATGAACCATGCCAAATCAAGGTCAAGGTCACAGTTGAAGGTCATGAGTTTGAAACTTTGAATTTTGTGTCAGTTACATATCTTCGCTATCCTTGGAACAATTTTCATTAAACTTTGGTCAAATAGTCTTCTCAGTGCGCTTATGTGCAGAACCCATAAATGAATCATGCCCACACAAGGTCAAGTGATTAAACTTTTAATTTTGTGTCCATTTCATATCTTCTTTACCCCTGCAAGGATTCTCGTTATACTTTTGTCAAACATCCCCCTCACTGAGCTGATGTGTGTGTGTGAGTGAGTATGAAATCGGGTTTAACGTCGTTTAACGTCGCTTTCAACAATTTTTCAGTCATATCACGACGGTGTCTGGTTGCGACGGGGAGCTCAATTCTCACTTTTATAGTACTGCCTCACTGAAGTATCATGTCCCAGACACATTACATGATACCACACCCAGTCACATTATCCTGACACTGGGTCGACCAGTCCTAGCTCTACCCCGAAAATCTGAGTGCCAAGCGAGGAGCAGCTAGTACCATTTTTAACGACTTTGGTATGTCGCGGCCCGGGATCGAACCCGTGACCTCCCGTTCCCCGGAGCGGACACTCTACCAACTGAGCTATCGGGGCCGGTTCTCTGAGCTGATGTGCAGAACCCATAAATGAATCTTGCCAACTCAAGGTCAAGGTCACATTTGAAGGTCAGGAGTTTAAAACTTTGATTTTTTTTTGTCAGTTCCATTTTTTTTTTTTTTTTTTTTTGGTTTTTGGTTTTACGGCCCTTTCAAGACTATTTCACTCATATCGAGCCGATCGTTAATCAGAGGTGGGCGAAAACCGGATTACCCGGAGAAAAACCACCTGACCTTCCGTTGCAGAACTTGGCGTCTCACATGTGACCCGAGCGAGGCTCCAACCAAGGCGGTGAGAGGCCTAATGATCAAGAGTCAGCGCTCTTAACCACTAGGCCACGGAGGCCCGTTCTTTGTCAGTTCCATATCTCCTTTACCCCTCAAAGGATTTTTATTAAACTTCGGTCAATTATTCCCCTCAGTGAGCTCATGTGCAGAGCCCATAAATAAATCATGTCGACACCAGGTCATGGTCACATTGGAAGGGCACGAGTTTGAAACTTTGAATTTTGTGTCGGTTCCAAATCTCATTTACTCTTCAAAGGATTTTCATTAACTGTTGGTCAAATGTCCCCCTCAGTGAGCTGATGTGCATTACACAAAACTAAACCATTCCGACACAAGGTCAAGGTCAAAGTTGAAGGTCACGAGTTTGAAACTTTGAATTTTGTGTCCTTTCCTACCTCCTTTACCCCTGGAAGGATTTTCATTAAATTTTCGTCAAATATCGCCTTCAGTGAGCTGATGTGCAGAACCCATCAATAAACCATGCCAACTCAAGGTCAAGGTCACAGGTGAAGGTCACGAATTTGAAACTTGGAATTTTGTGTCTGTTCCGTATCTCCGTTACCCCTGGAAGGATTTTCATTAAAACTTATGTGAAATATACCCCCACAGTGAGCTGATTTACAGAACCCATACATAAACAATGCCAACTCAAGGTCAAAGTCACAGGTGAAGGTCACAAAGTTGAACCTGGAGACAATGTGCGGCGAGGGATTTGGCTGCCCCTTTCTTGTATCAGTAGAATTGGTAAGAGATATGGAACGGACACAAAATTCAAAGTTTCAAACTCGTGACCTTCAACTTTGACCTTGACTTTGAGTTGGAATGGTTTATTTATGTGTTATGCCCATCAGCTCACTGAGGGGGACATTTGACCAATGAAAATCCTTTGAAGGGTAAATGAGATTTGGAACCAACACAAAATTCAAAGTTTCAAACACATGACCTTCCAATGTGACCTTGACCTGATGTCGGCATGATTCATTTATGGGCTCTGCACATGAGCTCACTGAGGGGATTAATTGACCGAAGTTTAACGAAATTCCTTTGAGGGGTAAAGGAGATATGGAACTGACAAAAAAATCAAAGTTTTAAACTCTTGTTAAGGAGATATGGAACGGACAAAAAATCAAAGTTTTAAACTCGTGACCTTCAAATGTGACCTTGACCTCGAGTCGGCATGGTTCATTTATGGGTTCTGCACATCAGCTCAGTGAGGGGGATGTTTGACAAATATTTAACGAGAATCCTTGCAGGGGTAAAGGAGATATGGAATTGACACACAACTCAAAATTCAAACTCTTGACCTTCAAATGTGACCTTAACCTTGTGTCGGCATGGCTCATTTATAGGTTCTGCTCATCAGCTCACTAAAAAGAATATTTGACCAAAGTTTAATGAAAATCCTTCCAAGGATAAAGGAGATATGAAACGGACACAAGATTCAAAGTTTTAAACTCGTGACCTTCAACTGTGACCTTGACCTTGAGTTGACATGGTTCATTTATGGGTTCTGCACATCAGCTCACTGAGGTGAATAATTGACCAAATCTCTTTGTAAATCTATCAAAGGGTTCAGGAGATATGGAGCAGACAAGAAAGTGTTACGGACAGACAGACGGACGGAGGGACGGACGGACGGACGGACGGACTGGCCTGGACGGACGGACAAACGGACAGACGAAGGCCATTCCTATAATCTCCGCACCGCTTAACGACGGGGGATTAAAAATGGTACTGTTATCCAAGAATCATCATTGGTTTCCTCCCAGAGATATGCCATAATAAAGTACACATGTTATGCTTTTTACCTGCAGAAAATAGAAAATATTTGGTACAAGGCCAGAATACTCTCAAATGCCCCCCCGCACCCCCACCCCCACCCCCCACCCCCACCCCCTTTGCTGTCAGAATCGTAAGTTAGCAAGAACAACGATCATCCATGGTTATTTCATTGCATTAACATTTGCCGGGTCCCTCGTAAGATGTTTGAACAATCGACCTGGCGGCCTCGTGTTCAAACAGCTTCCTCGGGATCCGGCGAATGTTAATGAATGATAAACCATGTTTGATCCCTATATTTATATATACTTATAATTTACAGAAAACAACACAAGTTATTTGTAAATTATCTGCAGCATGAATTTTGGGGACCAGGGCGAGCATTCGTAGAATCTCTGCGGAGTTTCCTGAACATGAGCCTGTAGCCCAGGGTAGAGAACCACTGCAGAAGGTCCTCAACAAAAGCCGTATACCAGGGGTTTAGGCACTTGTTATTGAAAGATCCTACCGTGTTGCTCTATAAACCTCACTTACATTCAATATAAGTTCCAAAATACATGGAATGAAAGATGAATATTTTTCGCGAATCTGCAAAACAGTGAAACTATTTCCAGCTGATACAGGGGATTATATTGTTTTTCCTTCATAATTTTGATATGAAAAGCCAGTTCCGATTGTCTATTTTCGGCAATTTCCGGCGAATGAAAGAAAAAGTTCAACATGCCATGAAATGATTTTGTTTGTTTGATTTGAGGTTTAACGTCCCCGTCAACACTGTAAACGTCATTTTGGAGACGTTGCTTCCAATTTTGTCGGACTTTTACCCGACATTGAGATGAAATGACATCTCAAGCCCTGTCGCCCAATGAAACAAATAGGGCTTATAAGCATGGACGGTCTGCCTCGCACGGCGGTTCCTGGACAGGCTTTGATCCTCTATGCGGTTTACCAGTACTAGTGTGCTGGCCGGATTCAGCTCTGCGTGGAAGCATCATGCAGCCCATATATTTCTTCAAGCCCCTATAGGCGGGGAACTCAACTATTATATACAGAAAAAAGGGGGTTTACGGGAATATAAATATTTTTTCTTATTTTTGCTCCAAAACATAGGTTGTGGCTACTCGTTAGAACCGCCTCGTTGAGGCGGTTCTAAAGAGTACCTACAACCTATGTTTCGGGTAAAGATATGATATATATAAAAATTTCATCAGAAAATAATTAATAACCATTTTTGGAGATGTGAGAGAATGAGCTATGTCGCAAGGATGTGTTATCGTAATGCTAATGCAGCTGGTCCGAAAAGTTACCTGCGCATGCTCGGTTGGGCTCCCCTTGCGTTTATGTGACGTCGAAAAAATTCAACTGACATACTGATCGAACTAGAAGCCCCACGTGGCGAAGTGGTTATTCTACTCGCCTTGTAAACCGTTGGTCGTTCGATCCCGGACTTATCCAAACTTTCGGATGAGCCTTTTAACCGAGGTACCGTCTCCGTATGACCTTAGCTGTTGGTGGGACGTAAAACTCAATCACATATTATTTGACTTTGGGAACATGAACTAAAATGATCTAATGTTTTTGGGTTTTTGTAAGCATGCGCTGCATTTGATAGCGCTGGTCAAAGTGAAACGGCGCGGATGAATTGCGAATGTTCCAATGCGGTTGTGATGACCTCTCTGTCAAAAGGATCGGGCCCAGTCTAGTGGCCGCGCATGCGCACGGACATGATGTGCACTCGTATGCGTGATAAGGAACCTTTCTAGACTGGGTTGACTCTGTGCGATGCAAATTCCTGAAAGCATTCTATCGGAAGAACAGATAACTTCATTACGTAACTGTTTTATCAACGATGACAGATAAACGCATGTTGAACCTTTTTCGTAACTTGTCTGGGAAGAAGTCAAGTTTTTTTGTGTTTTTTTTTTTTTTTTTTTTTTTTTCAAGTTTTATTTCTGCTTACTCTTAAATATTAGTAAGTCTATGAAATAAATGTAATACGGAACCCTGAATGGGGCATGCAATTTATTTTAATGTGTTTGTTTGTTTGTTTGATCTGAAGCTTAACGACCCCGTCAACACTGTTAAGGTCATTTTGGAGACGTTGCTTCCAATTTTGTGGGACTTTCACCCGACATTGAGATGAAATAACATCTATGAAAACACTCCTATACAAATACATTGTAAACTTTACCATCGAATAAACAAAACTTTTAAGATGAAAATTTGTGATATTTTTTCTTATTTCTGTGCAAAATATAGATTGTGGATACTCGTTAGAACCGCCTCATCGAGGCGGTTCTTACGAGTACCCACACTCTATATTTTTGGGCAGCAATAATAAAAATAAGGTGGACCCCTGCAAACCCAAGTTTTACTATATAAAAGTGGGGTCTAAGGGGGTCAAATTTATATAGGCATTTTTTCGTGATGAAATCTATTTTAATATGTTGTGCGAACATTATCTTGTGCGAACCACATAATATCTTAGGCGCTGAAGTTTTTTTTATCTTGTTTGCACAACATAGGGCTTGTGCAACTTCATATCTTGTGCGCACAAGATATTATATTGTTTGCACAACATAGATTTTGTGCAGACAGCATAATATCTTGTACGTACAAGTTATTATCTTGTTCGCACAACATATTATCTTGTTTGCACAACATAGATCTTGTGCAGACAACATTATATCTTGTAAGCACAAGATATCTTGTTCGCACAACTTAATATCTTGTGCGGACAACATAATATCTTGTGCGCAAGATAATACCTTGTTCGCACAACATTCCAAATCTATGTTGTGAAAACAAGATACTATATTGTGCGAACAATATAATATATCGTGCGCACAAGATAATTAGTTGTGCACACAAGATTTTATCTTGTGCTCACTCTTGTGCGCAGACCATATTATCTTGTGCGCACAAGATAAAATCTTAGGATTTTTAGATATCTATGTATATGCAAAGGAATAATGGATATCATAAAACAAATGTATAGATATCAAGAAATATATATTACATATCATTGATTACATTTTATGATATCAAAAAATATTGATAATTATAGGTATCATTAATGTTAATTATAGATTTCTATAATTTGATTTATATTGATATCTATAATTTGATTAATAAATATTTATAATATAATTATAGATATCTCGAAATTGTATTAAATAGTTAAACGGCACCCCATACAATAACACACTTGTGCGACATAGTGTATTTTTCCCCATCTCCAAAATGGCTACTTTTCTGATGAAAATCCGTGATATTTTTCTTATTTATGCTGCAAACATAGGTTATGGGTGCTCGTTAGAACCGCCTCAATGAGGCGGTTCTAACGAGTACCCACAACCTATGTCTTGGAGCAGAAATAAGAAAAATAATGAATACCCCCGTAAACGCCAGTTTTCTCTCTATATAAAGTGAGGTTTAGTGGGGTCTTCATTTCACGGACTTGTTCACGTGATGAGGCAAGCCGCGATAAGCGAAAAAGGTATTCCGGCATGAGAATGCATATGGTTAGATGGTCCTTCGCTGCAATGACGCAAAAACTTCAAAAAACATCTGTTAAAAGTTCAAATCTTGCACCTTTTGAAGTCGGCATGATTTTTGAAAATTTAATTTTATGGCCATTGCCGTGTCTTTATTTCTGACCCAACAAAACAACCTTTTTGGATAGTACTTAATGTGGCGTGTGAATTAATACCTCATAAGAGAACAGCTCTGTGCCAAATAGGCATTTCCATTGTCTTAAATTGGCTTAAAATGTTTACACTCGTCATGTTAATACTATAAATTATTCTTTCATTTATTGTAAATGTACAGCAGTCGGAAAGAAGCTTTATATTTATTTATTCGCGTATTGATATCTACACTAATTTATGTTTGTTGATAATTATTATTCATAATACGGTTGACAAAAGCTAGGTGTACTTTACGTAAGTGCCAAAACCAGGGTTTATGGTATAAAGTAGAATGAAAATGATGCGTTTGAAGGCTTGTAAGTTAAAAAGAAAAAACATGAAAAATGTTGATGGACAGACGGTCAGATGGACAGATAAATGGACAGACGGACGGACGGACAGACAGTGCATTGCTACGTATAAGGCAACTGTCAATTACTACAGGAAGTTTCATTTGAATATCTATAGCGGTTTTAAAATAAAGATGAAAAAAAGACGAAAAAAGCTGAATTTGTTAGTTTTTTTAAAGGGCAATAAATCTAAGAGTATTTAAGCTACAGTAACGTAAGTTGCCATAAAATTGTGTAATGATAATGAGGCCATACATTCAACATTTGAAGTTGATAGGTTGAACGGTTTGTAAGTTATTAAGAAAAACATGAACATGTGGACATTTTAAGTTTTTCAAAGGGCCTTAACTCAGAGAGTATTGTAGCTAGAGTTACGTAACTTGCCATGAAATTGTGTAATGATATTGTGACCTTATATTTAAAGTTAGAAGTTGATGCGTCTGACGGTTTGTAAGTTCTTAAGAAAAAACGTAAAAAATGTGGACGGACAGACGGACGGACAGACGGACAGACAGGGTGATTTCTATAGGGCACCCGCAAATAAATTTGCGGGGCCTTTATTTGCGGGGCCCTAACAAGGCTGATCTGAGTCATGAGAAGCACATTACGATAACACACCCGTGCGACATAGTGCATTTTTTTCACATCTCCAAAAAGGCTACTTTTCTGATGAAAATCTGTGACAGTTTTCTTATTTATACTGCAAACATAGGTTGTGGGTGCTCGTTAGAACCGCCTCATTGAGGCGGTTCTAACGAGTACCCACAACCTATGTCTTGGAGCAAAAATAAGAAAAATAATGTATACCCTCTTAAACCCCAGTTCTCTCTATATAAAGTGGGGTTTAGGGGGTCTTTATTCCACGGACTTGTTAACGTGATGAAATAAAAAATAGGCAATGCTCGTCCAGGGGATTACTTTGTTTGACTATGTTTGTTGCACAAGATGTTGTGAGAACCATTGCTCGATTTATTGCAATAAAAATATTATTATCTTAGTATTACATCTGACCCTTATCCTGCTGTTCACGACAGCCCCTCAGCCCCCGCCCATCGGGGCTTGAAGAAATAGATGGGCTGCATGATGCTTCCACGCGGAGCTTAAATCCGACCGCACACGATTACGGGTAAACCTAAGCCTGCCCAGGCAAAGCGATGGGAGTCGGACCGTCCTTGCTTATAAACCATATTGGTTTCATTGGGCGACAAGGCTTGAGATGTCATTTCATCTCAATGTCGGGCAAAAGTCCCACAAAATTGGAAGCAATGACCTATACAGTGTTGACGGGGGGCGTTAAACCTCAAATCAAACAAAACCCCTATCTTTGCCAACAGTGTTTGACAATCAGTTTATGAATGAATTATATCAATTGATATGATTGGTTCAAAGTCAGGAATGTGTGTGGCTAGAACCGCCACATTGAGGCGGCTCTATCAAGCACCCACAATCTGTATTTGGACTTGAAATGAAAAATGTATTGCAGGTGTATTGACATATTAGAATACAATTTCGCCAATTTTATTTAAATTTTGTTTGCAGACTTAGGACACTAAGTGAACAAATATTAATTCGGATGGTCTAGGTCACATGACCATGATGACCGCCATGCCCAAATATGGTAAAAACTTTAAAAAGTCTCTTCTCCAGAACCACTGGGCCGATTGTCTTGAAACTTAGTATGTAACATCGGGTAACCCTGACCTATTTTACACCAAGGTCAAATTTGGCTCCATAGGCTTTCCAATGGGAAATAGGTAAATCAATGCATTTTTTCGTAAAGTATTGTGATCTATGATATAAGAATAGGTAAAAATTGAATGTCTATGAATGCTTAAGGTCAAGGTCTTCTGGTGACCTTGGCCAAAGATCACTCGTATTGCAGGTCCATTGACATATTAGAATACCATCACGTGAACAAGTCCGTGAAATGAAGACCCCCTTAAACCCCGCCTTATATAGAGAAAACTGGGGTTTACGGGGGTATTCTTTGTTTGTTTTTATTTCTGCTCCAAGACATAGGTTGTGGGTACTCGTTAGAACCGCCTCAATGAGGCGGTTCTAACGAGCACCCTCAACCTATGTTGTGAGCATTTATAAGAAAAACATCAATGATTTTCATCAGTAAACTAGCAATTTTGGAGATGTGAAAAATGCACTATGTCGCACGGTTGTGTTTTCGTTATGATTTTCTCTAAAACCACTGGGCTATTTTCGTTTAAATTTTACATACAGCATAAGGACTGACATATAGCCTAAGGACTGTATAGGAACAAAAAGTATTTAATTCAGAAGGGCGCGTTCGATGACGTCACATGTAAACATGTACTTCTGACGGTGTTCGCTACAAAAGCTCTGCAGCAATGTACCAAATGTCGTCAAAAAGCTTTCCAATTTAACAAATAACGATTGTTGACGGGGAACATTGCCCAGCAAGCACATTACGTAATTGTGACGTCACATCAACGTATGTACAATGTCATGACGTTTATGCAACGTCAAATCTACGTTGATGCAACGTCATGACGTTGCACCGACGCTGATTTGACGTTGCCCTAGCGACGTGTGCCTGCTGGGGGGTGGGGGGGGGGGGGAATATTCCCCTAACGGCTCAGGCAAATATTGCTCTTAGACGGGAAATATGATCTCAAGTTCCCCGACAAAAATCAAATAACTTCTAATGTAGCTCAACCGCTTCTCTATTCTACACATATTCGAGTGGAAAAGGCTCTGGTTAGTTTAAACGTTTATTCCCAGCAGGCACATAAAGTAATTTTTACGTCACATCGACGTCAGTGTAACGCCATGATGTTAATGCTACGTCACATCTACGTCGGTGCAACGTCGTGACGTTGCACCGATGTTGATTTGACGTTGCCCTAGCGACGTGTGCCTGCTGGGCTTTTTGTATGACACATAAATGCATATAATTAACTAAATCTATATAAAGACAATGGAATTCAGAAGGAAGTCGAATGACTTATGGAAGTATGTCTCCCATCTGCATATTCGCAGGCTTTCCTGAGGCTTTGCATGCCGCTTATTTTGTAAGAATCCTTTTCTCATGTGCTGGCATATTTTCTTTACAGTGAGCAGAGTGACCCCGAAAGTGGTCGGGACAGGTGGAGAAATGCCAATCACAATCCATGGCAAAGGTAAGCAAACCTTTAACCCCTATCCTGTTGAATAAATTAATCTAGTCAAACCCTTCACAGACTAGCCTATCCACTAACCAAATTACTTGATATAATGTTTTTATTTTTTGTTTGATTTGATGTTTAACGTACCTGTCAACATTGTAAAGGTCATTTTGGAGACGTTGCTTCCAATTCTGTGGGACTTTTACCCGACATTGAGATGAAACGACACCTCAAACCCTGCCGCTCAATGAATCCCATAGGGTTTATAAGCATGGACGGTCCGACTCGCGACGCTTTGCCTAGGCAGGCTTAGATCCTCTGAGCGGTTTACCAGTACTGGTTTCAGCTATGCGTGGAAGCATCATGCAGACTATCTATTTCTTCAAGCTCCGATGGGCGGGGGCCGACTTGATATAATGTACTGGTTCAATTCATAGACTGCATGACGAACATTGCAGATCTGCATCAGTGATCTGGATCTACACTGTAGGGGTTGTCGCATTCAGCAGGATAACGGGTAATTTCCTCACCTACTACCTATAGTCTATGCATTCCTAGCAGCACAGGATATCGGACCATCATCGGTCCAACATTGATTCTACTGGCCTGGAATCATGGGCCGGTGGGCTTGGTTTGGCTAACAGTGTAGACCCAGATCAGACGCCGCGTTAAACGGCGTCTGATCAGGATCTACACTTTTTGCTTACAGGACAGAAAAGAAAGGGTTAAAGGAAATGATATTAGTTTAAGTCACCGTTCCGGAACATTTTCCCAGCATGCACTGGAAGACAATCGACCCACCGGTACTATCAGGGCTTTGATTCTCATTCATATGGGAAATCTTTCTTCAGTTCTGGTCCTACTTTAAACGAAATAATGTTTTTCCAATCAGAAGCGTTAATAGATAATTATCATATGACGTCGCGTCCAAAAATGTTATTTATCACATAACGTCGCGTCTGAGAATGTCATAGCGTCATCAGTGGAATAAATTCGATAATCCACTTGTGGATTAAATATGCAAATTAGTTAGATACGCCCCGTAACGTTGCATGTACGACGTCCTTTACGACGTCGATGTACGACGTCCTTAACGACGTCGCGTTTACTTATGGTGGAATATTGACATTTTTGCACATGTACAAATAACGTTAATTAAATACGTTTAAATGCCATATGATAAATAGACTCATGTATTATTGAATTTATTAAAATCGTTGAGGAAAAAGGATAAATGCACGGCAAAGTCTCGCATTTTATCACTTTTCCTCAACTCGTTTAATAAATTCAATAATACATGAGCACTCATGAAAGATCCTCTATAACGGCATGTATTAAAGTTGGTGATCCACTAGTGGATTAAACAATTATGCAAATTAGTTAGATACGCCACGTAAAGATCCCTAACCACGTCGCGTTTTCAAATAGCAGCATATTGACATTATTTGTAAGAGCAAAAAATAAAACGTGAACAGAATGCGTTTTTAATGTCATATGATAAACAGAATCTTGCATTCATGCTCATGTATCATTGAATTTAGTAAACTTGTTGAGGTAAAGGGATAAATGCTCGGCAAAGCCTCGCATTTTATACATTTTCCTCAACTCGTTTAATAAATTCAATAATACATGAGCACTCATGTAAGATCCTCTTTAACGCCACGTATCAAAGTTGGTGTTCCACTAGTGGATTAAATAATTATGCAAATTAGTTAGATACGCCACGTAACGATCCCTAACGACGTCGCGTTTACTAATGGCAGAATATTGACATTTTTTGTAAAAGAAAAAAAAAACGTAAACAGAACGCGTTTTAAATGTCATATTATAAACAGAATCTTGCATTCGTGCTCATATACTATTAAATTTATGAAACTCGTTGAGGAAAAGGCATAAAATGCTCGGCGAAGCCTCGCACTTTATCCCTTTTCCTCGACTCATTTGATTAATTCAATAATATATGAACACTCAAGAATCCTACAGAAACATTGGACAGCCAGGGCTTCTGTCAGAAAGGTAGTGTGCAACACGCAAACACGCCTATACAATTTTTACCCCCTTGAACCCCACTTTATATACTCAGTAGTAAAACTGGGGTTTACAGGGGTACACCTTATTTTTCTTATTACTGCTCTGAAATATACATGTAGATTGTGGGTACTCGTTAGAACCGCCTCGATGAGGCGGTTCTTACGAGTACCCACAATCTATATTTGAGCAGAAATAAAAAAAGAAAAATATCACAGTTTTTCATCTAAAGGTTTTCGTTTTTTCGGCGGTAAAGTTTACAATGTATTTGTATAGGTGTGTTTTCGTAATGGCTTTCTGGAAGGAGGACAAGATCGTCCTTCACAGCAAGGCAGCTGCGAAAGAAATGTCAGAAACAGAATGTGCACCTTCATATGACCTTTGCTGCCATTACAAAAGCATTTGGCACAACTTTGGAAAATTATGAAAACAGGGTTGGATGTTCAGCCAACTTCACGATAGTACGCCCGGGTCCAAACTGATATTTTCTTGCACACCAGATAAGGAAATCCATAGTTTTAGCTTGGGCTAACCCTGGTGTTCTTACCCAAAATAGAATATTAGATCATGTAAATGCACTAGATGAATATGACCTCAAATGCGCCGTCGTTAAGGTTGACGTCACAGCACGTAACGTGGCGTCACCCAACATTCCTGTAGTCTAATCACATTATGGCGGACGTCGGTAACCGAAGTGACTGCAGCATTAAAAATTCGCGCTAAGAAATGGAAGATATGCAAGGAAATGAACCGTATATGGCTGTGAGGGGTGGATAGAAAAATCCGTTCCTCGGGATCACTGTCCGGCATCACGAGGCTTGCCGAGTGATGCCGGACAGTGATCCAGGGGGGACGGATTTTTCCATCCATTTCTCACACCCATATAAGATTCTTATATTCTATCCAATGGTGGTGACAATGGTATTGCTTTGATGGGGAGCTTTTCAGTCTCAAAGGGTGCAAACTAAATATGTTGACTGCACCCTTTGAGATTGAAAAACTCTCCATTACCCAAAATGGGTAAACTAAATGTGTAGACAGAGGTGCTACACGGGCGAGTTGCTCTTTGCTAATGACCGTCAAGATGGAAAATGCTGTTCACATTGTAGAAGAGATGCAAAAGGGCCTAATTAGGTATCTGATTCATGGGACATCAAAGTCAGCTGAGCACAAACAAGACTCAGATGGTATATCAACTAGCACACTCGCTCGCGCCACATGTGAGACGCCAAGTTCTTCAACGGAAGGCCAGGTGGTTTTTCTCAGGCACTCCGGTTTTCGCCCACCTGTGATTGACGATCGGCTCGAAATAAGAGAAATATTAAATCTTGAAAGGGCCGTTAACACCCCTTCCCCCCCCCCCCCCCAAAAAAAAAAAAACAAACAAAAACAGCACAGTGAAAGATAAATGATGATGGCAAGTGGTAAACAAGTTCACCTACCTTGTAAGCACATTGTCAAGAGTTGTGAAATTGGTGGTGGATCAGAAGTAAATGCCAGAACTTTCTTTCTTTCTTTCTTTCTTTCTTTCTTTCTTTCTTTCTTTCTTTCTTTCTTCTGAAACTGCGATCGGTCACACTTGGCCATTATTCGCAGGTTTACATTACGTATACACTCTAGGTTTTGCAGGATGAAATCCTACACAGTAACCATGTAATTACGGTAGGGTTCTTTAACCTGCACAGGAGATGCTTCTCCCTGCACAGGGGGCCTCCAGTTAACGTCCCGATCCGAAGGACGGTGCACTTTATGACATTCATCCCTGCAAATGAAGTCAATGGAGCGCGTTCGGACACCGAAATTTTATCGCCGCTGCCGGGGATCGAACCCGGGACCTCTAGCATCAGAGGCAAGCAAGGCTGATACGATTAATCGTATTATCGATTAATCGATCGATAAATTCCACAAAAATGATTATCGTTTCTGATTTGCTTTTAATCGATTACTTGATAGGTACAATTGCACGACCCGCAGAAAAAGCGACCGACTGAAGTCGGTTGATTTTCTAAGAGTGCCCTAAAATCACCGTGTCATTCTGTCATTCTGTCAGTCTGTCATTCTGTCAGTCTGTCTGTCCGTCCGTAACCCGTTTGTGAAAATTGGTGATAGTGACTTAACCGCTTGGAATATTTAAACAATTTTTGGCATACTGATAGATATCAATTAGATCTAACCAATGAACTTGCGAAATATTACATTCAATTTAGTATAGCCTCGCCGAGGCGAAAAATGTGAAAATTTTCGAACTGCTTCTCCTCGGAAACCGTTGGGCCGATTGAAGTCAAATTTCATATGGAGCCTCTATGGGATGGAGAAAACCAAAATTTGCTCATGGGGTCCAGGTCACATGACCAAAATGGCCGCCAAGCCATATATGGTTTGTCTGTCTGTCCGTCCATACCTAGTTTGTGAAAATTGGTGCTAGTGACTTAACCGCTTGGAATATTTAAACAATTTTTGGCATACTGATAGATATCAATTAGATCTAACCAATGAACTTGCGAAATATTACATTCCATTTAGTATAGCCTCGCCGAGGCGAAAAATGTGAAAATTTTCGAACTGCTTCTCCTCGGAAACCGTTGGGTCGATTGAAGTCAAATTTCATATGGAGCCTCTATGGGATGAGGGAAACCAAAATTTGCTCATGGGGTCCAGGTCACGTAACCAAAATGGCCGCTAAGCCATATATGGTCTGTCTGTCCGTCCGTAACCCATTTGTGAAAATTGGTGATAGTGACTTAACCGCTTGGAATATTTAAACAATTTTTGGCATACTGATAGATATCAATGAGATCTAACCAATGAACTTGCGAAATATTACATTCCATTTAGTATAGCCTCGCCGAGGCGAAAAATGTGAAAATTTTCGAACTGCTTCTCCTCGGAAACGGTTGGGCCGATTGAAGTCAAATTTCATATGGAGCCTCTATGGGATGGGGAAAACCAAAATTTGCTCATGGGGTCCAGGTCACATGACCAAAATGGCCGCCAAGCCATATATGGTAAAAACCCTTCAAAAATAATCTTCTCCAGAACCACTGGGCAGATTTCCACGAAACTTGATAAATAGCATCTGGGACGTAGGCCCATCATAAATTGCTAAAATGGTGACCCTGGGTTGACCTTTACCTTCTTTGTGCCTAGGTCAAACTTTGACACATATGCTTTTGTATTGGAAAAGTGAGAATGCATTTTATCCTGCAAACGATTCAGAATACAGTACTAAAGTATAAGATATATTTTTGCTCCTTACGATAAGGCGCATTTATTGGGGGAACCGTGTTAGGTCCAGGTCACATGACCATAATGGCTGCCATACCCATATATGGTAACACTCATAACGCTAAAAGCATCCGGCGGGTCGTGCACTTCAGCTGAAGCACTGGTTTACTATCCAAAATTATGCCTAAAATAGCTGGATGATAGGCAAACAGTGCAGACCCTGATGAGACGCCGCAATCTGCGGCGTCTCATCTGGGTCTACACTGTTTGCTCAGGCATGTCTGTTCAAATATACATATGGTAAAGTGCAACATATGGTAAGAGTCATGCTCAGAGAGGAAGCCAGACAGGTTTTCAGCTCCGATTAGCCAGCCCTAGAGGCAAGTGCACTAACCAATGAGATACCACGCAATGAGCTAACACACCCATAGCTAGGGCTAATACAGTCAGCCTTCTTTATACCGACATTCCATATAACGAGTTATAACTCCTGCAAAAGTATTTTTGTCCCCCATGCCAACGGGGGTCAACTCTTAAACGTAATAATCTGTTCCTGAGGACAGCAGACCATGCCCAACTGAAAGCTGATATCAGTTGGGCGTCCCGGTGACGCAATGAACACTTCACCTTCACCAACCACCCCAGATGAGACGGACAATTGGAGATGATCAAGAATATAAGAAGCTTATATGAGCAGTCTGATCAGGGTCCATACAGTTTGTCTGTACGCAAAAAAATGTTTGAAACGTTTACAAGAAGACATAAACAAACGACATTTTCAGAAGTAGTTTTTCATGGCATCTTAAGAGTTAAAGTACGAAAAAATGTCGACACCGAAACTTCTTTTTCACATATAGTTTAACCCATTCAGTACCAACTACCCCTAAATGGGTACCTTGGCAAACAGTGCAGGCCCAGATCAGACGCCGCAGAACGCGGCGTCTGATCAGAGCCTCCACTGTTTGCTAAAAGTTCAGTCATTTTCCAAACAGATTTTGAAGAAAACATAACCTGACACCCCTAAATTTTGAAATGAACTCCAGCTATATATAAGGAGGAAGATTCCATTTGGTACAAAAAGGGTTAAAGCCGATTCAGTACACGAATTTGTAAACGTTATCACTTTTTTCAGACTTTGCGTATGAATTTAATTACGGCACGAACAATATAGGTAATATGGTTCGGCTGAGGTCGACAACGTCAGTGGTGGGGTGTAACATAATAAAACAAGAGACGTCCAAGACCAAAATAGTGTGCCAGCCCCCAAAAAGGTGAGTAAGATAGGCCCATTTCTAATGCACTTGTGATTCTAACGCGACGTCTGTTTGCAGGGCGTCAATTATTTGCGACAGTATATTCCGGCGTGCCATCACATACTTGCATAACGTTACTTTATCATATGACGTCGCGTCTGAGAATGTAATAACGCCATGTAATAAATTCGATAATCAACTAGTTTTTTGTTTGTTTGATTTGAGGCTTAACGTCCCCGTCAACACTGTAAAGGTCATTTTGGAGACGTTGCTTCCAGTTTTGTGGGACTTTTACCAAACATTGAGATGAAATGACATCTCAAGCCCTGCCGCCCAATGAAACCAATGAAACCAACAGAGTTTATCAGCATGGACGGGCCGACTCGCACCGCTTTGTCCGGGCAGGCTTAGGTCCTCTAAGCGGGTTACCAGTACTCGTGTGCGTGCCGGTTTCAGCTCTGCGTGGAAGCATCATGCAGCCCATATATTTCTTCAAGCCCCGATGGGCGGAGGCTAATATAATAATCCACTAGTTGATTAAATATGCAAATTACTTAGATATGCCCTGTAACGTTACATGTATGACGTCCTTAATGACGTCGCGTTTACTAATGGTGGAATAATGACATTTTTGTAAACAAATCGTGAATAAAATGCGCTTTAAATGTCATATGATAAATAGAATCTTGCATTCGTGTTCATGTATGATTGAAGTTATTAAACTCGTTGAGGAAAAGGGATAAAATGCTCGGCAGAGCCTCACATTTTCCCCTTTTCCTCAACTCGTTTTATAAATTCAATAATTCATGAACACTCATGTAAGATCCTCTATTTCTCATTTGCTGACATATTTGGTTTACGCAGCTGACGGCGCTTACTGATTGACCAAAAAGTGCAGTTGTCAAACTTAACAAATAGACAAGTACATCTGAATGGGATAATTACATCTGGGGAGGTTAATAGTCTATTTACGATCGCAAATAGCGTTTTACGGCTCTGCTGAAGCATCGCCGTTAGAGAAATATTCGACCATAAATCTGACAATTTACCTCCCAAATTGCAATTTCCTAAATACACCAAAACCTCTTTATAACGCTATTAATGGAATCGAAAGCATTTAAGCGTGATAGTTAAACAACCGTGTTATATTCAAACAAAAATGGTCATTTTTCTATAAAATATATACATTTTGAAATCCATCTTGAAACAGTGTTATATCCTAACCTTGTTATATCGAACAGCTTTATAATGAGGTTGTTATGTAAATAGTGGGTTCGCGCCAAGCAAAATATGGTCTTCGACCACGTGCGCCCAGCAGAGGCTCAGATCAAGGTAGATAACTTTTCGCACTTCTCTTTCGCTTGCCTATAAGCAAATCCTCTTTGAAAAACCAGTCTACACCTTATGGATATTAATCTATATGCCAATTTTCGGGTCTGCCCCCGCCCATCGGGGCTTGAAGAAATAGATTGGCTGCATGATGCTTCCACGCAGAGCTGAAACCGATCGCACACAAGTTCTGGTAAACCGCTTAGAGGATCCAAGTCTGTCCGGGAAAAGCGGTGTGGGTCGGAACGTCCATGCTTATTAACCCTGTGGGTTTCATTGGTCGGCATGGCCTGAGATGTCATTTCATCTCAATGTCGGGTAAAAGTCCCACACATTTGGAAGCAACGTCTCCAAAATGATCTATACACAGTGTTGATTGGGACGTTCAACCTCGAATCAAACAAACAAATGCCAATTTTCGGGAATAATGGCCCTTGCTTCACATTATTTTTTATATCTTGAGAAAGAAATGGTAGATATTGGTTGAATTTGGCAAGAAAATTGTTGTCGACAAGATCAAGCTTCATAGTGTGAGGTGGGTGGGTGGGGAGGTGGGGGGGGGGAGGGGGGGGGGGGGTGGTGGCGAAGGTTCTCTTCAGTTTTCAATTGAGTTATACATGTAGCCCGCAATGCTTCATCAAATTCCCTCAGTGTCAAATGTAGTATGAATTACATTATGTTAGCAAAATAGAAGTGACGCGGGCAGTGATCAGGAATCGATACAATTAATCCACAGCTCCCATCAGAGACACCAAAGGGAAAGAACAAATAGACCCTGATGGAAACATAAGCAGCGAAAAGCCAAAAGGACAGTGACCTTCCCACAAAATGGCAAATTGGCTACCCAAAACAAAACACACACTCAAAGACAATAAAAATAAACCACGACAGAAGAACCGCCTTGGAACGGTCAGTGAAACGAATTCCACTGGAGGGGGGTGGGGGGATGGGGGGGGGGGGGGGGGGGCTTTCTTCCGTCGCGATTTACACAAATAATTTGTTCAGTCCACATGAAGGCCCCCAAGTCCTAGAGTTGAAGACCCCTGTAAACCCCCACAATTTTTCATTTTCTGGGGGCGATAAATGTTACAATGTATTTGTATAGGCGTGATTTTATATTGATATGCATACATGCAGTTGCATATATCGTTTTTATCACTATTGCAGTCGCAGATATACACATGGATACAAAACAAAAGAGTTACCTTGCATGAAACAAAGCAGAAAACAGGGGCCTAGATTTCTGCTTATACATGTATCTGGTAACAATTATGATTCGGATACTGCAGACGTCATTTTCAAGCGCCCATTTTCATAAGTAGATTTTCTCGAGACTCGGCTTTTTATGGGTTAAACACATTAACTGCTGAATCCTAGTCGGAAGGTTATCAATGTTGGAAAAACAGGAAACCAGACCCCCTGACCTTGAAAGGTCAGTGGGGTCTGGTTACCTGTTTTACCAATACTGACAATGTGCAAGCTGGGAGCCAGCAAATATGGTGACGGTATTGATGGGTCTGAGTTAAAATGCATATACATTTCAACATTAAGCCCCCGCCCATAGGGGCTTGAAGAAATATATGGGCTGCATGATGCTTCCATGCAGAGCTGAATCCGGCCCGCACACTAGTACTGGTAAACCGCTTAGAGGATCTAAGCCTGTCCAGGAACCGCGGTGCGAGGCGGACCGTCCATGCTAATAAACCCTATTGGTTTCATTGGGCGACAGGGCTTGAGATGTCATTTCATCTCAATGTCGGGTAAAAGTCCCACAAAATTGGAAGCAACGTCTCCAAAATGACCTTTACAGTGTTGAAGGGGACGTTAAACCTCAAATTAAACAAACAAAAAACATTTCCACATTATCAAGTAATTTTTTTTCTACTTATACCTGTCAAATTTGACCATTATTCGCAGGTGAACATTAGTCATTACATACACTCCAGGTTGCAGGGTTGAAAGCCTACACAGTAATCATGTAATTACGGTATTTGTTTGTTTGACTGGGGTTTAATGTCCCTGTCAACACTGTTAAGGTCATTTTGGAGACGTTGCTTCCAATTTTGTGGGACTTTTACCCGACAATGAGATGAAATGACATCTCAAGCCCTGCCACTCAATGAAACCAATAGGGTTTATATGCATGGACGGACCGGCTCGCACCGCTTTGCCTGGGCAGGCTTAGATCCTGTAAGCAGTTTACCAGTACTCGTGTGCGGGTCGGTTTCAGCTCTGCATGGAAGCATCATGCAGCCCATAGATTTCTTCAAGCCCCGATGGGTGGGGCCCATAATTATGGTAGGGGTCTTTAACTTGCACAGGAGATGACACTTTCTGTACAGGGGGCCTCCAGTTAACTAAGGTCAGTTAACATCCCGATCCGAAGGACGGTGCACTTTTTTTGGCATTCATCCCTACAAATGATGCCAATGAAGCGTGTTCGAACACAGAAATAATCATCCCCTCCGGATATCAACCCAAATATACGACCATGTCGCAAAATTTGGGGCCAGGAGTAACTTTTGTGGTATCGATGATGTCAAGAATTTTGCAAAATGTGTTCAGTCTGTGGTTGTGTATTACATGGAGCATTTAGGAAATGATAACCATTACAAAAACACGCCAATACAAATACAATGTACATTGTAACCTTTATCACCGAAGAAATGAAAATTTTAAGATGAAAAATTGTGATATTTTTCTTATTGCTGCTCAAAATATAGATTGTGGGTTACTTCATTAGAACTGCCTCATCGATGCGGTTCTAATGAGTACCCACAATCTATATTTTGAGCAGCAATAAGAATAACAATGTTTACCCCTGTAAACCCCAGTTTTACTACCGGTATATAAAAAGTTGGGTTGAAGGGGGTCAAAATTATATAGGTGTGTTTTCGTGATGGGCCCAGTGACAAAACCTTTTTGAAAGGCCCTTGTAGGTATGTTCCAGTAATGAGTTAAAATGGGAATAAGAGAGCATATTGTATCCAATGCTCCCTCAGTTTAATGTAACAGATGAAAAAAAATGTTACACTTTGGTCCGGCTGTGGATCGAACCCAGGCCGCCGGATTGATAAACAAACACTCTACCACATTGTATAAAAGCCGGCTTGTACCGCAAGGCTGTACGCAAGGCAGTACAAGGGCTGGAGCCGAGCGATGGTCTCCCTGTTCATCGGCAACGGGGGATAGGGGTACCACTGAACGGCTACGGTGTAGTGCCAGCATGGATTCGTTCCCTGGGACCCCACCAGCTGACGACCCGTGACACGGGGAAAATGGAAAACAACAACAACAAGGCAGAACAAGTGTGCTATATACCTATACCCTATGGCAGTCCCCCTCCACATTGAAATTCGTGTTCAAATTTCTGGGAGTCCGAAAATCACGTGAAATGATACTCAAGGAGTTTTAATGCACATGGGTTATTAACGGTGAGCGTCAAATGGTGCTGCACACCTTTGGCCCGGCCGCGGCCGGGGATCTGAGGTTTAACGTCCCCGTCAACACAGTAAAATGTCATTTTGGAGACGTTGCTTCCAATTTCGGACATTGAGATTAAATGACATCTCAAGCCATGTCGCCCAATGAAACCAATAGGGTTTTTAAGCATGGATGGTCCGACTCGCACCGCTTTGCCTGGGCAGGTGGCTTAGATCCTGTAAGCGGTTTACTAGTACTCGTGTGCTGTCGGATATCAGCTCTGCGTGGAAGCATCATACAACCCATTTCTTTAAGCCCTGATGGGTGGGGGCCGATGAGCCGCCGGATTGATAAGCAAACACTCTACAATGTCGCTATAAAAGCCGGCCTGTACCGCAAGGCAGTAAAAGTGTACTAGATACCTATACCTTATGACATTAACATTTGCTAACTAGAATACACCACACCCCGCTAAAGGATGCAACTTTAGTTAAGAGATGGTATTTTTTTAAAAAAGATTTTACTTGTACCTTCATTGAGGTGATTTTTTTTCAGAGCCCTGGAGGAAAATACAAGGTACTGTGTGAGAGTTCGGGTCAATGGAAACTGGGTTAGAAATAAACGAATTTGCAACGGATTCCCCAATGGAGAAAAATGCTGTTTCATGGTAATTTGGATACAACATGCAATATTTTGCATATTAAAGTTCCTCAATTTGGCAATTTTTGAGTTTAACATCAGGTGAACAAGTTCTTGAAATGAACACCCCACTAAAGCCCACTTTATATAAAGAAAACTGGGTTTATGGGGGTATACATTATTTTTCTTAGTTACTTTTGCTCCAAGACATATGTTGTGGGTACTCGTTAGAACCGCATCAATGAGGCGGTTCTAACGAGTACCCACAACCACCTATGTTTGCAGTATAAATAAGAAAAATATCACGAATTTTCACCAGAAAATTAACCAATGATTGTGGAGTTGTGAAAAGTGCAAGTTGTCGCACGGATGTGTTATCGTAATGAAATAAACTTTACTCACAATAGATAAGGCCCTCGCATATTGAAGTTTGAATAAATAGATGGGCAGCAAGATGCTTCCACGCAGGGCTGAAACCGACCGCACACGAGTACTGGTAAACCACTTAGAGGATCTAAACCTGCCCAGTGAAAGCGATGCCAGTTAGACAGCCCCTGCTTTTTTTGTTTGATTTGAGGTTTAGCGTCCCCGTCAACACTGTATAGGTCATTTTGGAGACGTTGCTTCCAATTTTTTGGGACTTTTACCCGACATTGAAATGAAATGACATCTCAAGACCTGTCGCCCAACCGCCCAGGCTTATAAAACCTATTTGTTTCTTTCAGCGACAGGGCTTGAGATGCGAGTTCATCTCAGTGTTGGGTAAAAGTCCCACGAAATTGGAAGCAACGTCTCCAAAATGACATACACAGTGTTGATGGGGACGTTAAACCTCAACGCAAACAAAAACAAACTCACAATAAATAATATTCGAAAATTATGCATCACATCAGAGCTCTTGATAAGAGGGAGTAAAGGGTATTTCAGCTTTGAATTTTTGAAAATCAGAATTGAAACTTAATTTGAGGATTAAAATACTCAATGAAAGTTTGGATTTCAGCATTGAATGAAATTTAGGGGTAAAAAATTCAGCAAACTGTACATATTTTAACATAAAGCAATTACCATCACAAATTTCTTTTGTAAGCAGTAGCAACATACCCTGCAGGCACAAAACGTCGACTAAACGTTGAACTAACTTTGAAACAACGTTTTCAACGTTGTTTCAACGTTAGTTCAACGTTGAATGCCTGCTGTTCATTAGATCAGAATGAGTTTAATGCTGCACAGATGACAAATTTATGCATTCTAGGGTTTGTTGGTCTCCTTCCCTCCAAAAATAGAATTTTGTATGCTACACTAATCTTTTGTTCTTTAACAGTTAAGCATTACAAATCATTGCATTAACACTCCTATATAATTTTGACCCCCTTGAACCCCACTTTTATATAGGAAAACTGGGGTTTACAGGGGTAAACCTTATTTTTCTATCCGCTCTAAAATATAGAGTATGGGTACTCGTTAGAACCGCCTCGATGAGGCGGTATTAACGAGTACCCATAATCTATATTTTGAGCAGAAATAAGAAAAATATCACAATTTTTCATCTGAAAATTGTCGATTTTTCAGTGGTAAAGTTTACAATGTATTTGTATAGGCGTGTTTGCGTAATGTGGGCATTTAAGCATTAAGTTTAAAACCAGGGGGTAAAACACTCAGTGTACCAAAAGCTTAACTAGAGCACCGTCACATGAATGCTTGTATAAAAGTCATACCCTTTTTTTTTGTTTGTTTGTACTGGGGTTAGACGGCGCTGTCAACACAGTTTAAATCATTTTTGGCCGGCCAGTTTACCTATCCACACTTTTCCTGGGCAGGCTTATATGTAAGGGGTTAACCAGTACAGTGCACATTCTTTCGCCAGAAACTGACAACTGCCCTACTGGAATCAGTGGAAGGGAGAGAATGACCGTAGAAAAGATTCCATGATCAATATCTACGAAAGAATGTTGCCAACCCCAGGCAGGTATCAAACCCGTGTCCTCCTGATCACCAGTCAGAGGCGCATCCAAATGATCTACCGAGGCCGGCAAAAGTCATAACTGAAAGTCCCCCCCCCCCAAAAAAAAAAAAAAGAAAAAAAAAGAAAGAAACTAAAAAGCTAGTTAACAAATTTACAATTTTGTGCATTTTTTGGTTCGTTTTTGGCAAAAATGATTAAGACAATCCAAAAATTGTTATTACAGAAATCATCATGTGAACAAGTCCGTGAAATGAAGACCCCCCTATACCCCACTTTATATAGAGAAAACTGGGGTTTACAGGGGTATACAATATTTTTCTTATTCTGCTCCAAGACATAGGTTGTGAGTACTGGTTAGAACCTGATCAACCATTGATTGTGTAATAAAATTGCACCATGTTTAGTTGGCTGCAAAACTGTCATTTCTATTTTAGATGACATCACTTGAACAAGTCCATGAAATGAACATTCACCGAAACCCAACTTGATATATAGAAAACTGGGGTTTAAGGGGATATGCCATATTTTTCTTATTTTTGCTCCAAGACATAGATTCTGGGTACTCAATGAGGCGGTTCTTAACGAGCACCTTCAACCTATGTTTGCGAAATAAATAACAAAAATATCACAGATTTTCATCAGAAAAGTAACAATTTTGGAGATGTGAAAATGCACTATGTCGCACGTGTGTGTTATCGTAATGTAGATAAATGTTCAGTTTTACGTCTCACCAACATTTAAGTCATGCAGAGACAGGACCTCGGTTTAAAGACTCATCTGTAAGTTCGTGAAGCAACCCAGAACTTTTGTTTTTATCAGAAAAATTAAAAAAAAAAAGTCCATTTATCTCATTCACTTGCACAAAAGAGCTAAAGATTATCTATGCACTTTAAAAGCAGCGTTAATGCATTAATGACATAGAAATGATAACTAAAGATAGTTTTCCTTATTTCTCCATATAAACCTTTGTTGTGGGTATTCATTAGAACCACCTTCATTAGAACTGAGGCAGTTCTAACGAATACCCACAACATAGGTTTTTTTGGCAGAATTGACAAAACTATCCTTCATTTATCACAAAATAGGGACCTTATCTGTTGCTATGCTGTTAAAAAAAACACGAGCAAATTGAAGCGATGCATGTTAACCCTTTTTGTACCGGAAACCCTAAAACGGGCAATTGGCAAACAGTGCAGGCCCAGATCAGACGCCGCAGAGCGCGGCGTCTGATCAGGGCCTTCACTGTTTGCAAAAACGTTCAGCCATTTTCCAAATAGTTTTTGTAGAAAACACAACCTGACACCCCTAAATTTTTAAATGAACTCTAGCTATATATAAGGAGGAAGATTCCATTTGGTAAAAAAAGTTTAAATCATGGCATTCCTACAAATCACTCTTTATTATTGAGATAGAAGTGTCAAAGTGACTACAGTAAAATTCCTATATTAAGACCACCTTTGGTGCTGTTCAAAAGTGGTCTTTAAGACCACTTTTGAACAGTCCCAAAGGTGGTCCCTGACCAGAGGACAATGTGTGCAGAAACCATGAAGAATGAGTAACTGCACCCTACTAAATAAGCTTTTTGAAGCAAAATTAGTCCTAATTTTAGGTGGTCTTAATAGCGGAATTTCACTCTTTAGCAATTAATTTTTACTTACAACTACTGAACCTTGATGTCTCACACAACGATGGCTCGTTTACAATGGCTAAGTCGAACCCGTTTGTGAGTCCCTAGGGAATCTCTCTACGTAAGAAGAAGTATGGGATGATTAAGGAAATTTTCGAAATTTATCTTGCAAATATAATAATTATGCTGTGTGTACTCATTAGAAATGCCTTGATAAGACGATTCTAATGAGTACACACAACAATCATTTTTAGTATAGAACATCGAAAAGATGTCCCAAAATTAACCCCATTATGCCTCCTGGCAGTAACCCTCAGGGGCTCGAACTACCCCTGTCTCGAACAGATTTTCATTGTTAGAAAGGTGTTCGAGGCATTGAGGTTTGACTGTACCATGTAGTCTGTACCACAGCTCTTTCTCGGCATTGCTTGCATACAAAGCAGAAACTGTTAATCCTTGTTCTGCTGAGCCCGGATATGCCTTTTCTTTGAAACAATGTAGATCCAGATCAGATGGCTTCTGAAGAAGCCATCTGATCAGGATCTACAATGTTTGTCATTCAGATTGTGAATTTGTTGTAATAATTTGCTACAGGTAATCTGATTGGTTGAAAACGGTAGTGGGTGTGGCATATATGAATATTCAGCAGGACAAGGGTTAAAAGTGTATAGATAAACAACAAAAAGTTACCCATTTTGTTTAATTTTCTCTGTACCGTATACAATTTTTGAGGATATATTGTTTAAACTTTAAATTAAAAACATACTACAACGCCATGACAATTTCTTACGCTTGCCATGCCTCAAAATGCAGCCATCACGAAAAAAGGCCTATATAATTCTGATCCCTTCAATAAACCCTGTCATCACTGAGTGGAATTTTCTGTCATTTTTGTAAAGATCAATCTTCACCTCTGACAGGTTCCCACTCACTTTAACATCACACTCTTGTAGACAAGGATGGCTAATACATTTATATGACCCAGTTTGCTCTCATTGGCTGAATTTCAAAACAGCAGCCTATAAATTTGTTTGAAAGGCAACAACATACATACAAGTTTTACATGCTTTTAGTCTCAGTTTTAAATGGAATTTTCTTATTATACCCCCGGCATACGAAGTATGTCAGGGGGTATATAGTTTTCGTCTTTCCGTCCGTTCGTCCGTTCGTTGGTTCGTTCGTATGTTCGTTTGTTCGTTCGTTCATTCGTTTGTTCGTTCGTTCGTACGTTCGTTCGTCAATCTTTGCAATCAAAGTTTTGTGTTAAACCTTTTTGATTGCTAATATCTCTGTAACCACAGGTTGGATTCGCTTCATATTTGGTACAGGATATCTCTATACCATTAACTTTCATATGGAATATCTAAGCCCCTGGGTCAAGCCCCTGGGTGGGTTGTCTGTCTGTCCGTCTGTCTGTCTGTTCATCTACTTTTACGTCAAAGTTTTGTGTTAAACCTTTGTCATTGCTGATATCTCTGTAACCACATGTTAGATTCTCTCCATATTTGGTAAAGGATATCTCTATGCCATTATCTTTCATATGGAATATCTAAGCCCCTGGGTGGGTTGTCTGTCCGTCTGTCTGTCTGTTCATCTACTTTTACTTCAAAGTTTTGTGTTAAACCTTTTTCATTGCTGATATCTCTGTAACCACATGTTACATTCTCTTCATATTTGGTAAAGGATATCTCTATACCATTATCTTTCATATGGAATATCTAAGCCCCTGGGTCCAGCCCCTGGGTGGGTTGTCTGTCTGTCCGTCTGTCTGTTCATCTACTTTTACGTCAAAGTTTTGTGTTAAACCTTTTTCATTGCTGATATCTCTGTAACCACATGTTACATTCTCTTCATATTTGGTAAAGGATATCTCTATACCACTACCTTTCATATGGAATATCTAAGTCCCTCGGTCAAGCCCCTCGATAGGCTGTCCGTTCGTTTGTCAACTTTTACGTTAAAGTTTTGTGTTAAACCTTTTTCATTCTCATATCTCTGTAACCACACGCTACATTCTTTTCATATTTATACCCCCGGCATACGAAGCATGTCATTATACCCCCGGCATACGAAGTATGTCAGGGGGTATATAGTTGTCGTCTTTCCGTCCGTTCGTTGGTTCGTTCGTTTGTTTGTTCGTTCGTTTGTTCGTACGTTCGTTCGTTAACCTTTACGTCAAAGTTTTGCGTTAAACCTTTTTGATTGCTCATATCTCTGTAACCACAGGTTGGATTCTCTTCATATTTGGTACAGGATACCTCTATAGCATTACCGTTCATATGGAATATCTAAGCCCCTGGGTCAAGCCCCTTGGTGGGTTGTCTGTCTGTCCGTCTGTCTGTTCATCTACTTTTACGTCCAAGTTTTGTGTTAAACCTTTTTCATTGTTGATATCTGTGTAACCACACGTTAGATTCTCTTCATGTTTGGTAAAGGATATCTCTATAGCATTACCTTTCATATGGAATATCTAAGCCCCTGGGTCAAGCCCCTGGGTGGGCTGTCTGTCTGTCTGTTCATCTAATTTTACGTCAAAGTTTTATGTTAAACCTTTTTCATTGCTGATATCTCTGTATCCACATGTTAGATTCTCTTCATGCTTGGTAAAGGATATCTCTATAGCATTACCTTTCATATGGAATATCTAAGTCTCTGGGTCAAGCCTCTGGGTCAAGCCCCTGGGTGGGCTGTCTGTCTGTCTGTCTGTTCATCTACTTTTATGTCAAAGTTTTGTGTTAAACCTTTTTCATGGTTGATATCTCTGTAACCACATGTTGTATTCTCTTCATGTTTGATAAATGATTTCCTGATGCCTGTCCCTTCCCCCACCCATGGTGACCTTGACCTCAAGGGCACAGACTTAGAAATTTTACATTTGGTTAAAGTTTTATGTCGAAGTTTATAGATGCCTGTATGTTCTATTTGATGCCCTCACTCCCTTAGTCCATTTAGAAATTTTATGTTTGGTTTAGCTTTTACAAGCACATTTATAGATTCTTATAGCTTCTTGACTTCATTCATATTACATACAAGCTCGAAAGATATATCAGACGGTGATGCTGGCCGGGGGTATACGTGACCCACAGGTCACTTTCTCTAGTTTAAATATAAATGTGATAGTGTGGCAGCTTCAAGTAGGTTCTCCACTATTATTACATCCTTCAGTTGCATGTGAATTTTTTACAATTGGGTGGGATACTATTATATTCATTTATCATATGACGTCGTTGATAAGCAGTGGATAACGTCGTGTAATAAAAATCGTACGACCACACGTGTAATAACACTTTGGCAGGATTAAGTAACGTCATGACGACGTCCATGTCAACAATACATTTTGCGCAGATAAAAAGGCGATAAAATCCAATTTAAAGTAGTCATATGATAAAGAGAATCTTACACTCGTGGTCATTTCATATAAGATTTATGAAACTCGCCAAAGGCTCGTTTCATAAATTTCATATGAAATGACCACTCGTGTAAGATCCTCTATATTCTATTTGCTTTCAATATCTCAAAATTAAAAGTTATACACCATACCCTTTCTTTTATTGTAAAAATCATCAGTATTTGGATAGATAGCCTAGGTCTTGGTGAACAGTATACTAGATAAAGATCAAATTTATATCCAAATCAGTATCTTCTTTTTCTAAAGTGAGTTCAGCACAGATCGAGTCTAAATGAGTCAGCGTGTGATATTGGTGTTTATCATATGACGTCGCGTCTGAGAGTGTAATAACGTCATGTATTATTTTCGATAATCCACTTTTGGATTAAATATGCAAATTAGCTAGATGCGTCCCGTAACATTACATGTACGACGTCCTTAACGACGTCGCGTTTACTAATGGCGGAATATTGACATTTTTGTAAACAATCGTGAATAAAATGCGTTTTAAATGTCATCTGATAAATAGAATCTTGCATTCGTGCTCATGTATTATCGAATTTATTAAACTCGTTGAGGGAAAGGGATAAAATGCGAGGCTTTGCCGAGCATTTTATCCCTTTTCCTCAACTTGTTTAATAAATTCAATAATACATGAGCACTCATGTAAGATCCTCTATTTATCACATATGTGAGCAGAGAAGGCTGAGGGGTCACTGTGCACTCTTGCAGTGTCACCAGAGCCACCACTGTTGGCATGCATGGCTGTACATGTGCATTTAAGGAATGTCTATCGATTACAAAAAGTGCCATTATCTCATGTCAGGGCACAAAGTTGTATTTTGTCACAGTCTTATAGAACCTAGGGTGACTTAGGTTAGTCAGTAGTAAAAGATTCTTAAGGTTCTCCCACAGAGTTATGCTACCAGCCATTCTAAGGTATTGGTCTTTATTTGCTGATAAAGGGTTGATTTATTTGCTGAATAGTCACTTCTGACTTTGTACTTGTCCCTTTTGTGTGTTTTTTATTTTTCATCCTCAGAGTGTTGTTGGGTTGACTTCATCTTGTGGCACTGCCTGTACCTTTCGTATTTCTCACAGTGCAGATCTCCGTGACATGATGTTAAAGTGGGCTGGCTCTTAAACATTAGGTCTGTCACCATTGTGCTTAGGGTCACAACTGTTACGGTGACCGTCATATGTGGGATGTCAAGTTCTTCTTCAGGTGGTTTTACTCCAGGCACTTTGGTTTTTGCCCACCTCTGATTTGCAACTGGCTCAACATGAGTGAAAAATCTTAAAAGGACTGTGAAACAACAACAAAAAAAGAACAGCTTTCTCACATTAAGCTTCAAAGTACCTAAAGAGCCCTGTTATGGAAGTGGTAAACTGCTTGAAAAATACTCTTTTGAGCACACATCTGAATGCGTGGCCATGCTCAGTGTGCTGATTGCTAATTTGCCTGCATGCAGATTTCCTGAACATTGTTCTTTTCTCCCAAAGTTTAAAATATTGAGCTTGAGCAAAGCCCTTCCTAAACACCTTTCCAAATGTCATTGTACATGTATGACTGAAATACTGTTGAAACTGCCGTAACACTACTAATGGAATTATTTGTCATTTTCTGGCATTTTCAGAGTGGCATTATTTTTCAGTTTTTGTCATTCTAGGAATGGAATTTTTTTGTTGTTTTCTGTCATTCAAGAAAGGGAAATATTTGTCATTTTCTGACATTTCCAAATAAAGTCAGAAAATTCCAATGCAGATTTTTTGACATTATTTGGAATTTTCTGTCATTTTTGGTTTGGAATTTATTGTCACCTTTTGGAATTGAGTGCCAAATACCGACAAATAATGCCGTTTCATTTAACATTCCAAATAGTGACAGAAATTTCCAGTCTCCGATTCCAAAGATTGACAAATCATTTGTGCCAGAAAAATCCGGAAATTTCTGGAAAATTCCAATCAATTTTCGTAAGGGTATTTACCATATTTGCCTTTACAGGTTTCATGTTTTTTTGTTGTTGTTTTTTTGTTGTTTTTTATGAATTATGGCTCTTTTGTTTGGTTGATACGGGAAGTTAAGAGTTTCCATAGACCTATGATGGGGAAAATTAAAAAAATGACATTTACATCTTTCAAGATATTTTATCAAACTTTCATAGAAATGTTCCTAAACAATGTTCTATCTGCCATATTGGTTGCCACAGATGGGCAGTTGTCAATTGTCGTCTGTTGTCTCGCAACAACACATTCAAGCAATGTCAGACCTCTGAAGCAACCACAGAGACCAGTTTCAAGCTTTTAGAGAGGTAAGATTTACTATCCTATAATAATATAGACGTCTATATTATTATAGGACAGTATATCTTTCCTCTCTAAAAGCTTGAAACTGGTCCCTGTGGAAGCAATTAAGCTTATTGGGTGCAAATTTTATCTGTAGCTTCCTTGGGCACAGGGCTTCCATGGTTTGTTAAAATACATGGCTGCCAGTTGGCAGTGCCCCCCCCCCACCCCCACCGCCTAGCTCTGGTGGGCATAGTGTCCCATGGGCCTCTTGTTACTTTATCTGGACTGATTTAAGGAAAAGATAAACCTAGCACTTTTATTCAGCTTTTTTTTTTCTTTTTTTTTTTTTTTTTAAATAAAACAAATGAAGCAGGTCACTGCAAGACCTACAAAAATGCCTGTGGGACTAGTAACATTCACACCAGCTTGTCTGTAAAACGTGATTAAGTCCATGAAATGAACACCCCCGTAAACAAACTGTGGTTTACGGGAGTATACTTTATTTTTCTTCTTCCTGCTCCAAGACATAGGCTGTGGGTACTTGTTAGAACCAACTCGATGAAGCGGTTCTAACGTGTACCCACTATCTATATTTTGAACCAAAATAAGAAAAATATCACTGTTACAGTTTTTCATCTGAAAATTTTCATTTGTTCGTTGGTAAAATTTACACAGGCGTGTTTTAGTAATGTATATTTGACTCTTTTGACTGATCTCTGGTATTTTACAGGCAAAATGGATTTTCACCCCCACAATAGATAGAATTGTGCCAACAAGCCTAACCCCAAGTAAGTATCTTTTTAGCTCACCTGATCACCAAGTGCTCATGGTGAGATATTGTTCTCAGTGAATGTCCGTCGTGCGTCGTCAACAATTTGCTTTAAATGTGAACTCCCCCTAAACCCTTGGGCCAATATGATTCAAACTTCACAGGAATGTTGCCTAGGTGCCTACCTACCAAAATAGCTAAAATCATTCCGCTCTGATGAACACGATGGCCAGCAGAGCTAAAAATAGAAAACATCTTTAAACGCCAACTCCTGTACACTTGGGCCAATTTCATTCAAACTTCACAGAAATGTTGCTTAGGTGACTCTCAACCGAAATAGCTAAAACAGTTCCGCTCCGATGAGCAAAATGGCCGTCAGAGCTAAATATAGAAAAACGTAAATTTGCCTCAAACGCGAACTTCTCCTAAACCCTTGGGCTAATTTGATTCAAACTTCACAAGAATGTTGCCTAGGTGACCCCCGACCAAAATAGTTAAAATCGTTCCACTCTGACAAACGAGATGGCCACCAGAGCTAAAAATAGAAAACATATTCAAATGACAACTCCACCTGTACTCTTTGGCCAATTTCATTCAAACTTCATAGGAATGTTGCTTAGGTGACCCTCTACCAAAATAGCTAAAACAGTTCACCTAAGACGGACAAAATGGCCGCCAAAGCTAAAAAATGAAAAAAAAATCATAAATTTGTTTCAAATGTGAACTCCTCCTAAACCCTTGGGCCAATTTGATTTAAACTTCACAGGAATGTTGGCTAGGTGACTCCCTACCAAACTAAAATTGTTCGGTCTGTTGAACAAGATGGCCACAAGAGCTAAAAATAGAAAAAATCTTCAAATGACAACTCCTCCTGTACCCTTGGCCCAATTTCATTCAAACTTCACAGGAATGTTGGCTAGATGACTCCCTACCAAAATAGCTAAAATCGTTCCGCTCTAAGGAACAAGCTGGCCGCCAGAGGTAAAAATAGAAAAAATCTTCCAACGACAGCTCCTCCTGTACCTTGGCCCAATTTCATTCAAACTTCATAGGAATGTTGCTTAGGTAACCATCTACCAAAAGAGCTAAAACGATCCAGCTCCGATGAACAAAATGGCCACCAAAGCTAAAAATAGGAAAACATTGTAAACTTGCTTCAAAGGTGAACTCCTCCTAAACCCTTGGGCCAATTTGATTCAAACTTCACAGGAATGTTGGTTAGGTGACTCCATACCAAATTAACTAAAATTGATGCTCTGTTGAACAAGATGGCCGCCAGAGCTAAACATAGAAAAAAATCTTCAAATGACAACTCCTCCTGTACCCTTGGCCCTATTTCTAAGGAACAAGCTGGCCACCAGAGCTGAAAATAGAAAAAATCTTCCACATCAGCTCCTCCTGTACCCTTCGCCCAATTTCATTCAAACTTCATAGGAATGTTGCTTAGGTAACAGTCTACCAAAAGAGCTAAAACATCCAGCTCCGATGAACAAAATGGCCACCAAAGCTAAAAATAGGAAAACATTGTAAACTTGCTTCAAACGTGAACTCCTCCTGTAGCCATGGGCCAATATGATTCAACCTTCACGGGAATGTTGCCTAGGTGACTCCCTACCAAAATAGCTAAAATCGTTCCGCTCTGACAAACATGGCTGCCAGTGCAAAAAATAGAAAACATCTTCAAATGACAACTCCTCCTGTTCTCTTCGGTCAAGTTCATTCAAACTTCATAGGAATTTTGCTTAGGTGACCCTCTACCATAATAGCTAAAACAGTTCAGCTCCGATGAACAAAATGGCCGCCATAGCTAAACCTAGAAAAACGTCATAAATTTGCTTCAAATGAGAGAACTCCTTCTAAACCCTTGGGCCAATTTGATTCAAACTTCACAGGAGTGTTGGCTAGCTGACTCCCTACCAAAATAGCTAAAATCGTCCGCTCTGATTAACAAGATGGCCGCCAGAGCTAAAAATAGAAAAAAAATCTTCCAGCGACAGCTCTTCCTGTACCCTTGGCCCAATTCATTCAAACTTCATCGGAATGTTGCTTAGGTAATCCTGGACCAAATTAGCTAGTTCGATCTTGCTCCGATGAACAAAATGGCCACCAGAGCTGAAAAAAAAACAACAACAGAAAATCATCCTAAATTTGCTTCAAACATGAACTCCTCCTAAAGAATTGGGCCAATATGATTCAAACTTTACAGAAATGTTTCCCATGTGACTCCCTACCAAAATAGCTTAAATCGTTCCACTCTGACAAACAAGATAGCCA
Source organism: Lucinisca nassula (assembly GCA_963580285.1). NCBI lineage: Eukaryota > Metazoa > Mollusca > Bivalvia > Lucinida > Lucinidae > Lucinisca > Lucinisca nassula. The sequence goes on from OY757019.1 coordinate 34,786,439, forward strand.
CCATGGCTAAAAATAGAAAACATCTTCAAACACGAACTCCTCCTAATCCTTTGGGCCAATATGATTCAAACTTCACTGGAATTTTGCCTTGGTGACTTAATACCAAAATGGCTAAAATCATTTTGCTCTGACAAACAAGATGGCTGCCAGAGCTAAAAATAGAAAAAATCTTTAAACGACAAGTCCTCCTGTACCCTTGGGCCAATTTCAGGCAAACTTCTTAGGAATATAGATGGCCTCTACTAAAATAACTTAAACGACCTTGCTCTGGTGAACGAAATGGCCACCAAAGCTAAGAATAGATAACATTGTAAATTTGCTTCAAACCCAAACTCCTCCTATAAACACTTTGGCCAATTTGATTCAAACTTCGCAGGAATCTTACCTAGGTGACTCCCTTCCAAAATAGCTAAAATTGTTCCGCTCTGAGGAACAAGACCACCAGAGCCACAAATAGAATGTGCTAGAGACAGTGACACTCAGGTGAGCAAATCAGGGCCCTCTGGCCCTCTTGTTTATTACTTAGCCGGACACTACTGAATCGGTGATAGTGAAAAGTGTCACCTTGAGGAATAGGAATATCAACCAAGGTGTAGTCCAAAGGGTGACATTTTTCACTTTCACCCTCACAGGAATGTATATCATTACCCAACCTACCATCTAAAAAGTAATGAACTATTTTTGGCTACTGCACGAGTTTGCCATTCTTGGCAATAGCCTCACCTGTGTTTGTTTCCAGGATATTGCGGAAACTAGTCATTTCTGCCAAAAACCAACAACAAAATATGTCGTCAGAATGGGAATTGTCCATCATGTCTGGCGATGCAGGTCTAAAATCAAATAGTGCTGACCCAGATCAGACTGCTTTGAAGGAGCAGTCTGATCATGGTCAACACTGTTTACCGCTCAACATGCTAGGTATTTTTTTCAGCAGAAGACATTTTGAAATATGTATGTCTTATTTTTCTTTGAAAACAGGATTTGACATTTCATGCAAATTGTCTCCTAAGGAGACAATTTGCATGAGATGTCAAATCATGTTTTCTGGGAAAAATTGATCAAGGAAAAAAAAACAATCTGTTGTCTGCTAAATTTGCCTAGAGAATGTTTTTGAGATTAACTCCACCTCATACCCCGATAGCTCAGTCGGTAGAGTGTCCGCTCCGGGGAACGGGAGGTCACGGGTTCGATCCCGGGCCGCGACATACCAAAGTCGTTAAAAATGGTACTAGCTGCTCCTCGCTTGGCACTCAGATTTATGGGGTTGAGTTAGGACTGGTCGACCCAGTGTCAGAATAATGTGACTGGGTGTGGTATCATGTAATGTGTCTGGGACATGACACTTCAGTGAGGAATCACTATAAAAGTGAGCATTGAGCTCCCTGTCGCAACAAGACACCGTCGTGATATGACTGAAAAATTGTTGAAAGCGACGTTAAACCCGAATTCACGCACACACACATACACACACACACACCACCTCATATTATTGTCTGCACAGTGAAATCAAACTTCATATTGTTGTTATTTGGTTGGTTGTTGTCTTCAGTGGATGTTATTTGTGGTCAAATTGGGTAATAAAACAGTTATTTCATGGCTGTTTGGGGGGCTAGTCACACGAATTGCCCATTGGCACCTGGGACAGCCCCATGCACTATTTTCCAAGGCGGAACGATTGCCCTCCGCCAATGGCCTCGAGCAATAGTCCATGGGGCCCTTCTAGACACCTCGGGGCAATAAAACAGCCATGAAATAACTGTTTATTACCGAACAAGATCAAGACACCCATGTGTTTGCTTGCTAATTACGAAACCTACCTTATCATATCAACAGATTAGGTTCATATTTCGTAGTATCACAAAATACTAACGATATCCGTTGCTATGAATTTCATCTGAAGATACCTAGAGGTATGAAAGAAGCCATTTTAGGACACCTATCAAAAAGAGACTACAGTATCACATGGTTAGCATAATCATGAATCATGAACCCAATATACACGGACTAGTCACTACACTGTAAGTGACGCTATTTATCGGAAAATGCTGTCATGGCTGAGCGTGGCTGAGCCTGAAAATGTTTGCAAGATACAGTTCCATTGTCTCAACAAAATAGTATAATTTTTTCTTTAAAAAGCAATAGTTGAATGTATTGCTCGTAGAAATATAACATCATTTTAATGAAACTTCCAACAGTTTTTCTAAACTTTAACGAGAAACCTAGGCATCGATTTTAAGTATTTTCTGCACATTTGGCATATATTCATCAAATTGAGAGGCTTTAAGCTGTTTTCAATTCAATTTTAATCAATACACTGTTAAAATGTTTCAACCACATTGTGTTAAAATGTTTCAACCACATTGTGTTAAAATGTTTCAACCACATTGTGTTAAAATTGACAACTAACATCTAATTACTAATTTGCATTACATCACGAATACACGCCTATATAATTTTGACCCCCTTGAGCCCCATTTTTATATAGTAAAACTGGGGTTTACAGGGGTAAACCTAATTTTCTTATTTCTGCTCCAAAATATAGATTGTGGGTACTCGTTAGAACCGCCTCGATGAGGCGGTTCTAACGAGTACCTTCAATCTTTATTTTGAGCAGAAATAAGAAAAATATCACAATTTTTCATCTTAAAATGTTCATTTTTTTCTGTGGTAAAGTTTACAATTTATTTGTATAGGCGTGTTTTCGTAATGAATTTTCATTCACTATAATTAATTAAAATGGCTGTATGATCAAGACAGGACAACATATTTTGGCAACTCAGTCAGTTACTAGGCTGTGCTTATTGGGTCTGAGTTAGTATCTTGCATGATTGAGGAAAGAAGCCTGCGTGGTGTAGTGGTTACGCTACTCGCATTGTAAAGCAGGGATCGCAGGATCGATCCCGGGCTTCTCCAGACTTTTGGATGAGTCTTTAAACCAAGGTCCCGTCTCCTTATGACCTTAGCTGTTGGTGGTATGTAAAACTCGAACACTGCCTGACTGACTGCATGATTGAGGAACATCCATAAGATGATACCCACAGTCTATGTTTTTGAGAAATTATATTATATACTCCTGTAAGCGCCACTTTTATGTAGGCCTCCGTGGCCTAGTGGATAAGAGCGCTGACTCCTTATTATTAGGTCTCTCACTGCTAGGGTTCAAGCCTGTCTCGGGTCACATCTGAGACGCCAAGTACCGCAATGGAAGGTCCGGTGGTTTTTTTTCAGGCACACTTGTTTTTTGCTGTTGTTGTTTTTTTGCCCACCTCTGATGAACGATCGGCTCCATAGGAGTGAAATTGTCTTGAAAGTGCTGTAAAACAAAAAAACACACTTATAAGTACTAAGGCTGACATGATTAATCGTATAATCGATTAATCGATCGATAAATTCCACAAAAGTGATTATCATTTCTGATTTGCTTTTAATCGATTACTTGATAGGTACTTGATAGGTACAATTTACTACCCAAAGTTATGCCTAAAATAGCTGGATGAGTGGCAAACAGTGCAGACCCTGATGAGACGCCGCATTCTGTGGCGTCTCATCTGGGTCTACACTGTTTGCTCAGGCCTGTCTGTTCAAATATACATATGGTAAAGTGCAACATATGCCGTTAAGAGTCATGCTCTGACAGAAAGCCAGACAGGTAAAATTATGACAAAAACCTTAGCGATTACTAATCGATTATCGATCGCAATGACAGGATTGATAATCGATTATCGTTTCAGCTCCGATTAGCCAGCCCTAATAAGTACATAAAGTGGGGTATAGAGGGTGTTAATTACAGTCTTGTTAGTCTGATTTGGAAGTGATACAATGCAGGTCAGGCTCCAAGGCTTTAAATCTTTTTTAATGCTGAACTCGGATAAGCATGAAATTTGTTCTGCTCATAAATTTAATAATGCCAACATTAGTTGGCATTTTTAAATTTCTGAGCAGAACAGATAATATTTCCCGGTGATCCGGCCAGGAAAATCGCCTGATTGGTTTGTGTTTTAATATTTATGAGCATTATAAAATTTCATGCTTAGTTCAGTTGAGCATATACATGTACCCTCAAAGCCAGGCTCATACGCAGACTTTGGGGTGGGGGTTGCAAAGTTCAGGTAGTTTGCAGAGGGGGTGCAAATCTTTAGAAAATCTTGATTTGGGGCCCAAAGTTAAGGGTGTAAGGTTGCTTTTTGGTAAAAAAAAACTGCATGAATTTGAGATATTTTTTTTAAAAAAAAAAGAGGGGGTGGGGGGTGAGTATGCACCCCTGGCACCCCCAACCCCTGCATACGGGCCTGCAGATCAAGACACTAGTAATAATGTGTATTTATTTCTTTTTTAGCACAAGATGCAAAAATTGAAATCTGTGGTCGTATATTCACATCTCGATACGGCAACAACAAGGAGACTGCTGAAAATGGACGCACAGAAATGTTACAGAGGTATGGTTATTTTCTTTTACTACCAACCAAACTTTTGAGTAGTGGTGCAGTGCTTTGAAGTTAGAAGGTGTGAGCTTGCTGTCACCCTGCCTACCCAGAAAAATGACCCCTAATCAAACAATTTTATTGGCCATCATGAAGATTTGTTTTTAATTTTCTTACGTTAAGATATTAGATGGGCTGCATGAAACTTCCACACAGAGCTGAAACCGACCATGCACTTAGAGGATCCAAGACTGCCCAGGCAAAGAGGTGTGAGTCGGACCGTCCAGGCTTACAAATCCTATTGGTTTCATTGGGCAACAGGGCTTGAGATGTCATTTCATCTCAATTTCGGGTAAAAATCCCACAGAATGTACAGTGTTGACAGGGACGTTAAAACTCAAATCAAACAAACAAACGTTAAGATATTAAGATTCATTAAATAAGGATTCTAAATTTTCTTTCAAAAAAGGCTAAATTTGTATTTGTGATGTTGAACTCAAATTAATAAAACTAAATAGATATTTAGAAAATCCAATAAATAAATTCTATACTCATATATGAAAAAAAAAATTATCGACCTACATACCCAGCTTGACTGATAAACTATGGGTCTGGTGACAGGTTTAAGGGTGGCCTTTGGGTTTCTTCGACCGGTAGGGCTTGCGATGTCATTTCATCACAATGTTGGATAAAAGTCCCACAAAATCAGAAGCAACATCTCCAAAATGACCTGAATAGTGTTGACAGGAATGTAAAACCACAACAAAAAAACACAAAAAATAGCTATGTGAAAAAGGTACTTATCCTGTTGGCAAGGCAACCAGCAAAAGCACATACAGACAAACCAGGGGAATGTGAACTGAAAGGTCCTGAGGACCATTCTGAAGACAATTCAATTTTATGAACTTTTTGACCATCCCTCATTGTTTGACTGGTTCTACTACTTTCAGGATTTTTGCTCCAGGGGAATGTGAATTGAAAGATCCTGAGGACGATTCAAATACAATTCAATTTTTGAACTTATTGACCATCCCTCTTTGTTTGACTGGTTCTACTATTTTCAGGATTTTTGCTCCAGGGGAATGTGAATTGAAAGATTCTGAGGACCATTCAGACGATAATTCAATTTTATGAACTTTTTGACCAACCCTCATTGTTTGACTGATTCTACTATTTTCAGGATTTATGCTCCAGGGGAATGTGAATTGAAAGATCCTGAGGACGGTTCAGAGGACAATTCAATTTATGAACTTTCTGACCATCCCTCATTGTTTAACTGGTTCGACTATTTTCAGGATTGTTGCTCCTGGGGAATGTGAATTGAAAGATCCTGAGGACGATTCAGACGACAATTCAATTTTATGAACTTTTTGAACATCCCTCATTGTTTGACTGGTTCTACTATTTTCAGGATTTATGCTCCTGGGGAATGTGAACTGAAAGATCCTGAGGACCATTCAGAAGACAATTCAATTTTATGAACTTTTTGACCATCCCTCATTGTTTGACTGGTTCTACTATTTTCAGGATTTTTGCTCCAGGGGAATGTGAACTGAAAGATCCTGAGGACCATTCAGAAGACAGTTTGTGAGTACTGTGAAAGTGCCTTTGTCATTTTTTTATGTTTGCCGGCCTCGGTAGCTCAGTCAGATCAGGAGGACGCGGGTTCAATACCTGCCGGGTTCGGCAACATTCTTTCATGGAGATTGATCCTGAAATCTTTTCTACGGTAATTCTTTCCCTTCCGCTGATTCAAGAAGGGCAGTTGTCAGTTTCTGGAGAAAGAATGTGCACTGTACTGGTTAACCGCTTAGGTATAATCTTGCCCAGGAAAGTGTGGATAGGTAAACTGACCAGCTCAAAAATTACCTAAAATAGTGTTGACTGGGCTGTTAAAGTCCAAAACAAACAAAGCAAACAAAACCCATTTAGTACCAGAAACCCCAAAACGGGTACCCAGGCAAACAGAACAGGCCCAGCGGCGTCTGATCAGGGCCTCCGCTGTTTGCTAAAAGTTCAGTCATTTTCCAAATAAATTTTGAAGAAAACACAACCTGACACCCCTAAATTTTGAAATGGACTCGTGCTATATATAAGGCTGAAGATTCCAATTGGTACAAAAAGGGTTAATAACTCCAGGGCCCAGTTGTTTAAAGTATCGTTAGCTTAACGAGCTCGTTAGTGGTCAAGTTGTTAACTGTTCTAGTAAGTACAATATCTAATACTCCAATGTGTTTGCTGTAAAAATATGAGTAGCTTTTGCATTTGCAAAAGCTACTCATATTTTTTCAGCAAAAATATTACTATATTTGCCATATTTATGATTTAAGTTTTAACAATATGTTAGCTAACAACATCGCTAGTTTTGACAACTGACCTCAGATTAGGAGTAGTAACAAGGTTAATTGAGTGAGTGAGTGAGTGAGTGTTTGAGTTTTACGTCCCACCAACAACTAAGGTCATATGGAGACGGGACCTCGGTTTAAAGACTCATCCAAAAGTCTTACAAGGGTAATTAAGATTGAGTTTCCTTATTTCTTGTAAGAAACATGTGTTGTGGAACTTGGTAGAATTGCCTCTTACAGTGCGGCAATTCCAACAAGTCTAAAATCATTCTTCCCTGATGAGCGAGATGGCTGCCAGAGTTAAAAGAAAAAAAAATCTTAAAATGACAACATTCCCCTGGGCCAATTTCATTCAAACATCACTGGACTGTTGCTTAGGTGACCCTCTACCAAAATAGCTAAAAAACCATTTGGCCCTAGTGAGCTAAAAAGCTAAAAATAGAAAAAACGTCAGCAATTTTCTTAAAATGCTAACTCTATAAGTTTGTTTGATTTGATCTTTTAACATCCCCGTCAATACTGTATAGGTCATTTTGGAGATGTTGCATCCAATTTTGTGGGACTTTTACCCAACGCTGAGATGAAATGACATCTCAAGCCCTGAGGCTCAATGAAACCAATATGGTTAACTCTTTAAGCCATTGGCCAATAGCCATGGGCCAATTTCGCTTCAACTTCACAGGAATATTGCCTAGGTGGCTGCCTACCAAAGTAGCTAAAATCATTTCGCTCTGATGAGCAACGTGGCCACCAGATCTAAAAATAGAAAAATATTTAAAAGATATCTTCATTTTCTTGACCAACTTCATTGAAATGTCACAAGAATCTTGTGACGTTTCAATGAAGTTGGTTCAGATTTAGAATGTTGGTGGCTCCTTCCAAATAGCCGAAATTGTCTAAATCTTATATATTAGAGGGCCCCCAGAGCTAAAAATATAAAAATCTATAAACAAAACTCTTCCTATTCCCTTGAGCCAATTTCATTCAAACTTCATAGGAATATTGCTGAGGTTCTGCTCCTATGAACTAAATTGCTGCCAGTTACCCACATGGGCCGGCCTCGGTGGCTCAGTCGGATGCGCGTCTGACTGGTGATCAGGAGGACGCGGGTTCGACTCCCGCCGGGGTCGCCAACATTCTTTCGTGGAGATTGATCATGAAATCTGTTCTACGGTCATTCTCTCCCTTCCGCTGATTCAAGAAGGGCAGTTGTCAGTTTCTGGCGAAAGAATGTGCACTGTACTGGTTAACCGCTTACGTATAAGCCTGCCCAGGAAAGTGTTGATAGGTAAACTGACCGGCTCAAAAATGACCCAAATAGTGTTGACTGGGCCGTTCAACTCCAATACAAACAAACAAACAAACAAGTTACCCACATGACTTTCCGAAGCTATGTGACATCTTGAAATCAGGTGAGCCATTCAGGGTCATCTTGTCCCCCCCCCCCCCCCCCTATTTAGCTCACCTGTCAGGTAGTGTAAAGGCGAGCTTTTTTGATCACTTTTTGTCCGTCTGCATCAGTCCGCCTGCGCATCCATCCTTAAACAATTTCTTTTTCTTTTTTTTTGGGGGGGGGGGGGGTTTGGGTTTAACGGCCCTTTCAAGATAATTTCACTCATATCGAGCCGATCGTAAACAATTTCTTTAACTGAAAACTTAAAAAATCTTCTCCTGAAACTGCAAGGCCCAGTTCTTTGATATTTGGTATGAAGCTTCATCTAGTGGACCTCTATCAAGCTTTTAGAGCCAAAAATGGCCCCGCCATGGGGCCCACTGGTTTTACATATACTTATATAGGGAAGACATTTAAAATCTTGTCTGAAACCAGAAGGCCCAGGTCTTTGATATTTGGTATAAAAAGTAGAAGTAAAACAAAGATCAGGAATTGATACAATTAACTTATTCCATCCATAAAAGACACCAAAGGGAAAGAAATACAAACATTAAGCGACCAGACCATAATGGAAACCTAAACAAAGGAAGGCCATATGGACAGTTACTTTCCCACAAAATGGCCATATGGCCATCCAAAATTAAAAGACACAAGTGATACACACAGTAAGTAACAAACAACAACATAAATAAATCGCCACAGAAGAGCCGCCTTGGAACGGTCAGTGGAAGATTTCCACTGGGGGGCTTAAATCGATTTTACATGGCCACAATCCTCGCCCTTACTTCCGTCGCGATTCAGACAAATAATTTGTTCAGTCCGCATGAAGGCCTCCTAACTCATCAGTGCAACATCTCCGTGAACACAGAAATCAAATAACCACAGAGGTGAGACAACGGTGAGGACGCGACAGCAAGAAACCACTGAAATGCTGGAGCAAAAGAAAACCAACAGTTAGACTCCGATGAGCCCGACCAGAGACAGAGCATCAGGCACCAACCAACATTATCTCTTTAATTTTCAATAAGCCTTTACGTTGGAGCCGTCATAGAATAAAGCTTCATTAAGTGGACCTCTACCAAGATTTTAGGGCCAAAGATGGCCATGCCCTGGGGCCCACATGTTTTACATATTATAGGGAAAACCTTCAAAAATCTTCTTGTCTGAAACCAGAAGGCCCAGGTCTTTGATATTTGGTATGAAGCTTCATCTAGTGGATTTATAGCCTTAAGACCAAAAATGGTCCCGCCCTTGGACCCACATGTTTTACATAGACTTATATAGGGAAAACCTTTAAAAGTCTTCTTGGCTCAGGTCTTTGGTATGAAGCTTCATCTAGTGGACCTCTACCAATATTGTTCAAATGGTAGCCTTTGGGCGAAAAATGGCCATGCCCCTGGGGCTCACATGTTTTAAATAGGCGTATATATAGGGAAAATGTTAAAAAATCTTCTTGTCTGAAACCAGAAGGCTCAGGTCATTGATATTTGGTATGAAGCTTCATCTAGTAGACCTCTACCAAGATTGTACAAAATATAGCCTCAAGGCCAAACATGGCCCCGCCCCAGGTCTTTGTAATGTTATCCAAATAGAACACCTGGTTTCCTGAGGCAAAATCTCGATAAGTGTCCTCGGGATGTAAAGCAGGCATTATATAAGGACTTCTTTGCCCAATCTTAGAATATGGTTGGTGTGTCTGGGACCCCCAAGGAGTGGTCCTTCAAGAAGAATTTGAAAAAAAGTTCAGAAAAGAGCTGCTAAATTTGTAACTAGCAACTGGGAGTATGACTGGAATATTAGAGAAGTTAACCCATAAGATGCCAGTCATGACAATTGTCGTCTGCTTTGCAGTCTGCCAGTTACCTAAAAGTCATTTTTTGCAAAAAGTGTGGACCCAGATCAGACTGCTCCTGTAGGAGCAGTCTGACCTATGCCCACACTGTTTTCCTGTGTCAAACAATAATTTTTAAAAAGTTTGCAAGAAGATTCAGCAGACGACAAGCAGACACCATCTTCAGATATTGTTTTTCTTGGCAGCTTAAGGGTTAAGATATGGGTGTCCCTCAAGAAAAGGAGGAGAGAGAATTAGCTGATACTACTGTACAAAGGTCTAAAGGACGCCACCAAAACCTTATTCCCCCAATTAGCCCTGCAGAAACCATTACTGCAAGAACTGACTTTTACAAAGGATTCTTCTTCTGTTGGCCATTAGTGGTTGGAATGTCCTTCCAGATTAGAAAGTTTCCTTAGCTGACTGTGTAGAGGATAGTGTTGCTGAGTTTACCATAAAATCCATAGTAGAAGCCCATGCTCTAATAAACGCCCACCCCCCGATTTGGATGTTAAAAATGGCACTTTTTTGGCAGTTCTCAGAAAAATACCAGCCTCCAATAAACGCCCACTTTAATCCGATGTTGATTGATAGGAATTTTTTGTGACATTGTGACAGGGTCAAAAATTAAACAAATCACACAAAATGACTTCAGATTTTACGTATTTTGCCATGTTTGACACGATATGAGAAAAACGTTAATGATATTCTCTTTAGTGAAGAAAGGGGAGGTAACTACTATTCTATTCTTAGACAAGGATATTTTATCACCAGTCATGATGGCAGCCATAAGAAAGAAAGTGAGTGTTTTGGACCGTCGTATGCGAATTGCAGGTTTCTATAGCCTCTAATAAACACCCACCCCACTCTTCAGGAAAGGTAATGATTCTATTAAAAGCTCGGGTGCCTATTAGAGATTTAACGGTACCTCTTTGTGAGTACTTGACTCGTGAATGATTACAATTCTGATTCTCATCATAATAACAAGTCCGTGAAGACCCCTCTAAACCCCACTTTATACAGAGGAAAGTGGGGTTTACATGGGTATACATTATCTCCTTTTATTTGCTCAAAAACATAGTTTGTGGGTACTCATTAGAACCGCCTCATTGAGGTGGTTCTAACTAGAACCCACAATCTATGTTGAAAGCAGAAATAAGAAAGATTTTACATTTTTAACTTATATTTCACTTCTGACACCATGTTGGACACCATTATTTCGCATGGACGTGTTTTCCTAATGTATGTTAAGCCCCGCCCATCGGGGCTTGAAGAAATGGATTGGCTGGCAGATCCTTCCCCGCAGAGCTGAAACTGACCCGCCAACGAGAACTGGTTAACCCCTCAGAGGATTTAAGCCTGCCCAGGCAATGCTGTGCGAGTCGGGCCGTCCATGTTTATAAACCCTATTGGTTTCATTGGGTGACAGGGCTTGAGAAGTCATTTCATCTCAGTGTCGGGTAAAAGTCCCACAAAATTGGAGGCAACGTCTCCAAAATGACCTTTTCGGTGTTGACAGTGACGTTAAACTTCAAATCAAGCAAAACAAACAAACAAAATGTAATACCATTTCGGATGTAATTTATCTTGGTTTCTTAAGGGGAAGGGGAACACCTGGCAGATTTTCTGCCATTTTCCAAAGGGAGACAAGTTTCGCAACTTCCTGTTCGCTTTTATGTAAGACCTGTCCCACGGAAAAAGGGGTCTACTCTTAAAGGAAAGAATTTGCTCCTTAGGAGCAAATTCTTTCCTTTAAGAGTTACCCCTATTGACATGGGAGACAAAAATACTTTTGCATGAGTTGCCTCCCCTGAAGGTGTTCCCATTCCCCTTAAGGGTTATATGTGTATGTTTCAGCTATGGACTCTTTGTGGAAGAGGACTCAGATGAAGGTTGTATGATATGTAAGCCGAAGTCCACTTTTATTGGTAAGTTTTGCGATAACCTTTTAGGAGAATGGAAATCACCTCTGTGGCTTGAACCCACAGAGCACTGGCTCTTCAACATAAGGTTTGTCATTGCTGTGGGCTCCAGCCTTAATAAGCTCACAAACTAGACCCCATGTTCTGCAACAGAATCATGTCAGGTATTTTTTCTCTGGGTACTCTGTTTTTACCATGGGTTGGTTGCAAGTTAAATAATCTTCTTGAAAGGACCGTGGAACCAAAATAATAAAAAAGCGGGGAATGTATTCCTTAAAGAGAATGTGCTGCAGTCCTTTGAAAAATATTTTTATATCTCTCTAAAGTGAGGGTCGGATTCTTACAGGAAAGAATTTGCTTCTCAAGAGTTGATCCCTTTTCCCACGGGGGTTTTGTTGTGGGATGATAACAGGCCTCAGATTTTTCAGGCATTTGCAGGGTTTTAGGCTTTAAGAGCTTTTTTTTCCTGAATTTCAGGCTTTTAGATTTTGATTTTCCCCTATATTCTGTATAAATTGACTATTTAACCTGAATTTATTTAGCCGATCCCATTTCAGACCATCAGCCAATCAAATTACTTGATATTATGTATTATTTTAGTTCACCAACTGAATAACAAACAGTGTAGATCCTGATCACACTGTTTGTAAAGGTAATGGTTGTGGTGTTTGGCAGGATAAGGTTTAAGCCCCAAAAATGGGGCCGTTCAGGCATGGAAAAGCATGGTGAGTATGGCCTGTTTAAACAATCAGGAAGTCCCAATATTGTCTCTCTTACAAACAAAAAAAAGGGAACAAATATGTCTGACCCCGTGGTTATAATATAAGAATCTTACATGGGTGTGAGGGGTGTCCGTTTCAAGGGTCACATATTTATGAGCATATCAGATTTCAATGCAAGCATCTATATCTTGCTTTGGTTTAAACAATATTTATTCATTTTGAATAAATAAGCAAGTTACAACAGTACATGTACAAATTGCAATAACAGGATTTGAAAACAAGCAAAGGGCTTATGTGAATCATCTCCTTTACCTACATTTCATGGTTCACTGACTCTGTGAATTATTACGGCCACCCTAACTTTCACCCTAATGTGAGGGTCCATTTCTCAAGAACTATTAGAGCTTCCTTAATGATACTTGGTACAAACTTGCATGTAGTGATGGCAACTTTAATTGAAACAGCCATATTTGACCTTGGCCTACATTTTATGGTGCACTGACTTGGTGAATTATTATTATGACCCTAACTTTCATTGTAATGTAAGAGTTCATTTCTCAAGAACTATTATAGCTTCCTTAATGACACTTTTTACACACTCGCATTAAGGGATGGCAACTTTATTGCAAGCATCCATATTTGACCTTGACCTATATTTCATGGTACATTTACTTCGTGAATTATTGTGACCACCCTAACTTTCACTCTAATGCTCAAAAAATATTAGAGCTTCCTTAATGACACTTGGTACACACTTGCATCAAGACATGGCAACTTTATTGCAAGCATCAATATTTGACCTTGACCTATATTTCATGGTTCAATGACTTCGTGAATTATTGCGACAGCCCTGACTTTCCCTCTAATGTTAGAGTCCATTTCTTAAGAACTATTAGAGCTTCCTAATGACACTTGATACAAACTTGCATTAAGAAATGTGAACTTTAGTGCAAGCTTTCACATTTGATCTGGACCTACATTTCATGGTTCACAGACTTAGTGAAGATTTTGCCCCCCCCCCCCCCCACACACACACACACACACACATATACACTTAGGCTAGACATAGCCTTCGGCTGAATTCTTGTTAAACTCAATCAAAACATCTGGTAATAGAAATTCTTTCAACTAAACGCAAAATAAGGTCTAACCAAATGCTCTTTCCATCGACCTTGGACATGGTTGGTATTACCAAACATGTTCAGCATAGGCATCTTCACTGGGAACTTTGAAATGAGAAATGAGCCCCTAGCTCTCACCACATTATGAAAACACACCTATACAAATACGTTGTAAACTTTACATGAAAAGAAAACAAAAATTTTATGATGAAAAATTGTGATATTTTTTTTAATTTCTGCTCAAAATATAGATGGTGGGTACAGGTTAGAGCCGTCTCATCGAGTCGGTTCTAAAGAGTACCCACAATCTATAATTTAGAGCAGAAATAAGAAAAATATGGTTTACGCCTATAAACCCCAGATTTCATCATCATCAATGGATTTTTGATTAACGTGCAGGTACAGGGGCAACGTCCACATAAGTGGGCCCCTTTCCAGGTAGGTGGCTTGCTGCACGCATGGCAGATCTTACACCAGATCTCCAGGTTTGTCTATCATGAGGATTGATAGCAGAGAGCTTCCATTCTCTGCAATCTCTTTCTGTTAGCTGCTTCCAGGTCATCTTGGGCCTTCCAGGCCCCCGCTTTCCATCTACCTCTATGTCACAGGCAGTCTTGACTGCACTGTTGGAGCATTCCACATGTCCATACCAGCGAAGCCTTCTCTCTTTCAGGATGAGGTCCAGGTCCTCAATGCCAAGACGCTCAAGTAACTCACTGGACCTGATGGTGACAGTGTCCTGTTGCTTGACATTGCAGATCGGTCGGATCTTTGCCCTGTCATTCGGCTGTAGACGTTGGAGGTTTGGCTTTGTCAATGGCCATGTCTCGCTGGCATGGAGCATTGCGCTCAGCACACAAGAGCTATACACATGGCCACGTGTTTTGAACCAGAGGTGGCGGGAAGAGAGAACTGGTTGCAGCTCCTTGAATTTCTTCCAGGCTGTTTTCACACGTGATGTAGTTGAAAGGTCACAACCACCCGCTGCAGAGAGCATATCACCTAGGTAGCAAAAGGAAGCTACAACTTCCAGCTTGTCGGATCCGACTTGAACTTCCCTCTGTGGTCTGCCATCTAAGGGGCCTGCAGTTCCTTGGCACCTTGTACACCTCTAATCAGGGTCCTCTATCAGGCGTTTGAGCCCACTGCATTTCTTGTGCACCCAGAACTTGCAGCCATTACAAAAGATACTGTTGCTGCCCTCTCCAGTGCGACATACAGCGCATGGGAACTGGCCTGTACTCTGCAAGAGGTCCAGACCTGTACCACAGATCATGATCTTTGTCTTTCCTGCATTCACTCTCAGCCCTTTCGCCTCCATTGCGTCTTTCCAAGTTAAGAGCCTCCTGACACATTCCTCAAGGGATTCAGCTATGATGACAAGGTCATCAGCATACAGGTCCTCCCAGGGGACTCCAGAGTGGAACTTGCGTGACAAGGCTTCAAGCACAATGATGAAAAAAAATTTATTATATAAAAATGGGGTTCAAGGAGGTCAGATTATATAGGTGTGTTTTCCTGATGAGAGAGGTAAACTGGGCAACACAAACATGCAGACAGCTTGAATTTCATGATTTTATCTTTTATATTTTTGTTTTGTAGGAAATGCCAATATTACTTACTACGTTGATCAGGATAAAGGCAGGTGAGTTTGACCCAATAAATGCCAATCACGACTATTGTTGTCTGCTTTGCCATCTGCCGGTTACCTTAAAAGTATTTTTTTTGCAAACAGTATGGACCCAGATAAGACTGAGCAGTCTGATCTCGGCCCACACTGTTTGCCTGCATGCAAAAATATTTTTAAAAAGTTTGCAAAAAAATCAGCAGACGACATAAGCAGACAACATTTTCAGATGTAGTTTTTCTCGGCATCATAAGGGTTAACCCAAGATTCATTCATGCAAGATTTTTAACCCATTTAGTACCCGAAACCCCAAAACGGGTACCCGGGAAAACAGTGCAGCTGAACGCGGCGTCTGATCAGGACCTACACTGTTTGCAAAAAGTTCAGCCATTTTTATGTCCCATAGGAGGGCATATAGTTTTTGCATTGTCCGTTTGTGGGTTTGTGCGTTTGTAAGTCCGTAATTTTGTTTGTGATGGCTCCCACGGGGGCATTGCTCACTTATAGTGAGTGACAGCTCTTGTTCTAATAAATTTTGAAGAAAACAAAACCTGACACCCCTAAATTTTGAAATGGACTCATGTTATATATATAAGGGGGAAGATTCCATTTGGTACAAAAAGGGTTAATGGGAATGGATGCACTTCTGGGATAGCTTTTTATCAGTGAACAAGTCCGTGAAATGAACACCCTCCTGAACCCCACTTTATATAGACAAAACTGTGGATTACAGTGTATACATTATATTTAGCTTGGCTGATTTCTCTATGTAAACTTGGGTTCACAGGAATGTTCATTGCATGGACTTGATACATGTACATGATGATTCTGTATTTTAACCCACTGTATACTAGTGGACTCTTCCATTGCTATATGTTGAACAAGTCCATTTGTCATATGAGGGGTTGTAGGCCTGTACTTTTGTTTTTATTTTATCTTTGACGGAAAATTCTGTCAGCAAATAGTGTAGGCCCTGATCAGACGCTGCGTTCAGCGGCATCTGATCTGGGCCTGCACTGTTTGCTAAGGCGCCCCTTTAGGGGCTTCCACACATGCAATGGGCATATTTATATGCAGATCTAATGTGGCACTCTCTTGGATAATTGTAAAACTTTCATCAACTCTGCGTACCAAAAATTGCTCTAAATCCACTTTATACAGAGCAAAATGGGCTTGTCAGGCATCCATTGTTTCCATTAACAAGTGCCCCGAACTTAATCAGAAAAATATCAAACATTTTCACCTGAAAAAAATCTCACCTGAAAAATGCTAGTCCTAGAGTTTTGAAATTTGGCATTTTAGGACACAAATGTCTTATTTTATCATATGACGTCGCGTCTGGGAGTGTAATAATGCCATGTAATATTTTCGATAATCCACTAGTGGATTAAATGTGCAAATTAGCTAGAACGACGTCCTTAACGACGTCGCATTTACTAATGGCGGAATATTGATATTTTTGTAAACAATTGTGAATAAAATGTGTTTTAAATGTCATATGATAAATAGAATCTTGGATTCGTGCTCATGTATTATTACATTTATTAAACTCGTTGAGGAAAAGAGATAAAATGCTCGGCAAAGCCTCACATTTTATCCATTTTCCTCAACTCATTTAATAGACTCAATAATACATGAACACTCATGTAAGATCCTCTGTGTAATTGCAACAGTTTATGGCATGATATACTGTCAGACATCACGAAAACACGCCAACATAATTTCGACCCCCTTGAACCCCACTTTTATATAGTAAAACTGGGGTTTCCGGGGGTATACCTTACTTTTCTTATTTCTGCTCTAAAATTAGATTGTGGGTACTCATTAGAACCGCCTCGATGAGGCGGTTCTAACGAGTGCACACAAGCTATATTTTGATCAGAAATAAGAAAAATATCACAATTTTTCATCTTAAAATTTTATTTTTCACGGCGATAAAGGTGGCAATGTATTTGTATAGGCGTGTTTGCGTAATGAATATGATGTCATTGCATTGCTTTTCATCTCATTGGCTGAAATTTGGTGTTTGGTCACTGCCCCTTTGTGAGAACAACAAACTTTAAAACAAAACTTCTAAAAGAAATAAATGTATTAGAATGGGATAATTCCAATTTAGGAAGGTAAAATTTGCCAGTTTTATGATTGCAAATTTTATTTAATAGCTAGGGTGATGCCTTATTACGATAACTCACACCTCCAAAATGGCCATTTTTCTGATTAAAATTTGTGATATTTTTCTTATAAATACTGCAAACAAAGGTTGTGGGTGCTCGTTAGAACTGCCTCATTGAGGCGGTTCTAATGAGTACCCACAACCTATGTCTTGGAGCAAAAATAAGAAAAATATGGCGTATCCTCTTAAACCGGAGTTGTCTGGATGAAAATCTGTGATATTTTTCTTATAGATACTGCAAACGTAGGTTGTTGGTGCTCATTAGAACCACCGCATTGAGGCGGTTCTAACGAGTACAGGCGGTTCTAACAAGGACCCACAACCTATGTCTTGGAGCAAAAAATAAGAAAAGTATGGCGTATCCCCTTAAACCCCAGTTTTCTCTATATAAAGTTGGGTTTTGGTGAGTGTTCATTTCGCGGACTTGTTCACGTGATGTCATCTAAAATAGAAATGACACTTTTGCAGCAAACTAAACATGGTGCAATTTTATTACACAATCAATGGTTGATCAGAATTCCTTATTGCATATGGTTGCACGTAAGATTTTCTTGGGAATAATACAATTTTGTTTAATTTACAGGTCTGTTCCAAAGACTGATTTGTTGCAAGTTTCCTGGGATGGTGTCTTACGCATGCTGCAATATTATCCTCGTAAGTCACTAAGAAAACATGCCTATACAAATACATTGTAAACTTTACTGCTGAAAAAACGAAAATTTTAAGATGAAAAATCTTTATTTTTTCTTATATCTACTCAAAATACAGTTTTGAGTACTTGTTATAACCGCCTCATCGAGGCGGTTCTAACAAGTACCCATAATCCATATTTAGAGCAGAAATAAGAAAAATAAGATTTACCTCTGAAAACTCCAGTTTTACTATATGAAAGTGGGGTTCAAGGGGTGGGGGGGGGGGCAAAATTATATAGGCTTGTGTTCATGATGAGGTTTTCTATGACATAACCCTTTATCAGCCAGTCCTTTACGATAACACACCCATGCGAATCGGTGCATTTTTACACATCTCCAAAATGGCCATTTTTCTGATGAAAACCCGTGATATTTTGCTTACAATTACAGCAAACATAGGATGTGGGTGCTCGTTAGAACCGCCCCATTGAGGTGGTTCTAACGAGTACCCACAACCTATGTCTTGGAGCAATAATAAGAAAAATAATGTATACCCCGTAAACCCCAGTTTTCTCTATATAAAAGGGGTACAGTGGGGGTCTTCATTTCACGGACTTGTTCACTTGATGCACAGCAAAAATTGCCTGCTGCATTGTCTAATCACATGATTTTGAAAGTCGTTATTTTAGTCGCAGATAAGATTGACTAGGCAGAGCTATCATTTCCACCTGCCCTTGGAATGGTCTATTAACAAAAAGGCAAACCATGTCACCCGATTGTGTCAATTCAGCTGTAACACACACGAAGCTGTGGCGTATATGGTCATTTTGGGTCGGTTGAAGAAAGCGTGCACACTCTACAGAATATTCTGGTGGACTCAGCGAATTTGACATATATTGATTACACTTGAATAGCTCCGCCTAGTCAATTTTATCTTCGACTACTATATTGCAAACAGAGTGGACCCAGATCAGACTGCTCCTTTTGTTGAATTAAATGTGTTTTATGTCTCAAGAGGGGCCATGATTTGTAGTGATGCTTTAAGCATGCCATAATATATGGACTCACTATTAGGGAGTGCCCTGACTGGGAGGACAAAGAGGCCAAGAGGGGATGTGATACCAAGTGAGGCAAAGAGGGCCGCCCATTTGGGCTTGGAGAAACAGATTGCTTCCAAGCAGAGTTGAAACCGACCTCACATTAGTATTTGTTTGTTTGATTTGAGGTTTAACGTCCCCGTCAACACTGCATAGGTCATTTTGGAGACGTTGCTTCCAATTTTGTGAGACTTTTATCTGACATTGAGATGAAATGACATCTCAAGCCCTGCCGCCCAATGAAACCAATAGGGTTTATAAGCATGGATGGGCAGACTCGCACTGCTTGGGCAGGCTTAGATCCTCAAAGCGGTTTACCAGTACTCGTTTGTGGGTCTGTTTCAGCTCTGCGTGGAAGCATGATGCAGCCTATCTACTTCTTCAAGCCCCGATGGGCGGGGCCATCACATGAATATCGGTTAACCACTTAGAAGGTCTATGCAAAGCCTGTCCAGTTAAAGTAGTGAGAGTCAGATCATTCATGAGTATAAAATCTATTGGTTTCATTGGTCTGCAGCGCTTTAGATCCCATTTCATCTCAATATCGGCCAGTCGGTTCTAATGAGTACCCACAACCTAGATAGAAGCCTCAGTGATGTAATAGATACGCTACTCGCCTCATAAACCAGGGGTCGTGGGTTCGATCCCGGGCTTCTCCAGACTTTAGAATGAGTCTTTAAATCGCGGTCTTGTCTGGGTATGACCTTAGTTGTTGGTGGGACGTAAAACTCAAGCACACTCAATCACAACATAGGTCTTTAAAGTGATTTGACAGAAACTATCCTTCAATTATCGCTAAATACTTACCTTATCTGTTGCTATACACCTTATTTGCATTATCTGCTGGTTCCTAGTCTGAAAGTTATCAGTGTTGGAAAAACAGGTAACCAGACCCCCCTGACCTTAAAAGGTCAGGGGGGTCTGGTTGCCTGTTTTTCCAATATTGGCAATGTGCAAGCTGGGATCCAGCAAATAATGCAAATATGGTGAATACACTGGTCTGGTCAATTCAAGTAGTCCAAGCAGGCCCTGAGTCTAATACAACAAAGTTGACAATAAGGCATAAAAAAATAGCTGTGTTTCCGCTTACATGGTGAAAAAAAATTGGTCGGTAGGTAGGAGAAACTTTTTTTATTGTTTTATTTTTTCACCCCAAAAAAACAAGGTCCAGCCTATATTTTTCATGTGTTTTTGTTTTTGTACATGGTTTTTGTTAGCTCACCTGTCACGTCTTTGATATTTGGCATGAAGCTTCATCTAGTGGACATCTACCAAGATTGTTAAATATTTAGTCCGAGGCCCAAAAATGCCCTCGCGCCGGGGCCCACTGGTTTCACATAGGTGTATATAGGGAAAACCTTTAAAAATCTTCTTGTCTGAAACCAGAAGGCCAAGGTCTTTGATATTTGGCATGAAGCTTCATCTAGTGGACCTCTACCAAGTTTGTTCCAAATAAAGTCCTGAGGCTAACAATGCCCCCGCGCCGGGGCCAACTGGTTTCACATAGGCGTATACAGAAATAACTAGGCTTTTATAAGAAAAACCTTTAAAAATCTTCTCGTCTGAAACCAGAAGGTCCAGGTCTTTGATGTTTGGCGTGCATGTTAATCTAGTGGACCACTACTGAGATTGTTCAAATTATAGCCCTGGCACCAAAAATGCCCCACCACCAGAGCCCCCTAGTTTTACATGGGCTTATATAGGGAAAACCTTTAAAAATCTTCTTGTCTGAAACCAGAAGGCCCAGGTCTTTGATATTTGGTATGAAGCTTCATCTAATGGACCTCTACCAAGATTGTTCAAATTATAGCCTTGTGCCAAAAATGCACGCGCCGTGACCCAATAGTTTTACATAGGCTTAAGAAGGGAGAACCTTTTTAGGAAGAACCTTTAAAAATCTTCTTGTCTGAAAGCAGAAGGCCCAGGTCTTTGATATTTGGCAGGAAGCTTCATCTAGTGGACCTCAACTGAGATTATTCAAATAATAATCGGGCGCCAAAAATGTTCACGTGTCAGGGCCCACTGGTTTCACATAGGCTTATATAGGGAAGACCTTTAAAAATCCTAGAGACACTGATTCTCAGGTGAGCGATTCAGGGCCCTCTGGGCCCTCTTGTTGTTAAATTGTAATGTTGAGACTTGAACTGTATATCATAATTAATGTTAGATGCTCAAAAAGTCAGGTCTATAATTTGGAAGATACTAAATGCCTAAAACTACAAAATGTAATTAAAACGTGAAATTACTATAGGAAAATTCAAATACAACACTGGGTTGGGTCGCAAATTGAAAATGGTAGGGTGGGTGTTTTAATTTTTATTTTGATCTCTTGCTGATAAAAATAGTCATAGGGTCTGAAGCAGGCTCGGTTGGGTTACCGGAAACACAGCTTTTTTTTCGGGCCTCAGTTTGCTGTCTCTTGCAAATTCTCCCAACCTCTCGCTATTGTTAGAAGAAAATTTATCCAATTAACACGCTCCTCAATTCTTTCCTTTAAGAGCAATCCCCTTTTTCAGTAGGACAGGGCTTATAGAAAAACAAACAGGAAGTCCAAAAAGTTATCTCCCTTTGAAAAATGGCGGAAAAATCTGCCAAGTGTTCCCATTCCCCTTAAGTCTTAAATGTTGGCATTTTTGTTTAACAAAGTTATGTTACACAATCTAATGTCCAAGAAACTTCCAATGATGTCATGAAAAGGCATCACACTTTTTCGCCCAGTGATTCTAGTTGCAGAATAAATCACATTTTTTTCCATTGCCTATATATAGACATATTATGTTGTTATATGTATATTAACCCATAAAATGCCAATCATGACAATTGTCGTCTGCTCTGTCGTCTGCTCTGTCGTCTGCTATTTACTTTAAAAGTCATTTTTGCAAACAATGTGGACCCAAATCAGACTGCTCCTAAAGAAGCAGTCTGATTTGGGTCCACACTGTTTTTTTCTGGTCAGCATAATATTTTTTAAAACATCCGCGAAAAATCAGCAGACGACATAAGCAGACGACATTTTCAGATGTGGTTTTTCTCGGCGTCTTAAGGGTTAATATCCTTTGTTACCTTTTATATAGTTATCACATCTACCTCCCTGAGCAAGGGTAGTTTGATGGGTGGTGCAGAGCTGAGGGTGAACAGTCCAAATGCTGAATGTGGTGGTGAAGTGGGATCAACCTACGTACCGGCCAGGATCTTTATTGGAGGTACAAACAACCTATTTATATCAATCTATACATTACGAAAACATACCATTACAAATACATTGTAAATTTTACTGCAGAAAAATCAAAATTTTTAAGCTCACGTAGTGACAAGGTGAGCTTTTGTCATCACATTTTGTCCGTCTGCCTTGTGTGTGTTCGTATGTGCGTGTGTCTGTAAACAATTGCAAATAAGTATATCTTTAATACCCAATGGCCAATCTCGATCAAATTTAATGAGAAGCATCATCAGGTAGGGGGAAAGGCTGCATAAGGTTTTGGGCTGATAGGATTGGAATTCTGGTTGGCATGGCAACATATAGCTCCCATAAACTTATGATGCGAAAAATTTTAAGACTCTTCTCGTCTGAAATTGCAGGGCCCAGAGCTTAGATATTTAGCTTGTAGCAACGTTAAAGTGGCCACTTACATAAATCCTGCCAATCATGCCCCTAGGGTTCAAATTGGCCAAACCCCAGGGCCCCTTAGCTCCCATAGAATTTTAATGAAAAAAAAAATCTTAAAAAATCTTCTTCTCTGAAATCATGAAACACAGTGCTTAGATATGTAGCAACATAGAATAGTTACCAACTAAATCCAGCTCACCATACCCCGGGGCCGAAATTGGTCACGCCCTGGGGCTCATCAGCTCCAATAGACTTATAAGGGGAAAAGCTTCAAAAGTCTTCTTCTCTGAAACCACAGGACCCAAAGCTAAGATTTTTAACATGTAGCAATGGCAAGTGGAAACCTACATAAATCCTGCCAGTCATGCCCCTGGGGTCAAAATGGGCCAAGCCCCGGGCCCCTTAGTTCCCATAGATTTATGATGGAAAAAAGCTTCAAAAGTCTTCTTCTCAGAAACTTTGAAGCACAGAGCTTAGATATTCAGTATCTAGCAACATAAAATAGTCACCTACATAAATCTTGCTAACCCTGCCCTTGGGGTCAAAATTGGCCCCGCCCAAGTTCATCAGCTCCCATAGACTTATAATGGAAAAAACTTCAAAAATCTTCTTCTCTGAAACCATAAGGCCCAGAGCTTAGATATTTAGTGTGTAGCAATGTCAAGTGCCCACCTGCATAAATCTTGCCAATTATGCCCCTGGGATCCAAATTGGCCACACTCCAGGGCTCTTCAGCTCCCATAGACTTACAATTGGGAAAACTTCAAAAATCTTCTGCTCTGAAACCATAGGGCCCAGAGCTTAAATATATAGCATGTAGCAACGTCAAGTGGTCACCTACATAAATCCTGCCAACCATACCCCTGGAGTCAAAATTGGTCACGCCCATGGTCCCATTAGGTCCCATAGACTTATAATGGGAAAAAACTTCAAAAATCTTCTCTTCTGAAACCATAAGTCCCAGAGCTTAGAAATTTAGGATGTAGGAACAATGAAATGTTCACCTTAATAGATCCTGCCAACCATGCCCCTTGGGTCACGCCCATGGGTCTGTTAGCTACCATAGACTTAAAATGGAAAACAATCTTCTTCTCTGAAACCATAAGACCCAGAGCTTAGGTATGCAGCAACGTCGAGTGGTCACCTATATGAATCCTGCAAATCATGCACCTGGCGTCCAAACTGGCCAAATCCTGTGGCCCCTTGACTTCAATAAACTTAAAATGGAAAAAAGCTTCAAAAATCTTCTTCTCTGAAACCATGAAGTACTGACCTTAGATATTTAGTATATAGCAGCATATCTGGAAAAATCTTCAAAAATCTTCTTTTCTGAAACCATAAGTCCCAGAGCTTAGGTATTTAGCATGTGGCAATGTCGAGTGGTCGCCTACATGAATCCTGACAGTCATGCCCCTGAGGTCCAAATTGGCCAAATCCTGTGGCCCCTTAACTCCAATAAACGTATAATGGAAAAAAGCTTCAAACATCTTATTTGAAACCATGAAGTACAGACCTTAGACATTTAGTATATAGCAACAAAAAATGGTCGCCTACATAAATCCTGCCAACCATGTCCTTTCGGTCAAAATTGGCCACACCCCAGGGCTAATTAGCTCCTATAGACTAATACTGGAAAAATCTTCAAAAATCTTCTTCTCGGAAACCCTAAGACCCAGAGCTTAGATATTTTGTATGTAGCAATGTCAAGTGTTACCTCTAAGCTGTTTACCACTACTCATGTGCAGTCAGTTCCAGCTCTGCATGGAGGCACCATGTAGCCCAATCTATTTCTTCAAGCCCTGATGAGAATTCTAAACATCACTAATGATTTTCTCGTACACAGGTGAGCGATATAGGGTCATTGACCCTCTTGTTCTTATTTCTACTAAAAATATAGATTGTGTGTACACGTTAGAACCGCCTCATTGAGGCGGTTCTAGCGAGTACCCACAATCTATATTTTAGAGCAGAAATAAGAAAAATAAGGTTTACCCCTCCATACCCCAGTTTAACTATATAAAAGTGGTGTTCAAGGGGGTAGAAATTATATAGGCATGTTTTCGTGATGACGTCAATCATCCATTCTAGTAATCTAATAAAGGGGGTAAAATAACTGCTGGCTATAATCGGTAGTGACCTGCAATACCTTCTACTGACCTTTAATATGTCTAGTGACCGTTTATAGACCGGACCTCTGAGGCTAGAGGTCCCGGGTTCGATCCCCGGCAGCAGCGAGAAAATTTCGGTGTCAGAATACGCTCCATTGGCATCGTTTGCAGGGATGAATGTCATAAAGTGCACTGTCCTTCGGATCGGGACATTAACTGGAGGCCCCCTGTGCAGGGAGAACCATCCCCTGTGCAGGTTAAAGATCCCTACCATAAATACATGATTACTATGTAGGCTTTCATCCTGCAAACCTGGAGTGTATGTAATGTACACATGCGGTAATGGTCAAATATGACAGACGCAGTATCAGTAGGAAGGAAGGAATGGTGTTCATTTCATGGAGATATGAGCGGAAATAAGAAAAATATCATAATCTTTCATCTTAAAATTTTCGTTTTTCGGCGGTAAAAGTTACAGTGTTTCAGTATTTCTATTAGGAGGCCTTCATGAGGACTAGAAAAAAATATTTGTCTAAATCGCGACGGAAGTAAGGGTGTTCTGTCAATAACTTTCTTATTTTTAGATAGATTTTGAAATTACTTGGCAGAAATGTTAACCACCATGAGACAATGTGTTGCGTACATGTCCCAAGTTGGTACTTCAAATGTCAAGGTCGTACTAAGAGGTCAAAGGACAAAAAGGGGCCTTTTTTAGTGTTCAGTCAATAACTTTCTTATACCTGGATAGATTGTGAAATTACTTGGCAGAAATGTTAACCATCATGAGACGAGGTGGTGCACGCTAGACCCAGGTAGGTACCTCCAAGATCAAGGTCATACTAAGAGGTCAGAGGTAAAAAAAGTTTTTTGTTTTTTTTTTGTGTCCAGTCAGTAACTTTTTTATTTCTGGATGGACTTTATAAAGTAACCATGCAGAAATTTTCAACGTCATTAGCCCATGAGTCATGTGCAAGACCAAGGTCCATACCTCCAATGTCAAGGTCATACCTAGAGGTCAAAGTTAAAAAAAGGGACAGTCAATAACTTCCTTATTCTTTGATGGATTATGAAATTGCTTGGCAGAAATGTTAACCATCATGAGACAATGTGTTGTAGCTCAAAGGTCAAGGCCATACTTAGAGGTCAAAGGTAAAAAAGGACTTTTTTGTGCACGGCCAATAACTTTTTTTATTTTTTCTATGAACATTTTTAAAGTTACTTTGCAGAAATGTTCATCTTCATTAGATGATGTGTTGCACACAAGACCCAGTTCAATACCTCCAATGTCAAGGTTATACTTAGAGGTCAAAAACGGGGGAGACATCTGTGTTTTTGTAGAAAAACAAATTCTAGTATTATTTTGTTTTGGATAGTCACTTGGCCATTTTGTGGGAATGTAACTGTCCTTTTGGCTTTCCGCTATAGATGTTTCCATTAGGGTTTGTTGTTTCATGTTTGTGTCTCTGTTCCTTTGGTGTCTCTGATGGGTGTGGGTGTGAATTCGGGTTTAACTTCGCTTTCAACAATTTTTCAGTCATATCACGACGGAAAATGTCTCTGATGGGAGCTGTGGGTTAATTGTATTGATTCCTGATCAATGCCTTCACTTCTATTATCACATTGTAACCTTTATCGCCGAAAAAAATGAAAATTTTAAGATGAAAATTGTGATAATTTTCTTTTTCTGCTCAAAATATAGATTGTGGGTACTCGTTAGAACCGCCTCATCGAGGCGGTTCTAACGGGTACCCACAATCTATATCTTAGAGCAGAAATAAGAAAAATAAGGTTTACCCCTGTAAACCCCAGTTTGCGTGATGTGAACAGGATGATTGCACTTTTACTTCGTATTTTTCAGAAACGGAATGTCAGATCACGGAGTGTGTGAAAAATTCCCACTTTGACTGTGTGGTGGCAAAAGGACCACCATTGGAAGACAGGCCAAATATATTTGCAGGTAATCTATTTATAGCACACCGAAACTCCTGGCACCACCAGTGCTGGGAATAAAAGAAAAAACGATGAAAGCTTTATTAACTTGATATCAATTTGTGGAGTGCTGTAGTGCAGTGGTAAAGTATCCAATTTGAGATAAAGAGGTAGCTAGTTCAATCCCCGCAGCACCAAGTGTTGTTTTTTTCTTTATATACTGCAACACTCCCTCGTGAGGATTACATGCAGGTATACATTACATACACTCCACGTTTGCAGGATGAAAGCCTACACAGTAATCATGTGGGCCCCGTCATGCGATTTTGGTACTTATCGCCTACGCGAGCAAGGAAGGTTCAGGCGAACCTGCGCATCCGTGCAGTCTCGCCAGAACCTTCACTGCTCGCTCATACAAGCAGTGAATCAAGAGGAACCTTCAGACAGAAAGCCATATCCCTGGCCCCTCTGAATGGCTGGGCATGCGCAGATTCGCTTGGCGGGGCTCATGTAATGATGGTAGAGTCCCTTGACTTGCAAAGGGGGCCTCCAGTTAACCTCCCGATCCAAAGGACAGTGCACTTTATGACATACATCCCTGAAAATAATGCAGTGGCACATGTTCGGACAGTCGATTTTATTACCGCTGCAGGGAATCAAACTGGAGACCTCTAGCATGATAGGCAAGTGCACTAACCACTGAGCTACCACGTTTTCTTGAGCAAGAGACTTTAAAATCATTTTAAGCCCCCCAGAGAACAACTTTTCACTGACCATTCCAAGGCAGTTCTTCTTCGGCGGCTGACTGTAGGTCATGGTGAGCTTTTGTGACCGTGAAATGTCCGGCGGGCGGCGTCGTGCGTGCGTAAACTTTTCTTGTTAACACACTAGAGGCCACAGGTGTGATCTAATCATCATCAAACTTGGTCAGAATAATCATCATGACAATATCTTAGTCAAGTACGAATATGGGTCATGTCGGGTCAAAAAGTAGGTCAGTAGGTCAAATCTTAGAAAAACCTTGTGAACACTCTAGAGACCACAGTTTTGGTCCAATCTTTATCAATCTTGCTCAGAATGATCATCTTGACAATATCTCGGTCAAGTTCAAATATGGGTCATGTCGGGTGAAAAAGTAGGTCAAATCATAGAAAACCTTGTTAACACTCTAGAGGTCACTGTTAACTGTTTCCTCTGTATTACCTCCCTTATTTAAAAAATACATGTAAAACAATGATCAGTTTACTTGCAACCTTGAAGTGTAATGAATAGAGCTTAGGACTCTGATTCAAAGGGTTGGTGAGTTCAAATCCCAGCTGAGGAACATTTTTTTTTCTAAATTTTTTTCTTTTCTTTTTAAAATGCATTAACAATTCATATCCCCCTACTCCCCGCACAAAAAAGTTGTTAGGGGGTGGGGATATTGCATTTGTTCTATACATACATACATACTTACATACATACATACATACATACATACATACATACATACATACATACATACATACATACATACTCATGCATGCATGCACACACATATCCATACATGCAAACACTCAGGCATGCATGTGCACATACATGTATTCACTTTCACTCACATACATGCATGCACACACACATGCTGTGTGCATAAATGCACACACATGCATGCTTGTGCACATACATACATGCATCCAAACACTCAATTATGCATGCACACACACATGTGCATCACACATGCATACATGCAATCACACACACATGCATGCACACATGCAATCATACATGCATGCATGCACCCACAAATGCACATATACATGCATGCATGCTGAAATGCCCACACATGCATGCACATTCATGCTTGCACCCACACATGCACACATGTATGCATGCATGCTTGACTGCACACATGCATACATACATACATACATACATACATACATACATACATACATACATACATACATACATACACACACATGCATGCATGCACACACATATCCATACATGCAAACACTCAGGCATGCATGTGCACATACATACACATACATGTTTTCACTTACATGCAAGCATACCGGCCCCAATAGCTCAGTTGGTAGAGTGTCCGCTCCAGGGAAAGGGAGGTCACGGGTTCGATTCCGGGCCGCTACATACCAAAGTCGTTAAGTATGGTACTAGCTGCTCCTCGCTTGGCATCCAGATTTACAGGGAAGAGCTAGGACTGGTCGACCCAGTGTCAGGATAATGTGACTGTTTGTGGTATCATGTAATGTGTCTGGGACATGATACTTCAGTGAGGCAGCACTATAAAGTGAGCAACCAGACACCGTCGTGATATGACTGAAAAATTGTTGAAAGCGACATTAATCCCGAATTCACACACATACATGCAAGCATGCATGCACACACACTTGCTGTGTGCATAAATGCACACACACACATGCATGTGCATATACAAACATGCATTCAAACACTCACTCATGCATGCACGAATGCACACACATGTACATCACACATGCCTGCATGCAAGTGCACATACATGCATGCACTCACACATGCAATCACACATGCATGCATGCATGCACCCACACATGCTTGAATGCACTCACTTGCATGCACATTCATGCTTGCACCCACACATGCACCCATGCATGCATGCATGCTTGAATGCACACATACATGCATGAATGCACACATACAATTTCTCACAGGCATGCATGCACATATCCATGCATGCACACACATGCATGCACACACTCATGCATACATGTAAACACAATCCATATGTGCACACACTATGGCATGCATGTGCACATACATGCATTCACACACTCATGCATGCATGCATGCAGGCACACACACATACTGCATGCGTACTTGCACACACACATGCATGCATGCATGTGCACATACATGCATTCACACACTCATGCATGCATGCATACTCATATATGCATATGTGCATGCATGCACTCAGGCATGCATGCACACATACTTGCATACACACATACTGACCCGCTTGCATGCACACACACATACACTAATGCATGCATGCACTCTCATGCTTGCATTCAAGGCTGCACATGTGCAAGCATACACACTCATGCATGCGCCCGTGCATGTATGCACACACTCATGCAAGCATGCATGCACACACATATGCTGTGTGCACACACACTCAGAATCAGGCATGCATGCATGCATCCACACACGCATACATTCACACATGCACATATGCATTCACACATAACTTGTTCAACTTAGGCCCCTATAGACAAGCTATGTTGCCTTCTGATAACTCTTGATGAAAAGTTTCACTATACTTATCCTACCAATAAGCAGGGTTAAAGAAGACTTAATTGGTTCCCAGCTCATTGTTGTGTTGCAATAAACATATGGCACCAGTACACATTGCTATTTTAAGAATAAAATCAAATGCCCCCCCCCCCCCCCCCTGCAGCACAACCCCTTGTCACCACGAGTCATTGATAGACTGAGCCAGTTCACACACAACCTCTTGTCCCCCCCCCCCAACAGCAAAACCCCTTGTCAAAGCCTCACCCCCCTCCCTCCCGCACAACACCTTGTCACCAGGATTCATTGATAATTAGACAGAGCCTGTTCACACACAACCTGTTGTTCCCCCTCCCACACACAACCACTTGTCACCATGAGTCAATAATAGACTCATCCTGTTCTCACATACACACAACCTCTTGTTATCCCCCCCTCCCCCCCACACACACTCACACATACAACTCCTTGTCTCCATGAGTCATTGATAGTTAAACTGAGCCTGTTAATCTTCTGGTGCGCTAGGACCTGACAAACGATGTCAAAGGGATCGACCCCCACACACATTACCATTTCAGTTGTACAATAAGAATCAGGTGAGCGATCCAGGGTCATCATGGCTCTCTTGTTTTTGTTTTACACCACAACCTCATTATAACAAGGTTCATTATAACACAGTTTTTGATATATCACGGTTTCAAGATGGATCCCAAAAATGGTATAGATTACCATAAACGGCCATTTTTCTATTTAATCTATATATTTTTGTTTAGATATAACATGGTTATTTAACTAACACGGTTTCTGCTTAATTGGACCCCATTAATATTGTTATAAAGAGGTTGTGGTGTAGTTTGTGTATATCGCTTATATCTTCTTGTTTTTGATAGGCACTTGGCCATGTTGTGGGAAAGTAACTGTCCTTTCGGCTTTCCGCTATAATATTGATGTTTCCATTAGGGTCTAGTTATTAAATTTTGTTTTTCTTTCCCCTTGGTGTCTCTGATGGGAGATGTGGATAAATTGTATCGATTCCTAAGCATTGCTTTCACTTCTACTGTATCCATATTGCTTAGTACTGGTTTCTACCCAGGAAGAGGAAGAAAAATGAGGGCCACATGGAAGATAAGTACTAGTTTACTATGTGTGTTACCCTCTATAAAAAAGTGGATTATTATTTTTTATTATTTAATAAAGATCGAAGCACTTATAGAACTATTGGGGTACTGTTATGATCCTAAGTATTGGGACAGACAGGCCTAAGCGAACAGTGCATAACCCCGGATCAGACTGCTCCTGAAGGAGCAGTCCGATTAGGCTCTGCACTGTTTGCCATTCTGTCTGGACGTTTTAGACTCGTTGCTGGATTGTGAAACAAATTTATTTAAATTTTAGGAGAATTACAGCAAGTCCTCAAGGTGTCCGAATTTTTAGGATTTTTAAGGAATAGTCTGGAAATATGGTCCTGAACATGAACTTAGACTTCTGTTTCACCCTTATATTCCTGGGGCCAGTTATTCAAAGCATCGTTGGCTTAGCGAGCTCGTTAGCGGACAAACTGCTAACTTTTCTGGCTAGTAAAATATCTAAAATTCTGTTATTTTTGCTGAAAATATGAGAGCAGCTTTTGCATTTGCAAAAGCTGCTCACATTTTTTCAGCAAAAATATTAGCATATTTGACATATTAAATGATCAAAGTTTTAACGATACATTAACTTATGATATGGTTAGTTTTGAACAACTGGCCCCAGTACTTTAAGCAAACATTGTAGACTCTGATCAGCTGCCGTGCCTGCAACATCCGATATGAGCCTACATAGTTTGCCAGAGTCCCAGCGCATGAGCAGAGTCAGTGCATCACGAAAACGTGCCTATATAATTTTGACCCCCTTCACTCCCACTTTTAGGTCCCCGCCCATAGGGGCTTGAAGAAATATATGGGCTGCATGATGCTTCCACACAGAGCTGAATCCGGCCCGCACACTAGTACTGGTAAACCGCTTAGAGGATCTAAGCCTGTCCAGGAACCGCAGTGCGAGGCGGACCGTCCATGTTAATAAACCCTATTGGTTTCATTGGGCGACAGGGCTTGAGATGTCATTTCATCTCAATGTCGGGTAAAAGTCCTGCAAAATTGGAAGCAACCTCTCCAGAATGACCTTTACAGTGTTGACAGGGACGTTAAACCTCAAATCAAACAAACAAACAAATCAACCCCACTTTTATGAGGTAAAACTGGGGTTTACAGGGGTAAACTTTATTTTTCTTATTTCTGCTTGAAACATAGATTGTGGGTACTCGTTAGAACCGCCTTGCTGAGGCGGTTCTAGTGAGTTCCCACAATCTATGTTTCAAGCAGAAATAACAAAAATATCACAATTTTTCATCTAAAAAATACTGTTTTTATGACGGTAAAATTAACAATGTATTTGAATAATCAGTTTTTCATAAGAAAATTTTACAACAAGCTTTCCAAGCACTCTGACATCGCAATAACAGTCACATGGACACCAATAATGGAAAGCTACTGTGCTTGGTAACTTTGGGTTGAATGACAAACAGTCAGTCCAAAAAAACTATGACCAGTTGTGCAAAATGTCATTAGATTTAAGTACTCTTAAAAGAAGTGAAGGCAATGATCAGGAATCAATACAGTTAACCCACACCTCCCATCAAAGACACCAAATGGAAAGAAACACAAACATGAAATAATTAGACTCTAATGGAAACCTGGCCCCCGCCCATCGGGGCTTGAAGAAACAGATGGGCCGCATGATGCTTCCACGCAGAGCTGAAACTGACCAGCATGCGAGTACTGGTAAACCGCTTAGAGGAACTAAGCCTGCCCAGGCAAAGCGGTGCGAGAGTTGGACCGTCCATGCTTATAAACCCTATTGGTTTGATTGGGAGGCAGGGCTTGAGATGTCATTTCATCTCAATGTTGGGTAAAAGTCCCACAAAATTGGAAGCAACGCCTCCAAAATGACCTTTACAGTGTTGACGGGGACGTTAAATTTCAAATCAAACAAATCTAATGGAAACATCAATAGTGGAAAGCCAAAAGGACAGTTACTTTCCCACAAAATGGCCAATTGGCTGTCCAAAACAAAAAGATATAAGCGATACACACATTCAAAGACAAACTTTAAAAAAATAAATCGTGACAAAAGAACCGCCTTAGATTGGTCAGTGAAAAGTATATCACCTGGGAGCTTAAATGCCGCAATCCTTGCCCTTACGTCTATCGTGATTTAGACAAATAATTTGTTCAAATAAATCAAACAGCCACAGAGATGAAACAACGGTGTGGGCTCAACAGCAAGAAATAATTGAAATGCTGGAGCAAAATAAGGCCAACAGTTAGACTTGGATGGGCCCGACCAGAGAAAGAGCATCATGTTCAAACCAACATAACTTAAAATTAAATTTTATTTCTGAGTACGCCTTTACGCTGGAACTGTGATAGAATCTGAGGGCTGACTCACGGATGTGCAATTAAAGAGGGAAGCAAAGTTATCAGCCCTGATTGGGTTGACTAACATGCATGCTGTCACAATTAAATTGCAAATGTGATGTTTTCTGGCCAGTACAAAAACTAATACACCACAACCTCTTTATAACAGTATAAATCAGAAAACACGTTAGTTAAACAACCGTGTTATATCCATACAAAAATGTATAGATTTTATAGACAAATGACCAGTTATGGCCATTTTTCTATATACCGGGTAATCTGTAAACTTTGGGGATCCATCTCTTAAAACCATGTTTTATCAAAAACTGTGTTAAAATGAAAATTGTCCTGCTCATAAATTTTATAGAAAAATTACCAGTTACATGTATATGGCAGTTTTTCTATATAATCTGTACAGTTTTGGTATCCAGCTCTTAAAACCATGTTTTATCAAAAACTGTGTTATAAGGAAAAGTATTTTAATGAACTTGTGGTAAAAAGTTGTATTTTTTAAACTCACTTGAGCATGAAATTTGTCCTGCTCATAAATTTTATTGAAAAATGACCAGTTATTGCCATTTTTATATATAATCTGTACACTTTAGGGATCCATCTCTTAAAACCATGTTTTATCAAAAACTGTGTTATAAGGAAAAGTAATATAATGAGCTTGTGGTGTATAGTTGTATTTTTAACTCACTTGAGCATGAAATTTGTCCTGCTCATAAATTTTAAAATACCAACATTTGTTAGCATTTTAAAATTTATGAACAGGACAAACAGCATACTATGCAGATTTAAGAATAAAAATTGCATGATTTGTTGGTATTTTGATATTTATGAGTGTTACAGCTTTCATGCTCAGTTGAGTTGAGCATGAAAAATGTTTTATAACCTCAGGACCAGATCTCATAGGCCAGTATGTGAGAAAAGAAGCATGAACTATATTTAACCATTAAGATGCCGAGAAACACTACATCTGACAATGTTGTCTACATATGTCGTCTGCTGAATCTTCTTGCAAACTTTTCAGAAATATTTTTTTCATACAGGCAAATAGTATGGACCCAGATTAGACTGCTCCTAGAGGAGCAGTCTGATCTGGGTACCACACTGTTTGCAAAAATGACTTTTAAAGTAACAAGCAGACGACAAAGCAGACGACAATTGTCGTGATGGGCGTCTTATATGTTAAAATATCAGGCTCAGGTGAGGACTTTAGGTCTACTCTAGTCTGCTGACTCATTAATCACTAAGATGATTTTTTTTTTTGTTTGATTTTGGTTTTACGGCCCTTTCAGGATTATTTCACTCATATCCGGCTGATCGTTAATCAGAGGTGAGTGAAAACCGGAGTACCCGGAGAAAAACAACCTGACCTTCTGTTGCATAACTTGGCGACTCACGTGACCCGAGCGAGGCTCGAACCACAGCTCTGAGAGACCTAATGATCAAGAGTCAGCGCTCTTAAAGGCATTTATTCTCGTTTATTGAGGACCATCATTGCATTACATAATATTATATAGCCATCAGTGCTGACAGAAGAGAAGACCCCTGTCCTCAACAGGTAAGAGGCCTCTTGGGGAAAAATCAATAGTTTACTAACTGTTGACTAGAGTGAACCTTATTGATTTTCCCCTGAAGTGCCTCAGTCAGGGATTCAACAAGAGCTACTAATCACTTTATTAGGGGCTGTCTTTGATCTGTTACAGAGAGTATATCACAGCGGGCAATAAAACAATTATGAGCACATGGTGTGTCCTACCTTACAAGAATAAATGTCTTTAATCACTAGGCCACGGAGGCCTGTTATCACTTAGATAATCCTGGGCAAATATGTCCGTTTTTTTGCAGGTAGTAGAGGCCCAGATATAGAGTTGTGGGAAGATCAAACTTTTGATAACCTAGATGATATCTTCACCGCCCCACCATCCTCCAACAGAACGCACTTAGATGAAGCGAAATTTTATGACGTCAATGGCTATCAAACACGTCTGAAAGGCCTTTTCTACGCTCGGAAGAGCGGGATATATCAGTTTGAAGTCAAGAGTGACTTTCTAGCAAGACTTTACTTTGAAGATGTAAGTACTGTGAAAAACGAACATGCTTTTTATGTCCCTGGTAGCGATAGCAGGGACATTGTTTTTGCCCTGTCTGTTTGTTTTGATGGTTTGTACAGTCGAACTTCAATGGCTCGAACACCTTAAGGACCACGAAAATCTGTTCGAGATAGGG
This sequence comes from Lucinisca nassula, assembly GCA_963580285.1. NCBI lineage: Eukaryota > Metazoa > Mollusca > Bivalvia > Lucinida > Lucinidae > Lucinisca > Lucinisca nassula. The sequence goes on from OY757019.1 coordinate 34,822,330, forward strand.
GTAGTTGAGCCACTGAAGGTAAGAGGCATAAAGGGGTTAATTTTGGGACATATTTTCGGTAATCTATAATAAAAATGTATGCTGTGTGTACTCATTAGAATCATCTCATATGTTGTGTGTAATTAGAATCGCCTCATAGAGGCAATTCTAATGAGTACACACAGCATACATTTGCAAGATAAGTCGAAAATCACTGTAATTGTCCCGCAATTATTCTTATGTAGAGGACTTCCCTAGGGACCAGCCATCGGTGTTCGAGCCATCTAAGTTCTACTGTATGTGGACATCTTTATCATTGGTCATATCTTTTGAACCATTTGAGATAGACCCTTCATATTTGGCATGTGGGTTCCTTGTGGCAAGGCCTTCCCGCCCATACAAAATGTTGGACCTGTGACCTTGACCTGTGACTTACTTTAAAGAAAAAATAACATTGATCATAACCTTTTGAACCGATTGTGATAGAGCCTTCATATTTGGAATGTAGGTTCCTTGTGACAAGGGCTTTCCATTCATACAACATATTATTGCCTTTGACCTTGACCTTGAGCTATGACCCACTCACACCGCTTTGCCTGGGCAGGCTTAGATCCTCTAAGCGGTTTACCAGTACTCGTGTGCGGGTCGGTTTCAGCTCTGCGTGGAAGCATCATGCAGCCCGTATTCAAGCCCTGATGGACGGTGGCCGGGCCATAACCTTTGAACTATTTAAGATAGAGCCTTCATGGCATGTAGGTTCCTTGTGACTAAGGCTTCCTGCTGATACAAAAATTGTGACCTTGACCTGTGATCTACTTTATCTTTACAGGAACCATTTGAGTCCAAGCCTTGGATTACCAGCGCAGTCATCTCTCCTTCAGGATGAGGTCCAGGTCCTCAATGCCAAGCCGCGCAAGTAGCTCACTGGACCTGATAGTGACAGTGGGCTTTGTCAGTGGCCAAGTCTCACTGGCATCGGGCATTGCACTCTGCACACAAGAGCTGTACACATGGCCACGCATCTTGAATGAGAGATGACGGGAAGAGAGAACTTGTAGCAGCCCCTTAAACTTCTTCAAGGCTGTTTTCACAAGTGATGTGGTCAAAAGATAGTGGACCTCTACCAAGATTGGTCAAATTATAGCCCTGGGGCTAAAAATGCCCCCACCCCAGGGGCCTTTGGTTTTACATAGGCTTAGATAGGGAAAATCTTTAAAATCATCTTCTCTGACACCGCAAGGCCCAGGTCTTTGATATTTGGTGTGAAGCTTCACCTAGTGGACCTCTACCAAGATTGTTCAAATTATAGCCCTGGGGCCAAAAATGCCCCCGCCTGGGCGCCTTTGGTTTTACATAGGGTTATACAGGGAAAATCTTTAAAAATCTTCTTCTCTGAAACCGCAAGGCTCAGATCTTTGATATTTGGTGTGAAGCTTCATCTTGTTGACCTCTGCCAAGATTGTTCAAATTATAGCCCTGGGGCCAAAAATGCCCCAATTCCCAGGGCCCTTTGGTTTTTCATATGCTTATATAGGGAAAATATTTAAAAATCTTCTTCTCTGAAACCACAAGGCTCAGGTCTTTGATATTTGGTATGAAGCTTCACCTAGTATAGCCCTTGGGCCAAGAATGTACTAGAGACACTGATTCTCAGGTGAGCGATTCAGGTGCCTCTGGGCCCTCTTGTTATATTCAATATATCTTTTGTCGCCTGGCAATTAGACCGATATATCGGTCGCCACAAGCGTCTGTACAACGGGCCGACCAGATTGTTGCCGTTCTTGAACAGTTCCCGTTTGGTTATAGCGATTCCAGAGTCTTGAGATCACACTTTGGCTCACATTGAACCTTCAAGCCACATGTCTCTGTGAATATCCTGCCTCCAACAAGCCAACTGCACGGCCAGCTTCCTCAGCTGTTAAATGGCGTTTCATGTTGCCCAACACGCACAAACAGCTCCAAATCACAAACAAGAAGCACACAAAACAAAAATCCTTATGAAATATCGGCATAAAGTCCAAATTTTTGCAAACACCACTTATTGAATTCACTTTGTTTTAGACACGTTATGTGCAAATCCTCGTGCTTTGCTTCAACATGAAGATCCACGTGCAATATTGTACTGTTGATTTGAAGTAGACAGACTAAAGTAACTACAGTGGCATTGTAAGGAAACCAAAATTAATTTAAGATAGAAAAAAATGATCTTAAATTTTTGATCCCTAAATTTTTTTTGCCCAGTATATTTTCCTAATTTTCCCAGAAAACAGGATTTGACATCTCGTGCAATGGAGACAATTTGCATGAGATGGCAAGTCCTTGTCAAAATAGAAGTGGAGGCAATGATCAGTAATCGATACAATCAACCCACAGCTCCCATCAGAGACACCATAGGGAAAGAAACGCAAACATATAACAACATACCCTAATGGAAGCATTAATAGCGGAAGGCCGAAAGGACAGTCCTGTTTTCTGGGGAAATAATATCAACAATTTGTCGTCTGCTGAATTAGTCCTGTTTTCTGGGACAATAATATCAACAATTTGTCGTCTGCTGAATTAGCCTAGAGAGTGCTAAAGATAAAGTAAACCCTAAATGGGTTCACTATAACTTTGCTTCGGACCCAGTGTTGTTCATGCTTTAACCCTTTTTGTACCAAATGGAATCTTCCACTTTATATGTAGCAGGAATCCATTCCAAAATTTAGGGGTGTCAGGTTGTGTTTTTATCAAAATGTATTTGGAAAATGGCTGAACTTTTAGCAAACAGTTATTTTCAGATGATGAGACGCCGCGTTCTGTTTGTTTCGGGTTTAATGGCCCAGTCAACACTATTTAGGTCATTTTCAAGCCGGACAGTTTACCTGTCCGGCAGGTTTATACGTAAGCAATTTAACCGGTACTGAACACATTCTTTTGCCAGAAACTGACAACTGCCCTTCTTGAATCAGTTAAAGGGAGAGAATGACCGTAGAAAAGATTTCATGAACATTCAATCTTAATGAAGGAATGTTGCCGAACCAGGTAGGTACCTAATTTTGGGTGGTCTTAATAGCGGAATTTCACTGTACTCATGTGCGGTCGGTAGTCCCAATGGGCAGGGGCGAATTATCCAGCTCATCAAGCTAATGATACTTTGGACAACTGGGCCAAGATGTATTTTTTTCACTCTTATTTATCGCAGGTTCCACAAGGTGAATCAAGGGGAGGTTGGAGTACTGGTGATAACTGGGAGTTAGAAGAAGAGGAAATGTAAGTCATTTTGATTATGTTGTCGTCTGCAGCATCTTCTTGCACAAAATATAAAATATTTTTGCATACAAACAGTGTGGACCCAGATTGGACTGCTCCTAGGAGCAGTCCGATCTGGGTCCACACTGTTTGCAACAGTGACTTCACTGTTTGCAACAGTGACTTTTTAAGTATCTAGTGGAGCCATTGTGATCGCTCACCCTCCGTGGTCATCGTCTGTCCATCCATCCATCCGTCCATCTGTCCATCCACAATTCCTTTAAACAACACCTCATAAACCACTGAACAGATATTGGCCAAACTTGCCAGAAATGATCTTTGGGTGGTCCTCTCTCAAAGTTGTTTAAAGAATTCTATTCCATGCAGAACTCTGGTTGCCATGGCAACGAAAAGGAGAAAATAAGAAAAAACTTTAAAAATTTTCTTGTCTGAAAACAGAAGGCCCAGGTTTTTGATATTTGATATGAAGCTTCATCTATTGAACCTCTATCAAGAATGTTCAAATTACAGCCCTGGGGCCAAAACCAAGATTGTTCAAATAATAGCTTTGGGGCCAAAAATGCCCCCGCGCTGGGGCCCACTGCTTTTACATAGACTTATATACATCATAGTGTAGTTTACAGTTTCTTGTTCTTTGGGATCATTGATTCCATTGTGGAATTTTAAAAATATTCGAGGGTCACTGATGAGGCCTAATTGGCCGAAACTAACTAGTCTGGCCCAGAAAACCTGTACACTTCATATTTTCCGGTTCTGTGGTGTATTCCTTGCTCCCAAAGGATAACCCTTTTATAGGACTTATTTATATAAGGAAAACCTTTAAAAACCCTCTTGTCTGAAAGCAGAAGGCCGAGGTCTTTGATATTTTTAGCTCACCTGAGCCGAAATGCTACGAGGGAGCTATTGTGATCGCTCGTCGTCCATCGTCGTCGTCTGTCCGTCTCTCCGTCCATCCAGCCACAATTCCTTTAAACAACATCTCATAAAGATTATGACCATACTTTGCAGAAATGAAACCGTAAGGCCCAGTTCTTTGATACTTGGTATGAAGCTTCATCTCGACCAAGATTGTTCAAATTATAACCATGGGGTCAAAAATGCCCCCGTGCCGGGGCCCACTGGTTTAACATAGGCTTATATCGAGAAAACCTTCAAAAATCTTCTTGTCTGAAACCAGAAGGCCCAGGTCTTTGCTATTTGGTATGAAGCTTCATCTGGTAGACCTCTACCAAGTTTGTTACAATTATAGCCATGTGGCTAAAAATGGCCCCCGCGCTAGGGCCCACTGGTTTTACATAGGGTTATGTAGGGAAAACCTTCAAAAATCTTCTTGTCTGAAACCAGAAGGCCCAGGTCTTTGATATTTGGTATGAAGCGTCATCTAGTGGACCTCTACCAAGATTGCTCAAATTATAGCACTAGGGCCAAAAATGCCCCCGCACCAGGGCCCACTAGTTTTGCATAAGCTTATATAGGGAAAACCTTTAAAACTCTTCTTGTCTGAAACCGGAAGGTTGGGTCTTTGATATTTGTTATGAAGCTTCATCTAGTGCACCTCTACCAAGATTGTTCAAATTATAGCCATAGGTCCAAACATTCCTCTTGCCGGGGCTCACTGGTTTTACATAGGCTTATATAGGGAAAACCTTTGAGAATCTTCCTGGTTGAAACCAAAAGGCCCAGGTCTTCGTTATTTGGTTTGAAGCTTCAGCAAATGGATCTGTACCAAGAATGTTCAAATTATAGTTATTGTAGTGTACCTCTACCAAGAATGTTCAACTTATAGCCCTGGGGCCAAAAATGATGATGGGGGCCCCGGGTCTTACATAGGTTAATATTTGTCATTGAAGGCAAATGCGCTGTTAAAATGTATCATGGCATAAAAATATAATCGTTGAAAATAAAACAAAGGAAACAAAATAGAAAGTATGTAAATATACAAAATAAAAAAAAACAACTGTAAACTTAAAAAAGATAAAATAATAAACATGAAAAATTAAATAGAAAAAAAAAAAGTTTCCCGGTGGGACTCAAACCCTTGTCTAAAACATTCATAGTGAAACGCGCAGTTCATTGTATTAACCACTTGGCCACAACTTCTAGACATTAGAAATACCTAAACATTTATTTATATATTTAAAATCTTGAGACAAAATGTATCCGAAACCTGCTTCCCCTAAAAAATGGAAAAGTCTTGTCACGCATAAACTTTGAACTCTCAAAGGTCGGTGATAAACAATACACGCATTTCATAGTACAATACTACATACTGTTTACCTTTTGTATTTTGTATATTTGCATATTTCATATGTTTTTGGTTGTATAGAACTGTTTATTATGTACATTTTGTACCATAATTTGAGGGCCTCATGGAAGATTAGCTGCACTTATATGCAAAATGTTGTCATCCTCGTAAAATAAAGTCTTTACTTATTTACTTAATATAGTGAATACCTTTAGAAATATTCTTGTCTGAAACCAAAAGGTCTAGGTCTTTGATATTTGGTATGAAGCTTCTTCTAATGGACCTATTCCTCAAATTATAGCCTAGGGGCCAAAAATGGCCCTGCCACAGGACCACATCTTTTACATATAGGCTTAAAACGTTTAAGAATGTTTTTAATTGAAACCAGAAGGCCCAGGCCTTTGATATTTGATATTAAGCTTCATTTAGTGGACCTTTACCGATTTTGTTCAAATCATAGACCTGGGGCCAAAAATATCCCCGCCCACATGTATATCTCTTAGCACAGGTGAGCGATATAGGACTAGCATGGTCCTCTTGTTTATGAAGCTTCCTCTACTGGCCTCTACCAAGATTGTTCAAATTATAGCCCTGAGGCTAAAAATGGCCTAGCCCCAGGGCCCATATGTTTTACAAAGGCTTAAATAGGGAAAATCTTTAAAAATCTTCTTGTTTGAAACCAAAAGGCCCAGGTCTTTGATATTTCGTATGAAGCTTCATGTTTTGGACCTTTATCAAGATTGTTCAATTTATAGCCCTGATGCCAAAAATGATGCTGTCCGGGGTTTTATATAGGGAATACCTTGTCTGAAACCAAAATGCCTAGATCTTGGAAACTTGGTATGAAGCTTTATCTAGTGGACCAAGATTGTTCAAATTATAGCCTAGGGGCCAAAATTTCCCCACCACGGGGCCCACATGTTTTACACAGGCTTATATGGGGAAAATCTTTTTATCAGAAACCAGAAGGCCCAGACCTCTGATATTTGATATTTAGCTTCATTTAGTTGACCTCTACCAAGATTGTTCAAATTTTAGCCCTGAGGCCGAAAATTGCCCCACCTGGGACCCACATGTAAAGCTCTTAGCACAGGTGAGCGATATAGGACCATCATGGTCCTCTTGTAAAGAGAAAATTGGGATTTACGGGGCGTAAATAATTTTTATGCCCCCTCCATTCGAAGAATGGTGGAAAGGGCATATAGCGTTGCCCCTGTCCGTCTGTCCGTTCGTCCGAAACTTAAACGCAGTCAATAACTAATAACTAACTTATTTCTTGATGGATTTTAAAATTTCTCAGCAGAAATGTTAACCATCATGAGACGACGTGTCATGTGCAAAACCCAGGTCTGTACCTCCAATGTCAAGGTCATACTTAGAGGTCAAAGGTCAAAAAAAGGGTCTGAAACTTAAACACAGTCAATAACTTTCTTATTTCTGGATGGATTTTGAAATTACTTTCTAGAAATGTTAAAGGTAAAAGAAGGGTCCGAAACTTAAACGCAGTCAATAACTTTCTTATCGATGCATGGATTTTGAAATTACTTGGCAGAAATGTTGGCCATCATAAGGCAATCTGCCTCACACAAAACCAAGGTCCTTGCCTACAAGGTCAAGGTCATACTTACTTATTTCTGGATGGATTTTAAAATTACTTTGAAGAAATATTTACCATCATGAGATTATGTGTCAGGTGCAAACCCAGATCCGTACCTCCAAGGTCAAGGTCATACTTAGAGGTCAAAGGTACAAAAATTGTCCAAAACTTAAACGCAGTCAGTAACTTTCTTACCTCTGGATGGATTTTGAAATTACTTGGCAGAAATGTTGGCCATCATAAGACAATCTGCCTCACACAAAACCAAGGTCCTTGCCTACAAGGTCAAGGTCATACTTAGGGGTCAAACGTGAAAAAAGTGTCCAAAACTTAAACACGATCAATAACTTTCTATGGATGAATACGAACATAGACATATTTTCAGGCGGGGGCATCCGTGTCCTATGGACGCATTTCTAGTTTTTATTATTTCTGCTCCAAGACATGGGTTGTGGGTATTCCTTAGCCTCACTGAGGTGGTTCTAATGAGCAAATACAACCTATGTTTTCTGTACAAATAAGAAACATACCACAGAGTAGCCATTTTGGAGATTGAAAAAAGTGCACTTTTTTGCAGGCATGATTTATCCTAATGATAACCAATGTTGGCCCAATTTACAATCGACTGCTCAGGCATTTCAATACATACACTTGTGTCCGGTCAATAACTTTCCTTTTTCTGGATGGGTTTTGAAATTAGAAAGTATGTACCCGCCCAGTCAATGGTATTCTTATTCATAACGAAAACACGCCTATATAACTTTGACCCTCTTGAACCCCCCTTTTGTATAGTCAAACTTGTTTTTACAGGGGAATTTTTATGTTTTGAGCAAAAATAAAAAAAAATATCGCAATTTTTCGTCTTAAAGTTTTCGTTTTTATGCCCCACCATTTTTGAATGGCGGGGTATTATGTTATACCCGCCAAACTTTTAAGTGTCCGTCCATCCGTATGTCCGTCTGTCTGTCAGCACCGCATAGTTTCGTGTCTCCTCCATAACTCTTATACCCTTTGAGATATTTTCACCAAACTTTGCAGATATGTAGAGCACTCTCAGACAACATGCAGAACTCATAAACTGTAACTCTGATTTTCCTACTTTTGGAGCTGTTGCCCTTTGAACATTGAACATAGCCATTTCTAACATAGTTTTGTGTCAGCTCCATAACCGCTCCATAACCTAGATACCGATTGAGATATTTCCATGAAACTTCACAGATATGTAGAGCACTATGACATGCAAAACATATGAACTGTAACTCTGATTTTCCTACTTTTGGAGTTGTTGCCCTTTGAACATTGAATATAGCCATTTCTGTCATGGTTTTGTGTCCGCTCCATAACATCGACACCATTTGAGATATTTTCATGAAACTTCAGATATGTAGAGCACCATGAGAGGAAGTGCAGAACATAAGAACCGTAACTGTGATTTTTCTACTTTTGGAGTTATTGCCCTTTGAACTTTGAATATGGCTGCTGCTATCAGTTTTGTGTCTGCTCCATAATTCTGATACCATTTGAGATATTGTCATAAAACTTCACAGATATGTAGAGCACTATGAGATGACATGCAGAACATATGAACCGAAACTCTGATTTTCCTACTCTTGGAGTTGTTGCCTTTTGAACATTGAACATAGCGATTTCTGTCATGGTTTCGTGTCCGCTTCATAACTTCGATACCGTTTGAGATATTTCCATGAAACTTCACAGATATTTAGAGCACCATGAGACGATGTGCAGAACATATGAACCAAAATTCGGATTTTCTTTTGGAGTTATCGCCCCTTGTTTGTTTGTATGGGAGTTTAATGGCCCAGTCAACACTATTTAGGTCATTTTTGAGCCGGTCAGTTTACCTATCCACACTTTTCCTTCGCAAGCTTATACATAAGCGGTTAACCAGTACAGTTCACATTCTTTTGCCAGAAACTGACAACTGCCCTTCTTGAATCAGCAGAAGGGGAGAATGACTGTAGAAAATATTTCATGATCATTCTCCACAAAGGATTGTTGCCGACCCCGGCAGGTATCCAACCCACATCCTCCTGATCACAAGTCAGACACGCATCTGACTGAGCTACCAAAGTAGGCTTATCGCCTCTTGAACATTGAACATAGCTATTTCTATCATATAGTCTGTTTGAAGCATATATCTCCTGAAACTAATAAACTTGCATGGTTACACACACTAGGATGGGAGAAAACAGCCATTAGGTTTTGATGACCTTGACCTTATTTTCAAGGGCACAGACCCCCAAAACTGTCAATTTTGGGCCAAAGATGGCTTGTCTGCACCCAATCTCGCGAACACATCAGTGAATGTGGTCTAACTTTGTACAAAATATCATTGCAATTGACCAAAGCTTTGACTAGATTTTGAAGACCTTGACTTTATTTTATAGGGCGCTGGCCACCAAAAACGGACAATGAGAATTTTAATTCTAGTTTAATTTCTTTTGGAGCCGTAGCTCTTTGAACATTGCAAATAGTTGTCTCAGTCATGTATTCCTGTCAACTTTATTAAAGGAAAGAGTAATGCATTCTTACTTTGGATTATTTTTTCCCTGGGATATGACACTTGCTTGGTGTAATTGTAGTGGCCGGGCATCATGCAGTGCTTGCAGTTTTATTTCCATGGTAAAATTAAAACTGTTTGTAAAGATGTGTTTTCATAATGTCCTTGGTTGATATTAAAATTTAATATGCAAAAATCAGAAATTATTGACTGGACACATGCGTGCTTACGTGTCCAGTCAATAACTTTCTTATTCCTGAATGGATTTTGAAATAACTTTGCAGAAGTGTTAATTATCATGAGATGTGTTGCATGTAGGGTTGGTGCCTACGTATGTACAAACATCTGAAAATTTTCATAGTTTGGTGGAAAAATTTTCTGTATGTTCAAATTGGCGTGTTTTCGTAATGAAGGCAGACGATTAATTTATCCACTTGTTTGTTTGTATTGGAGTTTAATGGTCAAGTCAACACTATTAAGGTCATTTTTGAGCTGGTCAGTTTACCTATCCACACTTTCCTTGGCAGGCTTATATGTAAGCGGTTAACCAGTATAGTGCACATTCTGTCTCCAGAAACTGACAATTGCCCTTCTTGATTTAGCGGAATTTTCCACTTGTTAACTTGCAAACTTAACAATTTTTCATTCTTCCCCTTGCTTTGTTGGTGATAAATTTAAATATTGAATGCATAACTGGTGAAATCAAAGTGAAAAGATTTCAATAGTTGTGTAGTTAAAATTTGAAATAAGAAAGCAAGCAAAGAAAGTCAAAATGCAGAATTTCCACATCATTGTTTTTTTGTTGTTGTTGTATTTTTTATTTACTGGTACTGACCAAATAGTGCCTGAATAATACATTACGAAAGCATGCCTATATAAATACATCGCAACCTTTATCACGGAAAAAATGAACATTTTAACATGAAAAATTGTGATATTTTTCTTATTTCTGCTCAAAATATAGATTGTGAGTACTCGTTAGAATCGCCCCATTGAGGCGGTTCTAACGAGTACCCACATTCTATATTTTAGAGCAGAAATAAGAAAAATAAGGTTTACTCCTGTGAACCCCAGATTTACTACATTTTGTACATAAAAGTGACGTTCAAGGGGGTCAAAATTATAAAGGCATGTTTTCATAATGAATTGAATTTTACAGATTTTATAGAAGAAACAAATAGAGGATCTTACACGAGTCGTCATTTCATTTGAAATTTATGAAACGAGCCTTTGGCGAGTTTCATAAATTTCATATGAAATGACCACGAGTGTAAGATTCTCTTTATCATATGACTACTTTAAATTGGATTTTATCGCCTTTTAATTTGACAAGTTTTCTACGAAAAATGCATGGTGTTGACATGGACGTCGTCATGACGTTACTAAATCCCGCCAAAGTGTTATTACACGTGTGGTCATACAATTTTTATTACACGACGTTATCCACTGCTTACTCATCTTACATGAGTGTTCATGTATTATTGAAGTTATTAAACGAGTTTTTTATGTCTTTTCCTCAACGAGGTTAACCAATTGTTGACATAGAGGATCTTACACGAGTGTTCATGTACTATTGAAGTTTTTAAACGAGTTGAGGAAAAGGGATAAAGTGCAAGACTTTGCTGAGCATTTTACATTTCCTCAACGAGTTTAAAAAATTTAATAATATATGAGCATGAATGGAAGTTTCTATTTATCATATGACATTTAAAATGCATTTCATTCACAATTTGTTTACAAAAATGACAATATTCCGCCATTAGGAAATGCGACGTCATAAAAGACTTTGTCTTTGGTCGGGCCCCTCGGAGTCTCACTGTTGGTTTTCTTTTGCCCCAGCAATTCTGTTGTTGTATGCTGTCCAGTCCTCAACCTTGTTTCATCTCTGTAGTTTTCTTTATTTTGTATGTTCTCGGAGATGTTACACTGATGAGTTAGGAAGCCTTCATGCGGACTAAACAAAATTAGTGTTTACCACGACAGGTAAGGGCGAGGATTATGGCCATGTAAAACCGATTTAAGCCCCCCCCCCCAGTGGCATTCTTTTCACTGACTGTTCCAAGGCAGTTATTTTGTGGCGGTTTATTTATGTTGTTGTTTGTTACTTACTGTGTGTATCACTTGTGTCTTTTTATTTTGGATGGCCATTTGGCCATTTTGTGGGAAAGTAACTGTCCTTATGGCCTTCCTTTGTTTAGATTTCCATTATGGTCTGGTCGCTTCATGTTTGTGTTTCTTTCCCTTTGGTGTCTTTGATGGGTGGAGTAAGTTAATTGTATCGATTCCTGATCTTTGTTTTACTTCTACTTTGTACCTGTAACGTTTCGGGGCATATCTAACTAATTTGCATATTTAACCCACTAGTGGATTAGGGAATTTATTGCTGGTACATGGAAATATTACACTATCAGACGCAACATCATATGATAAATTTTTGTAAACTATAGAAATGCAATATATCTTTGATAACTACATGTAATACAAGTATAAATGTGTTTATTTCATTATTATGTTAGGTCCATTTTTTAACTGAAATGAAAAATAATACAGTGAAATAAGAGCTGTTACGACCTTTTGTCACAATAAAATGGATAAAGTTGAGACTAAATTTTATATGAGAAACATCACGTGAACAAGTCCATGTAATGAACAACCCCTAAAACCCCACTTTATATAGGGAAAAATTGGGTCTACTGGGGTATTCATTATTTTTCTTATTGAGGCGGTTCTAAAAAGCATCTGCATCCTAATTGAGGGTACGGTAAATGACCAATTAATTCGAACAGTAAAAAAATAAATACTGATCCGGGTGTTTGAATTTTTAGAAATCATCAGATCAAAAATTTATCAGGTGTTCGAACCCTTTAATATGCCGAACCTGACTGAAAAAAAAAACATGATCTTAACCTTTCAAAAATAATATGCTTATAAAATGAGCCTTTCTTTGATGTGTCAAATATTCACACACTGGATGACCAACTGTGCAGATCCTGATCAGAAACCATCTGATCTGGATATACACTGTTTGCAAAGGTAGGGTGGGAAAATGGTTAATGATGAAAGTCTTGGCTGGGCATACTGAAAAGCACTAAGTGTTCAAATAAGATTGCGCTGATGCACAGGCTGACTTTTAGTCCTTCACTTTGAGCTAGGCATTTTGTAGTTGCTGTGCGGTGACTACAGATGAAATGCAACTACCACAAATGTGGTCCACCACTGCAGCTTTATTACTTGATTTGACTCAAATGAGTTCAAGTTTACCTGCAATAACGTAGAAATTCTGGACTTTGAAAATTGATACTAGCATGTTTTTGAGAAAATGGACAAAATCTGGCATCTTGGTGTCATCAAGTATCTCCATAAAAAGGGGTTAGCTCCTAAGGACATTCATGCCGATATGGTTGCTACATAAGGGGATGATGCTCCTTTGTATGCAACCGTGAAAAGGTGGGCAGTAAATTTTAAGATGTGCAAGGACAGCCTTGAAGATGATGACCGGTGTGGACGACCCACAACGGCAACAACTGAGGAAACCATCAGCCTAGTGCACAGGGCCGTGATGGATGACATGCGTTTTACTGTGGATCAGTTAGCTAATACTGTTGGCATCTCCCGTGAACGAGTAGAGAACATTCTTCACAGTGAATTAGGAAGTCGAAGGTTTCCGCCAGATGTGTGCCACGGTTTTTGACGCCTGACTGAAAGTTGACCAGACTGAACCTGTCACAAGCCAACTTGGCTTTTTTTGAAGCAGACCAAGATGCTTTTCTTGACCGTTTTGTCACTCAGGATTAGTGTTGGGTTCATCACTTTGAGCCAGAGACCAAAAGACAATCCATGCAATGGAAGCACCCTGGCTCACCCCTCCAAAGAAGGCAAAGGTTGTCTCCTCTGCAGGGAAGGTGATGGCATCAGTGTTCTGGGATGCCAAGGGTATAATATTCATAGATTACCTTCAAAAGGGCAGAACAATTAATGGGGAGTATTATGCAGATCTGCTAAAACAATTGCAAAAAGCAATTAAGGCTAAACAACCCGGAAAATTGACAAAAGGGTTCTTGTTCCATCAGGACAAATTCATGCGCCTGCTCATAAATCGGTTGTCACAATGGCTGCTGTGCATGACTGTGGCTTCACACTTGTCGATCACCCTCTGTATTCACCTGATCTAGCTCCATCAGAATATTTCCTGTTTCCAAACATGAGAAAGCACTTGGCTGGGCAGTATTATCGGTCAGACGACGAGGTGATAGCTGCTGTGGAGGAGTTTTTCAGGGCCAAGATGAGACTTTCTATACCACTGGGATCCAAGGACTCCAGCATCGCTGGAGGAAGTGTGTGGACAGGAAGGGAGACTATGTTGAAAAATAAGGCACATTCAGGATGGACAAACCATTGGATCTTGGTCAGGCTCAGAACTTTTCAGCCTACCCTCATATACCAGATCATCTTTAATTTTCGTCAGATCAGATAAAAAATAATCTGAAAGAATTTCATGGAATGGGATCAGGCTGTGTTCAATATTTTATACAAGTACGTTTTTCTTTTCTGTGACCCTGTCAATCTGCGCGTGATTAGTAGTTATAAATATCACTTACAATTTATTTCTGGCAGTGTGGAACCCTTTAATCCATAAATAGATAAATTGGCCACAGTCAGTGTGTGCAGGGGGTCTTTGAAGGTAATAAATAGGAGTTCATATAATTTTATCAACAGTTATACATTGTCATTAAATGTGGACCTTTTCTGAATGACGTTTTTGTTTGATTTGAGGTTTAACGTCCGCATCAACACTGTAAAGGTCATTTTGGAGACGTTGCTTCCAATTTTGTGGGACTTTTACCCGACATTGAGATGAAATGACATTTCAAGCCTGCCGCCCAATGAAACCCAATAGGGTTTGTATGCATGGACGGTCCGACTTCTAAATGACGTATTAAATAGCATTTTCCATTGCACATTATATTTTCCATAATGCTACATCACTGATTAGGACCAGCCTGCACATCCGTGTAGTGTGATCAGTCTACTGATCCCTTAAGTCCTAAGAAGTCACATGGCAAAGTGAAACCCCAGGCCTTACACACCGGTAGTGGTTACACATGTTTAACATTGGAAGGTGGTTGAGCAACCAGCGAAGACACATCTTAGAGTACTCAGTACTCATTCATGCAATCTTATAAGAGTCTTTGCTGATCGCATTGGCCTGACGCAGAAGATGGGATTTACACATCAGAAATAAGCGGAACTACTGTTGCTCATCACGGTTGATCTAAGCACTTGCAGTTTGTGCAGCAAGAGGACTCATTTAAGCCTGTGCTTCTCAGTCTGATAGTATGTACCTTCCATTGCCACATGGATAAGCGCACTAGCTCATATACGACCAATGAACAAGATGCAACACGGTGTTGTAATGATAAACCCTGGATATGTGCCCCAAAAATGGTTCAAAATGCTTGTTCTGGAATCATTTTCAGGCATTTTTTTGTGTTCGAAGTATTAAAAATAGAAGTGGGGGCAATGATCAGGAATTATACAATTGACCCACAGCTCCCATCAGAGACACCAAAGGGAAAGAAACACAAACATGAAACAACAGACACTAATGGAAACACCAATAGCGGAAAGCCAAAAGGACAGTCAATTTCTCACAAAATGGCCAATAGGCTATCCAAAACAAAATAATATAACCGAAACAAACACCCAAAGACAAACCATAACAAAACTAAACCACGACAGAAAAACTGCCTTGGAACGGTCAGCGGAAACTAATTCCACCAAAAGACATGAAGCTGAACTGAACTGGATTAAATTTTTACAGACCCCTTTTCCACTGGGATTTAATGACAACATTTATCATGAGGGTAATATTTCCAGAATGCCGGACTTTGATATTTTCTCACTCCTGGAATGTCGAAAACGCAGAACTAGAGATCTCACGGCACCAGGAAAAATGGTAACTTTAACCGTAAATCACGTGCGTTTAAACGAAACAATACTAGACTGAAGTGATTGTCAATTATATTATTAAATCATGGACGCCACTCTATGCTTTCATTTTTAAGTTCATTACCCGTTTCTGTTTTACGTCTTCTGGACACCGAGGCGAATAAATTCTACGATGGTTCTCATCAGTTATATGATGCGGCTCTCTTATCTAGAGGCTATACTCAGCATACTCTCTGTCTTTACATTGATTCTGAAATTAATCATAAACGCCATTTCTTCAAAATATCCTTCATTAATAAGGGTATGGATTTTATAGATTTGCCCAGTATCTTCCGTGAGAGATCGGTGCTTTCTTCCATTCCTGCTTATTTTCAAAATACTGAAACACCTATAATTTGCTATAAATATAACAAACCTGTTAGATCTATCATTTTTAATTTCAATAAACTTGTTTCAGATCTTGATATTGATACTAATACTCCTGATTCATGTGATTGTAAAAACTCAAAGTATTGCTATCCTGCTGCTGGTCATGTAATTACTGGCAATTTGAAAATTGTTCCGGATTCTAGGATAAGGAATATAATTTCTAAAGGACTGAAATATCGGTTTCCTTCTAAAATTGATTTCAGTAAATGTAGAGATGAAATCGCTGCTTCCTTGAATGAATTCAGTAATTGATGGTGTAAGCGAGAGTATGTTGAGCATAAAGCCCTTAAGGACTGGAAACTTAGCATTTTAAAACTAGTGAATAAACGCATTTCTTTCTATTCTCAAAATACTAACTTATTACCTCCTAAGCCCAAGACGTCTTTACGTCATCTTAAACTAGGTATTCAAGAATTTCATAAGAAGTTTGTTTTGGCCCCTGCAGACAAGGCCGCTAACAACGTCGTCGTTGTGTGACGGCTCCACTATGTTAACACGCTTAAGCAGGAGCTTGGTGGTACTAAGGCCTATGAACTTCAGCCTTTAGCTGAAGAGAGAGCTATAGTAGATAAACATGTTTGTCTTTCAGCCACCAAGTTTGCTGTGTGTGTTAACGAAGGCCAAGACAAGCTTCCTACGCTATACTGGTTACCAAAACTTCATAAAAAACCTTACAAAGCACGGTTTATTGCAAATTCTAGCTCTTGCACTACCACTGAAATTTCTAAATTATTAACTTCCTGTCTTACTGCTATTAAAACGCATTTAATAAAATATTGTGATAAAGTCTTTGAAAGATCAGGAAGAAATCTGTTTTGGTCTATAAAAAATTCGAATGAGGTTTTAAATAAATTGAAATCTAGACATTTTCGTGCTTCTAGTCTGTCTACCTACGATTTTTCCACTCTTTACACTACACTTCCTCATAATCTTATAAAAGAAAAGATTAATGATGTACATGTAATTGAATGGGCTTTTCACAGAGAAGATTCTCTCTATCTTGCATGTAATGTCAGAAATGCATTTTTCACTTCTAAAGAGCATAAGAATTATACACTTTGGTCATGTCAGAAAGTGTGTGATACCCTCACCTTTCTACTTGACAATATTTATATTAGATTAGGTACTAAGTTATTTAGACAAATTGTGGGTATTCCGATGGGTACTTATTGCGCACCTTTTGTGGCTGATCTGTTCTTGTATTGTTATGAAAGAGATTTCATTTTGTCGCTTTCCATTGATAACCAATCTGAAATTATTGAAGCTTTTAGCTCTACTTCTAGATATTTAGATGATTTATAAAATATTGATAATACCTATTTTGATGGTTTGATCAGTCAGATTTACCCCCTAGAACTTCAGTTAAATAAAGCAAATTTTTCTGATACCGAGGCCCCGTTTTTGGATTTACATCTATCTATTGTAGATAGATTTGTTTCGTGCAAAATTTATGATAAACGCGATGACTTTGATTTTGAGATTGTAAATTTTCCTTTTTTGGATGGTGATGTTCCTTGTGCGCCATCCTATGGCGTTTATATTTCGCAATTAATTCGATTTGCTAGAGTGTGTAGTCATGTAACTGACTTCAACACTCGTAATAAATTATTAACGGCTAAACTCCTTGATCAGGGTTATCGGTACCATAAACTACGCAAAGCCTTTTCAAAATTTTATAGACGCCATTCTGATTTAATTTCAAAATTCAATATTGGACTTAAATCTCTTCTGCAACAAGGTCTATCGGAACCCGAATTTTATGGTGACTTATTATATAAATTCAGAAAAATATATAACCGCAATGACTTCAGCACCCAATTTCGTAAAATCATTCTTCGATATAAAAAGATTGGGTACAACATGGATATTATACGACAGACTGCATGCATGGTAGTTAACCCAATCACGGTTGGCAACTTTGCTTCCCTCTTTAATTGCACGCCGGTGGGTCAGGCCTCAGATTCTATGGCGGCTCCAACGTATTGGCTTATTGAGAATTAGAGAGATAATGTTGGTTGGTGCCTGATGCTCTGTCTCTGGTCGGGCTCATCGGAGTCCAACTGTTGGTTTTCTTTTGCTCCAGCATTTCAGTGGTTTCTTGCTGTCGAGTCCTCACCGTTGTCTCACCTCTGTGGTTCTTTGATTTTTGTGTTCACGGAGATGTTGCACTGATGAGTTAGGAGGCCTTCATGCAGACTGAACAAATTATTTGTCTAAATCGCGACGGAAGTAAGGGCGAGGATTGTGGCCACGTAAAATCGATTTAAGCCCCCCAGTGGAAATCTTCCACTGACCGTTCCAAGGCGGCTCTTCTGTGGTGATTTATTTATGTTGTTGTTTGTTACTTACTGTGTGTATCACTTGTGTCTTTTAATTTTGGATGGCCATACGGCCATTTTGTGGGAAAGTAACTGTCCTTATGGCCTTCCTTTGTTTAGGTTTCCATTATGGTCTGGTCGCTTAATGTTTGTATTTCTTTCCCTTTGGTGTCTTTTATGGGTAGAGTAAGTTAATTGTATCAATTCCTGATCTTTGTTTTACTTCTACTTTATTATGGGAAAATGCTGTCATCACCGTAGCGCCTTCATTTTTGATCAGATCTTTCTGAAACTTATAATATGTAAGGTGGCTGGGGATAAAAACTCGAATGAGTTTGAAAACCGGCTAAGTCGGCCCATCTATCATAGAGTTATGTCCCTTTGATTGCTGAAAATGCCGATTTTTGACCTTGTCATCACGGTAGCCCCTTCAGTTTTGATCAAATCTTTTTGAAACTTATATGTAAGGTGGCTGGGGATAAAACCTCGGATGAGTTCAAAAACCGGCGATAAAATCTTGGATGTGTTTGAAAACCGGCCAAGTCGGCCCATTTATCATAGAGTAACATCCCTTTGATTGCTGAAAATGTCGATTTTTGACCTTGTCATCAACCTAGCCCTTTCAGTTTTGATCGGATCTTTCTGAAACTTATATGTAAGGTGGCTGGGGATAAAACCTCAGATGAGTTCAAATACCGGCCAAGTCGGCCCTTTAATCATAGAGTAACTTCCCTTTGATTGCTGAAAATGTCAATTTTTGACCTTGTCATCACCATAGCCCCTTCAGTTTTGATCAGATCTTTCTGAAACTCATATGTAAGGTGGCTCGGGATAAAACCTCAGAGGAGTTTGAAAACTGGCCAAGTCGCCTCATTTATCATAGAGTTAAGTCCCTTTGATGGCTGAAAATGCCGATTTTTGACATTGTCATCACCGTAGCTCCTTCAATTTTGATTGGATCTTTCTGAAACTTATAGTAAGGTGGCTGGGGTTAAAACCTAAGATTAGTTCTAATACCGATCAAGTTGGCCCATTTATCATGTATTTACGTCCCTTTGAGTGCTGAAAATGTCGATTTTTGACCTTGTCATCACCATAGCCCCTTCAGTTTTGATTGGATCTTTCTGAAACTTATATGTAAGTTGGCTGAGGAAAAAACCTCGGATGAGTTCGAAAAACAGCCAAGTCGGCTGATTTATCATCGTGTAACGTCCCTTTGATTGCTGAAAATGCCGATTTTTTACCTTGTCATCACCGTAGCCATTTTAGTTTTGATCGGATCTTTCTGAAACTTATATGTAAGGTGGCTGGGGATAAAACCTCGGATGAGTTCGAATACTGACCAATTCGGCCCATTTATCTTAAAGTAAAATCCCTTTGATTGCTGAAAATGTCGATTTTTTTACCTTGTCATCACCGTAGCCCCGTCAGTTTTGATCGGATCTTTCTGAAACTTATACGTAAGGTGGCTGGGGATACAACCTCGGATAAGTTTGAAAACCAGCCAAGTCGCCCCATTTATCATAGAGTTTTGTCCCTTTGATGGCTGAAAATGCCGCTTTTTTGACATTGTCATCACTGTAGCCCCTTCAGTTTTCATCGGATTTTCCTGAAACTTATATGTAAGGTGGCTGGGGATAAAATCTCGGATGAGCTCCAAAACCGGCCAAGTCAGCCCATTTATCATAGAGTAACGTCCCTTTGAATGCTGAAAATGCTGATTTTTGACCTTGTCATCACCGTAGCCCCTTCAGTTTTGATCGGATTTTCCTGAAACTTATATGTAAGGTGGCTGGGGATAAAAGCTCAGATGAGTTCGAAAACTGGCCAAGTGGGCCCATTTATTTTAGAGCAACATCCCTTTGATTACTGAAAATGCCAAATTTTGACCTTGTTATCACCGTAGCCCCTTCAGTTTTGATCTGATCTTTCTGAAACTTATATGTAAGGTGGCTGGGAATAAAACCTCGGATGATTTGTTTGTTTGTTTTGGAGTTTTAACGGCCCAGTCAACACTATTTAGGTCATTTTTGAGCCGGTCAGTTTACCTATCAACACTTTCCTGGGCAGGCTTATACGTAAGCGGTTAACCAGTACAGTGCACATTCTTTCGCCAGAAACTGACAACTGCCCTTCTTGAATCAGCGGAAGGGAGAGAATGACCGTAGAAAAGATTTCATGATCAATCTCCACGAAAGAATGTTGCCGACCCCGGCGGGAGTCGAACCCGCGTCCTCCTGATCACCAGTCAGACGCGCATCCGACTGAGCCACTGAGGCCGGCTAAACCTCGGATGAGGTGGAATACCGGCCAAGTCAGCACATTTAGTATAGAGTTACGTGCCTTTGATTGCTGAAAATGCCTAGTTTCGACCTTGTCATCACTGCTGCCCCTTCAGTTTTGATCGGATCTTCATGAAACTTACAAACAAGTAAGTCAGGCAAAAAAAGCTCGGAAGTTTGAAAACTCGTGAGGTTTGCCTATTTATCACATCCCTTTGATATCAGCAGTTAATTGCTTATTTTTGAACTTGTCATCACCATAGCCACTTCAGTTTAGATCGGATCTTCTTTGCAAGTCAGGAATAAAAGCTTGAATGAGTTTGAAAACAGGTGAGGTCAGCCTGTTTATCATAGAGTTAGATTCTACTTGATTTGCAGAAAATGCTTATCCTGTCATCACCATGTCCTCCCATAAATCCTTCAGTAAAGGTTGGCACTTCCTGAAACTTTGAATCTGTTAGCTCAGGTGAGTGATACAGGACCAGCTTGGTCCTCTTGTTTATCATTTTTGCCGCGTTTTTCGGCGATAACTTTTTTATGCCCCCAACTTCTTTAACTTCAAAGAAGTTGGAGGGGCATATTGCTTCTGCCCCGTTCGTCTGTCCGTTACGCTTTAAGTACCTAGGTAAACTACAGATTGGCTTGAGCTAGGATCTAGAAAATTTCATATATGCATGAAAAATAAGCGAACCCGTATTTTTTTTGGCTTTTCCGTCGGACTAATGTGTAGATGATCTGATTAACTTTTGACGAAATTCCGGAAATATTTAACTGAGTTATGCCCCTTTTTGGACTTATGCATTGTGGCTATAAGGAAACCTTGTGAACAAAATATCTGGAGAACCGCTTGAGCTAGGCTCATGATACGAGGACTTTTCAAATATGAATGCAAGTAGAACGTTTTCTCATGCACTAATGCGAAAATCACCTGGAAATAAATATCACAGCGTAGAAAAACGTTTTACCTATACATTGCTGTGCCTAAAGGCAAATCTGTAAATGTGAAGTTTTACAAGAATAAAGTTCTTTGAAAATTGAAGAAATATTTCAAAGAACGAAGACCCGCAACTAGTTTGGACAATGTCAGATTGCTACATGACAATGCGTCATCGCACAAGGCGTTCATTGTGCAAGACTATCTGAAGCAGGAAAAGGTTGTTGAACTCCCTCACACACACCCCCCCCCCCCTCCTCGGTTCTGCAATATTCCAGTGCCTTCATAGTATACCTCGAAAAGACTACCAAAATGCATTCAATGATTAGATCAGAAGACTGAAAGTTTGTACATCTGTTAAAGGGGAATACTTTGAGGGGACAAAATAAATTTTTCATCGAAATCTTTCACAGAATCATTTTTATGTGCTTAGTTGCATTCATATTTGAACAGTCCCCGTAATTGGCATACAGTTTGGTCTAATGTGTAGATGACCTGATTATGGTTCTGCCCTGTCCGTCCGTCAGTCCGTCCGTCTGTCTGGTACGCTTTATGTAACTAGATAAACTACAGAATGGCTTGAGCTACGATCTTGAAATTTCATATATGGTGTGAGCATGAAAAATAAGCGAACTTGTATTTTTTTTCTTTTCCGTCGGACTTGTCCTTGCGGAGTTATGCCCCTTTTTGGCATGCATTGTGGCTATTGGGAAATCTTGTGAACAAAATATCTGGAAAACCGCTTAAGCTAGGCTCATGATATTTGGCATACAGTTTGGGTCAAATGTGTAGATGACCTGATTAACTTTTGAAGAAATTCTGGAAATATTTAACGGAGTTATGCGCCTTTTTCGGCTTAAGCATTGTGGCTATGGGGAAACCTTGCGAACAAAATATCTGGAGAACCGCTTAAGCTAGGCTCATGATATTTGGCATACAGTTTGGGTCTAATGTGTAGATGACCTGATTGACTTTTGATGAAATTCCGAAAAATATTTAATGGAGTTATACCCCTTTTTGGACTTATGCATTGTGGCTATAGGGAAACCTTGTGATCAAAATATCTGGAGAACCGCTTGAGATAGGCTCATGATATTTGGTATACAGTTTGGGTCTAATGTGTAGATGACCTGATTAACTTTTGACGAAATTCTGAAAATATTTAATGGAGTTATGCCCCATTTAGGGGCAAGCATATGGTTGGGGGCATAGTGTTTCACAAACACAATTTCTAGTTATTTTTTATTTTTGATCATTACACTCAGTGAGGCAGTTGTCGAGGAGAAGCGCCACCAACTTCTAGTTAAGGATTCAGCCCCTTGAATGGTATACTTTTAGCTCTAATCAGATGGACTTTTTCCAATTTTTGAATTTTTTGATAAAAACTAAGTCCAGTTCTGTCACTCACACTTTCGAAATGTAAATAAATGACAGGCCTAGTTAAAACTATTTCTATATATGCAATAACCCATGCAGTCAACGAAGCGTCCAACTGAAGGGACGTTGTGCAAAGCATTGGAGTGAAGACCGTCAAAACATGAAATAGGTAGTTTAAGTCAGCAAGCCCATTGTAGACACAATACAGATCCTACGCCTTTGATCTGTATTGTTAAAATATTAAAAATATTACACCAGTAATTGGGACTTTTTGTTTCACTCTTGAAAGTGTACATCGTAAACCTGTAGGATATTTGAATGACCCTTATTGCTTTCCATCAGTCAAGCACAGAACAGACGACAAATTGACAAACCATACCATCAAGGCGGGACTTGTGGAAACTGAAAATTTGGCACAAAGTTGAAATCACACATATCTGCATCTGATTACAGCATTTATCATATGACGTCGCATCTGAGAGTGTGATAACGCTATGTATTATTTTCGATAATCCACTAGTGGATTAAATATGCAAATTAGCTAGGTAAGTCCCGTAACGTTACATGTACCACGTCCTTAACGACGTCGCGTTTACTAATGGCGGAACTGATATTTTCGTAAACAATTGTGAATAAAATGCGTTTTAATGTCATATGATAAATAGAATCTTGCATTTGTGCTCATGTATTATTGAATTTATTAAACTCGTTGAGGAAAAGGGATAAAATGCTCAGCAAAGCCTCGCATTTTATCCCTTTTCCTCAACTCGTTTAATAAATTCAATAATACATGAACACTTATGTAAGATCCTCTATTTCTCAAATATCTTAGGGACATGAAACCTTTTTGAGAAGTTGGCGGAGCTAGTTCTCAACAACTTTCTCGCTAAATGTATTGATCAAAAATTAAAATTAAAGAAGTTTGCCAAAAAATGCGGCAAAAGAAGATAAAAGTTTGACTTTAAAACCTCATATTTCACAATTTTTGAGCCAAAAATTATCCTTTCTGATTACAGTACAATAATGCAAATATCCTGTTTGTGTCTGTTCCTTACTAGGTATGTGGTCACAGTAGTAGCTATGGGTCGCAGTGCTAATCCGGCGGCAGCGGGGGCAACAATGCCAGGTGTAGAAGTCAGGGCAAAGTTTTATTCTGAGGAAAAGTTTACATATCTTTGGACAGGAATGTCTATCCCAGAGACAACAGTCCTTAGATTGACCTCCACCCAGGAACAGGATGTGCAGGTACAGTTGATCTCCAGTAATTGTCATATCTTTAAAGCAGCCACCTCTGCTAAGCAACCATAATAATTCCTCCCAAAGCATTTTTAGCTCACCTGTCACGAGGTGAGCTTTTGGGATCACTTTCTGTCCATTGTGCCTGCGGGTGTGCGTGTGTGTGTGCGTAAACTTTTTCTTCAAACAACATCTCCTCCTAAACCACTGATTGGATTTTGACCAAACTTCAAAGGAATAACCCTTAGGTGGACCCTTTCAAAGTTCTTCAAATGGTTCTAGTCTGTTGCACATCTTTCTTTAAAAATCTTCTTCTCTGAAACCGCAAGGATCAGGTCTTTGATATTTGGTATGTAGCTTCATCTTGTGGACCTCTGCCAAGATTGTTCAAATTATAATCCTTGGGCCTTAACTGCCCCCACCACAGGGTCCTTTGCTTTAACATTGACATATATAGGGAAAATCATTAAAAATCTTCTTCTCTAAATCTGCAAGTCCCAGGTATTTGATATTTGTTGTGAAGCTTCATCTAGTGGACCTCCATCAAGATTGTCCAAATTATAGCCATAGGACAAAAAATGTCGGGGCCCCTTTGGTTTTACATAGACTTAAATAGGGTAAATCTTTAAAAATCTCATTTCTGAAACCGCCAGGCCCAGGTCGTTGATATTTCAAATTATAGCCCTGGGGCCAATAATGACACTCCTCGGGGCCCCACTTGTTACCCTATGGATCAGCTGAGCGATCCAGGGCCATCATGACCCTCTTGTTCTTATAGGTTGATTTGATTGATGTGTAAACTCTGGCAAATCCCTCATAAACCATCACGTGAACATGTCCGTGAAATGAACACCCACTAAACCCCACTTTATAAAGGGAAAACTGGCGTGTACGGGGTATACATTATTTTTCTAATTTCTGCCCACAACCTATGTTTGAAGTAAAAATAACCAAAATATCACAGATTTTCATTAGAAAAGTAGCCATTCTGGAAGTGTGAACAAATGCACTATGTCGCACGGGTGTGTTATCGTAATGTTAGCATGAAGCGGAGTTTTTCGCCAGAGTTTACACATCGATAAAATCCACAAAAATGATAATTCATTCCTTATAATTCCAATTTTGCCATCGAAATGTTTAAAACTGCCAACTAAATGGTAATTATTTGGAATTCTTTCGAAAGCATGAGGATGAATTTACCAACAGCCACGGCAGAATGATTGTTCAGTTAGAACTGAGCTGACATCTTTGAAAGAAACCCAAGCAAAAAAACACATCAAGTCTTAAATATAGTTTATCTGTCTTCTAAAATTTACTTTTTCAATAGTCCTCCTTCTTTAAATAGAACACTGTTGACGTCGTTTCATAAACAATGATGTAAGGTGAGGGTTCTAAATGTGCTATTTGACGTCACTTTATATTACTACCTGTCGCTATGCGAAACAGATCTGATATTCTTGCTCATGGAATTTATTGAAGTATTAAACTTTTCTTTCTACCAATCAAATAGCTCAAAATGCACATAATGATGGAGAATTGTAATTATTATACCCCCGCAAACGAAGTTTGAAGGGGGTATATAGGAGTCAGCTTGTCATCTGTCGTCGTCGTCTGTCGTCGTCGGTCCGTTACAAAAAACTTTAACATTGCTCATAACTTCCTTATTCTTTGACCGATTTCTTTAATATTCACACACCACACACCTTGCCACTAGTACTTAAGATTGATATACACAAACCTGACCTTGACCTTTACGTTGACCTTCCTCAAGGTCATATACTTGTAAAAATTTGTGGGTACAAAAAAACTTTAACATTGCACATAACTTCCTCATTCTTTGACCGATTTCTTAAATATTCACACACCACACACCTTGCTACTAGTATTTAAGATTGATATACACAAACCTGACCTTGACCTTCATGTTGACCTTCCTCAAGGTCAAATACTTGTAAAAATTTGTTGGTACAAAAAAACTTTAACATTGCACATAACTTCCTCATTCTTTGACCGATTTCTTTAATATTCACACACCACACACCTTGCCACTAGTACTTAAGATTGATATACACAGACCTGACCTTGACCTTCACGTTGACCTTCCTCAAGGTCAAATACAACGCATGTGGGGGTATAATTGGCACCCGTTAGGCCGCAGCTCTAGTATAGATTTAACCTCTGCTAAGCAGCCACTGCTGCCATCCAGCCAGCAGGCACCTCTTCCATCCAGCCTGCAGCCACCAATCTTATATTGTGAGCAGCCACCTCTCCCATCCAGCCAGCAGCCACATCTCTCCTCTAGTGAGCAGCCACATTACAAGATCTAAATTCCTTCCATTAACCTTTAACCTGCTGAATATTCAATTAAGCCACACTCATTTCTGACTTTGAACCAATCAGATTACTTGATGCAGCTTATTTCTACATATTCATGGACTGAATGTCAAACTGTGTAGATCCTGATCAGATGGCTTCTTCAGAAGCCATCTGATCAGGATCTACACTGTTTGCAAAGATAGGGCTTGTCGCCTACAGCAGGGTAAAGGTTAAACAGCCTCAGTTAACCCATCTTCCAAAAAATAACATATGTAACAATAACTTTTCTGGTGTGTTTATTTTGCTTGAAATCACCAGTCTGATATCATTTTAAGTATTAGTAATTTGTTTGTTTGTTTGTTTTATTTGAGGTTTAATGTCCCCGCCAACACTGTAAAGGTCATTTTGAAGACGTCGCTTCCAATTTGGTGGGACTTTTACCCGACATTGAGATGAAATGACATCTCAAGCCCAATGAAACCAACAGGGTTTATAAGCATGGACTGTCAGACTTGCTTTGCCTGGGCAGGCTTAGATCCTCTAAGCGGTTTACCAGCACTCAAGTGCAGTTGGTTTCAGCTCTGCGTGGAAGCATCTTCAAGCCCCAATGGGTGCGGGCCGAAGTAATATGTATTTAAATAAAAAGAAAATAAAGGATGGAAAGGTGTCATATAACACCTCTCCATGTCATCCAACACCTCTCCATGTCATGTAACACCCCTCCATCATTTATTTTCTTTTCATACGTCCTTCAATTATCACTCATATCTGTCTTTCAGTACCAGGTCAAACATCGTCTCAAGATACTTGAGCCGGGGCACAGCTGTTCCTACAATTTACATTGGCACCCTGGAAAGACTCAGATCAGCCTGTGCATTATAAGTCTAAGAAACAAATGTTGTGGATATTTATTAGAATGGCCTTGCCACAACATCTGCATCTTGGAGTATAAGATCTTTACAATATACTTGTATAGCTTCAATAATCATCTCATTATGGCCCCGCAAATCTATTTGTGGGGGCCCTATAGTAATCACCATGTCTGTCCGTCCACATTTTTAGCTCTCCGTCACGTAGTGACGAGGTGAGCTTTATTGATCACTTTTTGTCCGGCGTGCGTGCGTCCGTCCGTCCGTCCTTGTGTCCATGCGTAAACAAATTCTTCAAACGACATCTCCTCCTAAACCACTGGTCGATTTTGACCAAACTTCACAGGAATGATCCTTATGTGGTCCCCTTTCGAAGTTGTTCAAATGGTTCCGTTCCGTTGCATATCTAGGTCACAGGAGCCAAAAATAATTTTTTTCACCAAAAACTTAAAAAATCTTCTTCTCTGAAACCACAAGGTCCAGGTCTATGATATTTGGTATGAAGCTTCATCTAGTGGACCCCTACCAAGATTGTTCAAATTATAGTGCTTGGGCCAAAAATGTCCCCGCCCAGGGGCCATTTGGTTTTACATGGGCTTATATAGGGAAAATCTTTAAAAATCTTGTCTGAAACCGCAAGGCTTAGGTCTTTGATATTTGGTATGAAGCTTCATCTAGTGGATAGTGCTGGTGCCAAAAATGCCACCGCCCTGGGGCCCTTTGGTTTTACATGGGCTTATACAGGGAAAATCTTTAAAAATCTTTTTCTCTGAAACCGCAAGGCCCAGGTCTTTGATATTTGGAATGAAGCTTCATCTAGTGGACCCCTACCAAGATTGTTCAAATTATAGTACTGGGGCCAAAAATGCCCCCGCCCCGGGGCCCTTTGGTTTTACATAGGCTTATATAGGGAAAATCTTTAAAAATCTTTTTCTCTGAAACCCCAAGGCCCTGGTCTTTGATATTTGGTATTAAGCTTCATCTAGTGGAGCTCTACTGAGATTGGTCAAATTATAGCCCTGGCATCCCAAATGCCCCAGAAACAGGGCCTGCTGGTTTTACATAGGCTTATATAAGGGAATTGCTTTAAAAATCTTCTTTTCTAAAACCAGAAGGCCCTTTGTTTCATAAACAATGATGTAAGGTGAGGGTTCTAAATGTGCTATTTGACGTCATGTTATATTACTACCTGTGGCTATGCGAAATAGATCTGGTGTTCTTGCTCGTGGAATTTAATGAAGTATTAAACTTTTCTTTCAACCAGTCAAATCACTCAAAATGCACATAATGATGGAGAATTGTAATTATATTGATTTAACCTCTGCTTAGCAGCCACTGCTCCCATCCATCCAGCAGCCACCTCTTCCATCCAGCCTGCAGCAACCTCTCTTATATTGTGAGCAGCTACCTCTCCCATCCAGCCAGCAGCCACATCTCTCCTCCCAGGTCTTTGATATTTGGTATGAATCTTCATCTAGTGGACCGCTACCAAGTTTGTTCAAATTATAGCCCTTGGGCCAAGAATGCACTAGAGACACTGATACTCAGGTGAGAGATTCAGGGCCCTCCGGGCCCTCTTGTCCTATTTTTAATGCAAAATTCTGTTAGCAAATAGTGCCAGCCCTGATCAGTCATGACATTCTGCGGCGTCTGATTTGGGCCTCTGCCGTTTGCCAAGGTACCCCTTTTTAGGAGTTTCCCACATACAATGGGTTAGCCTTTACCCTGCTGTAGGCGACAAGCCCGATCTTTGCAAACAGTGTAGATCCAGATCAGATGGCTTCTGAAGAAGCCATCTGATCAGGATCTACACTGTTTGACATTCAGTTTACGAATTTGTAGCAATAAATTACATCAAGTAATTTGATTGGTTGATATAACGAAATGGGTGTGGCTTAGATGAATATTCAGCAGGTTAAAGGTTAACCCAGGTTTTCGTCTTTTTCAGGTGCTGTTGGCCTCAGTAGCTCAGTCAGATGCATGTCTGACTGGTGATAAGAAGGTCGTGGGTTTAATATAAGAATCTTATATGGGTGTGAGGGGTGGATTGAAAAATCCGTCCCGAGGGACACTGTCCGGCATCACGAGGCTTGCCGAGTGATGCCAGACAGTGATCCCGAGGGACGGATTTTTCTATCCACCCCTCACACCCATATTGGATTCTTTTTCTTGCATACCTTCCATTTCTATTGCGAATTTTTAATGCTGATGTCACTTCGGTTACCGATGTCCGCCATTTTGTGATGACAAAACAGGAATGATTAGTGACGTCACGCATGACGACGCCGCACATGATGTTGTAATCAACCAGTGCATTTATCAAACACGCGATTATATTCGATTTGGGGTCGGAACACCAGGGTCAGAACATAAATTTCTATCCCAGGGTAAAATCACGGATTTCCTTGTCTGGTGTGCAAGAATACATAAATCATCACATATGGCCAGACCAGCGGGTATTGATCATAGGAGGGATACCCATCGTGGAGATTGATCGCGACGTCTTTCCCACAGGCATTTTATTCCTTCTGCTGATTCAAGAAGGGCATTTGTGAGTTTCTGGTGAAAGAATGTGCACTATATTGGTTAACCATTGTTAATTATTGTATAATCCTGCCCAGGAAAAGTGTGGCTAGGTAAACTTATGGGCTCTGTATGACTTAAATAGTGTTGAGTGGGCTGTTAAACTACAAACAAACTTTTTCAGGTGGTCAGTTTTAGCCCTGGTCCAGTTCAAGCTCCTGTGCATGAAGTTCAGAAGTTGTGTAGAGAACTTAACAGCTCATTGACCGGGAGAATTGGAATGTTTGATTGTTACACAGGTTAGTGTAAATATTTTGTTGTTGCACAGGTTGGTGTAAATATTTGGTTGTTACACAGGTTGGTGCAAATGTCTGGTTGTTACACAGGTTAGTTCAAATATTTGGTTCTTACACTGATTGGTGTAAATGTGTGGTTCTCACACAGGCTAGAGTAAATGTTTGATTGTTACACAGGTTGGTGTAAATGTTTGGTTATTACACAGGTTAGTGTAAGTATTTTGTTGTTACACAGGTTGTTGTGAATACTTGGATATAACACAGGTTGGTTTAAATATTTGGCTGTTGCACAGGCTGGTGTAAATATCTGGTTGTTACACAGGTTGGTGTAAATATTTGGTTGTAACACAGGTTGGTGTAAATATCTGGTTGTTACACAGGTTGGTGTAGAGTTCAGTGAAATTTCAGGGACACAAACATTGTTGGTTCTTTAACTTTTAAGACACCAAGAAAAAACTGCATCTGAAAATGTCATTTGCTGCTTATCTTCTTGCAAACTTTTCAAACGCTATTGCATACAGGAAACAGTGCAGGTCCTGATCTGACTGCTCCTAAAGGATCTGATTCCACATTATTTTGCAACAAAGACTTTTAACGTAACCAAAGCAGACGACAGTTGTTGTGATTGGCATCTGTAATGTTAACAAGGTTGATTCAGCCTCATTCTTCCGTCCCTGGAGAATTCTTCCTGTAGCTCCATTTTTCAAAGGGAGACAACTTTTCGGACTTCCAGTTCACTTTTCTATAAGACCTCTCCCATTGAAAAAGGGGTCTACTCTTAAAGGAAAGAATTTGCTCCTCAGGAGCAAATTCTTTCCTTTAAGAGTTGACCCCTATTGACATGGGAGACACAAATACTTTTACAGGAGTTACCTCCCCTGAATATGTTCCCATTCCCCTTAACGCTCTGCATGCTGGGTATGTTTTCACAGCAGACGACATTTTGGAATATTTTCCAGTTTTTCCGAGAAAATAGGACTTGACATCTCATGCAAATTGTCTCCTCCTACGGAGACAATTTGCATGAGATGTCAAATCCTGTTTTCAGGGGACTATAAGAAAAATACGAACAATTTGTCCTCAGCTGAATTCCCCTAGAGGGTGGTCAAGGATAAGGAAATTTCGTTATTTATACCCCCACTTGGACAAAAAGGGGGGAAACTGGTTTACATCTGTCAGTCCGCCTATCCGTGCATCCATCCATCCTTCCTTCAGTGTATAATTTTTTGTCGATTTCTCAAGAACCATAAAAACTAGAAACCTCAAACTTTCCATACTAAACTCCATTCAGAAAATCTGAATCGTAGATTTTTTCATTTCTTCCTTTTAATGCTCATTTAAGCCCATACATAACTATGGGAAAGTTGTAGACCTCACCCTCCGCCGATTTCTCACACAAGTCGTATGCCTCTGCGACAGCCAGGAAAGGCTGTGGTTATTTGGAGAACATTGCAAAATCTAAATTTTCGTTCACAGACTAAGACATTCTGACAGGTTCGACACACCCTTTTAAACCGTATATGGAAGTGGTTACTGCTCTTGTAAATTAGATGGGCGTCTATATTTTATTTGCCAATCACTTCATGGAAAATCATTAGCTGTGACACCACATCTGATATCGGTATAATTCATTTGGACCACTGTTGACAGCATCCCGCTAGTGGCTCCCCGTTCTTAGTGAGCTTCTATCTAGCCATTCGAATGTAAGGTGTGTCGTAATAGCATATCTATTTATAAAGTGCATCAAAGGGATTTGAATATTTATTATTTTACCTGACAATCATCATCAAATGGACTTAATTTGTGGTCTCATATCTTTGTTTTGCAATTTTCTCCAAATAATCACAGCCTTTCCTGACTGTCGCAGAGGCATAGGACTTGCTGGAGAAGTCGGCAGAGAGTCAGGTCTAAAACTTTCCCATAGTGATGTATGGGATAAAATGAGTATTAAAAGGAAGAAACGAAAAAATCGATGATTCAGATTATCTGAACGGAGTTTAAGCAATCATGATGACTTTTATCGTGTAAGGGGCAATGAGCATTATCTGCTTATTTATCTGTTCTTACATTCTTCTTTCTCAACATATGGCCAATGATAAATTTTTCGTCAAAGATTTCTCAGGAATCGTAAAAGCTAGAAGGCTCAAACGTGGTATGCAATGCAATAATGATGACTTATATCGTGAAAGAGACAATGGACTTTCTTGGCTTATTTATTCTTTTTTCTTTCCCACCATATTGGCCAATGTTAATTTTTTTGTCAAAGATTTCTCCGGAACTGCAAAAGCTAGAAGGCCTAGAAGGCTCAAACTTGGTATGCAATGCCATTGTGATGAGTCAATGGGCTTTCTTGGCTTATTTGTTCATTTGTTCTTTCTTTCTTTAGTTCTCTCCAAATAAACCTATATTGAGTTTTTTGTCAAAGATTTCTCAGACACTTCAAAAGTTAGAGGCCTCAGACTTTGAATGCAATGCAATAACGATGGCTTATATGGTGTAAGAAACAATGGGCTTTCCTGGTTTATTTGCTTGTTCTTACGGGCCTCAGTGACCTAGTGGATAAGAGTGCTGACTCTTAATCATTAGGTCTCTCACCGCCTGGCTAGGGTCACTTGTGAGACTCCATGTTCTGCAAAAGAAAGTCAGGTGGTATTTTTTCTGGTACTCCCGTTTTTGCCCACCTCTGATTAACGATCTGCTCTATATGAGTGAAATAATCTTCATTACAATAACGCATCCTGGCGAAATAGTGCATTTTTCACACCTCCAAGAGTGCTACTTTTCTGATGAAAATCTGTGATATTTTTCTTATTTATACTACTAACAGATGTTGTGGGTGCTCGTTAGAACCGCCTCAACAAGTACCCACAACCTATGTATTGAAGCAGAAATATGAAAAATAATTAATACCCCTGTAAATCACAGTTTTCTCTATATAAAGTGGGGTTTAAGGGGGTGTTGAATTCATGGACTTGTGTACGTGATGGATAGGGCCGTAAAACCAAAAACAAAAACAAAAAAAAGTTGTTTGTTCTTTTATTCTTCTTTCGATCGGCTCTATATGAGTGAAATAATCTTGAAAAGGCCGTAAAACCAAACCAAAAAAAAAAAAAAGTTGTTTGTTCTTTCATTCTTCTTTCGATCGGCTCTATATAAGTGAAATGATCTTGAAAAGGCCTTAAAACCAATACCAAAAAAGAAAATTGTTTGTTCTTTCTTTCTTCTTTCGATCGACTCTATATAAGTAAAATAATCTTGAAAGGGCAATAAAACCAAAACCAAAAAAAAAAGTTGTTTGTTTTTTGTTTTGTTCGATTTGAGGTTTAACTTCCCTGTCAACACTGTAAAGGTCATTTTGGAGACGTTGCTTCCAATTTTGTGGCACTTTTACCCGACATTGAGATGAAATAAAATCTCAAGCCCTGCCGCCAAATTAAACCAATAGGGTTTATGAGCATGGATTGTCCGACACTCGCACCGCTTTGCCTAGGCAGGCTTAGATCCACTAAGCGCTTTACCAGTACTCGTGTGCGGGTCGGTTTCAGCTCTGCGTGGAAGCAGCATGCAACCAATCTATTTCTTCAAGCCCCGATGCGCGGGGGCCAAAAAGTTGTTTGTTCTTTCATTCTTCTTTCGATTGGCTCTATATGAGTGAAATAATCTTGAAAGGGCAATAAAACCAAAACCAAAAAAAAAGTTTGTTCCTTTCATTCTTCTTTCTCTCCATATAGGCCAATGTTAAATTTTCTTCAAAGATTTCTCAGGAAGTACAAAAGCTAGACTTCTTGGTTTGCCAAGCAAAGATGATGGCTTATATTGTGTAAGAGACAATGGACATTCACGGCTTATTTTGCTCATTTGGTCATTGTTCTTTCGTTCTTCTTCCCCTCCATATAGGCCAGTGTTAAAACTTTCATCTCCATCACGCAAACAAGTCTGTGAAATAAACACCCCCTTACACCCCACTTTATTTAGAGGAAACTGGGGTTTACGGGGGTATATATTTTTTTTCTTATTTCTACTCCTAGACATAGGTTGTGGGTACTCGTTAGAACCGCCTCAATGAGGCGGTTCTAACAAGTACCAACAACCTATGTTTTGAGTATAAATAAGAATAATATCATAAATTTTCAGAAAATTTACCGTTTTCAAGATGTAAAAGATCCACTATGACGCACGGGTGTGTATCGTAATGTCAAACTTGTTATGCAATGCAATAATGATAACTTACGTCACAGTAAAAATGATGGGATTTCTCGTTCTTTTGGTAATCCACTGTATTGGCTATTGTTCATACTAGAACAATAATTATTAACAAACGCTTCGTCACTCAGGTAAGGAAAGTGTTGTGTAGCAGAATAGTGACCAAGGGCCCATAACTCTTGAAGTTATGTTCCTTGGTAAGTATGGCCCCGCCCATCAGGGCTGGAAGAAATACATGGGCTGCAAGATGCTTCCACGCAGAGCTGAAACCAAACCGCACACGAGTATTGGTAAACCGCTTAGAAGATCTAAGCCTGCCCAGGCAAAGTGGTGCGAGTCGGCCCAGCCATGCTTATAAACCCTATTGGTTTCATTGGGCGACAGGGCTTGATAAGTCATTTCATCTCAATGTCGGGTAAAAGTCCCTCAAAATTGGAAGCAACGTCTCCAAAATGATCTTTACAATGTTGATGGGGACGTTAAACCTTAAATCAAACAAACAAACAAACAAATCTTTGGTAAGTTTTCAAATTTTGCCATTGTTGAAAATTTTTGTAGCAGATTTCTCAGGAACTATGAAAGCTAGGAAGCTGAAATTCTGTAGGAACATGGACAATGGCTGGGTGTTTCTGTTTTTTACCGAATAGGGTTCAAGGGTCCATTTTGCAAATGCAGACGCTAGTAGCATTTTTCTAGCAAAAATTCCACTGTATTGGATATTGTACTTACTAGAACAATTAACAATTTGACTGCTAACAAACTCTTTATGCTAAAGATTCTTTGAACAACTGGGCCCCGGACCAGAATGCCTATAATACAATGTGTAGTACATACACATATACAATGTGTAATACATATACATATACAATGTGTAATACAAAAACATTATTGCTACACATTACGAGAACACGCTCATGCGAAATATAGAGAATATTTGATTTTTTCCGTGTAAGATCGGCGGCCCCCGCCTATCGGGCCTTGAAGAAATATATGGGCTGCATGATGTTTCTACCTGCACACCAGTACCGTTACTGGTAAACTGCTTAGAGAATCTAAGCTTGCCCAGGCAAAGCAGTGCGAGTCAGATTGCCCTGGTTTTAAACCCTATTGGTTTCATTGGGCGGCAGGGCTTGAGATGTCATTAAATCTCAATGTCGGGTAAAAGTCCCACAAAATTGGAAGCCCGTCTCCAAAAAAACCTTTACAGTGTTGACTGGGATGTTGAACCTCAAATCAAAGAAAACAAATAGTGTAAGATTGAATTTTATTTCACCGAATGAACACCAAAACCAGTATGCATGAGTGGCATAGCCACGAGTGAAAATTCCAGTTTTGGTGTTCATGAGTGAAATAGAATTTGATCTTACACTAAAAAAAATCAAATTTTCTGTTTCTTACATGCTTCAAAATGGCAATATTTAGCTTCACTAATCACGTCACTCACCCTCAGAGAAAACTAATTTTGTTCCGGGTCATTTTGCGTCAATTTTTGGGTGTCCAACATATTTACTGGGTATAATATTGGGTGTAAACTGTAAGTTTGCACCTGAGAAATAGCTTTGGATTGCATTTCTATGAATGATTACTGAAATAATTGAGAGATTAGTTTCCCAAAGAAGCTGCAGACAAAATACATGACGTCAGCGGCGAAAAATGAGGTCATTAATGTCCTCATGACATGTGAACGGGCTTAGCGTCAATTCTAATACAGTTCATTAATTTTCAATCATCTGACAATGAAAAAACTGACCACAAAATTAGATTTTGAGAAAAAGTAGTCCCAAACAGTGAGAAATAAAATTGATATCAGTCACTGTTTGAAAGAGTGACAATATTGTTTTCGATTTCACTGAGAAATCTCAATATTTCATTGAAAAGCATATAAGAAAGTGCATTCTTTTATATCTTCAAAATGGCTACTTTTCCGCAGAAAATCTGTGATATTATTTTCTTATTTCTACTTCAAACATAGGTTATGGGTGCTTGCTAGAACTGCCTCAATGAGGCAGGTCTAACGAGTACCCACAAATTATATCTCTCTACGAGCAGAAATAAGAAAACTATTGTATACCCCAGTAAACCCCAGTTTTCCCTATATTAAGTGAGGTTTAGGCGTGTTCATTTCACGAACTTGTTCACGTGATGAGTAGCATGATCTGTCACATTGTATAACGTCAAGTGGATGTTTCCAGATCAATGTGTCACATGACAGCCCCCGCCCATCGGGGCTTGAAGAAATATATGGGCTGCATGATGCTTCCACGCAGAGCTGATACTGACCCACACACAAGTACTGGTAAACGGCTTAGAGCATCTAAGCCTGCCCAGGCAAAGCAGTGGGAGTCGGCCCGCCCATGCTTATAAACCCTACTGGTTTCATTGGGCGACAGGGCTTGTGATGTCATTTCATCTCAATATCGGGTAAAAGTCCCACAAAATTGGAAGCAACATCTCCAAAATGACCTTTACAATGTTGATTGGGACATTAAACCTCAAATCAAACAAACAAACAAAAACCTTTTTACTTCCTAAAAGTCTTTCATTTTTCAACAAAAAATAAGCAGAAAATTTTTATGTTACGCTGTATGTGTTAGTGAAGGTATCATTTCTCACTTGGGGTCGGTGTTACACATCACTGCTTTCCAACGTCGCAGCAAATGCTGGCACTCAGAGCTGGCAAGGATGGTGATACGAAATCGGAAAACGCTAGTAGGATGTTGTAAAATTCTGTATTTTTGTGGAGAAAATTCGGTAGTAGACAGCGGTATTTTGTGCAGGTATATAATAAATGCATTGATGATGTGATCTCAAACACTGATATTACAAACTACTGCTTAAGTCAAACTAAATTTTGAGCAATATAAACCACATTCTCGTTATAACACGGTTCATTATAACACGGTTTTGGATATAACACGGTTTCAAGATGGATCCCAAAAATGTATAGATTACAGAGAAAAATGACCATAAATGGTCATTTTTCTATATAATCTATACATTTTTGTTTGGATATAACAGGGTTGTTTAACTAAAACGGTTTCTGTAGGGGACCCCATTAATAGTGTTATAAAGAGGTTGTGGTGTAGTTTCAGTTGTGCTTTATCTTCTATAGATTTCAACTCCTTTTAACTCAAAAGACTGTTATCTCAAATGAGAACGGCCCCCGCCCATCGGGGCTTGAAGAAATAGATGGGCTGCATGATGCTTCCACGCAGAGCTGAAACTGACCCCACACAAGTACTGTTCAGCTGCTTAGAGGATCTAAGCCTGCCCAGGCAAAGTGGTGCAAATCGGACCATCCATGTTTATAAACCCTATTGGTTTCATTGGGCGACAGGACTTGAGATGTCATTTCATCTCAGTGTTGGGTAAAAGTCCCACAAAATTGGAAGCAACGTCTCCAAAATGACGGGCACGTTTAATGTTGACGGGCACGTTTAAGACTCAAATCAAACAAACAAAATCTCAAATAAAAAAATACCTGTCTCTTATGGCTGGAGATAAAGGCGGCTGACTGAATAGTGATTTACTGTAAAAGTCGTAAAAATTGTGACACCTTGACGACTTGCTGTAATTCTCCTAAAATTTTAACAAATTTGTTTCACGATGCAGCTAGGAGGCCAAAAGCAAACAGTGTAGATCCTGATCAGACTGCTCCATCTGGGTCTACACTGTTAAACAGTGTAGATCCTGATCAGAATGTCAGGAGCAGTCTGATCTGGGTCTGCACTGTTTGCTAAGTCCTATCTGTCCTAGTACTTGGATCATTAGGGTGTCAGTTTATTAAAGCATTTATGAAAAAATTAATGCCGTCCTAAAACATTCTATTCTTTGATCAGCCCCTAAGATGAAAAAAAAAAAACTGTTTCTGAAAATGTCTTCTGTTTATGTTGTCTGCTGCATCCTCAAGCAAACTTTTTGAAAATATTTTTTTATACAGGCAAACAATGAAGATCCTTATCAGACAGCTCCTATTAGTCCACACTGTGTACAATAATGCATTACGATATCACACCCGTGCGACATAGTTAATTTTCTCACATCTCAAAAACAGTTACTTCTGATAAAAATCTATGATATTTTTGTTATTTTTACTTCAAACATAGGTTGTGGGTGCTCGTTAGAACCAACTGATTGAGGCAGTTCTAACAAGTACCCACAACCTATGTCTTGGAGCAAAATTAAGAAAAATAATGTATTCCCCCCCATAAACCCCAGTTTTTCCTATATAAAGTGGGATTTAGGGGTGTTCATTTCAGGGACATGCTCACGTGATGGGCTTTTAAAGTAACCAGCAGACAACAAAGCAGACAACAATTGCTGTGATTGGTGTCTCAAGGGTTGACATTTTATGTTTTCAGAGGAGCTGTATCTGAATGAAGTTGGTGACGTTGAGGATGCATTGAATGACCTCCCATTCCTGGGACCTGATGAGTACTTTTCCGTTGAGACAGATCCTGTGAATAAATTGTGCATAAGAGTTACCTTCAACTCAAGCAGAGGTATTTTGAGAACATTACGAGAACACACCTATATAATTTTGACCCCCCTCATACCCCACTTTTATATAGTAAAACCGGGGTTTAAGGGGGTATACATTATTTTTCTTATTTCTGCTCAAAAACATAGATTGTGGGTACTCGATAGAACCGCCTCGTCAAGGCGGTTCTATCGAGTCCCCGCAATCTATATTTTTGAGCAGAAATAAGAAAAATATCACAATTTTTCATCATAAAATTTTAGAATTTTTGGCCCCAAAATTGGCAATGTATTTGTATAGGCATGTTTTCGTAATGGATGTTTATTCTCAGGGGAAGCTACTCTCGCATGTTAGACTTCTTCTCTTGGAGGAAAGATTATTTTTAGCTCACCTAGCTGGACCAAAGGCTCCAGGGGAGCTTATAGGATGGTAGTCCCTCCATTGTCCATCCGTCCGTCCATCCGTCATCCATCCACACTTTTGACCAGTTATGTTTCTGCAGCCTGCTGGCTGATCCCAATTATTTCTCATCTGTTGCATGCCTCTGGTGGGGCATGAATGGCATTAGCTTTTTATCGAAATCTAATGAAAACTTTGGTTGCTATGGCAACCACAAGGTTGGGAAAATGCTTGTCATTACTGAAACATATATATAAGCAGACTGGAAATGAAAGCTCGGATGAATTCGAAAAGTTGCAAGGTCGACCCACTTTTTGTAGAGTTACTTCCCCTTGATTTCTGAAAATGCTTATTTTTGACCTTGTCATCACCGTAGCCCCTTCAGTTTTGATGGAATCTTCCTGAAACTTGTCGTGTGCAAGAATGACAACTCTGCTTGTGTTCCTGTTCGAATTATCTCCCCTAATCCATATTTTTATTTTGTTTTCATTTCCAGAGCATAACACCACAACTGTTTGAAATATTTTAATGTTACTTGGTAGGTTTATACAACAAGTCAGTGCAGTGTGTCACGTGCAAGAATGACAAGTCCACTTGTGTTCCTGTTCGAATTATCTCTCCTGGTCCATATAGCTTTTACTTCTTTTTCGTTGCCGGAGCATAACTCCTCAACCATACAAAATATTTTAATGATACTTGGTAGGATTATAGAACAGGTCAGTGCGGAGTGTCCCGTGCAATAATGACAACTCTGCTTATAGAACAGGTCATTGTTGAGTGTATTGTGCAAGAAAGTATATTTTTCTTCATTTTCTAAATATCTCCCCTGATCCATGGATGTAATTCATTTCTGGCCTGTAACTTGGTAACCATTAGAAATAATTTCATGATACTTGGTAAGGAAAACCTGGTTTTCGTGGAATTTCCACGTTTCTTGTTATCTGCTTCTCCACTTAAACGGCTGGGTTGATTGAAACCAAAAATTACATGTGGAGCCTTGGGTTGATGGAAACTAAATTACGTGTGGATACTCTATGGGAAGTGGGTTTAAAGTTCGTTTGTTAGGACTCGGCCACATGATCCATACAGCCACCATGCCCTTATATTAAAAATATTCTCCTCCGGAACCCAATGACCAATGACCTTCAGACATAGAATATAGAATAAGGGACTTGGGTCCTACCGGTACCAAGTTTGTTCAAATGAAGACCTTTGGTTAACCCTGAAGGTCAAATTTGGTCACTTAGACATTTGTATTCACCATATTTGCATTATTTGCTGGCTCCCAGCTTGCACATTTTCAATATTGGAAAAACAGGTAACCAGACCCCCCTGACCTTTCAAGGTCAGGGGGACCCCCCTGACCTTTCATGGTCAGGGGGGTCTGGTTACCTGTTTTTCCAGCACTTATAATCTTCAGACTAGGAACCAGCAGATAATGCAAAGAAAAAGTAAAACAGTGGATCATGTTTTGATTCTATTGTAGCATGTGGCATCAGAATTGATATTTGCAATCAGCTAAATGGAAGTTTATCAATTCCAAAGCTCAAGGTTATTTACTGACCTTTGTCCTGGATGACTTTGATTCAGTATTTTATCTTCTTTCTCTACTAAATAGAAGTGTAGGCAATGATCAGGAATCGATACAATTAACCCACAACTCCCATCAGAGACACCAAAGGGAAAGAAACACAAGCATGAAACAACAGACCCAAATGGAAACATAAACAGCGGAAAGCTAAAAGGACAGTTACTTTCCCACAAAATGGCCAATAGGCTATCCAAAATAAAACTAAAACTGCTGTGCTGATTGAAACCATATTATATGAAGAGCCTCTATGGAATGAGGCAATGAAAAGTTGTTCCCGGAATTGTAGTCACTAGGGCTGGCTAATCGGAGCTGAAAAGATAATCGATTATCAGTCCTGTCATTGTGATCGATAATCGATTAGTAAGGTTTTTGTCATAATTTTACCTGTCTGACTTTCTGAGCATGACTTTTACCATATGTTGCACTTTACCATATGTATATTTGAACAGACAGGCCTGAGCAAACAGTGTAGACCCAAATGAGGGTCAACAGGGTCTGCACTGTTTGCCACTCATTCCGCTATTTTAGGCATAACTTTGGGGAGTAAATTGTATCTATCAAGAAATTGATTAAAAGCAAATCAGAAATGATAATCATTTTTGTGTAATTTATCGATCGATTATATGATTAATAGTCACATGACCAAGTCTGCATATTGTAAAAATCACATGACCACTGGTGAGTGTAGTGGCTATTGGGCCTCTTGTTTTTAAACATTGATTAAATTTTGCTACGGGACACTTTTGTTTTGCTACAAGGAAAAATGATTTGGACACCCCTTGGTTTAGACGGATGTTCATTTCACCCACTTGTTATCATGATTGAAGCTTTTCAAAAAAAGTGTCTAGGGACTCAAGAGTGAGCTTGAATTAGCCATTGTCATAACAATAACACACCCGTGCGACAGAGTGCATTTTTTCTTATTTCCAAAATGGATACTTTTCTGATGAAAATCCATGATATTTTTCTTATTTTTATTGCAAAGATAGGTTGTGGGTGCTCGTTAGAACCACCTCATAGAGGCAGTTCTAACAAGTACCCACAACCTATATAGTGTCTTAGAGAAGAAACAAGAAAAATAATGCATACCCCTGTTAACCCCAGTTTACACTATATAAAGTGGGCTTTAGAGGGGTGTTCATTTCCCCGGCTTGTTCACTTGATGGTGAACAAGTTGTCTGTGTGCAGATTACTGAAAATTCCCTGTATTTGAATTTTTAGGAGACTTTCAAAACCTTGATGTCATTGGTCAAGCTGTCACTGTGACGGAATTGACTCCTGGTGTACCCGATAATGATATGGTCTCCTTGATGATTGCTAATCGGCCTAGTATTCCAGTTTCCTTGAACTATCTTGCCTCTCTCAATGATACAGAATCTCAAGAAAAGGAGGTAAGAGTTTTAGATTAAACAGATTTTTTCTTACATGCTTTTCAATGAAATATAGAGATTTCTCAGTGAAATCGAAAATGATATTGTCACTGTTAGTGACTGATATCAATTTTATTTTTCACTGTTTGGGACTACTTTTTTCTCGAAATCTAATTCTGTGGTCAGTCTTTCCATTATCAGATGATTGAAAATTAATGAACTGTATTAGAATTGACGCTAAACCTGATCACATGTCACGAGGACCTTAATGACGTCATTTTCGAAGCTGACATCACATATTTTGTCGCGTGAAGTTAGATCTGCCCGCACATTCTATTGGAAACTAATCTCTCAATTCAGTAAACATTCATAGAAATGCAATCCCAGGCTATTTCTCGGGTGCAAAACTTCCAGTTTACACCCAAAATTATACCCAGTAAATACGTTGGACATCACTAAATTGACGCGAAACAACAGGAACAAAGTTAAATTTCTCTGAGAGTGAGTGACGCGATTAGTGAAGCTAAATATTGCCGTTTTGAAGCATGTAAGAAACAGAAAATTTAATTTTTTTGCTGTAAGATCAAATTTAATTTCACTCATGATCGCCACTCGTGAAAATACTGGTTTTGGTGTTCATTCGGTGAAATAAAATTCGTTCTTACACTGAAAAAATCAAATATCCTCTATATTATATCATATCACATTATACATTACGCTAACACGCCCGTATGGCATAGTGCATTTTAGCACATCTCCAAAATGGCTACTTTTCTGATGAAAATATGTGATATTTTTCTTATAAATACTACAAACATAGGTTGTGAGTGCTCGTTAGAACCGCCTCATTGAGGCGGTTCTAACGAGTACCCACAACCTATGTTTTGGAGTAAAAATAAGAAAAATAATGTTTACCCCCTTAAACCCCAGTTTTCTCCATATAAAGTGAGGTTTAGGGGAGTGTTCATTTCA
This sequence comes from Lucinisca nassula, assembly GCA_963580285.1. Lineage (NCBI taxonomy): Eukaryota > Metazoa > Mollusca > Bivalvia > Lucinida > Lucinidae > Lucinisca > Lucinisca nassula. The sequence continues at coordinate 34,865,468 of OY757019.1, forward strand.
CGGACTTGTTCACTTGATGAGGAATGAATTTCATTTGTGTGGATTTTATTGATGTGTAAACTCCAACCCAGCCAATCACTCACAGACTTAGCTGTGTGAAAGAGTTCTGTGATTCTTGCTCATGGAATTTATTAAACTTCTATTTTATCCAATCAAATCACTTGAAATGTTTATAATGATGGAGAGTTGGAATTGTAAAGGCGTGAGACTCAAGTTATATCAACATTAGGTAGTCCTCTCCGTAGATAGCTTTTGTTTGTTTGTATTGGAGTTTAACGGCCCAGTCAACACTATTTTAGGTCATTTTTGAGCCAGTCAGTTTAGCTATCAACATTTTTCTGGGCAGGCTTATACATAAGCGATTTACCAGCACTTTCTTTCGCCAGAAACTAACAACTGCCCTTCTTGAATCAGCAGAAGGGAGAGAATGAACATAGAAAAGATTTCATGATCAATCTCCACGAAATAATGTTGCTGACCCCGGCAGGTGTCGAACCCACGTCCTCCTGATCACCAGTCAGACGCGCATCCGACTGAGCTACCAAGGCCGGCTCTCCATACAGAGTAAAATCCCATGATATCTGTGACACACCTCATCATGAAAACACGCCTATATAGTTTTGACCCCCTTGAATTTCACTTTTTTTTTATAGTAAAACTGGGGTTTACAGGGGTAAACCTTATTTTTCTTATTTGGCAATGATCAGACAGATCTGTAATGTCAAGCCACAGGACACTGTCACCATCAGGTCCAGTGAGTTACTTGAGCGTCTTGGCATTGAGGACCTGGACCTCATCCTGAAAGAGAGAAGGCTTCGCTGGTATGGACATGTGGAATGCTCCAACAGTGCAGTCAAGACTGCCTGTGACATACAGGTAGGTGGAAAGCGGGGGCCAGGAAGGCCCAAGATGACCTGGAAGCAGCTAACAGAAAGAGATTGCAGAGAATGGAAGCTCTCTGCTATCGATCCTCATGATAGACAAGCCTGGAGATCTGGTGTAAGATCTGCCATGCCTGCAGCAAGCTAGCTGTCTGGAAGGGGGCCCACTTATGTTGAAGTTGCTCCTGTACCTGCACGTTAATCAAAAATCCGTTGATGATGATGATGTTGATTCTGCTCTAAAATATAGATATAGTGAGGCGGTTCTAACCGGTACCCACAATCTATATTTTGAGTAGTAATAAGAAAAATATCACTATTTTTAGCTCACCTGTCACGTAGTGACAAGGTGAGCTTTTGTGATCACTTTTTGTCCTTCGTCCGTCGTGCGTGTGTGCGTCCGTCCGTAAACAATTTCAAATAAGTATATCTCTAATACCCCATGGTCAATCTTGATCAAATTTCATGGGAAGCATCATCAGGTAGGGGGAAAGGCTGCATAAGGTTTTTGGGCTGATCAGATTGGAATTCTGGTTGCCATGGCAACATATAGCTCCCATAGACTATCAATGGGAAAAAATTAAAATATCTTCTTCTCTGAAACCACAGGGCCCAGAGCTTAGATATTAAGCATGTATTAATGGCCAGTGGTCACCTACATAATTCCTGCCAATCATGCCCCTGGGGTCCAAATTGGCCACACCCCGGGGCCCCTTCGCTCCCATAGACTCATAATGGAACAAAAAGCTTCAAAAATCTTCTTCTCGGAAACCACAGGGCCCAGAGCTTAGATATTTAGCATGTAGCAACAGCAAGTGGTCACCATAATTCCTGCCAATCATGCCCCTGGGGTCAAAACGGGCCACGCCCCGGGGCCCTTTAGCTCCTATAGACTCATAATGGAAAAAAGCTTCAAAAATCTTCTTCTCTGAAACCACAGGGCCCAGAGCTAAAATATTAGGCAACTAGCAACGGCAAGTGGTCACGTACATAATTCCTGCAAATCATGCCCCTGGGGTCCAAACTGGCCACACCCTGGGGCCCCTTAGCTCCCATAGACTCATAATGGAAAAAAAGCTTCAAAAAATCTTCTTCTCTGAAACCACAGGGCCCAGAGTTTAGATATTTAGCATGTAGCAACGGCAAGTGCTCACCTACATAATTCCTGCCAATCATGCCCCTGGGGTCCAAACAGGTGAGCGATATAGGGCCATTGGGCCCTCTTGTTAGCTCACCTGAGCACGAGGTGCTCAAGGTGAGCTATTATGATCACATTGTGTCCGGCGTTCGTTGTCAACAATTCACTTAAATGACATCTCCTCCTAAACCGGTGAATGGATTTCAAAATGCTTTCACAGAAATGTTCCTTGGTGACCCTCTACTAGAATTGCTAAACTGGTTCCGCTCCGCTGAACAAAATGGCCACCAGAGCTAAAAATAGAAAAACCTTTAAACGAAATCTCCTAGCCTTTGGGCCGAATTTCAAAATAATTACACAGAAATGTTCCTTGGATGACCCTCTACCAAAATTGCTAAAATGGTTCTGCTCCGCTGAACAAAATGGCCACCAGAGGTAAAAATAGAAAAACCTTTAAACCACATCTCCTCCTAGCCCTTTGTCCCGATTTCAAAATAATTTCACAGAAATGTTTCTTGGATGACCCTCTACCAAAATTGCTAAAATGGTTCCACTCCGCTGAACAAAAATGGCCGCCAGAGCGAAAAATAGAAAAAAAATTTAAACAACATCTCATCCAAGCCCTTTAGCCTGATTTCGAAATAATTTCACAGAAATGTTCCGAAGTTGACCCTCTAGAAAAATTGCTAAAATGGTTTTGCTCGGCTGAACAAAATGGCCACCAGAGCTAAAAATAGAAAAACTTTAAACGACATCTCCTCCTAGCCATTTGTTCCGATTTAAGAATAATTTCACAGAAATGTTTCTTGGATGACCCTCTACCAAAATTGCTAAAATTGTTCCGCTCTGCTGAACAAAATGGCCACCAGAGCTAAAAATAGAAAAAAATTAAACAACATGATTTCAAAATAATTTCACAGGAATGTTCCTAAGGTGACCCTCTTCCAAAATTGATAAAACGGTTCCGCTCTGCTGAACAAAATGGCAGTCAGAGCTAAAAATAGAAAAAAAAACCTGTTGTGCGTCATGCGTTGTCAACAATTCACTTAAATGACATCTCCTCCTAAGCCGGGTAAAGGATTTCAAAATACTTTCACAGAAATGTTCCTGGGATGACCCTCTACCAAAATTGCTAAAATGGTTCCGCTCCACTGAACAAAATGGCCACCAGAGCTAAAAATAGAAAAAACCTTTAAACGACATCTCCTCCTTGCCCTTTGTCCCGATTTCAAAATAAATTTCACAGAAATATTCTTAAGGTGACCCTCTACCAAAATTGTTTAAAAAATCTGATATTTTTCATATTTCTGCTCTTAAACATAAATTGTTGATACTCGTTAGAATCGTCTCTGCATGGCGGTTCCAACGAGTACCCAAAATGATCGTTTTTGAGCAGAAATAAGAAAAATAATGTATACCCCTGTTGGAACTCCTCCAAGCTCTTTGGCATGATTTCAAAATAATTTCACAGAAATGTTCCTAAGAGGACCTTCTTCCAAAATTGATAAAATGGTTCTGATTCTGATTCTGACCTGAGTCTTACTATATCATCACGAAAACACGCCTATATAATTTTGAACCCCTTGAACCCAACTTTTATGTAGTAAAACTGGGGTTTACAGGGGTAAACCTTATTTTTCTTATTTCTGTTCTTAAATATAGATTGTGGGCACTCGTGAGAACCACCCTGATGAGGCGGTTCTAATGAGGTCCCACAATTCATATTTTGAGCAGAAATAAAAAAAAATATCACAATTTTTCGTCTAAAATTTTAGTTTTTTTAGGCGGTAAAATTCACAATGTATTTGTATAGGAGTGTTTTCGTAATGGGGTTTGAGTAAATCAAAATCATATATTTACACTTCCAGTGCAATGTCTTATGTAAACCTATAGAAAACCATGTAGTTCATACTTCCATGAACGCATCGACTTGCAAGATTTTCAATGACATCAAGTGACATCAGTCTAAACACTGGTTCTCTACGGGCATTGGTGACATCAACGTTTTCTGCGCTTTGTAGAAAAACAGCATGTAAATGTTTTTCAGCTTTAAAAGTTCACACTTTAAGCATTTTGTCTCCCAGTTATGAGGGGCAAAGAATGTAAATATAAAAAATACTGTATTCGCCCTAATTACCGCACTGTGCGCTTAGTTTTTTCAAAATTATGTCATAAAATCTTGGTAAAAAATCTACCTAATTAGCGCACACTTGATACGAAAACAACAGCTTCCAAGATGATGCATACTGATATTTAATGGGACAGAAAAAGATACTTAAGCATTGCCTTCGCTGTTGGAAGAAATAATGGAAGTTTTTATAGATTTACTATGAGAGCTTCAAGGTTAGATTACTGTAAAGTGTGCGCTTATGCATTTCCTTTTCAAAAATAGCTTTGGTGTGCGCTTATAGGAGCATGTGGGGTAATTATGGCGAATATGGTAAACTTAATTGTTCTGTTTTTTATGAAAGTATGAAATGAAAGCGGGTTGTTAGCAAAGTTTACATGAACCCCTTTGGGGTTCATTTTCTTTGCATGCGACCCGCTGTGTTCATACTTTCATGAACAGCAGAAAAATAAAATAGAGGATCTTACACGAGTGGTCATTTCATATGATATTTATGAAATGAGCCTTCGCGAGTTTCATAAATATCATATGAAATGACCTTGAGTGTAAGATTCTCTTTATCATATGACTACTTTAAATTCAATTTTATCGCCTTTTAATTTGACATTTTTTTCTACAAAAAAAATGCATTGTTGACATGGACGTCGTCATGACGTTACTTAATCCCGCCTTGGGTGGACCTCTTTCAGATTCCTTGAAGAAATTTTGATCGACAAAAAACATGGCCGCCATGGGCGGGGCTTATTTTCACTATTTAACATAAAGTGTAATGCTAAAACATCTTCTCCTCCTAAACTACTGGGCCAATTGTAACCAAACTTCACAGGAATGTTTCTTACTTAGTCCTCTTCTAAATTCCTTCAAAGAATTTTGTTACACCAAGAACTCAGGTTGCCATGGCAACAAAACCACACAAAAAAATTAAAAATCTTTAAAAATCTTCTCCTCCAAAACCACCTGTTGGATTTCATTTTTATTTTGCATGAATGTTCCTTGGGTGGACCTCTTTCAGATTCCTTGAAGAAATTTTGATCTGACAAAAAACATGGCCGCCATGGGCGGGGCTTATTTTCACTATTTGACATATAGTGTAATGCTAAAACATCTTTCCCTCCTAAACTACTTGGCCAATTGTAACCAAACTTTACAGGAATGTTCCTTACTTAGTCCTCTTCTAAATTCCTTCAAAGAATTTTGTTACACCCAGAACTCTGGTTGCCATGGCAACAAAACCACACAAAAAAATAAAAATCTTTAAAAATCTTCTCCTCCAAAACCACCTGTTGGATTTCATTTTTATTTTGCATGAATGTTCCTTGGGTGGACCTCTTTCAGATGCCTTGAAGAAATTTTGATCTGACAAAAAACATGGTTGTCATGGGCGGGGCTTATTTTCACTATTTAACATAAAGTGTAATGCTAAAACATCTTCTTCTGCAAACCTACTTGTGGGATTTCATTGTAATTTGGATCAGACAAAAAAACATTGCCACCAGAGCTAAAAATAGACTTATAAGGGGAAAAGTTTTAAAAACCTTCTCCTACAAAACCATTCAGCTCAATTGATTTCATTCTTACTTTGCATGAATGTTCTTTGGGTAGACCTCTGCCAGATTCCTTGAAACAATTTTGATCAGACAAAAAACATGGCTGCCATGGACACGCCCATTGGCTAATTAGCTTCCATAAACTTATAAAGGGATCTTTTTTTTTTTTTTTAGCTCACCTGAGCCGAAGGCAACTAATGTGATCGGTCACCGTCCGTCATTGTCGTCGTCGTTGTCCGTCTGTATGTCTGTCTGTCTACAATTTCTTTAAACAACATCTCCTCCTAAACCACTGAACAGATTCTAATCAAACTTGGCAGAAATGATCCTCTCTCAAAGTTGTTCATAGAATTCCATTCCATGCAGAACTCTAGTTGCCATGGCAACAAAAAGGGGAAAATAATAAAAAAAAAACCTTTAAAAGTCTACCTCTCTGAAACCAGAAGGCCTAGGTTTTTGATATGTGGTATGAAGCTTCATCTAGTAGACCTCTAGGAAGATTGTTCAAATTATAGCCCTGGGGCCAAAAACCACCCCGCCCCGGGGCCCACTGGTTTTACATAGGCTTATATAGGGAAAACCTTTAAAATCTTCTTTTCTGAAACCAGAAGGCCGAGGTCTTTGATATTTGGTATGAAGCTTCATCTAGTGGACCTCTACCAAGATTGTTCAAATTATAGCCCTTGGGCCAAAAACAGCCCAGCCCCGGGGCCCACTGGTTTTATATAGGATCATATAGATAAAAACCTTTAAAAATCTTCTTCTCTGAAACCAGAAGGCCCAGGTCTTTGATATTTGGTATGAAGCTTCATCTTGTGAACCTCTACCAAGATTGTTCAAATTATAGCCCTGGGGCCAAAAACGGCCCCGCCCCTGGCCCACTGGTTCTATATAGGCTTATATATAGGCTTATACAGGGAAAACATGTAAAAATCTTCTTCTCTGAAACCAGAAGGCCTAGGTCATTGATATATGGTATGAAGCTTCATCTAGTGGACCTCTACCAAGATTGTTCAAATTATAGCCCTTGGTCCAAAAACTACCCAGCCTCAGTGCCAACTGGTTTTACAAAGGCTTATATAGGGAAAACCTTTAAAAATCTTCTTTTCTGAAACCAGAAGGCCAGTGTCTTTGATATTTGGTATGAAGCTTCATCTAGTGGACCTCTACCAGGATTGTTCAAATTATAGCCCTTGGTCCAAAAACGGCCCCGCCCCGGGTCCCACTGGTTTTATATAGGCTTATATAGGGAAAACCTTTAAAAATCTTCTTCTCTGAAATCAGAAGGCCCAGGTCTTTGATATTTGGTATGAAGCTTAATCTAGTGGACCCCTACCAAGATTGTTCAAATTATAGCCCGGGGGCCAAAAACAGCCCCACCCGGTGCCCACTGGTTTTATATAGGCTTATATAGGGATAACATATAAAAATCTTCTTCTCTGAAACCAGAAGGCCTAGGTCATTGATATTTGGTATGAAGCTTCATCTAGTGGACCTCTACCAAGATTGTTCAAATTATAAGCCTTGGGCCAAAAACGACCCCGCCCCGGGGCCCACTGGTTTTACATAGGCTTATATAGGGAAAACCTTTAAAAATCTTCTTTTCTGAAACCAGAAGGCTGGGGTCTTTGATATTTGGTATGAAGCTTCATCTAGTGGACCTCTACCAAGATTGTTCAAATTATAGCCTTTGGGCCAAAAACGGCCCCGATCCAGGGCCCACTGGTTTTATATAGGTTTATATAGGGAAAACATGTAAAAATCTTCTTCTCTGAAACCAGAAGGCCTAGCTTATTGATATTTGATATGAAGCTTCATTTAGTGGGTCTATACCAAGATTGTTCAAATTATAGCCCATGGGCCAAAAATGGCCCTGCCCCGGGGCCCATTGGTTTTATATAGGCTTCTATAGGGAAAACATATAAAAATCTTATTCTCTGAAACCAGAAGGTCTAGGTCATTGATATTTGGTATGAAGCTTCATCTAGTGGACCTCTACCAAGATTGTTCAAATTATAGCCCTGGGGCCAGAAACACCCCCATGCTAGGGCCCACTGGTTTTACATAGGCTTATATAGGGAAAACCTTTAAAAATCTTCTTGTCTGAAACGAGACAGGCCAGGTCTTTGATATTTTGTATGAAGCTTTATCTAGTGAACCTCTACCAAGATTGTTCAAATTAAAGCCCTGAGACCAAAAATGTCCCCGTGCCAGGGCCCACTGGTTTTACATAGACTTATATAGGGAAAACCTTTAAAAAGCTTCTCGTCTGAAACCAGAAGGCCCAGGTCTTTGATATAGGCTTATATAGGGTAAACATATAAGAAACCAGAAAGCCCAGGTCTTTGATATTTGGTATAGAGCTTCATCTAGTGAACCTCTACCAAGATTGTTCAAATTAAAGCCCTGAGACCAAAAATGCCCCCGCGCCAGGGCCCACTGGTTTTACATAGACTTATATAGGGAAAACCTTTAAAAGGCTTTTCGTCTGAAACCAGAAGGCCCAGGTCTTTGATATTTGGTATGAAGCATCATCTAGTAGACCTCTACCAAGATTGTTCAAATTATAGCCCTTGGGCCAAAAACGGCCCCGCCCCGGGTCCCACTGGTTTTATATAGGCTTATATTGGGAAAACCTTTAAAAATCTTCTTCTCTGAAATCAGAAGGCCCAGGTCTTTGATATTTGGTATGAAGCTTCATCTAGTGGACCCCTACCAAGATTGTTCAAATTATAGCCCGGGGCCAAGAACGACCCCGCCCAGGGGCCAAATGGTTTTCCATAGGCTTATGTAGGGAAAACCTTTAAAAATCTTCTTCCGTGTTACTAGAAGGCCCAGGTCTTTGATATTTGATATGACGCTTCATCTGATGGACCTATACCAAGACGGTTCAAATTATAGCCCTGGGGCCAAAAATGCCCCGCGCTGGGGCCCAGTGGTTTTACATAGGCTTATATTGGGAAATCCTTTAAAAATGTTGTCAGAAAACCCAGGTCTTTGATATTTGGTATGAAGCTTCATCTAGTGGACCTCTACCAAGATTGTTCAAATTATAGCCCTAGGGCCAAAAACGGCCCTGCCCCCAGGCCCACTGGTTTTATATAGGCTTATACTAGGGAAATCATATAAAAATCTTCTTGTCTGAAACCAGAAGGCCAAGGTCTTTGATATTTGGTATGAAGCTTCATCTAGTGAACCTCTACCAAGATTGTTCACATTATAGCCCTGGGGCCAAAAATGCCCCCGCACCGGGCCCACTGTTTTTCCATAGGCTTATATAGGGAAAACCGGTGGACCTCTGCTTAGTTTGTTCAAATTATAGACCTGGGTCCAAAAATTGCACTGCTCTGAGACCTACATGTTAATCTCTTAGCTCAGGTGAGCGATATAGGACCATCATGGTCCTCTTGTTTAAATCTTCTTCTCCAAAACCGCTAAATGGATTTCGTTCTTAATTTTCATGAATGTTCCTTGTGTGGACCATTGTCAGATTCATTGAAGAAATTTTGATCAGACAAAAACATGGCCGCCATGGCCACCACCTTTGGCTCATTAGCTCCCATAGACCAATAAAGGGAAAAACTTCAACACTCTTCTTCTCTGAAACCATAAGGCCTAAAGCTAAGACATTTAGTATGTAGCAAAGTTATGTGGTCACCTACTAAGTCCTGCAAACTATGCCTCTGGAGTCCAAATTGGCAACGTCCCAGTGCTTAGTAGCTCCCATAGACTAATAATGAAAAAATCTTGAAACTTTTCTCCTCTGAAACCATAAGGCCAAGAGCTTAGTATGTAGCAACTTGAAGTATTCAACTGCTTAAATCCTGCCAACCATGCCCCTGGGGTCCAAATTGGCCACACCCTGAGGCTCATAAGCTCCCATAGACTTATACTGGGAAAAACTGACAAAAATCTTCTTCTCTGAAACCATCAGTGCCCAGAGCTTAGATATTTAGTATGCAGCAACGTCAAGTGGTCACTCACATAAATCCTGCCAACAATGCCCTTGGGGTAAAAAATTGGCCACGCCCAGAGGCTTATTAGTTCCCATAGACGTATAATAGGAAAAACTTAAAAAAAGTCTTCTTCTCTGAAACCATAAGGCCCAGAGCTTTAGATATTTAGAATGGAGCAATGTCAAATGGTCACTCACATAAATCCTGCCAACCATGGCTCTGGGGTCCAAAAATATAGAATGGACATTCCTTGGGTTGATCACTTGTTTTTTTTATGCCCCCGCCATTCGAAGAATGGTGGAAAGGGCATATAGCATTGCCCCTGTCCATCCGTCTGTCCGTCCGTCCATTCGTCCATTAGACACATAAAAGATTCTTTTATGTGGTTAAAATTAGCCACTTAAGTATCAATCCTGCCAAAAATAGCCACATAAGTATACATCCGTGAGAACGTCCGTCTGTGCGTCCGAAACTTAAACACAGTCAATAACTTCCTTATTTCTTGATGGATTTTAAAATTACTTGGCAGAAATGTTAACCATCATAAGACAACGTGTCACATGCAAAACCCAGGTCCGAACCTCCAAGGTCAAGGTCATACTTAGAGGTCAAAGGTAAAAAAAAGGGTCCGAAACTTAAACACAGTCAATAGCTTTCTTATTTCTGGATGGATTTTGAAATTACTTTGTAGAAATGTTAACCATCATGAGACAATGTGTCATGTGTAAAACCCAGGTCCATACTTCCAAGGTCAAGGTCACACTTAGAGGTCAACGGTCAAAAAAGGGTCCGAAACTTAAACATAGTCAATAACTTACTTATTTCTGGACGGATTTTGAAATTACTTTGATGAAATGTTAATCATCATTAGACGATATGTCACGTGCAAACCCAGCTCCGTACCTCCAAGGTCAAGGTCATATTTAGAGGTCAAAGGTAAAAAAAAGGGTCAGAAACTTAAACGCAGTCTTTGTTTGTTTGTTTGTTTGATTTGAGGTTTAACGTCCCCGTCAACACTGTAAAGGTCATTTTGGAGACGTTGCTTCCAATTTTGTGGGACTTTTACCCGACATTGAGATGAAATGACACCTCAAGCCCTGTCGCCCAATGAAACCAATAGGGTTTATTAGCATGGACGGTCCGTCTCGCACCGCGGTTCCTGGACAGGCTTAGATTCTCTAAGCAGTTTACCAGTACTAGTGTGCGGGCCGAATTCAGCTCTGCGTGGAAGCATCATGCAGCCCATATATTTCTTCAGCCCCTATGGGCAGGGGCCGTTAAACGCAGTCAATAACTTACTTATTTATTGATGGATTTTAAAATTACTTTGGAGAAATATTAACCTTCATGAGACGATGTGTCATGTGCAAACCCAGATCTGTACCTCCAAGGTCAAGGTCATACTTAAAGGTCAAAGGTAAAAAAAATGGTCCGAAACTTAAACACAGTCAATAACTTTCTTATCTATGCATGGACATTGAAATTACTTGGCAGAAATGTTGGCCATCATGAGACAATCTGCCTCACACAAAACCAAGGTCCTTACCTATAAGGTCAAGGTCATACTTAGAGGTCAAACATGAAAAAAGGGTCCAAAACTTAAACACGGTCAATAACTTTCTATGGATGAATACGAACATAGACATATTTTCAGGCGGGGGCATCCTCGTCCTATGGACGCATTTGTAGTTTGCCCATTGCATGCGGGAAAACCCTAAACGGGTACCTTGGCAAACAATGCTGGCCCAGATCAGACCCCGCAGAACACCTTGTCTGATCAGGGCCTGCACTATTTGCTGATAGAATTTTCCATCAAAAATAGAAAAAAATAGGCCTGACACCCCTTATATGACAAATGGACTGGTCCAACATATAGCAATAGAAGAGTCCACTAGTATACAATTGGTTAATGTAATAAATATGACAATTGTCTGAAGTTAGCCAGTGGAGCGACAGGCCCTCTTGGGCCTCTTGTTATTACACGACATTATCCACTGCTTATCAACAACGTCATATGATAAATTCATTTCTTAAATGCATGAAGAAATAATTACACTATGCACATAATTAGGTAATATCCGTAATTGATGCTATGACTGTGTTATTTTTATTTTACAGATACAAGGACTTGTCAACTCCATGTTTGAAACCAGATGCCCAAAAAAATTTCGGTCATCATCCGATTACTATGAGAGCTATGAACGTCTTCCACTAAGTCAATATAGGATAGGAAAGGTAGTGAGCAACATTGAATGCTTCTGCGGGGACAAGTGTATCCGCAACCCATGGCGGTTGTATCCTAATGAGGAAACCCAAGGACCAATTGATGTCAAAGGTCACTCTGAGTACCATGTAAGTTAGTTATAAGTAGTTTAGATGTAGAGGATATTATTTGAGGTGGATACCAAAAATATTTAATCGAGTATGTTGAAAACATCCAAATTTTCAACTCGTGAAAATGCAGATGTTTTCAACATACAAGATGAAATACTTCTGGTATCCGCCGAAAAATTGTAAATTTTCTTTTTGTACGCCTACAGTTGTATCATGTTATGCCCCCTGCATCCATCCGTCTGTCCGTCCGTCCGTCCGTCCGTCCGTAATTCTGTAAACTTTTTGTTTCCAGATAACTCCTCCTACAATTTACATTCAATCAAGCGGAAACTTCCCAGCAGGCACATGACGTATTTATGACGTCATATCGACGTCGGTTCAACGTCATGACCATTATGCAACGTCACATCAACGTCGGTGCAACGTCGTGACGTTGCACCGACGTTGATTTGACGTTGCCCTAGCGACGTGTGCCTGCTGGGTTCCTACATTGTTAGACCATGAGATAGGGCAGCACATATTGTTTTGGGGTTACAGTCCACCAAATAATAATAGAGTTATGTCCCATTGGATAACTCCTCTTACATGTGCTGAAACTTTACATATAGTAAGACCATTATGTGGAACAGTGCATATTATTTTGAGGTTACAGTCCGCCAAATATTACCAGAGTTATTCCCCTTTCACATAATTTTCTAAACATATTTTGTTTCTGGATAATGCCTCCCACATTTTACATCTGATGAACATATACACTTGAACATATACACTCCATATTTTTCAGTTCTAAGGTGTATTCCTTGCTTCCAAAGGATAACGCTTTATAGAACATATTTACGTATAGCTAGACTGCCCATATTATTTCAAGGTTACAGTCCACCACTTATTGTCAGAGTTATGCCTATATTATTTTGAGGTTATGGTTGACCAAATATTACAGACCATGAAAATTTTTTGGAGACAGGTAATTTGACCCATTGAGGGTTATTAATAGTGCCAGGTAAGAAAATATGGAGCACACATTGTTCCTTGGTTAGAGTTCACAAACCCAAACATGCACAACAGTCAGTATATAGATATGCTCCATCTTACTTATTGCCACGGGCATATAATGCCCCGCTTGCAGACCTCTTGTTCTAATTTCTGCTCAAATAATAAAAATATATTTTTTTATCTGAGAATTTTCATTGTTTGACGGTAAAATTTCCAATACATTTGTATAGGCATATTTTTGTAATGAGAGGTATGTTGTTATATGCCCGTTTGCAAAACGGTCATATTATGTTATGCCCCATCTGTCTGTCCATCCATCTGTCTGTCCATCAGTCCATCCTTCTGTAAACTTTTCGTTTCCGGATAACTCCTCCTACACTTTACATCCGACCAAGCTGAAACTTCATACATAGTTAGACCATGATGTGGGGCAGCGCATATTGTTTCGAGGTTACGGTCCACCAAATAATAATAGAGTTAAGCCCCGTCGAAATTTTTTGTAAACTTTTCATTTCAGGATAACTCTTCCTACAGTTTACATCAGATCAAGCTGAAACTTCCTACATAGTTAGACCATGCTGTGGGGCAGTACATATTGTTTTGTGGTTAGGGTCCACCAAATAATAATAGAGTTATACCACTTTGACCGGCCCCGATAGCTCAGTTGGTCGAGTGTCCTCTCCGGGGAACGGGAGGTCACGGGTTCGATCCCGGGCCGCAACATACCAAAGTCGTTAAAAATGGTACTAGCTGCTCCTCACTTGGCACTCAGATTTACGGGGTAGAGCTAGGACTGGTCGGCCCAGTGTCAGAATAATGTGACTGGGTGTGGTATCATGTAAGGTGTCTGGGACATGATACTTCAGTGAGGCAGCACTATAAAAGTGAGCATTGAGCTCCCTGTCGCAACCAGACACCATCGTGATATGACTGAAAAATTGTTGAAAGCGACGTTAAACCTGAACTCACACACACACACACACACACACACACACACACACACACACACACACACACACACACACCACTTTGAAATTATTTGTAAACTTTTCGTTTTCGGATGACTCCTCCTACATTTTACATCCGATTTAGCTGAAACTTCATAAATATATAATTAGACCATGATGTGGGGCAGCGCATATTGTTTCGAGGTTATGGTCCACCAAATGTTAATAGAGTTATGCCCCTTTGAACATTTCTGTAAACATTTTGTTGCCGGATAACTTGTCCTTCATTTTAGATCTGATGATGTTCAAACTTTACATACATTAAGACCATGATATGGAACAGTGCATATTATTTTGAGGTTATGGTCTGCCAGATATTACCAGAGTTATACCCCTTTCACAGATTTTTCTAAACATTCCATTTCCGGATACTCCTCTTACATTTACATCTGATGAAGCTGAAACTTTACATATAGTAAGACCATGATGTGGAACAGTGCATATAATTTTGAGGTTACACCTTTCACATATTTTTCTAAACATATTTTGTTTCCGGATAATGCCTCCCACATTTTACATCTGATGAAGCTGAAACTTTATGTATAGTTAGACTATGATGTGGAGCAGCACATATTATTTCAGTCCACCACTTATTGCCAGAGTTATACCTAAATTATTTTGATGTTATGGTCCACCAAACATTACCGACCATGAAATTTGTTTGAGACAGTTAGTTTGAGCCATTGAGGGTTATTAATTGTGCCAGGTAAGAATATATGGAGCACATATTGTTCCTTGGTTACATTCCACAAACCCAAACTTGTACAACAGTCAGTATATATATGCTCCATCTTACTAATTTGCGTATATTTCCCCGCTTGCAGAGCTCTTGTTTGTATTTATTAGAACTGCCTCCCATAGGCAATTCTGATGAGTACACACAGCACAGGTGAGCTTTTGTGGTCATTTTTCTTCCGTCATCAGTGCCTCTGTGCGTCCGTGCATCCGTCCGTCCAGCTGTATGTGTGTCCGTAAACAATTTGTCCAAATGAGATCAACTCGTAAACCACTGATTGGATTTTGACCAAACTTCACAAGAATGATCCTTAGGTGGTCCCCTTTCAAAGTTGTTCAAATAGTTCTGGTCCTTTGCACATCTAGGTACCGGCCCCGATAGCTCAGTTGGTAGAGTGTCCACTCCGGGGAACGGTAGGTCCCGGGCCGCGACATACCAAAGTCTTTAAAAATGGTACTAGCTGCTCCTCGCTTGCCACTCAGATTTACGGGGAAGAGCTAGGACTGGTCGATCCAGTGTCAGGATAATGTGACTGGGTGTGGTATCATGTAATGTGTCTGGGACATGATACTTCAGTGAGGCAGCACTATAAACGTGAGCATTGAGCTCCCTGTCGCAACAAGACACCGTCGCGATATGACTGAAAAATTGTTGAAAGCGATGTTAAACCCGAATTCACACACACATTGCACATCTAGGTCACAGGAGCTAAAATATATTTTTAAATGAAAACTTAGAAATTATCTTCTCTGAAACCCCAAGGCCCAGGTCATTGATATTTGGTATGAAGCTTCATCTAGTGGACCTCCACCAAGATTGTTCAAATTATAGCCCTGGGGCCAAAAATGCCTCCACGCTGGGGCCCACCGGTTTTACGTAGACTTATATAGGAAACCTTTAAAAATCTTATTGTCCGAAACCAGATGGCCCAGGTGTTTGATATTTGATATGAAGTTGCATCTAGTGGAGGTCTACCAAGATTGTTCAAATTAAAGCCCTAGGGCCAAAAATGCCTTCTCGCATGGCCCACCAGTTTTACATAGACTAGACTGAACAAATTATTTGTCTAAATCGCGACGGAAGTAAGGGCGAGGATTGTGGCCACGTAAAATCGATTTTAGCCCCCCAGTGGAAATCTTCCACTGACCGTTCCAAGGCGGCTCTTCTGTGGCGATTTATTTATGTTGTTGTTTGTTACTTACTGTGTGTATCACTTGTGTCTTTTAATTTCGGATGGCCATATGGCCATTTTGTGGGAAAGTAACTGTCCTTATGGCCTTCCTTTGTTTAGGTTTCCATTATGGTCTGGTCGCTTGGTGTTTGTATTTCTTTCCCTTTGGTGTCTTTTATGGGTGGAGTAAGTTAATTGTATCAATTCCTGATCTTTGTTTTACTTCTACTTTACATATGGAAAACCTTTGGTTTCTCTGAAAGTGCAAGGCTCAGGTCTTTGATATTTGGTATGAAGCTTCATCTAGTGGACTTCTACCAAGGTTGTTGAAATTATAGCCCTGGGGCCAAAAAATGCCCCCATGCCAGCGCCCACCACTTTTACATGGACTTATATTGGGAAAAACTTTAACAATCTTCTTCTGTGAAACCGCAAGGCCCATGTGTTTGATATTTGGTATGAAGTTGTATCTAGTGGACCTCTACCAAGATTGTTCAAATTGAATCCCTGGGGCCAAAAAATGCCCCCGCTGGGGCCCATAGGTTTTACATAGACTAATATAGTGAAAACCTATAAAATTTTTCTCGTCTGAAACTAGATGGTCCAGATGTTTGATATTTGGTATGAATGTGTATCAAGTGGTCCTCTACCAAGATTTTCAAATTATGGCCTTGGTGCCAAAAATGCTAATGCACCAGGGCCCACCAGGTTTTCATAAACTTACATATGGAAAACCTTCAAAAATCTTCTTGTCTGAGACAAGAAGGCCCAGGTCTTTGATATTTGGTATCTAGCTTCATCAAGTGGATCTCTACCAAGATTGTTCAAATTGTAGCCCTGGGGCCAAAAATACCCCCGCACCCATGCCCACTGGTTTTATTAGCTCACCTGAGCCAAAGGCTCTGGGGTAACTATTGTGATCCGTCACCGTCGTCGTCCATCCGTCCCTCTGGATGTCCGTCCACAATTCCTTTCAGTGACATCTCCAGCTAAACCACTGAACAGGTTTTGACCAAACTTAGCAGAAATGATCTTTGGGTGGTCCTCTCTCAAAGTTGTTCAGAGTATTCCATTCCATGCAAAACTGTGGTTGCCATGGCAACAGAAGGGGAAAAAAAGGAAAAAACTTTAAAAATCTTCTTGTCTGAAACCAGAAGGCTCAGGTCTTTGATATTTGGTATGAAGCTTCATCTAGTGGACCTCTATCAAGGTTTTTCAATTTTTTTACCCTGGGGCCAATTGGCCCCATCCAGGGGCCCACTGATTTTACGTACTCTTACATAGGGAAAACCTTTGAAAATCTTCTTGTCTGAAACCAGAAGGGTCAGGTCTTTGATATTTGGTTTGAAGCTTCATCTAGTGGACCTCTACCAAGATTGTTCAAATTATAGCCTTGGTGCCAAAAATGCCCCCTCACCAGGGTGTAATGGTTTTACATATGCTTATATGCTTATGAGTTATGCACTGATGAGTTAGGAGGCCTTCTTGCGGACTGAACAAATTATTTGTCTAAATCGCGAGGGAAGTAAGGGTGAGGATTGTGGCCTCGTAAAATCGATTTATGCCCCCCAGTGGAATTCGTTTCCGCTGACCGTTCCAAGGCAGTTCCTCTGTCGCGTTTTTTTTTTGTTTGTCTTTAGGTGTTTGTGTCGCTTATATTATTTTATTTTGGATAGCCTATTGGCCATTTTGTGGTAACTGTCCTTTTGGCTTTCCGCTGTTGATGTTTCCGTTGGGGTCTGTTGTTTCGTGTTTGTGTTTCTTTCCCTTTGGTGTCTCTGATGGGAGCTGTGGGTTAATTGTATCGATTCCTGATCGTTGCCTCCACTTCTATTTTTTATAGAGGGGAAACCTTTAAAAATCTTTTTGTCTAAAACCAGAAGGCCCAGATCTTTGATATTTGGTATGAAGCTTCATCTAGTGGACCTCTACCAAGATTATTCAAATTAAAGCCCTTGAGCCAAAAAAGCATCCGCACCTGGACCCCTGGTTTTACAAAGGCATATATAGGGAAAACATTTAAAAAACTTCTTGTCTGAAACCAGTAGGCCCAGGTCTTTGATATTTGGTATAAAGCTTCTTCTAGTGGACCTCTACCAAGATTGTTCAAATCATAGCCCTGGGACCAAAAATGCCCACCCCCTCCCCCCACACACACCAGGGCCCCTTGGTTTTACATTGGCATATATAGGAAAAAC
Organism: Lucinisca nassula; assembly: GCA_963580285.1. NCBI lineage: Eukaryota > Metazoa > Mollusca > Bivalvia > Lucinida > Lucinidae > Lucinisca > Lucinisca nassula. The sequence goes on from OY757019.1 coordinate 34,883,557, forward strand.
CTAAAAACCTTTAAAAACTAGATTGAATACAGAAGGCCCAGGTCTTTGATATTTGGTATGAAGCTTCATCTTGTGAACCTCTTCCACCAGGGCTTATGGTTTTACAAAGGCATTATAGGGAAACCTTTAAAAGACTTCTTGTCTGAAACCAGAAGGCCCAGGTCTTTGATATTTGGTATGAAGCTTCATCTTGTGGACCTCTACCAAGATTGTTCAAAGTATAGCCCTTGAGCCAAAATGCCTCCGCACCAGGACCCCCTGGTTTTACAAAGGCATATATAGGGAAAATTTTTTAAAAACTTCTTGCCTGAAACCAGTAGGCCCAGGTCTTTGACATTTGGTATGAAGCTACATCTAGTGGACCTCTACCAAGATTGATCAAATCTTAGCCCTGGGGCCAAAAATGCCCCCCCCCCCCCCCCACCACCAATGCACACACACACACCAGGGCCCTTGGTTTTACACAGGCGTATATAGGAAAAACCTTTAAAAACTTCTTGATTGAATTCAGAAGGCCCAGGTCTTTAAAATTTGGTACAAAGCTTCATCTTGTGGACCTCTTCCAAATTATAGCCCTGCAGCCAAAAATGCCCCTGCATTAAGGCCTACTGGTTTTACATAGGTTTATATAGGGGAAACCTTTAAAAATCTTCTTGTCTGAAACCAGAAGGCCCAGGCATTTGATATTTGGTATGAAGCTTCATCTAGTGGACCTCTACCAAGATTGTTCAAATTGTGTACCCTGAGACCAAAAATTCCCCCACACCAGGGCTCCTGGTTTTCCAAAGGCATTATAGGGAAACCTTTAAAAGACTTCTTGTCTGAAACCAAAAGGCCCAGGTCTTTGATATTTGGTATGAAGCTTCATCTAGTGGACTTGTACCAAGATTGTTCAAATTATAGCCCTGGGGACTGAAAATGCCCCCACACCAAGGCCCCCTGGTTTTACAAAGGCGTTATAAGGAAACCTTTAAAAAAACCTTTCAAGGCTGAAACCAGAAGGCCCAGGTCTTTGATATATGGTATGAAGCTTCATCTAGTAGACCCCTACCAAGATTGTTCAAATTATGAGCCCTGGGGCCAAAAAAAATATTATAGAGAAACCTTTAAAAAACTTCTTGTCTTCTTCATCTAGTGGACCTCTACCATGATTGTTCAAATTATAGCCCTGGGGCTAAAAATTGCCCCGCCTGGGGCCCACTGGCTTTACATAGACTTACATAGAGAAAACTTTTGAAAATCTTCTTGTCTAAATCCAAAAGGCCGAGGTCTTAGATATTTGGTATGCGGCTTCTTCTGGTGGACCTCTACCACGATTGTTCAAATCATAGCCCCGGGGGGGGGGGGGGGGGGGGGGGGGGGGGGGGGCAGAATTCACCCCATCATGGGGCCCACTGGTCTTACATAGACTTATATAGGGGAACTTTTAGAAATCTTCTTAGAAGTCTAAACCCAGAAGGCCCAGGACTTTGATATTTGTTATTAAGCTTCATTTAGTTGACCTCTTCCAAATTTATATAAATTAGGCACCTGAGGCTAAAAATTACCCTGCCCTGCACCTGCATATAAATCTCTTAGCTCAGGTGAGCGATATAGGTCCATCATGGTCCTCTTGTATTGACATACAAAGGGAAAACCTTTTACAATCTTCTTGTCTGAAACCAGATGGCCCATTTGTTTGAAATTTGGTATGAAGTTGTATGTAGTGGGCCTCTCTCTACCAAGATTGTTTGAATTATAGCCCTTGGGCGAAAAATGCCGTGCCGCCAGGGCCCACCTGTTTTACATAGACTTACATAGGGAAAACCTTTAAAAATCTTCTTGTCTGAAACCAGAAATCAGGTGTTTGATGTTTGGTATGAAGCTTCGTCTTGAGGACCTCTATCAAGATTGTTCAAATTAGAGCCCTGTGGCCAAAAATGCCCCCGCCCTGGTAACCTTTGGTTTTACATAGATTTGTATAGGGAAACCTTTAAAAAATCTTCTTGTCTGAAACCAGAAGGCGCAGGTCTTTGATATTTGGTATGAAACTTTGTTTAGTGGACCTCTACCAAGTGTTTTCAAATTATAGTCCTGGGGCCAAAAATGGCCCCAGGCCCCTACAGTTAAACCACTTATATAGAGAGAATCTTCTTGTCTGAAACCAGAAGGCCCAGGTATTTGATATTTGTTATGAAGTTATGTGTAGTGGATCTCAACCAAGATTGTTCATATTATAGCCCTGGGGCCAAAAATGACCCCGCCCTGGGGCCCCACGGATTTTACATGGACTTATATAGGGAAACCCTATAAAAATATTTTCGTTTGAAACTGGAAGGCCCAGGTCTTTTGTGTTTGGTATGAAGCCTCATCTAGCTGACCTCTACCAAGATTGTCCAAATTATAGCCCTGCGGCCAAAAATTCCCCCATTGCCTTGGCCCAACGGTTTTACACAGACTTATATAGGGAAAACCTTTAAAAATCTTCGTGTCTGAAACCAGAAAGCTCAGGTATTTTATTGTTAGTAAGACTTAGACGCTTCATGTCCTACTGGTACACTAGGACCTGACTGTCAGAAATTATCCCAAATATAGGAGGGTGGTTCAACGCTTGACATCTTTTTCCACATAGTGTCCCTGCAGCAATAAGCACTTTATCAATGTTTCAGGGCTGAAAGTCCATTTTTGTAGAATTCAGGGTCTTTAGAGTCAGTCCACCCTCCAACCACTGCCATAAGCTCTTCAACTGATTCGGCCCCCGCCCATCGGGGCTTGAAGAAATTGCATAATGCTTCCACGCAGAGCTGAAACCAACCCCCACACGAGTACTGGTAAACCGCTTAGAGGAACTAAGCCTACCCAGGCAATGCAGTGCGAATCGGCCCATCTATGCTGATAAACCCTATTGGTTTCATTGGGTGGCAGGGCTTGAGATGTCATTTCATCTCAAGGTCAGGTAAAAGTCCCACAAAATTGGAAGCAACATCTCCGATATTACCTTTACTGTCTTGATGGGGACATTAAACCTCAATTCAAACAAACAAACAAATCTTCATCTGACTGGTAGTGATATCCACGCAATTCTTTTTTCAAGTTCAGAAGTGGGTGAAAGATCAAGAGAATAGGATGGATGCGGTAAGCATTACGAAAACACGCCTATATAATTCTGACCCCCTTGCACCCCACTTTTATGTAGTAAAACCGGGGTTTGCAGGGGTAAACCTTATTTTAAAAACACCTTTTTCCAGCTTAAAATTTTCGTTTTTTCGGCGGTCAAGTTTACAGTGTATTTGTATAGGCGGGTTTTCGTAATGAGCTCTTCATCTGACTGGAAGTGATATCCACGCACTTGTTTCTTCAAGTTCAGAAACAAAAAATAATCACTATGTGCCAGATCGAGAGAATAGGGTGGATGCAGTAAGGGTTGGAAACTCTTCTGCATGTTTTTTACATCTCCAAAAGGGTCAATTTTTTATGAAAATTTGTGATATTATCCTTATTGATACTCAAAACATAGGTTGTGGGTGCTCGTTAGAACCACCTCATTGAGGCGGTTCTAACGAGTACCCACAACCTATGTCTAGGAGCAGAAATAAAGAAAATAATGTATACCCCCGTAAACCCCTGTTTTCTCTATATAAAGTGGGGTGTAAGGGGGTGTTTATTTCATGAACTCGTTAGCGTGATGCTTTGCAAGTATAGACTCTAGCATTATCATGTTGCAACAGCACACCTTTTGTAATTTTTCCACGCCTCTTCTGTACTATAGCTGCATGTAATTGCTCCAAAATATAGCAGTATAGTCCCAATTAATAGTCTGGCCATGAAGTAAATAGTCAACAGAATCCCCTGCCATCCCAAAACACAGTTACCATGACCTTGCCAACTGAAGGCTGAGTTTTTAATTTCTCTAGATGTGTGACATTGTTTACTGTGCTGTTTGGTCTCAGAATCAAAGTGATGGATCAGAGCTTTGTCTTCAGTAAAAATTCTTTCAAGAAATAGACATGAAGGCAATTATCAGGAATCGATACAATTAACCCACAGCTCCCATCAGAGACACCAGAGGGAAAGAAACACTAACATGAAACAACAAAACCTAATGGAAACATCAATAGCGGAAAGCTAAAAGGTCTGATACTTTCCCACAAAATGGCCAATTGGCTATCCAAAACAAAATAATATAAGCGATACAAACACTCGAAGACAAACCATAACAAAAACAAACCACGACAGAAAAACCGCCCTGGAATGGCCAGCAAGACGAACCCCACCGTGGGACCCAAATCAATCCCACGCGGCCACAGTCCTTGCCCTCACTTGAGCCGCGATTTAGAAAAACAACCCGCCCAGTCCGCACAAAGGGCCCCCAACCCACCAGCGCAAAGTCCCTGCAAACACACAAAATCAAACAACCATAGAGACGAAACAACGGCGTGGACTCGAAAGCAAAAAACCACTGAAATGCTGGAGCAAAAGAAAACCAACAGCCAGACCCCGACGGCCCAACCAGAAGTCTTCTGGATCAGAATCATATCTGACCAAAAGTGACTCAGACATGGACACTCGGACAGCTTGTTGTTCTTTACTAAGGCATTTTGGCACCTAACATGCTGAAAGCTTCCTCATGCCCAGCTGTGCATGTAAAATGGTAAAAACGCTACCCTCAGAAATCTCCAATCCCTTAGCCATTTTTGAAACTTTCATTCACCTGTCCTGCTTTACTTGTTCCCTTAGACTTTTACTGCTGACGTCATCAGTACCTTTCCGGCCCTCACCCATCGGGGCTTGAAGAAATATATGGGCTGCATAATGCTTCCACGCAGAGCTGAAACCATCCTGCACACGAGTACTGGTAAACCGCTTAGAGGAATTCTAAGCCTGCCCAGGCAAAGCAGTGTGAGTCGGCCCCTCCATGCTTATAAACCCTATTGGTTTCATTAGGCGGCAGGGCTTGAGATGTCATTTCATCTCAATGTCAGGTAAAAGACCCACAAAATTGGTAGCAATGTCTCCTAAATGACCTTTACAGTGTTGATGGGGACGTTAAACCTCAAATCAAACGAATCAAACATCAGTAGCTTTCAGATGTCTTCAACTACGATGTCAGTCTCCCAATCTTGCCCACTGCATGTTTAAAGTCACTACCCAATTTTTATTAACAGTTGAGTATGAAGGCACAGTCTTCCCGTAAACTTCACACAATTCCTCATTAATTTCCTGGTTCATCTTCCCGTAAACTTCAAACAATTCCTCAATAATTTCCTCGTTTATCTTCCTGTAAACTTCACACAATTCCTCATCAATTTCCTGGTTCATCTTCCCGTAAACTTCACACAATTCCTCATTAATTTCCGGGTTATCTTCACGTTAACTTCACACAATTCCTCATTAATTTCCTGGTTCATCTTCTTTTTCAAAAACAATTCCAATTTCCTCATTAGTTTCCTGGTTCATCTTCCCGTAAACTTCACACAATTCCTCATTAGTTTCCTGGTTCATCTTCCCGTAAACTTCACACAATTCCTCATTAATTTCCTGGTTCATCTTCCCGTAAACTTCACACAATTCCTCATTAATTTTCTGGTTCATCTTCCTGTAAACTTCACACAATTTCTCATTAATTTCCTGGTTCATCTTCCCTTACACTTCACACAATTCCTCATTAATTTCCTGGTTCATCTTCCCGTAAACTTCACACAATTCCTCATTAATTTCCGGGTTATCTTCACGTAAACTTCACACAATTCCTCATTAATTTCCTGGTTCATCTTCTTTTTCAAAAACAGTATCTCATTACGAAAACACGCTTATACAAATTCATTGCAAACTTTACCACTGAAAAAAGGAAAATTTTAAGATGAAAATTTGTGATATTTTTGTTATTTCTGCTCTAAAATATAGATTGTGGCTACTCGTTAGAACCGCCTCTATAACGAGTAGCCACAATCTATATTTTAGAGCAGAAATAAGAAAAATAAGGTTACCCCTGCAAACCCCATTTTTCCTATATAAAAGTGGGGTTAAAGGGGCTCAAAATCATATAGGGGTGTTTTCGTGATTTACCCACAATCTATATTTTGAGCAGAAAAATATCCCCATTTCTCATCTGAAAGTTTTCATTTTTTCGGGGGTAAAATTTACATTATATTTGTATAGCCGTGTTTTCGTATTGGAACATGCACTTGCCACAGGTCAGTAACTGGGTTAGGCCAGTAAAATATTGAACTACCCTGGTATTAATATCCGAGGAGTTTGGAAGAGCCCTGGTGAACTAGCGATCAGTGTTTGCACTGTTGAAGTTTCACTGCATTGGGCTTGCTACAAAATTCTTAGTCATTACGATTACATACCCGTGTAAATGGGTAGAAGTGGTGTAATAGTCACTGCCTCTCTCTCGTGCGCGTGAAAACATCCGGAATGAGTGTTTAAGAGCGATTAAATAAGCTTGAAACTTCCATCGCAATCAAACTAAAATAAATTAGTATTAACCATAATCTAACATACCCGTGCGACATAGTGCATTTTTTCACATTTCCAAAATGGCTGCTTTTCTGATGAAAATCCCTGATATTTTCTTATTCATATGCAAATATAGGTTGTGGGTGCTTGTAGAACCGCCTCATTGAGGTGGTTCTAAGGAGTACCCACAACCTATGTCTTGGACCAGAAAAAAGAAAAATAATGTATGCCCCTGTAAACTCCAATTTTGTCTGTATAAAGGGAGGATTAGAGGGTTGTTAATTTAATGGAGTTATTCACATGATGATTTTTGGCCTCTTACAAACTTGTCAACCCCTGTCCTGCTGAATATATAAATATGCCACACCCACTACTGATTATCAACCAGTCAGATTACTTGATGCAAATTATTGCAACAGATGAATAAACTGAATGGCAAACAATGAAAATCCTGATCAGATGGCTTCTTCAGAAGCCATCAGATCGGGTTCTACATGGTTTGAAAAATAAGACATATCGGGGCTCAGCAGGACAAGGGTTAAGCTAATAATGCCCCAAACATTTTCTTACTTTATTTTCAGGCTTGCTTTGCATACAGTGGCATTTCCAACCCACGGTTTGGATTTGTGTATGAACAAGAAAAATCTGGATATAGGCTGTGGAAAAGTATTAATGTCACATCATTTCAAGCCAACGTTGAAGGGTAAGGAAAGCCTTTGTTTGTTAGGAACATTTTGTGGCACAGTCATTAGAAGTGTTCGTAGTGTGGTGTTTAACCCTTTTTGTACCAAATGGAATCTTCCTTCTGATATATAAGAGGTGTCCATTTCAAAATTTAGGGGTGTCAGGTTGTGTTTTGTTCAAAATTTATTTGGAAAATGGCTAAACTTTTTGCAAACAGTGAAGGCCATGATCAGACGCCGCTTTTTGCGGCGTCTGATCTGGGCCTACACTGTTTGCCAAGTACCCGATTTGGGGTTACTGGTTTGTAATGGGTTAAGCTACTCCCCTCATGAATAAGGGGTCATGGGTTCAATTCTGGGCTTCTCCACACTTTCTGTTGTGTATTTAAACTGAGGGCCCGTCTCCGTATGACATTGTTTGTTGCTGGAAGTAAACCTTATACATATACATGACTGGGTCATCATAAGCCAGGTCGGTTTTCGCCAGAAACAAAAACTAGCAACCATCACATTAATACGTCTGAGTGGTAAAATGCCCCTCTGCACCCCTCTTTATATGGAGAAGAATGGGGTTTGCCGGGGGGTGGGGGGATATACATTATCTTTAGCTCACCTGAGCACGAAGTGCTAAATGTGAGCTATTGTGATCACCCTTGTCCGTCGTATGTTCGTTTTCCACTGTTCATAGTTCATTGTCAACATTTATGTTGTTCACCCTCTGGAGGCCATAATTTTGCTTCAACCTTCATGAAACTTTACCAGAATGTTTGCCTTGATGATATCTTGGTCAAGTTTGAATATGGGTCCTGTGGTGTGAAAAACTAGGTTACTAGGTGAAATGTCTTTAAAATCTTGTTCACCTTCTGGAGGCCTTCAATTTGCTTTACATGAAAATTTACCAGAATGTTTGTCTTGACAATATCTGGGTCAAGTTTGAATATTGGTCATGTTAAGTCAAAAATTAGGTCAATTTGCTTTTCATGAAAATTTACCAGAATGTTTGTCTTGGCAATATCTGGGTCAAGTTTGAATATGGGTCATGTTAAGTTAAAAATTAGGTCACTGGGTCAAATTTCTTGGAAACCTTTTTCACCCTCTAGAGGCCATAAAGGGGGAGTTCCAGCCTATAGTAAATTTCCATAGTGTTCTGCCCACGCACAGATTTCCATGATATTTTGCATAATTAATGCCTGGTTAATGACTGTTAATTATTTAGCTATTTCACTCTTATATCTGTTTTCATTATAAATCTACAATGTTTTGTTTATTTCAACATCCGAAAATAGGGGTACCCTCAAGCAAGTGTATATATACTCAACAACTTCTTATGTTTTGGAGTTATTTTGTCGGCAGGCATCGCTGTAGTCATTTGTGATTATTTTTGTATCACATTTGCTGTTGTTCACTGTAAGTTCCGTAGACCATGATCAATTTCATATGGAGCAGGCCCCAGATTTCACAACCGTAAAATCTTTTGGAGTATGTTTGACTTTTAAAATCACATTGTTGCAAATCTTGTCACCCCATCATTTTAACATGAAAATTGCCCATATATGTGTAGAACATTTTGTCAAACTTTCTTGAAAATCTGAGACCGGTAACATACTGCATTTGAACATTGAATAGTAATGGTCAGATTTTATTTTTTTTTCAAACCATTTGTAGATATGGTATAGCATTTTCAATCGAGAAATTGTTCGCAAATATATATATATATACACATGAATATATGTACGTTTAACCCTTGATTGTATAGTATGAGCTCATTTAATCAGCATTTGTATCAGTTATGGTACCCTGGGGAACACCAAAAACACAATTCATTTTGAGCGTTCATTAACAATTCAATCGGATTTTATTAAAAAAATATATTTCATTTCTTAACAGGCGTTTTTGCATTTAAAGTAATCCTAAAGCCTGCTGAAGCTTATTATGACAAAGATTGTTGAAATGACAAGTAAAATGGATGGTTCTGTAAACCAGACAATTCCACTTGACTCTCTGAACTGATGCAGTCTACTTAAAAAGTTTGAAAAGTCTGATTGTCATACCTGAGTTTGAAAAGTCTGATTGTCACACCTGAATGGCACAGCTTGCTTGAATGGCCAAGAGTAATGATGTTTATTATGGTTGAGTCAGGTATGTCATAACACCACGGACAATATTTTCTGATCGTTTGGCTCACTGTATATACAGATTACTGTAGACAAACGGAAACACAATTGTGTTGGTTCTTTTGTCACTCTAACAATGCCTCAGCAAAATCTTAACTAAAGCACAAACAAATGTAGCCAGCTGTGCAAATCAGTGTCAAAAAGTTATATTCTTAAATATGATGAGCAAAGGGTATATTTGCTATCAGTATTATAGAAAAATATAAAGCCAGCTGCAGATTTTGGCTCAGAAATATGCTAATTGTACAGCTAACAGCTGATTTACGCCATTTGCAAAAATTGATGAATACAGAGCTAGAACACTTATCATAGATGGCAAGTACTGCATACAGATGACTATAAATGAGAATGGTATTACAACAACTAAATATAATATAAGCTATCAAATGAATTAGTTACAACAACTAGCTTCCATCTATTTCATTTTGGGATGACCAAATGCCAATTTTACAACTAGTTATAGTGTAATTAGCTCTGCATTTCTTTTGAAGACAAGGACATAGTAGCTTACACTTTTGCAGATGTTATAATGAATCTAGAAAAAAAATGCAGAAAATGATCTCACAAAACCTTTGTTGGGGGAGCGGAGTGTGAGTCTCTTTGACCAAGTGATGTAAGAAAAAATTAACAACACATGGACCTATCAATCATTAGAAAAAATCGATAAATCAGTCTGTCCCTTCACAGTTGGCAATTTATTGGCTGCTGTTTTTTTTATTTTAAAGAAAATGACAACAACAAAAATAATTAAAGAAAGAAATAGGAATATGAAAGTAATTTATTAAGCAGATTCAATCTGTCATTGCATATTACTGACATCAAGTGTCCTTGTACTGCAGGGTTTAAAAATATACAGAAAGACCAAATAAAACAGGGTAAAAAGATCCACCTTGTCTTAGTCCTATTGTGCCATAATGTATTTTTTTCAGGATTGTCATTTTTGCAATACTGTCAACATTAACATTCATCATGAACAGTGCGTGAATGCATTTTATTTTTTCTCTTTAAAATGTTTGGATTGAACTTGTATATTATGCTAATGTATGTTCTCATTTACTTTTTAAAAGTCAAACTAACTCCTGTCTGTAAACAGTGTCTTTTTTTTTTTTTTTTGGGGGGGGGGGGGGGGGGGGGGGTGCCGGGTGGTGTGGATGTGGGGGTTTGAGAGTTTTTATTACATTCTTTTTTTTTTTAACTTGAAACTTTTTATTTATATATCCCAGGTTTACATAGAGTAAACAACATGAGAAAACAATACATGCAAATAATATCGATACATGGCATAATAGGTAACAGAACAAAAATACTGGAGGTCCACTTGCAAAACAGAAACAGAAACCTCAGTAATCTCTTAACAGTAATATTGCTAAAGTCGGGCAATCTTTGGGTGTCACTGTCGTTCACCCAGTAGACACAGGTGTACAATATTCAACCAATTTTCCCCTTCAAGAATGCCGGTGTGTTAACTGCGTGTGTGCTTGCATGTGTGTGTGTGTGTGTGTGTGCGTGTGTACGTGTGCGGTTTCCAAGTACGCTTATTAAACTCTAGTCAGTTTAATGGAGCTTTTGTCAGATTCTAACAAGGGAGTCATATATAACAGCCAACCAGATAAAGCGGTTCATTACAGAAATGCCTATGCTAAGCTTTGTGTGCTAAGGTGGCACTAATTGGTCATTAAAATACAATGAAACTACATTTTAAGGAAATCTTGTCCCCTTATATTGCAAATGATTTTAGCACAAAAATAGACCTGAACCCATATCTAGCTATCAATAACAATGTTACCGGTTTATGACTTTTTTGAAATTTGTTTGATATACAGAGGATATATATGGCCTATTTTATATGCAATATCTTGGGGTGACAAGATCAGTAGCACCTCTAATACTTATGATGAAAATCTCTTTTTTTTATCAATTTTCATGAAAAGTAGAAGAAATTTTGTAAATAAATTCATCAGAAAAATTAAAAGACATAGACACATTTACATTTTTTGTATTAGATTAATCCTTATAGAGTTCTGTTGCCAATCAAAGCAACAAAATTTGAAAATAATCATACCTATTGATTTAAGACTGAAAAGTTCACAGGTGTGTATGACCTCTACAGTGGACTACCTCAGGGAGCTCTCCTGAGGTCTACAGTAATGTATCAAATGAAACAAAGTTATATATATAGTTGATAGTCCTCAAGTAAACAACAACTGAAGTTTCAAGAAAATCTGTGCGTGGGCAGATTTGGAACTCCCCCTTTGCATCAATCTTCATAAAACTTTACCAAAATGTTTGTCTTGATGCTATCTGGGTCAAGTTCTAATTCGGGTCATTTTGGGTCAAAAACTAGGTCACTAGGTCAAATTTCTTTGAAACCGTGTTTACCCACTAGGGGCCACAGTTCTGCTTCAATCTTAAGCCCCTGCCCGTAGGGGCTTGAAGAAATATATGGGCTGCATGATGCTTCCATGCAGTGCTGAATCCGGCCCGCACACTAGTACTGGTAAACCGCTTAGAGGATCTAAGCCTTCCAGGAACCGCGGTGCGAGGCGGACTATCCATGCTAATAAACCCTATTGGTTTCATTGGGCGACAGGGCTTGAGATGTAATTTTATCTCAATGTCAGGTAAAAGTCCCACAAAATTGGAAGCAACATCTCAAAAATTACCAAATTACCTTTACAGTGTTGACGGGGACGTTAAACATCAAATCAAACAAACAACAAACAAAACAAATCTGCTTCAATCTTGATGAAACTTTACCAAAAAATTCGCCTTAATGATATCTGGGTCAAGTTAGAATATGGGTCATGTCTGGTCAAAAACTAGGTCACTATGTCAAATTCCTTTAAAACCTTGATCACCCTCTAGAGGCCACAGATTTGTCTCAATCTTCATAAAACTTTATCAGAATGTTTGTCTTGATTATATCTGGGTCAGGTTCGAATATGGGTCATGTCAGATCAAAAACTAGGTCACAAGGTAAAATTTCTCTAATGCCTTGTTCACCCTCTAGAGGCCACAGATTTACTTCAATCGTCATGAAAATTCACCAAAATGATTGTCTTGATGATATCTCAGTCAAGTTTAAATATTGGTCAATTAACCCCCAATACTAGGTCACTAGGCGAAATTCCTTTAAAATCTTGTTCACCCTCCAGAGGCCACAGATTTGCTTCCATCTTCATGAAACATTACCAGAGTGTTTGTCTTGACAGTATCTGAGTCGAGTTCAAATATGGGTCATGTTGGGTCATACAACCTTCATGAAACTTAACCAGAATGTTTGTCATAATTATATATGTACCTTAATCAGGTTCGAATATGGGTCATTTAGGTCAAAAACTAGGCCACTAGGTCAAATTTCTTTAAAACCTTTTTCATCCTCTAGAGGACACAGATTTGCTTCAATTTTCATGGAACTTTACCAGAATGTTTGTCTTAGTTTAAACAATATTTTATTTACTTCTTTTCAATGACAGATATATAACAAGAATATAACATATTAGAAAGATCAACAGGATTTGAAAACAAGCAAGGTTGCTTATACTAATCATCTTGACAATAACTGGATCAAGTTTGAATATGGGTCATGTCAGATAAAAACTAGGTCACTTGGTCAAATTTCTTTAAACGTTCACACTCTTGTTTAAGTTATAATCATGACTATTGCTCTAAATGTTTAGCTTCATGATTTATGGGTCAAGTTCAAGACTTGGTCACTGGAGTACATAGCCTTATATAGAACAAACCTTTAAACATCTTTTTTCCTGAAACCTGAAGGCCCAAGCCTTTGATATTTGGTACACAGCTTTGTATAGTTTCTCAAAACTTTAGGGGCTCAAATTTATTTCTGTGTCCTATTGAATATAGGTGGGGAACCAGACTGCTTAGGGCAGTTGGAAGCACTTCTGACTGAGAAGCTAGAGGTTGCAGGTTGGAGACCCAATCGGGCCTCATACTTCTTTTCAAATTAATCCTGAAATATTTTCCACCATCATCCTCCCCTTCTGCTGATTCAAGATTACTGGCTAAAGTATGTGTACTAATAATAGTAATGGTTAACCACTTTGGTGGAATAATGTGGTATTCTGACCACATTTGACATAATCCTAATGGGTTGAAAGGTCCCAGATGTTCCAAGCACCATCAACTTCCCCCAAGGCCTAGATGAAACAGTTCTTAAACATCCAGTCTGCCATTTTAAATTTAAATGTACATAGTCATGTGAAGAGAAATCATAGTCCTTTAGGATGTACTAGAGACAGTGAAGCTCTGTGAGCGAAATAAGGCCCTCAAGGTCCCCTTGTTTTTATTTCTGCCTCAAGACCTACGTTGTTGGTATAGCTAGTGCAATTTGACAGGAGACTTGTGACATATATTACCATAATTTCACACCAGACTGAATGCATATAAATACATGTATTTATCTTCGCCGCTTTCTGAAAAGGTCGATATTATTAGTCAGTCAAAGAGGTTGGTTAATGGGACGCAATTCATGAGATGTCGAAAATGCACGAGAAGCTTAAGAAAACCCACCTATTAGCCGATTACATTGACTAATTTATTCTTTGCATAAAGGTCAGTCTCATGTCAAATTGCACCATCTATACTCATTAGAACCACCTCATTCTCAGTGACATGAACTACCTCTGCCTAGAACAACAAAGTCCCAAAGTTGCAGGAGTCTCTGAAATGCAACTGTTGTCAAAGAATTCCATTCCATGCAGAACTCGGGTTGCCATGGCAATAAAAAGGAGAAATTAAGAAAAAAAAAACCCTTGAAAAATCTTCTTGTCTCAAACCAGAAGGCCCAGGTCTTTGATATTTTGTATGAAGCTTCATCTAGTGGACCTCTACGAATATTGTTCAAATTATAACCCTGGGACCAAAAATCCCCCCCACGCCAGGGCCCACTGGTTTTACATAGTCTTATACCGGGGAAGGCCGTTAAAAAACTTCTTGTCTGAACCCAGAAGGCCCAGGTATTTGATATTTGGAATGAAGCTTCATCTAGTGGACCTTTGTTATGAAGCTTCATCCAGTGGACCTCTACCAAGATTGTTCATATTATTGCCCTGGGGCCAAAAATGCCCCAACGCAGTAGTGCTGGGTATCGATCAAAATGATCGATACGATATGTGTATCGATACAAAATGATCGATATTCGATATATCATTTGATACATCGTCAGAGACACAAAACTGAACAATTTGCCAGTTTCGTAGCTTATGTACCCCTTAATTCCATGTCTCATCCATTTGTAGCCTAGAGCTTTGTATAACCGTAATCATTCTAAGTTTTGGGACACCTAAAATGATGCTGTAATTATTCTAAAATTTGGACAAATTGGTTTTACATTACAGAAATGAGTCCAAAAGATTAAGATGGAATGACAAACGGTGAAGAACCTAATCAGACTGCTCCTCTATGAGCAGTCTGGTCTGGGTCTGCACTGTTTGCATACCGTATTCGGGTGTGTATTACCCGCATTGGCGTACTACCCGCACCCTTTTTTTCCAAAATCTGTGGGAAAACTGTTATTCTGTTGTAATACCCGCATTGAACATTTGCTGAAATTTGGTGGATGTGTGAGAAAAAGTAAGAATTTGGCCAGTTTTTGTAACACACAACGGAACGCGCGATCGTCTTCAAAAGGCGGGAAAATGCACGTGAGTGCGAGTATCACCAGAAAGCATGTACATGTATTTTACATTAAAATGTTGAAAAACTTTATCTGTTCACCATTGTTATTTATTTATTAACCCACATATGCCCCCGGCCCTTTTTTGGGGACATCGGCAAACAGTGCAGTCCCAGATCAGACTCCTCAGAAAGACGCCGCAGACGTCTGATTTGGATTTACACTGTTTGATGATTTATAACGGTTCAATAATGACACTATTGTTAATCCCTGTCATATAATTGCCACCTGCGGTTATTGTCAATAAGGTGTGAAAATATGGTCAAGTTATGTCTCTAATTTTCGTTTATTCCCCAGTCATAAAATTTAATCCGCAATCAATGTGAAAATTATTTAATTGCTCCTTAGACAAGTTGCTACGACTACTCTACTATCTCGGGTTTTACAGAAAATTGAAGGCTTAACGCAGCAGAAAAACAGGTAGTAAATGATTCGATACTTTGATCGATACATGCAGCGTTCGATTCGGTATATTGATCGAACGTGACATACCGGTATTTCGATAAAACCGCATACCGGTACACACCACTACAACGCAGGGTCCCACTGTTTTTACAAAAGGCTTTTATAGGGAAAACCTTTAAACCTTTAAAAATCTTCTTGTCTGAAACCAGAAGGCCGAGGTCTTTAATATTCGGTATAAAACTTCATCTAGTGGACCTCTAGCAAGATTGTTCAACTTAGAGTGCTGGGGCCAAAAAAAGCTCCCCCCCCCCCCCCCCCCACACACGCCAGGTCTTTGGTATTTATTATGAAGCTTCATCCAGTGGACCTCTACCAAGATTGTTCATATTATTGCCCTAGGGCCAATAATGCCCCCACGCAGGGTCCCACTGTTTTTACAAAAGGCTTTTATAGGGAGAACCTTTTAACCTTTAAAAATCTTCTTGTATGAAACCAGAAGGCCCAGGTCTTTGATATTTGGTATGAAACTTCATCTAGTGGACCTAGGGCAAGATTGTTCAACTTATAGCTCTTGGGCCAAAAATGCCCAGGGCCCACTTGTTTTACATAGGCTTATCATAGGGAAAAACCTTTAAAAATCTTGTCTGAAACCAGAAGGCTGAGGTCTTTGATATTTGGAATGAAGCTTCATCCAGTTGACCTCTACCACGATGTCAAATTATTGCCCCACATGGGAACCCACTGGTTTTACATAGGCTTATATTGGGAAAACATTTAAAAATCTTCTTGTCTGAAACCAGAAAGCCAAGGTCTTTGATATTTGGTATGAAGCTTCACCTAGTGGACCTTTGCCAAGATTGTTCAAATTTTTGCCTTGGGGACAAAAATGGCCCTGCCCTGGGGCCCACTGGTTTTACAAAAGGCTTATATAGGTAAAAGCTTTGAGAATCTTCTTGTCTGAAACGAGAAGGCCCAGGTCTTTGAAATTTGGTAGGAAGCTTGATCAAATTACAGCCCTGGTGCCAAAAATGGCCCAGCCCCAGGACCCACGTTTTACATGGGCTTATATAGGGAAAATCTTTAAATATCTTATTGTCTGAAACCATAAGGCCCGGGTCTTTGATATTTGGTATGAATCTTCATGTAGGGTACCTTGGCAAACAGTGAGGGCCCAGATTAGACGCCACAGAACGCGGCGTTTAATCAGAGCCTGCACTATTTGGTAACAGAATTTTTTGTCAAAAATAGAATAAAAAACGACAAATAAGCTTGACATCCCTTATATGACAAATGGACTTGTCCAACATAAAGCAACGGGTCTCCATGGCCTAGTGGATAAGAGAGCTGACTCTTAATCATTAGGTCTCTCACCGCTGTAGTTCGAGCCTCGCTAGGGTCACATGTGAGACACCAAGCTCTGCAACGGAAGGTCAGGTGGTTTTTCTCTGGGTACTCTGGTTTTCGCCCACCTCTGATTAACGATCGGCTCGATATGAGTGAAATAATCTTCAAAGGGCATAAAACCAAAACCAAAAAAAAAAACAAAAAAACATATAGCTATGGAAGAGTCCACTAGCATAAAATGGGTTAATGTCAACTCAAGATTTATGTCATTGGGACCTGTCTTCCTTGGTAGAACATGACTAGTCTTTTTCAGAAACCCCTGGGAGTACACCTGTGTAAGTTTGAAAGAGGTTATCCAAGATGGCAAACTCGTGGATGCTCGACTCCAGGGCGATTATGAAGAAGAATTCTTTGTGGATGCTGTCAGATTCGGAGCACGGCCAGTATTTAGAGCCCCTCCCCAGGATTCAGGTAGTTTTAACACATTAGAACACCAATGTACCAGTGTGATGTCACTTTATATACCTATTTTCATTAATATTCGGACATGGTAGCTCATTACCATACTTGTATGTAAGCTTTATACTACAAATTAACATGTCAGACGCCAAGTTCTGCAATGGAAGGTCAGGTGGTTTTTTCTCTGGGTACTATGGTTTTTGCCCACCTCTGATTAACGATCGGCTCAATATGAGTGAAATAATCTTGAAAGGGTCGTAAAACCAAAACCAAAAAAAAAAAACTGCCAAATTACCCTATTTAGACAACTCAACTCCTTAACCCATTTTGTACCGGAACCCCTCTCCCCCTCCCATCCCACAAACGGGTACCTTGGCAAACAGTATAGGCCCAGATCAGACACCGCAGAATGCGGCATCTGATCTGGGCCTATACTGTTTGCAAAAAGTTCTGCTATTTTCCTAATAGTTTTTGAAGAAAACACATCCTGGCACCCCTAAATTTTGAAATGGACTCCTCCTATCTAATTAAGGAGGAAGATTCCATTTTGTACAAAAAGGGTTAAGATACTTGTTCTAAAATTTGAACAGGAATAACTTACTTTCTGATTTTGTGTCTGACAATAGCTGGATGGGTGGCAAACAGTGTAGATCCTAATGAGATGTCACATTTGCAGCAGAAAACAAGTTCTTATCTGGGTACACTGTTTGCCGAGGCCTGTCTGTCCAAATACGTAAGGTAAATACAGCAGGTAAATACAAGCAAACTTCAGTGGCTAAATTAATCATAGCCCTAGGTAAGAGGGGGTATCCACATATTATTTTTCTTATTTCTGCACCTCACTGAGGCCCTTCTGATGAAAACCAACAGCAGTTGAGGCGCTTCTAATGAAAACCAACAACATAGGTTTTCATGCAGAAATAAGAAAAATACTAGTACTATTCTGATGAAAAAAAAGCGCTTTTTGTCATATGACGTTGTGTCTGAGAGTTTTATAGTATGTAATAAATTCTGTAATTCACTAGTGGATTAAATATCCAAATTAGTTAGATATGTCCCGTAACATGGCACTTACAACATGATTAACGACGTCAAGTTTACTAATGGCGGAATATTTGCATTTTTATACAGAAATTGTGAATTAAATGCGTTTTAAAATGCATCATTTTAAATGTCATATGTTAAATTGAATCTCGCATTCATGCTGATATATGATTGAATTTATTAAATTGTTGAGGATAAAGGCATAAAATGCTCGACAAAGCCTCGCATTTAATTCCTTTTCCTCAACTCGTTTAATAAATTAAATAATACATGAGCAATCGAGCAATCATGTAAGATCCACCATTTATCTTCACGAAAACATGCCTTTATAATTCTGACCCCCTTGAACCCCACTTTTATATAGTAAAACTGGGGTTTGCAAGGGTAAACCATATTTTCTTATTTCTGCCCTAAAATATAGATTGTGGGTGCTCGTTAGAACTGCCTCTATGAGGTAGTTCTAACGTGTACCCACAATATGGTTTTGAACAGAAATGAGAAAAATATCGCAAGTTTTCATCTTAAAATTTTCATTTTTTGACAGTAAAATCAACAATGTATTTGTATAGGTGTTTTAGTAATGGGACTTGAACGTGCTTGGCCCCAGGAAAATTAGTTTGAGAAGGGAATGTTTGAGCCAGTGAGAGTTATTCATAGTTCTTGGTGAGAAGGTATAATGGGAATAAATTCGGAATAATTGAAGGATGTCTTTTGGATATGTTGTGTTTACTCATTAGAATTGCCTCATCTAGGCAATTTTAATGAGCACACACAGCATGTGTTTT
Source organism: Lucinisca nassula (assembly GCA_963580285.1). Classification (NCBI taxonomy): domain Eukaryota; kingdom Metazoa; phylum Mollusca; class Bivalvia; order Lucinida; family Lucinidae; genus Lucinisca; species Lucinisca nassula. The sequence continues at coordinate 34,902,590 of OY757019.1, forward strand.
CTTGATAAAGTAAGAAAATGTCCCAAAATTATGTCCCCCCAGGGGCACATATTGTTTTTGGCGAGGCGCCGGCGTGGCCTGTTTGAATCACTATATCTCCTGAACCTATGGATGGATTTTTACCAAACGTGCATAGACACATCACTCGGATGGGGGGAAAACAGTCATTAGGTCATGATGACTTTGTTCTCATTTTCAAGGTCACATCCACCCAAAAACATTCATTTTTGGGCTAAAAATGAAAAATGGCTTGTCTGCACTCTATCTCATTAAGAAGTTGATTGATTTTAGTGAAACTTGGTACAATATATCATTACAAAATACCACAGATTTGATTAGAATTTGGTGACCTAGGCCTCACTTTCAAGGTCACAGCAACCCCAAAACAGTCATTTTTGGGCCAAAGATGGCTTGTCTGCACTCTATCTCATTAACGAATTGATTAATTTTGGTCAAACTTGGCACAATATATCATTACAACATACCACAGATTTGATTAGATTTGGAAGACCTTGACCTCATTTTCGACCAAAAAACAGTCATTTTTGTTTTGGGCCAAAAATGGCTTGTCTGCACTCTATCTCATTAAGGAATTAATTGATTTTAGTCAAACTTGGTACAATATATCATTACAACAAACCACAGATTTGATTAGATTTTGGTGACCTTGACCTCACTTTCAAGGTCACAGCGACCCAAAAACTGTCATTTTTGGGCCAAAAATGGCTTGTCTGCATTCTATCTCATTAACTTATTGATTAATTTTAGTCAAACTTGATACAATTTATCATTACACTATACCGCAGATTTGATTAGATTTTGGTGACCTTGACCTTAATTTCAAGGTCATAGCGACCCAAAAACAGTCATTTTGGGCCAAAAATGGCTTGTCTGCACTCTATCTCATAAACAGATTGATTGATTTTCGTCAAACTTGATACAATATATCATAACAACAAACCCCAGATTTGATTAGATTTTGGTGACCTTGACCTTATTTTCAAGGTCACAGGCTCCCAGAAACAGTCAATTTTGGGCCAAAAAAGGGCTTGTCTGCAGTCTATCTCGTTAAGAAATTGATTGAGTTTCGTCAAACTTGGTACAATATATCATTACAACAAACCACAGATTTGGTTAGACTTTGGTGACCTTGACCTTTTTTTTTCAAGGTCACAGCACCCCGCAAACAATCAGTTTTGGGCCAAGGCCAAAAATGGCTTGTTTGCAGATAACATTTTGGTGACTTTAACCTAGTTATTAAAGTCAAATGGGTGTTTAAGATATTTTTATGGTTTGGGGACATTTTTTCCTCCAAAAACATTTCTAGTTGCAATAAAATTACCTTTGGGACTTTTTAAAAGAGTTTTTTTAGCTGGCCTGTACAAGGTAAAAAGAGAGCTATTGTAATCACCCTGGACGTGCACATGTGCGATTGCTTTCCTGTTCCTGTCACACTGCATTAAAGATTTTCAAATTCTTCTATCTCGACCGTTGATCATCACAGAACATTCATATTTGGAACTTGGGTACCTGGGAGGGTCTTCTGAGATTCCAAGAGAACATACCCCTGGGTTCATTTCCCAGTGGGGGTAGAGCTAGGGGTCAGAATCTAGAACACCTTCGTAAAACTGTGTTAAAGTGTTTCAAATACAGTGAAACCTGTCTAATCCAGCCAGATCTCCAACTGAGAATTAGAATGGCCGTATTAGACGGGGCTGGAATAGCAAGAATGACTTACCCATGCAACCTCAAAATGACTTTGCTCCATAGGTATCCACAGACATATTGAGAATGGATACGTTGCACACTTGTACACAGGAAATTTATTCCATATAAATAGCATGAACAAAGTAGAAGTAAAACAAAGATCAGGAATTGATACAATTAACTTACTCCACCCATAAAAGACACCAAAGGGAAAGAAATACAAACATTAAGCGACCAGACCATAATGGAAACCTAAACAAAGGAAGGCCATAAGGACAGTTACTTTCCCACAAAATGGCCATATGGCCATCCAAAACCAAAAGACACAAGTGATACACACAGTAAGTAACAAACAACAACATAAATAAATCGCCACAGAAGAGCCGCCTTGGAACGGTCAGTGGCTGATTTCCACTGGGGGGCTTAAATCGATTTTACGTGGCCACAATCCTCGCCCTTACTTCCGTCGCGATTTAGACAAATAATTTGTTCAGTCCGCATGAAGGCCTCCTAACTTATCAGTGCAACATCTCCGTGAACACAAAAATCAAAGAACCACAGAGGTGAGACAACGGTGAGGACTCGACAGCAAGAAACCACTGAAATGCTGGAGCAAAAGAAAACCAACAGTTAGACTCCGGTGAGCCCGACCAGAGACAGAGCCTCAGGCACCAACCAACATTATCGCTCTAATTTTCAATAAGCCTTTACGTTGGAGCCGTCATAGAATCTGAGGCCTGACCCACCGGCGTGCAATTAAAGAGGGAAGCAAAGTTGTCAACCGTGATTGGGTTAACTACCATGCATGCAGTCTGTCGTATAATATCCATGTTGTACCCAGTCTTTTTATATCGAAGAATGATTTTACGAAATTGGGTGCTGAAGTCATTGCGGTTATATATTTTTCTGAATTTATATACTAAGTTACCATAAAATTCGGGTTCCGATAGACCTTGTTGCAGAAGAGATTTAAGTCCAATATTGAATTTTGAAATTAAATCAGAATGGCGTCTATAAAATTTTGAAAGGCTTTGCGAAGTTTATGGTACCGATAACCCTGATTAAGGAGTTTAGCCGTTAATAATTTATTACGAGTGTTGAAGTCAGTTACATGACTACACACTCTAGCAAATCGAATTAATTGCAAAATATAAACGCCATAGGATGGCGCACGAGGAACATCACCATCCAAAACAGGAAAATTTACAATCTCAAAATCAAAGTCATCGCGTTTATCATAAATTTTACGCGAAACAAATCCATCTACAATAGATAGATGTAAATCCAAAAACGGGGCCTCGGTATCAGAAGAAGTTCAGCACAATTTAAAATCATGTAAATAGTGTTGACTTGGCCGTTTAACACCAATACAAAAAGCGTTTATAAAAAAAATCTTGTTTACACTGATTCATGCTCACACAGACCCAGTATACTCGGACTCGGCACTACACAGTAAGTGACCCTAGTTATTGGAAAATGCTCTCGTAGCTTAGCCCGAAAATTTTTGTAAGATGCAGTTTCATTGCCACACATACTCCTTATTTCAACAAAATGGTATTATTTTTCTTTAAAAGCAATAGTTGAACATATTGCTTGTAGAAATGTAACATAATTTTAATGAAACTATTAACAATTATTGCAAATTTTAACAAGAAACCTACTCACCCATTTTAGGTATTTCCTTCACATTTTGCATAACTTTGTCAAATTTAGAGGTTTAAGCTGCTTTCAGTTCAATTTTAACCCTTATCTTGTTGAATATTCATTTAAGCCACACTCATTTCTGTCTATCAACCAATCAAATTACTTGGTGTAATTTATTGGTACAAATTCATAAACTGAATGCCAAACAGTGTAGATCCTGATCAGATGGCTTCTTCAGAAGCCATCTGATCTGGGTCTACACTGTTTGCAAAGATAGGGATTGTCGTGAACAGCAAGATAAAGTTTAATCAATACATGATTTAAAATTTTTCAACCATATTGTGTTAAAATTGACAATTTACATTGAATTACTAATTATAAAGTAATTTTGATTAAACTTCATTGACTATAATTAATTAAAATGGCTGTATGATCAAGACATGACAATATATTTTGGCAACACAGTCAGTTACTAGTCTGTGCATATTGGGTCCGAGATGCTAATGTGAATGTTCTGCACTTTTGAAATTGCGGACAGTTTTGAAACTCTCATGTGCGTACTGGTATTTAAATTGGTGTTAATTACATCTCACATAAAAGTTTGATACTTATTGTAGAATAATCAATGATAAAAGGTATTTTATACCGCAATCGGGCATTCTAGTAACCTAATAAAGGGGGTCGAATATCCACACCCTACAATGGGTAGTGACCTTTAATACTTTCTACTGACCTATAATACGTCTAGTGACGGTTTATAGACTGGACCTACTTGTCAGGTCTCTAATTTACGATTGTAAACAATAACATGCAATGAGAAAACACAAGAAAACAACGAAACTGCATGTTAAAATCTTTGCAATATTTATTCAAACAGATTTTCAGTTTTTCAGCTAATTTCTTAACTTCTCGGCTTTTCCTGGTTTGAATGGACGGTTGGAATAACTGCGTACTGCCACTGCGGCTGCGTCTCAACCTTGAAAATAATTTCTAAAGCTAAAAAGAAACTATTTATGTGCAGATTTTCATACAGAATGTAAAGCGGATGAAGCCAAGTTCTGCAACGGATGGTCAGGTGGTTTTTCTCCAGGTACTCCGGTTTTCGCCCGCCTGATTAAGGATTGGCTCGATATGAGTGAAATAATCTTGAAAGGGCCGTAAAACCAAAATAAAAAAAAAAATCTCAAAAATTGTTTAAGCTGTTGCCTTGAATCCACAGAGGCTAATGGAGACTGATGAGAAGATGACTTGATAAAATTCTGAACATTACGAAAACACGCCTATACAAATACATTGTAAACTTTACCACTGTAAAACGAACATTTCAAGATGAAAAATTGTGATATTTTTCTTTTTTCTGCTCAAAATATAGATTATGGGTACTCATTAGAACCGCCACAATCTATATTTTGGAGCAGAAATAAGAAAAATAAGAATAACCCTGTTTGTTTTTTTATTTAAGAAATAGATCAGCTCTAGCTGTGATTTGTTGTGTAATAAATCACAGTTTGGAGGTCAGTTGTAAAGTAGACAAATCACAAGCGCGTAGCACGCGTGATTTGTCTACTTACAACTGACCGACAAACTATGATTTATTACACAACAAATCACTGGCTAGAGCTGATCTATTTCGATTCTAACACGCTGAAAATCGGCAATAATGTTATGTTTCCTTCAAAATCTCACAACTTGTCGCCATTGTTAGAAGAAATCCCGCTAAATTATCGACTGAAACATGCATTTATTAGCTCACCTTAGCCGAAGGCTCATGTGAGGTATTAGTTTACCACGAGCCGGCGTCCGTCGTCCGTCGTCGTCCGTCGTCCACACTTTCAAAGAAGTATATCTCCGGAACCAGTGGGCCAATCTTGATCAAATTTCATGTGGGATCATTATCAGGTAGGGGGAAAGGCTGCATACTGTTTTCGGGCAGATCGGATTGGAACTCTGGTTGCCACGGCAACAAATAGCTCCCATAGACTTAACATAGGAAAAAGTTTGTCATCACTCTAGCTCCGTCAATTTTTTTCTGATCGACTTCATTCTTGCAGATAACGAGGACAGGCATGAAATCTCGATCAAGTTCGATTTTGGGCTGAATCGGATTATTCACTCAGGAGTTACGTGCCCTTGAGCGTTCTTAACATAGGAAAAAGCTTGTCATCACTCTAGCTCCGTTAATTTTTTTCTGATCGACTTCATTCTTGCAGATAACGAGGACAGGCATGAAATCTCGATCAAGTTCGATTTTGGGCTGAATCGGATTATACACTCAGGAGTTACGTACCCTTGAGCGTTGAAAAAATTGCCTATTGACTTAACATGGGGAGAATGTTGTCATCACCGTAGCTGCTTCAATTATTTTCAGATTGGCTTTATTCTTGCAGATAACCAGCACAGCCATGAAATCTCGGTCAAGTTCGATAACTGGCAGAATCGGATCATTCACTTAGGAGTTACCTGCCCTTGTGTGTTTTTGCAATAGGGTTAATGGGAATTTAAAAAATGTATATCTTAAAGACTACTTGGCCAACTTTGATCAAATTTCATGTGTCGCATTATTGGGCAAGTGGAAAGGCTTCATTAGGTTTTCAGGCAGATCTGAGTGGAACTCTGGTTGCCATGGCAACATCTAGCTCCCATAGACTTCACATAGGAAAAAGCTTGTCATCACTCTAGCTCCGTCAATTTTTTTCTGATCGACTTCATTCTTGCAGATAACCAGTACAGGCATAAAATCTCGGTCAAGTTCGATTTTGGGCCGAATCGGATTATTTGCCTTGGAGTTACCTGCCCTTGAGCATAAAAAATACGTTGTGACCACTATAGCAACTTTATTTTTATTCAGATCAGCTTCAAACTTGTCGGCTTCATTCTTGCAGATAATAAGGACAGGCATAAAATCTCGGTTAAGTTCGATTTTGGGCAGAATCGGAATATTGACCTCGGAGTTACATGACCTTGAGCGACAAAAAATTTGCCCATAGACTTAACATAGGGAAAATGTTGTGACTACGATAGCGACTTGAGGACAGACATAAAATCATGGTTAAGTTCGATTTTGGGCCGAATCAGATTATTTGCCTTGGAGTTACCTGCCCTTGAGCATGAAAAAATACGTTGTGACCACGATAGCAACTTTATTTTTATTCAGATCAGCTTCCAACTTGCAGGTAACGAGGACAGGCATAAAATCCCGGTTAAGTTCGATTTTGGGCCGAATCGGAATATTGACCTCGGAGTTACGTGACCTTGAGCGACAAAAAATTTGCCCATAGACTTAACATAGGGAAAATGTTGTGACTACGATAGCCACTTGAATTTTTTTCAGATCAGCTTCAAACTTGCAGGTAACGAGGACAGACATAAAATCTCGGTTAAGTTCGATTTTGGGCCGAATCGGATTATTTGCCTTGGAGTTACCTGCCCTTGAGCATAAAAAAATACGTTGTGACCACGATAGCAACTTTATTTTTATTCAGATCAGCTTCAAACTTGCAGGTAACGTGGACAGGCATAAAATCTCAGTTAAGTTTGAATCGGACTATTGACCTCGGAGTTACATGACCTTGAGCGACAAAAAATTTGCCCATAGACTTAACATAGGGAAAATGTTGTGACTACGATAGCGACTTGAATTTTTTTCAGATCAGCTTCAAACTTGCAGGTAACGAGGACAGGCATAAAATCACGGTTAAGTTCGATTTTGGGCCGAATCGGAATATTGACCTCGGAGTTACGTGACCTTGAGAGACAAAAAAATTTGCCCATAGACTTAACGTAGGGAAAATGTTGTGACAGAAATAGCGACTTGAATTTTTAGCTCACCTGAGCCAAAGGCTCCAGTGAGCTGATAGTATACCAAGGCTCCGGAGTCCGTCGTCTGTCGTCCGTCCATCCGTCGTCCACACTTTCAATGCAGCATATCTCAGAAGGCAGTCGACCAATCTTGTTTAAATTTTATGTGTAGCACCATTGGGCAAGGGGAAAGGCTGCATTAGGTTTTGGAGCTAGTCTGGTTCATTTGTTCCTTCATTCTTCTTTCTCTCCATATAGAGATAATAGACCAATGTTAAATTTTTAATTAAAGATTTCTCAGGAACTATAAAAGCTAGAAGTATCAAATTTGGTATTCAATAGAATAATGATGACTTATTTTGTGTAAGAGACATTGGGCTTTCTCAGCTTATTTGTTCATCTGTTCTTTCATTCTTCTTTCTCTCCATTTTGACCAATGTTAAATTTTCGTCAAAGATTTCTCAGGAACTATAGAAGCTAGAAGTCTCAAACTTGGAATGCAATGCAATAATGATGACTTTTATCCTGTAAGGGTCAATGGGCTGGATTCTATTAGCAGATTTAGTAGTCAAGTCTGTGAATTGTTAAAACTTAAGTTCCTCAGGTGAGCGGTTTAGGCTCATTGAGCCTCTTGTATCCTTTTCTAACGTTTTCGATGCGAGAAAATGGCGTTACACCGTCTAACGTCAAGTAAATCGACTAGTGACGTCATAAATTTGCAGTTTTAATGACGTCACAAGTCACACTCCCACGAACTGTGATTTGTTGCAAAATAAAACACAGTTATTTTGCATTGCCTATATAGGCGCGCTGTGTTAGAATTTAGGTTTAACGTTCCCATCAACACTGTAAAGGTCATTTTGGAGACGTTGCTACCAATTTTGTGGGACTTTTACCTGACATCGAGATGAAATGACATCTCAAACCCTGCCGCCTAATGAAACCAATAGGATTTATATGCATGGACGGGCCGACTCGCACCCCTTTGCCTGGGCAGGCTTAGATCCTCTAAGCCGTTTACCAGTTCTCGTGTGCCAGTCAGTTTCAGCTCTGTGTGGAAGCATCATGCACGCAGCCCATATATTTCTTCAAGCCCTGATGTGCGGGGGGGGGGGGCGGGGCGGGATTACTCTTGTAAACCGCAGTTTTACTGTATAAAAGTGGGGTTCAAAGGGTCAAAATTATATAAGCATGTTTTCGTAATGAAAAAAAAAAGAATGAACATATTTCTTCAGTTATAGCCCATTGAAGTTTCGGCATTTAGGGGTAAGCATTTGGTTGGGGACATAGTGTTTTACAAACACCATGTCTAGTTGTGATTCTTTATAGGGACAATTTTTATAACAGCAAAATATTACGAAACAAATACTGTGGTTATTAACCATTTTTGTGCCAAATGGAATCTTCTTCCTTGTATATAGCCAGAGTCCATTACAAAATTTAGGGGTGACAGGTTGTGTTATCTTTAAAATTTATTTGAAAAATAGCTGAAATTTTTGCAAATATTGTAAGCCCTGATTGGACGCAGCATTCTGTGGCGTCTGATCTGGGCCTGTTTTGGTCTGATCTGGGCCTGTTTTGGGTACCTAATGGGTTTAAAGCGCCCTTTTACACATTACACCACAACTTCATTATAACACGGTTCGTTAAAACACGGTTTTGAATATAACACAGTTTCATGATGAAGCCCAAAAATGTGAAGATTATATAGAAAAATGACCATTTATGGTCATTTTTCTATCTAATCTTCATATCTTTGTTTGGATATAACACTGTTGTTTAGCTAATATGGTTTCTGCTTTGGACCCCAACAATAGTGTTAAAGAGGTTGTGGTGTATTGCAATATGTTTTCCTTATGGCGGAATGATAATATGTTTTCCTTATGGCTTTGAAGGGATCTTGGAATGATCATCTTAATTATGTCCCTTAACTGTATATTAAATATTTTTCCAGAGGGTTATCATATCAGTGAAATGCGGCTACGTCCAGCCTCTCCCGGCCCTAGAGAGAACGTTTTAATGGACAAAACAGAAGTAACATATGTAGAAGGCACTGGATACAAAATCACCCTGTTCCCACTGAATTGTGCCCATGACTTTGAACTCTTTGAATTGCTGAACAGCGAGGTGAGTTTTTATGTGCTCTAATTACAGTAAAACCTGTCATACTGGCCACCTCTATTAAGCAAGCAACCTGTTTTAAGCAAGCAGGAATTCTGTTCCCGAAGAAAGAAAAAGGCATTAAAATTCACCTGTATTAAGCAAGCACCTGTCTTTAGCAAGCACAGTTTGATTATCCCTTAGGTGCTTGCTTAATACAGGCTGGACCATAACGATAACACACCCGTGCGACACAGTGCATTTTTTCACATCTCCATAATGGCTACTTTTCTGATGAAAATCTGTGATATTTTTCTGAAAAATACTTCAAACATAATATGTTGTGGGTGCTCGTTAGAACCGCCTCATTGAGGCGGTTCTAACCAGTACCCACAACCTATGTTTGTGAGTGCTCATTAGAACCGCCTCACTGACGCGGTTCTAACGAGTACCCACAACCCATGTCTTAGAGCAAAAATAAGAAAAATAATGTGTACCCCCGTAAACCCCAGTTTTCTCTATATAAAGTGGGGTTTAGGGAGGGGGTCTTCATTTCACGGACTGAAAATTCACGTGATGATGCATTTTAGGTGATAACTTTATTGGAAATTGTCATTTAGGGAGGTAAATCGTCAGTTTTTAAGTTGGAAATTTAGTATTACCGTGACGCATCACTGTGAAACGGAATTTGCGACCGTAAAACTGACAATTTACCTCCCTAAATGACAATTTTGTAATCAGTTATCCCCATTCTAACGTTTGTAAAAAAAAAAACAGTACCATTTTTCACAAAACAGCAAGCACTTGGAGCTACATAAAACCAAATACCAGCCAGTGAAAAGCGGCATTACGTGATTACGTTGGGTTTCCGACAGTATATCGCAGAATATACGGTCGCATTTTTTTTTTTACTTTATCCAATCAGATGTTGTGTTTCAAGTGCATTAGAATAAATTAATGTGAGCAAGCGAATGACAAATAGAGTGTCTTACACCAGACATGCCTTTGGCGAGTTTCATAAATTGCATATAAAATGACAGCGAGTGTAAGGATCTTACATGAGTGGCCAAATTATATGGAATTAATGAAACAATCCTTTGGCGAGTTTCATTAATTTCCTATGAAATGATCACAAATGCAAGCAGCTTTTATGAGTGGTAATTTTATATGAAATTCATTAAACAAGCCTTTGGCGAGTTTTTTATATTGCATATAAAATGACAGCGAGTGTAAGGATCTTACCACACCATGGAGGCTTCTAGGTTTGTGTGGAGAGATGACCATAAATGCAGGCATCTTATATGATTGGTCATTTTATATGAAATTCATTAAAAAAGCCTTTAAAATTGGCTTGTTTCATAAATTGCATATAAAATGACAGCCAGTGTAAGGATCTTACATGAGTGGTCTTTTCTTGAGAAATTAATGAAACAATCCTTTGGCAAGTTTCATTAATTTCATATGAAATGACCACAAATGCTAGCATCTTTTATGAGTGGTAATTTTATATGAAATTCATTAAACAAACCTTTGGCGAGTTTCATATATTGCATATAAAATTACAGCGAGTATAAGGATCTTACATGAATGGTCATTTTATTTGAAATTAATGCAACATGCCTTTGAAAAGTTTCATAAATTGCATATAAAATGACCACAATTGTAAGGATCTTACATGTGTGGTCAAATTGTATGAAATTAATGTAACAATCCTTTGGCGAGTTTCATAAAGTGCATATAAAATGACAGCATGTGTAAGGATCTTACACGAGTGGTATTTTCGTATGAAATTTATGAAACAGTCCTTTGGCGAATTTCATTAATTTCATATGAAATGACCACAAATGCAAGGATCTTAAATGAGTGGTCACTTTGTATGAAATTCATTAAACAAACCTTTTGCGAGTTTCATATATTGCATATAAAATGACAGCGAGTGTAAGGATCTTACATGAGTGGTCTTTTTATTTGAAATTAATGAAACATGCCTTTGACGAGTTTCATAAATTGCATATAAAATGACCACAATTGTAAGGATCTTACATGTGTGGTCATTTTATATAAAATTAATGAAACAAGCCTTTGGCCAGTTTTGTTAATTTCATATGAAATGACCAAAAATGCAAGGATCTTAAAATGAGTGGTTATTTTGTATGAAATTAATGAAACAAGCCTTTGGCGAGTTTCATAAATTGCATATAAAATGACAGCGAGTGTAAGGATCTTACATGAGTGGTCTTTTCATTTGAAATTTATGAAACAAGCCTTTGGCGAGTTTTTTGTTAATTTCATATGAAATGACCACGAGTGAAAGGATTTTACATAAGTGGTCAATTTATATGAAATTAATGAAACAATCCTTCGGCGAGTTTCATTAATTTCATATGAAATGACCACAAATGCAAGGATCTTAAATGAGTGGTCACTTTGTATGAAATTAATTAAACAAGCTTTTTTGGCGAGTTTCATAATTTGCATATAAAATGACAGCGAGTGTAAGGATCTTACATGAGTGGTTATTTTATATGAATATATGAAGCAAACCTTTGGCGAGTTTCAATAAATTGCATATGAAATGACCACAAGTCTAAGACTCTATTTATCATATTAGAGAATTTAAATCAGATTTTATTGCTTACTAATTCCAATAGAAATCATAGGGTTGTAACGGATGGCATCATTGCATTATGAACCAGTAAACATGTGTTATTTCATGTGCGGTCAAAGATTCAGGGTAAGGCTGGCACGATTAATCTGATAATCGATTAATGGATCGATAAATCCACAAAAATGATAATAATTATTGATTTGCTTGGAATCGATTATTTCATAGGTAGAATTTATTACCCAAAGTTGTGTCTAAAATAGCTGGATGAGTGGCAAACAGTGCAGACCCTGATGAGACCCCGCTTTTTGTGGCGTCTCATCTGTGTCTACATTGTATGCTCAGTCGTGTATGTTACTGGCCTCCGTGGCCTAATGGATAAGTGTGCTGACTCTTAATCATTAGGTCTCTCACCACTGTGGGTTCAAGCCTCGCTCGGGTCATATGTTAGACGCCAAGTTCTGCAACGGATGGTCAGGTGGTTTTTCTCTGGGTACTCCGGTTTTCACCCATCACTGATTAACGATCGGCTCGATATGAGTGAAATAATCTTGAAAGGGCTGTAAAACCAAAATCCCCACCAAAGAAAATCAGGCATGTCTGTTCAAATACATATGGTAAAGTACAACATATGGCAACATTCATGCTCAGACAGAAAGCCAGACAGGTAAAACAATACATTTTGCAGTGAACATTAAAATAAACAAGCTTTTTGTTTTTATTTCTTTTCAATTCAATATTAATAATCTATATACATGTATGATACATGTAATACTATATTGATTATTTTTGTCTGCATAAATCTTGGTCTGCAAGGTAATTGGTCTGCAGATAATACCCTTTGTTCCACTGCAGACTGGTCCATGGTCCAAAGGTCTGCAAGATTTGGTCTGCAGATTATACCCAACCCGAGTTTTTTACAGGTCCAAACCAACGAAGATGACTTTAGGTTGACTCAGCTCCATCGCGGTGACACTACACTGAATACAACAAGGATTGGGTGGGCAACACCACCACTGTCAGGAACTGTAGAACTGCAATTTCAGCGTACCAAAACAAACAGTAAGATATATATCTGTTACTATCAAATCTATTTATAGCAACAGCTGGAATCATTACGAAAACATGCCTATACAAATGCATTATAAATTTTAAAGCCAAATAAATTTTTAAGCCGAAAAACAAACATTTTAAGATGAATTGTGATATTTTTCTAATTTCTGCTCAAAATATAGATTTGAGTACTCGTTATAACCACCTCATCGAGGCGGTTTTAACAAGTACCCACTATTTATATTAGTTTAGAGCAGAAATAAGAAAAATAAGGTTTACCCCTGTAAACCCCAGTTTAACTATATAAAGGTGGGGTTCAAGGGTGTCAAAATTATATTGGCATGTTTTCGTGATGTGGTAAAATAAGTTCTGAAAAGTTGGATCCTTCAGAAGCAAAGAATACACAAAAAATGGAAAATAGCAGACTCGGTTTTATTGTGTCTCTTTATGACCAACACTGAAATGTGAAACACTCGTCATGCACTCTAGCACCGGCTTAAGCAGAACTCTATTTTTAAAATAATTCTAAATGAACTCAATGATCCCAAAGGACCAGAAAATATACCAGAAAATGTGTGCTTGCATGCCTGAGTGTTTGTGTTGCATGCATGCATGCATGAGAGTAGGCATGCATGCACATGTGTATCCTTGCATGCATGTATGAGTGTACATGCATGCATGAGCGTATGAGTGTGTGCATGCATGCAGGTGAGTATGTGTGCATGCGAGTGTGTGCACATGCATGCATACATGCACGTGTGTGGGCTTGTGTGCATGCATGCATGAGTGTGTTTGTGCATGCAACATGTGTATATGTGTGCATGCATACATGCATGAGTGTATGAATGCATGTATGTGCACATGCATGCATGCATGCATGAGTTTGTGCATATATGCATGCAGCATCAGTGCATGCATGCATGCATGAGTGTATGAATGCATGCATATGCGCATGTATGGATTTGTATGTGCATGTATGCATGAGTGTGTATGTACATGCATGTAGGTATGCATATGTGATCATACATGCATGCATGAGTGTGTGAATGCATGTATGTGCACATGCATGAGTGTGTGCATTTATGCATGCAGCATGTGTGTGTGCATGCATGCATGAGTGTGTGAATGCATGTTTGTGCGCATGAATGCCTGAGTGTGCATGTGTTGGTGCATGCATCGATGTGTATGTCCATGCATGTGTGTGTGCTTGCTTGTATGTATGTATGTGTGCATGCATGCATGAGTATGTATGTATGTATGTATGTATGTATGTCTGTATGTATATGTGTGTGTGTGTGCGTGCGTGCGTGCGTGCATGTGTGTGTGTGTGTGTATGTATGTATGTACAGAACAAATGCAATATCCCCACCCCCTAACAACTTTTTGTGCATTTAGGGATATGGATTGTTTGTTTTAAAAAGAAAAAAGAAAAAAAAATAGAAAGAAAAAAAATGTTCCTGGACTGGGTTTTGAACTCACAATCCTTTGAATCAGAGGCCTAAGCTCTATCCATTATACTACAGCGGTTGCAAGTAAATGCACATTATTTTACTTCTATTTTTTTTAAAACTTTTTATACTTTAAAAGTATAGGAAAAAAGGGTTCAACTTAACATGGTATGTTCCCATTCAGGACTTTTTTATGTCCCCGGTAGCGATAGCTGGGACATATTGTTTTTGCCCTGACTGTTTGTTTGTTGGTTTGCTGCTTTGTTGATTTGTTTGTTTGGACAACTATATCATTGGTCAAAACTTTTATACTGTTTAAGATAGAGATTTCATATTTGGCATGTAGTTTCCTTGTGACAAAGGCTCCCCACTCATAGAAAAAATGTTTTGACCTGTGACCTACTGTAAAGAAAAAAATAACATTGGTCATTGGTCATAACTTTCTAACTGATTGAGATAGAGCTTTCATGGCGTGTAGGTCCCTTGTGTCAAGGGCTTTCCACTTATACAAAAAATTTTGACCTCTGACCTTGACCTTGACCTGTGACCTACTTTAAAGAAAAAAAGTAACATTGGTCATAACTTTATAAGTGTTTGAGGTAGAGCCTTCATATATGGCATGTAGGTTCCTTGTAACAAGGGCATCCCACTTTTACAAAAGATTTTAACTTGTGACCTTGACCTGTGACCTACTTTAAAGAAAAACTAACATTGCTCATAACTTTCTAACCGTTTGAGGTAGGGGCCTTTATATTAAGCACGTAGGTTCCTTGTGACAAGGGCTTCCTATCATACAAAAAAATTGACTTGTGACCTTGACCTTGTCCGGTGATCTACTTCAAAGAAAAAAATGACCCTGCCTGGGGACATGTTCGTGTTCCACAAACATATCTTGTTTCCAGCCTGCAATCACAACAATTATCATCTGTTTTGCCATCTGCCGGTTACCTTAAAAGTCATTTTTAGCTCACCTGTCACATAGTGACATGGTGAGCTTTTGTGATCACATTTTGTCCGTCGTCCATCGTGCGTCTGTCCGAGCGCATCCGTGGGCACATGTTGGGTAGACACAAGTTGGGTACTTGCCGTTTATTCCGTTGTTGTCCAAGATAGTAGCCAGTAGCCTGTTGGGTACTTTGTTGCTTGTTGGGTATTTTTGAATGGGAATTTAACATGGCGGTACCCAACAAGTGTCCATCTGTAAGAACGTCCGTCTGTGCGTCCGTGCGTCCGTAAACATTTTCAAATAAGTATATCTCTAATACCCCATGGTCAATCTTGATCAAATTTCATGAGAAGCATCATCAGGTAGGGGGAAAGGCTGCATAAGGTTTTTGGGCTGATCAGATTGGAATTCTGGTTGCTATGGCAACATATAGCTCCCATAGACTTACAATGGGAAAAAATTAAAATATCTTCTTCTCTAAAACCACAGGGCCCAGAGCTTAGATATTTAGCATGTAGCAAAGGCTAGTGGTCACCTACATAATTCCTGCCAATCATGCCCCTGGGTTCCAAATGGGCAACGCCCCGGGGCCCCTTCGCTCCCATTGACTCATTATGGAACAAAAAGCTTCAAAAATCTTCTGCTCGGAAACCACAGGGCCCAGAGCTTAGCAACGGCAAATGGTCACCTACATAATTCCTGCCAATCATGCCCCTGGGGTCCAAATTGGCCACACACGGGGGCCCCTTAGCTCCCATAGACTCCTAATGGCAAAAAGCTTCAAAAATCTTCTTCTCTGAAACAACAGGGCCCAGAGCTTAGATATTTAGTATGTAGCAACGGCAAGTGGTCACCTACATAATTCCTGCCAATCATGCCCCTGGGTTCCAAATGGGCAACGCCCCGGGGCCCCTTCGCTCCCATTGACTCATTATGGACTCTTAGTGGAAAAAAAGCTTCAAAAATCTTCTTCTCTGAAACAACAGGGCCCAGAGCTTAGATATTTAGTATGTAGCAACGGCAAGTGGTCACCTACATAATTCCTGCCAATCATGCCCCTGGGTTCCAAATGGGCAACGCCCCGGGGCCCCTTCGCTCCCATTGACTCATTATGGAACAAAAAGCTTCAAAAATCTTCTGCTCGGAAACCACAGGGCCCAGAGCTTAGCAACGGCAAATGGTCACCTACATAATTCCTGCCAATCATGCCCCTGGGGTCCAAATTGGCCACACACGGGGGCCCCTTAGCTCCCATAGACTCCTAATGGCAAAAAGCTTCAAAAATCTTCCCTGAAATCACAGAGCCCAGAGCTCCGATATTTAGCATGTAGCAACGGCAAGTGGTCATCTACATAAATCCTGCCAATCATGCCCCTGGGGTCCAAATGGGCCACGCCCTGGGGCCCCTAAGCTCCCATAGACTCCTTATGGAAAAAAAAGCTTCAAAAATCTTCTTCTCTGAAACCACAGGGCTCAGAGCTTAGATATTTAGCATATAGCATCGGCAAGTGGTCACTACATAATTCCTGCCAATCATGCCCCTGGGGTCCAAATGGACCAAGCCCCAGGGCCCCTTAGCTCCCATTGACTTTTAATGGAAAAAAGCTTAAAAAATCTTCTTCTCTGAAACCACAGGGCCCAGAGCTTAGATATTTAGCATCTAGCAACGGCAAGTGTGACCTACATAAATCCTGCCAATCATGCCCCTGGGGTCCAAATGGTCCACGCCCCAGGGCCCCTTAGCTCCCATAGACTCCTAATGGAAAAAAAGCTTCAAAAATCTTCTTCTCTGAAACCACAGGGCCCAGAGCGTAGATATTTAGCATGTAGCAACGGTAAATGGTCACCTACATAAATCCTGCCAGTCTTGCCCCTGGGGTCCAAATGGGCCACGCCCCGGTGCCCCTTAGCTCCCATAGACTCCTAATGGCAAAAAGCTTCAAAAATCTTCTTCTCTGAAACCACAGGGCCCAGGTCACCTACATAAATCCTGCCAATCATGCCCCTTGGGCCAGAATTGGCCAAACCTATGGCCCATTGGCTACCATGGATGGACTTAAAATGGGAAAAAAACTTAAAATGGAAAAAAAAACTTATTCTTCTGTGAAACCATAAGGCCAAGAGCTCAGGTATTTAGCATGTAGCAACATGGAGTTGTTGCCTACATGAATCCTTCTTCTCCAAAGCCATAAGGCCCAGAGCTCAGATATTTAGTATGTAGCAATGTCAAGTGGTCTCCTATACTTATGATTTTCTGGTACACAGGTGAGCGATATAGGGCCATTGGGCCCTCTTGTTTGCAAATAGTGTGGATCCAGATCATACTGCTTCTGTAGGAACTGTCTGATCAAGACCCACACTGTTTGCCTGTGTGCAAAAATATTTTTAAAAAGTGTGCAAGAAGATTCAGCAGAGGACATAAGCAGACGACATCTTCAGATGTTGTTATTCCATTACGATAACACACCCGTGCGACAGGATGCATTTTTTTCTCATCTCCAAAATGGCTATAGTTTATCAAAGACCTCTGAGAGTTCAACGTTCAAGCATGCCATGCTTGACTATTCCATATTTTAGGGGAAGCAGGTTTCGGATTTCTTTCTTCACAGGATTTTGAAATTATAAATAAGTTTTTTGATAATGCCATTATGTTGAAGTCGTTGCCAAGTGGTTAGTATGATGCAGTACGAATGTCAGTAAAACAATGTCCCTAATGTAAAATCCCAACTGAAGGAGACATACCTAAAACACGGACTAGTGCGTTTTGAAAGACTATCCTTTCTGATGAAAATCTGTGATATTTTTGTTATTTCTACTTCAAACAGAGGTTGTGGGTGCTTGTTTGAACCACCTCATTGAGGCGGTTTTAACGAGTACCCACAACATATATCTTGGAGTAAAAATAAGAAAAACTAGAATACTGTTGATGGCATGCCATCGCAAATCCCCACGCTTTCTATAAAGGGGCCAAGTACTGAAACCCCTCACCCTGGGTCCTAATTTGACCCCAGGGTCAAAATATTACCTGTATTATATTCTACTAATCATGCCTTCAATTTGATATGCCAAATGACTATGTTCCAAACAACTTAAATTTTGACCCTTTGATCCCTCCCCCAGGGCCCCAATCTGACCCAAGGGTCAAAATTTTACTTGTATTGTATTCTACTAGTCACCCCCTTCAATTTGATATTCCATATGACTATATTCGGTAAAATTTGAATTTGACGCCCTGACCCCCCCCCCCCACCCAAGTCCGACCCCATGGGCATGACCCAGGGGTCACAGCCAAAATCTCGTTCAATATGTGTTACATATATCATTAATCATTACTTATGCAAAGTTTGGTTTCAAAATCTGTAAAATTGACTTTGAAATTGAATTTAATTGATATTTGACCTTTTGACCCCTCCCCAAGGCCCCTGGGGGTGGGGCCAAAAATAAATGTGATGTTGCACGCCATCATCATGTAAAGAAGCTGTGTACCAAAATTTGGTTACATTCCGACCAGTGGTTAAGGAGGAGATAGGGTGACGGACGCACAGACGGATGGACAGACAGTCAGATGGACAGACAGACGGAGGCGTTCACAATATACCTGAACGCTTTTTTTAAAAGCGTGGGGATAAAAATGTTTACCCCTGTAAACCCCAGTTTTCTATACACAAAGTCGGGTGTAAGGGGGTGTTCATTTCACGGACTTGTTCCAAGGACCGTTTACAAGGACCGTTCCAAGGTGGTTCTTCTGTGGCGGTTTATTTATTTTGTTGTTTGTTACTTATTGTGTGTATCACTTGTGTCTTTTTATTTTGGATGGCCATTTGGCCATTTTGTGGGAAAGTAACTGTCCTTATGGCCCTCCTTTGTTTAAGTTTCCATTCTGGTCTTGTCGCTTCATGTTTGTGTTTCTTTCCCTTTGGTGTCTTTGATGGGTGGAGTAAGTTAATTGTATCGATTCCTGATCTTTGTTTTACTTCTACTTTGTTCATGTGATGCTCCGAAGTTTAAAGATTAATTTGTTTTGCAGGAATAAAAAGACAGTTGAACAGGAAAAAGAAGCGAACCAGAAGAAAACCAGGTATGTATGTTCTTTTCGTTAACGCATCCATGTGATATATTGCATTTTTCAAACCTCAAAAAAGGTAAATTTTCTAATGAAAATTTGTGAAATTTTTCTTATTTATACTCAAAACATAGGTTTTGGGTGCTCGTTAGAACCGCCTCATTGAGGCGGTTCTAACGAGTACCCACAACCTATGTCTTGGGTGCTCGTTAGAACTGCCTCATTGAGGCGGTTCTTACGAGTACCCACAACCTTGGAGGAGAAATATGGAAAATAATTATTGCCCCCGTAAACCCCAGTTTTCTCTGTATAAAGTGGGGTTTAGTGAGGTCTTTATTTCACGGACTCGTTAACGTGATGTAGGACTCGTTAAAGTGATGTAAACTTTACCACTCTCTCCCCTTATTCAGCAGATGACAAATTGTTGATATTTTTTTTTTTTTTTTTTTTCTTCAAGAAAACATGTCTTGACATCCGACATGGAAATTGTCTCCAATTTCCAAAGGAGACAATTAGCATGAAATGTCAAATCCTGTTTTCCAGGACAGGACTTGACATCTCATGAAATTGCACAACCCGCAGAAAAAGCAACCGACTGAAGTCGGTTGATTTCTAAGAGTGCCCTAAACTCACCGTGTCATTCTGTCATTCTGTCAGTCTGTCCGTGCGTAACCCGTTTGTGAAAATTGGTGATAGTGACTTAACCGCTTGGAATATTTAAACAATGTTTGACATACTGATAGATATCAATGAGATCTAACCAATGAACTTGCGAAATATTACATTCCATTTAGTATAGCCTCGCCGAGGCGAAAAATGTGAAAATTTTCGAACTGCTTCTCCTCGGAAACCGTTGGGCCTATTGAAATCAAATTTCATATGAAGCCTCTATGGGATGGGGAAAACCAAAATTTGCTCATGGGGTCCATGTCACATGACCAAAATGGCCACCAAGCCATATATGGTCTGTCTGTCTGTTCGTCCGTAACCCGTTTGTGAAAATTGGTGATAGTGACTTAACCGCTTGGAATATTTAAACCATTTTTGGCATACTGATAGATATAAATGAGATCTAACCAATGAACTTGCGAAATATTACATTCCATTTTGTATAGCCTTGCCGAGGCGAAAAATGTGAAAATTTTCGAATTGCTTCTCCTCGGAAACTGTTGGGCCGATTGAAATCAAATTTCATATGAATAAAAATCTAAAAAAGGAGTTCCTTTAAGAGCAAAGAAACCATTCATAAGAAAGAAGATGGGCCATACTACGTAGTTTCGGCTTAAAAAGCCTCATCAGTGACCCTGTAATGATCCGGCAAAGAAAGAGGAAACGTACTGCAATTTAGCGAATTTCGAATAGGCAGTCGATTCAAAGACTGATATAAATCAAAATGGGGTCCAAATAATTAAAAACCTGTCTAGAATGAGTCTAAACCAATAATTTATTTCTGATTTCTCAGAATATTCACGATGATCTCAAAGGACCAAAAGTAAAATATAAACTGCACTATGGTTGATGTACTGGGAGACGTTTTACGGCCGCCACACGGCACAACACCAGCTGCAGTGAAGGCAAATAAAAATAAAAAATGATTTCCTTTAAGAGCAAAGAAACCATTCATAAGAAAGAAGATGGGCCATACTACGTAGTTTCGGCTAATAAAGCCTCATCAGTGACCCTGTAATGATCCGGCAAAGAAAGTCAGAGGAAACGTACTGCAATTTAGCGAATTTCGAATAGGCAGTCGATTCAAATAAAAATAAAAAATGAGTTCCTTTAAGAGCAATGAAAACATTCATAAGAAAGAAGATGGGTCATACTACGTAGTTTCGGCTAATAAAGCCTCATCAGTAACCCTGTAATGATCCGGCAAAGAAAGCCAGAGGAAACATACTGCAAGTTTGCGAATTTAGAATAGGCAGTCGATTCAAAGACTGATATAAATCAAAATGGGGTCCAAACAATTAAAAACCTGTCTAGAATATGAGTCTAAACCAATAATTTATTTCTGATTTCTCAGAATATTAACGCTGATCTCAAAGGACCAAAAGTAAAATATAAACTGCACTATGGTTGATGTACGGGGAGACGTTTTACGGCCGCCACACGGCACAACACCAGCTGCAGTGAAGGCAAATAAAAATAAAAAATGAGTTCCTTTAAGAGCAATGAAAACATTCATAAGAAAGAAGATGGGTCATACTACGTAGTTTCGGCTAATAAAGCCTCATCAGTAACCCTGTAATGATCCGGCAAAGAAAGCCAGAGGAAACATACTGCAAGTTTGCAAATTTAGAATAGGCAGTCGATTCAAAGACTGATATAAATCAAAATGGGGTCCAAACAATTAAAAACCTGTCTAGAATATGAGTCTAAACCAATAATTTATTTCTGATTTCTCAGAATATTAACGCTGATCTCAAAGGACCAAAAGTAAAATATAAACTGCACTATGGTTGATGTACGGGGAGACGTTTTACGGCCGCCACACGGCACAACACCAGCTGCAGTGAAGGCAAATAAAAATAAAAAATGAGTTCCTTTAAGAGCAATGAAAACATTCATAAGAAAGAAGATGGGTCATACTACGTAGTTTCGGCTAATAAAGCCTCATCAGTAACCCTGTAATGATCCGGCAAAGAAAGCCAGAGGAAACATACTGCAAGTTTGCGAATTTAGAATAGGCAGTCGATTCAAAGACTGATATAAATCAAAATGGGGTCCAAACAATTAAAAACCTGTCTAGAATATGAGTCTAAACCAATAATTTATTTCTGATTTCTCAGAATATTAACGCTGATCTCAAAGGACCAAAAGTAAAATATAAACTGCACTATGGTTGATGTACGGGGAGACGTTTTACGGCCGCCACACGGCACAACACCAGCTGCAGTGAAGGCAAATAAAAATAAAAAATGAGTTCCTTTAAGAGCAATGAAAACATTCATAAGAAAGAAGATGGGTCATACTACGTAGTTTCGGCTAATAAAGCCTCATCAGTAACCCTGTAATGATCCGGCAAAGAAAGCCAGAGGAAACATAGACTGATATAAATCAAAATGGGGTCCAAATAATTAAAAACCTGTCTAGAATGAGTCTAAACCAATAATTTATTTCTGATTTCTCATAATATTCACGATGATCTCAAAGGACCAAAAGTAAAATATAAACTGCACTATGGTTGATGTACGGGGAGACGTTTTACGGCCGCCACACGGCACAACACCAGCTGCAGTGAAGGCAAATAAAAATCAAAAATGAGTTCCTTTAAGAGCAAAGAAACCATTCCTAAGAAAGAAGATGGGCCATACTACGTAGTTTCGGCTAATACAGACTCTTCAGTGAAGCCTCTATGGGATAGGGAAACCAAAATTTGCTCATGGGGTCCAGGTCACATGACCAAAATGGCCCCCAAGCCATATATGGTAAAAACCCTTCAGAACCACTGGGCAGATTTCCAGGAAACTTGATAAATAGCATCTGGGACGCAGGCTTATCATAAATTGCTAAAATGGTGACCCTGGGTTGATTTTGATCTTCTTTGGGTCCATCCGTAACCCGTTTGTGAAAATTGGTGATAGTGACTTAACCGCTTGGAATATTTAAACAATTTTTGGCATACTGATAGATATCGATGAGATCTAACCAGTGAACTTGCGAAATATTACATTCCATTTAGTATAGCCTCGCCGAGGCGAAAAATGTGAAAATTTTCGAACTGCTTCTCCTCGGAAACGGTTGGGCCGATTGAAATCAAATTTCAAATGAAGCCTCTATGGGATGGGGGAAACCAAAATTTGCTCATGGGGTCCAGGTCACATGACCAAAATGGCTGCCAAGCCATATATGGTCTGTCTGTCTGTCTGTCGGTAACCCATTTGTGACAATTGGTGATAGTGACTTAACCGCTTGGAATATTTAAACAATTTTTGGCATACTGATAGATATCAATGAGCTCTTACCAATGAACTTGCGAAATATTACATTCCATTTAGTATAGTCTCGCCGAGGTGAAAAATGTGAAAATTTTCGAACTGCTTCTCCTCGGAAACCGTTGGGCAGATTGAAGTCAAATTTCATATGGAGCCTCTATGGGATGGGGGAAACCAAAATTTGCTCATGGGGTCCAGGTCACATAACCAAAATGGCCGCCAAGCCATATATGGTAAAAACCCTTCAAAAATAGTCTTCTCCAGAACCACTGGACAGATTTCCACGAAACTTGATAAATAGCATCTGGGAAGTAGGCCCATCATAAATTGCTAAAATGGTGACCCTGGGTTGACCTTGACCTTCTTTGTGCCTAGGTCAAACTTTGACACATATGCTTTTGTATCGGAAAAGTGAGAATGCATTTCACGTTACGCATATTACCATGTTATGTATTATTTGGTTTAGTCTATTACCCACCATCAGAAAAATTGACAGTCTGGACTGAGTACCGTTCTTACCGTGCTCCTTAACGCTGATCGTGCTAATAGTCACGTATAGCCCGGATGCACGCATGCGCAAATGATTCATAATTTTTCTGATGGTGTACGACAGATTTTAAAATCTGAAATCATCCTTCATTATCCAAGTCGTAATCGTATTTTTTCGTACATCCATATTCGTTACCCACCTTCTATTTCATATTTATTCATTTATTTCGGAAATTTTCGCTTTATTTTCCGATTTCCATGATCGATTTGTCTTTGTTTGTAAACAAAGATCTTCGGCAAAGATTTCCTTTGTCTTTGTTTTCTTTTCGATCATATCTTTCGTTCGGAAATAATTTCCTCATTACTATTTTGTCAATTTTCGCCGTATTCTTCTCTCGCTACATGCCTCAAATCAAAGGCTTATGCGGTCATTTTAAAGCTCACTGGGACACACATCCTACATGTATTTCCTGCGCTTTATGTTCCAGGTTCAATAACTGCAAATTCTGTGTCGATTGGTCTCTCGATCGCTGGAATTTAGTTGATTCTCGCAGAATCTACAAGGAGAAGATGGCGAAAAGAAAAGTCTCCTCTTCTGGTAAAAAGTCGGGCTTCTCTAGCAGATCCAGCCAAAAGACTCAAGCTACCGACTCAGAAGAAATCTATGATTCTTACGGCGAGTTCTCTAGTACAGACGATCAACAGGGTCCATGTGATCAGCTCAGATCCTCCACTTCACGTTCGGTGGCTATAGGCCCACAACTGAGTGGTTTGGATCGGTCATCTGGGCAGAGTAACAGCCACCATTCGGGTGCTACACTCTCGCTCAATAGACCGGAGCGTGGACCATCCAAGAAGGCCGAGTCTAAGACCTCTTCCGGACAAAATGTCCCGGGACATTCCCAACAGGACACCGGACTTTTACTGGATACCAGACGTCCGGACAGGTCCACTACTGAGATATTTTCCGGTACCGACCGAAACACCGGAGATTCATCACAGGGCACCGGACATAAGGATAAGACCCCAAATAGATCATTTCTCGGCACCGGACAAACGGACAAGACTGGACGCAAACAATCGGCCAACTCCGGACGACCGGACAGTCCCGGACATTCGACCAAAACCGGACAGCCGGACAGATCTGGACACCATAGAAATAGTCAGAACAGATACGGACATAGCAGAGGTTTCACGGAAAATCGTTCCTCCACACCACATAACACCAGTAGCAACAGTGTTCTTATTAATTAACCGGAAAATCATTCAAATAATGATCGGTCATTAATAAATAATTCCCGTCATAGAGCCACGACCTCTAGGGACTCTCAAAGGGGTAGAAAACATACTCCTCCACTAGTTCGTTCCTTATTTATCTCTACCTCATGTTCGAGGTCGAGATCTCATTCAAATTCTGTTCAGAACAGGAGATCTCGTTCTCATACAAAGAAATCACGGAGACACAAACACAAATCTGATAAGAGAAAAAGATATTCTTCTTCTTCTTCTTTATCTTCATCATCATCGATTTCTTCACATAACCATAATGGGAGGAAACGTCTACATCGCTCACGATCACCACAATCTTACAAAAGATCTCACAAAAGACATATATCTTCATCTAGTTCATACTCTCGTAGTCCCAAGGGTCATAAATGGAGAGTTGTTTCTCAAAAAAGGAAATCTGTGGCTATGAGTCAATCCACTGGATCTCCCGTTTTGCACCATAAACATCAAAATTCTTCTCCTGCCCTACATGATACATCTCGAGAATTATCTATAAGGGTTAGGAATAACGATTTTGATGTGGAGAATGATACTCACAACACAATTAGAGCCTCTCGTTCTCCATCTTCTGGTGAAGAAAACGAAACTTATGTTGGAATAAAATTTCCTCAAGTCATTGAAGAAATCTATAAATTACTCCCGGAAGAAAAGTTCCCTAGAAAAGAACACTCTTCCTCATCTTCGATTCCCAAACCAAAATCCAGTATCGAGGAAGACATTGCAAAGGAAGAGTCGCCTTCAGTCTCTCTTCCTCAGTCTCAATTATTGGTGAACACTATGAATTTCATACAAGATCAGATTAAGAAAGATCATACTCCTGAAGATTGGGTGCAGGGTGTCCACAGTCAGGGAAAAAGTCAGGGAAAAAAATATTTTTTCAAGGTCAGGGAATTGTCAGGGAATTTTGAAATTGGTCAGGGAATTATGAAATTTTAGCAAAAGTCAGGGAAGAGTCAGGGAATTTTGAAAAAATATGTCCATGAATGATAAAAAAAAAAAAAAAAAAAAATAAAGGCTAAGGCAGTTTCTTTATGTTTGGCTTTTACCTTGATAATAATAATTATAATAATAACAATTATAATAACAATAATGTCTTGTCCTCTTCTTAAGTAATGCATTTGATAAATTATTTTTGAGAAGAAACAAAAGGGTGTTAAGGGTTGGCTATAGGGGAGGAGGAGGCCAACAGATCTCTTTGTATTTGGACATGCTTCGGCTCATGTGAGGTAATAGTATGCCAATGCTCCCGTGTCTGTCGTCTGTTCACATTTTCAAATAAGTATATCTTTAAAGCAAATAGGCCAGTCATGATTAAATTTCATGTGAAGCATTATCAGGTAGAGGGTAAAGATGCATAATGTTTTGGGGCAGATCAGATGTAAACTCTGGTTGCCATGGCAACATAAATCTCCCATAGACTAACTGGGAAAATCTTAAAATATTGTCTTCTCTGAAACCACAAGGCCCAGAGCTTAGATATTTAGTATGTAGCAATGTCAAGTGGTCCTCTACATAAATCCTGTCAATCGTGCCCCTGGGGTCCAAATTGGCCATGCCCCGGGGCTCCTTAGCTTCCATTGACTTATAATGGATAAAAAGCTTCAAAAAGCTCCTTCTCCAAAACCATAGATCTTTACTATGTAGCAACCTAAAATGGTCACCTACCTGAATCCCACCATTTGTTCCAATCATGCCCCTGAGATCAGAATGGGTCACGCCCTGGTGCTCATAAGCTCCCATAGACTTAAACTGAAAAACTTTAAAAATCGTCTCTGAATCCTCAAGGCCCAAAGCTTAGACATTTAGTATGTAGCAAATCAAAGTGGTCCCTTACATAAATCCTGCCAATCATGCCCCTGGGGTCCAAATTGGCCAGGCTCCTGAGCTCCTAAGCTCCCAATTTTCAAATAAGAATATCTTTAAAGCCAGTTGTCTAATCATGATTAAATTTCATGTGAAGCTTTATCAGGTATGATGAAAAGAAGAAAAATGTTTTGGGGCAGATCAGATGGAAACTCTTGTTGCCATGGCCATATCTCCCATAGATTTACAGTGGGAAAAAGCATAAAAAAATTCTTCTACTCTGAAACCACAAGGCACAGAGCTTAGATATTTAGTATGTAGCAATGTCAAGTGCTCACCAAAATAAATCCTGCAAATTATGCCCCTGGGGTCCAAAATAACCATGCTCCAGGGCTCTTTATCTCCTATGGACCTGTAATGGAAAAAAAACTTCAAAATTCTTCTCTGAAACCTTAAGGCTCTGAGCTTGCATATTTTATATGTAACAATGCTAAGTGTTCATCTATATAAATCCTACCAGTCATACCCCTGGGCTCCAAGTTGGCTACTTCCCAGGGCTCATTAGCTCCCACTTGACTTATCATAATAATAATAAAAAAAAACTTTAAAAATCTTCTTCTCTGAAACCATAAGGCCCAGAGCTTAGATATTCAGTATGTAATCCTACAAACCATGCCCCTAGGGTCCAAATTAACTATGCCATGGGGCCCATTAGCTCCTATAGAGGCGTGTGTGGTGTAATAGTTATGCAACCCGCCTGATAAACAAAGGATCTCAGGATAGATCCAGGGCTTCTCCAGACTGCCAGATGAGTCTGTTAACTGAGGTCCTGTCTCGGTATCACCTTAGCTGTTGGTGGCACATAAAACTAAAACACACTCATTAGCTCCTGTAGACTAATATGAAAAAATGAGAATCTTCTTCTGAATCTATAAGGCCCTGAGATTAGATATTTAGTATTGTTTCACCATCAATTGGTCATCAGCATAAATCCTGCCAGCCCTATGGCACCCAAATTGGCTACTACCCTTGGCTCATTATCTCACACTGATTTATAATTGGAAGAACTTCAAAAAATCTTCTGCTCTGAAATCATGAGACAAACAGCTACCTAAAATGTTCCCCAGGTGAGTGGTTAGGCTCATTGAGCCTCTTGTTTCAAGGATTTCATCCAACAATACAAATAACTTATGTAAATACATGTACATGTATGTGTTTAGAAAAAATAAAAATAGAAAATTAATTCAAAGGGAAAATACAAACATAAAAAAAAACAAAAAACAAAGCAAACATAAAACATATTTAAAAAGTAAGACAATTACAGCTGGTATTGTAAAAGGAGGAAAGGGGAGCAGTAGGGGAGGAGGAGGCCAACAGATGTAAGAACTTAATGCCCAAAATGTCAAAAACGTTGGTCAGGGAAATTTGATTTTAGTCAGGGAAAAGTCAGGGAATTTTGCTTTACTCAAATTGTGGACACCCTGGGGTGGTTCAGAGAAAAGACATGAATTCTTTAGTTAGAACCACATTCTACCAATCTCACAACAATAGTGTACCGATTTCAAAGGAGGTGCCTCTTGATCAGGACGCCAATAAGCTGAATTTGTCACTTTCTGGCACTACACCCATTCCTGTCAAAAACTTGAATTCCTTTGAAAGCCAACTGAGAAATCTTCTACAGATTCTTTCGCATGCAGACATTTTCTCTTACGCTGCATATAAGAGTCTATATGATGTGATTGTAAAAACTCAAAGTATTGCTATCCTGCTGCTGGTCATGTAATTACTGGCAATTTGAAAATTATTCCTGATTCTAGGATAAGGAATATAATTTCTAAAGAACTTAAATATCGGTTTCCTTCTAAAATTGATTTCAGTAAATGTAGAGATGAAATCGCTGCTTCCTTGAATGAATTCGGTAATCGATGGTGTAAGCGAGAGTATGTTGAGCATAAAGCTCTTAAGGACTGGAAACTTAGCATTTTAAAACTAGTGAATAAACGCATTTCTTTCTATTCTCAAAATACTAACTTATTACCTCCTAAGCCCAAGATGTCTTTACGTCATCTTAAACTAGGTATTCAAGAATTTCATAAGAAGTTTGTTTTGGCCCCTGCAGACAAGGCCGCTAACAACGTCGTCGTTGTGAGACGGCTCCACTATGTTAACACGCTTAAGCAGGAGCTTGGTGGTACTAAGGCCTATGAACTTCAGCCTTTAGCTGAAGAGAGAGCTATAGTAGATAAACACGTTTGTCTTTCAGCCACCAAGTTTGCTGTGTGTGTTAACGAATGCTAAGACAAGCTTCCTACGCTATACTGGTTACCTAAACTTTATAAAAAAAAACTTACAAAGCGTGGTTTATTGCAAATTCTAGCTCTTGCACTACCACTGAACTTTCTAAATTATTAACTTCCTGTCTTACTGCTATTAAAACGCATGTAATTAAATATTGTGATAAAGTCTTTGAAAGATCAGGAAGAAATCTGTTTTGGTCCTTTGAGATCAGCGTGAATATTCTGAGAAATCGGAAATAAATTATTGGTTTAGACTCATATTCTAGACAGGTTTTTAACTATTTGGACCCATTTGGATTTGTATCAGTCTTTGAATCGACTGCCTATTCGAAATTCGCAAAATTGCAGTATGTTTCCTCTGGCTTTCTTTGCCGGATCATTACAGGGTCACTGATGAGGCTTTATTAGCCGAAACTACGTAGTATGACCCATCTTCTTTCTTATGAATTTTTTCATTGCTCTTAAAGGAACTCATTTTTTGATTTTTATTGGTCTAATAAAAATTCGAATGAGGTTTTAAATAAATTGAAATCTAGACATTTTCGTGCTTCTAGTCTGTCTACATACGATTTTTCCACTCTTTACACTACACTTCCTCATAATCTTATAAAAGAAAAGCTAAATGATTTAATTGAATGGGCTTTTCACAGAGAAGATTCTCTCTATCTTGCATGTAATGTCAGAAATGCATTTTTCACTTCTAAAGAGCATAAGAATTATACACTTTTGTCATGTCAGAAAGTGTGTGATGCCCTCACCTTTCTACTTGACAATATTTATATTAGATTCGGTACTAAGTTATTTAGACAAATTGTTGGTATTCCGATGGGTACTAATTGCGCACCTCTTGTGGCTGATCTGTTCTTGTATTGTTATGAAAGAGACTTCATTTTGTCGCTTTCCATTGATAACCAATCTGAAATTATTGAAGCTTTTAGCTCTACTTCTAGATATTTAGATGATTTATTAAATATTGATAATACCTATTTTGATGGTTTGATCAGTCAGATTTACCCCCTAGAACTTCAGTTAAATAAAGCAAATTCTTCTGATACCGAGGCCCCGTTTTTGGATTTACATCTATCTATTGTAGATGGATTTGTTTCGTGCAAAATTTATGATAAACGCGATGACTTTGATTTTGAGATTGTAAATTTTCCTTTTTTGGATGGTGATGTTCCTCGTGCGCCATCCTATGGCGTTTATATTTCGCAATTAATTCGATTTGCTAGAGTGTGTAGTCATGTAACTGACTTCAACACTCGTAATAAATTATTAACGGCTAAACTCCTTAATCAGGGTTAGCGGTACCATAAACTACGTAAAGCCTTTTCAAAATTTTATAGACGCCATTCTGATTTAATTTCAGAATTCAATATTGGACTTAAAACTCTTCTGCAACAAGGTCTATCGGAACCCGAATTTTATGGTGACTTAGTATATAAATTCAGAAAAATACATAATCGCAATGACTTCAGCACCCAATTTCGTAAAATCATTCTTCGATACAAAAAGATTGGGTACAACATGGATATTTTACGACAGACTGCATGCATGGTAGTTAACCCAATCACGGTTGGCAACTTTGCTTCCCTCTTTAATTGCACGCTGGTGGGTCAGGCCTCAGATTCCTTGACGGCTCCAACGTAAAGGCTTATTGAGAATTAGAGAGATAATGTCGGTTGGTGCTTGATGCTCTGTCTCTGGTCTGGCTCATCGGAGTCTAACTGATGGTTTTCTTTTGCTCCAGCATTTCAGTGGTTTCTTGCTGTCGAGTCCTCACCGTTGTCTCACCTCTGTGGTTCTTTGATTTTTGTGTTCACGGAGATGTTGCACTGATGAGTTACGAGGCCTTCATGCGGACTGAACAAATTATTTGTCTAACGGAAGTAAGGGCGAGGATTGTGGTCACGTAAACTCGATTTAAGCCCCCCGGTGGAAATCTTTCCACTGACCGTTCCAAGGCGGCTCTTCTGTGGCGATTTATTTATGTTGTTGTTTGTTGCTTACTGTGTGTATCACTTGTGTCTTTTAATTTTGGATGGCCATATGGCCATTTTGTGGGAAAGTAACTGTCCTTATGGCCTTCCTTTGTTTAGGTTTCCATTATGGTCTGGTCGCTTAATGTTTGTATTTCTTTCCCTTTGGTGTCTTTTATGGGTGGAGTAAGTTAATTGTATCAATTCCCGATCTTTGTTTTACTTCTACTTTTCTATGTCTGGAAAAGTTGGATCCTCCGATGCTCAAAAGAATCCTCGAGTCACTCGCCATGTCAATTAACCATTCTGTTTCTCTTGCCTCATATCTTACTGTTGAAATTCAACAGGCAAGAAGAGAAGCAGCTATTTGTTCAGCTCCTAAGTCTTTGTCGGATCTCGCAAATATTCGACTTAGGTCTGCTCCTATTATACTGAATCTCTGTTTGCTGGCAAGATCGATGAGATATATAAAGAAAATACTGAGACTTTGACAAGCAATCTCATTTCCAGGACTGTCACTTCTCAAAACAGAAATCAACAGTCATCTGGCTCTTCTGTCAATTCACAGAACAGAAGATCTGATTTCAAAAAAACCCATTCTAAATCTCAAACGTCCAGACCAAGAAGGGACCAACAGAAAAATCAGCCCAGCAGATCCTCTGGTCCTTCCAGGGGCGGTACTGGTTATTCTAGGGGTTTTGGCAAGTCTGTTAGAGGTGTCCCCTCCCGTAGAGGGGCCTCTAACAGTTCAAGACAATGAAGTTCCATCTCCACTGCTCCATCCTCAAACCATGATTCCGGTTGGAGGAAGGTTGGCCCATTTTGCCCATTATTGGCAAAACATAACATCAAACCAATGGGTCCTTTCTATCATAAAAAGAGGTTACAAAATTCCATTCAAAGAACTTCCACCTCTTTCAAACCATCCTATCTTCTTTCACCAGTCTCGAAGACCAGAACTGGCAGAAGAGGTCAACAATCTCCTCCAAAAGAGGGCAGTGGAGGAAATATTTCCGGAATCACCAGGATTTTATTCGAGGATATTTCTGGTTCCAAAAAAGAATGGAAAGCTCAGATTGATAATAGACCTGGCAACTCTGAATCATTATGTCCTGACACAAGGCTTCAAAATGGAGACTCAAAGAAAAGTCAGAAACTCCATTCAACCCAAAGATTGGGCATTTTCGTTAGATCTGACGGATGCTTATTTGCATGTCCTGATACATCCAGCATCTCGCAAATATCTTCGTTTCACAATAAACAACAATATATTTCAATTCAGAGCTCTCCCATTCGGTCTGTCAACCAGTCCTTTTGTTTTCACTCAGCTCATGACGACAATAGCTTCCCACCTTCACACGAAAGCTATTTCCCTCTTTCCATATCTAGACGATTGGCTGTCAAGGAATCAAAATCGTCAGATTCTGTTGCAACACAGACAATTCATCATTCACCTGATCACGGCTCTAGGCCTGATAATAAATCTCGACAAATCGGATCTAATTCCATCACAAGACTGTGTTCATAGGGATGGAATTTCACACTCTACAAAACTTAGTGAGAGTTCCAAAGGACAGAATTCCACCACTACTTCAGTTAATAAATCTGTTCCTTCAGCTAAAGACAGTTTCTGCCAGACAGTTTCTGTCTCTTCTGGGAAAGCTCAATGCAGCAGCAGACTTTGTAGAACTAGGCAGACTTCATCTTCGCTCTCTGCAAATGTCACTGTTAGCTCAATGGAGACCTCAAAAACTTCCTTTTTGTCATACAATCAAGATCACACACAATATTCGTCATCATCTTGCTTTCTGGAACAGTCATCATATTTACAACCAAGGAGTTCCAATCAGGATCTCGTCTCATTCTCACCAGTTGTTCACAGATGCCAGTCTGTTGGGTTGGGGAGCTCATCTGGAACCAGAAGGAATACTATTTCATGGAATATGGACTCAAAAACAATCTCAACTCCATATCAATCTTCTAGAAATGATGGCAATTTCACCTGCTCTGAAGGAATCACTTCATCACATTTCACAATCAACTGTGCTAGTGTCCTCAGACAACACCACTGTAATTTCTTACCTTTCTCGACAGGGAGGAACTCATTCCCCATATCTCTGTCTAGAAGTTTGGAATCTACTCAATTGGTGTCTTCAAAACAAGATCACACTCACAATCAGACACATTCCCGGGAAATTCAACATTCTGGCAGATCGATTATCCAGAATAAACAAACCGATCTCCACAGAATGGTCTCTCAATCAAAACATTGCCAATGCAATTTATCACATGACCAGATTTCTCAACATAGATCTTTTTGCAACACGTCTCAATCACAGACTTCCTCTACTTGTCACCGATACCAGACGAAAAAGCCCTAGCAATAGATGCTCTAACGATGAACTGGAATCACATTCACGCTTATGCTTTTCCTCCATTTCATCTGATTCCGAGTGTGCTGAACAAAATACGTCAGTCTCAATGCAGAATTGTTCTAATAGCACCTCTGTGGCCAAACAGATCTTGGTTCCCAGAACTGCTAAATCTGTTAGTATCCCAACCAATAATTCTTCCTTACACTCCAGATCTTCTGGAACAGCTGCAAGGAAAATTTCTACATCAAAACACTCAACTTCTTGCCCTTCACGCATGGGAATTATCAAACGATCCATTAGAAATAAGAAGTTTTCAAGAGAAGTTGCAGACCATGTCTCTAAGGCAAGACGAGCTTCCACGAGACAAGTCTATAATTCAAGATGGCAAATTTTTGCCAGTTGGGCAGATAAGAGGAAAATCAATCCTAGCAAGGCCACTCCAGATATAATTGCTGATTTTCTCATATATCTTTTTAAGGATAAAAATTGTCAAGTCAGCACTATCAAAGGTTACAGATCTATGATATCTAATACCTTAAAATTCAGTTCTTACTTTGACATAGGAAATGATCCTGTCCTTTCAGAACTGATCAAGTCATTTCAAAAGCAAAGACCAGTAAACAGACCTCTGGCCCCTAAATGGGACCTTGCTTTTGTTCTTACGTTCCTTTGTAAAGAACCTTATGAACCATTAAATGCAGCATCTTTGATTCATTTATCAATGAAAACAGCATTTCATCTCACCATGGCTACAGCCAGACGTGTGAGTGAAGTACGTGCATTTGCTATGGACAAAGATCATCTCAGATTCATTTCAGTTGATGGTTCTCTAACTGTTAGAACTCAAGTAGGCTTTTTAGCGAAGAATCAGCTTCCTTCAAAACCCCAGATTCTATCCATATTCCAAGTCTTTCTAACAGTTGTAGAAACAATGTTTTTAATAGGCTATTATGTCCTGTCAGAGCAGTCAAATTATATCTCAAAAGGACTAAGTCTATCAGAGGTACTAGAACTAGACTCTTCATACCCACTAAAGGAAACCATGACATCAATAAGTCTACTATTTCCTCTTGGGTCAAGTTCACTATCAAAAAGGCTTACAAATCCATTTCCAATAGAAACATGCCTTTATTGAAACCCAGAGCACATGAGTTAAGAGGTCTTTCAGCTTCTTGGGCTTATTTTAACTTCATTCCCCTTGATGAAGTCATTAAGGCAGCTGTTTGGTCAAGTTCTTCAACCTTTGCTAAGTTCTATCTAAGGGACTTTCGTGTACAACAAGCAAACATAAGAGATCTGGGCTCATTAGTGGTAGCCCAAAAAATTGTGGGGGGGGGACCGAAGTTCCGGTTCCTGCCCGTGAAGAACTATAAATCCACAAGAATGCTTCTCGTTGCCAATGTCACCAGAACTTAAAGGTAATTGGAGAGTATTGAACAGCCACTTCCAGGAAGAAAGATGGAGGATATTAGAAGTTCCCTTCACATTAATATCCTGCACATCTTAAGAATGATCTTAACCTAAAGATGCTTCACATCATGGTTCTTCTAAGATCTTCTGTATTTGTTCCTGGAAGTATTATTGCCAGTTTGGACTGAGAATTAGGGAAGGAACCTCCTTCCAATATTTTGATTCTAAAGCAAATAATACATTACATGGTAATATGCGTAACGTGAAATAAAATTTTTACATGTAAAATTTGTTTCACTTAGCATACTTACCATGTTATGTAAAAGAGGGCCCTACCTCCCTCCCCTCTTCCTTCAAATATATATCCTGTTAATATATATTTATACTTGGGAAGAAAAATTATGAATCATTTGCGCATGCGTGCATCCGGGCTATACATGACTATTAGCACGATCAGCGTTAAGGAGCACGGTAAGATCGGTACTCAGTCCAGACTGTCAATTTTTCTGATGGTGGGTAATAGACTAAAGCAAATAATACATAACATGGTAAGTATGCTTAGTGAAACAAATTTTACATGTAAAAAATTTATTTTATCCTGCAAACGATTCAGAATACAGTACTAAAGTATAAGATATATTTTTGCTCCTTACGATAAGGCGCATTTATTGGGGGAACCGTTTTAGGTCCAGTTCACATGACCAAAATGGCTGCCATACCCATATATGGTAACACTCATAAAGCTTAATGCATCTGGCGGGTCGTGCACTTCAGCTGAAGCACTGGTTGTCTCCTGTTTTCCAGGAAAGATAAAAATATTTCAAGAAGTCTGTCTGCTGTAAAGTGCTAAGGGATAAATCTCCTCAAAGTTGTTATTTTGGTAGGCATATCTTTGGCATTATGACAGCATGTCTATATATTTTTGTTTGACGCACAAACAGTTTCTCCCTGCCCTACACCATAGTGTAGATTATATTTTCTTGTCCTTTGGGATCATTGATTCCATTGTGGAATTTTGAAAATATCTGAGGGTCACTGATGAGGCCTAATTGGCCGAAACTAGCTAGTCTGGCCCAGAAAACATGTACTCTCCATATTTTTCACTTCTGTGGTGTATTCCTTGCTTCCAAAGGATAACCCTTTTATAGAACTTATTACATTTATTTAGCATTTTTTTCCACCATCTCCGACGTTTCGGCTTTTTACAGCCTTTATCACGTAATTGTTCTTTCAAGCTATCACATATTTTTCAATTTCATCTTTACACCATATTGAATGATTTTGTTATGCCAAACGTTGTCACGGCGTCATGACGTCGGATTCCCGACATCATAACGTCGCAACCCTATTTGGCGCCAAAAAACCTGGGGCCAGCTGTTCAAAGCAGCGTTAGCTTAACAAGCTCTCTAGCGGCCATACCGCTAGCTGTTATTCTTGTTGAAACACTGCAAGCAGCCTTTTCATCCACAAAAGCTGCTCACATTTTTACAGCAAAATTATTAGCATATTTGCCATAAAAATGATCAAAGTTTTAGCGATTCAATAACAAACGACAGTGTTAGTTTTGAACAACTGGCCAATGAACAATAATGAAAATCAATGCTGCTACAATTATATAACTCTATCAGTGATGCCTTATGCCAAAGGGAAAGCTAAGGCTCTGTCACGGTTGCTTATTAGCCAACCTGAGCCGAAGGCTCATGTGAGGTACTAGTATGCCAATGATCCGGCGTCCGTTCACATTTTCAACTAAGAATATCTTTAAAGCCAGTTGGCCAATCATGATTAAATTTCACGAGAAGCATTATCAGGTTGGGGGAAAAGATGCATTATGCTTTGGGCCAGAACAGATGGAAACTCTTGTTGCCATGGCAACATATAGCTCCCATAGACTTACAATGGGAAAAACTTAAAAAAATCTTCTTGTCTGAATAGGCCCAGAGCTAACATATGAAGCATGTAGCAATGCCAAGTGGTCCCCTACATAAATTATGCTTATCATGCCCCTGGCGTCTAAACTGACCACGCCCAAGGGTCCCTTAACCCCCCATAGAAATAAAAGCTTAAAAAATCTTCATCTCTGAAACCGCTAGGCACAGAGCTTACTTATTTAGCATGTAGAAATGTCAAGTGGTCCTCTACATAAATTGTGCCAACCATGCCCCTGGGGTATAAACCTTATCCCCCATAGACTTATAATGGAAAAGAAGCTAAAAAAATCTTCTTCTCTGAAACCACTAGGCCGTGAGCTTATATATGAAGCATGTAGCAATGTCAAGTGGTCCCCTACATAAATTGTGCCAATCATGCCCCTGGGGTCTAAACTGGCCACGCCCCGGGGTCCCTTAACCCCAATAGACTTATAATAGAAATAAAAGCTTAAAAAATCTTCTTCTCTGAAACCGCTAGGCACAGAGCATACATATTAAGCATGTAGCAATGTCAAGTGGTCCTCTACATAAATTGTGCCAATCATGCCCCTGGGGTCTTAACTGGCCACGCCCCAGGGCCCCTTAGCTCCCATAGACTTATAATGGAAAAAAAAGCTTTAAAAATCTTCTTCTCTGAAACCACTAGGCCCAGAGCTTACATATTAAGCATGTAGCAATGTCAAGTGGTCCCCTACATAAATTGTGCCAATCATGCCCCTGGGATCTAAACTGGCCACGCCCTTGGGCCCCTTAGCCCCCATAGACTTATAATGGAAAACAAAAAAGCTTTAAAAGTCTTCTTCTCTGAAACCACTAGGCAGAGAGCTTACATTTTAAGCATGTAGCAATGTCAAGTGGTCCTCTACATAAATTATGCCAACTATGCCCCTTGGGTCTAAACTGGCCACGCCCCGGGGCCACTTAGCCCCCATAGACTTATAATGGAAAAAAGCTAAAAGAATCTTCTTCTCTGAAACCGAAACGCTGTTAGCTTACTTTTGAAGCATGTAGCAATGTCAAGTGGTCCCATACATAAATTGTGCCAATCATGCCCTTGGGGTCTAAACTGGCCACGCCTCGGGCCCCTTAGCCCCCATAGACTTATAATGGAAAAAAGCTAAAAAAATCTTCTTCTCTGAAATCGATAGGCTGTTAGCTTACATATGAAGCATGTAGCAATGTTAAGTGGTTCCATACATAAATTGTGCCAATCATGCCCTTGGGGTCTAAACTGGCCATGCCCCGGGTCCCTTAACCCCTATAGACTTATAATGGAATTAAAAAGCTTAAAAAATCTTCTTTTCTGAAACCGCTAGGCACAGAGCTTACATATTAAGCATGTAGCAATGTCAAGTGGTCCTCTACATAAATTGTGCCAATCATGCCCCTGGGATCTAAACTGGCCATGCCCCGGGGCCCCTTAGCTCCCATAGCCTTATAATGGAAAAAAGCTTTGAAAATCTTCTTCTCTGAAACCACTAGGCCAAGAGCTTACATATTAAAAGTAGTAGTAAAACAAAGATCAGGAATTGATACAATTAACTTACTCCATCCAAGCATGTAGCAATGTCAAGTGGTCCCCTACATAAATTATGCCAATCATGCCCCTGGGATCTAAACTGGCCACGCCCTGGGGCCCCTTAGCCCCCATAGACTTATAATGGAAAAAAAGCTTAAAAAATCTTCTTCTCTGAAACCGCTAGGCACAGAGCTTACATTTTAAGCTTGTAGCAATGTCAAGTGGTCCTCTACATAAATTATGCCAATCATGTCCCTGGGGTCTAAACTGGCCACGAACCGGGGCCCCTTACCCCCCCCCCCCCTCCCCCATAGACTTATAATGGAAAAAAGCTAAAAAAATCTTCTTCTCTGAAACCAATAGGCTGTGAGTTTACATATGAAGCATGTAGCAATGTCAAGTGGTCCCCTATATAAATTGTGCCAATCATGCCCCTGGGGTCTAACGTGGCCACGTCCCTGGCCCCTTAGCCCCAATAGACTTATAATGGAAAAAAAAGCTTAAAAAATCTTCTTCTCTGAAACCACTAGTAATATTAGCTCACTTGAGCCGAAGGCTCGTGTGAGGTATTGGTATGCCAATGGTCCGGCGTCCGTTCACTTTTTCAAATAAGTATCTTAAAGCCACTTGGCCAGACTTGATTAAATTTCATGAGAAGCATTATCCGATTGGGGGAGAAGATGCAGTATGGCAACATATGGCAACATATAGCTCCCATAGACTTACAATTGGACAAACTTAAAAAATTTTCTTCTCTGAAACCACTAGACCAAGAGCTTACATATTAAGCATGTAGCAATGTCAAGTGGTCCCCTACATAAATTGTGCCAATCATGCCCCTGGGGTCTTAACTGGCCACGCCCCAGGGCCCCTTAGCTCCCATAGACTTATAATGGAAAAAAGCTTTAAAAATCTTCTTCTCTGAAACCACTAGGCAGAGAGCTTACATTTTAAGCATGTAGCAATGTCAAGTGGTCCTCTACATAAATTATGCCAACTATGCCCCTGGGGTCTAAACTGGCCACGCCCCGGGGCCACTTAGCCCCCATAGACTTATAATGGAAAAAAGCTAAAAGAATCTTCTTCTCTGAAACCGAAACACTGTTAGCTTACATATGAAGCATGTAGCAATGTCAAGTGGTCCCATACATAAATTGTGCCAATCATACCCTTGGGGTCTAAACTGGCCACGCCTCGGGCCCCTTAGCCCCCATAGACTTATAATGGAAAAAAGCTAAAAAAATCTTCTTCTCTGAAACCGATAGGCTGTTAGCTTACATATGAAGCATGTAGCAATGTTAAGTGGTCCCATACATAAAGTGTGCCAATCATGCCCTTGGGGTCTAAACTGGCCATGCCCCGGGTCCCTTAACCCCTATAGACTTATAATGGAATTAAAAAGCTTAAAAAATCTTCTTTTCTGAAACCGCTAGGCACAGAGCTTACATATTAAGCATGTAGCAATGTCAAGTGGTCCTCTACATAAATTGTGCCAATCATGCCCCTGGGATCTAAACTGGCCATGCCCCGGGGCCCCTTAGCTCCCATAGACTTATAATGGAAAAAAGCTTTGAAAATCTTCTTCTCTGAAACCACTAGGCCAAGAGCTTACAAATTAAAAGTAGAAGTAAAACAAAGATCAGGAATTGATACAATTAACTTACTCCATCCAAGCATGTAGCAATGTCAAGTGGTCCCCTACATAAATTATGCCAATCATGCCCCTGGGATCTAAACTGGCCACGCCCTGGGGCCCCTTAGCCCCCATAGACTTATAATGGAAGAAAAGCTTAAAAAATCTTCTTCTCTGAAACCGCTAGGCACAGAGCTTACATTTTAAGCTTGTAGCAATGTCAAGTGGTCCTCTACATAAATTGTGCCAATCATGCCCCTGGGGTCTAAACTGGCCACGAACCGGGGCCCCTTACCCCCCCCCCCCCCTCCCCCATAGACTTATAATGGAAAAAAGCTAAAAAAAATCTTCTTCTCTGAAACAATAGGCTGTGAGTTTACATATGAAGCATGTAGCAATGTCAAGTGGTCCCATATATAAATTGTGCCAATCATGCCCCTGGGGTCTAACCTGGCCACGTCCCTGGCCCCTTAGCCCCAATAGACTTATAATGGAAAAAAAAAGCTTAAAAAATCTTCTTCTCTGAAACCGCTAGTAATATTAGCTCACTTGAGCCGAAGGCTCATGTGAGGTATTGGTATGCCAATGGTCCGGCGTCCGTTCACTTTTTCAAATAAGTATCTTAAAGCCACTTGGACAGACTTGATTAAATTTCATGAGAAGCATTATCCGATTGGGGGAGAAGATGCAGTATGGCAACATATGGCAACATATAGCTCCCATAGACTTACAATTGGACAAACTTAAAAAATTTTCTTCTCTGAAACCACTAGAACAAGAGCTTACATATCAAGCATGTAGCAATGTCAAGTGGTCCCCTACATAAATTGTGCCAATCATGCCGCTGGGGTCTAAACTGGGCACACCCCGGGGCCCCTTAGCACCCTTAGACTTATAATGGAAAAAAAAACAAATTTCAAAAATCTTCTTCTCTGAAACCACTAGGCCCAGAGCTTACATATTAAGCATGTAGCAATGTCTAGTGGCCCCTACATTAATCCTACCAAACCTGCCCTAGGGTCCAAATTGACAATGCCGTGTCCCATTAGGAAGAACTTCAAAAAAAATTATCCTCAAAGACCATGAGTCAAACAGCTAACTAAAATGTTCCCCAGGTGAGCAGTTAGGCTCATTTAGCCTCTTGTCTTTACAGTCTCACCAGAGCCCTCGCTGTTCGCCCACAAATAGACCGGAACAAACTCACAACCCTGACACTCACAGCCCTGATGCAAACTTAGATCTACACCTATTGGAGAACACCTGAGGAACATACCTACGAACCAATGATAAAATGATCAAACAATGAGAACAATATTGCCGACAGCAACAACAATAATAATAATAAAACTACAATGTTAACCCCTTTAGTACCAAATGGAATCTTCCACCCTATACACAGCAGGAGTTCATCCCCAAATCCAGGGTTGTCAGATTGCATTCCCTTCAAATTTTGGCCGGAAAATGGCCTAGCGTTTCGCAAACAGTGCAGGCCCCGATCAGACGCTGCATCCTGTGGCGTCCGATCTGGGCCTGCACTGTTTGCCAACTACTCCTTTTGGGGCCTTCAGCACAAAATGGGTTAATAAAGAATGAAACAGTGAAATAAGAGGATAAACCCCACTTTCATACAGTAACACTAGGATTTACAGGGTTGACACAATTTGATTCTGAAATGTAATATCTGGAATATATGTTCCATGTGACCTGATTATTGATCTCAAATATATCTAGGTGAGTGTGACCTTTATTTCATGGTTCATAAATTTTATCTTATATCTTGAAGTCACAAAACAGGCGAGCTATGTTGTCATGCGTCAGCTCTTGTTTTAACTGTATGAGGGAGATCTGCCATTGTGATGAGGGAGATGTAAAGAAGTTATAGGGAAATTTTCAGTTCAAATGAGGGAGACTCCAAAATTTTACCAAAAATTAGCATAAATTGGGCAAAAATTAGTGTCAAAATGAGGGAGTCTCCCTCCTAATGAGGGAGGTATCACAGGTATGCTCAATGAGGTGGTTCTAACAAGCACCCGCATCCTATGTTTGCAGTAAAATAGATTTCATCGGAAAAGTAGCCATTATGGAGATGTGGAAACAGCACTATTTTGCACGGGTATGTAACCGTAATGAGCCAGCAAAACTTGCAATAAGACTTGTGTGACCAGCAGAGACTGATCCTCCTGCACATACGCAAATACTTATGACCTAATTTCGGGGATACAGGGTGTCTTGGTTAACCCTTTACCACTCAGGGATTTTGTGGATTTCGCTGATTTTCACAGTGTTGCACCTGACAGCAACTTCAACTAGCCATTGTTTCATAATGGATGGTCTGTTTTACACCAAACTCGGTATGAATGTTCATTGGGCAGTAGCCTTTCAAATGCAACCTTTCATGACTTGATCATTGTTGTCATGGTAAAGAGGGGGCATCTCAAAGTTGGCAAAAAGTTTGTTTTCACATGAATTTTTGACCACATTTCAATCTTCACACAGCTGTCAAGGCAACAATTAAGGTGTTTGACACTGGTCATTTTCACTGTTTGGAGCATGTTTTATCAGCATCAATTTTCAGGCATTTTTTATAGCCCCGCTTTGAAAAAGTGGGGCTATATTGGATTTGCCATGTCCTTCTGTCATTCCGTAATTCCGTGATTCCGTTAATTTGTGTTGGCTCCATAACTTTGTATCTGCTTAACATATTTTCATGAAACTTCACACAAATGTTAAACACCATAAGACAATGTGCAGAGCGAAGGAATTATAACTGTGGATTGCCTACTTTTGGAGTTATTGCCCTTTGAACATTGAAAAATGGCAATTTTAATTGTGTCCGCTTCATAACTCGAAAACCGTTTGAGATATTTTTAGGAAATTTCACACAAATGTTAAGCACTATGAGACGATGTGCAGAGCGCAGGAACCATAACTCTGCATTGCTTATTTTTGGAGTTATTGCCCTTTGAACATTGAAAAATGGCAATTTTAACAGTGTCCGCTTCATAACTCGAAAACCGTTTGAGATAATTTCATGAAACTTCACACAAGTGTTAAGCACTATGAGACAATGTGCAGAGCGCAAGAACCATAACTCTGGTTTTCGTATTTTCTGTGTGTCTGTCTGTGTGTCTGTCTGTGTCTGTTAACAATTTTCGTGTCCGCTCCATAACTTTAAAACCCATTCACATATTTTCATGAAACTTCACACAAACATTAAACACCATGAGATGGTGTGCAGAGTGCAGGAACCATAACTCTGGATTGCCTAATTTTTGAGTTATTTCCCTTTGAATATTGAAAAATATCAATTTTAGCCGTCTTTGCTCGATAACTCAAAAACCGTTTGAGATAATTTTATGAAACTTCACACAAATGTAAAGCACCATATTACGTGTGCAGAGCGCAGGAACCCAAACTCTGGATTGTCTACTTTTTCAGTTATAGGCTTTTGAATATTAAAAAATGGCAATTTTAACTATGTCCGCTCCATAACCGTTTCTGATATTTTCATGAAACTTCAAATAAATGAAAAGCACCTTGAGATGATGTGCAGAGTGCAGGAACCATAACTCTGGTTTGCCTACTTTAGGAGTTATTGCCCTTTGAACATTTAAAAAGGCAATTTTGACTGTGTCGGCTCCATAACTCACAAACCATTTGAGATATTTTCATGACACTTCACACAAGTGTAAAGCACCATGAGACAATGTGCAGAGCGCAGGAACCCTGACTCTGATTTGCCTACTTTAGGAGTTATTACCCTTTGAACATTGAAAAATGGAAGATGAAATTTAGTATAAACATGGACATTCTGGTAATGTATCATGCTCATTGAAATGAGGGACAAGGGCTCACAATTCTTAGAGTTTTTCCAGATAATGTAAAATTTTCAACAGTTATTTCTTGTTCATAACTGTTTTCTCTGCAGCTTAAATACTTTTCTTCTCTGACAGCGCTGAAGCGGGGCTATAGTCAGATCCTCTGACAGCTCTAGTTGAACCCAGACACCCATAGATATAAATTTTAGCGGCCGGTTGGGCCATACACCCAAAATTTTTCGGGATGTGAGGGGGGGGGGGGGGCAACACCCCCCTTCTATCCCTCCGAGAATATTTTTAGTGGGGAGGCGCGCGGAAAAACAGGTCACTTTTTTGCCCAACAAATCCTAAAGCAAACATAACTATCCAGGGGTAGAAATGCAGATTTTAGGTGCTTCTGGGGCTTAAAATGGGGGGGTGGTGGTGCAGACACGTAAAACCACGTATCTGAGTGGTAAAGGTTTAATGGTGCTTCTGTGTAAAAAGACCAAATTTCCCAAATGTTATTGTATTTTTATCTCACCTGTCACGTAGAGACAAGTTGAGCTTTTGTGATCACTTTTCGTTCATCGTGCATCAGTGCCTCAATGAGAACATAAACAATTTCTTCAAATGAGATCTCCTCCACTGATCGGATTTTGGCCAAACTTCACAGTCACAGGAATGATCCTTAGGTGGTCCCCTTTCAAAGTTGTTTA
This sequence comes from Lucinisca nassula, assembly GCA_963580285.1. Classification (NCBI taxonomy): domain Eukaryota; kingdom Metazoa; phylum Mollusca; class Bivalvia; order Lucinida; family Lucinidae; genus Lucinisca; species Lucinisca nassula. The sequence goes on from OY757019.1 coordinate 34,947,128, forward strand.
AATGGTTCTGGTCCATTGCACATCAAGGTCACAGGAGCCAATAATAGATTTTTATGCCCCCGCCATTCGAAGAATGGTGGAAAGGGCAAATAGCATTGCCCCTGTCCGTCGTCCGTCCGTTCGTCCGTCCGTCTGTGCATCCGAAACTTAAACGCAGTCAATAACTTCCTTATTTCTTGATGGATTTTAAAATTACTCGGCAGAAATATTAACCATCATGAGACGACGTGTCACGTGCAAAACCCAGGTCCGTACCTCCAAGGTCAAGGTCATACTTAGAGATCAAAGGTCAAAAAAGGGTCCGAAACTTAAACGCAGTCAATAATTTTCTTATTTCTGGATTGATTTTGAAATTACTTTTTAGAAATGTCAACCATCATGAGACGATGTGTCATGTGCAAAACCCAGGTCCGTACCTCCAAGGTCAAGGTCATACTTAGAGGTCAAAGGTCAAAAAAAGGAACCAAAACTTAAACACAGTCAATAACTTACTTATTTGTGGATGGATTTTGAAATTACTTTGAAGAAATGTTAACCATCATAAGGCGATGTGTCACATGCAAACCCAGATCCATACCTCCAAGGTCAAGGTCATACTTAGAGGTCAAAGGTCAAAATAAGGGTTCGAAAATTAAACACAGTCAATAACTTTATCTCTGGATGGATTTTGAAATTATTTGGCAGAAATGTTGGCCATCATGAGACAATCTGCCTCACACAAAACCAAGGTCCTTACCTACAAGGTCAAGGTCATACTTAGAGGTCAAACGTGAAAAAGGGTCCAAAACTTAAACACGGTCAATAACTTTCTGTGGATGAAAACAAACATAGACATATTTTCAGGAGGGGGCATCCGTGTCCTATGGACGCATGTCTAGTTTAATGAAAACTTAAAAAATCTTCTTGTCTGAAACCACTAGGCCCAGGTCTTTGATATTTGATGTGTAGCTTCATCTGGTGGACCGCTACCAAGGCTGATTACAATATTTGCCTTTACAGGTTTTTTTTTTTTTTTTCAAATTCGGCTCTTAAGTTTGGTTGCTATGGCAACTTAGATTTCCCATAGACTTACAATGGGGGAATATTGAAAAATCGTGTTAAAGGTGCATTATTAAGCTACCGGGTCTCAAAATTTTTTTTCTGGTTTTTATCTTCAATGCATACTCCTTTGTCATGTGTACACTTTTGGAGCCCAAATACATCTTCAAAACTGTGTGAAAATGGTAGTTTTCATTCGTGTTTACCCTTCGCTCTGAACATGTGTTTCGGAATTTCTGTTCTAAAAATAAATCACTTTACACATACATGGTGACAGTATCGTCTCTGAGTGTAGTTACTTATGGCATGGTATTCAGCGTCATATTTTTTTCCGATTCAGGCATGGCCTAAGCAAACAAGGCCAAAAATGAACGTCATATAACGTCATATATGGGGATTTTATTTTTGTCACGAACTAAAAATAGATCTAACTAGTGTTTGAAACCTAGTTATGGAATCCCTCTCAAACTGGTTTACCTGTCATCATAATTGTTCGCATTTTTGCATTAAATGCATTCATTTGTATTGTTTTAAAGAAAAATACTGGCTATATGTATTTTATTTTTGGAAGCATTTTTTCCGGATAGATCAATAATGCACCTTTAACTGCCAAACCATTGCAGATATTTTGACACAACTTTCATAGAAATGTTTCTTAAGCAATTTACCATCTGCCATATGATTTAAGGCCTATTGCTGATTTTTACTGGTTGCCATGAAAACCAAAATGAAAAAAAATAGAAAAAAAAATCATCTCCTAAGAACCACATGCTCTATGAGGCTGAGAGTTTATGGAAATATTCACCAATTTGCCTTTACAGATTTTGTGTTTTTACCTCACCAGAGCCGAAGGCTTCGGGGGAGCTTATAGGATAGGCAGTTGTCTGTCATCGTCTGCGTTGTCTGTGTTTGTGTCAGCACTTTCAAACGACATCTCCTCTGAAGCCACTGGACCGATTGGGCCCAAATTTTATCTGTAACATCCTTGGGCTGGGGGATTGAAAGTTTGTATTTTTTAGGTCACCGTCACGTAGTGACGAGGTGAGCTTTTGGGATCACTTTTCGTCCGTCGTGTGTCCGTCCGTCCGTGCGTGCGTCCGTAAACAATTCTTTAAACGACATCTTCTCCTAAACCACTGATCGGATTTTGACCAAACTTCACAGGAATGATCCTTAGGTGGTCCCCTTTCAAAGTTGTTCAAATGGTTCCGGTCCGTTGCACATCTAGGTCAAAGGAGCCAAAAACAGATTTTTTCACCAAAAACTTAAAAATCTTCTTCTCTGAAACCACTAGGCCCAGGTCTTTGATATTTGGTATGAAGCTTCATCTAGTGGACCCCTACCAAGATTGTTCAAATTATAGTGCTGGAGCCAAAAATGCCCCCGCTACGGGGCCCTTTGGTTTTACATGGGCTTATATAGGGAAAATCTTTAAAAATCTTCTTCTCTGAAACCGCAAGGCCCAGGTCTTTGATATTTGGTATGAAGCTTCATCTAGTGGACCCCTACCAAGATTGTTCAAATTATAGTGCTGGGGCCAAAAATGCCCCCGCTCCAGGGCCCTTTGGTTTTACATGGGCTTATATAGGGAAGAGCTTTAAAAATCTTCTTCTCTGAAACCGTAAGGCCCAGGTCTTTGATATTAGGTATGAAGCTTCATCTAGGGGACCCCTACCAAGATTGTTCAAATTATAGTGCTGGGGGTCAAATATGCTCCCGCTCCGGGGGCCCTTTGGTTTTACATGGGCTTATATAGGGAAAACCTTTAAAAATTTTCTTCTCTGAAACCGTAAGGCCCATGTCTTTGATATTTGGTATGAAGCTTCATCCCACAAGGCCATGGTCCTTTCCCCCCCCCCCCCCACACACACACACACACACTCCGGGGCCCTTTGGTTTTAAATGGGCTTATATAGGGAAAATCTTTAAAAATCTTCTTCTCTGAAACCACAAGGCCCAGGTCTTTGCTATTTGGTATGAAGCTTCATCTGGTGGACTCCTACCAAGATTGTTCAAATTATAGTGCTTGGGCTAAAAATACCACCGCCCCGGGGCCCTATGGTTTTACATGGGCTTATATGGGGAAAATCTTTAAAAATCTTCTTCTTGGAAACCCAAAGGGCCAGGTCTTTGCTATTTGGTATGAAGCTTCATCTAGTGGACCCCTACCAAGATTGTTCAAATTATAGTGCTAGGGCCAAAACTGCCCCCGACCTGGGGCCCTTTGGTTTTACATAGACTTATATAGAGATATTCCTTAAAAATCTTCTTCTGAAACAGCAAGGCCATGGTCTTTGATATTTGGTGTGAAGCTTCCTCTAGTGCACCTCTATCAAGCTGGTTTAAATTATAGCCCTGAGGCCAAAAATGCCCCCGCCCTGGAGCCATTTGCTTTTATATAGGCTTATGTAGGGAATATCTTTAATAAAAATCTTCTTCTCTGAAACCGCAAGGCCCAGGTCTTTGATATTTGGTATGTAGCATATCTAGTGGACCTTTGCCAAGATTGTTCAAATTATAGCCTTTGTTGATATTTGGTATGGAGCTTCACCTTTTTAGACGTCTCTGAACATTATGCACATTATAGCCCTGGGGTTAATAATGGCCCTCCCCGGGTCCCACTTGTTACTCTATGGATCAGGTGAGCGATCCAGGGCCATCATGTCCCTCTTGTTTATGAAAACCGGCTCATTAGCCCTTTGGCTTTACATATGCTTATATAGGGAAAATCTTTAAAAATCTTCTTCCTAAAAACCACAATGTCCAGTTCTTTGATATTTGGTAAGAAGCTACATCTAGTGGACCCCTACCAAGATTGTTCAAATTATAGTGCTGGGGCCAAAAATGCCCCCGCCCCGGGACCCTTTGGTTTTACATGGGCTTACATTGGGAAAATCTTTAAAAATCTTATTCTCTGAAACCTTAAGGCCCAGGTCTTTGCTATTTGGTATGAATAAAAATCAAAAATGAGTTCCTTTAAGAGCAATGAAAATATTCATAAGAAAGAAGATCTAGTGGACCTCTACCAAGATTGTTCAAATTATAGTGCTGGGCCAAAAATGCCCCCGACCCGGGGCCCTTTGGTTTTACATAGGCTTATATAGGGAAAATCTTTAAAAATCTTCTTCTCTGAAACCACAAGGCCTAAGTCTTTGATATTTGGTATGAAGCTTCATATTGTGGACCTCTACAAAGATTGTTCAAATTTTTGCCCTGGGGCCAAAATGCCCCCGCTCCGGGACCCCTTGAATTTACATAGACTTACATAGGGAAAATCTTTAAAAATCTTCTTCTGTGAAACTACAAGGCCTAGGTCTTTGATATTTGTTGTGAAATTTAATCAAGTGGACCTCTATCAAGATTGTTCAAATTATAGCCCTGGGGCCAAAAATGCCCCCCGCCCCGAGACCCTTTGGTTTTACATAGACTTGGGCTTGAAGAAATATATGGGCTGCACGATTCTTCCACGCAGAGCTGAATCCGGCCCACACACTAGTACTGGTAAACCGCTTAGAGGATCTAAGCCTTCCAGGAACCGCAGTGGGAGGCGGACTGTCCATGCTAATAAACCCTATTGGTTTCATTGGGCGACAGGGCTTGAGATGTCATTTCATCTCAATGTTGAGTAAAAAGCCCACAAAATTGGAAGCAACGTCTCCAAAATGACCTTTACAGTGTTGACGGGGACGTTAAACCTCGAGTCAAACAAACAAATTTACATAGACTTATATAGGGAAATCTTTAAAAATCTTCTTCTCTGAAACTGCAAGGCCCAGGTCTTTGATATTTGGTGTGAAGCTTATATAGTGGATCTCTATCAAGATTGTTTAAATTATAGCCATATGGTCAAAAATGCCCCCCGCCATAGGGCCATTTGGTTTTACGAGGACTGTTCAAATATGAATGCAACTAAGCACATAAAAATGATTCTGTGATAGATTTCGATGAAGAAATTATTTTGTCCCCTCAAAGTATTCCCCTTTAACAGATATACAAACTTCCAGCCTTCTGATCCAATCATTGAATGCATTTTGGTAGTCTTTTCGAGGTATACTATGAAGGCACTGGAATATTGCAGAACCGAGATGTTTGCGAGACTTCAACAACCTTTTCCTGCTTCAGATAGTCTTGCACAATGAACGCCTTGTACGATGACGAATTGTCATGTAGCAATCTGACATTGGCCAAACCAGTTGCGGGTCTTCGTTCTTTGAAATATTTCTTCAATTTTTGAAGAACTTTATTCTTGTAAAACTTCGCATTTACAGATTTGCCTTTACACAAAGCAACCTGAATAGCTGGGCCCTGATTTAAATAGAATGTGGCATACATTACCTTCTTGACGCTCATGGTCCGCTTTGCAATGCATGGTCTTTTGCAATACTTTGTTGCCCATATTTTGTTCTGAATCTTTCGTTTTGGCTCAAAAAAGTGAACCCATGTCTCGTCACCTGTGACGACATTAGCGAAAGACCGTGCATCGTAATAAAAATTTGGAAACTTTTTAAGCAACTTCTTGGCGCACTGAACATGTGTGTTTTTCTGCTCATCCGTCAACAGATGGGGAATCCATCTAGCACAGATCTTTCTCGTTTTCAAATCCTGTTTCAGAATTGTATGAGCTGCTCCTAATGAGATGCCAACCATACTAGCTATTTGCCAAGTGGTGCATCGTGCATCGGTAGCAACTATTTCTTTCACTCTAGCAACCATCTTGGCAGATGTTGCTCTTTTCGGCCGACGATCATGTGGTGCATCTTCTGTTGAGCCTAGCCCACAGCTGAATTTCTTACACCAACGAAAAACTGTCGGAAAAGACATTTCATTATGCCCATAAACCGAACATATTTCATCAAAAATGTCTTTGCACCGTATACCAAGAATACAACAATTCTTAATATAGGACCGTATTTCAACGGCGTACTCTGACCTCCTTCCAACCATGTTTTGTATTAGTATACAAGAGTAGACAGTGTTTATCGAATGATATACATGGCTAAAGTGGACGGATTTTAACAGGTTTGGTATCAATGTATAGGTAAAATGTTTTTCTACGCTGTGATATTATTTCCATGTGATTTTCGCATTAGTGCATGAGAAAAAGTTCTACTTGCATTCATATTTGAACAGTCCTCGTACAAAGGCTTATGTAGGGAATATATTTAAAAAATCTTCTTCTCTGAAACGGCAAGGCCCTGGTCTTTGATATTTGTTGTGTAGCTTCATCTAGTGGACATTCGCCCAGATTGTTCAAATTATAGACTTTGTTGATATTTGGTATGAAGCTTCACCTTTAAGACCTCCCTCAACCTTTGCACATTGAAACCCTGGGGCCAAGAATGGCCCTCCCTGGTGCCCACTTGTTACACTATGGATCAGGTGAGCGATCCAGGGCCATCATGGTCCTCTTGTTTATGAAATTTGGCTCTTTAGTTTGGTTGCTATGGCAACTTAGATTTTCCATAGACTTATAATGGGGAAAATTGAAAAATGGCATTGACTGCCAAACCTTGCAGATATTTTGACACAACTTTCATCGAACTGTTCCTTAAACAATCTACCACCTGCCATGTGATTTTAGGCCCTTGTTCATTTTTACTGGCTGCCATGGTAACCAAAATGAACAAAACAGACAAAAAATACTTAAAAAATCATCTCCTCAGAAACCATTTGCTCTGCAAGGCTGAGACTTTATGAAAATATTCAACATATTTGCCTCAACAGGTTTTGTGTTTTTTATGAAATTCAACTCCTTAGTTTGGTTGCTATGGCAACTGAGTTTCCATTGACTTATAATGAGGAAAATTGAAAACTTGCATTTGCAGATATTTTAACAAAACTTTCATAGAAATGTTCCTTACGTAATCTACCATCTGCCATATGATTTTCAGTCTGTTGCTCACTTTTACTGGTTGCCATGGAAACCAAAAAGAAAAAAAAAATAGAAAAAAAATACTTAAAAAATCATCTCCTCAGAAACAGTATGCTCTATGAGACTGAATATTTGTGGAAATATTCACCTTATTTGCCTTTTCAGGTTTCGTGTTTTAAATTCGGCTCTTTAGTTTGGTTGCTTTGGCAACTCATAGTTTTCATAGACTTATAATGTGGAAAATTGAAAAAATGGCATTTACTGCCAAGTCATTACAGATATTTTGACAAAACTTTTATAGAAATGTTCCTTGAATAAACTTCTTTCAGTCACATGCTTTTATGCCAACCTGGGGATCCCAAGTTTGTGCTGGGGCCATGCCCCACCACCTCCACTGCATAAAATTCCAGATATCTCAGAAACCATTCAGATCCCCTTCCTGAAACCATATATATTCTTGTTTCTTATGATAAAACACATTCAGTGAACCTAGGGGTCACCTGGGGCGCGCCGGGGCCATGCCCCAACCCTCGACTTCACAAAAGGCCAAAAAGCTGAGAAATCGTTCAGAACCCCGCCGCTTAGCCATATATATAGAAACTATATGCTCTCCAAGGCAATATTCACCATATTGGCCTATACAGGTTTTGTGCTTTTTATGAAGTTTGGCTCCTTAGTTTGGTTGCTTTGGCAAGTTAAAAGTTTCAAAAGACTTACAATGGGGAAAATTGAAAAATGACATTTATGCCTTTCAAGATATTTTGTAAATCTTTCATAGTATTGTTCCTTAAACAATGTTCTATCTGCCATATGATTTTAGGCATATTGGTTGCCACAGATGGTAAATTGTCTATTAACATTTGTTGTCTTGCAACTGCACATTCAAGCGACAACCACCAGGCTGATTGGGTCCAAATTTTATCTGTAGCATCCTTGGGCTCAGAGCTTCCAAGGTTTATTTAAATACATGGCTGCCAGCGGGCAGTGGCCCCCTGAGCTCTGGTGAGCATGACTGCCAATGGGCCTCTTGTTTGTCTTCTGACATTTACATTTTCAATAGTTTTCCATAGTAGAATGCTGTTGACATCGTTTATATTCAATGACATAATGTGGGGGTTCTAAACGTGCTATTCGATGTCACATTATATTACTACCGGCTGCTGTGTGAAACAGATCTGAGATTCTTGCTCATGAAATTTATAGAAGTTTAATTAAACTTTTATTTCAACCAATCAGATCTCTTGAAATGTTCAGAATGATTGAGAATTGGAATTTTTGGGGTGTCAATAACATTTTGTTCAAATATTCTAACACAGCGCTCCTATATAGGCAATGGAAAATAACTGTGTTTTATTCTGCAACAACTCGGAAGAGCATGACAATTGACATCATTAAAAAGTGCAAATTTATGACGTCACTAGAAGATTTTCTTTATGTTAGACGGTGTAACATCATTTTCTCGCATCGAAAACATTAGCAAAGGATATAAATGCATGTGTTTCAGTCAATAATTTTAGTGGGATTTCTTCTCACACTGGGGAAAGGTTGTGAGATTTTGAAGGAAACCACAACATTATTGCCGATTTTCAGCATGTTAGAATCGAAATAGATCAGCTCTAGTCTGTGAATTGTTGAGTAATTAATCACAGTTTATCGGTCAGTTGTAAGTAGACAAACCACATGTGCTACGCAATCATGATTTGATCTACTTTACAACTGACCTCCAAACTGTGATTTATTACTCAATAAATCACAGTTGAAGCTGATCTATTTCTTAAATAAATAATATTGGTTTTCTGTAAATTCACTGAGAATATGAGTATTAACCCTTGTCCTGCTGAATATTTAAATATGTCACACCCACTACTGATTATCAGCCAATCAGATTACTTGATGCAAATTACTGCAGCAAATTCATAAACTGGCTGGCAAACAATGTAGATCCTGATCAGATGGCTTCTTCAGAAGCCATCTGATCTGGATCTACATTGTTTGAAAGGTAAGGCATTACCGGGCTCAGCAGGACAAGGGTTAACTTTAACTTTACTTTCAGTAACTCCGAGGCAATTGCGAAAGCAAGCCAGACGTGAAAGGAGGTTGGAGAAACAAAAAGAAGGTAGGGAATAGGGAAGTATACCACAACCTCTTTATAACACTATTAATGGGGTCCAATGAAGAAGCCGTGTTACTTAAACAACCGTGTTTTTTTCCAAACAAAAATGTATAGATTATATAGAAAAATGACCATTTATGGACATTTTTCTATATGAGCCCCGCCAAGCGAATTTGTGTCCTCGAGCATTCCGTCATGACAAGTTTTAACTGCGCATGCCCAGTCATTCAGAGGGGCCAGGGATATGGCTTTCTGTCTGAAGGTTCCTCTTGATTCACTGCTTGTATGAGCGTGCAGCGAAGGTTCTGGCCAGACTGCGTACTTATCGCATAAGCGATAAGTACCAAAATCGCTTGACGGAGCCCATATAATCTTTACACTATTGGGATCCATCTTGAAATTGTGTTGTAGCCATAACCGTGTTATAATGAACAGTGTTTTGATTGGGTTGGGGTGTACCATAAATTGTCTCCATTTTATTGCTTGTTTAAAATTGTTGAATATAAAAACACTGTTGGTTGACAAGTTTTGTGTAATAAACACCCCTCTAAATCCCCACCCACTTTATATAGAAAAAGTGGGGTTTACGGGGGTAATCATGATTTTAGCTTTTCATGCTTAAACACACAGATTGTGAGTACTAATAAGAACGCCTTATTTCCTCAGATGAGGCAGTTATAATGGGCACCTGCAATCTATTTTGGGACTAGAAATAAGAACAACATCAAACATTTTTTTTGTGTGTTTTTGTACCGTAAAAATTCGGCTATAAGGCGATTCGGCTATAAGACGGGACCCCTTTTTCAGTTTTTCTAAGGTGGGATTTTGCTTATACTCTTTTTTAAGATGGGTCAAATTTTTGTCATATCTGTCGGGGCCTATCTGCTACCGCAAGATGCCGTTTAGAAGTGAAAAATCGGCCTTTTTTCGTTGGAAAACTCTACTTACCCCTCACATGGCTTTGTTTATGTCTGTTGACATTCTGTGTCTTCGTTTGTGAGAGTTACAAAGAGAGACAACTCTTATTGAACCTGAATAGGTAGGTCTATTAAGCGTTGGGAAATGGGGGGGGGGGGTTGGGATTTAATTCCATCCAATTTGTTGCAGCTTTTCTATAAGTAACTGAACTTTTTTTTTTATTGGGGAACACAACACCTAGCTATTCAGATTCAGAACCAATGCCCCAGCTACCACAAAATAGCGGGCAAACGTCGGGCCGATACGTCGTATCGCTGTCGGCCCGGTACATGCTTTGCTGGCTACACAGACGTCTATTTAGTAGATGACAGGGCTGACATTCATTTCCCGGTCGCCCGGGACAAGACCGAAATTGCGCCGGGCAGGTGAACTTTGACCTTATGACGCCTGGTCGGGCAAGTGCAAAAAAAAATCGTCTACAACTGTCAGTCTTTTTGAGTCCTTAAATCCGGTAAAACTAGACCAGTAAGTTAATCACAATAATTGCTGCACTGTCAATTTAGAGAAAAACCATCTGTGTATTTATTACGGTTCAAGTATGACACTATTGTTAATCCCTGTCATATAATTGCCAGCCTGCGGTGCGTGTCGATAAGGTGTGAAAATATGGTCAAGTTATGTCTCTTATTTGCGTTTATCCTCCAATCATAAAATTTAATCCACAATCAATGTGAAAATGATTTAATCGCTTCTCAGACAATTTGTTACATCTAACGGTAGATTTTTTTGCATAATAAAAAATGGACTATTCCACGATCTCATGAATGGTTCCGTTTTGGCGCCAAATAGCAGACGCAGGGCGGGAAAAGTCAAATGCTGTTGTTGGTTATTGACACGGAGCTTCTGGGGATAATTCGGGAGCTGTGCAAAGCGCTGGTTTTCTATCCACCTCTATTCACAGCCCTTAAGCCATCGAGAAAATATTTTTTACCGGTTCCTAACGTTTTTTTGTTGTTTTTTTTATGAAAGAGATACACACAATGACATTAAACACGTGTTGGGGTGCTGGCGTCGGATGACGTCATTTACCGATCGCTTGCAGAAAAATGGTAGCGGTGGTTGTGGGCGGCGATTTGTATCAATTAAAAAATCACCGATTGACATTCTCGGTATGTCTGCATGGTCTTTGTCTGACATTGCCGGAAAAAAGCCTGCAGTCCATGACCTCTGCTATAAGACGGGGCCATTTTTGGGGCTCATTTTGGAGGGAAAAATCCTCGTCTTATAGCCGAATTTTTACGGTAAGGGGGTCTTTCACGGTATAGGAAATTTGCATTGGTTTCTGCCCACGCTTGGATTTTGATGAAATTATGCACAATAATTGCCTTGGGTATAACCATTATAATTAGGATGCATTCACTTTTAAATTTTATTTTCGTAATAAATTTATTACATATTTTATGAAGTCTCTATCACAACAGAGAGTACTCTGATATAAACTTGTCCACAGTATTCAGACTTTCATATATCTAATGCTGCTATGCTTTATGAATTAAAGCCATAATTGGTGAGTTCGTTGATACTATGAATGACCTCATATGTCTAGTAATAGTGGCTGGGCATCCAGTTTTCTTTGAGGTCGTCCCCATATTTCAGCTCCTATTTTTGTATTCATTAAAATTTTATATGCATTTTTACCATGTTACAATTTTTGTCAAGACACCATTTAAGCATAAAAACTACCCACATATCATAGGAACATGTTGATGAATTTTGATGGAAATTGAGGACCGGTAACATTGTGTTTTAACAGACTGAATAATGATAGTCCTGATTCAGCAAAATGTGAAATTATATGATTATCATGTTTTGGTCATGCTGTTTAATAATACTTTACTATTGCTGTCAATTTGGATGGCTATAGTATAGTATGGTTTGTGTAAGTAGTTCATAGCATAATTATAAGTATTATTTCAAAACATCCATTTTGGTAAATTTGCCCCCTATAGAACAAACTATTTTGTCTACAGAACTATACTGCAAAGGTTTTGATGACAAACGTCATCAAACGCACACATGTAATCATGTGCACAGTTTTCTTTCTGTCTTTCTTGTCTAATTTGGTAATGTTGCTAAGGTGATGTTTAGATTTAACATTCAAATCAACAACATACCAGTCACTTTAGATGTTGCTTCAGATTTTGTGGGATTTGTTATCCGACTCGAGATAAATTACTCTCAAAGTAGAAGTAAAACAAAGATCGGGAATTGATACAATTAACTTACTCCATCCATAAAAGACACCAAAGGGAAAGAAATACAAACATTAAGCGACCAGACCATAATGGAAACCTAAACAAAGGAAGGCCATACGGACAGTTACTTTCCCACAAAATGGCCATATGGCCACCCAAAATTAAAAGACACAAGTGATACACACAGTAAGTAACAAACAACAACATAAATAAATCGCCACAGAAGTGCCGCCTTGGAACGGTCAGTGGAAGATTTCCACTAGGGGGCTTAAATCGATTTTACGTGGCCACAATCCTCGCCCTTACTTCCGTCGCGATTTAGACAAATAATTTGTTCAGTCCGCATGAAGGCCTCCTAACTCATCAGTGCAACATCTCCGTGAACACAGAAATCAAAGAACCACAGAGGTGAGACAACGGTGAGGACTCGACAGCAAGAAACCACTGAAATGCTGGAGCAAAAGAAAACCAACAGTTAGACTCCGATGAGCCCGAGTCAAACTGTTGTTAGTTTATTTAACCCTAACTGTCCATTTAAAAAGAAAGGTTTACTCTAGGGAAAATCAATAACACTTTACTTTTCCTGGACATTAAGTTTTCAGAATTGGTATCTGCATAGGCACTAGCCAATCTATCTTTTTGTATAGCCCCTATGAACGAAATCAAACGGCTTCCTGAAGCTGTATTCCAAAGCCATTTGAATTTGCTTTTAGAATTCACATGGTCGTATATGTGTCAGTGTTCCAAAACTTATGTGATCATGATTGTGTTGTCTATATATTTGTATAGGTCTTTCACTTCATTTACCTATCTCAGCAGTTGTTGCAGAAATTACAAAGCACATTATGGCCCCCGCTAATAGGGGCTTGAAGAAATATATTGGCTGCATGATGCTTCCACGCAGAGCTGAATCCGGCCAGCACTCTAGTACTGGTAAACCGCTTAGAGGATCTAAGCCTGTCCAGGAACCGCGGTGCGAGGCGGACCGTTCATGCTAATAAACCCTATTGGTTTCATTGGGCGACAGGGCTTGAGAAGTCATTTCAGCTCAATGTCGGGTAAAAGTCCCACAAAATTGGAAGCAACGTCTCCAAAATGACCTTAACAGTGTTGACGGGGACGTTAAACCTCAAATCAAACAAACAAACAAAGCACATTATGTAAGATATCAAGAAGTGTTTAAACTGTTGATAATAATTATTCAATCTGTGATTAGTTATCGCATTACTCATAGGATTTTAAATTATTTCAGTAAATACATTGTGATGTTTTTTTCAGTCCAAACACTGCAATGCTCTTTCTAAGCTGAGAGATACATTGCACAGAAATGTACTGGTAATTATTAATGAACAAAAAGCAAGCAAGAACAGTGTTTAAAATCACAGTGAACTTGCATTCAGCAGAAACATTCCAAAAGTGATTGAAAGTTTTACAACCAGAAAAAAATACTAAAAGCTCACTTTCGATTAATTAGCCACTATTTTGACACAGTAAATAGAAAAAATAAGACACTAAAGAAACGTCAACAATTACAATACCAATGCAGAAAAGAGACAGTTTTATGCATGTGTACTATAAGGAAGGAAACTGTTTCTCTCCCTGTCTAATAGCAAAATTTCTCTAGGTGATGGAACAGCTTTGTTTACACCAAATATTCTGCACCTCATCCATTAATGATATCTTTTGCAACAGAAACTCAATATTAGTGACATTTCGATTTTTGGAAATACTAACCAATAATTACTGTAACTTTTTTGTTAGGATAATAATCCAGTGTTCATAAAGACAGAGAGTATCTAAGGCTTAATCTGGCTATGGATTTATCAACATGACTAGTTTTACTAGCAACAACAAACCGCTGACCATTGCGTCCTTGCATACCAGCTTGGTATGGAAATGAAAATAATGGATCTCCTTGCCTTACACCTATTTGAGTAGCATGACTTATACAAAGGCATTAAATAAAGTTTCACATGTTCACAATAATTTTGCTGCTAATAAAAAGCAATATATGTTGTTAAGCCTAATTTGTTGATAAGAATACCTTTTGACTTTGTGTTTTACTATCTACTATTTTGGATAGATCATCGTGTATAAATGAAAGGAAAATATCAGAAATTCATGATATTTTAATAGTTTCTAAGCTAGATCAGCTTAATATGTATTCATTTTGATTTGTATAATCTCATTTTTATTACGTAAGTGTTACGAATTGCCTTTTTGTAAGGTTCTTGGATGATTTCAATAAAATAGTAAATTTTGCAGAAACGACTTACATCCATTAAAGGTGTAAAACTACAGTGTTACCGGTTTCAGATTTTCATGAAATTTGGCATAGCTAAATAAGATACTTATGGCAAGTTTTCCTAGCAAAATGAAATCTTGACAAAGACTAGAACATATCTATCTTAGGGATTGAATTTTGATATTTTTTTAAAATTTTAATTAAAAAATGAGATTTATGATAATTATTTTACCAGAAAATGTAAATTTTAATTAATTCAAAAGGTTTTGCAGTATCAAAGGAATGCCCATGGAGTTCTGCATTCAATCCAGTTCACAGATCTTGAAAATAAATAAAACATAAGATTTAAGACGCACTTATTTAGAGACAGACACCAGCTCATGGAGGGAGTCAGTAAGAGTGGCCTCCTGAGTCCTACTTTGATTTATATAATTTATTAAATACATTTTTATAGGTTGTATATGCTGAGTTATTAATATACAAAGTTTAAAGAAAAAACATGCATGGGCACAAATGAAAGACCCCCTTTGTCAAGCCTTTCATTAACCTTTGTATGCCTAGTGTCCCTTTTTTAGCTCACCTTAGCCAAAGGCTCCAGGGGAGCTATTGTGATCACTCACCGTCTGTCGTCATCGTCATTGTCCATCCACAATTTTTTCAAACGACATCTCCTTGAGCACTGATGGGATTTTGACCAAACTTCACAGGAATGATCCTTAGGTGGTCCCCTTTCAAAGTTGTTCACATAGTTCTGGTCCATTGCACATCTAGGTCACATGAGCTAAATATAGATTCTTAGCTCGCCTGAGTCAAGGGCTCTTGGTGAGCTATTGTGATCGGTCACCCTCAGTCATTGTAGTCATCCATCCGTCCATTCACAATTCTTTTAAACGACATCTCCTCATATACCAATGAACAGATTATGACCAAACTTGGCAGAAATGATCTTTGGGTGGTCCTCTCTCAAAGTTGTTCACAGAATTGCATTCCATACATAATTGTGGTTGCCATGGCAACAAAAAGGAGAAAATGAAAACAAAAACTTCAAAAATCTTCCTGTCTGAATCCAGAAGGCCCAGGTCTTTGATATGTAGTATGAAGCTTCATCTAGTGCACCTCTACCAAGAATGTTCAAATTTTAGCCCTGGGGCCAATATAATGCCCCCCACCCCCCATCAGGGCCCGCTGTTTTACATAGGCTTATAATAGGGAAAGCATTGAAAAATCTTCGCGTGAAACCAGAAGACCAGGGTCTTTGATATTTGTAAAGAAGCTTTATCTAGTGGACCTCTACCAAGGTTGTTCAAATCATAGCCCTGGGGCCAAAAATTCCCCTGCGCTGGGGCCTGCTTGTTTTACATAGGCTTATAATGGAAAAGAACTTTAAAAATCTTCTTGTCTTGTTTTACATGTGCTTTCAAAGTGATACATTATGCGTAGGTTTGGTCACTATGGCAACCCATGATAATTGCATGTGACGGTAGATGATATTAACCCATTTTGTAGCGAATGGAATCTTCCATTTTACATATAGAACAAGCCAATTTCAAAATTTAGGGGTGTCAGGTTGGGGTTTCCGGTACAATATGGGTTAATAGTTTATAAAACGACTCCTGAAATAAAGCTGAATAAAAAGTGAAGTAAAATTAAAAAACACAACTGTATATGTGTATGGAAAGAATAAATCACCATTCTCACTACTTTTTGGACAACCCATTGTGATAACACACCCGTGCCACATATAGAGGATCTTACATGAGTGCTCATGTATTATCATGTGAACAAGTCCGTGAAATGAACATCCCCTTAAACCCCACTTTGTATAGAGAAAACTGGGGTTTACGGGGTTATTCATTATTTTTCTTATTTCTGCTCCAAGACATAGGTTGTGGGTACTCGTTAGAACCGCCTCAATGAGGCGGTTCTAACGAGCACCCGCAACCTATGTTAGCAGTAAAAATACCAAAAATATCACATATTTTCACCAGAAAAGTTGCCATTTTGGAGATGGGAAAATGCACAATGTCGCGCGGGTGTGTTATCGTAATGCTCACTACTTTTTGGACAACCCATTGCGATAACACACACCATGCAACATATAGAGGGTCTTACATGAGTGCTCATGTATTATTGAATTTGTTAAACGAGTTGAGGAAAAGGGATAAAATGCGAGGCTTTGCCGAGCATTTTATCCCTTTTCCTCAATGAGTTTAATAAATTCAATAATACATGAGCACGATTGCAAGATTCTACTCACTACTGTTTGGACAACCCATTGCGATAACACACACCATGCAACATATTGAGGATCTTACATGAGTGCTCATGTATTATTGAATTTATTAAACGAGTTGAGGAAAAGAGATAAAATGTGAGGCTTTGCCGAGCATTTTATCCCTTTTCCTCAATGAGTTTAATAAATTCAATAATACATGAGCACGATTGCAAGATTCTATTTATCATATGACATTTAGATTGCATTGTATTCACGATTGTTTACAAAAATGTCAATATTCCGCCATTAGTAAACGCGACATCGTTACGGGACGTATCTAGCTAATTTGCATATTTAATCCACTAGTGGATTATCGAAAATAATACATGGCATTATTACACTCTCAGACGCGACGTCATATGATAAATTCCATTCTTTCATATCTCCAAAATGGCTACTTTTCCGATGAAATCCCTGATTTCTTTCAAACAAAGGTTGTGGGTGCTCGTTAGAACCTCTTCATTGAGGTGGTTTTATCAAGTACCCACAACCTATGTCTTGGAGCAGAAATAAGAAATATTATGAATACCCCTGCAAACCCAGGTTTTCTCCATATAAAGTGGGGTTTAGGGGGATTTTTGTTTCACGGACTTGTTCACATGATGCCTTGTACAATAGTTTCTGATCCAAAATTTCAGTACTCTTGCTAGTCTATGTAGATGAGGAGGCCAGTTTGTCTCTCACCAAGTCACAAATATCTACGACATTTTGTTTAGTGAATGTTTGTTTGTTTGTTTTAGAGTTAAACGGCCCAGTCAACACTATTTTAGGTCATTTTTTAGCCGGTCAGTTTACTTATCCACACTTTTCCTGGACAAGCTTATATGTAACCAGTTAACCAGTACAGTGCACATTCTTTCACCAGAAACTGGCAACTACCCTTCTTGAATCAGCGGAAGGGAGAGAATGACCGCAGAAAAGAGTTCATGATCAATCTCCACGAAAGAATGTAGCTAATCCAGGCAGGTATCGAACATGCATCCTCCTGATCACCAGTCAGATGTGTATCCGACTGAGCTACTGAGGCCGGCTCTTCTAGTGAATGAGCTCTTCCCATAAAAATCCTAAAAATTGGGACACCATTAGGATCTGCTGTAATTCTGCTAAAATTTTAACAAATTTGTTTCACAATCCATCAACGTGTCCAAAAAAGGGACAATGGAATGGCAAACACTGTTTGCTTCTAGGCCTATCTGTCCCAATAATGTATGGTACTAGTATGGTACCATAAGGAACTGCTGTAATTCTGCTAAAATTGTAACAAATTTGTTTCACTATCCATCAAGGGGTCAAAAAAAGGGACAATGGAATGGCAAACATTGTAGACCCAGATCAGACTGCTCCTAAACAGTTAAGACCCAGATCAGACTGCTCCTTCAGGAGCAGTCTGATCTGGGTCTATCTGAGTCTACACTGTTTGCTTCTAGGCCTATCTGTCCCAATGTTGTATGGTACTGGTATGGTACCATTACCATAAAAATTCGGCTATAAGACGAGGATTTTTCCCTCCAAAATGAGCCCCAAAAAATGACCCCGTCTTATAGCCGAGGTCATGGAATGCATGCTTTTTTCCGGCAATATCCGGCGAAGACCAGACATAAGGAAAAAGCCGATCAGTTATTTTTGAATTGATATAAATCGCCGCCCACAAACCACAGCTACCATTTGTCACGGGATCGGTAAATGACGTCAACCGATGCCAGTACCCCAATATGTGTTTATGTCATTGTGTGTATCTCTTTCACTAAAAAAACATTTGGAACCGGTAAAAATATGTTCTCAATAGCTAAACAGTTGTGAATAGAGGTGGATAGAAAACCAGCGCTTTGCACAGCTCCCTATTTATCCCCAGAAGCTCCGTGTCAATATCCAACAACAGCGTTCGACTTTTCCCGCCCAGAGTCTGCTATTTGGCGCCAAAACATAACCATTTATGAGATTGTCGACTAGTCCATTTTTATAATGCAACTATCTATCGTTAGATGTAGCTAATTGTCTGAGGAGCCATTAAATCATTTTCGCATTGATTGTGGATTAAATTTTATGGTTTGAGGATAAACGCAGGTAAGAGACATAACTTGACTGTATTTTCACACCTTATCGACACGCACCGCAGGGTGGCAATTATATGACAGGGATTAACAATAGTGTCATACTTAAACCGTAATAAATACACAGATTATTTTGTCTCTGAATTGACAGTGCAGTAATTATTGCGATTTATTATGTCTCCCCCGAAATTTTTTTTTTCGGAGAGACATATTGTTTTTCCCCCGGGCGTCTGTCTGTCCGTTTGTCTGTCTGTTCATCTGTCCGTCTGTCACACATTTGTGTCCCCTCTATAACTTGAAAACCGTTAGAGCTATCTTCACGAAACTTTGTATAAGTATTAATCAGCATTAGACGACGTGCAGTGCGCAAGAACTATAAATCTCGCATTAATACTTTTTGAATTATCTCCCTTGGAAATTTGTTGGTATGTATATATGTATGGAAAAATTGTGTCCGGTCAATAACTTTCTTATTTTGAGATGGATTTTAAAATTACTTGGCAGAAATATTAACAACCATAAGATGATGTGTGGTGTGCATGAGGCAGGTCAGTACCTCAAAGGTCAAGGTCATACTTAGAGGTCAAAGGTCAAAAAAGAGGCCTTTTTTCGTATTTGGTCAATAACTTTCTTATTTTGAGATGGATTATAAAATTACTTGGCATAATTATTAACAACCATGAGACGATGTGTGGTGCGCATGAGGCAGGTCAGTACCTTAAAGGTCAAGGTCATACTTAGAGGTCAAAGGTCAAAAAAGGGGCCTTTTTTGTATTTGGTCAATAACGTTCTTATTTTGAGATGGATTTTGAAATCACTTGGCAGAAATGTTAACCAATATAAGACGATGTGTTGCAGCGTGCATGACCCAGATTGGTACCTCAAAGGTCAAGGTCATACTTAGAGGTCAAAGGTAAAAAAGGGGCTTTTTGTTTCGGGTTTTGTCAATAACTTGCTTATTTGTAGATAGAATTTGAAGTTACTTGGCAAACATGTTAACTATCATGAGACGATGTGTTGCATGCATGATTCAGTTTGGTACCTACAATGTCAAGGTCATACATAGAGGTCAAAGGTAAAAAAGGGCCTTTTTTAGTGTTTGGTCAATAACTTTCTTATTTTAAGATGGATTTTGAAATTGCTTAGCAGAAATGTTAACCACCATGAGATGATGTTTTGCACGCATGGCCCAGTTTGGTACCTGAAAGGTCAAGGTAATACATAGAGGTTAATGGTAAAAAAAGGGGCCTTTTTTGTGTTCTGTCAATAACTTTCTTATTTTTAGATGGATTTTGAAATTACTTGGCAGAAATGTTAACCACCATGAGACGATTTGTTGTGTGCATGAACCAAGTTGGTACCTCAACTGTCAAGGTCGTACTAAGAGGTCAAAGGACAAAAAGGGGCCTTTTTTAGTGTTCAGTCAATAACTTTCTTCTTCCTGGATAGATTGTGAAATTACTTGGCAGAAATGTTAACCATCATGAGACGATATGGTGCACGCTAGACCCAGGTCGGTACCTCCAAGATCAAGGTCATACTAAGAGGTCAGAGGTAATAAAGTTTTTTTTTTTGTGCCCAGTCATTAACTTGTTATGTTCCCGGTAGCGATAGCGGGGACATATTGTTTTTGCCCTGTCTGTTTGTTTGTTGGTTTGTTGGTTTGTACGTGGACAACTTTAACGTTGGCCATAACTTTTGAACCGTTTGAGATAGAGCTTTCATATTTGGCCTGAAGGTTCCTTGTGACAAGACCTTCACATTCATGCAAAAAATTTGACCTGTGACCTTGACCTTGACCTTTGACCTACTTAAAAGAAAAAAATAACATTGGTCATAACTTTTGAACCACTTGAGATACAGCCTTCATATTTAGCATGTATGTTTCTTGTGACAAAAGCTTTACATTCATGCAAAAATTTTGACCTGTGACCTTGACCTTGACCTTTGACCTACTTAAAATATAAAAATAACATTTTGGCCATAACTTTTGAACGGTTTGAGATAGAGCCTTCATATTTTGCGTGTTTGCATGACAAAAGCTTTACATTCATGCAAAAAATTTTGACCTGTGACCTTGACCTTGACCTTTGACCTAAAAGAAAAAGTTAACATTGGTCATAACTTTTGAACTGTTTGAGATACAGCCTTCATATTTATCATGTATGTTCCTTGTGATAAAAGCTTTACATTCATGCAAAAAAAATTTGACCTGTGACCTTGACCTTGACCTTTGACCTACTTAAAGTGAAAAAATAACATTTTGGTCATAACTTAAACGGTTTGAGATAGAGCCTTCATATCTTGCATGTAGGTTCCTTGTGACAAGAGCTTTACATTCACATGAAAAATTTTGACCTGTGACCTTGACCTTTGACCTACATAAAAGAAAAAGTTAATATTGGTCATAACTTTTGAACCGTTTGAGATACAGCCTTCATATTTAGCATGTAGGTTCCTTGTGACAAACGCTTTACATTCATGCAAAAATTTTGACCTGTGACCTTGACCTTTGACCTACTTAAAAAAATAAACATTTTTGGTCATAACTTTCAAACCGTTTGGGATAGAGCTTTCATATTTGGCATGTAGGATCCCTGTGATTAGAGCTTTTCATTCATGCAAAATGTTTGGACCATGGCCTTGACCTTTGACCTACGTAAAAAAAATAAAATTGTTCATAACTTTTGAACCGTTTAAGAGAGAGCCTTAATATTTGGCATGTAGGTTCCTTGTGACAAGAGCTTTACATTCATGTAAATTTTTTTCATCCATGACGACCTACTTTAAAGAAAAAATATTATTGTTCATAACTTTTGAACCATTTAGGATAAAGCTTTCATATTTGGCATGTAAGTTTCTTGTGTCAAGGGTTTCCCACACAAACAAAAATCTTGAACTATGAGCAATTTTGAATGAAAAATGACCATGCCCGGGGACATGTTCGTGTTTCACAAACACATCTTGTTTATTTCTGGATGGACTTTATAAAGTAACCATGCAGAAATGTTCACCGTCATTAGACCATGAGTAATGTGCAAGACCAAGGTCCATACCTCCAATGTCAAGGTCATACATAGCGGTCAAAGGTAAAAAAGGGACAGTCAATAACTTCCTTATTCTTTGATGGATTATGAAATTACTTGGCAGAAATGTTTACCATCATGAGACGATGTGGTGTACCTCAAAGGTCAAGGCCATACTTAGAGGTCAAAGGTAAAAATGTGCTTTTTTGTGTATGGCCAATAACTTTTTTTATTTTTCTATGAACATTTTTAAAGTTACTATGCAGAAATGTTCATCTTCATTAGATTATGTGTTGCACACAAGACCTAGCTCAATACCTCCAATGTCAAGGTTATGCTTAGCAGTCAAAAACGGGGGAGACATCTGTTGTTTTTTTGTAGAAAAACAAATTCTAGTTTACTGGTCTAGTTTTACCGGATTTAAGGACTCAAAAAGACTGACAGTTGTAGAGGTTTTTTTTAGCTCACCTGGGCCGAAGGCTCCAGGGGAGCTTATAGTATAGTGGGTCCTCCGTCGTCCGTCGTCCGTCCGTCGTCCGTCCACACTTTTGAGCAGCTATATCTCTGTATCCTGCAGGCTGATCTCAATCATTTCTCACCTGTAGCATGCCTCTGGTGGGGCATTGATGACATAAACTTTTTTTTGAAATCGCTCTAAAACTTTGGTTCCTATGGCAACCACAAGGTTCCATAGACTTACTATGGGAAAATGCTTGTCATCACCGTGGCGCCTTCAGTTTTGATCGGATCTTCCTGAAACTTATATGTAAGGTGACTGGGGATAAAAACTCGGATGAGTTCGAAAACCGGCCAAGTCGGCCCATTTATCATAGAGTTACGTCCCTTTGATTGCTGAAAATGCCCATTTTCGACCTTGTCATCACCGTAGCCCCTTCAGTTTTGATCGGATCTTTCTGAAACTTATATGTAATGTGGCTGGGGATAAAACCTCGGATGAGTTCGAAAACCGGCCAAGTCCGCCGATTTATCATAGAGTTACGACCCTTTGATTGCTGAAAATGCCGATTTTTGACCTTGTCATCACCGTAGCCCCTTTAGTTTTGATCGGATCTTTCTGAAACTTATATGTAAGGTGGCTGTGGATAAAATCTCGGATGAGTTCGAAAACCGACCAAGTCGGCCCTTTTATCATAGAGTAAAGTCCCTTTGATTGCTGAAAATGCTGATTTTTGACCTTGTCATCACTGTAGCCCTTTCAGTTTTGATCGAATCTTTCTGAAACTTATATGTAAAGTGCCTGGGGATTAAATATCGGATGAGTTAGAAAACCAGCCAAGTTGGTCCATTTATCACAGAGTAACGTCCCTTTGATTGCTGAAACTGCCGATTTTTGACCTTGTCATCACCGTAGCCCTTTCAGTTTTGATCAGATCTTTCTGAAACTTATATGCAAGGTGGCTGGGGATAAAGCCTCGGATGAGTTCGCATACCGGCAAAGGTGGCCTATTTATCATAGAGTAAGGTCCCTTTGATTGCTGAAAATGTTGATTTTTGACCTTGTCAACACTGTAGGCCCTTCAGTTTTGATCAGATCTTTCTGAAACTTATATGTAAGGTGGCTGGGGATAAAACCTCGGATGAGTTCGACCACCGGCCAAGTTGCCCCATTAACTATATAGTAATGTCCCTTTGATGGCTGAAAATGTCAATTTTTTACCTTGTCATCACCGTAGCCCCTTCAGTTTTGATCGAATCTTTCTGAAACCTATATGTAAGGTGACTGGAGATAAAACCTAGGATGAGTTTGAATACCGGCCAAGTTGGCCCATTTATCATTGATTTACGTCCCTTTGATTGCTGAAAATGCCGATTTTTGACCTTGTCATCACCATAGCCCCTTCAGTTTTGATTGGATCTTACTGAAACTTATATGTAAGGTGGCTGGGGATAAAATCTTGGATGAGTTCGAAAACAGGCCAAGTCAGCCCATTTATCGTAGAATTCTGTCCCTTTGATGGCTGAAAATGTTGATTTTTTACCTTGTCATTACCGTAGCCCCTTCAGTTTTGATCAGATTTTTAGCTCACCTGGGCCGAAGGCTCCAGGGGAGCTTATAGTATAGTGGGTCCTCCGTCGTCCGTCCGTCGTCCGTCCACACTTTTGAGCAGCTATATCTCTGTATCCTGCAGGCTGATCTCAATCATTTCTCATCTGTAGCATGCCTCTGATGGGGCATTGTTGACATAAACTTTTTTTCGAAATCGCTCTAAAACTTTGGTTCCTATGGCAACCACAAGGTCCCATAGACTTACTATGGGAAAATGCTTGTCATCACCGTAGCGCCTTCAGTTTTGATCGGATCTTTCTGAAACTTATATGTAAGGTGACTGGGGATAAAAACTCGGATGAGTTCGAAAACCGGCCAAGTCGGCCCATTTATCATAGAGTTACGTCCCTTTGATTGCTGAAAATGCCCATTTTCGACCTTGTCATCACCGTAGCCCCTTCAGTTTTGATCGGATCTTTCTAAAACTTATATGTAATGTGGCTGGGGATAAAACCTCGGATGAGTTCGAAAACCGGCCAAGTCCGCCGATTTATCATAGAGTTACGGTCCTTTGATTGCTGAAAATGCCGATTTTTGACCTTGTCATCACCGTAGCCCCTTCAGTTTTGATCGGATCTTTCCGAAACTTATATGTAAGGTGGCTGTGGATAAAATCTCGGATGAGTTCGAAAACCGACCAAGTCGGCCCTTTTATCGTAGAGTAACGTCCCTTTGATTGCTGAAAATGCTGATTTTTGACCTTGTCATCACTGTAGCCCTTTCAGTTTTGATCGAATCTTTCTGAAACTTATATGTAAAGTGGCTTGGGATAAAATCATGGACGAGTTCGAAAACCAGCCAAGTTGGTCCATTTATCACAGAGTAATGTCCCTTTGATTGCTGAAAAGCCGATTTTTGACCTTGTCATCACCGTAGCCCTTTCAGTTTTGATCGGATCTTTCTGAAACTTATATGCAAGATGGCTGGGGATAAAGCCTCGGATGAGTTCGCATACCGGCAAAGGTTGCCTATTTATCATAGAGTTAGGTCCCTTTGATTGCTGAAAATGTTGATTTTTGACCTTGTCAACTCTGTAGCCCCTTCAGTTTTGATCGGATCTTTCTGAAACTTATATGTAAGGTGGCTGGGGATAAAACCTCGGATGAGTTTGAAAACCGGCCAAGTTGCCCCATTAACTATATAGTTATGTCCCTTTGATTGCTGAAAATGTCGATTTTTTTCCTTGTCATCACCGCAGCCCCTTCAGTTTTGATCGAATCTTTCTGAAACCTATATGTAAGGTGACTGGAGATAAAACCTAGGATGAGTTTGAATACTGGCCAAGTTGGCCCATTTATCATTGATTTACGTCCCTTTGATTGCTGAAAATGCTGATTTTTGACCTTGTCATCACCATAGCCCCTTCAGTTTTGATCGGATCTTTCTGAAACTTATTTGTAAGGTGGCTGGGGATAAAATCTTGGATTAGTTCGAAAACAGGCCAAGTCAGCCCATTTATCGTAGAGTTATGTCCCTTTGATGGCTGAAAATGTTGATTTTTGACCTTGTCATTACCGTAGCCCCTTCAGTTTTGATCGGATTTTTCTGAAACTTATATGTAAGGTGGCTTGGGATAAAACCTCGGATGAGTTCGAAAACTGGCCAAGTCGGCTCATTTATTTTAGAGTAACATCCCTTTGATTGCTAAAAATGCCAAATTTTGACCTTGTCATCACCGTAGCCCCTTTAGTTTTGATTGGATCTTTCTGAAACTTACATGTGAGGTGGCTGGGAATAAAATCTTGGATGAGTTTGAATACTGGCCAAGTGTTATTGGATCTTTCTGAAACTTACATGTAAGGTGGCTGGGAATAAAACTTCAGGTCAGTTCAAATACCGGCCAAGTCGGCACATTTATCATAGAGTGACGTGCCTTTGATTGCTGAAAATGCCTATTTTCGACATTGTCATCACTGCTGCCCCTTTAGTTTTGAACGGATCTTCATGAAACTTACAAACAAGGAAGTCAGGCAGAAAGCTTGGAGGAGTTTGAAAACTTTTTTTTTTTGAACTTGTCATCACCATAGCCACTTCAGTTTAGATCGGATCTTCTTAGCAAGTCAGGAATAAAAGCTTGAATGAGTTTGAAAACCGGTGAGGTCAGCCTGTTTATCATAGAGTTACATTTTACTTGATTTTCAGAAAATGCTTACCCTGTCATCACCATGTCCTCCCATAAAGCCTTCAGTAAAGGTTGGCACTTCCTTAAACTTTGAATCTGTTAGCTCAGGTGAGCGATACAGGACCAAGCTAGCTTGGTCCTCTTGTTTTTTTTTGCACTAGGCCGACCGGGACGTCATAAGTCAAAGTACACCTGCCCGGCGCGATTTCGGTCTTGTCCCGGGCAGCCGGGAAATGGATTTGTCAGCCCTGTCGTATAATAAATAGAAGTCTGTGAAGCTGTCTAGCCTTAGCCACCAAAGTATGTACCAGGCCAACTTCGGGCCGACAGCAATACGACTTATGGGCTCGACGTTTCCTCGCTATTTTGTGCTAGCTGGGGCGTTGGTTCTGAATCTGAATAGCTAGGTGTTGTGATCCCCGATAAAAAAAAACGTTCAGTTACTTATAGAAAAGCTGCAACAAATAACTCTAACTATTTTGGATGGAAATAAATTTCCCCCTTTTCCCAACGCTTAATAGACCTACCTATTCAGATTCAGTAAGAGTTGTCTCTCTTTGTAACTCTCACAAACGACGACACAGGATGTCAACAGACATAAACAAAGCCATGTGAGGGTAAGTAGAGGGGTTTTCTGACAAAAAAAAGCCGATTTCTCACATCTAAACAGCATCTGGCGGTAGGAGATAGGCCCGGACAGATATGGCAAAAATTTGACCCGTCTTATAAAAGAGTATAAGCAAAATCCCACCTAAGAAAAACTGAAAAAGGGGCCCGTCTTATAGCCGAATCACCTTATAGCCAAATTTTTACGGTAGGATCTGCTGTAATTCTGCTAAAATTTTAACAATCCATCAAGGTGTCCAAAAAAGGGACAATGGAATGGCAAACAGGAGCAGTCTGATCTGGGTCTACACTGTTTGCTTCTAGGCCTATCTGTCCCAATACTGTATGGTACTGGTATGGTACCATTAGGATCTGCTGTAATTCTACTAACATTTTAACAAATTTGTTTCACAATCCATCAAGGTGTCCAAAAAAGGGACAACAGAATAACAAAAAGTGTAGACCCAGATCCGACTGCTCCCTGAAGGAGCAGTCTGATCTGGGTCTACACTGTTTGCTTAGGCCTATCTGTCCCAATACTGTATGGTATTGGTATTATGGTACTGGTATTTCATATTTCAGTAATTAACATCAACTGGGAGCCAGCAAGAATAAGGAATAAAATGCAACGTATGCCCAAAGCAGGCCAGATACGTGTAAAACCATCAGCTGGTTCCACCTGTGCTAATAAAGACATAGAGTTCACAATTCTTACGTGGGCAGGACGACAGAACATGCTAAAGGTACTTCATTAGATGTATATTAACATGCCTGTTCAACAATGTGAGATTGTGCTTAGCGGGAGCTTTCCACTAAATGTTTTCCATACGCGACAATAGTAACCTTTTACCTGCTCCCACAAAAACTACACATGTAAAACTTTTCAAACCTAAATTGTTTATAGAGCCATCCTAGCCCAACAAGTTAATGAGAAAAAATCTGCATGTTGATCTGCTCCTTTTCAAGTTAAAGTGAACCATGTTTGTTTACCTACTAGAACGGAGTAAATACAAACCAACATTTGTAAAGGAGGGGTGACCATATAAAATCAGCAACAATTTCTTTGAGCATGCAGATATATTTATAAAACATGTATCATTTTAGTCCCCTATACCTATCATTTTCTCACATTGAAATAAAACATGGGACATATATCCAATGGAAGCAAGTCTGGTATTTAGAACGCAACTAAAAGCTCGGTGCCAAAGTGATAAAACCTGGCACCTCCCAGTATTTAGTGCAATGCTACCTAGCAGGGTATTTTAGAAGACCACTATCAGCTTCAGTATGTTAATGAGAATTAACTCATTTTGCACCAGAAACCCTAAAACGGGTAATTGGCAAACAGTGCAGGCCCAGATCAGACGCCGCTTTCTGTGGCGTCTGATCAGGGCCTACACTGTTTGCAAAAAGCTCAGTCATTTTCCAAATAGATTTTGAAGAAAACATGACCTGACACCCCTAAGTTTTGAAATGGTCCCCTGCTATACAGTAGAACTTCGATGGCTCGAACACCGATGGCTCATTTACCATGGCTGAGTCGAACCCGTCCTTGAGTCCCTAGGGAATTTCTCTACGTAAGAAATAGGGAGGGTAAAATTTAGGATATTTTTATCTTTTATCTTGCAAATGTATGCTGTGTGTACTCATTAGAATCGCCTCAATGAGGCGATTCTAATGAGAACAGACAGCATACATTTATAGAATCGCCTCAATGAGGCGATTCTAATGAGTACAGACAGCATACATTTATATCAAAGATCACCGAACGGAAGTCCCAAAATTATCCCAGTTTTACCTCCTGGCAGTAGCGATCTGTGTCTCGAACTACCCCTGTCTCGAACAGATTTTCGTGGTCCCAAAGGGGTTCGAGCAATTGAAGTTCAACTGTATATAAGGTGCAAGATTCCATTTGGTACAAAAAGGGTTAAGAAATAGATCAGCTCTAGCCGTGAGTTGTTGAGTCATAAATCACAGTTTAAGAAGTCAGTTGTAAAGTAGATCAAATCATGAGCGCATAGCACAAGCAATTTGTCTACTTACAACTGACCAACTAACTGTGATTTATTACACAACAATTCAGACCATAGAGCTGATCTATTTTGACACTTAATGCACTGAAATCAACAATAAGGTTGTTGTTTCCTTCAAATTCTCCCAACCTTTTGCCATTGTTAGAAGAAATACCACAAATATAAGCTGTAACAAATGTTACAACGACGATATTTTTTCAGATATAGATCAGATCTAGCAGTGATTTGTTGAGTAAAATATGACTGTTTTGAGGTCATTAGTAATGTAGATCAAATCATGAGTGCATAATGCGAGTGATTTATCTACTTACAACTGACCAACAAACTCTGATATGTTACTCAACAAATCACGTTATAAAGCTGATCTATTTTGATTCTAACACACTGAAAGTCAACTAAATGCTGTTGTTTCCTTCAAATTCTCCCAACCTTTCGCCATTGTTAGAAGAAATACCACCAACACTATTAGCTGTAAAATATGCTAAACTCGTTATAATGACAGTATTTGTTTTAGAAATAGATCAGCACTTGCAGTGATCTGTTGAGTAATACATGTATATCACTGTTTGGAGGTCATTTGTAATGAAGATCAAATCACAAGCGGGTAACGCGATTGATTTATTTACTTACAACTGGGCAATAAACTGTCTGTCATATATTTCTGAACGAATCACATAATAAAGCTGATCTATTTCGATTCTAACACACTGAAAGTGGTCTAAATGCTGTTGTTTCCTTCTTATTCTCTCATCTTTCCGCCATTGTTTGAAGAAATCCTGTCAACATTTTTGACTGTAAGACATGTAGTTACCTGTTTTTGTAATGTACTTTACTCGTGAAAAAGATGTTATTTACTCCATCTAACGTCAAGGAAAAAATCAGCGACATAGCAAAACGTCATAAAATGGCGGCTCTTCTCATCATGCTTTTTCCCCTAGTGATTTGTCACTCCATTACGATAACACATCCGTGTGATAAAGGGCATTTTACAAACCTCAAAATAGGTAATTTTTGGTGACGACAATTTGTGATATTTTTCTTATTTATACTCCAAACATAGGTTTTGGGTGCTCGTTAGAACCGCCTCATTGAGGCGGTTCTAACGAGTGCCCACAACCTATGTCCAGAAGCAGAAATAAGGAAAATAAGTTTACCCCCATAAACCCCAGTTATCACTATATAAAGGGGGGATTAGAGGGATCTTTATTTCACAGACTTGTTCATGTGATGCAATTTTTCACCGTATTTAACCATTGGCTATATAGACGACCAGTGTTAGAATCCCTTATACTTTACTTTTTTACAAATTTGCCACTATAAAGAGTCTCAATAAGAAGTGGTATAACAGGTAATAAAGGGCATTTCCCCCTCAGTTACTCGAAAAAGCAAATGCTGTGGACATTTGTTAGAATCGCCTCACCGAGACAATTCTAACAAATGGCCACAACATTGGGTTTGCCGAAGGCTCCGGGGGAGCTTATAGGATAGGCAGTTGTCAGTCATCATCTGTCGTATGTCATCTGCATCAACACTTGACATCACCTCTGAAGCCACTGGTCCGATTGGGCCCAAATTTAATCTGTAGTATCCCTAGGCTGAGGGATTGAAAGTTTGTTTTTTTATGAAAATTGGCTCTTTTGTTAGGTTGCTATGGCAATTTAGAGCTTCCATAGACTTATAATGGGGAAAATTGAAAAATGGCATTTACTGCCAAGTCATTGCAGATATTTTGACAAAACTTTTATAGAAATGTTCCGTGAGTAAACTTCGCCCAGCCATATGCTTTTGTGCCAACATTGAGGTACCATGGTGATTTCGCGTCGATTTACAGACGGTCAGCATGTTACCTGGGTATAATATTGGGTGTAAACTGAAAGTTTGCACCTGGAAAACAGCTTGGAATGTTACTTTATCAAATTGTTCACTTGAAATGTGCATACTTAATGTTACATTTAATGCTAAGTTCGTCTGTCGTCACACGCATTATTTACATTACGTATTTCTGACACACTTTTATAACATTTAGCTACATTGTAATTCACACCTAAGAAACAGAAAAAATTTGTTATTTTTCGATGATACATCACAAACAGTGAAAATAAAAATCTTGTATTTTCACTATTTGAAACAGTGACAATATGGATTTCGATTTCACTGAGAAATCACTATACTTCACTGAAACGCATGTAAGAAAAAAGGTTTGAAACGTGTTTCAAAAATGTGTCACATAAAACTACACAATTGCCATATTTCTTGCACTTTCATTGCATAAACTGGTCTTTGACGTCATTTAATATTCTATATTTACATTTAAAGAAGTAGCTTTGGCATTTACAAACTCCTTTTCAACTGAAAATAGAGATAATGTAGCACAAACCAATTTTTAGCTCGGCTGTTTTCGAAGAAAACGAGGAGGTATTGTCATAGCTCTGGCGTAGTTGTCTGCGTCATCGTGCAAAAACTTGAACATTTTGTAATATCTCTGTCATTACTGAACATATTTACTTGAAACTCGGACTAGTTGTTCATTATGAAAAGGGGAACTCATACCAATAGGTGAGGTAACCCTCAAAATATTTTTGGCGCAGTTATGCCCCTTTTTCGACTTATAATTTTTGCAGCCGAGCATTGGCACCGGCATGCGGTGCTCTTGTTTGTTTTGTTTCGGTTTTTACATCCTAAATATGAAATTGAACTTGATGATTTTTAACCCCCACCACCACCGTATTTTGCATATTAGCCATCTGCCAGATTGCAGACAGCCCTTATGATGGTCATCAGGATCTACTAACTAACATAGGTCATGTCTCTCTCCATTAGCATTCCAGCCTCCTAGAAATTATTTCTAGCCGCTTTCTGTGAAATACCTCTTGACTGAGAAACATATTTTAACCAGACCAAAATAACGAAATGTAGAAGACAGTGGTCAAATTTGTATTAGCCTAGTTTGTCAGAGAGTGAATCAACCCCTAAGACACTGAGAAAAACTACATCTGCATATGTCGTCTGCTGAATCTTCTTGCATACTTTTTGGAAATTTTTTATTTTATACAGGCAACAGCGTGGACCCAGGTCAGACTGCTCCTAGAGGAGCAGTCTGATCTGGGTCCACACTGTTTGCAAAAATGGCTTTTGAAGTAACCGGCAGACGACAAAGCAGACAATAATTGTTGTGCCCAGTTATTGGTGTGATGTCAGCTGTGTTGGCCATGCTAGAGGCTTCAGCTAACCTTAGACCTGTCACTGAGCCAATTATGAATTAACTTCTGATTAATAAAAGAATAATATCAACAGGCCATTAACAGCAACATGTCTCCACCAAGCGCTACTGCAGAGGTTATAAGACTTGTGGAAGGTCAACTTCTTATGGAGCCTCTCCAGGGAGATGCTTTCTATTCAGCTCATGATGTCGCACAGGTAAAGTTAATTTATTACGATACTTATTTGTTTGATTTGAGGTTTAGCGTTCCCGTCAACACTGTATAGGTCATTTTGGAGATGTTGCTTCTAATTTTGTGGGACTTTTACCCGACATTGTGATGAAATGACATCTCAAGCCCTGCCGCCCAATGAAACCTATAGGGTTTATAAGCATGGACGGTCCGACTCGCATCGCTTTGCCTGGGCAGTCTTAGATCCTCTAAGCGGTTTACCAGTACTCGTGTGACGTGTCCGATTCAGCTCTGCATGGAAGCATCATGCAGCCTATCTATTTCTTAAAGCCCCAATGGGCTGGGGCCGTAATTCATTACGATACATTCACCTGTGCAACATAGTTCATATTTTCACATCTCCAAAATGGCTACTTTTCTAATGAAAATTTGTGATATTTTTTCTTATTTATACTGCAAACATAGGCTGTGGGTACTCGTTAGAACCGCTACATTGTGGCGGTTCTAACGAGTACCCACAACCCATGTATTTGGAGCAGAAATAAGAATAATAATGTATACCCCGTAAACCCCAGTTTTCTCTATTTAAAGTGGGGTTTAGGGGGTGTTCATTTCACTGACTTGTTCACATGATGGTTGGGTTCATCACGAAAACACACCTATATAATTTTGATCCCCTTAAACCTCACTTTTATATGGTAAAACAGGGGTTTACAGGGTATACATTATTTTTCTTATTTCTTCATAAATTCTTAGATTGTGGGTACTCAAATAAC
The DNA here is from genome assembly GCA_963580285.1 of Lucinisca nassula. Lineage (NCBI taxonomy): Eukaryota > Metazoa > Mollusca > Bivalvia > Lucinida > Lucinidae > Lucinisca > Lucinisca nassula. Next base: position 34,979,918 of record OY757019.1, read on the forward strand.
AAGCCACAGAGAGGCAGTTCTAACGAGTTTCCACAATCTTAATTTTTAGCAGAAATATGAAAATTGCAGTTAAAATTCCTATATTAAGACCACCTTTCGGACTATTTAACAGTCCCAAAGGTGGTCTCTTATTAGGAGACACTGGGTGTAGAAAGCACAAAGAAAGAAAAACTGAAACCTCATCACGTGAACAAGTCCATGAAATGAACCCCCTTTAAACCCCACTTTATATAGAGAAAACTGGGGTTTACGGGGTATACATTATTTTTCTTATTTCTGCCCCAAAACATAGGTTGTGGGTACTCATTAGAACTGCCTCAATGAGGCGGTTCTAATGAGCACCCGCAACCTATGTTTAAACTAAAAATAACAAAAATAGTACAGATTTTCATGTGAAAAGTAGCCATTTTTGAGATGTGAAAAAATGCACTATGTTGCACAGGTGTGTTATCGTAATGTTCTCAACAAGCTGTTAAAAGCAGATTAAGTCTTAATTTTAGGTGGTCTTAATAGAGGAATCAGTGAAATTAAACTATTAAGACCGCCTAAAATTAAGACTAATTCTGCTTTAAAAAAGCTTATTAAGAAGGGTGCAGTTAATCTGTCTTCGTGTTTCTGCACACAATGTCCTCTGGTCAGGAACCACCTTTGGGACTGTTCAAAAGTTGTCTTTAAGACTTAAAGACAACTTTCTAACAGTCCCAAAGGTGGTCTCAATATAGAAATTTTACTGTATTAGAACTATTTATGTGAAAATTTTCATTTTTTGGTGGTAAAATTTTTAATGTTTTTGAATAGGCATGTTTTCTGAATGTGATTATTTATCAATCAACCCAAACTTATATATGCAAGCAAAGTTATCCTTCTGTTTTCCATGTGACAATGTCAATGCCCCAACATCTGCAAATATTGTTTATATGAAATCAAGGGTGAGTGTTGTGAAATCTAGACAAGGTTTATTTATAGCTGTGACATAAATTTTGCTATTTTGGCCCCAAGGTTATATAAAAGAAGTGAAGGCAATGATCAGGAATCGATACAATTAACCCACAGCTCCCATCAGAGACACCAAAGGGAAAGAAACACAAACATGAATTAACTAGACTCTAATGGAAACACCATTAGCGGAAAGCCAAAAAAGACAGTCACTTTCTCACAAAATGGCCAATTAGCTATCCAAAGGAAAAAAGTATAAGTGATTCACACACTCAAAGACAAACCATAACAAAAATAAACCGCAATAGAAGATCCCCCACTTTTGAGTAAAACTGGGGTTTACAGGGGTATACCTTATTTTTCTTATTTTTGCTCTAACATATAGATTGTGGGTGCTCGTTAGAACCGCCTCAGTGAGGCGGTTCTGATGAGTACCCACAGTCTATATTTTGAGCAGAAATAAGAAAAATATCAAAATTTTTCATCTTAAAATTTTCATTTTTTCGGTGATAAAGGTGGCAATGTATTTGTATAGGCGTGTTTTTGTAATGTGTGCACCCAACAAAGACTGAGATCAGCCTGCACATCCACGCAGTCTCATCTGGGCCTTTGTTGTGCTTTCTTATCATAACTAAGGGCCCAATGCTCCTGAAGCGGCAAGAGAAGTCTCTGGTCACATTACCAAAACATGCCTATATAATTTTGACCCCCTTGAACCCCACTTTTATACAGTAAAACGGGTTTCCGGGGGTATACCTTATTTTTCTTATTTCTGCTCTAAAATATAGATTGTGGGTACTCGTTAGAACCGCCTCGATGAGTCGAGGGGGTTCTAACGAGGACCCACAATCTATATTTTGAGCAGAAATATGAAAAATATCACAATTTTTCATCTTAAAATTTTCATTTTTTCGGTGATAAAGGTGGCAATGTATTAATTTTTGTATAGGCATGTTTTCGTAATGAGACTATATGGATGTGCAGTCTGATCTGATTCTTTGTTGTACACACATGTAAATTGTAGGAAATGCTGTGCCCTGGCTCAATTATCCTATTCCTCCTTCAGGGTCATTTTCAAGCCAATCAACCAATCAGGGCTGTCGGGGCTTTGATTTTATTTCACTATATGAGATTGGTTACTCTGCTCATAGATTTTGACCTCACTGTAATTCAGAAACATCACGAAAACACGCCTATATAATTTTGACCCCTTGAACCCCACTTTTATATAGTAAAACTGGGGTTTCTGGGGGTATACCTAATTAGGGCCCCGCACTGAAAGTGTGGGTGCCCTATAGTAATCACTCTGTCCATCCGTCTGTCTGTCCGTCCGTCTGTCCGTCCACAATTTTTTTATCCTCCGATAGCGCTGCCGGGGCCCTAGTCAGTTTCACTGACAGCTCTAGTTTTTCTTATTTCTGCTCGAAAATGTAGAATGTGGGTACTCGTTAGAACCGCCTTGATGAGGCGGTTCTAACGAGTGCCCACAATCTATATTTTGAGCAGAAATAAGAAAAATATCACAATTTTTCATCATAAAATTTTCATTTATTCAGCGATAAAGGTGGCAATGTACATGTATTTGTATAGGCGTGTTTTCGTAATGAACAACTTGTGTCATAGCACGGGTATCAGAACCAGATATTTTGCAGCCATTTTAAAAAATGTAAGGTTAGTTTCTTTTTGTTGTTAATCTCTTGGTGTATAAAAAGGAGACACAACACATGAGTTCCATGGAAGCTTGGCCACAAAGCATTGCCATGAAATTAGGAAACTGTTCACAGTACATCTGTCAAATAAAAATAACTGTCTGCCAACTGATTCCACATTATGAAAACATGCCTATACTTATACATTGTATACTTAAGCACCGTAAAAACGAAAATTTTCAGATGAAGAATTTGAGATATTTTTCTTATTTCTGCTCTCAAATATAGATTGTGGGTACTCATTAGAACCGCCTCAATCTTATTTCTGCTTAAAATATAGATTGTGGGCACTCGTTAGAACCGCCTCATTTAGGCAGTTCTAATGAGTACCCACAATCTATATTTGAGAGCAGAAATAAGAAAAATAAGGTATACCCCCGGAAACCTCAGTTTTACTATATAAAAGTGGGGTTCAAGGGGATCAAAATTATATAGGCGTGTTTTCGTGATGATATGACTGCTATGATGTAGGTTGTCATTTGGCACTCCTGATACTGGATCTTGATATGTCATTGCATGGTGTTATACCGCATAGCTCCGGAGAAGGCACATTTTTTCATCTGAAAGGTGCTGATATTTTTAGCTCACCTGAGCCAAAGGCTCACAGGTAAGCTTATATTATGGCAAGGCTCCATCTGTTGTCTGTCAACATTTTTTAAACATCTCTGAAACCAATGGGCTGATTGAAGTCAAAATTCATGTGGAGCATCCATGGGATGGGGGAACAAAGGTTTGTTTGCGGGGTCCGGATCACATTACCAAGATGGTCGCCATGCCCATATATAGTAAAGGCCCTTCAAAAACCTTTTCCTCCCGAACCAGTAGGCCAATTGCCATGAAACTTGGTATGTAGCATTGGTGGCTCAGGCCCATCATAATTTGTTCAAATGATGACCCTTGGATGACCTTGACTAATTTTATTCCGAGGTCAAATTTGGTCTTATAGGCTTTGAAATGGGAAAAAGTCAAAACTGAGTATCATTAGGAAATTATTGCAGTCTGTGATCTGAAAATTGGTAGATGCAGGTAGATAAATGAATCAGTATTCAAGGTCAAGTTCATTATTTGACTTTGGCCCCAGATCATTCAGATATGAAAATTCAAACTTATTTTCCTCAGAAAGCACTAAGCTAGGAACAAGGAAATGAAAATTTATTAAAATGAGTTTTGTCACATGACCAAGAATGCTGCCATGCTCATATAAGGTAAAAGTCCTACATACATTTCCTCCTGAACCAGAGGGTGGATTGCCATGAAACTTGGTATGTAGCATCAGGGACTCAGGACCATCATTATTTGTTCAAATGATATCCCTCAGATGACCTTGACCTATCTTATGCCAAGGTCAGATCTGGTCACATAGACCTTTGTATGGAAAAAAAGTGAAAATTGTGTGTTTTTCGGAAACTATTGCAGCCTGTGATCTAAAAATTGGTAGATGCAGGTTGCTAAATGAGTGTATGAAACTACATCAGAACTCAAGGTCAAGGTCATTATTTTACCTTGGCCCAAGGCCATTCAGATAGGAAAAATTAAAACTTATTTTCCCCAGAAAGCGCCATTTGTAACCAATTCACAAAAATGTCTGTAGGAACAAGGAAATGAAAATATATTAAAATGAGTTTGGTCACATGACCAAGATGGTCACCATGCCCATATAAGGTAAAAACCCTTCAAAAATCTTCTTCTCCCAAACCAGGGGGTCAGTTGTCATCAAACTTGGTATGTGGCATTTGGGACTTGGGCTCATCATAGTTTGTTAAAATGATGACCCTCAGATGATCTTGACCTATTTTACATCCAGGTCAAATTTGGTAACATACACATTTGTATGGAGAAAAGTCAGAATTGTGTATTTTTCGGAAACTGTTGGAGGCTCTGAGCTGAAAATTGATAGATGCAATTAGCGAAATGAGTGGATGAAACTACATGACTATTCAAGGTCACGGTTATCCCTTGGCCTAAGGCCTTTCAGATATGAAGATTAAAACTTATTTTGCACTGGAACCTCTTGGCTGTTTGTGACCAAATTTTATACAAAAGCTTATAGAAAAGAAAAAAAGAAAAGTCTGGTCACATGACCAACATGACAACCATGGCCATAGAGGGTAAAACACTTCAGAAATCTACTTCTCCGCAACCAAAGGGCCAATTTTCATGGAACTTGGTATGTAGAATTGGGGACTAGGGCCCATTATAGTTTCCTCAAATGTTGACCCCTTGATGGCCTTGACCTATTTTACACCAAGGTCAAATTTAGTTGCATATACATTCGTATGGGAAAAAGTAAAGAAACTATTGTAGCCTGTGATCTGAAAATTGGTAGATGCAATTAGCTAATTGAGTTAGTGGTATTACTAGAGTATTAAAGGTCAAGGTCATGCTCTGAGACAAGGTCATTCAGATATGAAAATTAAAACATAATTTTTCACAGAAACCGCTGCTCCATTTTTACCCAAATTTCATAAAGCTTTTTATGGGAACAAACAAATGAAAATTTATTAATAGGAATTTGGTCACATGTGCAATATAGCCGCCATGCCCATATGCTGTAAAAACCTTTCAGAAATCTTCTTCTTCAGAACTATTGGCCCATTATCAGGTCACGTGACTAAGATGGCTACCATGGTAAAACCCCTTTAAAGCTTTGAAAATCTTCTCAGAAATCAAATGGCTCCATAAACTCTCAACACTCAGGTGAGCGGCTCTGGACCATTAATTGGTCCTCTGGCTTTCCAAGTTATACTCCTTTGATTATTTTTCCCAACATTCTTGTATGCACCATAACTCACTAAATGTTAGGGATATCTTAATGCAACTTTGTAGGAAAATGCATTAGGTCAAGATGACATGTCACATACAAAAATGATTGTCCCTTTGTCCTAAATTTCCCTTCCATGCTTATAAACCCTATTGGTTTCATTGGACACCAGGGCTTGAGATGTCATTTCATCTCAATGTCGGATAAAAGTCCCACAGAATTCGAAGCAACATCTCCAAAATTACCTTTACAGTGTTGACAGGGACGTTAAACTTCAAATCAAACAAACAAACAATTTCCCAGTTATGCCCCTTGGATCAGTTTTTCCAAACACATTTGTACCCTTCATTATTCAATAATGGTCCAGGATTATCTTCATGTCATTTTATAAAAACATTTATTAGGTCAGGACGATGTGTTGGACATCCTTGACCTATGATTTTTCCCCTTTCTTTGTTTCAAAATTATGTATCTTTGATTAATTTTTGAAAATGGGCATTTAATGCTCTGCTTATGAAGCTCTTGTTTACCTTGTTCAGCCTAGATTAAAGGGGAATGGGAACACCTGGCAGATTTTTTTCCGCCATTTTTCAAAGGGAGACAACTTTTGGGACTTCCTGTTTGCTTTACCATAAGCCCTGTCCCACTGAAAAAGGGGTCTACTCTTAAAGGAAAGAATTTGCTCCATAGGCATAGGAGCAAATTCTTTCCTTTAAGAGTTGACCCCTGTTGACCTGGGAGATAAAAATCTTTGCAGGAGTTTCCTCCCCTGAAGGTGTTCCGATTTCTCTTAAAGACAATTCATCTCACAGTTCTGTCAATCCTTTGATTTCTGTTTAGGTTCAAGCATTTGTGAATGGTGTACCAGCTAAGTGTGAAGGAGACTGTGATTTCGAGTGGTCCCAGGATGCAACCCCAAGTCTATATTCACTTGAACCAGCCCAAGGTAAAATTTTGAGCACTAGATTATCAAGAGAAACATAGTCAGCAAAGAATGCCGGGCCAACATCAGGCCGACAGCGATACGACATTGCCACATCGTATCGCCGTCCGCCCGATGTTGGCCCGCAGTATGATGCTGACTAGGAATCAGGATAACTGAGGATCATTGTTTTTGTTTGATTTGATGTTAAACGCACCCGTCAACAGTATATAGGTCATTTTAGAGACTTTGCTTCCAATTTTGTTGGACTTTTTCCCGACATTGAGATGAAATGATATCTCAAGTCCTGTCGCCCAATGAAACCAAAAGGGTTTATAAGCATGGACGGCTCGACTTGCACTGCTTTGCCTGAGCAGGCTTAGATCCTCTAAGTGGTTTACCACATGAGCACATTAGACATGATGAGCTACTTGTTAGCTCACCTGAGCCGAAGGCTCATTGGTGAGCTGATAGTATGGCCAGGCAAAAATTCTGTGTGTGTGTGTGTGTGTGTGTGTGTTCACATTTTCAAACGTCTTCTCCTCCGGAACCGCTGGGCCGATTGTAGTCAAATTTCATGTGGAGGCCCCATGGGGTGGGGGAACGAAAGTTTGCATTTTTGGTCTAGGTCACATGACCAAGATGGCCGCCATGCCCATATATGGTAAAAACCCTTCGAAAATCTTCTCCTCCGGAACCACTGGGCCGATTTGCATGAAACTTGGCATGTAGCACCTGGGACATGGGCCCATCATAAATTGCATAAATGGTGTCCCTGGGATGACCTTGACCTATTTTACGCCAAGGTTAAATTTGGTAACATGGGCATTTGTATGGGAAAAAGTAGAAATGTCTGATATCTTGCAAACTGTTACAAATAATGCCACTAAACCATATATATTCTTATTCCTTATGATGAGGCGCATTTAGTGACGTGGATTTTGGAACCCTGGGCCCCCCCGGGGGGCATGCCCCACCCCCTTTTTGGCACAAAATGCTTAATATCTCCAAAACAGCTAAGATCCCGACCCATAAACCATATATATTCTTGTTCCTTATGATAAGGCGCATTCAGTGACATGGACCTTTGGACCCGGGGGTCCCTGGGTGAGGGAGGGGGGCATGCCTAACCCCCTTTTTTCCACAAAATGCTTAATATCTCGGAAACGGTTAAGATCCCCACCCATAAACCATATATATTCTTGTCGCATTCAGTGTAATGGACCGTTGGACCTACGGTTCCAGTGGGGGTGGGGGGGGTGGGGGCCAACTCCCTTTATTGCATTGAATGCTTAATATCTCGGAAACAGTTGAGATCCCCACCCAGTTACACAGACCTTCGGTCCCTCTTGGCCAAAGATCACATATTAAAGTCTTTGAGGACTTCCTCAGAAAAGTCAGGTGAGCGATTCAGGACCAATGGTCCTCTGGTTTACCAGTACTTGTGTGTGGTCAGATTCAGCTCTGCATGGAAGCATCATGCAGCCCATCTATTTCTTCCAGCCCCGTTTGGCGGGGGCCGTCCCCGCTGTTTGATGCTGGCTGGGAATCAGGATAACTGAAGATCATTGAAATCACCTATTGCAAGTACAGTTAAACCTGCCTTTGTGGCCACTTCTATCAAGCAAGCAACCTTTCTTAAGCAAGCAGGCATTCAGTTCCCAACCAAGGAAAATGCATTAATATCCACCTGTGCTAAGCAAGCACCTGTCTTAAGCAAGCACTTCTTGAATATCCCATTGCTTAATACAGTTTGGACTGAACATATAGGCAAACTTCAGTGGCTCAGATGGAACTCCCTTGGTAACCATGACGATTTGTTTCAGACGGAGGTGGGGTGGGTGGCTGGGGAGGTTCAAAACACTTAGCATTATCCATAGTGCCAGACCGTGAGCCATAATAGGAATAATTTTCGCGTATACAGTCAACCCTCTTTATACCAACATTTGTTATAAGGACATCGTTATCAGGACAGTTTCAACAGAATGAATCCTTAGCGTGAGGATTAGCATCGGTTGCGATCGGCATTGGCTTCCTATAGGCTGGAAATGCCCATATCGAATCCATACTCATAAAACATTCATGCAGTCTAATACTCCAAGAAAGAAATGTTATAGATATTTGTTAGAATTGCCTCATTGAGACGATTCTAACAAATGTCTATAAAGAAATGTTATAGATATTTGTTAGAATTGCCTCATCAAGGCGATTCTAACAAATGTCTATAACATTTCTTTTTTTTCTGAGTAATGATGGGGAAAAAGGCCCTTTGTTACCTATCATAATCCTAACTCGGAATCTTTACAACGGAAAATTCTTTATAACGGCACAATATTAGAGAACAAAATACTGTCTTTAAAATTCACCATATTTGCGTCATTTGCTGGCTCCCGGCTTGCACATTGTCAATATTGGAAAAACAGGTAACCAGACCCCCCTGACTTTTCAAGGACTTATAATCTTCAGAATAGGAACCAGCATATAATGCAAATAAGGTGAATAAGTGTCCTCTGTATTTTTCATGTGCTATGGAATAAAGGTGTTGTGTGTACTCATTAGAATCACCCCATGGAGGAGCTATAAGAAAAAAAACTCTAGGAGTCAAAAGTTCAAAACGAACGACGTCGTTATTTAACGTATCATTAAAACTTTGATCATTTATTATGGCAAATATGCTAAATTTTTTGCAAAAAAAAATATGAGCAGCTTTTGCAAATGCAAAAGCTGCTCACATTTCTTCAGCAAAAACACCAAAATTTAGATATTGAACTTGCTAGAACAGTTAACAAGATGATCACTAGCGAGCTCGTTAAGCTAATGAGTTTTTTTGCAGGCCATGTGGGAACACTTTTGAGGGTGACTGGGGATAAGTTTGGTATGAACCCAGAGGACAACAGGGTGTATATTGGCCCTTACCCTTGCCAAGTTACAGAATCTACAAGGACAGAACTCAGTTGTATTGTTGGTGAGTAACAGCTTAACCCTTGACCTGCTGAATATTTATATATGCCACACCCACTACCGATTATCAACCAATCAGATTACTTGACGCAAGTTATTGCAACAAATTCATGAGCTGAATGACAAACAATGAAGATCCTGATCAGATGGCTTCTTCAGAAGCCATCTGATCTGGATCTTCATTGTTTGAAAGATAAGACATATCCGGGCTCTGCAGGACAAGGGTTAATATTTCCAATTCTCTATCATTATATACATTTCCAGTGATTTGATTGGTTGAAATAAAAGTTTAATACCTCGATAAATTCCATGAGCAAAAATCTCAGAACTACATGTAAGCACACAGTGACATGTAGTTAGGCCAAAAAAAAAAAATAGGTGTGTTTCAGGTTTCAGCTTGAAAAAAATTAGGTGGGGAAGGTCGATTTAATTTTTTTTTTATCTTAATTTTTTATTTTGTTTATACACTGTATAGAGCATTTCTGCGGAAATAGTAGTAGTAAACACCGAAACGCTCGGAAACTGACCGAATTAGAACAAATAAACCGCACGCAACCGCTCGCGTAGTTCCGAGTCGTTTCGCCCCACGATTTTTTTTTACGAGTCGTTTCGCCCCGCGATTTTTTTTTTTATTGGCAATAAAAAAATTAGGGTCGGGCCTAAAACTTAGGTAGGGTCGGGAAACCGGAAACACACCTATTTTTTTTTTTTTGGCCCTATACATGTATAACATGACGTCAAAAAGCACATTTTGACCATGTGCGTTACATTATTGTATATAAACGACGTCAACAGCGTTCAATTAAAAGATGGAAACCTGTTGAAAACGTAAATGTTAGAAGACAAATATGTTTATAAACTTAACGTTTTGTTCGCTTGGGTTTCTTTCAAACATGGCAGCTTCTAATTAAAAAATCACTCCGCCTTGGCCGTTGGTAAGTTCATTTTTACGCTTTCGAAAAAATTATTCCTAAAAAAATTACCACATACCTGTATAATTTTTAGCTCGGCTGTTTTCGAAGAAAACGACGAGGTATTGTCATAGCCCTGGCATCGTCTGCGTTGTGGTCATGCAAAAAACTTTGGCATTTTGTAATATCTCTGTCATTACTGAACATATTTACTTGAAACTCAGACTAGTTGTTCATTATGAAAAGGGAACTCATACCAATAGTAGGGGTGTAACGATGCATCGATAGTTCGATGCATCATGATAGGGACTGCCTCGATAGCAATGCATAGTTCATTCAACTATCGATAGTTTTGATATTTTTTTTTTTTCATGAATATACTTTAAAAATATACCTGTACTGTTGTGTAATAACGCAGGTATTTTTGCTTAGGATATCCATGCAGCTGTAATCAGGACAGACTGATAAGTCTTCACATATGTGCATGATGATCTGAGTCTTCGCTAGTCACACATGTGTATCATAGTTTTTTGCCATGTGGTGAATTTCTCGCGGCAATGAATGCAGTTGAGGCAGTATGAAATTTTCTCTCGTTTTTCAATAACAAAATGTCAATGATAGTTTGCTCACACGGTTGCTGCCTGTAACTTTTTGAAAACATGACAGTGAAACCTACGCGACATGTGAAGGCTCAGATCAGCCTGCGTAGTCATATATATATATATATATATATGTTTGCTGTTTGTATTAGCCTTCCGTAGTATGGGCTTCTGGGACAAACGTCATTTCCCTGTTGAGTTTTGAAGACGTTTGCAAGATGCACAAGCTGATCTTTTGTATGAGGAAATGTTTGTTTTTGCTGTGTGTTGACTCATTCACATAAGTAAATGTATAATAAACGACGGTATAATGCAGTTTAATTTGTTGTATTTGTGACTTTTTTTGCGTCCGACAAACACGATATATAGCTAATGAGTATTAGGACGAGACTGTTAAACCGCCCTTTTGTGGTCTCATTATAAATGCTTCTCGAGAAATGCACAGAATGCGCATGCGCGTACATGATAGACTCAGACTAGTCGATAAGTATGCACAATGCATCAATGATGATGTCGGCGGGGGGGGCGGGGGGGGGCCTGACAAAGATTTATTTTCCTGCCGTCATTCTGTAGGGAAAAAACAAAAAACGTGCAGCATGGGGCCTTAGGTCTCCGCATATCAAGCACTTAAGGTGATTCTGGGCCTATAATGGTGGACACTGGACAACCTAGGACAAACTGGCGTTTTTCTTTTTCGTATACATGTCTTATTTTATTTTTGGTTGTCTTTCTATTATAATATCTTGAGGGATATTCCAGAAAAAAATAACAGGTCAAAACGGCCAATTTCATTAAATAAAAACTTTGTATTAGTATTGCTGCTTGTCACAGCTGTCTGGTGTGCAAGGACTAAATGTCCACAGAGTCGGAGTGCCCAGGTTGAGCCCTGTACGTATTGTTAAATGAAAACACCGACTTGATCATTGCTTTACTTCTATTTTGATAGTCTAGCTTTTGATGCTAACTTCAAATAAAAATAGGTAAATTCAAGTTTTAATGCAGTTTGTTAGATTCATGTCGCCCTTAAAGAGGTGCTAAAATGTCGTGCTGTGATTATGTAAATTACGTAATACTATGTAATGATTAATCAGGTTACCTAATTACATGAATACACAGGCGGCAAACATCAAACAATCAAAAAACGATCAGCATGTGTCAATTTCCACAAGCAGAAAATCTCAAACATTGCAAAGGTGTATTTGCATAGGTATTAAAGCTATGATAACCTTAACTGACAGGCATATATACTGGAAGCGATTTTTTAGGCGGTGGGTCCTTCTGTAGGTGGTAGGGATATATAAAGAGCCATCTCCCCATGATGTGTTTCTGGAATAGCCCCGAGGGAATGAATGCTGATATTGAAACACAAAATAAACATACAATTTGAGGCCATTTTAATTTTCCTAACTCGTTCTGTCACTGTTAGCCATTTTTATGTGAGTGATATAACATCTATGAATCATTTATAACAGCACCTGATAGTATCACGATAGAATCGTGATAGTATGCTGCGATAGTGATAGTATCGTGATCGTAGTTTCCACGATAGCAATACTATCACGATAGTCAAAATTGGCCTCGATAGTCAGCCCTAAACAATAGGTAAGGTAACCCTCAAAATATTATTGGCACAGTTATGCCCCTTTTTTGACTTAGAATTTTTGTTTAAAATTCTTTCAAAACCATGGACATTTTGTAATATCTCTGTCATTACTGAATATATTTAGGCACAGTTATACCCCTTTTTCGACTTAGAATTTTTAGCTTGGCTGTTTTCGAAGAAAACAACGAGGTATTGTCATAGCTCTGGCTTCGTCGTCGTGCAAAAACTTGGACATTTTTTCGTCTGCCTCATCGTCGTGCAAAAACTTGGACATTTTGTAATATCTCTGTAATTGCTGAACATATTTACTTGAAACTCGGACTAGTTGTTCATTATGAAAAGGGGCTGCAGCCGAGCGTTGGTACCCATATGCAGTGCTCTTGTTGTATTTCTTATTTCTTCACAAAAACATAAGTTGTGGGTACTCATTATGAGTGCCTCACCGAGGCACTTCTAATGAATTATCACAACATATATTTTCGTGCAGAAATAAGAAAAATATCTGGGGCCAGTTGTTCAAAGCATCGTTAGCTTAACGAGCTCGTTAGTGGTCATATTGTTAACTCTTCTAGCAAGTACAATATCGTAAATTTTGGTATTTTTGCTGAAAAAATGTGAGGAGCTTTTGCGTCCGCAAAAGCTGCTCACATTTTTTCAGCAAAAATTTCAGTGTATTTGCCATATTTAATGATCAAAGTTTTAACGATACGTTAACTAACGACGTCGTTAGTTTTGAACAACTGGCCCCAGTACTTTTCAGATGTAAAAAAACCCCAACTTATCTGGAGCTAGCATCACGAAAACACACCTATATAATTTTGACCCCATTGAACCCCACTTTTATATAGTAAAACTGGGGTATAAGGGGGTAAACTTTATTTTTCTTATTTCTGCTCTAAAATGTAGATTGTGGTAACTCTTTAGAACTGCCTTGATGAGGTGGTTTTAACGAGTACCCACAGTCTATATTTTCAGCAGAAATAAGAAAAAATTTTCTTATTTCTGCTCTAAAATGTAGATTGTGGGTACTCTTTAGAACTGCCTCGATGAGGCGGTTCTAACGAGTACCCACAGTCTATATTTTTAGCAGAAATGTGTAAAATATCACTGTCTTTCACCTTAAAACTTCAGTTTTTTCAGCGGTAAAGTTTACAATGTATTTGTATAGGCAAAATTTTTCTTATTTCTGCTCTAAAATGTAGATTGTGGGTACTCTTTAGAACCGCCTCGATGAGGCGGTTCTAACGAGTACCCACAGTCTATATTTTAAGCAGAAATATGTAAAATATCACTGTCTTTCACCTTAAAACTTCAGTTTTTTCAGCGGTAAAGTTTACAATGTATTTGTATAGGCATGTTTTCGTAATGGCTACTAAACTGACTGGCTCAATATGACATAAATAGTGTTGACTGGGCCATTTAACTCTGATCAAAACAAAACAAAATCTTACATCACTGGGGCATCCAGCTGATACTGACTTACAGCGGGGCAAAGCCTGGTATTCTTGCAACAGGTAAGGGTAGGGGGAGGGGGAGGGAATGCTTTTATTAATTGAGCCAGCGCATGACAAAACCTACAATAAGACATGTGCACCCAACGAAAACTCAGATCAGCCTGCGCATCCGCTCAGACTGTCCAGAGATTTCGTTGTGCGGCTCACTAAGGGCCCAATGCTCTTCCCTTCCATGCAGCAAGAGAAGTCTTTGGTTAGATTGTATGGATGCGTAGGCTGATCTGAGTCTTCGGCGGGCACACATGTCTTTTTGTAGGTTTTGTCATGTGCTGGCTCAATTTTCTTTCATTCTCCTCTTTCTTCACACTTCACAGTGGTTCGTATAAGTCTCATTTCTCCCTTTCCATTATGATATCCGTGTGATATAGTGCATTTTTCAAACCTCAAAAAAGGTAAATTTCCTGTCAAAAATTTGTGATATTTTTCTTATTTATACTGCAAACATAGGTTTAGGGTGCTCGTTAGAACCGCCTCATTGAGGCGGTTCTAACGAGTACCCACAACCTATGTCTTGCAGCAGAAATAAGGAAAATAATGTTTACCCCCGTAAACCCCAGTTTTCTCGATATAAAGTGGGGTTTAGGGGGGGGCTTTATTTCACGGACTTGTTCACGTGATGTCTGGGAAATGCAAGTGACATTTAACCCATTTTGTACCAGAGACCCACCAACGGGTACCCTGGCAAGCAGTGCAGGACCAGATCAAATGCGCCAGAATGTGGCGTCAGATCACGGCCTCCACTGTTTGCAAAAAGTTTAGCCATTTTCTAAATACAATTGATTTAGTCTATTTCAGATCACTTGAAAAGAGACATAGTACAAGGTATGTAGATGTTATAAAGGCTTGCACGATCAATCGGATAATCGATGAATCGATCTATAAAATGCACAAATATGATTATCATTGCTGATTTGCTTGTAATCGATTATTTGATAAGTGCAATTTACTACCCAAAGTTGTGCCTAAAATAGCTGGATGAGTGGCAAACAGTGCAGACCCAGATGAGATGCCGCAGAATCGCCGCATTCTGCGGTGTCTCATCTGGGTCTACACTGTTTGCTCAGGCCTGTCTGTTCAAATACATATGGTGGAATACAACATATGGTAAGAATCATGCTCAGCAGAAAGCAAGACAGGTATTATTATTTCATATCTTCGGTGATTACCAATCGATTATTGATCACAATAGCATGACTGATAATCGATTATCTTCTCAGCTCCGATTAGCCAGCCCTAGGTGTTTTTCATAGAAAATCTTACACAAGTGGTCATTTCACCTGAAAATTATGAAACAAGCCTTAGGCGAGTTTAATAAATTTCATATGACATGTCAAAAAGTGTTTGTTTGTTTAATTTGAGGTTTAACATCCCCGTCAACACTGTAAAGGTCATTTTGGAGACGTTGCTTCCAATTTTGTGGGACTTTTACCCTATATTGAGATGAAATGACACCTCAAGCCCTGTCGCCCAATGAAACCATCAGGGCTTATACAGAGAAATAAGGTTAACTATCCTTCATTTAGCACAAAATACGAACCTATATGTTACTATTTAACCCATTCAGTACCAGAAACCCCTAAAGGGGTACCTTGGCAAACAGTGCAGGCCCAGATCAGGGTTTATAAGCATGCATGGTCCGACTCATGTGCACTGCTTTGCCTGGGCAGGCTTAGTTCCTCTAAGCGGTTTACCAGTACATGTGTGGGGGTAGGATTCAGCTCTGCGTGGAAGCATCATGCAGCCCATATATTTCTTCAAGCCCCGATGGGCGGGAGCCGAGACAAAAAGTGTAAGATTGTGTTTGTGACATACATTTTGAATCAGATTTTATTGACATAGAAGTTCAATAGAATTTTTGTGAACAAGTCCGTAAATGAACACCTCATAAATCCCACTTTATATAGAGAAAACTGGGATTTACAGGGGGTACACCTTATTTTTAGTACACCTGGGTGAGCTTTTGTGACTGCTCAATGTCCGTTGTGCTTCTGTCAACAATTTTTCTTTTAAGTCCTTGAGATGAAGACCCCTCTAAACCCCACTTTATCTAAAAAAAAAATGAGGATTACCAGGGTTAACATTGTCTTATTTTTGCTCAAAAACATAGATTATGGGTACTTGTTAGAACACCTCATTTAGGTGGTTCTAACAAGCACCAACACATTCTATGTTTAAAGCCGAAATAAACAGGCATCCTTGGCCTAGTGGTTAAGAGCGCTGACTCTTGATCATTAGGTCTCTCATCGCTGTGGTTTGAGCCTCGCTCGGGTCACATGTGAGATGCCAAGTTCTGCAACGGAAGGTCAGGTGGTTTTTCACTGGGTACACTGGTTTTCGCCCACCTCTGATTAACAATCTGCACGATATGAGTGAAAAATCTTGAAAGGGCCGTAAAACCAACCCCCCCCCCCACACACACACACAAAAAAGCCGAAATAAGGAAGATGTTACAATTTTATCAAAATTGATTATTTCTGACACCATGTTGGACTCCATTATTTCACGTGGACATGCTAATGCACTTATTCGTGTCTGATGGCCCCCGCCTATCCGGGCTTGAAGAAATAGATGGGCTGCATAATGCATCCGCGCAGAGCTGAAACCAACCCGCACACAAGTACTGGTAAACCGCTTAGAGTATCTAAGCCTGCCCAGGCAAAGGGATGCGAATCGGACTGTCCATGCTTATAAACTTCATTTGGCACCAGGGCATGAGATGTCATTTCATCTCAATGTCAGGTAGAAGTCCCACAAAATTGGAAGCAATATCTCCAAAATGACCTTTACAGTACAGTGTTGGCGGGGACGTTTAACCTCAATTCATACAAACAAACAAACAAACAAAATTATTCGTGTTTGAATGTTAATCAAAGCACTGACAGCACTGGGGGTTGGGGTGTCAACCACAGCAACAGATAAGGTTTGTATTTTGTGATAATTATCCCCACGCTTTTCGAAGAAAAAGTGGGGATATTGTAATGGTCTTCGTCGTCCGTACCTACATCCGTACGTCCGTCTGTCTGTCTTACCGGATAACTCCTCCTAGACGGTTATAGATAGAAACTTAAAACTTTGGGAACTGATAGATCTTTGGTCTGGGCAGTGCATGACGCTTTCGGAATTTTGATCACACCCCTACGGGTGGGCCTAGGGGGTTGGGCCCACGGGGGTCAAAAATAAAAATTTCCAGAACAAGGTTGTGTAATATATCAAAGCGAACGGCATGATGAGTAGAAAACATTACAATCAAAATTTGACCCCTTGGGTCAATTTTGAGGTCACCAGAGGTCAAAAACTGATTTTGACCCCTTTACCGGATAACTCCTCCTAGAGGGTTATAGATAGAAACTTAAAACTTTGGGAACTGATAGATCTTTGGTCTGGGGAGTGCATGACACTTTCGGAATTTTGATCACACCCCTACGGGTGGGCCCAGGGGGTGGGGCCCGCGGGGGTCAAAAATCAAAATTTCCAGAACATGGTCGTGTAATATATCAAATCGAGTGGCATGATGAGTAGAAAACATTACTACCAAAATTTGACCCCTTGGGTCAATTTTGAGGTCACCAGAGGTCAAAAACTGATTTTGACCCCTTTACCGGATAACTCCTCCTAGAGGGTTATAGATAGAAACTTGAAACTTTGGGAACTGATAAATCTTTGGTCTGGGGAGTGCATGACACTTTCGGAATTTTGATCACACCCCTATGAGCAAGGGGGTGGGGCCCGCGGGGGTCAAGAATAAAAATTTCCAGAACATGGTCGTGTAATATATCAAAGGGAACGGCATGATGAGTAGAAAACATTACTACCAAAATTTGACCCCTTGATCCACAAAAACTTTAACCTTGATCATAGCTTCAAAAGTATTTGACGTAGCCCCATTAAACTACCATCACAAGGGATACATCCTGACCAAGGGCCATAACTCTGTTGTTATTTTTGGCTGAATTAGCGCCCCTTGAAATTTTGCCAAAACTCAAGAAATTGGCTCCAACTTCAAAAGTATTTGACCTAGCCTCATGAAACTTCACACACTTATTCACCATCACAAGGGCTACATTCTGACCAAGGGCCATAACTCTGTTGTCATTTGTGGCTTATATATCTCCCCTTGAAATTTTGCAAAAACTCAGAAATTGGCTCCCATGGGGGGGCATTGCTCACCTATAGTGACAGCTCTTGTTTTTCTGTTTGCAGGTGGTGCTGGGAAGGACTTGCCTGTGACTTTGAATGTAGCTGGGATGGGTTATGCAGATGGCGAATTCACATTCTCCTTTGACTGGGAAATAACTGGTATTTCACCAGAATCAGGAAGTTTTGGAGGTAAGGCATAAATGGACCCTGGAACCTCTATTTCAATAACCCATCCATGTGAGACTATAAGAATCTTATATGGGTGTGAGGGGTGGTTGGAAAAATCCGACCCGAGGGTCACTGTCGGGCATCACGAGGCTTGCCGAGTGATGCCTGACAGTGATCCCAGGGGACGGATTTTTCCATCCACCCCTCACACCCATATAGGATTCTTTTTCTTGCATACCTTCCATTTCTATTCCGCATTTTTAATGCTGCTGTCACTTCGGTTTCCGACGTCCGCCATTTTGTGATGACACAACAGGAATGTTTAGTGACGTCACGCATGACGACGCTGCGCATGAGGTAATCAACCAGTGCTTTTTTCAAACACGCGATTATATTCGATTTGGGGTCGGAACACCAGGGTCAGAACATAAATTTCTATCCCAGGGTAAAATCAGGGATTTCCTTGTCTGGTGTGCAAGAAAGTGCATTCTTACATATTACCAAAACGGTTATTTTTCTGATGAAAATTTGTGATATATTTCTTATTTACACTCCAAACATAGGTTTTGGGTGCTTGTTAGAATTGCCTCATTGAGGTGGTTCTTACAAGTGCCCACAACCTTTGTTTTGCATAGATGACAAGTGCCCACAACCTATGTTTTGGAGCAGGGATGAAAAAGGATATGTATGTCCCTGTAAACCCCACACGGGTGGTCATTTAATAGACTTGTTAGTATGAGTATGTAGCAGCTATCTACATCCTGCAGGCACTAAATGTTGACTCAACGTTGAACTAACGTTGAAACAACATTTTCAACGTTGTTTCAATGTTAGTTCAACGTTGAGTGCCTGCTGGGCAGGAAAGGCTCTTTTTTGGCTGCTTAACCATCAGCGTGCTGAAGGTGCATTTATTTGCCCAAGGAGGTAGTCCAATTTGAGCAACTTATCACGCTCATAAGAAAGCAAATACACTCCATCGGATGAGGCTTTTTTAGCTCACCTGAGCACGAAGTGCTCAAGGTGAGCTTTTGGGATCGGTCTTTGTCGGTCGTCCGTGCGTCTGTCGTCAACTTTTGCTTTAAACAACTTCTCCAAAACTGCTGGACAGATTTTGATCTAATTTCACAGGAATACTCCTTGGGTGATCCTCTACCAAAATTGCTCAAACTGTTCCGCTCGGGTGAACAAGATGGCCGCCAGAGCTAAAAATAGAAAAACCTTTAAACGACTTCTCCTGCTTAACCAGTGGATGGATTTTGTAATTATTTCACAGGAATATTCCTTGGATGACCTTCTACCAAAATTTCTCAAACCGTTCCGCTCGGGTGAACAAAATGGCCACCAGAGCTAAAAATAGAAAAACCTTTAAACGACTTCTTCTCCTTAACCAGTGGATGGATTTTGAAATTATTGCACAGGAATGTTCCTTGGGTGACCCTCTTCTAAAATTGCTCAAATTGTTCCGCTCGGGTGAACAAAATGGCCACCAGAGCTAAAAATAGAAAAACTTTAAAACGACTTCTTCTCCTTAACCAATGGATGGATTTTGAAATTACTTCACAGGAATGTTCCTTGGGTGACCCTCTACCAATTTTGCTCAAACCGTTCCGCTAGGGTGAACAAGATGGCGGCCAGAGCTAAAAATAGAAAAACCCTTTAAACGACTTCTTCTCCTTTACTAGTGGATGGATTTTGGAATAACTTCACAGGAATGTTCCTTGGGTGACCCCCTACCAAAATTGCTCAAACCGTTCCGCTCGGGTGAAAAAAATGGCCGCCATAGCTAAAAATAGAAAAACCTTTAAACGACTTCTTCTCCTTAACCAGTGGATGGATTTTGAAATTATTGCACAGGAATGTTCCTTGGGTGACCCTCTACTAAAATTGCTCCAATTATTCCGCTCTGGTGAACAAAATGGCCGCCAGAACTAAAAATAGAAAAACCTTTAAAGGACTTCTCCTTAACCAATAGATGGATTTCAAAATTACTTCACAGGAATGTTCCTTGGTTGACCCTCTACCAAAATTGCTAAAACCGTTCTGCTCGGGTGAACAAGATGGCCACCAGAGCTAAAAATAGAAAAACCTTTAAACGACTTCTTCTCCTTAACTAGTGGATGGATTTTTAAATTACTTCACAGGAATGTTCCTTGGGTGACCCTCTACAAAATTGCTCAAACCGTTCCGCTCGGGTGAACAAGATGGCCGCCAGAACTAAAAACAGAAAAACCTTTAAAAGACTTCTTCCCCTTAACTAGTGGATGGATTTTGAAATTACTTCACAGGAATGTTCCTTGGGTGACCCTCTACCAATTTTGCTCAAACCGTTCCGCTTGGGTGAACAAGATGGCGGCCAGAGCTAAAAATAGAAAAACCCTTTAAACGACTTCTTCTCCTTTACTAGTGGATGGATTTTGAAATAACTTCACAGGAATGTTCCTTGGATGACCTTCTACCAAAATTTCTCAAACCGTTCCGCTCGGGTGAACAAAATGGCCGCCAGAGCTAAAAATAGAAAAACCTTTAAAGGACTTCTCCTTAACCAATAGATGGATTTCAAAATTACTTCACAGGAATGTTCCTTGGTTGACCCTCTACCAAAATTGCTAAAACCGTTCTGCTCGGGTGAACAAGATGGCCACCAGAGCTAAAAATAGAAAAACCTTTAAACGACTTCTTCTCCTTAACCAGTGGATGGATTTTGAAATTATTGTACAGGAATGTTCCTTGGGTGACCCTCTACTAAAATTGCTCAAATCATTCCGCTCGGGTGAACAAAATGGCCGCCAGAACTAAAAATAGAAAAACCTTTAAAGGACTTATCTTAACCAATAGATGGATTTCAAAATTACTTCACAGGAATGTTCCTTGGTTGACCCTCTACCAAAATTGCTAAAACCATTCTGCTCTGGTGAACAAGATGGCCACCAGAGCTAAAAATAGAAAAACCATTAAACGACTTCTCCTTAACTAGAGGATGGATTTTTTAATTTCTTCACAGGAATGTTCCTTGGGTGACCCTCTACAAAATTGCTCAAACCGTTCCGCTTGGGTGAACAAGATGGCCGCCAGAGCTAAAAATAGAAAAACCTTTAAACGACTTCTTCTCCTTAACTAGTGGATGGATTTTTAAATTTCTTCACAGGAATGTTCCTTGGGTGACCCTCTACAAAATTGCTCAAACCGTTCCGCTTGGGTGAACAAGATGGCCGCCAGAGCTAAAAATAGAAAAACCTTTAAAAGACTTCTTCTCCTTAACTAGTGGATGGATTTTGAAATAACTTAACAGAAATGTTCCTTGGGTTACCCTCTACCAAAATTGCTCAAACTGTTCTGCTCGGGTGAACAAGATGGCCACCAGAGCTAAAAATAGAAAAACCTTTAAGCGACTTCTTCTCCTTAACCAGTGGATGGATTTTGAAATTAATTCACTGGAATGTTCCTTGGGTGACCCTCTACCAAAATTGCTCAAACCGTTCCGCTCTGGTTAACAAAATGGCCGCCAGAGCTAAAAATAGAATAACCTTTAAACGACTTCCAGGCTTTCAAGTAGTCCTACTTTTTCCTACTTTTTCCTACTTTTCCTACTTTTTTGGTCTCTTCCTACTTTGTTCCTACTTTTTCCAGAAAAACTCCTACTTCTCCTACTTTTTTGATTTGTTCAAAAAGTAAGATCCCAAATAAATAAATAAACAAATAAAGCATTTAAAAATATAAGATGTATCTTAAACTATTTGTAGAATACATCTTGTTATATATATGTACTGATGATCCTCGACATTCATCTGCTGTATTTAGCTGTACCACTGATTGGAATATGTTGATGTAAAGCAAAACTGCAATGACCATCTACAGTTTTGTCTTGTTGAACATGACAAGAATTTTTGCAGTCAGTAGTGTAGTGATGCTTTAACTAAATGACCAACTGGAGCTCTGTCTTGTTGAGAATGGTAGAAAATTCACTACAGCAATGCTTTGATGCTTTTTAGAACTGCTGTGAAAAACTGTTCTGTCTTGTTTAGCACTACAGAAATTCATTGTAGCAGTCCAGTGATGCCTCAACTTGCAGTGACCAGCTATAACTCTGTCTTGTTAACATGACACACATTCACTTCAGCAGTGCAGTGATGCCTTAACTGCAGTAACCAGCTTAGCTTTGTCTTGTTTAGCATGACAAAAATTCATTGCAGCAAT
Source organism: Lucinisca nassula (assembly GCA_963580285.1). Taxonomy (NCBI): domain Eukaryota; kingdom Metazoa; phylum Mollusca; class Bivalvia; order Lucinida; family Lucinidae; genus Lucinisca; species Lucinisca nassula. The sequence continues at coordinate 35,002,333 of OY757019.1, forward strand.
GCTTTGATGCCTCAACCGCATTGCCCAGCTAGAACTCCTGTCTTGTTAAGCATGGCAGGAGTTCACAGCAGCAATGCTTTGATACCATGGCTTTGATGCCTTACTAGAGCTCTGTCTTGTTTAATTGCTTTGACACCTTAACTGCAGTATCAAATGGATCTCTGTCTTTAGCACAAGAGGAATTCATTTCAGCAGTGCTGTGATGCCTTTACTGCAGTGACAAATTAAGTTTTGTCTTGTTTAGCTTGGTAGAATTCATTGTAGCAGCCATGCTCTGATGCCTAAAATGTGATTACCATCTAGAGCTTTGTCTTGTTGAGCATGACAGAAATACATTACAGCAGTGCTCTGTCAGATGACTAAACTGCAGAGACCCACTGGAGCTCAGTCTTGTTGAGCAAGACAGAAATTCATTGCAGTAATGCTGGGATGCCTTGACTGCAGTGATCAACTAGAGTTCTGTCTTGAGCATGAAAGGGATACACTGCAGCAGTACTGTGATGCCTTCACTGCAGTTACCCACTAGGGTTCTGTCTTCTTGAGCATGGCAGCAATTTATTGCAGCACTTCTGTGGTGCCTTAACTGAGTTACCAACTAGAGCTCTGACTTTTTGAGCATGACAGAAATTCATTGCAGCAGTGCCGCTTAAATGTGCCTTAAATGCAATGACCAACTAGAATTATTGTCTTGATAAGTATGAAAGTAATTCATTGTTGTCATGCTTTGATGCATTTAACTGCAATGACCATTTAGAGTTCTGTCTTGTTGAGTATGACAGGAATTCATTGCAACAGTGTTGTGTTGCCTTAATTAGGGCCCCGCACTGAAAGTGTGGGTGCCCTATAGTAATCACTCTGTCCGTCCGTCTGTCTGTCTGTCCATCTGTCCGTCTGTCCATCCACAAATTTTTACTCCTCTGATAGCGCTGCCGGGGCCCTAGTCAGTTTCACTGACAGCTCTAGTTGAAGTTACCAACTAGAGTTCTGTCTTATTGAGCAGGGAGGAATTCATTGCAGCCGTGCTGTGTTGCCTTAATTGAAGTGACCAACTAGAGTTTCGTCTTGTTGAGCATGAAAGGAATTCATTGTAACAGTGCTGTGTTGCCTTAATTGAAGTGATCAACTAGAGCTGTGTCTTGTTTAGCATGACAGAAAACTATTGAAGCAGTGCTACGATGCCTTAACTGCAGTGAAATATCTGAGATCTGTCTTATGGAGGATGACAGGAATTCAAAGCAGCAGTAATGCAATGTCTTAACTGCAGTGATATGCCGGCAGATCTTCCTTGTGTAGCATGACAGAAATTCATTGCAGCAGTGCTGTGATGACTGAGTGACCAACTAGAGCTCTGTCTTGTTTAGCATGACAGAAATTCATTGAAGCAATGCTGTGATGACTGAAGTAACCAACTAGAGCTCTGTCTTGTTTAGCATGACATAAATTGATTGCAGCATTGCTGTGATGTCTGGAGTGACCAACTAGAGCCCTGTCTTGTTTAGCATGACAGAAATTCATTGCAGCAATGCTGTGATGACTGGAGTGACTAACTAAGAGCTCTGTCTGGTTTAGCATGACAAACTCATTGCAGCAATGCTGTGATGACTGAAGTGACCAACTAGAGCTCTGTCTTGTTTAGCATGACAGAGATTCATTGCAGCAATGCTGTGATGACTGAAGTGACTAACTAGTGCCCTGTCTTGTTTAGCATGACAGAAATTCATTGCAGCAATGCTGTGATGACTGGAGTGACCAACTAGAGCTCTGACAGAAATTCATTGCAGCAATGATGTGATGACTTAAGTGACCAACTAGAGGTCTGTCTTGTTTTGGCATGACAGAAATTCATTGCAGCAATGCTGTGATGACTGAAATGACCAACTAGAGCTCTGTCTTGTTTTGGCATGACAGAAATTCATTGCAGCAATGCTGTGATGACTGAAATGACCAACTAGAGCTCTGTATTGTTTAGCATGACAGAAATGCATTGTAGCAATGCTTTAAAGCCTTAACTTCTGTGAGCAACTAAAATGCTGTCTTATTTTGCATGACTGGAATTCATTGTAGCAGTGCTATGATGCCCTCACCTGGACATCTTGTAGCTGATTCTTCTCACAAATTTAAATTTTCAAAATTGATCAATTCTTTTGAATTAATATTTTGACATATGTCAATATCTAGGTATATATATATCTGCCAGTGACAATCTCTTGACAAATGCATTGGAAGTTCAGGCTGCAGGCATGAATAACTGTACTAGATGGGTTAGCCACTAACATTTTACAGGTGCCTGTTAACTTTGATGTAAAATCATTAGACTCTAATGAACAAATAAAATTGCCCAAAATGAAAAACTGATAAAACTGGCCCCGATAGCTCAGTTGGTAGAGTGTCCGCTCCAGGGAACGGGAGGTCACAGGTTCGATCCCGGGCTGCGACATACCAAAGACGTTAAGAATGGTACTAGCTGCTCCTCGCTTGGCACTCAGATTTACGGGGTAGAGCTAGGACTGGTCGACCCAGTGTCAGGATAATGTGACTGGGTGTGGTATCATGTAATGTGTCTGGGACATGATACTTCATTGAGGCAGCACTATAAAAGTGAGCATTGAGCTCCCTGTCACAATCAGACACCGTCGTGATATGACTGAAAAATTGTTGAAAGCGACGTTAAACCCGAATTCACACACACACAAAAACTGATAAAATGTGAGACATATGGAGGTATGTTTGTGTCCATTAGCTCCTACTTTTTGTATCAGGTTCCTACTTTTTTCCTACTTTTCTCCTACTTTTTGATATCTCGGGCTCCTACTTTTCTCCTACTTTTTCACCAGGAGTCACTTGACAGCCTGGACTTCTTCTCCTAAACTAGTGGATGGATTTTGAAATTACTTCACAGGAACGTTCCTTGGGTGACCCTCTACAAAATTGCTCAAACTGTTCAGCTTGGGTGAACAAGATGGCCGCCAGAGCTAAAAATAGAAAAACCTTTAAAAGACTTCTTCTCCTTAACTAGTGGATGGATTTTGAAATAACTTCACAGAAATGTAACTTGGGTGACCCTCTACCAAAATTGCTCAAACTGTTCTGCTCGGGTGAACAAGATGGCCGCCAGAGCTTAAAATAGAAAAACCTTTAAACGATTTCTTCTCCTTAACCAGTGGATGGATTTTGAAATTATTTCACTGGAATGTTCCTTGAGTGACCCTCTACCAAAATTGCTCAAACCGTTCCCCTCTGGTGAACAAAATGGCCGCAAGAGCTAAAAATAGAAAAACATTTAAAGGACTTCTTCTCCTTAACCAATAGCTGGATTTCAAAATTACTTCACAGGAATGTTCCTTGGGTGACCCTCTACCAAATTTGCTCAAACCGTTCCGCTCTGGTGAACAAAATGGCCGCCAGAGCTAAAAATAGATTAACCTTTAAACGACTTCTTCTCCTTAACTAGTGGATGGATTTTGAAATTACTTCACAGGAATGTTCCTTGGGTGACCCTATACCAAAATTGCTCAAACAGTTCTGCTCGGGTGAACAAGATGGCCGCCAGAGCTTAAAATAGAATAACCTTTAAACGACTCTTTCTCCTTAACCAGTGGATGGATTTTGAAATTACTTCACAGGAATGTTCCTTTGGTGAAACTCTACCAAAATTGCTCAAACCATTCCGCTCGGGTGAACAAAATGGCCGCCAGAGCTAAAAATAGAAAAACCTTTAAAGGACTTCTTCTCCTTAACCAATGGATAGATTTCGAAATTACTTCACAGGAATGTTCCTTGGGTGACCCTCTACCAAACTTGCTCAAACCATTCTGCTCGGGTGAACAAGATGGCCACCAGAGCTAAAAATAGAAAAACCTTTAAACGACTTCTTCTCCTTAACTAGTGGATGGATTTTGAAATTACTTCACAGGAATATTGCTTGGGTGACCCTCTACTGAAATTACTCAAACCATTACACTCCGGTGAACAAGATGGCCGTCAGAGCTGAAAATAGAAAAACCTCTAAACAACTTCTTCTCCTTAACTAGTGGATGCATTTTGAAATTACTTCACAGGAATGTTCCTTGGGTGACCCTCTACCAAAATTGCTCAAACCGTTCTGCTAGGGTGAACAAAATGGCCACGAGAGCTAAAAATAGAAAAACCTTTAAATGACTTCTTCTTCTTAACCGGTGGAAGGATTTTGAAATTATTTCACAGGAATGTCCGTTTGTTGACCCTATACCAAAATTGCTCATACTGTTCCGCTTGGGTGAACAAAATGGCCACCAGAGCTTCTCCTGCTTAACCAGTGGATGGATTGATAGCCCTTGGGCCAAAAACGGCCCTGTCCCGGGGCCCACTGGTTTTACATAGGCTTATATAGGGAAAACCTTTAAAAATCTTCTTGTCTGAAACCAGAAGGCCCAGGTCTTTGATATTTTGTATGTAGCTTTGTCTAGTGGACCTCTACCAAGCTTGTTCAAATTATAGCCCTGGGGCCAAAACCGGCCCCGCCCTGGGGCCCACTGGTTTTACATAGGCTTAAATTGGGAAAACCTTTAAAAATCTTCTTGTCTGAAACCAGAAGGCCCAGGTCTTTGATATTTGGTATGTAGCTTTGTCTAGTGGACCTCTACCAAGCTTGTTCAAATTATAGCCCTTGGGCCAAAACCGGCCCCGCCCTGGGGCCCACTGGTTTTACATAGGCTTATATTGGGAAAACCTTTAAAAATCTTCTTGTCTGAAACCAGTAGGCCCAGGTCTTTGCTATTTGGTAAGTAGCTTCCCTTCGTCAAGTAGACCGCTACCAAGATTCTTTAAATTATAGCCCTGGGGCCAAAAACGTCCCCGCGCCAGGGCCCACTGGTTTTACATAGGCTTTTATAGGGAAAACCTTTAAAAATCTTCTCGTCTGAAACCAGAAGGCCCAGGTCTTTGATATTTGGTATGAAGCGTCATCTAGTGGACCTCTACCAAGATTGTTCAAATAATAGCCTTTGTTGATGTTTGGTATGAAGCTTCACCTTTAAGACCTCCCTCAACATTATGCACATTAAAGCCCTTGGGCTAATAATGGCCCTCCCTGGGGCCCACTTATTACACTATGGATCAGGTGAGCGATCCAGGGGCATCATGGCCCTCTTGTCTTACAAAGGCACAGGTTTTACCCACATCACTGGCTGTTTGATTTTACACCCGGAAATGACGTTAAAAATTGACGATCTTTCAGATACCAGTTTTCAACAGGTCCTCCTTACCCATTTAATCACAATTTTATGCATACTAGACCCAATCCATCTAAACAACTACTGGTGATAAATATGGACCAATAACAGAGGTAGCTACATAAGCTATCAATTTTATCCTACAAAGCACACACTTCAGTCCTATTGTCTTGTAGTATTTACTTTTTAAATTGTCTTAAAAGATTCCCAGTCAGATCACTTGGCCGCTATATTTGGAAGTCACATGACCCATAATACTTCCAGTAGAAATAGAGGACTACGTCTTGCTTACAGTATGTCAAAGTATAAGCAGAATCGGTTCAGGTGCAGCCGAAACAATAGATCTCAGCATGCTAAAGGTTAAGGTGGCCGATATGCAGAGTTGTTCTCGAGGCAGCTGGAGGACTGGTATTATTAGTCCACCTGAGCATGAAGTGCACATGGTGAGGTATTGTGATCAGTGAAGGACTGTCATCCGTTGTGCATCATCATCAATTTGATTTAAATGCGAACTCCTCCTAAACCCTTAGGCCATTTTGATTCAAACTTCACAGGCATGTTGCCTGGGTGGCTCCCTACGAAAACAGCTAAACTCGTTCCGCTCGGATGAACAAGATGACCACCATATCTAAAAATAGAAAAATCTTTATATGCCAACTCCTGTACCCTTAGGACAATTTCATTCAAACTTCACAGAAATGTTGCTTAGGTGACCCTCTACCAAAATAGCTTAAACGGTTTCACTCCAATGAGCAAAATGGTTGCCAGAATTAAAAATAGAAAAACTATCATAAATTTGCTTCAAATGCAAACTCCTCCTAAACCGTTGGGCCAATATGATTAAAACTTTACAGGAATGTTGCTTAGGTGACTCCCTACCAAAATAGCTAAAATGCTTTTGCTCTGACAAGCAAGATGGCCACCAGAGCTAAAAGTAGAAAGGATCTTAAACAATAACTCCTCCTGTACCCTTGGGCCAATTTCATTCATACTTCTAGGAATGTTGCTAAGGTAACCCTCTACCAAAATAGCTAAAAAGGTTCTGCTCCGATGAGCAAAATGGCCACCAGAGCTAAAAATAGAAAAGCATCGTAAATTTAATTCAAATGCGAACTCCTCTTAAACCCTTGGGCCAATTTGATTCAATCTTCACAGGAATGTTGCCTAGGTGACACTCTACCACAATAGCTAAAATCATTCTGCTCTGATGATCAAGATGGCCCCCAGAGCTAAAAATAGAACAAACCTTTAAATGACAACTCATCCTGTACCATTGGGCCAATTTCATTCAAACTTCGTAGGAATGTTGCTGAGGTGACCCTCTACCAAAATAACTATAACTGTTCTGCTCTGATGAGCAAAATGGCCACCATCACTAAAAGCAGAAAAACATAAATTTGCTTCAACACGAACTCCTCCTAAACCCTTGGGCAAATTTGATTCAAACTTCACAGGAATATTACATAGGTGACTCTCTACGGAAATAGCTAAAATTGTTCTGCTCTGATGAACAAGATGGCCACCAGAGCTAAAAATAGAAAAAATCTTTAAACGACAACTCCTCCTGTACCCTTGGGCCAATTACATTCAAACTTCATAGGAACGTTGCATAGATAACCCTCTACCAAAATACCTATAACAATCTCGCTCTGATGAACATAATAGCCGCCAGAGCTAAAAATAGAAAAACGTTGTAAATATGCTTCAAACGCTAACTCCTCCTTAACCCTTGGCCAGTTGGATTCAAACTTCACAGGAATATTGCCTAGGTGACTCCCTACCGAAATAGCTAGTCGTGTTGCACTGATAAACAAGGTGGCCCCAGAGCTAAAAATAGAAAAAATCTTCAAACACCAACTCCTCCTGTACCATTGGGCCAATTTCATTCAAATTTGTAGGAATGTTGCTTAGATAACCCTCCACCAAAATAGCTTAATGATGAACTCCGATGAACAAAATGGCCGCCAGAGCTAAAAATAGAAAAAACATTGGAAATTGGCTTCAAACCTGAACTTCTAAGCTCTTGGGCCAATTTGATTCAAACTTCACAGGAATGTTGCCTGGGTGACTCCCTACCAAAATAGCTAAAATCGTCCTGCTCTGACATACAAGATGGTCACCAGAGCTTAAAATAGAATGGATTAGAGACAGTGACACTCAGGTGAGCAAATCAGGGCCCTCTGGTCCGTCTTGTACAGCATAGATGGTGGGCTATTTGGGAAATACACAGTGATTGTGATATCTCCTTCAGAAAAATGCTATCCATCTATATTTATTTATTGTTTGTGACATGCGAAATTTGTCCAAAATGGTAAAAACATATTGTTTATTCTTTTTTTTCGGCTCACCTGTCATGTAGTGATGAGGTGAGCTTTTGGGATCACTTTTCGTCGGTCGTGTGTGCGTCCGTCCTTGTGTGCATAAACAATTTCTTCAAATGACATCTCCTAAACCACTGATCGGATTTTGACCAAACTTTGCAGGAATCATCCTTCGGTGGTCCCCTTTCAGAGTTCTGCAAATGGTTCCAGTCCATTGCATATCAAGGCCACGGGAGCCAAAAATATATTTTTTATTGAAAACTTAAAAAATCTTCTCTTCTGAAACAGCATGGCCCAGGTCTTCGATATCTTCGGTAGCTTCATCTAGTGGACCTCTACCAAGATTGTTGAAATTATAGCCCTGGGGCCAAGAATACCCCCACCCCGGGGGCCCTTTGGTTTTACATAGACTTACTTAGGGAAAAGCTTTAAAGATCCTCTTGTCTGAAACCAGAAGGCTCAGTCGTTTGATATTTGGTATGAAGCTTCGTCTTGTGGACCTTTATCAAGATTGTTCAAATTGTAGCCCTGGGGCCAAAAATGTTGATATTTTCTTATCTTTCCCAGAAAACAGGACTTGACATCTCATGAAAATTGTCTCCACAGGAGACAATTTGCATGAGATGTCAAATCCTGTTTTCTGGGGAAATTAGAAAAATATTTCAAAATGTCTTCTGCTGAACAACAAAAAATACCAAGCATGCAGAGCGTTAATCAACTTTCAGGTGGACTTGAGCTTCAGATCACTGGTTCTGGGTTAGCTGAGAATGCAGAGGTTTACGTCGACAACCAGCTTTGTCCTGTGACAGCCTGGTCAGAATCGTTGATTTCCTGTACGGTACCTCCTTCCAGTGTGCATGTGAGTTAATTACCATTATGAAAACACGCCTATTCAAATACATTGTAAATTTTACGGCCGAAAAAATGAAAATTTTAAGATGAAAAATTGTGATATTTTTCTTATTTTTGCTCAAAATATAGATTGTGGGTATACATTAGAATGGCCTCGATGAGGCGGTTCTAACGAGTACCCTAAGTCTATATTTTAGAGCAGAAATAAGAAAAAAAAGTTTACCCCTGTAAACCCCAGTTTTATTATATAAAAGTGGGGTTCAAGGGGGTCTGAATTGTATAGGCTTGTTTTCATGATGCAGCCAAATCTTGTTATCTCAATCTTTAAGGGGCTGGAATATTTGGTTTAAAAAAACAGTATTTGAGATTAAAAGAGTTGAAATCTAAGGAACATATAGCAAAACTAAGATAATATCAAGGTGTGTCCTTGGGCAAGACACATAATGACACTGCGTCACTCCACCCAGGTGTAAATGGGTAGCAGTGGTGTAATAGTCATTGCCTGTCTCTCGCGCGCGTGAAAACATACGGAATGAGGGTTCGAGAGCGATTAAATAAGCTTGCAGCTTCCATCGCAATCGAACTAAATTAAATTAGTATAAACTAACTAACATAACAGTGCACCAAATTTAGTTTGACTTAAGCCATTATTTGAGACATCAGAGTTTGAGATAACGAGTGTCTACTGTATGGATACAGCTGCGTGGCAGTACTCGTGCAAATTATGATTTCAACCTAGTTATAGCTACCGACCCCGATAGCTCAGTTGGTAGAGTGTGCGCTCCGGGGAACAGGAGGTCACAGGTTCCATCCCGGGCCGGGACATACCAAAGTCGTTAAAAATGGTACTAGCTGCTCCTCGCTTGGCAATCAGATTTATGGGGTAGAACTAGGACCGGTCGACCCAGCGTCAGGATAATGTGACTGGGTGTGGTATCATGTAATGTGTCTGGGACATGATACTTCAGTGAGGCAGCACTATAAAAGTGAGCACTGAGCTCCCTGTCGCAACCAGACACCGTCGTGATATGACTGAAAATTTGTTGAAAGCGACGTTAAACCCGAATTCACACACACACACACACACACACACAATTCACCCTAGTTATAGTTTTTGTGTTTAGACACCTATCCATCCAAAGTATAAATGCACACATATGCGTGCACACAAAAAACTAGTCTGGAAAACTTAATTAGTACACAGTAAGGTTTTCAGGTCGATGTTATTATTCACCTTATTTGCATTATCTGCTGGTTCCTAGTCTGAAGGTTATCAGTGTTGGAAAAACAGGTAACCAGACCCCCCTGACCTTTCAAGGTCAGGGGGGTCTGGTTACCTGTTTTTCCAATATTGACAATGTGCAAGCTAGGAGCCAGCAAATAATGCAAATATGGTGAATCCTTGCTTACTTCCAAAGGATAACCTTTTTACAGAAGATCGGACTGTTTTGTTTATCACTTAAATTTCTGTATCATAAACAAACAGCATTGGGCATGATCAGATGATGCATTGTTCAACATCTGATCTGGGTCTTCACTGTTTGCCAGTGTCCAGGCCACTGAGCTCAGTCCAGGTTTTACAGACAACACTCTTTACATGGCACTCTGATGTTTCAGGGGCAAGACATTACGATAACACATCACTTGAACAAGTCCGTGGAATGAACACCCTCCTAAACCCAACTTTATATAGAGTAAACTGGGGTTTACAGGGGGTATACATTATTTTTCTTATTTCTGCTCCAAGACATAGGTTGTGGGTACTCGTTAGAACCTCCTCAATGAGGCAGTTCTAACGAGCACCCACAACCTATGTTTAAGGTATAAATAAGAAAAAATTTACGGATTTTCATCAGTAAAGTAGCCATTTTGGGATGTGAAAAATGCACTATGTCTAATGGGTGTGTTATCGTAATGAGTATTGCATTGTTTTACATCTCCAATATGGCTACTTTTCTGATGAAAATCTGTGATATTTTAGCTCGCCAGTACAATAGTACAGAAGAGCTATATATATCAGTCACACTGGCATCGGAGTTGGCGGCGTCGTGACTATACTTTTTCCTCTCATTTCGATACTATTTTTAACAGAGCCTTCAAACTTCCCCTGGATGTTCCGTAGGACAAGACCTTTCAACTGATGCCAAACCTATTTGACCTGTGACCTTGACTTTTGAACTTTGACCTATTTTTCGAAATTTTAACTAAAAACTTTAACCTTGATCAAATTTCCAAAAGTATTTGGCCTAGCTTCATGAAATTTCACACACATACTCACTATCACAAGAGATACATTCTACACAAGTGTCCATAACTCTATCATGCAAGTTGACTGAATTATTTTGCCTTTTCTCTCCGTTTAAAAAATATATATATATGTTTTTAACATTTATTTTAAAACCACTGCAAATACAACCTTTAAACTTCACATAGATGTTCCTTGGGATGAGACATTTTCATTGATACCAAGTTATTTGACTTTGACTTTGACCTTTGAACTTTGACCTATTTTGGAAAATGTAACCAAAACCTTTAACCTTGATCATATTTCCAAACATATTTGCCCTATCTTCATGAAACTTGAAACAGAGATTCATGATTACAAGAGCTACATTCTTACCAAGTTTCATAACTCTATCATGCAATTTGACCTGATTTATCTCCCTTTGTGACATACGAAATAAACACTGGTTTCAAGAAAACGTTTTGGTCACTCATTTTTATACCACAAACAATACAGCTTTCAAACTTCACATGCATAAATTCCTTCGGGCCAGACCTTTCCATTCAGAATCAGAATTGCTGCTGGTGACACGTCAAATGACATTCATACACCAGGACCTGTGATGTGGGAAGTTAGTCCCTAGCTCTAACCAAAGAGGTAAATTAAGCTACACAATCATCAGCACCTTCAGCTGTCGAAATAATCGAATCGGGAAGGGCATTCCAAACTCTAATGGTTCTGGGGAAGAACGACTCTTTATAAATGTCAGTTCTTGCGCTAAGGGTCTGAAACGCCAACGAATGGTGCTTTCTACAGTGTCTAGCTGGGGGAACAAGGTCATCTGTTGGAATGCTGGCAGCACCCTTTAGACCTTTGTATAAAAGGATTAGCCTACTGTCTTTTCTCCTTTTCTTGAGAGACTCCCATTTTAATTTTCCAAGTATTCCAGTCATGCTCCCAGTTTCAAAGCAGTAATTGCCTGTTACAAATCTAGCAGCTCTATTCTGAACTTTCTCAATTTCATCATTAAGGACCACTCCACTGGGGTCCCAGATACAACTACCATATTCCAAGATTGGGCGAACAAGACCTTTATATGCTGCCTCTTTTACATCCTGAGGGCACTGATGAAGATTCCGCCTCAGGAAACCAAGCGTTCTATTTGCCTTAGTACACATGTTGCTAATATGAGTATTCCATCTCAAGTTGTGTGAGATTGTCACTCCAAGGATTTCAATGGAGTCCACATTCTCGAGGACCGTTCCCTCTAAGGTGTAAGAAGCCTCAACTTTATTAGATCTCTTCCTAGTTATCTGCATAATATTGCATTTAACTGGCTGAAATCTCATGCCCCATTTACGTGCCCAGCATCCTAATCTATCTATGTCAGCCTGAAGTTTCAATGAGTCATCTGTATCTCTAATTTCCCGGTAACAAACACAGTCATCTGCGAACAGTCTTATTTCTGAGTCAATGTCAGTGGAAATATCATTGATGTACAGGGAGAACAAAAGTGGACCAAGAACGGTCCCTTGCAGGACTCCAGACAAAACTGGAGCCCACTCCGAAGATTCACCATTAACAACAACCCGCTGTTTTCTGTAGCAGAGAAAGGAATCTATCCATTTGAGGGTCTTTCCCCCAATTCCATAACCAAATAACTTAGATTTAAGTAGTTCATGAGGAGGGGTGTCAAAGGCCTTCTCGAAGTCAAGAATAAATGTGTCCACCTGTCCCCCTTTGTCCAAGATTTTTGCCCAGTCATTAATAACTGTGCTTAGCTGAGTTTCACAACTGTGCCTTTTCCTAAATGCATGTTGCCTGTCTGACAAAAGTTTATGCTCGTCCAAGTGGGCCATGATGTTTGAGCAGACTATATGTTCCAGCAATTTACACAGAACACAAGTCAGAGACACAGGGCGATAATTACGGGCAAGAGCCCTATCTCCTTTTTTGAAGAGTGGACAAATGTTTGCTAAGAGCCATTCTTTGGGGATTTCACCCGTATCAAGAGACTGTTGAAACAAGTGTGCGAAAACTGGACCCAACTCATTTGCTAGTTCCTTCAGGACTCTGGGATGAAGCTCATCAGGTCCTAAGGCCTTACTGGGGTTTAAGCCTTGAAGTAATTTGATCACTCCTGCAGCTGTCACAACAATATTATCCATGAATGGGGCCGATCTTCCAGTCAATGGAACCTCCGTGAACTCAGTTTTATTAAATGCATCATTGAATTGACCAACTAGTTCCTCTGCCCTTTCAGAGTCTGATTCAGCAACCCCGTCCCCTCCTCTTTTATTAAGGGGCGGGATACCTTGACTGTCTTTCTTCTGGCTATTAATATGTCTGTAGAAGTCTCTGGGATTTGCCTTTACATCACCTACCAAGTTATTCACATACAAATCATGCTGATTTTTTATATCAGTCTTGATTTCACGTCTCAAGTTTTCAAATTTTGTTCGGAGTTTACCACTTCCCGTCTTTTTTGCCTTTGCATGAATCTTATTCCTTCTGCGAATTTTCCTTCTTATCTCTGGAGTGATCCAGGGAATAGAAGATACAGCCCTACTAGTTTTTGAGGGGATATGATTTTCGGCCGAAGTATGAATGAAAGAAGTTATCAAATCAAAATTCTTCTGTATAGACCGAGCATCTGAATGACCATTAAAGTAATTCTCCTTTGGAAAACTGAGTGCATCCTTCCTCATAGTTTTATAGTCACCTTTCTGATATGAGTACACCTTCCTCCGAGGTTTCTTTATTGGTGGGATGTGAATTTTTAAATATCCGGAGACAACATCGTGGTCACTTAGTTTATCCATTGATATCAAACTTTTTTACCTTTGACCTTGACCTTTGAACTTTGAACTAACTTTCGAAAATTTAACAAATAGCTTTAACATTGGCCATACGGTAGAACTTCTATGGCTCGAACACCGATGGCTTGTTTACCATGGATGTGTCGAACCCATTCTTGAGCCCCTAGTGAAATCCTCTACATTAGAAATAGTGGGGGTAGTTATGGAGATTTTAGTCTTTTATCTTGCAAATGTATGCTGTGTGTACTCATTAGAATCGCCTCGATGAGGCGATTCTAATGAGTACACACAGCATACATTTTCATTATAGAACACCGAAAAGATGTTTGAAAGTATCTCTTATGCCTCCTGGCAGTAACCCTTGGTGGCTCGAACTACCCCTGTCTCGAACAGATTTTCGAGGTCCCAAAGGTGTTCGAGCCATTGAAGTTCATCTGTATTTCCAAAAGTATTTGGCCAAGCCTCATGATTTTTTGTTTGTTTGATTTGAGGTTTAACGTCCCCGTCAACACTGTAAAGGTCATTTTGGAGACGTTGCTTCCAATTTTGTGGGACTTTTACCCGACACTGAGATGAAATGACATCTCAAGCCCTGTCGCCCAATGAAACCAATAGGGTTTATTAGCATGGACGGTCCGCCTCGCACCGCGGTTCCTGGACAGGCTTAGATCCTCTAAGCGGTTTACCAGTACTAGTGTGCGGGCCAGATTCAGCTCTGCGTGGAAGCATCATGCAGCCCATATATTTCTTCAAGCCCCTCTGGGCGGGGGCTTTTGCCAAGCCTCATGAAACTTGACACACATCTGTATATATCATCACAAGAGCTACATCCTGGCCAAGTTCTATAACTGCATCATGCAATTTGACTGAATTATCCCCCTTTGTGACATACAAAAAACAGAGGGTTGTTAATTTACCGGACTTGTTAACATGATGCAAGATAAAATAAAAACAAAAATCCCCACAGTCATCCTTAGATGTTGTTGTCTTAGAGTTTGATAAAAATCCCAAGGGACTCTCCATCAGAAAATAAGGCCTATATTATTTTACCCGCTTGAACCCCACGTTTATATAGCAAAACTGGGATTTACAGGGGTACACCTTACTTTTTTATTTCTGCTCCAAAATATAGATTGTGGGTACTTGTTAGAACCGCCTCGATGAGGCGGTTCTAACGTGCACTCACAATCTATATTTTGTGCAGAAATTAGAAAAATATTACAAATTTTCATCTTGGAATTATTGTTTTTTCATCGGTAAAATTTACTATGTATTTGTGTAGACGTGTTATCGTAATGCAAAGAAAGAGTTTGATTTTGCGGTAGTAAACAAAGCTTCCATGCTCAAGTCATACTGTTTCACTGTGTCCATTACTAAAACATGACTATTCAGATATTTGAAAAAATTTACCACCAAAAAATGACAATTTTCAGACAAAATTTGATAATTTTCATATTTCTGCTCAAAACATAGGTTGTGGGTGCTCGTTATAACTGCCTCATTGAGGCAGTTCTCACGAGTATCCACAACATATGTTTTGGGGCAGAAATAGGAAAAATAATGTATACCCCCATAGACCCCAGTTTTACTATTTAAAAGTGGGGTTTAAGGGGGTCAGAATCATATAGGGGGTGTTTTCATGTTGAATAAACCGAAACTCCAATTTAACCCTTTTTGTACCAAATGGAATCTTCCTCCTTATTTATAGCAGCATTCCATTTCAAAATTCAGGGGTTGTCAGTTGTGTTTTCTTTGCTGAACTTTTTGCAAACAGTGTAGGCCCTGATCAGTTCCCGCGTTCTGTGACATCTGATCTGGGCCTGCACTGTTTGCCAAATACCCGATTAGGGGTTTCTGGTATGGAATGGGTTAATTTTCTCGTCAGCTGCTCTGTTCCTGTTTTGGAACTTTGAAAATATTTGAGAGTAACTGATGAGGCCTGATTGGAGGAAACTAGCTAGTCTGGCCCAAAAAACTTGTACCCAGGGATAATTTTCAGATCTTTGGTGTATACCTTGCTCATAGACCATATCCATGTCTTAAAAAACTTTGATCAGCGAGAAACATATTATCATCATCATCATCATCATCAACGGATTTTTGATTAACGTGCAGGTACAGGGGCAACGTCCACATAAGTGGGCCCCCTTCCAGGTAGCTGGCTTGCTGCACGCATGGCAGATCTTACACCAGATCTCCAGGCTTGTCTATCATGAGGATCGATAGCAGAGAGCTTCCATTCTCTGCAATCTCTTTCTGTTAGTTGCTTCCAGGTCATCTTGGGCCTTCCTGGCCCCCGCTTTCCACTTACCTGTATGTCACAGGCAGTCTTGATTGCACCGTTGGAGCGTTCCACATGTCCATACCAGCGAAGTCTTCTCTCTTTCAGGATGAGGTCCAGGTCCTCAATGCCAAGACGCTCACGTAACTCACTGGACCTGATGGTGACAGTGTCCTGTGGCTTGACATTGCAGATCTGTCTGATCATTGCCCTGTCATTTCGCTGTAGACGTTGGAGGTTTGGCTTTGTCAATGGCCATGTCTCACTGGCATGGAGCATTGCGCTCCGCACACAAGAGCTATACACACGGCCACATGTCTTGAACGAGAGGTGGCGGGAAGAGAGAACTGGTAGCAACTCCTTGAATTTCTTCCAGGCTGCTTTCAACTGATGTAGTTGAAAGGTCGCAACCACCCCCTGCAGAGAGCATATCACCTAGGTAGCAGAAGGAAGCTACAACCTCCAGCTTGTCTGATCCGACTTGAACTTCCCTCTGTGGTCTGCCATCTAAGGGGCGTGCAGTTCCTTGGCACCGTGTACACCTGTACTCAGGGTCCTCTATCAAGCGTTTGAGCCCACTGCATTTCCTGTGCACCCAGAACTTGCAGCCATTACAAAAGATACTGTTGCTGCCCACTCCAGTGCGACATACAGCGCATGGGAACTGGCCTGTACTCTGCAAGAGGTCCAGACCTGTACCACAGATCATGATCTTTGTCTTTCCTGCATTCACTCTCAGCCCTTTCGCCTCCATTGCGTCTTTCCAAGTTAAGAGCCTCCTGACACATTCCTCAAGGGATTCAGCTATGATGACAAGGTCATCAGCATACAGCATATTATATTTACGTTTAACCGTTATCGTGCTGAATATTCAATTTAGCCACACCCATTTCTGACCTTGAACCAATCAGATTACTTGATATAATTTATTCATACAAATTCATAAACTGAATATCAAACAGTGTAGATCCTGATCAGATGGCCATCTGATCTGAATCTACACTGATTGCAAAAATTGGGTTGTTGTGAACTGCAGGATAAAGGTTAATATTTTTGCACACCTCAACTACTTACCATACTTGTTCTAAAATTTGAACAAGTACAATTTTTCTATCCCATGTTGTGTCTAAAGATTGCAGAATGAATGACAAACAGTGCAGACTCTGATGAGACATTGTATTTTGCTGTGTCTCATCTTGGTTTACACTGTTTGCTGAGGCTGGTCTGTCCAAATATTTCCTGGTTCCTAGTCTGAAGGTTATCAGAGTTGGAAAAACAGGTAACCAGACCCCCTGACCTTGAAAGGTCAGGGGGTCTGGTTACCTGTTTATCCAATATTGACAATGTGCAAGCTGGAGCCAGCAAATAATGCAAATATGGTGAATATGGTAAATATGGTAGAATTATGTTGCAGTGTCATGCTCTTCTTTTATTTCAGTTCAGTCTTGGAGACCGAAATGTGGAGGTTCTTGCCCAAGTAACAACAACGACGGGTTCAAGCAATGTATCTGCCCCCAACCAATTTGTCTACTCCGTGGATCAGACTGGGATTATTATGATGGCTGATTATCCATCAACTCTGAATATACAAGGTACAGTGTAACCTCTAATATGCAGCCACCCATGCAATGCGAACAAACGCCTATACAAATACAGTGTAAAGTTTACTGTGGAAAAATCGAAAATTTTAAGATGAACTATTTTGATATTTTTATAATTTCTGCTCAAAATATAGATTAAAGTTAGAACTGCCTCTTTGAAGCGGTTCTAATGAGTACCCACAATCTATATTCATGAGCAGAGATATGAAAAACAAGGTTTACCCCATTAAATCCCTGTTTTGCTATATAAAAGTGGGGTTCAAGGGGCTCAGAATTATATATGTGTGTTTTCGTGATGTAAAATCCCAAAACTGGCTGTATTGAGGAGATGGCTATTTAGAAAAGGAAAAGTGTCTTAGATGATCTCTGACTGGCCTGATAGTGACTGACAAAAATTGAAAATTGAAAACAGCTCAACATGGATGTTTGACAAGAAAAGCATACAATCAGTAGGTGTCAGATGAGTATAAAATTGAGTTTTATACAAAAATCCTCCAATCTAGTAACCTAATAAAGGGGGTCAAATAACTGCATGCTATAAAAGGTAGTGACCTATAATACCTTCTACTGACATATAATATGTCTAGTGACAGGACTTACTTTTCAGATACCTAATTTAAAAGGGTAACCAATAAAATGCAACCCTTTCTACCTGGGAACACAACCATCCTGCATGTTATTATCTTTGCTAAATTTATTTAAATAATTTTCAGTATTTTCAGCTACCCGCTACTAGGCTAGTAGATTGCTACCTTCTCAGACTTTCCTGGCATGGTTTGAATGGTCTGTTGGAATAATTGCACACTCCTACTGCGGTTGCTTCCTAACCTGTAAAATAATTTCCAAAGTTAAAATAAACTACATGTATTTATTTGCAGTTTTTTTCAGCTCACCTGGACCAAAGGCTCCAGGGGAGCTTATAGTACAGTTGGTCGTTTGTACGTCCATCCGTTGTCCGTCTGTCGACACCTTCGACCAGTTAGATCTCTGCAACCTGCAGGCTGATCTCAACCATTTCTCATCTGTAGCATGCCTCTGGTGGGGCATTGATGAATTGTGGTGCATGATATTATTTTGTTTTAAATCATGATGAGCTTTTGTGACCAATTCATTATGCAAACACGCCTATACAAATACATTGTCACCTTTATCGCCCCCAAAATGAAAATTTTTTGATGAAAAATTGTGATATTTTTCTTATTTCTGCTCAAAATATAGATTGTTGGCACTCGTTAGAACCGCCTCAAATATAGATTGCTGGCACTCGTTAGAACCGCCTCATTGAGCCGGTTCTAACGAGTACCCACAATCTATATTTTAGAGCAGAAATAAGAAAAATAAGTAATACCCTCGGAAACCCCAGTTTTACTATATAAAAGTGGGGTTCAATGGGGGTCAAAATTATATAGGCGTGTTTTCGTGATGGATGTCCATCATGTGTCTGTCTGCAATTTACTTAAAAGACATCTCCTCCTAAACAGGTGCATGAATTTTGAAATCAATTTTCAGGAATGTTCTTTGGGTGACCCTCAACCAAAATTGCCTAAATGGATCCAGTCCACTGAACAAGATGGCCACCAGAGCCATAAATAGTGAAAAAAAAAATAGAAAAACCTTTAAACCTCATCTCCTCCAAGGCCATTGGCCCAATCTCGATATTCCTTGGGTGACCCTCTACCAAAATTGCTCAAACTGTTCCATTCAGATGAACAACATGGCCACCAGAGCTCAAAATAGAAAAAAAATCTTCTGAAAACTTTTCCTCCTTAACCAGTGGACCGATTTTGAAACAATTTTTCAGGAATGTTCCTTGGGTGACCCTGCACCAAAATTGCCTGAATGGTTCCCGCCCACTGAACGGAATGGTTGCCAGAGCTAAATACATGTATAGTAAAATATAAAAAAAAATTAAAACTCCATCTTCTCCTACGAGAGGCCACTGGCCCAATTTTAAAATAATTTCACAGTAATATTCCTTGGGTGACCTTCTGCATAAATTTACCAAAACCGTTCCACACGGATGAACAAGATGGCCACCAGAGCTAAAAATAGAAAATAATCTTAGAATGACTTTTCCTTTTTAACCGGTGGATGGATATTGAAATAATTATGTCTCCCCTGAAAAAAATTTTTTCGGAGAGACATATTGTTTTTTTACCCCGGGCGTCTGTCTGTCCGTCTGTCTGTCTGTCTGTCCGTCTATCATACTTTCGTGTCCGCTCTATAACTTGAAAAGCGTTCGAGCTATCATCACGAATCTTCATATAAATATTACTCAGCATTAGACGACGTGCAGTGTTCAAGAACTATAACTCTCGCATTTATACTTTTTGAATTATCTCCCTTGGAAGTTTGTTGGTATGTATATATGTATGGGCAAATCGTGTCTGGTCAATAACTTTCTTATATTCAGATAGATTTTAAAATTATTTGGCAGAAATATTAACAACCATGAGACGATGTGTGGTGCGCATGAGGCAGGTCGGTACCTCAAAGGTCAAGGTCATACTTAGAGGTCAAAGGTCAAAAAAGGGGCCTTTTTTCATGTTTGGTCAATAACTTTCTTATTTTGAGATGGATTTTGAAATTACATGCAGCAAAAATTAACAACCATGAGACGATGTGTGGTGCGCATGAGGCAGGTTGGTACCTCAAAGGTCAAGGTCAAACTTAATAGGTCAAAGGTAAAAAAAGGGGCCTTTTTTTCATGTTTGGTCAATAACTTTCTTATTTTGAGATGGATTTTGAAATCACTTGGCAGAAATGTTAACCAATATAAGACGATGTGTTGCGTGCATGACCCAGGTTGGTACATCAAAGGTCAAGGTCATACTTAGAGGTCAAAGGTAAAAAAGGGGCCTTTTTATCGGGTTTTGTCAATAACTTGCTTATTTTTTAATAGAATTTGAAGTTACTTGGCAAAAATGTTGACTATCATGAGACGATGTGTTGCATGCATGATTCAGTTTGGTACCTCAAATTTCAAGGTCATACATGGAGGTCAAAGGTCAAAAAAGGGGCCTTTTTTCGTGTTTAGTCAATAACTTTCTTATTTTTAGATGGATTTTGAAATTGCTTGGCAGAAATGTTAACCACCATGAGATGATTTGTTGCACGCATGACCTAGTTTGGTACCTGAAATGTCAAGGTCATACATAGAGGTTAAAGGTAAAAAAGGTGCCTTTTTTGTGTTCTGTCAATAACTTTCTTATTTTTAGATGGATTTTGAAATTACTTGGCAGAAATGTTAACCACCATGAGACGAAGTGTTGCATGCATAACCCAAGTTGGTACCTCAAATGTCAAGGTCGTACTAAGAGGTCAAAGAACAAAAAGGGGCCTTTTTTAGTGTTCAGTCAATAACTTTCTTATTCCTGGATGGATTGTGAAATTACTTGGCAGAAAAGTTAACCATCCTGAGACGATGTGATGCACACTAGACCCAGGTCGGTACCTCCAAGATCAAGGTCATACCAAGAGGTCAGAGCTAAAAAAAGTTTTTTTTTTTTTTTGTGTCCAGTCAATAACTTCTTTTTATTTCTAGATGGACTTTATAAAGTAACCATGCAGAAATGTTCACCGTCATTGTACCATGAGTCATGTGCAAGACCAAGGTCCATACCTCCAATGTCAAGGTCATACCTAGAGGTCAAAGGTAAAAAAGAGACAGTCAGTAACTTCTTTATTCTTTGATGGATTATGAAATCACTTGGCAGAAATGTAAACCATCATAGACAATGTGTTGTACCTCAACTGACAAGGCCATACTTAGAGGTCAAAGGTAAAACAGGGCTTTTTTGTTTACGGCCAATAACTTTTTTATTCTATGAACATTTTAAAGTTACTTTGCAGAAATGTTCATCTTCATTAGATGATGTGTTGCACACAAGACCCAGCTCAATACCTCCAATGTCAAGGTCATACTTAGAGGTTAAAAACGGGGGAGACATCTGTGTTTTTGTAGAAAAACAAATTCTAGTTTTACACTAATGTTCCTTGCGTGACCCTGTACCAAAATTGCCTAAATGGTCCTGCTCTGCTAAACAAAATTACCTCCAGAGATATAAATAGACAAAATAGAAAAACCTTTTCCTTGGGTGACCCGCTAACAACATTGCTCAAACCATTCCACTCAGATAAACAAGATTGCTGCCAGAGCTGAAGATAGGAAGACCTTTAAACGATTTCTCCTTAACCAGTGGACGGATTTTGACATAATATCACATGAATATTCTTTGGGTGATCCTCCACCAAAATAGCTCAAACTGTTCTGCTCAGATGAACAAAATGGCCACCAGAGCTAAAAATAGAAAAAAAAACTTTAAATGACTTCTCCTCCTGAAGCAGTGGGTGGATTTTGAGATAACTTCACAGGAATGTTCCTTGGGAGACCCTCTATCAGAATTGTTCAACTGATCCACTCGGCTGAGCAAGATGGCCACCAGGGCTAAAAAATATAAAAACCTTTAAATGACTTCTTCTTAAGAAGGAAAATTCGCAGAAGGAGTAAGATTCATGCAAAGGCAAAAACGACGGGAAGTGGTAAACTCCGGTCAAAATTTGAAAACTTGAGACGTGAAATCAAGTTTGATATAAAAAATCAGCATGATTTGTATGTGAATAACTTGGTAGGTGATGTAAAGGCAAATCCCAGAGACTTCTACAGATATATTAATAGCCAGGAGAAAGACAGGCAAGGTATCTCGCCCCTTAATAAAAGGGGAGGGGACGGGGTTGCTGAATCAGACTCTGAAAGGGCAGAGGAACTAGTTGGTCAATTCAATGATGCGTTTAATAAAACTGAGTTCACGGAGGTTCCATTGACTGGAAGATCGGCCCAATTCATGAATAATATTGCTGTGACAGCTGCAGGAGTGATCAAATTACTTCAAGGCTTAAACCCCAGTAAGGCCTTAGGACCTGATGAGCTTCATCCTAGAGTCCTGAAGGAACTAGCAAATGAGTTGGGTCCAGTTTTTGCACACTTGTTTCAACAGTCTCTTGATACGGGTGAAATCCCCAAAGAATGGCTCTTAGCAAACATCTGTCCACTCTTTAAAAAAGGAGATAGGGCTCTTGCCCGTAATTATCGCCCTGTGTCTCTGACTTGTGTTCTGTGTAAATTACTGGAACATATAGTCTGCTCGAACATCATGGCCCACTTGGACGAACATAAACTTTTGTCAGACAGACAACATGCATTTAGGAAAAGGCACAGTTGTGAAACTCAGCTAAGCACAGTTATTAATGACTGGGCAAAAATCTTGGACAAAGGGGGGCAGGTGGACACATTTATTCTGGACTTCGAGAAGGCTTTTGACACCCCTCCTCATGAACTACTTAAATCTAAGTTATTTGGTTATGGAATTGGGGGAAAGACCCTCAAATGGATAGATTCCTTTCTTTGCTACAGAAAACAGCGGGTTGTTGTTAATGGTGAATCTTCGGAGTGGGCTCCAGTTTTGTCTGGAGTCCCGCAAGGGACCGTTCTTGGTCCACATTTGTTCTCCCTGTACATCAATGATATTTCCACTGACATTGACCCAGAAATAAGACTGTTCGCAGATGACTGTGTTTGTTACCGGAAAATTAGAGATTCAGATGACTCATTGAAACTTCAGGCTGACATAGATAGATTAGGATGTTGGGCACGTAAATGGGGCATGAGATTTCAGCCAGTTAAATGCAATATTATGCAGATAACTAGGAAGAGATCTAATAAAGTTGAGGCTTCTTACACCTTAGAGGGAACGGTCCTCGAGAATGTGGACTCCATTAAATACCTTGGAGTGACAATCTCACACAACTTGAGATGGAATACTCATATTAGCAACATGTGTACTAAGGCAAATAGAACGCTTGGTTTCCTGAGGCGAAATCTTCATCAGTGCCCTCAGGATGTAAAAGAGGCAGCATATAGAGGTCTTGTTCGCCCAATTTTGGAATATGGTAGTTGTATCTGGGACCCCAGTGGAGTGGTCCTTAACGATGAAATTGAGAAAGTTCAGAATAGAGCTGCTAGATTTGTAACAGGCAATTACTGCTTTGAAACTGGGAGCATGACTGGAATACTTGAAAAATTAAAATGGGAGTCTCTCAAGAAAAGGAGAAAAGACAGTAGGCTAATCCTTTTATACAAAGGTCTAAAGGGTGCTGCCAGCATTCCAACAGATGACCTTGTTCCCCCAGCTAGACACTGTAGAAATCACCATTCGTTGGCGTTTCAGACCCTTAGCGCAAGAACTGACATTTATAAAGAGTCGTTCTTCCCCAGAACCATTAGAGATTGGAATGCCCTTCCCGATTCGATTATTTCGACAGCTGAAGGTGCTGATGATTGTGTAGCTAAATTTACCTCTTTGGTTAGAGCTAGGGACTAACTTCCCACATCACAGGTCCTGGTGTATGAATGTCATTTGACGTGTCACCAGTAACAATTCTGATTCTGATTAACCAGTGAATGGATTTTGAAATAACCTCACAGGAATGTTCCTTGGGTGACCCTCTACCAAAATTGCTCGAACTTCCACTCGGATGACCAAGATGGCTGCCATAGCTAAACTAAGAAAAATCTTTCAAGACAGCTTTACCTTAACCAGTGGATGCATCACGTGAACAAGTCCGTGCAATGAAGACCCACCTATACCCCACTTTATACAGAGAAAACTGGGGTGTACGGGGGTATTCATTATTTTTCTTATTTGTGCTCCAAGGCATAGGTTGTGGGTACTAGTTAGAACCGCCTCAATCAGGCGGTTCTAACGAGCACCCACAACCTATGTTTGCAGTATTTTTAAGAAAAATATCACAGATTTTCATAAGCAAATTAGCCATTTTGGAGATGTGAAAAAAATGCACTAAGTCACAGGGGTGTGTTATCATAATGGGATTTTGAAATACTTTCACAGGAATGTTTCTTGATTGACCCTCTACCAAAATTGCTCAGACCATTATGCTTTTATGAAGAAGATGGCCACCAGAGCTGAAAATAGAAAAACCTTTAAATGAACTCTTCTCCTTAACCAGTGAATGGATTTTGAAATAATTTCACAGGAGTGTTTCTTGAGTTACCTCCCCTTGTTCAAACTGTTCTGCTTTGATGAATATGGCCACCAGAGCTAAAAATAGAAAAACCTTTAAAAACTTTTAAACTGGTGGATTGATTTTGAAATAGTTTTACAGGCATGTTGTATGCCATGGGTGACTTTCTAAAAAATGGCTCAAAATTCTTTTGCTCCACTGCACATAATGGCCACCAGGGCTAAAAATATAAATGTCTTTAAATGACTTCTACTCCAAAACAGCTAGACTAATTTCGAAATAATTTCACAGAAATGTTCCTTGGATCATTGTCAACTAAAATTGCTCAAACCCTTCACAACACCAACAATCACGGACAAAATCCCCTCCAGACATAATCCCCCCCCCCCTTTTTGTAAAGATGGACAAAATCTCCCACACAGTTTGTTCAGGTGGACAAAATCCCCCCTGGACAAAATCCCCCCCGGACATAATCCCCCCCCCCCCTGCTGTTTATAAAGGTGGACAGTATCCCGCACACCTCCACATGCACAATTACTGATTTTTGAAAATCAGTCTATATATACATGTGTCATTTTGAAAACTGCAGATTCAATATCAGATTTGGTGCAGTACTATCATAGCTATATTGGTGCTTATGGAGAAATTATTGCCCGTCAACAATGTATAGGTCATTTTGGAGACGTTGCTTGTAAGATCAAAGTTAAAAGGGCAAACTTGTATTAACTTTTTATGTCCCCGGTAGCGATAGCGGGGACATATTGTTTTTGCCCTGTCTGTTTGTGGGTTTGTTGGTTTGTACGTGGACAACTTTAACGTTGGCCATAACTTTTGAACCGTTGGAGATAGAGCTTTCATATTTGGCCTGAAGGTTCCTTGTGACAAGACCTTCACATTCATGCAAAAAAATTTGACCTGTGACCTTGACCTTTGACCTACTTAAAAGAAAAAAATAACATTGGTCATAACTTTTGAACCACTTGAGATACAGCCTTTATATTTAGCATGTATGTTCCTTGTGACAAAAGCTTTTCATTCATGCAAAAAAATTTGACCTGTGACCTTGACCTTTGACCTACTTAAAATAAAAAATAACATTTTGGTCATAACTTTTGATCGGTTTGAGATAGAGCCTTCATATTTTGCATGTAGGTTCCTTGTGACAAGACCTTCACATTCATGCAAAAAAAATTTGACCCGTGACCTTGACCTTGACCTTTGACCTACTTAAAAGAAAAAAATAACATTGGTCATAACTTTTGAACCACTTGAGAGCATGCATGTTCCTTGTGACAAAAGCTTTACACTCATGCAAAAAAATTTGACCTGTGACCTTGACCTTAGCCTTTGACATACTTAAAATAAAAAAATAACATTTTGGTCATAACTTTTGAACGGTTTGAGATAGAGCCTTCATATTTTGCATGTAGGTTCCTTGTGACAAGAGCTTTACATTCACACAAAACATTTTGACCTGTGACCTTGACCTTCATAAAGAAAAAGTTAACATTGGTCATAACTTTTGAACCGTTTGAGATACAGCCTTCATATTTAGCATGTATGTTCCTTGTGACAAAAGCTTTGCATTCATGCAAAGAGTTTTGACCTGTGACCTTGACCTTTGACCTACTTAAAATAGAAAATACCATTTTTGTCATAACTTTTGAACGGTTTGAGATAGAGCCTTCATATTTTGCATGTAGGTTCCTTGTGACAAGAGCTTTACATTCACACAAAAAATTTTGACCTGTGACCTTGACCTTTGACCTTCATAAAGAAAAAGTTAACATTGGTCATAACTTTTGAACCGTTTGAGATACAGCCTTCATATTTAGCATGTAGGTTCCTTGTGACAGACTCTTTACAGTCATGCAAAAATTTTGACCTGTGACCTTGACCTACTTAAAAAGATAAACATTTTTTGTCATAACTTTCGAACCGTTTGGGATAGAGCTTTCATATTTGGCATGTAGTTTCCCTGTGATTAGAGCTTTTCATTCATGCAAAATGTTTGGACCATGACCTTGACCTTTGACCTGCTTAAAAGAAAAAATAAAATTGTTCATAACTTTTGAACCGTTTAAGATAGAGCCTTAATATTTGGCATGTAGGTTCCTTGTGACAAGAGCTTTACATTCATGCAATTTTTGTTTACCCATGACCTTGACCTACTTTAAAGAAAAAAAATATTATTGTTCATAACTTTTGAACCGTTTAAGATAGAGCTTCATATTTGACATGTAAGTTTCTTGTGTCAAGGGCTTCCCACACAAACAAAAATCTTGAACTGTGAGCAATTTTGAATGAAAAATGACCATGCCCGGGGACATGTTCGTGTTTCACAAACACATCTTGTTGTAATTGTACATGTGTGCTTTGGGGTTTTATGGACCTGTAAACCCATTAGGATTATGTCTGGCATGATCAGTTAACCTAACCTAGTTCCAGGCACACTTAGATTCCTGATCTTAGATTCCTGATCTGTATTGATGCCAGATCATTGCCTTCACTTCTATTTTAGAACCTCTACCAATACGAAAAACGCCTGTTCAAGTGTATTGAAACTTGACACATTCCAATAACAGATTCCAATATTTTTCAGGGTAGTGGAAGGATAATTAACTAGAATAATTTAGAGCAAGGGTGATTTTGTCTGGGGGGGATTTTGTCCAACCAGACATACAGTGAGGGGGATTTTGTCCACCTTTACAAAAAGGGGGGATTTTGTCCGGGGGGAATTTTGTCCGGGGGGATTTTGTCCGGCTACCTTATATTACCTACCATTTCATTTGCACAAAATCCGGGAGGGATTTTGTCCGGCTACCTTATATTACCTACCATTTCATTTGCACAAAATGGATCAGGTGAGCACTCTGGGGCCATAGTTCTCTTGTTCTTATCAACTGTGCAGTTAATCCAAGATATGATGGACATCTCAATTCAGCAAAGGCAAGCGCAAGACGGTAAAATTTATTTGCTTACGGGCAATCAAAAGCCTGGAAGTTACTTTGCAGTGTAAAAAAAGAGATATAGAAGATTCATTTACGGTCACATATTACAAATATCTATCATAAGCCGTGTAGGGCTGAAACAAGTCTCATTTTGTTTATAGGTCAAGATGTAATAACATTTACTGGAATTCAGTTTGGAACTGACCGTGTTCTAAAGATTAGGGGTGAAATGCTGGACCCAGATTCTGTAACAGAGAATGAGGACAACACAACAACGGTAACTTTTGTAACGCCGTCGGACATGAGCCAAGGTGTCGTCGAATATTGCTTAGATATTGATGAATATGGCTGTGCTGTACTTGAAGACAGGTAACTTAACCCTTGACCCATAAAATGCCAATCATGCCAGGTGTCGTCTGCTTTGCCATCTGCTGATTACCTAAAAAGTCTTTTCCTGTAGGAGCAGTCTGATCTGGGCCCACACTGTTTGCCTGTATGCAATAATATCTTTAAAAAATTTGACAGCAGATTCAGCAGAAGAAATGAATGGGCTGCATGATGCTTCCATGCAGAGCTGCTTCCGACCGCACATGAGTACTGGTAAACTGCTTAGAGGATCTAAGCCTGCCCAGGCTTAGCGATGCGAGTCGGACCGTCCATGCTTATATAAACCCTTTTGGTTTCATTGGGTGACAGGGCTGGAGATGTCATTTCATCTCAATGTCAGGTTAAAGTCCCACAAAATTTGAAGCAACGTCTCCAAAATGACCCTTATAGTGTTGACGGGGATGTTAAACATCAAATCAAACAAAACGAAGATTCAGCAGATGACATAACCAGACAACATTTTCAGATGTAGTTTTTCTCGGCGTGTAAAGGTGAAAATGCCAATCACAGTAGCTGTTAGATACTTCACAGAAAGTATGTTAAGTTTTCCATAGACGTGTTACATTCGGCATAACAAACTTTACAGATACAGCAAGAGAAATACAAAGGACCCTTGTTATATTAACGGCATTTGTTCTCTGATATTGTGCCTTTATAAAAAATTGACATTACACCACAACCTCTTTATAACACTATTAATGGGGTCCAAAGCAGAAACCATGTTAGTTAAACAACCGTGTTATATCCAAACAAAAATGTATAGATTATATAGAAAAATGACCATTTATGGTCATTTTTCTATATAATCTATACATTTTTGGGATCCATCTTGAAACCGTGTTATATCCAAAACCGTGTTGTACTGAACCGTGTTAAAACGAGGTTGTGGTGTATAAAGAATCCCAATTAGGATAAATAAACGTTAATAAAACGCCTTTCCTCTTGATTACTCTAAGAAAGAAATGTTGTAGACATTTATTAGAATCGCCACTTAGGTGATTCTAACCAATGTCTAACATCTTTTGTTTCTCGGGGTATTAGATTACATGAATCTTTCATGACTATGGATTTGATATGGGTTTTTTCAATCAAAGGGAGGCCATAGCCGATGGGAACCAAGGCTTATCCTTCAGCTAGGGATTCATTCTATTGTGATGGTCCTTATAATGAGTTTTGTCATTATAACAAATGTCATATATAAAGAGGGTTGACTGTATAATTCTGTTTAGGTGACATCAGAAATATTGGGCATAATTTCTCCATACAGAACAAATGTGAAGCAGGGAACATATAGGGAAAAAACCCTTTTCTCCTTATTAGGACTGTATTGACAAAAGTATTCTTGGACATGTGTTACGAAACGAGTGTAACTAGCAAAAATCTGGCGCATACTTTCAGTGTTCATAATGTGAGGAAAGAAATATTTAGGGAAAAAAAACATTTGTTCCTCATTTGGACCATAATGAGCATAGCCAGAATTTATTTTGAAAAGTCTTCCTCATTTATTAACCCGTTTTGTACCAAATAGAATCTTCCCACTTATATATAGCATGAGTCCATTTCAAAATTTAGAGGTGACAGGTTGTTTTCTTCAAAATTTATTCGGAAAATGGCTGAACTTTTTGCAAACAGTGTAGGCCCTGATCAGCCGACGCGTTCTGCGCCATCTGATCTGGACCTGCACTGTTTAACAGGGTACCCATTTCGGGGTTTCCGGTACTAAATGGGTTAAAGAGCAAAAATCTGGGGCATATCATTACAATAACACGCCCGTGCAACATACCGGTAGTGCATTTTTAACATCTCCAAAATGGCTACTTTTTCTGGTGAAAATCTGTGATATTTTCCTTATTATGCCCCCGCATCGGCATGATGCCAGGGGCATATAGTTTTTAGCTCACCTGTCACGTAGTGACAAGGTGAGCTTTTGTGATCACATTTTGTCCGTCGTCCGTGCGTCCGTCCGTGCGTGCGTGCGTAAACAATTTCTTGTCCGCACGATAGCATCTTCATTTATGATTTGATTTTAACCAGACTTGCTCACAACTTGTACCACCATGAGATCTGGGTTCCTTTCTTGAACCAGCCATATCCCATCATGTCTTGCGGAGTTACGGCCCCTGAAAGGGCAAAAATTGCCTATTTTGGTCATGTCCGCACGATAGCATCTTCATTTATGATTTGATTTTAATCAGACTTGCACACAATTTGTACCACCATGAGATTTGGGTTCCTTTCTTGAACCAACCATATCCCATCATGTGTTATGGAGTTAAGGCCCCTGAAAGGCCAAAAATTGCCTATTTTGGTCTTGTCCGCACGATAGCTTCTTCATTTATGATTTGATTTTAACCAGACTTGCACACAACTTGTACCACCATGAGATCTGGGTTCCTTTCTTGAACCAGCCATATCCCATCATGTGTTACGGAGTTACGGCCCCTGAAAGGGCAAAAATTGCCTATTTTGGTCTTGTCTGCATGATAGCTGTTGCATTTATGATTTGATTTTAACTAAACTTGCACACAACTTGTACCACCATGAGATCTGGGTTCCTTTCTTGAACCAGCCATATCCCATCATGTGTTACGGAGTTACGGCCCCTGAAAGGGCAAAAATTGCCTATTTTGGTCTTGTCCGCACGATAGCATCTTCATTTATGATTTGATTTTAACCAGACTTGCACACAACTTGAACCACCATGAGATCTGGGTTCCTTTCTTGAACCAGCCATATCCCATCATGTGTTACAGAGTTAGGGTCCCTGAAAGGGCCAAAATTGCCTATTTTTGTCTTGTCTGCATGATAGCTGTTTCATTTATGATTTTATTTTAACTATACTTGCACAGAATTTGTAACACCACGAAATATCTTGGTCAAGTTTGAATATGGGTCATGTCGGGTCAAAAAGTAGGTCATTAGGTCAAATCAGAAAAAAAACCTTGTGAAAACACTAGAGGCCACAGTTTTGGTCTGATCATCATCAAACTTGCCCAAAATGATCATCTTGACAATATCTCAGTCAAGTTTGAATATGGGTGTTGTCAGGGAAAAAAGTAGGTCAGTCGGTCAAATCATAGAAAAACCTTCTGAACACACTAGAGGCCACAATTTATGTCCAATCATCATCAAACTTGCTCAGAATGATCATCTTGATAATATCTTGGTCGTGTTCGAATATGAGTCATGTCAGGTCACAAAGTAGGTCAGTAGGTCAATTCATAGAAAAACCTTGTGAATACACTAGAGGCCACAGTTTTGGTCCAATCATTATCAAACTTGCCCAGAATGATCAGCTTGCCAATATCTCGGTCAGGTTTGAATACGGGTCACTGAAATCTTCCACTGACCATTCCAAGGCGGCTCTTCTGTGGCGATTTATTTATGTTGTTGTTTGTTACTTACTGTGTGTATCACTTGTGTCTTTTAATTTTGGATGGCCATATGGCCATTTTGTGGGAAAGTAACTGTCCATATGGCCTTCCTTTGTTTAGGTTTCCATTATGGTCTGGTCGCTGAATGTTTGTATTTCTTTCCCTTTGGTGTCTTTTATGGATGGAGTAAGTTAGTTGTATCAATTCCTGATCTTTGTTTTACTTCTACTTTGAATACGGGTCAAAAAGAAGGTCAGTAGGTCAAATCATAGAAAAACCTTGTGAACACACTAGAGGCCACAGTTTTGGTCCAATCATCATCAAACTTGCCCAGAATGATCATCTTGACAATATCTGAGTCAAGTTCGAATATGGGTCATGTCGGTTCAAAAAGTAGGTCTGTAGTTTAAATCAGAGAAAAACCTTGTGAACACACTAGAGGCCACAGTTTTGGTCCGATCATCATCAAACTTGCTCAGAATGATCATCTTGATAATATCTTGGTCACGTTCGAATATAGGTCATGTCGGGTCAAAAAGTAGGTCAGTAGGTCAAATCAGAGAAAAACCTTGTGAACACACTTAGAGACCACAGTTTTGGTCCAATCATCATCAAATTTGCTCAGAATGATAGTCTTGACAATATCTCAAGTTCGAATATGGGTCATGTCAGGTCAAAAAGTAGGTCAGTAGGTCAAATCATAGAAAAACCTTGTGAACATACTAGAGGCCACAGTTTAGGTCCCATCATCATCAAACTTACCCAGAATGATCATCTTGACAATATCTGAGTCAAGTTCGAATATGGGTCATGTCGGTCCAAAAAAGTAGGTCAGTAGGTAAAATCATAGAAAAACCCTTTGAACACACTTGAGGCCACAGTTTTGGTCCGATCATCATCAAACTTGCTCAAAATGATCATTTGACAATATCTCAGTTAATTTCGAATATGGGTCATATCTGGTCAGTAAGTAGGTCAGTAGGTCAGATTGTTGAAAAACCTTGTGGACACACTAGAGGCCCCAGTTTTTGTCCGATCATCAACAAACTTGCTCAGAATGATCATCTTGACAATATCTCGGTCAAGTTCGAATATGGGTCATGTCGGGTCAGAAAGTAGGTCAGCAGGTCAAATCATAGAAAAAACATTTTGAACACTCAAAGAGGCCACAGTTTTAGTCAAATCATCATAAAACTTGCTCAGAATGATCATCTGGACAATATCTCAGTTAAGTTCGAATGAGATGGCCACCATAGCTAAAAATAGAATGTACTCAAGACAGTGACACACAGGTGAGCGAACCAGGGCCCTGTGGGCCCTCTTGTTCATTTTTCCGTACGTGCGTACATGTGTACGTCCGTCTGTGTGTGTGTGTGTGTACGTACGTACGTGATCCTGTAACCTCAGGTTAAGGTTTTTGTAACAGGTAGAGCCTGAACTTTTAGAACTCATATTTTCCTAACCATTAGATGGAACTGGTTCATCTTTGGTATGATGATAGATATAGATCCAAAGTTTTATTAAGCGATACCCCCACCCATGCCTGTGACCTCGAGGTCAAGGTCACAGAATTAGAAATTTTCAATGTTAAAGACTCAGGTTAACCTAAGGTTTTTGTAACAGGTAGACTTGAACATTTTAGAACTCATATTTTCCAAACGATTTGATGGAATTGGTTCATATTTGGTATGTTTATAGATATAGGTCCAAAGTTTTATTCCGCGATATCCCCACCCATGCCCATGGCCTCAAGGTCAAGGTCATGGACTTAGAAATTTTCCATGTTAAAGACTCCAGTTAAGGTATTTGTACCTGGTAGAACCTGAACTTTTATGATGGCTTTGGTTCATATGATGATAGATATAGGTACAATGTTTTATTCAGCAATACCCCACCCATGCCTATGACCTCAAGGTCAAGGTCACAGACTTAGACAATTTTAATGTTAAAGATTTTAAAGAGTTCAAATTTTCCAAACCATATTATGGATTTGGCTTATGTATGCTATGATGATAGATACAGGTTCAAATGTTTATTTGGCAATACCCCCACTCATGCCTATGGCTTCAAGGTCAAGGTCACAGACTTAGAAATTTTTTATAAGATATTTTAAGAGTTGATATTTTCCAAATCGTGCGATGGATTTAGTCGATATTTGGTATGATGATAGATACCTGTCCATTTTATTCAGCGATACCCATGCCCATGAGCTCAAGGTCAAGGTCACAGACTTAAAATTTTTTAATTATCCCCTTGCACAACATAGCTCTAGCGCCTATATTTCTTCACTGATTTCAATATAACTTAACACAAATGTTCCTTATGACAATATCCCGAACGAGTTCGACTTTCAAGGTCATGACCTCAAGGTCAAGGTCACTGTGGCTTTTTAGCTCACCAGAGCTGAAGGCTCCGGGGGAGCTTATAGTTTAGGCATTGGTCCGTCGTCCATCGTCGTCGTCTGCGTCTGCGTCGTCAACATTTTCAAACAACATCTCCTCTGAAACTACTTGGCCAATTGAAACCAAATTACATGTTGAGCCTCTATGGGAAGGGGGAACGAAAGTTTGTTCGGGAGGACTGGGTCACATGACCAATATGGCTGCCATGCCCATATATGGTAAAAACCTTTAAAAATCTTCTTCTCAAGAACCGAATAGCCGATGATCTTGAAACTTGGTATGCAGCATCGGGGACTCGGGCCCTACCAAGTTTATACAAATGATGACCCTTGGTTGACCTTGACCTGTTTTATGTCAAGGTCAAATTTGGTCACTTAGACATTTGTATGGAAAAACTGCAAAACATTGGATTTTTCTGATTGTATGTTAGCTAGTGGAATCAGAAATGGTATTTGCAATCAGCTGAATGGAAGTTTATCAGTTTCAGAGGTCAAGGTCATTTACCGACCTTTCTCCAGGACGGCTCAGATTCAGTATTTTTATCTTCTTCTTCACTTAAACTACTTGGCCAATTGAAATCAAATTACATGTGGAGCCTCTATGGAGTGGGGAAACGAAAGTTTGTTCATGAGGGCTGGGTCACTTGACCAATATGGCCGCCATGCCCATATATGGTAAAAACCTTTAAAAATCTTCTTCTCAAGAACCGAATGGCCGATGATCTTGAAACTTGGTATGCAGCATCAGGGACTCTGGTCCTACCAAGTTTGTTCAAATGATGACCTTTGGTTGACCTTGACCTGTTTTACGTCAAGGTCAAATTTGGTCACTTAGACATTTGAATGGAAAAATGGCAAAACACTGGATTTTTCTGATTGTATACTAGCTAGTGGCATCAGAAATGGTATTTACAATCAGCTGAATGGAAGTTTACCAGTTCCAAAGGTCAAGGTCATTTACGGACCTTTTGTGGCAAAAGACAGTAAACAAGCGAATTGAAAACAATTAATCAATATTATATAAATGCCACATTAGAGAACAAATTAACAATCTTCTGTTCTGCAATTCCACTGTTCTGGTATTCTGTTCAATATTATGTTCTATAGTTCTGGTGTTCTTTAATTCCACTGTAGTGTTATTTCCTTCCCTTTTTTCTGTTCTAT
This sequence comes from Lucinisca nassula, assembly GCA_963580285.1. Taxonomy (NCBI): domain Eukaryota; kingdom Metazoa; phylum Mollusca; class Bivalvia; order Lucinida; family Lucinidae; genus Lucinisca; species Lucinisca nassula. The sequence goes on from OY757019.1 coordinate 35,036,959, forward strand.
GAATCCAATGTTCTATAATTACTCTGTTCTGTTATTTCCTTCACTTTTCTGTTCTATGAATCATATGGTCTGTAATTCCTCTGTTCTGTTATTTCCTTCCCTTTTTAGCTCACCTGAGCACGAAGTGCTCAAGGTGAGCTTTTGGGATCGGTCTTTGTCCGTCGTCCATCGTCCGTCTTCCGTGCGTCCGTGCGTCCGTCGTCAACTTTTGCTTTAAACAACTTCTTCTCCAAAACTGCTGGACAGATTTTGATCTAATTTCACAGGAATGCTCCTTGGGTGATCCTCTACCAAAATTGCTCAAACTGTTCCACTCGGGTGAACAAGATGGCCGCCAGAGCTAAAAATAGAAAAACCTTTAAACGACTTCTCCTGCTTAACCAGTGGATGGATTTTGAATTTATTTCACAGGAATGTTCCTTGGATGATCTTCTACCAAAATTGCTCAAACAGTTCCGCTCGGGTGAACAAAATGGCCGCCAGAGCTAAAAATAGAAAAACCTTTAAACGACTTCTTCTCCTTAACCAGTGGATGGATTTTGAAATTATTGCACAGGAATGTTCCTTGGGTGCCCCTCTACTAAAATTGCTCAAACTGTTCCGCTCGGGTGAACAAAATGGCCGCCAGAGCTAAAAATAGAAAAACCTTTAAACGACTTCTTCTCCTTAACCAGTGGATGGATTTCGAAATTACTTCACAGGAATGTTCCTTGGGTGACCCTCTACCAAAATTGCTCAAACTGTTCCGCTCGGGTGAACAAAATGGCCGCCAGAGCTAAAAATAGAAAAACCTTTAAAGGACTTCTTCTCCTTAACCAGTGGATGGATTTCGAAATTACTTCACAGGAACGTTCCTTGGGTGACCCTCTGCCAAAATTGCTCAAACCGTTCCGCTCGGGTGAACAAAATGACCGCCAGAGCTAAAAATAGAAAAACCTTTAAACGACTTCTTCTCCTTAACTAGTGGATGGATTTTGAAATTACGTCACAGGAATGTTCCTTGGGTGACCCTCTACCAAAATTGCTCAAACCGTTCCACTCGGGTGAACAAGATGGCCGCCAGAGCTAAAAATAGAATAACGTTTAAACGGCTTTTTCTCCTTAACCAGTGGATGGATTTTGAAATTATTTTAAAGGAATGTTCCTTGTGTGACCCTCTACCAGAATTGCTCAAACCGTTCTGCTCGGGTGAACAAAATGGCCGCCAGAGCTAAAAATAGAAAAACCTTTAAACGACTTCTTCTCCTTAACCAGTGGATGGATTTTGAAATTATTTCACAGGAATGTTCCTTTGGTGAATCTCATAAAAAAAATGTTCATACCGTTCCGCTTGGGTGAACAAAATGGCCGCCAGAGCTAAAAATAGAAAAACTTTTAAACGATTTCTTCTCCTTAACCAGTGGATGGATTTTGAAATTATTTCACAGGAATGTTCGTTTGGTGTCCCTCTACCAAAATTGCTCATACTGTTCAGCTCGGGCGAACAAAATGGCCACCAGAGCTTCTCCTGCTTAACCAGTGTATGGATTATTAGTCCTGGGGCCAAAAACGGCCCTGCCCCGGGGCCCACTGGTTTTACATAGGCTTATATAGGGAAAACCTTTAAAAATCTTCTTGTCTGAAACCAGAAGGCCCAGGTCTTTGATATTTGGTATGTAGCTTTGTCTAGTGGATCGCTACCAAGATTGTTCAAATTATAGCCCTGGTGCCAAAAACAGCCCCACCCCGGGGCCCACTGGTTTTACATAGGCTTATATATGGAAAACCTTTAAAAATCTTCTTGTCTGAAACCAGAAGACCCAGGTCTTTGATATTTGGTATGAAGCTTCATCTAGTGGACCTCTACCAAGATTGTTCAAATTATAGCCCTGGGGCCAAAACCGGCCCCGCCCCGGGGCCCACTGGTTTTACATAGGCTTATATTTGGAAAACCTTTAAAAATCTTCTTGTCTGAAACCAGAAGGCCCAGGTCTTTGATATTTGGTAAGTAGCTTCGTCAAGTGGACCGTTACCACGATTGTTCAAATTATAGCCCTTGGGCCAAAAAATGCCCCCGCGCCAGGGCCCACTGGTTTTACATAGGCTTTTATAGGGAAACCTTTAATGATCTTCTCGTCTGAAACCAGAAGGCCCAGGTCTTTGATATTTGGTATGAAGCGTCATCTAGTGGACCTCTACCAAGATTGTTGAAATTATAGCCCTGGGGCCAAAAATGTCGCCGCCCAGAGACCCTTTGGTTTTACATAAGACTTATAAAGGGAAATTTTTAAAAATCTTATTCTCTGAAACTGCAAGGCCCAGGTCTTTGATATTTGGTATGGAGCTTCATCTAGTGGACCTCTACCAAGTTTGTTAAAATTATAGCCCTGGGGCCACAAATGCCCCCCACCCAGGGGCTCTTTGGTTTTACAGAGACTTATATAGCCTGGTGCATAGGCTTATGTAGGGAATATCTTTATAAAAATCTTCTTCTCTGAAAAAGCAAGGCCCAGGTCTTTGATATTTAGTGTGTAGCGTCATCTAGTGGACCTTTGCCAAGATTGTTCAAATTATAGCCTTTGTTTTTGTTTGGTATGAAGCTTCACCTTTAAGACCTCCCTCAACATTATGCGAATTAAAGCCCTTCTGCCAATAATGGCCCTCCCTGGGGCCCACTTGTTACACTATGGATCAGGTGAGCGATCCAGGGCCATCATGGCCCTCTTGTTTCTGTTCTATGAATCCTATGGTCTGTAATTCCTCTTTCTTATGTTCTTCCATTACAATTCTGTTACTCTTGTCCCCTAAGTAACGACGTCAACGTCATTACGTTACATTACTTATTGTTCATAAAACCTAATGTATAATTAATGAACCTAATTGTACTGTGAATATTATATAATTAACAAAAATGAAATAAATGATTGCATGGAAAAGTTGTTATCGTGGAGAATCCACGACACCTTTGTCCAGGATGGCTCAGATTCAGTATTTTTTATTTTCTTCACTTAAACTACTTGACCAATTGAAACCAAATTACATGCGAAGCCTCTATGGAATGGGGGAACAAAAGTTTGTTCGTGAGGACTGGGTCACATGACCAATATGGCCACCATGCCCATATATGGTAAAAACCTTTAAAAATCTTCTTTTCAAGAACCGAATGGCCGATGATCTTGAAACTTGGTATGCAGCATCAGGGAGTCTGGCCCTACCAAGTTTGTTCAAATGATGACCTTTGGTTGACCTTGACCTGTTTTACGTCAAGGTCAAATTTGGTCACTTAGACATTTGTATGGAAAAATGGCAAAACACTGGATTTTTCTGATAGTATATTAGCTAGTGGCATCAGAAATGGTATTTATAATCAGCTGAATTCCAAAGGTCAAGGTCATTACTGACCATTATGTCTTGGATGGCTCAGATTCAGTATTTTTATCTTCTTCTCCAGTAAAAGAGCTGTGCTGATTGAAACCAAATTACATGAAAAACCTCTATGGGGGTGAGGTAATTAAACATTATTCATGGTATTGTTGTCACATGACCAAGATGGGCACCTTGCCTGTATATGGTATAAACCACATGACCTCTGGTGAGCGTAGTGGCCCATGGGCCTCTTGTTTTAGAAAAACTTTGTCATCGCTCTAGCTCCTACATTTCTTCACCAATTTCAATATAACTTCACACAAATGTTCCTTATAAAAATATCTCGAGCGAGTTCGACTTTCAAGGTCATAGCCTCAAGGTCAAGGTCACTGTGGCTATTCTTCGAAAAACTTTGTCATCGCTCTAGCGCCTATATTTCTTCACTGATTTCAATATGACTTCACCCAAATGTTCCTTATGATAATATCTCGAGCGAGTTCGACTCAAGGCGCAGGTCACTATGGCTATTTTTAGAAAAACTTTGGCATCGCTCTAGCGCCTACATTTCTTCACCAATTTCAATATAACTTCACACAAATGTTCCTTATAAAAATAGCTCGAGCTATTTCAACTTTCAAGGTCATGGCCTCAAGGTCAAGGTCACTGTGGCTATTTTTAAGAAAACTTTGCCATTGCTCTAGGGCTTACATTTCTTCACCGATTTCAAGATAACTCACACAAATGTTCCTTATGACAATATCTCTAGTGAGTTCCACTTTCAAGGTCAAGGTCACTGTGGCTATTTTTAGAAAAACTTTGTCAGCGCTCTAGCGCTTACATTTCTTCACCAATTTCAATATAACTTCACACTAACGTTAATTATGACAATATCTCGAGCCATTTTGACTTTCAAGGTCAAGGTCACTGTGGCTATTTTTAGAAAAACTTTGTCATCGCTCTAGCGCCTGCATTTCTTCACTGATTTCAAAATAACTTCACACAAATATTCCTTATGACAATATCTCGAAGAGTTTGACTTTCAAGGTCAAGGTCACTGTGGCTATTTTTAGAAAAACTTTGTCATTGCTCTAGCGCTTACATTTTTTCACCAATTTCAATATAACTTCTCACAAATGTTCCTGATGACAATATCTCGAGCTATTTTGACTTTCAAGGTCAAGGTCACTGTGGCTATTTTTAGAAAAACTTTGTGATTGCTCTAGCGCCTACTTTTATTGATGGATTTTAATAGAACTTCACACAAATGTTTCTTATGATAGTATCTCGAGTTGCTTTGACTTTCAAGGTCATGACCTCAAGGTCAAGGTCACTATGGCTATTTTTAGAAAAACTTTGTCATCGCTCTACCATCTACATTTATTAACAGATTTTAAAATAACTTCACACAAAAGATGCTTATGATAATATCTAGAGCAAGATCTACTTTCGCGGTCGTGGCCTCAAGTCAAGGTCACTATGGCTATTTTTAGAGAAACATTGTCATCACTCTAGAACCTACATTTATTGATGGATTTTTAAACAAACTTTACACAAATGGTGCATATGATAATATCTCAAGCAAGTTGGACTTTTGCCAGTTCAGTGTTTTCCACACACGAAGTTGTCTTGTGCGAGGGGATTTGTATATTTGGTCCAATACCCCCACCCATGCACGGCCCTAAAGGTCAAGGTCACAGACAAAGAAATTTTTTATCTAAAGTTTATTAAGAGCTCATACTCACCAAACCATATAGATTTGCTTCATATTTGGTATGATGATAGTTACAGGTCCAAATAAAAATCAAAAATGAGTTCCTTTAAGAGCAATGAAAACATTCATAAGAAAGAAGATGGGTCATACTACGTGGTTTCGGCTAATAAAGCCTCATCAGTGACCCTGTAATGATCCGACAACGAAAGCCAGAGGGAACATACTACAATTTTGCGAATTTCGAATAGGCAGTCGATGCAAAGACTGATATTAATCAAAATGGGGTCCAAATAATTAAAAACCTGTCTAGAATATGAGTCTAAACCAATAATTTAATTCTGATTTCTAAGAATATTCACGCTGATCTCAAAGGACCAAAAGTAAAATATAAACTGCACTATGGTTGATGTACAGGGAGACGTTTTACGGCCGCCACACGGCACAACACCAGCTGCAGTGAAGGCAAATAAAAATCAAAAATGAGTTCCTTTAAGAGCAATGAAAAAAATTATAAGAAAGAAGATGGGTCATACTACGTAGTTTCGGCTAATAAAGCCTCATCAGTGACCCTGTAATGATCCGACAACGAAAGCCAGAGGGAACGTACTACAATTTTGCGAATTTCGAATAGGCAGTCGATACAAAGACTGATATTAATCAAAATGGGGTCCAAATAATTAAAAACCTGTCTAGAATATGAGTCTAAACCAATAATTTAATTCTGATTTCTCAGAATATTCACGCTGATCTCAAAGGACCAAAGTTTATATACCCCCACCCCTGACCTCAAGGTCAGGATCACAGACTTAGTCTTATTATGCTTTTAAAGTTTTACGGCTCATATTTATAGATTGGCTTCATATTTGGAATGATGATAGATACAGGTCCAAAGTCTCATTCACCCATACCAAGGACCCTGCCCATAACCTGAAGTTCAAGGTCACACACTTAGAAAATTTTGTTGCAACATGGATTTTCGGGGTGAGGCGGGGCCCTTGGCGGGGGGCATCTGTGTCGTCTGGACACATTTTTAGTTTATACTGCAAACATAGGTTGTGGGTGCTCGTTAGAACTGTCTCATTGAGGCGGTTCTAACGAGTACCCACAACCTATGTCTTGGAGTAAAAATAAGAAAAATAATGTTTGCCCCCGTAAACCCCAGTTTTCTCTACACAAAGTGGGGTGTAAGGGGGTGTTTATTTCACGGACTTGTTCGCGTGATGTTCATCTTACATAATGAAACAAACATAATGTAATAAATGTATATGGAAAAAGCCTTTTGGTCCTTATTTTGACTGTTACAAGTATATTGAGAATATTCTTGGTTTTGTTTGTTTGATTTGAGGTTTAACATCCCCGTCAACAATGTAAAGGTCATTTTGGAGACGTTGCTTCAAATTTTGTGGGACTTTTACCCTACTTTGACATTGCAAGCCCTGCCGCTATTCTTGGACATGTCTTAGAACATAATGAGTGTAATGAGCAGCTTTTCTCATTAAAGAACCATTTTCAAGGTCAAACCAGGCGGTGGTTCTAATGAGCACCCAAAATCTGTGAAAGTAAAATATGACAAAATTTTATCAGAAAAAATAACCATTCATCACGTGAACAAGTCCGTGAAATGAAGACCCCGCTTAACCCCATTTTATATAGAGAAAACGGGGGTTTACGGGGGTATTCATTATTTTTCTTATTTCTGCTCCAAGACATAGGTTGTGGGTACTCGTTAGAACCGCCTCAATGAGGCGGTTCTAACGAGCACACACAACCTATGTTATGAGCATTTATAAGAAAAATATCACAGATTTTCATCATAAAACTAGCTATTTTGGAGATGTGAAAAATGCACTATATCGTACGGGTGTGTTATCATAATGATATAAAGTATATAAAAGAATGCACTATGTCACTTGGGTGTGTTATTGAAATGTCTGATAAGAAATAAATAGAGGATATTTACTTTTTTGAGGTGGATACAAAAAATATTTGATCGCACAAGCTCCTACTCGGCCATTAAGCAAATTAATGAACTGGTATGTCTTGTACATTTGTAACAGAAATAGAATCTAGCTAAATCAGTGAGGGAGCATTTTTTGTGCCATTTATTCCTGAGATGTGTGTCATCAAAAGGGAGACATTCAAAATCTGCTGTTGATGGGGGAGCTATTCAATCAGTTTTTGTTGCGCCTGCTATTAGCATGGCGCGATATAGGCACCCGGTTTTCCATCCATTCGTTCGTCCGTTCGTTCGTCCGTTTGTCAAGGCGTCAACATTTGCAACCACCCTAGCGTTCACCCTAATGGTCAAGTTTATTTCTCAAGAACTATAAGAGCTTCATTTATGCTACTTGGTACAAACTTGTGTCTGGGGATGACAACTTATATGCAAGCATCCATATTTGACCTTGACCTACATGTCATGGTTCACTGACTTTGTAAAATATTGCCACCACCCTAGCATTCACCCTAATGGTCAAGTTTATTTCTCAAGAACTATTAGAGCTTCATTAATGATACTTCATACAAACTTGTGTCTTGGGATGGCAACTTACATGCAAGCATCCATATATCACCTTGACCTACATTTCATGGTTCACTGAGTTTGTAAAATATTGCGACCACCCTGGCGTTCACCCTAATGGTCAAGTTTATTTCTCAAGAACTATAAGAGTTTCTTTAATGACATTTGGTACAAACTTGAATCTGTGGATGGCAACTTCAATGCAAGCATCCATATTCAACCTTGACCTAAATTTCATGGTTCACTGACTTTGTAAAATATTGCGACCACCCTAGCGTTCACCTTACTGGTCAAGTTAATTTCTCAAGAACCATTAGAGCTTCATTAATGATACTTGGTACAAACTTATATCTTGGGATGGCAACTTAAATGCAAGCATCCATATTTGACCTTGACCTACATTTCATGGTTCACTGACTTTGTAAAATACTGCAACCACCCTAGCATTCACCCTAATGGTTAAGTTCATTTTTCAAGAATTATTTGAACTTCATTAATGATACTTAGTACAAGCCTTTTATGCAAGCATCTATGTTTGATCTTGGCCTAGATGTCATGGTTCAGTGACTTTGCGCCCCCACAGGCGCGACCTAGCCTTCGGCGGAATTCTTGTTAATTTCACACTTCACTTTATATTCTAAGTGTATTAGCAAACATTATTCTTTGTAAATGAAAAGAAAGTTTACTGTCTTTGTTTTTTTGACCAGAACGTATACAAAAAGTAGTTCCTGCTCATCAAATTTGAAACAATTTAAATGGTATCAGTCACAAGTGACATGATAAGGTACCATTTCACTTGTGAGTGATATCATTTTTATTTGTTTCAGATATGCATTGATTCACTGCTAAGTATAAAATAAAGAATAATATAGTTGTTTTTTTAATTATCTTTGTTATGCCTCATCTGCAGCTATGTCTTCCAGGGCCAGTTTTTCAAAACTAATGATGTATTTGGTTAACGAATTGTTAAAAATTTGATTATTCAATATGGCAAATATACTCAAATATTTGCTGTCAGAAAGAATGTGTGTATATTTTGCATATGCAAAAGCTACACACATTTTTTCAGCAAAAAACAACAAAATTTTAGATATTGTACTTGTGTGTTTGTTTGATTTGAGGTTTAACGTCCCGGTCAACATTGTAAAGGTTATTTTGGAGACGTTGCTTCCAATTTTGTGGGAGTTTTACCCGACATTGAGATGAAATGACATCGCAAGCCCTGTCGCCCAATGAAACCAATAGGGTTTATTAGCATGGACGGTCCGCCTCACACCGGGGTTCCTGGACAGGCTTAGATCCTCTAAGCGGTTTACCAGTACTAGTGTGCGGGCCGGATTCAGCTCTGCGTGGAAGCATCATGCAGCCCATATATTTCTTCAAGCCCCTGTGGGCGGGGGCTAAGATATTGTACTCACTAGAACAGTTAACCATTACGAAAATACGCCTATACAAATACTGCGTATATTTTAATGCTGAAAAAACAATAATTTTAAGATGAAAAATTGCGATATTTTTCCTATTCCTGCTCAAAACATAGATCGTGGGCACTCGTTAGAACCGCCTCATCGAGGCAGTTCTAATGAGTACCCACAATCTGTTTTAGAGCAGAAATAAGAAAAATAATGTATACCCCTGTAAATCCCATTTTTACTGTAAAAAGGTGGGGTTTAAGGGGGTCAAAATAATAGTAGGTGTGTTCTCGTGATGCAATTTGGCCACTAATGAGCTTGTTAAGCTAACGAGGCTTTAAACAATTGGTCCCAGTAAAAAAAAGGCATGCAGCTTTCTGATAGAGCTAGTGCTCCACAAAACTTACTGTAAGATTTGTCTGACCAGTACAGACTCAGATCATACTTTCTTGCACACCAGACAAGGAAATCCGTGATTTTACCCTGGGATAGAAATTTACGTTCTGACCCTGGTGTTCCGACCCCAAATCGAATATAATCGCATGTTTGATAAATGCACTGGTTGATTACAGCCTCATGCGCGGTGTCGTCATGCGTGACGTCACTAACATTCCTGTTGTGTCATCACAAAATGGCGGACGTCGGTAACCGAAGTGACAGCAGCATTAAAAATTCGCAATAGAAATGGAAGGTATGCAAGAAAAAGAATCCAATATGGGTGTGAGGGGTGGATAGAAAAATCCGTCCCTCGGGATCACTGTCCGGCATCACTCGGCAAGCCTCGTGATGCCGGACAGTGTCCCTCGGGAAGGATTTTTCCATCCACCCCTCATACCCATATAAGATTCTTATAGTACTTCCTGGTCATTTTTGTCACGCCTGCTTTAAGCAATATAGGAGTCCTGTTTTCCGTCAGTCCATCAATCGGTTCGTTCATCCCTCCATTTGTCAATCATCATCATCAAGCCATCAACATTTGCAACCACCCTAATTTTCCCCTATTGTGAGTGAGTGAGTGTTTGAGCTTTACATCCCACCAACAGCTAAGGTCATACGGAGATGGGACCTCGGTTTAAAGACTCATCCTAAAGTCTGGAGAAGCCCGGGATTGATCCTGCGACCCCTGGTTTACAAGGCGAGTAGCGTAACCACTGCGCCACGGAGGCTTCTTCCCCCTAATGTGAGAGTCCATTTCTCGAGAACTATAAGGCCTTCATTAATGATAGTCGGAACTTTGCATCTTGGAAAGCAACTTCAATGCAAGCATCCGTATCTGACTTTGACCTATACTTCATGGTTCACTGACTTTGTGAATTAATGCGATCACCCTAACTTTCACCCTAATGTAATAGTCCATTTCTCAAGAACTATGAGGCATTCGTTAATGATACTTGGTACAAGCATGAATCTCTGAATAGTAACCTCAAAGCAAGCATCCATATCTGACCTCGACCTATATTTCATGGTTTACTGACTTTAGCTTTATTAAATTTTGACACATGCCCCTTTATCCATGCCTCTGTCCACATTTTCATGTTTTTCTTTAATAACTTGCTAAACCTGAAACGTACAAACTTCAAACTTTAAATATAAGGTCACAACAATAAAGCACAATTACAAAGACACATACAAAGTCTACTTCACACAAGGTCAAAGGTCATTAGCCTCGTTTTATCTAGTGGGCAAAAAAACTTCCGGTTCCATACTCTACCGTTGATGTAGCACAAATTATTTTCTGTAATAACCTTTGTTAAATCGTCTTTCTATCAAAACTGTTTGCCGCAAACCATTTTTGACATTAAACTGCTTCTTTTTCCTGTAAAATTGGATAGAAAATATACATGCTTTAATCTTATTTCCATTCGTTAAATAAAGCGCATCGACTACGTTTTGGCATGATGGTGGGTTGTTTTATAACGCTTTTTAGCCAACAAAATGTGCGATAAAATGTCAGAAGAGACTGGTTCTATACAATTTATTACTTCAAATACACAAACTGACAAGGATCAGTTAATTTTTTGGAAAAGAAATGAGTTTAATCACACGATAAATATTCGAAATTCTCATTGACATTGTACGGCAACAGTCATGTTTTGCCAACCAGATAGAAGAGTACCTCGACAGGGGAGGTAATTGGTGCATGGGCAGTGAAATGTAAACAAGGTCACGTGTCAAAACATTGGATTCGTCTATATCAAGTTATGTTTCCAGATACAAAATTGTTAGAGTTATGGCCTTATGGCCCTTTGTAAAATTCACATTTTCAACATTTTTGTTGAGTAATAAATCACAGTTTGGAGGTCAGTTGTAAAGTAGATCAAATTAAGAGCATATAGGTCATGTAATTTGCCTACTACAACTGTGCAGCAAACTGTGATTTATTACTCAACAATCCACATACCCTGTACTAGAGCTGTCTATTTCGATTCTAACTCACTGAAAATCCGTAATAATGTTGTTTTTTTTCATTCAAATTCTCACAACCTTTTGCCATTTTTAGAAGAAATCCCACAAAAATTATTGACATACACATGCATTTATGTCCGTTTTACTTTGAAAATGTTTCGATGTGAGAAAAGGATGTTACACCGTTTAACATCAAGTGATGTACGAGTGACCTCATACAATCTGCAGCTTTTAATGACTTCACTTGTCACGCTCGTCCACTCCATGATTTGTTGCATACTAAATCAGTTTCTTCCCATTCTCTATATAGGTGAGCTAGCTGTGTTAGAATGCATCACAAATAGGTGAACCTTATAGAAAAAAAATGCACATGAATGGTCATTTCATCACAAAAATATAAATATTATATAGAAAAATGACCATAACTGGTCATGTTTCTATATAATCTAAACATTATTGTCTGGATATAACATGCTTCCACTATGTGGACAAATCCGAGAAATGAACATACCCTAAACCACACTTTACATAGAAAAACTCGGGTTTACAGGGACATACATTTTTTTTTTTCTTATTTCTGCTTCAAGACATATGGTGTAGGTACTTCATTAAAACCGCTCAGTAAGGCGATTTCAGTGAGCACCCACAGAATATTTTTGCAGTATAAGTAAGAAAGAAAATATCTTGGATTTTCATCAGAAAAATAGCCATTTTGGAGATGTGATAAAAATGCACTATGACACGCGGGTGTGTTTTATTAATGTTTACCAACACAGTTTCTGCCTTGGAGGTCAGTGAAAAGTAAGGGAATTTTTAAAAAAAGATCAACAAAAGTTTAAAAGTTAAAAAAAAAATTCAGGCAAATGTCAGGGAATTTTTGTAATTTCAGGACAAACAACTCTATTATTGTGACAAAACGTCTGTAAAATTAATCTTTTAAACCATCACTGAAGTCTAGAGCATACAACAAATGCCAGATTGTGAAGGCCATAAGATTTGTGCATTTTGATGAGTGAAAATGAAAATTTAATATGTCAGGGGGAAAAGTCAGTGAAAAGTCAGGGAATTTGATTATTTTTTTCTTCTCTTTTCAGTGGTACTGTGCCGATGTCAGAAGTCAACTTAAGGGTTGACAGTATATCACCGCTTCAAGGCTCAGTGTTTGGTGGAACTGTCATTTATATCGAAGGCTTTGGGTTTGGATTCGACAGCGATGTCATTGCGGTAACGGTTGGAGGCTATCGTTGTGTCATTATTGATGTTTCTGACTCGCTGATAACTTGCCGCATTGAAGAATTATACTATGTTGAGACTGTCACTAACACGGCTACAGTGGGTGAGTTCATGACACTTAAGGGGAGGCAACTCCTTCAAAATATTTTTGTCTCCCATGTCAATAGGGGTCAACTCTTAAAGAAAAGAATTTGCTCCTGTGGAGCAAATTCTTTCCTTTAAGAGTAGACTCCTTTTTCTATGATACAGGGCTTATAGAAAAGCAAACAGAAAGTCCCGAAAGGTTTCTCCCTTTTGAAAAATGGTAGAAAACTCTGCCAGGTTCCCATTTCCCTTTAAGCGGAATTGATGCCCCTGTTAGTCCTTCAAGTATTTAAAGTTATCATAGCACGGCGTTGGTGGTGACATTCTTACTTGTTAAAGGCAATACAACTTTATCATATGACATTAGCCCGCACCCATCGGGGCTTGAAGAAATAGATGGGCTGTATGATGCTTCCACGCAGATCTGAAACTGACCCGCACAGGAGTACTGGTAAACCACTGAGAGGATCTAAGCCTGCCAAGGCAATGTGGTGCGAGTCCGTCCTTCCATGCTTATAAACCCTATTGGTTTCATTGGGCAGCAGGGCTTGAGATGTCATTTCATCTCAATATCGGGTAGAAATCCCACAAAATTGGAAGCAACGTCTCCAAAATGACCTTTACAGTGTTGACGGGGACATTAAATGTCAAATCAAGCAACTATCATATGACATCTCGTCTGAGATTGTAGTAACGCCATATAATAAATTCGATAATCCTAATCCACTAGTGGATTATATGTGCAAATTAGTTAGCTACAGCCTGTAACGTTACATGTACGACGTCCTTTATGATGGTGCGTTTACTTAATGCAGAATATATACATTTATGAAAACAAAATGTGCAAAAAATGCATTTCAAATGTCATATGATAAATAGAATCTTGCATTCGTGCGCATGTATTATTGAATTTATTAAACTTGTCTCGTTTAATAAATTCAATATTACATGAAAACACATGTAAGATCCTCTGTGTAATCTATAGGAAACAGTAGAATACATAGCTGCTACCAGGAAGAATAATGTTTTTATCTTCTTTTTTTTTTGACCGCCCCCGCCCATCGGGGCTTGGAGAAATAGATTGGGCTGCATGATGCAGCCACGCAGAGCTGATACCAACCACACATGAGTACTGGTAATCCGCTTGGAACGTCTAAGCCTGCCTTGGAAAATTGCTGCGAGTCAGCCCGTCCATGCTTATAAACCCTATTGGTTTCATTGCGTGGCAGGGATTGAGATGTCATTTCATCTCAATGTCGGGTAGAACTCAAACAAAATAGGAATCTTCCTTGTGTGACCCTCCATCACAATTGTCCAAACATTTCTGCCAGGATGAATAATATGGACACTAGAGCTAAAAATAGAGAAACCTTTAAACATCTCATCAGTCAACAGTCCGACTCAACAAGTTCCTTAAAAGACATCTCCTAAACCAGTGAAGGGACTTTAAAATAATTTACAGGGATGTTTTTTGTGGGACCCTCTACCAAACTTGCCTAAATGGTTCCACTCTGTGGAACAAAATGGTTGCCAGAGCTAAAATAAGAATAACCTTAAGAGGACATACTGACCCAATTTCAATATAATTTCACAGGAATATTCCTTGGGTGTCCCACTACAAAAATTGCTCAAACCTTTTCATTTGGATAAACAAGATGGCTGCCAGAGCGAAAAAAAAGAAAAACCTTAAGTCAACATGTCATCCTAGGCCACTGGCCCAATTTCAAAATAATTTCACAGGAATATTCCTTGGGTGACCCTCTACAAAAATTGCTCAAACCTTTGCATTTGGATAAACCAGATGGCTGCCAGAGCGGCAAAAAAGAAAACATTTTAAGACAACATGTCATCCATGGCCACTGGCTCAATTTCCTTTACGAAAACACGCCTATACAAATACACTGTAGATTTTACCGCCGTAAAAATGAAAAAATTTAAGATGAAAAATTGCGATATTTTTTCTTATTTCTGCTCAAAATATAGATTGTGGGTACTTGTTAGAACCGCCTCATCGAGGCGGTTCTTACGAGTACCGACAATCTATATTTTAGAGCAGAAATAAGAAAAATAAGGTTCACCCCTGTAAACCCCAGTTTTACTATATAAAAGTGGGGTTCAAAGGGGTCAAAATTATATAGACGTGTTTTTGTGATGCAAAATAATTTCACAGGAATATTTCTTGGGTGACCCTCTACAAAAATTGCTCAAACCTTTCCATTTGGATAAACAAGATTATTAGATAACTGCCATAGCGAAAAAAAAAAGGAAAACCTTAAGACAACATGTCATCCAAGGCCGCTAGCGCAATTTCAAAATTAAATATACAGAAATATTCCTTGGGTGACCCTCTACAAAAATTGCTCGAACCGTTTCACTCATGTAAACAAGATGGCCACCAGACTTAAAAAATAGAAAAACCTTTAAACAATGTCTCCTCCTTAACCAGTAAACGGATTTTGAAATAATTTCACATGAATGTTTCTTGGATGACACTACAGAAATTGCTGAAATTGTTCCGCTCGGATGAGCAAGATGGCCACCAGAGCTAAAAATAGAAAAAACTTTGAACAGCTTCTCCTCCTTAAGAAGTGGATGGATTTTGAAATTACTTTCACAGGAATGTTCTCTGGGAGACCCTCAACCAAAATTGCTTCCACCGCTCCATTCAGATAAACAAAATGGCCACCAGAGCTAAAATTGCAACCACTGGGTCAGTATCTCTGCTGGTGGATGATTCGTTCGTCCCAGAGGGTATCATCAGCTCAGTATCAGTTCCTTAGTGCTGAGGTTGATACTGCGGTGTTGACATCAGTACTTAAGTAGTGATTTAAATAGCTATATTATATCTTTAATTTTTGCAGTATAAATTCCTAATTTTTCTAAAACTAAGACTGACTTGTCAGTTGGGACATGTATCTTAGCGGATTTGGTTGCCACTTTTTGTAATATTATACATTTTGCAAGTCTCGCTACTTTGGGTATCTCCTTCCTGATGCCCGGGACTTCCGTGGAGTGTGGGCCAAGTTTGCTGATGTTGGCTCGGTGGGGGATGCCTATAAGTTCCCTGGTAGGCGTCTCTTGCCTGATGCCTCCAGTTGACCTGTCTCATGAGCTACATCGGTCGGTGTGTGCTCGGAGGGAGATGTGCTGTGTTTGCCGGCTCTTGTCCATCATCCGTTTCGGTTTCAAAACTTTGGGGTTTAGACTCACTGATGAAGATTAAATATCAGAAAGGCCTCTGTGTCACTAAATTTGGTATAGTTACGCATTAATAACCTTTGAACGTCTTCTCCTTAACCAGTGCATGGATTTTAAAATAATTTTACAGGATTGTTCCTTGGATAAACCTCTACCTAAGTTGCTCAAACTGTTCTGCTCGGGTGAACAAGATGGCCACCAGAGCTTAAAATAGAAAACATTTTAAAGATGTCTCCACCTTTCTTTGGGTTGCCCTTTACTAAAATATATCAAACTGTTCTGTACCAATAAACAAGATGGCTGCCAAACCAAAGGTTTGACCAAGTTGAAACTTCATGAAAGGCATCGGGATGAAATGGCGATTCAGATTCACTAAAATTGTTCTGTTTCGATATCCAAGATCGCCTCTGTGGTGGCCTTCCTGAAATTCTTCAAATGACATCTCTTCCCAGACCAGGGGTTGGACTGAGCTTAAACTTAATGGGAAGCATGGGGCTACATGGAGATTCAGATTTGCTAAAATTGTTCTGTTTCGATATCCGAGATGGCAAGGCACAGAGGCCATCTTGAAACTCTTCAAAAGACATCTCCTCCCTAACCAGAGGTCAGACCAAGCTAGAACTTGATGGGAGGCATTGGCGTGACATGGAAATTTGGATTTGCTAAAATTGTTCCGTTTCGATAGTCAAGATGGCCACCATACTTGAAATTCTTCAAACTACATCAGTCTCCTCCTTAACCAAAGGTTGGATGGAGCTGAAACTTGATTGGAAGCATTGCGGCATCATGGAGATTCAGAATTGCTGAAATTATTTTGTTCTGTTATTTAAATGGCTCCCATGTTGGCCAGCTTGAAAATCTTCAAACCACATCAAGTTGAATTGAGCCTAAACATGATATAAGGCATTGGGTTGACATGGGGATTCAGACTTTTAGTACCATTCTGTTCTGATATCCCAGATGGCTGTGATGCTAGCCATCTTGAATGGTCTGTTGCATTGACTGAGTTGAAATTGGTGAGAGGCATTTTGCTGACATGGATATAAGATTTACAGGGAGGGCAGCTTGTACAAAGCTTACTCAAGGGGAGCAATTTCCCAAAAAAAAAAAGCTACTGTTGATTTCATGACTTTTAGTAATTACTCGTTATTGATTCGTAAATAATAACTGTTTTCCACTTTCAAAATCAAAATTTCTAAGTTTACATAAAATATAAAAACAAAAGACATATGGGAGAGTGATATAAAAGGAACAAATAGTGATAAAAAATGGGAAAATAAACGCACAATTTCAATTAAATCTAGGCTAAATATAAGTCAAATAGAAGTGTGAATGTCACCGTACAAAACTTCTGAGCATCTGTACTACTGAGTGCAGATGCTACGCTCTCGTAAGAGCTAACAGTAAATAAATTACGTCAGCTTATGTAAATTTTACTGGCAGCCAGATCATGTTTATTCTGTGCAATCAGCTGAGACAGAAAGGATTATCGTCTTTTTCGAAGTTGATGTTTACGGTAAAGTGTCCGATATATTCTCCTGCTGATTTGTTAATTGCCTTCAGCAGTGCAAATTTTAAGTCTGTTACCGCTTACCGCAAATGGAAGCTCTGGAAAAATTGGGGACAGAAAAATTGCAAATGCGGGAGATTCTGTCTCCCGGACGGGAGAGCGGGAGGTATGCTTCAAATGCGGGAGCCTCCCGCATGATCCGGGAGATATCACAGGTATGCCCACAACCTATGTTAGGCGCATTATTAAGGAAAATTATAAAAAAAATTTATTAGAAAAATATGGAACCCAGGAAGGGACATGATTTTTTTTTTATTTTTTAAGTTGTGCGCACAAGATATTGCACAACATAATATCTTGTGCGCACAAGATAACAGCTCAGGTGTTGTCAGTATATGTCAAACTCGCTGAGTCCATAATAAGATTTGGTATTGTGGTTCTTTTGTAAGTGGCCATATACACATAGCTTTGTTTGTGTAACACTTGTATTCACATGATTGGTTGACTTGGTTTACTTTTTTGATAACAGAACATGCCAAAGGCAGGTGCAAACTATAGCTCTGGCCTCACTCTGCATCAACTATCATCTCTTCCTGAATCCTAAATCAGGTTAAGCTGTTCAGAAACTTAATCAGAAGCATCAAGTCAACATGCAGATTCAGAATTACTAAAGGCAATATGATATGATAGACAAAATAGTCACCAAGGCACAATGTAATATATGATCAGCCTCATCCAGGTGAGCGATTCTGGCTCACTTGCGCCTATAGTTTTTTTTTTACAAAATAATGGCAGATTTATTAGCTCATCTGGAGCAAACCTCCAGGAATGTTTATGCCGTGGCCTGCTGTCCGTTTTCCATCCGTCTGTTAACTTTTCACATTTTGGACATCTCCCCACACCGAATTGGAAGTCGGGTTAAGCTGATACCAAGTGGGAGGCATCCTGGTGACATGGAGATTCAGATTTGCTAAAATAAATCTGTTCATATTTCCATGATGGCAGCCATCTTGAAATTCTTCAAATGACATCTCCGAAACCAAAGGTGGAAATTAGCCTAAACTTGATGAGAGGTATTGGGGTGACATCAAGATTCAGATTTGTTATTATCTTCCGTTCTGATATCCAAGATGCGGCCATCTTAAAGTTCTTCAGACGACATCTCCTCCAGAACCAAAGGTCAAACTGAGCTGAAACTTGATGGAAGGCATCAGGGTGACATGGAGATGCAGATTTGCTAAAATCGTTCCATTTATATAGCCAAGATGGCCATCTTGAAATTCTTCAAACGACATCTCCTCCCAAACGAAAGGTATAATTGAGTTGAAACTTCATGGAAGGCATTGGCGTGACATGGAGATTCAGATTTGCTCAAATCGTTCCATTTCGATATCCAAGATGGCCACCATGGTGGCCATCTTGAAATTCTGCAAACCACACTTCCTCCCAAAAGAAATGTTGAATTGAGCTGAAACTTGATGGGAGGCATCAGGGTGACATGGATATTCAGATTTGCTATAATTATTCCGTTCCAGTATCCAAGCTGGCCACCATGGCATCCATCTTGCATTTCTTCAAACCTACTCTTCTCCCAAACCAAAGGTCCAATTTAGCTGAAACTTAATGGAAGGCATCAGGGTGACATGGATATTTAGATCTGGAAGCCATCTTGAAATACTTCAAACAGCATCTCCTCCAAAACCAGATGTCTGATCAAGCTGAAAGTTCATGGGGAGGTATCAGGGCAACATGGAGATTCAGTTTTGATAAAATCATTCTATTCTGATATACAAGATGGCCGCCATGGTGGCCATCTCCAAATTCTTTAGAGGACATCTCCCAAACCAGAGGCTGGATCAAGCTGAAACTTCATGAAGTCATTGGGGGTGAAATGGCAATTTAGATTTGCTAAAATGGTTCCTTTCTGATATACAAGATGGCCACCATAGATTTGCTAAAATCGTTCCATTCTGATACATAAGATGGCCACCATGGTGGCCATCTTGTATATCAGAATAGAATGATTTTAGCATGCCTTGAAATTCTTCAAACTACATCTCCTGAACCAAAGGTCAGATGAAGCTGAAACTTGATTTGAGGCATTTGGGCACTAAGGTGATTCAGAATTGCTGAAAATATTCTGTTCTATTACCTATGATGGCTTCCATGATGGCCATATTGAAATTCTTCAAACACCATATCCTGAACCAAAGGTCAGATGAAGCTGAAACTTGATTTGAGGCATTTTGGCACTAAGGTGATTCAGAATTGCTGAAAATATTCTGTTCTATTACCTATGATGGCTTCCATGATGGCCATATTGAAATTCTTCAAACACCATCTCCTGAACCAAAGGTCAGATGAAGCTGAAACTTGATTTGAGGCATTTTGGCACTAAGGTGATTCAGAATTGCTGAAAATATTCTGTTCTATTACCTATGATGGCTTCCATGATGGCCATATTGAAATTCTTCAAACACCATCTCCTGAACCAAAGGTCAGATGAAGCTGAAACTTGAGAGATCGGTGCTTTCTTCCATTCCTGCTTATTTTCAAAATACTGAAACACCTATAATTTGCTATAAATATAACAAACCTGTTAGATCTATCATTTTTAATTTCAATAAACTTGTTTCAGATCTTGATATTGATACTAATACTCCTGATTCATGTGATTGTAAAAACTCAAAGTATTGCTATCCTGCTGCTGGTCATGTAATTACTGGCAATTTGAAAATTATTCCTGATTCTAGGATAAGGAATATAATTTCTAAAGGACCGAAATATCGGTTTCCTTCTAAAATTGATTTCAGTAAATGTAGAGATGAAATCGCTGCTTCCTTGAATGAATTCGGTAATCGATGGTGTAAGCGAGAGTATGTTGAGCATAAAGCCCTTAAGGACTGGAAACTTAGCATTTTAAAACTAGTAAATAAACGCATTTCTTTCTATTCTCAAAATACTAACTTATTACCTCCTAAGCCCAAGACGTCTTTACGTCATCTTAAACTAGGTATTCAAGAATTTCATAAGAAGTTTGTTTTGGCCCCTGCAGACAAGGCCGCTAACAACGTCGTCGTTGTGTGACGGCTCCACTATGTTAACACGCTTAAGCAGGAGCTTGGTGGTACTATGGCCTATGAACTTCAGCCTTTAGCTGAAGAGAGAGTTATAGTAGATAAACATGTTTGTCTTTCAGCCACCAAGTTTGCTGTGTGTGTTAACGAAGGCCAAGACAAGCTTCCTACGCTATACTGGTTACCAAAACTTCATAAAAAACCTTACAAAGCACGGTTTATTGCAAATTCTAGCTCTTGCACTACCACTGAACTTTCTAAATTATTAACTTCCTGTCTTACTGCTATCAAAACGCATGTAATTAAATATTGTGATAAAGTCTTTGAAAGATCAGGAAGAAATCTGTTTTGGTCTATAAAAAATTCGAATGAGGTTTTAAATAAATTGAAATCTAGACATTTTCGTGCTTCTAGTCTGTCTACCTACGATTTTTCCACTCTTTACACTACACTTCCTCATAATCTTATAAAAGAAAAGCTTAATGATTTAATTGAATGGACTTTTCACAGAGAAGATTCTCTCTATCTTGCATGTAATGTCAGAAATGCATTTTTCACTTCTAAAGAGCATAAGAATTATACACTTTGGTCATGTCAGAAAGTGTGTGATGCCCTCACCTTTCTACTTGACAATATTTATATTAGATTCGGTACTAAGTTATTTAGACAAATTGTGGGTATTCCGATGGGTACTAATTGCGCACCTCTTGTGGCTGATCTGTTCTTGTATTGTTATGAAAGAGACTTCATTTTGTCGCTTTCCATTGATAACCAATCTGAAATTATTGAAGCTTTTAGCTCTACTTCTAGATATTTAGATGATTTATTAAATATTGATAATACCTATTTTGATGGTTTGATCAGTCAGATTTACCCCCTTGAACTTCAGTTAAATAAAGCAAATTCTTCTGATACCGAGGCCCCGTTTTTGGATTTACATCTGTCTATTGTAGATGGATTTGTTTCGTGCAAAATTTATGATAAACGCGATGACTTTGATTTTGAGATTGTAAATTTTCCTTTTTTGGATGGTGATGTTCCTCGTGCGCCATCCTATGGCGTTTATATTTCGCAATTAATTCGATTTGCTAGAGTGTGTAGTCATGTAACTGACTTCAACACTCGTAATAAATTATTAACGGCTAAACTCCTTAATCAGGGTTATCGGTACCATAAACTACGCAAAGCCTTTTCAAAATTTTATAGACGCCATTCTGATTTAATTTCAAAATTCAATATTGGACTTAAATCTCTTCTGCAACAAGGTCTATCGGAACCCGAATTTTATGGTGACTTAGCATATAAATTCAGAAAAATATATAACCGCAATGACTTCAGCACCCAATTTCGTAAAATCATTCTTCGATATAAAAAGATTGGGTACAACATGGATATTATACGACAGACTGCATGCATGGTAGTTAACCCAATCACGGTTGGCAACTTTGCTTCCCTCTTTAATTGCACGCCGGTGGGTCAGGCCTCAGATTCTATGACGGCTCCAACGTAAAGGCTTATTGAGAATTAGAGAGATCTAATTCAAGGTAATGTTGGTTGGTGCCTGATGCTCTGTCTCTGGTCGGGCTCATCGGAGTCTAACTGTTGGTTTTCTTTTGCTCCAGCATTTCAGTGGTTTCTTGCTGTCGAGTCCTCACCGTTGTCTCACCTCTGTGGTTCTTTGATTTTTGTGTTCACGGAGATGTTGCACTGATGAGTTAGGAGGCCTTCATGCGGACTGAACAAATTATTTGTCTAAATCGCGACGGAAGTAAGGGCGAGGATTGTGGCCACGTAAAATCGATTTAAGCCCCCCAGTGGAAATCTTCCACTGACCGTTCCAAGGCGGCTCTTCTGTGGCGATTTATTTATGTTGTTGTTTGTTACTTACTGTGTGTATCACTTGTGTCTTTTGGTTTTGGATGGCCATATGGCCATTTTGTGGGAAAGTAACTGTCCTTATGGCCTTCCTTTGTTTGGGTTTCCATTATGGTCTGGTCGCTTAATGTTTGTATTTCTTTCCCTTTGGTGTCTTTTATGGGTGGAGTAAGTTAATTGTATCAATTCCTGATCTTTGTTTTACTTCTACTTTGATTTGAGGCATTTTGGCACTAAGGTGATTCAGAATTGCTGAAAATATTCTGTTCTATTACCTATGATGGCTTCCATGATGGCCATATTGAAATTCTTCAAACACCATCTCCGTAACCAAAGGTTGGATGGAGCTGAAACTGGATTTGAGGCATTTGGGCAACATGGTTGGTTGGTTGGTTGGTTGGTTGATTTGAGGTTTAACATTCCCGTCAACACTGTAAAGGTCATTTTGGAGACGTTGCTTCCAATTTTATGAGACTTTTACCCGACATTGAGATGAAATGACATCTCAAGCCCTGTCGCCCAATGAAACCAATAGGGTTTATTAGCATGGACGGTCCGCATCGCACCGCGGTTCCTGGGCAGGCTTAGATCCTCTAAGCGGTTTACCAGTACTAGTGTGCGGGCCGGATTCAGCTCTGTGTGGAAGCATCATGCAGCCCATATATTTCTTCAAGCCCCTATGGGCGGGGGCCGTTGGGCAACATGGTGACTCAGAATTGCTGAAAATATTCTGTTCTGTTACCTATGATGGCTTCCATGTTGGCCATCTGGAAAATCTTCAAACCACATCAAGTTGAATTGAGCCAAAACTTGATGGGAAGCATTTGGGTGACATCTTAGAACCATTCTGTTCTGATATCTCAGATGGGTGCCTTCCTGAAATTCTTCAAGTGACATCTCTTTCCAAACCAAGGGTTGGATTGAGCTGAAACTTGATGGGAGGCATTGGGGCGACATGGAGATTTAGATTTGCTCAAATAGACCTCTTCCGATATCCAAGATGGCTGCGCACTGAGGCCCTCTTGAAATTCTTCAAAAGACATCTCCAGAACCAATGGTCAGATCAAGCTAAAACTTGATGGGAGGCATTTGGCTGACATGGAAATTGAGATTTACTAAAATCATTCCATTCTGATATACAAGATGGCCACCATGATGGCCATATTGAAATTCTTCAAACACCATCTCCTGAACCAAAGGTCAGATGAAGCTGAAACTTGATTTGAGCCATTTGGGCACTAAGGTGATTCAGAATTGCTGAAATTATCCTGTTCTGTTACTTAAGATGGCTTCCATGTTGGTCATCTTGAAAATCTTCAAACCACATCAAGTTGAATTGAGCTGAAACTTGATGGGAAGCATTTGGGTGACATCTTAGAACCATTCTGTTCTGATATCTCAGATGGCTGCTTTCCTGAAATTCTTCAAATGACATTTCTTCCCAAACCAAGGGTTGGATTGAGCTGAAACTTGATGGGAGGCATCGGGGCGACATGGAGATTTAGATTTGCTAAAATAGACCTCTTCCGATATCCAAGATGGCTGCGCACTGAGGCCCTCTTAAAATTCTTCAAAAGACATCTCTAGAACCAATGGTCAGATCAAGCTAAAACTTGATGGGAGGCATTTGGCTGACATGGAAATTGAGATTTGCTAAAATCGTTCCATTCTAATATACAAGATGGCCACCACGATGACCATATTGAAATTCTTCAAACACCATCTCCTGAACCAAAGGTCGGATGGAGCTGAAACTCGATTTGAGGCTTTTGGGCAACATGGTGACTCAGAATTGCTGAAATTGTTCTGTTCTGTTACCTAAGATGGCTTCCATGTTGGCCAGTTCGAAAATCTTCAAACCACATCCTGGTGAATTGAGCTGAAACTTGATGGGAAGCATTGGGATGATATCTTAGAACCATTCTGTTCTGATATCTCAGATGGCTGCCAGATTGGCCATCTTGAAAACCTTCAAACCGCATCTGCTACAAAATGGTCTGTTCAGAATCAGAATCAGAATTGTTACTGGTGACACTTCAAATGACATTCATACCCCAGGACCTGTGATGTGGGAAGTTAGTCCCTAGCTCTAACCAAAGAGGTAAATTTAGCTACACAATCATCAGCACCTTCAGCTGTGGAAATAATTGAATCGGGAAGGGCATTCCAATCTCTAATGGTTCTGGGGAAGAAAGACTCTTTATAAATGTCAGTTCTTGCGGTAAGGGTCTGAAACGCCAACGAATGGTGATTTCTGCAGTGTCTAGCTGGTGGAACAAGGTCATGTATTGGAATGCTGGCAGCACCCTTTAGACCTTGTATAAAAGGATTTGACTACTGTCTTTTCTCCTTTTCTTGAGAGACTCCCATTTTAATTTTCCAAGTATTCCAGTCATGCTCCCAGTTTCAAAGTAGTAATTGCCTGTTACAAATCTAGCAGCTCTATTCTGAACTTTCTCAATTTCATCGTTAAGGACCACTCCACTGGGGTCCCAGATACAACTACCATATTCCGATATTGGGCGAACAAGACCTTTATATGCTGCCTCTTTTACATCCTGAGGGCACTGATGAAGATTTCGCCTCAGGAAACCAAGCGTTCTATTTGCCTTAGTACACATGTTGCTAATATGAGTATTCCATCTCAAGTTGTGTGAGATTGTCACTCCAAGGTACTTAATGGAGTCCACATTCTCGAGGACCATTCCCTCTAAGGTGTAAGAAGCCTCAACTTTATTAGATCTCTTCCTAGTTATCTGTATAATTTTGCATTTAACTGGCTGAAATCTCATGCCCCATTTTCGGGCCCAACATCCTAATCTATCAATGTCAGCCTGAAGTTTCAATGAGTCATCTGTATCTCTAATTTCCAGGTAATAAACACAGTCATCTGAGAACAGTCTTATTTCTGAGTCAATGTCAGTGGAAATATCATTGATGTACAGGGAGAACAAAAGTGGACCAAGAACAGTCCCTTGCGGGACTCCAGACAAAACTGGAGCCCATTAACAGCAACCCGCTGTTTTCTGTAGCAAAGAAAGGAATCTATCCATTTGAGGGTCTTTCCCCCAATTCCATAACCAAATAACTTAGATTTGGTTTAAACAATATTTTATTTCGATCTTTGATACATTTACAATACACATACATTAGTACGATGTGGCTTAAGGATCTGACAGTAAGCCTTGTGGCTTATAGACGTCCTCTCCTGGAAACAACATAGTGTACGACATAATTGAGTAGCAAGAGTGAAAATATTAACTTAGATTTAAGTAGTTCATGAGGAGGGGTGTCAAAAGCCTTCTCGAAGTCCAGAATAAATGTGTCCATCTGTCCCCCTTTGTCCAAGATTTTTGCCCAGTCATTAATTACTGTCCTTAGCTGAGTTTCACAACTGTGCCTTTTCCTAAATGCATGTTGTCTGTCTGATAAAAGTTTATGTTCGTCCAAGTTTGCCATGATGTTTGAGCAGATACTGAGTTGAAATGGGGGAGGGGGTGCATCTTAATATTCTTCAAAAGACATCTCCTCCAGAACCTAAAGTCGGATCATGCTGAAACTTGATGGGAGGCTTTGAGGCATGGAGATTTAGAATTGCTAAAATTGGTGCATTCTGATATCCCAGATAACGGCCATATTAAAATTCTTCAAAGCACCTGTATAGTAATTGCATATAAGATTTACAGGGAGGGGCAGCTCAGGTGTTGTCAGTATATGTCTATCTCGCGGAGTGGCTTTTTCGCAAATGACCATATACACCATAGCTTTGTTTGTGTTGCAGTTGTATTCACATGGTTGGTTGACTTGGTTTTCTTTTTTAATAACAGAAAACGCCAAAGTCAGGTGCAAACGATAGCTCTGACCTGCCAAACTATGCACTTCAACTCTGCATCAACATCTCTTCCTGAATCCTAAATCAGACTAAACTGTTCAGAAACTTATCAGAAGCATCAAAATTACGTGCAGATTCAGAATTGCTAAAAGCAATGTGGTCTGATAGTCAAGTTTGTCACCAAGACACAATATAATATAATAAATATATTATCAACCTCATTCAGGTGAGCGATTCTGGCCAATTTGGACCTCTTGTTCAAAATTTTATGACAGGAATACATGTGTCTGTACAACCAGTATATGCATAAATGTCAATTGATTGACATTATGATAACTCACCTGTGCGACATAGTGCATTTTTCATATCTCCAAAATGGCTACTTTTCTGATGAAATTCCTTGATATTTTTCTTAAAAATGCTTAAAACATAGGTTGTGGGTGCTCGTTAGAACCGCCTCATTGAGGCGGTTATAACGAGTACCCACAACCTATGTATTGGAGCAGAAATAAGAAAAATATTGTATACCCCCGTAAACCCCAGTTTTTCCCCATACATGTATAAAGTGGGGTTTAGGGGATGTTCAAGGACTTGTTCACGTGATGTGTAGGCTCAGCATGTATTAATCCATTGAGTACCAGAAACCTCTAAGGGGTACCTTAGCAAACAGTGGAGGCCCAGATCAGACGACGTAGAATGCGGCATCTGATCAGGGCCTCCACTGTTTTCTAAAAGTTCAGCCATTTTCCTAATTAATTTTGAAGAAAACACAATCTGACACCCCTAAATTTTGAAATGAACTCCTGCTATATATAAGGAGAAAGATTCCATGTGGTACTAATTGGGTTAATCCTCTCTGTTCATCCTTTTGTTGTAGACATATACAGATATTTTCCTGTTGTTTCAGAATTCGGTTTCGGCTATGCCTGGGATGCACAAAGTGTTAGTGTTTTTACTGGAGATACAGTGAGTTGGCAATGGGATGCCCCAGAACTTTTTGTTGTTCAATACGGAGTCTACCAGATAAAGACAGTAGATGTATTTAAACCTTTAGAGGATGGGATACATAGTGGGCCACCAACTACATCTGGTAATTTATAAGTTACCCCTTATATTAATTGCATTGTAACACATTGACCTGCTAAAGATATGCTATCTAAGGAAAAGTGAGTTTTATCAGGTCAACGTGACATTTCACTTATATGAACTCTAGGAAATGGACTGCTGGAATAATTGCAAAACTGTAAGAGTGTACAAGGTGATTAACTGATAAACAGAATACCAGATTTATGTCATTTGATATCATGTTTATCAGGCTCGGCTTTGAGAACACATGTAGAATGCTTGACAAGCTTCATCTGAAATACTTGATATCAAAAGACACGAACCTGGTATTCTCTCTATATATATGCTATAAAATAATTGACTGATAGTGGAATGGAGAAAGAGAGGGAGTTAGAGCCTGTTACGCGTATTCCCTTTGATATCATGAAAGGCAGTTTTCACTTTCCAGAGAGAGAGACTGTTTGGACTATTCCCATTCATCTTTGATGTTACAAAGGGCAGTTGTCACTTTCTGGCTAGAGAGAGAGAGACTGTTTGGAGTATTCCCATTTGTCTTTGATGTTACAAAGGGCAGTTGTCACTTTCTGGAGAGGGAGAGAGACTGTTTGGAGTATTGCCATCTATCTTTGATGTTGTGAAGGGCAGTTTTCATTATCTGGCAAGAGAGAGAGACTGTTTGGACTATTCCCATTTGTCTGTGATGTTATAAAGGGCAATTGTCACTTTCTGGCAAGAGAGAGAAACTATTTGGACTATTCCCATTTGGTTTTTATGTCAGAAAGGGCAACTGTCACTTTCTGGGAAAAGAGAGACAGAGAGACTGTCAGGAGTAGAGTAATCCCATTTTTTTTTCTGATGTCAGGGCAGTTGTCACTTTCTGGAGAGAGAGAGAGAGAGAGAGAGAGAGAGAGAGAGAGAGAGAGAGAGAGAGAGAGAGAGAGAGAGAGAGAGAGGGGGGGGGGAATTAGGAGTATTCCTATCTGTCTTTGATGTCATAAATGGCAGTTGTCACTTTCCGACCTACACCTGGGCACACAAGAGGGAGAGAGAGACTGTTAGAGTACTCCAGTCCATAGCAAACAGATAAGGTGCATATTTTGTGATAACTGAAGGATAGTTTGCCTCATTTCTGCATATAAGCCTACGTTGTGGGTACCCATTATAACTACTTCATTGAGGCAATTCTAATGAATACCCACAACTAAGGTTTGTATGGAGAATTGAGAAAAACTAGAGAGAGAGAGAGAGAGAGAGAGAGAGAGAGAGAGAATTAGGAGTATTCCTATTTGTCTTTGATGTCATAAATGGCAGTTGTCACTTTCTGACCTGCACCTGAGCGCACAAGAGGGAGAGAGAGACTGTAAGATTACTCCAGTCCATAGCAAACAGATAAGGTGCATATTTTGTGATAACTGAAGGATAGTTTGCCTCATTTCTGCATATAAACCTATGTTGTGGGTACCCATATAACCACCTCATTGAGGCAATTCTAATGAATACCCACAACTAAGGTTTGTATGGAGAATTGAGAAAAACTATCCTTCAGTTATCACACAATACCAACCTTATCTGTTGCTATTCTCCAGTCTGTCTTTGATGTTATGAAGGGCAGTTGTCACTTTTCGGAGAGAGAGAGAGAGAGAGAGAGAGAGAGAGAGAGAGAGAGAGAGAGAGACAAAAAGAAAGTAAACTGTGAAAAAGTTTAACCACTTACATCACTTTCATTTTAGTCTGCTCAGTAAAAGTATGGTAAAGTAGAATGATTATATCAGCATGACCTGAAATCATGTTTTGCTGACTTGACCATTAATCCTCTTTGTACCAAATGGAATCTGTCTCCTTATATAAAGCAGCCCATTCCAAAATTTAAGGTTGACAGGTTGTGTTATCTTTAAAATTTATTTGGAAAATAGCTTAACTTCTCGAAACAGTATAGGACCTGATCAGAAGCCAAGTTAAACAGCGTCTGGTCTGGGTCTGCACTGTTTGCAAACCTGTTTTGGGGTTTCCGGTAAAAAATGGGTTAAACCCTTAAAACTCGAAGAAAATCTACATCTGAAAATGTCGTCTGCTTATATCGTCTGCTGCATCTTCTTGGAAACTTCTGTAAAATATTTTCGCATAAGGCAAACAGTGTGAACCCAGATCAGACTGCTCCTAGAGGAGCAGTCTGATCTGGGTTTACACTGTTTGCAAAAATGACTTTTAAAGTAACTGGCAGACAACAAAGCAGACAACAATTGTCGTGATTGGCATTTTATTGGCAGCCAGCCAGCTTATCAGATTTGGATGGCCAAGCAATAATATTAGGCAGCTACCAAATGAGCCAGCACATGACAAAATCTGCAGGAAGGCTTGAGCAACCAGCGAAGCTGGCCGCATGTACCTACTATAGGCTAATATCTATGCAAAGAGACATAAGCAAAAGTTCTTGTCATAGTGGATGGGTGTGCAGGTTGATTTGAGTGTCTGCTGGTCGCACGGTCTTATTGTAGGTTTTGTCATGTGCCGGCTCAAATACCCTGATGGGACAGGATGCTTGCAAAGACTGATCTGAGTCTGTACTGGTTCATTACAATAACATACCCATGTGACATGGTGCACTCTTTTGTATCTTCAGAATGGTTACTTTTCTGATAAAAAGTGTACTATTTTTCTTATTCTTACGAAAACTCGCCTATTCAAATATATTGAAAATTTTACCACTGAAAATGAAAATTTTCCGATAAAAAATTCTGATATTTTTGGCATTTCTGCTCAAAACAAAAATTGTGTGTACCCGTTAGAACCCCCTCATCGAACAAGTACCCACTTCTTTGTTTTTGAGCAGAAATAAAAGAAAAAATATATATGCCTGTAAACCCCAGTTTTTCTATATGAAAGAGAGGTTTCAGGGGGTCAAAATTATATAGAAGTGTTTTCGTGATGTATACTTCAAACATAGTTTGTTGGGCCTCCTTAGAACCGCCCAATGCTGGATCATTTTGCATCCAGTTCTTAGTACATTTCACTCGTAACATACACTCCATGCAAACGGTAGTTGGCGCAAGGTGAGGTGGTTCTAATGAGTAGAAAAATAATGCATACACCCCAATAAACCCCGGTTTTCTCTATATAAAGTGGGGTTTAATGGGGTATTCATATCACAGACTTGTTCACGCAATGGAACTTATCTTTTGATGGTCTTGCTGTTCTTGGCACCTTTGTAAGCAGAACATAATATCATTGTTTGTATGATTTAAGGTTTAACATCCCCGTCAACACTGTATAGGTCATTTTGGAGACGTTGCTTCCAATTTTGTGGGACTTTTACCAGACATTGAGATGAAATGACATCTCAAGCCCTGTGGCCAAATGAAACCAATAGGGTTTATAAACATGGACGGTCCGATTCGCACCCCTTTGCCTGGGCAGGCTTAGATTCTCTAAGCGGTTTACCAGTTCTCGTTTGCGGTCGGATTCAGCTCTGCGTGGAAGCATCATGCAGCCCATCTAATTCCTCAAGCCCCGATGGGCAGGGGCCGTAAACATATATCATGTTCTGACTAGAACATTTATACATATATCATGTTCTGACTATATGAGCACAAAAATCATTATGTGTTAGTTTAATTTTTATGAGCAACACCAATTGAATGGTTGAGATCAGTAAATTTAACCCTTTTTGAAACAAATGGAATCTTCCTCCTTAAATATAGCAGGAGTCCATTTCAAAATTTAGGGGTGTCAGGTCATGTTTTCTTCAAAATCTATTTTGAAAATGGCTGAACTATTTGCAAACAGTGTAGGCCCTGATCAGATGCCGCATTCTGCGGCATCTGATCTGGGCCTGCACTGTTTACTAGTTACCCGTTTTGGGGATTCCGGTACAAAATGGGTTAATAATGTCCAGTTTGTTTCTTTGCTTGTTTGATTTGAGGTTTAACGTCCCCGTCAACACTGTAAAGGTCATTTTGGAGACGTTGCTTCCTATTTTGTAGGACTTTTACCAGACATTGAGATGAAATGACATCTCAAGCCCTGTCGCCCAATGAAACCAATAGGGTTTATTAGCATGGACGGTCCGCCTCGCACCGCGGTTCCTGGACAGGCTTAGATCCTCTAAACGGTTTACCAGTACTAGTGTGTGGACCAGAATCAGCTCTGCGTGGAAGCATCATGCAGCCCATATATTTCTTCAAGCCCCTATGTGCGGGGGCTTGTTAATAATGTCCAGTTAAGGTCTGAGCCTAAAGGTATACATTGTTAAACTCACTTGAGCATTGGAATCTGTAATACTACAGATGAATGAGGGAATTTTCCTGCTTATAGCAGATCAGCAGAGAAAATTACAGTAAAATTCCACTATTAAGACCACCTAAAATTAAGACTAAATTTGCTTTTAGAAGCTTATTTAGTAGGTTGCAGTTATTCTTTCTTTGTTTTTTCCCGCATACACTGTCCTCTGGTCAGAGACCACCTTTGGGACTGTTCAAAAGTGGTCTTTAAGACCACTTTTGAACAGTCCTAAAGGTGGTCTTTATTTAGGAACTTTACTGTATTTGCCTTGCTAAATATTCCATGCTAGTTTGTTCTGCTCATAAAGGTCAAAAGGCCGACAATTGTTGGAATTTGTTATTTATGAATAAAGACAAATTCCATGCTTACCTCATTTTAGCATGAAAAAAAGTTTGGAAATATGTGGCCTTAGTTTTCTTTTTATGCCCCCGCATCATATGATGCAGGGGGCATATAGTTTTTCGGTTTTCCGTACGTGCGTACATGTGTACGTCCATCTGTATGTGTGTATGTGTACGTACGTACGTACGTACGTACGTACGTACGTATGTGATCCAGTAACCTCAGGTTAAAGTTTTTGTAACAGGTAGAGCCTGAACTTTTAGAACTCATATTTTCCTAACCATTTGATGGAACTGGTTCATCTTTGGTATGATGATAGATATAGGTCCAAAGTTTTATTAAGCAATACCCCCCCCCCCCCCATGCCTGTGACCTCAAGGTCAAGGTCACAGACTTAAAAATTTTCAATGTTAAAGACTCAGGTTAAGGTTTTTTGTAACAGGTAGACTTGAACATTTTAGAATTCATATTTTCCAAACCATTAGATGGAATTGGTTCATATTTGGTATGATTATAGATATAGGTCCAAAGTTTTATTCAGCGATACCCCTACCCATGCCCATGGCCTCAAGGTCAAGGTCATGGACTTAGAAATTTTCCATGTTAAAGACTCCAGTTAAGGTATTTGTACCTGGTAGAACGTGAACTTTTATGATGGCTTTGGTTCATATGATGATAGATATAGGTACAATGTTTTATTCAGCAATACCCCCACCCTTGCCTATGACCTCAAGGTCAAGGTCACAGACTTAGACAATTTTAATGTGAAAGATTTTAAAGAGCTCAAATTTTCCAAACTATATTATGGATTTGGCTTATGTATGCTATGATGATAGATACAGGTCCAAATGTTTATTTGGCAATTCCCCCACTCATGCCTATGGCTTTAAGGTCAAGGTCACAGACTTAGAAATTTTTAATTAGATATTTCAAGAGTTGATATTTTCCAAATCGTGCAATGGATTGAGTTGATATTTGGTATGATGTTAGATACCTGTCCATTTTATTCAGCGATACCCCCACCCATGCCCATGAGCTCAAGGTCAAGGTCACAGACTTAAAAAAATTTAATTATCCCCTTGCACAACATAGCTCTAGCGTCTATATTTCTTCACTGATTTCAATAAAACTTCACACAAATGTTCCTTATGACAATATCTCGAGCGAGTTTGACTTTAAAGGTCATGACCTCGAGGTCAAGGTCACTATGGCTATTTTTACAAAAACTTTGTCATCGCTCTAGCGCCTACATTTCTTCACCAATTTCAATATAACTTCACACAAATGTTCCTTATAAAAATAGCTCGAGCAATTTTAACTTTCAAGGTCATGGCCTCAAGGTCAAGGTCACTGTGGCTTTTTTTAGAAAACTTGTCATCGCTCTAGCGCTTACATTTCTTCACCGATTTCAATATAACTTCACACAAATGTTCCTTACGACAATATCTCGAGCCATTTCAACTTTCAAGGTCAAGGTCACTGTTGCTATTTTTAGAAAAACTTTCTCATCGCTCTAGCACCTGCATTTCTTCACTGGTTTAAAAATAACTTCACACAAATGTTCCTTATGACAATACCTCGAATGAGTTTGACTTTCAAGGTCAAGGTCACTGTGGCTATTTTTAGAAAAACTTTGTCATTGCTCTAGCGCTTACATTTTTTCACCAATTTCAATATTACTTCACACAAATGTACCTTATGACAATATCTCTAGCAAGTTCCACTTTCAAGGTCAAGGTCACTGTGGCTATTTTTAGAAAAACTTTGTCATCGCTCTAGCGCTTACATTTCTTCACCGATTTCAATATAACATCACACAAATGTTCCTCATGACAATATCTCAAGCGATTTCGACTTTCAAGGTCAAGGTCACTATGGCTATTTTTAGAAAAACTTTGTCATCGCTCTAGCGACTACATTTCTTCACTGATTTCAATATAACTTCACACAAATGTTCCTTATGACAATACCTCGAGCGAGTTCGACTTTCAAGGTCAAGGTCACTGTGGCTATTTTTAGAAAAACTTTGTCATTTCTCTAGCGCTTACATTTTTTCACCAATTTCAATATAACTTCTCACAAATGTTCCTGATGACAAGGTCACACACTTACACGCCTACGGAAGGATAGAATGCGTAACCATTGGTTAAGAACATGAAGCAATCAGAGCGGCATCCGGTTAGGAATTAGATCGCTAAAAAAGGTAAAGAAACTGTGCAGTTTCTGTGTTTCATAAGTTATATAATTTTTACGAGGAAGTTATTTAAAAAACGGGGAATTACATTCAGGAGCCCATTGATATCGGCATCTTTTGGAGTAAATACCAAATCCCGTACTTCACACATTTTGGCTAAATTTAGTTTCTCCTGCTGAAGGTGAACTCAAGCCTTAGAAAACGAGTGCTTTTTCGAGGTGTTTGTTGCCTTTTATTTATTACTCCGCTTTGCTACAAGTTCAGCGTATTAACATGCACACACAATAAACATATATGGTTATATGTATTGTGGATATTTTGCTTGTCAATGCAACACTAGCGAGAAATCACCACGGAAAAGGTCGAAAATGGTTGGTTACGCATTAGATCTATAGAAATGATAACAAAACTTGCAACTATAAAGCGGATCTGTTTTCATCTCCACAGCCCATGAATCACCCCCACCTTGTTCTACGGAACCATTTTTAGCCAACCTGATAAGCAGTGCGCTATTGATTCGATAATGACATAGTATTTTATGGAAACATTTTCAGTCTCCAGAATCATAGTACCGAATGATTTTCACGGACTTTTACGCTGTGTTTGTTTTATCAATGGTCCGGTAATTGCCAGAAATGAAATTAAACAGGTTTTGGAGTTTTAATTTCTGCGAAGAACTCCTCATCTGCCAATATTTGCTGGTTAAGCATTAGATCGTCTGGTTAAGCATTCGATAGCCAGAGAGGAGAAAATCTCACCAGTTGCTGCCTAAGTAAATGCCAGCAGCTTACTACAATAAAAGGTGGTCTACATATGATTTCTAAATTATGTTAAAATCACCAGAGAAAGAAAGCCGTGATGAAAAATACTTTTCTGGACAAGACCATTAAATGTCTGGGTATCATGCTTATCTGACCGAATTACGCATAGATTCATAAATAAGAGGTCATTACTTGCTTTTGTAGAAAACAAAATGGCCAGCTTACGCTTTGTAATGGCGATTAAATCTATATCGTGTTTCTATGGTCAAGCATTAGAGAGCCAGGTTGAGCATAAGACACTCATGATTATAAACTTGGTGCTTATAAAAAATAGAAGTAAAGCAATGATCAGGAATCAATACCAGCTGGCTATGCAAAATGCGATACATACAATCAGTGACAAGCAATAACAGTAATAAACCGCCAAAAAAGAACCTCCTTGTAACAGTCAGTGAAAAGAATTCCACTGGGAATTGTTTGTCAATCGACCCAAATGTGCTCAGAAGAAAATCTGTTCTATGCTTAAGTGCATGTGAATATCACTGGCTTGTCGGGAAAACTATTAGAATGAAAATAGTCGCAGTGAGGTCAGAGTGTTGTGAAAAAGTAAAGAGGGTTATCTTGGAAACATAGGATGGGCTTGGCAAAGAGTGTAGACCCTGATCAGACGCTGCAGAACCCGGCGTCTGGTGAAGATCTACACTATTTGATTGGACCCTGGAATTTAAGAGATTAATGAAACAGTTTAAGACTATTTTTCCTACCTACACTCGGAGGCAATAGACCCACCAGTCCTTTGTTGTTGTTTTTTTAAATCACATTATATTTTGTGCAGAAATGAGAAAAATATCACAATTTTTCATCTTAAAATTTTCGTTTTTTTGGCGATAAAGGTTACATTGTATTTGTATAGGCGTGTTTTCGTAATGATTATTCAAAGAAACAAAATGATGTGGAGAAAACAAATGTTTACAACCTTTTTAGTACTAAATACAATATTATCAACAGTCGGTCGATAGTGAACAAAAAACTGGACTTTTGGCTTAATGTAAACTGCCTAATCACTGCCTCGATACATCCGTGAGAAAATATTGCTCCATATTCAAAACGGTTTCAAAAGTTCCTCATATCTAAACATGATACTGCAGATGGAAGAAAATATTATAACTTGTATGTTCTATCAATTTATTATATCTATATTTTTTCCTCATATCTAAAAATGACACTGCCGATGAAACAAAATATTATAGCGTGTATGTTTTATTAAGAAGGAAGATTAGCTGAGAGCTGAGGGCCTCGTGGAAGATTAGCTATTACATGTATTTTTGAATGTGCTAAATGTTGCTACCCTCACTAAATAAAGTCCTTGCTTACTTACTGACTGACTGACTGACTGACTTACTTACTTCTCTCAATTTATTTAATGAACGCACCTGTCCTCCTGTTTACTTAAAATTTATAAATTTTACAAATGGATTCTAGTTCGTCTTGATTAACATGATTAAGAATACATGGTGTGTCCTACTTGCGCTGTTTGTATTAATAAGAAGTTGGTTTTAGACAATATCTTTATCTTATCGTTTTGACAGTTAGCATAGAACTCACGGGATCTCCGATCTGGGTTATCGATCATGATACAGACATATATTTTGGGGGCATGCGCAGTCCCAGGACTAGGATATTCCGGCTACCTATTTGCTTTGCAGAGGCGAGCTAAAACAAATACGCCTTTCTTTTGCGTTACTATGGCTTTTTTCGCATTACTACGCCTTTTGATTCGCGTAAAAACGCCTTTGATTCGCATCACTGCGCCTTTCATTTGCGTTACTACATCTTTCTTTTGCATAAGTATGCACTTTTTTGCGTTACTACGCCTTGTTTTTGCGTTATTACGCCTTTTTTTGCGTAGCTTCGCCTTCTGATTGGCGTTACTGCGTCTTTTGTTTTGCGTTTCTACGCCTTTTTTGCGTTATTACGTCTTTTGTGTCGCATTACTACGCCTTTACGGTATTTTATTTTCTCCTACATAAGCCAAATAGGCTTTCGTATCTGCAGTGTTAACGAGCTTACCCTTAGCCTTTCACGCCTGTGTTTCTTAAACGGGTTCTCTCCATTTTTTTTATTTTGGGCAATTCTTGTTAATAGGGGATTTAGTCAAATTCATTTACAGGATGGGGAACAGCTTTGATTCTCGGATGAGACGGTTCATTAATGGCCGTCCCATCCGGATATAGATTTAATCGCCATTACAAAGTGTAAGCTGGCCATTTTGTTTTCTACAAAAGCAAGTAATGAACTCTTATTTATGAATTGGCGCGTCATTCGGCCAGATAAGCATGATACCCAGACATTTAATGAAAGTATTTTTCATCACAGCTTTCTTTCTCTGGTGATTTTAACACAATTTAGAAATCATATGTAGACCACCTTTTATTGTAGTAAGCTGCTGGCATTTACTTAGGCAGCGAATCAAATGCTCAACCAGACGATCTAATGCTTAACCAGCAAATTTTGGCAGATGAGGAGTTCTTCGCAGAAATTAAAACTCCAAAACCTGTTTTATTTCATTTCAGTCAATTACCGGACCATTGATAAAACAAACACAGCGTAAAAGTCCGTGAAAATCATTCGGTACT
Organism: Lucinisca nassula; assembly: GCA_963580285.1. Lineage (NCBI taxonomy): Eukaryota > Metazoa > Mollusca > Bivalvia > Lucinida > Lucinidae > Lucinisca > Lucinisca nassula. The sequence continues at coordinate 35,074,439 of OY757019.1, forward strand.
ATGATTCCGGAGACTGAAAATGTTTCCATAAAATACTATGTCATTATCGAATCAATAGCGCACTGCTTATCAGGTTGGCTAAAAATGGTTCCGTAGAACAAGGTGCGGGTGATTCTGGGGCCGTGGAGATGAAAACAGATCCGCTTTATAGTTGCAAGTTCTGTTATCATTTCTATAGATCTAATGCGTAACCAACCATTTTCGACCTTTTCCGTGGTGATTTCTCGCTAGTGCTGCATTGACAAGCAAAATATCCACAACACATATAACCATATATGTTTATTGTGTGTGCATGTTAATACGCTGAACTTGTAGCAAAGCGCAGTAATAAATAAAAGCCAACAAACACCTCGAAAAACCACTCGTTTTAAGGCTTGAGTTCACCTTCAGCAGGAGAAACTAAATTTAGCCAAAATGTGTGAAGTACGGGATTTGGTATTTACTCCAAAGATGCCGATATTAATGGGCTCCTGAATGTAATTCCCCGTTTTTTAAATAACTTCCTCGTAAAAATTATATAACTTATGAAACACAGAAACTGCACAGTTTCTTTACCTTTTTTAGCGATCTAATTCCTAACCGGATGCCGCTCTAATTGCTTCACGTTCTTAACCAATGGTTACGCATTCTATCGTTCCGTAGGCGTGACTTAGAAAATTTTGTTGCAACAAGTCATGGATTTTCGGGGTGAGGCGGGGACATTGGCGGGGGCATCTGTGTCGTCTGGACACATTTCTAGTTTCTTTTTTTTTCTTTCTGTTCATAGGAAGTTTCAACGTGACTTTCACTATTCCTGGAGTCTACACTTTCTGGAGTGGATACATAGACAAGTCGAAAATAATGTATTTCCAGTGCACTGTTGATGTCGCACCAAGAGAGTCTAGTGTGGGAGAAGTTATCGTCAAAGTTTCCAACCAGGAAGCTACATACAATATTGATTCAGGTAAAATATTTTTTTGCAAACTGAGCCAAAGCTGAAGGCTCTTGGGGATTTTATGAGCTGTTGTGATCACCAGGGGCGTAGCTTCCTTTACGCAGATACGAACTCGCGTACACATACAAAGGTAAAAATAAGACAACAAAGAAGAAGAATACGAAGAAAAAAAAGATGGAAAAAGAAGCAGAAGAAAGAAGTAGAAGAAGATGAAGAAGAAGAAGATGAAGAAGAAGATGATGAAGTAGAAGAAGATGATGAAGAAGAAGAATTAGAAGAAGATGAAGAAGAAGAAGAAAAGGAAGAAGAAGAAGAAATAGCAATATCTATATGTGTATAGGATGTATACAACACTAATTATTAGCTAACATTGTTTCCTTCTTTGCCATGAAGACCACACTTACAGGAAAGAATTTGCTCCCTGAAGGTGGTTCCCATTTGGTAAACAATATTAAGGGACAGGATTATTATTTCTAGTATTTTCTTCGTTTGGTTTATGTACATATTATTTTCTCTTAGTTACACCCCTGATCACTCACCATCTGTGCTCATTGTCATGGTAATGCCTTCTGTCAGTCAGTCTGTTGATCCACAATTTCTTTAAACCACATCTTTTCCTAAACCACTCAACAGATTCTGACCAAACTTGGCAGAAATGATCTTTTGGTAGTCCTCTTTCAAGTTGTTCAGAGAATTTCATTCTATTTAAAACTGGGGTTGCCATGGCAACAAATTGGTGAAAATCAGCAAAGACCTTTAAAAATCTTTTTGTCTGAAACCAGAATGCCCAGGTTTTTATACGCCCGTTTTGTGAAAACAGTCGTATTATGGTATGGAGTCGGCGTCCATCCGTCAGTCTGTAAACTTTTCGTTCCCAGATAACTCCTCCTACAGTTTTCATCCGATCTAGCTGAAACTTGGTTGTTAGTAAGACCATGACCTGGTGTAGTGCATTTTGTTTCGAGGTTATGGTCCAGCAAATATTTACAGAGTTATGCCCCTTTGAAAATTTTTGTAAACTTTTTTGTTTCCAGATAACTCCTGCTACAGTTTTCATCAGATCAAGCTGAAACTTGGTAGATAGTAAGACTATGACCTGATGTAGCGCATATCTTTTTGAGGTTACAGTCCACCAAATATTTACTAAGTTATGCCTCTTTGACTGTATTTGTAAATTTTTGTATACCCCCTAAACCCCAGTTTTCCCTATATATAGTGGGGTTCAGGGGATGAGCATTTCACGGACTTGCCAATGTGATGGTCAGTGGACCAAACAATACAAAGAACAGTATTTGTTTGTTTGAGTTGAGGTTTAACGTCCCCTCCAACACTGTGCGGGTCGGATTCAGCTCTGTGTAGAAGCATCATGCAGCCCATATATTTCTTCAAGCTCCGATGGGCGGGGGCCGACAAAGAACAGTAGCCTTTCATTGTTGATGTCCATGTGATTGTCACTGTAACAGTGATGGAAAATAGCTGTGCTTTTTCTTGTTGCATAAGCAGATTATCCATCACAAAACATGCCTATATATATTTGACCCCCCCTTAAACCCGACTTATATATAGTAAAACTGGGGTTTGCAGGGGTATACATTATTTTTCTTATTTCTGCTCAAAAACATAGATTGTGGGTACTCGTTAGAACCGCCTCGACGAGGCGGTTCTAACGAGAGTCCATGATCTATGTTTCAAGCAGAAATAAGAAAAAAATCAGAATTTTTCATCTGAAAATTTTCATTTTTCTGAAGTAAAATTTACAATGTATTGGTATAGGCATGTTTTCATACTGCATAGACTTGAATCATGATATTATGATCACATCCATGTGACATAATGTAGTTTTTCAGATCTCAAGAAGGAGCCTGCGCATGAATAACCTACAATTTACATGTGCGCCCAGCAAAGAATAAGATCAACCTGCACATCCATATAGTCAAACCAGATACTTCTCTTGCTGCATGACGGAGCATTGGGCCCTTAGCTATCCTTAGAGCACCCAACGAAGACTCTGATTAGACTGCATGGATGTGCAGGCTGAGCTGAGTCTTTGTTGGGCGCACATGTCTTTTGTAGGTTTTGTCGTATGCTGGCTCAAATGGTTTCTTTTCTGATGAAAATTTGTAATAATCTTGTATCACAGGTTGGTGCTCATTTAGATCCGCCTCATTGAGCAGGTTCTAATGAGTACCCTCAACCTATGTCTTTGAGCAGAAATAAAAAAAATAAGGTATACTGCTATAAACCCCGTTCATTAGACGGGCTTGTTAACATGATGTGTTGGACTGGCAAACAGTGTGGTCCCAGATAAAACACCGTCATGGTATCAGGGTCTACACTGTTTGCTTACAGTACAGGAATTTAAGGTTTAAACAAAACAGTCTATGTCTAAGGAACATTGTTCTAGCCTACACTTTGGACCCCGCCCATCAGGGCTTTGAGAAATAGATTGGGCTGCATGATGCTTCCACGCAGAGCTGAAACCGACCGCACAAGTACTGGTAAACCTGTAAGAAGATCTAAGCCTGCCCAGGCCAATTGGTGCAAGTCGGAACGTCCAGGCATATAAACCCTGTTGGTTTTATTGGGCAGCAGGGACTGAGATGTCATTTCATCTTAATGTTGGGTAAAAGTCTCACAAAATTGGAAGCAAAGTCTCCAAAATGAGCTAAATAGTGTTGACGGGGACATAAAACCTCAAATGAAACAAACAAATACACTCGTAGACTGTCTACCCACCAGCTGCCAGTTGTTCAAAACTAACGACAACGTCAGTTAACGAATTGTTAAAACTTTGATCGATTAATAAGGCAGATGCACTAATATTTTTGCTGAAAAAATGTAAGTAGCTTTTGCAATTGCAAAAGCTACTCACATTTTTTCAGCAAAAATAACAAAATTTTAGATCTTGTACTTGCTTGAACAATTAACAATTTGACCTCTAATGAGCTAATGATACTTTGAACATCTGGGCCTGAACAACTGGGCCCAGTACTGCAGGTGCTTTGATTTTTATTTCCAGATGGTGGTTCAGACCCAGTACGCCGTAAAAGAAACACAGACCCAGGTTTGTAGAAGTTTGTCTGATAAAGCCTTAAACTGTCAATCAAGACATTTGCAGACATCATTTTCAAAGACTTCTGTCTTATTTTTTTCAGAGAAAATAAGTTGTTAATGTATTTACAGTATGTAATATAACAGTCAGGCATGAGCAAACAGTGAAGACTCAGATGAGACATCGCAATATGCGATGTCTCATCAGGGTCTTCACTGTTGGCCACTCACTCAGCTTTTCTTAGACACAACATTGGGTTGTATAATATACACCACAACCTCTTTTAATGGCATTACGATAACACACCCATGCGACATAGTGCATTTTTCACATATCCAAAATGGCTACTTTTCTGATGAAAATTTGTGATATTTTTCTTATTTATACATCAAACATAGGTTTTGGGTGCTCTTTAGAACTGCCTCATTGAGGCGGTTCTAACGAGTACCCACAACCTAAGTCTTGGAGTAGAAATAGGAAAATAATGTTAACCCCCGTAAACCCCAGTTTTCTCTATATAAAGTGGGGTATAGAGGCTTTTTATTTCACGGACATGTTCACGTGATGGGTCCAAACAAAAATGTATAGATTATATAGAAAAATGAACATTATTCTACATTATCAGTTACACCCTATATATATTGCATTGTAACACTGTTTGTTTATATTGGAGTTTAACGGCCCAGTCAACACTATTTTAGGTCATTTTTAGCTGGTCAGTTTACCTATCTACATTTTCCCTAGGCAGGCCTAAAGATAAACTGTTAACCAGTACAGTCAACATTCTTTCGCCAGAAACTGACAACTGCCTTTCTTGAATCAGGGGAAGGGAGAGAATGACCGTAGAAAAGATTTCATGGACAATCTCCACAAAAGAATGGTGCCAACACCGGCAGGTATTGAATCAGCGTCCTCCTGATCACCAGTAAGATGCGCATCTGACAAAGCTACCAAGGCCTGCACGCATTGTAACACATTGACCTGATAAAGATATGCTATCCCAGGACAAGTGAGCTTTATAACCTCAACGTGGTATAGCCCTTTTATGAATGAACTGGACTACCAAAAAGAAAAATGGCAAAAAGTTATAATTACTTGAAAAATTGGAAAAAATATATGAAAAAAAGTATCACAGGAAAAATTAAAAATTACAGTCAGATTATTCTGAATAAATGGACCGATTATTTTGAGACACACTGAGGGTAATCAATAATTGATTGCAAATTGCATATTTAAAGAGTGAATAAGGGGATAAACTGATAACTAGAATAGATTCGTGCCTTATCAAGCTCAGCCTCGAGAACACATAGAATCGCTTGGCAAGCCTCGCAACATCTAGTGATCAACTACATAAATATATAGTATGTAGTAATGTCTATTGGTCCCCTTCATAAATCCTAACAATCATTCCCCTGGGGTCCAAACTGGCCATGCCCCGGGGCTTATCACCTCCCATAGACTTAAAATGGGAAAAAAATTTTCTTCTCTGAAACCATCAGACCCTGAGCTTAGATATTTAGTATGTAGCAGCATGTAGTGGTCATATTCATAAATCCTGCTAATCATGTCCCTTGGGTCCAAATTGACCACTCCCCAGGGCTTATCAATTTCCATAGGCTTATAATAGGAAAAACTTCAAAACTCTTCAACTACATAAATCAAGTATATAAGACTTCAAAAATCTTCTGTGAAACCATAAGGCCTAGAGCTAAGGTATTTAGTATGTAGCATTGTCTACGTCCTCCCCAACATAAATCCTGCCAGTCATGCCCCTGGGGTCCAAATTGGCCATGCCCCAGGGCTTATCAGCTCCCGTAGACTTACATTGGGAAAAATTTCAAAACTCTTCTTTAAAACCATCAGGCCCAAAGCTTAGATATCTAGTATGTAGCAACATCTAGTGATCAACTACATAAATCCTACCAATCATGCCCCTGAGGTCTAAAATGGCCACGCCTCTGGGCTTATCAGCTCCCATAGACTAATAATTGGAAAAACTTAAAAAGTCTTCTTCAGTGAAACCGTAAAGCCTGAAGCTTAGATATTTAGTATGTAGCAATGTCTATTGGTCCCCTGCATAAATCCTGCCAATCATGCCCCTTAGGTCCAAAATGGTCATGCCCAGGGGCTTATCATCTCCCATAGACTTAAAATGGGAAAACTTTCAAAAATCTTCTCTGAAACCATCAGGCCCAGAGCTTAGATATTTATTTAGGATGTAGCAACATCTAGTGGTCATCTCCATAAATCCTGCCAATCATGTCCCTTGGGTCCAAATTGACCACTACACAGGGCTTATCAATTTCCAAAGACTCATAATGGGAAAAACTATATTAAACAAGAACATAAATCATGCTTTCATACCCCTGGGGTCAAAAATGGCCACATGCCCCTGGGCTTTTCAGCTCCCAAAGACTTATAATTGGAAAAACTTAAAAAATCTCTGAAACCATAAGGTCAAATGGTCACTTACGTATATCCTGCCAATCATGTCCCTAGGGTTTTAAATGGCCACACCCTAGGGTTAATCCCGCCAACCCTGCCCCTGGGGTCCAAATTGGCCACGCCCTAGAGATAATCAGTTCCCATAGTCTTGTAATTGGAAAAACTTAAAAAAGCTTCTGTGAATCAAACCACAAAATCTTCAAACCACATCTGCTACCGAATGGTCTGTTGCATTGAGATGAATTCGGTGGGCAGCATTTGGGTGACATGGAGATTCAGAATTGCTAAAATTGTTGCATTCTGATATCCCAGATGGCAGCCATCTTGAAATTCTTCAAAGCACCTATATAGTAATTGCATATAAGATTTACAGGGAGGGTATCTCGGGTTTGGTCAGTATATGAAAAACTCGCTGAGTTCACAAGAAGATTCGGTATTGTGGCTTTTTTGCAAGTGACCATATACACCATAGCTTTGTTTGTGTTGCAGTTGTATTCACATGATTGGTTGACTTGGTTTACTTCTTTGATAATAGAATATGCCAAAGGCAGGTGCAAACAATAGCTCTGCACTGCCAAATTACACCCCCCTCCCTCCCCCTCTGCATCAGCATTATCTCTTTCTGAATCCAAAATCAGACTAAACTGTTCAGAAACTATTAAACAACAGGTAGAATTAGAATTGCTAAAGCCAATGTGACACGATGGCCACCAAGGCACAATGTAATATATAATCAGCCTCATCCAGGTGGGCGATTTCTGGCCCACTTGGGCCTCTGGTTTTTTATGTGAAGAATATTTTTATTTCCAATAAACATTAAATTATCAACTGACAAGATGTTTGAAAGATAATTTTAAGGTACCTATGTAAGTATATTGTAATAATTTCAGAATAGCTTTTGTCAATTATCTATAAAATCCTATCTTGTGAGTATTCATTAGAACCGCCTCACCGAGGCGGTTCTAATGAGTACCCACATTAAAGGGTTTTTTTGAGTAATAAGGGAAACTATCCTTCAGTTATCACAAAATACTTACCTTATCGGTTACTATGATTTATTCATTGACTATCCTGTATTGATCAGAGGTCATCCGTATTAACATCAGGTCAACCAATATTATCTGAGGTCAAGTGAGGTAAAAAAATCAATAATCATGTTTTTTTAATTGTGTCAATTAATAAAATTGTCATTAATCAAGTAATTTTGCATTGACCCAGCTACAGGTCCTCGGTCAGCTGCATTGCAGCAGACCTCGGACCTGTACATGGGCGAGTATGAAATAACTTGATTAATGACATTATAGTATTCAGGGATATAGGCATGAGCCAACAGTGTATAATACACTGTTCTGCAGAACATGGCCTTTCACTAGGGTCTATAACAGCCCCTGCCCATTGGGCTTGAAGAAATAGATGGGCTGCATGATGCTTCCACACAGAGCTGAAACTGACCACACACGAGTACTGGTAATCTAAGCCTGCCCAGGAAAAGTGATGCAAGTTGGAATGCCCATGCTTATAAACCCTATTGGTTTCGTTGGGCGGCAGGGCTTGAGATGTCATTTCATCTCAATGTCGGGTAAAAGTCCCACAAAATTGGAAGCAACATCTCCACAATGACCTATACGTTGTTGATGGGGATGTTAAACCTTGAATCAAACAAACAAAACTAGGGTTTATACTTTTTGCCACTCATCCAGACACAGCTTCGGGTAGCGAATTCTACTTGTTCAAATTCTAGGACAAGTATGGTAAGGAGTTGAGGTGTCCGAATATTTAACCCTTATCATTACACAAACAAGCCTATACAAATACATTGCCACCTTTATCGCCGAAAAAATGAAAATTTTATGACGAAAAATTGTGGTATTTTTCTTATTTCTGCTCAAAACATAGATTGTGGGCACACATTAGAACCGCCTCATCGAGGCAGTTCTAACGAGTACCCACAATCTATATTTTAGAGCACAAATAAGAAAAATAATGTATACCCCCCTAAACTCCAGTTTTACTATATAAAAGTGGGGTTCAAGGGGGTCAAGATTATATAGGTGTGTTTTCATGATGCTTGCTGTTCAGGACAACCCCTATCTTTGCAAACAGTGTAGATCCTGATCAGATGGCTTCTGAAGAAGCCATCTGATCAGGATCTATACTGTTTGGCATTTAGTTTATGAATTTGTAGCAATAAATTACATCAAGTAATTTAATTGGTTGATAGACAGAAATGGGTGTGGCTTAAATGAATATTCAGCAAGATAAGGGTTAAAGGTATTTATGGTATTTTATCTTTTGTAGACACATGCCAGCCTGTGACACCAGAGATACTAGGAATCCCAGCCCCTGTGCTTGATATCCCTAACCCTGACAGATTTAATGTCATATTCCACGACAGCATCACACCAACTGTAACATCCATAAACTATACCCTGGCTCACACAGACTATGATAGAGGAATAACAGTTTTCACCACAATAACATTTACAGCTGTTGGCATTCCTGCTGACGCATGTGTAACTGTTACACTAGGTAGCGGTAATGATGAATGCAGGTGTGAAATTGTTGAAATCCCGACTGATGATCTGGCTGGTGGAGTGACATTTGTGTGTTTGCCTGAGATGTCATGTGCTCTGGTCATTGGGGTACTCAGAGAAATAAAAGTCATTCTAGATAATATTGGGTATTCCTCGGTTCAAGTACCGTATCCTAGAAGATTTGTTGCCTTTCTACCGGTGATAACTTCAATTACACCAAGTGCGGGTTCAGTAGAAGGTGGCACAGCTGTGAGGCTTGAAGGAGTGGGCCTTGGAGAAGTGAATTCCTTCAAATTTGGTACAACTGATGTCATATGTGTTGTCATTGACAACACAGCTCTGGAATGTATTTCACCAAAATCAGCAGATGGTCAAATAGATTTTAAGAAAGATGGTTTTCCAGCTGTATGTGACCTAGACAATGGGGAAGAATGTGTGTTTGTGTATGATATAGATTTAACACCCATTATAAGTACTGTTACTCCGACTAATATAAGTACAGTTGTGCAAACTACACTTACAATAACAGGTGAGACATTTGGAAGTGACTCTAATGATATCATAGTGGTAGTTGGTGATCAAAACTGCTTTGAGGTTACTTTGACATCAGACACAGAAATAACATGCACACTGACTGGACTTCCGGCAGGAATCAACTATGTAGATGTCATTATTGGAAGTCTTGGACGGGCTCGGCCGAGAAAAACAGTCTATGGGGATCCTGTCCTGAATACTCCAGTCCCAGATTCTGGGAGCCTTTATGGTGGAACACATATAGTATTGATTGGACATGGCTTTCACAGTGAAGGAACCATCGTGACCATTGGTGGAAGTGCATGTAATTTGAAAGATGGGGAGGAAGTCACTTTGTCTCGGTTGGTATGTGAAACTCCACCACATGTTGAAGGAACAGTTCAAGTCATAGTTTCTGTTGGTGCAGGCGAGACTTCGATTACTTTTCCAGAAGTGAGTTTCACTTACACATTAGATTCAACTGTCGCAATTACCCACGTAACCCCTCTCGAAGGTATAGAAGGGGATCAAATTACCATTCAAGGCTCAGCGTTTGGTGATGACCCCAGCAAAGTTAGAGTAGAAGTAGGAGGAGTAATTTGCAGCATTTTACCAGAAGAATTCAGTGAAACTAATTTGAACTGCACCCTGGGTAATCATGCCAGGGGACCAGTGGAAGGTTTTGTGCATGTTGAGGGCCTTGGAAGATCAAACAAGTTCTCATTCACTTACCAGTTGTCTGTATCTGCTGTGGTTCCTAGTTCAGGTAATTTTTTCACTTAACCCTTAAGATGCCGAGAAAAGCTACATCTGAAAATGTCGTCTGCTTATGTCGTCTGCTGAATCTTCTTGCAAACTTTTAAGAAATATTTTTTCATACAGGCCAACAGTGTGGGACCCAGATCAGACTAGTCCTGTAGGAGCAGTCTGACCATGGTCCACACTGTTTGCAAAAATGACTTTTAAAGTAACCGGCAGATGACAAAGCAGATGACAATTGTCGTGATTAGCATTCTAACGGTAATGATGGCCCGTTCCTCCGTTTCTGGCAAATGAGAAAATAATTGATCATTGATGAAACTTTTTATCGGTAGACATATAGAGGATATTTGATTTTTTCAGTCTTAGATTGATCTTTATTTCACTGCTTTAAGAAAACACGCTTATTCAAATACATTGTAAATTTTACCACCGAAAAAATGAAAAATTTCCAATAAAAATCCTGATCACTTGCTTTGCTTCAACTCTTTACCAAATTTTCGAGGGTCTCCTGATCAAAAATCCTGATATTTCCTCAATGAGGCGGTTCTAACTAGTACCCACAATCTATATTTTAGAGCAGAAATAAGACAAATATTGTTTACCCCTGTAAACCCCAGTTTTTCAATACAAAGTGGGGTCGGCGGGGGTCAAATTTATATAGGCGTGTTTTTGTGATGATGACATCACGTGGACAACGCTGTGAAATGGACATCCCACTAAACCCCACTTTATATAGAGAAAACTGGGGCTTATGGGGGTATACATTATTTTTCTTATTTCTGCTCCAAGAGATAGGTTGTCGGTACTCGTTAGAACCGTCTCATTGATGTTAGAACTGCCTCAATGAGGTGGTTCTAATGATCAACCACAACCTATGTTAAACTTTGCGGTTTAAACAACAAATTTATCACAGGTTTTCATCAGAAAAGTAGCCATTTCGGAGATGTGAAAAAAATACTGTCGCACGGGTGTGTTATGGAAATGAACACTAAAAGAAGTACTTTGATGAGTGAAATAAAAATAATTATTGATCTTACACTGAAAAAATCAAATTTTCTGTTTCTTTCATATTTTAAACTGTAATTTGTAACACAATATCAAAGCGTTAGCCATCATCAAAGACAACAAACGTTTTCCAGGGTGATTTCACATCGATTTAGAGGTGTTCAGCCTGTTAACTGAGTGTAATATTGGCTGTAAACTAAAGTTTGCACCTGGAAAATGACTTGGAATGTTACTTTATGAATGGTTCACTTGGAATTTGCATTCAAATAATGTCCGCAGCTGCTGATGTCGTCTGGCATTGGATGCATTATTTACATTGCTTACATCACGAAAACACACCTATATACTTTGACCCTCTCGAAACGCTCAAACCCCACTTTAATATAGAAAAACTGGGGTTTGCAAGGGTAAACATTATTTTTCTTATTTCTGCTCAAAAATATAGATTGTGTGTACTCATTAGAACCACCTCATCGATCTATATTTTGAGCAGAAATAAGAAAAATATCACAATTTTTCATCTAAAAATTTCGGTTTTTAGGCAGTTAAATTTACATTGTATTTGTGTAGGTATGTTTTCCTAATGAGGTGCAAAAAGTGATGTCATCAAAGTCTGAATGACATGAAAATGTGTGTGACTTTATTTCTGTCACACATTAATAATATTTAGCTAATTGACTTTTAAGAGAGAATATCTGTTATTTTTGAGGCTACATCAAATTCACAAACAGTGAAAAATAACAATCATCTTTTCAGTGTTTGAAGCAGCAAATTTCTCTGAGAAATCTCGACAAGTATCATCCATTGAAAAGCATGTACAAGGGCCATTTGGAGAGTGTCAATTGCAGTCTTATTGTGAAATAGTTTTGAAGGTTTAGCTCACCTGAGTAAAAGGCTCACACATGAGCTTATAGTATGGAGAGGCTTAGTAGTCTGTCTGTCCGCCACGAAAACACGCCTATACAAATACATTGTAACATTAATCGCCATAAAAATGAAAATTTTAAGATGGTAAATTGTGATATTTTTCTTATTTCTGCTCAAATTAAAGATTGTTAGAACCAATCAATGAGGCAGTTCTAACGAGTACCAACAATCTATATTTTAGAGCAGAAATAAGCAAAATAAGGTTTACCCCTGTAAACCCCAGTTTTACTATATAAAAGTGGGGTTCAAGGGGGTCAAAGTTATATAGGCGTGTTTTCGTGATGCTGATGTCTGTCAACATTTTCAAACATTTTCTCCTCTAAAACCACTGGACCAATTGAAGTCAAACATCATGTGGAGCATCCACGGGATGGGGGAATTGACATCTGTTTGTGGGGGTCCAGATTACATGAAATAGATGGGCTTCATGATGCTTTCAAGCATAGCTGAAACTGACTCACACAAGTACCTGTAAACGGCTTAGTCTCAGCATCTAAGCATGCCCAGGCAAAGCGATGCGAGTCGGACGGTCCATGCCTTTTAACCCTATTGGTCTCATCAGATAAAAGCCCCACAAAATTGGAAGCAACCGCTCCAAAATTACCTATACAGTGTTGACAGGGACATTAAACCTCAAATCAAACAAACAAATAAACCATGCCCATATAAGTTGGACTGCTTGGCATGAAACTTGGTTTGTAGCATTGGCGACTCGGGGGCCCATCAGAGTTTATTCAAATGATGACCCTCGGATGACCTTGACCTATTTTAGGCCTAGGTCAAATTTGGTCACATAGGCTTTTGCATGGCAAAAAATGTTTTTGGGGGTAAAGAGTCAATACCATGACATTTGTATTTTTCAGTTTTCAGAAACCATTGCAACATATGATTCTAGAAATTGGTAGCATTGGGGACTCTGGGCCCATCATAGCGTGTTCAAATGGTGACCCTCAGATGACCTTGACCTATTTTAGGCCAAGGTCAAATTTTGCTGCATACCGGTAGATATTTGTGTGGGAAAAAGTCAAAACTGTGTATTTTTAATAAACTTTTGCAGCCTGTGATCTGAAAATTGGTAGATGCAGATAGCTAAACTACATGAGTATTCAAGGATAAGCCCATTCTTTGACCTTGGCCCAATTTCATTCAGATATGAGAATTAAAACTTATTTTCCTTAGAAACCACTAGGCCATTTGTAACCAATGAAAGCTCTTAGGAAGAAGGAAATGATTTTTTATTAATATGAGTTTGGTCAAATGACCAAAATGGCGGCCATGCCCATTTAAGTTTAACCCTTCAGAAATCTTATTCTCCTAAATCAAAGGGCTGATTGTCATGAAACTTGGTATGTAGCACTGGGGACTCGAGCCAGTCATAGTTTATTCAAAGGATGATCCCTGGATGATCTTGACCTATTTTATGCCAAGGTCAAATTTGGTCACATAGGTTTTGTATGGGAAAAAGTTAGTATCATGTATTTTTCAGATTTTCAGAAACTATTGCAGCCTGTGATCTGAAAATTGGTAGATGCAGTTAGCTAAATGAGTAAAGTAAACTACATACTACATGAGTATTCAAGGTCAAGGTCATTCCCTGACCTTAGACAAGATCATGCAGATATGAAAATAAAAACTTATTTACCAGAGGAATTTTTTAACCAAATTTCATATGAAAGTTTTCAGGAACAAGGTAATGATAATTAATTAATATGTGTGTGGTCACATGACCATTGTGGCTATCATGCCCATATAGCATAAAAATCCTTCAGAAAGCTTCTTCTCCTGAACCAATTGGCTGATTGGCATGAAACTTGGTATGTAGCATTGGGGACTTGTGCCCATCAGTCTTTAATCAAATGATGACCCTCAGATGTCCTTGACCTATTTAAGGCCAAGGTCAAGTTTGGTCGAATAGACTTTAGTATGGGAAAATTGTCAAAACCATGTCTCCCTCTAACCACTGTTGCTCAATCTGCATTAGACAGTTCAGCGCCTTTTTTTTTTTTGATTTTGGTTTTATGGCCCTTTCAAGATTATTTCACTCATTTCCAGCCGATCGTTAATCCTAGGTGGGCGAAAACCGGAGTTCCCGGAGAAAAACCACCTGACCTTCCGTTGCAGAACTTGGCGTCTCACATGTGACCCGAGCGAGGCTCGAACAACAGGTGAGAGACCTAATGATCCAGTCTCAGCGCTCTTAACCACTAGGCCACGGAGGCCCGTTGACAATTCAGAGCTAGAATTGGTCTCGGCCATCTTAGAACACACAAACACTAGCATTTCTTGCATATGATTAACCATTTTGGTACCAAATGGAATCTTCCTCCTTATATATAGCAGAAGTCCATTTGAAAATTTGGGGGTGTCAGGTTGTGTTATCTTCAAAATTTGTTTGGAAAATGGCTGAACTTTTAGCAAACAGTGAAGGCCCTGATCAGACGCCGCATTCTGCGGCGTCTGATCTGGGCCTGCACTGTTTGCCGTGGTACCCGTTTTGGGGTTTCCAGTACCAAATGGGTTAAGATTGGTCAATGTCAGTAATGACAGAAGAACTATTAGTAAGAACCACTGGGGGAATCATACAGTGGTTTTTTTTTTTGCTAAATTCTAAATTTAGCGCACCACCCAACTGAGGTAATAGCCAAGTATAACCGACTCAGTATATGAAGATAGATAGATAGAATTTTAATCAATTCTTTGGGCCCAACCTTCACTCTAGGTTCTAATATTACCGTAAAATCTCTAATAGATGCCTGTGCGTTTATTAGAAACATTACCTTTCCTGAAGAGGGGGTGGGCGTTTATTAGAGGCCAAAATAACCTGCAACTCGCATGTGACGGTCCAAAACGCTCAGTTTCTTTCTTATGGCCGCCATCTTGTTTCTCCGAAAATGACTGCGGAAACAAAAGCTGTGTCTTAGAATAGAAAAGTAGTTTACCCCCCCCCCCCCCCCCCATGACAAAATACGTAAAACCTGAAGTCATTTTGTTTGACTTGTTTAATTTCCAACCCTTTTTGGACCACGAGAGAAAAAAGGACTATGAAGCAACAAATTCGGAAACTTTCAGCATAAGGTTAGATCAGTTTTGTTTTGTCTTTTTTTTTTTTCAGCGGGCGTTTATTAGAGGCTGGTACTTTTCTGAGAATTGCTAAAAAAATCGCCATTTTTAACATCCCAATCGTGGGGTGGGCGTTTATTAGGCATGGGCTTCTAATGGAGATTTTACAGTATTTATCATATGACGTCGCGTCTGAGAGTGTAATAACGCCATGTATTATTTTCGATAATTCACTAGTGGATTAAATATGCAAATTAGCTAGATACGTCCAGTAACGTTACATATAAGACGTCCTTAATGACGTCGCATTTATTAACGGCGGAATATTGACATTTTTTGTAAACAATCGTGAATAAAATGCGTTTTAAATGTCATATGATAAATAGAATCTTGCATTCCTGCTCATGTATTATTGAATTTATTAAACTTGTTGAGGAAAAGGGATAAAATGCTCGGCAAAGCCTCGCATTTTATCCCTTTTCCTCAACTCGTTTAATAAATTTAATAATACATGAGCACTCATGTAAGATCCTCTATTTACAACACACAAAACAGATTGTCAGTCAACCTGAAGGTAACTACCTCAATCAATAGACCATCACAGAATAACACGAATTAGAACAAACTGAAATACAAATCAGGGCCCAGTTGTTCAAAGCATCGTTAGCTTAACGAGCTCGTTAGTGGTCATATTGTTAACTCTTCTAGCAAGTACAATATCGTAAATTTTGCGTCCGCAAAAGCTGCTCACATTTTTTTCAGCAAAAATTTCAGCATATTTGCCATATTTAATGATCAAAGTTTTAACGATAGGTTAACTAACGACATCGTTAGTTTTGAACAACTGGCCCCAGACTGAAAAACTGTGAGGAATCAAAGATGAGGGCTCGTAGCTTGTTCAACTCACTGTCCAGTTAGAGACATGACCTTCCCCCTTCCGATATGAATACTGATCAGACTGCTCCTAGAGATGCTTTTTTACCTAGGTTCTAACCATTTTGAGCTCCTGGTGAGCTTTTGGGATCAGTTTATGTCCGCCGTCTGTATGTGCGTGCATCCCTCCATAAAGAATTTCTTCAAACGACATCTCCTAAACCACTCATTGGATTTTGACCAAACTTCACAGGAATGATCCTCAGGTGGCCCCCTTTCAAAGATGTGCAAATGGTTCTGGTCCGTTGCACACAGGAGCCAAAAATAGATTTTTTTCACTGAAAACTTAAAAAATCTTCTTCTCTGAAACCACAAGGCCCAGGTCTTTGATATTTGGTATGAAGCTTCATCTAGTGGACCCCTACCATGAATGTTCAAATAATGGTCTGGGGCCAAAAATGTCCACACCCCAGGGCCCTTTGGTTTTACATAGAATTATATACGGAAAATCTTTAAAAATCTTCTTCTCTGAAACTGCAGGGCCCAGGTCTTTGATATTTGGTATGAAGCTTCATCTAGTGGACCTCTACCAAGATTGTTCAAATTATAGTGCTTGGGCCAAAAATGCCCCTGCCCTGGGGCCCTTTGGTTTTACATAGGCTTATATAGGGAAAACCTTCTTCTCTGAAACAACAAGGCCCAGGTCTTTGATATTGGTTTGAAGCTTCATCTAGTGGACCCCTACCAAGATTGTTCAAATTGTAGTGCTGGGGCCAAAAATGGTCTTGCCCCAGACCCTTTGGTTTTACACTGACTTATATAGGGAAATCTTTAAAAATCTTCGCCTCTGAAACTGTAAGGCCCAGGTCTTTGATATTTGGTATGGAGCTTCATCTAGTGGACCTCCATCAAGAGTGTTTAAATTATAGCCCTGGGGCCAAAAATGCCCCCACCCAGGGGCCATTTGGTTTTACATAGGCTTATGTAGGGAATAGCTTTAAAAAGTCTTCTTCTCTGAAACCACAAGGCCCAGGTCTTTGATATTTGGTGTGTAGCTTCATCTAGTGGACCTTGGCCAAGATTTTTCTAATTATTGCCTTTGTTATACCCCCGGCATACGAAGTATGCAATGGGGGTATATAGTTTTTGTCTTTTCCGTCTGTCTGTCTGTCTGTCCGTAAACAATTATTTTGTGTCAAAGTTATCTCAGGAACTGCTTCACATAGAAACTTGAAATTTTGCACACATGATCAGTATGACTACTTGTATTGTGGGAAAGAAAATAAGGGCCAAGGGGTCAGGCCTTTTAGAGTTATTTCCCTTTGTAGTTCTTGCTGTTTAATAGTGTATATTTTTATTTTGTGTCAAAGATTTCTCAATAACTACTGTACATAGAAACTTGAAATTTTGCACACATGATCAGTATGACTACTTGTATTGTGGGAAAGAAAATAAGGGCCAAGGGGTCAGGCCTTTTAGAGTTATTTCCCTTTGTAGTTCTTGCTGTTTAATAGTGTATATTTTTAATTTGTGCCAAAGATTTCTCAATAACTACTGTACATAGAAACTTGAAATTTTGCAAACATGATCAGTATGACTAGTTGTATTGTGGGAAAGAAAATAAGGGCCAAGGGGTCAGGCCTTTTAGAGTTATTTCCCTTTGTAGTTCTTGTTTCAGCTGAGGTGATGGCACTGGCCGGGGGTATACGTGCCCCACTGGGCACTTTTGTCTAGTTGATATTTGGTATGAAGCTGCAACTTTTTTAGACCTCCCTCAACATTATGCACATTTAGCCCTGGGGTCAATAATGGCTCTCCCCGGGGTCCACTTGTTATCCAATGGATCAGGTGAGCCACCCAGGACCATCATAGCCCTCTTGTTAAAGTAACTGGCAGACGACAAAGCTGACTTTAATTGTTGTGATAAGCATTTTTACAGTGTTGACGGGGACATTAAACCTTCAATCAAAAAAAAAAAGAAAATCATGATGGCATCTGAAACTGTTCTCTGTTTATGCCTTCTGCTGCATCTTCTTGCAACTTTTCTAAAAGTATTTTTAGCATATAGGTAAACAATGTGCACCCTACTAGGAACAGTCTGATCTGAGTCCACACTGTTTGCAACACTGACTTGTATAATAACTAGCAAACAAAAAAGCCAGAGCCAGTTGCTCAAAACTAACAATGTTGTTAGTTAACGTATCGTTAAAACTTTGATTGTTTAATATGGCAAATATGCTAGTATTTTTGCTGAAAAAATGTGAGCAGCTTTTGCAAATGCAAAAGCTGCTTACATTTTTTCAGCAAAATACCACAGTATTAGATATTGTACTTTCTAGAACAGTTAACGATTTGGGGCCAGTTGTTCAAAACTAACTACATGGTTAGTTAATGTATCGTTAAAACTTTGAGCATTAAATATGGCAAATAGGCTAATTTTTTGGCTGAAAAAATGTAAGCAGCTTTTGCAAATGCAAAAGCTGCTTACATTTTTTCTGCAAAAATACCACAATATTAGATATTGAACTTACTAGAACAGTTAAGGATTTGACTACTAATGAGCTCGTTAAGCTAACGATGCTTTGAACAGCTGGACACAGATTATTGTGATTGACTTCTTAAGCAATTCTCTTTCAGGAACTACGAAAGGAAACCAGATAGTCAATATACAAGGCATAGGATTTCTAAGTGATGAAATCATAGTGACGATATGTGGACAAATTTGTCGCCTTGTTGCCGACCAGTTCACACACACGGAGCTGGTTTGTTTGACCCCACCTGGGCCAGGTATGTACAGAAAACTTTCATACCCTATAGCATGGGCGTCAGTGGCCATTTGGGTAAGAGTCCTGACTCTTAATCATTAGCTCTCTCATCGCTGTTGTTCGAGCCTTGCCCGGGTCTTATTTGAGAAGTGATTTTCCTCCTGGGACTCTGGTTTTCGTCCACCTCCGATTAAAGATCAGTTCAAAATACACATGTAAGTGAAATAATCTTGCAAGGGCTGAACCACAACCCCCCCCCCCCTCTCCCGACGCACCTCCAAAAAAAAAAAAAGAATAAAAGCACATTGAACTCATAGCAACAGATATGATGTGTATATTAGATGATAACTGTCCTTATTAGCTCATCTGAGCACATTACGAAAACCCGCCTATACAAATACATTATAAATTGTTCCACCCAAAACACCAGATTTGAAGATGAAAAATTGTGATATTTTTTCTTATTTCTGCTCAAAATATAGATTATGGGTACATGTTAGAACCGCCTCACCGAGGCGGTTCTAACGAGTACCCACAATCTACATTTTAGAGCAGAAATAAGAAAAATAAGGTTTACCCCTGTAAACCCCAGTTTTACTATATGAAAGTGGGATTCAAGGGGGTCAAAATTATATAGGCGTGTTTTCGTGATGATGAAGTGCTCAACATCAGCTATTGTGATTGGTCTTCTTCTATCGTCTTATGTCCGTTCCATGGGTCCATCATCAACCATCATTAAATGACTTCTTCTCCAAAACTGCTAGATTGGTGTATAAACTGGTGTAAAACGGATTTTAAGAAACCAGGAAGCAACATGTTAAGAAAAACATCAGACACTTTGTAACCAGCACATCTTTTAACCCTTCTCTTGTGGAATATTCAGTTTAGCCACACCCATTTCTGACTTTGAACCAATCAGATTACTTGATGTAATTTATTCCTACAAATTCATAAATTGAATGTCAAACAGTGTAAATTCTGATCAGAAGCCATAGATAGAGGTTGTTGTGAACAGCAGGATAAGAGTTAACTGATAAACACTAACAAAATCTTAAACTTTAAATGTATTTTAATTGTGTTCACATAAAGAAACATAACATGATTCATTTGTAAGTAAAATAATAGTGTATGTTAATGGCATGCCCTATAGAATACTCAGACTCAGGAGCATTGTGTGTGACTGTCATTTTACACGTGTGGACACAAAACTGTTCAAACCCTGATGAAGTACCTTTCAATGAATCTCTTTACATAAAGTTAGTTTGACAAGCAAATGTCATTCATCAAAGTAGTCTCAAACTAGATAAAGCAATATACATTAATTGGTCTCATTTTGGCAAGAAGTTTTTTTCCATTTTTATACCCCACCACACGATAGTGGCGGGGTATTATGATATACCCTCCGGTGTCCGTCCGTCCGTATGTCCGTCCGGACGTCCGTCCGTCCGCACCATTTCCGATCGATAACTTGAGTAATTTTTAACGAATTTTTTTCAAATTTTGCATATATGTATATATCGGGAATGAGTGGTATGGGATTGTTAATGGGCAAAATCCGTTAACATTTGACAGAGTTATGGCCCTTTTTAGTTCAAAATAAGGGGTTTTGGGGCGTTTCCGATCAATAACTTGAATATTTTTTCACGGATTTTCTTCAAATTTGGTATACACATTGGCATTGGGTATGAGTGGTTTGGGATTGTAAATGGGCAAAATACATTAACATTTAACGGAATTATGGTCGTTAAAAATTCCAATTAAATGGTTTTTTGGGACTTATTCCTTTACTATATGGAATATTTGGATGAAACTGCACTGATGTATAAACGACCATAATAAGCAGGTTTTGTGTTGTGAATACACAAAATGCGTTAACATTTAACGAAAAATTGGTCGTTAACAATTCCCATTAAATAGTTTCTGCGCATTCATTCCTTTAATTTATGAAATATATTCATTATCACTGCCAGTGTAGTGGTTAGAGCGCTGGACTACAAATCCTATTGTTGACTATGAATCTGAGGGGCGTGTGTTCAAATCTCCGTCGAGGAATGGAACTTTTTTTTTTTTTTTTCGTTTTTTCTTTTTTTTTTTTTTTTTGTGTGTGTTCTTTTTTCTTTTTTCTTTTTCTTTCTTTTTCATTTTGGCAATTTGGCAATGAATTTATTTATTTTTTTTTTTTATTTTTTTTAATTTTCCTCATTTTTGGTTTTTCATTCCTTTTTTTTTCCTTTTTTTTTCACCCTTTTCTTCTTTTTGTTATACCCCATCACACGATAGTGCTGGGATATTACAATATACCCTCCGGTGTCTGTCCGTCCGTCCCCACCATTTCAGACCAATAACTGGATTAATTTGTGCTATGAATCTGAGGGGCGTGAGTTCAAACCCCCGTGGAGGAATGGAATTTTCTTTTTTTTTTTCCCCTTTTTTTCTCGTTTTTTCTTTTCTTTTTTTCCGTTAATTTTTCTTTTCTTTCTTTTTGCAATGATTTTTTGTTTTTTTTTCGTTTTTTTTTCTCATTTTTTGTTTTTCATTCCTTTTTTTTACCTTTTTTTTTTTTTTCCTTTTCTTCTTTTTGTTATACCCCATTACACGATAGTGCTGGGATATTATAATATACCCTCCGGTGTCTGTCCGTCCGTCCGTCCGTCTGTCCGTCCGTCCATCTCCACCATTTCCGACCGATAACTTGATTAATTTTTCACATTTTTTTTTTCAAATTGTGCCTACATGTTTATATCGGGAATGACTTTTTTTTCTTTTCTTCTTTTTGTTATACCCCATCACAAGATAGTGCTGGGGTATTTTAATATACCCTCCGGTGTCTGTCCGTTCGTCCGTCCATCCACACCATTTCCGACCGATAACTTGATTAATTTCTCACAATTTTTTTTTGGAGTTTGCGATCAATAACTTAAGAATCTTTTCATGGATTTTCTTCAAATTTTAAAACACTAAAGGACACATATTATTGCCAAGGACAGTCACTCTGCTTTTCTGGTTATTGTATTATCTGCCCTTTTGATATACATGTATGTAGTTCCTTTACTATATTGAATGCCTTAGTGAAGTTTTACAGATAACTATAACACTTAAAAGTACCACTATTATGGGCAAGGCTATAACCATATTATCTTGCAGTGGTGGGGTATCATGCAGTGTTAGCGTGCTTTTATTAGAACTGATTGACATTCGAGATGTGTTCTGATTGGACAGTGCAGGGTCTACAATGAAATGTACAACACTTTGTGTTTTGAATTCCTGCCTTGCAGTTGATTTGTTTGTTTGATTTGAGGTTTAACCTTCCCCTCAACACTGTATAGGTCATTTTGGAGACATTGCTTCCAATTTTGTGGGACTTTTACCTGACACTGAGATGAAATGTCATCTCAAGCCCTGTCGCTCAATGACACCAATTGGTTTTATAAGCATGGACAGTCCAACACACAGTGCTTTGCCTGGGCAGGCTTAGATCCTCTAAGCGGTTTGTTAGTACTCGTGTGTGGGCGGTTTCAGTTCATGCAGCCCATCTATTTCTTCAAGCCTTGATGGTGTGGGGGCCATCTTGCAGTTGACTGACAGGATGTAAGGAAATATTGAATGAAGCATCAGATCAAATGAAATGAAGCTCATCAAAGTTTGAACCGATTTGTGTCCACAGGTGTAGTATACTCAGACTCAGGAGCTTTTGGGAGTAAAAATAACTTTGCATGTAATGTAAATACCCAGCAGGCACATGACGTAATTGTGACGTCACATCAACGTCGTTACAATGTCAGGATGTAAGGAAATATTGAATGAAGCTTCAGATCAAATGAAATGAAGCTCATCAAAGTTTGAACCGATTTGTGTCCACAGGTGTAGTATACTCAGACTCAGGAGCTTTTGGGAGTAAAAATGACTTTGCATGTAATGTAAATACCCAGCAGGCACATGACGTAATTGTGACGTCACATCAACGTCGTTACAATGTCAGGATGTAAGGAAATATTGAATGAAGCTTCAGATCAAATGAAATGAAGCTCATCAAAGTTTGAACCGATTTGTGTCCACAGGTGTAGTATACTCAGACTCAGGAGCTTTTGGGAGTAAAAATGACTTTGCATGTAATGTAAATACCCAGCAGGCACATGACGTAATTGTGACGTCACATCAACGTCGTTACAATGTCAGGATGTAAGGAAATATTGAATGAAGCATCAGATCAAATGAAATGAAGCTCAGACTCAGGAGCTTTTTGGAGTAAAAATGACTTTGCATATAATGTAAATACCCAGCAGGCACATGACGTAATTGTGATGTCACATCAACGTCGGTGCAACGTCGTGACGTTGCACCGACGTTGATTTGACGTTGCCATAGCGACGTTTATCTGCTGGGTAACATATAAGTATGCTCAAGAGCATTTGTGAGTAAAATTAATAATGCATGTGAAGGCTCTAGGGCAATGTCTCATGTGAGCAATGTACAACAAATGGATCTCTTGTCTAACAGTTAAAATGTATGTTTTATTGTGTTATGGTTTGTGATGTGTTTTGTGGTTGTTTGTCATGTTTTGTTATGTTTAGTGCTTCCCCAAATTTTTTGCTAAACTGAGTGAAGCATACCCAGCAGGCACTCAACGTTGAACTAATGTTGAAACAATGTTGAAAACGTTGTTTCAACGTTAGTTCAACGTTGAGTCAACGTTTTGTGCCTGCAGGGATAACCTCTGGTCGTTAATAACTTTGAGATAAAACAACACACCTGTGAAACATATCGCCTTCTTTCATATCTCTAACACTGATTTTTTGGTGATTTTTATCCCCCGACCGAATAGGTTTGGGGGATATAGCAATCAGCCTGGCATCCGTCCGTCCGTCCGTACGTCCATCCGTCCGTCCGTAGACGCAACCTTGTGATGGCCATAACTCATATACCCTTTGAGATTCATTGATGGTTATTGGCACAATTGTTCACAAGGCCGAGACGGCGTGTCATGCGCAAGAATCAGAACTCTGAATACCATACTTTTTTAGTTATCTCCCCTTTTAATAAAATAGAATGACTACTTTGTGATGGCCATAACTCCAATACCCTTTGAGATATATTGATGGTACCTGGCACAGTTGTTCAAAAGGCTGAGACGGCGTGTCATGCACAAGAACCACAACTCTGGTTGCCATGGTGTTGGAGTTATCTCCCCTTCCAATAAAATAGAGTGACAACCTGGTGTTGGCCATAACTCCTTTACCCTTTGAGATTCATTGATGGTTCTTGGCACAATTGTTCACAAGGCTGAGACGGTGTGTCATCCGCAAGAACCAGAACTTTGGATGCCATACTTTTTTAGTTATCTCCCCTATTAATAAAAATAGAATGACTACTTTGTGAAGGCCATAACTCCAATACCCTTTGAGATATATTGATGGTACCTGGCACAGTTGTTCACAAGGCTGAGACGGCGTGTCATGCACTAGAGCCACAACTCTGGTTGCCATGGTTTTGGAGTTATCTCCCCTTCCAATAAAATAGAGTGACAACCTTGTGTTGGCCATAAATCCTATACCCTTTGAGATTCATTGATGGTTTTTGGCACAATTGTTCACAAGGCTGAGATGGCGTGTCATGCGCAAGAACCAGAACTCTGGATGCCATACTTTTTTAGTTATCTCCCCTTTTAATAAAATAGAATGACTACTTTGTGATGGCCATAACTCCAATACCCTTTGAGATATATTGATGGAACATGGCACAGTTGTTCACAAGGCCGAGACAGTGTGTCATGCACAAGAACCACAACTCTGGGTGCCATGGTTTTTTAGTTATCTCCCCTTCCAATAATATAGAATCACTACCTTGTGATGGCCACATCTCCAACACTCTTTGAGATATATTGATGATACTTAGTACAGTTGTACATGAGGTTAAGCAGGTGCGTCACCTGCAAGAACCACAACTCTGGGTGCCCTGGCTTTTTAATTATCTCCCCTGACTATACCTTATGATGGCCATAACTCCAATACCCTTTGAGATATATTGATGGTACTTGGCACAATTGTAAACAACGTTGAGACGGCACTTCATGCCTAAGAACCACAACTCTGGGTGCCATGATATTTGAGTTATCTCCCCTTCCAATATAACAGTATGCCCATCTTGTGATCATCGTACCTACAATACCCTTTGAGACATATTTGTGGAACTTGATGCAAATGTACATGAGGTTAAGCAGGTGTGTCTTGCTCAAGAATTACAACTCTTGGTGCTCTTTTTTTTTAGTTATCTCCCCTGGCAATATAACCTTGTGATAGCCATAACTCCAACACCCTTTGAGATATATTGAAGGAACTTGGCACAATTGTTTACAAGGTACAGAAGGGATGTCATGTGCAAGAACCACAAGTGTTGGTGCTGTGGTATTTGAGTTATCTACCCTTCCAATATAACAGTATGACCAGCTTGTGATCACCATATCTCCAATACCCTTTGGGACATATTGATGGTACTTTGTACAGAAATACATGAGCTTAAGCAGGCATGTCATGGGCAAGAACCACATTTCTGAGTGCCCTGGTTTTTTTGGATGGCCATAGCTGCAATACTTTTGTGATATATTGCCGGTTTAATTCTGGTGCACTTTCTATTGGTGAACAATCTTCTGAAGGCCATATTGGCTTTTGGTCGGGGGATTTGCCATCTCTTCCGATGGCTATTTTTAATTGCTCCAAACAAAGATTGTAGGTGCTTGTTATAGCCACCTCAATGAGTACCCACAATCTTCATTGTATGCCATAAATGACAAAAATAATGTATAACACCGAAAATCTCAGTTCTGTCTATAAAAATGAGGTTTACTTGATGTTACCCTTAAAGTTGCCATGAAAAACTGCATCTGAAAATGTCGTCTGCTGATTTTTTTGCAAATGTTTTAAAGAATATTTTTGCATACAGGCAAACCGTATGGACCCAAATCAGACTGCTCCTAGAGGAGCAGTCTGATTTGAGACTTTACTGTTTGCAAAAATTAGTTTTTATACCCCCGCAAACGAAGTTTGAAGGGGGTATATAGGAGTCAGCTTGTCGTCTGTCGTCGTCGTTTGTCGTCGGTCCGTTACAAAAAACTTTAACATTGCTCATAACTTCCTTATTCTTTGACTGATTTCTTTAATATTCACACACCACACACCTTGTCACTAGTACTTAAGATTGATATACACAAACCTGACCTTGACCTTTACGTTGAC
Source organism: Lucinisca nassula (assembly GCA_963580285.1). NCBI lineage: Eukaryota > Metazoa > Mollusca > Bivalvia > Lucinida > Lucinidae > Lucinisca > Lucinisca nassula. Next base: position 35,100,538 of record OY757019.1, read on the forward strand.
CTTCCTCAAGGTCAAATACTTGTAAAAATTTGTCTGACAATGCATGCGGGGGTATAATTGGCGCCCGTTAGGCGGCAGCTCTAGTTTAAGTTAACAGCAGACGACAAAGCAGGCAACAAAGCAGACAACATCTTATTGGTTAATTACATGGACTTGTTAAAATGATATCTATGCTGGTTGCAGGTTGTCTTCTGGATTTTTCCATACAGTCCCGTAACAGTTTACCTTATACCACCTGATTATTTTAGCAAGAATTTTAACCTTGCCTAAAATCAGCTCTTACCATGTTCCCTCCACCCCTACCTCTAACACAGCTGGAAGTTAGCTAGGATGCAAGATAAACTGGAACACAAATTCGTATATGCTGAGAATGTCTTTTTTGTTTTCTTAAACAGAAGGTCCATGTCCAGTCACCGTGTCGGATCCAACTTCATCATCTACCCTTCCTGATGCCTACACATATAGCTCTTCAGCTTTGGTAACCACCATCACATCAGTGGTTCCCTCTAGGGGTGGTACTGGTGGTGGCACCTTGATTACAGTGACAGGATCTGGATTTGGGTATGTACAGTAAAACCTCCACTAATGGTCATCTCCCTTTAGCAGCCACCTCTTTTCAGCAGCCACATTAATTCCTCCCATAGCATTTTACTATATATTTAACCTCTGCTCAGCAGCCACCTCTCTCCTCCAGCCAGCAGCCACTTTACCAAATCTAAATTCCTTCTATCAAATAGCCAGAGTTAACTCAAAAGCAAAAAATCGGATGTAAAAATAGGAATTTCTCTTCTGGTGTAATTATTTCTTTCAAAATTTATCAAAACTATCATTGTGATCTATGCAATATTATGCATAATTAAAGACAATATAAGCGTGTGAAAAGAAGCATTAATGATGGAGAGGTGTCAGATGACATCTCTCCATCATTTATTTTTCTTTTAGTACATCCATGTTGAGTTGTCTCCAATATTAACTATTTTTTGTCTGTCAATAAAAAGCCATACATCATCTCAGACATTTTCCTCTGTTGAACAGCCACCTCACTTAAACAGCCAGTTTTGTAGCTTTCCCAAGATGGCTGTTTAATGGAGGTTACACTGTTAAATTATACCCCCTGCATACGAAGTATGTCAGGGGGTATATAGTTTTCGTCTTTCCATCCGTTCGTCCGTTTGTTAGTTTGTTAGTTCGTTCGTTAGTTTGTTCGTTCGTTCGTACTTCCGTCTGTCCCACCGTTCGTCAACCTTTACGTCAAAGTTTTGTGTTAAACCTTTTTGACAGCTCATATCTCTGTAACCGCATGTTGGATTCTCTTCATGTTTGGTAAAGGATATCTCTATAGCATTACCTTTCATATGCAATATCTAAGCCCCTGGGTCAAGCCCCTGGGTGGGCTGTCTGTCCATCTGTCTGTCTGTTCATCTACTTTTACGTCAAAGTTTTGTGTTAAACCTTTTTCATTGCTGAAATCTCTGTAACCACATGTTAGATTCTCTACATGTTTGGTGAAGTATATCTCTATACCATTAACTTTCATATGGAATATCTAAACCCCTGGGTCAAGCCCCTGGGTGGGCTGTCTGTCCGTCTGTCTGTTCATCTACTTGTACGTCAAAGTTTTGTGTTAAACCTTTTTCATTGCTGATATCTCTGTAACCACATGTTAGATTCTCTTCATGCTTGGTAAAATATATCTCTATACCATTACCTTTTATATGGAATATCTAAGCCCCTGGGTGGGCCGTCTGTCTGTTCATCAACTTTTACGCCAAAGTTTTGTATTCAACCTTTTTGTTGCTGATATCTTTGTAACCACATGTTTGATAAACGATTTTGTGAAGCATGTCCCTGACCCCACCCATGGTGACCTTGACCTCAAGGTCACAGACTTAGAAATTTTACATTTGGTTAAAGTTTTATGACAAAGTTGATAGCTGCCTGTATGTTCTAAACTCTTAGAAAAATTCAAAGATTTCATTGATGCATACCCCACCCTGCTGCTTCATTAACTTTGATCCCTCACTCCCTTGGCCCATTTAGAAATTTTATGTTCGGTTTAGCTTTTACAAGCACATTTATAGATTCTTATAGTTTCTTGACTTCATTCATATTACATACAAGCTCGAAAGATATATCAGAGGGTGGCACTGGCCAGGGGTATATGTGACTCACTGGTCGCTTTCTCTAGTTATATCATCCTTTTAGTGTAAACTAGACATCAACATATGCTGAACCCTGATTTATTCTTTTTCAAAAACACATTACGAAAACTCACCCGTGCGATATAGTGCAGTTTTCACATCTCCCAAATGGCTGCTTTTCTGGTGAAAATCCGTGCTATTTTTCTTATAAATGCTCAAAACATAGGTTGAGGGTACTAGTTAGAACCGCCTCAGTGAGGCGGTTCTAACGAGTACCCACAACCTATGTCTTGGACCAGAAATAAGAAAAATAATGTTTACCCCCTTAAACCCCAGTTTTCTCTGTATAAAGTGGGGTTTAGGGGGGTCTTCATTTCACGGACTTGTTTACGTGATGAGTATAGATCCATATCAGCTGGCTACTAGGAACTGTCCTTTAGGCTTTTCGCTTGTGATGTTTTCATTAGGGTTTATAGAGGATCTTACATGATTGTTCATGTATTATTGAATTTATTAAACGAGTTGAGGAAAAGGGATAAAATGCGAGGCTTTGCCGAGCATTTTATCCCTTTTCCTCAACGAGTTTAATAAATTCAATAATACACGAGCACGAATGCAAGATTCTATTTATCATATGACATTTAAAACGCATTTTATTCACGATTGTTTACAAAAAAGTCAATATTCCGCCATAAGTAATTGCGACGTCGTTAAGGACGTCGTACATGTAACATTACGGGACGTATCTAGCTAATTTGCATATTTAATCCACTAGTGGATTATCGAAAATAATACATGGCGTTATTACATTCTCGGACGCGACGTCATATGATAAAGTTATTTTATGTTCATCTTTCTTTCCCTTTGGTGTCTCTGATGGGAGGTGTGGTGTAATTGTATCGATTCCTGATCAATGCCTTCACTTCTATATTTAGCTCACCTGTCACAAAGTGAGCTTTTGTGATCACATTTTGTCTGTCGTGCATCCGTGCGCCCAAAACAATTTCAAATAAGTATATCTATAATACCCCACGGCCAATCTTGATCAAATTTCATGAGAAGCATTATCAGGTAGGGGGAAAGGCAGTCTAAGGTTTTTGCACTGATCGGATTGGAATTCTGGTTGACATGGGAACATAAACCTCCCATAGACTTACAATGGGAAAAATTAAAGAAAAATTCTTCTTCTCTGAAACCACAGGGCCCAGAGCTTAGATATTTTAGCTTGTAGCAATGTCAAGTGGCCACCTACTTAAACCCTACCAATCATGCCCTTGGGGTCCTAATTGGCCACACCCCACAACAAAAAAAACCTTCAAAAATCTTCTCCTCTGAAACCATAAGTCCCAGAGCTTAGATATTTAGTATGTAGCAACACGAAATGGTCATCTAAAGAAATCCTGCCAACCATGCCCCTTGGGTCAAAATTGGCCATGCCAACGGGCCCTTTAGCTCCCATAGAGTCATAGACTTATAATGGAAAAAAACACTTCAAAAATCATTTCTGAAACCATAAGTCCCAGAACTTAGATATTTAGTATGTAGCAACATGAAATGGTCGTCTTAGGAAATCCTGCCAACCATGCCCCTTGGGCCAAAATTGGCCATGCCCATGGGCACATTAGCTACCATAGACTTAAAATGAAAAAAAAATAAAATGGAAAAAAACAACAACTTCAAAAATCTTCTTCTCTGAAACCATAAGGCCCAGAGCTTGGGTATTTAGCATGTAGCAATGTTGAGTGGTAGCCTGCATGAATTCTTCCAATCATGCCCCTGGGGTCCAAATTGGCCAAATCCTGTGGCCCCTTAACTCCTATAAACTTATAATGGAAAAAGCTTTAAAAATCTTCTCTTAAACTATGAAGTACAGACCTTAGATATTTAGTATATAGCAACATAAAATGGTCCCCTACATAAATCCTGCCAACCATGCCCTTTGGGTCAGAATTGGCCATGCCCCAGGGCTCATTAGCTCCTATAGACTTATACTGGAAAAAAACTTCAAAAATCTTCTTCTTCGAAGCCATAAGGCCCAGAGCTTAGATATTTAGTATGCAGCATTATGTCAAGTGGTCTACACTAATGATTTTCTGGTACACAGGTGAGTGATATAGGGTCATTGGGCCCTCTTGTTAGCTCACCTGAGCACTAAGTGGTGTGATCAGTGAATGTCCGTCGTGCGTCTTCAACAATTTGCTTTAAATGTGAACTCTTCCTAAACCCTTGGGTCAATTTGGGCCATTCTTCACAGGAATGTTGCCTAGGTGGCTCCCTACCAAAATAGCTAAAATCGTTCTGCTCTGATGAACAAGATGGCCACCAGAGCTAAAAATAGAAAAATCTTTAAATGCCAACACCTCCTGTACACTTGGGCCAATTTCTTTCAAACTTCATAGAAATGTTGCTTAGGTAACCCTCCACCAAAATAGCTAAAACGGTTCTGCTCCGATGAGCAAAATGGCCGTCGGAGCTAAAAACAGAAAATATCATAAATTTGCCTCAAACACGAACTTCTCCTAAACCCTTGGGACAATTTGATTCAAACTTCACAGGAATGTTGCCCTAGATGACTCCCGACCAAAATAACTAAAATTGTTCAGCTCTGCAAACAAGATGGCCATCAAAGCTAAAAATAGAAAACATCTTCAAACAACAACTCCTCCTGTACTCTTTGGCCAATTTCATTCAAACTTCATAGGAATGTTGCTTAGGTGACCCTATATTAAAATAGCTAAAACAGTTCACCTCCGATGAACAAAATGGCCACCATAGCTAAAAACATCGTAAATTTTCTTCAAATGCAAACTCCTCCTACACCCATGGGCCAATTTGATTCAAACTTCACAGGAATGTTGGCTAGGTGACTACCTACCAAAGTAGCAAAAATTGTTCCGCTCTGATGTTTGTTTTTTTAAAGAATGGCACAGTAAAAGAGTTTTCCATTAATAGGAGTGTTCATTACACTGAATTGTTAATGTGATGCTTTTCAGAAGTTTCTGAGTTTACAGGACAGTGAAAAAGCTAAAAAAGAAAAAATCTTTGAACCACAATTCCTCCTGAACTTTTGGCCCAATTTCTTTCAAACTTCACAGGAATGTTGGCTACGTGACTCCCTACCACAATAGCTAAAATCGTTCTGCTGTGATGAGTGAGTGAGTGTTTGTGTTTTACGTCCCACCAACAGCTAAGGTCATATGGAGAAGGGACCTCGGTTTTAAAGACTCATCTGAAAGTCTGGAGAAGCCCTGGATCGATCCTGCGATCCCTGGTTTACAAGGCGAGTAGCGTAACCACTACACCACGGAGGATTCTCCCGCTGTGATGAACAAGATGACCGCCAGAGCTAAAATAGAAAAATCTTCAAACTACAACTCCTGTACCCTTGGCCCAATTTCATTCAAACTTCATAGGAATCTTGCTTAGGTAACCCTCCACCAAAATAGCTAAAACAATCCGGCTCTGATGAACAAAATGGCCACCAGAGCTAAAAATAGAAAACATCCTAAATTTGTTTCAAACGCGAACACCTCCTAAAGCCCTGAGCCAATATGATTCAATCTTCACAGGAATGTTGCCTTGGTGACTCCCTACCAAAATAGCTAAAATCATTCCGCACTGACAAACAAGATGGCCACCAGAGCTAATAATAGAAAAAATCTTGAAACGACAACTCTTCCTGTACCCTTGGGCCAGTTTCATTCAAACTGCATGGAAGAATGCTTAAATGACCTTCTACTGAAATAGCCAACATGATTTTGCTCGGATGAACAAAATGGCTGCCAGAGCTAAAAATAGAAAAACATGGTAAATTTGCTTCAAATGCGAACTCCATCTAATCCCTTTGGCCAATTGGATTCAAACTTCACAGGAATGTTGCCTTGCTGAGGCCCTATGAAAATAGCTAAAATCGTTTTGCTCTGACAAACAAGATGACCGTCAGAGCTAAAAATAGAAAACATCTTCAAACGTCAACTCCTCCTGTACCCTTCGGCCAATTTCATACAAACTTCATAGGAATATAGATGACCCTCTATTAAAATAGCTTAAATGATCCCGCTCGAGTGAACAAAATGGCCACCAGAGCTAAAAATAGAAAAACATTGTAAATTTGCTTCAAATGCAAACACTTCCTAAACCCCTGGGCCAATTTGATTCAAACTTCACACAGAAATGTTGCCTCGTTGACACCATACCAAAATAGCTAAGATCGGTCCGCTCTGATGAACAAGATGGCCACCAGAGCTAAAAAATAGAATGTAGTAGAGACAGTGACATTCAGGTGAGCGAATCAGGGCCCTGGGCCCTCGTGTTTGTTTTTTTAAAGAATGGCACAGTAAAAGAGTTTTCCATTAATAGGAGTGTTCATTACACTGAATTGTTAATGTGATGCTTTTCAGAAGTTTCTGAGTTTACAGGACAGTGAACAAGTCGTCCACATCCTATACAGCGTTGCGTTTATTTCATTACGATAACACACCCGTGCAACAAAGTGCATTTTTTCATATCTCCAAAATGGCTTATTTTCTGATGAAAATCTATGATATTTTCTTATTTGTACTGCAAACATAGGTTGTGGGTGGTCGTTAGAGTGTTGACGGGGACATTAAACCTCAAATCAAATAAACAAACAAGTCATTTGGTGCTTTATTTCATTGTTTTGTATCATAAAAGTTTATGGCTCAGGCAAATATTGCTCTCTTGTGGGGAATATAAACCTATGTTCCCCATCAAGAATCCAAATAACTTCTATTGTTTTACTGCAAAGATATTTCCAGGCTTTTGATTGGACATAGCAAGGGCAATTATTTTACATATACCCCGTGAGCAAAAATATATACCCCTCTCGCGCTTGCCTTTGCTGAACTGCGATGTCCACCATCTTGGATTTACTGCAGTTGATAAAAATATAAGCACAATAATTTTTAGCTCAGCTGTTTTCGAAGAAAACAACGAGGTTTTGTCATAGCTCTTGCATTGTCTGCGTCGTCCTACAAAAACTTGGACATTTTGTAATATCTCTGTCATTACTGAACATATTTACTTGAGACTCGGACTAGTTGTTCATTATGAAAAGGGGAACTCATACCAATAGGTGAGGTAACCCTCAAAATGTTTTTGGCACAGTTATGCCCCTTTTTCGACTTAGAATTTTTGTTTTCTAAAATAAGCTGGAGCCGAGCATTGGCACCCCCATGCGGTGCTCTTGTTATACACCACAATAAAAAAGAAAATTTTGATTTTTTTTTCATTCATTCGGTATTTTATTTCATGATCTCCCATTTTAACATGACGTAAATATTTTCCCACTGAGCGTCATGATCATTGTAGTGCGTACAGAAGGGAGCGGTTGATGACACATATAAACATCTACTTCTCACAACGTCTGCTGCAAAAGAAAACATTGGAAGATGTACAAAATAATATGAAAACGCTTTGCAGTATAACAAATTCGTTATTTTGTTTCTTGACAGGGAACATGGGCTCATATTTCCCACCTGAAAGCGATATTTGCCTGAGCCATTAGGCAAGGGCAAATATCGCTCTCAGGCGGGGAATATGATCCTAGGTTCCCCTTCAAGGCTCAAAATAACTTGTAATGTTTGGAGTAAAAATAAGAAAAATATCACAAGTACCATCAGAAAAATTACTATTTTGGACATATAATAAAATGCATTATTTAACACAGAATATTAACCCTTGTCCTGCTGAGCCCGCATATGACTTATCTTTCAAACAATGAAGATCCAGATCACATGGCTTCTGAAGAAGCCATCTGATCAGGATCTTCATTGTTTGTCATTCAGCTCATGAATTTGTTGCAATAATTTGCATCAAGTATTCTGATTGGTTGATAATCAGTAGTGGGTGTGGCATATTTGAATATTCAGCAGGACAAGGGTTAATGCTATGGTATCATATGATATGATTTTGACAGCACCAACAAGGAAGTAGTGAAGGTCACTCTGGACCCAGATTTTGCAAGTCCAGACCCAGAAGCAGTCAAAACGACATTAGACGGTATTCCATGTGATATTCAGAGCTTGACAGACACAGAAATACTCTGTGTAACTAATGCGGCCAGTCACTCAATGGAAACTAAGGTCATAGTGACAGATGGAACAGACAGAGGAAATGAGGTCAGTATAGGAATAAGCCTATCACATTAACCTTTATTTGGACAAATGGAATCTGCCTCCTTATATATAACGGGAGTTCATTTCAGAATTTAGGGGTGTCAGGTTGTATTTTCTTCAAAATTTATTTGGAAAATGGCTTTACTTTTTGCAAACTGTGTAGGCCTTGATCAGACTCTGTGTTCTGCGGTGTCTGATCTTCGCCTGCACTGTTTGCTAATTACCCGTTTTGGGGTTTCCAGCACAAAATGGGCTAAGATGACACATTTGTGTGACATAGGGCATTCTTTTAATATCTCAAAAACTGGTTATTTTTCTACGGAACCCGGGAAGGGACATGATTTCTTATTTTTATTATGTTGTGCGAACAAGATAATATCTTGAGCGGACAAGATATTATCTTGTTCGGACAACATATTTCTTGAGCGGACAAGATATTATCTTGTGCGGACAAGATATGATCTTGTTCGCACAACATAATATCTTGTGTGCACAAGATATTATCTTGTTCGCACAACATATTATCTTGTGTGCACAAGATATTATCTTGTTCGCACAACATATTATCTTGTTTGCAAACATAGATCTTGGGAAGTTGTGCGGACAAGATATTATCTTGTGCGGACAAGATATTATCTTGTGTGGACAAGATAATATCTTGTGCGGACAAGATAATATCTTGTGCACACAAGATCTTTGTTGTGCAGATAAGATATTATCTTGTGCAGACAAGATAATATCTTGTTCGCACAACTTAATATCTTGTGTGGACAAGATATTATGTTGTGCAATATCTTGTCCGCACAAGATATTATCTTGTGCGCACAACTTAAAAAATAAAAAAAAATCATGTCCCTTCCTGGGTTCCATATTTTTCTAATAAAATCTTTTTATAATTTTCCTTAATAATGCGCCTAACTTAGGTTGTGGGGTCTTGTAAGAACCAACCCATTAACCCATTTGGTACCGTAAACCCCAAAAGGGGTACTTGGAAAACAGTTCAGGCCCAGATCAGATGCTGCAGAATGCGGTGTCTGATCTGATGGTACAGAATGATGCATCTGATCAGCATCTACACTTTTTGCTGAAAAGACTAGAATTTTAAGGGTTAAACTAAACAAATTAAGTCCAGGGGCCGATTGTTCAAAACTAACGACGTCGTTAGTTAACATATCGTTAAAACTTTGATCATTTATTATGGCAAATATGCTAATATTTTTGCTGAAAAAATGTGAGCAGCTTTTGCAGAGGCAAAAGCTGCTCACATTTTTTCAGCAAAAAATCAAAATATTTATATATTAAACTTGCTTGAACATTTAGCAATATGACCACTAACGAGCTCGTTAAGCTAACGATGCTTTGAACAACTGGGCCCAGGACTATTTTCTCAGCCTACTCTCAGAGACAATTGACCCACCTGTACTTCAAGTGCTTTGATTATTTGGCTGTAATGCTGTTGTTTAAGGGGAATGGATACACCTTCAGGGGAGGCAACTCCTGCAAAAGTATTTCTGTCTCCCATGTCAATAGGGGTCAACTCTTACAGGAAAGAATTTGCTCCTGAGGATCAACATCTTTCTTTTAAGAGTAGACCCTTTTTCAGTTGGACAGGGCTTATAGAAAAGTGAACAGGAAGTCCCAAAAGTTGTCTCCCTTTGAAAAATGGCAGAAAAATCTGCCAGGTGTTCCCATTTCCCTTAATTAAGATGTTTTGTGGTCCTAGACCCCTAAAAGAGATTGTGGTTTATCTGTAACATTTTCAGGTGGACCCAGGCGATGCAGGGTTTCTCTACATTGATTTGTGGAGCTCTGTGTATACATGGGGAGGTAATACGATTCCGCAGGCAGGAGAAATGGTAGTAATTGAAGAAGGGCAGACTGTCTTACTAGACATTGACACACCCATCTTGAAGATGGTACTTATAAATGGTAAGTTTAACCCATTGTACACTAGTGGACTCTTCCATTGCTATATGTTGGACAAGTCCATTTGTCATATAAGGGGTGTCGGGCCCATTTAATTGTTTTTATTCTATTTTTGATGGAAGATTCTGTTAGCAAATAGTGCAGTCCCTGACCAGATGAAGCGTTCTGCAGTGTCTGATATGGGCCTGGACTGTTTACTAGGGTACCCACATGCAATAGGTTAATATTTTCTTAACCCTTATTGTGCTGAACCTAACAACTTGAGTCTTCCTTTGCAAACAGTGTAGATCCAGATAAGATGGCTTGAATTGGCTTCTACACTGTTTTTTTTTTTCATTCAGTTTGTAAATTGAAGACTGTCATGGAGTTTGTGAATTAAGTAAGCAATTTCATTGGTAAGTACGGCCCCCGCCCATAGAGGCTTGAAGAAATAAATGGGCTGCATGATGATTCCATGCAGAGCTGAAACCGACCCGCACACGAGTACTGGTAAACCGCTTAGAGGATCTAAGCCTGCCCAGGCAAAGCAATGGGAGTCGGCCCATCCATGCTTGTAAACCCTATTGGTTTCATTGGGCTGCTGGGACTTGAGATGTCATTTCATCTCAATGTGGGGTAAAAGTCCCCCAAAATTGGAAGCAATGTCTCCAAAATGACATTTACAGTGTTGACTGGGACGTTAAACCTCAAATCAAACAAACAAACAAACATTGGTTGGTAGTCAGAAATTGGTGTGGCTGAAGTAATTTTTTCAGCGGGACAAGGATTGAAATGCCACATAATTGCCTTCACAAAAATTGTTCTGCTAAACAGAATTCAGTCTTAACACTGAGAGGTAAATTGACCACTAGGCAGGGAAGATAATCGTCGTAGGAAGAAATTTATGGGCTGCATGATGCTTCCATGCAGAGCTAAATCCGACCCGCACATGAGTACTGGTAAACCGCTTAGAGGATCTAAGCCTGCCCAGGCAAAGTGGTGCGAGTCGGACAGTCCATGCTTATAAACCCTATTGGTTTCATTGGGTGACAGGGCTTGAGATGTCATTTCATATCAACGTTGGGTAAAAGTCCCGCAAAATTGGAAGCAACATCTCCAAAATGACCTTTACAGTGTTGATGGGGACGTTAAACCTCAAATCAAACAAACAAACAAACATTGGTTGGTAGTCAGAAATTGGTGTGGCTGAAGTAATTTTTTCAGCGGGACAAGGATTGAAATGTCACATGTTTGGCTTACGATCAACATGCCTCTGCTAAAATTGTTCTGCTAAGCAGAATTCTCAGTCTTCACACTGCAAGGTCAATTGACCACGAGGCAGGGAAGATGATTGTCGTACAAAAAACACAGGTTTTCTTGCTGGACACTGACATTCCATCTTGAAAATAGTTCTGATTACAGTAAAATTCCTATATTAAGACCACCTTTGGGACTGTTCAAAAGTAGTATTTAAGACCACTTTTGAACAGTCCCAAAGGTGGTCCCGCAATAGGAGACACTAGGTGTGGACAAGACACAGAAAGAATAACTGAAACCTTCTCAAACAGATTTTGTCTTAATTTAAGGTGGTCTTAATAGCAGAATTTTACTGTATATACTTATTCAAAATATTTCATGGAACTTAACATTCTGTTAAAAGAAAAAAGGACCTCTTGAACATGTTAACCCTTATCTTGCTGTTCACGACAACCCCTATCTTTACAAACAGTGTAGATCCAGATCAGATGGCTTCTGAAGAAGCCATCTGATCAGGATCTACACTGTTTGGTATTCAGTTTATGAATTTGTAGCAATAAATTACATCAAGTAATTTGATTGGTTAATAGACAGAAATGGGTGTGGCTTGAATGAATGTTCAGCAAAAGAGTGAGTGAGTTTTAGTTTTACGTCCCACCAACAGCTAAGGTCATATGGAGACGGGACCTCGGTTTAAAGACTCATCCGAAAGTCTGGAGAAGCCCGGGATCGATCCTGTGATCCCTGGTTTACAAGGCGAGTAGCGTAATCAGCAAGAGAAGGGTTAATTGACGTAATAGATGTTTATACGAGAATGCCACTGATTAATCCTTAAAGCACCAGTTATGACTTGTCAGGAAAACATGTCTATTTGAAATAATGACGTCCAACATGGTGTCAGAAATGACAAAAAATTAGGTAAAAAGTTTAATATCTTTCTTATTTTTGCTTTCAACATAGATTCTTGGTGCTCATTAGAACCGCCTCAATGAGTGGTTCTAATGAGTACCCACAATCTAAGTTTTTGAGCAAAAATAAGGCAGATAATATATATATATATATATCCCTGTAAACCTCAATTTTCTCTATATAAAGTGGGGTTTAGAGGGATATTTGCTTCATAGACTTGTTATTTTGATGCGGACAGAATGTTAAGAGTTTTGTTTGTTTGTTTGATTTGTGGTTTAACGTCCGCGTCAACACGGTAAAGGTCATTTTTGAGACGTTGCTTCCAATTTTGTGGGACTTTTACCCGACTTTGAGATGAAATGTCATCTCACGCCCTGGCACCCAATGAAACCTATAGGGATTATAAGCATGGATGGGCCAACTTGCACCGCTTTGCCTGGGCATGCTTGATCCTCTAAGCGGTTTACCAGTTTACCAGTACTCGTGTGCGGGTGGGTTTCAGCTCTGCGTGGAAGCAGCCCATATATTTCTTCAAGCCCCGATGGGCGGGGGCCCGAGTGTTAAGAGTAAATAAGGCTTGATATTTTATGTTTTATGGGACATTTCGAAAACAGGCCTTTTCAAATATATTGAAAATTTTACCCCCATAAAAACGAAAATATTCAGATAAAAAATTCTGATATTTACTATAATTTTTTTTGCACAAAACAGATTCTGTGTGCTCATTAGAACCACTGAGGTGGTTCTATCGAGTACCCTCAATCTATGTTTTTGAGCAGAAATAAGAAAATAATGTATACCCCTGTAAACCCCCAGTTTTACTGTATAAAAGTGGGGTTTAAGGGGGTCAAAATTACATAGGCATGTTTTCATGATGGACAACATGAAGATGAACTGCAAGGGTAAACCCAACACAAATTCACGGTTGTTAAACAAACATCATCACATGGACAAGTCTGTGAAATGATCATCCCCTTAAACCCCACTTTATATAGAGAAAACTGGGGTTTACAGGGGTATACATTATTTCGCTTATTTCTGCTCCAACACATAGGTTGTGGGTACTCGTAAGAACCGCCTCATTGAGGCGGTTCTCACGAGCACCGACAACCTATGTTTGCAGTAAAAATAAGAAAAATATCACGGATCTTCATCAGAAAAGTAACCATTTTGACTATGTGAAAAAATGCACTACTGGTTCTCATGAGCACCCACAACATATGTTTGCAGTAAAAAATAAGAAAAATATTACGGATCTTCATCAGAAAAGTAGCCATTTTTGGCGATGTGAAAAAATGCACCATGTCACATGGGTGTATTATCGTAATGTGGTCACTTATTTGAGACACAGCTAAAGTGTTAATAAGAGGTTGGAGTGAAATACAGTAAAATTACTATAATAAGACCACACTTCACTTTGAGACTGTTCAAATGGGTGGTGTCTTACAAGAGAATATCGGGTGGTGTAACACATGAAGAAATATTAACTCAATATGTTCTATAAAAGGGTTATCCTTTGGAAGCAAAGAAAACACCACAATACTAAAAAGTATGAAGTTCACAAGTATTTCCCATATTAACCCTTGTCCTGCTGAATATTTAAATATGCCACACACGCTACTGATTATCAAACAATGCAAATTATTGTGACAAATTCATAAACTGATCTGGATCTTCATTGTTTGAAAGATAAGACATAACTGGGCTCAGCAGCACAAGGGTTAAAGTATTTCCTCTTACGAGAGGACATTGGGTGGTGTAAAACATGAAGAAATAATGACTGAATATGTTCTATAAATGGGTTATCCATTCATGTATATTTTCAAAACTCCACGATGGCAATATGTTCTATAAGAGGGTTATCCTTTGGAAGCAAAGAATACACAGAAGAACTGAAAAGTAGGAAGTGTACAAGTATATTTAGGCCTCATCAGTGACCCTCAAATATTATCGAAACCCCACAACGCAATTATTGATCTCAAAGGACAAGAAAATACAAACTGCACTATACCCCTATTACACAGGTTTTAAAGGAAGATTTAGTCTTAATTTTATCCCATCACGTGAACAAGTCCGTGAAGTGAAGACCCCCCTAAACCCCACTTTATATAGAGAAAACTGGGGTTTACGGGGGTAAATTTTATTTTTCTTATTTCTGCTCCAAGACATAGGTTGTGGGTACTCGTTAGAATCGCCTTGATGAGGCAGTTCTAACATGCACCCACAACCTATGTTTGGAGTAAAAATAAGAAAAAAATGTCAAATTTTCATCAGAAAATGTCTGTTTTTGAGATAAGAAAAATACACTATGCCTCACGGATGTGTTATAGTAATGCCCCTATTAAATATCCCATATTAAATTCTGTTCGGGCCCATAGGAGTCCAACTGTTGGTTTTCTTTTGCTCCAGCATTTCAGTGGTTTCTTGCTGTCTAGTCCTCACCGTTGTTTCATTTCTGTGGTTGTTTGATTGTTGTGTTCACGGAGATGTTGCACTGATGAGTTAGGAGGCCTTCATGTGGACTGAACAAATTATTTGTCTAAATTGTGACAGAAATAAGGACGAGGATTGTGGCCACGTAAAATCAATTTGAGCCCCTCAGCGGACAGTTCCAAGGCGGTTCTTCTGTCGCAGTTTATTTTTGTTATGGTTTGTCTTTTGGTGTTTGTGTCGCTTATATTATTTTATTTTGGATAGCCAGTTGGCCATTTTGTGGGAAAGTGACTGTCCTTTTGGCTTTCCACTATTGATGTTTCCATTGGGGTCTGTTGTTTCATGTTTGTGTTTCTTTCCCTTTGGTGTCTCTGATGGGAGATGTCTTGTGGGCTAATTGTATTGATTCCTGATCATTACCTCCACTTCTATTTTAACCCATTTAGTACCGGAAACCCCAAAATGGGTACCAGGGCAAACAGTGCAGGCCCAGATCAGACGCCGCAGAATGTGGTGTCTGATCAGGGCCTACACTGTTTGCAATTAAGCCATTTTCACATAAATTTTGAAGAAAAAACAACCTGACACCCCTCAATTTTTTTGAAGTGGACTCCTGCTTTATATAAGGAGGAAGATTCCATTTGGTACAAAAAGGGTTAAAAGAAGATTGTGTCTTAATACTATCCATCCTTAATAGTTGATGCTATCCAGACAAAAAAAGCTATCAGTGAGGTTGCTTGAATGTGTAGGACTATCTTTGCTTTCACTTAAGGGCATTTTATAAAACCGTTACATTTGAAAAGTTACATTGGGACTTAATAGTACCATACTCATAAACTGCTTGCAATGCAATGTTGAAGGCTGCACATGCATAGTGGTGTGAGTTGGGGTTTCCCTACATATAAAGTCAAGTGGTTTCTTTGGGCAGTTAGGACGATCTTTGCTTTCACTTAACCCTTCTCTTGCTGAATATTCACTTTAGCCACACCCATTTCTGAGGTTGAACCAATCAGATTACTTGATGTAATTTATTCCTGCAAATTCATAAATTGAGTGTCAAACAATGTAGATCCTGATCAGATGGCTTCTTCAGAAGCCATCTGATCTGGATCTACACTGTTTCCAAAGATAGGTGTATTCGTGAACAGCCGGATAAGAGCTAAGGGCATTTTATAAAACCGTTTTGTTTGAAAAGTTACATTGGGACTTAATACTACTCCTAAACTACATGCAATGCAATGTTGAAGGCTGCACATGCATAGTGGTGCGAGTTGGGGTTTCCCTACATATAAAGTCTAGTGGTTTCCGTAGGCAGTTAGGCTGGAGATATTTCATATCATGCATAGTGGTCAGGTTGGGGTTTCCCATTATATAAAGTCTAGTGGTTTCCTTGGGCAGTAAGGCTTGAGATATTTCATATCATGCAAAGTGGTGCAAGTTGGGGTTTCCCTACATATAAAGTCTAGTGGTTTCCTTGGGAAGTTAGGCTAGAGATATTTCATATCATGCATAGTGGTGTGAGTTGGGCTTTCCCTACATATAAAGTCTAGTGGTTTCCTTGGGCAGTTGGGCTTGAGATATTTCTTATCATGCATAGTGGTGCCAGTTGGAGTTTCCCTACATATAAAGTCTAGTGGTTTCCTTAGGCAGTTAGACTTGATATTTCATATCATGCATAGTGGTGTGATTTGGGGTTTCCCTACATATAAAGTCTAGTGGTTTCTTAACTCTTTCTTTGGGCAGTTAGGCTAGAGATATTTCAAATCATGCATAGTGGTGCGAGTTGGAGTTTCCCTACATATAAAGTCTAGTGGTTTCTTTGGGCAGTAAGGCTAGAGATATTTCATATCATGCATAGTGGTGCGAGTTGGAGTTTCCCTACTTATAAAGTCTAGTGGTTTCTTTTGGCAGTTAGGCTAGAGATATTTCATATCATGCATAGTGGTGCGAGTTGGGGTTTCCCTGCATATAAAGTCTAGGGAATTCTTTGGGCAGTTAGGCTAGAGATATTTCATATCATGCATAGTGGTGCGAGTTGGAGTACATATAAAGTCTAGTGGTTTCTTTGGGCAGTAAGGCTTGAGATATATCATGCATAGTGGTGCGAGTTGGAGTTTCCCTACATATAAAGTCTAGTGGTTTCTTTGGGCAGTAAGGCTTGAGATATATCATGCATAGTGGTGCAAGTTGGAGTTTCCCTACATATAAAGTCTAGTGGTTACTTTGGGCAGTAAGGCTTGAGATATATCATGCATAGTGGTGCAAGTTGGAGTTTCCCTGCATATAAAGTCTAGTGGTTTCTTTGGGCAGTTAGGCTAGAGATATTTCATATCATGCATAGTGGTGAGAGTTGGAGTTTCCCTACATATAAAGTCTAGTGGTTTCTTTGGGCAGTTAGGCTAGAGATATTTCATATCATGCATAGTGGTGCGATTTGGAGTTTCCCTACATATAAAGTCTAGTGGTTTCTTTGGGCAGTTATGCTAGAGATATTTCATATCATGCATAGTGGTGTGAGTTGGAGTTTCCCTACATATAAAGTCTAGTGGTTTCTTTGGGCAGTTAGGCTAGAGATATTTCAAATCATGTATAGTGGTGCGAGTTGGAGTCTCCCTGCATATAAAGTCTAGTGGTTTCTTTGGGCAGTAAGGCTAGAGATATTTCATATCATGCATAGTGGTGCGAGTTGGAGTTTCCCTGCATATAAAGTCTAGTGGTTTCTTTGGACAGTTAGGCTAGAGAATTTCATATCATGCATAGTGGTGCAAGTTGGAGTTTCCCTACATATAAAGTCTAGTGGTTTCTTTCGGCAGTAAGGCTAGAGATATTTCATATCGTGCATGGTGGTGCGAGTTGGAGTTTCCCTACATATAAAGTCTAGTGGTTTCTTTGGGCAGTTAGGCTAGAGATATTTCATATCATGCATAGTGGTGCGAGTTGGAGTTTCCCTACATATAAAGTCTAGTGGTTTCTTTGGGCAGTTAGGCTAGAGATATTTCATATCATGCATAGTGGTGCGAGTTGGAGTTTCCCTACATATAAAGTCTAGTGGTTTCTTTGGGCAGTTAGGCTAGAGATATTTCATATCATGCATAGTGGTGCGAGTTGGAGTTTCCCTACATATAAAGTTTAGTGGTTTCTTTGGGCATAAAGGCTAGAGATATTTCATATCATGCATAGTGATGCGAGTTGGAGTTTCCCTACATATAAAGTCTAGTGGTTTCTTTGGGCAGTTAGGCCAGAGATATTTCATATTATGCATAGCGGTGCGAGTTGGAGTTTCCCTACATATAAAGTCTAGTGGTTTCTTTGGGCAGTTAGGCTAGAGATATTTCATATTATGCATAGTGGTGCCAGTTGGAGTTTCCCTACATATAAAGTCTAGGGGTTTCTTTGGGCAGTTAGGCTAGAGATATTTTATATCATGCATAGTGGTGCGAGTTGGAGTTTCCCTGCATATAAAGTCTAGGGGTTTCTTTGGGCAGTTAGGCTAGAGATATTTCATATCATGCATAGTGGTGCAAGTTGGAGTTTCCCTACATATAAAGTCTAGTGATTTCTTTGGGCAGTTAGTCTAGAGATATTTCATATCATACAAAGTGGTGTGAGTTGGAGTTTCCCTACATATAAAGTCCAGCGGTTTCTTTGGGCAGTTAGGCTAGAGATATTTCATATCATGCATAGTGGTGCGAGTTGGAGTCTCCCTACATATAAAGTCTAGTGATTTCTTTGGGCAGTTAGGCTAGAGATATTTCATATCATGCATAGTGGTGCGAGTTGGAGTCTCCCTACATATAAAGTCTAGTGGTTTCTTTGGGCAGTTAGGCTTGAGATATTTCATACCATGCAAAGTGGTGCAAGTTGGAGTTTCCCTACATATAAAGTCTAGTGATTTCTTTGGGCAGTTAGGCTTGAGATATTTCATACCATGCAAAGTCCTCATGTTAACAAGTCCATGTAATTAACACCCCACTATAACCCACATTATATAGAGAAAACAGGGGATTACGAGGGTATACATTATTTTTCTTATTTCTGCCCCAAGACGTATGTTGTGGGTACTCTTTAGAACCTCCTCAATGTGACAGTTCTAACGAGCATGCAAACTTATGTTTGGAGTATAAATAAGAAAAAATTCACAAAATTTCATCAGACAAATGACCGTTTTTGAGGTATGAAAGAATGCTCTTTATCATACATTTAGTATAAAATACTTAGTTTTTGAATATGCGATACGAACGTGACACCAATGCACGTATCACGCTTGCACGTGCTGCCATATCGCATGGGCTTTATCATACCCCAAAAATCCATATCACAGCCCTTTATCGCACCCCTAAGCCTTTATCATACCTCTGATGTCACCCTATTCGGAACAGGCGGCATTCTTGCTTTTGCGACATTTCGCATTTGTTGTTCAGGACGCCATTTGCAATATTTTCATCTGTTCGAAATGTTTGGGAAAAAAAAAAAACATGGCACGGCGCAGCGAATACGAGAGGAAATGGGCGAAAGAACGATGCAGTGGATTGTTGACAGACTTTTGGATCTCTTATATTACATAGATAGACCGATGATAATGAGATTCTCATTGTAACTTTGGTATTGGGCAGATGCAATTAAATCAATTTATTTTGAACATTTTTTTTAAAAGTGAAATGTATGATAGATAGATTATGATATGGCATTTTTCATATCATACCCCATATCAGCCCTCGACCCATATCAGCCCTCGGGCTAATATGGGAGTCTCGGGCTGATATGGGGTATGATATGAAAAATGCCATATGATAATCTCTATATATCACACGGATGTGTTTACGTAATGTGGTGCAAGTGGAGGTTTCCCTACATATAAAGTCTAGTGGATTCTTTGGGTGGTTGGGTTTGAGATATCATTTCATCTCTATGTTGGGTAAAAGTCCAACAAAATGGGAAGCAACATTTCCAAAATGACCTTATTGGTCTTGATGGGGACATTAACCCTTTTTGTACCAAATGGACTATTGCACCTTATATATAGCAGGAGTCCATTTCAAAATTTAGGGGTGTCAGGTTGTTTTTTCTTCAAAATTTATTTGGAAAATGGCTAAACTTTTCGTAAACAGTGGAGGCCCTGATCAGACGCCGCATTCTGCGGCATCTGATCTGGGCCTGCACTGTTTGCCCTGGTACCCATTTTAGGGTTTCCGGTGCTAAATGGGTTAAACCTCAACATAAACAAACAAAACAATACTAATTTTGAAAATTTCAATTCAGGTGGAAAACTTATATTTGACGAGACAAAAGAGAGAATTGAATTCAATGCAGAGGCTATTCTGATCACAAATGGAGGAGAATTGCAGGTGAGTAGAAACCTAGTTGGAGGTTATAAAACTGTTTTCTTACTCAGCTAACTTTAACCCTTATCTTGATGTTCACAACAATCCCTACCTTTGCAAACAGTGTAGATCCAGATCAGATGGCTTCTGAAGAAGCCATCTGATCAGGATCTACACTGTTTGACATTCAGTTTAGGAATTTGTAGCAATAAATTACATCAAGTAATTTGATTGGTTGATAGGCAGAAATGGGTGTGGCTTAAATGAATAATCAGCAAGATAAGGGTTAAATTAGCATGACATTTGAAATGATCATAATTATTACTAGAATGTGATCTGTCGCACACAACATCACGTGAACAAGTCCGTGAAATGAACACCCCCCTAAACCCCACTTCATATTGGGAAAACTGGGGTATAGGGGGGTAAACATCATTGGCCTTATTTTTGCTCAAAAACATAGATTGTGGGTACTCGTTAGAACCGCCTCATTGAGGCCTCATTGAGGCGGTTCTAATGAGCACCCACAATCTATGCCGAAAGCAGAAATAAGAAAGATGTTGTAATTTTTACCCAAAATTTGTCATTTCTGACACCATGTTGGACTCCATTATTTCACATGGATATGTTTTCCTTATGAATAGTAAATCCCCACGCTTTCTCCACAGGGGTCAAGTACCAAATAACAACATAGTTCAGATGTACACTTCCACCCCGACCCCCCTCCCTAACAAGTCCAGCTTCTGGGGTATGACCCAGGGGTCAAAGTCAAAATTCTGTTCAATATGTTATACATATTTGATTACTCATTACTTCTGCAAAGTTTGACATAAAATCTATAACATTGACTTGTTAATTGAATTTTATTAACATTTGACCCTTAACTAGGGCCCCAATCCGTCCCCAAAGTCAAAATTTTACTTGTAAATACGTGAAAGGAAGACCCCTCTAAACCCCACTTTATATAGAGAAAAGTATGGTTTACGGGGCTATACATTATCTTCCTTATTTTTGCTCAAATACATAGACTGTGGGTACTCGTTAGAACCGCCTCATTGAGGCGGTTCTAACAAGCACCCACAATCTATGTTGAAAGCAGAAATAAGAAATAATTACCAGTAATTGTAAATGGCAAATGTTAATTTCAAACTCTATTAACTTGGAGAAATTGTTTTCGTTAGACTCGCATTACATAGAAGAGCTAATAAAAAATTTCAAAAATGATTTCTGGAAAGATGTGTTATATTCTTTAATAAAAATCAATGAAAAGACTGAAATAACTCAAGAAAATATTTGCAAAATTCCAATTTTTTGTAACAATGACATTTGCATGGACAGAAAATGCATATTCTGGAAAGATTGGTATAATAACGGAATTAGATTTGTAAATGATTTAGTGAATGAAAATGGAGAATTTTACAGCCAAGAAGAATTAACAGAAAAGTATAATATAACAACAAATTATTTGCATTACCAAGGCATTAAAAGAGCTTTGAAAATGTTTTTAAATAAATTGAAAATTAATGTGAACACAAGAATAGAAACACCATTTATACCTATTTGCTTAAAACCTATTCTACAGCAAAAGACAGGAGCTCAAGTTATATATAACATTTTAAATAAGAATGATGACAACCCAACTGGAATGGTGTCTTGGAACAAAAAGTATGCAATTAGTACAGAAAATTGGAAGAGGATATATGCTTTTCCTTTTAAAATAACCAAATACCCTGCAATACAATGGTTTCAAACCTGTATCAACCACAACATTTTGGCAACAAACAGCTATCTTTACAAAATAAAACTTAGAAATGACCCACTTTGCTATTTTTGTCAATTAGAAGAAGAATCAATCATACACTTATTTTGGCAATGTAACAAGATTCAGCAGTTTTTAAAAGACTTGACTAGGTGGCTTAACATGCATCAAATAAATTGTGACATAAAAGAAGAAAGCTTTATTTTTGGAATAGATGAAAATACTAATACTACTACAATACTGAGCTTTATACTGTTATATGCAAAATACTTCATATTCATTACTCGGTGTAACCAACAAATCTTGTATTTTGAGGTTTTCAAGAAAAAACTACTTCAGATATACAAGATGCATATGGAAATAGCTATAACAAATAACAAACTGCCAGATTTTAAAAAGGATTGGAACCCATATCTTTCATTGATAAACAGTATAATTTAAACCTTTGAAAGACTGAAGTGAGAGTTTCTTAAAAATGAAAATACATTTTTCCATCAGAATATGTTCGTTGTCTACACCCCTTTACACAGTTTAAAAATTAAAAAACCTCCAGAATTGAAATGTCTTGCCAGGTCAAAATAGTAAAAATCTGTCTTTCTCTCTTCTATTTTTTTTTCTCTTTCTCTCTCTTTTGCCTTTTCTAAATCTTGCTTAATACATCCTAACATTCAAATTGAAGATCTCATGATGATTTACTGAATACGTACAATTATTAACCATTGTCCTGTTGTTTACCGCCACATCTGCCTTTGTGGGCAGTGCAGACCAAGATAGGCTGGCTTTTGAAGTGGGCATCTGATCAAGCATTTGATGATGAATGAATATAGTATATCACAGCCTCTTTATAACCCTATTGATGGGGTTCAAGGCAGTAACCATGTCAGTTAAATAGCTGTGTTACGTCCAAGCAGGAATGTATAGATTATATAGAAAAATGACCATTTATTTCTGTATAATCTTTAATGACCATTTATTTCTGTATAATCTTTGCATTTTTTGGGACCCATCTGGAAAATGTGTTATATCCAAAACAGTGTTATAATGAACCGTGTTATAAGGGGGTTGTGGTGTATATCATGTGGTCTGACTGGCTATTGGCTGGTGATGGGTTTAGCTTAACCAATACGTTGTACAGGATAGGGGTTTCAAAAATAAGTATCATTGATTTTGATGGATAGCGAGAGCTGAAGAATAAAAGCTAATGACCTAATATAAAATGTACTTATATGTCATATGTATACCTCCCAGAGATTGCCCGGATCTCTGAGAGATCTTTGTAACGGGATTATAGAAAATAAAATGAGCAAGATTTAAAAAAAAAAAGAAATAAGAAAGATGCTATCTTTTTTTACCCCAAATTTGTCATTTCTGACACCATGTTGGATGTCATTATTTCACATGGACATGTTTTCCTAATGATTATATTCTACTAATCATCCCCTTTGATTTGATATGCCACATTACTATGTTCCGAAAAACTTAAATTTTTGTTTGGATATTTAGTATGTTAAGTGGTCACCTACAATATTAAGTGGTCACCTACATAAATCCTGTCAATCATGCCCCATGGGTCCAACTTGGCCACCCCAGGGCTCATTAGCTCACATGGACTCATGATTAGATAAACTTCAAAACTCTTCATCTCTGAAACCATAAGGCCCAGAGCTTAGATATTTAGAATGAAGCAATGTTTATTGGTCACCTACAGTATATCCTGCCAATCATGCCCCTTTCATCCAAACTGACCTTGCCTTGGGGCTCATAAGCTCCCATAGCCTTATATTGGGAAAAACTTCAAAAATCTTCTCTAAAACCATAAGACCCAGAGCTTAGATATTTAGTATGTAGCTACGAGTATGTTTAGTGGTCACCTACATTAATCCTGCCAATCATGCCCCTGGGGTCCAAAATGGCCAAGCCCTTGGGTTCATTATCTCCCACAGTCATATAATGTAAAAAAAATCTTCAAAACTCTTCTTCTCTGAAGCCCTAAGGCCCAAAGCTTAGATATTTGGTATGTAGCAACGTCAAGTGGTCACCTACTATCATGGTACAAAGGCCATGCCCAAGGGCTCATTAGCTCACATAAACATACAATATAGACTTACAACTAGATAAACTTCAAAATCTTCTCTGAATCCATAAGGCCCAGAGCTTAGATACTTATTATGCAGAGAAGTCAAATGATACCTGCATAAATCCTACCAACCATGTCCCTTGGGTACAAATTAGCCATGCTCTGGGGCTCATTAGTTGCTGTATGCTTATAATGTAGAAAAAAAAAAAACAATCAAAAGCCCCCCATCTCTGAAACCATAAGGCCCAGAGCTTAGATGGTTACATCCAGGAGTTCATTAGCTCCCATAGATCTGTAATGAAAAAAAAAATATATATATATCAAAAATCTTCGCTAAAACCACAAGGTTCAGAGCTGAGATATTTAGCATGAAGCAAAGTCAAATGGTCACCTACATAAATCCTTCCAATCATGCCCCTGGGGTCAAAATGGGCAACACCCTGGGGCTCATTAGCTCCCTTAGACTTACTATGAGAAAAACTTCAGAAATCTTCTCTTAAACCACAAGGCCCAGAGCTTAGATGTTTAGTGTGAAGCAATGTCAGGTACTCACCTTCACATATCCTGCCATCTATGCCTCTGGAGTCCAAGTTGGCCATGTCCCAGGGATCATTAGCTACCTTACTTATACATGTAATGGGAAAACTTAAAAAATCTTCTTTACAGAAACCACAAGGCCTAGCCCTTAGATATTTAGTATGAAACACCCGTAAGTGCAAAGCAAATGAGCTGCACCCAAAGTGTTTCGCTTTGATGCCCCGTCTCAGGTCCACATGTAGATTGACGGTAGGTGATGGTTGCCTAAGCACAGTGTGTGGGTAACAACAGCTATTTTTTAGCTCACCTGTCACGTAGTGACAAGGTGAGCTTTTGTGATCACATTTTGTCCATCATGGTCCGTGCGTGCGTCGTCCTTCCGTAAACAATTTCAAAAAAGTATATCTCTAATACCCCTATGCCAATCTTGATCAAATTTCATGAGAAGCATCATCAGGTAGGGGGAAAGGCTGCATAAGGTTTTTGGGCTGATCATATTAGAATTCTGGTTGCCATGGCAACATATAGCTCCCATAGACTTGACAATGGGAAAAATTAAAAATATCTTCTTCTCTGAAACAACAGGGCCCAGAGCTTAGATATTTAGCTTGTAACAATGGCAAGTGGTCACCTACATAATTCCTGCCAATCATGCCCCTGGGGTCCAAATTGGCCACACCCCGGAGCCCCTTAGGTCCCATAGACTCATAACGGAAAAAAAAAACTTCAAAAAACTTTTTCTCTGAAACCAAAGGGCCCAGAGCTTAGATATTTAGGATGTAGCAACAGCAAGTGGTCACCTACATAATTCCTGCCAATCATGCCCCCGGGTCCCAAATGGGCCACACCCCGGGGCCACTTCGCTCCCATAGACTCATATTGGAAAAAAGCATCAAAAATCCTTTTCTCTGAAACCACAGGGCCCAGAGCTTAGGTATATAGCATGTAGCCATGGCAAGTGGTCACCTACATAATTCCTGCAAATCATGCCCCTGGGGTCCAAATTGGCCACACCCCGGGGCCCCTTAGCTCCCATAGACTCATAACGGAAAAAAAATCGCCTCGCCCATAGGGGCTTGAAGAAATATATGGGCTGCATGATGCTTCCACGCAGAGCTGAATCCGGCCCGCACACTAGTACTGGTAAACCGCTTGGAGGATCTAAGCCTGTCCAGGAACCGCGGTGCGAGGCAGACCGTCCATGCTAATAAACCCTATTGGTTTCATTGGGCGACAGGGCTTGAGATGTCATTACATCTCAATGTCGGGTAAAAGTCCCACAAAATGGAAGCAACGTCTCCAAAATGACCTTTACAGTGTTGACGGGGACGTTAAACCTCAAATCAAACAAAACAAACGGAAAAAAAAGCTTCAAAAATCTTTTCTCTGAAACCACAGGGCCCAGAGCTTAGATATTTAGCATGTAGCAATGGCAAGTGGTCACCTACAAAAATCCTGCCAATCATGCCCGTGGGTTCCATATGGGCCACGCCCTGGGGTCCCTTAGCTCCCATAGACTCATAATGGATAAAAAACCTTCAAAAATCGTCTCTGAAACCAAAGGGCCCAGAGCTTAGATATTTAGTGTGTAGCAATGGCAAATGGTCACCTACATAATTCCTGCCAATCATGCCCCTGGGTTTCAAATGGGCCACGCCCCGGGACCCCTTTGCTCGCATAGACTCTTAATGGAAAAAAGCTTGAAAAATCTTCTTCTCTGAAAACACAGGACCAAGAGCTTAGATATTTAGCATGTAGCAACGGCAAGTGGTCACCTACAAAATTCCTGCCAATCATGCACCTGGGGTCCAAACAGGCCACGCCCCGGGGCCCCTTAGCTCCTATAGACTCATAATGGAAAAAAAGCTTAAAAAATCTTCTTCTCTGAAACCACAGGGCCCAGAGCTTAGATATTTAGCATGTAGCAATGGCAAGTGGTCACCTACATAATTCCTGCCAATCATGCCCCTGGGTTCCATATGGGCCACGCCTCGGGGCCCCTTAGCTCCCATAGACTCATAATGGAAAAAATGTTAAAAAATCTTCTTCTCTGAAACCACAGGGCCCAGAGCTTAGATATTTAGCATATGGCAATGACAAGTGGTCACCTACATAAATCCTGCCAATCATGCCCCTGGGGTCCAAATGGGCCACACTCTGGGACCCCCTTAGCTCCCATAGACTCATAATGGAAAAAGGCTTTAAAAATATTTTTCTCTGAAACCACAGGGCCCAGAGCTTAGATATTTAGCATGTAGCAACGGCAAGTGGTCACCTACATATTTCCTACTAATCATGCCCCTGGGGTCCAAATGGGCCACACCCCGGGGCCCCTTAGCTCCCATAGACTCATAATAGAAAAAAGCTTCAAAAATCTTCTCAGAAACTGTGAAGCACAGAAGTTAGATATTTAGTGTCTAGCAACATAAAATAGCCAGCTACATAAATCCTGCTCACCCTGCCCCTGGGGTCAAAATTGGCCACGCCCGAGCTCATCAGCTCCAATAGACTTGTAATGAAAAAAATCTTAAAAAATCTTCTTCTATGAAACCATAAGGCCCAGAGCTTAGATTTTTAGTATGTAGCAACGTCAAGTGGCCACCTACATAAATCCTGCCAGTTATGCCCCTGGGATCCAAATTGGCAACACCCCAGGGCTCTTTAGCTTCCATAGACTTACATTTGAAAAAACTTCAAAAATCTTCTTCTCTGAAACTGCAGGGCCCTTATAATGAAAAAACAAACAAAAAAAAAACAAAACAAACTTAAAATGGGGAAAAAAAAATCTTCAGAAATCTTCTTCTCTGAAACCATAAGTCCCAGAGCTTAGGTACTTAGCATGTAGCAATGTCGAGTAGTCGCCAACATGAATCCTGCCAATCATGCCCCTGGTGTCCAAATTGGCCAAATCCTGTGGCCTCTTAACTCCAACAAACTTATAATGGAAAAAAGCTTCTTTGAAACCATGAAGTACGGATCTTAGATATTTAGAATATAGCAACACAAAATGGTCGCCTACATAAATCCTGCCAACCATGCCCTTTGGGTCAAAATTGGCCAAGCCCCAGGGCTCATTAGCTCCTATAGACTTATACTGGAAAAAACTTCAAAAAATATTCTTCTCCAAAACCATAAGGCACAGATTTTGTTTGATTTGAGGTTTTACATCCCCGTCAACACTGTATAGGTCATTTTGAAGAAATTACATCTCAAGCCCTGTCGCCCAATGAAACCAATAGGGTTTATAAGCATGGACACCGCTTTGCCTGAGCTTAGATATTTAGTGTGTAGCAATGTCAAGTGGTCTCCTACACTAATGATTTTCTGGTACACCGGTGAGTGATATAGAGCCATTGGGCCCTCTTGTCTTATATTCTTATATTACTTCCCAGTAATTTGTGTCTATAAGGAATTTCTTAACCACCTCAGTACGGGGGTGGGGGGTAGGGTGAGTATGGGGGAGATCTTGTAGGTGTACCGATTCATATCCAAATTTGAACATGTCAGATTTTAATTCTTCTCTTGCATGGGTGTGTGTTACACATTAAAAGAAGATGTGTTGTGTTGTCTCTAGTTCACAGTTACGCATTTTCTGGATAGACCTGTTGTGTTTCATAGATGTGTGAGGTTGGCATTTAGGCTGGTTTGGTTAAATCTCAAATGGGAGGGCACCACCTCTAATTTTCTGTTGTTGCTAAGTTGGTGGGCAGATTTACCTACTGTGGGCTGGAGGAGTTGGTAATGCCTCCCGGTGTTGATTGGGTTTCTATCCCATAGGGCTTGCCATTTTCTCTTTATGGTGGTGTCTATGATTGTATAGATCTCCCGTTTTGACTGTAGGGCCTGGATAGAGCTAAGGCTGTCCGTGAGTACTGTGGCTTTGGGTGTCTTAACTGTGATGGCCCAGTTTATGGCAATCAGTTCCGTTGTGAACATTGAGAGGTGTTGGCTTGTTGTAATCGGTATGTGTAGATTTCTCTCGGGGAATGTGGCGCCCGTTTTTCCTGTTGAGGGGTCCTTACTGCCATCTACTTCCTTCAGTCCCTCTGTAAACTTTTCATTTCCGGATAACTCCTCCTAAAGTTTTCATCCGATCTAGCTGAAACTTGGTAGGTACCGGTAGTATGACTATGAGAGACTCCCGAAAAATAGCTTTTTACACGCCTCACTAAATTCAGGATCGGCGTCAGAATTCTGAATTGTTTTCGAAATTACTTGGTAGAAATGTAAACCATCATGAGACAGTGTGTCATGCGCAAGACACAGGTTGGTACATCCAATGTCATGGTCATACTTAGAGGTCAAAGTTAAAAAAAAATGTCTTTTTCTTGTGTCCAGTTGTTCTGAATGGATTTGGAAATTGCTTGATAGAAATGTTAACATCATGAGTCAGTGTGTCATGCACAAGACCCAGGTTAGTATGCCCAAGGTCAAGGTCATGCTTAGAGGTAACAGGTAAAGAAAAGTGTTTGTTTTTAGCTCACCTGTCACGTAGTGACAAGGTGAGCTTTTGTGATCACTTTTTGTCCATCGTCAGTGTTGTTTCGTGTGTGCGTAAACAATTTCTTCAAACGACATCTCCTCGTAAACCACTGATCGGATTTTGACCAAACTTCACAGGAATGCTCCTTAGGTGGTCCCCTTTCAAAGTTGTTCAAATGGTTCCGGTCCGTTGCACATCTAGGTCACAGGAGCCAAAAATAGATTTTTTTTGCTGTAAACTTAAAAAATCTTCTTCTCTGAAACCACAAGGCCCAGGTCTTTGATATTTGGTATGAACCTTCATCAAGTGGACCCCTACCAAGATTGTTCAAATTATTGTGCTTGGGCCAAAAATGCTCCTGCCCTAGGTCCCTTTGGTTTTACATTGGATTATATAGGGAAAAAATCTTTAAAAATCTTCTTCTCTGAAACTGCAAGGCCTAGGTCTTTGATATTTGGTATGAAGCTTCATCTGGGGGACCCCTACCAAGATTGTTCAAATTATAGTGCTGGGGCCAAAAATGCCCCCGCCCTGGGGCCCTTTGGTTTTACATTGGCTTATATAGGGAAAATCTTTAAAAATCTCCTTCTCTGAAATCGCAAGGCCCAGGTCTTTGATATTTGGTATGGAGCTTCATCTAGTGGACCCCTACCAAGATTGTTCAAATTACAGTGCTGGGGCCAAAAATGCCTCCCCCCACCGGGGCCCTTTGGTTTTACATGGGCTTATATAGGGAAAATCTTTAAAAATCTTCTTCTCTGAAACCGCATGGCCAAGGTCTTTGCTATTTGGTATGAAGCTTCATCTAGTGGACCCCAACCAAGATTGGTCAAATTACAGTGCTGGGGCCAAAAATGCCCCCGCCCCGGGGCCCTTTGGTTTTACATGGGCTTATAGGGAAAATCTTTAAAAATCTTCTCTGAAACTGCAAGGCCCTGGTCTGTGCTATTTGGTATGAAGCTTCACCTAGTGGACCCCTACCAAGATTGTTCAAATTACAGTGCTGGGGCCAAAAATGCCCCCACCCCGGGGCCCTTTGGTTTTACATAGGCTTATATAGGGAAAATCTTTAAAATTCTTCTTCTCTGAAACTGCAAGGCCCAGGTCTTTGATATTTGGTATGATGCTTCATCTTGTAGACCTCTACCAAGATTGTTCAAATTATAGCCCTGGGGCCAAAAATGCCCCTGCTCCGGGGCCCTTTGGTTTTACATAAACTTATATAGGGAAAATCTTTAAAAATCTATATTTTAGAGCAGAAATAAGAAAAATTAGGTATACCCCCGGAAACCCCAAGTGGGGTTCAAGGGGGGTCAAAATTATGTAGGGTGTTTTCGTGATGATTTCCTTTTTCAGGGTAACATGACGAAAATACGTCTATACAAATACATTGAAAATTTTTCGCCTAAAAACTAAAATTTTAGGATGAAAAATTGTGATATTTTCCTTATTTGTGCTCAAAATATAAATTGTAGGTACTTTAGAAACATCTCATCGAGGTGGCTCTGACAAGTATCAACAATCTATATTTGAGAGCAGAAATCAGAATTAAAAGGTTTACCCCTGTAAACCCCATTTTTACTATTTAAAAATGGGGTTCAAGGGGGTCAAAATTTTATAGGTGTGTATCCGTGATGGGTGGGCCCCTGGCGGGGGTGGGGGGTGCGGGGCATCTGTGTTGTATTGACACATTTCTAGTTTTGTCATGTTTTTGTTTTTTCTTTTTTCAGATTGGCACAGAAACCAAACCATATCCCAATCATGCTGTAATAACACTGCATGGTCATGTGCGGTCAACTGAATTGCCAATTTATGGAGCAAAAGTCTTGGCAGTAAGAGATGGAAAGCTTAATTTACATGGTAATGTTTTAACCTTTATGGGAAATGGGAACACCTGACAGATTTGTCTGCCATTTATCAAAGGGAGACATCTTTCATGACTTCCTGTTTGCTTCTCTATAAGCCCTGTCCCACCAAAATGGGGTCTACTCTTAAAGGAAAGAATTTGCCCCTCATGAGCAAATTCTTTTATTTAAGAGTTGACCCCAGTTGATATGGGGGACAAAATACTTTTGCAGGAGTTGCCTCCCCTGAAGGTGAAAATGCTAGTCAACTAGCCGATGACATTTTTATTTTTTATTGCCTTTGCATTGGATGATGATGGGGGCATGCATACTTGCATACGAATATACAGTCGAACTTAGATGGCTCGAACACCGATGGCTCGTTTACCATGGCTGAGTCAAACCCGGTTTTGAGTCCCTAGGGAATTCCTCTGCATAAGAAAAAGTGTGGGATACTTAAGGAGATTTTCGACTTTTATCTTGCAAATGTATGCTGTGTGTACTCATTAGAATCGCCTCAATGAGGCGATTCTAATGAGTACACACAGAATACATTATGTTACAGAACACCAAAAAGAAGTCCAAAAATACCCCAGTTATGTTTTCTGGAAGTATGCAACAGTGGCTCGAACTACCGCTGTTTCGAACAAATTTCTATGGTCCCGAAGGGGTTCGAGCCATCGAAGTTCGACTTTATGTCCTTCTGTGCGAGTGTATATGTACGTGATCCTGTTAGACTCAGGTTAAGCCTAATAATAAGGTATTTGTACCAGGTAGAACTTTTACACATATTTTTCAAACCATGCAATGGATTTGGTTCGTATTTAGTATGATGATTTTTTTGTTCAGCAAGATCCTAACCCATACTCGAGGTCACAGACTTAGAAATTTTAAGACCCAGATTAAGGAATTATGTCGCCTCCTTATCGGGGAAACATATTGTTTTCCCCCAGGTGTCTGTCTGTCTGTCG
This sequence comes from Lucinisca nassula, assembly GCA_963580285.1. Classification (NCBI taxonomy): domain Eukaryota; kingdom Metazoa; phylum Mollusca; class Bivalvia; order Lucinida; family Lucinidae; genus Lucinisca; species Lucinisca nassula. The sequence goes on from OY757019.1 coordinate 35,132,312, forward strand.
GTCACAAAATCGTGCTCGCTCTATAACTTGAAAAGCATTCAAGATATCCTCACAAAACTTCATATGAATATTAATCAACATTAGACAACATGCAGAGCGCAAGAACTATAACGCTTGTATTTAGAATTCTTAGCTCACCTGAACCAAAGGCTCACAAGTTGGCTTATAGTATACCAATGGTCCGTTGTCAGTCGTCCGTCACATGTCGTCCGTCCATACTTTCAAACATCTTCTCAGAAACCAATGGGCCAATGGGAGTCATACTATATATACAGCATCTATACCTCAAAAAAACTAAAGTTTATATAATTGGCCCAGGTTACATGATCAAGATGGCGGTCTCGGGTCGTTTCGCCCGTGAGTCGTTTCGCCTATGAGTCGTTTCGCCCATGTGTCGTTTCGCCCTGAGTCATTTCGCCCTGGGTCTTTTCGCCCGTGGGTCGTTTCGCCCTGATTAGGTGGGTCGTTTCGCCCTTATTTTTTTCAAGCCCTATTGATTGAGGTTATGTTTGTTTTTGGTATGTAAAGGGATTGATGGGAGCATTGGGGGTTCCGGAAAACATGGTTTTGCCCTCGTTTGGTGCAGCTGGACGACCTTCTGACGGCTTCTACTTCAGGTTTGAGCAACTGCGCTACCACCTTTTTGAGAAAGATATTCAAGCTCACATAAGGTTAACAAGTCTTTGCAATAAAATGGGATTTATGGTTGTGAAAATGACTGTTCATATTTAAAAAATGTGACATATTTTTCTTTCTGCTCAAAACATAGATTTTGAATTAGAACCGTCTAATTGTCTATGTTCTAGAATCAGAAATAAGAGAAATAAAGTATACGTGAAAACCCATTTTTCTCTGTATAAAGTTGGGTTTAGGGGGACGTTATTGCATAGACTTGCTAATATGATATTTTATTTACTTATCATTTGTCTTTCTGCACAAATAGTGACGTGATATAACTGGTTACATTATTACGTTAATTGTGTTGACGGGGATGTTAAACCTCAATTTCAACAAAAAATATTTTTAAACAGTGGTGTCTGAATAAAAGTTAACAAAAATGTCACTTAAAGAGTAATAATTAATATTACACATTAAGTGTCATGTGTAAAAAGTTGGTTTAATTTTTATACATACTCTACTGTAGCTCAACCTTGGTAGGAATAGAAACATAACGTTTTATACTTTCTTATCATTTTGTCCCATAATTTTATGCGTAACAAAACACATATTTTACATTATAAATATATAACAAAGCATAACATGAAACTATAGCATCACATTAACAAGTCCGTGGAATGAACACCCCCTAAACCCCACCTTATATGGCGAAAACTGGGGTTTATTGGGATATACAATATTTTTGTTATTTCTGCTACAAGACAAAGGTTGTGGGTACTCGTTAGAACCGCCTAAACATATGTTTGCAGTATAGATAAGAAAAAATACCACAGCTTTTCACAAAAAAAGTAAAAATAAAAGTAGTCATTTTAGAGATGTGAAAACCTGCACTATGTCGCACGGTTGTGTTATCCTACTGGTCTGTTTAGTAGTTTACATTACGAAAACATGCTTATTCAAATACTTGAAAATTCTACCACAAAATCAAAAAAAAATGTTCTGATCAAAGATTCTTATATTTTTTATATTTCTGCTCAGGTGTTCGTTAGAAACGGTCCGACCATCTACACAAGCATCACTTCATTCATGCATTCATTCATTTCCGTTTGTCCAGCTACCAATACTCTCCATTCATTCATTAACTCATCTATCTCCGTATATTATAAATGCCGTCCGTTCATCCGTACGTCCGTCCATCTACTAACGCACAACTCCATTTACCCATTTATTCATTTATTTATTCATCCATCTGTCCATTTAGTCATCCATTCCGTTTGTCACTCCCTTAAAATATAATTGCGGCGAAACGACCCACGGGCGAAACGACTCACGGGTGAAACGACTCACCAGGAAAGGGCGAAATGACCCACCCCCAAAATCAGGGCGAAACGACTCAGGGCGAAACGACGCGGCGAAACGACCCACGGGCGAAACGACCAGGAACCAAGATGGCTGCCATACCCATATAAGGTAAAAACCATTTAAAAGTCTTCTTCTCCAGGAGCATAAGTCAGATGACTTTGAAACTTGGCAGACAGCATAAGGGACTGGAGTTCTACAAAAGTTACATAAATGATGGCCCTGGGTTGACCCTGACCTATTTTAAAGCAAGGCCAAATTTGGTCCCTAAGCATTTGAGTAGGAAAAAGGTAAAATAGTGCTTGTATGCAATACAATCATAGTTTGTGAAATGAAAATAGGACTTATATGAACTTCCATGAATGTCAAAGGTCAAGGTGATGCAGTGACCCTTGGCTGTCAAGGTCACAAGGATTGAATGACCATCAGAATTTCAAACATAATCACAAGGCCATTGAACATGTGATATTTCCTTGGACCCAAATAGGGAGATATTTTCAAATAGGGAGAATGGGGTCTCAAGTGGGTAGATTTTTCCACAGTTAAAAGTGATCTTTTTCCACTGTTAAAAGTGATCTTTTTTTTTTTTCGGTGAAAATAGACTTTTGAAGCACTTTATAAGCACTTGTAATGTGAAGTAACTACATGTATCATGTTTGTCTTAGAACTTAATTCTGAATTATTTCTGTTCAAGCTGCATTAAGATAAAACTAAGATATTAATCTAATTTATACTTAAACCATATGCTGTAAGTGCTCACTAAACTGCCTCATTGAGTAAAGAGTACCAACAATCCATGCCTTTGATCAGAAATATCGGTAATGTCTGGCCCAAGCTGGCCCAAAACATTATGGAGCAGTTACTTCTGAATATGTATGATAAATTGACTCTGACCTGTTGAAGAGTGAGATTGGGGTTTTACATGAGGGAGAATTTTTTTTAACTCATGAAAGCTGTCTTCAAACAGCATTTTGAAAAATGGTGAAAATAAATCAAAGTTCTAAATTCACTGTCTATACATATACCCCCATTCTAGTTAGGCCCAAAAGTGAAAATGTAATAACCAAACAAACATTACTAGGTTACACAGAAACATGACAACTTGTAATATTTTTGAGTAATCATTACGATAACACACCCGTGCGTCATAGTGCAATTTTTTACATCTCCGAAACGGTCAATTTTCTGATGAAAATTTGTGATATTATCCTTATTTATACTACAAACATAGGTTATGGGTGCTTGTTAGAACCGCCTCATTGAGGCGGTTCTAACGAGTACCCACAACCTATGTCTTAGAGCAGAAATAAGAAATATAATGTATACCCCGTAAACCCCAGTTTTCTCTGTATATAGTGGGGTTTAGGTGGGTGTCCATTTCATGGACGTGTTCACGTAATGGATGTATAAAAAATGGGTAAACTGTCATTTGTTATACCCAAACCTTGATATTATGGATAGTTTAATAATGAAGTTTATGGGCAGTTGTTAGATATACATAATATTAAATAAATGGAGCCTTGATAGCGCAGTGGTTAGCACGTTCGACTCATGATCGAAAGGTTGTGCGTTCGAATCCGGCCACTGGTAGTGAGGTGTGTCCTTGGGCAAGACACGTAATGACACTGCCCCACTCCACCCAGGTGTAAATGGGTAGCAGTGGTGTAAAAGTCACTGCCTCTCTCTCGCGTGCACGTGAAAACACCCGGAATGAGTGTTCGAGAGCGATTCAATAAGCTTGAAGCTTTCGTCGCAATCGAACTAAAATAAATTTGTATAAACTAAATAAATGGACAAAAATTATAGATTTCACTATCATGTAATTTTTTAAATGTCAGTACTTGTAAAAAAAAGCTTTTTTCAAGGGGAGCAACTTCGCTATAAGAAAATTAGTTGATATCTTCATGACTTTCAATGAATCCTGGGTATTGACTGGTAAATAATATATATGAACTATTTTTCAGTTAACTCTTATCATGCTGTTCACGACAACCCCTATCTTTGGAAACAGTGTAGATCCAGATCATATGGCTTCTGAAGAAGCCATCTGATCAGGATCTACACTTTTTGGCATTCAGTTTCTGAATTTGTAGCAATAAATTACATCAAGTAATTTGATTGGTTGATAGACAGAAATGGGTGTGGCTTAAATGAATGTTCAGCAAGATAAGAGTTAAAAAATTAAAATTGCTGCCTATTCATGAAGAATGGGAATGAAAGATGGATGTAAGAGTGATATAAGGTATAGAAATGAGTCTTAGTGAATGACAGTCAATAGTAAAACAGAAGTGAAGGCAATGATCAGGAATCAATACAATTAACCCACAGCTCCCAGCAGTGATACCAAAGGGAAAGAAGCACAAACATGTAACTAGACATTATAGTCGTTCAAAACGCAGTGAGACGTGACTGCACTTTTAATTTTGGACTTGTCCATATTTTAGGTAAATCGGCTTTAATTGGTATTTTCACACTTGGCAATAGCTACCGCCCTATTCTTAATCTTATGTAGCATAGAAATATAGTCGAGAGGGTCTAGTAACGCGTCTGCTAACATGGAGGTCTAGGGTTCAAATCTTGTGGGAGGTTTTTATTTATGTATAATTACTTTTTTTTCCTAAACATTTTTCGTAAATGAGATCACGTGTTTACCGCGTAAATCATAAAAGTGGGTCACACAAGATATTGGTTTGTTTGTTTGATTGGCGGTTTATCCTCCCAGTCCATTTTGGAGACGTTGCTACCAATTCTGCGGGGTTCTACCCAACATTGAGATGACATCACAAGAATCACGCCTTAATAAATTTTGACATCACCAAACCCGACTTTCATTATGGTAAAACTCTGGTTTTTAGGGGTAAACAATATTTTCTTTATACCTGCTCTAATAAACAGATTGTGGATACTCGTTAGAACTGCTTCATCGAGGCAGTTTTAACGAGTGCCCACAATCTATGTTTGGAACAAAAGTAAGAAATAAATATTGTAAATTTTCATAAAAAAATTTCGTTCATTTGGTAGTAAATATTTCCAATATTTTTGTACAGGCATGCTTTTGTAATGAAATTACATCTCAAACCCTGTCCTCCTAATGAAACCAAAAAGGGTTATATGAATGAACGGGCCAACTCACAACACTTTGCCGCCGGGATTTACTAAGCGATTTACTATTATTCTTGATGAACATAAAGATAAACAGAAAAATAACTGAAACTAAATAAATTTGATTGGCTTTTATTTGGCCATGACAGACAATTTGAATATTCGATCAGATAAGTATATCAGAATTAATGCTTCATAATCAACTTTTCAACAATTGTATCAATCAATAAATCAAAAGTGTCAACTTTGAAACAACGTCATCACTCAACTAAAAACGTTGACTGCAATAATCCACATGATTCAAGTCAGAAATCAACCAACATTTTCATAATCAACATCATGTCGTATTATTATGTCCCGTTATGTACAACGCATCAACAACTTCAAATCAACGTCCCATGATTTCAACTCTTACTTTCACTGTACACATTTTACCTTAAAAATATGGAGGGGAACCAGCAATATTATAATTTCTAAATGGACGGTCGAATGCTGCCGTAGCAATCAACGTGCACGATTCCAAAGCGAATGAGGCACGAGGTGACGCCCAACGTCAAATTCCATATTGTCCACCATGAAATGTCCACCATGACGAGATTAGATCACGTAATGTATGTCACCTGAAAAATAAAAATCAAACAGCAGCAACAAAACCCAAAAAATAAGGGAGGGAATATATGTGAAAACGGGAGGGTTTATTCTTCAAAATTTGTCGACTTCTCGAAAATTTTTGCTGACAACGAAAAGAACGATTACTCTTTAACAAGTATTAACTTTGAGGGAAAATTTTCTACAGCGCCCTCCAAGACAAAGTTACAAATGGTGTGTTCACAATAATAAAAGAATTTAATTCAGATCAAATTAAATTTCATTATTCTTGATGAACATAAAGATAAACAGAAAAATAACTGAAACTAAATAAATTTGATTGGCTTTTATTTGGCCATGACAGACAATTTGAATATTCGATCAGATAAGTATATTAGAATTAATGCGTCATAATCAACTTTTCAACAATTGTAACTAAGTGATTTACTATTAATCATGTGCGATCAATTTCAGCTCTGTTAAAAAGCATCGTACAGCCCGATCTGTTTCTCAAAACCCTGATGGACGTGAGCCATCACACTAAATGTATATATTTATCTTATTGGAAAATGGAATCATTGTGGCTCGGATTCTAGTAAAATTATCAAAAATGTAACTAAGATGGATACCATCATGATATACTGTCAGTGAAGGCAAAGCTGCAGGTTTGAATGCTTTGTTGAAATGTATCTGAATATTATAAAATGAAATAAAATATAATTGTTTAAAATAAAAAGAGAACCAAAAGATAAAATATGAAAAATACAAATAAAGAAACTAACTATAAACATTAGAATTGAAGCAAATAAAGATGAAAATTAAATAGAAAATAATAAAGAAAAATATGTATGCCACTGGGACTCGAACCTTACTCGGCTAAAAGGTTCTAGTTAGACTCGCAGTGCTAAGCATTACACGAAACCACTAAGCCAAGACTTTTACATGATGGCAATGTCAAAACATTAACCTATCTATTTAAATTCAAGTGTAAATGTTGCCCGAAACCTGCTTCCCCTAAAAAATGGAATAGTCTTGTCACGCTTAATCTTTGAACTCTCAAAGGTCGTTGATGAACTATAGTTGAAACATAAATAATGGAAAGCCCAAAACACTACTTTCAAGAACTTTAATCTGATATATATATATAAATAAAAAAAAAATACCGCTGTCTCTGATAAGTTCCGATAATTTTGGTAATTGTCAAAATATCAAGTGTAATCCATTTTCTTCTGAGCAAGGTCATCAGGTGCTTGATTCTAATCATGTGAATGTATATTCATTACATTATTCGCATAAATTTACAATTGCAATTTATTCGGTAAATACTTCGTTTTAATATTGCATTCACGGAACAAACTGCATAAAATGTTTAATAATTTGTTTCCTGAAAACAGATTTCAAAAGTATGCATTTCATGATTTTAAGAGACTTGCTCCAAAAGATGCCAAGCCCCATTTTCTGGTGGATGTCCCCCAAAGAAACCCTTTTCCTGATGAAACTTCCCTTTTAGTGGCATATCATAACATCACGAAAACACGCCTATATAATTTTGACCCCGTTGAACCTCACTTTTATATAATAAAACTGGGGTTTACAGGGGTAAACCTTATTTTTCCTATTTCTGTACCAAAATATACATTGTGGGTACTCATTAGAACCGTCTGGATGAGGCGGCTCTAGTGTGTACCCTCAATCTATATTTTTAGCAGAAATAAGAAAAATATCACTCTTTTTCATCTTAAAACTTTCATTTTTCAGCAGTAAAATTGCAATGTAGTTGTATAGGCATGTTTTCGTAATAATGAGAAAACTACTATTCTTGGTTTCTTTTTATATGTATATATATATATAATCCTGTTTTTTGACCTGGGTCAGATTAGTGCAGTGTGCTTGAATCGGCAAAAATGGCTAGCGGGTCAAATAAGTTCTAGCTGTTAGAAATGCATAGTTATAAAATCTGTTCTCAGGAAACGAATTATTAGACTTTTTTATGCAGTTTATTCCGTGAATGCAATATTTAAACGAAGCATTAATTGCAAATGTAAACTTTACGCAAATGATGACATGAATGTACGTTCACCTGCAAGCCCCTGATGACCAAGATCAGATGAATGTACGTTCACCTGATTAGAACCAAGGCCTTGATGGCCCAGAACAGGAGAAAATGTATTATACTTGACATTTTGACAATTACCAAAATGATGGGAACTGAATGGACTGTTACGATAACACACCCGTGCGACATAGTGCATTTTTCTCATCTCCAAAATGGCTACTTTTCTGATGAAAAGCTGCAATATTTTGCTTACAAATACTGCAGACATAGGTTGTGGGTGCTCGTTAGAACCGCCTCATTATAGCGAGTACCCACAACCTATGTCTTGGAGCAAAAATAAGAAAAAATAATGGATACCCCCGTAAACCCCAGTTTTCTCTATATAAAATGGGGTATAGGGGGGTCTTCATTGCACAGACTTGTTCACATGATGTAGCAGGTCAGATAACAGGATAGTGCCATAACTTTTCATAAAATATGAAAATGATAGATGGATGGGAGAGTGATATAAAAAAAATGCAAAGTAAAGTGCTACAAAAGTGGCAAAGTATCCACACAATTGAATTTAAATCCAAGCTAAATATAAATAAAATAGAACTATGTAAAAGTGGTTATCTTGAAAACTACTGTTACCCGGGTACAGATGTACCGCTCTGGCATGAGGTAACAAGACATTAACCGAGTACAGACTCACTTCTCTGCATCACGTGTACAAGTCCGTGAAATGAAGACCCCCTAAACCCCACTTTATATAGAGAAAACTTGGGTTTAAGTAGGTATACATTATTTTTCTTATTTCTGCTTCAAGACATAGGTTGTGGGTACTTGTTAGAACCGCCTCAACCTATGTTTTGAACATTTATAACAAAAATATCAAAGATTTTCATCAGAAAAGTAGCCATTTTGGAGATGTGAAAAATGCACCATGTCGCATGGGTGAGTTATCTTAATGGTAACGTTACATAAATTATGACAGCTTATGTAATCTCTGCTGGTGGCCGAATTCAATCAACTGAGACAGAATTGATCGACGGATTATTGGCCTTTACAGGTACTAATTAGTGATTTTAAAGTTGCTAATACCATTATGCATTTAACCCTTATCTTGCTGAATATTCATTTAAGCCACACCCATTTCTGTCTATCAACCAATCAAATTACTTGATGTAATTTATTGCTACAAATTCATAAACTGAATGCCAAACAGTGTAGATCCTGATCAGATGGCTTCTTCAGAAGCCATCTGATCTGGATCTACACTGTTTCCAAAGATAGGGGTTGTCATGAACAGCAAGATAAGGGTTAATATAATCTCCCCCTAATCCGTTAATTGCACTCAGCATTGAAAATCTTTAAGTCACTCTGGGAAAAATCTGGAAACTGCAAATGTGGGAGAGCGGGAGATATGCTTCAAATGCGGGAGCCTCTCGTGTGATCTGGGAGATATCACAGGTATGCAAAATTGCTCAAACCATTCCGCTTGGATGAACAAGCTGGCCGCCAAAGCTAATCAAAGCACCAAAGGCACTGAAATGACAGATTCTATGAGAAAATCATAACACTGTGAAAACTTACAGAAAACCTTTCTAAAAAGACCTTAAAATTTAGAAAGGTAGTTCTGCAAATTCCATTATATGATATGTTTGCAAATGTCTATAGAGCGGTGGTATTTTGAAATGCCATTCGATGTTTCAAATTTTTGTAAGCAACTATTTACGTTTTCAAAACCAAACATTAAAATTCAAGTTTTAACAATGCTACTGTCAATAAGTAACAGTTTTTGGCTGGTCGGTTGTGGACACCTCTACCCAAAGATACTCTATGGGAAAGATATCGGAGGAGAAAGGCTGACTAGTCCAGTACATGAATTCCATTGGCTTGAAGACATTTTTGAGTAAGAACAGCACTATCAGCCCGCTCCTAATCCTGCTGGATAAGATATCCCAGATTCTGAGTGTAAACAAATAAATGGAACCATGTTAGGCCGAAGCACTTGATTGATGTAACGTCTAGCTGTTCAATCCACGTCTCAGCTATGATCCTGAATGTTCTTAATGACACAAAGCTGCGTTCAAGAACTACATGCAATAGCTCGCCACATAATTACGCTTATTTCACTCGATATGTCATGCTCTATTACGCACGCGTCGCCTCGGCATACCTTACACCTATACAGCGAAACACCCGGAAATGACAATCGGCGTGATCCACGCTGAAGTGCGGTCAGTCGCTTAGACGCCAATTTACGTATTTCATGCACCAGCGTAATGAAAAATGATGCAATACGCTCTGACTTTTTGAGAACAAATTTCAGTTTCTTCTTTTCTAGGCACGACCTTACATTACACATCAAAAGTTTGATCCTGAACATATGGTTTCTATCTGTACTGGTGTGAATCTGGTGCACTGAATCAACGTGGTCGGACTGGTAACCAGACGTCGTGGTAGATTGATTTAGCCTTTTTTGCTTAAGGGCATGGTGCCTAAGTGTTTTGTAATCGTTTGGTTTCAGAATCAAAGCACTGAGAGTGTGGGGTGTAGCTAGGTTGGAGTAATAGGCATGGGCTGAGATTTAAACTGTTTCATTTAACTCTGAAATTCCAAACAGATAGTGAAGATTTTGATAAGAAGACACGTTCGGCAGCGTCTGATCTTGGTCTACAGTGTTTGCCAAGCTCACCCTATGATTCCAGGATAACCCTCTTCCGTCTTATGGAATACCCTCGTCTCACTGCGGCTATTTTCTACATGACAAAAAGTTATTCTGACAAGTCAGTGATAATCACGTAGACATTAGCACTGAAGCGCTTTTCTTATTATCAATTTCGGGTCGAATGCCAAACAATCAACCCAAACATAGCCACGTCGTTTGTCAGTGTTGGGTACATGTAAGTGTCATCTGTAATATCTGCACATGATTCAAATGTTGGATCTGGCAAACAATGTTAACTCAGATCAAACGCCACAGAACACGGTGCTGATCTTGTCCTACACTTTCTTGCATTAGTTACTAACATCTTAAGTTTAAACGAATCAGTCCAAGTCCCCGTTCATGACCAGCCTGCATTTAGAGACAGTCGGCATGAGTGTTGTCAGTGCTTTGATTATGCCCCCAACTTTAAAAAAGTTGGGGGGCATATTGCTTCTGGCTTGTCCGTCCGTTCGTACGTCACGCTTTCTTGTGCATAGCATATCTTTAGAACCGTGTATGCTAGTGTTTTGAAATTTCATATATGGGTTCCTCATGAAAAAATAGTTGACCCGTATTTTTTTTCTTGTCCAAATTATCTCCCCTTCTTGAATTATTTCCCCTTTAATTAAATAACATAGAATTCTCGTTAGCAAGATATCTCAAAAAGTATTTGAGCTACAGCCTTGATATTTGGTATAGTGATTGGGACTAAGGAGGAGATTACCTGATTAAATTTTCAACCAATTCTATAAAATTTTGTTAGAGTTATGGCCCTTTGTAATTTTTTGCCACTCAATTGTGTTGCTTTCTGGTGCATAGCATATCTTCAGAACCGTGTATGCTAGTGTTTTGAAATTTCATATATGGGTTCCTCATGAAAAAATAGTTGACCCGTATTTTTTTTCTTGTCCAAATTATCTCCCCTTCTTGAATTATTTCCCCTTTAGTTAAATAACATAGAATTCTCGTTAGCAAGATATCTCAAAAAGTATTTGAGCTACAGCCTTGATATTTGGTATAGTGATTGGGACTAAGGAGGAGATTACCTGATTAAATTTTCAACCAATTCTATAAAATTTTGTTAGAGTTATGGCCCTTTGTAATTTTTTGCCACTCAATTGTGTTGCTTTCTGGTGCATAGCATATCTTTAGAACCGTGTATGCTAGTGTTTTGAAATTTCATATATGGGTTCCTCATGAAAAAATAGTTGACCCGTATTTTTTTTCTTGTCCAAATTATCTCCCCTTCTTGAATTATTTCCCCTTTAATTAAATAACATAGAATTCTCGTTAGCAAGATATCTCAAAAAGTATTTGAGCTACAGCCTTGATATTTGGTATAGTGATTGGGACTAAGGAGGAGACTACCTGATTAAATTTTCAACCAATTCGATAAAATTTTGTTAGAGTTATGGCCCTTTGTAATTTTTTGCTACTCAATTGTGTTGCTTTCTGGTGCATAGCATATCTTCAGAACCGTGTATGCTAGTGTTTTGAAATTTCATATATGAGTTCCTCATGAAAAAATAGTTGACCCGTATTTTTTTTCTTGTCCAAATTATCTCCCCTTCTTGAATTATTTCCCCTTTAATTAAAAAACATAGAATTCTCGTTAAGAGTTTCATTGATGATACTTGGTACATGCTTGGAACTAGGAGTGAAATTTTTATGCAGGCATCCATGTTTGACCTTGACCTAGATTTCATGGTTTGGTGACTTTGCGCCTCCACAGACGCGACATAGCCTTCGGGGGAATTCTTGTTGTATGTTTTTGAGTCTTTAACAATATTTGTTGAATATTTTGCCATCTAAGGACAAGCAAAGGTTGGGGGCATTGTGTTTTACAAACACCATTTCTAGTTTATTCACTGCCTTGAGTTTCTGGAGTGCACTCTTCCATCACTGAAGTTGGGCTCATACATTCTGCGAAATATATGGCACCTAGAATTATATCACAGGACCTAAACTAAATATCTGTACCATATTCCAGGGTTGAAAGGAACAGCCTTTCTTTCGGATTTCTGTTCCTTTCAACCCTGGAATATGGTATTTTGTCACTGAGACATAGGAAATAGGCTAAACAGTGGATTTTTCTGATTCTGTTATAGCCTATGGCATCAGCATTGATATTTGCTATCAGCTGATTTTAAGTTTATTAATTCCAAAGGTCAAGGTCATTGCTGAACTTTGCCCTGGATGACTTAGATGCAGTATTTTTATATTGTTCTCCATTAAAATTGCCTGGCTAATTGAAACGAAATTACAAGATTGAAGAAGTTGAAAAGCCTCTATGGGATGAGGCAATGAAACTTGTTATTAAAGGGACTGTAGTCACATTGACCAAGATGGCCGCCGTGCCTGCACATGGTAAAAACCACATGACCTCTCTGGTGAGCATAGTGTGCCATGGTCTTCTTGTTTGTCTTATTTCCGCACGTAACACATATGTTTGGGTGCTCATCAGAAGCGCTTCACTGAGGCGTTTCTAATGTGTAACCACGACATATGAAATCATATGTTATGGGTACTGATTGGAACCTCTTCGGTGAGGAAGTTCTTATTAGTACCTTGCAGAAAAAGAAGAAAATAATTTCTAGTATTGGTTGAAAAAAAAATCATTTTTTCTGGAGCTATGGCATCACTGTCCATCACGTCAACACACCTATATAGTTTTGACCCATTTGAACCCCACTTTTATATATAGTAAAATATGTTCTAGGAAGGGTTATCCTTTATGTTCTAGGAAGGGTTATCCTTTGGAAGCAGGGAATACACCACAGAACTGGAAAATATGGAGTGAACATGTTTTCTGGGCCAGACTAGCCAGTTTCAGCCATTTAGGCCTCATCAGTGACCCTCAAATATTTTCGAAATTTCACAATGGAATCAATGATCCCAAAGGACAAGAAAATATAAACTACAGTATGATGTAGGACAGGGAGACTTTTTACGGCCGCCACACATTCCCAGACAACAGCTGCTGTAGTGACGTTTACAGGGGTGAACCTTATTTTTCTTATTTCTGTTCTAAAACATAGATTGTGGGTACTCGTTAGAACCGCCTCATCTAACAAGTACCCACAATCTTTATTTTGAGCAAATAAGAAAAACATCACAAGTTTTCTTCTGAAAATTGTCAATTTTTCGGCGGTAAATTTTACAATGTATTTGTGTAGGCGTGTTTTCGTTATGATTATTCAAGATATTGAACTTTAGCTACAAGTGTTAAACCTAATCCTGCTGAATAATTCTATTAGCTACACCAACTTCTGACTGTCAGCCAATCAGATTACATGATTATAATATATTTTTGCTCAAATTCGCAAACTGAATAACAGTGTAGATCCTGATCAGACAGAACGTCTTCAGAAGTCATGTTATCTGGATCTGCACTGTTTGCAAAGGTAGGGATTGTTGTGAACAGCAGGTTAAGAGTTAAACCTTATTTAAAAAAAGTGCAGTCTTGCATCACAAAAACATGTCTATATAATTTTGACCCTCTATATAGTAAAATTGGGGTTTACAGGGGTATACCTTATTCTTATTTTTGTTTAAAAAAATAACTTGTGGGTACTAGTTAGAATCGTTTTGATGAGGCAGTTCTAACGAGTACCCACAGTCTATATTTTGAGCAGAAATAAGAAAAATATCACATTTTTTTCATCTTAAAATTTTTTGGGCAGGGGGTGGGGGGGGGAGGTGGGGGGGGGGGGGGAGGTGGTAAAGTATACAATGTATTTGTACAGGCATGTTTTCGAATTGGGGGAAAAAAAACCTTTGAAATATTCTTGTTTGAAACCAGATTAACAGGCCTTTTTATTTGATATTTGATCTTTGATATTTGGTATGGTCAAAAATGGACCCACCCAGGAGCCCACATGTTTTAAATTGACTTATATAGGAAAACCTTGAAAAATCTTGTCTTAAACTTGTCATGTAAGCAGTTCTATTAAATTTGCAGGTATGAGAATACCTAAAACTTGGACTCTTTTGTCTGCGACTGCTAATGCTGGTGACATCGAGATTCGTGTTCCAGTAGCCGACGTCGAAAAGTGGAAAGCTGGTGATAAAATTGTCATTGCCACAACTGGAGGCTATCTGTCTCAGAGGGAGACTGAGGAAAATGAAATCGAAAACATCATCCTTGAGGACAACGAAGCAATTATAAGGTTGGTCAAGCCGTTAGAATACAGACATACTGGAGAATCTGAGGAATACCCAGCGCATGATGGGACTATGCGTGTTGTTCACCTGAAAGGTGAAGTAGGCGTGTTTTCGAGGAACATACTTATTAAGGGTAAGTGGTATTGACCGAAAGGTCCTTTTCTTATTGGTCTTCTCAAATCACAATTATTGTCACAGTGATAATTGTGATTTGAGAGGACCAATAAGAAAAAGGCCCTTAGCAGTGTTAAGAAGTTCAGGAAATAGCATACAACATTCACACAATGTTGTTATTCTGTTGCGCCATTTTTATAATGTCACTTCCTAAATAACGTTGCCATGTTGTTTTTACTTTCTGTTTAAAAGTTCAACACTTAGTTATAGTACTGATTCATTCCATCCATTCATTTTTCGGTTTTCCGTACGTGCCTACATATGTACGTCCCTCTGTATGTGCCATCATCATTAGAGTTTCGATTAACATGCAGGTACACAGGCAACATGTACATAAATGGGCCCCCTTCCAGGTAGCTGGCTTGCTACACACATAGCAGATCTCATACTACTTCTCCAGGTTTGTTTTATCAGCAGGGTTGATAGCAGAGAGCTTCCTCTCTCTGCGATCTCTCTCTGTTGATCTTGGGCCTCCCAGGCCCATGTCTTCTATCTACCTGTATGTCACAGGTAGTCTTGACTGCACCGTTGGAGCGTTCCACATGTCCATACCAGCCGAGCCTTCTTTCTATCAGGATGCGGTTCAGGTCCTAAATGCCAAGCCGTGCAAGTAGCTCACTGGACCTGATGGTGACAGTGTCCTGTGGCTTGACATTGCAGATCTGTCTAATCATTGTCCTGTTATTCTACTGCAAATGCTGGAGGTTTGGCTTTGTCAATGCCCAAGTCTCACTGGCATGAAGCATTGCGCTCCGCACACAAGAGCTGTACACACGGCCGCTTGTCTTAAACGAGAGGTGGTGGGAAGAGAGAACTGGTAGCAGCTCCTTGAATTTCTTCCAGGCTGTTTTCACCTGAGATGTGGTTGAAAGATCACTGCCACCCCCTGCTGAGAGCATGTCATATAACCTTGTTCTTATTTCTGCTCAAAATATAGATGGTGGGTACATTTTAGTTCCACCTCATCGAGGTGGTTCTAATGTGTACCAACAATCTACATTTTAGAGCAGAAATATGAAAAATAAGGTTTACCCCTGTAAACCTCAGTTTTGCTATATAGAAGTGGATTTCAAGG
This sequence comes from Lucinisca nassula, assembly GCA_963580285.1. Classification (NCBI taxonomy): domain Eukaryota; kingdom Metazoa; phylum Mollusca; class Bivalvia; order Lucinida; family Lucinidae; genus Lucinisca; species Lucinisca nassula. The sequence continues at coordinate 35,148,140 of OY757019.1, forward strand.
GGGTCAGAATTATATAGGCATATTTTGGTGATGTATATGGGTCCAATTGCTGTGAATCACATTTTTCACAGTTCTGGGTAGCTTTTTTGATGCACGTTTGACTTGTGATCAAGCTTTTGGTTTGATACCAGCTACCAGTAGGTCTGCAATGTTCTTTTGTGGAGATTGCTCCTGAAATCTTTTCTACAGTCGTTCCCTCCCTTCCCCTAATTCAATGAGTGCAGTTTTCAGTTTCTGACATAAGAATGTGCACTGTACTGATTAACCACTTATGTACAAGTCTGCCCAGGAAAATCATAATTTATAGAAAACAGCACATCATATTATAATTATTATCCTTTTATTTGAACCCCCCCCCCCACACACACACACAAAAAAATAAAAAAAAATACATGTGGCATCATAGGGACCACCCTTATGATGTAGTTGTGTCCATAGCAACAAATAAGGTTGGTATTTTGTGATAATTGAAGGATAGTTTTTGTCAATTCTCCATAAAAACCTATGTTGTGTGTATTCATTAGAACTGCCATTGTGAGGCAGTTCTAATGAATACCCACAACATAGGTTTATGAATACCCACAACATAGGTTTATGGAGAAATAAGGAAAACTATCCTTCAGTAGTTGAAAATACCAAATTTATCTGATGCTATGACTACCGGTACTATAGGTAATCTAGTTGTTACCCAGGTAGATCATCTGCAGCATGAATTCGTAGAAACTCTGCAGAGTCTTCCAGAACATGAACCTGTAGCCCCCAGGGCTAAGGTGTGAGTTCAGAGAACCATTGCGCAAAAGTCCTGAAGAAAAAGCTGGATACCAGGGGTTTGGGCAGTTGTTTGGAAACTTAAGTGATTGTGGAACAATATCTAGTAGCCTAGCATGAGGGCTAAGGTGTTAGTTCAGAAAATCATGCATAAGCTCTTAACCATTACAAAAACATGCCTATACAAACGCATTGTAAACTTTACAGCCGAAAAAACAAAAATTTTAAATTGAAAGATTGTGGTATTTTTTTATTTCTGCTCAAAATATAGCATTACAATAACACACCCGTGCGAATTGGTGCATTTTTACACATCTCCAAAATGGCCATTTTTCTTATGAAAATTCATTATATTTTTCTTATAAATACTGCAAACATAGCTTGTTGGTGCTCGTTAGAACTGCCTCACTGAGGCAGTTCTAACGAGTCCCCACAACCTATGTCTATGAGAAGAAATAAGGAAAATAGTGTAGACCCCCATAAACCCCAGTTTTCTCTATATAAAGTGGGGTGTAAGGGGGTGTTCATTTCACGGACTTGTTAACGTGATGGATTGTGGGTATTCCTTAATCTTTATATATATTCTTGTCTGAAACCAGAAGGCACAGTTCTTTGATATTTGGTATGATGCTTTTTCTAGTTGACCTCGACCAAGATTGATAAAATTATAGCACTGGGACCAAAAATGGCTCTGCCCCGGGTCCCACTGGTTTTTAGCTCACCTGTCACGTAGTGACAAGGTGAGCTTTTGGGATCACTTTTTGTCCGTCGTCCGTCGTGCGTCCGTGCGTGCGTCCGTGCGTGCGTGCGTCCGTAAACTTTTCTTCAAACGACATCTCCTCCTAAACCACTGATCGGATTTTGACCAAACTTCACAGGAATGATCCTTAGGTGGTCCCCTTTCAAAGTTGTTCAAATGGTTCCGGTCCATTGCACATATAGGTCACAGTAGCCAAAAATAGATTTTTTTCACCGAAAACTTAAAAAATCTTCTTCTCTGAAACCGCAAGGCCCAGGTCTTTGATATTTGGTATGAAGCTTCATCTAGTGGACCCCTACCAAGATTGTTCAAATTATAGTGCTGGGGCCAAAAATGCCCCCGCACGGGGGCCCTTTGGTTTTACATGGGCTTATATAGGGAAAATCTTTAAAAATCTTCTCCTCTGAAACCGCAAGGCCCAGATCTTTGATATTTGGTATGAAGCTTCATCTAGTGGACCCCTACAAAGATTGTTCAAATTATAGTGCTAGGGCCAAAAATGCCCCCGCACGGGGGCCCTTTGGTTTTACATGGGCTTATATAGGGAAAATCTTTAAAAATCTTCTTCTCTGAAACGGCTATGCCCAGGTCTTTGATATTTGGTATGAAGCTTTATCTAGTGGACCCCTACCAAGATTGTTCAAATTATAGTGCTGAAGCTAAAAATGCCCCCGCACAGGGGCCCTTTGGTTTTACATGGGCTTATATAGGGAAAATCTTGAAAAATCTTCTTCTCTGAAACCGCAAGGCCCAGGTCTTTGATATTTGGTATGAAGCTTCATCTAGTGGACCCCTACCAAGATTGTCAAAATTATAGTGCTGGGGCCAAAAATGCCCCCGCAACAGGGCCCTTTTGTTTTACATAGGCTTATATAGGGAAAATCTTTAAAAATCTTCTTCTCTGAAACTGCAAGGCCGAGGTCTTTGATGTTTGGTATGAAGCTTCATCTAGTGGACCCCTACCAAGATTGTTCAAATTATAGTGCTGGAGCTAAAAATGCCCCCCCCACGGGGGCCCTTTGGTTTTACATGGGCTTATATAGGGAAAATCTTGAAAAATCTTCTTCTCTGAAACCGCAAGGCCCAGGTCTTTGATATTTGGTATGAAGCTTCATCTAGTGGACCCCTACCAAGATTGTTAAAATTATAGTGCTGGGGCCAAAAATGCCCCCGCACCAGGGCCCTTTTGTTTTACATAGGCTTATATAGGGAAAATCTTGAAAAATCTTCTTCTCTGAAACTGCAAGGCCCAGGTCTTTGATATTTGGTATGAAGCTTCATCTTGTGGACCTCTACCAAGATTGTTCAAATTATAGCCCTGGGGCCAAAAAAGCCCCCGCTCCGGGGCCCTTTGGTTTTACATAGTCTTATATAGGGAAAATCTTGAAAAATCTTCTTCTCTGAAACCACAAGGCTTAGGTCTTCGATATTTGTTATGAAGCTTCAGCTAGTGGACCATTATAAAGATTGTTCAAATTATAGCCCTGAGACCAAAAATGCCCCCGCCATGTGGCCCTTTGGTTTTACATAGACTTAAATAGGGAAAATCTTTAAAAATCATCTTCTCTGAAACACAAGGCTTAGGTCTTTGATATTTGTTATGAAGCTTCAGCTAGTGGACCTCTACCAAGATTGTTCAAATTATAGCCCTGGGGCCAAAAATGCCCCCGCTCCGGGGCCCTTTGGTTTAACATAGACTTATATAGGGAAAATCTTGTTTTACATAGACTTCTATATGCAGGGTAAACCTTTAAAATCTTCTTCTCTGAAACCAGAAAGCCCAGGTCTTTCATATTTGATATGAAGCTTCATCTTGTGGACCTCTACCAAGATTGTTCAAATTTTAGCCCTGGGGCCAAAATTGACCCTGCCCGGGGCCCACTTGTTATGCTTTGGATCAGGGGAGCGAACCAGGGCCCTCTGGGCCCTCTTGTAAATAGATTTATAAAGGGAAAATCTTCTTGTCTGAAATCAGAAGGTTCAGGTCTTTGATATTTGGTATGAAACTTTGTATGAATGTCCTCTACCAAGATTGTTCAAATTATGGCCCTGGGGCCAAAATGAACCCACCTTGGTGGCCACTGGTTTTACTTAGACTTATATAGGGAAAACCACTGAAAATGTTCCTGTCTGAAACCAGAAGGTCTTTGATATTTGGTATCATCACGTGAACAACTCCAAGAAATGAAGACACCCCCCTAAACCCCACTTTTATATAGAGAAAACTGGGATTTACGGGGGTATACATTATTTTTCTTATTTCTGCTCCAATACATAGGTTGTGGGTACTCCTTAGAACCGCCTCAATGAGACAGTTCTAACGAGCACACACAACCTATGTTATGAGCTTTAATAAGAAATAAGAAAAAATATGACAGATTTTCAACAGAAAAGTAGCCATTTGGAGATGTGAAAAATGCAGTATGTCGTACATCTGTGTAATCGTAATGTGAAGCCTCATGTAGTGAGTGGACCTCTACCAAAATTATTCAAATTGTAGCCCTGGGGCCAAAAATGGTCACACCCAGGGGCCCACTTGTTTTACATAAACTTATATTAGTAAATAAGAGTCAAGGCAATGAAAACCTTTGAAAATCTTCTTGTCTGAAAGCATAAGGCCAAGGTCTTTGATATTTGGTATGAAGCTTTGTCTTGTGGATTTCTACCAAGATTGTTCAAATTATAACCCTGGGGCCAAAAATGGTCCCACCCAGGGGCCCACTTGTTTTACATAAACTTATATTGGTAAATAAGAGTCAAGGCAATGAAAACCTTTGAAAATCTTCTTGTCTGAAAGCATAAGGCCAAGGTCTTTGATATTTGGTATGAAGCTTTGTCTTGTGGATTTCTACCAAGATTGTTCAAATTATAACCCTGGGGCCAAAAATGGCCCCGCCCCTGGAACCCAAAGTTTTATATAGACTTATATAAGGGAAACCTTTAAAAATCTTCTTGTCTGAAACTAGAATGTGCTCCGGTTTTGATATTTGGTATGAAGCTTCACCTTTTATACCACTAACAAGATTATTCAAATTATAGCCCGGGGCCAATAATGGCTCTCCCAGGGGCCCACTTGTTACCTGATGGATCAGGTGAGCAATCCAGGGCCATCATGGCCCTCTTGATGTTGGTTTGATCTGAGGTTTATCATCCCTTTCAACACTGTTTATGTCATTTTGGAGACGTTGCTTCCAATTTTGTGGGACTTTTACCCGACATTGAGATGAAATGACATCTTAAGCATTGTCGCCCAATTAAACCAATAGGGTTTATAGGCATGGACTGTCCGACTCACTTCGCTTTGCCTGGGCAGGCTTAGATCCTCTAAGCGATTTACCAGTACTCATGTGTGGTCAGTTTCAGCTTTGTGTGGAAACATCATGCAGTCCATCTATTTCTTCAAGCCCCAATGGGTGGGGGCAGTCATTATTAAGTGATCAAAACACAACAAGGAAATAAATTTGTTTACATCCTTTTAATATATATATACAAAAAGAAAAAAAAAAGAGAGAGAGAGAGAAAAGGCATTAAAGTTAAATGGATAAACAATTTGGTGATGATCATTCAGATTGGAAACATACATACCATCATGTAAACAAGTCTGTGCAATTAAGGGGAATGGGAATACCTGGCAGATGGTTCCGCCATTTTTCAAAGGGAGAGAACTTTCGGGACTTTCTGTTCACTTTTCTATAAGCTCTGTCCCGTGGAAAAAAGGGGTCAACTCTTAAAGGAAAGAATTTGCTCCTCAGGAGCAAATTCTTTCCTTTAAGAGTTGACCCCTATTGACATGGGAGACAGGAATACTTTAGCAGGAGTTGCCTCCCCTGAAGGTGTACCCAGTCCCCTTTATATCCCTAAAAACCTCACTTCTTTATTTCTGCTCCAAGACATAGGCAGAGGTGTAAAATTTCCCTCAAACTTACTCGCCCTTATCGTCTATGAGCAGAAATAAGGAAAACCTTACTCGCCCTGCCTTAAAACTTACTCGCAAATGCGAGCGGGCGAATGGAATTTTACACCCCTGATAGGTCGTGGATACTCATGGTCTAACTATATATCAAGACTTGTTTACATCATGTCCTTATCTGCAGGGGTTGTCTCTTATAGGATAGAAGCCTCCGTGGTTACGCTACTCGCCTTGTAAGCCAGGGGACGCAGGATCGATCCCGGGCTTTTCCAGACTTTCAGATGAGTCTTTAAACTGAGGTCCCATCTCCGTATGACCTTAGCTGTTGGTGGGACGTAAAACTCAAACACCCACTTGTCTCTTACAGGAGAGAATTAGGATCAAATTCTCTCCTTTAAGAGTAGACTCTTTTTCAGGTTTTAATCCATTGTTTACTAGTGGACTCTCCCATTTGTTATATGAGGGGAATCAGGCCTATTTTTATGCCCCCGCCATTTGAAGAATGGTTGAAATGGCATATAGCGTTGCCCCTGTCCGTCTGTCCATCCATCCGTCTGTGCGTCGGAAACTTAAACACAGTCAATAGCTTCCTTATTTCTTGATGGATTTTGAAATTACTTGGCAGAAATGTTAACCATCATGAGACGATGTGTCAGGTGCAAAACCCAGATCGTACCTCCAAGGTCAAGGTCATACTTAGAGGTCAAAGGTCAAAAAAAGGGTCCGAAACTTAAAAGCAGTCAATAACTTTCTTATTTCGGGATGGATTTTGAAATTACTTTGTAGAAATGTTACCAATCATGAGACGATGTGTCACCTGCAAAACCCAGGTCCGTACCTCCAAGGTCAAGGTCTTACTAAGAGGTCAAAGGTAAAAAAAAAGGGTCCGAAACTTAAAAGCAGTCAATAACTTACTTATTTCTGGACGGATTTTAAAATTACTTTGAAGAAATGTTAACCATCATGAGACGATGTGTCACGTGCAAACCCAGATCCGTATCGCCAAGTTCGAGGTCATACTTAGAGGACAAAGGTAAAAAAAATGGTCCGAAACCTAAACGCAGTCACTAACTTTCTTATCTCTGGATGGATTTTGAAATTACTTGGCAGAAATGTTGGCCATCATGAGACAAACTGCCTCGCACAAAACGAAGGTCCTTACCTTCAAGGTCAAGTCATACTTAGACGTCAAGTGTGAAAAAAGGGTCCAAAACTTTTTATGGATGAATACGAACATAGACATATTTTCAGGTGGGGGCATCCATGTCCTATGGATGCATTTCTAGTTTCGTTTTCATTTTTTATGCCCCAGAAGGAGGGCATATAGTTTTTGCACTGTCTGTTTGTGGGTTTGTGCGCTTGTAAGTCTTTCAGGGGCATTGCTCATTTATAGTGACAGGTCTTGTTTGAAGGAAAATTCTGCTAGCAAATAGTGCAGGCCCTAACCAGACCCCACATTTCGAGGCATCTGATCCTGGCCTTCACTGTTTGCCAAGTACAGTTTCAGGGTTTCCCACATGCAATGGATTAATTTATGAGATGGCAAACAATTTGTCAGGAAAATTTTAAGTACATCACGCTAACAAGTCTGTGAAATGATTACCCCCTAACACGCCACTTTATATAGAGAAAACTGGGGTTTACGGGGGTATACATTAGTTTCCTTATTTCTGCTCATAGACATAGGTTGTGGGTACTCGCTAGAACCGCCTCTATGAGGCAGTTCTAACGAACACCCACAATCTATGTTTTGAATATAAATAAGAAAATATCACAAATTTTTATCAGAGAAATAGCCATTTTGGAGATGCGAAAAAAATGCAATATATCGCAAGGGTGTGTTATCGTAATGAAGATATGTTTCCTTGCAGTGGTGGGGAATCATGCAGTGTCTGCTTTGCTTCTATTTACAGGTAGTGATAATGATCAGTGGCATGATGTTATCCCAGCATGTGATGAGCAGAACATTGATGCAGGTATAGATTTGTTTTTAGCTCACCGTCACGTAGTGACGAGGTGAGCTTTTGGGATCACTTTTTGTCCGTCATGCGTCCGTGCGTCCGTCCGTCCGTGCGTCTGTGCGTAAACAATTTCTTCAAACGATATCTCCTCCTAAACCACCAATTGGATTTTGACCAAACTTCACAGGAATGATACTTAGGTGGTCCCCTTTCAAAGTTGTTCAAATGGTTCTGGTCCGTTGCACATCTAGGTCACAGGAGCCCAAAATACCTTTTTTTCACAGAAAACTTAAAAAATCTTCTTCTCTGAAACCACAAGGCCCAGGTCTTTGATATTTGTAATGAAGCTTCATCTAGTGGACCCCTACCAAGATTGTTCAAATTATAGTGCTGGGGCCAAAAATGTCCCCGCCCCGGGGCCCTTTCGTTTTGTATGGGCTTATATAGGGAAATCCTTTAAAAATCTTCTTCTCTGAAACCACAAGGCCCAGGTCTTTTCTATTTGGTATGAAGCTTCATCTAGTGGAATCCTACCAAGGTTGTTAAAATTATAGTGCTGAGGCCAAAAATGCCCTTGCCCGGGGCCCTTTGGTTTTACATAGGATTATATAGGGAAAATCTTTAAAAATCTTCTTCTCTGAAACCGCAAGGCCCAGGTCTTTGATATTTGGTATGAAGCTTCATCTAGTGGACCCCTACCAAGGTTGTTCAAATTTTAGTGCTGGGGCCAAAAATGCTCCCGCTCCAGGGCCCTTTGGTTTTACATGGGCTTATATAGGGGAAATCTTTAAAAATCTTCTTCTCTGAAACCGCAAGGCCCAGGTCTTTGCTATTTGGTATGAAGCTTCATCTAGTGGACCCCTACCAAAATTGTTCAAATATAGTGCTGGGGCCAAAAATGCCCCCGCCCTAGGGCCCTTTGGTTTTACATGGACTTATACAGGGAAAATCTTTAAAAATCTTCTTCTCTGAAACCGCAAGGCCCAGGTCTTTGCTATTTGGTATGAAGCTTCATCTATTGGACCCCTACCAAGATTTTTTAAATTATAGCCCTGAGGCAAAAAATGCCCCCGCCCCCGGGCCATTTGGTTTTACATAGGCTTATATAGGGAACCAGTGCTTCAGCTGAAGTGCACGTCCCGCCGGATGCTTTTAGCTTTATGAGTGTTACCATATATGGGTATGGTGGCCATTTTGGTCATGTGACCTGGACCTAAAACGGTTCCCCCAATAAATGCGCCTTATCGTAAGGAGCAAAAATATATCTTATACTTTAGTACTGTATTCTGAATCGTTTGCAGGATAAAATGCATTCTCACTTTTCCAATACAAAAGCATATGTGTCAAAGTTTGACCTAGGCACAAAGAAGGTCAAGGTCAACCCAGGGTCACCATTTTAGCAATTTATGATGGGCCTACGTCCCAGATGTTATTTATCAAGTTTCGTGGAAATCTGCCAATTTGTTCTGGAGAAGACTATTTTTGAAGGGTTTTTACCATATATGGCTTGGCGGCCATTTGGGTCATGTGACCTGAACCCCATGAGCAAATTTTGGTTTCCCCCATCCCATAGAGGCTCCATAGGAAATTTGACTTCAATCGGCCCAACGGTTCCCGAGATGAAGCAGTTCGAAAATTTTCACATTTTTTCGCCTCGGCGAGGCTATACTGAATGGAATGTAATATTTCGCAAGTTCATTGGTTAGATCTCATTGATATCTATCAGTATGCCTAAAATTGTTTAAATATTCCAACAAAGGCATATGTGTCAAAGTTTGACCTAGGCACAAAGAAGGTCAAGGTCAACCCAGGGTCACCATTTTAGCAATTTATGATGGGCCTACGTCCCAGATGTTATTTATCAAGTTTCTTGGAAATCTGCCAATTGGTTCTGGAGAAGACTATTTTTAGCTCACCTGTCACGTAGTGACAAGGTGAGCTTTTGGGATCACTTTTTGTCCGTCGTCCGTCGTGCGTCCGTGCGTGCGTGCGTCCGTCCGTAAACTTTTCTTCAAACGACATCTCCTCCTAAACCGCTGATCGGATTTTGACCAAACTTCACAGGAATGATCCTTAGGTGGTCCCCTTTCAAAGTTGTTCAAATGGTTCCGGTCCATTGCACTTATAGGTCACAGTAGCCAAAAATAGATTTTTTTCACCGAAAACTTAAAAAATCTTCTTCTCTGAAACCGCAAGGCCCAGGTCTTTGATATTTGGTATGAAGCTTCATCTAGTGGACCCCTACCAAGATTGTTCAAATTATAGTGCTTGGGCCAAAAATGCCCCCGCATGGGGGCCCTTTGGTTTTACATGGGCTTATATAGGGAAAATCTTTAAAAATCTTCTTCTATGAAACCGCAAGGCCCAGATCTTTGATATTTGGTATGAAGCTTCATCTAGTGGACCCCTACCAAGATTGTTCAAATTATAGTGCTGGAGCTAAAAATGCCCCCGCACGGGGGCCCTTTGGTTTTACATGGGCTTATATAGGGAAAATCTTGAAAAATCTTCTCCTCTGAAACCGCAAGGCCAATGTCTTTGATATTTGGTATGAAGCTTCATCTAGTGGACTCCTACCAAGATTGTTCAAATTATAGTGCTGGGGCCAAAAATGCCCCCGCATGGGGGCCCTTTGGTTTTACATGGGCTTGTATAGGGAAAATCTTTAAAAATCTTCTTCTCTGAAACTGCAAGGCCCAGGTCTTTGATATTTGGTATGAAGCTTTATCTATTGGACCCCTACCAAGATTGTTCAAATTATAGTGCTGAAGCTAAAAATGCCCCCGCCCCGGGGCCCTTTGGTTTTACATGGGCTTATATAGGGAAAATCTTGAAAAATCTTCTTCTCTGAAACCGCAAGGCCAAGGTCTTTGATATTTGGTATGAAGCTTTATCTAGTGGACCCCTACAGAGATTGTTCAAATTATAGTGCTGGGGCCAAAAATGCCCCCGCACCAGGGCCCTTTTGTTTTACATAGGCTTATATAGGGAAAATCTTTAAAAATCTTCTTCTCTGAAACTGCAAGGCCCAGGTCTTTGATATTTGGTATGAAGCTTGATCTAGTGGACCCCTACCAAGATTGTTCAAATTATAGTGCTGGGGCCAAAAATGCCCCCACACTGGGGCCCTTTGGTTTTACATGGGCTTATATAGGGAAAATCTTTAAAAATCTTCTTCTCTGAAACGGCAAGGCCCAGGTCTTTGATATTTGGTATGAAGCTTCATCTAGTGGACCCTTACCAAGATTGTTCAAATTATAGTGCTGGGGCCAAAAATGCCCCCGCACCAGGGCCCTTTTGTTTCACATAGGCTTATATAGGGAAAATCTTGAAAAATCTTCTTCTCTGAAACTGCAAGGCCCAGGTCTTTGATATTGGGTATGAAGCTTCATCTTGTGGACCTCTACCAAGATTGTTCAAATTATAGCCCTGGGGCCAAAAATGCCCCCGCTCTGGGGCCCTTTGGTTTTACATAGACTTATATAGGGAAAATCTTAAAAAATCTTTTTCTATGAAACTTCAAGGCTTAGGTCTTCGATATTTGTTATGAAGCTTCAGCTAGTGGACCTCTATAAAGATTTTCAAATTAAAGCCCTGAGACCAAAAATGCCACCGCCATGTGGCCCTTTGGTTTTACATAGACTTATATAGGGAAAATCTTTAAAAATCATCTTCTCTGAAACACAAGGCTTAGGTCTTTGATATTTGTTATGAAGCTTCAGCTAGTGGACCTCTACCAAGATTGTTCAAATTATAGCCCTGGGGCCAAAAATGCCCCTTTGGTTTAACATAGACTTATATAGGAAAAATCTTGTTTTACATAGACTTCTATATGCAGGGTAAACCTTTAAAATCATCTTCTCTGAAACCAGAAAGCCCAGGTCTTTCATATTCGATATGAAGCTTCATCTTGTGGACCTCTACCAAGATTGTTCAAATTTTAGCCCTGGGGCCAAAATTGACCCTGCCCGGGGCCCACTTGTTATGCTTTGGATCAGGTGAGCGAACCAGGGCCCTCTGGGCCCTCTTGTTGAATGGTTTTTACCATATATGGCTTGGTGGCCATTTTGGGTCATGTGACCTGAACCCCATGAGCAAATTTTGGTTTCCCCCATCCCATAGAGGCTCCATAGGAAATTTGACTTCAATCGGCCCAACGGTTCCCGAGATGAAGCAGTTCGAAAATTTTCACATTTTCCGCCTCGGCGAGGCTATACTGAATGGAATGTGATATTTCGCAAGTTCATTGGTTAGATCTCATTGATATCTATCAGTATGGCTAAAATTGTTTAAATATTCCAAGCGGTTTAGTCACTATCACCAATTTTCACAAACGGGTTACGGACGGACAGACAGACCATATATGGCTTCGCGGCCATTTTGGTCATGTGACCTGGACCCCATGAGCAAATTTTGGTTTCTCCCATCCCATAGAGGCTCCATATGAAATTTGACTTCAATCGGCCCAACGGTTTCCGAAGAGAAGCAGTTCGAAAATTTTCACATTTTTCGCCTCAGCGAGGCTATACTAAATGGAATGTAATATTTCGCAAGTTCATTGGTTAGATCTCATTGACATCTATCAGTATGCCAAAAATTGTTTAAATATTCAAAGCGGTTAAGTCACTATCACCAATTTTCACAAACGGGTTACGGACGGACAGACAGACTGACAGAATGACACGGTGATTTTAGGGCACTCTTAGAAATCAACCGACTTCAGTCGGTCGCTTTTTCTGCGGGTCGTGCAATATCTTAAATTAGGATCACTTTTTGTCTGTCATCTTCAAATGACATCTCCTCCTAAACCACTGATTGGATTTTGACCAAACTTCACAGGAATGATCCTTAGGTGGTCCCCTTTCAAAGTTGTTCAAATGGTTATGGTCCATTGCACATATAGGTCACAGAAGCCAAAAATAGATTTTTTTTTCACCGAAAACTTAGAAAAATCTTCTTCACTGAAACCGCAAAGCCCAGGTCTTTGATATTTGGTTTGAAGCTTCATCTAGTGGACCCCTACCAAGATTGTTCAAATTATAGTACTTGGGCCAAAAATGCCCCCGCCCCGGAGCCCTTTGTTTTTACATGGGCTTATATAGGAAAATCTTCAAAAATCTTTTTCTCTGAAACTGCAAGGCCCAGGTCTTTGATTTTTGGTATGAAGCTTCATTTAGTGGACCCCTACCAAGATTGTTAAAATTATAGTGCTGGGGCCAAAAATGCCCCCGCCACGGGCCCTTTTGTTTTACATGGGCTTATATTGGGAAAATCTTTAAAAATCTTCTTCTCTGAAACTGCAAGGTCCAGGTCTTTGCTATTTGGTATGAAGCTTCAACTAGTGGACTGCTACCAAGATTGTTCAAATTATAGTGCTCGGGCCAAAAATGCCCTGCCCCGGGGCCCTTTGATTTTACATAGGCTTATATTGTGAAAATCTTCTTCTCTGAAATCGCAAGGCCCAGGTCTTTGCAATTTGGTATGAAGTTTCATCTAGTGGACTGCTACCAAAAGATTGTTCAAATTATAGTGCTCGGGCCAAAAATGCCCCCGCCCCGGGGCCCTTTAGTTTTACATGGGCTTATATAGGGAAAATCTTGAAAAATCTTCTTCTCTGAAAACGCAAGGCCCAGGTCTTTGATATTTGGTATGTAGCTTTATCTAGTGGACCCCTACCAAGATTGTTCAAATTATAGCCCTTGGGCCAAAAATGCCCCCGCTCCAGAGCCCTTTGGTTTACATAGACTTATATGGGGAAAATCTTGAAAAATCTTCCTTCTCTGAAACCACAAGGCCTAGGTCTTTGATATTTGATATGAAGCCTCATCTAGTGGACCTCTACCAAGGTTGTTCAAATTATAGCCTTGAGAGCAAAAATGCCCTGCCTCGGGGTCCTTTGGTTTTACATAGACTTATATAGGGAAAATCTTTAAAAATCTTCCATTGTGAAACCACAAGCCCTAGGTCTTTGATATTTAGTGTGGGCTTTCATCTAGTGGACCTCTATCATGTTTGTTCAAATTAAAGCCCTGGGGCTAAAAATGCCCCCACCCCGAGACCCTTTGGTTTTACATAGACTTAAATAGGGAAATCTTTAAAAATCTTCTTCTCTATAACTGCAAGGCCCATGTCTTTGATATTTGGTATGGAGCTTCATTTAGTGGACCTCTACCAAGATTTTCAAAGTATAGCCCTTGGGCCACAAATGCCCCCGCCCCAGGGCCCTTTGGTTTTACATAAACTTATGTAGAGTGTTCTTTGAAAATCTTCTTCTCTGAAACAGCAAGACCCAGGTCTTTGATATTTGGTATGAAGCTTAATTTAGCGGACCTCTATCAAGATTGTTTAAATTATAGCCCTGAGGCCAAAATTGCCCCCAGGCTGGGGCCATCTGGTTTTACATAGGCTTATATAGGTAATATCTTTAAAAAAATCTTCTTCTCTGAGACCACAATGCCCAGGTCTTTGATATTTGGTGTGTAGCTTCATCTAGTGGACCTTTGCCAAGATTGTTCAAATTATAGCTTTTGTTGATATTTGGTATTAAGCTTCACCTTTTAAGACCTCCTTCAACATTATGCACATTATAGCCCTGGGGTCAATAATGGCCCTCCCCGGGACCCACTTGTTATTCTATGGATCAGGTGAGCGATCCAGGGCCAACATGGCCCTCTTGTTATTTCATTGGTTTTTCCTCTTCTTTTTAACTCACCTTAGCACGAAGTGCTCATGGTGAGCTATTGTGATTGGTCAATGTCCAACGTGTGTCGTCCGTTGTCAACAATTGCTATAAAAGACTACTCCTCCTAAACCCTTGGGACAATTTCCTTTAAACTTTACAGGAATGTTGCCTAGGTGGCTCTCTACCAAAATAGCTAAAATGGTTCCGTTCTGATGAAAAAGATGACCGCTAGAGCTAAAAATAGAAAAATCTTTAAACAAGTACTCTTCAAGACCCCTCGGCCACTTCATAGAACAGCTGCCTAGGTGACCCTATACGAAAATAGTTAAAATCATTCTGCTGCAATGAACAAAATGGCCACCAAAGCTAAAAATAGAAATCTTTAAACAACTACTCCTCCGTAACCACTGGGCCAATTTCATTCAAACATCATAGGAATGATGCTTAGGTGAGTCTCTACCAAAATAGCTAAAATCGCTCTGCTCTGATGAACAATATACCAGAGCTAAAAATAGAAAAACGTCATAAATTTGCTTCAAATGTGGACTCCTCCTAAACCCTTGGGCCAATTGTTTTCAAACTTCACTGGAATATTGCCCAGGTGACTCCCTACCAAAATAGCTAAAATCATTCCACTCTGACAAACAAGATGGCCACCAGAGCTAAAAATAGAAAAAAAAATGTTTACACGACAACTCCTCCTGTACCCAGGCCTATAACTGCAAGGTCAAGGTCATACTTTGAGGTCAAATGTCAAAAAAGGGTCCAAAACTTAAATGCAGTCAATAACTTTCTTATTTCTGGATGGATTTTGAAATTACTCAGCAGAAATGTTGGCCATCATGAGACAATCTGCCTCACACAAAACCAAGATCCTTACCTCCAAGGTCATGGTCATAATTAGTAAAAAAATAGTAAAATTAATAAAAAAAGGGTCCAAAACTTAAACACCATCATGTTTCTGTGGATTAATATGATCATAAACATATTTTCAGGCGGGGGCATCCATGTCTAGTTATTCCTGAGGGGTTCTATAACAGGGTCTAAGGGTCGATAATTGAGGACCTTGGTACCTCCTCTGAGAAACAGTTTGCTGCAGTAAATGAAATAGTAGGCATTATTTGATTTAACCAATAAAAAGTTGTTTCAGAATTGTTTCACTTCTTATCATACTATTACTAGCTTATCTGGAAACCGTCTTATGTTTATTCCTAAAGGGTCGATAATATAGTAAATTACTATAGATAGTTTGGTTGCGGCCAGCAAAAAAAACAAGCCCGGCTTAATCAGGACATGCAGTACATCACAAAAACATGCCTATATAATATTGACCCCCTTGAACCCCACTTTTTAGCTCACCTGTCACGTAGTGACAAGGTGAGCTTTTGGGATCACTTTTTGTCCGTCGTGCGTGCGTGTGTGCGTGCGTGCGTAAACTTTTTCTTCAAATGACATCTCCTCCTAAACCACTTATTGGATTTTAACCAAACTTCACAGGAATGATCCTTAGGTGGTCCCCTTTCAAAGTTGTTCAAATGGTTCCGGTCCATTGCACATCTAGGTCACAGGAGCTAAAAATAGATTTCTAAAATGAAAACTTTAAAAATCTTCTTCTCTGAAATCGTAAGGCCCAGGTCTTCGATATTTGGTATGAAGCTTCATCTAGTGGACCTCTACCAAGATTATTCAAATTATGGCCCTTGGGCCAGAAATGTCCCCGCCCCGTTGGCCTTTGGGTTTACATAGGGTTATATAGGGAAAATGTTTAAAAATCTTCTTCTCTGAAACCACAAGGCCCAGGTCTTTGATATTTGGTGTGAAGCTTCACCTAGTGTACCTTTACCAAGATTGTTCAAATTATAGCCCTAGGGCCAAAAATGCCCCCGCCCTGGGGGCCTTTGGTTTTGCATAGGCCAATATAGGGAAAATCTTTAAAAATCTTCTTCTCTGAAACCGAAAGGCCCAGGTCTTCGATATTTGGTATGAAACTTCATCTAGTGGACCTCTTCCAAGATTGTTCAAATTATGGCCCTTGGGCCAGAAATGCCCCCGCCCTGGGGGGCCCTTGGGTTTACATAGGCTTATATAGGGAAAATCTTTAAAAATCTTCTTCTCTGAAACCACAAAGCCCAGGTCTTTGATATTTAGTGTGAAGCTTCACCTAGTGGACCTCTACCAAGATTGTTCAAATTATAGCCCTGGGGCCAAAAAAGCCCCCGCCACGGGGGCCTTTGGTATTACATAGGCTTATACAGGGAAAAATCTTTAAAAATCTTCATCTCTGAGACTGCAAGGCTCAGATCTTTGATATTTGGTGTGAAGCTTCATCTAGAGGACCTCTACCAAGATTGTTCAAATTATAGCCCTAGGGCCAAAAATGGCCATGCCCCGGGGGCCTTTGGGTTTACATAGGCTTATATAGGGAAAATCTTTAAAAATCTTCTTCTCTGACACCACAAGGCCCAGGTCTTTGATATTTGGTGTTAAGCTTCACATAGTGGACCTCTACCAAGATTTTTCAAATTATAGCCCTAGGGCCAAAAATGCCCCCGCCCTGGGGGCCTTTGGTTTTATATACAGGGAAAATCTTTAAAAATCTTCTTCTCTGAAACCGAAAGGCCCAGGTCTTCGATATTTTGTATGAACCTTCATCTAGTGGACCTCTACCAAGATTGTTCAAATTATGGCCCTGGGGCCAGAAATGCCCCCGACCCGGGGGCCTTTGAGTTTACATAGGCTTATATAGGGAAAATCTTAAAAATCTTCTCTAAAACCGAAAGGCCCAGGTCTTTGATATTTGGTGTGAAGCTTCACCTAGTGGACCTCCACCAAGATTGTTCAAATTATAGCCCTAGGGCCAAAAATATCCCCGCCCCAGGGGCCTT
This sequence comes from Lucinisca nassula, assembly GCA_963580285.1. NCBI lineage: Eukaryota > Metazoa > Mollusca > Bivalvia > Lucinida > Lucinidae > Lucinisca > Lucinisca nassula. Next base: position 35,165,106 of record OY757019.1, read on the forward strand.
TGGTTTTACATAGGCTTATAAAGGGAAAATCTTTAAAAATCATCTTCTCTGAAACTGCAAGGCTCAGATCTTTGATATTTGGTGTGAAGCTTCATCTAGTGGACCTCTACCAAGATTGTTCAAATTATAGCCCTAGGGCCAGAAATGCCCCCGCCCCGGGGGCCTTTGGTTTTACATTGGCTTATATAGGGAAAATCTTTAAAATCTTCTTCTCTGAAACCGCAAGGCCCAGGTCTTTGATATTTGGTGTGAAGCTTCACCTAGTGGACCTCTACCAAGATTGTTCAAATTATAGCCCTGGGGCCAGAAATGCCCCCGCCCCGGAGCCTTTGGTTTTACATTAGCTTATATGGGGAAAAATCTTTAAAAATCTTCTTCTTTGAAACCGCAAGGCTCAGATCTTTGATATTTGGTGTGAAGCTTCATCTAGTGGACCTCTACCAAGATTGTTCAAATTATAGCCCTGGGGCCAAAAATGCCCCCATCCTCGGGGCCCTTTGGTTTTTCATAGGCTTATATAGGGAAAATATTTAAAAATCTTCATATCTGAAACCACAAGGCTCAGGTCTTTGATATTTGGTATGAAGTTTCACCTAGTATAGCCCTTGGGCCAAGAATGTACTAGAGACACTGATTCTCAGGTGAGCGATTCAGGGCCCTCTGGGCCCTCTTGTATATGGTAAAACTCGAGTTTACATGGGTAAACCTTATTTTTCTTATTTCTGCTCTAAATTATAGATTGTTGGTATTCGTTAGAACCACCTCCCTGAGGCGGGAGGCGTTCTAACGAGTACCCACAATCTATATTTTGAGCAGAAATAAGAAAAATATCACAATTTTTCATCTTAAGATTTTCATTTATTAGGCCATCACGAAAACAGGCCTATATAATTTTGACTCCCTATAACCCCACTTTTATATAGTAAAACTGGAGTTTGCAGAGGTATACATTATTTTCCTTATTCCTGCTCTAAGACATAGGTTGTCAGTACTCGTTAGAACCTCCTCGCTGAGGCGGTTCTAACGAGTACCCACAATCTATGTTTCAAGCAGAAATAAGAAAAATATCACAATTTTTCATCAGTAAATTTTCATTTTTTGGAGGTAAAACTTTCAATATATTTAGATAGGCCTGTTTTCATAATGCGCTAAAGGTTACAATGTATTGGTAAAGGCGTGTTTTCGTAATGTGATTCTGATTCAGGTAAATCAAATGCACTCCTGTGATTAACTTTTGAATCAAATCTGAAAATGTTTTTGTTTTCTTGAGTTATTGCCCTTTGAAAATAGTGTAAGAAAGATATCTAAAAACCTGTTTTAGTTATTGCCTTGAAGCTTTACAGACTGATGGGGAATGATAAGTAAATAGAAGATGTCTAGATCGACTATTGAAAATAGTCTGACCTTTTTCTTGAGTTGTGGCCCTTTAAGAAATTTGGACATTTTAACTTTGTAAGCAAAATATTTCTAATTTATTTTAGCTATTGTTTTGAAACTTGAAAGGCTGACAGGTAATGATGAGTAGATACACGGATTGGCTTTTGAAAAAAGGCCGAAATTTTCTTGAGTTATGGCCCCTTAAACCACTCATCATTTAATTAACCTTGCAAGCATGATATCTTGAAAACTGTTTAATCCTTGTCCTGCTGAGCCCGGATATGCTAGCTTTCAAACAATGCAGATCCAGATCAGATGGCTTCTGAAGAAGCCATCTGATCAGGATTTTCATTGTTTGCCATTCAGTTTTTGAATTTGATGCAATGATTTGTATGAAGTAATCTGATTGGTTGATAATTAGTAGTGGGTGTGGCATATTTAAATATTCAGCAGGTCAAGGGTTAACTACGAGACTTACGAGTAAATGACTTGGCCAACTTTTTCTTCAGTGATGGTCTTTTGAAAATTTTGGCATTTAGGGGCAAGCATATTGTTGGGGGCATAGCACCCACAACATATGTTTGAAGTATGCAAATAAGAAAAAATATCACACATTTATTCAGAAAAATAACAATTTTGGATGTATGAAAGAATGCACCATTTCAGATGGATGTGATTGCCCATAACATGCCAATCATGACAATTGTCGTCTGCTTTGACGTGTGCTGATAACTTTAAAAGTCATTTTTTGCAAACGGTGTGAACCCAGATCAGACTGCTCCTGTAGGAGCAGTCTGATCAATGTCCACACTGTTTGTCTGTATGCAAAATTCTGTTTGAAATGTTTGCAGGAACTGCAACAGACGACATAAGCAGACGACATTTTCGGATGCAGTTTTTTGTGGCATCTTGAAAGGTTGAAATGAAGAAAACTATTGGAAATTGCTAGGAAATTGTCATTTGTGGAAGTTAACCCTTGTCCTGCTGAATATTTTAATCTACCACACCCACTACCGATTATCAACCAATCAGATAACTTGATGCAAATTATTACAACAAATTCACAATCTGAATGGCAAACAATGTAGATCCTGATCAGATGGCTATCTGATCTGGATCTTCATTGTTTGGAAAATATAGCACATCCGGGCTCAGCAGGACAAGGGTTAATGTTCAGTTGTAGAGGTAGAGCCAGTTTAACCTGCAGTGGGCTACAGGCGCATTTATTCGCCCAAGGGGATAGTCCAACTTGAGCAACTTTTCACGCTCATAAGAAAGCAAGTACACTCCATCGAATGATGTTCTCCTACACCCAAGGGATGGGTCTTTCTTACAAGGGCACAGGTTTTACCCACATTACCGGCTGTTTGATTTTACACCCGGAAATATGGCCCCCACCCATCGGGTCTTGAAGAAATACATGGGATGCATGATGCTTCCAGGCAGAGCTGAATCTGACCGCACAGGAGTACTGGTAAACCACTTAGAGGATCTAAGTCTGCCCAGGCAAAGCGTTGCGAATCAGACCGTCCATGCTTATAAACCTTATTGGTTTCATTGGGCCACAGGGCTTGGGATGTCATTTCATCTCAATGTCGAGTAAAAGTCCCACAAAATTGGAAGCAATATCTCCAAAATGACCCATATAGTGTTGACAGGGACGTTAAACATCAAGTCAAACAAAACAAACAAATACACCCGGAAATGATGTAAAAATTGACAATCTTTCAGATAACCAGTTTTCAACCGGTCCACCTTACCCGTTTTATCACAATTTTGTGCATACTAGACCCAATCCATCTAAACAACTACTGGTGATAAATATGTAGCCATAACAGAGGTAGCTACACAAGCTGTCATTTTTATCCTACAAAGCACACACTGAGCACTATTGTCTTGTAGTTCTTTTTCTTCTTTTTAAGTGTCTTAAACGGTTCCCTGTCAGATCACATGACTGCCATATTTGGAAGTCACGTGACCTATAATACTGGTAGAAATGGCATCTGATATCTTGCCTACAATATGTCAAAGGATGAGTAGAAACGGTTCATGTTTAAGGAAATTATGGCTGCCGAAATAAGGGTCCCCCCTCTAAAGAATGAGTATTGAATAAATCTCAGCATGCTTAAGGTTAATGGTCGAAAATTTCCATGTTAAGGGGAATTGGGACACCTGACAGATTTTACTGACATTTTTCAAAGGGAGACAACTTTCAGGACTTCCTGTTCACTTTTATATAAGCCCTGTCCCACTGAAAAAGGGGTCTGCTCTTAAAGGAAAGAATTTGCTCCTCAGGAGCAAATTATTTCCTTTAAGAAGACGGAGTTGACCCCTATTGACATGGTTTTGCAGGAGTTGCCTCCCCTGAAGGTGTTCCCATTCCCCTTAAATGAATTCTAATGCTGAGACGAACAGTTCACATACAATTTTGAAGACAGTTACCCATGCACTACAGACATGAAAAAAAAAAAACTGAGTGACTTTGCCCTTATAATACACCACAACCCCATTATAACATGGTTCATTATAATGTGGTTTTGGATACAACATGGTTTCCAGATGGATCCCCAAACTATGTAGATTATATAGAATAATGACCATAAATTGATGGTCATTTTTCTATATAATCTACATATTTTTGTTTGAATATAACAAAGTTTTTTTGAACTAATATGGTTTCTGCTTTGGACCCCATTAATAGTGTTATAAAGAGGTTGTGATGTTTTTTGATTTTTACAGGGATGTTTGGAGTACAGACATGTTTCCAAGGACGCTTCGGAGAAGAACTAGGTACCGATCAGTTTGGGGCTCATATCTTTATCCACCCAGAGCAAGACAGTCTGAAAACTGTGGTAGTTAAGATGGACTCTGTTGAGTTGACCCATGTTGGACAGGCTTTTCGTCTTGGTCGGCATCCAGTCCACTTTCATCAAAGTGGAGACATGAGTGGGTCATATGTCCGGGGCTGTGCCATCCATAAATCTTTTAATCGAGCGATCAATCTTCATACAACAAATAATCTTTATATGGAGTCAAATGTTGTGTATAATGTAATGGGAGGAGCTATTTTTTTGGAAACTGGTGATGAAACAGGTAACATACTTCAAGGTAATTTACAAGTCCAAGTAAGGGCTTCTTCCACTCTTCTGAATGATGACATTACTCCTGCTGCATATTGGATAACAAATCCAAATAACACTCTCATTAGAAATCATGCTGCTGGTGGAACACATTTTGGATTCTGGTACAGAATGGCTAGGAACCCCACAGGGTCATCGTCCGATGATTCCATTTGTCCAAGAAGCTACCTTCTTACAGAATTTTCCAATAATACTGCACATTCTAATGGATATATTGGATTTTGGTTATCTGAGTACGTACCAATGCAGAATGGAAATTGCAAGCCCAGTATACAAAATGCTGCAGTAGCCAAGTTCAAAGGACTAACAACCTGGAATAATAAAATTGGGGCAGAATTTACTGTTGGTGGAGCCATACAAATGGAAGACATGATTTCTCTTCAGAATAGTGTAGCTGGTGTCAGTGGAAAGATTGCAAAGTATCTTCCTAAGAGGGATCCAGAGATATTTTATGGATTGAAAAACTGCTTAATAGTTGGACATACAAATGCTGATCACTTAAGTCAGCTAAGTCACGGAGTTAATGGAGTTACAGAAAGAGGAGTTGTTGTTGCTTTTGGTAATGGTGTAGCAATTCAAAATACTACATTTGTTAATATTGATGCAAGTGGTACTTCAGCATTTTTCTGGGCAGAGATCAGGGGTGGTTGCACAGATAATTGCGGTGGATATCCAATGGTAGTTTCTGGTTTGACGTTTGATAATGTGTTAACTAGAGTCATGTTCAGATGGTTTTCCGAAGCAATCGTTGAAGACAATGATAACTCATTGGGATGCTTACAAGGTGAACCTTCGGTAAAGATCTTACCAGACCTACCCCTTCTTTCTCCAGAAGAATGCAGTCCATGTGCTCATTCTGACCCATCCATGATAGAAGCTATTGGATGCCCATCTTCAATGAGATTCCACAATTTGGCTTTCAATATAACAAGTCCATATTCACTGCGTGGGAAGGACGTTTTCATCTTTAATCAACATGGTAACATAACTGGGTCATACAGAACATATAGAGTAAGAGATTTCCAACCAGGTTACCAAGTAACACTGGTAGATGGAGGAATTTATTTTATTGAGTTTCCAGGTGCTGAACATATACAAAACATAAGTTTGAAAGCAGTGATCACAGACATGGATGGGGTGAGTCAAAGCTAATGTAATGCTAATTAATCCTTGACCCTTGTTCTGCTGAATATTTTAATCTGCCACACCCACTACTGATTATAAACCATTCAGATTACTTAATGCAAATTATTGCAACAAATTCACAATCTGAATGACAATGTAGATCCTGATCAGATGGCTTCTTCAGAAGCCATCTGATCTGGATCTACATTGTTTGAAAAATAAGCCATATCTGGGCTCAGCAGGACAAGGGTTAAGATGCCAGTCACAACAATATGATCTGAATCTACATTGTTTGAAAAATAAGGCATATCTGGGCTCAGCAGGACAAGGGTTATGATGCCAGTCACAACAATATGATCTGGGTCTACATTGTTTGAAAAATAAGGCATATCTGGGCTCAGCAGGACAAGGGTTAAGATGCCAGTCACAACAATTGTCGTCTGCTTTGTCGTCTAAAGTTATAGTTAATGCAATTTGACATGACACTGACCTCCATGAGACTGACCTCCATGACCCTGACCTCCATGACCCTGACCTCCATGACCCTGACCTCCATGACCCTGACCTCCATGACCCTGACCTCCATGACACTGACCTCCATGAGACTGACCTCCATGACCCTGACCTCCATGAGACTGACCTCCATGACCCTGACCTCCATGAGACTGACCTCCATGACACTGACCTCCATGACACTGACCTCCATGACACTGACCTCCATGACCCTGACCTCCATGACCCTGACCTCCATGAGACTGACCTCCATGAGACTGACCTCCATGACCCTGACCTCCATGAGACTGACCTCCATGACCCTGACCTCCATGACCCTGACCTCCATGAGACTGACCTCCATGAGACTGACCTCCATGCAAAAAATAAATGAGCCCCGCCAAGCGAAGTTGTGTCTTCGAGTATTCCGTCATGACAAATTTTAACTGCGCATGCCCAGCCATTCAGAGGGGCCAGGGATATGGCTTTCTGACTGAAGGTTCCTCTTGATTTGCTGCTTGTATGAGCGAGCAGCGAAGGTTCTGGCGAGACTGCGCGGATGCGCAGGCTCGCCTGAACCTTCGCTGCTCACATAGGCGATAAGTACCAAAATTGCTTGACGGGGCCCAAATAGTGTTTTCGCCTAATTATATATAATAAGTCGGTTTTCGTAAACTTCTTGTGAATTTTTGGTATCTCGTGAATAGCGACCCATTTGCCAACCTCTGTGTATTGAATAATTGTATCAACTTCTTCGGAAAATGGCGAAGATAGATATATGCATTCAGTCGGGTGTGAAATTATGGTAAAAGAGGTCACCAGTCTCATGTCAGATTGTTGGAACTATACTTTAAAATGTCATTGTTGCAAACATTCTAACGAGCACTTCCAACCTATGTTTGGGTTATTAATAAGAAAAATATACAAATTTTCATCGCATCACGTGAACAAGTCCGTGAAACGAACACCCCCTTACACCCCACTTTGTATAGAGAAAACTGGGGTTTACGGGAACAAACATTATTTTTCTTATTTTTACTCCAAGACATAGGTTGTGGGTACTCGTTAGAACCGCCTCACTGAGGCGGTTCTAACGAGCACCCTCAAACTATGTTTAGAGCATTTATGAGAAAAATATCACGGATTTTCACCAGAAAAGTACCCATTTAGGAGATATGAAAAATGCACTATGTCGCACGGGTGAGTTATCGTACTGGGAAAAGTAGCCATTTGGGAGATGTGAAAAATGCACTATGTCACACGGATGTGTTGTCGTAATGCTAAACATCCGAAAGGTTTATCAATTAAACTTTTTCCCTACAAAGCAGGACCTGACATCTCATGCAAATAGTCTCCATAGGAAACAATTTGCATGAGATGTCAAATCCTGTTTTCTTGAAAAATTAACAATATATTTCAAAATGTCGTCTGATGCTTAAAAAAAATCCCCAACATGCAGAGTATTAACTCTTATCCTGCTGTTCACGACAACCCTTTTCTTTGCAAACAGTGTAGATCCAGATCAGATGGCTTCTGAAGAAGCCATCTGATCAGGATCTACACTGTTTGACATTCAATTTATGAATTTGTAGGAATAAATTAATTCAAGTAATCTGATTGGTTCAAAGTCACAAATCGGTGTGGCTAAACTGAATATTCAGCAAGAGAAGGGTTAACTTGATTACTTGTTTCATGGAAATTCGTTCATAACCAGATATGGCTTCTGTGATCATTAAAGTTATTTCCCTACCGTCAAACCTGCCTTAGTGGACACCTGTATTAAGCAAGCATCCTGTCTTAACCCTCATTCTGCTGAATAATTTAATAAGCCACACCCATTTCAGACTGTCTTCCAATCTAATTACATGATTATAATGTTTTTGTTCAAATTAACAAACTGAATGACAATCTGTAGATCCTGATCAGATGGCTTTATCTGAAGCCATTTGATTTGGATCTTCATTTTTTGCACATAGTAGGGAACAGCAAGATAAGGATAAGCAAGCGAAAAATCAGTTCCCAAACCGGCCAAATAACTTTAAGTTTACCTGTATTAAGCAAGCACCTGCGTAAGATTATCTCTTAGGTGCTTGCAAAATAAGATTCAGTTTATTATGTCTCCCCTCTTTTCGGGGAGACATGTTGCTTTTCCCCCGGGCATCTGTCTGTCTGTCTGTCAGTCACAAAATCGTGACTGCTTTATAACTTGAAAACCATTCAAGGTATTTTTACAAAACCTCTTATAAATATTAACCAACATTAGGCCACGTGCAGAGCGCAAGAACTATAACTCTTGCATTTATACTTTTATGAGTTATCTCCCTTAAAAGTTTTTCAGTCACGAAATAGTGGTTCAGGTTGTATGTTTGGGCAAATTGTGTCCGGTCAATAACTTTCTTATTACCGTATTCGGGTGTGTATTACCCGCATTTGCGTACTACCCGCACCCCCTTTTTTTGCCAAAATCTGGGGGAAAACTGTTATACTGTAGTATTACCCGCATGGAACATTTGCTGAAATTTTGGTGGATGCGTAAGTGAGAAAAAGTAAGAATTTGGCCAGTTTTTGTAGCACACAACGGAACGCGCGATCGTCTTCAAAAAGGCGGGAAAATGCACGTGCGTGCGAGTTTCACCAGAAAGCATGTATTTTGCATTAAAATGTTGAAAAAAATTACCTGTTCACCATTGTTATTTATTTATTAACCCACATATGCCCGCGGCCCTTTTTTGGGACATCGGCAAACAGTGCAGTCCCAGATCAGGCGCCTCAGAAAGACGCCGCAGACGTTTCTTTTTGGGACATCGGCAAACAGTGCAGTCCCAGATCAGACAACTCAGAAAGACGCCGCAGATGTCTGATTTGGATTTACACTGTTTATTGATTTATAGCGGTTCAATTATGACACTATTGTTAATCCCTGTCATATAATTGCCACCCTGCGGTGCGTGTCGATAAGGTGTGAAAATATGGTCAAGTTATGTCTCTAATTTGCGTTTATTCCCCAATCATAAAATTTAATCCGCAATCAGTGTGAAAATTATTTAATTGCTCCAAAGACGAGTTGCTACGACTATTCTGCTATCTCGTGAATGGTTATGTTTTGGCGCCAAATAGCAGATGCTTGGCGAGAAAAGTTGAACTCTTTGTGTTAACACATCTGTATTCTGTTGTTGGTTATTGACACGGAGCTTACGGAAAGCGCTGTTTTGCTAGCGAGAATACTTTTACCGTTTCCAAACATTTTTTTATGAGACAGATACGCCCCATTAAGATAAAACAATAGACACAATGGGGTTGCTGGGGTACGATGACGTTATTTACCGATCGCGTGCAGAAAAAAACTAGCGGTGATTTGTGGGCGGCAGTTTGGATGCCGGAAAACTTTAATGTTCGCATTGAACTTGCTTGTTTATATTGTTTAAAATCAGAGTTTTAGGAATAAAACTCACGAAATCGGGCTTGCTAGTAATAGAGATTGTTATATTACTCATGTGTAAGTAAAATTGAGTGGACAATTAAACGTTATTTATGTCGGGAATCGTAAAAGGATAGATCATAACATGAGATGCATCGTATTTTCAGCCTACAAAAGTAAAAATAAAATGGTCCAAAAATAATTCGTGCGGATTACCCGCACCCAGAACTTGGGCCTGTAATCTGAGGGAAAAAACTGCGGGTAATACACGCCCGAATACGGTAGGTCACCTGTCACTACCTGACAAGGTGAGCTTTTGTGATCACATTTTGTCCATTATGCATCCATCCGTAAACAATTTCAAATAAGTGTATCTTAAATACCCCATGGCCAGTCTTGATCATTTCATGAGAAGCATCATCATGTAGGGGGGTGGGGGGAGGCTGCATATGGTTTTTTGGCTGATCAGATTGGAATTCTGGTTGCCATTGCAATATATAGCTCCCATAGACTTAAAATGGGAAAAACTTAAAAAATCTTCTTCTCTGAAACCACAGGGCCAAGAGCTTAGATATTTAGCTTGTAGCGACGTCAAGTGGTCAACTACATAAATCCTGCCAATCATGCTCTTGGGGTCCAAATTGGCCACACCCCGGTGCTCCTTAACTCCCATAGACTTACATGTACAATGGAAAAAAAAAAAGCATCAAAAATCTTCTTCTCTGAAATCATGAAACACAGTGCTTAGATATTTAGTATGTAGCAACATAAAAAAGTCACCTACAGTCCTGCTAACCATACCCCTGGGCCAAACTTGGCCACGCTCCGGGGCTCATCAGCTCTCATAGACTTATAAGGGAAAAAGCTTAAAAAATCTTCTTCTCCGAAACCACAGGGCCCAGAGCAGAGATATTTAGAATGTAGCAACCGAAAGTGGTCACCTACATAAATCCTGCCAATCATGCCCCTAGGGCCCAAATGGGCCATGCCCCGGAGCCCCTGAGCTCCCATAGACTCATAATGGAAAAAAAGCTTCAAAAATATTCTTCTCTGAAACTATGAATCACAGAGCTTAGATATTTAGTAGCTAGCAACATAAAATAGTCACTTGCCTAAGTCCTGCCAACCCTGCCTCTGGGGTCAAAATTGGTCACACCCAAGCTCATCAGCTTCCATAGACTTATAAGGGAAAAAACTTCAAAAATTTTCTTCTCTCAAACCATAAGACCAAGAGCTCAGATATGTAGCGTGTAGCAAGGGCAAGTGGTCACCTACATAAATCCTGCCAATCATGCCCCTGGGGTCCAAATGGGCCATGCCCCAGAGCCCCTTAGCTCCCATAGACTCATTATGGAAAAAAGCTTCAAAAATCTTCTCTGAAACTATGAAGCACAGAGCTAAGATATTTGGTATCTAGCAACATAAAATAGTCACCTACATAAATCATGCCAACCCTGCCCCTAAGGTCAAATTTAGCCATGCCCGGGCTCATCAGCTTCCATAGACTTATAATGGAAAAAAGGTCAAAAATCTTCTTCTCTGAAACCATAAGATCCACAGCTTAGATATTTAGTATGTAGTACTGTCAAGTGGCCACCTACATAAATCCTACCAATTATGTCCCTGGAACCCAAATTGGCAACACCCAAGGGCTCTTTAGCTCTCATAGACTTACAATTGGAAAAACTTCAAAAATCTTCTTCTCTGAACCCACAAGGCCAATAGCTTAAATATATACATGTAGCATGTAGCAACGGCAAGTGGTCACCTACATAAATCCTGCCAACCATGCCCCTGGGGTCAAAAATGGCCACGCCCATGGGCCAGTTAGCTCCCATAGTCTTATAGAACAAAACAGAACAGAACATAACTTTATTAGGGCCCCGCACTGAAAGTGTGGGTGCCCTATAGTAATCACTCTGTCCGTCCGTCTGTCTGTCTGTCTGTCCGTCCGTCTGTCCGTCCACAAATTTTTTTATCCTCCATAACTTTTTATTATTCCTGGATGGATTTAAATATTACTTGGCATCATTCTGTCCGTCCGTCTGTCTGTCTGTCTGTCTGTCCGTCTGTCCGTCCACAAATTTTTTTATCCTCCATAACTTTCTTATTCCTGGATGGATTTAAATATTACTTGGCAGAAATGTTAACCATAATGTGATGGAGTGTTGCGCGCAAGACTCAGGTCCGTACCTCAAAGGTCAAGGTCATACTTAGAGGTTAAAGGTCAAAAAAGGGTCTTTCCTGTGTCCAATTAATAACTTTGTTATTATTCCTGGATGGATTTAAATATTACTTGGCAGAAATGTTAACCATAATGTGACGAAGTGTCACACGCAAGACCCACAGCCGTACCTCAAAGGTCAAGGTCATACTTAGAGATAAAAGGTCAAAAAAGCGTCTTTTTTATTGTGTCCAATCTATAACTTTCTTATACCTGGATGGATTTAAATATTACTTAGCAGAAATATTAACCATAATGTGACAGTGTGTCACGCGCAAGACCCAGGTCCGTACCTCAAAGGTCAAGGTCATACTTAGAGGTGAAAGGAAAAAAAAACCGTCTTTTTTAACATCAACATTTTCCTACTCCTCTGATAGCGCTGCCGGGGCCCTAGTCAGTTTCACTGACAGCTCTAGTTGAAGCTAAATTCAGGCCACTCACAGATGGCGTAAGAGCGTAATATACAAACAGGTAACATGTAATAAACAGATGTACATGTATATCATCACTGAAACAAGCCTATACAAATTTATTGAAAATTTTACCACCAAAGAAAGAGAAAATTTTCATATAGAAATTTTATATTTCTCGTATCCCACCCAAAACACAGATCATAAGATCATAGATACCCACCAGGCCCGCCCCATCAAGGCATTTCTAACAAGCACCCACAACCCAAGTCCCCGGGCAGAAACAGGAAAAATAATGTACCCCCAGTTTTCCCGGTTTTACTGTATAAAAGTGGGGTTACAAGAGGTTCAAAATTATACAGGCATGTGCCCGTGATGTAGACAAGCAAATGCAACAATGAAAGTGAAACAAATACATCACATTGCCAGGCCTATGCTAAACAGTGGGTGGATGGGGGGTGCTAAAAATAGAAAAAACTTGAAAAGATTTCTCTTCCTTAACCATTGCATGGATTTTGAAATAACTGCACAAGAATCACCAGGTTCTTGGGTGACCCTCTACCAAAATTGCTCAAACTGCTCGGATGAATAAGATGGCCACCAGGGCTAAAAATAGAAAAAAAACCCTTTAAACCATTTCTACTTCTTAACCCGTGAATGGATTTCGATATAATTTTATAGGAATGTTCCATGAGTGACCCTCTATCAAAATTGCTCAAACCATTCCGCTCTGATGAACAAGATGGCCACCAGAGCGAAAATACAAAAACCTCTAAATAATATCTGCTCCTTAACCAGTTGATGGATTTTGAAATTATTTAACAGGGATGTTTCTTAGATGATCTCATACCAAAATTGCTCAAAACTTTCTGCTCAGATGACCAAGATGGCCTCCAGTGCTAAAAATAGAAAACCTTTAAACGACTTTTTCTCCTTAACCAGTGGATGGATTTCAAAATAATTGCACAGGAATGTTTCTTGGGTGACCCTCTATTAAAATTGTTGAAACAATTCTGCTGGGATGAAAAAGGTGGCCCCCAGAGCTAATAATAGAAAAACTTCCATATAACTTTTCCTGCTTTTTCAAATTCATTTTACAGGAATGTTCCTTAGGTGACCCTCTTCCAAAATTGCTCAAGCCGTTATGCTTGAATGAACAAGATGGCTACCAGATATAAAAACCTCCTTGGGTCAACCAAAATGGCTCAAACCCTCTTCTCCACCATATATTACCTACAATTTCATTTGTACAATATGGCTCTCTTGTTGAACTTGTCATCACCATAACTCCTTCAGTTTTCACCAGATCTGCTTGAAACTTATTTGTAAGCCAGGGATAAAGGCAAGGATGAGTTTGAAAACTAGCAATGTCAGCCGATTAATCACAGAGTTATGTCCCATATTTTGCTGAAAATGCTTACAATGTATTTTCGACCTTGTCATCACCGTAGCCCCCTCCATTTTGATCGGATCTTCTTACAAGCATGTACGTCAGGGATTAAAGCTGGGATGACTTCGAAAACTGATGAGGTTGGCCTATTTATCATAGAGTTACATCCATTTAACCCTTGACCTGCTGAATATTTATATATGCCACACCCACTACTGATTATCAACCAATCAGATTACTTGATGCAAATGATTGCAACAAATTCATAAAATGAATGACAAACAAGGATGATCCTGATCAGATGGCTTCATTAGAAGCCATCTGATCTGGATCTTCATTGTTTGAAAGATAAGGCATATCCGGGCTCAGCAGGACAAGGGTTAATTGCAGAAAATGCCTATTTTTGACTTTGTCATCACCATAGCCCTTTCAGTTTTTATCAAATCTTCTTGAAATTTACTTATCAGCAAGTCAGTGGTAAAAGCTCGAATGAGTTCGAAAACCATTTAGGTCAGCTCATTTTCATCGAATCGTATATTTGATTGTAGAAAATTCCTGTTTTTGACCTAGTCATCACCGTAGCCCCTTTGGTTTTGATCGGATCTTCTTAAAACTTACATGTAAGTCAGGGATAAAAGCTCGAAATGAGTTCAAAAACTGGTGAGGTCGGCCTATTTATCATAATGTCCCTTTGATTGCTGAAAATGCCCACGGATCTTCCAGAAACTTACTTATAAGTTAGTTTGGATTAAAAGCTTGACCTTGTTTGCAAACCAACAGTGTGTGCACATTACTCATAGAGTTAAGTCCCTTTCTTTGCTAAAATGCCTATTTTGTACCTTGTCTTCACCATTAAGACCTTTAGTTTTGATCGAATTTTCCTGAAACTAGCATATAAGTCGGTTGGGAATGAAAGTTCAGTTTGAAAACTGGTGATGTCTGCCTATCTCTCATAGAGTTATGTCCCCTTGAATGCTAAAAAACTTGTTTTTGACCTTGTCAATCAGCATAAATCCTTCAGTAAAGATTGCAGCTAACAAGTCTGTGAAATAAAGACCCCCTTAAACCCCACTTTATATAGAGATACTGGGGTTTATGGGGGTATGCATTATTATTCTTATCCCTGCTCCAAGACATAGGTTGTGGGCACTCGTTAGAACAGCCTCTATTAGACATTTCTAACGACCACCTACAACCTATGTTTTCTGTATAAATAAGAAAAATATCACTGATTTTCAATATTTTGGAGATGTGAGAAAATGCACTATGTCCCACAGGTGTGTTAGCGTAATGGAACTTCCTGAAACTTTGAATCTCATCACGAAAACAGGCCTATATAATTTTGACCCCCTCGAACCCCACTTTTATATAGTAAAACTGGGGTTTACAGGGGTAAATCTTTTTTTTCTTATTTCTGCTCTAAAATATAGAGTGTGGGTACTCATTAGAATCGCCTCGATGAGGCGGTTCTAACGAGTACCAACACTCTATATTTTGAGCAGAAATAAGAAAAATATCACAATTTTTCATCTTAACCCTTGTTCTGCTGAGCCCGGATATGCCTTATTTTCCAAACAATGAAGATCCAGATCAGATGGCTTCTGATGAAGCCATCTGATCAGGATCTACATTGTTTGCCGTTCAGATTGTGAATTTGTTGCAATAATTTGCATCAATTTATGTGATTGGTTGAAAATCAGTAGTGAGTGTGACATATTAAAATATTCAGCAGGACAAGGGTTAAATTTTCCTTTTTTTCAGCGATAAAGGTTACAATGTATTGATTAGCTTAGGTGAGCAATATAGGACTTTCATAGTCCTCTTGTACTTTTACAGAATGACTGTATGAACTTTGCCTTCAAAGCTCAGCAGGAGCCTGATCGTTTCTCTTTTGATTATGGTAGAACCCTTATTCCAAAGAAGGAAGGTGGAAATGTATCTTGTCCATCTGTCAACCATGGTGACTGGACTTTCGATGAAGAAAATGGTTATATAATATTTGCTGGTAAGTTTATTTTTGAAATACCGTTTTATTTGTTTGGATTGTGGTTTTACATCCCCATCAACTCTATTTAGATCATTTTGGAGGCATTGCTTCCAATTTTGTAGGACTTTCACCTGACACTGAGATTGAATGACATCTTAAGCCCCACTGCCCAAACAAACTAACAGACTAATAAGCTTTATATGCAGGAATGGTCGTACTCACACCACTTTTCCTAGGCAGGCTTTTACCATATAAGCAGTTTACTAATACTCAAGTGTGGTCGGTTTCAGCTCTGCATGGAAGCCCCATGCAAACCTCTATGATCGCACCATGTAGCCCAGTCTATTTCTACAAGCCCTGATGGGCATTTTGAAATACAGTAGAATGGCACTATTATGAATAACTAAAATTAAAACTGATTCTGCTTTCCAAGGTCTTAAGCAGGATGTCATGTACAAGAACCACGACTCTTGGTGCCCTGGTTTTTGAATTATCCCCCCTGACAATATAACCTTGTTATGGCCATAACTCCAATACCCTTTGAAATATATTGATGGTACTTGGCACAATCATTAACAAAGTTGAGACGGGGTGTCATACCTAAAAACCATAACTCTGCGTGCTATGGTATTTGAGTTATCTCCCCTTCCAATATAATAGTATGACCACCTTGTGATCACCATACTTCCAATATCCTTTGATACATATTGATGGTACTTGGTGCAGATGTAGATGAGGTTAAGCAGGTATGTCATGTGCAAAAGTTACAACTTTTGGTGTCCTAGGGTTTTTTTAGTTATCTCCCCTCTCAATATAACCTTGTGATGGCCATAACTCCAGTACCCTTTGGGATATATTGAAGGTACTTTGCACAATTGTATACAAGGTATAGAGGTCATATCATGCAGAAGAACCACAACCCTTGGTGCTGTGGTATTTGAGTTATCTCCCCTTTCAATATAACAGTATGACCACCTTGTGATCACCATATCTCTGATACCATTAATTTTTAGATGGTACTTGGTGCAGATATATAAAGGAGGTTAAACCTTATCTTGCTGAATATTCATTTAAGCCACTCCCATTTCTGTCTATCAACCAATCAAATTACTTGATGTAATTTATTGCTACAAATTCATAAACTGAATGCCAAACAGTGTAGATCCTGATCAGATGGCTTCTTCAGAAGCCATCTGATCTGGATCTACACTGTTTGCAAAGATAGGGGTTGTCGTGAACAGCAAGATAAGGGTTAAAGGTGCATTATTGAGCTACCGGGTCTCAATTTTTATGCCCCCGCATCATATGATGCCGGGGGCATATAGTTTTTCGGTTTTCCGTACGTGCGTATGTGCGTACGTGCGTACATGTGTACGTCCGTCTGTACGTGTGTGTGTACGTACGTACGTACGTACGTGATCCTGTAACCTCAGGTTAAAGTTTTTGTTACAGGTAGAGCCTGAACTTGTAGAACTCATATTTTCCTAACCATTTGATGGAACTGGTTCATCTTTGGTATGATGATAGATATAGGTCCAAAGTTTTATTAAGCAATACCCCCACCCATGCCTGTGACCTCAAGGTCAAGGTCACAGACTTAGAAATTTTCAATGTTAAAGACTCAGGTTAAGGTTTTTGTAACAGGTAGACTTGAACATTTTAGAACTCATATTTTCCAAACCATTTGATGGAATTGGTTCATATTTGGTATCATTATACATATAGGTCCAAAGTTTTATTCAGCGATACCCCCACCCATGCCCATGGCCTCAAGGTCAAGGTCATGGACTTAAAAATTTTCCATGTTAAAGACTCCAGTTAAGGTATTTGTACCTGGTAGAACCTGAACTTTTATGATGGCTTTGGTTCATATGATGATAGATATAGGTACAATGTTTTATTCAGCAATACCCACACCCATGCTTATGACCTCAAGGTCAAGGTCACAGACTTAGACAATTTTAATGTGAAAGTTTTTAAAGAGCTCAAATTTTCCAAACTATATTATGGATTTGGCTTATGTATGCTATAATGATAGATACAGGTCCAAATGTTTATTTGGCAATACCCCCACTCATGCCTATGGCTTCAAGGTCAAGGTCACAGACTTAGAAATTTTTAATTATATATTTTAAGAGTTGATATTTTCCAAATCGTTGAGTTGAGTTGATATTTGGTATGATGTTAGATACCTGTCCATTTTATTCAGCAATACCCTCACCCATGCCCATGAGCTCAAGGTCAAGGTCACAGACTTAGAAAATTTTTAATTATCCCTTCACACAACATAGCTCTAGCGTCTATATTTCTTCACTGATTTCAATATAACTTCACACAAATTTTCCTTATGACAATATCTCAAGCGAGTTTGACTTTCAAGGTCATGACCTCAAGCTCAAGGTCACTGTGGCTATTTTTAGAAAAACTTTGTCATCGCTCTAGCGCCTACATTTCTTCACCAATTTCAATATAACTTCACACAAATGTTCCTTATAAAAATATCTCGAGCAATTTCAACTTTCAAGGTCATGGCCACAAGGTCAAGGTCACTGGCTATTTTTAGAAAAACTTTGTCATCGCTCTAGCGCTTACATTTCTTCACCGATTTCAATATAACTTCACACAAATGTTCCTTATCGAGTTCCACTTTCAAGGTCAAGGTCACTGTGGCTACTTTTAGAAAAACTGTTATTGCTCTAGCGCTTACATTTCTTCACCGATTTCAATATAACTTCACACAAATGTTCCTTATGACAATATCTGGAGCCATTTCGACTTTCAAGGTCAAGGTCACCATGGCTTTTTTTAGAAAAACTTTGTCATCGCTCTAGCGCCTGCATTTCTTCACTGGTTTCATAATAACTTCACACAAATGTTCCTTATGACAATACCTCAAGCGAGTTTGACTTTCAAGGTCAAGGTCACTGTGGCTATTTTTAGAAAAACTGTCATTGCTCTAGTGCTAACATTTTTTCACCAATTTCAATATAACTTCTCACAAATGTTCCTGATGACAAGGTCACACACTTAGAAAATTTTGTTGCAACATGGATTTTCGGGGTGAGGCAGGGCCCTTGGCGGGGGCATCTGTGTCGTCTGGACACATTTCTAGTTTTTTCTGGTTTTTAGCTTCAATTCATAGTCCTTTGTCATGTGTACACTTTTGGAGCCAAAAACAGCTTCAGAAGTTTGTGAAAATGCTCGTTTTAATTCGTGTTTACCCTTTGCTCTGAACATGTGTTCGGAATTTCTGTTCTAAAAATAAATCTCTTACTTTACACATACATGGCGACAGTATCGTCTCTGAGTGTCGTTACTTATGGCATGGTATTCAGCCTCATATTTTTTTCCAATTCAGGCATGGTCTAAGCAAACAAGGCCAAACATGAATGTCGCATAAGGTCATATATGGGGATTCTATTTTTGTCACGAACTAAAAATAGATCTAACTAGTGTTCGAAACCTAGTAAAGGAATCCCTCTCAAACTCGTTCACCTGTCATCATAATTGTTCGCATTTTTGCATAAAATGCATTCATTTGTATTGTTTTAACCTTTACCCTACTGTAGGCGACAAGCCCTATCTTTGCAAACAGTGTAGATCCAGATCAGATGGCTTCTGAAGAAGCCATCTGATCAGGATCTACACAGTTTGACATTCAGTTTATGAATATGTAGAAATAAGCTGCATCAAGTAATCTGATTGGTTCAAAGTCAGAAATGAGTGTGGCTTAATTGAATATTCAGCAGGTTAAAGGTTAAAGAAAAATACCGGCTATATATGTACTTTATTTTTGGAAGCATTTTTTCCAGATAGCTCAATAATGCACCTTTAAGAGCATCACATTGAGAAGGGATACTTAGTATCATTAGGAGATGATTGTCTCAATAAACATTACATATACAAAATGTACGGCGGACTTACTAGTGTATTTTAATTCTGGTGCACTTTCTATCTGCGAACAATCTTCTGACGGCCATATTGGCTTTTGGTCAGGGGATTTGCCATCTCTTCTGATGGCTATTTTTGGATTTTCACTGGTAACATCAAAAGTAACAATTAGAAGTGGTGTTATTATGCTCTACTGAGAAACATAAAAGTACTCAAGAAATATTGAGGAACGCTGGTTTTGAAAATAGCATTTACTTGTAACGTGTAACAAATAGTCTATATAAATCAAGCAATAGCGCCAGAACACAAAATGTCAGATTTTCCAAAAACTCACAAATGTTAACATCAAACAGTTCCAACTGGGGCCAGTTGTTCAAAACTAAAGACATCGTTAGTTAACATATCATTAAAACTTTGATCATTTATTAATGCAAATATGCTAATATTTTTGCTGAAAAAATGTGAGCAGCTTTTGCAGATGAAAAAGTTGCTCACATTTTTTTTTCAGCAAAAATACCAAAATTTTAGATATTGAACTTGCTAGAACACTTAACAATATGACCACTAACGAGCTTGTTAAGCTAACGATGCTTTGAACAACTGGCCCCTGATTTATACAGGGGCTTCATTGTTGCCTGTTAACTTTAAATTTACTGGTATGTATGCAGGCAACTGAAGTTACATAAGTATCAAAGTATCTGCTTGACCTTAGACCAAGGTCACTCAGATATCAAAATTAAATAGAGGATCTTACATGAGTGTTCATGTATTATTGAATTTATTAAACAAGTTGAGGAAAAGGAATAAAATGCGAGGCTTTGCCGAGCATTTTATCCCTTTTCATCAACGAGTTTAATAAATTCAATAATACATGAGCACGAATGCAAGATTCTATTTATCATATGGCATTTAAAACGCATTTTATTCACGATTGTTTACAACAGTGTCAATATTCCGCTGTTAGTAAACGCGACGTCGTTATTGACATCTTGATGTAACGTTACAGGATGTATCTAGCTAATTTGCATATTTAATCCACTAGTGGATTATCGAAAATATTCCATGACGTTATTACACTATCAGACCCGACATCATATGATAAGACTTAATATTCTTGAAAAGTGCAAGGCAGATTGAAGTCAAATTTCATAAAAGCT
Organism: Lucinisca nassula; assembly: GCA_963580285.1. Taxonomy (NCBI): domain Eukaryota; kingdom Metazoa; phylum Mollusca; class Bivalvia; order Lucinida; family Lucinidae; genus Lucinisca; species Lucinisca nassula. The sequence continues at coordinate 35,185,717 of OY757019.1, forward strand.
AGAAATGAAATTTGGTTCAACTGGTCCAGGTCACATGACCAAGATGGCCATCATGACCACATATTGTAAAAAATATTCATTTTTATCCCCTGCCCCAATATGTACAGGGGATATAGCGATCAGCATGGAATCCGTAGACAAAACCTTGTGATGGCCATAACTCCAATACCCTTTGAGATTCATTGATGGTACTTGGCATAATTGTTCACAAGACTAAGAGGGCATGTCATGCACAAGAACCACAACTCTGGATGCCATATTTTTTAGTTATCTCCCCTTCCAATAAAAGATGCTCATTGGCAAAAGTTCTGCATGGGTCAGAAAATTTATTTTTTCCCAAAATTCCGGAATCTAAAAAGAAAATTTTAATTCACCCTTACAAGTAAATCAAATATGCCACCAACCTGTACTCTTGATTTTTGTACCCATTATCCAGTCAATCGTGACCATATTGAGATTCAATCACACATTTTTTGTTTGCACTGTGTACATGTAAACATGTTTTTAAAAGGTATTTCTTTTCTTACCAAGTCAAACGATAGTTCAACGAAAAGCCTTAAAAAAAATCACAATAACGTCATAGGCTAACAACGGAGCAACGGCTATGTACACTGGGAAGTCTCGAAGCCGGAGAACCAGCTACAAGAGTTGCACATGCTTTTATTAATGTTCATGAACTTGCTGTTTGGTGCCTACGACATCGCCATATGCAAACAGGCACAGTTGTGGATCGTCAAAGGACTGGGTGCCTGAGAGTGACATCCCAACCTCAGGACAGTCAGATTGTTCTTATGCATTTACGGAACCGATTTGCTGTACAGCACCGCAAGAAGGACAATCAGCCATGGAGGATGTCAAATCAGTGCCTATACCGTGAGGAGACGTCTACATGCTGCTGGGATTCAGTGCTGACGTCCATACTTTGGAGCAAGACTCACTCAATACCATCAATATAGATGCTTGAACTGGGTGTGTACCCGTCGTCGTTTGAGGCTGGCACAGTGGAGAAACGTTCTCTTCAGTAATGAAGGGTGATTCTGTGTAGATTCCAGCGATCGGAGACAGCACGTTTACAGCCGTCGGCGTGAGCGTTTTACAGACACCTGCATGATCGATCGAGATCGATGGGGAGGTATCAGTGTCATGGTTTGGGGTGTCATCCACAACAGCGGAAAGACTGACATCGTCTTCTTCGACACTGCCAGGGGACGAGGCATTATGGCACAAAGTTATGTTAACATCTTGCAGCCAGTGGTTGTTCCGTATATTGGAGCTCGCCTTGGCATGATTTTACAGCAAGATAATGCCAGGCTTCACACGGCACTTCATACACGGCATTATTTGAACAACCAGAATGTCGACTTGCTTCCTTGGCCATCCATGTCACCAGACATGTCTGGGATTACCTGAAGAGGAAGATTCGGCGGCGTTACGTGTACACCAGACTGAGACTGGAGCGCGCCATACGACTGGGATGGATGAATCTTCCGTTGGAATACACTCCCAGATTGTCCACGCCGAGAAGATCCAGAGCTCAGGAAGAGGTGTGTGGTGGACATACCCGCTATTAGTGACATTACTGTGTTTATTTTGCCTTTGGAAATCAAGCGGAAGAAGTTTTGTAACAGCCTCCATCTTTAAGCTTTAAGACATTTTTTCTTTGAGCTTTGACCATTCTGTTAGAGAAAGATGGAATTTTACTTTGTGTGAAATTGGTTTTGCATAGTTAACAAATTTTGAATATTTTGAGGCTTTATTTATTAACCGTGCAAAACTTTTGCAGCAGAGTAAAGAATGACTACCTTGTGATGGCCATAACTCCATATTGACATATTGATGGTACCTGGCACAATTGATCACAAGGCTGAGATGGCATGTCATGTGCAAAAATCACAACTCTGGATGCCATGGCTTTTGAGTTATTTCCCTTTCCAATAAAATAGAGTGACTACCTTGTGATGGCCATAACTGCAATACCCTTTGAGATATATTGATGGTACCTGCCATAATTGTTCACAAGGCTGAGATTGCATGGCATGCACATAAGAACCAAAAGCCTGGGTGCAATGGTTTTTGAGTTATCTGTCCTTCCAATAAAATAGAATCAATATCTCCAATACTCTTTGAGATGTGTTGATGGTACTTTGTGTAGTTGTACATGAGGTTAAGCAAGCATGTCATATGCAAAAACCACAACTCTGGGTGTCCTGTATTTTTAAAGGCTCATGTGAGGTATTAGTATACCACGAGCCGGCGTCCGTCGTCCACACTTTCAACGAAGTATATCTCTGGAACCAGTGGGCCGGCCTTGATCAAATTTCATATGAACCATCATCAGGTAGGGGGAAAGGCTGTATTAGGTTTTCGTGCAGATCGGATGAGAACTCTGGTTGCCACAGCAACAAAGATCTCCCATAGGCTTAACATAGGAAAAAGCTTGTCATCACTCTAGCTCCGTCAATTTTTTTCTGATCGACATCATTCTTGCAGATAACGAGGACATGCATGAAATCTCGATCAAGTTCGATTTTGGGCTGAATCGGATTATTCACTCAGGAGTTACGTGCCCTTGAGCGTTGAAAAAATTGCCTATTGACTTAACATGGGGAGAATGTTGTCATCACCGTAGCTGCTTCAATTATTTTCAGATTGGCTTTATTCTTGCAGATAACCAGCACAGCCATGAAATCTCGGTCAAGTTCGATAACTGGCAGAATCGGATCATTCACTTAGGAGTTACCTGCCTTTTTGTGTTTTTGCATTAGGGTTAGTCGCCGGTGGGTCAGGCCTCAGATTCTATGACGGCTCCAACGTAAAGGCTTATTGAAAATTAAAAAGATAATGTTGGTTGGTGCCTGATGCTCTGTCTCTGGTCAGGCTCATCGGAGTCTAACTGTTGGTTTTCTTTTGCTCCAGCATTTCAGTGGTTTCTTGCTGTCGAGTCCTCACCGTTGTCTCACCTCTGTGGTTCTTTGATTTCTGTGTTCACGGGGGTGTTGCACTGATGAGTTAGGAGGCCTTCATGAGGACTGAACAAATTATTTGTCTAAATCGCGACGGAAGTAAGGGCGAGGATTGTGGCCACGTAAAATCGATTTAAGCCCCCCAGTGGAAATCTTCCACTGACCGTTCCAAGGCGGCTCTTCTGTGGCGATTTATTAATGTTGTTGTTTGTTACTTACTGTGTGTATCACTTGTGTCTTTTAATTTTGGATGGCCATATGGCCATTTTGTGGGAAAGTAACTGTCCATATGGCCTTCCTTTGTTTAGGTTTCCATTATGGTCTGGTCGCTAAATGTTTGTATTTCTTTCCCTTTGGTGTCTTTTATGGATGGAGTAAGTTAATTGTATCAATTCCTGATCTTTGTTTTACTTCTACTTTTAATGGGAATTTCAAAAATGTATATCTTAAAGACTACTTGGCCAACTTTGATCAAATTTCATGTGTCGCATTATTGGGCAAGTGGAAAGGCTTCATTAGGTTTTCAGGCAGATCTGAGTGGAACTCTGGTTGCCATGGCAACATCTAGCTCCCATAGACTTCACATAGGAAAAAGCTTGTCATCACTCTAGCTCTGTCAATTTTTTTCTGATCGACTTCATTCTTGCAGATAACCAGTACAGGCATAAAATCTCGGTCAAGTTCGAATTTGGGCCGAATCAGATAATTCACTCAAGAGTTACGTCCCCTTGAGCGCCCGAAAAATTGCCTATCGACTTAACATGGGGAAAATGTTGTCATCACTGTAGCTGCTTCAATTTTGTTCGGATTGGCTTCATTCTTACAGATAACCAGCACAGCCATGAAATATCGGTCAAGTTCGATAATTGGCAGAATCGGATCATACACTTAGGAGTTACCTGCCCTTGTGCATTTTTGCATAAGGGTTAATGTGAATTTCAAAAATGTATATCTTGAAGACTACTTGGCCGACTTTGATCAAATTTCATGTGTAACATTATTGGGCAAGTGGAAAGACTGCATAAGGTTTTCATGCAGATCTGAGTGGAACTCTGGTTATCATGGCAACATATAGCTCCCATAGACTTAACATAGGAAAAAGCTTGTCATCACTCTAGCTCCGTCAATTTTTTTCTGATCGACTTCATTCTTGCAGATAATAAGGACAGGCATAAAATCTCGGTTAAGTTCGATTTTGGGCAGAATCGGAATATTGACCTCGGAGTTACGTGACCTTGAGCGACAAAAAATTTGCCCATAGACTTAACATAGGGAAAATGTTGTGACTATGATAGCGACTTGAATTTTTTTTAGATCAGCTTCAAACTTGCAGGTAACGAGGACAGACATAAAATCACGGTTAAGTTCGATTTTGGGCCGAATCGGATTATTTGCCTTGGAGTTACCTGCCCTTGAGCATGAAAATATACGTTGTGACCACGATAGCAACTTTATTTTTATTCAGATCAGCTTCAAACTTGCAGGTAACGAGGACAGGCATAAAATCCCGGTTAAGTTCGATTTTGGGCCGAATCGGAATATTGACCTCGGAGTTACGTGACCTTGAGCGACAAAAAATTTGCCCATAGACTTAACATAGGGAAAATGTTGTGACTACGATAGCGACTTGAATTTTTTTCAGATCAGCTTCAAACTTGCAGGTAACGAGGACAGACATAAAATCTCGGTTAAGTTAGATTTTGGGCCGAATCGAATTATTTGCCTTGGAGTTACCTGCCCTTGAGCATAAAAAAATACGTTGTGACCACGATATTAACTTTATTTTTATTCAGATCAGCTTCAAACTTGCAGGTAATGTGGACAGGCATAAAATCTCAGTTAAGTTCGAATCGGAATATTGACCTCGGAGTTACATGACCTTGAGCGACAAAAAATTTGCCCATAGACTTTACATAGGGAAAATGTTGTGACTACGATAGCGACTTGAATTTTTTTCAGATCAGCTTCAAACTTGCAGGTAACGAGGACAGACATAAAATCTCGGTTAAGTTCGATTTTGGGCCGAATCAGATTATTTGCCTTGGAGTTACCTGCCCTTGAGCATAAAAAAATACGTTATGACCACGATAGCAACTTTATTTTTATTCATATCAGCTTCAAACTTGCAGGTAACGAGGACAGGCATAAAATCTCGGTTAAGTTCAATTTTGGGCCGAATCGGAATATTGACCTCGGAGTTACGTGACCTTGAGCGACAAAAAATTTGCCCATAGACTTAATTAGGGAAAATGTTGCGACTACGATAGTGACTTGAATTTTTTCAGTTCAGCTTCAAACTTGCAGGTAACGAGGACAGACATGCAATCTCGGTTAAGTTCGATTTTGGGCCGAATCAGAATATTTGCCTTGGAGTTACCTGCCCTTGAGCATAAAAAAATACATTGTGACCACGATAGCAACTTTATTTTTATTCATATCAGCTTCAAACTTGCAGGTAACGAGGACAGGCATAAAATCTCGGTTAAGTTCGATTTTGGGCAGAATCGGAATATTGACCTCGGAGTTACGTGACCTTGAGAGACAAAAAAATTTGCCCATAGACTTAACGTAGGGAAAATGTTGTGACAGAAATAGCGACTTGAATTTTTAGCTCACCTGAGCCAAAGGCTCCAGTGAGCTGATAGTATACCAAGGCTCCGGAGTCCATCGTCTGTCGTCCGTCCATCCGTCGTCCACACTTTCAATGAAGCATATCTCAGAAGGCAGTCGACCAATCTTGTTTAAATTTTATGTGTAGCACCATTGGGCAAGGGGAAAGGCTGCATTAGGTTTTGGAGCTAGTCTGGTTCATTTGTTCCTTCATTCTTCTTTCTCTCCATATAGAGATAATAGACCAATGTTAAATTTTTAATCAAAGATTTCTCAGGAACTATAAAAGCTAGAAGCATCAAATTTGGTATTCAATAGAATAATGATGACTTATTTTGTGTAAGAGACATTGGGCTTTCTCAGCTTATTTGTTCATCTGTTCTTTCATTCTTCTTTCTCTCCATTTTGACCAATGTTAAATTTTCGTCAAAGATTTCTCAGGAACTATAGAAGCTAGAAGTCTCAAACTTGGAATGCAATGCAATAATGATGACTTATATCCTGTAAGGGTCAATGGGCTGGATTCTATTAGCAGATTTAGTAGTCAAGTCTGTGAATTGTTAAAACTTAAGTTCCTCAGGTGAGCGGTTTAGGCTCATTGAGCCTCTTGTTTAGTTATCTCCTCTGACAATATAACCTTGTGCTGGCCGTAACTCCAATACCCTTTGAGATATATTGATGGTACTTGGCACATTTGTATACAAGGTTGAGATGGCCTGTCATGCTTAAGAACCACAACTCCAATGCTTTGGTAATTGCGTTATCTCCTCTTTCAATATACATGTAGCAGTATGACCACTCTCTCCAATACTCTTTGAGACATATTGATGGTACTTGGTACATACATGTATGTACATGAGATTATGCATGAATATCATGCGCAAGAATTGCAACTCTGGGTGCCCTGGTTTTTAGCTCACCTGAGCATGAAGTGCTCAAGGTGAGCTATTGTGATCGCCTTTTGTCCGGCGTGCGTCGTGCGGTGTGCGTCGTGCGTCGTCAACAATTCACTTAAATGACATCTCCTCCTAAACCAGTGAATGGATTTCAAAATACTTTCATAGAAATGTTCCTTGGGTGACCCTCTACCAAAACCGCTAAAATGGTTCCGCTCCGCAGAACAAAATGGCCACCAGAGCTAAAAATAGAAAAACCTTTAAACGACATCTCCTCCTAGCCCTTTGGCCCGATTTCAAAATAATTTCACAGACATGTTCCTTGGATGACCCTCTACCAAAATTGCTAAAATGGTTCCGCTCCGCTGAACAAAATGGCCGCCAGAGCTAAAAATAGAAAAAGCTTTAAACGACATCTCCTCCTAGCCCTTTGGCCCGATTTCAAAATAATTTCACAGACATGTTCCTTGGATGACCCTCTACCGAAATTGCTAAAATGGTTCCGCTCCGCTGAACAAAATGGCCGCCAGAGCTAAAAATAGAAAAAGCTTTAAACGACATCTCCTCCTAGCCCTTTGGCCCGATTTCAAAATAATTTCACAGAAATGTTCCTTGGATGACCCTCTACCGAAATTGCTAAAATGGTTCCGCTCCGCTGAACAAAATGGCCGCCAGAGCTAAAAATAGAAAAACCTTTAAACGTCATCTCCTCCTAGCCCTTTGGCCCGATTTCAAAATAATTTCACTGAAATGTTTCTTGGATGACCCTCTACCGAAATTGCTAAAATGGTTCCGCTCCGCTGAACAAAATGGCCGCAAGAGCTAAAAATAGAAAAACCTTTAATCGACATCTCCTCCTAGCCCTTTGGTCCGATTTCAAAATAATTTCCAAGAAATGTTTCTTGGATGACCCTCTACCAAAATTGCTAAAATGGTTCCGCTCTGCTGAACAAAATGCCCGCCAGAGCTAAAAATAGAAAAACCTTTAAACGACATATCCTCCAAGCCCTTTGGCCCGATTTCAAAATAATTTCACAGAAATGTTCCTTGGATGACCCTCTACCGAAATTGCTAAAATGGTTCCGCTCCGCTGAACAATATGGCCGCCAGAGCTAAAAATAGAAAAACCTTTAAACGACATCTTCTCCTAGCCCTTTGGCCCGATTTCAAAATAATTTCACAGAAATGTTCCTTGGATGACCCTCTACCGAAATTGCTAAAATGGTTCCTCTCCACTGAACAAAATGGCCGCCAGAGCTAAAAATAGAAAAACCTTTAAACGACATCTCCTCCTAGCCCTTTGGCCCGATTTCAAAATAATTTCACTGAAATGTTTCTTGGATGACCCTCTACAGAAATTTCTAAAATGGTTCCGCTCCGCTGAACAAAATGGCCGCAAGAGCTAAAAATAGAAAAACCTTTAAACGACATCTCCTCCTAGCCCTTTGGTCTGATTTCAAAATAATTTCACAGAAATGTTCCTTAGTTGACCCTCTACCAAAATTGCTAAAATGGTTCCACTCCGCTGAAAAAAATGGCCGCCAGAGCTTAAATTAGAAAAACCTTTAAAGGACATCTTCTCCTAGCCCTTTGGCCCGATTTCAAAATAATTTCACTGAAATGTTTCTTGGATGACCCTCTACAGAAATTTTTAAAATGGTTCCGCTCCGCTGAACAAAATGGCCGCAAGAGCTAAAAATAGAAAAACCTTTAAACGACATCTCCTCCTAGCCCTTTGGCCTGATTTCAAAATTATTTCACTGAAATGTTCCTTGGATGACCCTTTACAGAAATTGCTAAAATGGTTCCGCTCCGCTGAACAAAATGGCCGCCAGAGCTAAAATTAGAAAAACCTTTAAACGACATCTCTTCCTAGCCCTTTGGCCCGATTTAAAAATAATTTCACTGAAATGTTTCTTGGATGACCCTCTACCGAAATTGATAAAATGGTTCTGCTCCGCTGAACAAAATGGCCACCAGAGCTAAATATAGAAATACCTTTAAGCAACATCTCCTCCTAGCCCTTTGGCCCTATTTCATATTATAGCCTGGGCCAATAATGGCTCTCCCAGGGGCCCACTTGATACCATATGGATCAGGTGAGCGATCCAGGGCCATCATGGCCCTCTTGTTTAGTTATCTCCCCTGACAATATAACCTTGGGATGGCCATAACTCAAATACCCTTTGAGATGTATTGATGGAACTAAATGGCACAGTTGTAAACAAGGTATAGAAGTCATGTCATGTTCAAGAACCTCTGCTCTTGGTTCTGTGTCAATTGAGTTATCTCCCCTTCCAATATAACAGTATGACCACCTTGTGATCACCATATCTCTTTTACCCTTTGAGACATATTGATGATACTTTGTACAGATGTACATGAGGTTAAACAGGTCTGTCATGTGTAAGAACCACAATTCTGGGTGCACTAGTTTTTGAGTTATCTCCCCTGACAATATAATGTTGTGATGGCCATAACTCCATTACCCTTTGAGTTATATTGCCAGTCCTTGCCAAAATTTTATACAAACATGTGACAGAACCGCATTTCGGAAAACCAGTACTTTGTGCATTGGAGATCTTGGATCTCCTCATGTTGAGAAGTGATCCTTGTATAATTTGGTGAAGATAGTCTCGACAAACATTACATATACAAAATCCTAAAGCTGTTGCAGCAATACTAGTGTATTTTGACCCTTTTTGTACCAAACAATCTTCCTCCCTGTATATAGCAGGGGCCATTTCAAGATTTAGGGGTGTCAGCTTGCATTTTCTTCAAAATTGATGAGAAAAATTGCCGAACTTTTTTGGAAACAGTGTAGGCCCTGATCAGATGCTGCGGCGTCTGACCTGGGCCTGCACTGTTTGCCACGGTACCCGTTTAGGGTTTCCAGTCTGAAATGGGTTAATTCTGGTTCACTTTCTATTTGTGAATAATCTTCTGACGGCCATATGGGTTTTATGGTCAGGGGATTTTTTTTCTCTGGAACCAGTGAGCCTATTGCCTTGGAACTTAAATTTATTACCTAATCATTGCCTTGAAGCGGAATTATGTAAATCATTAAGGGTCACTGATGAGGCCCAACTGGCCGAAACTAGCTAGTCTGGCCCAGAAAAATCTTGTTTACTCCATAGTTTTCAGTTCTGTTTTCGGCCCCCGCCCATCGGGGCTTGAAGAAATATATGGGCTGCATGATGCTTCCACCCAGAGCTGAAACCGACCCGCAAAGGATTACTGGTAAACCACTTAGGGGATCTAGGCCTGCCCAGGCAGTGGTGCGAGTCGGCCCGCCCATGCTTATAAACCCTATTGGTTTCATTGGGCAACAGGGCTTGAGATGTCATTTCATCTCAATGTCGGGTAAAAGTCCCACAAAAGTGGAAGCAACGTCTCCAAAATGACCTTTACAGTGTTGACGGGGATGTTTAACCTCAAATCAAACAAACAAAATCAGTTCTGTGTTGTAGGACTTGCTTTCAAATGATAATCTTTCTATAGAACATAATTTGCAATGGGGACTTGAAATTTATTAAAAGGATGAGTCTGGGTTGACCTTGACCCATCTAACACCAAGGTCAAATTTGTTCACCAGAAAAAAGTTCTGCAAAGCTGTTATTGCCTGTGAACTTAAAAGTGGTATATGAAGTCAACTAAAGGAGTGGGAAACCCCTAAAGGGGTACCTTGGCAAACAGAGCAGGTCCAGATCAGACGCCGCAGAACGCGGCTTCTGATCAGGGCCTGCACTATTTGCAAACAGAATTTTCCTTCAAAAATAGAATAAAAATGAAAAAATAGGCCTGACAGCCCTTATTATGACAAATGCACTTGTCCAACATATAGCAATGGAAGAGTCCATTGGTATACAATAGGTTCACCCATTTTGTACCGGAAACCCCCAAACGGGTAGTTGGCAAACAGGGCAGGCCCAGATCAGATGCCGCAGAATGCGGCGTCTGATCAGGGCCTACACTATATGCAAAAAGTTCAGCTATTTTCTGAATAAATTTTGAAGAAAACACAACCTGACACCCCAAAATTTTGAAATGGACTCCTGCTATATATAAGGTGGAAGATTCCATCTGATACAAAAAGGGTTAAATACAGAAAGTAACAAAATTTGTCTACCTTTTCAGTTTCTGCAAGTGATCCAAATGGTCGACGACGTAGTACGACAGGTTATGCAGATGATATATTTATCGCATTAACATTGTACAAGTGCTACTGGGATTTGTGTATCACACCCCCACCAGCTGATGAGGTACCACCGAGTGTCGAACGAGAAGAAGAGTACAGCTTCTGTGATGAGATTGACTGGCAAAAAGATCCTGTTAAACAGGGCCATTACATATCCAGGATTGATGACCCCGAAAGTAGTTATCCCTTGAAGTACCTTTAAAAATTATGCTGCGGACAACATTTTTATTTTGTAATTAATGTGTCACAGGCAATTTTTTTTAGATATTTAAGATGTCTGTTAAATGCAAGTTAATTCTAATTATTTCAGATCATTAGCAGTACACCAGACCTCATTATAACACAGTTCGTTATAACACTGTTTTGCATATAACACGGTGTCAGATGTCTCCCAAAAATGTATAGATTACGTATATAGAAAAAGGATCCCAAAAATGTATAGATAAATGGTCATTTTCCGAAATAATCTATACATTTTTGTTTGGATATAACACAGTTAACTAACTGCTTTGGACCCCATTAACCCTTATCTTGCTGTTCACTACAACCCCTATCTTTGGAAACAGTGTAGATCCAGATCAGATGGCTTCTGAAGAAGCCATCTGATCAGGATCTACACTGTTTGACATCCAGTTTATGGATTTGTAAGAATAAATTAAATCAAGTAATCTGATTGGTTCAGAGTCAGAAATGGGTGTGGCTAAAATGAATATTCAGCAAGAGAAGGGTTAATAGTGTTATAAAGAGGTTGTGGTGTATTCATCAAAAAGTTGATTGTATTAATGTGTTGATAGACAAACATTCTCAAGGAAGTTAACTCATAAGATGCCAATCCTAACAAATGTCATCTGCTTTGTCGTCTGCCGGTTGCTTTAAAAGGTCATTTTTGCAAACAGTGAGGACCCTAAAGGAGCAGTCTGATCTGGTTCCACACTGTTTGCCTGTTTGTAAAAATATTTTTTAAGTTTGCAAGAATATTCAGCAGACCACATAAGCAGACGACATTAGGGTTGAAACATTTTCTGAACAGTTTAATGTTAATGTTATTACGTACATGTACATTGGTTAAAGCTTGCAAGTTTTATGCATTAACCATTTTTGTACCAAATGGAATCTTCCTTCTTATATATAGCAGGAGTCCATTTCAAAATTGTGGAGATTGATCATGAAATCTTTTCTACGGTCATTCTCTCCCTTCCGCTGATTCAAGAAGGGCAGCTGTCAGTTTCTGGCGAAAGAATGTGCACTGTACTGGTTAACCACTTATGTATAAGCCTGCCCAAGAAAGTGCTGATAGATAAACTGACCGGCTCAAAAATGACCTAGATAGTGTTGACTGGGCCGTAAAACTCCAAAACAAACAAACAAAACCATTTCAAAATCTAGGGATGTCAGGTTGTGTTTTCTTCAAAACTTATTAGGAAAATGGCTTAACTTTTTGCAAAAAGTGTAGGCCCTGATCAGACGCCGCTTTCTGCGCCATCTGATCTGCTTTCTGCGGTTTCTGATCTGGGCCTGCACTGTTTGCCAAGTACCTGTTTAGGGGTTTCCGGTACAAAATGGGTTAAAGATTGCAGATAGCAAATGCTGTCAATAATTAGATAACACATCATGAAAACAGGCCTATAAAATTCTGACCCACTAGAACCCCACTTTGTATATAGTCAAACTGGGGTTTACAGGGGCTCTAAAATATAGAATATGGGTACTCGTTAGAACCGCCTCAATGAGACAATTCTAATGAATACCCACAATCTATATTTGGAGCAGAAATAAGAAAAATATCACAATTTTTCGTCTTAATGTTTTCATTTTTTCGGCGATAAAGATTACAATGTATTTGTATAGGCAAGTTTTCGTAATGATCTAGAAAAAATTGGAAATCAGATGAAAAACAAGGTTCCATTGGACAGTTCATAAATGAAACTATATTTGATTGGCTGATTTAACATTTAGGAATATTGTCTGAAAATGGTCGGAAAAAAACAAAAAACAAGAATCAATTTTAAGTTAGCTGTCAAAGGGTAAACATCTAAGATTCGCTTTCAAAGGAGGAACAAACATGTAAAATAATCATTTGGTTGACTGCTAAATGTACATGTTTGTTGACAGGTGGAGAACAATATAAATGAAAAAAAACTATCTGGTTTATGACTTCTTAAGACAAATATAAACATACAAGAGAGAACTTGCTGCCTGGACAGAAAGTATTAATAAACAAACAAAAGACTTCATACGGAAGAATTTTAACCCTTAAAAAGCCATGAAAATCTGGCATAATTTGAAAATATCGTCTGAATACTGTAAAACACTTAAATTTGGCGGCAGCAAATTTTGGCGGTTTTTATGAATGGACCTTTTGGCAGATTTATATTTTGTTGGATTTTCTATTTCCAAGATAAAAAAAAAAATCCATGACTTGCATGCAAGTTTAACATGGCGACTTGCAATATATGTTGTGACCATCAGATATTTTTAAGATTCCCATTAACCCTTATCATGCTGTTCCCAACAACCTATATCTTTGGAAACAGTGTAGATCCAGATCAGATGGCTTCTGAAGAAGCCATCTGATCAGGATGTACACTGTTTGCCATTCAGTTTATGAATTTGTAGCAATAAATTACATCAAGTAATTTGATTGGTTGATAGACAGAAATGGGTGTGGCTTAAATGAATATTCAGCAAGAGAAGGGTTAAGATAACACAGCCATGTCTTTCGGAAACAGGTCTATATTATAAGTTTAACCACCTTGAGTGAGTGAGTGTTTGAGTTTTACATCCCACCAACAGCTAAGATCATACGGAGATGGGACCTCTGTTTAAAGACTCATCAGAAAGTCTGGAGAAGCCCAGGATGGATCCTGCCACCCCTGGTTTACAAGGCGAGTAGCGTAACCACTACACCACGGAGGCTTCTTAAACCCCCTTGAGCATATTGAGCTCAACTTTTATATACATGTAGTAAATCTGGGGTTCACAGGGGTAAACCATTGTGGGTACTCGTTAGAACAGCCTCAATGAGGTGGTTCTAACGAGTACCCACAATCTATATTTTGAGCAGAAATAAGAAAAATATCACAATTTGTCATCTTAAAATTTTAGTTTTTTCGGCGGAAAATTTTACAGTGTATTTGTATAGGCGTGTTTTCGTAATGTGACATAGTTTATTCTTTCATATCGCAAAAATGGAAATTTTTCTGATGGAAAATTTTTATAGTTTCCTTATTCAGAATCCAAACATAGGTTGTGGGTGCTTGTTAGAACTGCCTCATTGAGGCGGTTCCAACGAATACTCTCAACCTATGTCTTGGAGCAGAAATAAGATAAATAGTGTATGCCCCTGTAAACCTCAGATTACTCAATTTAAAGTGGGGTTTAGAGGAGTGTTCATTACACAGACTTGCTTACATGATGGGAAGTGGAATCAATGACCCTAGAGGGCAAGAAAATATAACCTACTTAAGCCTATTTGGTGACTGGCAAGGTTGGCTTTCTTAAAAGAGGAGTTGTGTTAATATTGGGGAGTCTTAAACCATTTTGTATTGTTGGTTTGTTAAATTAAGGTTTTATATCCCCTTCAGCACTATTTAGGTCATTTTGGAGACATCCTTCCAATTTTGTAGGACATTTACCCGACAATGAGATGAAATGACATCTCAAGCCCTGCTGCCCAATGAAACCAATAGGGTTTGTATCCATGGACAGTCTGACTAGCACCACGTTGCCTGAGCAAGCTTAGACTTTCTAAGCAGTTTACCAGTACTCATGTCCGGTCAGTTTCAGTTCTGTGTGGAAGCACCATGCAGCCCAATCTATTTCTTCAAGCCCTAATGGGTGGGGGCTGCCATTTTGTATTGAATCGAACCTTCCACCTCATATACAGCAGAAGTCCATTTCACAGTTTAGGGGTGACAGGTTCTGTTATCTTTAGAATTTATTTGGAATATGGCCTAACTTTTTACAAACAGTGTAGCACGTTTGATATCCCCCATCAGGAGGGAGACTCCCTCATTTTTGGCGTAAACTATCCTGAAAATTTGGAGTCTCCTCATGTGGACTGAGAATTTACCTACCCAGTATGTTAACCCATTTTTTTCCGGAAACCCCAAAACAGGTAATTAGCAAACAGTGTAGGCCCAGATCAGATGCCGCAGAATGCAATGTCTGATCAGTGCCTACACTGTTTGCGAAAAATTCTGCAGTTTTCCAAATCAATTTTGAAGAAAACACAACCTGTCACCCCTAAATATTGAAATGGACTCCTGCTATATATAAGGAGGACGATTCCATTTGGTACAAAATAGGTTATACTATATACCGCAACCTCAACAAACTCCCTGGAATATAGGTTACTATAAATAGCTCAATGGCATTTTCAGTGCTAGAGATCTACCTGTGATGACTCATTCGTCAAAATCATACAGGTAAAAAATTACAGTTTTATGGCATTCTGCAGCATTTGATCTGGGCCTTTACTTTTTATCAGTTACCCGTGTAAGGATTTCCAGTACAAAAGGGGTTAACCCATTGCATGGGGGGGGGGGAACCCCTAGGCAAACAGTGCAGGCCCAGATCAGACGCCGCAGAAAGCGGCGTCTGATCAGGGCCTGCACTATTTGCTAACAGAATTTTCCATCAAAAGCAGAATAAAAATGAAAAAATAGGCCTGACACCCCTTATAAGACAAATGGACTTTTCCAACATATAGCAATGGTTTGATTTGGAGTTTAACGTCCCCGTCAACACTGTAAAGGTCATTTTGGAGACGTTGCTTCCAATTTTGTGGGACTTTTACCCGACATTGAGATGAAATGACATCTCAAGCCCTGCCACCCAATGAAACCAATAGGGTTTATAAGCATGGACCGACTGACTCCCACCGCATTGCCTGGGCAGGATTAGAGCCTCTAAGCGGTTTACCAGTACTAGTGTGCGGGTCGGTTTCAGCTCTGCGTGGAAGCATCATGCAGCCCATCTATTTCTTCAAGCCCCGATGGACGGGGGCTAATATTGAACTGGGCTGTAGTGACTCAGCTGCGACTGATTTCATCATTATTGTCATGTCTTTACATCAACAGATACAACAGAAAGTACGCCGGTGCGACGGAACACATCAATGATTCCAGAGGGTAGTAATGTCACAGTAGCAAAGGGTAAGCTATTCCTTACAGAAATATGAGGAAATCAAATACATGCGACAAAGTGCCTTTTTAACTCACCTGACCAAAGGTCATGGTGAGCTTTTGTGACTGTGAGATGTCCGAGGGCAGTGTCCGTTGTGCATCCTCCGTGCTTAAAATTTTCTTGTAAACACTCTAGGGGCCACAGTTTTGGGCCAATCATCATCAAACTTGCCCAGCATGATCCATCTTGACAATATCTTGGTCAGGTTTGAATATGGATCATGTTGGGTCAAAAAGTAGGTCTGTAGGTCAAATCATGGAAAAGCCTTGTGAACACACTTGATGTCACAGGATGGTCCAATCATCATCAAACTTGATCAGAATGATCATCTTGACATTATCTTGGTCAAGTTTGAATATGGATCATGTTGGGTCAAAAAGTAGGTCGGTAGGTTAAATCCTGGAAAAGCCTTGTGAACACCCTTAAGGTCACAGTTTTGTTCTAATCATCAACAAACTTGCTCAGAATGATCATCTTGACAATATCTTGGTCAAGTTGGAATATGGGTAATGTCAGGTAGTAGTAGTATTGTTTGTAGTTCAGTAGGTCAGAATGATCATCTTGACAATATCTCGGTCATGTTCGAATATGTGTCATGTCAGATGAAAAAGCAGGTCTGGAGGTCAAATCATGGAAAACCTTGTGAACTCACTAAGAGGCCACAGTTTTGGTCCGATCATCATCAATCTTGCTCAGAATGATCATCTTGACAATATCTCGGTCAAGTTCGAATATGGGTCATGTCGGTCAGTAGGTCAAGCGTAGGAAAACCTTCTGAACAAACCAATGACCACAGTTTTAGCCTGATCATCATCAAACTTGCTCAGAATGATCATTTTGACAATATCACATCAAATTCCAATATGGGTCATGTTGGGTCAAAAAGTAGGTCAGTAGGTCAAATCATTGAAAAATCTTGTGAACACACTAAAGGCCAAAGTTTTGGTCTGATCATATTCAAACTTGATCAGAATGATCATCTTGACAATATCTCAGTCAAGTTTGAATATGGATCATGTTGGGTTAAAAAGTAGGTCAGAAGGTCAAATCATAGAAAAACCTTGTGAACACACTAGAGGCCACAGTTTTGGCTATGGCCCTCTTGTGTTTTTTGGGCTCTGAAACTCATCACGTGAACCAGTCCGTGAAATGAAGACCCCCCTAAACCCCACTTTATATAGAGAAAACTGGGGTTTACGGGGGTATTCATTATTTTTCTTATGGTTGCTCCAAGACATAGGTTGTGGGTACTCGTTAGAACCGCCTCAATGAGGCGGTTCTAACGAGCACCCACACCCTATGTTTTGGCCATTTATAAGAAAAATATGAAGGATTTTCATTTGAAAAGTAGCCATTTTGGAGATGTGAAAAATGCACTATGTCGTACGGGTGTGTTAGCGTAATGCTGACATGATGACTTTATGATGTTTAATTTTAATATGCTGCTTATGTCTGCAGCAAATATAGATTGTGGGTGCTCATTAGAGCCACCCTATTTTGAGAAGGTGCTAATGAGAACACGCAACCCATATTTTTAAAAAAGCAAGTACACCCCCAACCTCTTTATAACACTATTTATGGGCTCCAAAGCAGATACAGTCAAACTTCGATGGCTCAAACACCTTAGGGACCTCGAAAATCTGTTCGAGACAGGGTATAGTTCGAGCCACTGAGGGTTACTGTCAGGAGGCATAACAAGATACTTTTAGACAACTTTTCGGTATTCTATAATGAAAATGTATGCTGTGTGTACTCAAAAGAATCGCCTCCATTGGAGGCGATTCGAATGAGTACACACAGCATACATTTGTAATATAAAAGACGTAACTCTCCTAAATTATCCCCCCCACTATTTGTTATGTAGAGCATTCCCTAAGGGCTGAAGAAGTGGTTTTGATTCAGCCATGGTAAACGAGCCATCGGTGTTCAAGCCATCGAAGTTTATCTGTATAGTGTCAGTTAAATAACCTTGTTATAGCCAAACAAAAATGTATAGATTATATAGAAAAACGACCATATATCATCGAGGCTGTTCTAACGAGTACCCACAATCTATATTTTAGAGCAGAAATAAGAAAAATAAATTTTACCCCTGTAAAGCCCAGTTTTACTGTATAAAAGTGGAGTTCAAGGGGGTAAAAAATATATAGTCCCGTTTTCGTGATGGTCCCATTGAGATGTTATCATTATGAAAGTAAGCCCCCGCCCAACGGGGCTTGAAGAAATATATGGGCTGCATGATGCTTCCACGCAGAGCTGAATCCGGCCCGCACACTAGTACTGGTAAACCGCTTAGAGGATATAAGCCTGTCTAGGAACCGAGGTGCGAGGCAGACCGTCCATGCTAATAAACCCTATTGGTTTCATTGGGCGACAGGGCTTGAGATGTCATTTCATCTCAATGTCGGGTAAAAGTCCGACAAAATTGGAAGCAACGTCGCCAAAATGACCTTTACAGTGTTGACGGGGATGTTAAACCTCAAATCAAACAAACAAACAAAATCGTTATGAAAGATATAAATTTGAATGCTAGTTCTCTGGACATAGCAACAGATAAGGTAAGTTTTTTGTGATAATTTAAGGATAGGTTTCCTTATTTCTTCATAAAAACCTATGTTGTGGGTACTCATTAGAACCACCTCAGCAACATAGATTTTTATGGAGAATTAACAAAAACTATCTTATCCAAAATACTTACCTTATGAAGATGTCATCATAGCACATGGGTGTGTAACCATAATAAACCCATTTTTGATCGAAAGGCCCAAAAAGCATCATGTGAACAAGTTCTTGAAATGAACACCCCCTAAACCCCACTTTATGTAGAGAAAACTGGGGTTTACTGGGGTGTACATTTTGTTTTGAATTTCTGCTTCAAGACAGTTTGTGGGTGCATATGAATTTCTGATTGCAGACCGCCTCAATGAGGCAGTTCTAACGAGCACCCACAACCTACATTTGCAGTATAGATAAGAATAATATCACTGATTTTCATCAGAAAAGTAGCCATTTTGGAGAAGTGAAAAAATGCACTTTGTTGCATGGGTGACGAACAGTGGTGGCTCAGATCAGACACCATTTTCTACAATGATCAAGGTCTTTTCTGATTGCAAAATGCTCAGCCATGCTGTATAGCTAACTTCCAAAAAATGGGCCTCCATGGCCTAGCGGATAAGAGCGCTGACTCTTAATCATTAGGTCTCTCATCGCTGTGGTTTGAGCCTAGCTGGGGTCACTTTTGAGATGCCAAGTTCTGCAACAGAAGGCCATGTGTTTTTTCTCTGGGTACTCCGTTTTTTTGCTACATCTGATTAACAATATGCTCAATATAAGTGAAATAATCTTGAAATGGCTGTAAATCCAAAACTAAAAAACCTAAAACACCCCAAAAAATGAAATGGACTGCTTCAGTATATATACCGTATTTGACCTATTTACCGCACCATGCGCTTAGTTTTTTCAAAATTGTATTGAAATATTGTGGTGAAAAATCTACCTAATAAGTGCACACTCAATACGAAAAAAATAAGAAGAAAAGCTTCCGATATGATAATTTTATAGAGTTGAATTTCAGCATAGGGTTCACCACATATGCATAAGATTGTCCGGGTCAAAGATGCAGCAAAACTCAGTATGAATTTGTTGGAAGGTTACTGTAAAGTGTGCCCTTGTGTATTTTTTCCAGAAAAAGCTTGGGTGTGCACTTATAGGAGCATGTGCATTAAATAGGTCAAATAAGGTAGAATAGATAATGGGTATTTACTTTTTTGAGGTGAATACCAAAAATATTTTATGGAGTAAAAATAAAAATAATTTATGGAGTATTCACCTCAAAAAAGTATGTTTTCTTTTTATTTTATGTGAAAAAAAAATGTAGTCCAGGGTGCTTCTGCAAAATATGGTGATGTTGTTTTTCACAATTTGAAAATATCATATCTAATACTTTTATTCATTTCATGCATGCATTAATTTCACTGCCAAATGTATTTATGTTAACCCTTGTCCTGCTGAGCCCCGATATGTCTTATCTTTCAAACAATGAAGATCCAGATCAGATGGCTTCTGAAGAAGCCATCTGATCAGGATCTTCATTGTTTGTCATTCAGCTCATGAATTTGTTGCAATAATTTGCATCAAGTAATCTGATTGGTTGATAATCTGTAGTGAGTGTGGCATATTTGAATATTAAGCAGGACCAGGGTTAAAGCTTATTTCATAGCCAAAAGCAAAATGTGGGAATTTAGTGATAAAGTGAGGAAAATTTTCCTTAATACTTTTTATAAACATATGTATTGGGTATATATCTTAACTTTCTCATTGAGGCAGTTCAAAGGAATACCCACAATACAGGATCGTATGGAGATTTTCGGAAAATTATCATGCAATTATCAGCAAAACCCCACCTTGTCGGTTTCTGCGTAAATTGTTTCCACCGTAAAAATCCTAAAAAGTGGGACACCTTCAGACTTGCTGTAATGCTCCTAAGATGTAAACAGATTTTTTTCACAATCCAGGAAGGAGTCGAAAAGGTGAAAATGGAATGGCTAAAAGTGTAGACCCTGATCAGCCTATCTGTCCCTTTACTTATGATCAGTAGAAGCCTCCGTGGTGCAGTGGTTCCGCTACTTGCCTTGTAAACCAGGGATCGCAGGATCGATCCCGGGCTTCTCCAGACTTTCGGATGAGTCTTGTAACCCAGGTCCCGTCTCCGTATGACCTTAGCTGTTGGTGGGACGTAAAACTAAATCTCACTCACTTATGATCAGTATGCTATTTTTTAATTTTTTCTGTCATTAGGTGACTGGATTGTTTTACGCACAAGGAACTGTTTACCAGACAGAATGGGAACACTCCTTCTTCTTGGAATCCTCGAAATTTCTGATTTGGAAGAAGATTTTGCAGAAGAACCATACAACTATGAACACACGTTTGACTTTATCATGATTAGAGGTGGTAGGCTAATCATAGGGTGGCCGGAAAAGCGTTTTGAAGGAACAGTCACACTAACAATGGCTGGAAACATTGACAGTCCCTACTATCAGGACGAAAATATCCGTGCTCCCCCATTTGGTAGTAAAGCTATAGGTATGAAACTGTTTTTATCATATGACGTTGCTGATAAGCAGTGGATAATGCCAGGTTTTAAAAACTGCATGACCACATGTGTAATAACTCTTCAGTGGGATTAAGTAACATCATGACGATGTCCATGTCAACAATGCATTACGATAACACGTCCGTGCGACAAAGTGCATTTTTTCGCATCTCCAAAATACCTACTTTCCTGAAGAAAATCCGTAATATTTGTCTTATTTATACATGTACTCCGAACAAAGGTTGTGGGTGCTCGTTAGAACCACCTCATTGAGGCGGTTCTAACGAGTACCCACAACCTATGTCTTGGAGCAGAAATAAGAAAACTATTGTATACCCCCTTAAACCCCAGTTTTCTCTATATAAAGTGGGGTTTAAGGGGGTGTTCATTTCACAGACTTGTTAACTTGATGGCATCTTTCGTGGAAAAATTGTTTGATTCAAAGGGGATAAAATCCATTTTAAAGTTGTTATATGATAAACAAGATCTTACACTTATGGTCATTTCAATCTCATTTCAAATGAAATGACCACTCATGTTTGATCCTCTATCATATGATGCAGCGTCTGAGAATTTAATAACGTCTTGTAGTAAATTTGATAATCCACTAGTGGATTAAATATGCAAATAAGTTAGATATGCCCCATAACGTTACATGCACGACACCCCTAACAACGTCGCCTTTACTTATTGCGGAATATTGACATATTTGTTAAATAATGGTAATAAAATGCGTTTTAAATGTCATATGATAAATAGAATCTTGCAATGGTGCTCATGTATTATTGAATTTATAAAACTCGTTGAAAAAAAAGGATAAAATGCTCACCAAAGCCTCACATTTTATCCATTTTCCTCAACTTGTTTAATAAATTCAATAATACATGAACACTCATGTAAGATCCTCTATTTATCATGTTATGTTGCTGTTGTTTATAAAAATCATATGACCACACATGTAATATACACATCGTTACCAACACGTACACGTTACGCCACATTGGTTTTATGATTATCAGAATCTTATACTTGTCATCAAGTGAACAAGTCCGTGAAATGAACACCCCCTAAACCCCACTTTATATAGGGAAAACTGGGGTTTACGGGGGTTTACATTATTTTTCTTATTTTCACTCCAAAACATAGGTTGTGGGTACTCATTAGAACCACCTCAATGAGGTGGTTCTAACGAGTACCCACAACCTATGTTTGAAGTAAAAATAACAAAAATATCACAGATTTTCATCAAAAAATAGCCATTTTGGAAGTGTGAAAAAAAGCACTATGTCGCACGGGTGTGTTATCGTAATGTCATTTCATATGAAATTTATGAAACAAGCCTTTGGCGAGTTCCATAAATTTCATCTAGCATCATGCTTACAAGTCTGCAGAATGAACACCCTGTTAAGCCCCACTTTATATAGCGAAACCAAGGGTTTATGGGAGTATACATTATTTTTCTTATTTCTACTACAGGAAATAGGTTGTGGGTACTCTTTAGAACTGCCTCAATGAGGCAGTTCTAAAGAGCTACCACAATCTATGTTTGCAGTATAAATAAGAAAAATATCATGGGTTTTCATCAGAAAAGTAGCCATTTTGGAGATGTAAAAAAAATGCAGTATGTTGCACGGGTGTGTTATCATGAAATGATCACAAGTGTTAGAGATGCTCTTTATAGTTTGTATGTTTGATTTGAGGTTTAACATCCCCGTCAACACTGTAAAGGTCATTTTGGAGACGTTGCTTCCAATTTTGTGGGACTTTTATCCGACATTGAGATGAAATGACATCTCAAGCCCTGTCGCCCAATGAAACCAATAGGGTTTATTAGCATTGACGGTCCACCTCGCACCGCAGTTCCTGGACAGGCTTAGATCCTCTAAGCGGTTTACCAGTACTAGTGTGCGGGCCGGATTCAGCTCTGCGTGGAAGCATCATGCAGCCCATATATTTCTTCAAGCCCCTATGGGCGGGGGCTTGCTCTTTATAGTCCATAGCCCTTTTATAGAAGATATTTCATGCTCAACTTTAGCTTGAAATGTGTCCTGCTCGTAAATAGTTTGCATTTTAAAATTAATGAGCAGGTCATTGAAAACATTCTGTACTGATGGTAGCAGGAAAGTGGCGTTCTTTGTTTAAATTTTTATTAGCTCACCTGCGCCAAACATACCAAAACAGGCCTATACAAATACATTGCCACCTTTATCGCCAAAAAAATGAAGATTTTAAGATGAAAAATCACGATTATTTTCTTATTTCTGCTCAAAATATAGACTGTGGGTACTTGTTAGAACCGCTTCATCGAGGTGGTTCTAATGAGTACCCACAATCTATATTTTAGAGCAGAAATAAGAAAAATAAGTTTTACCCCTGCAAACCCCAGTTTTACTGTATAAAAGTGGGGTTCGAGAGGGTCAAAGTTATATAGGCATGTTTACGTGATGAGGCTCCTGGGGAGCTATTGTGATGGGTGACGTCATCATGGGCATCATCATCATCCATTCACAATTTCTTTAAACAACATCTCCTAAACCATGAATAGATTCTGTCCAAACTTGGCAGAAATGATCGTTGGGTTGTCCTCTTTCAAAGGTGTTCAAAGAATTCCATTCCATGAAGAACTCTGGTTGCCATGGCAACAAAAAGGGAAAAATAAGAGAAAATCTTAAAAAATCTTGTCTGAAACCAAAAGGCCAAGGTCTTTGATATTTGGTATGAAGCTTTATATAGTGGACCTCAGAATTGTTAAAAATAAAGCCCTGGGGGCCAAAACTGGCCCTGTCCCAGGGCCCACTTGGTTTTACATTGGCCTACATAAAGAAAACCTTTAAAAATCTTTTTGTCTGAAATCAGAAGGCCCAGGTCTTTGATATTTGTTATGTAGCTTTATCTAGTGGACCTTTATCAAGATTTTTAAATTACAGGCCTGGGGCCAAAAATGACCCGCCCCAGGATCCACTTGTTTTGCATAGTCTTATATAGGGCAAATATTTAAAAATCTTCTTGTCCAAATCTAGAAGAGCCAGGCCTTTTATATTTGGTACACATTATTGTTAAGTGGACCTCTATCAAGATTGTTCAAACTATAGCCCTGGGGCCACTGTTGGCCCCGCCCCAGGACCCACTTGTTAAACATAGGCTTGTATATGGAAAACCTTTAAAAATCTTCTTGTCTGAAACCAGAAGGTCCAGGTCTTTGATATTTAGTAAGAAGCTTTATCTAGTGAAGCTCTTTCAATATTATCCAAATTATAGGCCTGGGGCCAAAAATGGCCATGCCCCAGGGCCCACTAGCTTTACATAGGCTTATATAGGAAAGCCTTTAGAAATCTTCTAGTCTGAAACCAGAAGGCCCAAGCCTTTGATATTGGGTACACACTTTTGTCTAGTGGGCTTCTGCCAAGATTGTTCATATTATAGCCGCGGGACCAAAAATGGCCCTGCCTTGGGGCTCATATGTGTAGCATAGACTATATAGAGAAAACCTTTAAAAAGTTTCTTGTCAGAAACCAGAAGGGCCAGGCCTTTGATATTTGATTAACACCTTCATCTAGAGGACCTCTATGAAGATTGTTCAAATTATAGGCCTGCATGGGGCCAAAAATGGCCCTGCCCTAGGCCCCACTTGTTTTGGGAAAAACCTTTAGAAATCTTTGAGTCTGAAACCTTTCATATTTGGTACACACTTTTGTCTTGTGGACTTCTGCCCAGATTGTTCATATTATAGCCGTGGTGGCCAGAAATGGCCCTGCCTAGGGGCTCACATGTGTAAACTAGACTATATAGAGAAAATCTTTAAAAAAGACTATTCAGATTAAAGCCCTGGGACCCAAAATGGTCATGTGGAAAGGCCAACATAATTTACCTAGACTTAGACAGGGAAAAACCTTTAAAAAATCTTCTTGATTGAAATTAGAAGGTCTTGGTCTTTGATATTTCATACACATATTCATCTAGTGGATCTCTACCAGGGTGGTTTGAATTATAGCCCCTGAGGCCCCATCATATGATCACTTATTTTACATCGACAGATTTGTGGGAGGTAGAGAATACCAGTTTCGTGTCTTTTGATATCAAGTTTATCAGGCAAGGCTTCGAGAACGCTTGTAGAATCGAAAGGCGTGAAGAGAATTCTGCATGCATTCTTGGAGCCGAGCCTGATTAACTTGATATCAAATGACACGGATCTAGTATGCTGTTTATCAGTTAATCCACTCTTACATTTTTCCTATTTTCCAGCATTCCAGTTCACAGAAGTGCAATGTTACATTGACCTGATAAAGGTTGGTTGGTTGATTTGAGGTTTAACGTCCCCGTCAACACTGTAAAGGTCATTTTGGAGACGTTCCTTCCAATTTTGTGAGACTTTTACCCGACATTGAGATGAAATGACATCTCAAGCCCTGTCGCCCAATGAAACCAATAGGGTTTATTAGCATGGGCGTTTCCTGGACAGGCTTAGATCCTCTAAGCGGTTTACCAGTACTAGTGTGCGGGCCGGATTCAGCTCTGCGTGGAAGCATCATGCAGCCCATATATTTCTTCAAGCCCCTATTGGCGGGGGCCATAACCTGATAAAGCTCACTTGTCCTGAGATAGCATATGTTTATCAGGATAGGGTGTTACAATGCAGTTAATATAGGGGGTAACTGTTAAATTGAACAGCAGTGTAGCCCACAACAGTAAATGTATCATTTATTTTGATTCAGCTGACATCTAGATAGGCAAGAAAAATGAATTGCTTTGATAATTTTCAGGTGTGAATGGTGGATTGGACGCTCATGGTAAAGATTATGGATTAACCTGGACAACCCTGATAGAAACTGTCAACATAGGAGACTATACTCTCAGGCTTTTCAATGATATTTCCCGATGGCCAGTAGGGGGAACAATCATAATCACGACAACAAGTTACGTTGCCAGCGAGACTGAGAAGAGGAAAATCGCACATATCGTTGGGCAGCATACAATAATAATTGACCAGCCGCTTTCTCATAAGCATATCGGTAGGTTTGTTTGTGCGTTAGCCCTTCAAATGCCACTCACGACAATTGCCGTCTGCTTTGTTGTCTGCTGGTTACTTTAAAAGTCGATGCTACAAACAGTGAGGACACAGATCAGGCTGCTCCTCTAGAGGAGCAGTCTGATCACGGTCCACACAAGAAGAGCAGTCTGATCAGGGTCCACACTATTTACCCAGATCAGACTGCTCCTCTGGATCCACACTGTTTGCCAAATGCAAAAATATGTTTGAAAGGTTAGCAAGAAGATGCTGCAGACCACAGTAGCAGACGGCATTTTGAGATGCAGTGTTTCTTGATATCTTAAGGATTAACCCTTGTCCTGCTGAATATTCATATATGCCAAACCCACTACCGGTTATCAACCAATCGGATTCTTTGATGCAAATTATTGCACCAAATTCACAATCTGAATGGCAAACAATGTAGATCCTGATCAGATGGCTTCGTCAGAAGCCATCTGATCTGGATCTTCATTGTTTGTAAAATAAGGCCTATCTGGGCTCAGCAGGACAAGGGTTAAACCTTTCATCTCAGAATTTCTGAATCATAACGCTTATCCCGCTGCATTAATCAATTAACCCACTCCCATTGCTGATTATCAACCAGTCAAATAACTTAATATATTTGTTCAGCTCACAGACTGCATGTAAAACAGTGCAGATCCTGATCAGATGGCTTCTTCAGATAACAGCATGATGAGGGTTAGAATTTTGACACATCCATTAATTTGGAAATGTTATATAATTATACAATAACAGGCTGTCAAGTGTTCCTATTTTTCCTATTTTTTCCTATATTTTCAGGTTTCCTATTTTTTTCCTACATTTTAACCCAATTTCCTATATTTTTTACCAAATTCCTATATTTTTTAAAATGCTGCAGGATTAAGTTTATCTTGGAAACAGAAAAGATCACATTTAGATATAAGAAAGTTCTTCAATACTGGAATGTCATACCTGTTTTCTTATTTTCCATTTGATAATGAACTTCTGAAATATTTGGACTGTTTACATGCTGAACATAGACTTAAGCCCAGTAGCAGTTCAGCAACAGAAAGGGTAGCAAGAAGGTTACCTTTTGCAGAAAATGTGGCATTGCTTACTGATGAGTGGAAGGTATACCAAGGGGAAGAAATTGATGAGAAACTTTGGAAAATAGAGAATGGTGATGAAGTTGAGTTGAGAATGATTGATCATTACTGTAGAGATTTCTGAAATTGAAAACTGGTTGTGGCAAAGATAAGTAGCATAGGCTTGGAAAAGTAGTATAAGGTGTGCTGGTATTGCCACATGGTAATGCTGATGTTGAAAAGGGTCTATTAGATAACAAGAAAATGTTGGGAAAAGATAGGGTAAAGCTGTCATCAGAATCAGTTGTTGGGAACAGACTTTCTAAAGAGGCTGTGAAAATCCCTGATCCTAACCATATGCAGCCAGAATGTGTACCTCTTACCAAGGAACTAATAGGCTATGTTAGAGGTAGTCATAAAGTTTACAAGGAGAGGCTACATGTAGAAGAGGAAAAGCAAAAGAGAGTAGAGGAGGAGAAGAATAGACAGCAAAAGAAAGAAGAGGGTGCACAGGTTGAAAAACAAAAACAAGAACCAGCAAAAGAAAAAAAAGAAAAAGTCTTTGAATGAAACAATGAAAAAGTTGAATGATAAAGAAAAGAACTCTAAAGAAGAACTTCATGCTGCTGAAAATCTGCTTGAAGAAGGAAATGAAAAACTGGATGGAGCATTAACATGATAAAAAAGAGATTTTTCTAGTGTATCAGTGAGTCAGTCATTGACTGATACTGCTCAGAAAAAGATTAAAGATTCAACAGAGCGTCTAGACAGAGTAAGAGATGAACAGAAATCAGTGGAAAGTAGGAAAAGGAAGAACTTGGAGAAAATTGCTCAGGGGATTCAAAGAAAGCTAAGAAATGAGGTGAACTTAGCCAAAAAAAAAAAAAAAACAACAAATTCTGGAGATAGTGATTTGTATGCCAGATTAGTATTTTTTTTTCTCAGTTTCGATAGTGTAATAATATGGTCACATCATTTTTCAAGCAGATGATTAAGAGAATTCATAGTACAAGAAGTACAATGTCTAAGCTTGATAAGTCATATTTTCAACTTCAGAATTCATAGTACAAGTAGAACGACGGCTAAACTAGGCAAAACTATTTGTCAGTTTCTTAAAGTTCTATTACTTTCCATGTTCATACTTTGCTATGACCATCCCAAGATACCCATGGTAAATGCACAAAGACAGGATGTTACATGAGCTACTCATTAAACAGAGTAACTTAGTAACTCATGTATCTTTTATTTATTGCAACACAACCTATCTTGATGATGTTATGTTGACTGAAAGCAATAAAGATGATTATGAATTAATTTTTATTGCCACCAATATAAAACCTTTGATGACATTTAAGATGGTGATTGAGAGCTGGCTGTAAGGGGAGGTGGAGGTCAGGGCCATATCAAAAATATTAAAATCTGACAGAAGTTTTAACCCTTTAACCACAACTTTTTGTTTTTTGTCTTCATTAAACCGTCTGTTTAAATTTAGAATACTTGCATTTTTGGTAATTTTTTATGATAATAAGGCCTTTTTAGCTCCTAAAACTTGATAATTATCCTATAAATTTCCTATTTTTTCCTATATTTTTCCCATACATTTCCTATTTTTTTAAGCCCAGAATATATATTTTGCACCAAAATACACTTGACAGCCTGCAATAATGCTAGGGGCTTGAAGAAATAGATGGGCTGCATGATGCTCCAGGCAGAGCTGAAACCGACCACACACGAGTACTGATAAACCGCTTAGAGGATCTAAGCCTGCGCATGCAAAGCGGTGTGAGTCTGACCGTCCATGCTTATAAACCCTATTGGTTTCATTGGGCAACAGAGCCTGAGATTTCATTTCATCTCAGTGTCGGGTAAAAGTCCCACAAAATTGGAAACAACATCTCCAAAATGACCTATACAGTGTTGCTGGGGACGTTAAGCCTCAAATCAAACAAATTATCCCCCTGAATAAATTTATTAAGCCACTCCCATTGCTGATTATCAACCAATCAAATTACTTAATATAAAATATTTGTTCAGTTCACAAACTGCATGTCAAACAATGTAGATCCTGATCAGATGGCTTCTTCATCTGATCTCGATTGTTTGTTTTGAGATTTAATGTCCCCGTCAACACTGTAAAGGTCATTTTTGAGACGTTGCTTCCAATTATTTGGGACTTTAACCCCGGCATTGAGATGAAATGACATCTCAAGCCCTGTCACCCAACGAAACCGATAGGGTTTATTAGTATGGACGGTCAGCCTGGCACCGCGGTTCCTGGACAGGCTTAGATCCTCAAAGCAGTTTACTAGTACTAGTGTGTGGGCCGGATTCAGCTCTGCGTGGGTGGGGGCATCTGATCTCTATCTACACTG
Organism: Lucinisca nassula; assembly: GCA_963580285.1. Classification (NCBI taxonomy): domain Eukaryota; kingdom Metazoa; phylum Mollusca; class Bivalvia; order Lucinida; family Lucinidae; genus Lucinisca; species Lucinisca nassula. The sequence goes on from OY757019.1 coordinate 35,215,134, forward strand.
TTTGCAAAGGTAGGGATTGTCATGAACAGCAGGATAAGAGTGAGAATTTGGACACATCCATTTGTTTGGAAAATGTTATACAATTATACAATAGTGCTACAAATCATTTGCTACTTGCTTGTGTTATTGTCATATTCTATGCAAGGGTTATCCTTTGGAAGCTAGGAAAATACCACAGAGCTGAAAAGTATGCAGTGTAAAAAAGATTAGCTAGTTTTGACCATTTAAGCATCATCAGTGACCCTCAAAGATTTTCAAAGTTCTGCAATGGAATCAATTATCCCAAAGAACAAGAAAATATTAACTACACTATGATAAAAGGTAGGAGACTTTTTACAGTAGCCACACATTCCCTTTACACCAGCTGTAGTGACATCAAATATGTTTTAAGAAATGGGTTATCCTTTGCATTAGTGTGACATAGTGCATTTTTAGCCCTCGCCCATCGGGGTTTGAAGAAATAGATGGGCTGCATGATGCTTCCACACAGATCTGAAACCAACTGCACATGAGTACTGGTAGCCTGCTTAGAGGTTCTAAGCATGCCCAGAAAGTGATGTAAGTTAGCCCATCCATGCAATGTAAACCCTATTAGTTTAATTGGGTGGCAGGGCTTGAGATGTCATTTCACCTCAACGTCCAGTAAAAGTCTCACAAAATTGAAAGCAACGTCTCCAAAATGACCTATACAGTATTGACAGGGACGTTAAACCTCAAATCATACAAACAAATAAGGCATAGTGCATTTTTTCGCATCTCCAAAATGGCTACTTTTCTGATAAAAATTTGTGATATTTTTCATATTTATACTCCAAACATAGGCTGTGGGGGCTTGTTAGTACCATCCTATTGAGGCGGTTCTAACAAGCACCCACAACCTATGTCTAGGAACAGAAATAAGCACAATAATGTATAAAGTAGGGTGTGTTCATTTCACGGACTGATCCATATGATGGGAAGCAAGGAATAGAGCATTGGACTTTCAACCTCGCAGCCCGGGTTTGATTGCAGCAGGAGGCTTGGAATTTTTTCATCTATAAATGCTTCTTTCTTTTGTTACCCATTCGTAAACATGCCTACCTATTCAAATACATTGTAGACTCTACCGCCAAAAAAAAATTAAAGAAGAAAAATTGTGATATTTTTCTCATTTCTGATCAAAATATAGATTGTGGGTACTCGTTAGAAATCAATATTTCAGAGCAGAAATACGAAAAAGAAGGTTTAACCCTGTAAAAACCCCAGTTTTACAATATAAAAGTGGGGTGTAAGGGGGTCAAAATTGTAAAGGCATGTTTTCGTGATGACTTCCATGCTATAAGAATTAGGAAAAATTTATGGTTATTTTTCTGTGTTATCTATACATTTTTGGGATCCATCTTTAACCCTTATCTTGCTGAATATTCATTTAAGTCACACCCATTTCTGTCTATCAACCAATCAGATTACTTGATGTAATTTATTCCTACAAATTCATAAATTGAATGTCAAACAGTGTAGATCCTGATCAGATGGCTTCTTCAGAAGCCATCTGATCTGGATCTACACTGTTTCCAAAGATAGGGATTGTCGTGAACAGCATGATAAGAGTTAAACTGTTTTTAGCTCACCTGTCACGTAGTGACAAGGTGAGCTTTTGTGATCACTTTTTGTCCGTCGTGCGTCCGTGCGTGTGTGCGTGCGTGCGTCCGTAAACAATTTCAAATAAGAATATCTCTAATACTCCATGGTCAATCTTGATCAAATTTCATGAGAAGCATCATCAGGTAGGGGGAAAGGCTGCATAAGGTTTTTGGGCTGATCAGATTGGAGTTCTGGTTGCCATGGCAACATATAGCTCCCATATACTTACAATGGGAAAAAATTAAAATATCTTCTTCTCTGAAACCACTGGGCCCAGAGATTAGATATTTAGCTTGTAACAATGTCAAGTGGTCACCTACATAAATCCTGCCAATCATGCCCCTGGGGTACAAATTGGCCACACCCTGGGGCCTCTTAACTCCTATAGACTCATATTGGAAAAAAAAGCTTAAAAAAACTTCTTCTCTGAAACCACAGGGCCAAGAGCTTAGATATTTAGTATGTAGCAACAGCAAGTGGTCACCTACATAATTCCTGCCAATCATGCCCCTGGGTTCCAAATGGGCCACGCCCCGGGGCCCCTTCGCTCCCATATACTCATAATGGAAAAAAAGTTTCAAAAATCTTCTTCTCTGAAACCACAGGGCCCAGAGCTTAGGTATTTTGCATGTAGCAACGGCAAGTGGTCACCTACATAATTCCTGCCAATCATGCCCCTGGGATCCAAATTGGCCACACCCCGGGGGCCCTTAGCTCCCATAGCCTCATAATGGAAAAAAAAGCTTCAAAAATCTTCTTCTCTGAAATCACAAGGCCCAGTGCTTAGATATTTAGCATGTAGCAACGGCAAGTGGTCACCTACATAATTCCTGCCAATCATGCCCCTGAGTTCCAAATGGGCCAGGCCCCAGGGCCCCTTCGCTCCCATAGACTCATAATGGAAAAAAGTTTAAAAAATCTTCTTCTCTGAAACCACAGGGCCCAGAGCTTAGGTATTTTGCATGTAGCAACGGCAAGTGGTCACCTACATAATTCCTGCGAATCATGCCCCTGGGGTCCAAATTGGCCACACCCCGGGGGCCCTTAGCTCCCATAGACTCATAACGGAAAAAAAAAGCTTCAAAAATCTTCTTCTCTGAAACCACAGGGCCCAGAGCTTAGATATTAAGCATGTAGCAACGGCAAGTGGTCACCTACATAATTCCTCCAATCAAGCCCCTGGGGTCCAAACGAGCCACGCCCCGGGCCCCTTAGCTCCTATAGACTCAAAAAGGAAAAAAGCTTCTTCTCTGAAACCACAGGGCCCAGAGCTGAGATATTTAGCATGTAGCAATGGCAAGTGGTCACCTACAAAAATCCTGCCCCTGGGGTCCAAATGGGCCACGCTTAGCTCCCATAGACTCATAATGGAAAAAAAATCTATTTCTCTGAAACCACAGGGCCAAGAGCTTAGGTATTTTGCCTGTAGCAACGGCAAGTGGTCACCTACATAATTCCTGCCAATCATGCCCCTGGGGTCCAAATTGGCCACACCCCGGGGGCCCTTAGCGCCCATAAACTCATAATGGAAAAAAAAGCTTCAAAAATTTTCTTCTCTGAAACCACAGGGCCAAGAGCTAAGGTATTTTGCATGTAGCAACAGCAAGTGGTCACCTACATAATTCCTGCCAATCATGCCCCTGGGGTCCAAATTGGCCACACCCCGGGGGCCCTTAGCTCCCATAGACTCAAAATGGAAAAAAAAGCTTCAAAAATCTTCTTCTCTGAAACCTAAAAGGCCCAGAGCTTAGATATTTTGCATGTAGCAACGGCAAGTGGTCACCTACATAATTCCTGCCAATCATGCCCCTGGGGTCCAAATTGGCAGCACCCCGGGGGCCCTTAGCGCCCATAGACTAATAATGGAAAAAAAAGCTTCAAAAATCTTCTCTGAAACCACAGGGCCCAGTGCTTAGATATTTAGCATGTAGCAACGGCAAGTGGTCACCTACATAATTCCTGCCAATCATGCCCCTGGGTTCCAAATGGGCCACACCCCGGGGCCCCTTCGCTCCCATAGACTCATAATGGAAAAAAGTTTCAAAAATCTTCTTCTCTGAAACCACAGGGCCCAGAGCTTAGGTATTTTGCATGTAGCAACGGCAAGTGGTCACCTACATAATTCCTGCCAATCATGCCCCTGGGGTCCAAATTGGCCACACCCGGGGGCCCTTAGCTCCCATAGACTCATAATGGAAAAAAAATCTATTTCTCTGAAACCACAGGGCCAAGAGCTTAGGTATTTTGCCTGTAGCAACGGCAAGTGGTCACCTACATAATTCCTGCCAATCATGCCCCTGGGGTCCAAATTGGCCGCACCCCGGGGGCCCTTAGCTCCCATAAACTCATGATGGAAAAAAAAGCTTCAAAAATCTTCTTCTCTGCAACCACAGGGCCAAGAGCTTAGGTATTTTGCATGTAGCAACAGCAAGTGGTCACCTACATACCGGTAATTCCTGCCAATCATGCCCTGGGGTCCAAATTGGCCACACCCCGGGGGCCCTTAGCTCCCATAGACTCATAATGGAAAAAAAAGCTTCAAAAATATTCTTCTCTGAAACCACAAGGCCCACAGCTTAGATATTTAGCATGTAGCAACGGCAAGTGGTCACCTACATAATTCCTGCCAATCATGCCCCTGCGTTCGAGATGGGCCACGCCCCGGGGCCCCTTCGCTCCCATAGACTCATAATGGAAAAAAGTTTCAAAAATCTTCTTCTCTGAAACCACAGGGCCCAGAGCTTAGGTGTTTTGCATGTAGCAATGGCAAGTTGTCAACTACATAATTCCTTCCAATCAAGACCCTGGGGTCCAAACGAGCCACGCCCCGGCGCCCCTTAGCTCCTATAGACTCATAATTGGAAAAAGCTTCAAAAAGCTTCTTCTCTGAAACCACTGGGCCCAGAGCTGAGATATTTAGCATGTAGCAACGGCAAGTAGTCACCTACAAAAATCCGGCCCCTGGGGTCCAAATGGGCCACGCCCCAGGGCCCCTTAGCTCCCATAGACTCATAATGGAAAAAAAATCAATTTCTCTGAAACCATAGGGCCAAGAGCTTAGGTATTTTGCATGTAGCAAAGGCAAGTGGTCACCTACATAATTCCTGCCAATCATGCCCCTGGGGTCCAAATTGTCTACACCCGGGGGCCCTTAGCTCCCATAAACTCATAATGGAAAAAAAAGCTTAAAAAATCTTCTTCTCTGAAACCACAGGGCCCAGAGCTTAGATATTTAGCATGTAGCAACAGCATATGGTCACCTACTTAATTCCTGCCAATCATGCCCCTGGGTTCCAAATGGGCCACGCCCCGGGGCCCCTTCGCTCCCATAGACTCATAATGGAAAAAAGTTTCAAAAATCTTCTTTTCTGAAACCACAGGGCCAAGAGCTTAGGTATTTTGCATGTAGCAATGGCAAGTGGTCACCTACATATATCCTGCCAATCATGCCCCTGGGGTCCAAATTGGCCACACCCTGGGGGCCCTTAGCTCCCATAGACTCATAATGGAAAAAAATCTTCAAAAATCTTCTTCTCTGAAACCACAGGGCCCAGAGCTTAGATATTTAGCATGTAGCAACGGCAAGTGGTCATCTACATAATTCCTGCCAATCATGCCCCTGGGTTCCAAACGAGCCACGCCCCGGGGCCCCTTAGCTCCTATAGACTCATAATGGGAAAAAGCTTCAAAAAGCTTCTTCTCTGAAACCACAGGACCCAGAGCTGAGATATTTAGCATGTAGCAACGGCAAGTGGTCACCTACATAAATCCTGCCCCTGGGGTCCAAATGGGCCACGCCCCAGGGCCCCTTAGCTCCCATAGACTCATAATGGAAAAAGCTTTAAAAATCTTCTTTTCTGAAACAACAGGGCCCAGAGCTTAGATATTTAGCATGTAGCAACAGCAATTGGTCACCTACATAATTCCTGCCAATCATGCCCCTGGGGTCCAAATTGGCCACGCCCCGGGGCCCCTTTGCTCCCATAGACTCGTAATGGAAAAAAGCTTCAAAAATCTTCTTCTCTGAAACCACAGGGCCCAGAGCTTACATATTTAGCATGTAGCAACGGCAAGTGGTCACCTACCTAATTCCTGCGAATCATGCCCCTGGGGTCCAAATGGGCCACACCCTGGGGTCCCTTAGCTCCCATAGACTCATAATGGAAAAAAAAGCTTCAAAAATCTTCTTCTCTGAAACCACAGGGGCCAGAGCTTAGATATGTAGCTTGATAACATGTCAAGTGGTCACCTACATAAATCCTGCCAATCATGACCCTGGGGTCCAAATTGGTCACACCCTGGGGCCTCTTAGCTCTCATAGACTTATTATGGAAAAAAAAGCTTCAAAAATCTTCTTCTCTGAAACCACAGGGTCCAGAGCTTAGATATTTAGCATGTAGCGACGGCAAGTGGTCACCTACATAATTCCTGCCAATCATGCATGCCCCTTGGGTCCAAACAGGTGAGCGATATAGGGCCATTGGGCCCTCTTGTATTGTAAAACCGTGTTAGTATGAAAAGTGTTTTAAACAGGTTGTCCCATATTTTTTCTGCTTTTGAAAAAATAAAAAAAAACTTTGCATTACACACAATTTGTCTGCTGGGGACATGACGAAAACATGCCTGTATAATTCTGACTCCCTTGAACCTCACTTTTATACAGTAAAACAGAGGTTTACAAGGGTAAACCTTATTTTTCTTAAGTCTGCTCTAAGATATAGATTGTGGGTACTCGTGAGTTCTACCTGAATGAGGTGATTCTAATATGTACTCACTGCCTATATTTTGAGCAGAGATAAGGAATATATCACAATTTTTCAACCTAAAATTTTATGGGGGTTTTTTTCGGCAAAAAATTTACTATGGACAATAGAACTTCGATGGCTCGAACACGAATAACTCGTTTACTATAGCTGAGTCGTACCCAGACATTACGCAAACACGCCTATACAAATACATTGCCACCTTTATCGCCGAAAAAATGAACATTTTAAGATGAAAAATTGTGATATTTTCTTATTTCTGCTCAAAATATAGATTGTGGGCGCTCGTTAGAACTGCCTCATTGAGGCGGTTCTAATGAGTACCCACAATCTATATTTTAGAGCAGAAATAAGAAAAATAAGGTATACCGTGAAAATCCCAGTTTTACTATATAAAAGTGGGGTTCAAGGGGGTCAAAATTATATAGGCGTGTTTTCTTGATGGTCCTCAGAGAACTCTACTACATACCATAAAAATTCGGCTATAAGACAAGGATTTTTCCCTCCAAAATGAGCCCCAAAAAATGACCCCGTCTTATATCCGAGGTCATGGACTGCAAGCTTTTTTCCGGCAATGTCTGGCGAAGACTAGACATACGGAAAAAGCCGATCAGTGATTTTTTAATTGATATAAATCGCCGCCCACCAACCACCGCTACGACTTTTCCGCATGGGATCATTAAATGACGTTGTCCGATGCCATTACCCCCATACGTGTTTAATGTCATTGCATGTATATCTTATATCCAAGGTCATGGACTGCAAGCTTTTTCCGGCAATGTCCGGCGAAGACCAGACATAGGGAAAAAGCCGATCGGTTATCTTTTAATTGATATAAATCACCGCCCACAAACTATCACTACGATTTTTCTGCACGCAATCGGTAAATGACGTCGTCCGACGCCATTACCCCCACACATGTTTAATGTCATTGCATGTATCTCTTTCATAAAAAAAATGTTGGGAACAGGTAAAAAATATTTTCCCGATAGCTAAGTGGTTGTGAATAGAGGTGGATAGAAAATCAGTGCTTTGCACAGCTCCCAAAATTATCCCCAGAAGCTCCGTGTCAATAACCAACAACATCGTTCGACTTTTCCCACCAACGTCTGCTATTTGGCGCCAAAACGGATTAAATTTTATGACTGGAGGATAAACGCAAATTAGAGACATAACTCGACCATATTTTCACACCTTATAGCCACGCACCGCAGTGTGGCAATTATACGACAGGGATTAACAATAGTGTCATACTTGAACCGTAATAAATACACAGATGGTTTGTCACTGAATTGACAGCGATTTACTTACTGGTCTAGTTTTACCGTATTTAAGGACTCAAAAAGACTGGCAGTTGTAGACGATTTTTTTTTTGCACTTGTCCCGACCGAGCGTCATAAGGTCAAAGTGCACCTGCCCGCAGTGATTTCGGTCTTGTCCCGGATGGCCGGAAATGGATTTGTCAGCCCCTGTCATCTATTAAATAGAAGTCTGTGTAGCCTAAGCCAGCAAAGCATGTACCGGGCCGACAGCAAAACGACGTATTGGCCCGACGTGTGCCACTATTTTGTGCTAGCTGGGGCGTTGGTTCTGAAACTGAATAGCTAGGTGTTGTGTTCCCCGATAAAAAAAAAAACGTTCAGTTACTTATAAAAAAAACTGCAACAAATATTTCTAAATTTTGTGGATGGGAATGAATTTCCCTACTTTCCCAACGATTAATAGACGTACCTATTCAGATTCAATAAGAGTTGTCTCTCTTTGTAACTCTTACAAACGAAGACACAGAATGTCAACAGACATAAACAAGGGGCCAAACAAGCCATGTCAGGAGTAAGTAGAGGGGTTTTCTGACGAAAGAAGGCCGATTTCTCACAATCAAATGGCATCTGGTGGTAGCAGATAGGCCCCAACAGATATGGCAAAAATTTGACCCGTCTTATGAAAGAGTATAAGCAAAATCCCACCTTAGAAAAACTGAAAAAGGGGTCCCATCTTATAGCCGAATCGCCTTACAGCTGAATTTTTACTGTAAGAAGTGTGGGATAATTAAGGAGATTTTTTAATTTTATCTTTGAAAATGTATGCTGTGTGTACTCATTAGAATCACCTCGATGAGGCTCTTCTAATAAATACACACAGCATATAATTATTTTTAGCTTACCTGGGCCGAATGCTCTAGGGGAGCTTAAAGTATAGTGGATTGTCCTTCCGTCAACACTTTTGAGCAGCTATATCTCTGCAGCCTGCAGGCTGATCTCAATAATATCTCATCTGTAGCGTGCCTCTGGTTATTCTAGTACACCAAAAAGATGCCCTAAGATTAATCCATTATGCATCCTGGCAGTAACCTTCAGTGGCTCAAACTGCCATAATCTCGAACATATTTTTTGGGTCCCAAAGGTGTTCGAGCCATTGAAGTTCAACTGTATTTTGCAAAGGCATGTTTTTGTAATGACACAAAAATTAATTTTCCTTTTTTCGTCTTTTTTCAGCATCAAATGAAACCTGAAACCTTGGATGATACAGATTATGGATTATCAACAGCAGTACCTATATTTTAAGCAGAAATAAGGAATATATCACAAGTTTTCATCCTAAAATTTTAGTTTTTTTTGCAAAATATTTACAATGTATTTGTATATGCCTTTTTTTGTAATGACACGAAAATTAATTTTCCATTTTTTTTCCTTTTTCAGCATCAAAGGAGACCGTGGATAATACAGATTATGGATTTTCAGCAGCAGTACCTATATTTTGAGCAGAAATAAGGAATATATCACGAAATATATGGGCATGTTTTTGTAATGACACTAAAATTAATTTTTCTTTTTTTATCCTTTTTCAGCATCAAGGGAGACAGTGGATGATATAGATTATGGATTTTCAGGAGGAGTGGCTTTGCTCAGTAGAAATATAATGTTCAGATCTGATGAAGAGGAATCCGACAATATCGGTGGACGGATTCTCATTTCTGCCATCCAGGATAGAACAACAGGGGAATATTTCACAGGTGATAACTAAAGAGTCATCATGAAAACATGCCTATACATTACGAAAACACGCCTATTCATATTTATTGGTTAAATTTTACCACCAAAAAACGAAATTTTTCAGATAAAACTCCTGATATTTTTCGTATTTCTGCTCAAAACATAGATTGTGGGTACTCGTTTAAACCACCTCCGTGAGGCAGTTCTTATGAGTACTCACAATATATGTTTTTGAGCAGAAGTAAGAAAAATACCCTTTACCCCTGTAAACCCCAGTTTTACTATATAAAAGTGGGGTTCAAGGGGGTCAAAATTGCATTGGCCTGTTTTTGTGATGATAATTTTGATACGAGGACTGTTCAAATATGAATGCAAGTAGAACGTTTTCTCATGCACTAATGCGAAAATCACCTGGAAATAAAGATCACAGCGTAGAAAAACATTTTACCTATACATTGATACCAAACCCGTTAAAATCCGTCCACTTTAGCCATGTATATCGTTCGATAAACACTGTCTACTCTTGTATACTAATACAAAACATGGTTGGAAGAAGGTCAGAGTACGCCATTGAAATACGGTCCTATATTAAGAATCGTTGTATTCTTGGTATACGGTGCAAAGACATTTTTGATGAAATATGTTCGGTTTATGGGCTTAATTAAATGTCTTTTCCGACAGTTTTTCGTTGGTGTAAGAAATTGAGCTGTGGGCTAGGCTCAACAGAAGATGCACCACATGATTGCGGCCGAAAAGAGCAACGTCTGCCAAGATGGTTGCTAGAGTGAAAGAAATAGTTGCTACCGATGCACGATACACCACTAGGCAAATAGCTAGTATGGTTAGCATCTCATTAGGAGCAGCTCATACAATTCTGAAATGGGATTTGAAAATGAGAACGATCTGTGCTAGATGGATTCCCCATCTGTTGACAGATGAGCAGAAAAAGACACGCGTTCAGTGCACCAAGAAGTTGCTTAAAAAGTTTCCAAATTACAATGCACGGTCTTTCGCTAATGTCGTCACAGGTGACGAGACATGAGTTCACTTTTTTGAGCCAAAATGAAAGATTCAGAACAAAATATGGGCAACAAAGTATTGCAAAAGACCATGCATTGCAAAGCGGACCATGAGCATCAAGAAAGTAATGTATGCCATATTCTTTTCAAATCAGGGCCCTGCTATTCAGGTTGCTGTGCCTAAAGGCAAATCTGTAAATGAATAAAGTTCTTCTAAAATTGAAGAAATATTTCAAAGAACGAAGACCCGCAACTGGTTTGGCCAATGTCAGATTGCTACATGACAATGCGTCATGGCACCAGGCGTTCATTGTGCAAGACAATCTGAAGCAGGAAAAGGTTGTTGAACTCCCTCACCTTGTCCCTCACTTTCCCCTGACCTTACCCCGTGTGACTTTTTTTTGTTCCAGCGGCTGAAAAAATACCTTTCTGGTTGAAAATTTGTACATCGCAAACACCTCGGTTCTGCAATATTCCAGCGCCTTCATAGTATACCTCGAAAAGACTACCAAAATGCATTCAATGATTGGATCAGAAGACTGAAAGTTTGTATATCTGTTAATGGGGAATACTTTGAGGGGACAAAATAAATGTTTTATCGAAATCTATCGCGGAATCATTTTTATGTGCTTAGTTGCATTCATATTTGAACAGTCCTCGTATCCTTAAACCCCACATGAAATATGTTATATTGAGGTTATCGTGTAATAACTCAAGAGCCAACATGAAAACATGCCTGTATAATTTTGACACCCTTAAACCCCACTTTTATATAGTAAACTGAGGTCTACAGAGGTGTATGTTTTTTCTTTGCTGAAGAGATTGATTGTGGGAGCTAGTTAGAACCTCCTCTCTGGGGCGGTACACCAAAACCTCCTTATAACACTATAAATGGGGTCCAAAGCAGAAACCATGTTAGTTAAACAACCGTGTTATATCAAAAAAAAATGTATAGAATATATAGAAAGATGACCATTTATGGTCATTTTTCTATATAATCTATACATTTTTCGGATAATCTTAGGAAAATGACCATTTAATCTATACATTTTTGGGATCCACCTTGAAACCGTGTTATATAGAAAACACGTTATAACGAGCTATGATTTAATGAGGTTTTGGTGTACTAATTTTGTACCCACAATCTATTTTTGAGCAGAAATATGAAAAATAGCACAATTTTTAGCATTGTCTTTTTTTTTTCAGGTCAAACGGTGAAGAAATGTGGAAGTAGTTCGAGTCGCAAGGTTTTAGAACGCATTTTTCAGACAATCAATGGCTGTTACTCTGCTATAACGAGCTATGTTATAATGAGGTTTTGGTGTACTTATTTTGTACCCACAATCTATTTTTGAGCAGAAATATGAAAAATAGCACAATTTTTAGCATATCTTTTTTTATGCCCCCAACTTTGAAAAAGTTGGAGGGGCATATTGCTTCTGCCTCGTTCGTCCGTTCGTCCGTTCGTCTGTTCGTCCGTTCGTCCGTCCGTTACGCTTTTGATGCATAGTATAACTAAAGAACCATGTATGCTAGGGTTTTGAAATTTCATATATGGATTCCTCATGGAAAATTAGCTGATGCATATTTTTTTTCTAGTCCGGATTATGCCCCCTTCAAGAGTTATTGCCCTTTGAAATTTTTTTAATAAAATCTTGTCAGCAAGATATCTCAAAAACTATTGGAGCTAGAGCCTTGAAAGTTGGTGATTATATTGGTGGTGATGAGTAGATGAACTGATTAACTTTTGACAAAATTCTGAAAAATACTTTGTGAGTTATGGCCCTTTGTCATTTTGGTAATTTGTGCCCATTGTAATGTATGCTAAAAGTGATGCATAGCATAACTTTAGAACCGTGTATGCTGGGGTTTTGAAATTTCATATATGGATTCCTCATGGAAAATTAGCTGACGCGTATTTTTTTTCTTGTCCGGATTATGCCCCTTTTAAGAGTTATTGCCCTTTGAAATTTTTTTAATAAAATTTTGTCAGCAAGATATCTCAAAAATTGTTGGAGCTAGAGCCTTGAAAGTTGGTGAATATATTGGTGTTGATGAGTAGATGAACTGATTAACTTTTGACGAAATTCCGAAAAATACTTTGTGAGTTATGGCCCTTTGTCATTTTGGTAATTTGTGCCCATTGTAATGTATGCTAAAAGTGATGCAAAGCATATCTTTAGAACCGTGTATGCTAGGGTTTTGAAATTTCATATATAGATTCCTGATGGAAAATTAGCTGATGCTTATTTTTTTTTCTCGTCCGGATTATGCCCCTTTTAAGAGTTATTGCCCTTTGAAATTTTTTTAATAAAATCTTGTCAGCAAGATATCTCAAAAACTATTGGAGCTAGAGCCTTGAAAGTTGGTGAATAGATGGGTGGTGATGAGTAGATGAACTGATTAACTTTTGACAAAATTCCGAAAAATACTTTGTGAGTTATGGCCCTTTGTCATTTTGGTAATTTGTGCCCATTGTAATGTATGCTGAAAGTGATGCATAGCATAACTTTAGAACCGTGTATTCTAGGGTTTTGAAATTTCATATATGGATTCCTCATGGAAAATTAGCTGACGCATATTTTTTTTTTCTTGTCGGGATTATGCCCCTTTTAAGAGTTATTGCCCTTTGAAATTTTTTTAATAAAATTTTGTCAGCAAGATTTCTCAAAAACTATTGGAGCTAGAGCCTTGAAAGTTGGTAGATATATTGGTGGTGATGAGTAGATGAACTGATTAACTTTTGACGAAATTCCGAGAAATACTTTGTGAGTTATGGCCCTTTGTCATTTTGGTAATTTGTGCCCATTGTAATGTATGCTAAAAGTGATGCAAAGCATATCTTTAGAACCGTGTATGCTAGGGTTTTGAAATTTCATATATGGATTCCTCATGGAAAATTAGCTGACGCGTATTTTTTTTCTCGTCCGGATTATGCCCCTTTTAAGAGTTATTGCCCTTTGAAATTTTTTTAATAAAATCTTGTCAGCAAGATATCTCAAAAATTATTGGAGCTAGAGCCTTGAAAGTTGGTGAATAGATTGGTGGTGATGTGTAGATGAACTGATTAACTTATGACAAAATTCCGAAAAATACTTTGTGAGTTATGGCCCTTTGTCATTTTGGTAATTTGTGAAAAACTTTGTCATCGTTCTAGCGCCTACATTTCTTCACCAATTTCAATATAACTTCACACAAATGTTCCTTATAAAAAAAACTCGAGCGAGTTCAACTTTCAAGGTCAAGGTCACTGTGGCTATTTTTAGAAAAACTTTGTCATCGCTCTTGCGCCTACATTTCTTCACAAATTTCAATATAACTTCACACAAATGTTCCTTATAAAAAAATCTCGAGCGAGTTCGACTTCAAAGTCATGACCTCAAGGTCAAGGTCACTGTGGCTATTTTTAGAAAAACTTTGTCAACGCTCTAGGGCCTACATTTCTTCACCAATTTCAATATAACTTCACACAAATGTTTCTTATGACAATATCTCAGCGAGTTCGACTTTCAAGGTCATGACCTCAAGGTCAAGATCACTGTGGCTTTTTTAAGAAAAACATTGTCATCACTCTAGCGCCTACATTTCTTCACTGATTTCAATATAACTTCAAACAAATGTGCCTTATGACAATATCTTGAGCGAGGTCGACTTTCAAGGTCATGACCTCAAGGTCAAGGTCACTGTGGCTATTTTTAGAAAAACTTTGTCATTGCTCTAGCGCCTACATTTCTTCACTGATTTCAATATAACTTCACACAAATGTTCCTTATGACAATATCTCAAGTGTGTTCGACTTTCAGGGTCATGACCTCAAGGTCAATGTCACTAGCTATTTTTAGAAAAAAATTGTCATCGCTCTAGCGCCTACATTTCTTCACCGATTTCAATATAACTTCACACAAATGTTCCTTATGACAATATCTCTAGCGAGTTCCACTTTCAAGGTCAAGGTCACTGTGGCTATTTTTAGAAAAACTTTGTCAATGCTCTAGCGCTTACATTTCTTCACCGATTTCAATATAACTTCACACAAATGTTCCTTATGACAATATCTCAAGTCATTTAAACTTTCAAGGTCAAGGTCACAATGGCTATTTTTAGAAAAACTTTGCTATCGCTCCAGCGCCTACATTTCTTCACCGATTTTAAAATAACTTCACACAAATGATCCTGATGACAATACCTCGAAAGAGTTCGACGTTCAAGGTCAAGGTCACTGTGGCTATTTTTAGAAAACCTTTTTCATTGCTCTAGCGCTTACATTTTTTCACCAATTTCAAAATCGATTCACACAAATGTTCCTTATGACAATATCTGTAGCGAGTTCCATTTTCAAGGTCAAGGTCACTGTGACTATTTTTAGAAAAACTTTGTCAATACTCTAGCGCTCACATTTCTTCACCAATTTCAATATAATTTCACACAAATGTTCCTTAAGACAATATCTCGAGCGATTTCGACTTTCAAGGTCAAGGTCACGGTGGCTATTTTTTTAAAAAAACTGTCATCGCCCTAGCGACTACATTTCTTCACTGATTTCAATATAACTTCACACAAATGTTCCTTATGATAATACCTCGAGTGAGTTTGACTTTCAAGGTCAAGGTCACTGTGGCTATTTTTAGAAAAACTTTGACATGGCTCTAGCGCTTACATTTCTTCACCGATTTCAGTATAACTTCACACAAATGTTCCTTATGACAATATCTCGAACTATTTCGACTTTCAAGGTCAAGGTCACTGGGGCTATTTTTAGAAAATCTTTGTCATCGCTCTAGTGCCTACATTTATTGATGGATGTTAACAGAACTTCACACAAATGTTTCTTATGGTAATATCTCGAGTTGCTTGGTCATGACCTCAAGGTCAAGGTCACTATGGCTATTTTTAGAAAAACTTTGTCATTGCTCTACCGCCTACATTTATGATTTTAATCTAACTTCACACAAAAGATGCTTATGATAATATCTTGAGCAAGATCTACTTCGCGGCCATGGCCTCAAGTCAAGGTCCCTATGACTATTTTTAGAGAAATATTGTCATCACTCTAGAACCTACATTTATGGATGGATTTTTAAACAAACTTTACACAAATGTTGCATATGATAATATCTCAAGCAAGTTGGACTTTTGCCATTTCCGTGTTTTCCACACACGAAGTTGTCTTGTGCGAGGGGATTTGTATCGCATGCGATGCCTTGTTTTTTTTTTATAAAATCTTGTCAGCAAGTCCATATCTTGAGAACTATTAGAGCTTCATTAATCATTCTTGGTACAAACTTGCATCCAGGCATTGCAACTTCAAGGCAAGCATCCATATCTGACATTGACCTATATTTCATGGTTCACTGACTTCGTGAATTATCGCGACCACCCTGACTTTCACCATTTCTCGAAAACTATTAAAGCTTTTTAAATTATAATTGGTACAAACTTGCCTCTAGGAATTCCAACTGCAACGCAAGCATCCATATTTGACTTTTACCCATATTTCATGGTTCACTGACTTTGTGAATTATTGCGACCACCCTGACTTTCTATCTAATGTAAGAGTCCATTTCTCAAGATCTATTAGAGCTTCATTAATTGTATTTGGTACAAGCTTGCATTTAGGAATTGAAACTTCAATGCAAGTATCCATTTCTGACCTTGACCTACATTTTATGGTTCACTGACTTTGTAAAATAGTGTGACAACCCTAACTTTGACCCTGATGTAAGAGTCTGTTTTTAAGAGTTACTTGGTACATGCTTGCAACTAGGAGTGAAATTTTTATGCAGGCATCCATGTTTGACCTTGACCTAGATTTCATGGTTTGGTGACTTTGCGCCCCCACAGGCGCGACATAGCCTTCGGGGGAATTCTTGTTGTATGTTTTTGAGTCTTTAACAATATTTGTTGAATATTTTGCCAGCTAAGGTCAAGCAAAGGTTGGGGGCATTGTGTTTTACAAACACCATTTCTAGTTTCTTTTTATTGTCGTCTCTCCAGCATCTGCATCGGCCCCTGCCCATCGGGACTTGAAGAATTAAATGGGCTGCAAGATGCTTCTACGCAGAGCTGAATATGACCGCACCCGAGTACTGATAAACCGCTTTAGGGATCTAAGCCTGCCCAGGCAAAGAGGTGTGAGTCAGACCGTCCATGGTTATAAACACTATTGGTTTAATTGGGCGACAGGGCTTGAGAAGTCATTTCATCTCATTGACGGGTAAAGTCCCACAAAATTGGAAGCAACATCTCCAAAATGACCTATACAAACTTGACGGGGAGGTTAAACCACAAATCAAACAAACAAACAAAACCAGCATCTGCATTGTTGTTGTTGCCTATACTCACTATCACAAGAGCTAAATTCTGACCAAGGGCCATAACCGTATAGTTGGTTTTGGCTGAATTATCTCCAATTTCCTTTTTTTTTCTGAAACACATTTTTATGCCCCCATAGAAGGGCATATAGTTTTTGCACTGTCCGTTTGTGGGTTTGTTAGTAAGCCTGCACTTTTTTTGTGATGCAAACTCCTTCCACATTTCTTCAACAATTGATCTGAAACTTTGAACATGCATTCCTTGTGAGGTGACACAATTTTCACGTTGATCCTATCACTTTCGAAGGAGTTATGGCCCTTTATTTTCTAAAAAAAATGTGCTAAAAACCTTGTGATGCAAACTACTTCAACATTTCTTCACTGATTGAGCTGAAACTTTGTATATGCATTCCTTGTGAGGTGAAGGGGTGCCTAACACAATTGTCACGTTGATCCTATCATCTGTGACAGAGTTACAGCCCTTGATTTTCTAAAAAATGCATTTGAAAACCTTGTGACGTGAACTACTTCCACTTTTCTTCACCGTTTGACCTGAAACTTTGCACATGCATTCCTTGTGAGGTAAAGGGGTGCCTAACACAATTTTCACATTGATCCTATCCTCTGCAAAGGAGTTACAGCCCTTTATTTTCTGAAAAACGCGTTCTTAAACCTTGTGAAGTGAACTTCTTCCACATTTCTTCGACAATTTTGTTAAATGTTTGCAAATGCATTTGCAATGTTATGTAGATGTGCCTAACACAAAATTCATTCTGCTCTGATGAAGCGTTTTGGAGTTATGGCCCTTGATTTTTTCAAAAATGCGCTTAAAAATCTTGTGACGCAAACTACCTCCACATTTCTTCACCGATTGTGCAGAAACTTTGCACATGCATTCCTTGTGAGGTGAAGGGGTGCCTAACACAATTTTCAAGTTGTTCCTATCACCTGCAAGGAGGTTATGGTCCTTGATTTTTTTAATAACGTGTTTGAAACCTTTGTGACGTAACTATTTTCATATTTCTTCACTTTTAAGGTAACAGGCAGACGGCAAAGCAGACGACAATTGTCGTGTTTGGCATGTTATGGGTTAACTGTTATCCTGCTGAATATTTAACCCTTATCTTGCTGAATATTCATTTAAGCCACACCTATTTCTGTCTGTCAACCAATCAGACTTCTTGATGTAATTTATTGCTACAAATTCATAAATTGAATGCCAAACAGTGTAGATCCTGATCAGATGGCTTCTTCAGAAGCCATCTGATCTGGATTTACACTGATTGCAAATATAGGGGTTGTCCTGAACAGCAAAATAAGGGTTAGTTTTTCAACACCCATTTCTGAACAAATTACTTGATGTATTAAGGGCACTTCAATTTTCAAACTGAATGGCATACAGTATAGATCCAGATCAGATGGCTTCTCCAGACGCCATCCAATCAGGATCTATTTTGTTTGCAAAGGTAGGGGCTGAAGTGAACAGCAGGATGAGGGTTCAGTTGCTTGTTAGTGTTCATATTGTTACCGTATTCCTCCCATTTAGCGCCCCTGCTCCTATAAGCGCCCCCTCACTGTTTTTCCAAGAACAAATTAATAAGCGCCCCTTCTGCTGTCAGAGGAAAAAAAAAATTTGCTTACCTGAAGTAAAGATTAGCCTTTCAATCTTTGCCATTTCTGCTGTAAATCCTGTCATGCAAGGTATTTCTAACCCCCTGCTATCACAGAGTGTCTGTGGTGACCACTTGGTACTTTACATGTCATGGTTCCACCATATTCTAATGGAAAACTGTTGCATGAAATGGGATTTAAACACTCTGTTCTGGTAAGTTTTTGTCTCTATCAAGTGCCCCCTCTTTTTCCATTTTTTTAAGTGCCCGGGGCGCTAAATGGGAAGAATACTGTAACTGTTCTTGCTCTTAAGAATATCTACTAACCAGGGGCCAGTTGTTCAAAGCATTGTTAGGGCCTCTGTGGCCTAGTGGATAAGAGCGCTGACTCTTAATCATTAGGTCTCTCACCGCTGTGGGTTCGAGCCTGGCTCGGGTCACATGTGAGACGCCAAGTTCTACAATAGAAGGTCAGGTGGTTTTTCTCCCGGTACTCCGGTTTTCGTCCACCTCTGATTAACGATCGGCTCGATATGAGTGAAATAATCTTGAAAGGGTTATAAAACCAAAACCAAAAAAAGAAAAGAAAAAGCATTGTTAGCTTAATGAGCTAACTGGTGGTAAAATCAATAACTGCTCTAGTAAGTAACTATACATAATGCAGTGGTATTTTTGCTGAAAAAATGTGAGCAGCTTTTGCAAATGCAAGCTGCTCACATTTTTCCATCAAATACCATATTTTACCATATTTAATGATCAAAGTTTTAATGATACATTAGCTATTGACATTGTTTGTTTTGAACAACTGGCCCCTCTTTTTTTGTTTTGTTTTTTTTTTTTGCTGGAAAAATTTGAGTAGCCTTTGCTAATGCAATTGCAATACTCACATTTTTTTTTTTCAGCAAAATTTTGCATATTGGCTGTATTAAATTATCAAAATCTTGACAATATATTAAGGGGAATAGGAACACCTGGCAGATTTTACCGCCATTTTTCAGAGGGGGACAACTATCGGGACTTCCTGTTCGCTTTTCTGTTAGCTCTCTCCCACTGAAAAAGGGGTCTACTCTTAAAGGAAAGAATTTGCTCCTCAGGAGCAAATTCTTTTCTTTAAGAGTTGACCCCTATTGACTTGGTAGACAAAAATGCTTTTGCAGGAGTTGCCTCCCCTGAAGGTGTTCCCATTCCTTGTAATAAATGGCCATTTTCCCTTTATCGGCCCTATTGATATGGGAGACAAAAATACTTTTGCAGGAATTACCTCCCCTGAAGGTGTTCCCATTCCCCTGGGCCCTTGTTATATTATGTGTTTTCATTTCAGGTTTTGCTAGATTAAGGTCGGTTGAAATAGAAAATTTTGGACAGTTTGGCTTCACTGATCCATATGATGCTCGTTATGCCGTCACATGGTATGGGACAAGTGTAAGGGAAGCTAAACCATCTTATATGGTCGACTGTGCCTTGCACAACATTTACAGCACTGCAGTAGGGGTGTATGGCTCATCTGGATTGTATTTCTATGGCAATGTTTTTTATAATACGGTCGGAAACGGTAGGCTATTTTACTGTATTGCATGTAGAGATGTCCGTCGTTATAACAACCTAATATTTTGCTAATTTAAGGGGAATGGGAACACCTGGCAGATTTATTGCCATTTTTCAAAGGGAGACAACTTTCGGGACTTCCTGTTCCCTTTTCCATAAGCCCTGTCTCACTGAAAAAGGGGTCTGCTCCTACAGGAAAAAATTTGCTCCTCACGAGCAAATTCTTTACTTTAAGAGTTGACCCCTAATGATATGGGAAACAAAAATGCTTTTGCAGGAGTTGCCTCCCCTTAAAGGTGTTCCCATTCCTTGTAATAAATGGCCATTTTTCCTTTATCGGCCCCGATAGCTCAGTGGTAAAGCGTCCACTTCGGGAATGGGAGGTGGCGGGTTGGATCCGCGGCCGCGCCATACCAAAGGCGTGAAAAATGGTACTAGGTGCTCCCTTGACTGTAGCTCCCATTATCAGGGGTTGCCCTAGGAAGATAAATGAAGGCAGGTAAGTATTTGTTAAAGGATAGTTTGTCCCAATAAAAGATCTGCAGAGCTTATATATTATTTGTTTCAGATATGCGATGTTAAATAAAGCGTCTTTATCTTTATCACTCTGCGAAAGGAGTTGTTAACAAATGGTGTGGATGTTTGTAAATATCCACATTTGTTTCTTGGAGAATTGAGTCCAGTTTCCTTGTATGTGGCCATTAATCATCTCATCTTAACCAGTGGATGGATTTTGAAATAATAAGTGTTCCTTGGGTGATCCTCTACCAAAATTGCTCAAACTGTTCTGCTTGGATGAACAAAATGGCCACCAGAGCCAAAAATAGAAAAAAAAAATATTAATGACTTCTGCTCCTTAATAATTGAATGGATTTTGAAATAATTTCACAGTAACCCTCTACCATAATTATTTAAGCCATTCTGCTTTGATAAATGATTTCAAAGGAATGGTTTTTGGATGTTCAGAACAATTGTCAAATATGTTTCAATTATTATGTCTCCCCCAAAAAATATATTATCGAAGAGACATATTGTTTTTCCCCCGGGCATCTGTCTGTCTGTCCGTCTGTCCATCTGTCACAAAATCGTGTCCGCTTTATAACTTGAAAACCGTTCAAGCTATCTTCACAAAACTTCATATAAATATTAATCAGTATTAGACGCTTGCAGTGCGCAAGAACTATAACTCTCACATTCATACTTTTTGAATTATCTCCCTTGGAAGTTTATCGGTATGTATGTATGTATGGGCAAATTGTGTCCGGTCAATAACTTTCTTAATTTCAGATGGATTTTGAAATTACTTGGCAGAAATGTTAACCACCATGAGACGATGTGTTGCGTGCATGACCCAGGTTGGTACCTGAAAGGTCAAGGTCATATTTAGAGGTCAAAGGTAAAAAAATGGACCTTTTTTCTGTGTTTGGTCAATAACTTTCTTATTTTTAGATGGATTTTAAAATTATTTGACAGAAATGTTAACAACTATGAGTCGATGTGTTGTGTGCATGACCCAGGTTGGTACCTCAAAGGTCAAGGTCATACTTAGAGGTCAAAGGTAAAAAGTGGCATTTTTTTCGTGTTTTGTCAATAACTTTCTTATTTTTGGATAGAATTTGAAATTACTTGGCAGAAATGTTAAGGTTCATGGGATGATGTGTTGCACACATGATTCAGGCTGGTACCATAAAGGTCAAGGTCATACATAGAGGTCAAAGGTCAAAAAGGGGTCTTTTTTGTGTTTGGTCAATAACTTTCTTATTTTTAGATGGATTTTGAAATTATTTGGCAGAAATGTTAACAACTATGAGTTGATGTGTTGGGTGCATGACCAAGGTTTGTACCTCAAAGGTCAAGGTCATACTTAGAGGTCAAAGGTAAAAAAAGTGGCCTTCTTTGTGTTTTGTCAATAACTTTCTTATTTTTTGACAGAATTTGAAATTTCTTGGCAGAAATGTTAAGGTTCATGGGATGATGTGTTGCATGCATGATTCAGGTTGGTACCTCAAAGGTCAAGGTCATACATAGTGGTCAAAGGTAAAAAAGGGGACTATTTTTCATGTTTGGTCAATAACTTTCTTATTTTTTCGATGGATTTTTAAATTACTTGGCAGAAATATTAACCACCATGAGACGATGTGTTGCCTACATGATCCAGGTTGGTACCTCAAAGGTCAAGGTCATACTTAGAGGTCAAAGGTAAAAAAAGGGCCTTTTTTCGTGTTTGGTCAATAACTTTCTTATTTTTCAATGGCTTTTAAAATTACTTGGCAGAAATGTTAACCACCTTAAGATGATGTGTCTCTTGCATGACCCATGTTGGTGCCTCAAAGGTCAAGGTCATACATAGAGGTCAAAGGTAAAAAAGGGACCTTTTTTAGTGTTCAGTCAGTAACTGATAGATTGTGAAATTACTTGGCAGAAATGTTAACCATCATGAGACGATGTGTTGCGTAAGACTCAGGTCAGTACCTCCAAGGTCAAGGTCACACTAAGAGGTCAAAGGTAAAAAAAAGGCTTTTTTTGTGTGTCCAGTCAATAACTTTTTTATTTCTGGATGGACTTTTTAAAGTTACCATGCAGAATTGTTCACCTTCAATAGATGATGAGTTGTGTGCAAGACCAAGGTCCATCCCTCCAATGTCAAGGTCATACCTAGAGGTCAAAGGTAAAAAAAAGGCCTTTTTTGAGTACAGTCAATAACTTTTTTGTTCTTTGATGGATTATGAAATTACTTGGCAGAAATGTGAACCATCATGAGGCGATGTGTTGTACCGCAAAGATCAAGGCCATACTTAGAGGTCAAAGGTAAAAAAGGGCTTTTTGTGTATGGGCAATAACTTTCTTATATCTCTTTGAACTTTTTAAAGTTAACTTGCAGAAATGTTCATCTTCATTAGAAGATGTGTTGCACACATGACCTAGGTCCATACCTCCAATGTCAAGATCATACTTAGTGGTCAAAAAAGGGGAGACATCTGTGTTTTTGTAGAAAAACAAATTCTAGTTCCACTCTGCTGAACATGATGGTCGCAAGAACTTAAAATAGAAAAACTTGGTAGACTTTCTATAAAAGGAAGCAGCTTTATAGAAATGTGGTGACCCTCTTACAAAATTGCGCAAATGAGCATGATGGCCACCAGAGCTAAAAATCTCAAACCGCAAAATACAAACCTGAAAATGACTTCTACTCCTTGTCAGCCAGACTGATTTTGAAAGAGTTTCATAGAAATGTTCCTTGGGTCAACCAAAATGTTTCAAACTCTCTTCTCCACCATATATTATCTTCAATTTCATTTGTACAATATGGATTAGATGAGCAATCAAGGGCCATTATGGCCCTCTTGTTATACAATTTTGCTGCTTAGTTTAGTTGTTATGGCAACTTAGAGTTTCCATAGACTAATAATGGGGAAAATTGAAACAATGACATTTACTGCCAAGCCTTTGGGTATATTTTGACAAAAAAAATATATAGAAATGTTCCTAAAGCAATGTTATTTCATATCTATTGCTTATTAGCTCACCTGAGCTATTGTGATCGGTCTTTGTCCCTTGTCCATCCTTGCATTCGTCCATCGTCAACTTTTGCTTTAAAGGACTTCTCCAAAACTGATGGACAGATTTTGAAACAATTTCACATGAAGGTTCCTTGGGTTCCTTGGGTGACCCTCTACAAAACTTGCTCAAACCATTCTGCTCGGGTGAACAAGATGGCCACCAGTGCTAAAAAT
Source organism: Lucinisca nassula (assembly GCA_963580285.1). NCBI lineage: Eukaryota > Metazoa > Mollusca > Bivalvia > Lucinida > Lucinidae > Lucinisca > Lucinisca nassula. The sequence goes on from OY757019.1 coordinate 35,238,732, forward strand.
ACAAAAACCTTTAAACAACTTCTTTCCCTAACCAGTGTGTGGATTTCAAAATAATTTCACATGAAGGTTCCTTGGGTGACCCTCTACCAAACTTGCTCAAACCATTCTGCTCTGATGAACAAGATGGCCACCAGTGCTAAATAATAGAAAAACCTTTAAACAACTTCTTCTCATTAACCAGTGTGTGGATTTCAAAATAATTTTACAGGAATGTTCCTTGGGTGACCCTCTACCAAACTTGCTCAAACCATTCTACTCCGATGAACAAGATGGCCACCAGTGCTAAAAAAAGAAAAACCTTTAAACGACTTTTTCTCCTTAACCAGTGTGTGGATTTCAAAATAATTTCACATGAAGGTTCCTTGGGTGACCCTCTACCAAAATTGCTCTTACTCTTCTGCTCAGATTAACAAGATGGCCACCAAAGCTAAAAATAGAAAAACCTTTAACGACTTCTCCTCCTTAACCAGGGAATGTATTTCAAAATAATTTCACAGGAATGTTCCTTGGGTGACCCTCTACCAAAATTGCTCAAACTGTCCTGCTAGGATGAACAAGATGGCCACCAGTGCTAAAAATAGAAAAACCTTTAAACGACTTCTTCTCCTTAACCAGTGTGTGGATTTCAAAATAATTTCACATGAAGGTTCCTTGGGTGACCCTCTACCAAAATTGCTCTTACCGTTCTGCTCAGATGAACAAGATGGCCACCATAGCTAAAAATAGAAAAACCTTTAAACGACTTCTCCTCCTTAACCAGGGAATGGATTTCAAAATAATTTCACAGGAATGTTTCTTGGGTGACCCTCTACCAAAATTGCTCAAACTGTTCTGCTAGGATGAACAACATGGCCACCAGAGCTAAAATCAGAAAAACCTTTAAATGACTTCTCTTTATCCAGTGGATGGATTTCAAAATAATTATACAGGAATGTTCCTTGGGTGACCCTCAACCAAGATTGCCCAAACTGTCCCGCTCGGATGAACAAGCTGGCCGTCAGAGCTAAAATAGAAAAAAACCTTTAAAAGACTTCTGCTCCTTAACCAGGGGATGGGTTTCAATATAATTTCACAGGATCCTCTACCAAAATTGCTCAAACCGTTCCGCTTGGAGGAAAAAGATGGCCACCAGAGCAAAAAATAAAAAAACTTTAAAAGACTTCTCCTCCTTAACCAGTGGATGGATTTTGCAATAACTGCACAATAATGTTACCAAAATTGCTCTGCTGGGATGACCACCATGGCCACCAGGGCTAAAAATAGAAAAAACTTTTTAAACAACTTCTTCTCCTTAACCAGTGGCTGGATATCAAAATAATTTCACAGGAATGTTTCTTGGGTGACCTTCTATTATAATTATTGTTTAAACAATTCTGCAGGGGTGAAAAAGGTGGCCACCAGAGCTAATAACAGAAAAACTTTTAAATAACTTCTCCTTCTTAACCAGTGGATGGATTTCGAATTAATATCACAGGAATGGTCCTTGAGTGGCCAGCCCTCTTCCAAAATTGCCCCAAACGTTGTGCCTGGATGAACAAGATGGCCACCAGAGCTAAAATTATAAAAACCTCCTTGGGTCAACCAAAATTGCTCAAACCCTCTACTCCACCATATATTACCTACAATTTCATTTGTACAATATGGATTTGGTGAGCGACCCAGGGCCATCATGACCCTCATGTTTTATTGATTGCAACAGAAACCAAAATGAAAAAAAAAGAAACTACTTGAAAAAATCATTTCTTCAGAACCGTAATGCTGTATTAGCGTGTGACTTTATAGAAATATTAACTACATTAGCTGTCACATTTTTGTAGCTCACTAGAGCAGAAGGCTCCAGGGAAGCTTATTGGATGGGCATTTGTCCGTTGTCATCTGTCATCTGATGTCAGCACATTAAAAGAGAGCTCCTCAAAGATAGGGTTCAAATTTCATCTGTAGGGTCTTTGGGTTGGGGACTGCCCGAGTTTAATAAAAGAGTTGGCTGCCAGTGGGAAGTGCCCACCTGAGCTCCGGTGAGCATAGTGGCCCATGGGCCTCTTGTTAACATCATGTTTGTTTTTTTTCTTTTCTCTCAGCTGTTGTGTTAGCCTCTTCAGGCATAGACTTTGTACAAAACATTATCTCCAACGTACGATCTACTGCATCTTACAATGGTCGCTATGAGCGTTTCCGGATGCGATACGAAGCTGCACTAAAAGCTGATGAAGGAGCTACCGGCTTGACTGTGTCAGGAAATTACATCACTGGATCAGAAGGCGCTGCTTATAGCTTTCCTCCTTTATCATACATGGCAGCTGGTGTATATAATGATTCTAACGTAAATATGGCTGTGGCAAGTTTAATTGGATGGGCGATGTTCCCCAGAGATTCAGTACGGCATGAAGGGGTTAACTTCCTCGTTGGTTTTAAGTTCTGGAAAATAATTGACTATGCTGTCCTTTATAACAACAAAAATAGCTTGCAGATTAGCTTCTGTGTCTTTGCTGATAATGGTGTTGATGTTTTAACAATGGTTTTTGGGCCAAGTGCAGTGGAGCACAGATGTCAACACAAGAAGGCGCTAGTCACCAACTCGGTTGTGATTGCCTATTCCTCATATTCATTGGCTCACTATAGAGACCCTATACCCGTTAGCGACTACATGAGCTTAAGCAGTAACTGCAGCGGTATAAGAGGACCCGGCGGAGAGAAACTAGGAGTGATATTCGGGCAGTTCTCACAGACCTCTAATGAGGCCCTATTACCAGGAGAGGCCTGTAATGGTATCAAGAGTTATATGAGTCTTTGTGGCAGTATGACAATATCAGGTATGTTAACAACTTGTATCATATACCGTAATGATCCTAAGTATTGGTACAGGTATGCCTAAGCAAACAGTGCAGACCCAGATCAGACTGCTCCTGCAGGAGCTGTCTGATCAGGGTTTACACTGTTTGCCATTCCGTCTGCACCTTTTGGACTCTGTATGGGATCGTGAAACAAATTTGTTATAATTTTAGGAGAATTACAGCAAGTCCTCAGGGTGCCTGAATTTTAAGGATTTTAACGGTATTTCATAGCAACAGATCAGGTGGGTATTTTGTGATAACTGAAGGATAGTTTTCCCTTTTTTCTCCATATAAACCCTTCTTGTGGGTATTCATTAGAACCCATTGTATACTAGTGGACTTTTCCATTACTATATGTTGGACAAGTCCATTTGTCATATAAGGGGTGGCAGGCTTTTTTTTTCTTTTTTATTCTATTTTTGACAGCAAATTCTGTTAGCAAATAGTAAAGGGCCTGCACTGTTTGCCAAGGTTTCCCGCCTGCAATTGGTTAATATTTGCTATGATGAAAGATACAGTATCAAAGTTTTGTTAAGTAATACCCCAGCTATGCCTATGGCCTAGAACATTTTTCATCATATGATGTCGCATTTGAGAATGTAATAGTGGCATGTAATAAATTTGACAATCCACTAGTGAATTAAATATTATGCAAATTAGCTAGTTATGCTCCATAGTGTTACATGTACAACGTCCTTTGCTAAGGCAGAATGATGACATTTTTAGCTCACCAGAGCCTTCGGCTCCGGGGGAGCTTATAGGATAGGCAGTTGTCCGGCGTCGTCTGCGTCTGCGTCTTCGTCAACATTTTCAAACAACATCTCCTCTGAAGCCACTGGGCCGATTCAGCCCAAATTTCATCTGTAACATCCTTGGGTTGGGGAATTGAAAGTTTGTGTTTTTTATGAAATTCGGCTTATTAGTTTGGTTGCCATAGACTTATAATGGGGAAAATTGAAAAATGGCATTTACTGCTAAGCCGCTGCAGATATTTTGACAAAACTTTCATAGAAATATTCCTTAGGCAATCTACTATCTGCCATATGATTTTAGGCCTACTGCTCATTTGTGTTGGTTGCCATGGAAACCAAAATGAAAAAAATAGAAAAAAAAATACTTAAAAAATCATCTCCTCAGAAACCGTATGCTCTATGAGGCTGAGAGTTTATGGAAATATTCACCATATTTGCCTCTACAGGTTTTGTGTTTTTTATGAAATTCGGCTCTTTAGTTTGGTTGCTACAGCAACTTAGATTTTCCATAGACTTATAATGGGGAAAATTGAAAAATGGCATTAACTACAAAGCCTTTGCAGATATTTTGACAAAACTTTTCATGGCTATGGGCTGTTAACGCATGCGGTAATGTTCAACTAAACTGGTTATTTTCAGATGTGACCTTTGTGAATTTCGGCCTCTTTGAAAACTTTCCTGCTGCTTTCGCCATAGCAACCAATCCAGATAATAGCGACCTTCAACACCCGGTTGCTACTAGCAACATCAAGAAGAGGAATGTGGACGACAACTTTATAATGTTGATTCAAAGACCACCTTTGGAGTAAGTCTGTACACTAACAAATCTATTTGACAAAATTCATTCTGTCTGGGAATGTGTGGCGGCCGTAAAAAGTCTCCCTGCCATACATCATAGTGTAGGTCATATATTCATGTGCTTTGGGATCATTGATTCCATTGTAGAATTTTGAAAATATTTGAGGGGCACTGATGAGGCCTAAATGGCCGAAGCTAGCTAGTCTGGCCCAGAAAAACATGTACACTCCATATTTTCCAGTTCTGTGGTGTATTTTTTGCATCCAAAGGATAGCCCTTTCTAGAACATATTTCTGATGTCCAAAACAGTTTTTTTTTTCTGATGAAAATTTGTGATATTTTTCTTATTTATACTTCAAACATAGATTGTGGTGCTGGTTAGAACTGCCTCATTGAGGCAGTTCGAACCATCTATTTTAGGCAGTTCTGACGTGTACAAAAAACCAATGTCTTGGAACAGAAATAAGAAAAATATAATGTATACCTCTATAAACCCCAGTTTTCTCTATATAAAGTGGGGTGTAGATGGGTGTTCGTTACATCACCTTATTATCCCCTCACACAACATAGTTGTGAGGGGGGATATAGCATTTATCCAAACATATAGTAAATACATGGTTAGTGTCTTTAATAATAAAATATAATCGGTGAGCCTTAGAAGCTCGCTGAAGCTCGCCCCTATAAAATTGTCACGGTGAACTGTTTATATTTTATTATTAAAGACACTAACCATGTATTTAGTTTTACTGCAATTCAACAAAATCAGGGGTTTTGCAATAATTTAGCAAATTTAAACAAACAAAGGCAGCAGACAGCGTGGCATGTTAAAGACGCTGAGACCCAGGAAACAACAAGGACGCTCGAATTAAAGTTTTTTCAGCTCTGAACATTCTGTAAGAAAATCTGCCAATAAATAGTTTATTTTAGTTTTAGAAATTATTTTCGAGGTTGGGATGCAACCGCAGTAGCAGTGTGCAAACATTCCAACGGACCATTCAAACCAGGAAAGACCGAGAAGGTAAGAATTTAGCTGAAATTTCTGAAAATCTGTTTAAATATTGCAAAGATTATAACTTGCAGTTTCGTTGTTTTCTCGTGTATAACAGGTGGCCTGTTGTTGTTTACACTTGCAAATTAGGGACCTGAAAAGTAGGTCCAGTCTATAAACGGTCACTAGGCATATTATAGGTCAGTAGAAGGTATTATATGTCACTACCTATTATAGCATTTATATGTCACTACCTATTATAGTGTGCAGTTCTTCGACCCCCTTTATTAGGTTACTTGAAGATTGCGGTATAAACATTATATACTTTAGTCATCGCTCTAGCGCCAACATTTATTGACAGATTTTAATATAACTTCATTCAGTTGTTGAGTATAATATCTCGCAAGTTGGACTTTCAGGGTGCTGGGCTCAAGGTGAAGGTGACTGTGGCTATTTTCAGAAAAACTTTGTCATCGCTCTAGCACCTACATTTATTTATGGATTTCAGTATAACTTCACACAAATGTTGGAAATGATAATATCTCAAGCAAGTTTGACTTTTGGGGTCCTGGGCTCAAGGTCAAGGTCACTGTGCCTATTTTTATAAAACTTTGTCATCACTCTTGCACCTACATTTATTGATGGGTTTAAAATGCTTGCTGAAAGTACATACATACGAGTATTTGCAAAACTTGCCAATAACAAAACAAACCTGGCATCCGTAAAATTGGAAATTGACAACCCCAAACTTATAGGGTGGTAGATTCCATTGTCACGTATGGGTTAAGCTCTTAATGAACTCATTAGCTAGGTTTTGCAATAATTTAGCAAATTTAAACAAACAAAGACAGCAGACAGCGTGGCATGTTAAACTACTTTCAGTACCATGGCCTGCACACGTAGTATAATGTGACGTCAAATAGTGCAAAGTTTTTGACGTCACCGCGACACAGAGACGCAGGAAACAACAAGGACGCTGGAATTAAAGTTTTTTTAGCTCTGAACATTCTGTATGAAAATCTGCCAATAAATAGTTTATTTTAGTTTAAGAAATTATTTTCGAGGTTGGGATGCAACCACAGTAGCAGTGCGCAAACATTCCAACGGACCATGTAAACCAGGAAAGACAGAGAAGGTAAGAATTTAGCTGAAACTTATAGGGTGGTAGATTCCATTGTCATGTATGGGTTAAGCGCTTAATGAACTCATTAGCTGTTAAAATGTTGAATATCTATTACAGGGGGGTTTGTTTTCATGAAAAAAATGTACTCATATTTTTGTTAGCAAAATATGAGGTTTTTGTTATGGTACATCATTGTATTCTTTTCTAAGCCCTGTTCAAAGCATGATTAGCTTTGGTCATTCACCATACATGTATTTGCAATATATTTGCATTATTTGCTGGCTCCCGGCTTGCACATTGTCAATATTGGAAAAAACAGGTAACCTGACCCCCCTGACCTTTCAAGGTCAGGGGGGTCTGGTTACCTTGTTTTCCAACACTGATAACCTTCAGACAAGGGACCAGCAGAAAATGCAAATAAGTTTAATATGCAATGCAATGGAATTTTTATACTGAAAAAAAAAACATATGACTATCTTTTGCAATGCAAAAGCTACTCACATTTTTATGCCTCGGAATCAAAGATTTGGGGGGGCATATAGTTTTTGGTCTGTCTGTTCGTCTTTTTCTCTGTTTGTCCGCAAAAGCCTTAACATTGGGCATAACTTTTGAATGGTAACTGATAGGGCTTTATATTTCATATGTGCATTCCTTGTCACAAGACCTTTCCAGTGGTACCATTATTTTTTACCTTGACATTTGACCTACTTTTTAAAAACTTTAACATTGGCCATAACTTTCGATTGGTAAGTGATAGGGCTTTCATATTTCACATGTGCATTCTGTGTCACAAGACCTTCCCAACATTACAATAATTTTTGATCTTGTGACCTTGACCTTAACATTTGACCTACGTTTTAAAAACTTTAACATTGGCTAAAACTTTTGATTGGTTAGTGATAGGGTGTTCATATTTCAATTATGTTTTCCATGTCACAAGACCTTTCCAGTGGTACCTTAATTTTGACATGTGACCTTGATCTTGACGTTTGACTACTTTTTACAAATTTTAACATTGGCCATAACTTTCAATGGGTAAGTCATTTGGCTTTCAGATTTCACATGAGCATTCCTTATCACAAACCTTTTCAGTGTACCATAATTTTTTACCTTGTGACCTTGACCTACTTTTTTTAAGACTTGAACATTGGCCATACCTTTTAATTGGTTAGTGACAGGGCTTTCATATGGGCTGTCCGAGGGCATCAGTGTTTCACAAATACATCTTGTTATCAGCTGTTATGCATAGCTTTAGGTTTATCACCACCCTCTGACAACTGTGTTGGGGAGTCGACACGTTGGCTCAGTGGTTAGCGCATTTGACTTTGACTCCTGCGGCCTGGGCTGAAAAGATAATTGATTATCAGTCCTGTCATTGCGATCGATAATCGATTAGTAATCGCTAAGATTTTTGTCATTATTTTACCTGTCTGGCTTTCTGTCTGAGCATGACTCTTACCATATGTTGCACTTTACCATATGTATTTTTGAACAGACAAGCCTGAACAAACAGTGTAGACCCAGATGAGACGCCACATAATGCGGTGTCTTATCAGGGTCTGCACTGTCTGCCACTCATCCAGCTATTTTAGGCATAACTTTGGCTAGTAAATTGTACCTATCAAGTAATCGATTAAAAGCAAATCAGAAATAATAATCATTTTTGTGGAATTTATCGATCGATTAATCGATTACACGATTAATCGTGGCAGCATTAATAACTAATACATTTACACTCAACACATAAAAGCTACAAAGTTACGATGTTATACAAATGCCGGCCTCGGTAGCTCAGTCGGATGCGTGTCTGACTTGTGATCAGGAGGACGCGGGTTCGATACCTGCCGGGGTTGGTAACATTCTTTTGTGGAGATGGATCATGAAATCTTTTCTACGGTCATTCTCTCGCTTGTGCTGATTCAAGAAGGGCAGTTGTTAGCTTCTGGCGAAAGAATGTGCCCTGCACTGGTTAACCACTTACGTATAATCCTGCACAGGAAAAGTGTGGGTAAGTAAATTGACCAGATCTGAAATGACCTAAGTAGTGTTGATTGGGCCGTTAAACTCCAATACAAACAAACAAACAAAATGTTATACAAATGGGATTCAGGTGAAAATTGTTCGACTTTTGAAAAATCTGCATCCCATCATGCTTATCGTGAAGACAATAGTGATTCATGATTTAGCTTGTAACGGCTCGTTTCTTTGTTACAGCTTTCATGTCCTAAGACAGCAACAACAAAAAATACAGTCGAACTTCAATGGCTCGAACCCCTTTGGGGCCTCGAAAATCTGTTCGAGACAGGGGTAGTTCGAGCAACTAAGGGTTACTGTCAGGAGGCATAACAAGATACTTTTTGACATCTTTTCGGTGTTCTATAATGAAAATGTGTGCTGTGTGTACTCATTAGAATCGCCTCATGTATGCTGTGTGTACGCATTAGAATGGCCTCGATACACACAGCATACATTTGCAGGATAAAAGACTAAAATCTCTTAAATTATCCCCCACTATTTCTTATGTAGAGGATTTCGCAAGGGGCTAAACAATGGGTTCGACACATCCATGGTAAACGAGCCACCGGTGTTCGAGCCATCGAAGTTCTACTGTATGAGGCTTGTATCATATTGAGTGGTTGCAGTCTTGACTTTATGCTTGCTAATGGATTGGTTAGTTTTGAATAACTGATCCCAAAATTTTAAAGACACCCTCTTTTGACTACCTGTGTATATGGGTGTTTGTTTGGGAAAATAAAAAGCATTTGATAGATAGAATTGCTCACTTGCAGCCATTCAGTATGAAATTCATCGCCTAAATACGTTCTATACGAGGACTGTTCAAATATGAATGCAACTAAGCACATAAAAATGGTTCCATGATAGATTTTGATGAAAAATTTATTTTGTCCCCTCAAAGTATTCCCCTTTAATAGATATACAAACTTTCAGTCTTCTGATCCAATCATTGAATTCATTTCGGTAGTCTTTTCGAGGTATACTATGAAGGCACTGGAATATTGCAGAACTGAGGTGTTTGCGCTGTACAAATTTTCAACCAGAAAGGTATTTTTTCAGCCGCGGGAACAAAAAAAGTCACACGGGGCAAGGTCAGGGGAATACGGGGGCTGAGGGAGTTCAACAACCTTTTCCTGCTTCAGATAGTCTTGTACAATGAATGCCTTGTGCGATGACGCATTGTCATGTAGCAATCTGACATTGGCCAAACCAGTTGCGGGTCTTCGTTCTTTGAAATATTTCTTCAATTTTCGAAGAACTTTAATCTTGTAAAACTTCGCATTTACAGATTTGCCTTTAGGCACAGCAACCTGAATAGCAGGGCCCTGATTTGAAAAGAATATGGCATACATTACCTTCTTGATGCTCATGGTCCGCTTTGCAATGCATGGTCTTTTGCAATACTTTGTTGCCCATATTTTGTTCTGAATCTTTCGTTTTGGCTCAAAAAAGTGAACCCATGTCTCGTCACCTGTGACAACATTAGCGAAAGACCGTGCATTGTAATTTGGAAACTTTTTAAGCAACTTCTTAGCGCACTGAACGCGTGCCTTCTTCTGCTCATCTGTCAACAGATGGGGAATCTATCTAGCACAGATCTTTCTCATTTTCAAATCCCGTTTCAGAATTGTATGAGCTGCTCCTAATGAGATGCCAACCATACTAGCTATTTGCCTAGTGGTGTATCATGCATCGGTAGCAACTATTTCTTTCACTCTAGCAGCCATCCTAGCAGATGTTGCTCTTTTCGGCCGACGATCATGTGGTGCATCTTCTGTTGAGCCTAGCCCACAGCTGAATTTCTTACACCAACAAAAAACTGTCGGAAAAGACATTTCATTATGCCCATAAACCGAACTTATTTCATCAAAAATGTCTTTGCACCGTATACCAAGAATACAACGATTCTTTATATAGGACCGTATTTCAACGGCGTACTCTGACCTTCTTCCAACCATGTTTTATATTAGTATACAAGAGTAGACAGTGTTTATCGAACAATATACATGGCTAAAGTGGATGGATTTTAACGGGTTTGGTATCAATGTATAGGTAAAATGTTTTTCTATGCTGTGACATTTATTTCCATGTGATTTTCGCTTTAGTGCATGAGAAAACGTTCTACTTGCATTCATATTTGAACAGTTCTCGTGAAAGGGTTATCCTTTGGAAACAAGGAATACACCACAGAACTGAAATATATGGAGTGTACATGTTTTCTTGACCAGACTAGCTAGTTTCTGCCAATTAGGCCTCATTAGTGACTCTCAGATATTTTCAAAATTCCACAATGGAATCAATGATCCCAAAGGACAAGAAAATATATTCTTGCACACCAGACAAGGAAATCCATGATTTTACCCTGGGATAGAAATTTATGTTCTGACCCTGGTGTTTCGACCCCAAATCGAATATAATCGCGTGTTTGATTGATGCACTGGTTGATTACAACCTCATGTGCTGCGTCGTTATGCGTGACGTCACTAAACATTCCTGTTGTGTCATCACAAAATGGCGGACGTCGGTAACCGAAGTGACAGCAGCATTATACTTCGCAATATAAATGGAAGGTATTCAAGAAAAAGAATCCAATATGGGTGTGAGGGGTGGATAGAAAAATCTGTCCCTCGGGATCACTGTCCGGCATCACGAGGCAAGCCTCGTGATGCCAGACAGTGTCCCTGGGGATGGATTTTTCCATCCACCCCTCACACCCATATAAGATTCTTATAATCTAAGACTTCGTAAATTTCACATAAAATGACAACTCATGAAATTCTCTGTGTCTTTTTAGGAATGAATTTCATTTTTGTGGATTTTATCCATGTGTAAACTCTGGCAAATCACTCACAAACTTAGCTTGAAGCACGACATCGATAAAATCCAGAAAAATGATAATTCATTCCTTATAATTCCAGTTTTCTCATCAAAATGTTAAAATTATCACCAAATTTTAGGAATTCTTTCAAAAGCGTAATAATTAACTTACCATCAGCTACGGCGGAATAATTTTTCCATTAGCAGCTGCCATCTTTGAAAGAAACCTAAGCGAAAAAACGTCAAGTCTTCAAATTTAGTTTAATTTTGTATTCTAATATTTACGTTTTCAATAGTTCTCCATCTTTTAACCGACGCTGTTGACGTTGCTTCATATAAATGATGTAACACGCGGATTCTAAACATGCTATTTGACGTCACGTTATATAACTACATGTCCCTGTGTGAAATGGTTATGAGATTCTTGCGCATGGAATTTATCGAAGTATAAAACTTTTATTTTAACCAATCAAATCGCTCGAAATGTATAAAAGACAATTGGAATTATTTTCAGATTAATAAATGAAGAAGACTGTTATGATATGGACTGTGATGGTCTGAAGAAAGCCCTGCTACAAGACCTTGATGGCACGCTTCTTGGGGAACCAGGGTCCATTGTTTCAGACTCTGGTTTTGAGTATAATGGCGACCCTCGGCGAGGGTTTGGGGATTACAGAATTCCGAAAACTATGCAGACGGACCTGGAGGGGAACAGGATTCCGATTGAGGAAGTCAGAAATAGGATCGGTACATATTCACCATATTTGCCATTATTTGCTGGCTCCCAGCTTGCACATTGTCAATATTGGAAAAACAGGGTAACCAGACCCCCCCCCCCCCCCCGACCTTGAAAGGTCAGGGAGGTCTGGTTACCTGTTTTTCCAACACTGCTAACCTTCAGACTAGGAACCAGCAGATAATGCCAATAAGGTGAATACATTATTTTTTTTTATGAATTAGTGAATCAGTCATATCTGAAACAAATAAAAATGATATTGCAATGTCAGCATACATGAGAATCAACCTGCAGAAGAAAAAAAAAATGTAAAAATTGAAACAGACTAAAGCTCGACCTGGATTGCCCCGCTTCCAAGCGTCAACTCATGTTGCTAGGTGCAACTGCCTGGGAACCAATGCACTGGTCCACTGAGATGATGCCAGGTGATAACACCTAAGCATGCCTAAAGCATGCAGATGCCATATTGTCTATATAGGTAAACACTGACAGCTACACAGCATAATTTTAGTGGTCTCTGTGCAGGTCCGACCTTCTGCGACATTTTATTTTGGATTGAACCAGGTTCTATGGGCATCCGAGGTTTTGGGCTGTGTCTCCTCTCCCTCCTCCCGCAAGTCTGTTGCATCGGAGAAGACATTACGAAAACACGCCTATAGAAATGCATTGTAAACTTTACCGCCGGAAAAACGAATGTTTTAAGATCAAATTATGTGATATTTTTCTTATTTCTGCTCTGAAACATAGATTGTGGGTACTCGTCAGAACCGCCTCATACGTCAGAACCGCCTCATAGAGGCGGTTCTAACGAGTACCCACAATCTATATTTATGAGCAGAAATGAGAAAAATAAGTTATACCCCTGTACACCCTAGTTTTACTATATAAAAGTGGGGTTCAAGGGGGTCAAAATTATAAAGGCGTGTTTTCGAGATGTGGAGAATTTAAACCAGTACAAAAAATTGAGGTAGAATAGTTTTGCACTAAGCTCTCGATATTGTTTCTGGATAATACCTCCCACATTGTACATCTGATGAAGCTGAAACTTTATGTATAGTTAGACTATGATGTGGAGCAGCACATATTATTTCAAGGTTACAGTCCACCACTTATTGTCAGAGTTATGCCTATATTATTTTGAGGTTATGGTCCACCAACTATTACCATGAAAATTTGTTGAAGACAGGTATTTTGAGCCATTGAGGGTTATTAATAGTGCCATATAAGAATATATGGAGCACACATTGTTCCTTGGTTACATTCCACAAACCCAAACTTGTACAACAGTCAGTATATATATGCTCCATCTTACTAATTGCCACTGGCGTATTATGCCCCGCTTGCAGAGCTCTTGTTACTTGAACCGCTGACTCTGCTCTGTTCAAGGGGACCCCGTGTTGTCCTTAATTCTAAAAAGAGCTTTATCAGAGGATCTTGCCCCACCCCAGTGATGCTTTCTAACAGTCTATAGTCCAACCTGTGTTAAGTAAGCACCTCCGGGATGATCAGAATGTGCTAACTTAAGAAAGTTGCTTGCTTAATACAGGTGAATATTGTAATGGTTATGGATAAATACCACTTCTACAGCCTTGCTGGATGGAAACAGTGCCGCAGGTTTGTTGCATAGACTCCGCCCTTGGGTTTGCCTGGTGAGACTTGTGTGACTTTGGGATGAACAGAGTTCTCGGAAACGCCGAATCCGGCGTATTTTTACGCCTGTTTTTGCTTTTGTACGCGTAAAAATTCCTGTCATGGATTCTTAATTACGCCAATTGTTTTTCGCCTGACGCGTCCGTAATCCCGTGTAAAAATGACCTCAATCACATCAAAAGATGACAGCGGGTGTCCAATTGATCTCCAAATTTAGCTACCGCTTTTGGATCAAAAGTTTACCGTTAATCGTCGCCGCCAGGCTTGTTCAAGCATTACCTGGCGAGGACAGTCGTCTGTATTACTCTCTCGGCCAATCAGAGCGTCACGACTAGAAGATTGGCAGGTCAGTCTTGCAGTTTGCGAGATGCAGCCATATCGTGGCTGATTGACATTAATTGACTGTTTTATTTCCGGATACTTATATACACAGTTGGATTATCGGTAATTTGATTGTTGAAAAAATGTCGGAGGCATAATTAAAGGATGCGATAATCTAATGTATAAATCGTTTTTATTACGATTAAAGAAAATTATGACTCGAGTTTGTCGCATTATCACTATTTGAATGAAAGAAATTAATTATCACGTGTTGAACTGCCTGCTAATAGTGCAGGTCCGGAACAGACACCTGTGGCATCTGATCTGGGCCTGCACTGTTGTTTTTTTTTCTGTCCCCACGTGGGGCTATTGTAACGGTCTTCGTCGTCTGTCCGTCCGTCTTACCGGATAACTCCTAGACGGTGATAGATAGAAACCTGAAACTTTGGGAACTGACAGATCTTTGGTCTGGGGAGTGCATGACACTTTCGGAATTTTGATCACGCCCTGGGGGTAGGCCCGGGGGGGGGGGGAGGGTAGGGCCCGCGGGGGTCAAAAATCAAAATTTCCAGGACATGGTCGTGAAACATATCAAAGAATCCAAAAGTTTCATATACCATTTTATGTACTAGGATGTAGTGCATGGCCTGAACAGACTTGTCCTGTTGGTGCTGCCTGATCAGAGCCTGTACGACTGTTAACTGCTCACACTCAATTTAAACCCATATCCTGATGAATAAATTAATTTACCCAGTCCACTCATGACTTTCAAAGCCTAATGTAATTTATCCATTCAAATTCACAATCTGAGTGACAGTGTAAATCCTGATTAGATGGAAGCCATCTGATCTGGATCTCCACTGCAAGAAAAGGGTTTGTCTTATTAAGCAGAATAAGGGTTAAAGCCCCAAAGTCTTTTGGAGTCGCACTCTACAGCCGTACACATTAAGCCATAATTGACACACGTTTTTAGGGTCTAACTCCAACTTTTCAAAATTTGACTCCAACTTTTCAGATTTGAATCCAACTTTTTCCATGGATGGATTCTTAAACTCCTGTTTTCAAAATCCTAGTGAGAACTCTGATGAAGTCAAGAGATGAGGGGGAGAAATGTAATGGTTATGGATAAACACCACTTCTACAGCTTTTCTGTAGGAGCCGGCTCTTTTAGCGACGCAGGTAGAAGGGTTGGCTTACTTGCAAAGTTAAGCAACGGAGATTGCAGTTAGTACCTGGATGGGTGACCGCGTCGTTTGATTTCGTGGATGATCCAGTACACGCTACAATATTAATGCATTTGCCTTTTTTGGGAACTAAATGCATGCTTGCTTAATACAGGTTGCTTGCTTAATAGAGGTGGCCACTATGACAGGTTTGACTGTATGTAGCTGGGGGTTGACAGGGAATCCCTGCTCGGAAAAAAAATCTGGATCCATGTATGTGCCAAATTACCGGGCTCCTTATAGGTACTTTAACCCATTCAGTACCAGAAACCCCTAAAGGGATTCCTTTGAAGCCCCTAAAGGGGTTCCTTGGCAAACAGTGCAGGCCCAGATCAGACGCCAGCAGAATGCGGCGTCTGATCAGGGCCTACACTGTTTTCAAAAAGTTAAGCCATTTCCCAAATAAATTTTGAAGAAAACAAAACCTGAGACCCCTAAATTTTTAAATGGACTGCTGCTTTATATATAAGGAGGAGGATTCCATTTGGTACAAAAAGGGTTAATTCAGCATCTTTTATACCGCAATCAGGCATTCTAGTAACCTAGTAAAAGGGGTCGAATAACTGCAGGCTATAATCGGTAGTGACCAATAATACCCTCTACTGAACTATAATACGTCTAGCCCGTTGGAATAACTGTGCACTGCTACTGCAGTTGGGTCTCAACCTCGAAAATAATTTCTAAAGCTGAAATAAACTACTTATTTGCAGAATTTCATACAGAATGTAAAGCGCTGAGAAACTTTTATTTGGGCGTCCATGTTGTTTCCTATGTCTTGGTGGCAAGGTGACGTCAGAAACTTTGCACTCGTTGACGTCTCATTTATACTTGTGCGCGCCATGACACTGAATGTAGTTTAACAAGCCACACTGTCTGCTGTCTTTTTTGCTTACATTTGCTACATTATTGCAAAACCCCTTGATTGTCTTGAATTGTGGTATAAACTAAATACATAATTAGTATCTTTAATAATAAAATATAATCGGTTCGCCGCGACAGTTTTATAGGGGCTCACTAAAAGCTCGCCCCTATAAAACTGTCTAAGGCTCACTGATTATATTTTATTATTAAAGACACTAACCATGTACAGTAGAACTTCGATCGCTCGAACACCTATGGCTGGTTTACCATGGCTGAGTCGAACCCGTTCTTGAGCCCCTAGGGATATCCTCTACATAAGAAATAGTGGGAGATAATTTAGGAAATTTTCGTCCTTTATCTTGCAAATGTATGCTGTGTGTACTCATTAGAATAGCCTCGATGAGGCGATTCTAATGAGTACACACAGCATACATTTTCGTTATAGAACATTGAAAAAATATCAAAAAGTATATCGTATACCTCCTGGCAGTAGGCCTCAGTGGCTCGAACTACCCCTATCTTGAATAGATTTTTAAGGTCCCAAAGGTGTTCGAGCCATTGAAGTTCGACTGTATTTACTATATACCGGTAGTATGGCCTCTAGATTTCCTGACCATACTTCTGTGATTTCTCCTGATCATTTTTCTTCATGGGGTCCTTGGAATGGCTTTGGCGGATACAGGTATTATTATCCTGACTTTTCACAGTTTACCAGTCAAGAAGCTATTCCTTCTTGCTCGACTGTTTATTTGGCCTCGGCACCTGCTTTCACAGATGCTCCATCATTTCCAGTTATGGCTGGCATCCTGTGTTTCCGGTTTTATAAGTGTTTCTTCTGGGGCATGTTCGTATAGGGCTCCAATAATTGCTATATGCCATGCTGAGACTGAGGTGCCACTATCCACGGCTAGTGCCTTCCTCTACGAGTCTTCCCATACCCCTTTTTAATTCAAAAACTATCCACCAGTAATGTTTACTGACCATTCCAAGTCGGTGCTTTTGCTGTAGTTCCTTCAGGTTTTGTGTTGGTGGTTCAGATTCTTTCCCTGATTATGTCCCCGATTTTGATTTTTGTGTCGATCCTGTTTACGTCAGCATCAGCGTAGCCTGTTTGAAGCACTATATCTCCTGAACCTATGGATGGATTTTGACCAGACTTAATCATTAAGATGGGGGCAAACAGTCATTCGGTTATGATTATGAGACCGCATTTTCAAGGTCACAGGCCCTCCACCAAAAAAGTCATTTTGGATCAAAATGGCTTGTCTGCACTCTACACGTAACTGATTTCGAATTGATTAATTCTAGTCAAACTTGTTAAACTATATCATTACAACATACAGCAGATTTGATTAGATTTTGGTGACCTTAACCTGTTTATCTCCTGAACTTATTGATGGATTCTGACCAAACTTACATAGTTACATCATTAGGATGGTAGAAAACAGTCATTAGGTTATGATGACTTTGACCTCATTTTCAAGGTCACAGGCACCCCAAAACAGTCATTTTTGGGTCAAAAATGGCTTGTCTGCACTCTATCTCATTAACAAATAGATTAATTTTATTCAAACTTGATACCATATTTCATTACAACATGCTTGTATCTACACTAAAATAGTAGATATTTTCCGTAAACTTTACATAAAGGTTGAGCACCAAGAGGTCTTCAAGGTCACAGTCAATTTTGGGCAAAAAATGGCTTGTCTGCACTGTATCTCATTAACAAATTGACTAATTTTAGTCAAACTAATGATACAATATATCATTACAACATACCGCAGATTTGATTAGATTTTGGTGACCTAGACCTTTTTTCACGGTCACAGGCCCCCAAAAGCTAAATTGTGGGCCAAAAATGGCTTGTCTGCACTCTATCCCATTAACAAATTGATTAATTTAAGTCAACATGAACATGGCTTGTTTGAATATGGCTTTCAGTTCATTTGGCATTGGCTTCAAAAAGGTCACAGGCCCCACAAGACAGTCAATTTCGGGCCAAAAATGGCTTGTCTGCATCCTTTCACATGAACGAATCGTGATATACTTGTATCTTCTCTGTAAACAGTAGATATTTTCTGTAAACTTAACATAAGGTTGAGCACTATGAGGGGTTCTTTTTTTCAAAGTCACAGGCACCCCAAAACAGTCAATTTTGTGCAGAAAATGGCTTGTCTGCATTGTATCTCATTAACAATTGACTAATTTTAGTCAAACTTGATACAATATATCGGTACAATATATCATTAAGACATTCTACAGATTTGATAAGATTTTGGTGACCTTGACCCTTTTTAGCTCACCTGTCACAGAGTGACAAGGTGAGCTTTTGGTATCACTTTTTGTCCGTCGTCCGTCGTGCGTCCGTGCCTGCTTCTGTAAACTTTTTCTTCAAACAACATCTCCTAAACCACTGATCGGATTTTGACCAAACTTCACAGGAATGATCCTTAGGTGGTCCCCTTTCAAAGTTGTTCAAATGGTTCAGATCTGTTGCATATCTAGGTCACAGGAGCTAAAAATAGATTTTTTTACTGAAAATTTTAAAAATCTTCTTCTCTGAAACCGCAAGGCCCAGGTCTTTGATATTTGGTATGAAGCTTCATCTAGTGGACCTCTACCAAGATTATTCAAATTATAGCCCTGGGGCCAAAAATGCCCCCGCCCTTGGGGCCTTTGGCTTTACATAGGCTTATAAAGGGATACCCTTTAAAAATCTTCTTCTCTGAAACCACAAGGCCCAGGTCTTTGATATTTGGTTTGAAGCTTCATCTAGTGGACCTCTACCAAGATTGTCCAAATTATAGCCCTGGGGCCAAAAATGCCCCCGCCCCGGGGGCCTTTGGTTTTATATAGGCCTATAAAGGGAAAATCTTTAAAAATCTTCTTCTCTGAAACCGCAAGGCCCAAGTCTTTGATATTTGGTGTGAAGCTTTATCTAGTGGACCTCTATCAAGATTGTTCAAATTATCTCCCTGGGGCCAAAAATGCCCCTGCCCCGAGGGCCTTTGGTTTTACATAGGCTTATATAGGGAAAACCTTTGAAAATCTTCTTCTCTGAAACCACAAGGCCCAAGTCTTTTATATTTGGTTTGAAGCTTCATCTAGTGGACCTCTACCAAGATTGTTCAAATTATAGCCCTGGGGCCAACAATGCCCCCACCCCAGGGGCCTTTGTTTTTACATCGCCTTATATATGGAAAATCTTTAAAAATCTTCTTCTCTGAAACCGCAAGGCCCAAGTCTTTGATATTTGGTGTGAAGCTTCATCTAGGGGACCTTTATCAAGATTGTTTAAATTATAGCCCTAGAGCCAAAAATGCCCCCGCCCCAGGGCCCTTTGGTTTTACATAGACTTATACAGGGATAATCGTTAAAAATCTTCTTCTCTGAAACAGCAAGGCCCAGTTCTTTGATATTTGGTGTGAAGCTTCATATAGTGGACCTCTATCAAGATTGTTCAAATTATAGGCCTTGGACGAAAAATGCCCCCACCTGCAGGCCTTTTGGTTTTACATTGGCTTATACAGGGCAAATCTTTAAAAAGCTTCTTCTCCAAAACCAGATGGCCCAGTTCTTTGAAAATTGGTGTGTAGCTTCATCTAGTGGACTTCTACAAAGATTGTTCAAACCATAGCCCTTGGGTCAAAAATGCCCCCACCCCGGGGCCCTTCGTTTTTAGATTGACTTATATAGGGAAATTAAAAAAAAATCTTCTACTCTGAAACCACAAGGCTCAGGTCTTTGATATTTGGCGTGAAGCTTCATCTAAATTGTTCTAATTATAGCCCTGGGAATTAGAAGTCATGGCAATGAAAATCTTCTTGTCTGAAAGCAGATATTTGGTATGAAGCTTCGTCTTGTGGATTTCTACCAAGATGGTTCAAATTATAGCCCTGGGGGGAAAAATGGCCCGCCCCGGGGACCCCAAGGTTTATGTAGACTTATATAATGAAAACCTTTAAAAATCTTGTCTGAAACCAGAAATCTCCGTTCTTTGATATTTGGTATGAAGCTTCACCTTTTAGACCACTACCAAGATTAATCATATTAAAGCCCGGGGCCTATAATGGCTCTCCCAGGGGCCCACTTGATACCCTATGGATCAGGTGAGCGATCCAGGGCCATCATGGCCCTCTTGTTTTACAAGGTCATAGGCCCCCAAAAACGGTAAATTTTGAGCCAAAAAGGGCGTGTTAGTCTAGCCACACCCATTTCTGATTTTGAACCAATCGGATTACTTACTGTAATTTAAACAAAGATTTCTTGTGACAAGGGCTTTCCACTCATACAAAAAAATTTTGACCTTGACCTTGACCTGTGACCTACTTTAAAGAAAAAAATAATATTGGTCATAGCTTTTAACAGTTTCAGATAGAGCCTTCATATTTGGTCGATAGGTACCTTCTGACAAGGATATCTCACTCATGCAAAAAAAAAATTGACCTGTGACCTTGACCTGTTACCTACTTTAAAGAAAAAAATGACCTGGGCCCTGGAACATGTTCCTGTCACAAACACATCTTGTTGCATAGGCTTTTATGCAAGGATGTGTAGTCGTTAAGACATTTACATTACAAAAAACACGCCTATACAAATACATACACACCGGCCCTGATAGCTCAGTTGGTAGAGTGTCCGCTCTGGGGAACCGAAGGTCCTGGGTTCGATCCCGGGCCGCGACATACCAAAGTCGTTAAAAATGGTACTAGCTGCTCCTCGCTTGGCACTCAGATTTACGGGGTAGAGCTAGGACTGGTCGATCCAGTGTCAGGATAATGTGACTGGATGTGGTATCATGTAATGTGTCTGGGACATGATACTTCAGTGAGGCAGCAGTATAAAATAAAAATGAGCATTGAGCTCCCTGTCGCAACCAGACAACCGACTGAAAAATTGTTGAAAGCGACGTTAAACCCGAATTCACACACACACACACTATACAAATACAGTGTACTTTTTACCGCCGTCAAAATGAAAAAATAAGATGAAAAAAATGTGTTATTTTTCTTATTTCTGCTCCAAATATAGATTGTGGGTACACATTAGGACCGCCTCATCAAGGAGGTTCTAATGAGTACCCGCAATCTATATTTTAGAGCAGAAATAAGAAAAGTAAGGTTTACCCCTGTAAATCCCAGTTTTACTATGTAAAAGTGGGGTTCAAGGGGGTCAAAACTATATAGAACAGCCTATTAATTTAAACTAGAATGTATTTTCAGACATAGAAAGTGGCACTTTTTTTTTTCCAAGAAAATTTTGTGCATTATGCAGTGCTTTTTTGGTGCTGCCATTGAAAAAGTCAAGAATACATATACTGTAGTGTGCCTGGCACAGGGTTAGCAGCTAAGTCTGTGACTGGCACGGGGTGAGCAGCTAAGTCTGTGCCTGGCATGGGGCTAGCAGCTAAGTCTGTGCCTGGCACGGGGTTAGCTGCTAACCCTGTGTGGCTAAGTCTGTGCCTGGCACAGGGTTAGCAGCTAACCCCATGCCTGGCACAGGGATAGCTGCTTACCATGTGCCAGGCACAGACTTAGCTGCTAACCCCATGCCAGGCACACTACAGTACACGTATTCTTGACTTTTTCAATGGCAGCACCAAAAAAGCACTGCATAATGCACAAAATTTTCTTTGAAAAAAAAAATTGCCACTTTCTATGTCTGAAAATACATTCTAGTTTAAATTTATAGGCTGTTATAGGCATGTTTGCCTGATGATTCATTTCCAGGGATAGCAGGAACAGATAATTGTGAATACGTCCACCACGTTTATCCGAACAAAGAAGACTATGGATTCTACAAGTGCCTGCAGGGTGCCAAGTACCAGATGATGGTCATGGAAAGTCTTGACTCGGATACCGAGACACGGCGGCTGTCCCCGGTGGCTGTACGTGCAAGTGTTAATGGCACAAGTTATATTGATCTGCTCAACGGAGCTCAGGCCCACGGCTGGTGTGATGGATACGACTGTGGCAGAAGGCTGTCGACTTTCTTTCCTATTGTGCCTGATATACCAGGTAGCGTTTTTACATTTCCACCATAACTTCTTCATATAGTTTCATTTTCGTTGCACGAGCTTTAACCCATTTGGTACCAGAAACCCCAAAACAGGCACCCTGGAAAACAGTGCAGGCCCAGATCAGATGCAGCAGAATGCAGCATCTGATCAGGGCCTACACTGTTTGCAAAAGGTTCAGCCATTTTCCAAATAAGTTTTGAAGAAAACACAACCTGACACCCCTAAATTTTGAAATGGACTCCCACTATATAAGGTGGAATATGGCATTTAGTACAAAAAGGGTTAAAGACACAGGTTTTACTCACTCTAGTGTGTGTGAGTGAATTCGGGTTTAACGTCGCTTTCAACAATTTTCAGTCATATCACGAGGGTTTCTGGTTGTGACAGGGAGCTCAATGCTCACCTTTATAGTGCTGCCTCACTGAAGTATCATGTCCCAGACACATTACATGATACCACACCCAGTCACATTATCGGAATCCTGACACTTGGTCGACCAGTCCTAGCTCTAACCCGTAAATCTGAGTGCCAAGTGAGGAGCAGCTAGTACCATTTTTAATGACTTTGGTATGTCGTGACCTGGGATCGAACCTGTGACCTCCCGTTCCCCGGAGTGGACACTCTACCAACTGAGCTATCGGGGCCGGTATACTCACTCTAGAGTGGGTGGCTTGTCATAATAGCCACCAATACATCACCATAACAAGTCCATGAAAGGAAGACACCTCTAAACCCCATATTATATAGAGATTAGTGGGGTTTATGGGGGTATACATTATCTGCCTTATTTTTGATCAAAAATATAGATTGTGAGTACTTGTTAGAACTGTCTCAATAAGGTGGTTCTAATGAGCAGACACAATCTATGTTCAAACAAGAAACAATTTACAATTTTTACCTAATATTTGTCATTTCTGACACCATGTTGGACCCCATTACTTCACATGGATATGATTTCCTTCAGACTTCAGCACACATCTAAGACTCCACTGCATTTAAGAAGGGCCCAATAATAAGGGTAATATATGTGACCTTACGTAAACAAGCCTATTCAAATATATTGAAAATTTCACCACACACACAAAAAAAAAAAAATATGAAAATTGTAACACCACAAAAAAAAATATGAAAATTTTACCATAAAAAAAAAATGAAAAATTTCAGATACAAAAAAAATTCTGATATTTTTTCGCATTTCTGCACAGAAAATAGATTGTAGGTACTCATTAGGACCACTATGGTGATGCAGTTCTAATGAGTAGCCTCAATCAATATTTTAGGCAGAAAAATGAAATAATGTATACCCATTTAAACCCCAGTTTTACTATTTAAAAGAGGGGCTTAATGGGGTAAAAATTATATAGACTTCATTTGTGTGAAGTACCGTATTTTGCCGTGTATAACACGCACTCGTGTATAATACGCACCCGATTTTCAGCGTCTGATCGGCGGGAAAAAAATAAGTTCGTATGTATAACACGCTTCAGTTTTACCCAGATGCCCCACAGCTAAAATTTGGTTCCCTGTTCCAGACTTAAACGAATTCGGTGTATGGCAATGTGACATTACAAGCGTAAATGTGTTTTGTTTATTTTTTCTTGGTGGGAATAAAAGACAAATTATCGTCGTAAGTTTTTCCCCAATCTCGTCGCCAAAAGACATAATTGAAGTGTGACAAGGGTCATTTCTAAGGGTACTGTTCTCTCTATCTTGTTAAAAAAATAATGACAAAATAGTTTTATTTGACAAAAAAAATAATTTCCAAGACCCAGAGTGTTAAAATAAGTCTTTGTTATGACACCCGTTGGGGATTACAAAATGTGTGTATATTGGGCCCAGTTTTCTCGAGTTTTGAGTCGCTTGACACGTCCAATAATTAGCACCTTCTCAACTGCAGTATTCTAAATCCGTTTGTTGTGAAATTCACACCTCAGTGCAATAAACACCAATCACTGTTGATAGCATGTCATACTGCAACGCTTCATTTAATTATATACAAAAAGGCAAATGGAATGTTTTTATACTCAGAGAAGTGACTCCTCTAATTTACAAGCTGTCGTATTGTTTAGAATAATTTCCTACAAATCACATTGAGGACCGTCTGCTCAGAGCTGCCTGTGCAGTCGCAGTCTGATCAGTTCCTTGTGTGCTGTAAGGATAGCTAAGGGCCCAATGCCCCTTCCTGCAGCAAGAGAAAGCTCTTCAATTTGCATGTGCGCCCTGCAAAGACCGTCTGCCCAGAGCAGCCTGCGCATTTGCGCAGTCTTATCAAAGTTTGTTGTGCTCCTTCGTGCAGCAAGTGAAATCTCTACAAAATACCTGTGCACCCTGAAAGACCGTCTGCTCCAAGAAGCCTGCGCATTCGCGCACCCTATCAAATTTCGTTGTGCTCCTTCGTGCAGCAAGAGAAATCTATTCAATTTACATGTGCGCCCTGCACAGTTCGTCTGCTCAGAGCAGCGCAGCGCATTTGTGCAGTCTTATCAAACTTTGCTGAACGGATTGCTCTTTCGTCCAGAAAGAGAAATCTTTATAATTTTCATGTGCGCCCAGCAATGACCATTCGCTCGGAGCAGCCTGCGCATTTGCGCAGTCTTATCAGTGTTCAATGTGCAATCTAAGGAAGGCTAAAACATCCCTGGTCAGACTATATGGGTGCATAGGCTGGTCTGATTCTTCGCGGGGACGCACATGTTAAATTGTAGGAAATTAATGCCCCGGCTCAAATTTAAGTTATGCGTAGTTGCTTCCCTTACTTAGCTGTCAATCAAATATATATATAGATTCAGATTTTCTTTCATTCGTTATTACGTTGATAAAGTCAAATTTCTGAAACCAAAATAAGTAATTACAGTTTCCAGGTAAGAAAATATATTCAGGGGCTTGCTTGGTATCCAAAACTATCTGTTTATCGTTGAAGTCGGTCTAACAAGAATTTTTTGTAGTAAAGTCGCGATTGTCATTAGATTTCGCGACCGCAAAACTTCGACAACACTTGGAAAAATGTTGGAAGTTTTGTGTTCCGTTACATTACACGCACCCAGTTTTGATTTCATATTTCTGAGGGAAAAAAGTGCGTATTATACACGCCGAAATACGGTAATATTTTGTTTGCTCACTTCTACCATATTTTCCTCTAGTTAAGAAAGTCACAGGAAATAATGTCGCAAAAAAGTCACAGGTTTGTGTCAGAAAGTAATGGAAGAAAAGTCACAGAATTGGTTTTAATCATATATTCCTTGCGTTATGTGAGTTATTGATTTAAAACAGAAGTGAAGGCAAGGATTAGGAATCGATACAAATGCAAAAAAACAACAAATAAATATAACAAAAATAAACCACGACCAAAGAACCGCCTTGGAACAGTCATTAAAAAGTATTTGACTGGAGGTGGGTGGGGGAAGGGGGGTGGGGAACTAAAATCAATTTACATGGCCACAATCCTCGCCCTTGGTTATGTCGCTGTTAAGACAATAATTTGTTCGGCGTTTTAACTCATCAGTGCTACATCTCTGAGAGCTAAAGGGGAATAGGAACACCTTCAGGGAAGGCAACTCCTGCAAAAGTATTTTTGTCTGCCATGTCAATAAGGGTCAACTCTTGAAGGAAAGAATTTGCTCCTGAGGAGCAAATTCTTTCCTTCAAGAGTAGACCCTGTTTTCAGTGGGACAGGGCTCACAGAAAAGCAAACAGGAAGTTCCAAAAGTTGTCTCCCATTGAAAAATGGCAGAAAATCTGCCAGGTGTTCCCATTCCCCTAAAAAATCAAAGAACTATTGAGGTGAAAAAACTGATGAGGGTCTTGACAGCACGAAAAACTGAAATGCGGAAGCAAAAGAAAACCAACAGTTAGACTGCAGTGGGCCTGACCAGAGACAGAGCAGCAGGTATGATTCAAAAGTTATCTCCCTTTGAAAAATGGCAGAAAAATCTGCCAGGTGTTCCCATTCCCCTAAAAAAATCAAAGAACTACGGAGGTGAAAAAACTGATGTTGGTCTTGACAGCATGAAAAACTGAAATGCGGAAGCAAAAGAAAACCAACAGTAAGACTCCGGTGGGCCCGACCAGAGACAGAGCAGCAGGTATGATTCAAAATTCAAAAGTGTTGACAATGAGGAATGATGACTTGAATCGGATTTTCTTATCTTTTTAGAAGTATTTTAGATTTCATTTTTTATTTAAAAAATAAAGTTCACAAGCAAATAACAGATCCTCATTGATGACAGTTTGTTTTAAATATTAGCATTTACAGTTTGTTAGAAATGTTAGCATATTACACGTCTTAAATTTTTTGTCTGCACTCTGGTAAATGAGCATATAACATTAATTGTTTTTGTCAAAACTCTCTGTATACATGTATGTATCACGTTGACCCATCATTTGTAGTCATCTATATAATTTTGATGCCCCTTGAACCCCACTTTTTAGCTCAGAGTCACGTAGTGACAAGGTGAGCTTTTGGGATCACTTTTCGTCCGTCGTCCGTCGTGCGTGCGTCCGTCCGTGCGTCCGTCCGTCCGTGCGTGCGTCCGTAAACAATTCTTGAAACGACATCTCCTCCTAAACCACTGATCGGATTTTGACCAAACTTCACAGGAATGATCCTTAGGTGGTCCCCTTTCAAAGTTGTTCAAATGGTTCCGGTCCGTTGCACATCTAGGTCATAGGAGCCAAAAACAGATTTTTTTCACCAAAAACTTAAAAAATCTTCTTCTCTGAAACCACAAGGCCCAGGTCTTTGATATTTGGTATGAAGCTTCATCTGGTGGACCCCTACCAAGATTGTTCAAATTATAGTGCTGGGGCCAAAAATGCCCCCGCTCCGGGGCCCTTTGGTTTTACATGGGCTTATATAGGGAAAATCTTTAAAAATCTTCTTCTCTGAAACCGTAAGGCCCAGGTCTTTGATATTTGGTATGAAGCTTCATCTAGTGGACCCCTACCAAGATTGTTCAAATTATAGTGCTGGAGCCAAAAATGCCCCCGCTATGGGGCCCTTTGGTTTTACATGGGCTTATATAGGGAAAATCTTTAAAAATCTTCTTCTCTGAAACCGCAAGGCCCAGGTCTTTGATTTTTGGTATGAAGCTTCATCTAGTGGACCCCTACCAAGATTGTTCAAATTATAGTGCTGGGGCCAAAAATGCCCCCGCTCCAGGCCCCTTTGGTTTTACATGGGCTTATATAGGGAAGAGCTTTAAAAATCTTCTTCTCTGAAACCGTAAGGCCCAGATCTTTGATATTTGGTATGAAGCTTCATCTAGGGGACCCCTACCAAGATTGTTCAAATTATAGTGCTGGGGTCAAATATGCCCCCGCTCCGGGGCCCTTTGGTTTTACATGTGCTTATATAGGGAAAATCTTTAAAAATTTTCTTCTCTGAAACCGTAAGGCCCATGTCTTTGATATTTGGTATGAAGCTTCATCCCACACGGCCATGGTCCTTCTCCCCCCCCCCCCCCCCCCCCCCACTCCGGGGCCCTTTGGTTTTAAATAGGCTTATATAGGGAAAATCTTTAAAAATCTTCTTCTCTGAAACCGCAAGGCCCAGGTCTTTGCTATTTGGTATGAAGCTTCATCTAGTGGACTCCTACCAAGATTGTTCAAATTATAGTGCTTGGGCTAAAAATGCCACCCCCACGGGGCCCTATGGTTTTACATGGGCTTATATGGGGAAAATCTTTAAAAATCTTCTTCTCGGAAACCCCAAGGGCCAGGTCTTTGCTTTTTGGTATGAAGCTTCATCTAGTGGACCCCTACCAAGATTGTTCAAATTATAGTGCTAGGGCCAAAACTGCCCCCGACCTGGGGCCCTTTGGTTTTACATAGACTTATATAGAGATATTCCTTAAAAATCTTCTTCTGAAACAGCAAGGCAATGGTCTTTGATATTTGGTATGAAGCTTCCTCTAGTGGACCTCTCTCAAGATGGTTTAAATTATAGCCCTGAGGCCAAAAATGCCCCCGCCCTGGAGCCATTTGGTTTTATATAGGCTTATGTAGGGAATATCTTTAATAAAAATCTTCTTCTCTGAAACCGCAAGGCCCAGGTCTTTGATATTTGGTTTGTAGCATATCTAGTGGACCTTTGCCAAGATTGTTCAAATTATAGCCTTTGTTGATATTTGGTATGAAGCTTCACCTTTTTAGACGTCTCTGAACATTATGCACATTATAGCCCTGGGGTTAATAATGGCCCTCCCCGGGTCCCACTTGTTACTCTATGGATCAGGTGAGCGATCCAGGGCCATCATGGCCCTCTTGTATATTGTAAAACTTGGGTTTACAGGGGTAAAACTTATTTTTCTTACTTCTGCTCTAGAATATATATTGTAGGTACTTGTAAGAACAGCCTCAATGAGGCATTTTTTACGAGTACCTACAATCTATATTTTGAGCAGAAATAAGAAAAATATCACAATTTTTTTATCATAAAATGTTCGTTTTTTCTGCGCTAAAGTTTACAATGTATTGTGTAGGCAAGTTTTCATAATGGAATTGGATCTTCCACCACCTTACAATACGAAAACACGCCTAAATATTCAAATATTTTGAATATTTCTGCATAAAACATTGAAGGTACTCGTTAAAAAGCCCCTGTGAGGCGGTTCTAAGGAGGGCGGTTCTAACAAGTTCCCACAGTCTATGTTTCTGAGCGGAAATACCAAGAATGTATACCCTGTAAATAAGGCTGACACGATTAATCGTATAATCGATTAATCAATCGATAAATTCCACAAAAATGATTATCATTTCTGATTTGCTTTTAATCGATTACTTCATAGGTACAATTTACTACCCAAAGTTATGCCTAAAATAGAGGGATGAGTGGCAAACAGTGCAGACCCTGATGAGACGCCGCATTCTGCGGCGTCTCATTTGGGTCTACACTGTTTGCTCAGGCCTGTCTGTTCAAATATACATATGGTAATGGGCAACATATGGTAAGAGCCATGCTCAGACAGAAAGCCAGACAGGTAAAATTATGACAAAAACCTTAGCGATTACTAATCGATTATCGATCGCAATGACAGGACTGATAATCGATTGTCTTTTCAGCTCCGATTAGCCAGCCCTACCTGTAACCAGGCTATATAAAAGTGGTATTTAAGGGGTCGAAATCATGTAGGCATGTTTTCGTGATGATATATAGCAAAAGTCCATTTTTAGCTCACCTGTCACGTAGTGACGAGGTGAGCTTTTGGGATCACTTTTTGTCCGTCGTCCGTCGTGCGTGCGTGCGTGTGTGCGTGCGTAAACTTTTTAGCTCACCAGAGCCGAAGGCTCCGGGGGAGCTTTTAGGATAGGCAGTTGTCCGTCGTCGTCTGCGTCGTCGTCTGCGTCGTCAACACTTTCAAACGACATCTCCTCTGAAGCCTCTGGGCCGATTGGGCCCAAATTTTATCTGTAGCATCCTTGGGCTGGGGGATTGAAAGTTTGTGTTTTTTATCAAAATCGGCTCATTAGTTTGGTTGCTATGGCAACTTGTAGTTTCCATAGACTTATAATGGGGAAAATTGAAAAATGGCATTTACTGCCAAACCTCTGCAGATATTTTGAGAAAACTTTCATAGAAATGTTCCATAGGCAATCTACTATCTGCTGTATGATTTTAAGCTTTCTGCTCATTTTTATTGGTTGCCATGGAAACCAAAATGCAAAAAATAGACAAAAAATACTTAAAAAATCATCTCCTCAGAAACCATATGCTCTAGGAGGCTGAGACTTTATGAAAATATTCACCATATTTGCCTTTACAGGTTTTGTGTTTTTTATGAAATTTGGCCTTTTAGTTTTGTTGCTATGGCAACTTAAGAGTTTCCATTGACTTATAATGGGGAAAACTGAAAAATGGCATTTACTGCCAAGTCATTGCAGATATTTTTACAAAACTTACATAAACATGTTCCTTGAGTAAACTTCTCTCAGCCATATGCTTTTATGTCAACCTGGGGGTCCCCTAGGTTGTGCCGGAGCCATGCCCCGCCCCCTCCACTTCAAAAAATGCCTTATATCTCAGAAACCTTACAGATCCCAACCCCTAAACCATATATATTCTTGTTCCTTATGATAAGATGCATTAAGTGACACCAACCTGGGGGTCCCCCGGGATGTGCCGGGGACATGCCCTGCCCCCTCTATTTCATAAAATGCCATTTATCTCAGAAACCATTCAGATCCCCACCCCTAAACTATATATATTCTTGTTCCTTATGCTAAGATGCATTAAGTGACACCAACCTTGGGGTCCCCCCGGGATGTGCCAGGGACATGCCCCACCCCCTCCACTTCATAAAATGCCATTTATCTCAGAAACCATTGAGATCCCCACCCCTAAACCATGTATATTCTTGTTCCTTATGATAAGACACATTCAGTGATACCAACATTGGGGTCTCTCTGGGGTGCGCTGGGGCCATGCCCCACCCTTCCACTTCATAAATGCCATATATCTCAGAAACCATTCAGATCCCCACCCCTAAACTATATATATTCTTGTTTCTTATGATAAGACGCATTCAGTGACACCAATCTGAGGGTCCCCTAGGATGTGGCGGGGCTTATGCCCCACCCCCTCCACTTCGTAAAAGGCTGAATATCTCAGAAACCGTTCAGATCCCCACCCCTAAACCATTTAAATTCTTGTTCCTTATGATAAGACGCATTCAGTGATACCAACCTTAGGGTCTCCCTTGCCGCACGGGGGCTCTGCCCGACCCCTCCACTTCATAAAAGGCCCAATATCTCAGAAACCGTTCAGATCCCCACCCCTTAACCATATAAATTCTTGTTCCTTATGTTAAGATGCATTCAGTGATATCAACCTAAGGATCTCCCAGGCCGCACCAGGGCTATGCCCCAACCTTCCACTTCATAAAAGGTGATATATCTCGGAAACCCTTCAGATCCCCACCCCAAAACCATGTATACCGTATTCGGGTGTGTATTACCCACATTTGCGTACTACCCGCACCCCCCTTTTTTGCCAAAATCTGGGGGAAAAACTGTTATTCTGTTGTATTACCCGCATGGAACATTTGCTGAAATTTTGGTGGATGCGTAAGTGAGAAAAAGTAAGAATTTGGCCAGTTTTTGTAACACATAACGGAACGCGCGATCGTCTTCAAAAGGCGGGAAAATGCACGTGCGTGCGAGTATCACCAGAAAGCATGTATTTTGCATTAAAATGTTGAAAAAACTTTACCTTCACCATTGTAATTTATTTATTAACCCACATATGCCCGCAGCCCTTTTTGGGGGACATCGGCAAACAGTGCAGTCCCAGATCAGACACCTCAGAAAGGCGCTGCAGACGTCTCTTTTTTGGGACATCGGCAAACAGTGCAGTCCCAGATCAGACACATCAGAAAGACGCCGCAAACGTCTGATTTGTATTTACACTGTTTGATGATTTATAACGGTTCAATTATGACACTATTGTTAATCCCTGTCAAATAATTGCCACCCTGCCGTGCGTGTCGATAAGGTGTGAAAATATGGTCAAGTTATGTATCTAATTTGCGTTTATTCCCCAGTCATAAAATTTAATCCGCAATCAATGTGAAAATTATTTAATTGCTCCTAAGACGAGTTGCTACGACTATTCTACTATCTCGTAAATGGTTATATTTTGGCGCCAAATAGCAGACGAAATAAACAAGCATATTACTCATGTGTAAGTAAAATTGAGTGGACAATTAAACGTTTTTTATGTCGGGAATTGTAAAAGGATAGAGCATAACACGAGATGCATCGTATTTTCAGCTGACAAAAGTAAAAATAAAATGTTCCAAAAATAATTCGGGCGGATTACCCGCACCCTGAACTTGGGCCTGTAATTTGAGGGAAAAAACTGCGGGTAATACACGCCCGAATACGGTATTCTTGTTTCTTATGAAAAGACGCATTCAGTGACACCAATCTGGGGGTCCCCTAGGATGTGCCAGGGCTATGCCCCACCCCCTGCACTTAGTAAAAGCCCAATATCTCAGAAACCGTTCAGATCCCCACCCCTAAAGCATATAAATTCTTGTTACTTATGATAAGACGCATTCAGTGATACCAATCTAAGGGTCTCCCGGGCCGCACGGGGGCTGTGCCCCACAACTCCACTTCATAAAAGGTGATACGTCTCGGAAACCATTCAGATCCCCATCCCAAAACCATATATATTCTTGTTTCATATGATAAGGCGCATTCATTGAAACCAACCTGGGGGTACTCTGGGATGTGCCCGGGCCATGCCCAACCCCCTCCACTTCGTAAAAGGCTCAATATCTCAGAAACCATTCAGAACCCCCAACCCTAAACCATATATATTCTTGTTCCTTATGATGAGACACATTCAGTGATACCAACCTAGGGGTCTCTGGGGGTGTGCTGGGGCTATGCCCCACCCTTCCACTTCATAAAATGCAATATATCTCAGAAACTGTTCAGATCCCCACCCCTAAAATATGTATATTTGTGTTCCCTATAATAAGACTCATTCACTCACATCAATGCGTCTATGTGCTAGGGCAGCATGCTGATGCCATGGCCCACGCCTCTACTTCATAAAAGGCCATATATCTCAGACACCATTAAGATCCCCACCTCATAATCATATATATTATTGTTTCTTATGATTAGACACATTCAGTCACACAAACTTGGTGGTCTACAGGGGCCATTCCTCTCCTCATCATTTCATAAGAGGGCCTCATATCTTGGAAACTGTTCATATCCCCACCCCTAAACAATATATTTTCTTGGTCCTTATTATAAGACACATTTAGCGACAACAATCTTGGCTTTCCTGGGGTCTGCCAGGGCTATGCTCCAACCCCTTCGCAGCTTAAAAGGCCTTATATCTCAGGAACAGTACACATCCCAACCCCTAAACCATATATATTCATGTGCCTTATGATAAGATGGATTCAGTGATACCATTCAGGGCTCTGTTGGGTCCATGTCTCATCCTTCCTCCTCATAAAAGGCCTAATATTTCAGATACAGAGTCCATATGGGTGCTCATTTTGAAATGGGGGTTTGTTTGGGAGACTTTATAATCAATAAATTAAAACCTGAAACCATACATGGCTGCCAGTGGGTAGTGTCCGCCTGAGTTCTGGTGAGCATTGTGGCCCATGGGCCTCTTGTTCTTCAAACAACATCTCCTCCTAAACCACTAATCGGATTTTGACCAAACTTCACAGGAATGATCCTTAGGTGATCCCCTTTCAAAGTTGTTCAAATGGTTCCAGTCTGTTGCACATCAAGGTCACAGGAGCTAAAAATAGATTTTTTAAATAAAAACTTTAAAAATCTTCTTCTCTGAAACCACAAGGCCCAGGTCTTCGATATTTGGTATGAAGCTTCATCTAGTGGACCTCTACCAAGATTATTCAAATTATAGACCTGGGGCCAAAAATGGCCACGCCCCGGGGCCAACCAGTTTTACATAGGCTTATATAGGGAAAATCTTTAAAAATCTTCCTTCTCTGAAACCACAAGGCCCAGGTCTTTGATATTTGGTATGAAGCTTCATCTAGTGGACCTCTAACAAGATTGTTCAA
Organism: Lucinisca nassula; assembly: GCA_963580285.1. Classification (NCBI taxonomy): domain Eukaryota; kingdom Metazoa; phylum Mollusca; class Bivalvia; order Lucinida; family Lucinidae; genus Lucinisca; species Lucinisca nassula. Next base: position 35,272,425 of record OY757019.1, read on the forward strand.
ATTATAGCCCTGGGGCCAAAAATGCCCCCGCCCCGGGACGCTTTGGTTTTACATAGGCTTATATAGGGAAAATCTTTAAAAATCTTCTTCTCTGAAACTGCATGGCCCAGGTCTTTGATATTTTGTATGAAGCTTCATCTAGTGGACCTCTACCAAGATTGTTCAAATTATAGCCCTGGGGACAAAAATGCCCCCGCCCTGGGGCCCACCAATTTTACATAGGCTCATATAGGGAAAATCTTTAAAAATCTTCTTCTCTGAAACCGCAAGGCCCAGGTCTTTGATATTTGGTATGAAGCTTCATCTAGTGGACCTCTACTAATATCGTTCAAATTATAGCCCTGGGTCCAAAAATGCCCCCGCCCTGGGACCCTTTGGTTTTACATAGACTTATTAAGGGAAAGTCTTTAAAAATCTTCTTCTCTGAAACTGCATGGCCCAGGTCTTTGATATTTTGTATGAAGCTTCATCTAGTGGACCTCTACCAAGATTGTTCAAATTATAGCCCTGGGGACAAAAATGCCCCTGCCCTGGGGCCCACCAATTTTACATAGGCTCATATAGGGAAAATCTTTAAAAATCTTCTTCTCTGAAACCGCAAGGCCCAGGTCTTTGATATTTGGTATGAAGCTTCATCTAGTGGACCTCTACTAATATTGTTCAAATTATAGCCCTGGGGCCAAAAATGCCCCCGCCCTGGGACCCTTTGGTTTTACATAGACTTATTAAGGGAAAATCTTTAAAAATCTTCTTCTCTGAAACCGCACAGCCCTGGTCTTTGATATTTGGTATGAAGCTTCATCTAGTGGACCTCTACCAAGATTGTTCAAATTATAGCCCAGGGGCCAAAAATGCCCCCCGCCCCCGGGCCCTTTGGTTTTACATAGGCTTATATAGGGAAAATATTTAAAAATCTTCTTCTCTGAAACCGCAAGGCCCAGGTCTTCGATATTTAGTATAAAGCGTCGACTAGAGGACCTCTACCAAGATTGTTCAAATTATAGCCCTGGGGCCAATAAATGCCCCCGGCCCGGGGCCCTTTGGTTTTACATAGACTTATATAGGTAAAATCTTTATAAGTCTTCTTCTCTGAAACCACAAGGCCCAGGTCTTCCATATTTGGTGTGAAGCTTCATCTAGTGGACCTCTATCAAGATTGTCTAAATTATAGCCCTAGGCCCAAAAAAGCCCCCGTCCTGGGGCCCTTTGGTTTAACAGAATATAGTTAAAAATCTTCTTCTCAGATACCGCAAGGCCCAGGTCTTTGATATTTGGTATGAAGCTTCATCTAGTGGACCTCTACCAAGATTGTTGAAAGATTATAGCCCAGGGGCTAAAAATGCCCCCGTCCCGGGGCCCACCAGTTTTACATAGGCTTATATAGGGAAAATCTTTATAAATCTTCTTCTCTGAAACCACAAGGCCCAGCAGGTCTTCGATAATTGGTGTGAAGCTTCATCTAGTGGACCTCTATCCGGATTGTTTAAATTATAGCCCTAGGGCCAAAAATGCCCCCGCCTGGGGCCCTTTGGTTTAATATAGGCTTATGTAGAGAATATCTTTAAAAATCTTCTTCTCTGAAACCGCAAGGCCCAGGTCTTTGGTATTTGGTATGAAGCTTCATTTAGTGGACCTCTACCAAGATTGTTGAAAAATTATACCCCAGGGGATAAAAATGCCCCCGCACGGAGGCCCACCAGTTTTACATAGGCTTACCGGTATATAGGGAAAAACTTTAAAAATCTTCTTCTCTGAAACCGCAAGGCCCAGGTCTTTGATATTTGGTATGAAGCTTCATCTAGTGGACCTCTACCAAGATTGTTCAAATTATAGCCCTGGGGCCAAAAATGCCCCCATCCCGGGACCCTTTGGTTTTACATAGGCTTATATAGGGAAAATCTTTAAAAATCTTCTTCTCTGAAACCACATGGCCCAGGTCTTTGATATTTGGTATGAAGCTTCATCTCGTGAACCTCTATCAAGATTGTTTAAATTATAGCCCTAGGGCCAAAAATGCCTCCGCCCTGGGGCCCTTTGGTTTAGCATAGGCTTAAGTAGGGAATATCTTCAAAACTCTTCTTCTCTGAAATAGGAAGGCCCAGGTCTTTTATATTTGGTATGAAGACCTCAACCAAGATTGTTCAAATTATAGCCCTGGGTCCAAAACTGCCCCCAACCCAGGGCCCTTTGATTTTACATTGACTTATACAGGAAAAATCTTTAAAAATCTTTTGTCTCAAACCTGAAGGTTCAGGTCTTTGATTTCTGGTATGCAGCTTCGTCTAGTGGACCTCTATCAAGATTTTTCAATTATAGCCCTGGTGCCAAAAATGCCCCCTTCCCCGGGGCCCACTGGTTTTATATTGACTTATATAGGGAAAATCTATATAAATCTTCTTGTCTGAAACCAGAAGGCTCAGTTCTTTGATTGATATTTGGTATGAAGCTTTGTCTAGTGGACCATGACCAAGATTAATCAAATTATAGCCCTGGGGCCAAAAATGGCTCTGCCCGGGGCCCACTGGTTTTAAATAGACTTATATAGGGAAAACCTTTAAGAATCTTGTCGGAAGGCTCATGTCTTTGATATTTGGTATGAAGCTTTGTCTAGTAGACCTCTACCAAGATTGTTCCAGTTATACCCCTGAGCCCAAAAATGGGCCCACCCTGGTGCCCCACTGGTTTTACATAGACTTATGTAGGGAAAATCTTATCATCTGAAACCAGAAGGCCAAGGTCTTTAATATTTGGTATGAAGTTTCATGTAGTGGACCTCTAACAAAATTGTTCAAATTGGTGCCCTAGGGCCAAAAATGGGCCCACCCCCAAGCCCACTTGTTTTACATAGACTTATATTGGGAAAACCTTTGAAAATCTTCTTGTCTGATATCAAAGACCAAGAAGGCCAAGGTCTTTGATATTTGGTATGAAGTTTTGTTGTGGATTTCTACCAAGATTGTTCAAATTATAGCCCTGGGGCCAAAAATTGCTGCACCCGGAACCCGCAGTTTTTATATAGACTTATATAAGGAAAACCTTTAAAAATCTTCTTCTCTGAAACTAGAAGGCTCCGTTCATTGATATTTGGTATGAAGCCACTACCAAGATTATGCAAATTATAGCCATGGGGTCAATAATGGCTCTCCTCGGGGCCCACTTGTTGCCTTATGGATCAGGTGAGCGACCCAGGGCCATCATGGCCCTCTTGTTAAAATTTAGGGTACGACAGTTTTAGTTAATTCAAGAAATCGATTTAGAAATAACTGAACCTTTTGGAAAAGTGAAGGGCTTGACCAGATGCCACATTCTGCAGTTTCTGATCTGGGCCTGAACTGTTTTCTGGTGATCCCTTTCGGTGTTTTATGTTTAAAATGGAAAAATAAATCTTTGGCATGCATTACGAAAACATGCCTATACAAATATACTGCAAACTTTAGCGCCGAAAAAACAAAAATTTTATGAAGAAAAATTGTGATATTTGGCTTATTTCTGCTCAAAATATAGATTGTGGGTACTTGTTAGTACCGCCTCATCGAGGCGGTTCTAATGGATACCCACAATCTATATTTTAGAGCAGAAATAAGAAAAATAAGGTTTATCCCTGTAAACCCCAGTTTTACTATGTAAAATTGGGGTTCAAGGGGGTCAAAATTATATAGGTGTGTTTTTGTGATGAACATCCCTTTAAACCCCTTTTATTATGCCCCCAACTTTGAAAAAGTTGGAGGGGCATATTGGTTCTGGTTCGTTCGTTCATTCGTCCTTCCGTAACGCTTTTGATGCATAGCATAACTAAAGAACTGTGTATGCTAGGGTTTTGAAATTTCATATATGGATTCCTCATGGAAAATTAGCTGACGCTATTTTTTTTCTCGTCCGGATTATGCCCCCTTCAAGAGTTATTGCCCTTTGAAATTTTTTTAATAAAATCTTATCAGCAAGATATCTCAAAAACTATTGGAGCTAGAGCCTTGAAAGTTGGTGAATATATTGGTGGTGATGAGTAGATGAACTGATTTACTTTTGACAAAATTCCGAAAAATACTTTGTGAGTTATGGCCCTTTGTCATTTTAGTAATTTGTGCCCATTGTAATGTATGCTAAAAGTGATGCATAGCATAACTTTAGAACCGTGTATGCTAGGGTTTTGAAATTTCATATATGGATTCCTCATGGAAAATTAGCTGACGCGTATTTTTTTCTTGTCAGGATTAAGCCCCTTTCAAGAGTTATTGCCCATTGAAATTTTTTTAATAAAATCTTGTCAGCAAGATATCTCAAAAACTATTGGAGCTAGAGCCTTGAAAGTTAGTGAATATATTGGTGGTGATGAGTAGATGAACTGATTAACTTTTGACAAAATTCTTAAAAATGCTTTGTGAGTTATGGCCCTTTGTCATTTTGGTAATTTGTGCCCATTGTAATGTATGCTAAAAGTGATGCATAGCATAACTTTAGAACCGTGTATGCTAGGGTTTTGAAATTTCATATATGGATTCCTCATGGAAAATTAGCTGACGCTTATTTTTTTTCTCGTCCGGATTATGCCCCTTTCAAGAGTTATTGCCCTTTGAATTTTTTTTAATAAAATCTTGTCAGCAAAATATCTCAAACACTATTGGAGCTAGAGTCTTGAAAATTGTTGAGTATATTGGTGGTGATGAGTTTATGAACTGATTTACTTTTGACAAAATTCCGAAAAATACTTTGTGAGTTATGGCCCTTTGTCATTTTGGTAATTTGTGCCCATTGTAATGAATGCTAAAAGTGATGCGTAGCATCACTACGCATCACTTTAGAACTAAGTATGCTATGGTTTTGAAATTTCATATATGCATTCCTAATGGAAAATACCCTGACGCGTATTTTTTTTCTCATCCGGATTATGCCCCTTTCAAGAGTTATTGCCCTTTGAAATTTTTTTAATTATCCCCTCGCACAACATAGTTGTGTGGGGGGATATAGCATTTGTCCCAAACGTAGGTACGTACTTTTGTCATCGCTCTAGCGCCTACATTTTGTGACCGATTTTAATATAACTTCACACAAATGTTCCCTATATAAAAATCTCGAGCGAGTTCGACTTTCAAGGTCATGACCTCCAGGTTAAGGTCACTGTGGCTATTTTTAGAAAAACTTCGTCATCGCCCTAGCGCCTACATTTCTTCACCAATTTCCATATAACTTCACACAAATGTTCCTTATAAAAAAATCTCGAGCGAGTTCGACTTTCAAGGTCATGACCTCAAGGTCAAGGTCACTGTGGCTATTTTTAGAAAAACATTGTCATCGCTCTAGCGCCTACATTTCTTCACCAATTTCAATATAACTTCACACAAATGTTCCTTATAAAAAAATCTCAAGCGAGTTCGACTTTCAAGGTCATGACCTCAAGGTCAAGGTCACTGTGGCTATTTTTAGAAAAACTTTGTCATCGCTCTAGCGCCTCCATATCTTCACTGATTTCAATATAACTACACACAAATGTTCCTTATAAAAATATCTGGAGCTAGTTCGACTTTCAAGGTGATGGCCTCAAGGTCAAGGTCACTGTAGCTATTTTTAGAAAAATTTTGTCATCTCTCTAGCGCCTACATTTCTTCACTGATTTCAATATAACTTCACACAAATGTTTCTCATGACAATATCTCGAGCGAGTTCGACTTTCAAGGTCATGACCTCAAGGTCAAGGTCACTATGGCTATTTTTAGAAAAACTTTGTCATCGCTCTAGAGCCTACATTTCTTCACTGATTTCAATATAAGTTCACACAAATGTTCCTTATAAAAATATCTCAAGTGAGTTCGACTTTCAAGGTGATAGCCTCAAGGTCAAGGTCACTGTGGCTATTTTTAGAAAAATTTTGTCATCGCTCTAGCGCCTACATTTCTTCACTGATTTCAATATAACTTGACACAAATGGTTCTCATGACAATATCTCAAGCGAGTTTGACTTTCAAGGTCATGACCTCAAGGTCAAGGTCACTGTGGCTATTTTTAGAAAAACTTTGTCATCACTCTAGCGCCTACATTTCTTCACTGATTTCAATATAACTTCACACAAATGTTTCTTATGACAATATCTCAATGAGTTCGACTTTCAAGGTCATGACCTCAAGGTGAAGGTCACTGTGGCTATTTTAAGAAAAACTCATCGCTCTAGAGCCTTCATTTCTTCACTGATTTCAATATAACTTCACACAAATGTTCCTTATGACATTATCATGAACGAGTTCGACTTTCAAGGTCATGACCTAAAGGTCAAGGTCACAGTGGCTATTTTTAGAAAAACTTTGTCACTGCTCTAGCGCCTACATTTCTTCACTGATTTCAATATAACTTCACACAACTGTTCCTTATGACAATATCTCTAGCGAGTTCCACTTTCAAGGTCACTGTGGCTATTTTTAGAAAAACTTTGTAATCACTAGCGCTTACAGTTCTTCACCGATTCCAATATAACTTCACACAAATGTTCCTTATGACAATATCTCAAGCTATTTCAACTTTCAAGGTCAAGGTCACAATGGCTATTTTTAGAAAAACTTTGTCATCGCTCCAGCGCCTACATTTCTTCACCACTTTTAATATAACTTCACACAAATGATCCTTATGACAATACTTCGAAAGAGTTCGACTTTCAAGGTCAAGGTCACTGTGGCTATTTTTAGAAAAACTTTGTCATTGCTCTAGCGCTTACATTTTTCACCAATTTCAAAATTGATTCACACAAATGTTCCTTATGAAAATATCTGTAGCGAGTTCCACTTTCAAGGTAAAGGTCACTGTGGCTATTTTTAGAAAAACTTTGTCAGGGCTCTAGCGCTTACATTTCTTCACCAATTTCAATATAACTTCACACAAATGTTCCTTATGACAATATCTCGAGCGATTTCGACTTTCAAGGTCAAGGTCACTGTGGCTATTTTTAGAAAAACTTTGTCATCGCCCTAGCGACTACATTTCTTCACTGATTTCAATATAACTTCACACAAATGTTCCTTATGACAATACCTCGAGTGAGTTTGACTTTCAAGGTAAAGGTCACTGTGGCTATTTTTAGAAAAACTTTGTCATGGCTCTAGCACTTACATTTCTTCACCGATTTCAGTATAACTTCACACAAATGTTCCTTATGACAATATCTCGAGCTATTTCAACTTTCAAGGTCAAGGTCACTGTGTTTTTTTTTTTTAGAAAAACTTTGTCATCGCTCTAGTGCCTACATTTATTGATGGATGTTAATAGAACTTCACACAAATGTTTCTTATGGTAATATCTCAAGTTGCTTTGACTTTCAAGGTCATGACCTCAAGGTCACTGTGGCTATTTTTAGAAAAACTTTGTCATTGCTCTACCGCCTACATTTATGGTTTTAATCTAACTTCACACAAAAGATGCTTATGATAATATCTTGAGCAAGATTTACTTCTCTGCCATGGCCTCAAGTCAAGGTCCCTATGAGTTTTTTTAGAGAAATATTGTCATCACTCTAGAACCTACATTTATGGATGGATTTTTAAACAAACTTTACACAAATGTTGCATATGATAATATCTCAAGCAAGTTGGACTTTTGCCATTTCATTGTTTTCCACACACGAAGTTGTCTTGTGCGAAGGGATTTGTATCACATGCGATGCCTTGTTTTTTTTTTAAAAAATCTTGTCAGCAAGTCCATATCTTGAGAACTATTAGAGCTTCATTAATCATTCTTGGTTCAAACTTGCATCCAGGCATTGCAACTTCAACGCAAGCATCCATATCTGACCTTGACCTATATTTCATGGTTCACTGACTTCGTGAATTATTGCGACCACCCTGACTTTCACCCTAATTTAAGAGTCCGTTTCTCGAAAACTATTAAAGCTTTTTAAATTATAATTGGTACATACTTGCATCTAGGAATTGCAACTGCAACGCAAGCATCCATATTTGACTTTGACCCATATTTCATGGTTCACCGACTTTGTGAATTATTGCGACCACCCTGACTTTCACCCCAAGGTAAGAGTCCATTTCTCAAGATCTATTAGAGCTTCATTAATTGTATTTGGTACAAGCTTGCATTTAGGAATTGAAACTTCAATGCAAGTATCCATTTCTGACCTTGATCTACATTTTATGGTTCACTGACTTTGTAAAATAGTGTGACAACCCTAACTTTCACCCTGATGTAAGAGTCTGTTTTTAAGAGTTTCATTGATAATACTTTGTACATGCTTACAAATAGGAGTGAAATTTTTATGCAGGCATCCATGTTTGACCTTGACCTAGATTTCATGGTTTGGTGACTTTGCGCCCCCACAGGCGCGACATAGCCTTCGGGGGAATTCTTGTTGTATGTTTTTGAGTCTTTAACAATATTTGTTGAATATTTTGCAATCTAGGGACAAGCAAAGGTTGGGGGCATTGTGTTTTACAAACCCCATTTCTAGTTCAGGCAGATTTGGGTTTGCAGGTGTTGTCATTATTTTCATTTATTGACAACATCTAAAATTGACAAATTCATGCCAGATGTACAGAAAATACCTAGTTTTCTTGTTAAAACTTACAAAAACTGTTAAGTATTCATTAACCTTTTTTGTACCAAATGGAATCTTCCTTTTTAGCTCACCTGAGCACGAAGTGCTCAAGGTGAGCTTTTGGGATCGGTCTTTGTCCGTCGTCCGTCGTCCGTGCGTCCATGCGTCCGTCGTCAACTTTTGCTTTAAACAACTTCTTCTCCAAAACTGCTGGACAGATTTTGATCTTATTTCACAGGAATGCTCCTTGGGTGATCCTCTACCAAAATTGCTCAAACTGTTCCGCTCGGGTGAACAAGATGGCCGCCAGAGCTAAAAATAGAAAAACCTTTAAACGACTTCTCCTGCTTAACCAGTAGATGGATTTTGAAATTATTTCACAGGAATGTTCCTTGGATGACCTTCTACCAAAATTGCTCAAACCGTTCCGCTCGGGTGAACAAAATGGCCGCCAGAGCTAAAAGTAGAAAAACCTTTAAAGGACTTCTTCTCCTTAACCAGTGGATGGATTTTGAAATTATTGCACAGGAATGTTCCTTGGGTGACCCTCTACCAAAATTGCTCAAACCGTTCCGCTCGGGTGAACAAGATGGCCACCAGAGCTAAAAATAGAAAAACCTTTAAACGACTTCTCCTGCTTAACCAGTGAATCGATTTTGAAATTATTTCACAGGAATGTTCCTTGGATGACCTTCTACCAAAATTGCTCAAACCATTCCGCTCGGATGAACAAAATGGCCGCCGGAGCTAAAAATAGAAAAACCTTTAAACGACTTCTTCTCCTTAACCAGTAGCTGGATTTTGAAATTATTTTACAGGAATGTTCCTTTGGTGACCCTCTACTGAAATTGCTCAAACCGTTCCGCTCGGGTGAACAAAATGGCCGCCAGAGCTAAAAATAGAAAAACCTTTAAAGGACTTATTCTCCTTAACCAGTGGATGGATTTCAAAATTACTTCACAGGAATGTTCCTTGGGTGACCCTCTACCAAAATTGCTCAAACCGTTCCGCTCAGGTGAACAAGATGGCCGCCTGAGCTAAAAATAGAAAAACCTTTAAACGACTTCTTCTCCTTAACTAGTGGATGGATTTTGATATTACTTCACAGGAATGTTTCTTGGGTGACCCTCTACCAAAATTGCTCAAACCGTTCCGCTCGGGTGAACAAGATGGCCACCGGAGCTAAAAATAGAAAAACCTTTAAACGACTTTTTCTCCTTAACCAGTGGATGGATTTTGAAATTATTTCACTGGAATGTTCCTTGGGTGACCCTCTACAAAAATTGCTCAAACCGTTACGCTCGGGTGAACAAAATGGCCGCCAGAGCTAAAAATAGAAAAACCTTTAAACGACTTCTTCTCCTTAACCAGTGGATGGATTTTGAAATTATTTCACAGGAATGTTCCTTTGGTGAATCTCTACCTAAATTGCTTGTACTGTTCTGCTCAGATGAACAAAATGGCCGCCAGAGCTAAAAATATAAAAACCTTTAAACGATTTCTTCTCCTTAACAAGTGGATGGATTTTGAAATTAATTCACAGGAATGTTCGTTTGGTGTCCCTCTACCAAAATTGCTCATAATGTTCCGCTTGGGTGAACAAAATGGCCACCAGAGCTTCTCCTGCTTAACCAGTGGATGGATTAATAGCCCTAGGGCCAAAAACGGCCCCGCCCCGGGGCCCACTGGTTTTATATAGGCTTATATAGGGAAAACCTTTAAAAATCTTCTTGTCTGAAACCAGAAGGCCCAGGTCTTTGATATTTGGTATGTAGCTTCGTCTAGTGGACCGCTACCAAGATTGTTCAAATTATAGCCCTGGTGCCAAAAACAGCCCTGCCCCGGGGCCCACTGGTTTTACATAGGCTTATATAGGGAAAACCTTTAAAATTCTTCTTGTCTGAAACCAGAAGGCCCAGCTCTTTGATATTTGGTATGAAGCTTCATCTAGTGGACCTCTACCAAGATTGTTCAAATTATAGCCCTGGTGCCAAAAACAGCCCAGCCCCGGGGCCCCCTGGTTTAACGTAGGCTTATATAGGGAAAACCTTTAAAATTCTTCTTGTCTGAAACCAGAAGGCCCAGCTCTTTGATATTTGGTATGTAGCTTCATCTAGTGGACCGCTACCAAGATTGTTCAAATTATAGCCCTGGTGCCAAAAACAGCCCCGCCCCAGGGCCCACTGGTTTTTACATAGGCTTATATAGGGAAAACCTTTAAAAATCTTCTTGTCTGAAACCAGAAGGCCCATGTCTTTAATATTTAGTAAGTAGCCTCGTCAAGTGGACCGCTACCAAGATTGTTCAAATTATAGCCCTGGGGCCAAAAAATGCCCCCCGCACCAGGGCCCACTGGTTTTATATAGGCTTATATAGTGAAAACCTTTAAAAATCTTCTCGTCTGAAACCAGAAGGCCCAGGTCTTTGATATTTGGTATGAAGCGTCATCTAGTGGATCTCTACCAAGATTGTTCAAATTATAGCCCTGGGGCCAAAAATGTCGCCGCCCAGAGACCCTTTGGTTTTACATAGACTTATAAAGGGAAATTTTTAAAAATCTTCTTCTCTGAAACTGCAAGGCCCAGGTCTTTGATATTTGGTATGGAGCTTCATATAGTAGACCTCTACCAAGATTGTTCAAATTATAGCCCTGGGGCCACAAATGCCCCCCACCCCGGGGCCCTTTGGTTTTACATAGACTTATATAGCCCTGGTGCATAGGTATGTAGGGAATATCTTTATAAAAATCTTCTTCTTTGAAACCGCAAGGCCCAGGTCTTTGATATTTGGTGTGTAGCTTCATCTAGTGGACCTTTGCCAAGATTGTACAAATTATAGCCTTTGTTTTTGTTTGGTATGAAGCTTCACCTTTAAGACCTCCCTCAACATTATGCACATTAAAGCCCTTGGGCCAATAATGGCCCTCACTGGGGCCCACTTGTTACACTATGGATCAGGTGAGCGATCCAGGGCCATCATGGCCCTCTTGTTTAAATATATCAGGAGTCCATTTCAAAGTTAAAGGGTGTCAGGTTGTGTTTTCTTCAAAATCCACTTGGAAATTGGCTGAACATTTTGCAAACATTGTAGGCATTCTGCAGCATCTGTTCCGGGCCTGCTCTGTTTGCCAACTACCCGTTTTGGGGTTTCTGGTATAAAATGGGTTAAAATAATGTTACATTTCCACAGACAAGACATTCAACTCTTACTTTTTAAAGTAAAATAATACATTTTTGTTGAAATAAGGGATATCCGTGGCAATGAAACTGTATCTTACAAAAAATCTATGGCTCAGGCATGCTCAGACACGACAGCATTTTCCGATAAATACCACCAGGTACAGCCTAGTGACTAGTCTATATACAGTAGAACGTCGATGGCTCGAACATCGATGGCTTGTTTACCATGGCTGAGTCGAACCCGTTCTTGAGTCCCTAGGGAATTTCTGTACATAAGAAATAGGGAGAGTAAAAATTAATATATTTTCGTTTTTTAGCTTGCAAATGTATGCTGTGTGTACTCATTAGAATCGCCTCGATGAGTACACACAGCATACATTTTTCATTATAGAACACAGAAAAAGATATCCTAAAGTATGTCGTTATGCCTCCTGGCATTAGCCCTCAGTGGCTCGAACTACCCCTGTCTCGAACAGATTTTCATGGTCCCAAAGGTGTTCGAGCCAATGACCAGACAAAGGATTTGGGTCAAAATGGAGCTGCCTATAGTGCCTAATGCAGAAAATAAAATATGTTTGCGCTGCCTACTCTGCCTACAGTGAAAAATAAATGGAGTTTGAACTGCCTCCTCTGCCTGCCGGTTAAAGAAAACAAAGTTGGAGTTGTCTATTCTGCCTACTGCAGAAAGAGAAATGCAACTTTGAGTAATGCCTGCTCTGCCTCTGTATAAAATAAACTAAGTTTCAGCTGCCTACTGGTTGCCTACTCTGCCTATAGGCTGCAAGAAGAACATCAAAAAGGCATTTCTTGCCTATTGAAGCTGCCTACTGATTATAACTAAAACAGTAGACTGCCTGTAGGCAACCCATAGGCAGTCTATTTTTCTATTTTTAAGACCACCTAAAATTAAGACCAGTTCTGCTTTAAAGAGCTTATTTTGAAGTGTGCACTTAATCTTTCTGTTTTCTGCCAACAGTGTCCTATAGTCAGGGACCACCTTTGCGACTGTTCAAAAGTTGACTTAAAGACCACTTTTGAACAATCCCAATCCTGAAGGAGCAGTCTGATCAGAGTCTTCACTGTTTGTCATTCCGTCTGCACCTTTTGGACTCCTTGCTGGATCGTGAAACAAATTTGTCAAAATATTTGGAGAATTAGGGCAAGTCCTTAATTGTCCGAATTTTTAGGATTTTTATAGTAGAATTGAAAACTTTTTATTTTTATCTGCAGGCATACTGGTTGAAATATACTTGACAGGAACAGCTCCAAACAAGATGCGATTTTTCTTCATTACCCCGCGTCAAGAAACGTGTGTGCTTGTGTCAGTTTTCTACTCAAATCCAAATCGCATTGATGTGTATTCAGATAGTGGCATTAATCGCATTTACTCAACAAATTCAAGGGTGTTAGAAAATGGCCGTTATGTACTTGAAAATGACCCCCACAAAGACTACCGTCCCACATGTGACATGGATGCTGGAGCCAACCACCTACGTCGTGATGCAAAGGTGGTTGATTTTATCCTCAAAGGGAGTGAAATGATCGTTCTTGCAAGGGCAAAGGTTGTAGTTGTCTCATTCTGGCTCCCTGACATGACACCTGAGGAGTTTTATGGAGACGATATTGCTGCAAACATAGCTGCCATGTTGAATGTTCCACTTAATAAAGTGAGGCTCGTGAAAGCAGTCCGAGGTAATGGCGGTAGCAGGCGTAAAAGAGAGACTAACACAGGAATGAATATACAAGTTGAGATTGGTGATGACCCGCCCCCTAGTAAGTATAGTCAACCCTGTTTATACCCTCTTTATACCCTCTTTATACCGACATTCTTTATATGAGCCCCGACAAGCTAATTTGTGTCTTCGAACATTCCGTCATGACAAATTTTAACTGGGCATGCCCAGCCATTCAGAAGGGCCAGGGATATGGCTTTCTGTCTGAAGGTTCCACTTGATTCACTGCTTGTATGAGCGAGCAGCGAAGGTTCTGTCGAGACTGGTTAGATGCGCAGGCTCGCCAGAACCTTTGCTGCTCGCATAGGCAATAAGTACCAAAATCGCTTGACGGGGCCCATATGGCAAAACTCATTATAACGGTATGGTATGGTATTACTACTTTTCTAAAGGCTTAGCCTAGGTTTCAAGCAGTGTGTGCGTTCCTCGGGTTAGAAATGCACGACTAGAATCCATAGTCATAAAAGATTCTTGTAATCTAGTACTCCAAGAAACAAATGTTATACATCGTCATCATCAACAACCGATTTTGGATTAACATGCACGTACAAGGGCAAAGTCCACATAAGTGGTCCCCCTTCCAGGTAGCTGGCTTGCTGCACGCATGGCAGATCATACACCAGATCTCCAGGCTTGTCTATCATGAGGATCGATAGCAGAGAGCTTCCAATCTCTGCAATCTCTTGCTGTCAGCTGCTTCCAGGTCATCTTGGGCCTTCCAGGCCCCCGCTTTCCACCTACCTGTATGTCACAGGCAATCTTGACTGCACTGTTGGAGCGTTCCACATGTCCATACCAGCGGAGCCTTTTCTCCTTCAGGATGAGGTCCAGGTCCTCAATGCCACGACGCTCAAGTAACTCATTGGACCTGATGGTGATAGCGTCCTGTGGCTTGACATTGCAGATCTGTCTGATCATTGCCCTGTCATTCCGCTGAAGGCATTGGAGGTTTGGCTTTGTCATTGGCCATGTCTCACTGACATGGAGCATTGCGCTTCACACACAAGAGCTGTACACACGGCAATCACCGAGGCGATTCTTACAAATGTCTATAATATTTGTTTCTTGGAGTAATAATGGGTAAAAGGCGTTCATTACCTATCATACTCCGTAACTGGGAGTTTTTATAACGGAAAATTCTGTATAACGGCACAATAATAGCCAGCAAATACTGTCGTTATAACGAGGGTCCTCTGTATTGCAAGAAAAATAAAGGCAAAACTGATGAGGTCACAAACATTACAGACTTGATATTTTTGTCAAAGCTTCTCTCATTTTTGTCCCACCTTAATTAGCTACACCTTTTTTACACCAAAATATACTTTAATCCCTCGGCCCCCGCCCAGAGGGGCTTGAAGAAATATATTGGCTGCATGATGCTTCCAGGCAGAGCTGAATCTGGCCTGCACACTAGTACTGGTAAACCACTTAGAGGATCTAAGCTTGTCCAGGAACCGCGGTGCGAGGCGGACCGTCCATGCGAATAAACCCTGTTGGTTTCTTTGGGCGACAGGGCTTGATATGTCATTTCATCTCAATCTCGGGTAAAAGTCCCGCAAAATTGGAAACAACGTCTCTAAAATGACCTTTACAGTGTTGACGGAGAAGTTAAACCTCAAATCAAACAAACAAATACTTTTATCCGTGTACTGGCAATGACGAGATGTGATTTTGCGAAAAACTGGCATTAATTATAACAGTATATCCATGCCGATAAAACCCCTATCAAAGTGTACAGTCCACTATACATTGTCAACTATGTACACGGTCTTACACACGGTAATATATAGGAACACTGGGATAAATCAGTGTAGCGATATTAAAAAATAAAAAATGTCAAATAATCATGTCTTTTCGACAAAATAATAAATTTTCCCCTCTTGTATCTATTGTATATGCATAATAATATTTACCAAATTATCGGAAGAATGAAAGAAATCTGACAGGCCTCCTAGCAAAACCTATAAAACCTATAATAACCTATAATTTTGTGCCAAACCTAAAAAACCTTTATTTTGTTCATAAAACCTATAAAAAGCCTGTATTTTTATGAAAAACCCTATATTTTTCACTTTTTAGCTCGCCTGTACGAAGTACAAGGAGAGCTATTGTTGTCACCTCGGATGGCGTGTGCGCGTGCGCTTCACACTGCGTTAAAGTTTTTCAAATGCTTATATCTCAACAGTCACTCATCACAGAGCACTCATATTTTGAACTTTAGTACCTGGGAGGGTCTTCTGATGTTCAAAGATAACAGACCCCTGGGGTCATGCCCCGGGGTGGGGCTTGGGGTCAAAATCTAGAACACCTATGTAATACTGTGTTAAAGTTTTTGAAATGCTTATATCTCAGCAGTCACTTATCACAAAGCATTCATATTTACAACTTGGATACCTGGGAGTGTCTTCTGAGATTCCAAGACAACAACCCCCTTGCTTCGTGCCTGGGAGTTGGGATGGGGTGGGGCTAGGGGTCAAAATCTAGGTCAAAATCTAGAACACCTATGTAATACTGTGTTAAAGTTTATGAAATGCTTATATCTCAGCAGTCACTTATCACAAAGCATTCATATTTACAACTTGGATACCTGGGTGTGTCTTCTGAGATTCCAAGACAATAACCCCCTTGGTTCGTGCCTGAGAGTTGGGATGGGGTGGGGCTAGGGGTCAAAATCTAGGACAACTTTGTAATTTGTTGTATACCTTTCCCTTATGCTAACAAGTTATAGACAGAATTGGTTATACATCAGCCAACCAAGTGACATTGGTTCAAGTGTAAAAGGGTGAAGGTCATGGTGACCTATATTTCACGGTCCAGTGATTTTGCCTTTTATCTTGAAGACTATTTGTTGGAGAAATGCCATACCTGGGATATTAGTTCCATGTGAACCCATGATTGACCTCAAAATATATCTAGGTCACTGTGACCTATATTTCATGGTTCAGTGATTTTGACTATTATCTCAAATACTATTTGATGGAGAAATGTCATACCTGGATGATTAGTTCCATGTGACCTGATAATTGACCGCAAAATATATCTAGGTCAGTGTGACCTATATTTCATGGCTCAGTGATTTTGCCTATTATCTCGAATACTATTTGATGCAGAAATGTCATACCTGGATTATGAGTTCCATGTGACCAGATAATTGACCCCAAAATATAACTAGGTCAGTGTGACCTATATTTCATGGTTCAGTGATTTTGTCTTTTATCTCGAATACTTTTTGATGGAGAGATGTCATACCTTGATTGTTAGTTCCATGTGACCCCATGATTGACCTCAAAATATAGCTAGGTCAGTGTGACCGATATTTCATGGTCCAGTGATTTTGCCTATTATCTTGAATATTATTTGATGGAGAAATGTCATACCTGGGTTGTTAGTCCCATGTGACCCCATGCTTGACCTCAAAATATGTCTAGGTCACTGTGACCTATATTTCATGGTTCAGTGATTTTGTCTATTATCTTGAATACTTTTTGATGAAGAAATGTTACACCTGGATAATTTATTCCATGTGAGCTGATTATTGACCACAAAATAAATCCAGGTCATTGTTGCCTATATTTCATGGTTCAGTGATTTTCCCTATTATCTTTAATACTAATTGATGGAGAAATGTCATACCTGGGTTATTAGTTCCATGTGAACCCATGATTTACCTCAAAATATATCTAGGTCACTGTGACCTATATTTCATGGTTCAGTGATTTTGACTATTATCTCAAATACTATTTGATGGAGAAATGTCATACCTGGATGATTAGTTCCATGTGACCTGATAATTGACCGCAAAATATATCTAGGTCAGTGTGACCTATATTTCATGGCTCAGTGATTTTGCCTATTATCTCGAATACTATTTGATGCAGAAATGTCATACCTGGATTATGAGTTCCATGTGACCAGATAATTGACCACAAAATATAACTAGGTCAGTGTGACCTATATTTCATGGTTCAGTGATTTTGTCTTTTATCTCGAATACTTTTTGATGGAGAGATGTCATACCTTCATTGTTAGTTCCATGTGACCCCATGATTGACCTCAAAATATAGCTAGGTCAGTGTGACCGATATTTCATGGTCCAGTGATTTTGCCTATTATCTTTATTACTAATTGATGGAGAAATGTCATACCTGGGTTATTAGTTCCATGTGACCCCATGATTTACCTCAAAATTTATCTAGGTCACTGTGACCTATATTTCATGGTTCAGTGATTTGCCTATTATCTTTAATAATTTTTCATGAAGAAACATCATGCCTGGATTATTTATTCCATGTGACCCCATGATTGACCTCGAAATTATATCTTGGTTAGTGTGACCTAAATTTCATGATTCAGTGACTGCAAAATTGAATACTATTTTTTTTTTTTTTAGAAACTTCAGTCCTGAATTATAAGTTCCATGTGACGAGATGATTGACATAGAAATATATCTAGGTCAGGGTGACCTATTTCATGGTTCATTGATTTTGCCTTATAATTCATACACATTGTGATTCTGAAATGTAATATTTGGCATATATGTTCCATGCAACCTGGTCACTGACCTCAAAATGTATCTAGGTGTGTGTGACCTATATTTCATGGTTCAGTAATTTTACCTTCTGTGTTGAAGGCGCGAAACAGGCGAGCTATGCTGTCCGGGGACAGCTCTTGTTGAACCTTCTTGCAACTCAACCCTAACTTTTCTTCAAAATGCACTACTATTTATACCCCCGCAAACGAAGTTTGAAGGGGGTATATAGGAGTCAGCTTGTCGTCTGTCGTCTGTCGTCGGTCCGTTACAAATTGTCTGTCGTCGGTCCGTTACAAAAAACTTTAACATTGCTCATAACTTCCTTATTCTTTGACCGATTTCTATAATATTCACACACCACACACCTTGCCACTAGTACTTAAGATTGATTTATACAAACCTGACCTTGACCTTTACGTTGACCTTCCTCAAGGTCAAATACTTGTAAAAATTTGTCAGTAGCGGGTGTATAATTGGCGCCCGTTAGGCGGCAGCTCTAGTTTTTACTTTTTAGTCCCATAAAAAGTGATGAAAACTGTCAAGAAATTGTAATTTTTTTCCTCGCTCGCTTCGCTGGTTCGGACTTTGTAAAATTCAGATCAATTTTATCTGAGTAATTGTGGCACAAAAATTCATCAAATATTTTTTCTTCAGTTTTAAATCTTTATGTAAGTTTGGAAGGCTTTTTTTCACATGTATTTTTATTGAAAAACCTGTAAATAACCAATATTTTGAGTAAGGAGGACCTATATAAAAACCTATATTTTCAAAGTGGGCCACTAGGAGGCCTGAAATCATAATCTGGGCATAAAAAACATTTAAAATAAAATCCTTTTTGCAGGATATTTTTATCCACGATTTGCATATTTATACCCTTGATTTACCTGTCATGTAAACAGTAATGACTGTCAATATGACCGTTCGGTGTGGGGTTATAATAAGATGGATATAATGACATTTTTTGGAAAAAAAATTTATTGTCGTTGCCAGGACACGGAATGTACTTTAGATTGATATGAAAACTGAATGTTTCCGAGGAAGGACAATGGAGAAACCGATGTTCAAAAATTGACCACTTTGAAGGGTAATTTTCATAAAAATTGATTCACTACAACAAAAGTACACTTTCATTACGCAAACACGCCTATACAAATACATTGCCACCTTTATCGCCGAAAAAATGAAAATTTTATGATGAAAAATTGTGATATTTTTCTTATTTCTGCTCCAAATATAGATTGTGGGCACTATATTAAATATCCACACTCTATATTTTAGAGGAGAAATAAGAAAAGTACGGTTTACCCCCGGAAACCCCAGTTTTACTATATAAAAGTGGGGTTCAAGGGGGTCGAAATTATGTAGGTGTGTTTTCGTGATGTTAAAAAAGCATATTTCAGGATTGTTCATATAATTTGGAACATAAAGGGTTGCTTTTCTAGAAACTTGTCAACATTCTGAGCAACCGTAAATTTTTGCCCACGTGCCAGGTGGACATTTTGATATGCCTTAAAGTTTACAAATTTATTAGTCACTGGATAAGAACAAAGAAATGGAAATCAAGCAAGGCATATGTGCTAAGTTTCAACAATAAACAAACATAAACAACATGCAATATATAACATCTCATAATAACTGGAGAAAACAGTAACCATGTATGCAAAATAGTGGGTGGGGGTTTTGTGAGATCTGTAGAACCCAGACCGCGCAAGTCATGGCCAGTACTTTTGGATCCCTACGACTGTGTTGCAAAGGCGCTACAATGTACTCCTAAATTGTTTAGTTTTCTCTGACTGTATATATAAAAAATACATGGTTAGTGTCTTTGATAATAAAATATAATTGGTGAGCCTGAGTCAGTTTTATAGGGGTGAGCTTTAGCGAGCCCTTATAAAATTGTCACAGGGAACCGATTATATTTTATTATTGAAGACAGTAATCATGTATTTAGTTTATACCACAATTCAAAACAATCATGGGGTTTTGCAATAATGTAGCTTTAAGCAAAAAAGACAGCAGACAGTGTGGCTTGTTAAATGACATTCAGTGCCATGGCGCGCAACGTGACGTCAACGAGTGCAAAGTTTCTGAGGGCACCGCGCCACAAAGATGTAGGAAACAACATGGACACTCGAATGAAAGTTTCTCAGCACTTTACATTCTGTATGAGAATCTGAAAAAAAAAGTTTATTTTAGCTTTAGAAATTATTTTCGAGGTTGAGACCCAACTGCAGTAGCAGTGCGCAGATATTCCAATGGGCCATTCAAATCCTGAAAGGCCGAGAAGGTAAGAATTTACCTGAAATTTCTAAAAATCTTTTCAAATAAATACTGCAAAGATTTTAACTTCCAGTTTCGTTGTTTTCCCATGTATAAAAGTTGCATGTTATTGTTTACTCTTGTAAATTAGTGACCTGAAAAGTAGGTCTGGTCTATAAACGGTCACAAGACATATTGACATATTATAGGTTAGTAGAAGGTATTATAGGTCACTACCGATTATAGCGTGTAGTTATTCGACCCCCTTTTTCAGGTTACTAGAATGCATGATTGCGATATAAAAAATACTTTTATTTATTTACACAGCTGCCTTTAGCGGAACTGAAGAGACAGACATTGATTGTAATAAATTTATGAGTTTTCATTTACACCAAGGACCTGGGGCCAGTTGTTCAAAGCATCGTTAGCTTAACGAGCTTTTTAGTGGTCAAATTGTTAACCATTCTAGCAAGTAAGATATTTAATATAGTGTGATTTTTGCTGAAAAAATGAGAGTAGCTTTTGCATCCGCAAAAGCTGCTCACATTTTTTCAGCGAAAAAATTAGCATTTTTGCCATATTTAATGATCAAAGTTTTACCGATACGTTAACTAATGATGTCGTTAGTTTTGAACAACTGGCCCCAGTGGTACAAAACTAACAATGTAGTTAGTTAACAAATCGTTAAAACTTCAATCACTTAATATGGCAGATTTGCTAATATTTATTTGCTGAAAAATGTAAGCAGCTTTTGCAAAGGCAAAAGCTGCTCACATTTTTTTCAGCAAAAAAAAAAAAAAAATTTAAGATATTGTACTTGCTAGAAGATTTAATAATATGGCCACTAACGAGCTCGTTAAGCTAACGAGGCTTTGAACAACTGGCCCCTCAGAACTTCTTTATAACACTGTTTTATAAAATACAGTTCTGTTTGTAAAATGGTTTAAAAATGGATCCCAAATCCTGTTTTATTAGTTTATACAGAAAAATGACCATAAATAGTCATTTTTCTATATAATCTATGCATCACAAATACATGTATATAGAGAAACATGCATTGTATAGTGGTTAACCCTTAAGATGTCGAGAAAACTACATCTGGAAATGTCGACTGCTAAGTATTCTTGCAAACTTTGTAAAAATATTTTTGCAAACAGGCAAACATTGTGTGCCCAGATCAGACTGCTCCTCAAGGAGCAGTCTGATCTGGGTCCACACTGTTTGCAAAAATGACTTTTTAAAGCAACTGGCAGACGACAAAGCAGACGACAGTGGTCATGATTAGCATCTTATCGGTTAATTAAGCTACTCACCTAAGAAACCAGGGTTTGTGGCTTCAATTCTGGGTTTTCTGAAGACTTTGGGATGAGTCTTTAAATCAAGGTCATGTTTTCATATGACCTTACTTGTTGATGGAACATAAAACTCAAACACACACACTGAATAGTTGATACAGAAAAAATAACCATAAATGGTCATTTTTCTATATAATCTATGCATTAGTGTTAAAAAATATCATGGTTGTTAAACTCGCGCAGTTTTTGCTTAGTGTTATAAGGCAGTAAGTGTGTTAATGTGTGTGGTTTTTTTCTGGTGTGGGGCTGGGGCATGGGGAGAGTGTGTTTTTTGTGTGTGAGTGTTATTTTAAGGTTGAGGATTTTCACTTTTCAAATAGATCTATACTGAAACACCAAAAAACGAAAATTTTCAGATGAAAAATTCTGATTTTTTTTCATATTTCGGCACAAAAGACAGATTGTGCGAGCTAGTTAGAACTGCCTCGTCGAGGCATTTCTAAAGAGCACCAACAATCTATGTTTTGAGCAGAAATAAGAAACATAATATAATCCCCTGTAAACCCCAGTTTTTTCTATATAAAAGTGGGGTTAAAAGGGGTAAAAAATTATAAATGCATGTGATGATTCATTAAAATAGGTTGAAAAAGAGAAGCGCAAAAATATGTAGCGGAATGAATTCTATATGTTCCGCCCAAGGACCCACATGTAAATCTCTTAGCTCAGTTGAGCAATATAGGACCATCGTGGTCCTCTTGTTACATAAAAGTTTGGTTCAAGGGGTTAAAAATTATATAAGCATGTTTTTGTGATGGTTGTCTGCTTATGTTGTCTTCTGAGTATTCTTGCAAACTTTTTAAAAATATTTTTGCAAACAGGCAACAGTGTGGTCCCAGATCAGACAGTCTGATCTGGGTCCACACTGTTTGCAAAAATGACTTTTTAAAGCAACTGGCAGACGATAAAGTAGACGACATTGGTTGTGATTGGCATCTTGTTGGTTAATTAAGCTACTATTCTTAGAAACCAGGGTTTGTGGCTTCAATTCTGGGTTTTCTGAAGACTTTGGGATGACTCTTTAAATCAAGGTCAGGTCATGTTTTCATATGACCTTACTTGTTGATGTAACATAAAACTCAAACACACACACTGAATAGATGATACAGAAAAAAATAACCATAAGTGGTCATTTTTCTATATAATCTATGCATTAGTGTTTAAAAATATCATGGTTGTTAAACTCGCGCAGTTTTTGCTTAGTGTTATAAGGCAGTTAGTGTGTTGATGTGTTTGTTTGTTTGTTTCTACGAGGGTTGTCCCAATATATCGTACACAACGTCTATAACTTTTCTTATAATCGGCGGAATTTAATGAAATTTTAAGACAATTGTGGCATATATATCCTCTATTTATATGCTAAATTTCAAGCTTATATGTTTAGCAACATAGAAATTATAGCCTATTTACTAACTAGGGTCAGGGCCTAGCGGCCCAGGTCTATGTCGTAAAACGACATCGCGCACTTAAACGTTAGTGTCACTCCTTTTCGAAATACTCCCCGTTATGATTAATGCACTTTTCATAGCGATGTAACCACTTATCATAGATAAATCTTTGTTCAGTACACAATGAACAGAAGTTTTACTCAGTCCCAGTTTTTCATCAACTTCGCGCACGGTCTGTCTCCTGTCGCCCCTGATCACGTCGTTAACGTTATCCACAGCCGATGCATTAATTTCCCTTGGTCTTCCTGATTTTCCGTTCAAACTGTCTGTCCACCCATCTTCAAACCATTTATGCCATTTGAAACAAGTGACCAAGACACATGCCGATGATCCTCTGTTAATTGCAGCTTCTTTTGAGTCTCTACTGGTGTCATACCAAGATCAAAACAGAATTTAATCACATTTAATCACATTTAGGTGGGCCTCGTCAATGTCTGACATCGCCATTTTTACGTGATTTTCTTCTGGGTGCGCCTTCAACAAACACGCTGTAGATTTTGAAATAACGTCACGATTGTTTTGAAATTTCACATAATGACGTCAAGCGTAGTCACGCGACATTGTCTGAAACCGTTTGGCGCCAGCTTAATAAATGCAACATCTGTGTTAGAATTAGTCTCGAACGGAGTTGTTAAAATTAACGTTGACTTTGACCTGGGCCGCGACACCCTACCTCTGTTATAATAATGTAGTATAAATCTGAAAAAACTAGAGTCAATGTCAACTAACTCGCATTACTAAAGCCGAAAATGATTGTTTCATGAATGTAGAAAATTTCATTTGCTTGTTACGCCGCATTTGGGAGAAAATGCATTTGTCCACGATATTTTGCAACAACCCTCGTATGCATTAGTGTTTGAATATATCATGGTTGTTTAACTTAATGCAGTTTCCTTTTAGTGTTATAAGGCGGTTAGTGTGTTTGTCTTTTATTTTGGTATGGGGAGGGGGTGTTTTTGTGTGTGTATGTTTTTTCAAGGTTGCGGATTTTCATGATGAAAACATGCCCTCTTTTCATAAACATGTATAGGATAAGGGTTGAGTCATAGCACTGGTGACCATAGTAACAGATAAGGTAAGTATTTTGTGATAACTGAAGGATACTCTCCCTTATTTCTCCATATAAACCCTTGTTGTTCGTATTCATCAGAACCACCTTAGGAGTATTTAGTTCTTCCCTGTTTTCATTATGATTAAAAGGATCTTGATGTTCATTAACCCATTGTATGCTGGTGGACTCTTCCATTGCTAAATGTTGGACAAGTCCATTTGTCATATAAGGGGTGTCAGACCTATTTTTTCGTTTTAATTATATTTTTGATTGAAAATTTAATTAGCAAATAGTGCAGGCCCTGATCAGACGCCGCATTCTGCGGCGTCTGTTCTGGGCCTGCACTGTTTGCCAAGGTACCCCTTTAGGGGTTTCCCGCATACAATTGGTTAACCCATATTCAACTGTAAGGAATGTTTTCAAAATTTGTGGGTGTCATGTTGAGTTATATTTGAAATTCCTTGCCATTACGAAAACACACCAGTATGTCATAGTGCATTCTTTCATTTCTCCAAAGTGGCTACTTTTCTTATGAAAATTTGTGATATTTTCTTTTTAGCTCACCTGTCACCTAGTGACAAGGTGAGCTTTTGGGATCACTTTTCGTCCGTCGTCCGTTGTGCATAAACAATTTCTTCAAACGACATCTCCTCCTAAACCACTGATTGGATTTTGACCAAACTTGACAGGAATGATCCTTAGATGGTCCCCTTTCAAAGTTATTCAAATGGTTCCGGTCTGTTGCACATATAGGTCACAGGAGCCAAAAATAGATTTTTTTCACCGAAATCTTGAAAAATCTTCTCTGAAACCATAAGGCTTAGGTCTTTGATATTTGTTATGAAGCTACAGCTAGTGGACCTCTACCAAGATAATTCAAATTATAGCCCTGAGACCAAAAATGCCCCCGCCATGTGGCCCTTTGGTTTTACATAGACTTACATAGGGAAAATCTTGAAAAATCTTCTTCTCTGAAACCACAAGGCTTAGGTCTTTGATATTTGTTATGAAGCTTCATCTAGTGGACCCCTACCAAGATTGTTCAAATTATAGTGCTGGGGCCAAAAAAAACCCCGCCCCGGGGCCCTTTGGTTTTACATAGGCATATATAGGGAAAATCTTTAAAATCTTCTTCTCTGAAACCACAAGGCCTAGGCCTTTGATATTTGGTGTGAAATCATCTAATGGACCTCTATCAAGATTGTTCAAATTATAGTGCTGGGGCCAACAATGCCCCTGCCCGAGACCCTTTGGTTTTACATAGACTTATTTAGGGAAATCTTTAAAAACTTCTTCTCTGAAACCGCAAATTATAGCCTTTGTTGATATTTGGTATGAAGCTTCACCTTTTTAGACCTCCCTCAACATTATGCACATTATAACCCTGGGGTCAATAATGGCCCTCCCCGGGGCCCACTTGTTACTCTATGGATCAGGTGAGCGATCCAGGGCCATGATCATGGCCCTCTTGTTTATACTGCAAACAAAGGTTGTATATGCTCATTAGAACCGCCTCATTGGGCAGTTCTAACAAGTATCCACAGCTCATGTCTTGGAGCAGAAATATATACAATAATGTTTACCCCCGTAAACACTAGTTTTCTTTATTTAATGTGGGGCTTAAAAGGGTATTCATTTCACCGACTTCTAAACATGATGTTTTTGCAAATACTGGATGCCCTTATCAGTGACCAGAGCATATTATGATCAGGGCCTGCTCTGTTTTCCACTGTTTTGTTCAGTCTATAAACTGCTTTACAAGGTGGCACCTGTTTGATTTTCTTTGGGGAGTGTTGCTACCATAGACATAGACAACTTTATTTAATGTTGAAATACATAACCTACAAACATCAGCCCTGTTGCTTGTCATGCACAAATAACACACCTCTCTGAATTGCTGCATTTTTACCCATCTCCAAAATGGCCATTTTTCTGATGAAAATCTGATTCTTTTCTTATAAATACATGAATACTGCAAACACAGGTTGTGGGTGCGTGTTAGAACTGCCTCAGTGAGGCAGAGCTAACGAGTACCCACAACCTATGTCTTGGAGCAAGAATAAGAAAATTAATGTATACCCCATAAACCCCAGTTTTCTCTATATGAAGTGTGGTTTAGGGAGTTTTCATTTCATGAACTTGTTCATGTGATGTGTAAACATTTTCCAGTTTTGAAATTTTTGTGCTAATAATATATGTTGGCATCACCAAATCAGTAAGTAGACTAAAATGCCTTAGAAATTGAAAGATTGTATGTTACTGCATAGCTGTGCAGGCTGGTATGAGCCTTCTCTGGGCACACAAGTCCAGTGACACATTCTCTTGCGAGGCCACTTATATACAGGGGCGAAACTAGGAGAAAATACCCCTTTCCCTATTGGGGACTTTGTGAATTTTGCTGATTTTTACAGTGTTGCTTCATATAACCATTATTTCATAATGAATGGTCTGTTTTACATCAAACTGGACAGTAGCCCTTCAAATGGAACCTCTTTAGGCTTAATCATTGTGGCCATGGTAACGAGGGGGCATCTCAAAGTTGTCAAAAAGTGTGATTTCACATGTATTTTTTGACTGAATCTTAATCTTTACACTGCTGTTGAGGCAACAATTAAGGGGTTTGGCACTGGCCATTTTCACTGTTTGCAACATGTTTTGCCAGTATCAATTTTGAGGCGTTTTTTAACCCCAGACATCTTCAAATTTCATTTCAGCTACCGGCTGGGCAATATCCCCAATTTTTTTCAGTGGTGATGGGGGCTGCCGCCCCCTTCAAACCCCCCAAACGTATAATTTTAGTGGGGAGCCGCACGAAAAAAAGATGCCATTTTTTAGGACAACAAATCCTTATGCAAACATAGCTGTCCAGGGATGGGGAATGCAGATTTTAGGTGGTTCTGGAGCTCAGAAAGGGGGCGGGGGGTTCAGACACATAAAAACACGTATCTGAGTGGGAAAGGGATAATTTGTACGTAAACCAAAGAAAAATATTAGAAATGGTAATCCCGCCCCTTAATATTGTTTTATCAAATGGGGACCAGTATTACAGGAAAGAATTTGCTCCCTTTCAGGGGCAAATTATTTCCTGTAAGCATGGCCTCCGTGGCAAATAATGAAACTGTGTTAACAACAAATAATTAGTGTTGTGCATATCCTAGACACATAGACACTTAAGATTTGCTATTTCCTCCACTTCTTCTGCTTCATCTTCTTCTTTTTCGTCTTCTTCTTTTTTTCTTCATCTTCTAATTTTTTTTTTTGGTAATGTTGGTAATGTGTACACAAGTGCTTATCTGCGTCGAAGCTGCTATGCCCTTGATATACATTCCTTTTCTTGTTCTTAGCTGCTGATGAACAGACAACTGAGCCCCAGTACAAGACTGCAGAAGATATTGTGTTAGCTTGTCAGGATTCTACTATAGTAGCTGCTCTCGGAGCCGGCAGCGTCGTTTGTGAGAGTGTAACTGTCGAGGAGGACGTGTATGTGCCCACTGCTCCCGAGAGTCTTGAGTTTGTCACAGAACTAATGCCAGAACATGAAGGAGTCATATTCACTAAACAACCCATACTGAGAGCCTTTGACAGTGCTGTAAGTTAGCTCATTAACCCTTCAGATGCCGATCAACACCATTGTCGTCTGCTTTGTCGTCTGCTGGTTATTTTAAAAGTCATTGTTGTAAAACAGTATGGACTCAAGATCAGACTGCTCCTCTAGGAGCAGTCTGATCTGGGTCCATACTGTTTGCCTGTATACAAAAACATGTTGTTACAGAACTAATGCCAGAACATGAAGGAGTAGTATTCACTAAACAACCCATCTTGAGAGCCTTTGACAGTGCTGTAAGTTAGCTCATTAACCCTTCAGATGCCGATCAACACCATTGTCGTCTGCTTTGTCTTCTGCTGGTTATTTTAAA
Source organism: Lucinisca nassula (assembly GCA_963580285.1). Classification (NCBI taxonomy): domain Eukaryota; kingdom Metazoa; phylum Mollusca; class Bivalvia; order Lucinida; family Lucinidae; genus Lucinisca; species Lucinisca nassula. The sequence goes on from OY757019.1 coordinate 35,300,419, forward strand.
AGTCATTGTTGTAAAACAGTATGGACTCGAGATCAGACTGCTCCTCTAGGAGCAGTCTGATCTGGGTCCATACTGTTTGCCTGTATACAAAAACATGTTGTTACAGAACTAATGCCAGAACATGAAGGAGTAGTATTTACTAAACAACCCATACTGAGAGCCTTTGACAGTGCTGTAAGTTAGCTCATTAACCCTTCAGATGCCGATCAACACCATTGTCGTCTGCTTTGTCGTCTGCTGGTTATTTTAAAAGTCATTGTTGTAAAACAGTATGGACTCGAGATCAGACTGCTCCTCTAGGAGCAGTCTGATCTGGGTTCATACTGTTTGCCTGTATACAAAAACATGTTGCTACAGAACTAATGCCAGAACATGAAGGAGTAGTATTTACTAAACAACCCATACTGAGAGCCTTTGACAGTGCTGTAAGTTTACTCATTAATCATTCAGATTCCGATCAACACGATTGCCGTCTGCTTTGTTGTCTGCTGATTACTTTAAAAGTCATTGTTGTAAAACAGTGTGGACTCAAGATCAGACTGCTCCTCTAGGAGCAGTCAGATCTGGGTCCATACTGTTTGCCTGTATACAAAAACATGTTGCTACAGAACTAATGCCAGAACATGAAGGAGTAGTATTTACTAAACAGCCTATCTTGAGAGCCTTTAACAGTGCTGTAAGTTTACAGCTTAACGCTTCAGATGCCGGTCCCAACAACTATCATCTGCTTTGTCATCTGCTGATTACTTTAAAAGTCATTGTTGTTAAACAATGTGGACCCAGACCAGGAGCAGTCTGGTCCATACTGTAGTATTCACTAAACAACCCATCTTGAGAGCCTTTAACAGTGCTGTAAGTTTACTCATTAACGCTTCAGATGCCGATCAACACAATTGTCGTCTGCTTTGTTGTCTGCTAGTTACTTTAAAAGTCATTGTTGTAAAACAGTGTGGACTCAAGATCAGACTGCTCCTATAGGAGCAGTCTGATCTGGGTCCATACTGTTTGCCTGTATACAAAAACATGTTGTTACAGAACTAATGCCAGAACATGAAGGAGTAGTATTCACTAAACAACCCATCTTGAGAGCCTTTGACAGTGCTGTAAGTTAGCTCATTAACCCTTCAGATGCCGATCAACACAATTGTCGTCTGCTTTGTCGTCTGCTAGTTACTTTAAAAGTCATTGTTGTAAAACAGTATGGACTCGAGATCAGACTGCTCCTCTAGGAGCAGTCTGATCTGGGTCCATACTGTTTGCCTGTATACAAAAACATGTTGTTACAGAACAAATGCCAGAACATGAAGGAGTAGTATTTACTAAACAACCCATACTGAGAGCCTTTGACAGTGCTGTAAGTTAGCTCATTAACCCTTCAGATGCCGATCAACACCATTGTCGTCTGCTTTGTCGTCTGCTGGTTATTTTAAAAGTCATTGTTGTAAAACAGTATTGACTCGAGATCAGACTGCTCCTCTAGGAGCAGTCTGATCTGGGTCCATACTGTTTGCCTGTATACAAAAACATGTTGCTACAGAACTAATGCCAGAACATGAAGGAGTAGTTTTTACTAAACAACCCATACTGAGAGCCTTTGACAGTGCTGTAAGTTTACTCATAAATCATTCAGATTCCGATCAACACGATTGCCGTCTGCTTTGTTGTCTGCTGATTACTTTAAAAGTCATTGTTGTAAAACAGTGTGGACTCAAGAGGAGCAGTCAGATCAGACTGCTCCTCTAGGAGCAGTCAGATCTGGGTCCATACTGTTTGCCTGTATACAAAAACATGTTGTTAAAGAACTAATGCCAGAACATGAAGGAGTAGTATTTACTAAACAGCCTATCTTGAGAGCCTTTAACAGTGCTGTAAGTTTACTCATTAACGCTTCAGATGCCGGTCCCAACAACTATCATCTGCTTTGTTATCTGCTGATTACTTTAAAAGTCATTGTTGTTAAACAATGTGGACCAGGACCAGGAGCAGTCTGGTCCATACTGTAGTATTCACTAAACAACCCATCTTGAGAGCCTTTAACAGTGCTGTAAGTTTACTCATTAACGCTTCAGATGCCGATCAACACAATTGTCGTCTGCTTTGTCGTCTGCTAGTTACTTTAAAAGTCATTGTTGTAAAACAGTGTGGACTCAAGATCAGACTGCTCCTATAGGAGCAGTCTGATCTGGGTCCATACTGTTTGTCTGTATACAAAAACATATTGTTACAGAACTAATGCCAGAACATGAAGGAGTAGTATTCACTAAACAATCCATACTGAGAGCCTTTGACAGTGTTGTAAGTTAGCTCATTAACCCTTCAGATGCCAATCAACACAATTGTTGTCTGCTTTGACGTCTGCTGGTTACTTTAAAAGTCATTGTTGTAAAACAGTGTGGACTCAAGATCCGACTGCTCCTCTAGGAGCAGTCTGATCTGAGTCCATACTGTTTGCCTGTTTGTAAAAACATGTTTGAAATGTTTTCAAGAAAATCTGGCAGACAACATAAACAGACAACATTTTTTTATACAGTTTAACTTTTCATCTTATTAAAGGTTAACATATGCATGGTGCGAATTGAAATAAGTAGGAATCCATTTCACACAAAGCATTATCAGGTAGGAGAAAAGGCTGCATAAGATTTTGGGGCTGCTCTGATTAAAATTTCTTGTTGCCATGGCAACTTATAGCTCAAAGACTTATAATGGGAATTTTTTTTTAAAAATCTCCTGAAACCACAGGGCCTCGGAGCTTAGATACTTAGTTTGTAGAAAGGCCAAGTGGTAACCTACATAAATCCTGCCAATCATGCCCCTGGGGTCCAAGTTGGCCATGTCTGAGGCTCATAAGCTCACATTGACTTATAACGCGAAAATCTTGGAAAATCTTTGCCTCTGAAACCATGAGGCCCAGAGCTAAAGTATTTAATATGAAGTCAACTACATAAATTCTGCCAACCATGCTTCTGAGGGACAAATTGGCCACACCTTAGGGCTCATTAGCTCTCATAGACTTTTAATGGACCACAGTGCCCAGAGCTTAGATATTTCAAGTGTAGCAATGTTAAGTAGTTACCTACATAAATCCTGCCAACCATGCCCCTAGGGACCAAACTGGCCATGCCCTGGGGCTCATTATCTCCTGTGGACTTACAATGGCAAAAGCTTCAAAAATCTTCTACTCTGAAACCACAAGGTCCAGAGCTTAGATACCTATTTTGCAGCATTTTTAAGTGTTCACCTTCATAAATCCTGGTAACCATGCCCCTAGGGTCCAAATTGGCCATGCCCCGGGACTCTTTAGCTGCCATAAACGTATGATGAAAAAAACTTTTCATCTCTGAAACCATAATGCCCAGAGCTAGCAATGTTAAGTGGTCACCTTCATTAATCCTGCCAGCCATGCCCCGAGGGTCCTAATTGGCCAAGCCTTGGTGCTCATAAGCTCCGTTGGACTACAACGGGAAAAACTTCCAAAATCTTTTACCCTGAAACCATAAGGCAAAGAGCTTAATGCATTCAGTGTCACCAACCTGAGGATCACCAGGTTGTGCAAGGACTATGTCCCACTCTCTCCTCACAAACAAAGGCCATATATCTCAGAAACCATTCAGATCCCCACCTCTGAACCATATATATAAAACCATATTTATTCTTGTTTCTTATGATGTGACACATTCAGTCACTACAGCCTGGGGCCCCCTGAGGACCATAGGGTCATTCCCTACCCCTCAACTCCATAAAAGGCTTAATATCTCAGAAACAATTCAGATCCCCACCCCTGAACCATATCTTTTCTTGTTACTTAATGATAAGATGCATTCAGTAATACCATCCTGTGGACATGGCCCAACCCCTTTCATTTCACAATAGACCTAATAGTTATCTCAGAAACAGAGTCTACATGGGTATGGTTTTGTTTGTTTGATTTGAGGTTTAACATCCCCGCCAACACTGTAAAGGTCATTTTGGAGACATTGTTTCAATTTTGCGGGACTTTTACCCAACATTGAGATGAAATGACATCTCAAGCCCTGCCGCCATTGAAACTGATAGGGTTTATATGCATGGACGGGATGACTCGCACCGCTTTGCCTGGGCAGGCTTAGATTCTCTAAGTGGTTTACCAGTACTAGTGTGCGGGTCGGTTTCAGCTCTGCGTGGAAGCATCATACAGTCCATCTATTTCTTCAAGCCCCGATGGGGGGGGGGGGGGGGGGCATTACATGGGTATGGAGATTTGTTTGGGAGACAGTATAATCAGTTATAATCATATCTTGTTGTATTTTGATATTTCTTCTATTTTTTCAGGGCGATGCCATTCATGACCTTGGAATCAAAGAAAATCCATGGCAGGTCACAGCCACCCTCCGAAACAATACAGGTCATCCCAGGGCCATTCTTAGTGGTACAACTACTATAACATCTGTTCAGGGATGGTTTAATTTCACTGATCTGGCTATATCCCATGCTGGTTATGATTATGTAGTGGATTTTGAAATAACCTATCCCCCCACAGCAGCAGGTAAGATTTTCAGTAAAGCTTATAATTCATAGCGAATCTTACATGAGTGTTCATGTATTATTGAATTTATTAAACGAGTTGAGTAAAAGGGATAAAATGTGAGGCTTTGCCGAGCATTTTATCCCTTTTCCTCAACGAGTTTAATAAATTCAATAATACATGAGCATGAATGCAAGATTCTATTTATCATATGACATTTAAACGAATTTTATTCACGATTGTTTACACAAATGTCAATATTCCTCCGTTAGTAAACGCGACTTCCTTAAGGGCGTCGTACATGTAACGTTACTGGACGTATCTAGCTAATTTGCATATTTAACCTACTAGTGGATTATCGAAAAGATTACATGGCGTTATTACACTCTCAGACGCGACGTCATATGATAAAATATGATAACACACCCATGCAACATTGTGCATTTTTCATATATCTCCAAAATGGCTGCTTTTCCGATGAAAAATTGTGATATTTCACTTACATGTATTTATATTCCACACCGGTTGTGGGTGCTCGTTAGAACCACCTCATTGAGGCGGTTCTAACGAGTACCCACAACCTATGTCTAGGAGCAGAAATAAGAAAAATATTGTACACCCCAGTAAACCCCAGTTCTCTCTATATAAAGTGGGGTTTAGTGGGGTGTTCATTTCATGGACATGTTCATGTGATGCTTAACCTATAAAATGCAAATTTTGGTATTTTCAAATATTCTGTTCTTACTTTACAGAAAAAATCAGGTTTGACATTTTACGAGCTCTAGACATTACTTGGCCTCATAACTTGATAAAGGAGCGCCCCCACCCATCGGGGCTTGAAGAAATAGATGGGCTGCATGATGCTTCCATGCAGAGCTGAAACCGACCTCACATGAGTACTGGTAAGCCGCTTAGAGGCCTGCCCAGGCAAAGCTGTGCGAGTCAGCCCGTCCATGCTTTTTAAACCCTATTGGTTTCATTGGGCGACAGGGCTTGAGATGTCATTTCATCTCAATGTCAGGTAAAAGTCCCACAAAATTAGAAGCAGTGTCTCCCAAACGACCTTTACATTGTTGACGGGGGCGTTAAACCTCAAATCAAACAAACAAATTGATAAAGGAAAAACTAATTTGATTGAAAGCACTTTTCAAAGGGAGAGCGCTAACTTCCTTGCATGCAACGACAGACATGCCTTCTTTACATTAGATACAAATCCAAAAATGTATACATTTCTGTCTTGTCAAACTACATGTGACGTTTTATCTTATCATTTAGATAATACCGTATTCGACCTATTTACCGCACATGCTCCTATAAGTGCACACCCAACCTTTTTCTGGAAAAAATACACAAGCGCATACTTTACAGTAACCTCCAAATTCATATTGAGTTTTGCTGCATCTTTGACCTGGACAATAATATGTATATGTGGTGAATCCCTATGCTGAAATTCAACTCTATAAAATAATCATATAGGAAGCTTTTTTTTTCGTATTTTTTTCGTATTGAGTGTGCGCTTATTAGGTAGATTTTTCACCACAATATTTTCATACAATTTTGAAAAAAACTAAGCGCAGGGTGCAGTAAATAGGTCGAATACTGTATTTATATTAGATTTGGAACATTATTACAGAGACAAATCATAGGTATTTCAGTGGGTACAAACTGTGCTCCCCTTGTAGCAGATTTATTTTCATTTTCTTATTAGTCAAAGTCAAGCTGACAGTATTGAAGCCTTTATCTCTACCTCATCTTTTAAATATTGACAATCCTTACTTTGAAGGAATGGTCAATCAAATTTATCCAGCTGAGCTGCAGTTAAACAAAGCCAATAATTCTGATATCGGAGCCCCGTGTTTGGATTTGCATTTTAACATTTCAAATGGTTTTGTTTCAAAGTGTGATGATTTTGATTTTAATATAGTTAACATCCTGTTTCAGATGGTGATATTCCTCGTTCCCCATCTTATGGTGTTTAGATTTCGCAGTTAGCTGGACAGTGGTTAAGGTTAGAATTAACCCAAAACGGGTGCCCTGATAAACTGTGCAGGCCCCGATCAGATGCCGTAGAATGCGGCATCAAATTCTGATCAGGGCCTCCACTGTTTGCTAAAAGTTCAGTTATTTTCCAAATAGATTATGAAGAAAACACAATCTGATACCCCTAAGTTTTGAAATGGACCCCTGCTATATATAGGGAGGAAGATTCCCTTTGGTACAAAAAGGGTTAATGTTGTATGTTTTGCTTGTATTTTTAGAGCTATACTTGAATGTCACATCAGCAACCTTCAACGTCACTGCCGTTCCTATGACAGTTGGTCTTTATGCAATGACAAGTGGTGAAATCGTGCAGGATACAGAATTTTCTCTCACTTTTGACCTCCGTGATAAGACAACTGGCCAAACAATTGAAGATATAACATGGCGGGTATGTTGACTTACACCTTTTGTTTAAGATCTTACATTGCTGATAAATTTCAGACACATAAGTTTGGTTTCTGGCAGATTGGATAAAATTTCATGTGTTGTCAGCTTGTCACTTTTTCAAATCATGTAGTAATATTATCTGTCATTTGCCAGATGGTGTTGTTACATACGAACTAGTGAAGGCAATAATCAGGAATCAATGGAATTAACCCACAGCTCCCATCAGAGACACCAAAGGAAAGAAACACAAACATGAAACAACTAGACCCTACTGAAAACATCAATAGCAGAAAGCAGGGCTCGAGAAACTGAAGAATCCAACAGACCCTAATCGAAACATCAATAGCAGAAAGCCAAAAGGACAGTTACTCTCCCACAAAATGGCCAATTGGCTATCCAAAACCAAAAAGTATAAGTGATACACACATTCAAAGACAAACCATAATAAAAATAAACAACAGAAAGACCGCCTTGGAATGGTCAGTGAAACAACTCCACTGGAGGGGGTGGGGGGTGGGGCTTAAATTGATTTTATATGGCTGCAATCCTTGTCCTTACTTCCGTTGCGATTTAAACAAATAATTTGTTCAGTCCGCAGATATGTTAATCTTTGAAGAACACAACATGTACAGACTATAATAAGGAGGAAGTTTTTTTAACATGAGGCCGCTAGGCCGAATATTCAAATATCTTCCGAAGGATCCGGTAAATGTAAATGCAATGACATAACCATGGATTATCGTTGTTCTTGCATAACTTACAATTCTGACAGCAAAGTTTGATGAAAACGCCCCAAGGCTCCATACTTCATATAAACTCTTCAACTGTGACTTGCAAACCAACATGGCATCTAGTTCTGAATGCTGCTTACAATAAGGTTGTTATGCACTAACCTTCTGACATCATCATAGAACTCTTAAACGCTAGGCCCAAGGCTTAAATGTTACGTTGCTCAATGTAAACAAAGCAAGGTCCATCTTGTCATATCAAAAGCTCAGAATCCATGTTTAAACATCATGTGAATTTCTTGAAGAAATAAATGGGCTGCATGATGCTTCCACGCAGAGCTGAATCTGGCCGCACACGAGTACTGGTAAACTGCTTAGAGGATCTAAGCCTACCCAGGCAAAGCGGTGCGAGTCAGACCATCCATGCTTATAAACCCTGTTGGTTTCATTGGTTTACAATGCTTGAGATGTCATTTCATCTCAATGTCGGGTAAAAGTCCCACAAAATTGGAAGCAACATCTCCAAAATGACCTATATAGGGTTGACAGGGACGTTAAACATCAAATCAAACAAAACAAAAAAAGAAAACATGCCTATAAAAATACATTGTAAACTTTAGCACCGAGAAAATGAAAATTTTAAGATGAAAAATAGTGATATTTTTATTATTTGTGCTCAAAATATAGATTGTAGGTACTCTTTAGAACCGCCTTTAAAATGAAAACATGCCTATACAAATACATTGTAAACTTTAGTGCCGAAAAAACGAAAATTTCAAAACGATAAATAGTGATATTTTTCTTATTTTTGCTCTAAATATAGATTGTAGGTACTCTTTAGAACCGCCTTGATCAGGCGGTTCTAACGAGTACCCACAGTCTATATTTTAGAACAGAAATAAGAAAAATAAGGTTTACCCCTGATAACCCCAGTTTTACAATATAAAAGTGGGGTTCAAGGGGGTCAAAATTATATAGGCGTGTTTTCTTGATGTAGCCATTTTGAAGATATGAAAGAAAACACTATGTCACACGGGTGTGTTATCGTTATTAAACAGTACCCCTATTCAAACAAATTTTCTTGCATAAATATCTATGTGCATGGCTGTTTGAAGCCATTGTCAAATGGACCGATAGCCGTGCTCAAACAGCAAAAACCATGTTCAAATCATGAAATTTGCATGCTGTTTGAACATGGATTTTGAGCTTTTGATATCACAAGACTGGCCTTGCGTTATGTTACGTTGAGCAACGTAACGTTATCGCACTGAACTTAGTGTTTAAGGGTTCTGTAATGACGTCAGATGGTTACTGCATAACAACATCATTTTAAACAACATTCTGAACTGGCCAGCATGTTGGTTTGCCAGTCGCTTTTGAAGAATTTATATGGATTTTATATGGAGCTTTTGGGCGTTTTCGTCAAAATTTTCTGTCGGAATCGTAAATTATGCAAGAACAATGATCATCCATGGTTATTTCATTGCATTAACATTTGCCGGATCCCTCGGAAGATATTTGAACATTCAGCCTAGTGGCCTCATGTTCAAACAGCTTCCTTGGGACCCGGCGATTGTTAACTGTCATCATGCTGTTCACAACAACCCATATCTTTGGAAACAGTGTAGATCCAGATCAGATGGCTTCTGAAGAAGCCATCTGATCAGGATCTATACTATTTGACATGAAGTTTATGGATTTGTAAGTATGAATTAGATGAAGTAATCTGATTGGTTCAAAGTCAGAAATGGGTGTGGCTAAACTGAATATTCAGCAAGATAAGGGTTAATGCATGAAAAACCCTATATTGAGCTGAAAGTTGTTTGAGCAGTTGAAGTTTGTCTGTGTTACAGGGCCATACCTTTGACATCAACTGTGGACTACCGGACTACACAGACATAGGCAGTGTCACTGGAAACCTGTCAAAGACATTTGACAGTGTGACAGGAAGAGCACAGTTTGACGAGGTAGCTCTCTCTGGTTATGGTCCACTCTTTCTGGAGTGTCACATTGTTTCAAGTAAGTACATTTATAAAAGTCTTCGTTATAACACTTTTAGATATAACGCTGTTTAAAGATCAGGGGCCAGTTGTTCAAAGCATTGTTAGCTCAACAAGCTCATTAGTGGTCATATTGTTAACTCTTCTAGCATGTACAATATCGAAAATGTTGTTATTTTTACAGAAAAATATGAGCATCCGCAAAAGCTGCTCACATTTTTTCAGCAAAAATTTCAGCATATTTGCCATATTCAATGATCAAAGTTTTAACAATATGTTAAGTAATTGAACAACTGGCCTCAGAATTGCTAAACACCACAACCCCATTATAAAGATGGCCCTACACGTAAAAATCTTTATGACACTGTACTTTCAACAGGCCTCTGTGGCCTAGTGGATAACAGCGCTGACTCTAAATCTTTAGATCTCTCACCATTGTGGGTTTCAGCCTGGCTCGGGTCAAATGTGAGACGCCAAGTTCTGCAACGGTAGGTCAGGTGGTTTTTTCCCCAGGTACTCCTGTTTTCGCCAACCTGATTAACGATAGGCTTGTTATGAGTGAAATAATCTAGAAAGGGCCGTAAAACCAAAATAAAATAAAAATGTTCTTAACACTTCATTTTAACACATTTTCTGATATAACAGGCTTAAACCCATTGTATGCAGGAAACCCCTAACGGGGTACCTTGGCAAACAGCTAGTGCAGGCCCAGATCTTAAAGACCACTTTTGAACAGTCCCAAAGGTGGTCTCAATATAGCAATTTTACTGTATTCAGACACCTCAAAGCCTTACATGACTGTTAATAAAATTTGAACAAGTTGAAATTACTTAACAATGTTGTGTCTAAAAATAGTTGCAAACAGTGAAGATCCTGATGAGTAGAATGCAGCTTCTAACATGCTTTTCATTGAAATATAGGGATTTCTCAGTGAAATTGAAATCGATATTGTCACTGTTTCAAACAGTGAAAAAATTTTAAGATATATTCTTTCTTTGTGAAAAGTCAGTTTATAGCTAAACGTTATTAATATGTGACAGAAATTATGTCACACACGTTTTCACATCATTCCGACATGGATGACATCACTTTTTGCACCTACGCAACGTAAATAATGCACGCGACGCAAGTCAAGCTTAGCAACTGCAGACATTATTTAAATACAAATTTCAAGTGAACCACTTGATAAAGTTACATTCCAAGCTTACATGACTGTTTATAAAAACAATAAAATTATACCCACTGAACACCTGCTGCCTCCTTCAAACCCCCCATAGATATATTTTTAGTGGGGAGCCACTCGAAAAAACAGACCATATTTCAGAACAACTTATCCTAACACAAACATAGCTGTCCAGGGGTGGGGAATTCAGATTTCGGGTGGTTCTGGGGCTAAAAAAAGGGGGTGTTCAGACACGTAAAAAGATGTATCTGAGTGGGAAATGGTAAACAGAGCTGGCACCTGCTGAGGGCTCACTGTGTTGCCTACAGAAGGTAGGCAAAATATTGAGTGCTCTGCAAGCGCCAACATTTTTGAACGCACAACAGCTGTTGAATGTTCTGCAATTCTTGAAGGGTTTAATATTTATATTCCAGCTCCTGAGGAATTTGACTTCTATTTCTACCAGAAGGTATTTGTGCTCGGCACCAGTCAGGTAAAACTCAATCGAGATACATCTGATGTCATTGTGATCCGATTTAAAGAAGACCTCAGCACAGTGTTGCCTACAGACAGGGACAGAGCTCAGCTGGAATATCTGTTGCTACAAGACATTGTGAAGACGCACCCCTATGTTGTGTTGATTGACTCGAGCCTCACAGAAGGTACATGAATTTACAATATAGACTGTACACCCCGCTGACCCTTTTCCTGCTGTTCATGACAACCCCTATCTTTGCAAATAGTGTAGATCCAGATCAGATGGCTTCTGAAGAAGCCATCTGATCAGGATTTACACCGTTTTTCATTCCATTTGTGAATTTGAAGGAATAAATGACATCAAGTAATTATCCCCACGCTTTTCGAAGAAAAAATGGTGATATTGTAATGGTCTCCGGATAACTCCTCCTAGACGGTTATAGATAGAAACTTGAAACTTTGGGAACTGATAGATCTTTGGTCTGGGGAGTGCATGACACTTTCGGAATTTTGATCACACCCCTACTGGTGGGCTCAGGGGGTGGGGCCCGTGGGGGGGGGTCAAAAATCAAAATTTCCAGAACATGGTCGTGTAATATATCAAAGCGAACGGCATGATGAGTAGAAAACGTTACAACAAAAATTTGATCCCTGGGGTCAATTTTGAGGTCACCAGAGGTCAAAAACTGATTTTGACCCCTTTACCGGATAACTCCTCCTAGACGGTTATAGATAGAAACTTGAAACTTTGGGAACTGATAGATCATTGGTCTGGGGAGTGCATTACACTTTCGGAATTTTGATCACACCCCTACAGGTGGGCCCAGGGGGTGGGGCCCGCGGGGTTCAAAAATCAAAATTTCCAGAACATGGTTGTGTAATATATCAAAGCGAACGGCATGATAAGTAGAAAACATTACAACCAAAATTTGACCCCTGGCGTCAATTTTGAGGTCACCAGAGGTCAAAAACTGATTTTGACCCCTTTACCCCCATACATTACTGCTACCGGATAACTCCTCCTAGACTGTTATAGATAGAAACTTGAAACTTTGGGAACTGATAAAACTTTGGTCAGGGGAGTGCATAACACTTTTTGGATTTTGATACCCCTGGGAGTGGGGCCAGGGGTGGGGCACCTTGGGGATAAAAAAATTCAAAGTTTTCAGAACATGGTCGTGTAGCATATTAAATCAAACGGCATGATGAGTAGAATACATCACAATCAAAATTTTACCCCTTGGGTCAAACACCCCTAGGGGATGGCTCGGGGGGTGGCCCACAGGGAAGCGTTGTGGGGGGGGGCCCACAGGGAAGCGTTGGGATATGGGATGGCTAGCCATCGACTGCGTGATTCTAGTTTGATTGGTTGAAATGTAAACGGGTGTGGCTAAGTTAATTTATGCAGCGCAGTAAAGGTTAAGCTGAAATCTGTTAACTCTAACAAAACAACACTTTAACTGTAACACCTGCATTTAAGGAGATTGGGAACACCTGGCAGATTTTTCTGCCATTTTTCAAAGGGACACAGCATTTGGGACTTTCTGTTTGCTTTTCTATGAGCCCTGTCCCATTGAAAAAGAGGTCTACTCTAAAGGAAAGAATTTGCTCTTCAGGAGCAAATTCTTTCCTTTAAGAGTTGACACATATTGACACGGGAGACAAAAATAGTTTAACAGGAGTTGCCTCCCCAGAAGGTGTATCTATTCCCCCTTAAGTACCTTTCTACCATTTTGGAGGCAAGACAATGATGTTGCATCAACTAATATCAAAGAATCTGCAAGTGACATGCTAAAACTGTAACTTCATATGTCATGCTCCTCCGCCCTCTGGTTTGTTGCACAAACGATTACAGTGCCTTTCCAATGCCAAAGTAGGCACCCTGTGTTCGATTTTATTTATTTTTTTATTTTTTCCATAGAAAATTGGGATAAACATTGCATGTGAGTCTTCTGTTTAGCAGACAAATAATATGAAATGTCAAATATGTTCTATGAAATATGTTTAGCAGACAAATCATATGAAATGTCAAATATGTTCTATGAAAGGGTTAACCTTTGGGAACAAGGAATACATCGCAGAGCTGAAATTATGGAGTTTGTACATGTTTTTGGGCCAAACTAGCTGGTTTCGGCCAATAAGGCCTCATCAGTGACCTTCAAATATTTTCAAAATTCCTGAATGGAATCAATGATCCCAAAGAACAAGAAAATATAAACTACACTATGATGAAGGGCAAGGAGACTTTTTATGGTTGCCACACATTCCCTTCGAACCAGTTGTAATGATGTCAAATATCTTATATAAAAGGGTTATCCTTTTGAAACAAAAAATACACCGCAGAGCTGAAAGTATGGAGTGTACATGTTTTCTGGCTCAGACTAGCTAGTTTTGGCCATCAGGCATCATCAGTAATCTGTCTGATTTCTTCAAAAAAGATAAAGAGATATTTGAATGGCTGTTTGCTAACGGTTACTCCATCCTGGCTTACCTTTAACCCTTTTTGTACCAAATGGAATCTTCCTCTTTATATATAGTTGGAGTTCATTTCAAAATTTAGGGGTGTCAGGTTGTTGTTTTTTTTTCTTAAAAATTTATTTGGAAAATGGCTTAACTTTTCGCAAACAGTGTAGGCCCTGATCATACGCCGCATTCTGTGGCGTCTGATCTGGCCTGCACTGTTTGCCCTGGTACCCGTTTAGGAGTTTCTGGTACTAAATTGGTTAATCAAAACATTTTAACCCTTGAGATGCCAATCACAACAATTGTTGTCTGGTTTGCAGTCTGCTGGTTACTTTAAAAATCATTGTTGCAAACAGTTTTGACTGAGATAAGACTGATCCTATTGGGTCCACACTGTTTGCCTGTTTGCAAAAATGTTTGAATGCAAGAAGATTCAACAGACAACATAAACTGATGACATTTTAGGTGCAGATTTTCTGTTATTAGAATATTAGTTAAATAAAGCAATGTGCTGGAAAATTTGTTCAGTCAATAAAATAAAGACAAACTAAAGATTGGACATTCACAGACCTGAGAAAGATGACACAATTATTTAATTATGTCATTACAAAAACACTCCTATACAAATACATTGTAAAATTTTACTGCCGAAAAATAAAAATTTTAAGATGAAAAATTGTGATATTTTTCTTATTTCTGCTCAAAATATAGATTGTGGATACTCATTAGAACCGCCTAATGTAGGCGGTTCTAATGAGTACCCACAATTTATGTTTTAGAACAGAAATAAGAAAAATAAGGTTTACCCCTGTAAACCCCAGTTTTACTACCGTATTTCGGCGTGTATAATACGCACTTTTTTCCCTCAGAAATATGAAATCAAAACTGGGTGCGTGTAATGTAACGGAACACAAAACTTCCAACATTTTTCCAAGTGTTGTCGAAGTTTTGCGGTCGCGAAATCTAATGACAATCGCGACTTTACTACAAAAAATTCTTGTTAGACCGACTTCAACGATAAACAGATAGTTTTGGATACCAAGCAAGCCCCTGAATATATTTTCTTACCTGGAAACTGTAATTACTTATTTTGGTTTCAGAAATTTGACTTTATCAACGTAATAACGAATGAAAGAAAATCTGAATCTATATATATATTTGATTGACAGCTAAGTAAGGGAAGCAACTACGCATAACTTAAATTTGAGCCGGGGCATTAATTTCCTACAATTTAACATGTGCGTCCCCGCGAAGAATCAGACCAGCCTATGCACCCATATAGTCTGACCAGGGATGTTTTAGCCTTCCTTAGATTGCACATTGAACACTGATAAGACTGCGCAAATGCGCCGGCTGCTCCGAGCGAATGGTCATTGCTGGGCGCACATGAAAATTATAAAGATTTCTCTTTCTGGACGAAAGAGCAATCCGTTCAGCAAAGTTTGATAAGACTGCACAAATGCGCTGCGCTGCTCTGAGCAGACGAACTGTGCAGGGCGCACATGTAAATTGAATAGATTTCTCTTGCTGCACGAAGGAGCACAACGAAATTTGATAGGGTGCGCGAATGCGCAGGCTTCTTGGAGCAGACGGTCTTTCAGGGTGCACAGGTATTTTGTAGAGATTTCACTTGCTGCACGAAGGAGCACAACAAACTTTGATAAGACTGCGCGAATGCGCAGGCTGCTCTGGGCAGACGGTCTTTGCAGGGCGCACATGCAAATTGTAGAGCTTTCTCTTGCTGCAGGAAGGGGCATTGGGCCCTTAGCTATCCTTACAGCACACAAGGAACTGATCAGACTGCGACTGCACAGGCAGCTCTGAGCAGACGGTCCTCAATGTGATTTGTAGGAAATTATTCTAAACAATACGACAGCTTGTAAATTAGAGGAGTCACTTCTCTGAGTATAAAAACATTCCATTTGCCTTTTTGTATATAATTAAATGAAGCGTTGCAGTATGACATGCTATCAACAGTGATTGGTGTTTATTGCACTGAGGTGTGAATTTCACAACAAACGGATTTAGAATACTGCAGTTGAGAAGGTGCTAATTATTGGACGTGTCAAGCGACTCAAAACTCGAGAAAACTGGGCCCAATATACACACATTTTGTAATCCCCAACGGGTGTCATAACAAAGACTTATTTTAACACTCTGGGTCTTGGAAATTATTTTTTTTGTCAAATAAAACTATTTTGTCATTATTTTTTTAACAAGATAGAGAGAACAGTACCCTTAGAAATGACCCTTGTCACACTTCAATTATGTCTTTTGGCGACGAGATTGGGGAAAAACTTACGACGATAATTTGTCTTTTATTCCCACCAAGAAAAAATAAACAAAACACATTTACGCTTGTAATGTCACATTGCCATACACCGAATTCGTTTAAGTCTGGAACAGGGAACCAAATTTTAGCTGTGGGGCATCTGGGTAAAACTGAAGCGTGTTATACATACGAACTTATTTTTTTCCCGCCGATCAGACGCTGAAAATCGGGTGCGTATTATACACGAGTGCGTGTTATACACGGCAAAATACGGTATATAAAAGTAGGGTTCGATGGGGTCAAAATTATATAGGCATGTTTTCGTGATGAAATAATGCTTCACTAATTCCTCATCAGAATATTGAACACTTCATTAATATTTTTGGCCTCATTATCATAAACCAATGAAAATACATGCATGCATATTGGACGTCTTGGTTGAAATTGCATGAAAATAAATATGAAGGTGAACCGGAAAAATATTAGTGTTTATGAATTTTAGCAATAACCCAATTTGCAGGCAGGAAACCCCAAAAGAGGTACCTTGGCAAACAGTGTAGCCTAGATCAGACAGCCCAAAGGCACTATATTCTCACAGAATTTTACGTAAAAAAAAAAAGAGAATAAAAACGAAAAATAGGCCTACCACCCCATATATGACAAATGGACTTGTCAACATATAGCAATGGAAGAGTCCACTAGTATACAATGGGATAAACAAATGGTATCATGAGGTGGTTTAAAAAGTGGGGAAAATCAGCTTATTTCTTAAAATCCAATCTGGAGGTCAGGAAAGGGTCCTGAAATCTGGAATTTTAAAATTCTGGGAGAAAATTTACAGGTATGGCCTTGAGCATACCTTTAAACGCATTTAAACCTTCTCTGGGGCACGTTTATGTCTTGTAACTCTTGTAAGCACCCACCATGATTCCCTCCCTCATCCCCCAACCACAATCATCCCCTGGACAAAATTTTGAAATTCAGCATGCCTGGACATGTGTTCTAAGCCTTCACTAGTTCTCCATATTCCAAGTTAGTTTGTTTTGTTTGTTTGATTTGAGGTTTAACATCCCCGTCAACACTGTAAAGGTCATTTTGGAGACGTTGCTTCCAATTTTGTGGGACTTTTACCCGACATTGAGATGAAATGACATCTCAAGCCCTGTCGCCAAATGAAACCAATAGGGTTTATTAACATGGACGGTCCGCCTCACACCGCGGTTCCTGGACAGGCTTAGATCCTGTAAGCAGTTTACTAGTACTAGTGTGTGGGCCGGATTCAGCTCTGCATGGAAGCATCATGCAGCCCATATATTTCTTCAAGCCCCTATGGGCGGGGGCCGCTATTCCAAGTTAGAATTTATGTCTTCTGACTACATGTGGAGAACTTATGTGATTGCTTAATTATTACATTACATGAAGCATCCATATTACATTTACTGTGGAGGGCTCGCTTGGTAATGTTACAGTACTTAAACAGAACCTGTGTGATTGCTTAATAATTACATTCTGGGAACCATCCTTATTACATTCACTGTGGGGAGCTCACCTGGGAAAGTTAAGTTATTGAACAGAACCTGTTTGATTACTTACTACATTACAGGAAGCATCCTAATATTGCATTTACTATTGAGGGCTCAACTAGTATTCTAACATGACGTTAACGTTTTTCCCATTGAACCCAGTGGAAACGTCAGCGTTTGCAAATATGCGATAAATCACGTCGTCAACGTGGTGCGTGCAATTTGGCGTCATCGTGACGTTGCATGTAAACATTTCCTTCTGTCGACATCCGCTGCAAAATAGTCCCCATGATAACACTTTGTTACTACTGTATTTCAGTTTAGCATCATGTTAGAATCGAAATAATTTCCACGCACCCGGTGTGTTATCGTGATTAACACACGGTGTTGTCGGGCAGATGCGAATATTAATTCACTCCGGCTTCGCCGTCGTGAATTAATATTTCGCAATCTGCCCTCCAACACCGTGTGTTAATCACGATAACACACGGTACGTGGAGATTATTTCTTAAATGTTACTGTTCTTGTGCAGGACCTGTGTGATTGCTTAATAATTGCATTGGAGGATCCATCCATATTAAATTCACTGTTGAGTGTTAACCTGGAAATGTTACAGTTCTTATTCAGAGCCTGTGTGATTGCCTAGTTATTATATTCCAGGAACCATCCTTATTACATTCACTGTGGTGAGCTGACCTTGTAATGTTACAGTTCTTGAACAAAAGCGTTTAATTGCTTGATATTTACATTACAGTACATTACAGGAAGAATTCTAATTACATTCTCTGTGGAGGGCTCACCTGGTAATGTTACAGTACTTGAGCAAATCCTGTGCGATTGCTTAACTATTACATTCCTGGCTCCATCCTTTTTACATTCACCATGGTTCACCAGATAGTGTAACAGTGCTTGAGCAGAACATGACTGTGATTGCTTAATTGTTACATTCCAATATCCATCCTTATTATATTCACTGTGGTGAGTTCACCAGGTAATGTTACATTAGTTATTACATTCCAGGATTCTTATTACATTCACTGTAATGAGCTCACCTGATGTTACAGTTCATGTTTAATTGCTTAATCATTACATTCCAGAAACCATTCTTAAAACATTCACTGTGGTGAGCTCACCTTGTAATGTTACACTTCTTGAGCAATTAATTACTACATTTCAGGGACAGGAAGCTTCCTTATTACATTCACTGTGGAGGGCTCACCTGGGAATGTTACATTACTTGAACAGGACTTGTGTGATGCCATAACTGATAGACGGAGTTATACACTTGGCGAAACCACCCTGACACTGGACTACTACATGACTGTTGATGGCCAGGATTACTATGGGGGCATGTGTGGAGTGTCTGTAAGTTTGTTAAGGGGAATGGAAATGCCCTTAAGAGTCGGGGGTGGGGGGGGCAATTGTTTGAAAAATATTTTTATCTCCCTTGTCAGTAGGGAGACAATGGAAAGGATTTCTTTAAAAGTAGAGCCCTTTTCAGAGATGCTCATTTAATAGTGATCAAAGCTAACATTGTTGGGTTGGTTACATTTCTTTAAATTTTTAGTCATTAACCCTTATCCGGTTGGTCAAGACAAAACCTTACTTATGCAAACAGTGTAGATCCAGATCAGATGGCTTCTGAAGAAGAAGCCATCTGATCAGGCTTTACATTGTTTGACTTTCAGTTTATGAATTTATAGGAATAAATTACAACTTTGCAAACAGTGTAGATCCAGATCAGATAGCTTCTGAAGAAGCCATCTGATCAGGATCTTCACTGTTTGACATTCGCTTTGTGAATTTGTAGGAATAATTTACATTAAGTAATTTGATTGGTTCAGAGTCAGAAATAGGTTTGGCTAAATTAATTATATAGGGGGATAAGGGTTAAGTATGAAAGTTTGTTTTTGTTTGATTTGAGGTTTAACGTCCCCATCAACACTATTTAGGTCATTTCGGAGATGTTGCTTTCAATTTTGTGGGACTTTTACCTCACATTGAGATGAAATGACATCTCAATCCCTGCTGCCCAATGAAACCAATAGGGTTTATAAGCATGGAGGGACCGACTAGCAGCAATTTTACTGGGCAGGCTTAGACGTTCTAAGCGGATTACCAATACTCATGTGCGGTCGGTATCAGCATCGTGCAGCCCAATCTATTTCTCCAAGCCCCGATGGGCGGGGGCCGGTTAGTATGAAAGAAAAACTATTTTTGATAAGAAAAGTTGTGTTAAGCTTTTGCAGTGTTTCACATTGTAAAATCTATTCATATTCAGCCAAGATATAGGTGTACTAGTCGTTGCACTAACTAAAATGTTTGATGTTTATACTGCTGAAGAGTTTATGAAGCTTCATTTCTTATCCTTTATGGATCATTGATTCTGTTGTGGAATTTTGAAAAAAATTTGAGAGTCACTGATAAGGCCTATTTAGCCAAAACTAGCTAGTCTTGCCCAGAGTAGAAAGCATGTACACTCCAAACTTTGCTTCCAAAGGATATAACCCTTTTATGGAACTTATTTAACCTCACTACAGCTAATGTTAAGGGAATGTGTGGCAGCTGTAAAAAGTCACCCTGCCCTTCATCATAGTGTAGTTTATATTTTCTTGTCGTTTGGGGCCATTGATTCCATTGTGGAATTTTGAAAATATTTTAGGGTCACTGATGAGGCCTAGTTTGCCTAAACTAGCTAGTCTGGTCCAGAAAACATGTACACTCCATAATTTTTAGTTCTGTGGTGTATTCCTTGCTTCCAATGGATAAGCCTTTTATAGAACATATTTGTGTTGAACCTTGTAAATCACAGTTTAATTTGGGAAAAGTAGGGCTACAAGATGATGCATTTTTATTTTCACCCACAAATCTGAGATGTCAAAATGACAATTTTTTTTTCCGAAAAAAAAAGATCATGTTAAGAGACACGGACCAGATTGTTCAAAGCATATTTTGCCAAATGTTCTAATTGTTAACTGTTCAAGCAAGTACAATACCTGATACTCTGGTTATTTTTGCTGAACAAAATGTGAGTAGATTTTGCATTTGCAAAAGCTACTCACATTTTTCCAGCAAAAATAAAAGCATATATACCATACTACCAGATGAAATGTTTATTGATACTTAAACTGACAACTTCATTAGTTTTGAACAACCAGACACTGAATAATAACATTATCTCACATGTGTGCAGCCGCCGTGGTCTGGTTGGTAAGAGCACTGACTCTTGGTGTCTCCCGGGTATGGGTTCAAGCCTCGTTCAGGTCACTTGTGAGACACCAAGTTCTGTAACAGAATGTCATGTGGTTTTTCTCCCGCTACTCTTGCTTTTGTCAACCTCTGATGAAAGAATTGCCCAAAATAAGTGAAATAATTTTGAAAGGGTCATTAAATCAAAATAAAAAAGTAAGTCTCTGATGTGCATTTTGCAATTCAGAATAAAAAAATAAAGTATATGCCTACAGACGTTTGACTACTAAACATTACTTAAATGAGTCTGTGAAATGAACATCCGCCTAAGCCTGACTTTGTGTACAGAAAACTGGGGTTTATGAGGAATATACATTATTTTTTCCTATCTGTCTTCCTAGACATAGGTTGTGGGTACTAGTTAGAACAGCCTCAATGAGGTAGTTCTAACAAGCACCCACAACCTATGATTGCAGTTTAAATAAGAAAAATATCACAGATTTTCATCAGAAAAGTAGCCATTTTGGAGATGTGAAAAAACAGCAAGGCAAAGGTTAATGTTACATTAACGCTTAGCATTCTTGGTAAAAATTTCAGCAGACAACATTTTAGATATTACCCTTATTTTCTCCAGAAAACATTTTGAAATGCCATCAAATTGTCTCCAATTTGCATGAAATGTGAAAACCTAAAATTCTCCAGAAAACAGATTTTGAAATCCCAGGCAAATTGTCTCCATTGGAGACAAATTGTATGGAATGTCAAAACCTGTTTTCAGGAAAAAGTAAGACATGTATCATGGATCTGTTATCTGATCTGCTGAATTAGCCAAGAGAGGTAAAGGTTAAACTATTCCTGTAAGACTGTCAGCAATCATCAGTGTCTCTTCTATTTCTTTCAGGATTCAGGCGAGGATGGACTAGCACCTGGCTACATTGCTTTTATTGCTGTATCAGGGGTTCTCCTGCTGATTCTTCTTATTCTCCTCATACTCCAGTGCCTCTTTTATTTCTTTTAGGATTCAGGCGAGGATGGACTAGCACCTGGCTACATTGCTTTGATTGCTGTCGCAGGGGTTCTCCTGCTGATTCTCCTTATACTCCAGTGCCTCTTCTATTTCTTACAGGATTCAGGCGAGGATGGACTAGCACCTGGCTACCTTGCTTTGATTGCAGTAGTAGGGGTTCTCTTGCTGATTCTTCTTATTCTTCTCATACTCTAGTGCCTCTTCTATTTATTACAGGATTCAGGCGAGGATGGACTAGCACCTGGTTACATTGCTTTGATTGCTGTCACAGGGGTTCTCCTACTGATTCTTCTTGTTCTCCTCATACTCTGGAAGCTGCATATCATTCCGAAGACAAAGACCCATGGTATGTATGATCAGTCATCCATTGTCAGTTTTAGGATGTCTAGGGCACCTTATTTAGGATGTTGTTTATCCTTGTTGTCTTTTAAACCCTTCATGTACTACAGAAAATTCTAGAGCAGACATCAATCTAATTTTTATCCTCCACCAATGGTGATATGGGCATATTGTTTTACCCCTGTCCGTCTCTGTCCACATCATAGCTTTAGCAATTTGTGTTTAGTCTTTTACCAGTATCACAACTACTAGGCAGGTGAATCTGTGTTTCTAGTTTTTATTATTTTTTAGTGAAAATAAGGTGAAAATAAGGCTTGACATTACATGGGAATCGTCTGCCAAGCAGACAATTCCCATGTAATGTCAACCTTATGTTTGCTTAAAAGTAATAAAGATGTTGAAAACTTTGTCTGCTAAAGTGCTAAAGACTTGAACAGTTAAGATGTCTCTTATTTATTTCTTGTCTTTAACAAGTGTTTTATTTCTTAATAGTAAATAAACAGATGATCCTGGTCAAGGCACCAAAAATATCAGTAGCATTTGAGTGGGCATTATTTTATCAAAAATATCTTGGCATAATTCAAAATTTTTAACCGTGTGCTCTTATTATTTGCACTCAAAACAGAATTCATTGTGGCTATGAACAAAGTTAGTAATGCTTGCATGAACTAAGTTAGTCATGCTTGCATCATTGATCTAATTTGAACTGAACAATTAGATGATCTGAAATCACTTTTGTAGGCAGTTGTGTTTTAGCAGAGAATCCTGATTAGGCACCAGACATATCAGTTGAGTGTGTATTAATATTGATCAAGGCACCAAACGGATCTATGACGAAACATAGAACGACAAAACATAGAAAAGCAAAAACATAGAAAAGACAAAACATAGAAAGACAAAGCATAGAAATAAAACATCGAAAAAACATAGAAAAAAGATCGAAATAACATCGAAAAAGTTCAGAAATATCGAAAATTTTATTTCATCCATTTTTCGACAAAAATACTTTGTTTTTTATTGTAAACGTATCTCGGGAATACAGTTGATTATCGATCAATAGTTTAAGGGACAGTAGTACTGCTTCATTTAATATATTACGTAATGTGCCAACCCCTCAAGATAACCCATACAGGTATGTCTGTTATTTGTTAACAATTTTCTGGATTTGTTTTTTCACACGATTTATGGCTTTGTTAGATTTTCAGGACAGAGATTCTCCACGGAGGAGAGCTTGCTTCCTCAACTCAGTATTTTTTTTTATTTGAGGTTAAGCGTCCCCGTCAACACTGTAAAGGTCATTTTGGAGACGTTGCTTCCAATTTTGTGGGATTTTTACCCGATATGGAGATGAAATGACATCTCAAGCCCTGCCGCGCAATGAAACCAATAAGTTTATAAGCATGGACAGGCCGACTCGCACCGCTTTGCCTGGGCAGGCAGAAATTTTGCACCAGTTAACTGGTCCTAAACTGTAACTATTGTTCGTCCATTTAGTGATCGGTAGACTTGATCGAGTGAGTGAATGTTCAATGACGTGTAGCAATTGCCGAGCGGTCAGGTAATTATCGTTCACACTTATTGTTCTATTATTGGTCGTTCTATTGTTTGTCGATCTATTAAATGTCGCATCTATGTTTTGACTTATCTATTTTGTGTCGCTTCTCTCTTTTGTCTTTCTATGTTTTGTCGTACAGCGCACCAAACATATCTATTAAAATGTACTTTTCTAAAGGATCTCTGCATTATAGTCACTCAAACACATTACGAAAACATGCCTATTCAAATACACTGTAAATTTTACTGCCGAAAAAAGAGAATTTTAAGATGAAAAATTGTGATTTTTTTTACTGATTTCTGCTCAAAATATATATTGTGGGATTCAGGTTATCAAGACGGACATTAATGAGGACCCACAATCTATATTTTAGAGCAGAAATAGGGAAAGTGGGGTTCAAGGGGATAAGAATAATATAGGTGTGTTTGTGATGACTTTTCACATTGGCAGTAAAAAAAAAATCATTTACCATGCATTTAAGATGGGAAAGACTTGATACATACACAGCATTATCATTCAATGTTGTAGCAGAGTCAAGTTGTCTGCAATGTCATTTCATGCATGAAAGGTCACTTATTATTTCACCGGCCCCGATAGTTCAGTTGGTAGAGTGTCCGCTCCGGGGAACGGGACGTCACGGGTTTGATCCCGGGCCGCGACATACCAAAATCGTTAAAAATGGTACTAGCTGCTCCTTGCTTGGCACTCAGATTTATGGGGTAGAGCTAGGACTGGTCGACCCAGTGTCAGGATAATGTGACTGGGTGTGGTATCATGTAATGTGTCTGGAACATGATACTTCAGTGAGGCAGCACTATAAAAGTGAGCATTGAGCTCCCTGTCACAACCAGACACTGTCGTGATGTGACTGAAAAATTGTTGAAAGCGACGTTAAACCCAAATTCACACACACACACACTTATTATTTCAAATCTTTCAAAATAATAGGAGAAATGTACATGCATTAAGCAAGCCACTGCCAATCAAGTAGGTGTAGGCCTTTCATACCTGCCAACTTTCACCCATTAGGAGTGAGTTTCATAATTTTTCCATGCATTTTGACCTCACGATCGTGTTGCCAAAATAAGGCAAAAATCACGATTTTTCCACCTCCTCACGCTTGGTATTTTTATCAGCCATATTTTTTGTGGATAGTCATTTGGAATATCTTGGATTTCTTCACTATCTATTTTGGAGACTGAAAAACCCTGAGTATATTTTTAGCTATATTGACTATTTTTAACCCGATGATAGATTACCCTGTACCCACAAACAAATGCAAGTTGCCAAAAGTTTTCTATCTGTATGAGCATGAACAGGGATGCCCTTTGCTGATCTTTTCATGTAAGTATGTTTGAACAATTATCTAATCTCTCCCAGATGTAATGAAAGTAAATATTTACCTATGAATGATCAATGTCACGTATTTTCGTGACTACGAAAATCGTAGTTTTTATCTCTCAAACTGAGAATTGTATTATTATTTGGTAATGAGTGTTCTAACACTTCAGAAACAATTGTTTTGCAAAATAAAGGCTGTTATAGTCAGACATTAAGCACTGCTTGCAATTGCATGAAAACTGTTTCTGAGTAAAAGAACCTAATTTCAGACAGATCATATGTTCAGACAATCTTTAGTTATTGCAAATACTGTTAATTATTGAAGCTTAAGTAATATACCAGTAATTTATTGGATAATACATAAAATGTAAACATGCAATTTTTCTGATTGTACTAGTAGACTGGAGTGTGTCTACTAGTTTGAAAAAAAAATCTCCCCCATGGAAATTTTGGGGAAAATATTCACCGCGCTTTATTCCATCGAAAAATGCCGTGACATGCAGAATCTCCCCCATGAAAAATTTGAAAAGTTGGCAGGTATGGCCTTTTCTTTTCTTTTTCATTACCATAACACCGTGCCCTAACATTATATCCATCTTATCTCTAGAACTGACATTTTTCAGATGAAAATGTTTGATATATTTCTTATTTCTAGTCCAAATATAGATTATGAGTACTTCTAAGGAGTACCCACAGTCCAAATATAGATTGTGAGTACTAGTTAGAACTGCCTCAATGAGGTGGTTCTGACGAGTACCCACAATCTATGCTTTGAAACAAAAATAAGGAAAATAATGAGTAGTCCCATGAACCCCACTTTTCTCTATATAAATTGGGGTTTAGGGGGTCTTTGTTTCATGGACTTGTTAACCTCTTTACTGTAGCTTTAAAAATGTAATCTAGCACAGACATAGTAATACACCTAAATTTCTTTGTAAAACTGTTAATTGTAACACAGTTGTGGATAGAACATGGCTTAAATATCGATCTTAAAATGTTCTGTTTTTTATAGAAAAATGACCATAAAATTTATGGTCTATGTTGTGTTGTATATTGTTATACATTACGAAAACACGCCTGTACAAATACATGGTGAACTTTACCGCTGGAAAAAAGAAAATTTTAAGATGAAAAATTGTGATATTTTTCGTATTTCTGGATTGTGGGTACTCGTTACAACCACTTCATGGAGGCGGTTCTAATGAGTACCCAAAATCTATATTTTAGAGCAGAAATAAGAAAAATATTGTTTACCCTTGTAAACCCCAGTTTTGCTATATAATAGTGGAGTTTAAGGGATCAAAATTATATAGGCATGTTTTTGTGATGAGGAAAATATGTATTTTTGTGGATTTAATCAATATTTGAACTAGAGCGTATTACTCACAAACTGCATGAAGCCCGTAGGACTTTATGCTAAGTTTGTGAGTGATTCATTGCAATTAACACATCGATAAAATCCTCAAAAATTGATAATTCATTCCTCATAATTAGGGCCCCGCACTGAAAGTGTGGGTGCCCTATAGTAATCACTCTGTCCGTCCGTCTGTCTGTCTGTCCGTCCGTCCGTCTGTCCGTCCACAAATTTTTTTATCCTCCATAACTTTTTATTATTCCTGGATGGATTTAAATATTACTTGGCATCACTCTGTCCGTCCGTCTGTCTGTCTGTCTGTCCATCTGTCCGTCCACAAATTTTTTTATCCTCCATAACTTTCTTATTCCTGGATGGATTTAAATATTACTTGGCAGAAATGTTAACCATAATGTGATGGAGTGTTGCGCGCAAGACTCAGGTCCGTACCTCAAAGGTCAAGGTCATACTTAGAGGTTAAAGGTCAAAAAAGGGTCTTTCCTGTGTCCAATTAATAACTTTGTTATTATTCCTGGATGGATTTAAATATTACTTGGCAGAAATGTTAACCATAATGTGACGAAGTGTCACACGCAAGACCCACAGCCGTACCTCAAAGGTCAAGGTCATACTTAGAGATAAAAGGTCAAAAAAGCGTCTTTTTTATTGTGTCCAATCTATAACTTTCTTATACCTGGATGGAATTAGAGGTGAAAGGAAAAAAAAACGTCTTTTTTAACATCAACATTTTCCTACTCCTCTGATAGCGCTGCCGGGGCCCTAGTCAGTTTCACTGACAGCTCTAGTTCCGACTTTGAAATGATTAAAATTTTTTTACTAAATGGCAAATTTTAATAATTCTTTCAGAAGCATAAGAATGAACTTCCAACGAGCATGGCGGAATGATTATTCAGTTAGTGGCTGCCATCCTTGAAAGAAACCGAAGCGAATAAATGTCAAGTCTTTAAATTCCGTTTAATCTTCTTCAAACATTCATGTTTTCAATAGTTTGCCGTCTTTAATCGATTAATGTTGACGTCACTTCATATATACAATGATGTAACGTGCAAGTTTTAAACATGCTTGCTGACATCACGTTATATTACTACCTGTGTCTATGTGAACTAGTTCTGAGATTCTTGCTTATGGAGTTTATCGAAGTATAAAACTTTTATTTCAACCAATCAGATCGCTCCAAATGGTCATAATGATGAAGAGTTGGAATTATAATAGTATACATAATGGATTGAGCTAGGTCTCTCTGTATAACATTATCTTTATTTCCAGGAATACGTCAAAAATACATCAGTTACATCCAGAATCAGCCAGGTGAATTCGTGTGTTTGATTGAATAACATATTTTAACAATTGTCCTGCTGAATAGATTAATTTTGTCACACCAGTGTCTGACTATCAGCCAATCAAATTTCTTGATATAATGTACTCATTCAAATTCTCAAACTGATTGACAAACAGTGTAGATTTGGATCAGATGGTTTCCATCAGGGGCAATTTGCTTAAAACTAACGACGTCGTTAGCTAACATATTAAAACTTTGATCATTTAATATGGGGAATATGCCAATATTTTTGCTGAAAAAATGTGAGTAGCTTTTGCATTATGCAAAAGCTACTCAAATTTTTTCAGCAAAAATACCAGTGAATTAGATATTGTACTTGCTAGAGCAGTTAACAAGTTTGCCCGCTAGCATGCTCAATAAGGTAACAATGCTTTGAACAACTGGGCCCTGATCTGGATTTACACTGTTTGCAAACTGTTTGGTTATCATGATTCAGCAAGACAACAAAATTAACATGTTTGAATTTTTTCTGGATTTGAGTTTTATGTAGATGCTGAAAAAAGACGTTTGATTCATGTAAATGTGTATGAATTCATTCCCTGGGCCTCGGGCCCCAACCCATCGGGGCTTGAAGAAATAGATGGACTGCTTGATGCTTCCACACAGAGCTGAAACCGATCGAACACAAATACTGGTAAACCACTTAGAGGATCTAAGCCTGCCCAGGCAAAGCAGTGGTTTCATTGGGGGCAACAGGTCTTGAGATGTCATTTCATCTCAGTGTCGGTTAAAAGTCCCACAAAATTGGAAGCAACGTCTCCAAGATGACCTAGTATACTGTGTTGACGGGGACGTTAAACCTCAAATCAAACAAACAAACAAAATCATTCCGTAATCTTCTTTTTTGGAATTGACTTTGAAATATCTTCTACAGTCATTCATTCCTTTCCACCAGTTGAAGAAGGCAGTTGCCAGTTTCTGGCAGAGTAATGTGCACTATACAGGAATTGTGCAGTAATGTTAACTGTTGGACTTCTTATGGCCTAAAAATGTTGACGGGCCATTTAATTTCAAAACAAACATAAATTATTTTTGTATATTTTTTTGTAAGTATTTTAAATGAATATATAATTTCTTGATTGAAAACACTATTGTTCTTGATGACATAATAACCTGTTGAAAATTGTTATTTAAAGGTATATAACTGTACACATCATAAGTTGTCACGGTGCATTTTCATTACAGACTTTATGAGTTCAATCCATCTCAAATTTAATGTTTTAAGCTATAGATAATTTTATTGATAGACTTTTGATTGTTTTTAGATTTCATCTATTGATAAGACGTTTTAAATTAAGTAGTTTTCCTTTATAAATATGTACGTAACTTGATGGCAGTTTTCCTTCATAATTAAACATGTTGTTCAACCTTCATTTTTCAGATGTGTATAATATCAGATTTCAAGGTTACTGTCTTGTTTCGTGTGATTGATGTCCTAATGCTACATTAACCCTTAGCCTGTGGAGAAAAACTGCATCTTAAACCGTGATCAGACTCCGATCTGGGTCCACACTGTTTGCAATGATGACTTTTAAAGTGACCAGCAGACGACAAAACAGTCAACACTTGTTGTGATTGTTATTGCAAGAGTTAAACTAATAAGTTTTTGTATTGAGCATCCGTAAAGCCCTTCTTTATGTGAAGAAATGTGAATTTCACAAGGGTCTATTGTAAAAATTTAATATGGGTTCTGTTGTAGATGGGTGTTACCACCCCAACTGATGACGGTGCTGAGCAGAACCGAGGCTACACCTCTGTTCTGCATAGCATGGTAATCCTGAAAATTTGCGTTTACTGGCTATAAGAATCTGCCTTGGGGTTCGGTTGTAGATGGGCATTTCCAGCCCTGAGGGATAATAGTGCTGAAAGGAACCAAGGCTTAACGCCTCGGTTCCACTCAGCATGGTCATCCTGAAAATTTTCATTTTACTTTATTTTACGTTTTAATTTTCTCGCACTATACTTACCTATGTAGGGTAAGAACACCAAGTGAAGAACATAATTTCTAGCTCAGGCTAAAACCACAGTTTTCCTTATCTTATGTGCAAGAAACGATTTTTCTAATTTGCATTTAAAACAAATCCCGGGTATGGCAGTCAAAGATCAGATTGGCAACGTGGGGCAGTACAGGTGTTTTCAGTATATGTCCAATCCACTCTTAGTCCACAAGAAGATTTGGTTGAGTGCTATTGTCTTGCTTTTTGCAAGTGAACCAACTGGCCATAATATGTGGGCAAGTCAATAAGTAACCAGCCTATCCCATTTCCAGTTGACCGACACAACCAAGATTGTCATGCAATGTTTTAGGCATGAGGGCAAAATTGCACCCTTATCATTTCATTCACTCATAAGATATTGAAAATCAAAAAGCCAAGCGATGCAAAAGCAAGCTTTTCATCGAAAGCTGAGTACCGTACTATAATTTGGTACTTGTATTTGAAAGGGAAAACAAGTCAGGAAACATTGCAACTTGACCAATGTTTATTGGTCTTCTGCACCATTGTATGCACAAGTTAAATTCTGGGTTGGGGAATTCAAACGCCCTAGACCATCTTAAGGAGATCAAACTAGATCTGGATGCCCATCAGAAGCCACCGATAAAGAAATGTGTAACAAAGTATGGGATCTGGTGTACTCTGATAGAAGAATTTAGTGGAAGAAATAGCAAATGCATGGCACATTTCCTATGGTAGCATTTCAACAATTTTAGCACTTGGGTATGCGCAAGCTAACGGCCAGTTGAGTCCCAAAATCCCTTAGCAACGAGCAAATGGCAACAGAGCATCTGTATGCAACACATTGATGAAGCGGTTTAGGTCAAACGAAGATGATTTTCTTTCACGTCTGGTGACTGTAGATGATGCCAGAGAATAAAACTCAAAGACTCCAGTGGGTAGGGCGGGGTCTCCGAGGCCAGAGAAGCTCAAAACGCAACCCTTTGCTGGGAAGGTGATGGCACAAGTTGGGACGCACAAGTTATTATGTTGGACTTTCTAGCAAAGAAAAGTACAACAGCATGTGCTTTATAATTAATTATTATGCAAATTTGCTCGACCAACTGAGAACTGCAATCCAAGAAAAATGCCAAAGGAATTCTGCTCCAACAGGACATGCAAGAGTGCGCTGGTCCACACTTGTAAATTGCAATGGATGCTTTTGAGCGGAATGGGTAAAAGCTAATACTGCTACCCCGCCTATTCTCCGGACTTAGGTCCTAGTGACTATTTCCTATTCCCAAACTTGAAAAAGGAGATCTGTGGACGTTTCCATCCAACAAAGAAGTCATGGTGGCAGTAGAGGAGCGGGTCGGAGACAGTGACCCTGGCGTCTTCAGTTCTGGGCTGATGGCACTGGAACAGCGTTTGCTCCAAGTGTATCATTATAGAGGGCAATTACATCGCAAAAGAAGAGATTGATCTCAACCAGAAATAAATTAGGCTGTTTTTGTATAATATGTGTAATTATAATTATGTGTAAGCCTTCTGTCCAGGTAAGCTGTGCTGTGTCATGACAATTAAATATTGCTGTGCATTTATTTTGATGGTTTGTATAACATTGCAATGTTATAGCATTAACATAACAGCTAATTTTGATGAAAGTGCACGAGAAATGGTACTTTGAAAGAATTGGTGAGAGAAAGGACGGGTTACAGTTTAGCTTTATTTGTGCCTACGATGGATCTTAATGAAACTTATATACAATATAGTCCAACATATGCGCGTTCATGTGACAACAATATTTAATTAACCGTGACGTGTGCAGTCACGTGTCTTCCGTTTTTCTACAAGTGGGGTAATTGTCAGTATTTGGTGATTTGCCAAAGTAATATGACATTTTTTAATATTTAACCGCATAAAAGCGTGCTAATCTACATGTCCATATCATAATCTATGTTTCTTGTATCCCTTGACAGAATATTATGTACAGTATGTGCATAAGAAATTTATATTGTGTTGAAGTTTTATGTATTTAGTATAATATGTTAGAAGTGCTTAATAATATACGGAATGTATTTTCGATTCTGAAATATATATTTAAAATGTTGGCAGAAAGACGAGAACATTACAATATATCATTACAACATACAGCAAATTTGTTTGGATTTTGGTGACCTTCACCTCATTTTTCAAGGTCACAGCAACCCAAAAACAGTTATTTTTAGGCCAAAAATGGCTTGTCTACACTCTCTCAATAACGAATGATTAATTTTAATCAAACTTGGAACAATATATCATTACAACATACTGGGAATTTGATTAGATTTTGGTGACCTTTACATTGTTTTCATGGTCACAGGCCCCCAAAAACAGTTAATTTTGGGCCAACAATGGCTTGTTTGCACTCTATCTCATTAAAGAATGACCAATATTCGTCAAACTTAGTACAATATATCAATATAACATACCGCAGATCGGGTTAGATTTTGGTGACGACCTTTTTCAAGGTCACAGGCCCTCAAAGACAATCAATTTTGGGCCAAAAATGGCTTGTCTGCACTCTATCTCGTTAATAAATTGCTTAATTTTAGTCACTATTAGTACAATATAACATAACAACATGACACAAATTTGATTATATTTTGTAGACCTTGACCTTTTTCAAGATCACATGCTCCAAAAAACAGACGATTTTGGGACAAAAAAGGCTTGACTGCACAATTTCTCATAAACAGATTGATTAATGGCATTCAAACTTGGTATAATATACCATAACAACATACCGCAGATTTGATTAGATTGTGTCAAAAAATCATGGTGAAAAAACTACCTAATTAGCGCACACTTGATACGAACAAAACAGCTTCCGAGTTGATGCATACTGATATTTAATGGGATGGAAAAGGATACTTAAGTATTGCCTTCACTGTTGAAGAAATAACGGCAGGTTTTTTATAGATTTATTGTTAGAGCTTCAAGGGGAGGTTACTGTAAAGTGTGCGCTTATGCATTTCCTTTTCAAAAATAGCTTTGGTGTGCGCTTGTAGGAGCATGTGCGGTAATTAGGGCGATTACGGTAAGACAGAAACTGGTAATGGAAGGTAAACATGAATGTATGACATACAAGTAACATGCACAGCATGTGACAGCAGTTACATGATAGTCCTTTAATTCATCAATGAAAAGCATTCCCGTTTGTCCAGCAAGGAGTGATGGTTGTGCTCATACAGATGGCCAGCCGATGTAGACTATATTGACTTTTTCCTGTACGAGTATGCACAGTACTTTGATTACATTCATTTTCTCACCTTATTTTTTCGATAAAAGTTTATTTTACAACATCCTCCACACCGTTAACCGCCAAAACATCAGCATTTTTGAAAGCATTATTGTTTCTGAAATAAAGTGGTGTGTAGTTTTCTCTGGTTAACAATGTGGACGACCATCTTCAGGATCTTCAATGTTTGTCATTCAGTTTAAGAATTTGTTGCAATGATTTGCATCAAGAAATCTGATTGGTTGATAAGCAGTGGTGGGTGTGGCATATTTAAATATTCAGCAGGTCAAGTCAGTGTAATGAACACTTGGTAAACCAAACTTTATATAGAGAAAAGTGAGGTATACAGGGGTACACATTTTCCTTATTTTTGCTCAAAAATACAGATTGTGGATGCTTCTTATAAACACCTCAGTGAGGCAGTTCTAACAAGCACCCAGTCTTTGTTTGGTCTACAGATAAGAAATATATAACAAATTTTATCTGAAAAATATTGGTTCTAAAAACACAACATACACCATTTTAGCACACAGGTATGTGCTCAAAAACATGGATTGTGGGTGAAGAGATGGCAAATTCCGCCCTCCAAAATCGCCACATTGAAGCGGTTTTAACCCATTTAGTAACAGAAACCCCAAAACGGGTACCCTGGCAAACAGTGCAGGCCCAGATCAGATGCCACAGAATGCGGCATCTGATCAGGGCCTCCACTGTTTGCTAAAAGTTCAGTGACTTTCCATATTTTGATGGACACACAACCTGACATCCCTTAACTTTGAAATGGAGTCCTGGTGTATATATAAAGAGGAAGATTCTATTTGGTACAAAAATGATTAAAGAGCCTCCACAATCTGTGTTTGGAAATAAGAACTATTTCACAAGTTTTCGTCTGAAAAAAGTTAGACATTCTAAAAACATGAAATACGCCATTTTAGCACACAGCTATGTTACCATAAAAATTCAGACACCTTGAGGACCTGCTGCAATTCTCCTAAAATTTTAACAAATTTGTTTCATGATCCTGCAAGGAGTCAAAATGGAATGGCAAACAGTGTAGACCCTGATCAGACTGCTCTTCAGGAGCAGTCTGATCTGGGTCTGCACTGTTTGCTTAGGCCTATTTGTCCTAATATTTAGGATCATTACGGTGTCATAATGTTCCGATTTTTATACAGTTTTTGTTTTATTTTCAGGAATTCAGAGGATGAATGTGGAGCCACTATCTTTCCCCAAACTTTCTGGTATGTGTGTTTTTAGCTGACACCTAAGCCTAAGCTTACAGGGTAGCTGTTGTGATAGGGCGCCATCTGTCGTCGTATGTCCGTCCGTCCAAAATTTCTTTAATCGACATCTCCTAAACCACTGATCAGATTTTGGCCAAACTTGGCAGGAATGATGTTTGAGTGGTCCTTTTTCAAAGTTGTTCAAAGAATTCCATTGCATGCTGAACTCTGGTAACCATGGCAAAAAGAGTAAATAAGAGAAAACCATTAAAATTTAAAAAATCTTCTTTTCTAAAACCAGAAGGGCCAGGCCTTTGATATTTGGTATGAAGTTTCATCTAGTGGACCTCTACCAAGATTGTTCAAATTATAGTCTCAGGCCCAAAATTGGCCCCACCCTGGGGCCCACTTGTTTTACATAGACATATATAGGGAAAACCTTTAAAAATCTTCTTGTCTGAAACCAGTAGGCCCAGGCCTTTGATATTTGGTATGAAGCTTCATCTAGTGGACCCCTACAAAGATTGTTCAAATTATAGTTCTGGGGCCAGAAATGGTCCAGCCAAGGAGCCCACTTGTTTTACATAGAGTTATATTGGGAAAGCCTTTAAAAAATCTTGTCTGAAACCAGAATGCCCATGCAGGCCTTTGATATTTGATGCATGGCTTCATCTGGTGGGCATCTACCAAGATTGTTCAAATTATAGCCCACATGTTTTACATAGGCTTATGTAGGGAAAACCTTTAAAAATGTTCTTGTCTGAAACTAGAAGGCTTAGGCATTTGATACTTGGTACAAAGTTGAGTCTTGTGGACTTCTGCCAAGATTGTTCAAATTAAAGCCCTGGGGCTAAAAATGTTCAAATTATAGCCCTGGGGCTAAAAATGTCCCACCTAGGGGTCCACATGTTTTACATGTTTAACCCATCATTAAGATGCCATGAAAAACTGTGTTGGCTGCATCTTCTTGCAAACTTTTAGAACATATTTTAGCATACAGGCAAACAGTGTGGACCCTGATCAGACTGCTCCTAGAGGAGCAGTCTGATCAGGGTCCACACTATTTGCAAAATTGCCAGTAGATGACAAAGTAGACAACAATTATTGTGACTGGTGTCTTATGGGTTGAAAATTATCTTGTCTGAAGCCAGAAGGATCCTTTATCTAGTGCACCTCAGCACCTCTGCCAAGATTGTTTAAATTATAGCCCTGGGGCTAAATTAGTCCCACACAGCCCACATGTTTTACATGGACTTATATGGGGGGAAACCTTAAAAATCTTCTTGTCCGAAAATGGAAAGCCAAATTTTTTAGGTTTTTTATGGAAAAAAGATTGCCTTTTGGAGCAAAGAACATACCAGAGAGATTTCTGTGAAATCACATTATGCGAAAATTTTAGTTTGCACACATTGTTAGCATAGAAAAGGCACATGTGTATATTTTAATTATATCTGATATAATATTTGTTTTTTGTTGACATCAGGGTTTCTTTGTTTGTTTTGTAGTTAATGGCCAAGTCAGCACTAATTAGGTCATACTGAGCTGGTCAGTTTACCTAACCACACTTTTCCAGTTTACCAGAACAGTGCACATTCTATCACCAGAAACTGTCAACTGCCCTTTTTTAAATCAGCGGAAGGGACACAATCATGGTAGTAGAAAACCTTTGATGATCAGTATCCATGAATGAAGGTTACCGCCCCGACAAATGTTGAATCTCTGACCTGATCACCAGTCAGAATATGCATCCGACTGAGCTATGGAGGCGGGGCTGACATCAGGGTCAAAACCTACAGAAAATGTTTCTCTAACCCTTTTTGTACCAAATGGAACCTTCCAACTTATATATAGCACAATTTCATTTCAAAATTTAGGGGTGTCAGGCTGTGTTTTCTTCAAAATTTATTCGAAAAAATGCTGAACTTTTTGCCAACGGTGTAGGTCCTGATCAGATGCCACGTTCTGCGGCATCTGATCTGGACCTGCACTGTTTGCCAATTACTCGTCTTTAGGCTTCTGGTATGAAATGGGTTAACGATACATTTCTTTCGTGTTAGGACTGAAATAATATCCCAGCGGGCACTTAAATGTTAAATTGATGTCAATGTTGAGTCAACATTGTGTGGCTGCGGGGATTTCCTAAACATCTTCCATTGTGATTAATGCATGTTTTTACCAGGCAGATACAAACATTGATTCAGCCCAGCTTCACAATTGTGAATTATTATTTCGCAATCTGCCATCTGACAACATATGTTCAATCATGATAAAATACAGTCAGAAAAAATTATTTCTTACTGGTAAATCATGTTTTTGTTAAAAAAAAACACACTTTTTCAAATATATTGTAAATTTTACCATCAAAAATGGAAGTTTTCAGATAAAAAATCTGAATTTTTTCTTATATCTGCTCAAAAACATAATATTGTGCATACTCTTTAGAACTGCCTTGGCAAGGCAGTTCTAAAGAGTACCCACAATCTATGTTTTTGAGCAAGGCAGTGCTAAAGAGACGGCACAATATATGTTTTTGAGCAGAAATAAGAAAAATAATGTATACCCCTGTAAAACCAGTTTTACTATATAAAATTGGGGTTTTAGGGGGTCATAATTATAAAGGTGTGTTTTCATGATGCATACCAGATGTTAACAGATTATACAGTGTTAAACTTCCTTATTTTTCTTTTATTTAGTTACAAATTTTCGAAAACGATTCCTCAGAGCTGAACCCCAAGAAGGAAGATTCTTTTATATAGGTTAATCCATAGATATTGTCATGTTTTGTATACTTTTACCCATTTTCATTTTGTAGTGAATGGAATCTCCCTACTTTATATTGTGCAGGAGGATATATTTTGAAACTAAGGGGGGTCAGGTTCATCAGTTACTTTCAGAAATTACTTTCAGAAAGTGCCTCAGAACGATATTTCGTCTAATGACATGGAGCATTCTTTCGTATCTCCAAAGTGGTTAATTTTCAGATGAAAATTTGTGATATTTTTCTTACAAAGGTTGTTGGTGCTCAGTAGAACCATCTCATTGAGACAGTCCTAACAAGTACCCACAACCTTTGTCTGGGAGAAGAAGCTAGAAAAGTTTGCAAAAGTTCAGCCTTTTTCCAAATAAACTTTGTAGAAAACACAACCTGACACCCCTGAATTTTGGTATGGACTCCGAGGGAATATTAAATTTGTTACAAAAAGGGTTAAATTGGTGAATGTAATTGGTATTGTGTCACATTAGAATGCATGCTGTTGCACATGAAAATTTGCATTTGAATGTGCATGATGACTTTCCTGTGATGTTTCATGATTAGCTTTGTGTGTTCCAAATTTATTATTACACAGCAAAGAATTCATCACATGGAGAGGTCTGTGAAATGAACACCCCTTAAACCCCACTTTATTATACCCCCGCAAACGAAGTTTGAAGGGGGTATATAGGAGTCAGCTTGTCGTCTGTCGTCTGTCGTCGGTCCGTTACAAAAAAGTCTGTTACAAAAAACTTTAACATTGCTCATAACTTCCTTATTTTTTGATCGATTTCTTTAATATTCACACACCACACACCTTGCCACTAGTACTTAAGATTGATATACACAAACCTGACCTTGACCTTTACGTTGACCGGGGTATATAGGAGTCAGCTTGTCGTCTGTCGTCGGTCCGTTACAAAAAAGTCTGTTACAAAAAACTTTAACATTGCTCATAACTTCCTTATTCTTTGACCGATTTCTTTAATATTCACACACCACACACCTTGCCACTAGTACTTAAGATTGATATACACAAACCTGACCTTGACCTTTATGTTGACCTTCCTCAAGGTCGTCTGTCGTCGGTCCGTTACAAAAAAGTCTGTTACAAAAAACTTTAACATTGCTCATAACTTCCTTATTCTTTGACCGATTTCTTTAATATTCACACACCACACACCTTGCCACTAGTACTTAAGATTGATATACACAAACCTGACCTTGACCTTTACGTTGACCGGGGTATATAGGAGTCAGCTTGTCGTCTGTCGTCGGTCCGTTACAAAAAAGTCCATTACAAAAAACTTTAACATTGCTCATAACTTCCTTATTCTTTGACCGATTTCTTTAATATTCACACACCACACACCTTGCCACTAGTACTTAAGATTGATATACACAAACCTGACCTTGACCTTTACGTTGACCTTCCTCAAGGTCAAATACTTGTAAAAATTTGGAGTTACTATCTGACAACGCATGCGGGGGTATAATTGGCGCCCGTTAGGCGGCAGCTCTAGTTTAGAGAATACTGGGGTGTCCGGGGGTATACGTCATTTTCCTTTATTCTACATATTTTCTTTATTTCTGCTCCAATACATAGGTTGTGGGTACTCGTTAGAACTCCCTCAATGAGGTGGTTCTAACGAGCACCCTCAACCTATGTTCGGAGTAAAAATAAGGAAAATATCCGTTTTGAGATAGGAAAAAATGCACTATGCCTCACAGATGTGTTATCGTGATGGTTTGTGGGTACTTTTTAGAACTGCCTCAATGATGCGGTTATAAAGAGCATCCACAATCGATGTTTGGATCAGAAATAAGGAATATATGAAAAAAAGGGGGAAAAATGCTACTTTTACAGACATGAAAGACGCCATTGTTGCACATTGTTGTGTTATAGTAATGTTCTGTACATGACTTACTTGCACTTGCTTTGTTTTACTATGCTTTGTTGCAAATGGATACAGTCAAATATAATTGAAAGATTTAAGATGTAGTTTACTTAAAGTGTTGGTAAAAAAAAATAGTGAAATATTTCAAATTAAAAAAAATAATTTTCAGGACTATGGTTTGTCAATAGACCCAAAGTTACTCAATGCAGTAGATTTATGTTGCTGATGTCCTCTTGACTGTCATTAGTGTACAAAAATCAGCTGACTGTTATTTATAATCAAACTATTCTTGTCACTGTGATGCAAGTAAGTAAGTAAGTAAGTAGACTTTATTTATAGAGGGTTACTCAGTTGGCATAGCCAATCTTCCCTGAGGCCCTCGTAAAACATATATAGTGATTACATACATAACAATTATATTGGACATTTAAGCAAACACAAGAATTAAACAATCATAGATTTTAACATGAAATGGATGGAAAAATGAGACGGACGCATGAAAAGATATTAGTTACATGAAAATACTCGCTCACCCATGTAAAAATCTCGCACGTAATCAACAAATTATTCATGAAAACGTGCAATATATACAATCATGCTATTGCACAGCTACAAATACTTAATGTTAAAAATGTGAAACAGGCATGCAGATACCATGTATTATTGCCAAGTTTTCTATTCAAGATGCCTTCGTTTGGTACCGTTTTATGACGATACATTGGATGACGTCGTACGGCAATAACGTTGCGCGAAACTTTGTCAAATTTATGCTTACAAGTGTAAAATCAAAATTTGGAGCTTTGAAATTTGCTAATACACAGAAATATCAAAACATTTATCTGTTTACAATGAAAGGGCTACAACACTGATACCTGAGGCCCCCTTCCCATCAGGGCCTGAAGAA
Organism: Lucinisca nassula; assembly: GCA_963580285.1. NCBI lineage: Eukaryota > Metazoa > Mollusca > Bivalvia > Lucinida > Lucinidae > Lucinisca > Lucinisca nassula. The sequence goes on from OY757019.1 coordinate 35,340,128, forward strand.
ACAGATCTGGCTGCATGATGCCCTTAGGCAGGGCCAAAACCGACTGCTCATGGGCACCGGCAAATCACTCAGCATTTCTAAGCCTGCCCAGACGAAGATGTGCGAGTAGGACCGTTCATTCAAGCATACACCTTATTGGTTTGATTGGGCGACGGGGCCTGAGATTTCATTTCATCTCGACCTCGGGCAAGAACCCCAACACATTGGAAGCAACGTTGCCAAAATGGCCTTTACAAAGTTAATGTAATGGGGGGGGGGGGGGGCGGGGCTAAACTTCAATTCTAATCCACTTACGTATTTAACGAGGCCTTTAATTGGATAGCGTCAGAAAAAAATCAATAGTATGTCCTGCGATATTATGTAGGAACCTGACGTCATGATGTAACGTCGCTTTTCATTGGCTGACGCTTGGTTTTACGCAGCTCACAGCGCTTTACGCTTTCTACAAAGAAGCACAACCGAAAAAGTGCATCAAAATGGGGATAACTGTATTGAAAACCGTCACTTGGGGAGGCAAATCCCCGGCACCACGGTCGAAATTTACGTTAAACGGCTCCGCTTACGCGTCGCCGTAAAGCGAAATTTCCAACACAAAACCCGCAATTCACCTCCCCAAAATGACAATACATATACAGTTATCCCCGAAATCAACAAATACTGATACCGGCGTATACTTTCCCGTTAGTACATCCACTCGCATCCATTGATATTTCAACCACAGCTAGACAACACTCATCCACACCCAGTGCAACAGCCTTAGATCAAAATTTTGTAAGAAATAATTTACATTATGTCCAGGTACACACAAGTGAACAAAACAACTTTATGTAAACACAATGATGATGATGACAATATGACGGTGGGGGTGTGGCAATTATCTTTTCATCCACTCTAAACATTTTGACGCAAACGAATTAATCGGGGCTGCGTTCTTGATATCAAGTGGAATGCAGTTCCAAATAAGTGCTCCCGAATATGACAGACTGCTTTTAAACAAATTATTGTTCGGCTTCGGTATTAAGAAATTTCGGTTGACAACCGACCGCAAATTAGAATAAGTATCATTAACATTCCTCATTTGAAATAAGTCTGTTAAGTAGACAGGCGCAATATTGTTAGCTATTTTATACATAACTTTTGCCTTCTGTAAAAATACTGATTCATCAAACGAAAGGATTTTAAGTTGGCTTCACGCATCGTGATGCCACTGGAAGAAGCCATCTGATCAGTATCAACACTGACACTCAGTTTGTGAATTTGTAGAAATGAATTCACCCATAAAATGCCAATCATGACCGTTGTTGTCTGCTTTGCCATCTGCCGGTTACCTTAAAAGTAATTTTTTTTGCAAACAGTGTGGATCTGGGCCCACACTGTTTGCCTGTATGCAAAATATTTTTTAAAAAGTTTGCAAAAAAAAATTCAACAGATGATATAAGCAGATGGCATTTTCAGAAGTAGTTTTACTCAGTGTCTTAAGCTTAAATCAAGTAATCTGATTGGTTGAAGTCAGAAATGGGTGTGGCTAAATTAATTTATTCAGCAGAACCAAAGTTAATAAACATGATTAAAACAAGATAATAGTGCAATTGAAGTGTGACTGTACTAAGACTTAAGCCGCCATCGAATCTGCATATGAAAATGCAGGCTGTTTATGTTGTCTGCTGAATTCCTGAATTTTCTTGCAAACTTTTCAAATATCTTTTTGCATATAGGAAAACAGTGTGGACCCTGATCAGATTGCTCCTAGAGGAGCAGTCTGATCTGGGTCCACAATGTTTGCAAAAATTACTTTTAAAGTAACCAACAGACAACAAAGCAGACGACAATTGTGATTGTCATCTAAAATTGGCTAATACATGTAGTTCCCATTTCATCTTACAGACAATGGAAAGGCCGTTTTTCTCAGTGGAACCAACAGCAATGTCTTCCGTGAGCCCACACTGGGATCTATGAATGGTGCGCCACCACTGAACACCCTGTACAACCTGAAGTTGGACCTGAGACGGACACCGACCCCAACAGGCAGCCTGAATACGATGATCACCGAGCAGACACTATCGCCAACACCACATCTGCCAAATGAGACTGAAACTGTTACACCAGCTGGGCATTAGATACAGTGAAATTCTGCTATTAAGACTACCTAATATTCTACTATTAAGACCACCTAATATTAAGACTAATTCCACTTTAAAAAGCTTATTTAGTAGGTTACAGTTAATCTTTCTTTGCCTTTTCTGCCTACAGTGTCTTATGGTCATGGACCACCTTTGGAACTGTTCAAAAGTGGTCTTAAAGACCAGTTTTGAACAGCCCCAAAGGTGGTCTTAATGTAGGAATTTTACTGTATTAGGAACATGACATACCGTATTTATCCTAAATATGTGGACACCTCAGCTTCTTAGCATAATTGTTCTAAAATTTAAACATTTACAACTTACTAGGGCCCCTGCCCATAGGGGCTTGAAGAAATATATGGGCTGCATGACGCTTCCAGGCAGAGCTGAATCCGACCCGCACACTAGTACTGGTAAACCGCTTAGAGGATCTAAGCCTGTCCAGGAACCGCGGTGTGAGGCGGACCGTCCATGCTTTTGTTTGATTTGATGTTTAACGTCCCCGTCAACACTATTTAGGTCATTTTGGAGACGTCGCTTCCAATTTTGTGGGACTTTTACCCGACATTGAGATGGAATGACATCTCAATCCCTGCCGCCCAATTAAACCAATAGGGTTTATATGCATGGACGGGCCGACTCGCAGCAGTGTTCCTGGGCAAGCTTAGACCTAAGCAGATTACCAGTACTAATGTGCGGTCGGTATCAACTCTGCGTGGAAGCATCGTGCAGTCCATATATTTCTCCAAGCCCCTATGTACCGTCCATGCTAATAAACCCTATTGTTTTCATTGGGCGACAGGGCTTGAGATGTCATTTCATCTCAATGTCGGGTAAAAGTCCCACAAAATTGGAAGCAACGTCTCCAAAATGACCTATACAGTGTTGACGGGGACGTTAAACCTCAAATCAAACAAAATCAAACAAATACAACTTACTATCAGGTACCTGTAGTCAACCCTCTTTATACCGACACTCTGTATAACGACAATTTCAATGAAGCGAATCCTCATAGTTGATACAAATTAATGGTAATATTCAAGAATATTGTAATTATTTAATACTTCAAGAAGCAAATGTCACGGATATTTGTTGACTGTTGACTGACGCGATACTAACAAGCATTTGTTCCTTGGAGTAATTAAACGAGAAAGTCCTTTTTACACCTTATTGGGATACTTTATAACGGCTAAATCCTTATAGCACCACCATATCGGGGACAAATACTGTCGTTATAACGAGGGTCCTCTGTATTGTATCTGAAAATAGCTGAATAAGTGGCAAACACTGTAGATCCCAATGAGATACCATGTTCTGGGGCAATGCGGCATCTCATCTGGACCTACACTGTTTGCTCAAGCCTGTTTGTCAGAATGCATATGGTAAATATGATAGATAACAAGATCATCAAAATAGGATGACAAAGATTTTTGAAGATACGTTTCTATGGTATAACAGATTTCAGTTGAAAGTAATTGCACTGTTTAGCACCAAAAATAATTTTAAATGTGCTTGCACAAATGTAACCCTAGACACACAGTCAATTGCAAAAACAGACAGTTTTATTTGAGAAAAAATAAGATTTTGGTTAATTTCAGGCTGATATAAATAATTGTGCTACGTCGGAAAATTCCAGGCAACTGGTCACCTCGTATAATTATGTCTCCCCCGAAAAATTTTTTTTTGGAGAGACATATTGTTTTTCCCCCAGGCGTCTGTCTGTCCGTCTGTCCATCTGTCACACATTCGTATCCGCTCTATAACTTGAAAACCGTTCAAGCTATCTTCACTAAACTTCATATAAATATTAATCAGCATTAGACGACATGCAGTGCGCAAGAACTATAACTCTTGCATTTATACTTTTTGAATTATCTCCCTTGGAAGTTTGTCGGTATGTATATATGTATGGGCAAATCGTGTCCGGTCAATAACTTTCTTATTTTCAGATGGATTTTAAAATTACTTGGCAGAAATATTTCCAACCATAAGAGGATGTGTGGTGCGCATGAGGCAGGTCGGTACCTCAAAGGTCAAGGTCGTACTTAGAGGTCAAAGGTCAAAAAAGGGGCCTTTTTTTCGTGTTTGGTCAATAACTTTCTTATTTTGAGATGGATTTTGAAATTACTTGGCAGAAATATTAACAACCATGAGACGATGTGTGGTGCGCATGAGGCAGGTCATTACCTCAAAGGTCAAGGTCATACTTAGAGGTCAAAGGTAAAATAAATGGCCTTTTTTGTGTTTGGTCAATAACTTTCTTATTTTGAGATGGATTTTAAGATCACTTGGCAGAAATGTTAACCAATATAAGACGATGTGTTGCGTGCATGACCCAGGTTATTACCTCAAAGGTCAAGGTCATACTTAGAGGTCAAAGGTAAAAAAGGGGCCTTTTTTCGGGTTTTGTCAATAAGTTGCTTATTTTTAGATAGAATTTAAAGTTACTTGGCAAAAATATTAACTATCATGAGACGATGTGTTGCATGCATGATTCAGTTTGGTACCTAAAATATCAAGGTCATACATAGAGGTCAAAGGTCAAAAAAGGGGCCTTTTTTCGTGTTCGGTCAATAACTTTCTTATTTTTTGATGGATTTTGAAATTGCCTGGCAGAAATGTTAACCACCATGAGATGATGTGTTGCATGCATGACCCAGTTTGGTACCTGAAAGGTCAAGGTCATACATAGAGGTTAAAGGTAAAAAAGGGGCCTTTTTTTTGTTCTGTCAATAACTTTCTTATTATACCCCCACAAATGAAATTTGGTGGGGTATATAGGAGTGAGCTTGTCGGTCGGTCTGTCGGTCGGTCTGTTGACTTGGTTTCCAAACGATAACTCAAAAAGCGCTTCACCAATTTGTATTATTTTTGGTACACTGATGTAACATCATAAAATACAGGTCAAGTTCGATTTCCACTACAATTCGTCAATTTTCGACATAGTTATGGCCCCTTTCAAGTGAAAAAATTGCAAAATGGCGCTGTTGTACTATAAAGGCAGTTTTTGTGGGGGTATGCATCACCTTTAGTGATAGCTCTAGTTTTTAGATGGATTTTAAAATTACTTGGCAGAAATGTTAACCACCATGAGACAATGTGTTGCATGCATGACCCAAGTTGGTACCTCAAATGTCAAGGTCGTACTAAGAGGTCAAAGGACAAAAAGGGTTTTTTTTTAGTGTTCAGTCAATAACTTTCTTATTCCTGGATAGATTGTGAAATTACTTGGCAGAAATGTTAACCATCATGAGACAATGTGGTGCACGCTAGACCCAGGATCAAGGTCATACTAAGAGGTCAGAGGTAAAAAAGTTTGTTTTTTTTGTGTCCAGTCAATAACTTTTTTATTTCTGGATGGACTTTATAAAGTAACCATGCAGAAATGTTCACTGTCATTAGACCATGAGTCATGTGCAAGACCAAGGTCCATACCTCGAATGTCAAGGTCATACCTATTGGTCAAAGAAACAAAAGGGACTGTCAATAACTTCCTTATTCTTTGATGGATTATGAAACTACTTGGCAGAAATGTTAACCATCATGAGACGATGTGTTGTACCTCAAAGGTCAAGGCCATACTTAGAGGTAAAAGGTAAAAAAGGGCTTTTTTGTGTACGGCCAATAACTTTTTATTTTTCTATGAACATTTTTAAAGTTACTTTGCAGAAATGTTCATCTTCATCAGATGATGTGTTGCACACAAGACCCAGCTCAATACCCCTAATGTCAAGGTTATACTTAGAGGTCAAAAACGGGGGAGACATCTGTGTTTTTGTAGAAAAACAAATTCTAGTATTTTAATTGGTTAAAGTAATAACTTGAATTGTCATGTTGTTTTGACTAGAGCCAGTATCTTTGATGTAAAATAGACAATATACATTATGAAAACACGCCCATTTAAGTGTATTGAAAATTTTTACCAACAAAAAATGAAAAATTTCAAATAAAAATTCTGATATTTTTCATATTTCTGTTCAAAACATATATTGTGGGAACTCGTTAGAACTACACTGCCGAGGCGATTCTTAAGAGTACCCACAATCTTTGTTTTTGAGCAGAAATAAGATGAAATATGTCTACCCCTGTAAACCCCAGTTTTACTATATAAAAGTTGGTTTTAAGGGGATCAAAATTATATAGGAGTATTTTCGTGATGTAGGGAATGTATTCAACCCTTATCCCGCTGAAAACAGCCACCAATACCTTTACAACAGCATAGATCCAGATCAGATGGCTTCAGCCATCTGATCTGGATCTGTACTGTTTGTCAATCAGATTGTGAATTTGAATGAATTCATTAAACCAAGCAATTTGATTTGCTGATAGCCAGAAATGGTTGTTGCAAAATTAATTTATTCAGCAGAACAAGGGTTAAGATAGTTAGGACATTATTTTTTTTTATTATTTTCCATAAAATTATAAATGTATTTTGTGAAGATTTGTTTGTTTGTGTTGAGATTTTACATCCCCGTCAACCCTATTTAGGTCATATTGGAGACGTTGCTTCCAATTTTGTGGGACTTTTACCCTACATTGAGATGAAATGACATCTCAAGTCCTACCACCGGAAGAAACCGCAAGGGTTAAAGGAGCAATCGAACCCACACCACTTTTCCTGGGTAGGCTTAAACCTAAGCAGTTTACAAGTGCTCAAGTAAGGTTGGTTTCAGCTCTGCGCGGGACCACCATGCAGCCCAGTTTAATATCCTCATATTGCACCTATATTTGTTTTCCTCAATTTTGACTATAACACGGTTTTAAGACGGATTCCAAGAATGTATAGATTATACAGAAAAATGATCATAAATGGTCATTTTTCTTTTTTATATATACATTTGTTTTTGGAGGTAGCATGGTTGTTTAACTAACACGTTTCTGCTTTGCACCCCTTCATACTGTTATAAAGAAGTTGTTATGTATTCTTTCAAAGTTACAAACTGAACGAAAAAAAGTGCAGATGTAAGGGTTGTCATGTTCAGCTGGATAAGGGTTAAAATGAGTCATACAGGAATGATAACTCTGACTGCCTAGTTTCTGAGTTACCTCCCCTTACTGTAAATGGTACAAGTTTTTGTGATATATTAATGTTTTGGATTTTCGTGATCAGCTAAAATCTGCACATGTGATTTACACATAGGAGAAATTTGTTAATACCCAGGAATTACACATTGAAGAAATTCATAAATTCTCAAACCTTAAGCCTTATCTTGCTGAATTGCACATAGAAGAAATTCATAGATTCTCAAACCTTAAGCCGTATCTTGCTGAATTACACATAGAAGAAATTCATAAATTCTCAAACCACAAACCTTATCTGGCTGAATTACACATACAAGAAATTCATAAATTCTCAAACCACAAGCCTTATCTTTCTGAATTACACATAGAAGAAATCTTATCTTGCTGAATTACACAGAAGAAATTCATAAATTCTCAAACCTTAAGCCTTATCTAGCTGATCATGGCCACCCCTACCTTTGCAAATAGCATAGATCCAGACCAGTTGAAGAAGCCGTCTGAACAGGATCTACACAGTTTGTTATGCAGTTTGTGAAAATGAATAATCACATGATAATCACATGATATCAAGTAATTTAATTGGTTGATAATCAGAAATGGGTGTGGCTAATTAAATTTATTCAGCAGGATAAGAGTTAAAATACCCATGAATATACACACATCTGGAAAACAGCAAAGATTCAGTTTGTGAAAGTAAATGTTTATTTATGAAATCTTGTACTCTTCACAACTCATATTCCATTACAATAACACATCCATGTGACAATCTGCTCTCTGTCATAACTGCACTCTGTCTTGTCTCAAAACGGTTATTTTTCTGATGAAAATTTGTGTTGTTTTCCTCAATAAAGCCCTAAGCATAAATGGTGTGTGCTCATTAGAAACTGTCTGTGCTCGTTAGAAACGCTTCATTGAGGTGGTTCTAACAATAAAGTACCCACAACCTTATGTCTTGGAGCAGAAATAAAAAAAACTAATACCCCAGTTTTCTCTCTATTAGGTGGGTATTACTGGGGTGTTCATTTTACAGATTTGTTAACGTGATGTTTGATGTATAATGATTTGGTATGGACTAATAATATTAATTTTTGCTGTTGTTATTTGATGTAGATTTGCTCCATTGAGCATTTTTAGCTCACCTGTGCCGAAGGCTCCAGGGGAGCTTATAGTATAGTGGGTCCTCCGTCGTCTGTCGTCCGTCCGTCCGTCCACACTTTTGAGCAGCTATATCTCTGTATCCTGCCGGCTGATCTCAATCATTTCTCATCTGTAGCATGCCTCTGGTGGGGCATTGATGACATAAACTTTTTTTTTGAAATCGCTCAAAAACTTTGGTTCCTATGGCAACCACAAGGTCCCATAGACTTACTATGGGAAAATGCTTGTTATCACCGTGGCGCCTTCAGTTTTGATCGGATCTTTCTGATACTTATATGTAAGGTGACTGGGGATAAAAACTCGGATGAGTTCGAAAACCGGCCAAGTCGGCCCATTTATCATAGAGTTACATCCCTTTGATTGCTGAAAATGCCCATTTTCGACCTTGTCATCACCGTAGCCCCTTCAGTTTTGATCGGATCTTTCTGAAACTTATATGTAATGTGGCTGGGGATAAAACCTCGGATGAGTTCGAAAACCGGCCAAGTCCGCCGATTTATCATAGAGTTACGTCCCTTTGATTGCTGAAAATGCCGATTGTTTACCTTGTCATCACCGTAGCCCCTTCAGTTTTGATCGGATCTTTCTGAAACTTATATGTAAGGTGGCTGTGGATAAAATCTCAGATGAGTTCGAAAACCGACCAAGTCGGCCCTTTTATCATAGAGTAACGTCCCTTTGATTGCTGAAAATGCTGATTTTTGACCTTGTCATCACTGTAGCCCTTTCAGTTTTGATCGAATCTTCCTGAAACTTATATGTAAAGTGGCTGGGGATAAAATATCGGATGAGTTCGAAAACCAGCCAAGTTGGTCCATTTATCAGAGTAACGTCCCTTTGATTGCTGAAAATGCCGATTTTTGACCTTGTCATCACCGTAGCCCTTTCAGTTTTGATCAGATCTTTCTGAAACTTATATACAAGGTGGCTGGGGATAAAGCCTCGGATGAGTTCGCATACCGGCAAAGGTGGCCTATTTATCATAGAGTTAGGTCCCTTTGATTGCTGAAAATGTTGATTTTTGACCTTGTCAACAATGTAGCCCCTTCAGTTTTGATCGGATCTTTCTGAAACTTATATGTAAGGTGGCTGGGGATAAAACCTCGGATGAGTTCGAAAACCGGCCAAGTTGCCCCATTAACTATATAGTAATGTCCCTTTGATGGCTGAAAATGTCGATTTTTAGCTCACCTGGGCCGAAGGCTCCAGGGGAGCTTATAGTATAGTGGGTCCTCCGTCGTCCGTCCGTCGTCCGTCCACACTTTTGAGCAGCTATATCTCTGCAACCTGCAGGCTGATCCCAATCATATCTTATCTGTAGCATGCCTTTGGTGGGGCATTGATGACATAAACTTTTTTTCAAAATTGCTCAAAAACTTTGGTTGCTATGGCTATCACAAGGTCCCATAGACTTACAATGGGAAAATGCTTGTCATCACCGTAGCGCCTTCAGTTTTGATCGGATCTTTCTGAAACTTGTATGTAAGGTGGCTGGAGATAAAAACTCGGATGAGTATGAAAACCAGCCAAGTGGGCCCATTTATCATAGAGTTACGTCCCTTTGATTGCTGAAAATGCCGATTTTTGACCTTGTCATCACCGTAGCCCCTTCAGTTTTGATCAAATCTTTCTGAAACTTATATGTAAGGTGGCTGGGGATAAAATCTCGGATGAGTTCGAAAAAGCGACCCAGTTGGCCCATTTATCCTAGAGTAACGTCCCTTTGATTGCTGAAAATGCTGATTTTTGACCTTGTCATCACCGTCGCCCTTTCAGTTTTGATCGAATCTCTCTGAAACTTATATGTAAAGTGGCTGGGGATAAAATCTCGAATGAGTTCGAAAACCAGCCAAGTTGGTCCATTTATCACAGAGTAACGTCCCTTTGATTGCTGAAAATGCCGATTTTTGACCTTGTCATCGCCGTTGCCCTTTCAGTTTTGATCGGATCTTCCTGAAACTTATATGTAAGGTGGCTGGGGATAAAACCTCGGATGAGTTCGAATACCGGCCAAGAGGGCCTATTAATCATAGAGTTAGGTCCCTTTGATTGCTGAAAATGTTGATTTTTGACCTTGTCATCACCGTAGCCCCTTCAGTTTTGATCTGATCTTTCTGAAACTTATATGTAAGGTGGCTGGGGATAAAACCTCGGATGAGTTCGAAAACCGGCCAAGTTGCCCCATTTACTATATAGTTATGTCCCTTTGATGGCTGAAAATGTCGATTTTTTACCTTGTCATCACGGTAGCCCCTTCAGTTTTGATCGAATCTTTCTGAAACGTAAGGTGGCTGGGGATAAAATCTTGGATGAGTTTGAAAACCGACCCAGTTGGCCCATTTATCATAGAGTAACGTCCCTTTGATTGCTGAAAATGCTGATTTTTGACCTTGTCATCACCGTAGCCCTTTCAGTTTTGAACGAATCTTTCTGGAGCTTATATGTAAAGTGGCTGGGGATAAAATCTCAGATGAGTTCGACAACCAGCCATGTTGGTCCATTTATCACAGAGAAACGTCCCTTTGATTGCTGAAAAAGCCGATTTTTGACCTTGTCATCACTGTAGCCCTTTCAGTTTTGATCGGATCTTTCTGAAACTTATATGTAAGGTGGCTGGGGATATAACCTCGGATGAGTTCAAATACTGGACAAGGTGGCCTATTTATCATAGAGTTAGGTCCCTTTGATTGCTGAAAATGTTGATTTTTGACCTTGTCATCACTGTAGCCCCTTCAGTTTTGATCTGATCTTTCTGAAACTTATATGTAAGGTGGCTGGGGATAAAACCTCGGATGAGTTCGAAAACCGGCCAAGTCGCCCCATTTACTATATAGTTATGTCCCTTTGATAGCTGAAAATGTCAATTTTTTAACTTGTCATCACGGTAGCCCCTTCAGTTTTTAGCTCACCTGAGCCGAAGGCTCATATGAGGTATTAGTATACCACGAGCCGGCGTCCGGCGTCCGTCGTCCACACTTTCAATGAAGTATATCTCTGGAACCAGTGGGTCGGCCTTGATCAAATTTCATATGAACCATCATCAGATAGGGGGAAAGGCTGTATTAGGTTTTCGTGCAGATCGGATGAGAACTCTGGTTGCCACAGCAACAAAGAGCTCCCATAGGCTTAACATAGGAAAAAGCTTGTCATCACTCTAGCTCCGTCAATTTTTTTCTGATCGACTTCATTCTTGCAGATAACGAGGACAGGCATGAAATCTCGATCAAGTTTGATTTTGGGCTGAATCGGATTATTCACTCAGGAGTTACGTGCCCTTGAGCGTTGAAAAAATTGCCTATTGACTTAACATGGGGAGAATGTTGTCATCACCGTAGCTGCTTCAATTATTTTCAGATTGGCTTTATTCTTGCAGATAACCAGCACAGCCATGAAATCTCGGTCAAGTTGGATAACTGGCAGAATCGGATCATTCACTTAGGAGTTACCTGCCCTTGTGTGTTTTTGCATTAGGGTTAATGGGAATTTCAAAAATGTATATCTTAAAGACTACTTGGCCAACTTTGATCAAATTTCATGTGTCGCATTATTGGGCAAGTGGAAAGGCTTCATTGGGTTTTCAGGCAGATCTGAGTGGAACTCTGGTTGCCATGGCAACATCTAACTCCCATAGACTTCACATAGGAAAAAGCTTGTCATCACTCTAGCTCCGTCAATTTTTTTCTGATCAACTTCATTCTTGCAGATAACCAGTACAGGCATAAAATCTCAGTCAAGTTCGATTTTGGGCCGAATCAGATAATTCACTCAAGAGTTACGTCCCCTTGAGCGCCCGAAAAATTGCCTAACGACTTAACATGGGGAAAATGTTGTCATCACTGTAGCTGCTTCAATTTTGTTCGGATTGGCTTCATTCTTACAGATAACCAGCACTGCCATGAAATCTCCGTCAAGTTCAATAATTGGCAGAATCGGATCATACACTAAGGAGTTACCTGCCCGTGTGCATTTTTGCATAAGGGTTAATGTGAATTTCAAAAATGTATATCTTGAAGACTACTTGGCCGACTTTGATCAAATTTCATGTGTAACATTATTGGGCAAGTGGAAAGACTGCATAAGGTTTTCATGCAGATCTGAGTGGAACTCTGGTTACCATGGCAACATATAGCTCCCATAGACTTAACATAGGAAAAAGCTTGTCATCACTCTAGCTCCGTCAATTTTTTTCTGATCGACTTCATTCTTGCAGATAATAAGGACAGGCATAAAATCTCGGTTAAGTTCGATTTTGGGCAGAATCGGAATATTGACCTCGGAGTTACGTGACCTTGAGCGACAAAAAATTTGCCCATAGACTTAACATAGGGAAAATGTTGTGACTACGATAGCGACTTGAATTTTTTTCAGATCAGCTTCAAACTTGCAGGTAAGGAGGACAGACATAAAATCACGGTTAAGTTCGATTTTGGGCCGAATCGGATTATTTGCCTTGGAGTTACCTGCCCTTGAGCATGAAAAAATACGTTGTGACCACGCTAGCAACTTTATTTTTATTCAGATCAGCTTCAAACTTGCAGGTAACGAGGACAGGCATAAAATCCCGGTTAAGTTCGATTTTGGGCGGAATCGGAATATTGACCTCGGAGTTACGTGACCTTGAGCGACAAAAAATTTGCCCATAGACTTAACATAGGGAAAATGTTGTGACTACGATAGCGACTTGAATTTTTTTCAGATCAGCTTCAAACTTGCAGGTAACGAGGACAGACATAAAATCTCGGTTAAGTTTGATTTCGGGCCGAATCGGATTATTTGCCTTGGAGTTACCTGCCCTTGAGCATAAAAAAATACGTTGTGACCATGATAGCAACTTTATTTTTATTCAGATCAGCTTCAAACTTGCAGGTAACGTGGACAGGCATAAAATCTCAGTTAAGTTCGAATCGGAATATTGACCTCGGAGTTACATGACCTTGAGCGACAGGGCCCCCGCCCATAGGGGCTTGAAGAAATATATGGGCTGCATGATGCTTCCACGCAGAGCTGAATCCGGCCCGCACACTAGTACTGGTAAACCGCTTAGAGGATCTAAGCCTGCCCAGGAACCGCGGTGCGAGGCGGACCGTCCATGCTAATAAACCCTATTGGTTTCATTGGGCGACAGGGCTTGAGATGTCATTTCATCTCAATGTCGGGTAAAAGTCCCACAAAATTGGAAGCAACGTCTCCAAAATGACCTTTTACAGTGTTGACGGGGACGTTAAACCTCAAATCAAACAAACAAACAAAACCTTGAGCGACAAAAAATTTGCCCATAGACTTTACATAGGAAAATGTTGTGACTACGATAGCGACTTGAATTTTTTTCAGATCAGCTTCAAACTTGCAGGTAACGAGGACAGACATAAAATCTCGGTTAAGTTCGATTTTGGGCCGAATCAGATTATTTGTCTTGGACTTACCTGCCCTTGAGCATAAAAAAATACCTTGTGACCACGATAGCAACTTTATTTTTATTCATATCAGCTTCAAACTTGCAGGTAACGAGGACAGGCATAAAATCTCGGTTAAGTTCAATTTTGGGCCGAATCGGAATATTGACCTCGGAGTTACGTGACCTTGAGCGACAAAAAATTTGCCCATAGACTTAATTAGGGAAAATGTTGCGACTACGATAGCGACTTGAATTTTTTTCAGATCAGCTTCAAACTTGCAGGTAACGAGGACAGACATAAAATCTCGGTTTAGTTCGATTTTGGGCCGAATCGGAATATTTGCCTTGGAGTTACCTGCCCTTGAGCATAAAAAATACGTTGTGACCACGATAGCAACTTTATTTTTATTCATATCAGCTTCAAACTTGCAGGTAACGAGGACAGGCATAAAATCTCGGTTAAGTTCAATTTTGGGCCGAATCGGAATATTGACCTCGGAGTTACGTGACCTTGAGAGACAAAAAAATTTGCCCATAGACTTAACGTAGGTAAAATGTTGTGACAGAAATAGCGACTTGAATTTTTAGCTCACCTGAGCCAAAGGCTCCAGTGAGCTGATAGTATACCAAGGCTCCGGAGTCCGTCGTCTGTCGTCCGTCCATCCGTCGTCCACACTTTCAATGAAGCATATCTCAGAAGGCAGTCGACCAATCTTGTTTAAATTTTATGTGTAGCACCATTGGGCAAGGGGAAAGGCTGCAATAGGTTTTGGAGCTAGTCTGGTTCATTTGTTCCTTCATTCTTCTTTCTCTCGATATAGAGATAATAGACCAATGTTAAATTTTTAATCAAAGATTTCTCAGGAACTATAAAAGCTAGAAGCATCAAATTTGGTATTCAATAGAATAATGATGACTTATTTTGTGTAAGAGACATTGGGCTTTCTCAGCTTATTTGTTCATCTGTTCATTCATTCTTCTTTCTCTCCATTTTGACCAATGTTAAATTTTCGTCAAAGATTTCTCAGGAACTATAGAAGCTAGAAGTCTCAAACTTGGAATGCAATGCAATAATGATGACTTATATCCTGTAAGGGTCAATGGGCTGGATTCTATTAGCAGATTTAGTAGTCAAGTCTGTGAATTGTTAAAACTTAAGTTCCTCAGGTGAGCGGTTTAGGCTCATTGAGCCTCTTGTTATTGAATCTTTCTGAAACTTATATGTAAGGTTACTGGGGATAAAACCTACGATGAGTTCGAATACCGGCCAAGTTGGCCCATTTATTATAGATGTACATCCCTTTGATTGCTGAAAATGCCGATTTTTGACCTTGTCATCACCATAGCCCCTTCAGTTTTGATCAGATCTTTCTGAAACTTATATGTAAGGTGGCTGGGGATAAAATCTTGGATGGGTTCGAAAACAGGCCAAGTCAGCCCATTTAACGTAGAGTTATGTCCCTTTGATTGCTAAAAATGCCAAATTTTGACCTTGTCATCACCGTAGCCCCTTCAGTTTTGATCGGATCTTTCTGAAACTTTATGTAAGGTGGCTGGGAATAAAACCTTGGATGAGTTTGAATACTGGCCAAGTCGGCACATTTGTCATAGAGTTACGTGCCTTTGATTGCTTAAAAATGCCTATTTTCGACCTTGTTAGCACTGCTGCCCCTTCAGTTTTGATAGGATCTTCATGAAACTTACAAACAAATAATCAGGCAGAAAAGCTCGGAGGAGTTTGAAAACTCGTGAGGTTTGCCTACTTGTCACAGGGTAACATCCCTTTGATTGCAGCAGTTAATTGCTTATTTTTGAACTTGTCATCACCATAGCCCCATCAGTTTTTATAGGATCTTCTTAGCAAGTCAGGAATAAAAGCTTGAATGAGTTTGAAAACTGGTGGGGTCAGCCTATTTATCATAGAGTTGCATTCTACTTGATTTGCAGAAATTGCTTACCCTGTCATCACCATGTCCTTCCATTAATCCTTCAGTAAAGGTTGGCGCTTCCTGACACTTTGAATCTGTCAGCTCAGGTGAGCGATACAGGACCAAGCTCAGCTTGGTCCTCTTGTTTTAATAAATTTGACATTTTGTTTGGTTTATAGCTAAAATATCGTGTATGCAAATTACTTTACTTCTGTGGAAGTCTTGTTCTATGATTTGTACCGTAAAATTCTAATCCACGAAGTCCAAAAAGTGCAGACGGAATGGCAGACAGTGTAGACCCAGATCAGATGTCTCAAAATGTGGTATCTGATCTGGGCCTAAACTGTTAACAGGAGTCAGCATTTTTACAATGTGCTGTTTTTTACACAGCACTCTCATGTCACAGCGATAAGAATACCGAGGCTACTTTCTGTAAATAACTGTTGCATGGATTTAACATTATGATAACACACCCGTGCGACATAGTGCATTTTTCACAGCTCTAAAATTGCTACTACATGTAATCTGAAGAAAATCCATGATATTTTTCTTATAAGTGCTCAAAACATAGGTTGTGGGAGCTCGTTAGAACCGCCTCTGTGAGGCAGTTCTAACGAGTACCCACAGCCTATGTCTTGGAGCAGAAATAAGAAAAATGATGCTTACCCCCGTAAACCCCAGTTTTCTCTATATAAAGTGGGGTTTAGAGGGGTCTCCGTTTCACGGACTTGTTCAGATGATGAAATTCCTACAAAGTGGACATAGCAATGAAATGCTACTGTGCTTCGTAATTTTGGGTCCAAACATTGCGAGTTCTAAGAAAAAGAAGGGGAACACATTGGAAAGTTCTGTACTACCTCTTTTATATCTGTTGGTTTTCAATAGTCAGCTGGCTGAAATGTCCAGTGGTTTGGTTTATAAATATATATATATATATATATATATATATATATATATATATATATATATATATATATATATATATATATATATATATATATAGGAAAAAAAAATGCAAAACAACTTATCATAGACTGGTTAGAAATTTAAAAACAAGAATTCCGTCGAAGGCTATGTCGCGCCTGGGGGGGGCCACCGAACCACGACATGTAGGCCAAGGTCAAACATTGATGCTTGCATAAAAGTTGCCATTCTTAAATGCAAGCTTCTACTAAGTATCATTAATGAAGCTCTAATAATTCTTGAGAAATGAACTTAACCATTAGGGTGAATGCTAGGGTGGTCACAATATTGTACAAAATCAGTGAACCATAAAATGTAGGTCAAGGTCAAATATGGATGCTTGCATTTAAGTTGCCAACCCCAGATAAAAGTTTGTATAAAGTATCATTAATGATGCTCTTATAGTTCTTGAGAAATAAACTTGACCATCAGGGTGACTGCTAAGGTGGTCGCAATATTTTACGAAGTCATTGAACCATGAAGTGTAGGTCAAGGTCAAAAACGGATGCTTGCATTTAAGTTGCCATCCCCAGATGCAAGTTTTTACCAAGTATTATTAATGAAGCTCTTAAAGTTCCTGAGAAATTAACTTGACTATTAGGGTGAACGCTAGGGTTGTCACAATATTTTACAAAGTCAGTGAACCATAAATGTAGGTCAAGGACAAATATGGATGTGTATTTAAGTTGCGTTCCCCAGATACAAGTTTGTACCAAGTATCATTAATGAAGCTCTTGTAGTTCCTGAGAAATAAACTTGACCATTAGGGTGAACGCTAGGGTGGTCGCAATATTTTACAAAGTCAGTGAACCATAACATGTAGGTCAAGGTCAAATATGGATGCTTTCATTTAAGTTGTCATCCCCAGATATAAGTTTTACCATGTATCATTAATGCAGCTCTTATAGTTCTTGAGAAATAAACTTGACCATTAGGGTGAACGCTAGGGTGGTCGCAAATGTTGACGTCTTGACAAACAGACGGACAAACCAACGAACGTAAAACCGGACACCTATGTCCCGCCATGCTAATAGCAGGCGCGACAAAAATCAGGGGAAAAGCACCTGTCAAGTGGGATGGGGAATCTGGTAATTTTCCTTCATATATCCCTCCCTTGATTCATCAGTATAACAGTGCAACCTCTGTAACACCTGCGGACTCAAATCTGTTGAAATGTTGATGAGCCTCATTTCATCTTGATTTGAAACATCATTCAAAATTATGTCAATCAACTGCAAGCCAAGAATGAATTCAAAACGCACAGTGGTGTACATTCCATTGCAGACTCCAGCACTGTCCAATCAAATTACATCTCAAATGTCAATCAGATCTAAAATGGAAAAAAGTGCTTGAGAAAATGAGACCAGTCAATGCATATTGCTTGTCACCGTTTTAGAATTCTATGATGAATGACATTTGCTTGTAAAACTAACTTGATGGAAAGAGATTAACTGAAAGGTACATCATAGGAGTTTGAACAGATTTGTGTCCACAGGTGTAAGCTGCCAACCTGTGAAAACTCTAAAATCTAAAACTGACTGCTTAAAGGAAGTGACTGTTCAGTAGAGGGACACTTAAATGATGATACATGGCCTGATATAGGCACTATTAGACAGATCAGGGTTCTCAATCGATTAAAAATGCTGTCCTTCAAAAATAGTTGGGGAGTTTTACTATACTTTTCTATTGAGATATCCAAGAAGTTGGGAGTCAAAATGAAAATTTGGAGTAAATTACTCCAAGTTTGGAGTTAACAAGAACTCTGACCGACGAAAATATTGTGATAATTGCAGGCAGCTCAATATGGATGTAACAAAAGGAAAATAAATGATGGGCAGGTGTCAGATGAGTAATTTTATCTGACACCTGTCTCATTTACTTATTAGCTCACCTGAGCATGAAGTGCTAATGGTGAGGTATTGTGATCAGTGAATGTCCGCTGTGTCTTGCGTCACCAACAATTTTCTTTGCATGCAAACAACTCCTAAACCCTTGGGCCAATTTGATCCAAACTTCACAGGAATGTTGCCTAGGTGCCTCCCTACCAAAATATCTAAAATCATTCTGCTCTGATGAACAAGATGGCCACCAGAGCTAAAAATAGAAAAAATCTTTAAACGCCAACTCCAACTGTACACTTGGGCAAATTTATTTAAACTTCATATAAATGTTGCTTAGGAGATTCTCAACCAAAATAGCTAAAATGGTTCTGCTCTGATGAACAACATGGCCACCAGAGCTAAAAATAGAAAAACATCGTAAATTTGCCTCAAACGCGATCTCCTCCTAAACCCTTGAGCCAATTTGATTCAAACTTCACAGGAATGTTGCCAGGAATGTCACTCCCGACCAAAATCGATAAAATCGTTCCCCTCTGACCAACAAGATGACCACCAGAGCTAAAAATAGAAAACATCTTCAAACGACAACTCCTCCTGTACTCTTTGGCCAATTTCATTCAAACTTCATAGGAATGTTGCTTAGATGACCCTCTACCAAAATAGCTAAACAGTTAACCTCCGATGAACAAAATATTGCTCTGACAAACAAGATTGGCACCACCAGAGCTAAAAATAGAAAACATCTTCAAAGGACAACTCCTCCTGTACTCTTTGACCAGTTTCATTCAAACTTCATAGGAATGTTGCTTAGATGACCCTCTACCAAAATATCTAAAACATTTTATCTCCGATGAACAAAAATGGCCACCAGAGCTAAAAATAGAAAACATTGAAAATTTGCTTCAGATTGTTCTGCTCTGATGAACAAGCTGGCCACAAGAGCTAAAAATAGAAAAAAATCTTGACATTTCCTCCTGTACCCTTGGCTCAATTTCATTCAAACTTCACAGGACTGTTGGCAAGATGATTCCCTATTTAAATAGCTAAAATCGTTCTGCTCTGATAAACAAGATGGCCACCAGAGCAAAAAAATAGAAAAAAAATCTTCAAACAACACCTCCTGTACTCTTGGCCCAATTTCATTCCCCTTGTCATTCAAACTTCATAGGAATGTTGCTTAGGTAACCCTCTACCAAAACAGCTAAAATGATCCTGCTTCGATGAACAAAATGGCTGCCAGAGCTAAAAACAAAAGTCATAAATTTGCTTTTAACACGAAATCCTCCTAATCCCTTGGGCCAATTTGATTCAATCTTCACAGGAATGCTGCCTTGGTGACTCACTACCAAAATAGCTAAAATCGTTTTGTTCTGACAAACAAGGAGGCTGCCAGAGCTAAAAATAGAAAAAAATCTTCAAACGAAAACTCCTCCTGCACCCATGGGCCTATTTCATACAAGCTTCATAGGAATATAGATGGCCCTCTACCAAAATAGCTTAAACGATCCCGCTCCGGTGAACAAAATGGTTACCAAAGCTAAAAAATAGAAAAACATTGTAAATTTGCTTCAAACCCAAACTCCTCCGAAACCCTAAGGCCAATTTGTTTAAAACTTTGCAGGAATGTTGCCTAGGTGACTCCCTTCCAAAATAGCTAAAATTGTTCCACTCTGACGAACAGGATAGCCACCAGAGCCAATAATAGAATGTACTAGAGACAGTGACACTCAGGTGAGCGAATCAGGGCCCTCTTGTATATATTTTTTATACTGATAATAAAATGAATTTTTTCAATGCATAAACACACCATGAAAGAAAGTATTCCTGCTTTTACTTCCAGTTTTTGTCTATTGGCTTAACCCTTAAGACACCGAGAAAAATTATACATCTGAAAATGATGTCAGCTTATGTCGTCTGCTGATTTTTTTTTGCAAACTTATTGAAAATATTTTTGCATACAGGCAAACAGTGTGGGCCCAGATCAGACTGCTTCTGATCTGGATCCACACTGTTTGCAAAAAATTGCTTTTAAGGTAACAGGCAGACGGCTGCCAAGTACCTAAAAATTAGTTTTTGCAAACAGTGCGGATCAGACAGCTCCTTTTGGAACAGTCTGAACTGGATGTCTGCATATATGAAAAATTCATGACGATAACACACCCGTGCGACATAGTGCATTTTTATGATGAAAATCTATGATATTTTACTTATTTTTACTTCAAACATTGTTGTGCGTGCTCGTTAGAACCGCTTCATTGAGGCAGTTCTAACGAGTACCCACAACCTATGTCTTGGAGCAGAAATAAGCAAAATTATGTATACCCCCGTAAACCCCAGTTTTCTCGATATAAAGTGGGGTTTAGGGGGGGTTCATTTCACGTACTTGTTCACGTGATGGTTTTTAAAAAGGTCAAGTGTAGTTTTTTCTCGGCATCTTAAGGGTGAACTGAAATTATTTATATTTGTTGCTTTTTTGCTGGATATTTTTGTCCGTTTTCCTGTAAGTGTTGTGATATTGAAGGCTGTGATCTTATTAAATTATATTCTTTATTTAATTGGTTATGTTTTTGTATAATTATCCTCATGAAGCTTACCATTGAAGTGTGGGGTGCCATAGTCATGAAAGATTCTTGTAATTTAATACTCCAAGAAATAAATGTTATAGTCATTTGTTAGAATCGCCTAATCGAGGCGATTCTAACAAATGTCTGTAACATTTGTTTCATGTCTATAACATTTGTTTCTTGGAGTAGTGATGTGGAAAAGACCTTTTATAACCTATCATAATCATAACTGGGATTCTTTATAAAAGCAAATTCATTATAACGCCACAATAATAGGGAACAAATACTGTCGTTATAACGCTGATCCTCTGTAATAAACATGCCGGATTATCACCATGTCTTATTCTCATAATCCTTAACCAACACTCATTAGGGAAATTTTCATTGAATTGACCCTTAAACAAGTCACAGAAGCCTGACTTGATCTGAAGCAGATAATGAAATGAATTTGATGCAAAAGTCAAACCAAAAAGTGGTAGAAAATGAAGAACCTTCACGAAGTTAGCATTTACATCAGACTTGTTTTGACGATCTTTCTAACATTATGGACCGTTTGAGCTTCGATAAATATGCCTGACAAATTAACTTTCCTCAATACTTTCAGTACTTTGATTTCCAATTAAAAAAAAAATCAGCTCATCAATGAAGAGCAAGTGTAGGAAGGGCGACATTACACCGCACTGGCGCGTACCCCGACGTATGCGAAACCAGTCCGATTTATAACCGCGACCCGTTACATAATATACACATGATCAGGCCCCCGCCTGAAGAAATATATTGGCTGCATGATGCTTCCACGCAGAGCTGAATCCGACCCGCACACGAGTACTGGTAAACCGCTTAAGAGGATCTAAGCCTGCCCAGGCAAAGCATTGTGAGTAGGCCCATCCATGCTTAAAAACCCTATTGGTATCATTGGGCGACAGGGCTTGAGATGTCATTTCATCTCAATGTCGGGTAAAAGTCCCACAAAATTGGAAGCGTCATCTCCAAAATGACCTATACAGTGTTGAGGGGGACCTTAAACCTCAAATCAATCAATCTGATAAAGATTATAAAACAGGCCAGCATGCCACACGCAAACAAAATGCTTTCTTTACATCTAGAAAACAGACATACATGTAACCTTTGCTAGTAAAAGATTGATTCCAGAAAAAATCAAAGCACAGAGAGTACTGGTGGGTCGATTGTTGTCTCCGAGTTTAGGCTGAGTCTAAGTTGTTTCGTTTAACCCTTAACCCATTGTACACTAGTGGACTCTTCCATTGCTATATGTTGGACAAATCCATTTGTCATATAAGAGGTGTCAGGCCTATTTTTTCGTTTTTATTCTATTTTAGATGGAAAATTTTGTTAGCAAATAGTGCAGGCCCTGGTCAGACGCCGCAGAATTCGGCGTCTGATCTGGGCCTGCCCAAGGTTTCGCTGCGGACTCTGCAAAAAATATTGCAAAGGTTCCGAGAAATGGATAGAATGTGAGGACTGCAACAAGCGCTTTCACTCCTCATGTTCTGATTTGGATAACAGTCAATTGTTAGAAATTGAATCTAGAGCTGGAACTTGGTATTGCAAAGACTGCAAAGCTGACTGTGGTCTTTGTAGTGGTGCTGTCCTTAATGGCCACAAAGCCGTTCAGTGTGATCAATGTGAAATGTGGATTCACACTGACTGTTCCTTCATTTCAGATGCAGAATATGGCACATTGGTAAATTCAAGCTGCCACTGGATATGTCCAAAATGTGAGGTCTGTAACTTTTCAGACTCCTTCTTTGATGAATATGTAGAACTGAGTAAGCCAAACAGGTTTGAACCTCTGTCAGAGGATAAGAGAGGCAAATCTTCGACTGCTGATGAAACTAAGTCAAATTTTGTGAAAGGTTTGAAACTTTGCAGTATAAACATAAATGGAATTAGAGGGAAAATTCTTGAACTTTTAGCTTTCCTCGATACATCTCAACCTCATATTGTTGCTATTCAGGAAACAAAGATTGACAGTTCAATTACTACATCTGAGCTTTTCCCTGAAAATTGTCAGTACTGTGTGTACAGAAAAGATAGGAACTCTAATGGCGGTGGGGTGATGTTGCTCATTCATAGAGACATCCCTCACATGCCATTCATGGAACTTGAAAATGACACCGAATCGGTCTGGGTTAAGGTTTTTGCAAATAAAACTTCCCACTTCGTAGCAAGTTGGTATCGACCACCAAATGGTACAATCGAAAACTTCCAGTTGTTTAAAGACCAACTGGATTGCATTAAATTGCAGCATAAGGGTAAAAAACTCCCGGCTGTACATGTTCTAGGTGACCTCAACTTCAGAGACATTGCTTGGCCCGACAGGCTCAGCAAACAAGGCACAATGCTGAGTCAGTCGGAAGGACAAATATTAATTGACATTATGAACGATCATGGTCTTGAACAAATTGTTAACTTCCCAACTCGTGATAAGAACACATTGGATCTGATCCTTACGACTTTGCCAGGACAATTCGAAGACATTCATTCCCCAGATAAACTAAGTGACCACGATGTTGTCTCCGGATATTTAAAAATTCACATCCCACCAATAAAGAAACCTCGGAGGAAGGTGTACTCATATCAGAAAGGTGACTATGAAACTATGAGGAAGGATGCACTCAGATTTGCAAAGGAGAATTACTTTAATGGTCATTCAGATGCTCGGTCTGTACAGGAGAATTTTGATTTGATAACTTCTTTCATTCATACTTCGGCCGAAAATCATATCCCCTCAAAAACTAGTAGGTCTGTATCTTCTATTCCCTGGATCACTCCAGAGATAAGAAGGAAAATTCGCAGAAGGAATAAGATTCATGCAAAGGCAAAAAAGACGGGAAGTGGTAAACTCCGGACAAAATTTGAAAACTTGAGACGTGAAATCAAGTTTGATATAAAAAATCAGCATGATTTGTATGTGAATAACTTGGTAGGTGATGTAAAGGCAAATCCCAGAGACTTCTACAGATATATTAACAGCCAGAAGAAAGACAGGCAAGGTATCCCGCCCCTTAATAAAAGGGGAGGGGACGGGGTTGCTGAATCAGACTCTGAAAGGGCAGAGGAACTAGTTGGTCAATTCAATGATGCGTTTAATAAAACTGAGTTCACGGAGGTTCCATTGACTGGAAGATCGGCCCCATTCATGAATAATATTGTTGTGACAGCTGCAGGAGTGATCAAATTACTTCAAGGCTTAAACCCCAGTAAGGCCTTAGGACCTGATGAGCTTCATCCTAGAGTCCTGAAGGAACTAGCAAATGAGTTGGGTCCAGTTTTTGCACACTTGTTTCAACAGTCTCTTGATACGGGTGAAATCCCCAAAGAATGGCTCTTAGCAAACATCTGTCCACTCTTTAAAAAAGGAGATAGGGCTCTTGCCCGTAATTACCGCCCTGTGTCTCTGACTTGTGTTCTGTGTAAATTACTGGAACATATAGTCTGCTCGAACATCATGGCCCACTTGGACGAACATAAACTTTTGTCAGACAGACAACATGCATTTAGGAAAAGGCACAGTTGTGAAACTCAGCTAAGCACAGTTATTAATGACTGGGCAAAAATCTTGGACAAAGGGGGGCAGGTGGACACATTTAGTCTGGACTTCGAGAAGGCTTTTGACACCCCTCCTCATGAACTACTTAAATCTAAGTTATTTGGTTATGGAATTGGGGGAAAGACCCTAAAATGGATAGATTCCTTTCTTTGCTACAGAAAACAGCGGGTTGTTGTTAATGGTGAATCTTCGGAGTGGGCTCCAGTTTTGTCTGGAGTCCCGCAAGGGACCGTTCTTGGTCCACTTTTGTTCTCCCTGTACATCAATGATATTTCCACTGACATTGACTCAGAAATAAGACTGTTCGCAGATGACTGTGTTTGTTACCGGGAAATTAGAGATTCAGATGACTCATTGAAACTTCAGGCTGACATAGATAGATTAGGATGTTGGGCACGTAAATGGGGCATGAGATTTCAGCCAGTTAAATGCAATATTATGCAGATAACTAGGAAGAGATCTAATAAAGTTGAGGCTTCTTACACCTTAGAGGGAACGGTCCTCGAGAATGTGGACTCCATTAAATACCTTGGAGTGACAATCTCACACAACTTGAGATGGAATACTCATATTAGCAACATGTGTACTAAGGCAAATAGAACGCTTGGTTTCCTGAGGCGAAATCTTCATCAGTGCCCTCAGGATGTAAAAGAGGCAGCATATAGAGGTCTTGTTCGCCCAATCTTGGAATATGGTAGTTGTATCTGGGACCCCAGTGGAGTGGTCCTTAACGATGAAATTGAGAAAGTTCAGAATAGAGCTGCTAGATTTGTAACAGGCAATTACTGCTTTGAAACTGGGAGCATGACTGGAATACTTGGAAAATTAAAATGGGAGTCTCTCAAGAAAAGGAGAAAAGATAGTAGGCTAATCCTTTTATACAAAGGTCTAAAGGGTGCTGCCAGCATCCCAACAGATGACCTTGTTCCCCCAGCTAGACACTGTAGAAATCACCATTCGTTGGCGTTTCAGACCCTTAGCGCAAGAACTGACATTTATAAAGAGTCGTTCTTCCCCAGAACCATTAGAGATTGGAATGCCCTTCCCGATTCGATTATTTCGACAGCTGAAGGTGCTGATGATTGTGTAGCTAAATTTACCTCTTTGGTTAGAGCTAGGGACTAACTTCCCACATCACAGGTCCTGGTGTATGAATGTCATTTGACGTGTCACCAGTAACAATTCTGATTCTGATTCTGATTCTGTTTGCCACGGTACCATTTTAGGGGTTTCCCGCATGCAATGGGTTACATTCCAGTAGTTAAAGCAGGTTGTAGAACTGATATGCGGCGTCATATCTGAGTCTATATTGTTTGCTTGTGCCCAAGTACACGAGCCAAGTGTAGAATACCTTTTACACAGTACTCTGATGTTACAGGGAGAAGACTAGCAATGCTATAAATAACCGGCACCTGGATGATATTGTATAAAGTCAGTGACAGTCACGTTGACTTTTACGTCTCACCAACAGCTATGGTCATACGGTGATGGTTCCTCGGTTTAAAGACTAATCCAGAAGTCTGAAGAAGCCCAGGATCGATCCTGCGACCGCTGGTTTACAAGGCGTGTAACATAACCACTACACCACGGAGGCTTCTACAGTGGACAATAGCAGACGGGAAGCTTTTTTGTGTCTGCCCCAGTTCACGCACACGGGGCTCTGACTTCGCAAGGTGAATAATTATGTCTCCCCCGAAAAAAAATATTTTCGGAGAGACATATTGTTTTCCCCCCAGGCATCTGTCTGTCCGTCTGTCACAAATTTGTGTCAGCTCTATAACTTGAAAACCGTTCAAGCTATCTTCACGAAACTTCATATAAAAATTAGTCAATATTAGACGACGTGCAGAGCGCAAGACCTATAACTCTCACACTTATACTTTTTTAGTTATCTCCCTTGGAAGTTTGTCGGTATGTATATATGTATAGGCAAATCATGTCCGGTCAATAACTTTCTTATTTTGATGAATTTTAAAATTACTTTGGCAGAAATATTAACAACCATGAGACGATGTGTGGCGTGCATGACGCAGGAGGGTTCCTTAAAGGTCAAGGTCATGCTTAGAGGTCAAAGGTAATAAAGGGGACTTTTTTCGTGTTTGGTCAATAACTTCCTTATTTTCAGATGGATTTTGAAATTACTTGGCAGAAATATTAACCACCATGGGACGATGTGTTGCGTGCATGACCCAGGTTGGTTCCTCAAAGGTCAAGGTCATACTTAGAGGTCAAAGGTAAAAAGGGGCCTTTTTCGTGTTTTGTAAATAACTTTCTTAGTTTTAGATAGAATTTTAAATCACTTGGCAGAAATGTTAACACTCATGAGACAATGTGTTGCACGCATGATTCAGGTTGATACCTCAAAGGTCAAGGTCATACATAGAGGTCAACGGTAAAAAAGGGGCCTTTTTTCATGTTTGGTCAATAACTTTCTTATTTTTAGATGAATTTTGAAATTGCTTGGCAGAAATGTTAATCACCATGAGACAACGTGTTGCGCCCATGACCCAGTTTGGTACCACAAAGGTCAAGGTCATACATAGAGGTTAAAGGTAGAAAAAGGGGTCTTTTTGTATTCTGTCAATCACTTTCTTATTTTTAGATGGATTTTGAAATTACTTGGCAGAAATGTTAACCACCATGAGACAATGTGGTGCGTGCATGACCCATGTTGGTACCTCAAAGGTCAAGGACATACTTAGAGGTCAAAGGTCAAAAAAGAGGTCTTTTTTCGTGTTTGGTCAATAACTTTTTTATTTGTAGATAATTTTGGAAATTGCTTGGCAGAAATGTTAACCACAATGAGTCGATGTGTCTATTGCATGACCGATGTTGGTACCTCAAAGGTCAAGGTCATACTAAGAGGTCAAATGTCAAAAAAGGGACCTTTTATCTGTTCAGTCAATAACTTTCTTATTCCTGGATAGATTTTGAAATTACTTGACAGAAATGTTAACCATCGTGAGACGATGTGTTGCGCGCTAGACCCAGGTCGGTACCGCCAAGGGCAAGGTCATACTAAGAGGTCAAAGGTAAAAAAAGGCTTTTTTGTGTCCAGTCAATAACCTTTTTATTTCTGGATGGACTTTTCAAAGTAACCTTGCAGAAATGTTCACCTTCATTAGACGACGAGTCGTGTGCAAGTCCAAGGTCCATACTTGCAATGTCAAGGTCATACCTAGAGGTCAAATGTCAGGAAAGGGGCCTTTTATGTGTTCAGTCTATAACTTTCTTATTCCTTGATGGATTATGAAATTACTTGGTATAAATGTTATCCATCATGAGACGATGTGTTGTACCTCAAAGGTCAAGGCCATATTTAGAGGTCAAAGGTGAAAAAGGGCTTTTTTGTGAACGGTCAATAACTTTCTAATTTCTCTATGAACTTTACAAAGTTACTTTGCAGAAATGTTCATCTTCATTAAATGATGTGTTGCACACAAGATACCTCCAATGTCAAGGCCATGCTTAGAGGTCAAAAAGGGGGAGACATCTGTGTTTTTGTAGAAAAACAAATTCTAGTTGGTACTTGAATTTTGACATGGTCATCAATAGTTGTGTGGACAATAGCAGGTCTGCTATATAACGTAGACTGTGTGTACTCGTCAAACCGTGTGTACTCGTTAAACCGTCTCAATAGAAGAAAAGTATTCAATACAATTTTTGTCAGAAAAAAAAATAGTATTACGTTCTTGGTGTTTCACTGGTAGCAATTTTCCGCCAAAGTTTTCCGGATTATTTATTTTCTTCCTCTAGCCCGCACAGAAGCCTCCGTGGTGAAGCGGATGAGCTACTCGTCTCATAAGTCAGGGGTCGTGGGTTCGATCCCAGGCTTCTCCAGACCTTCGGATGAGTCTTTAAAGACACATTTTTTTCCTTATATAAAAGGGGTGGCCTGTCTAATGATCTCCAATTAACATTTCCTTTGGACCATAGTGCACATCAAAGGCTTATCTTATCTAAGTGATTATGAGGTGATTATGAGCAGATTTCTTGTTTAATAGGGGGCTCAATAAGGGTACTTGAGTGATAGTATAATTTACTGAGATTGTTTCCAACAACATATTGTTTAAATAACTTCTTTTTTATTTTAAAATAAAGTAAAGAAAAACACTGATATCCATTGTTTCCTTTACTCAAAAGTGCAAAGAAGTAAACAAACAAGGTAAATGAATTGATTAAACTCAAAATTTAATCAATCAATTTACCTTTATTTATTTATTTATTTATTTATTTTATTTTGGTTGAAAGTATGTGATACAAAAATCATATAATGTCTAAAACATTAGCATTTTATACTTTCAGTCAAGATGGAACTATGAATTGTCTTTGTTTTAGACACAATCATATCAGAAAAGAGAAAAAAAAAGGATTTTTTTTTTAAGATTTTATTTTTCACCTTTTCAAGTTTAAAACTAAAATAACAAACCCAATTAAATTTATTTTTCTTCTTTATATTGCAAACATAGGATGTGTGTGCTTGTTAGAGCCGCCTCATTGAGGCGGTTCAAATGAGTACCCACAACCTATGACTCAATGAGATGATTCTAACGAGCACCCGCAACCTATGACTTGGAGCAGAATTAAGGAAAATAATGTATACCCCCTTAAACCCCCATTTTCTCTATAGAAAGTGGGGTTTAGGGGATGTCCCTTTTTCCTCAAAAACATATATTGTGTGTCCTCGTTAGAACCGCCTCATGGAAACACTCGTTAGAACCGCCTCATGGAAGCAGTTCTAACGAGCAGTCACACTGTAAAAACAAATTGTGGGTACTCGTCTGAACCGCTTCGCCGAGGTGGTTCTAATGAGTACCCACAATATATGTTCAGAGCAGAAATAATAAAGTTATCAGGATTTAATCTGAAAAAAAATCGTTTTTGGTTGAATAAATTGCCAATATATTTGAATTGGCATTTTCTGTATCGATTATAAATAATGGCTACTAAATATAAAATCGGAAAAAAGTGCTGTTGTTTCTTCCATGCAAATCAAAATAAGGACTTAGGTGTAAATGAATAGACGTCATTTGTCAAAGTCATATCCCTAGGTAATTTATTACCCTCTCTTGGTCCCCTACCTGTATGACAGCCTGAACACCCCAAGTGCATTTTATCTCAATGCTGGATTCTTTAATAAACGGTCATTAGGGTGTTATGTAATCGAAAAATGTGTCTTTAAACCGAGGTCCCGTCTCCATATGGCCTTAGCTGTTGGTGGGATGTAAAACTCAAACACACTCACTCCCTCCGCTAGCCCTTAATCATTTTAGCTGCATCCTGGGCCTTGGGGAAAAAACAAGTTTTGCTGAATAGAACTTTTTTCATGTTAAAACATTTTGCACATCTTCATAATGTCACGAGTTTTATGTTCGATAATTTCCGTTAATCGCCCGGTTAGGTCTGTAGCCGGGCTTCGGTTTATTTCGTCTGCAGCTAGTGTTATTTTTTGTTTTTTAGAAAAAAAAATAAATGGTCGATAGTCTTGAACTGAGACTCAACCGTAAGTGTTTAACCATAAAAACGTCAGTATTCAGCCAAACATTGTAGACCCTGATCAGACGCCTTGTCGGTTCATATAGAAGTGGAGGCAATGATAAGGAATCGATACGATTTACCCACAGCTCCCATCAGGGACACCAAAGGGAAAGAAACACAAACACGAAATAACAGACACTAAATGGAAACATCAATAGCAGAAAGCCGAAAGGACAGTTACTTTCCCACAAAATGGCCAATAGGCTATCCAATATAAAAAAATATAACCAAAGACAAACCATAACGAAAAAAAAACCACGACAGAAGAACCGCCATGGAACGGTCAGCGGAAACGAACGTTGCCACAATCCTCGCCCTTACTTCCGTCGCGATTAAGACAAATAATTTGTTCAGTCCGCATGAAGGCCTCCTAACACATCAATGCAACATCTCCGTGAACACAAAACTCAAACAACCACAGAGATGAAACAACGGGGAGGACTCGACAGCAAGAAACCACTGAAATGCTGGAGCAAAAGAAAACCAACAGTTAGACTCCAATGGGCCCGACCAGAGACAGAGCATCAGGTACCAAACAACATAAGCCTTTACGCTGGAACCGTCATAGAACGCGAGGCCTGACCCACCGGCGTGCAATTAAAGAGGGAAGCAAAGTTGTCAACCGTGATTGGGTTATTTACCATGAATGCAGTTTGTCGTATAACATTTATGTTGTTTTTGTTTGTTTGATTTGAGGTTTAACGTCCCCGTCAACATTATGTCATTTTGGAGACGTTGCTTCCAATTTTGTGGGACTTTTACCCGACATTGAGATGAAATGACATCTCAAGCCCTGTCACCGAACGAAACCACTAAGGTTTATATGCATAGACGGTCTGACTGCCTGGGCAGGCTTAGATCCTCTAAGCGGTTTACCAGTACGCGTGTGCGGTCAGATTCAGCTCTGCGTGGAAGCATCATGCAGCCCATTTATTTCTTCAAGCCCCAAAAGGCGAGGGCCGACATTTATGCTGTAGTGCCCAATCTTTTTATATCGAAGAATGATTTTACGAAATTGGGTGCTGAAGTCATTGCGGTTATATATTTTTCTGAATTTATATACTAAGTCACCATAAAATTCGAGGTTGCAGAAGAGATTTAAATCCAATACTGAATTTTGAAATTAAATCAGAATGACATCTATAAAATATTGAAAAGGCTTTGCGTAGTTTATGGCACCGATAACCCTGATTAAGAAGTTTAGCCGTTAACAATGTATTACGAGTGTTGAAATCAATTACATCACTACACACTCTGGCAAATCGAATTAATTGCGAAATATAAACGTCATAGGATGGCGCACGAGGAACATCACCATCCAAAAAAGGAAAATTTACAATCTCAAAATCAAAATCATCGCGTTTATCATAAATTTTGCAAGAAACAACCCCGTCTACAATAGATAGATGTAAATCCAAAAACGTGGCCTCGGTATCAGACGAATTTGCTTTATTTAACTGAAGTTCTGGGATCGTGGGGTGGGGTTGTAAATTTGACTGATCAAACCATCGAAATAGGTACTATCAATATTTAATAAATCAGCCAAATATCTAGAAGTCGAGCTGAAAGCGTCAATGATTTCAGACTGGTTTTCAGCAGAAAGGGACATCATGAAGTCTCTCTCATAACAAAACAAAAACAGACCAGCCACAAGTGGTGCGCAATTAGTACTCATCGGAATACCCACGACTTGCCTAAATAACTTAGTACCAAATCTTATGTAAATATTGTCAAGTAGAAAGGTGAGAGCTTCACACACTTTCTGACATGACCATAAAGTATAATTTTTATGCTCTTCAGAAGTGAAAAAAGCATTTCTTACATTACATACAATATAGAGGGGGTCTTCCCCGTGAAATGCCCATTCAATTAAATCATTTAAGTTTTCCTTTTATAAGATTATGAGGAAGTGCAGTGTAAAGGGTGGAAAAATAATAAGTAGACAGACTTGAAGCCGCGACGAAAACGCCTGGATTTCAATTTATTTAAAACTTCTTTAAATTTTTTATAGACCAGAACAGATTTCTATCTGATCATGACGCCGCGCCCTGCAGCGTGTGATCTGGGCCTACATCGTTTGCCAAAGCCAAAACGTGATTCCAGTCCTCGCCCAATGACACCAGGGGTCAAAGGTCAAATTTTCAAGAAAATGCTTGTGAATGCAACTACTTTTTGTATTTCTTGGTCTATGATGACCAAACTTGGTAGACACATTGCTTAGCGACTGGAGATGTGGTACATGAAGGCATCCAAATTTTGATCTAACCCCCGGGGTCATGGGGTATCCACAGTTTGATCAAAATTTGGACACCTTCATGCACATCTGCAGTCCCTAACCAATATATGAAGCAAGTTTGGCCACCATAGGTGAAGAAACAAAGAAGTAGTTGCATTCACAAGCATTTTCTTGAAAATTAGATCTTTGATCTTACTCCATGACCCCATGTGTCCAGATCAAAATTTGGATACCCTTATGCACATCTGCAGTTCCTAAACAAGTGTGTACCAAGTTTGGTGACAAAAGGGGAAGAAATAATAAAGTAGTCGCATTTACAAGGTTTGTGACAGACGGAATGACGGATAGACGGACGGACGTCCCGACGTACACCCGTGACGAAACTAATATACCTGTTTCTTGTTGTTTTTTAATTTTTACAAAACGGGTATAATTACGATCAATAGTGTATTATTTCATATCTTCAGAATGGTAAGTTTTATGCCCCGCGTGCATGGGGCGCCGTTTTACTATTTAATCCGTATTTATAGATATCCATAATTATTTATGGATATCCATAATTCGATTTATGGATATCCATGTTGAGGCTAAAAGAAGTAGTCAAGAGTCAGACAGAATTGAGGCGGAAATAAATCAGAGACAGACAGACAGACAGACAGACAGACAGACAGACAGACAGACAGACAGACAGACAGACAGACAGACAGACAGACAGACAGACAGATAGACAGACAGACAGAGGCGAATGACTAGACAGACGGACGGACAGACAGACAGGTGGACGAACAGACGTACGTACATAGACAGACAGACAGACAGACAGACGGACGGACACTTTTGTAACATTACTGTTTTAGTTTAACATGATTGAAATAAAGGAAAATATGGTGGAAGAAAAAGGAATTTTTTGCTACTGTTTAGACATGATCCAAGGTGGCCAGTCATGATCTAAAGTCGGGCCATTTCTTTCACTTAATTTTGGAGGGAAATAATTTTGACCAAAGTGATAACCCCGGTACATTTTATAAGAAACCTATCCGCGATATGACAATTTCATTTCCGCCAACACCGTATCAAATACAGCTATAGCTCTCTTCAGACCTGAACCTTTGCCTAAATTTGGGTCACCTTCGGCAACACCTTTTTTGTAGGTAAAGCAGTACATAAAGCTCTTTAACTCTTTAAATTCGCCCGAAAACTTTCAATGACGTCAGAGCAAAAGAACGGGGCTGAAAAAATATGGTGACCTTTACGGGGCGCCCTTTTACTATTTAATCCGTATTTATAGATATCCATTAATTGAATTATGGATATCCATAATTCGATTTATGGATATCCTTAAATCAGCCGAATAATGGATATCCATAAATCGAATTATGGATATCCATAAATCGAATTATGGATATCCATAATTCGATTAATGGATATCATTAATTCAGATCGATTTATGGATATCCGTTTAGAAGGTCTAAGCCTGTCCTAACAAAGTCGCGCGAGACAATGGGCAACAGGGATTGAGATGTTTGTTTGTTTGTTTGTTTGTTTGTTTGTATTTGAGTTTAACGGCCCAGTCTACACTAATTTAGGTTATTTTTGAGCCGGTCAGTTTACCAATCCACACTTTTCCTGGGCAGGCTTATTCGTAAGCAGTTAACCAGTAAAGTGCACATTCTTTCGCCAGAAACTGACAACTGCCCTTCTCGAGTCAGCGGAAAGGAGAGAATGGCCGTAGAAAAGATTTCGTTATCAATCTCCACGAAAGAATGTTTCCGAACCTGGCAGGTATCGAACCCGCGCGTTCCTGATCACCAGTCAGACGCGCATCCGACTGAGCTACCGAGGCCGGCGGGATTGAGATGCCATTTCATCTCAATGAAGGCTTAATGCCCAACATAATTGGAAGCAATGTCTCCAAAATGACCTAAATAGTATTGAAGGGGATGTTAAACCTACAATCAAACAAAAGATCTCTCTCCCACACCATAGGCCGCCACTAAGCCTACCCTACATCACCTCCAGCTCCATACCCGGCTTTTATTACACACCTAAATCGGAAACCTAGTTTTTTTTTGTTTTTTTTTGCAAAGGGAGCAGTCATTATTCATTAGGTTTATTTGCAGAGGAGAATTATGGATATCCAAAATTCGATTTATGGATATCCATAAATCAGCCGAATAATGGATATCCATAATTCGAATTAAGGATATCCATAATTCGATTTATGGATATCCATATTTCGAGCTAAATTAATGATATCCATAAATCAATTTATGGATATCCATAATTCGATTTATGGATATCCATAATTTGATTTATGGATAGATATCCATAAATCGAATAATGGATATCCATTATTCGATTTATGGATATCATTAATTCAGTTCGATTTATGGATATCAATAATTCAAATTATGGATATCCATAATTCTAATTATAGATATGGATATCCATAAATAATAATGGATATTCATAATTCGAATTATGGATATCCATAATTCGAATTATGGATATCCAAAAATAGTTATGGATATCTATAAATACGGATTAAATAGTCAAAACGGCGCCCCATATACCTTACATTACTGACGACTAGTGATCCACGTACGTTACTAAGTTAAAGTGCACAAAGTGGTTTAATTTTTATTATATTTATAAAATTACGTCAAAATTGAATCAACACGGCCTGCAAAATTTCAAGAACGCCCAAATTTTGCTTATGCCGAATTTCCAAGTGCACAAAGGGGCATAATTCAGTCAAATTTTCATAAAATTATACCAAAATTTAATCAGATAATCCTCACATTGGTTTCAAACAGAGTGCTAAATTTCAAAAGCGTAGCCCATGTGGTTCTTGAGACATTTTGCTTACAAGCTTTTCCAATGCCAAAATGCCTAAGTCCACATCACGAAAACACGCCTACATAATTTTGAACCCCCTTGAACCACACTTTTCTATAGTAAAACTGGGGTATATAGTTTACAGGGGTACATCTTATTTTTCTTATTTCTGCTCTAAAAAATGATTGTGGGTACTCGTTAGAACCACCTCGATATATACTGGAACCCATTAGGGTAGAGGTTCGAACGAGTACAAACAATCTATATTTTGAGCAAAAATAAGAAGAATATCACAATTTTTCATCTTAAAATGTTCGTTTTTTTTTTTCGGCGGTAAAGTTTACAATGTATTTGTATAGGCGTGTTTTCGTAATGACAAAGGGGCATTACTTGGTCATTTTCATAAAATTACACCAAATTTAATCAGGTCATCTTCGCATCGGTTTCAAACAGCCTACACAACTTCAAGGGCGTAGCCCAAGCGATTCTTGAGGTATTTTGCTTACAAGCTGTTCCTTTACCAAAATTTAAAGTCCACAAGTACATAGGGGCGTTATTGGGTCAATTTTCCATAAGATTATACAAAAAAATTGACCAGGTCACCTTCACTTTGGTTCCAAAAAATCCATCACGAAAACACGCCTATATAATTTTGACCCCCTTGAACCCCACTTTTATATAGTAAAGCTGGGGTTTCCGGGGGTATACCTTATTAGCTCACCTGTCACGTAGTGACGAGGTGAGCTTTTGGGATCACTTTTTGTCCGTCGTGCGTGCGGGCGTGCGTGCGTCCGTCCGTGCGTGCGTCCGTCCGTAAACAATTTCAAATAAGTATATCTCTAATACCCCATGGCCAATCTTGATCAAATTTCATGTGAACCATCATCAGGTAGGGGGAAAGGCTGCATAAGGTTTTTGGGCTGATCAGATTTGAATTCTGGTTGCCATGGCAACATATAGCTCCCATAGACTTATAGAGGGATTTTTTTTTTTAAATCTTCATCTCTGAAACCACAGGGCCCAGAGCTTAAATATTTAGCATGTAGCAACGGCAAGTGGTCACCTACATAATTCCTGCCAATCATGCCCCTGGGTTCCAAATGGGCCACGCCCCGGGGCCCCTTCGCTCCCATAGACTCATAATGGAAAAAAGCTTCAAAAATCTTCTTCTCCGAAACCACAGGGCCCAGAGATTAGATATTTAGCATGTAGCATAGGCAAGTGGTCACCTACATAATTCCTGCCAATCATGCCCTTGGGTTCCAAATGGGCCACGCCCCGGGGCCCCTTCGCTCCCATAGACTCATAATGGAAAAAAAGCTTCAAAAATCTTCTTCTCTGAAACCACAGGGCCCAGAGCTTATATATTTAGCATGTAGCAACAGCAAGTGGTCACCTACATAATTCCTGCCAATCATGCCCCTGGGGTCCAAACTGACCACGCCCCGGGGCCCCTGAGCTCCTATAGGCTCATAATGGAAAAAAGCTTCAAAAATCTTCTTCTCTGAAACCACAGGGCCCAGAGCTTAGATATTTAGCATGTAGCAACGGCAAGTGGTCACCTACATAATTCCTGCCAATCATGCCCCTGGCGTCCAAACGGACCACGCCAGGGGCCCCTTAGCTCCTATAGGCTCATAATGGAAAAAAGCTTCAAAAATCTTCTACTCTGAAACCACAGGGCCCAGAGCTTAGATATTTAGCATGTAGTAACGGCAAGTAGTCACCTACATTATTCCTGCCAATCATGCCCCTGGGTTCCAAATGGGCCACGCCCCAGGGCCCCTTTGCTCCCATAGACTCATAATGGAAAAAAAAAACTTCAAAAATCTTCTTCTCTGAAACCACAGAGCCGAGAGCTTAGATATTTAGCATGTAGTAACGGCAAGTGGTCTCCTACATAATTCCTGCCAATCACGCCCCCGGGGTCCAAACGGGCCACGGCCCGGGGCCCCTTCGCTTCTATAGACTCATAATGGAAAAAAAGCTTCAAAAATCTTCTTCTCTGAAACCACATGGCCAAGAGCTGAGATATTTAGCATGTAGCAAGGGCAAGTGGTCACCTACATAATTCCTGCCAATCATGCCCCTGGGTTCCAAATGGGCCACGCCCCGGGGCCCCTTCGCTCCCTTAGACTCATAATGGAAAAAAGTTTCAAAAATCTTCTTCTCTGCAACCACAGGGCCCAGGGCTAAGATATTTAGCACGCAGCAACGGCAAGTGGTCACCTACATAATTCCTGCAAATCATGCCCCTGGGTTCCAAATGGGCCACGCCCCGGGGCCCCTTCGCTCCCATAGACTCATAATGGAAAAAAACTTCAAAAATCTTCTTCTCTGAAACCACAGGGCCCAGAGCTTAGGTATTTAGCATGTGACAAAGGAAAGTTGTCACCTACATAATTCCTGCCAATCATGCCCCTGGGGTCCAAATTGGCCACACACCGGGGCCCCTTAGCCCCCATAGACTCATAATGGAAAAAATGGTTAAAAAATCTTCTTCTCTGAAACCACAGGGCCAAGAGCTAAGATATTTAGCATGTAGAAACGGCCAGTGGTCACCTACATAATTCCTGCCAATCATGCCCCTGTGTTCCAAAAGGGCCACGCCCCGGGGCCCCGTCGCTCCCATAGACTCATATTGGAAAAAAAACCTTGAAAAAATCTTCTTCTCTGAAACCACAGGGCCCAGAGCTTAGATATTTAGCATGTAGCAACAGCAAGTGGTCACCTACATAATTTCTGCCAATCATGCCCCTGGGGTCCAAACGGGCCACACTCCGGGGCCCCTTATCTCCTATAGACTCGTAATTGAAAAAAGCTTCAAAAAGCTTCTTCTCTGAAACCACAGGGCCCAGAGCTTAGATATTTAGCGTGTAGCATAGGCAAGTGGTTACCTACAGAATTCCTGCCAATCATGCCCCTGGGTTCCAAATGGGCGACACCCTGGGGCCCCTTTTTTCCCATAGACTCATAATGGAAAAAAAACTTCAAAGATCTTCTTCTATGAAACCAAAGGGCCCAGAACTTAGATATTAAGCATGTAGCAAGGGCAAGTGGTCACCTACATAATTCTTGCCAATCATGCCCCTGAGGTCCAAACAGGCCATGCCCCTGGGCCCCTTGGCTCCTATAGACTTATATTTGAAAAAAAGCTTCAAAAATCTTCTTTTCTGAAACCACAGGGCCCAGAGCTTAGATTTTTAGCATGTAGCAACGACAAGTGCTCACCTACATAAATACCGCCAATTATGCCCCTGGGGTCCAAATGGGTCACACCCCGGGGCCCCTTAGCTCCCATAGACTCATTATGGAAAAAAGCTTCAAAAATCTTCTTCTCTGAAACCACAGGGCCCAGAGTTTAGATATTTAGCATGTGGCAAGTGGTCACCTACATAAATCCTGCCAATTATGCCCCTGGGCCACACCCTGGGACCCCCTTAGCTCCCATAGAAGGCTTCAAAAATCTTTTTCTCTGAAACCACAGGGCCCAGAGCTTAGA
The DNA here is from genome assembly GCA_963580285.1 of Lucinisca nassula. Lineage (NCBI taxonomy): Eukaryota > Metazoa > Mollusca > Bivalvia > Lucinida > Lucinidae > Lucinisca > Lucinisca nassula. The sequence goes on from OY757019.1 coordinate 35,378,807, forward strand.
TATTTAGCATGTAGCAACGGCAAGTGGTCACCTACATATTTCCTGCTAATCATGCCCCTGGGGTCCAAATGGGCCACGCCCCGGGGCCCCTTAACTCCCATAGACTCATATTGGAAAAATGCTTCAAAAATCTTCTTCTCAGAAACCGTGAAGCACAGAACTTAGATATTTAGTATCTAGCAACATGAAATAGCCAGCTACATAAATCCTGCTAACCCTGCCCCTGGGGTCAAAATTGGCCACCCCCGAGCTCATCACTGTATAGACTTATAATAGAAAAAAAAAACTTGAAAAATCTTCTTCTATGAAACCATAAGGCCAAGAGCTTAGATTTTTAGTATGTAGCAACGTCAAGTGGCCACCTACATAAATCTTGCCAGTTATGCCCCTGGGATCCAAATTGGCCACACCCCAGGGCTCTTTAGCTTCCATAGACTTACAATTGGAAAAACTTAAAAAATCTTCTTCTCCGAAACTGCAGGGCCCTTATAATGAAAAAAACAAAAACAAACTTAAAATGGGGGAAAAAAAATCTTCAAAAATCTTCTCTGAAACCATAAGTCCCAGAGCTAAGGTATTTAGCATGTAGCAATGTCGAGTGGTCGCCTACATGAATCCTGCCAATCATGCCCCTGGGGTCCAAATTGGCCAAATCCTGTGGCCCCTTAACTCCAACAAACTTATAATGGAAAAAAGCTTCAAACATCTTCTTTGAAACCATGAAGTACAGACCTTAGATATTTAGTATATAGCAACACAAAATGGTCACCTGCATAAATCCTGCCAACCACGCCCTTTGGGTCAAAATTTGCCAAGCCCCAGGGCTCATTAGCTCCTTTAGACTTATACTGGAAAAAACTTCAAAAAATCTTCTTCTCCAAAACCATAAGGCACAGATTTTGTTTGATTTGATGTTTTACATCCGCGTCAACACTGTATAGGTCATTTTGGAGATGTCTCTTCCAATTTTGTGGGACTTTAACCCGACATTGAGATGAAATTACATCTCAAGCCCTGTCGCCCAATGAAACCAATAGGGTTTATAAGCATGGACACGGCTTTGCCTGAGCTTAGATATTTAGTATGTGGCAATGTTAAGTGGTCTCCTACACTAATGATTTTCTGGTACACAGGTGAGCGATATAGGGCCATTGGGCCCTCTTGTTTTTATTATTTCTGCTCTAAAATATAGATTGTGGGTACTCGTTAGAACCGCCTCGATGAGCTTTTATTATTTTATTTTTTTTTTCATAAAATTACACCTAAATGACTCTCTAAACCATCACGAAAACATGCCTATATAATTTTGACCCCCTTGAACCCCACTTGTATACTCAGAGTATGATAAAACTGGGGTTTACAGGGGTAAACCTTATTTTTCTTATTTCTGCTCTAAAATATAGGTTGAGGGTACTCGTTAGAACCGCCTCATCAAATATAGATTGTGGGTACTCGTTAGAACCGCCTCGATGAGGCGGTTCTAACGAGTACCCACAATCTTATTTTCAGCAGAACAAAGAGAGAAAAATATCACAATTTTTCATCTGAAAATTGTCGATTTTTCGGCGGTAAAGTTTTACACTACATATTTGTATAGGCGTATTTTTGGTAATGCAGCCTACAAAATTTCAAGGGTCCTATACTGAGTCTGTATTCAATATTGGGTCCTATGTCTGGATCCAACTAACCTTTTACAATTATTATTGCAAAAAGATGATCGGAATAACTTTATTCACAAAGTTCACAATGGAACCCATAGGTGCCTCGTGTCCTCGCGCACGTGAAACGGTTCAGCAACTTCCGAGGCACGATCTGGAGCGCCCCTAGCAACCAATCAAAACAGCCAAAACAATTAGTGTACATGTCAGCCAACATGGCCGACTTCAACCACATTTGAGACCGACGTGGAGATATTTGTTGATAAAACTGGATGTAGTAGATAAATATATTCGTGTTTTGGAATATATTCAGATTAAACAGTCATCATGCCAGAAGAAAACGTGAAAGTGGCGGTTCGAGTGCGACCTTTTATATCCTTTTATTTGATTTTATTGCCTGTTATCTTTAAACGGGTACTTGCTATCAGATTGAAATAAAACCTGTCAATATTAGGATCAATCTGAACATATTTTATCTACGCCTAGATATAGTCTTGGCTTGAGAAAGTATGTGTATAATTTATACGGAATCGATTGAGGTGATAAAGCTGAAAAATAATTGCATTTTGAACATATTTCGATGTCGGTAACGCTAGCATGCATGAACTTGTACTGATTTTGGATTTTTGCAAGGCAGTTGTTTGTGCGTGTGTGTGAAACGAGGGGGTAAGGTACTCTTTGTAAGGCACTCTGGTTGGAGGTATGTAGAGCTTTGGAATAGGCCATTTTGAAATTGTGGTAAGTTAATTTGAAAAATGTGTTAGACCTATAGAATTTTAAATAGATCTGTTTTACTTATCATTTGGTTTGGGATGTGTGTGTTGGGGTTGGGGTGTATACGAGCTGTGACAAGTGAAGAAGATGGCTTGTCATTAAGTGCACCGTCCTTCGGATCGGGACGTTAACTGGAGGCCCCCTGTGCAGGGAGAACCATCCCCTGTGCAGGTTAAAGAACCCTACCATAATTACATGATTACTGTGTAGGCTTTCATCCTGCAAAACTGGAGTGTATGTAATATACTCCTGCCTAGAATGTCCGCGAGGGCGTATGGCAGTATATATAGAAAGAAAGAAAGAAAGAAGATGTATCTTCATACATGAACATCTATCAAGGACCCAAAGACTCAATAAAAATTATTACATTGTATCAAAGACAGAAAAGTGGAGTGTTGAACTTGAAGCTCTGTTGTTAATAATACACATAATTGCCTCAGATGCTAGCGGTCCTGTTTGATCCCCGGCAGCTATGGTAAAATTTCGGTGTCTAAGAACATGCTCCATTGGCACTGTTTGCAGGCATGAATGCCACATGGTGCTCTGCGCTTCAGACTGGGGCTTTAACAAGAGGTTATCTTTGCAAGGAGAATTATGATGTCCCCTGTACAGTTTAAAACCCCTACCGTAATTACATGCATAACGAAAACGCCCGTATATAATTGCATCCCACTTTATATAGTAAAACTGGGGTTTGCAGGGGTACACATTATTCTTCTTATTTCTGCTCAGAAACATAGATTGTGGGTACGCATTAGAACCGCCTCGACGAGGCGGTTCTAACGACTATCCACAATCTATATTTTGAGCAGAAATAAGAAAAATATCATAATTTGTCCTCTTAAAATCTTCATTTTTTCGGTGATGAAGGTTACAATGTATTTGTATAGGCGTGTTTTCGTAATAATTACTGACAACTGTAACCTGATAGAGTGTAGGGATACAAGGAGAAAGGAGAAATATTCTATCTGGATCCTAACATTGAATGTTAGGATCCAGATAGAATATTTGTTCCATAACAATAACACACCTGTTTGCTATGATACATGTAGCAGCTTTTTAATTTCTAGAATAGGCAATTTTCAGATGAAAGACTGAGACTCAGATGTATGCGCTTTAGGATACCTCTGTTATGCAGATTGTAAATAGTTTTAAGGACGCATCCAGTGCCTCTTCTTCTTTTTTTTTTTTTCTGAGCTAAATTTTGCCACACAACCAACTGAGGTAATGACCAAATGTGACCGACTCAGTATTAGAGGATAGATAGATAGTCCAAACATACCGTAGATTGTTGGTTTTGTCTCATTGAGGTGGTTCTACAAAGAACCCACAATCTATGTTTTTAGTAAAAGCAATGGTCCGACGCACACCGCTTTGCCTGGGCAAGCTTAGATCTTCTAAGCAGTTACCAGTACTGGTGTGCAATGTTTCAGCTCTGCGTGGAAGCATCATGTGGCCCATCTATTTCTTCAAGCCCCGATGGGCAGGAGCCAATGTTAGTATCTGTAGGTACATGTAAAATAGAAAAAAATAATGAGTCAGCAGATTCAATTTACATAGTGATTACACACAGCGCATACGGAAACAACGGATTGATCAGTTAGTCAGTGTATGTACATTTATACAGGAAACCCCAGAATGTGTCATTGGCAAACCATCACATCATGAACACCCCTCTAAACCCTACTTTATATAGAGAATGCTGTGTTTTACGGGGTATACTCGTACATTGTACATTATTTTCCTTATTTCTGCACCAAGAAATGGGTTGTGGCTACTTGTTAGAACTGCCTCTGTGAGGCAGTTCCAACGAGCACACACAGCCTATGTTTGGAGTAAAAATAAGTAGAACATCACATAGAGAGCATCAGAAAAATAAGTGTTTTGGAGATATGGTAGAATGCACCATGCTACACGGATGCGTTACCTTAAAATGGACAGCGCAGGCTCAGAACACAACATCTGATCAGGACCTTAATTGACTGTTTGCAGAAAGTTCAGGGGCGTAGCCAGAACCAAACTATTATTACGCACAAATAGGAAAAATCTATGTAAAACATCTTTCTTCGAGATGGGGGCTACTCTTAAAGGTGCATTATTGAGCTACCGGGTCAGATTTTTTTTTCTGGTTTTTATCTTCAATTCATACTCCTTTGTCATGTGTACACTTTTGGAGCCAAATACAGCTTCAGAACTTTGAGAAAATGGTCGTTTTCATTTGTGTTTACCCTTCGCTCTGAACATGTGTTCGGAATTTCTGTTCCAAAAATAAATCTGTCACTTTACACATACATGGCGACAGTATCGCCTCTGCGTGTCGTTACTTATGGCATGGTATTCAGCGTCATATATTTTTTCCGATTCAGGCATGGCCTAAGCAAACAAGGTAAAAAATGAACGTCGCATAACGTCATATATGGGGATTCTATTTTTGTCACAAACTAAAAATAGATCTAACTAGTGTTTGAAATCTAGTTAGGGAATCCCTCTCAAACTCATTTACCTGTCATCATAATTGTTCGCATTTTTGCATAAAATGCATTCATTTGTATTGTTTTAAAGAAAAAGACCGGCTATATGTATTTTATTTTTGGAAGCATTTTTTACCGATAGCTTAATGTTGGGAGCAAATTCTTTCCTTTAAGAGCAGCCAATGTATAATATGTATTGTAATGGAGAACACTATTATTTAGGTGCTTTCTCTTTATTGCAAATATTTTATATTATGCACATGCGTAATATGCTTAATGGGCATTACGTATATGAAGTTTAACCATTTTCTTAAGAAATTTCTAAAAAAAAAAATGACTGCATCTCACACCCCAAAATTCCATTGGGATTCTGGAGAATTTCATTTAGTACAAAATGGCGTAATCTGTCAATGATCTCAATCCACAAAATGTTGCCTAGCTACATGTACTTCCTTTAAGATTCAGAAATTATTTTAGAATCCTTAACAGTGTTCACAATGGTCGTGAAAAAGACAGGAATGCACAGTGCATTATTGATATGCAAGGTGCTACTACAGTCATAACAGACCCATCCGACTCTGATGAGAAAAAGTTCACATTCGACTACAGCTACTGGTCACATGACGGCTGCAAGGATGACGGAACTGGATACTTTTGTCCAGACACTTCACATCCACACGGCAAAAAATTTGCTGATCAGGTAATTTCTCGCACATTTTAACCCTTATCCTGTTGAATATTCAATTTAGTCAGACCCATTTTTGACTTTGAAGTTTGAACCAATCAGATTACATGATGTAATTTATTCCTACAAATTCATAAATGAATGTCAAACAGTGCAGATCCTGATCAGATGGCTTCTTCAGAAGCCATCTGATCTGGATCTACACTGTTTGCAAAGGAGGGGGTTGTCGTGAACAGCAGGATCAGGGTTAAGTCCAATCCTGAGTGATGTATATGTAAGTAACAGCCAGACGATTGGAAAACACGGTTTTGTTGCATTTTCAAATATGTAGGTGCAGATTGGCTTGCACATACATGCAGTCTGATCAGCACCATAACCCATTGCATGCGGGAAACCCCTAAAAGGGTACCTTGGCAAAAAGTGCAGGTGATGATCAACGCCGCAAAATGCGGCGTTCGATCAGGGCCTGCACTATTTGGTAACAGAATTTAATTTCTATCAAAATGGAATAAAAATGAAAAAATAGACCTTTCATCCCTTATTATACCCGCTTTTTCGAAGAAAAATCGGGTATATTGTTTTCGTACCACAGTTCACTCCGGCGTCAGTCCGTCTGTCTGTCCGTCCGTCCGTCACGTTTCTTGTAAATGGATCTCCTCTGCAACCACTGAAGTTACACTTTTGAAACTTTGCATGTGGATAGTACATGGAATGTAGATGGCAGTGGGCAACTTTTTATGCCCCCAACTTCGAAGAAGTTGTGGGGGCATATTGGTTTTGCCCTGTTCGTCCGTCCGTCCTTCCGTCCTTACGTCCGTCCCACTTTTTACTGCATAGCATAACTTTAGAACCATGGGTGCTAGGTTTTTGAAATTTCATATATGGATTCCTCATGAAAAAATAATTGACCCGTGTTTTTTTTCTCGTCAGGATTATGCCCCTTTTTGGAGTTATGCCCCTTTGCAAAAAATACTATGAAATCTTGTAAGCAAGATATCTCAAAAACTGTTTGAGCTATTGCCCTGAAACTTTACATGCTGGTTGGGGATGATGAGTAGATGAACTGATTAACTTTTGAAAAAAATCCGAAATTTTTTTCTTGAGTCATGGCCCTTTGAAATTTTTCGCGTTTTAAGTTTGTAAGCAAGATATCTAAAAAAACTATTTGAGGTTTTTCCCCGAAACTTCACAGACTTGTCGGGGATGATGAGTAGATGAACTGATCAACTTTTGAAAAAAATCCGATTTTTTTTTCTTGAGTTATGGCCCTTAGATTTTTTTCGTGTTTTCAGCTTGTAAGCAAGATATCTCAATAATTGTTTGAGCGATTGCCCTGCAACTTTACAAGCTGGTTTGGGATGATGTGTAGATGAACTGATTAACTGTTGAAAAAAAATCCTATATTTTTTTCTTGAGTTATGGCCCTTTGAAATTTTTCGCGTTTTAAGTTTGTAAGCAAGATATCTCAAAAACTATATGAGGTTTTTCCCCAAAACTTCACAGACTGGTTGGGTATGATGAGTAGATGAACTGATTAACTTTTGAAAAAAATCCAATTTTTTTTTCTTGAGTTATGGCCCTTTGATTTTTTTCGTGTTTTCAGCTTGTAAGCAAGATATCTCAAAAATTGTTTGAGCTATTGCCCTGAAACTTTACAGGCTGGTTGGGGATGATGAGTAGATGAACTGATTAACTTTTGAAAAAAATCCGAAATTTTTTTCTTGAGTTATGGCCCTTTGAAATTTTTCGCGTTTTGGCGTCCTTCCGTCCTTACGTCCGTCCCACTTTTTACTGCATAGCATAACTTTAGAACCATGGGTGCTAGGTTTTTGAAATTTCATATATGGATTCCTCATGAAAAAATAATTGACCCGTGTTTTTTTTCTCGTCAGGATTATGCCCCTTTTTTGAGTTATGCCCCTTTGCAAAAAATACTATGAAATCTTGTAAGCAAGATATCTCAAAAACTGTTTGAGCTATTGCCCTGAAACTTTACATGCTGGTTGGGGATGATGAGTAGATGAACTGATTAACTTTTGAAAAAAATCCGAAATTTTTTTCTTGAGTCATGGCCCTTTGAAATTTTTCGCGTTTTAAGTTTGTAAGCAAGATATCTAAAAAAACTATTTGAGGTTTTTCCCCGAAACTTCACAGACTTGTCGGGGATGATGAGTAGATGAACTGATCAACTTTTGAAAAAAATCCGATTTTTTTTTCTTGAGTTATGGCCCTTAGATTTTTTTCGTGTTTTCAGCTTGTAAGCAAGATATCTCAATAATTGTTTGAGCGATTGCCCTGCAACTTTACAAGCTGGTTTGGGATGATGTGTAGATGAACTGATTAACTGTTGAAAAAAAATCCTATATTTTTTTCTTGAGTTATGGCCCTTTGAAATTTTTCGCGTTTTAAGTTTGTAAGCAAGATATCTCAAAAACTATATGAGGTTTTTCCCCAAAACTTCACAGACTGGTTGGGTATGATGAGTAGATGAACTGATTAACTTTTGAAAAAAATCCAATTTTTTTTTCTTGAGTTATGGCCCTTTGATTTTTTTCGTGTTTTCAGCTTGTAAGCAAGATATCTCAAAAATTGTTTGAGCTATTGCCCTGAAACTTTACAGGCTGGTTGGGGATGATGAGTAGATGAACTGATTAACTTTTGAAAAAAATCCGAAATTTTTTTCTTGAGTTATGGCCCTTTGAAATTTTTCGCGTTTTGGCGTCCTTCCGTCCTTACGTCCGTCCCACTTTTTACTGCATAGCATAACTTTAGAACCATGGGTGCTAGGTTTTTGAAATTTCATATATGGATTCCTCATGAAAAAATAATTGACCCGTGTTTTTTTTCTCGTCAGGATTATGCCCCTTTTTTGAGTTATGCCCCTTTGCAAAAAATACTATGAAATCTTGTAAGCAAGATATCTCAAAAACTGTTTGAGCTATTGCCCTGAAACTTTACGTGCTGGTTGGGGATGATGAGTAGATGAACTGATTAACTTTTGAAAAAAATCCGAAATTTTTTTCTTGAGTTATGGCCCTTTGAAATTTTTCGCGTTTTAAGTTTGTAAGCAAGATATCTAAAAAAACTATTTGAGGTTTTTCCCCGAAACTTCACAGACTTGTCGGGGATGATGAGTAGATGAACTGATCAACTTTTGAAAAAAATCCGATTTTTTTTTCTTGAGTTATGGCCCTTAGATTTTTTTCGTGTTTTCAGCTTGTAAGCAAGATATCTCAATAATTGTTTGAGCGATTGCCCTGCAACTTTACAAGCTGGTTTGGGATGATGTGTAGATGAACTGATTAACTGTTGAAAAAAAATCCTATATTTTTTTCTTGAGTTATGGCCCTTTGAAATTTTTCGCGTTTTAAGTTTGTAAGCAAGATATCTCAAAAACTATATGAGGTTTTTCCCCAAAACTTCACAGACTGGTTGGGTATGATGAGTAGATGAACTGATTAACTTTTGAAAAAAATCCAATTTTTTTTTCTTGAGTTATGGCCCTTTGATTTTTTTCGTGTTTTCAGCTTGTAAGCAAGATATCTCAAAAATTGTTTGAGCTATTGCCCTGAAACTTTACAGGCTGGTTGGGGATGATGAGTAGATGAACTGATTAACTTTTGAAAAAAATCCTATATTTTTTTCTTGAGTTATGGCCCTTTGAAATTTTTCGCGTTTTGGCATATTGGTTTTGCCCTGTTCGTCCGTCCGTCCTTCCGTCCTTACGTCCGTCCCACTTTTTACTGCATAGCATAACTTTAGAACCATGGGTGCTAGGTTTTTGAAATTTCATATATGGATTCCTCATGAAAAAATAATTGACCCGTGTTTTTTTTCTCGTCAGGATTATGCCCCTTTTTTGAGTTATGCCCCTTTGCAAAAAATACTATGAAATCTTGTAAGCAAGATATCTCAAAAACTGTTTGAGCTATTGCCCTGAAACTTTACATGCTGGTTGGGGATGATGAGTAGATGAACTGATTAACTTTTGAAAAAAATCCGAAATTTTTTTCTTGCGTTATGGCCCTTTGAAATTTTTCGCGTTTTAAGTTTGTAAGCAAGATATCTAAAAAACTATTTGAGGCCTGAAACTTCACAGACTTGTCGGGGATGATGAGTAGATGAACTGATCAACTTTTGAAAAAAATCCGATTTTTTTCTTGAGTTATGGCCCTTAGATTTTTTTCGTGTTTTCAGCTTGTAAGCAAGATATCTCAATAATTGTTTGAGCGATTGCCCTGCAACTTTACAAGCTGGTTTGGGATGATGTGTAGATGAACTGATTAACTGTTGAAAAAAAATCCCTTTGAAATTTTTCGCGTTTTAAGTTTGTAAGCAAGATATCTCAAAAACTATATGAGGTTTTTCCCCAAAACTTCACAGACTGGTTGGGTATGATGAGTAGATGAACTGATTAACTTTTGAAAAAAATCCAATTTTTTTTCTTGAGTTATGGCCCTTTGATTTTTTTCGTGTTTTCAGCTTGTAAGCAAGATATCTCAAAAATTGTTTGAGCTATTGCCCTGAAACTTTACAGGCTGGTTGGGGATGATGAGTAGATGAACTGATTAACTTTTGAAAAAAATCCGAAATTTTTTTCTTGAGTTATGGCCCTTTGAAATTTTTCGCGTTTTAAGTTTGTAAGCAAGATATCTAAAAAACTATTTTAGGTTTTTCCCCGAAACTTCACAGACTGGTCAGGGATGATGAGTAGATGATTAACTACAGCTTTTCTTGTGTAATTTCAGCATTACAGCCACATAAAAACAAGATATCTCAATTACTGTTAGGGACAAGCAGTGTTAGGGTCAAGCAGTTGGGGGCATTGTGTTTCATAAACACTGGCTCTAGTTTGTGACCTTGACCTTATGATTTGCGATATCTTCTAAACTATTGGAGTTGCACTTCTGAAACTTTGCTTATTGGATGGTCCTTGGAATAAAGAATATGTCAGGTTACTTTTTGTGTGACCTTGACCCCAAGGTCAAAGGTCAAAAAGTATGATTTTGCCATATCTTCTAAACTATTAGAGTTACACTTCTGAAACTTTGGTTATTGGATGGCCCTTGGAATATAGAATAAGTTTGGATACTTTTGGTGTGACCTTGACCTCAACATGACCCCAAGGTCAAAGGTCAAAAACTATGATTTGCCATATCTCCTAAACTATTGGAGTTACACTTCTGAAACTTTGCTTATTGGATGGTCCTTGGAATATAGAATATGTTGGGCTACTTTTGGTGTGACCTGGACCCAAAGGTCAAAGGTCAAAAAGTATGACTTTGCCATATCTTCTAAACTATTGGAGTTACACTTCTGAAACTTGGTTATCAGATGGCTGTTGGAATATAGAATAAATTGGGATACTTTAGGTGGACCTCAACATAACCCCAAGGTCAAAGTTCAAAAAGTACGACTTTGCCATATCTTCTAAACTATAAGTGTTACACTTCTGAAACTTTGCTTATCAGTTAGAATGTTCTTTGCAACTTTTATTAACTTACATGTAGTTTTGGCTAGCTAATACATAGTCATTAGTGTTATTAATAGAAAAAGCGGGTATTTGCGATGGTTTACCATCGACTGCAGATCTAGTATGACAAATGGACTTCAATAGAAGAGCCCTAGTTGCTGCTTGAATACCGACGTAACAAAATTTCCCCATATATTCGGACACTTCACTTCCTTAAAATACGAACAAGTGTGTGTTGTGTCTAAAAATAGCTGGATGAGTGGCAAACAGTGTAGACCCTAATGAGATGCAGCATCCTGCTGCATCTCATCAGGGTCTACACTGTTTGCTCAGGCCAGTCTGTCAAATACATACAGTAAATGCAGTAGTGACTCTTGGGGTCAGTTGGTTGTTAGTCAAGACAACCCAAAGTTATGAAGTACAGTAGCTTTTAGTTTCTGGTGTTGTGGAGCCAGTTGTTCAAAACTAATGATGTCGTTAGTTAACAAATCATTAAAACTTTGATCATTTAATATGGCGAATGTGCTAATATTTTTGCTGAAAAAAACTTGAGCAGCTTATGCATATGCAAAAGCTGCTCACATTTTTTTCAGCAAAAATAACATAATTTTAGGTATTAAACTTGCTAGAATAGTTAACAATTTGACCACTAACGAGCTCATTAAGCTAATGAGGCTTTGAACAATAGGGCCCTGGTGACTACCACTGGTTTGTACGAATTCTAGGTAATGGTTATTTATAGCCATGCTTTTCTTTGGTTGTGACATGAGAGTACTTTGTTTAGAAACATCACAAAAACAGGCCTATATAGTTCTGACCCCCTTGAACCCACTTTTATGTAGTAGAACTGGGGTTTACATGGATATACATTATTTTCCTTATTTCTGCTCCAAGGCATAGGTTGTGGGTACTGGTTAGAACCACCTCATTGAGGCTGTTCTAATGAACACCCACAACGTATGTTTGGACTAAAAATAAGGAAAATATTACAATTTTTCATCTTAAAATGTTCTTTTTCCGTGGTAAAATTTAGAATGTATTTGTATATATTCGTAATGTCTGTCGGTAAAACACTGACTCTGCTCATGTGCTGGGACATTGGCAAGCAGTGTAGACCCGGATGAGAAAACACAATGGAAATACAGGAAGAAATAGTCTTAAGTCTCCATTCCGGAAGATTTTTTTCTGCCAATCAACACATCAGAGCAAACAGTGCTTTGTTTTTCTGTCTGAAATCACATTACCAAAACACGCCTGTACAATAAAAGGGTTGCCTTTGGAAACAAAGAACACACACATGTAAAAGAATGAAAATCGGCAGCGGTTAAATACATTGTAAACTTTTCCGCCTAAAAATGGAATTTTTAAGATAAAAAAATGTGACATTTTTAGCTCACCTGGGCCGAAGGCTCCAGGGGAGCTTAAAGTATAGTGGGTCCTCTGTCGTCCGTCGTCCGTCCACACTTTTGAGCAGCTATATCTCTGTATCCTGCAGGCTGATCTCAATCATTTCCCGCCTGTAGTATGCCTCTGGTGGGGCATTGATGACATAAACTTTTTTTTGAAATCGCTCTAAAACTTTGGTTCCTATGGCAACCACAAGGTCCCAAAGACTTACTATGGGAAAATGCTTGTCATCACCGTAGCGCCTTCAGTTTTGATCGGATCTTTCTGAAACTTATATGTAAGGTGACTGGGGATAAAAACTCGGATGAGTTCGAAAAACCAGCCAAGTCGGCCCATTTATCATAGAGTTACGTTCCTTTGATTGCTGAAAATGCCCATTTTCGACCTTGTCATCACCGTAGCCCCTTCAGTTTTGATCGGATCTTTCTGAAACTTATATGTTATATGGCTGGGGATAAAACCTCGGATGAGTTCGAAAACCGGCCTAGTCCGCTGGTTTATCATAGAGTTACGTCCCTTTGTTTGCTGAAAATGCCGATTTTTGACCTTGTCATCACCGTAGCCCCTTCAGTTTTGATCGGATCTTTCTGAAACTTATATGTAAGGTGGCTGTGGATAAAATCTCGGATGAGTTCGAAAACCGACCAAGTCGGACCTTTTATCATAGAGTAAAGTCCCTTTGATTGCTGAAAATGCTGATTTTTGACCTTGTCATCACTGTAGCCCTTTCAGTTTTGATCGAATCTTTCTGAAACTTATATGTAAAGTGGCTGGGGATAAAATCTCGGATGAGTTCGAAAACCAGCCAAGTTGGTCCATTTATCACAGAGTAACGTCCCTTTGATTGCTGAAAATGCCGATTTTTGATCTTGTCATCACCGTAGCCCTTTGAGTTTTGATCAGATCTTTCTGAAACTTATATGCAAGATGGCTGGGGATAAAGCCTCGGATGAGTTCGCATACCGGCAAAGGTGGCCTATTTATCATAGAGTTAGGTCCCTTTGATTGCTGAAAATGTTGATTTTTGACCTTGTCAACACTGTAGCCCCTTCAGTTTTGATCGGATCTTTCTGAAACTTATATGTAAGGTGGCTGGGGATAAAACCTCGGATGCGTTTGAAAACCGGCCAAGTTGCCCCATTAACTATATAGTTATGTCCCTTTGATGGCTGAAAATGTTGATTTTTGACCTTGTCATCACCGTAGCCCCTTCAGTTTTGATCGAATCTTTCTGAAACCTATATGTAAGGTGACTGGAGATAAAACCTAGGATGAGTTTGAATACCGGCCAAGTTGGCCCATTTATCATTGATTTACGTCCCTTTGATTGCTGAAAATGCCGATTTTTGACCTTGTCATCACCATAGCCCCTTCAGTTTTGATCGGATCTTTCTGAAACTTATATGTAAGGTGGCTGGGGATAAAATCTTGGATGAGACCGAAAACAGGCCAAGTCAGCCCATTTATCGTAGAGTTCTGTCCCTTTGATGGCTGAAAATGTTGATTTTTGACCTAGTCATTACCGCAGCCCCTTCAGTTTTGATCAAATTTTTCTGAAACTTATATGTAAGGTGGCTGGGGATGAAACCTCGGATGAGTTCGAAAACTGGCCAAGTCGGCTCATTTATTTTAGAGTAACATCCCTTTGATTGCTAAAAATGCCAAATTTTGACCTTGTCATCACCGTAGCCCCTTCAGTTTTGATCGGATCTTTCTGAAACTTATACGTGAGGTGGCTGGGAATAAAATCTTGGATGAGTTTGAATACTGGCCAAGTCTGATCGGATCTTTCTGAAACTTACATGTAAGGTGGCTGGGAATAAAACCTCAGGTGAGTTCGAATACCGGCCAAGTCGGCACATTTATCATAGAGTGACGTGCGTTTGATTGCTGAAAATGCCTATTTTCGACATTGTTATCACTGCTGCCCCTTTAGTTTTGAACGGATCTTCATGAAACTTACAAACAAGGAAGTCAGGCAGAAAGCTTGGAGGAGTTTGAAAACTCTTGTTTTTGAACTTGTCATCACCATAGCCACTTCAGTTTAGATCGGATCTTCTTAGCAAGTCAGGAATAAAAGCTTGAATGAGTTTGAAAACCGGTGAGGTCAGCCTGTTTATCATAGAGTTAAATTCTACTTGATTTTCAGAAAATGCTTACCCTGTCATCACCATGTCCTCCCATAAAGCCTTCAGTAAAGGTTGGCACTTCCTTAAACTTTGAATCTGTTAGCTCAGGTGAGCGATACAGGACCAAGCTAGCTTGGTCCTCTTGTTCTTATTTCTGCTCAAAATATAGTTTGTTGGTATCAGTTAGAACCGCTTCGATTAGAACCGCCTCATTGAGGCGGTTCTAACAAGTACCCAAACTCTGTATTTTAGAGCAGAAACAAGAAAAATAAGGTTTACCCCCTGTAAACCCCAGGTTTTCTTTATAAAAGTGAGGTTGAAGGGGGTCAAAATTATACAGGTGTGTTTTCGTGATGATAAATCAAGATAAGGGGGACTAGAATGTAACATACAGTTGACTCTTGTTATCTCAAACTCCTAGGGACTGGAACTTTTTGGTTTGCAATAACAGCTAGTAGTTTGAGATAAAAGGAGTTGAAACCTAATGAACATTTAGCAAAAGTAAAACAGCAGTCCCCAAAGTCTACTATTTATGTATACCCGTTTTATAAAAGAGCGAGATTTTACCAATGATTTACCAATTTGGTACCAGAAACCCCAAAACGGGTACCCTGGCAAACAGTGCAGAACGAGGCGTCTGATCAGGGCCTACACTGTTTGCAAAAAAATTTGAGCCATTTCCCAGATTTTTGAGTGAGTTCTAGTTTTACGTCCCACCAACAGCTAAGGTCATACGGAGACGGGACCTTGGTTTAAAGACTCATCCGAAAGTCTGGAGAAGCCCGGGATCGATCCTGCGATCTCTGGTTTACAAGGCGAGTAGCATGACCACTGCATCACGGAGGCTTCTATCCCAGATTTTTAAGAAATCACAACCTGACACCCCTAATTTTTGAAATGGACACCTGATATTTATACATGTACGTGGAGGAAGATTCCATTTGGTACAAAAAAGGGTGAATCTTAAAATTTTATACAAAATACAGAAAGAGATCTTAATTCTTTTAGAGTGATAATCACAATAAAATCTGATTTTGAAAGATGAAAAAGTGAGTATTGTAATGGTTGAAAGTATCGTAATTGTCCTCATGATAGACAAGCCTGGAGATCTGGTGTAAGATCTGCCATGCATGCAGCAAGCCAGCTACCTGGAAGGGGGCCCACTTATGTGGACTTTGCCCCTGTACCTGCATGTTAATAAAAAATCTGTTGATGATGATGATTGGCAGGTTTGTTCAATCATGTGTTGTTTTGTGTTTCAACCCTTGTCCTGCTGAATAAATTAATTCTGTCACACCTATTTCTGACTATTAGTCAATCAAATTACTTTGTGTAATGTATAATAACTTTCATTTCATTAACTGACAGACCTAATCTGATGGCTTTTTCAGAAGGGCAGACAATTCACGTAACATATTAAACCTTATTTTTACTAGTCAGTAATGAAAAAAAAAAGTGACAGCCATATGCACTAGAATTTTCTGCAAATGCTTGAACACTTCAGTTATAATGTCATCTTCTGTTTTATATTTCAGAAAAAAGTATATAATGAATTAGGGCTGGATGTACAAAAGAACGCCTGGGAAGGTTATAACTCCACACTGTTTGCCTACGGGCAAACAGGCTCAGGGAAGAGTTGGTCCATGGTTGGCTATGGTGTTAATAAAGGTTTGTTATTTTATTTATCCTATTTCTTGATTATTATTAACCCATTTCATACCGGAAACCCCAAAACAGATATTTAGCAAACAGTGCAGGCCCAGATCAGATGCCGCAGAACGCGGCATCTGATCAGGGCCTACACTGTTTGCAAATTTTTCAGCCAATTTCCAAATAGTTTTTGAAGGAGCACAACCTGACACCCCTAAATTTTGAAATGGACTCTAGCTGTATATAAGATGGAATATTCCATTTGGTACAAACAAGTTTAATTACTCATTCAGACATTGCTTATCATCCATTCTAGCAGGGAACACCCTGTTTGATCAGGGTTCACTGTATTTGCTTAAAGAACAAGCGTGTTTTGGCCCACAAGTCCATGTAATGAACACCCTGTAGACCCCACTTTATGTAGAAAAAGTGGGATTTTCAGGGGTATTTATTATTTTCCTCATTTTGAATATTTTAGAAAGTGTTGCCTCTTCTTCTGGTGATTCCATTCAGCCGTTCCAAGTCAGCCCCCGCCCTTCGGGGCTTGAAGAAATAGATGGGCTGCATAATGTTTCCACGCAGAGCTGAATCCGACCCGCGCTGCAATGGAAGGTCAGGTGGTTTTTCTCCGGGTACTCCGGTTTTCGCCCATCTCTGATTAACGATCGGCTCGATATGAGTGAAATAATCTTGAAAGGGCTGTAAAACCAAAACCAAGAAAAAAAAAAGAATCCGAGCCGCACACGAGTACTGGTAAACCTCTTAGATGATCTAAGCCTGCCCGGGCAAAGGGGTGCGAGTCGGCCCGTCCATGCTTATAAACCCTACTGGTTTCATTGGGCGGCAGGGCTTGAGATGTCAATGTCAGGTAAAAGTCCCACAAAATTGGAAGCAACGTCTCAAAAATGACCTTTACAGTGTTGGCGGGGACATTAAACCCAAATCTAACAAACAAACAACCATTCCAAGTACAGTAAAGTTCCTGTATTAACCAATTGCATGCAGGAAACTCCAAAATGGGTACCCTGGCAAACAGTGCCGGCCCAGATCAGACACCACAGCACGTGGCATCTGATCAGCACCTACACTGTTTGCACCAAGTTCAGCAAATTTCCAAATAAAATTTGAAGGAAACACAACCTGAAACCCCTAAATTTTGAAATGGACTATATCCTGCTATATATAGGGAAGAAGATTTTATTTGGTACAAAAGGGTTAAGACGGCCTTTTGGACTATTCAAAAGTTGTCTTTAACCCTTAACCTGCTGTTCACGACAACCCCTGACTTAGCAAACATTGTAGATCCAGATCACATGGATTATCAAAAGCCATCTGATCAGGATCTACATGCTTGTCATGCAGTTTATTAAATGAATACAATATATCAAGTCATTTGATTGGTCAATAGTCAGAAATAGGTGTGGCAAAATTAATTATTCAGCAAGATAAGGGTTAAGGCCACTTTTGAACAGTCCCAAAGGTGGTCCCTGACCAGATGACATGTGCAAAAACATGGGTTAAGTTGAAGTTTGACTTAGTAGAATTTGAGATAAGTCTCCTGATTATGTGATAAATTTCCTTAGTTCCACGCTGACCTGGAAGCAGCTGACAGAAAGATGGCTGGGTGTGGAAGCTCACCTATTGACCTTCCTGCCAGCCCCCGCCCATCAGGGCTTGAAGAAATAATGGGCTGCATCATGCATCATGCTTCCATGCAGAGCTGAAACTGACCGCACAAGAGTACAGGTTAACCGCTTAGAGGATCTAAGCGGTGCGAGTCAGACCGTCCATGCTTATAAACCCTGTTGGTTTCATTGGGCGACAGGGCTTGAGATGTAATTTCATATCAATGTCCGGTAAATGTCCCAAAAAATTGGAAGCAACATCTCAAAGATGACCTAAATAGTGTTGACGGGGACGTTAAACCCAAACAAACAAACAGTTGACCTTCATGATAGGCACACCTTGAGATCTGGTGTGAGATCTGCCATGTGTGCAGCAAGCCAGCTACCTGAAAGGGGGCTCACTTATGTTGCCCCTGTAGCTGCAAAAATCCAATGATGATGATGATAATGACAGTCAGATGATGATGATGATGATGATGATGCTGAGAAGTTTGTGTTAAAAAAAATGTTGTTGAGGCGATTCTAACAAGTACTCAAAAAATATGTTTTTATGAAATAAGAAAAAATATCCATTAACCCATTTAGTACCAGAAACCCCACAACAGTACCCTGGCAAACACTGCAAGCCCAGATTAGATGCCACATATTCTGCGGCGTCTGATCAGGGCCTCCACCAAAGTTCAGTCATTTTCCAAATCATCACGAAAACATATCAGATAATTCTGACCCCCCTTGAACCCCACTTTCAAATAGTAAAACTGGGGTTTACAGGAGTAAATCTAATTTTCTTATTTCTGCTCTAAAATATAGATTGTGGGTACTCGTTAGAACCACCTTGGTGATGCAGTTCTGACATGTATCCACAATCTATATTTTGAGCAGAAATAAGAAAAAATCACAATTTTGATGTCCCGGTAGCGATAGCGGGGACATCTTGTTTTTGCCATGTCTGTTTGTTGGTTTGTTTGTTTGTTTTTACGTGGACAACTTTAATGTTGGTCATAACATCTGAACCGTTTGAGATAGAGCATTCATATTTGGCATGACGGTTACTTGTGACAAGAGCTTCACATTCATGCAAAAAAATTTGACCTTTGACCTTGACCTTTGACCTACTTAAAAGAAAAAAGTAACATTGGTCAGAACTTTGAACCGCTTGAGATACAGCCTTCATATTTGGCATATATGTGACAAAAGCTTTACATTCATGCAAAACATTATGACCTTGACCTTTGACCCACTTAAAATAAAAAAATAACATTTTGGTGGACATTACTTTTGAACCGTTTGAGATAGAGCCTTCATATTTCACATGTAGGTTCCTTGTGACAAGAGCTTTACATTCACACAAAAAATTTTACCTGTGACCTTGACCTTTGACCTGCATAAAAGAAAAAGTTAACATTAGTCATAAGTTTTGAACCGTCTGAGATACAGCCATCATATTTGTCATGTACCCGGTAGGTTCCTTGTGACAAGAGCTTTACATTCATTCAATGACCTACTTAAAAGAAAAAATTAACATTTTGGTCATAACTTTTGAACCGTTTCGGATAGAGCCTTCATATTTGGCATGTAGGTTTCCCTGTGATAAGAGCTTTACATTCATGTGTGATAAGAGCTTTACATTCATGTAAAAAATTTTGACCATGACCTTAACCTTTGACCTACTTAAAAGAAAAAAGAAAATTGTTCATAACTTTTTTACCGTTTAAGATAGAGCCTTCATATTTGGCATGTAGGTTCCTTGTGATAAGAGCTGTACTTTCATGCAAACTTTTTTGACCTGTGACCTGGACCTATGACCTACTTTAAAGGTTTGTTTTTATTGTTCATAGCTTTTGAACCATTTAAGATAGAGTCTTCATATTTGGCAAGTAAGTTCCTTGTGTTAAGGGCTTCCCACTCAAACAAAAAATTTTGACCTTTGACCTTGAACTGTGACTAACTTAAAAAAAATGACCATGCCCGGAGACATGTTTGTGTTTCACAAACACAAACACAAACACATCTTGTTCATCTTAAAATGAATGTTTTTCAGTGGTAAAATTTACACTACATTAATTTTGTATTGGCGTGTTTTCGTAATGAAATTTAGATAAAAACACAACCTGACATCCCTAAATTTTGAAATGAACAGGAGGAAGATTCCATTTGGTTCAAAAAGGGTTACCGGTAATTATCCTTGTTTTGCCAGCATCCATGTATCTTGGGCTATGCCACTATGTGTTGTGTGTCTGTTCCAGGTATTGTTCCCCTGTATTGTGATACATTGTTCAAAGAGATTGATCAGAAGAAAGCAGGTGGAGATGAGACTACTTTTGAGGTAGGTTTTATAATAATAATAATAATAAAAATCGTCCTTACTTATAGAGGGTAACATATTTAATACTAGTACTAATCTTCCATGTGGTCCTCTTTTCCTGGGTAGGAACCAGTACTAAGCAATGTGAATAAAGTTTCTTGCTCAAGGAAACAACGTGTGTCGCTTGGGAGGATCGAACCGGCTACCTCTCGATCTCAAATCCAATGCTTTACCACTGCACCACAGCGCTCCACAAACCCCAGAAATCATGCAAACCCCAGGAGCTCATAGCCCCAGAGGATGACACACATGTTTTCATGGCTCTAAAAATTACACTTTTCTAAGGAAGACTTGTGATGTTTTTCTCTTTTTTTTAACTGCAAACATAGATTGTGGGTGCTCATTATAACCACCTCATTGAGGTTCTAATAAGCACCCACATTCTATGTTTTTAGATTGTGGGTGCTCGTTGTGACCTAACAAGTATCCACATTCTATGTTTTTAATCAAAACTAGATAGCACAAGTTTTCGCCAGAAATACAAGAAATCGTAATTTTTAAAAGTTTGACCTTTTGACCCCTCCCAGGGGCTCCAGTCCTACCCCATGGTCAAAATTTTACTTGTTTTGTATTCTACTTGTCACCCCTTTCGATTTAATATGCCAAATGACTATGTTCTGAAAAACGTTATCTATACTGTATTTACCCTATTTACCCTACATGCTCATATAAGCGCACATCCAAGCTATATATACTGGCCCCGATAGCTCAGTTGGTAGAGTGTCCGCTCCGGGGAGGAGGAGGTCTCGGGTTCGATCCCGGGCCGCGACATACCAAAGTCGTTAAAAATGGTACTAGCTGCTCCTCGCTTGGCACTCAGATTTACGGGGTAGATCTAGGACTGGTCAATCCAGTGTCAGGATAATGTGACTGGGTGTGGTATCATGTAATGTGCCTGGGACATGATACTTCAGTGAGGCAGCACTATAAACGTGAGCATTGAGCTCCCTGTCGCAACCAGACACCGTCGTGATATGACTGAAAAATTGTTGAAAGCGACGTTAAACCCGAATTCACACACACACACACACACACACACACACACACACACACACACACACACACACACACACACACACACACACACACACACACACACACATCCAAGCTATTTTTGGAAAGAAAATACACAAGTGCGCACTTTACAGTAACCTCCCCACAATTTCTGACGTATTGACTTATGGTGCATTTTTGATCAAGACAATTATGTATATGTATATGTGGCTGAAATACAACTCGATCTGTAATGTGTCTTAGCTATTTTTTTTTTTTTTTTTTTTATTTTTGTATTGAATGTGTGCTTATTATGTATATTTTTTATCAAGATTTTTTGATACAATTTTAAAAAAAAAAAATCGTATTTCAAGGTGTGGTAAATAAGCCGAATATGATAACTTTTGATGCATGTTTTCTTTGTCTGTTCTGAGTTCTTCTATTGATTCTATATTACCGTAAAAAATCTAAAAAAAAATCCCCAAAAAATGGACACCTTGAGCAGAGTTCTGGTTAACTCCAAATTTGGAGTAATTTACTCCAACTTTTTCATTTCTGACGCCAACATTTTGAAAAATCTCAATAGAAAAGTATGGTAAAGTCTCCAACTTTTTCTGGAGAACAGCATTTTTACTCCAATTTTCAAAATCCTAGTGAGAACCCTGCTTGAGGACTGACAGTAATTCTCCTAAAATGCTACCAAATTTGTTGCGTGCTCCAGCAAGGTGTCCAAAAAGTGGAGACGGAATAGCAAACAGTGTAGACCCTGATCAGACTGCTCCTGACGGAGCAGTCTGATCTGGGTCTGCACTGTTTGCTTAGGCCTGTCTGTCCCAATACTTAGGATCATTACTGTAGAAGTCATTATACTGATGAATATGGTCTTTCGTTTTCTCGGAAAAATATACATGTCAAGATTCTAAATACATGGACGAGTACCATTGCTATTACCATACCATATTTGTATTAGTCTTGGATATTGTTCCCTGCGCCTGTCTTTAATAACACTATAATTATAAGGTTCGTTATTTTCTAAGATTCTTTGACGCCAAATCATCAAAGCTTCAGACAGGATAATTAAGTGATTTTTTCCTTATTTTCTTGTTTAATGCATGTTTTGGTTTCTTATTACAGTCACCCAAGGGAGGTGGTTCTAATGAGTACACACAACATACTGGATTTACCCTAAATATTCGTACACCTCAATTCCTACAGTGCTTCTAAAATTCGATCAATTACAATTTACTTCTCAATGTCGTTTCGACCGAATTTCGTGATTTTTCCATAAAATTATATGGGGAAAAACATATAGGTTGGCACCTCACCTATGAAAGATTTGCTCCCCCTGAAACTGAATTGATTTTCCATAAGGACCACAGATCACACACTTTTGGGAAGCCCAGACAGATTTTTACCTGATGTGACAGATATGTTGTTTTCGAATTATTAGCTATGGTTGCTTAGTGACAAAATAAAGCAAATTAATGATACTACTAGACTCACTAGACATAGTATGAGGTACCTTACCATTGAACTGCCAATCATGGCATTTGCGGATTTTTTTTTTTCAAACATTTCTTTTTTTTTTTCAGAGAAATAAGGGCTTGATATTACATATGAATGGGCAGAGGATTCACATGAATTGTCAAGCCTTATTTTTTCAGAAAAATTATTTAGAAAATATAATTGTCATCTGCTCTAAAATTTTCTGTGGTGCTTCAGGATTTAAATGTTTAAATATTATGTTGTGGAGAACTGTAAACATTCTGAAAGACTTGGATAAGAGGATCCTTGTGGGTTAGTGGTTAGCCCTTTCACTGTTACTGTAAAAATCCTAAAAATTTGGACACAGTGAGGAGTTGCTGTAATTCTCCTAAAATTTTAACTGATTTGTTTCATGATACAGCAAGGAGCTAGTCCAGCCAAGATGAGACCAAAAGTGCCAGCAACAGATGGCATTTTTTTTTTATTTGTCCACCATGAAAACACGCCTATATAGTTTTGACCCCCCTTCAACCCCACTTTTATATAGTAAAACTGGGGTTTCAGGGGGCATGCCTTATTTTTCTTATTTCTGCTCTAAATATAGATTGTGGGTACTCGTTAGAACCGCCTCGATGAGGCGGTTCTAACGAGTGCCAACAATCTATATTTGGAGCAGAAATAAGAGAAAAATCCCAATTTTTAGCATAAATTTTTTTATTTTTTGGTTAAGGTTACAATGTCTTTGACAAAGACATTGTAACCTTAACCAAAAAATAAAAAATGCCATTCTTTGTATAGGCGTGTTTTCGTAATGATACCTCAAAAATGGTCATTTATCTGATGAAATTTTGTGATTTTTTTTCTTATTTATACTCCAAACATAGGTTTTGGGTGCTCCTTAGAACCGTCACATTGAGGCGGTTCTAACGAGTACCCACAACATATGTCTTGGGGCAGAAATAAGAAAAATTATGTATATCCTCGTAATCCCCAGTTTTCTCTATATAATTTGGGGTATAGAGGGGCATTCATTACACGGACTTAATTGTTAACATGATGACTTTACATGATATGAAATATCACAATTTTTCATCATAAAATTTTCATTTCTTCGGCGATAAAGGTGGCAATGTATTTGTATAGGCGTGTTTGCGTAATGCAGAGAAAATAAGGCTTATCATTACATGTGAATCATCTGTAGGGTTAATAACATGATTGAAATGTTAAGACATGATTGAAATGTTAAGCTTTTTTTTTTTCTTGAAAAAATTGATAAACAAAAAAATCTGATTGTCGACTGCTCTGGAATCAGAAAAGACCAGGAAAAAAAATAATAGATCGTGGTCAGCTATAGAATTTTCCTTAACACATGAAGAGTTATAATTATGTTTCCATTATTTTTCAGGTAATGTTCAGCATGTTGGAAATTTACAACGAACAAGTCCGTGATTTGCTCGACCCTAAACCATCAAAGACAGGCCTGAAAGTCAGACAACATCCAAAAATGGGGTTTTACGGTAAGCATGAAGTATTTTGCCAACTTTATTTCCTTAGCCTTTAACCCTTGTCCTGCTGAATATTCATATATGCCACACCCACTTCCGATTATCAACCAATCAGATTGCATGTACCTGTAGCAAATTATTACAACAAATTCACAATCTGAATGCCAAACAATGTAGATCCTGATCAGATGGCTTCTACATTGTTTCAAAGAAAAGGCATATCCGGGCTCAGCAGAACAACGGTTAAAGCAGCACATGATTTTTTTCAGCAGACAGAAATTTTATTTGACAGATTATTTTTTTCAGGGAAAATAAGGCTTGACATTTCATGTGAATTGTCTGTCGGCGGGCAGACAGGTACACCATAACCTCTTTATAACAAAATTGATGGTGTCCAAAGCTGAAACCATGTTAGTTAAACAACCCTGTTATATCCAAACAAAAAATGTGTATATTATATAGAAAAATGACCATTTATGGTCATTTTTCTATATAATCTTAACATTTTAGGATCCGTCTTGAAACCTTGTTACATCCAAACTGTGTTATAATGAACCGTGGTATAGGGAGGTTCTTGTGTATTTGAAAATATGTCTGCAATTATCTGATTGGTGGTTTAACCTTTAGCATGGTGAGCAGTATTCAATTCTCGTTCCTTTAGAGGGGGTACCCTTATTTTGGCAGCCATAATTCCCTTAAACGTGAACCAGTTCTGCTCATACTTTGACATTTTGTAGGCAAGACATTTTCCGCCTTTTCTACCAGAAGCATTATGGGTCATGTGACTTCCAAATATGGCGGTCACATGATCTGACTGGGAACTGTTTAAGACACTTAAAAAAAAAAAAGAACTACAAGAAAAAGGTGCTCAGGAAAAAATTGATAGCTTGTGTAGCTAGCTGTACCTGTATTATAGCTACAAATTTATCATCAGTACTTGTTTCGATGGATTGGGTCTAGTATGCACCAAATTGTGATAAAACAGATCAGATCTTCAATTTTTAACATCATTTACGTAAAATCAAACAGCCGGTAATGTGGGTAAAACCTTTACCCTTGTAAGAAAGAGTGGGTAAAACCTGTACCCTTGTAAGAAAGAATGATCCCTCCTGTATAGGATAACTTCATCAGATGTAGTGTACTTGCTTTCTTATCTTTTCAAGAAAAGTTTACATTTTGACCCCGAAGCTAACAATGCTTTGAACAACTGAGCGGGAGGAATTTTGTTATAAAATTTGAAGATCCTATCTGCTGAATTTTCATTCCGTGTTACAACAGGGTGTGCCTGTGTGGTGTGTATCATACATCTGAGATTCTAGGCCTGCATACCAGTGCTGATTTTAAAGGGTAAGAGGCATGTTTTGGGGGGCAGGTGATATTTCTCAGGTATACCATATTCGCTATTAACCCTTTACCACTCAGCACTCAGATACGTGTTTTTACGTGTCTGCACCCCCCCCCCCAATTTAAGCCCCAGAAGCACCTAGAATCTGCATTTCTACCCCTGGATAGTTACGTTTGCTTTAGGATTTGTTGGGCAAAAAAGTGACCTTTCCCCCCCCCCCCCCCCCCCCCATCCCGAAAAATTTTGGGTGTATGGCCCAACCGGCCGCTAAAATTTATATCTGAGGGTGTCGCGGATATAAAATGCCTGAAAATTGATGCTGATAAAACATGCTGCAAACAATGAAAATGGCCAGTGCCAAACACCTTAATTGTTGCCTTGACAGCTGTGTGAAGATTAAAATGTGGTAAAAAATTCATGTGAAAACACACTTTTTGCCAACTTTGAGATGCCCCCTCTTTACCATGACAACAATGATCAAGTCATGAAAGGTTGCATTTGAAAGGCTACTGCCCAATGAACATTCATGCCGAGTTTGGTGTTAAACACACCATCCATTATGAAACAATGGCTAGTTGAAGTTGCTGTCAGGTGCAACACTGTGAAAATCAGCGAAATTCAAAAAATCTCTGAGTGGTAAAGGGTTAAAAGGGTTTATCATACTTGGACAATTTCAAGTTCTTGTATAATATAATGTATTCATTCAATTCACAATCTGGATGGCATACAGTGTAGATCCTACAGAAGCCATCTGACATAAATCTACACTGTTTGCAAAGGTAAGGGTTTTTGTGTTCAATGTATCTAATGTATTTTCCAGCTGATGGCCTGAAGACAGTTCCGGTGGAGAGCTATATCGCCATTGAACAGAGAATAGAAGAGGGAACCAGAAACAGGACGGTTGCTTCGACTAAAATGAATGCCACCAGCAGGTAGGCTATAGCTAATTACATTTCAGTCTTGACACCCTTAGACTGGTGTCCCCTTGATAGTGTTATAATAGCAGTTTCTGAGGTGTGGTGATAACAAGCCCAGGGGTATCTTTATGGAGATTGGGAGAAATTCTTCCGACTATGCATTGTACATGGGTAATTTTCTTTTAAAACAAAACCCATAGCACCTAGAGGGCTTGAAGAAATAGATGGGCTGCATGATGCTTCCATGCAGAGCTGAAACAAACGGCACACAAGTACTGGTAAACTGCTTAGAGGATCTAAACCTGCCCAGGCAAAGCGGTGCGAGTCGGACCGTCCATGCTTATAAACCCTTTTGGTTTCATTGGGCGACAGGGTTTGAGATGTCATTTCATCTCGGTGTCAGGTAAAAGTCCCACAAAATTGGAAGCAAGTCTCCAAAATGACCTTTATGGTGTTGATGGGGACGTTAAACATCAAATAAACAAATAAAAATCCAGAAATAGAGGGGGTATCCACATATTATTTTTCTTATTTCTGCATGAAAACATATGTTGTGGGTATTCATTAGAAACACATTGCCGAGGCGCTTCTAATGAATACCCACAACAAATATTTTCATGCAGAAATAAGAAAAATGTCAGTAATTTTTGGATGAAATATAAAAAAACCTAATTCAGAGCTATTGAAACCAACGAGTGGTCTTATTAGCCTTTTCACCCCGTTTTGTTTTTTGAAATGGATTTTTCAAGCATTCCGCATTGTCATTCTTGAAAAAAGGGACTGTTGTCAAAACCGTTACCTGGTGGATAAACAGTTTAGACCCTGATAAAATTGCTCAACTGAGTAATGTAGACAATTTTGGAATGAATTGTGTTATTTCTCTTTCAAAACATGTATTCTTGTTGCTTGTTAGAATCGCCTCAATGAGGCTATTATCACAAGTACCAGCAACATTTCCAACAAAAAATAAGGAAAATACAGCTTAAGTATCCACATAATCCTCCTTATCTTAAGAAATGAGAGAGTGTCCATGTACAGGAAATCTCACACGTGGCTGGTGTGTGGGGTGGGGTAAGAGTATAAACCCAGCAACTCAGCTCATTACGAAAGACACACCTATGCAACATAGTGCTTTTTTTCACATCCCCAATATGGCTACTTTTTTAATGAAAGTATATGATATTTTACTTATTCTTACTACAAACATAGGTCGTTGGTACTCGTTAGAACCGCCTCATTGAGGCGGTTCTAACGAGTACCCACAACCTATGTCTTGGAACAGATATAAGGAAAATAATGCTTACCCTCGTCAACCCCAGTTTTCTCTATATAAAGTGGGGTTCGGTGGGGTGTTCAATTCACGAACTTGTCCACATGCTGTTATTTCCCTTTCTTATACGGACAGAACTTATACTTTTTAACCCATTTTTCCAATAATAACTAACTAACATTGGTCTGAGTTTCCAGGTAACCATCTTTTAACCCTTGTCCTGCTAATCCCGGATATGCCTTATCTTTGAAACAATGTAGATCCAGATCAGATGGCTTCTGACGAAGCCATCTGATCAGGATCTACATTGTTTGCCATTCAGATTGTGAATTTGTTGCAATAATTTGCATCAAGCAATCTGATTGGTTGATAATCGGTAGTGGGTGTGGCATATATGAATATTCAGCAGGACAAGGGTGAAGTTCTTGTATTTCTTTATGAGTTGATTATCAGTTGACCTAAAGTTATTTTTTCACTAACTTGTGAGAAATGCAGACAACGGTTATTTGTAGAAAATAGCTGTGATATTCTTATCACTTTGAGGTCAGAGTGTTGTGTTAGAGGGCTATCGATAGAATCTAGACTGGAATCATGTTTTGAGTTTTGCACGCACGACACATTTTTTTAGAGGTGTAACGATACACCTACCTCACAATATGATACGTATCGTGATACTTGCCTCATGATTTGATACGTATCGTGATACTTTTAATCAGACAGACAGACTGACACACACAAAGCCTGTCCATACTATAAGCTCACCAATGAGCCTACTATATTTGTTGCATAGTTTTGGTAACATATTGCAAAGCTGTGCCATCCTTTGCAAATAAACAGAGATTCTGTTACTGTCCAAGTTACCACCGTCTGCTAGCTTATAATGTGTAAAAAGAAAGCTTAAAAGATATTAGAACAATGAGCAAATTTAATTGTAGCTAAGATAATCCTAATTAAGATAATAGAAACCTTCACTAAACAGTGAACATCCCAGATAAGAGGAGAAATTGATGATAAACTGAGGATCTCAACCAAAACATATGTTGTGGTCTAATATAGAACCATGTTATGGAAGATATAATCATTAAAACAATATTTCTTTCACGAAAATTGAGATATTTTTATGGGGCCGAACAGTCTATTGTTGCGAGTGTTTTTAGCCAAACGGAATACGGTAGTTGTCGTAAGGCGAAAGAAGACACTTACATCGATAATTAATGCATCAATAAAGCAAAATTACCGTATTCGCCCTAATTACCGCACATGCTCCTATAAGCGCACACCAAAGGTATTTTTGAAAAGGAAACGCATAAGCGCACACTTTACAGTAATCTCCCCTTGAAGCTCTCATAGTAAATCTATAAAAACTTTCCATTATTTCTTCCAACAGTGAAGGCAATGCTTAAGTATCTTTTTCCGTCACTTTAAATATCAGTATGCATCATCTTGGAAGCTGGTTTTTCGTATCAAGTGTGCGCTAATTAGGTAGATTTTTCACCATGATTTTATGACACGATTTTGAAAAAACGAAGCGCACGGTGCGGTAATTAGGGCGAATACGGTAAGTAGGATTCAACATAAAAATAACATTTAAGCAGTTTCTCTGCTATTTTTTTTTTTTTTTTTAATTTTGTCTTTCGAAGAAATTTTTTGGGTGAACCAAACCGAACCGAAATTACCGAAAATGGACCGTGCACCGAACCGCCAGCTTCGTACCGTGGTGAACCGTACTTTCGATAAATCATTACCCCTCTACATTTTTTCTTGTTATCCGAACTACTTTCACATTTCTTCACCAATTGGCTAAAATTTGCGTATGCATTTGCAATATGGTGCATGACATAAATTTCATTTGCGTCAGGTCAAGGTCAAAGTCACTGTTGCTAAAAATAGAAAAAATTTTGTGTGTGACATAAATTTCATTTGCATCAAGGTCAAGGTCCCTGTTGCTTAAAATAGAAGAAGTTTTGTGTATCCATCCATCTGTCCATGACACATTTTTTCTTGTTATGCAAACTGCTTCCACATTTCTTCAGCGATTGACTTCAAATTTTGCATATGCATTCACAATATGGTGTAAATTTCATATGCGTCAAGTCAAGGTCAATGTCACTTTTGCAAAAAATAGAATAGAAATCCATGACAACGATTTACATAAGTTTCATATGGGTCATGTCAAGGTTAGGGTCACTGTTGCTAAAAATAGAATAATCTTCTGATGCGAACTACTTCCAAATTTCTTTACACATTGAGTTCAAATTTTGCATTTGCATTCATAATGTGTGGGTGAGTGTTTTTGTTTTATGTCCCACCAACAGCTAAGGTCATATGGAGACAGGACCTCGGTTTAAAGACTCATCCGAAAGTCTGGAGAAGCCCGGGATCGATCCTGCGACCGCATTCATAATGAGATGTTTGATTTAAGGTTTAACGTCCCCGTCAACACTGTATAGGTCATTTCGGAGACGTTGCTTCCAATTTCGTGGGACTTTTATCAGACATTGAGATGAAATGACACCTTAAGCCCTGTCGTCCAATGAAACAAATAGAGTTTATATGCATGGATGATCTGACTTGCACCACTTTTCCTGGACAGGCTTAGAATCTCTAAGGGATTTACCAGTACTCACATGGTGTCTGTTTCAGCTCTGGGTGGAAGCATCATGCAGCCCAATCTATTTCTTCAAGGCCCGATGGGCGGGAGCCGCCACAGTGAGATGTAGATGAGCATGACAAATGATGACATTTATTTTATGTGCATCAGGTCAATGTCAAGTCACTGTTGCTAAAAATAGAATAATCTTGTATTGCGACCTACTTCATCATTTCTTCACCGATTGAGTTCAAATTTTGCATATGCATTCTTAATGAGGTCTGTATGTGTGTGACATTGATTTGATATGGGTCGGGTCAAGGTCAAAGTCACTCTTTCTAGTTTTTGTTTAGAAATTTATTTGATAATAGCTGTATGATGAAATATCATCACGTTAACAGGTCTATATCCCAGTTTCAGTAAATGCACTAAAGCTGGGGTATAGCAGTCAGGCCCTGTGACAGTTCTAGTCTTTTCTTATTTCTGCTTGAAAACATACGTTGTGGGTACTCATTGGAAGCGCCTCGTCGAGGCGCTTCGAATGAGTACCCACAACATATGTTTTCATGCAGAAATAAGAAAAATATCAGTACTTTTCGGATGAAAAAGGCACCTTATCTGGAACTATGAAATGAGTCATAGGCGTTAGAGTCATTAATGCTATGCATGCTGGGAGTTTTTTTTTTTTTAGCAGATGACATTTTGAAATATTTTTTCTTACTTTTCCCAGAAAACAGGATTTGGCATTTCATGTAAATTATCTCCAAAACAGGATTCAACATTTCATGCCGGCCCCCACCCATCGGGGCTTGAAGAAATAGATGGGCTGCATGATGCTTCCATGCAGAGCTGAAACCGACCTGCACACAAGTACTGGAAAACTGCTTAGATGATCTAAGCCTGCCCAGGCAAAGCGGTGCGAGTTGACCCGTCCATGCTTATAAACCCTATTGGTTTCATTGGGCGGCAGGGCTTGAGATATCATTTCATCTCAAGGTCGGATAAAAGTCCCACAAAATTGGGAGCAACGTCTCCAAAATGACCTTTACAGTGTTGACGGGGACGTTAAACCTCAAACAAAACAAAGCATTTCATGCAAATTGTCTCCTCTGCATACTGGGTATTTTTTTCAGCAATAATGCTTACCCCTGTTAACCCCAATTTTCTCTATATTAAGTGGAGTTTAAGGGGGTGTTCATTTCACAGACTTGTTAAAGTGCTGGTATGTAGTTGATAATGGAGGATTTTAGCCCAGAACTTAATTTGACATCAAAACAGCCATATAGCTTATAAAACATGCTAAATCACTTACCGGTATGTTTAACTCAAACAAATTTAATACTATTCTTTTCAAATACCTGCTAATGCCAATATTGGTATGTCATCACGCTAATATAATAGGTAAATCTAAATATAACCCCTCTCTAATTGACAAAATAAAATATTTTGGAGTAACTGTGACATTTTGCACAGAGAAAGAGACAGAGATGTAGAGTTTTAACCCATTGTATGTTTGTTTGTTTGATTTGATGTTTAATGTCCCATCAACACTATATAGGTCATTTTGATGATGTTGCTTCCAATTTTGTGCGACTTAAACCTGACACTGAGATGAAATGGCATCTCAAGCCCTGCCGCCAAATGAAACCAATAGGGTTTATAAGCATGGACGGGCCGACTCACACCGCATTGCCTGGCAGGCTTAGATCCTCTAAGCGGTTTACCAGCACTCGTGTACGGGTTGGTTTCAGCTCTCCATGGAAGCATCATGCAGTCCATCTATTTCTTCACGCCCTGATGGGCCAAAATAAGAAAAATAATGTACATCCCTGTAAACCCCAGATTTCTCGTATAAAGTGGGGTTGAGTGGGGTGTTCATTTCACAGACTTGTTAACCCTTGTCCTGCTAATCCGGGATATGCCTTATCTTTGAAACAATGTAGATCCAGATCAGATGGCTTCTGACGAAGCCATCTGATCAGGATCTACATTGTTTGCCATTCAGATTGTGAATTTGTTGCAATAATTTGCATCAAGTGATCTGATTGGTTGATAATTGGTAGTGGGTGTGGCATATATGAATATTCAGCAGGACAAGGGTTAACGTGATGATTTATTTTGTTACTCTGCTTTATCTGGAGTTATCTTATCTTATCCCTTGTTCTGCTGAATATTTATATATGCCACACCCACTACCGATTATCAACCAATCAGATTATCTGATGCAAATTATATCAACAAATTCATAATCTGAATGGCAAACAATGTAGATCCTGATCAGATGGCTTCGTCAGAAGCCATCTGATCTGGATCTACATTGTTTCAAAGATAAGGCATATCTGGGATTAGCAGGACAAGGGTTAAAAATGCATGTAATTTTATTCTTTTGATTTACTAATGCACTACAAGTGGAAAATGACTCACAAGGGTTGTGGTCCCCACCCCTCTGGGCTTGAAGAAAAAGATGGGCTGCATGATGCTTCCATGCAGAGCTGAAACAAACAGCACACAAGTACTGGTAAACCGCTTAGAGGATATAAGCCTGCCCAGGCAAAGCGGTGTGAGTCGAACCATCCATGCTTATAAATCCTATTGGTTTCATTGGGGGGCAGGGCTTGAGATGTCATTTCATCTCATTCTCGGGTAAAAGTCCCACAAAATTGGAAGCAACATCTCCAAAATGACCTATACAGTTTTGACAGGGATTTAAAGCTCAAATTAAACGAACAAAACAAGGGTTGACGTAACAGTCAATCAACTACAGTCACACGTGTACTATTAGGATGAATATGGTTTAATGCAGGTCATAAGAGGTCATGAATGTAGGAGGGTATTTAAAAAAAAAATGTGTAAGAGGGCTTTTGAAAAACTGGCAGAGTGTCAAAATTGATTTCGCAAGAGCTGTTTGCTTATTGTATCCACAATATTGAAAGTCATATGCCAAAATATTTGTGCGGAACCATAGCGGCAGAACAATACAGAGCACTTGTACTTCAGGTCTTTGAAAGGGTATTATGGTCAAATATAAAAGTCACTTTGGGCAAAAGTGTGCCTTATGACCTACTATGGTAGACCAGCCTGTGCCTATAAAAGACACAGGATTTAAGTCAGCAAAGACCCAGTAAAGACCCAGATCAGATTGCACTAAAGTGCAGTCTGATCTGAGTCTTCACTGGGTCTTCAATGTGCTCATTTTAGGGCAACTACCCAGAATAAGTAAATTATAAAACCAATAAGTGTTTCATAATAGATAATAAAGGGGCCCTAGAAAGGGAAACAAAAAAGGTGATCAATATTAGCTTTGCATTAACTGCAGTTGAAAGGTTGGTTCCAGTTCAACTGCTTTGCAGATGCATGGGTATCAATTGATTCTTAAAACATCATTAAAACGGGCCTCCATGATAAGAGAGGGCTGTCTCTCAATCATGATGTCTTAACACTGTGGTTTCAGCCTAGCTCAGGTCACGTGAGGTGCCATGTTCTGCAATGGAAGGTCAGATGTTTTATTCTCTGGGTTCTCCAGTTTTTGTCCACATCTGATTAACAATAGGCTGCCAGATAATCTTGAAACGGTGGAACCAAAAACAAAAAAAAAAAAAAAACATGAAATATATTACTTTTTGATTACTTTTAAGAAATTAAGGACTCATGCACCTTTAGGGTCTACACTTCTTTCCTTTAAGAGTTGACCCCTATTGACATGGAAGACAAAAGTACTTTTGCAGGAGTTGCCTCCCCTGAAGGTGTATCCATTCCCCTTAATTTTCTTTAGAAATCTATTTTTAGGTACTTGTTAAAATTGCCTCATTGAGGCAATTTTAGCAAGTACCGATACTCCCATCACATATACAAATTTATTTTCATAGTGATTTCAGACAACGATTCTCAGTTATATAGACCAGTCTATTGGGTATGGTATTTGTTACGTATATAGATATGCAAAAAGTTCATCATATGAATTAGTCTATTCACCCTAGAACATAATTATTGATCCACAATCTATTACAATTGTTCGATTTGAAATGATGACGGTGTATGACCTGCTTTCTGCCCTTTTATTTCCAAGGGAGACAACTTTTGTGGTTGCCTGTTTGTTCTCTTGTACACAACATCGAAGTGTTCTACTCTTAAACTCTTTCCTTTTAACCCTTTCTGTACTAAATGGAATCTTCCTCCTTATGTAAAGCAGGAGTCCATTTCAAAGTTTAGGGGTGCCAGGTTGTGTTTTCTTCAAAATTTATTTGGAAAATGACTGCTCTTTTAGCAAACAGTGGAGGCCCCGATCAGACGCCACTGCAGCATCTGATCTGGGCCTTCAATGTTTGCCAATTACCCGTTTTGGGGTTTCCCGTACAAAAAGGGTTAACCCTTATCCTGCTGAATAAATTTATTGAGCCACACCCATTTCTGACTTTCAGCCAATCAGATTACTTGATGTACTTTTTCCCTACAGATTTAAGAACTGAATATCAAACTG
This sequence comes from Lucinisca nassula, assembly GCA_963580285.1. Taxonomy (NCBI): domain Eukaryota; kingdom Metazoa; phylum Mollusca; class Bivalvia; order Lucinida; family Lucinidae; genus Lucinisca; species Lucinisca nassula. The sequence goes on from OY757019.1 coordinate 35,413,626, forward strand.
TGTAGATACTGATCAGATGGCTTCTTCAGAAGCCATCTGATCGTATCTGCACTGTTTGCCGATGTAGAATTATAAAATAAAAAGAAAATTTACTTTTTTGGGACGGATACCAAAAGTATTTCATCTCTTGTGTTAAAAACATCCAAATGAAAATTTGGACATCCAAATGAAAATTTGGATGTTTTCAACACACTTGATGAAATATTTTTGGTATCCACCTCAAAAAAGTAAATATCCTCTATACACCACAAACTCATCATAACAATGTTCATTATAACATGTTTTTGGATATAACACGCTTTCAAGATGGATCCCAAAAATGTATAGATTATATAGAAAGAATGACCATAAATGGTCATTTTTCTATATAATCTAGACAGTTTTGTTTGGATATACAGTAAAACCTGTCTTAGTGGCCACCTCTATTAAGCAAGCAACCTGTCTTAAGCAAGCAGGCATTCAGTTCCCAAGAAAGGCAGGTGTGTTAAATTTCACCTGTATTAAGCAAGAACCTGTCTTAAGCAAGCATATTTTGACTATCCCTTAGGCACTTGCTTAATACAGGTTGAACTGTAATACGGTTGTTTAACTAACACAGTTTCTCCTTTGGACCCCATTAATAGTGTTATAAAGAGGTTGTGGTGTATATACCCCCTGTAAACTCTGCTTTTCTCAGTTTAAACAGGGGGTTAGAGGGTTGCTCAATTCACTGATGATTTTTAAGAACAGAAAATAAATTGAATGTCACAGGACACAGTAGAAATTGGTTGTGTATCTCATTCCAGCCAACTTCAGATTTGGATGGTCATTGCTACACATCACGAAAACACGCCTATATTATTTTGACCCCTTTGAACCCCACTTTTATACAGTGAAACTGGGGTTTACAGGGGTAAACCTAATTTTTCTTATTTCTTCTTTAAAATACAGATTGTGGGTACTCGTTAGAACCGCCTCGATGAGGCGGTTCTAACGTGTACCAACAATCTATATATTAAGCAGAAATAAGAAAAAACATCACAAAAACATGCCTATATAATTCGGACCCCCTTGAACCCCACTTTTATATAGCAAAACTGGGGTTTACAGGGGTAAAACTTATTTTTCTTATTTCTGGTCTAAACTATAGATTGTGGAAACTCGTTAGAACCACCTCTATGGGGCGGTTCTAACGTGTACCAACAATCTATAATTTTTATATTAAGCTGAAATAAGAAAAAAAATCACGATTTTTCATCATAAAATTTTCATTTTTTCAGCAAAAAAAAATTACTATGTACATGTATTTGTATAGGCGTGTTTTCGTCATGTAACAGAAATAAAGTTCAACATTATATATGCATCACATAAACAAGTCTGTGATAAAGAGTAATCCTGTAAACACCACTTCATATAGAGAAAACTGGTATTTTCTGCAATATACAATATATCTCTTATTTCTAGTCCAGGACAAGGGTTGCGGGTGCTCATTCGAACCACCTAAATGAAGTGGTTCAAAGAGCACCTACAACTTGTGTTTTGAGTACAAATAAAATAAGAATGTTTCATGCGTTCATTAGAAAATCAACCTTTATGTTGATATGAAAAAAACACACTATGTCACACCGGCCCCTATAGCTCAGTTGGTAGAGTTTCCGCTCCGGGGAACGTGAGGTCACGGGTTCGATCCCGGGCCGCAACATACCAAAGTTGTTACAAATGGTACTAGCTGCTCCTCGCTTGGCACTCAGATTTACGGGGTAGAGCTGGGACTGGTCGACTCAGTGTCAGGATAATGTGACTGGGTGTGGTATCATGTAATGTGTCTGGGACATGATACTTCAGTGAGGCAGCACTATAAAAGTGAGCATTGAGCTCCCTGTCACAACCAGACACCGTCGTGATATGACTGAAAAATTGTTGAAAGCGACGTTAAACCCGAATTCACACACACATCTCTTATTTCTAGTCCAGGACAAGGGTTTTGGGTACTCATTAGAACCACCTAAATGAAGTGGTTCAAAGAGCACCTACAACCTGTGTTTTGAGTATAAATAAAATAAGAATATTAACATTACATGCTTTCATCAGAAAACCAGCCTTTATGATGATATGAAAAAACACACTATGTCACACGAATATGTAATATGTAATGGCTTCAGAAAAATAATTAACTCTTATCATGCTGTTCACGACAACTCCTATCTTTGGAAACAGTGTAGATCCAGATCAGATGGCTTCTGAAGAAGCCATCTGATCAGGATCTACACTGTTTGACATGAAGTTTATGGATTTGTAAGAATAAATTACATGAAGTAATCTGATTGGTTTAAAGTCAGAAATGGGTTTGGCTAAACTGAATATTCAGCAAGATAAGGGTTAATGGATAATTTTTCTTATTTTTCCATAAAAACATATGTTGTGGGTACTTGTTAAAACTTGTTTTATGTCATCTGCTGCCAGGCTTTTGCTTAAAACTTTAAGGGTTAATGTATTGATAGTAAGTCATTCTTTGGGGATTTTGCACAAAACAATTAAACATTGTGAAAATAAACTAAAGCCTCTTGTATTTTCTCTTTGATATTAACCCATTCAGTACCAGAAACCCCTAAAGGGGTACCTTGTCAAACAGTGGAGGCCCAGATCAGACGCCGCAGAATGCGGCGTCTGATCAGGGCCTCCACTGTTTGCTAAAAGTTCAGTCATTTTCCGAATAGACTTTGATGAAAACACAACCTGTCACCCTTAAATTTTGAAATGAACTCCTGCTATATATAAGGAGGAAGATTCTATTTGGTACAAAAAGGGTTAAACCCCATTATTCTGTAACATGCTGTAACAAATCAACGTTACAATGAGATAATTATTTTACAAAATGAGTTTTCTATTGTCATTTGTTTTCCAAAATACCCACAATACATTAAGTCCTTTTACTTTGGCCACCCTACAACCTACATGCTCTGACAATTCACAAAGGGAGTTATGACATTTGAAACTAATACATTTGAGTCACATTACAATTAAAACCTATATTCAGTGTTTTTTTGACAAGTTAAGACTCAAATCAGCTGTTCACGACAACCACTACTTTTGAACCATCACGATATTAAGCCTGAGAAATGAAGACCCTCTCTAAACCCCACTTTATATAGAGAAAACTGGGGTTTATGGGGTATGCATTATTTACCTAAATTTTGTTCAAAAACATACATTGTAGGTACTCTTTAGAACTGCCTCATTGAGGCAGTTCTAATGAGCACCAACAATCTACATGTATTTTGAAAGCAGAAATAAGAAAGATGTTGTAATTTTTACCTAATTTTTGTCATTTCCGACACCATGTTGGATGCCATTATTTCACATGGACAAGTTTTCCTAATGGAAGCCATCTGATCAGGATCTACACTGGTTATCATGCAGTTTGTGAATTGAATGAATATTATATAGCAAGAAATCTGATTGGCTGATAGCTGGTAAAAGGTGTGGCTTAACTAATGTATTCAGCAGGATAGTGGTTATGCAGCAAACACTAAGATGCTGATCAGACTGCACAGATGTGCGCATTACAAAAACACGCCTATACAAATACATTGTAACCTTTATCACCAATAAATTTAAATTTAAGATGAAAAATTGTGATATTTTTCTTATTTCTGATCAAAATATAGATTGTTGGTACTGGTTAGAACCGTCTCATCGAGTAGGTTCTAACCAGTTACCACAATCTATATTTTAGAGCAGAAATAAGAAAAATATGGTTTACCCCTGTATACCCAAGTTTTACTATATAAAAGTGAGGTCCAAGTGGGTCAAAATTATATAAACGTGTTTTCGTGATGAGGTTGATCAGTACCTTTGTTGTTGGGACATGAATGGCATTTTTTCATGACATGACCCATTTCAAGTGATACCCTTACCAAAACATGCATGTTCAGATCCGTAACATAAAAAGGGGTTACTGTATTCAGTATTATGACACATAGGGGTGTCATTTAGGGGCTTGCTTTATGTTTCAACCCAAATTGATAAAAGATAAAAGTCATAGCTATTTTCCCAAGGATAAACTAGGGTACACAGTGATACAGGCCAGCACACCTAAAATATGGCCTGGGCCCACAAGTTTTGAATAGAATGCTCTTAATATGAAATTTAAATACTGTGAAATTTCGCAAATTAATACCAGCTTAAGCTTCAAATATTTAAAAGGTTTCAGCTTTTCTTTCATGGTGCTAGAGACGCATGACCTTTGGGACTGTTCAAAAAGTGTCTTAAAGAGACTGTTCAAAAACTTTTGTTCAAAAAAACTTTGTCATGAGGTTTAACGTCCCTGTCAACACTGTATTATACTTAGGTCATTTCGGAGATGTTGCTTCCAGTTTTGTACGACTTTTATGCTTTATGTTCCCCAAATGTGTTTTTAAACATAGCAACAGATAATGTCGGTATTTTTTGATAATTGAAGGATAGTTTTCGTCAATTCTCCTTAAAGACCTATGTTGTGGGTATTCCTTAGAACCGCCTCGCCTCGTTCTAATGAATACCCACAAGATAGGTTTATATAGAGAAATAAGGAAAACTATCCTTCAATTGTCAAAAAATACCAAGCTTATCTGTTGCTTTGTTTAGAGCTGACTATATGCCTACGATAGCACAGCTGCGTACAAAACTAGTGTCTGTCCTATCTCCAGAAAGACCATTTTTCAGATATGTTTGCTATTTTTCTTATTTCTAGTTCAAAATAGATTGTGGGTGCTCATTGGAACTGCCTCATTGAGGTGGATCTAACGAGCACTCACAATCTATGCTTTTGAACAAATATGAGGAAAATAATGAAAACCCTTTTCTCTGTATAACGTGAGGTATAGAGGGGTTTTAATGGCTGGCTACCGATATCAAGAGTTAATTCCCGTAATCGCGTCTTGGCCGCTAGGGGCGCCACGAATGAGTAGTTCCGGTTTTAAGCATAACGCGAAAACACATTCGATGCTTCTGATAGTAGATGCATCTCTTTAACCCACAGTGCAGACTGATCAGACTGCACGGATTCGCATGTTGTGTTACGACTTCGCTGGTCGTTCAAATAAACATGCGCAATAATTGTAATTTCACTTGTAAATCTCTTTTGCAATATTCCAGCGGCTATGTGAGACTGATCAGTACGCTCGGCTTGACATGCAAAGACTCAGATCAACATGGACTACAGCAAGTGTTTTCGCTTATCTTAATTTAATGGCACTGTTTTGCTAGAGCAACGAATACTGATCATACTGCACATCTGCACGGATGTGCAGCCTGTGCTGCGTCTTCGCTGGTCGCTCAATTACTTGCATAGACATATACCAACATCGGCAACTCGAGGTTTGCTTATCTCTATAGCGACATCCATTATCCATGCGGCTTTGTAAGACTTATTCCATCATCGAAGACACTGACCAGACTTCGTGGATGCACAGGCTGAGCTGCGTCTTCGTTGGTCCTTCAGTTACGCGCAAAGACTTATATCAGTAGGAGTATGCGCAACTGGATTTCGCTTATTTCTGTCGAATTATTTATTATCCGTGCAGCTATGTAAGGCTCATGCGATAATAAATGACACTGATCAGACCTTTTAGATGCACAGGCTGAGCTGCGTCATCGATGATCGTTCAGTTACCTGCAAAGACTTATAATCAATATGCGCAACTGGATTTCGCTTATTTCGGTTGCTATAGTCATTATCCGTGCGGCTTTGTAAGGCTCATACGATCATCGATGACACTGATCAGACTGTTTGGACGCACAAGCTGAGCTGCGTCTTCGATGGTCGTTCAATTACCTGCATATACTTTTATCAACATGGCAAATAGAGACTTGCTTATCCATTATCCATTCGGCTTTGTAAGACTTATGCTATCATCGAAGACACTGACCAGACCTCGCGGATACACAGGCTGAGCTGTGTCTTCGTTGGTCATTGAGTTATTTCAATATTCGCAACTGGAATTATTTTACTTCTGTTGCTTTAGTCATTATCCGTGCGGCTTTGTAAGGCTCATACGATCATCGATGACACTGATCAGACCTTTTGGATGCACAGGCTGAGCTACGTCTTCGTTGGTCCTTCATTTACCTGCAAATACTTATATCAATATGCGCAACTGGATTTTGCTTATGTCTGTTGCATTATTTATTATCCGTGTGGCTTTATAAAACAATTTAGTCACAAATGACACTGATCAGACCTTTTGGATGCAATGCACAGGCTGAGCTGCGTCTTCCATGTTCGTTCAGTTACCTGCAAAAACTTATATCAATATGCGCAACTGGATTTCGCTTATTTCTGTTGCGATATCCATTAGCAGGCTCTTGCGATCATCGATGACACTGATCAGATTGTTTCGATTCACAGGCTGAGCTGCGTCTTTCATGGTCGTTCAGATACCTGCATAGACTTATGTGCAACTGGATTTCGCTTATTTCAGTTGCGATATTCATTATCCGTGGTGCTTTTAAGGCTTATGCGATCATCAGTGACACTGATCAGACTGTTTGGATTCACAGACCGAGCTGTGTTTTTGTTGGTCGCACACAACCGTACCGTTAAGAGTCAGATCAACATGCAGAACCTCTGTTTGCTCATATCTGATTGTCCTGCGGCTACGCAAGACTCATCATAGTACAGTCACCGACATATTAGACAAGACAGATCAGGCTGCACAAATACGCAGGCCACTGTACAGTCTCACTTCGACTATGTTTGGTTACCCAAACAACACGAAACCGGAACTACCCAATTATAGCGCCACCTAACGGACAAGGGAAGCAATTGGGTAGATAACTCCGTATTGCAGTAGTCCCCCATTACACAGACTTGTAAATCAGGGACCAGTTGTTCAAAGCATTGTTAGCTTAACGAGCTCGTTAATGGTGATATTTGTTAACTGTTCTAGCAAGTACAATATCTAAAATTTTGGTATTTTTGCCGGGAAAATGTGAGCTGCTCACAATTTTTCAGCAATAATACTAGCAACTGCATTTTTGTCAAATTAAATGATCAAATATTTAATGATACGTTAATAATGATGATGATGATGACACCGTTAATAATAATGCTGTTAGTTTTGAACAAGTTTTGCAGTTGCAAAAGCTGCTCAGATTTTTTCCAGCAAAAATAACACTATATTAGAAAGTGTACTGGCTAGATCAGTTAACAATATGACCACACACAAGCTTGTTAAGCTAACGATGCTTTGAACAACTGGCCCTGATGTTGCATGATCCCACCCATTGGGGCTTGAAGAAATAAATGGGCTGAATGATGCTTCCACGCAGAGCTGAATCTGACCGCACACGATAAACCGCTTAAAGGATCTAAGCGGTGCAAATCGGGCGGTCCATGCTTATAAACCCTATTGGTTTCATTGGGGGACAGGGCTTGAGACGCCATTTCATCTCAATGTCAGGTAAAAGTTCCACAAAATTGGAAGCAAAGTCTCCGAAATTACCTATTCAGTGTTGACGGGGACATTAAACCTCAAATCAAACAGAACAAAAACAAATAACTCTTAAGACTCCAAATAAAACTACATCTGAAAATGTCGTCTGCTGTATTTTTTTACAGTTTTTTTTTTTAAATATTTTTGCATACAGGCAAACAGTGTGGGCCCAGATCAGACTGTTTGCACAAAGTTACTTTTAAGCTAACCGGCAGACGGCAAAGCAGACGACAATAGTCGTGATTGGCATTCTTTGAGTTAAGGTCTCCTCTACCTAGGGACTAACTTCCCCTCACAGGTCCTGGTGTATGAATATCATTTGCCGTGTCACCAGTAACAATTCTGATTCTGATTAGATGTCCACGAGCAGTATAGGCTCTGGCGAGGCTGCACTGCGTAGGCTCGTCTGCTCTTTTGCCATTTGCATATGTGATAAATATCCTTTTCTCTTGAGCGGGCTGATTTTTATAAAACCTATATAATCATGTACAGAAAATTAATTCCTATAATACCATGGGATTTATGCATAATATTAATTCCATATAAAATCAAATAGCCCATTAACCCTTTTTGTACCAAAATGGAATCATCCACCTTATATATAGCAGGAGTTCATTTCGAAATTTAAGGGTGTCAGGTTGTGTTTTCTTCAAAATTTATTTGGAAAATGGCTAAACTTTTTTGCAAATATTGTAGGCCCTGATCAGACGCCAGGTTCTGCGGCGCCTGATCTGGGCCTGCAGTCTTTGCCAGGTTACCCGTTTTGGGGTTTCCAGTACAAAATGGGTTAATGACAAGCATCCTGAAAATACTGTAGACCCAGATCAGATGCCAAAGAATGTGCCAAAAATACAGAATTTTTTGTTAAACTTACAATAAATGAAATGAACCAGACATCCCTAAAATTGAAAGGCAATATGGAGAAATACTTGAATTGTCAATATAAGTGGGTCGATACAAGGATTTTTTTCGTGTATAGACATATATATGTACATTAACTTGAAAGCAAATCCCCTCTTAAGCCCTAACATGCCAATCACAACAATTATCATCTGCTGTATTGTCTGCTGATTACCGTAAAATTCATCGTTGTTAACAGTGTAGACCCAGATCAGACTGTGTCTGATCAGGGTCCACACTGTTAGTATGTATGCAAAAATATGTTTGATAAGTTTACAGGAGGATTAGCAGACGACATTTATAGATGCAGTTTTCTTGGCAGCTTTTGATTGTTTGATTTGAGGTTTAACGTCCCCGTCAACACTGTAAAGGTCATTTTGGAGACATTGCTTCCAATTCTGTGGGACTTTTACCCGACATTGAGATGAAATGTCATCTCAAGCCCTGTCGCCCAATGAAACCAATAGGGTTTATTAGCATGGACGGTCCGCTTCGCACCGAGGTTCCTGGACAGGCTTAGATCCTCTAAACTGTTTACCAGTACTAGTGTGCGGGCCGGATTCAGCTCTGCGTGGAAGCATCATGCAGCCAATATATTTCTTCAAGCCCCTATGGGCGGGGGCCAACTTGGCAGCTTAAGGGGAATGGGAACACCTAGCACATATTTCCACCATTTTTCAAAGGGAGACAACTTTTGGGACTTCCTGTTCACTTTCCTATAAGCCCTGTCCACCTGAAAAAGGGGTCTGCTCCTAAAGGAAAGAATTTGCTCCTCAGGAGCAAATTCTTTCCTTTAAGAGTTGACCCCTATTGACATGGGAGACAAAAATACTTTGGCAGGAGTTGCCTCCCCTGAAGGTGTATCCGTTGCCTTTGAAGGTTAAGCCATAAAGCAAAAAAGGAAAACAATTCATATTTTCATTATTATTTTTTTTTTAAGTAAATAAATTAACATTCCTATTTTCATTATCATATTTTTGAAGTAAATAAATTGACATTCACATCACGTGATCAAGTCCATGAAATGAACACCCCCTAAACCCCACTTTATATAGGAAAAACTGTAGTTACGGGGTTATTCATTATTTTTCTTATTTCTGGTCCAAGACATAGGGTGTGGGTACTCGTTAGAACCGCCTCAATGAGTTCTAATGAGCACCAACAACCTATGTTTGCAGAATTAATAAGAAAAATATCACGGATTTTCATCAGAAAAATGGCCATTTTGGAGATGTGAAAAAATGCACTTTGTCGCACGGGTGTGTTGTCGTAATGATCTTTTTGTTATTATTTTTTTGAAGTAAATAAAGCTTGACATTTTATGTGAAAGCATCTGCTAGGTAGAACAGACAATTCATATGAAATATGAAGCTTTCTTTTCTCTGGAAAATTAGACAATCGGTTGTTGAAAATATCACCTGCTAAATTTCTAATGAGTGGCTTAAGATTACCGGGTAACCCTTACAGCACAATGGAAAATTTTCGAGCAGATGACAGTTGAGCTGGCGCGTAACAAAATCTTCAATACGACCGGTGTGACCAGCACAGACTTAAATCAACCTCTGCACCCATCCACCATGATAAGACCTTATGCGTAACGGCCCCGATAGCTCAGTTGGTAGAGTGTCCGCTCCGGGGAACAGGTGGTCACGTGTTTGATCCCGGGCCGCGACATACCAGAGTCGTTAAAAATGGTACTACCTGCTCCTCGCTTGGCACTCAGATTTACGGGGTAGAGCTAGGACTGGTCGATCCAGTGTCAGGATAATGTGACTGGGTGTGGTATCATGTAATGTTTCTGGGACATGATACTTCAGTGAGGCAGCACTATAAAAGTGAGCATTGAGCTCCCTGTCGCAACTAGACACTGTCGTGATATGACTGAAAAATTGTTGAAAGCGACGTTAAACCCGAATTCACACACACACACAACCTCATTATAACCTGGTTCATTATAAAACGGTTATGGATATAACACGGTTTCAGGATGGATCCCAAAATGTATAGATTATATAGAAAAATTATAGAAAAATGACCATAAATGGTCATTTTTCTATATAGTCTATACATTTTTTTTTTTATATAACTGGGTTGTTTAACTATAAACACGGTTTCTGCTTTTGACCCCATTAATAGTGTTATAAAGAGGTTGTGGTTTATGACAAATTGTTCTTACAGGATTTGACATCTAGTGCAAATTGTCTCAAAAGAAATAGGAAACCATTTGCATTTGATATCAAATCCTGTTTTCTTGGAAAAATTAGAAAAAATAGGTTGTGGTTGCTCATTAGAACCACCATTTTATCACACAGGTGTGTTATTGTAATTTATGTGTTTTTTTTTTTTTGTTTTTTTTTTCAGCCGTGCTCACACTATTGTAGGAATTACATTCGTACAGAAACATATCAATCCGGCTGGGGAAGAAATGGCTAAGACATCCGTCTGCAATCTTGTCGATTTGGCTGGCAGGTACGTAGTGTTGATTTTTTTTTCAGTAAATACTTTTCCACACAGTATGACATATTTGCACATAATATTAGTCATATTTTACAGATTTTATTCTATTTTGCAATAGACCAACCTTTGATCGGCCCCCGCATAAATAGTTGATGCATCTAGCAGAGCTGAAACCGACCGCACACGAGTACTGGTATACCCCTTAAAGAGTCTAGGCCTGTCCAGGCAAAGCAGTGTGAGTCAGACCGTCCATGCTTATAAACCCTCTTGGTTTCATTGAGCGACAGGGCTTGAGATGTCATTTCATCTCAATGTTGGGTAAAAGTTCCACAAAATTGGAAGCAACTTCTCCAGAATGACCAGTACAGTGTTGGCGGGGAAGTTCAACCTCAAATCAAACAAACAAAAACCAACCTTTGATCTGTTGAATCATTTTGCCACACCCATTACTGACTCTCAGCCAATTAAATTGCTTGGTTTAATGTTATCATTCATTTCAAAAACTGAATGACAGACAGTGTAAATCCTGATCAGAAGCCATCCGATCTGGAACTACACTGTTTGCAAAGGTGAGTGAGTGTTTGAGTTTTACGTCCCACCAACAGCTAAGGTCATACGGAGACGGGACCTCAGTTTAAAGACTCATCCGAAAGTCTCTGTTTGCAATGGTAGAGGTTGTCATGTGCAACAGATCAAGGGTTAAGTTGAGATTAAGGAATGTATGTTTGGGATTGTTGGTAAAAATAACTAATTTCTGTGAGAATTATGACCTCTGCAATTTGGATGCTGTTATGGGGCAGCTGAATACACGTTTTAAAAAAACAAGACCTGCGACAAAATTTTGAGCAATTTTTCCCATTCTCATGCACTTATTCATTTTTAGCTCAAAAGTGTTGAAAGTTTTGGGGGACCTTTTAGGATAGATAGTGGTCCATCATCCATCTGCATAATAATTATCAACATTTCCAAATGACATCTCCTCTAAAACTGTGGGTCGATGACCCAAATTACATATGAGGCCTTCATGGGTTTTGGAACAAAATTTGTGTCACTTGGTCAAGATGGCTGCCACGAAAACCTTTGAAAATCTCATTCTCTGGAAACCAATGACCAGTGACCTTGAAACTTGGTATGCAGCATTTGGGATTTAGGGCATGCCACATTTGTTAAAAAAATTACCTTTGAGTGACCTTGGCCTAGCTATGTCAAGGTCAAATTTTGTATGGGTAGCCTGTGACATCAAAGTTGATTTATGCACTCATCTAGTAAATGATTAAGACTGCTTGGCTGATTGAAACCAAATTACATGTGGAGCCTCTTTGGGATAGGGCAATGAAGGTTTTTTTTCATGGAATCTGGATCACATGACTAAGATGGCTGCCATGCCCATATATGTTAACCCTTGAAAATCTTCTCAGGAACTGAATGGCCAATGACATTAAAAATTGGTATGTGTATCCAACATTTGGTACACAGGCCACCTTTCAGCCCCAGCCCATCAGGGCTTGAAGAAATAGATGGGCTGCATGATGCTTCCATGCAGAGCTGAAACTGACCCACACACAAGTACAGATAAATCTAAATCTGCCCAGGCAAAGGGGTACGAGTCGGATTGTCCATGCTTATAAACCCTATCAGTTTCGTTGGGAGGCAAGGCTTGAGATGTCATTTCATCTCAATTTCGGGTAAAAGTCCCACAGAATTGGAAGCAACATCTACAAAATGACCTTTACAGTGTTGACTGGGACTTTAAACCTCAAATCAAACAAACAAACGAGCCACCTCTGGTGAACAAGCAGCTTATATGACTGTGCTATAAATCACTCTGTTTTGCCAGAAAGTGAACATTTTTTCCATTAATGCACCATTTTGCTTCAGTTAGTTTTCATGAGCTTTCTAAGGCTTGGAAACTGTATTGCAGCCCAACCTATATTCTTAACCCTTGACCTGCTGAATATTCAAATATGCCACCACTGATAATTAACCAATCAGATGACTTGATGCAAATTATTGCAACTAATTCACAATCTGAATGACAAACAATGTAGATCCAGATCAGATGGCTTCTTTAGAAGTCATCTGATTTGGATCTTCATTGATTGAAAGATAAGACATATCTGGGCTCAGCAGGACAAGGGTTAAGACTGAATTTTTCACCACAACTTACTTCTTTGATGTTTTTTAACCTTCTTAAAATTGCTTGTTTGGGCACTTTGTTTGTTTGCAGTAAGTGAAATATTCTTTGTTTTACCCATTCCCACTTGGGGACTGTGAATTAGGCTGATTTTCACAGTGTTGCCTAGGACAGTGACTTCATACTTCAAACTTGGCAGGAATGTTCACTGGGCAGTGGCCTTTCAAATGGAACCTTTTTAGGCTAAATTATTGTTGCCATGGTAATGAGGTGGCATCTCAAAGTTGTCAAAAAGTGTGATGTCTTATGTATTTTCAACCAAATCTTAATCTTCACACTGCTGTCAAGGCAACAATTAAGGGGGTTTACACTGGCCATTTTCACTGTCTGTAGCATGTTTTGCCAGCATCAGTTGCGAGGCATTTTGTACCCCAGACACCCTCAGGTTTCATTTCAGCGGCAGGCATACCCCCCCCCCCAATTTTTTTCTGCGGTTAGTGGGGCTGCTGTCCAGCTTCAAACCTCCCATAGGATATTTTTAATGGGGAGCCGCAAAAAAACACAAAAAACAGGCCATTTGTTGTACAATTAATCCTAATGCAAACATAGCTGTCCAGGGATGGGCAATGCAGATTTTAGGTGATTCTGAGGCTCAAGAAAGGGGGTGTCTGAGTGGAAGAGGGTTAAGCATATTTTATTTCAGTATTGATACATGTACAATATGTTCATGAAAGGGGTATCCTTTGGAAGCAAGAAATACACCACAGAACTGGAAAATATGGAGTGTACATGTTTTCTGGGCCAGACTAGTTAGTTTTGGCCATTTAGGCCTCATCAGTGACCCTCAAATATTTTCAAAATTTCACACTGGAATCAATGATTCCAAAGGACAAGAAAATATAAAATACACTCTGATTTAGGGCAGGGAGACTTTTTACTGCCGCCACACATTCCCAGACAATATCTGTAGTGACATTAAATATGTTCTGGAAAGGGTTATGAATACACCACAGAACTGGAAAATATGGAATGTACATGTTTTCTGCGCCAGACTTGCTAGTTTCGGCCATTTAGGATGTTTCACAGTGACATAGAACAATTAGGATTAGAATAGAAGCTTGTGTTATAGCTTATTAGCTCGGCTGTTTTCAAAGGGAATGACGAGGTATTGTCATAGCTCTGTCGTCGTCTTATTGCAGAAACTTGGACATTTTCGTCTGTGTCATCGTTGTGCAAAAACTTGGACATTTTGTAATGTCTCTGTCATTACTGAACATATTTACTTGAAACTCAGACTAGTTGTTCATTATGAAAAGGGGCTGTAGCCGAGCGTTGGCACCTGCATGCGGTGCTCTTGTTTATCCCTCCTGAAACTTTCTTGAAAAGCCCATTTAACAAAATGAAATAAACAAAATAGAATAAAAATAATTTAATTGAAATCTGTTAGCTTTTATTTCCACATTACAGTGAGAGAGCAGACAGTACTGGGGCCACAGGGGATAGGTTGAAGGAAGGGGCTGCCATTAACCAGTCTTTGTCAAACCTTGGAAACGTTATATCAGCCCTAGCTGATAGAGCTGGTGGCAAAAATACCAGAGGTAAGCCAGTTGAATGGAGTCAGGAGCATAGGAGAGTCAACAGGTCACAAAAGTTGTCTCCCTTTCTTAACTTTAAAGAGCAGCTGAAAATATCGTCTGTTCATGTTGTCTGCTGCATCTTCTTGCAGACTTTTCAAGCATATTTTTGCATACAGGCAAACAGTGTGGACACAGATCAGACTGCTCCTCTAGGAAAAACGACAGCTTGTGTAGCTACCAATAGTATGGCTACATATTTATCACCAGTAGTTGTTTAGATGGATTGGGTCTAGTATGCACAAAATTGTGGTAAAACAGGTAAGAGGCACCTGTTGAAAATGGTATCTGATAAATTGTGATAAAACAGGTAAGTGGCACCTGTTGAAAATGGTATCTGAAAGATTGTCAATTTTTATCGTCCTTCTGGGTGTAAAATCAAAGAGCTGGTAATGTGGGTAAAACCTGTGCCCTTGTGAGAAAGACCCATTTTCTCCGGTGTAGAACTTCCTCTGATAGAGTGTACTTGCTTTCTTATGAGTGTTATAGGATGCTCAAGCTGGACTACCCCCTTGGGTGAATAAATGTGCCTACAGCACACTGAAGGTTAAAACATTGTTGCAAATGTTGTTTCAGTGTTCATTACGACAACACACCAGTGTGACATAGTGCATTTTTTCATATCTCCAAAATGGCTAGTTTTCTGATGAAAATCCATTATATTTTTCTAACAAATACTGCAAACATAGAATGTGGTTGCTCGTTAGAACTGCCTCATTGAGTGTCATGGAGCAATATATAAAGTGGGGTTTATGTGGGTGTTCATTTCACAGACTTGTTCATGTGATGTGATTCAAAGATGAGTCAGCATTTTCTGCTTGCTGGGATCCAAGTTCAGAACCATTTTTCCTGCCTACATTCATTGCTCTAACTACTTTGATTGTATATTTCAGTACTACAGGTACTTTGATTGTTTATTTTCAGTACTGTAAGTACTTTGTATATTTCGTTGGAGTGAGTACTTTGTGTAATTTCAGTGCTATAAGTACTTTGATTGTTTATTTCAGTACACCATTTACTTTGATTGTATATTTCAGTACTGCGAGTACTTTGATTTCGTAATTTCAGTGCTATAAGTACTTTGATTGTATATTTTCAGTACTGCAAGTACTTTGATTGTATATTTCAGTACTGCAAGTACTTTGATTGTATATTTTCAGTACTGTGAGTACTTTGATTGTATATTTTCAGTACTGTAAGTACTTTGAATGTATATTTCAGTACTGCAAGTACTTTGATTGTATATTTTCAGTACTGTAAGTACTTTGAATGTATATTTCATTACTGCAAGTATTTTGATTGTATATTTTCAGTACTGTAAGTACTTTGAATGTATATTTCAGTACTGCGAGTACTTTGTATATTTTCAGTACTGTAAGTACTTTGAATGTATAATTTAGTACTGCTAGTACTTTGTATATTTTCAGTACTGTAAGTACTTTAAATGTATTTCAGTACTGTGAGTACTTTGATTGTATATTTTCAGTACTGTAAGTACTTTGAATGTATATTTCAGTACTGCCAGTTCTTTGTATATTTTCAGTACTGGAAATACTTTGAATGTATATTTCAGTACTGCGAGTACTTTGATTGTATATTTCAGTACTGCGAGTAAAGTACTTTGATTGTATATTTCAGTACTGCAAGTACTTTGATTGTATATTTTTAGTACTGCGAGTACTTCGAGTGTATATTTTCAGTACTGCGAGTATTTTGATTGTATATTTTCAGTACTGTAAGTACTTTGAATGTATATTTCAGTACTACGAGTACTTTGATTGTATATTTTCCGTACCTTAAGTACTTTGAATGTATATTTCAGTACTGCGGCACTGCCAGTACTTTGATTGTATATTTTCAGTACTGTAAGTACTTTGCATGTTTATTTCAGTACTGCCAGTACTTTGATTGTATATTTTCAGTACTGTAACTCTTTGAATGTATATTTCAGTACTGTGAGTACTTTGCTTGTCTAATTCAGTACTGCTAGTACATGTACTTTGATTGTACAGTCCAACCTGTATTAAGCCAGCACCTAAAGGATAATCAAAATATGCTTGCTTAAAGGCATTTATTCTTGTAAGGTAGGACACACCGTGTGCTCATAATTGTTTTATTACCCCCTGTGATATACTCTCTGTAGCAGATCAAAGGCAGCCCCTAATATGGTGATTAGTAGCTCTTGTTGAATCCCTGACTGGGGCACTTAAGGGGAAAATCAATAAGGTACAGTCTTGTCAACAGTTAGTAAATTATTGATTTTCCCCAAGGAGGTCCCTTACCTGTTGAAGACAGAGGACCTCTCTTCAGCCAGCACCGAGGGCTACATAATATTATGTAATGCAATGATGGTCCTCAATAAATGAGAATAAATGCCTTTAAGACAGGTTCTTGCTTAATACAGGTGAATTTTAATGCATTTGCCTTTTTTGGAACTAAATTCATGCTTGCTTAAGACAGGTTGCTTGCTTAATAGAGGTGGCCACTATGACAGGTTTGACTATATTTTCACTGCTGTTTGAACTTTGTACATTTCAGTGAAGTGAGTACTTTGATTGTATATTTCAGTGCCTTACAGAGACTCAGTGCTGACTAAACTGCTGAAGAATGCCCTCGGAGGGAACAGCAAGACTATTATGGTATGTACAGAACCCAGCTATTTGATGGCCGTTGGGACAGTAGTCAAAAACTGTTGTCCCCGAGGTGTTGTGGATGACCCGAAGCACTATTGTCTGAGGATTAACACATCCTGCTGAATATTCAGTTTAGCCACACCCATTTCTGACTTTGAACCAATCAGATTACTTGATGTAATTTATTCTTACAAATCCATAAAATGACTGTAAAACAGTGAAGATCCTGATCAGATGGCTTCTTCAGAAGCCATCTGATCTGGATCTACACTGTTTCCAAAGATAGGGGTTGTCGTGAACAGCAGTATAAGGGTTAAGGCCAAGGGGGAACAGTTTTAGTATTGACTACTAAACAATAGTCAAATAAATGTTGCACAGAGGACCTGCGTTATAACGACAGTATTTGTTCCCTATTATTGTGTCGTTACAATGAATTTGCCATTATAAAGAATCCCAATCAGGAGGATGATAGGTAATAAAAGGCCTGTTCTCCATTTTTACACCAAGAAATAAATGTTATAGACATTGGTTGGAATCGCCTCGATGACAAACAAATTTCTATAACATTAAAATTTTTTGTTTCTTGGAGTATTAAATTACAAGACCATTTCATGACTTTGGATGGCCCCCGCCCATAGGGGCTTGAAGAAATATATGGGCTGCATCAGGGCTCTAGAAATTTTGAAATCCCAATCGGTCCAGAAGGTGACCAAAAATTACGGAAATTGCCATTGGCGATTTCAAAATGTGTTATTAGCGCAAAGAATGACATACCGATGTTCCTCTTACAGTTGTAAACGGATATGAGCACCAGTATCTCGATTATAAACAGCAGTTATTGCTCACATCGTTAATATTTCATCTACTTTCATTTTCTACGCCAGATTTCATCTACTTTCATTTTCCCAATATCCGGGTCACTCCGAACCTGAAGACTACTAAAGGGAAACAACCTACATGGGGCAGTCAGAGACCAGTTCGATGGTCACTATATTTTCTTCCCTTTTTAAAACCTTTAAAATATTTCTCTTATTTCACGCATTTTATTTTGCCCAAATTGCTTTGTTTACAAATGGCGACCGATATGGCAGCCACGTGGTCGGAAAATGACGTCATACGGTTTCCGTTTACACAATACACATTAATGCAGTCAAGGACGTAACACACATACACCTGTTTTATGTCATTTATTTTAATAGAGCGTATTTCTAAAAAAAAACGTTTTGAACGGGTTAAAAAATCGAAAAAACATTTCTTTACTCTCGAACCAATACATGGCCGAACGAGAGTCATTGAAAATCTTACATGGCCGAGCCAAGTTTTAAAGAATATAAATACATATTTTACGATTACACAAGCCTGAAATAAACAAATTATGTTTGATTGCCATTAGATCAAACACGATCAAGGCTTTGATATCACAATCACGCACCACTTAATCACGTTTTGGCTTACTAACTGTCATTAGCCTTAATCCCGCGAGAGTCTGCGATACCTGGCGAGATCTCGAAAACGTGTTTACTGTCAAACTCAAATTCATCCCCGAGAGAGATAATTGGATTATACTATTGGCACAATAAACAGTTTGACACCTAACCAGGTATAATTTCTCTGTTTTATCACTTCGATTTTAGCTTATTGGGTTTTTTTTTTCGGACCGATTTTTCAGCCAAATTTTTCAGCAAAATCGGTTTTCATATTCAAAAAACGGTCTGGACCGGTGAAAAATCGGACTTCTAGAGCCCTGGGCTGCATGATGCTTCCACGCAGAGCTAAATCTGGCCCGCACACTAGTACTGGTAAACCACTTAGAGGATCTAAGCCTGTCCAGGAACCGCGGTGCGAGGCGGACCGTCCATGCTGATAAACCCTATTGGTTTCATTGGGCGACAGGGCTTGAGATGTCATTTCATCTCAATGTCGGGTAAAAGTCCCACAAAATTGGAAGCAACGTCTCCAAAATGACCTTTACAGTGTTGACGGGGACGTTAAACCTCAAATCAAACAAACAAAATCATGACTTTGGACTCGAATTTTCAACCCGAGGGAAGCCCACCCCACTCGGACCCAAGGTTAAGCCTTTAGCTAAGTAGTCATTCCATTCAAATTGCTGTTATAATGAATGTCGGTGTAAAGAAGGTTGACTGTATTACCCAAGCTAGCATGCAGACATACTATGCAAACGATCAATGATTATAGGATACTTATGTGTGTAATTTGAATCACTCAGATGACATTGTTTACATTCCTGTGCAAGCGGTCACTTGTTGTTAGCCAGTAATGATTCTCCGCTTCTATTATGTTGCATGTTAAATTGATGACAATCAGAAAGCCAACCAACCCTCCAAAGGTAAAAAAAAAAAAAAAAAAAAATTGGATGGTGATAAACTCATAATTCACAAAGATCATTGTATGCCTAGTGTCCCTTTTTTGGGACATTGGCAAACAGTGCAGACCCATATCAGACGCCCCATTCTCGAAGCCGAGCCAGATAAACTTGATATCAAATGACACGAATCTGGTATTCTATTTGTCAGTTTATCCCCCTATTCACTCTTTAAATATGCAATTTACGATCAGTTATCGATTATCCTCAGTGCGTCTCAACATTCTGGTGTGTAATAATCGGTCCATATATTTAGTATACTCTGACCATATTTTTCCTATGATATTTTTTTTTTGTATTTTTTTTTAGCTCACCTGTCACGTAGTGACAAGGTGAGCTTTTGTGATCACATTTTGTCCGTCGTCCGTGCGTGTGTGCGTCCGTGCGTGCATAAACAATTTCTTGTCCGCATGATAGCATCTTCATTTATGATTTGATTTTTACCAGACTTGCACACAACTTGAACCACCATGAGATCTAGGTTCCTTTCCTGAACCAGCCATATCCCATCATGTGTTACGGAGTTACGGCCCCTGAAAGGGCAAAAATTGCCTATTTTGGTCTTGTCCACACGATAGCATCTTCATTTACGATTTGATTTTAACCAGACGTGCACACAACCTGTACCACCATGAGATCTGGGTTCCTTTCTTGAACCAGCCATATCCCATTATGTGTTACGGAGTTATGGCCCCTGAAAGGGCAAAAATTGCCTATTTTGGTCTTGTCTGCATGATAGATGTTTCATTTATGATTTGTTTTTAACTAAACTTGCACACAATTTGTACCACCACAAAATCTCGGTCTAGTTCTAATATGGGTCAAGTCGGGTCAAAAAGTAGGTCAGTAGGTCAAATCAGAAAAAAAACCTTGTGAAGACACGAGAGGCCACAGTTTTGGTCCGATCATCATCAAACTTGCCCAGAATGATCATCTTGACAATATCTCAGTCAAGTTCTAATATGGGTATTGTCGGGTCAAAAAGTAGGTCAAATCATAGAAAAACCTTCTGAACACTCTAGAGGCCA
Organism: Lucinisca nassula; assembly: GCA_963580285.1. Taxonomy (NCBI): domain Eukaryota; kingdom Metazoa; phylum Mollusca; class Bivalvia; order Lucinida; family Lucinidae; genus Lucinisca; species Lucinisca nassula. The sequence goes on from OY757019.1 coordinate 35,434,252, forward strand.
CAATTTATGTCCAATCATCATCAAACTTTCTCAGAATGATCATCTTGATAATATCTTGGTCAATTTTAAATATGAGCCATGCCGGGTCAAAAAGTAGGTCAGTAGGTCAAATAGAAAAAACTTGTGAATACACTAGAGGCCGTAGTTTTGGTCCAATCATTATCAAACCTGCCCAGAATGATCATCTTGACAATATCTCGGTCAAGTTTGAATACGGATCATGTTGGGTCAAAAAGTAGGTCAGTAGGTCAAATCATAGAAAAAAAATCTTGTGAACACACTAGAGGCCACAGTTATGGTCCGATCGTCATCAGACTTGCCCAGAATGATCATTTTGACAATATCTCGGTCAAGTTCGAATATGGGTTATGTCGGGTCACAAAGTAGGTCAGTAGGTCAAAACATAGAAAAACCTTGTGAATACTTTAGAGGCCACAGTTTTTGTCTGATCATCATGAAACTTGCTCAAAATTATTATCTTGAAATTTCTCGGGCAAGTTCGAATCTGGGTCATGTAGGGTCAAAAAGGAGGTCAGTAGGTCAAATCAGAGAAAAACCGTGTGAACACACTAGAGGCCACAGTTTTGGTACGATCATCATCAAACTTGCTCAGAATGATAGTCTTGACAATATCCGGGTCAAGTTCGAATACAGGTCAAAAAGTAGGTCAGTAGGTGATATCATAGAAAAAGCTTTCGAACACACTAGAGGCCTCAGTTTTGGTCCGATCATCATCAAACTTGCCCAGAATGATCATTTTGACAATATCTCGGTCAAGTTCGAATATGGGTCATGTTGGGTCAAAAAGTAGGTAAGTAGGTCAAATCATAGAAATACCCTCTGAACACACTGGCGGCTACAGTTTTGGTCCGATCATCATCAAACTTGCTCAAAATGATCATTTGACAATATCTCGGTTAATTTCGAATATGGGTCATGTCTGGTCAATATGTACATGTAGGTCAGTAGGTCAGATTGTTGAAAACCTTGTGAATACACTAGAGGCCCAAGTTTTGGTCTGATCATCATCAAACTTGCTCAGAATGATCATCTTGACAATATCTGTGTCAAGTTTGAATATGGGTCAAAAAGTAGGTCATATATCCTTATACTTTTGATGGTTCGTTGTCATTTTTATGTCAGATATATCTTGTTATTCTGTTGTGTGTACTCATTAGGGTTGTCTCACTGAGGTCATTCTGATGACACACACACACACACACACACACACACACACACACACACACACACACACACACACACACACACACACACACACACACACACACACACACACACTTATTTTATAAAAAAATGTAGTGAAGGTTTATTGTTTGTTACCTTGTCTCAACTCTCAACAGTTTGGACCATCCGTAACTCGAACAATTTTCTGATCAACGATGTTCATTTTATCAGGGTTTATCTTTATATGATACATACACGTAATAAAACGGAGGTTTTTCTGACCACCTTCATGGTGCCCTTGATTTTCGTTTCGACAAGGGCACCTGGAAGTGGAAAGATAATATTTTGAGATTAAGTACATTAGGCTATATATTTCACCTCCATGTAGTATTTCTCCTCTCTTCCATTTCAGAAGTCTTGTGCGTTTCGTTTTTGGCACAAGGAAGTTGAAGAGGAAGGGAGGTCAATAGCAAAACTCAGATGTTTGTGATAATCTCCTAATTCTGATTGTTACATCATAATGATCTGTCCGAACATCCTTCGCTTATTTCTGTATATGCCGCGAATCAATACCCGGTCCAAATATATGAAAACACGCCTATGTAAATACATTGTCAATTTTTTACCAAAAGATAAAAATTTTAAGATGAAAAATTGTGATTTTTTTTTTTATTTAATCCTGCTCAAACATGGATTGTGGGTACTCGACGGAACCGCCTCAATGAGGCGGTTTTGTCTAGTACTCACGATCTCTGTTTTTGGGCGATAGTGCGGAAAATAATATATGCCCCCTTGAACCCTAGTTTTACTATATAGAGGATGGGATTTAAGGGGGTCAAAATTATATAGGCGTGATTTCGTGAGTGACGGGAAAATCCAAATACGGCAGTCTCATTAAAGGTCAGAGAAACACTAATTAATGTTTTAGAAATGTAAACTATCACTTACATTGTTTTATATATCCCTTTTCACGTGTCGTTTGAATCATATGTATTGAACTATACAGATGTGTATTTGCTGTCCTCGAGGTAATCGGGTCTGTCATGAGCTGCACGTGATCTACTCAACTGGAAACTATTTAATCAGCATATGTCTAGTAGGGTAGAAACCTGTCTTAGGAGCACCTGACCAACACTATCCCATTACGAAAAGACGCCAGTATTAATATATTGTAATTTTCTGGCAATAATAATAATAATGATAATGGAAATTCTAAGAAGAAAAGATTTTTTTTTTCCTGCTCGAATCAAGGACTATCCGTACTTAACAGAACCACCTCGGCGAGGGAGTTCTTCTGGGTACCAGTGGTCCGTGTTTTGTTATGGATATAAGTAAGATAATGTTTAACCCTGTTAACCCAGGTCTTACTGTAAAAACGTGGGGTTTGAGAATGTCTAAATTATATAGGCGTCTCTTCGTAACGACTTTATAGCACAAACTATTATGCTATGTTACTTACATGAAAAAAAAAACACACAAAAAAAAACACAAAAACAAGTCAGACTCAATTTTAAAGCTCTCGCATAAATATCCGATGTTTTCCTTTTTTTCCATTCACCCATTTGTGAATGGCAAGAGTGCACATTTACATGTTCGCAGTCCGAGTCGTTCTGTCACGTGTCTTGTCCATTGGTAAATACCGATATCAGGTTTTCCTGTGTCAGGACTTCTTTTGTCGACCGTCGTGTTAAAGAGTGACCCACTAAATTGTCCCATTCATGAACATTTCTGCATCAACATAAGGAGTATTTTCGTATTAATGAAAATCATATTTATTATACATGTAGCTGCTCCCAGATTTCAGTGTTATTATTGTCACTTGACCATGGTAATAAATTACGACTGATCAGTCTGATCATTACTGAATATATGTGATTCTCTTTGTTTGATCTTATTTTCTCATTTTTCCTACTATTTTTATTATAAGTTTTGGTCTGTTTGTGTACAGTTAGTTGACTCTGAACCAGCTAAAGACTGCATTCATGTCTGTTTATACAAAGCAGTTATGCAATATGTACTTCATACTTTTTGTTATGTACTTTTTATTAATAGCAGTAAAGACTAAATAATGTTTAGAACTAGATAACTTTCCCGATTGACACATGGCGTTTGGGCAGCGACACATCAACGTCGGTGCAACGTTGCAACGTCGGTGCAACGTTGCATCGACGGTACGTTGATGTGGCGCTGTCTGAGCGTTGTGTTTCTGTTGGGATCTTTTCCTCGTTTGGTAAATGTATGACCAAATAGAGTTTTCACTCAGGAACTCTTTTCATCACATAGTTTGTTGCTTCGAACATAGTGTCAGCTTTGCGCATTATGTCTCCTTTTCTACACCTATTATATTTCTCTTCTCGATCTATCCTATATTGCTTTTCTAATTCTTTACTTAGTCGATGTCCTCTTGTTGATACATCTGCACGAAAATGGAATATTATGGGTATTCAGAGACAGTTCGCGTCCGACAAATTTCTTTATGCACTTATTGACTGTATTACCTGAATGTCAGTAGACATTAACAGTTATCGGGCGCGAATCGGTCTGTATATTACGAGAATGAGTAGATGTAAGGGCTTTAAGCACTTCACTAATTTTGAATTCCTTACATTTTTGGCTATTTTACTTGAGCAAGCCGGAGATATCGAAAAGAATCCCGGACCAGAGCATGATCAAGAAAGTGATACATCGTCTTCTTTTCCTGCATTCCAAGGCAATTTTTCTGTAGTTCATTATAATGTTCAAAGTTTATTGAACAAAGTCGGCATTATTGAACCAGAGTTTAGACATTTCGACGTTATTTCCCTTACAGAAACCTGGTTAAATGATTCTGTTCCTACTGAGGACTTGCTTTTTGACGATTTTCAAACACCTTTTAGACGAGACCGAGTAGGCGATAGTCACGGTGGCATTGTTGTATATGTAAAAAATGGCATACCTTGTAAAAGAAGAGCTGACTTAGAATTAATAAACATTGAATGTCTTTGGATTGAGTTAAAAATCAAAAATAGAAATATCTTAGTAGGAACCTTTTATAGACCGCCTAACTCAACTCCGTTAGTCCTTGCAAACATAGACGATTCAATTGGGTTGGCACTAGACACTGGTATTTCAGATATAACTATATTAGGTGATTTTAATATAAACATGCTGAATAGACAATCGGAAAGGAAAATATCAGATATTTGTAAACAATACAATCTAACCCAACTCATAGATGAACCAACAAACTATACCGAATTCTCGTCTTCTATCATTGATTTGCTACTTGTCAGTAACATGCATTCAGTTGCGGTCTCTGGGGTGGGTGAGCCATTTTTGATGCAAGACATTAGGTACCATTGCCCAATATTTTGTATATTTAAATTTAAGAGACAAATTATTAAACCGTTTACCCGGCAAATTTGGCTGTACGAAAGCGGTAACTATGACGATCTTCGTCAGGAAGTATCCGACTTCGATTGGACTTCTATTTGTAATGAAAATGTGAACGTTTATGCAACAAATTTTACTCAAAAGCTGCTAAGCTTAGTTGCTAATCATATCCCATCAAAAACTATAACTGTTAGACCCCGTGATTTACCATGGATGAATAATAACATACGTAAACAGATGCGTAAAAGAAATAGATTATACAAAAAATATAAACGAGATAATAATATAGATACCTACAATAATTTTAAGATACTTAGAAATGAGGTAATTTGTCTTCTTCGAAAGTCTAAACAAAATTATATCGACTCACTTGCCTTGAAACTAAAATCTAATACCTTAACAAGTAAGGACTATTGGAAAACCTTAAAATCTTTTATCAAACCGACCCAAAGTTCTACAATCCCTCCTCTGTATCATAATTCCACATATATTTCGGATAGTGTGGAGAAAGCTGATCTACTTAATAACTATTTCGCTAAACAAACTTTACTGGATGATCGATTTTCTATTCTTCCAGACCCCACGGATCGATATGGACCTTCTCTGCATAACATACAATTTACCCCAAGTGAGGTCCAAGGCATCCTTAAAAGCTTAGAATTAGGTAAATCCACAGGACCAGACAATGTAAATAATAAGATCTTGAAAGAACTAGCTACTCCCTTATCTAAACCGCTCTGCGACCTGTTTAATTCTTCTATGTCCAATGGCATCTTTCCAGACCTTTGGAAAGAGGCGAATGTTACGCCCCTGCATAAGAAGGACGACCCTTCCATGGTTTCTAACTACAGGCCCATTTCATTGTTAAGTACCGTAGGCAAAATAATGGAAAAAATTGTCCACAAGCATATGTTTAATTTCTTTCTTGACCAACACGCAATAACTTCGCTACAATCTGGTTTTGTTCCTGGTGACTCCACCGTAAACCAACTAGTTGATATCTACAACACCTTTTGTAAGGCTTTGGATGATGGAAAAGAAGTAAGGGCAATTTTCTGTGACGTAAGCAAGGCTTTCGACAGGGCATGGCACAGGGGCCTTCTTTATAAACTTAAACAAGCAGGGATAGATACAACACTTTTACAATGGTTGGTAAGTTATTTATCGAATAGGAAACAAAGGGTAGTTATCCCGGGTGCTTGTTCCGATTGGGTCTCTATAAAAGCTGGTGTACCTCAAGGCTCAATTTTGGGGCCTCTCTTGTTCTTGATATATATTAATGACATAGTTCTAGAGATTAATTCTAATGTTCGTCTTTTTGCTGATGACACTAGCTTATATTTGATAGTGAACGACCCTAATGAGGCCGCTAGGCAACTAAACTTTGATTTGGAAGCCATCCATCGATGGGCGGAACGATGGTTAGTCAAATTCAATCCGTCCAAGTCAGAAGCTCTCCTCATTTCAAGGAAAACTAACAGACCAATTCATCCCCAACTTATTATGAATAACGAACCAATTAATGAAGTAAATAACCATAAACATTTAGGTATATTTCTTTCTAACAATGGAACATGGCATGAACATATAGATTATATTACCTCTAAGGCCTGGGCTAGAATTAATATCATGCGGAAATTGAAATTTATTCTTGATAGTCGATCCTTAGAAACTATTTACGTGTCTTTTATACGGCCTGTCTTGGAATATGCCGATGTAGTGTGGGATAATTGTGCAAAATACGAAAAGAATGCCCTCGAAAAAGTCCAAATTGAAGCCGCAAGAATTGTTACAGGAACTACCAAATTAGTATCGGTGGAATTATTGTATAAGGAAACGGGATGGGAAACTTTAGAAGAGCGACGGCAAAATCATAAGCTTTGTTTATTTTATAAAATGTCAACTGGTCTGTCCCCTAACTATTTAAGCTCACTAATTCCTCCCATTTTTGACGATACAACACCCTATAATCTACGGGACTCCCATAATATAAGGCCCCCCATGGCCAGAACGCAGCTATATTACAATTCATTTATTCCAGCAACTATAAGATTGTGGAATGATACATCTTCTGACGTCAGAGAATCGACATCAGTTTCAAGCCTGAAATCAAATCTCAGTAAAAATAAAAATAAACCGCCAAAGTATTACCACACGGGCCAAAGGGGTTTACAAATACAGCATACTAGACTAAGAACGAATTGTAGCATTTTAAAACATCATCTTTTTTCAAAAAATATTATTGATGACCCACATTGCATATGCGGAGCCATTGAAACAACCAAACATTTTTTCTTGGAATGCCAACGGTTTGATATTGAAAGAATTGTTTTATTGAATAGTCTAAGTCCAATTTGTACTCCCAACCTAAAATCTATTCTTTTCGGTGATAATAGTTTAGACAATCATGTCAATACCCAAATATTCCTAGCAGTTCAGAAGTATATACTTGAGAGTAAACGTTTCAAAACATGAGGATACATACGAAGTCTTTCTCTTTCCATCTTTCTCTCTCTCTCTCTCTCTCTCTGATATTGTTAAGTCAATGTTCTATCACATTGTGCATATCTACATACTTGACTTAAACTGATGTTATCTTAATGTATGTTCTCACCGGTTTATTGCAATGGTTATGTAATTTTCGGGAAACAGATTCATATAAGTCGATCGACTTCTTTCTGGATCCCTTCATATACTGTATATTGTAATGAACATTAATACATATTGTATGTTTGTATTATGCATGTATTATGAATAAATATGTTTAAACCAAAAGTAGGTCAGCAGGTCAAATCATAGAAAAACGTTTTGAACACTCTAAGAGGCCACATTTTCAGTCAAATCATCATAAAACTTGCTCAGAATGATCATCTGGACAATATCTCAGTTAAGTTCGAATATGGGTCATGTCAAATCAAAAAGTAGATCAGTAGGTTATTTTGTCATAACTTTTGAACCATTTAAGATAGAGCCTTCATATTTGGCATGTAGGTTCCTTCTGACAAGGGCTTCCCACTCATAAAGATATGACCTGTGACCTTGACCTGTGACCTACTTAATCATACCTTTTGAACCATATGAGATAGAGCCTTCATATTTGGCATGCATGTTCCTTGTGACAAGGTTTTCTCAGCCATTCAAAACTTTTGACCCATGACCTTGACCTTTGACCTACTTTCTCATAACTTTTAAAGCATTTGAGATACAGCCTTCATATTTAGCATGTAGGTTCCTTGCGACAATGTTGCTTAGATTATCCTCTACCAAAAAGGCTAAAACAATCCCACTCGGATGAACAAAATGGCCTCCGAGGTAAATATAGAAAATATTGTAAATTTGATTCAAACGGAAACTCCCCCTAAACCCTAAGGCCAATTTGATTCAAAGTTCCCAGGAATGTTGCCTAGGTTGCCCTACCAAATAAGCTAAAATCACTCTGCTGATGAACAAGATGGCCACAAGAGCTAAAAATAGAATGTACTCGGGACAGTGACACACAGGTGAGCGAACCAGGGCCCTCTAGGCCCTCTTGTTTCTTTTTTTAGCTCACCTGTCATGTAATGACGAGGTGAGCTTTTGGGATCACTTTTGGTCTGTCGTCCATGCGTGCGTCCATCCGCCCGAAAAAAATTTCTTCAAACGACACCTCCTCCTAAACCACTGATTGGATTTTGACTAAACTTCACAGGAATGATCCTTAGGTGGTCCCCTTTCAAAGTTGTTCAAATGGTTCCAGTCGGTTGCACATCTAGGTCATAGGAGCCAAAAATGTTGTTTTTTTTCACTGAAAACTTAAAAAATCTTCTTCTCTGAAACCATAAAGCCCAGGTCTTCGATATTTGGTATGAAGCTTCATCTAGTGGACCCCTACCAAGATTGTTCAAAGTGCTGGAGCAAAAGATGCCCCCGCCCCGGAGCCCTTTGGTTTTACATAGGCTTATAAAGGGAAAATCTTTAAAAATCTTCTTCTCTGAAACCGAAAGGCCCAGGACTTTGATATTTTTTTATGAAGCTTCATTTAATGGACTTCTACCAAGATTGTTCAAATTATAGCTCTTGGGACAAAAATGCCTCCGCTCCGGGGCCCTTTGGTTTTAGTCTTATATAGGGAAAATCTTTAAAAATCTTCTTCTCTGAAACCACAAGGCCTAGGTTTTTGATATTTGGTATGAAGCTTCATCTAAAGGACCCTACCAAGATTTTTCAAATTATAGTGCTGGGGCCAAAAATGCCCCCGCCCCGGGGCCCTTTGGTTTTACATAGGCTTATATAAGGATAATCTTTAAAAATCTTCTTCTCTGAAACCACAAGGCCCAGGACTTTGATATTTGGTATGAAGCTTCATCTAATGGACATCTACCAAGATTGTTCAAATTATAGCCCTTGGGCCAAAAATGCACCCGCTCCGGGGCCCTTTGGTTTTACATAGGCTATAGGGATAATCTTTAAAAATCTTCTTCTCTGAAACCGCAAGGCCCAGGACTTTGATATTTGGTATGAAGATTCAACTAGTGGACCTCTTTCAAGATTGTTCAAATTATAGCCCTGAGACCAAAGATGTCCCCGCTCTGAGGCTCTTTGGTTTTACATAAATTTATACATGGAAAATCTTAAAGAATCTTCTCTGAAACTGAAACTGCATAGCCCAGGACTTTGATATTTGGTATGAAGCTTCATCTAATGAACCTCTTCTAAGATTGTTCAAATAATAGCCCTGGGGCCAAAAATGTACCCGCTCTGGGGCCCTTTGGTTTTACATGGACTAATATAGGAAAAATCTTTAAAAATCTTCTCCTCTGAAACCACAAGGCCTAGGTCTTTGATATTTGGTGTGAAATTTCATCTATTTGGACCCCCTCCCCCCTCCATGGCCCTTTGGTTTTACATAGACTTATGTCGGGAAAATGTTAAAAAATCTTCTTCTGTGAAACAACAAGGCCTAGGTCTTTGATATTTGGTGTGAAATTTCATCTATTTGGACCTCTATCAAGATTGTGCAAATTATAGCCCTGGGGCCAAAAATGTCCCGGCCCCGAGACCCTTTGGTTTTATATAGACTTATAAAGGGAAATCTTTAAAAATCTTCTTCTCTGAAACTGGAAGGCTCAGGTCTTTGATATTGTGTATGGAGTTTCATCTAGTGGACCTCTCCCAAGATTGTTCAAATTATAGCCCTGGGGCCACAAATGCCAAGATTGTTATAGCCTTTGTTGATGTTAGGTATGAAGCTTCACCTTTAAGACCTCCCTCAACATTATGCACATTAAAGCCCTGGGGCCAATAATGCCCCTCCCTGGGGCCCACTTGTTACACTATGGATCAGGTGAGCAATCCAGGGCCATAGTGGTCCTGTAGTCCGGTTCATTCATAAAAGTGCAATATCACATTGACATGATTAAGCTGACTTGTCCTGAGATAGCATATCTTTATCAGGTCAGTGTGTTACAATGCAATTAATATAGAAGATAACTGATATTGTGGATTATGTTTATTAGATTGCTGCCCTTAGTCCAGCTGACATTAACTATGATGAAACTTTGTCAACACTACGATATGCCGACCGTGCCAAACAGATCAAGACTTCCGCCCAGGTTAATGAGGATCCTACAGAAAAGCTGATTCGTGAATTGCAAGACGAAAATGAAAGGTTGAAAAAAATGTTGGCCAGCGGGGGAAAGATTGATACATCTGAGCTTCTAGATGAAGGGGAGACAGAGAATATGACAGAAGCAGGTAGGACAAGGTCAAATGACCAGCTGCAACAGATTAGATATAGAGGATCTTACATTAGTGCTCATGTATTATTTTTTTGTTTTAGTTTGACGGCTCTTTCAAGATCATTTCACTCATATCGAGCTGATCGTTAATCAGAGGTGGGCGAAAACCGGAGTACCCAAAGAAAAACCACCTGACCTTCCGTTGCATAACTTGGCGTCTCACATGTGACCCGAGCGAGGCTCGAACCACAGCAGTGAGAGACCTAATGATCAAGAGTCAGTGCTCTTAACCACTAGGCCACGGAGGTCCGTTTGCTCATGTATTATTGAATCTATTAAACGAGTTGAGGAAAAAGGATAAAATGCATGGCTTTGCCGAGCATTTTATTCCTTTTCCTCAACTCGTTTAATAAATTCAATAATACATGAGCACGAATGCAAGATTCTATTTATCATATGACATTTAAAACGCATTTTATTCACGATTGTTTACAAAAATGTCAATATTCCGCCATTAGTAAACACGACGTCATTAATGTAACGTTATGGGACGTATCTACCTAATTTGCATATTTAATCCACTAGTGGATTTTCGAAAATATTACATGGCGTTATTATACTCTCAGACGCGATGTCATATGATAAACATGTACATGTATGTATGTCAAGCTCATATTGCCGTCTGTAAAAACATAAATTTACAGGCCTCCATGGCCTAGTGGTTAAGAGCGCTGACTCTTGATCATTAGATCTCTCACCGCTGTGGTTCGAGCCTCGCTCAGGTCAAGTTCTGCAACGGAAGGTCAGGTGGTTTTTCATCGGTACTCAGAATTTTGCCCACCTCTGATTAACAATAGGCTCGATATGAGTGAAATAATCTTGAAAGGGCTGTAAAACCAAAACCAACAAAAAAAAAAAACGAAAAAAAACCCCATAAATTCGGGAAGGTTAAGGTCATATTGCCATATGCAAAAGAATAATGGCAGATGCAAGAATACCATCTCTGCAAAAAGATGTAGAAGCAGGTAGGTCATGGGGTCACTTTACCATCTGAAAAAGTATGTAAAAGTCACATGACCATTTGTAAAGGAATGTAAACTCAGGTCAAGGTCAAATTACTTTCACAAAAGAATGCAGATGCAAGAAGGTCAGATGCAAATAAAAGAAGATACAGTTAGGCGCCATCTGCAAAAGAAAATGCAAAAGGATGTCTTGTAAATTTGGTGTTTCAGGGAAGGAATGTGCTGTTTTGCCAAAATGGAAAATATATGTTTGAACCATGCAAAAATGCCATTAGCGATATACATGTATTCATCTAATGCATGTACGCTGTCAACTGATAAGGCTAGATATATTCAGTCTAAATTTGATGGCTCGAACCCCTTTGGGACCATGAAAATTTATTCGACACTGCGGTAGTTCGAGCCACTGAGGGTTACTGCCAAGTGGCACAACGAGATACTTTTGAACATCTTTTCGATGTTCTATAATGAAAATGTATGCTGTGTGTACTCAATAGAATCGCCTCGGTGTGGCGATTCTAATGAGTACACACAGCATACATTTGCAGGATAAAAGACTAAAATCTCCTTAAATACCCCCCACTATTTCTTATGTAGAGGATTTCCATAGGGGTCAAGAACGTGTTCGACTCAGCCATGGTAAACTAGCCATCGGTGTTCGAGCCATCGAAGTTCTACTGTACTTACTATGAAATTTGAATGGCTCGAACTCCGATAGCTCGTTTACGACGGCTGTTTCGAACTCGTTCTTGAGTCCCTAGAAAAATATTTCCATAAATGCAGATATGAATATATTTGGGATAATTGTCTTATTTCATCTTGAAAATGTATGTTGTGTGTACTCATTAGATTCGTAAAATCGCCCATCGGGGCTTGAAGAAATGGATGGGCTGCATGATGCTTCCAGTCAGAGCTGAAACTGACTGCACACGAGTACTGGTAAACCGCTTAGAGGATCTTAGCTTGCCCAGGCAAAGCAGTGCGAGTCGGACCATCCATGCTTATAAACCCTATTGGTTTCATTGGGCGACAGGGCTTGGGATGTCATTTCATCTCAATGTCGGGTAAAAGTCCCACAAAATTGGAAGCAACGTCTCCAAAATGACCTATACAGTGTTGACGGGGACGTTAAACTTCAAATCAAACAAAACAAACTCATTAGAATCGTCTCGATGACTTGATTCTAATGAGTACACACAACATATTTTTTGAAGAAAATTGAAAAGAATGTCCATATTATGCCTCTTAACCTGGCTCTAAGACCAACCCTCAGTGGCTTGAACTACCCCTGTCTTGAACCGATTTTCAAGCTCCAAAAGGTGTTTGAGCCATTGAAGTTCGACTGTATGACTACCTCAGGGTACCCCTGTCTTGAACCGATTTTCAAGCTCCCAAAGGTGTTTGAGCCATTGAAGTTCGACTGTAAGACTACCTCAGGGTACCCCTTTCTAGAACAGATTTTCGAGCAAGCCGTTGAGACTGTATGACCATCTCAGGGTACCTCTGTCTTGAACTGATTTTCAAGCTCCAAAAGGTGTTTGAGCCATTGAAGTTCGACTGTAATACTACCTCAGGGTACCCCTGTCTTGAACCGATTTTCGAGGTCCCAAAGGTGTTTAAGCCATTGAAGTTCGACTGTATGACCACCTCAGGGTACCCCTGTCTTATACTGATTTTCGAGGTCCCAAAGGTATTTGAACCATTGAAGTTTGACTGAATGACTCCCTCAGGGTACCCCTGTATTGTACTGATTTTCGAGGTTCCAAAGGTGTTAGAGTCATTGAAGTTCGACTGTATGACTCCCTCAGGGTACCCCTGTATTGTACTGATTTTCGAGGTCCCAAAGGTGTTTGAGCCATTGAAGTTCGACTGTATGACTACCTCAGGGTACCCCTGTCTTGTACTGATTTTAGAGGTCCCAAAGGTATTTGAACCATTGAAGGTCGACTGTATGACTCCCTCAGGGTACCCCTGTATTGTACTGATTTTCGAGGTCCCAAAGGTGTTTGAGCCATTGAAGTTTGACTGTATGACTCCCTCAGGGTACCTCTGTCTTGAACTGATTTTCAAGCTCCAAAAGGTGTTTGAGCCATTGAAGTTCAACTATGACTACCTCAGGGTACCCCTGTCTCGAACTGATATTTGAGGTTCCAAAGGTATTTGAGCCATTGAAGTTCGACTGTATGACTACCTCAGGGTACCCCTGTCTTGAACTGATTTTCAAGCTCCCAAAGGTGTTTGAGCCATTGAAGTTTGACTGTATGACTACCTCAGGGTACCTCTGTCTTGAACTGATTTTCAAGCTCCGAAAGGTGTTTGAGCCATTGAAGATCAACTATGACTACCTCAGGGTACCTCTGTCTTGAACTGATTTTCGAGGTCCCAAAGGTGTTTGAGCCATTGAAGTTTGACTGTATGACTACCTCAGGGTACCTCTGTCTTGAACTGATTTTCGAGGTCCCAAAGGTGTTTGAGCCATTGAAGTTCGACTGTATGACTACCTCAGGGTACCCCTGTCTTGTACTGATTTTCGAGGTCCCAAAGGTATTTGAACCATTGAAGTTCGACTGTATGACTACCTCAGGGTACCCCTGTCTTGTACTGATTTTAGAGGTCCCAAAGGTATTTGAACCATTGAAGGTCGACTGTATGACTCCCTCAGGGTACCCCTGTATTGTACTGATTTTCGAGGTCCCAAAGGTGTTTGAGCCATTGAAGTTCGACTGTATGACTCCCTCAGGGTACCTCTGTCTTGAACTGATTTTCAAGCTCCAAAAGGTGTTTGAGCCATTGAAGTTTGACTGTATGACTACCTCAGGGTACCCCTGTCTTGAACTGATTTTCAAGCTCCCAAAGGTGTTTGAGCCATTGAAGTTTGACTGTATGACTACCTCAGGGTACCTCTGTCTTGAACTGATTTTCAAGCTCCGAAAGGTGTTTGAGCCATTGAAGATCAACTATGACTACCTCAGGGTACCTCTGTCTTGAACTGATTTTCGAGGTCCCAAAGGTGTTTGAGCCATTGAAGTTCGACTGTATGACTCCCTCAGGGTTCCCCTGTATTGTACTGATTTTCGAGGTCCCAAAGGTGTTAGAGCCATTGAAGTTCGACTGTATGACTACCTCAGGGTACCCCTGTCTTGTACTGATTTTCGAGGTCCCACAGGTATTTGAACCATTGAAGGTCGACTGTATAACTCCCTCAGGGTACCCCTGTATTGTACTGATTTTCGAGGTCCCAAAGGTGTTTGAGCCATTGAAGTTCGACTGTATGACTCCCTCAGGGTACCTCTGTCTTGAACTGATTTTCAAGCTCCAAAAGGTGTTTGAGCCATTGAAGTTCGACTGTATGATTACCTCAGGGTACCCCTGTCTCGAACTGATATTTGAGGTCCCAAAGGTGTTTGAGCCATTGAAGTTTGACTGTATGACTACCTCAGGGTACCTCTGTCTTGAACTGATTTTCGAGGTCCCAAAGGTGTTTGATCCATTGAAGTTCGACTGTATGACTACCTCAGGGTACCCCTGTCTTGTACTGATTTTGGAGGTCCCAAAGGTATTTGAACCATTGAAGTTCGACTGTATGACTGCCTCAGGGTACCCCTGTATTGTACTGATTTTAGAGGTCCCAAAGGTGTTTGAGCCATTGAAGTTCGACTGTATGACTCCATCAGGGTACCTCTGTCTTGAACTGATTTTCAAGCTCCGAAAGGTGTTTGAGCCATTGAAGATCAACTATGACTACCTCAGGGTACCTCTGTCTTGAACTGATTTTCAAGCTCCCAAAGGTGTTTGAGCCATTGAAGTTCAACTATGACTACCTCAGGGTATCCCTGTCTCGAACTGATATTCGAGGTCCCAAAGGTGTTTGAGCCATTGAAGTTCGACTGTATGACTCCCTCAGGGTACCTCTGTCGTAAACTGATTTTCAAGCTCCAAAGGTATTTGATCCATTGAAGTTCAACTATGACTACCTCAGGGTACCTCTGTATTGTACTGATTTTAGAGGTCCCAAAGGTGTTTGAGCTATTGAAGTTTGACTGTATGACTTTTGAGGTCCCAAAGGTATTTGAGCCATTGAAGTTTGACTGCATGACTACCTCAGGGTACCTCTGTCTTGAACTGATTTTAGAGGTCCCAAATGTGTTTGAGCTATTGAAGTTTGACTATATGACTACCTCAGGGTACCTCTGTTTTGAACTGATTTTAGAGGTCCCAAAGGTGTTGTAGCCATTGAAGTTTGACTGTATGACTACCTCAGGGTACCTCTGTCTTGAACTGATTTTAGAGGTCCCAAAGGTGTTTGAGCTATTGAAGTTTGACTGTATGACTACCTCAGGGTACCTCTGTTTTGAACTGATTTTAGAGGTCCCAAAGGTGTTTGAGCCATTGAAGTTCGACTGTATGACTTTTGAGGTCCCAAAGGTATTTGAGCCATTGAAGTTCAACTGTATGACTACCTCAGGGTAGCCGTCTTGAACCTATTTTCGAGGTCCAAAAGGTGTTTGAGCCATTGATATCTCAAGACCTGCCACCCAATGAAACCAATAGGGTTTATAAGCATAGTGGGGCCAATGTTCATTTCACGGACTTGCTCTTGTGATGTGTAGTTTTTGTTTGATTGATTTGAAGTTTAACGTCCCTGTCAACACTGTAAAGGTCATTTTGGAGATGTTGCTTCCAATTTTATGGGATTTTTACCCGAAATTGAGATGCTGCCCAATGAAACCAATAGGGTTTATAAGCATAGAGGGGCGACTCGCACCGCATTGCCTGGGCAAGCTTAGATCCTCTAAGCGGTTTACCAGTACTCGTGTGCTGGTCAATTTCAGCTCTGCGTGGAAGCATCATGCAGCCCGTCTACAGTCAAACTTCAATGGCTCGAACACCTTTGGGACCATGAAAATCTGTTCGAGACAGGGGTAGTTTGAGCCACTGCGGGTTACTGCCAGGAGGCATAACAACATACTTTTAGACATCTTTTCGGTGTTATATAATGAAAATGTATGCTGTGTGTACTTGTTAGAATCGCCTCATCGAGGCGATTCTAATGAGTACACACAGCATACATTTGCAAGATAAAAGACTCAAATCTCCTTAATTATTCCCCACTAATATTTATGTAGAGGATTTCGCTAGGGGCTCAAGAATGGGTTCGACACATCCATGGTAAACGAGCCACCGGTGTTCGAGCCATTGAAGTTCTACTGTATTTGACCACTAATGAACTTATTAACCTTTACCACTCTCTCTGCTAATTCAGCAGATGACAAATTCATTACGAAAACATGCTTATACAAATACAGTGTAAATTTTACTGTGAAAAAAAGAAAACATTTTAATACCTGCCACCCAATGAAGCCAATAGGGTTTATTAGTATGGACGGTCCGCCTCGCACCGCGGTTCCTGGACAGGCTTAGATCCTCTAAGCTGTTTACCAGTACTAGTGTGCGGGCCAGATTCAGCTCTCCGTGGAAGCATCATGCAGCCCACCTATTTCTTCGAGCCCCGTGATGCATAGTGTGAACCCTGATCATTTGCAGAGAAAGAGCAACTCAAGAAGGAACTGGAGGAGGAATACCAGGGGAGATTGGAGAGAAACAAACAAGAAATGGAAGAAATGCAGAAATCTTACGAGCAGAAACTCGCTGAGGCTCAGGCAACGGTATGTAGTGATCACTGGACTAACAGTAGAGGCCTCTTTAACCTTTTTTGTACCAAATGGAATCATCCACCTTATATATAGCATGAGTCCATTCCAAAATTTAGGGGTGTCAGATTGTGTTTTCATCACAATTTATTTGGAAAATGACTGAACTTTTAGCAAACAGTGGAGGCCCTGATCAGACGCCGCAGAATGCGGCGTCTGATCTAGGCCTGCACTGTTTGCCATTGTACCCGTTTTTGAGTTTCTGGTACTATTAAATGGGTTAATTCTTTTCCCACTGAACATTACAACTCCTATGTTTGCAAAACACGACAACCTCTACCTTTGCAAACAGTGTAGATCAAGATCAGATGGCTTCTGAAACAGCCATCTGATCAGGATCTACACAGCCAATTATTTGTCAATTTGAAACATTTTATCAAATTCCTTGATTGGTTGATTTGTTAGAAATGGGTGTAGCAAAATTAAATTTATTCAGCAGGACAATCGTTAAAGGAAGTGGGTGCATCTGGCATATTAACTTCATTAAGGCATCGCCCCTGCCCATAGGGGCTTGAAGAAATATATGGGCTGCATGATGCTTCCATGCAGAGCTGAATCAGGCCCACACACTTGTACTGGTAAACCGCTTAGAGGATCTAAGCCAGAGCAGGAACTGCGGTGTGAGGCGGACGTCCATGCTAATAAACCCTATTGGTTTCATTGGGCGACAGGGCTTGAGATGTCATTTCATCTCAATGTCGGGTAAAAATCTCACAAAATTGGAAGCAACGTCTCCAAAATGACCTCTACAGTGTTGACAGGGATGTCAAACCTCAAATCAAAGGAACAATTCATTAAGGCAACCAACTGATAGCTTTTATCAGAAAAATCTAGCTAAGGTGTAATCGTAAGTGTACGGGTAAACTCAGGGTACGGATTCAATTAATACATGTAGGAGGTATACCTCCATAAGAGAGGCATAGTGGATCTTACATGAGTGTTCATGTATTATTGAATTAATAAACAAGTCGATAAAAAGGGATAAAATGCGAGGCTGTGCCGAGCATTTTATCCCTTTTCCTCAACGAGTTAATTAAATTCAATAATGCATGAGCACAAATGCAAGATTCTATTTGTCATATGACATTTAAAGTGCATTTTATTCATGTTTGTTTACAAAAATGTCAATATTCCGCCGTTAGTAAAAGCGACGTCCTTAAGGACGCTGTACATATAACGTTACGGGACGTATCTAGCTTATTTGCATATTTAATCCACTAGTGGATTATGGAAAATAATACATGGCGTAATTACACTCTCAGACGCGATGTCATATGATAAATTCATTCATTTGTGTCACTAATGGCTGTAAGGAGCAGGTGGAAACTGCGTTGATTTCACGTGGGTGTAATTTTCCATAATAGGATGAAATTTCGGTCTAATCCACCCAATCTTTCAAAAGTTATTGAAAGTTCAAGTTGGTTCAGTCATATGAGCCCCGCCAAGCGAATTTGGGTCTTCGAGCATTCTGTCTTGGCAAATTTTAACTGCGCATGCCCAGCCATTCAGAGGGGCTAGGGATATGGCTTTCTGTCTGAAGGTTCCTCTTGATTCACTGCTTGTATGAGCAAGCAGCGAAGGTTCTGGCGAGACTGCGCGGATGCGCAGGCTCGCCTGAACCTTTGCTGCTTGCATAGGCGATAAGTACCAAAATCGCTTGGCGGGGCCCATATACACTCAACTCTTACTGTATACAAAATGAAAAAAAAAAACAAGCTTTGAAATTAGGGCCTACATTAACCCATTCAGTACCAGAAACCTCTAAAGGGGTACCTTGACAAACAGTGCAGGCCCAGATCAGACGCCACAGAATGCGGCATCTGATCAGGGCCTATACTGTTTGCAAAAAGTTCAGCCATTTTCCAAATAAATTTTGAAGAAAACACAAGCTGACACCCCTAAATTTTGAAATGGACTCCAGCTATATATAAGTAGGAAGATTCCATGTGGTTTTGTGTTTGATTTGAGGTTTAACATCCCCGTCAACACTGTAAACGTCATTTTGGAGACATTGCTTTCAGTTTTGTGGGACAATTACCCGACATTGAGATGAAATGACATCTCAATCCCTGTTGCCCAATGAAACCAATAGGGTTTATAAGCATGGACGGACATTCTCGCACCGCTTTGCCTAGGCAGGCTTAGATCTTCTAAGCGATTTACCAGTACTCCTATGCGGGTCAGTTTCAGCTCTGCGTGGAAGCATCATGCAGCCCATATATTTCTTCAAGCCCTGATGGGCAGGGGCCGAATTCCATGTGGTACAAAAAAGGTTAAAAGTTGCATTGGTCTGAATGTTTCAGTTCCCCAGATATATCTATATAGAGAACTGTGTCAGATAGATGGGACATCTTGTCTCTGAAAAGTCAATTTTCAGGTACCATAAAAAATTTAAAGGTGGTAAAACTGACCTGAAAGATGAGCCCCATCCAGGCCAGCCAAGAAAAGCTGCCACAAAAGCTAATGTTGCTGCTGTGGCAGATATGGTCAAACGAGCTGAAAAGCTCACGGTGAAAGAAATTGCTGATCTGATAGGGTTGGTATTTCATCGGGGTCAGTTCATAGAGGATCTTACATGAGTGTTCATGTATTATTGAATTTATTAAACGAGTTGAGGAAAAGGGATAAATGCGAGGCTTTGCCGAGCAATTTATCCCTTTTTCTCAACGAGTTTAATAAATTAAATAATACATGAGCACAAATGCAAGATTCTATTTATAATATGACATTTAAAACACATTTTATTCACGATTGTTTACAAAAATGTCAATATTCCGCCGTTAGTAAACGCGACGTCGTTAAGGACTTGGTACATGTAACGTTACGAGGCGTCTCTAACTAATTTGCATATTTAATCCACTAGTGGATTATCGAAAATATTACATGGCGTTATTACACTCTCAGACGCGACGTCATATGATAAATAAGATTTTGACTCAGGAGTTGAAACTTAGAAAGGTTTGTGCATGATGACCAAAGAACAAAAGACCACCAGTGTAAAAATGGCCAAAAAAAATATCTTTTGAAAAAGTTAAAAAAAAAATTGACCAATGTAGAATTTCGGAGCTGTTTACAGTTGATGAAAAAGGGGTCTATTATTTTGAGCTGCAGATTGGTAACAAGCCTTTTTATGTCCCCAAGCTCGGAGAAATATAGCCCCCAGTGGCCGCACAAGTACATATGTGCATCGTCGTATCAACGCAATGTTGATGCGATGTTGCTAAGAGGTTGTGTGCCCGCTAGGAAAACATCTCTGTAAGATTATTATCAGATGGGTCAAGCGCAGAATGAACTGAGCTAATTTAGAAATTTTATGGTTTTACCATGAAACAAATAGCAGATATGTTTATCTTTCTTTCTTTCTGCCTTTTTGTTTCGTTGTGGGTTGGTTGGGTGAGGCAAAGGTGATGTGTATCTTGTGCCACTGGGGCTTCCAGCTGATATTGACTGACAGTTGGGCAAGGCCTGCTCTCCTTGCAGCAGGTAAGGTTAGAGGGGGAGTGTTTCTTTTCTTCTGTTTCTTCACTTCCATTCATTTTCCTCTTTCTCCTCTGTCCCTCACTTTCAGCTACTCTACTATCTTTTCTATCTCTTTTCTCCCTTTCTCTGGGAGACTACACAAAATGACCCACAAGGGCTGACCTGTTGTTAAACTCAAAACAAACAATCAATCATTTTTTTTTCTACGGCAAATTTTTTAACCCTCTGGGACCTTGTCAACAAAATATGTAGATAACTGCTTGATCTACTACTAAAATTGTTATCATAATACAGTAGAACTTCGATGGCTCGAACACCGATGGCTCGTTTACCAGGGCAGAGTTGAACCCGTTCTTGAGCCCCTAGGGAAGTTCTCTACATAAGAAATGGTGCGAGATAATTTAGATTTTTGTCTTTTATCTTGCAAATGTATGCTGTGTGTACTCATTAGAATCGCCTCATCGAGGCGATACTAATGAATACACACAGCATACATTTTCATTACAGAACACCGAAAATGTCCCAAAGTACCCTCTTATGCCTCCTGGCAGTAGCCCTCAGTGTCTCGAACTACCCCTGTCTCGAACAGATTTTCGAGGTCCCAAAGGTGTTCGAGCCATTGAAGTTCGACTGTAATTATTCCTCATAAATCAACTATCCTCAGTACTTTCAGTACTTTGATTTCCTTTACCTCATACGACATGAAGAAAAACTGCATCTGAAATTACCGTCTGCTGATGTTGTCTGATGCATCTTCTTGCGAACTTAGGAAAAATGTTGTTGTATACAGGCATCAGTGTAGATACTGATTAGACTACTCCTAAAGGAGCAGTCTGATCTGGGTTCACACTGTTTGAAAAATGCTTTTTAAAGTATCTAGCAGACAACAAAGGGGAAGACAGGTGTTGCGATAGGCATCTTCAGAGTTAATCATAGACACCTTTTGATTAAGGTGATAAAATAAGTATTAACCCATATCCTGCTGAATATTCAATTTAGCCACACCCATTTTAGATTTTGAACCAATGAGATTACTTGATGTAGTTTATTCCTACAAATTCATAAACTGAATATCAAACAGTGTAGATCCTGATCAGATGGCTTCTTCAGAAGCCATCTGATCTGGATCTACACTGTTAGCAAAGATGGGGGTTGTCATGAACAGCAGGATAAGGGTTAACTCTTCAGATGCCAATCACGACAATTGCCGTCTGCTTTGTCGTCTGCCCATTGCTTTAAAATTCACTGTTGCAAAAAGTATGGACCCAGAGCAGACTGCTCCTTTAGGAGCAGTCTGATCTGGGTTCACACTGTCTGCCTGTAAGCAGAATATTTTTAAAAAGTTCAAAAGAAGATTCAGCAGACGACATAAACAGACGACATTTCAGATGGATTTTTTCATGTCATCTTGAGGGATAAAACGTTTATCTCCCTTTAAACAGTTCAATAGAAGCCTCCGTGGTGTAGTACTTATGCTACTCGCCCTGTAAACCAGGGGTTGCAGGATTGATCCCGGGCTTCTCCAGACTTTTGGATGAGTCTTTAAACTGAGGTCCCGTCTCCGTATGACCTTAGCTGTTGGTGGGACGTAAAACTCAAACACTCACTCAAACAGTTCAAAGTGTAACATTTCTCTGGGTCCAGCGTAAAAACATAAATGGAATTTTATTTTAGTATTCTTTATGTTGGTTGGCACCTGATGCTCCGTCTTGGGTCTGGCCCCTCGGGGAACTGTTGGTTTTCTTTTGCTCCAGCAAATGTGTTGTTGTATGCTGTCGAGTCCTCAACCTTGTTTCATCTCTGTAGTTTTTTTTATTTGTATGTTCTCGGAGATGTTACACTGATGAGTTAGGAAGCCTTCATGCGGACTAAACAAAATTAGTGTATAGCATGACAGAGGTAAGGGCGAGGATTATGGCCATGTAAAATCGATTTAAGCCCCCATGTGGAATTCTTTCCACTGACCGTTCCAAGGCGGTTCTTCTGTGGCGGTTTATATATGTTGTTGTTTGTTACTTACTGTGTGTATCACTTGTGTCTTTTTATTTTGGGTGGCCATTTGGCCATTTTGTGGGAAAGTAACTGTCCTTACGGCCTTCCTTTGTTTAGGTTTCCATTGTGGTCGGGTCGCTTCGTGTTTGTGTTTCTTTCCCTTTGGTGTCTTTGGTGGGTGGAGTAAGTTAATTGTATCTATTCCTGATCTTTGTTTTACTTCTGCTTTACTTTCAGGGAAGCTACCAAGATATTGCTGAAATTAATGAGAAAAAGAAAACAATACCACACCTGTACAATCTAAATAGTGATCCAATGCTAAATGGATATATAAATCACTTCTTTTATGATGACAAATATGTTCTTATTGGAAATGGGGATGCTGGTGATGAGACGGACCTGATAATCAAGGGTGGAAGGTATGTTTGCCTGATACTTTGGTTATAAAACTTTTTGTTTTGCTCATATATCATTTGAGCATGAAATAAGTTCTGTTTATCAAATGACGTCATTGATAAGCAGTTTTGTTTGTTTGTTTGAGTTGAGGTTTTACGTCCCCATCAACACTATTTAGGTCATTTTGGAGACGTTGCTTCCAATTTTGTGGTACTTTTACCCGGCACTGAGACAGTGACATCTCAAGCCCTACCATGCATTGAAACTGCTAGGGTTTAAGTAGCGGTCCGACTCGCATCACTTTTCCTGGGCAGGCTTAGATCCTCTAAGCAGTTTACAAGTATTCAAGTTCGGTCGGCCTCAGCTCTGCGTGGAAGCACCATGCAGCCCATCTATTTCTCCAAGCCCCGATGGGCGGGGGCCATGTTGATAAGCAGTGGATAACATTGTGTAATAAAAATCGTATGACCACACGTGCAATAAAACTTTGGCAGGATTAAGTAACGTCTCTAAACTTTAACAGGCAAAAGCCCTATGGCTGAGGATTGCAGGAATGTATTCAGAATTTTGATGTGACCCCCAGGCATAGGGTTGGGACCAACACTGCCCGAGGGGTCAAAATTCATTCTACGTACTTACATATGTAACGCGACGTCTGATTGGATAACGTCAAAAATTTGCGACAGTATATTCTGCGATATACTGTCGGAAACCCGACGTCATCACGTAACGTCGCTTTTCGTTGGCTGGCATTTGGTTTGACGCAGCTCACTGAGCTTGCCGCCTTGTGCAAAATAGTACAATTGTTAGCTTAACAACCAAAAAGTGCATTAGAATGGGGATAACTGTATTGAAAATTGTAATTTGGGGAGGTAAATCGTCGGTTTTACGGTCGCAAATTACGTTTTACGGCGACGCTAGCGCGTCGCCGTAAAACAAAATTTCCTACCGTAAAACCTCCGATTTACCTCCCCAAATGACAATTTTCAGTACAGTTATCCCCTAATTTTGTTCAAACATTGTCATGTATCAAATTGAAGGCGATGAAGAGTAGAATACCATGGTGCAAAAATTTAGCCCAAGGAGCGTGTTTGTGGTCACCAGAGGTCAAACGGGTCGCAGTGGCCTACAGTAGAACTTCGATGGCTCGAGCACCGATGGCTCGTTTACCATGGATGTGTCGAACCCATTCTTGAGCCCCTAGCGAAATCCTCTACATAAGAAATAGTGGGGGATGATTAAGGAGATTTTAGTCTTTTATCTTGCAAATGTATGCTGTGTGTACTCATTAGAATCGCCTCGATGAGGCGATTCTAATAAGTACACACAGCATACATTTTCATTATAGAACACCGAAAAGATGTCTAAAGGTATCTCGTTATGCCTTCTAGCAGTCACCTCAGTGGCTCGAACTACCCCTGTCTCGAACAGATTTTCGCGGTCCCAAAGGTGTTCGAGCCTTTGAAGTTCGACTGTAGTTGATAAGAGCACTGGCTCTTAATCATTAGGTCTCTCACTGCTATGGTAAGAGCCTGGCTCGGATCACATGTGAGATGCCAAGTTCTGCAACTGAAGGTCAGGTGGGTTTTCTCTGGGTGTTTCAATTTTCGCCTCTGTTTAACGATCGACTTGATATGAGTGAAATAATCTTGAAAGGGCCGTAAAACCTAAAACCACAAAATAAAACAAAAAACATTGGTCAAAAGTAGTATTTTGGGTCCTTTTATTGTGAGATGATTTTCAGAGCCCCGGGATATGCGATGATGTGCCATCCACTTGCCCTAGTTATCTTTGAGAGAGAAGTCACATTTTCCTAAACTTCTGGGCCATCTTTATCACTGGCAATAACAACATTCACTCTTAAAGCATTTAGGAATCAAGGCAATTTTCATTACGATAACACATCCATGCAATAATAATAATAATAATCAAACTTATTTATAGAGGGTAACACATTTAGTACTAATCTTCCATGTGGCCCTCTTTTCCTGGGTAGGAACCAGTACTAAGCAAGGCAATTTTCATTGCGATAACACATCCATGCAATAATAATAATAATAATCGAACTTATTTATAGAGGGTAACACATTTAGTACTAATCTTCCATGTGGCCCTCTTTTCCTGGGTAGGAACCAGTACTAAGCAATGTGGATAAAGTTTCTTGCTCAAGGGAACAACACGTGGTGTTTGCGAGGATGGAACCGGCTACCTCTTGATCTCAAATCCGATGCTTTACCACTGCACCACGGTGCTCCACATAATGCATTTATTCATATCTCCGAAATGGCTACTTTTCTGATGAATATCCTTGATATTTTTCTTATTTATACTGAAAACATAGGTTGTGGGTGCTCGTTAGAACCGCCTCATTGAGGCGGTTCTAACGAGTACCCACAACCTATGTCTTGGAGCAGGAATAAGAAAAATAATGTATACCCCCGTAAACCCCAGTTTTCTCTATATAAAGTGGGGTTTAGAGGGGTGTTCATTTCACGGACTATGTCTAGTCTCCATTGTACCAATATCTAATTTGTTCCACACCATAAAATGACCTCTGTGCTTATTTGAAACAAAAACAAATTTCAGGGAAGTTGTCGTTATATCAAGATTTGTTGTTCTATCGAATGTCGGTATAAAAAAGGGTTGACTGTATCATTCTTGCACACCAGACAAGCGAATCCGTGATTTTACCCTGGGATTGAAATTTATGTTCTGACCCTGGTGTTCCGCCCCTAAATCGAATATAATCTCGTGTTTGATAAATGCACTGGTTGATTACGACCTCGCATGTGCCGTCATTAAGGTTAATGTCACAGTACGTTATGTGACGTCACTAAACATTCCTGTAGTGTCATCACAATATGGCGGACGTCGGTAACCGAAGTTAATGCAGCATTAAAAATCCACGCTAAGAAATGGAAGGTATGCAAGAAAAAGAATCCTATAAGGGTGTGTGGGGTGGATACAAAAATCCGTCTCTCAGGATCACTGTCCGGCATCAATCGGCAAGCCTCGGGACGGATTTTCCATCCACCAAATCCGTCCCTCGGGATCACTGTCCGCCATCATGGGGCAAGCCTCGTGATGCCGGACAGTGACCCTTGGAACGGATTTTTACATCCACCCCTCACACCCATATAAGATTCTTGTATTCTTTTCAGTATTCAAGCCAAACATTGCGCCATTAAAGATACTGATGGTGTATTTACGCTTGAAACATTTCCTGATGCGAGAGTTCTACGCAATGGTAAAAGTGTAACAGATAAGACCAAGACCCTGAAGCATAATGACAGGATTCTGATTGGTAAGTTAAATTAACCTTTATCCTGCTGACTAAATTAATTTAGCCACACCCATTTCTGACTATCCACCAATCAAATTACTTTATTAGCTCACCTGAGCACGAAGTGCTCATGGTGAGCTATTGTGATCGGTTAATGTCCGTTGTCCGCCCTGCGTTGTCCGTCGTCAACAATTGCTTTAAAAGACTACTCCTCCTAAACCCTTGGGCCAATTTCATTTAAACTTCACAGGAATGTTGCCTAGGTGGCTCACTACCAAAATAGCTAAAATGGTTCCGCTCTGATTAACAAGATGGCTGCCAGAGCTAAAAATAGAAAAAGTTAATTTGCTTCAAACACGAACTTCTCCTAAACTCATGAGCCAATTTG
The DNA here is from genome assembly GCA_963580285.1 of Lucinisca nassula. NCBI lineage: Eukaryota > Metazoa > Mollusca > Bivalvia > Lucinida > Lucinidae > Lucinisca > Lucinisca nassula. Next base: position 35,460,798 of record OY757019.1, read on the forward strand.
ATTCAAACTTCACAGGAATGTTGCCCAGGTAACTCCCTACCAAAACAGCTAAATTCATTCTGCTCTGATGCCAGAGCTAAAAATAGAAACAATCTTCAAACGACAACTCCTCCTGTACCCTTGGGCCAATTTCATTCAAATTTCATAGATGACCCTCTACCAAAATAGCTAAAATGATCCTGCTCCGATGAACAATATGGCCGTCAGAGTTAAAAATAGAAAAACATTGTAAATTTCCTTCAAATGCGAATTCTTCTTGAACCGTTGGGTCAAATTGTTTCAAACTTCACAGGAATGTTGCTTAGGTGACACCCTACCACAGTAGCTAAGATTGTTCTTCTCTGACAAACAAGATGGCGGCCAGAGCTAAAATTAGAATGCAATAGAGACAGTGATATTCAGGTGAGCGAATCACGGCCCTCTGGGCCCTCTTGTATAATGTATTCATTCAATTCACAAACAGGCTCCCGCCCATCAGGGCTAGGAGAAATAGATTGGGCTGCATGTTGCTTCCAGGCAGAGCTGAAATTGACCACACATGAGTACTGGTAAACCGCTTAGAAGGCCTTAGCCTGCCCAGGCAAAGTGATGCGAGTCGGACTGTCCATGTATGTAAACCTTATTGGTTTCATTGGGTGGCAGGGCTTGAGACGTCATTTCATCTCAGTGTCGGGTAAAGGTATCAAATTTTGTGGGACTTTTATCCCACATTGAGATGAAATGACATCTCAAGCTGGCAGGGCTTGAGATGTCATTCCATCTCAATGTTGGGTAAAAACCATTCCATCTCAGTGTTGGGTAAAAGCCGTCATTCTCATGTCCATGTTCAAGCCAGCATAGTTTATTGAAAAACATTGCAGCCCAATGAAATCAGTAGGGTTTATATGCATGGATGGTTTGACTTGCACCACTTTGCCCTGGGCTTACACCTCCTAAGTGGTTAACCAGTACTCCCCTGCGGTCGGTTTCAGCTATGCCTGGAAGCACCTGCAGCCCAATCTATTTCTCCAAGCCCTGATGGGTGGGCAGAGGCCACTCAGTTTCGGATAAAAGAAGCAGTTTCTGATAAAAGAATGTGCACTGTACTGCTTAATCTCTTATGTGGACTTGACATGACTAAAATAGTGTTTACTGGGCCATTTATCTCCAAACCAAATCAAACCAAAACATCCTTCAGTGCCAAAAGAAATTTTACCCTGTTATGGGGAATGGGAACGCCTGGCTTATTTTTCTGCCATTTTTCAAAGGGAGACAACTTTCGGGCATTCCTGTTTGCTTTTCTATGAGACCTGTCCTACTCAAAAAGGGGTCTACTCGTCTACTCTTAAAGGAAAGAATTTGCTCCTCAGGAGCAAATTCTTTCCTTTAAGAGTTGACCTCTATTGACATGAGAGACAAAAAATACTTTTGCATGAGTTGCCTCCCCTGAAGGTGTTCCCATTCCCCTTAAGTGCCAAGTAAAACCTTGAACCTTTGAACTCTTCTGGGGAACCAAATGGTGACTGACTTTGAAATGTGGTATGTAACATTGATGAGCCTTGATTGACCTTGACCTATTTTATTGCAAGGTCAAATTTGGCCACTTGTGCATTTGTATAAGAAAGGCAAAACAGGGATTTATTTATTTATTATTGTTGCCTATGACATCAAAGTTGATTTATGAACTATAAGAAATACTAAAAGTCAAGGTCATTTACTGACCTTAGTCCTGGAGGCCTCCGATTCAGTAATTTTAATTTCTCCACTAAAACGGCTTGGATAATTGAAACCAAATTAGATGTTGAACCTGTATTTGATGGGCCAATGAAAGTTTTTGTAGCACCAAGGTCACATGACCAAATTGGCCACTATGCCTTTATATACCGGCCCCCGCCCATCGGGGCTTGAAGAAATACATGGGCTGCATGATGCTTCCACGCAGAGCTGAGTCCGACCTGCACATGAGTACTGGTAAACCGCTTCGAGGATCAAAGCCTGCCCAGGCAAAGCGATGCACAGGAGTTGCACTATCCATGCGTGTAAACCCTATTGGTTTCATTGGGCGACAGGGCCTGAGATGTCATTTCATCTCAGTGTCGGGTAAAATTCCCAAAGAATTGGAAGCAACGTCTTCAAAATGACCTTTGCAGTGTTGACGGGGACGTTGAACCTCAAATCAAACAAACAAATGCCTTTATATACCACTCATGAATTTTTGGGGAAAAGCAAGGTATATATATTTTTAAGCTGTTGTAGCTTATGACATTTAAGTTTAATTTTTGCAGTCAGCTGAATGAACTTTACAAATACCAAAGGTCAAGCGCCAATTTTTTTCCAGTATTACCATGTAGAAACATATCGAAAATCATCTTGGGTATAAAAAGTAGAAGTAAAACAAAGATCAGGAATTGATACAATTAACTAACTCCACCCATAAAAGACACCAAAGGGAAAGAAATACAAACATTAAGCGACCAGACCATAATGGAAACCTAAACAAAGGAAGGCCATAAGGACAGTTACTTTCCCACAAAATGGCCATATGGCCATCCAAAATTAAAAGACACAAGTGATACACACAGTAAGTAACAAACAACAACATAAATAAATCGCCACAGAAGAGCCGCCTTGGAACGGTCAGTGGAAGATTTCCACTGGGGGGCTTAAATCGATTTTACGTGGCCACAATCCTCGCCCTTACTTCTGTCGCGATTTAGACAAATAATTTGTTCAGTCCACATGAAAGCCTCCTAACTCATCAGTGCAACATCTCCGTGAACACAAAAATCAAAGAACCACAGAGGTGAGACAACGGTGAGGACTCGACAGCAAGAAACCACTGAAATGCTGGAGCAAAAGAAAACCAACAGTTAGACTCAGATGAGCCCGACCATAAAACCTATTGTCAGAATTCAGAATAATTTGGCAGCAATGATCCTTGGCTAAAACCACTGCTAAGATTGTTATAGACATTTAATTTTGTTGAAAATCATGGCTGCCAGGGGGCAGTGCCAGTTTAGCCCATTTGTGCTCTGGTGATTGCAGTGGCACAAGGGCCTCTTGTTATTATTGTTTTCAGAGGAAAACGGGCTTGATATTTCATGTGAATTGTCTGCCAGAGACAATTCACATGAAATTTCAAGCATTTATTTTTGCTCCATTAAGTGTAGTCCTTTAACCTTTAACCTGCTGAATATTCAATTAAGCCACACTCATTTCTGACTTTGAACCAATCAGATTACTTGATGCAGCTTATTTCTACATATTCATAAACGGAATGTCAAACTATGTAGATCCTGATCAGATGGCTTCTTCAGAAGCCATCTGATCTGGATCTACACTGTTTGCAAAGATAGGGCTTGTCGCCTACAGTAGGGTAAAGGTTAATGATTCTAAGTATTGGGACAGATATGCCCAAGCAAACAGTGCAGACCCAGATCAGACTGCTCCTGAAGGAGCAGTCTGATCAGGGTCTACAATGTTTGCCATTTGATCTACACCTTTTGGAGTCTTTGCTGGATCATGAAACAAATTTGTAAAAATTTTAGGAGTATTAAGGAAGTCCTCAGGGTGTCCAAATTTTTAGGATATTTACGGCATATTGGTCTGGGCGATAGTGCTGAATAACATGCAGTTCTAGGGCATCCTACTGCTTTGAACTAGTAGGATAAGGGCCAGTTGTGCTTGCAGTAGGTGGCCGATGGATGGACCGAACATTTTTGTTCTTTCTTTTTATCCTTTCTTTCCTTTCAAATGCTCCATCTCTTGGGAGACGGCCAGTAGTGGTGGCTGATTGAGGACTCGGCTGTTGACACACTGGCTGTTGTCAGCTACTGTCAAGGAGAAATCTCACTTTGTACCGGTCTTAACCTGTCCAGGAACCGTATAGGTACTGGTAACTGACCAACCCAAGATGACCATAGCTGTTTACTGGGGTGTAAAACAACAACACACTTGCACTGCTTAAAAGAAGAAAAAAATGTATCAAATTTTTATCTCCTGGTTGTGATCGGTACTTTAGGGGTTGAAGGGGAATGGGTACACCTGGCAGATTTTTACGCCATTTTTCAAAGGGAGATAATTTTTGGGACTTCCTGTTCACTTTTCTATAAGCCCTGTCCCACTGAAAAAGGGGTCTACTCTTAAAGGAAAGAATTTGCTCCTTAGGAGCAATTTCTTTCCTTTAGGAGTTGACCCCTATTGACAGGGGAAAAAAATACTTTTGCATGAGTTGCCTCCCCTGAAAGTGTTCACATTCCCCTTAATTGACGTTATGACTTATTTTTACAGGAACCACACAGTTCTATGTGTTTTGTAACCCTAACGATAAGGAAGGTGCCAAGAACCCGCCCCCTGATTTTCAATCAGCTCAGGCTGAGATTGCACAAAAATCCGGAGGATTTGACATGTCAGGCGCCAAATCAAGGGGTAAGAAATATGTATGATACTTGACTTTGCCGAGCGAAATTTTAATTTATCATATATATTCGCGTCTGAGAATGTAATAATGCTATTTATTACATACTTAGTATAGGAAAATTACATTAGAATCTTTCAATACAGCCTCATTTTTTCGCTATTTTGATGGCACGGTCACGTGACGGGGCCAAAAATCCATATAATATGGATTTTTGGCACTGCCTTTCCATATTGCCACTGCTCCACTCTGTTACTATAGCAATAGAAAGTTAATGCCGTACTCCATAAGTTTCAAAATGGCCGCAGAAAAATCACTTGAAGCAATGTCAACCCAACTTCTGGACCTAGACAGAGCGATAGAAGACAGTGATAACAATAGATTTTGTGAAAAGTCTGATATTTCGTGGCAAGCATGAAAAATGAAAAACAAAATACTTTTTAAAAGAAGTTCACTCACGATTGAGAAGCATTGGGAATGACGATGCCTTCAAGCACAACAGGGATGCCCCAACATTTGAAACAATAAGGTCTTGCCAATAACCTTAAACGAACAGATCCCTTCACTTATGAAGAGCTGGAAATTGTACGGAAGAAATCTGTGGAAGGAAATAGTTTCTAGGGAAATATGTCCCCAAAAATTGTCTTGTATTTTAACGTAAACAACTACTGCGATCAACTGCTACACACGGAATCGATTATGCAGTAGCTTGATGAATGACACTAAGAGCCTTTAAAATTAAAATGGTCTTCAAATAAGCACAAAACATTCTGTAAAATACCTTAAAAAGCATTCTTTGAACGCCAGAAATTCTGTATTTAAAATGGCAATTTGTTTTTGTTTTGAAACATTACAGTTGCTATGTCACTTGTGATGTAATTTGCTGCGCAGTACTATGTTACTGTATTACCCTGAGCATGGTTAGTGTAGGCCTACCAATAAGTTATACAATTTAAAAGGAATTTCTTTTTTTTCGGCTGATACCGAAAATATTTGATCTTGTGTGTATCCTCAACACACTCGATGAAACGTTCCCGGCATCAACCTTTAAAAAGTAAATATTCTCTTTGTCTTCATTTCTTCATGTTGCAATATAACTATGCAATATAAATGATGTAATAAAGAGATTATGATATGGTGTAGGTGTGCCTCTAAGTCATATTGGCACCGGAAGTCATATTGGCCCGAGGGCTTTAGCATATGACATACCGGTGCCAATATGACTTAGAGGCACACCTTCACCACATAATAACCTCTATGTATTAAATACGGTAATCCGCTAGTGCCGAAAATGCCTATTTTTATGTCCCCGGTAGCGATAGCGGGGACATATTGTTTTTGCCCTGTCTGTTTGTTTGTTGGTTTGTACGTGGAAAACTTTAACTTTGGTCATAACTTTTGAACCATTTGAGATAGAGCATTCATATTCGGCCTGAAGGTTCCTTGTGACAAGAGCTTCACATTCATGCAAAAAAATTTGACCTTGACCTTTGACCTACTTAACATAAAAAAATAAAATTTTGGTCATAACATTTGAATGGTTTGAGATAGAGCCTTCATATTTTGCATGTAGGTTCCTTGTGACAAGAGCTTTACATTCACACAAAAAATTTTGACCTGTGACCTTGACCTTTGACCTACTTATAACATTTTGGTCATAACTTTTGAACCATTTGAGATACAGCCTTCATATTTGGCATCTAGGTTCCTTGTGACAAGAGCTTTACATTCACTAAAAAAATTTGACCTGTGACCTTGACCTTTGACCTACATAAAAGAAAAAGTTAACATTGGGCATAACTTTTGAACCGTTTGAGATACAGCCTTCATATTTAGCATGTAGGTTCCTTGTGACAAGAGCTTTACATTCATGCAAAAAAAAATTGACCTGTGACTTTGACCTTTGACTTTTTAAAAAGAAAATAAACATTTGGTCATAACTTTCGAACTGTTTGGGAAAGAGCCTTCATATTTGGCATGTAGATTCCCTGTGATAAGAGCTTTACATTCATGCAAAATGTTTGGATCATGACCTTGACCTTTGACCTACTTAAAAGAAAAAATAAAATTGTTCATAACTTTTGAACTGTTTAAGATAGAGCCTTTATATTTGGCATGTAGGTTCCTTGTGACAAGAGCTTTAAATTCATGCAAAAATTTTTGACCTGTGACCTTGACCTACTTTATAGAAAAAATATTATTATTCATAACTTTTGAACTGTTTAAGATAGAGCTTTCATATTTGGCATGTAAGTTCCTTATGTCAAGGGCTTCCCAAACATACAAAAAATCTTGACCTGTGACCTTGACCTTGAACTGTGAGCAACTTTGAATAAGAAATGACCTTGCCCGGGGACATGTTCATGTTTCACAAACACATCTTGTTTTACCTTGGTATGTTGACATTATAAGATTTATGAGCAGGATAAATTCATGCTTAAGTGAGTTGAGCATGAAAAATGTTTTATAACCTCGGGTTTGGAATTTCTAAATTGGACTCTTTCATCTTCGAAATTTGAATACTTTACACCACAAGCTCATTATAACACAGTTCGCTAAAACACAGTTTTAGATCTAACACAGTTTCAAGGTGGATCACAAAAATGTATAGATTTTATAGAAAAATGACCATTTTTGTATAAAATCTATGCATTTTTTTTTACGATCGCAAAAATGTATAGATTTTATAGAAAAATGACCATAAATGGTCATTTTTCTATATAATCTATACTTTTTTGTTTGGAAATAACACGGTTGTTTAACTAACACAGTTTCTGCTTTGGACCCCAACAATAGTGTTATAAAGAGGTTTTGGTGTATATTTACTGTATGTTGTTACATAGAGGATCTTACATGAGTGTTCATGTATTATTGAATTTATTAAACAAGTTGAGGAAAAGGGTTAAAATGCGAGGCTTTGCCGAGCATTTTATCGCTTTTCCTCAACGAGTTTAATAAATTCAATAATACATGAGCACGAATGCAAGATTCCATTTATCATATGACATTTTAAACGCATTTTATTCACGTTTGTTTTAAAAAATGTCAATATTACACCATTAGTAAACGTGACGTAGTTAAGGATGTCGTACATGTAACGTTACGGGACGTATCTACCTAATTTGCATATTTAATCCACTAGTGGATTATCGAAACTATTACATGGCGTTATTACACTCTCAGACGCGACGTCATATGATAAATGTAGGGTTAGGGCATCCCAAAAAACCCACATGCTGACAGGACGACAGAGGGCGTTCTCCCACAGGTGAACGGCCAAGTGTAGGACATGTCACAAGGAAGATGTCATTTGTAGCACATTTAATTATTAACGTCTAGGTACACAAAACGAAAACACGTCTACACTAATACTTTGCAAACTATTACTGCAGAAAATAAAAATTTGTATGATGATAAATTGTGATATTTTGAAACAGGCCTATATAATTCTGACCCCTTTGAACCCCACTTTTATATAGTAAAACTAGGGTTTACAGGGGTAAACCTTATTTTTCTTATTTCTGCTCAAAAACAAGATTGTGGGTACTCTTTGGAAACCCCTCATCGAGGTGGTTCTAAGGAATACCCACAAACTATATTTCAGACCATATATAAGAAAAATAAGGCGATGAGGGGGTTCTAACGAGTACCCACAATCTTTTTTTTTGAGCAGAAATAAGAAAAATAAGGTTTACCCCTGTATACCCTAGTTTTACTATATAAACGTGGGGTTTAAGGGGGTCAGAATTATATGGGCCCCGCCAAGCGATTTTGGTACTTATCGCCTATGCGAGCAGCGAAGGTTCAGGCGAGCCTGCGCATCCGCGCAGTCTCGCCAGAACCTTCGCTGCTCGCTCATACAAGCAGTGAATCGAGAGGAACCTTCAGACAGAAAGCCATATCCCTGGCCCCTCTGAATGGCTGGGCATGCGCAGTTAAAATTTGTCATGACGGAATGCTCGAAGACCCAAATTCGCTTGGCGGGGCTCATATAGACCTGTTTTTGTGATGAGCTTTTCACAACAATACTAACCATAAATATGGTGCACAGACATTTGCTCACAAGACAATTGCCCACAAGACAGTTTCCCACAACCTTAATAGAAAATATACACACTTACAGAATATTTGTTTCTAAAACTTTAACTGCGGTGATTCGAAGAGAAAACTAAGTTTTGCGCTCGGATCCGCAGCGCGAAAATTATATAGAAACAAATAACAATTAGCATCACAAAACACACACACAAAAAAAATTTAGCTAGCTTTACGACTTTCTGAAGTGTCCACATTAGGTGGGCATAACTGGTCACAATACTGATACACTGGACACTTTATCCTTAGAAGGCCCCATTCATGTTTCTCTGTAACCACTGATGTGGGAACAATCGTCTAGTAACTATGTATTATACAATCACTGTACGATACTACGATACGAAAGTCACCCTCTCCTACTGGGGCTTGGAGAAATAGATTGTGCTTGCAGTGCTCTTGTTAGGGTATTAATATCTTACGGCATTACATACAAATCATGCAAGCTCTACATATTAGATATAGGTATTTGTACCAGTCTAGAGTTGTAAGGGTTAATACCATACTTTATTACAGTAAAACCTGTCATAATGGCCACCTATATTAAGCAAGCAACCTGTCTTAAGCAAGCATGTTGACTGGGACATTATACCTCAAATCAAACAAATAAGCAAGCATGCATTCAGTTCCCTAAAATGGCAAATGCATTAAATTTTCACCTGTATTAAGCAAGCACCTGTCTTAAGCAAGCACAGTTTAGTATCTCTGAGGTGCTTGCTTAACTCTTATCATGCTATTCACGACAACCCCTATTTTTGGAAACAGTGTTGATCCAGATCAGATGGCTTCTGAAGAAGCCATCTGATCAGGATCTACACTGTTTGACATTAAGTTTATGACTTTGAAAAAGTAAATTACATCAAGTAATCTGATTGGTTCAAAGTCAGAAATGGGTGTGGCTAAACTGAATATTCAGCAAGAGAAAGGTTAACACAGGTTGGACTATATATTCCTCCATGAAATACTGCAGCATCTGTATCACCATCCATGGTAGCAGTGAGCCCCAGCATTTGTTGGGAAGCTAGAAAGCAGTCATGTGAAACACAGCATTACGAAAACATGCCTATACAAATACAGTGTAAATTTTACCGCCGAAAAATCAAGAATTTTAAGATGAAAAATTGTGATATTTTTCTTATTTCTGCTCAAAGTATAGATTGTGGGTACTCTTTAGAACTGCCTCATCGAGGCAGTACTAACAAGATTTCTGATCAAAATATAGATTGTGGGAACTCTTTAGAACCGCCTCATCGAGGCGGTTCTAACAAGTACCCACAATCTATATTTTGGAGCAGAAATAAGTAAAATAAGGTTTTCCCCTGAAAACCCCAGTTTTACTATATAAAAGTGGGGTTCAAGGGGGTCAAAATTATATAGGCATGTTTTCCTGATGGAACCAGACATGAGAAATGATGATGCCACTTACTTGCAGAGCACATCAAATTTTCCCACTCTTTTACTCTTGAATAAAAAAGACATCATTGGAAGGAAAAATGGATATATAAACATATTATCGCTATGGTAACTTCATCTGCTGCTCAGTATCAAGTTTCTAGACCTTAGGCATCACACTCAATGCTCCACGTCTCATCTCGTGTGATCTGTGTATCTGGAAACATCCACTTAATGTGATATAATGACACATACACCCCAAACCCTTCTCCAAAGCAGAAACTGTTTTAGTTAAACAACCACGTTATATCCACACAAAAATGTATGGATTATATAGAAAAATGAGAAAAATGACCATTTTTCTATATAATCTATACATTTTTGGGATATTTTTGGGATCCTTTGAAACAGTGTTATATCCAAACCGTGTTATAATGAACAGTGTTATAAAGAGGCTGTGGTGTATCAAGTTACTACAGTAAACATGATTTATTGTATTTTTTCAGCTGAGGCGCTTCTTCAAGAAGATATGCTTGAAGTTATTCCAGCAGTAGAAGAAGCCAATGGCATCTCCGAAGCGCTTGAAAAGGGAAAACGGTTTGACATGGTCATTGTTTCCCCAGAGGCACGTGGTGTCTTGTCCGGTCATACGGAGGTCATGGTGAAAATGACTCAGGTGGATACAAAGCATGAATGGATATGGTCACGCAGGAAGTTCCTGGACAGACGGTGTATTATGCAAGAAATGTACAATAATCATCAAGATGGGGATGAATGGGATCTTCCACAGGTGATTTAACCCTTATCTTGCTGAATATTCATTTAAGCCTCACCCATTTCTGTCTATCAACCAATCAAATTACTTGATGTAATTTATTGCTACAAATTCTTAAATTGAATGTCAAACCGTGTAGATCCTGATCAGATGGCTTCTTCAGAAGCCATCTGATCTGGACCTACACTGTTTCTGATCTGGACCTACACTGTTTGCAAAGATAGGGATTGTTGTGGACAGCAAGATAAGGGTTAATAGTCTCGACCCTTCTTCTTTTAATGGGTTCTTCCACAATTGAATTTGAAACAAGACCACTTCAAAATTTTATTTTGTGATCTTGTATAGTAGTCTCAGATAAAATTGACTAGGCGGAGCTATTCAAGTGTTGTCAATATATGTCAAATTCGCTGAGTCCACCAGAAGATTTGGTAGAGTGCCTCTCGCACACTCTCTTCAGGCAGACCAAATGACCATATTCGCCACAGCTTTGTGTGTGTTACAGCTGAATTCACACAATTGTGTGACTTGGTTCACCTTTTTGTTAATAGAACATTCCAAGGGCAGATGCAAACGATAGCTCCGCCTAGTCAGTCTTATCTGCGACTACTATAACCCTTTTTGTACAAAATGGAATCTTCCTCATTATATATAGCAGGATTCCATTTCATAATTTAGTGGTGAAAGGTTGTGTTTTTCTTCAAAATTTATTTGGAAAATGGCGGAACTTTTTGCAAAGAGTGTAGGCCATTTATCAGACGCCGCGTTCTGCAGCATCTGATCTGTGCCTTCACTGTTTGCCAAATACCCGTTTTGAGGCTTCTGATACAAATTGGATTAAGCAGTTACCATGACTAGCATGTTTATTTTCAGTTTTTTTTTACCCACAACCAATTGGATTAGGTGGGATATCTATTGATCAGCCTGGCATCTGTCTATCTGCTAATCCATCTATCAGTTATCCCCTATATGCATTGTATTGTAACATCGAGGCGGTTCTAACGAGTACCCAAAATCTATATTTAAGAGCAGAAATAAGAAAAATAAGGTTTACCCCTGTTATTTTATTATTTTACTTAATTCACTATTATTTAACTATTATTTCATTGTTATTTCGTCATTACTTAACTATGATTTCACTGTTATTTCACCATATTTCCTTCAGGACAAGGACCCTTTCTATGATGATGACAAGGAACCCTTCCATATTGGTAGTGTGAAAGTTTGGCTGCAGTCTATTTCATACATGGTATGTACATAGAGGATCTTACATGAGTGCTCATGTATTATTGAATTTATTAAACGAGTTGAGGAAAAGGGATAAAATGCGAGGCTTTGCCGAGCATTTTATCCTTTTCCTCAACGAGTTTAATAAATTCAATAATACACGTAAACGAGTTGAGGAAAAGGGATAAAATGCAAGGCTTTGCCGAGCATTTTATCCCTTTTCCTCAATGAGTTTAATAAATTCAATAATACACGAGCTCGAATGCAAGATTCTATTTATCATATGACATTTAAAACGCATTTTATTCACAATTGTTTACAAAAATGTCTTAATTCCACCATTAGTAAACGCGACATCGTTAAGGACGTCGTACATGTAACGTTACGGGACATATCTACCTAATTTGCATATTTAATCCACTAGTTGATTATCGAATATATTACATGGCGTTATTACACTCTCAGACGCGACGTCATATGATAAATGTATATATATCACAGGTCATCATGTGAACAAGTCCGTGAAACAAAACCTCCCCCCACACCCCCAACCCCACTTTGTATAGAAGAAACTGGGGTTTAAAGGGTAAACATTATTTTCCTTATTTCTGCTCCAAGACATAGGTTGTGTGGGTACTCGTTAGAACTGCCTCAGTGAGGTGGTTCTAACAAGCACCTAAAACCTATGTTTGGAGTATAAATAAGAATAATGTCACAAGTTTTCGTATGAAATATTACCTATTTTGAAGTATGAAATAAACACTATATCACACAGTAGCCCCCGCCCATCGGGGTTTGAAGAAATAGATGGGCTGCATGATGCTTCACGCAGAGCTGAAACCGACCAGCACAAGAGTACTGGTAAACCACTTAGAGGATTAAAGCCTGCCCAGGCAATGCGGTGGAGTCGACCCAAGCATGCTTATAAACCCTATTGGTTTCATTGGGTGGCAGAGCTTGAGATGTCATGTCATCTCAATGTCGGGTAAAAGTCCCACAAAATTGGAAGCAACGTCTCCAAATTGATCTTTACAGTTTTGACGGGGACGTTAAACTTCAAATCAAACAAACAAACAGTGTGGACCCAGATCAGACTGCTCCTAGAGGAGCAGTCTGATCTGGGTCCACACTGTTTGCAATAATGACTTTTAAAGTAACCAGTAAATATGGTTGTGTTATTGTAATGTCAGGCCCTGAGATTATCTTGTGTAGCTTGCCAGAGTTGAATACTCCGTAGAGGAGCTAATGCTGTCAACCATCATTATAACGACATTCAATATAATTATACCGGCCCGATAGCTCAGTTGGTAGAGTGTCCACTCCGGGGAACGGGAGGTCACGGGTTCGATCCCGGGCCGCGACATACCAAAGTCGTTAAAAATGGTACTAGCTGCTCCTCGCTTGGCACTCAGATTTACGGGGTAGAGCTCGGACTGGTCGACCCAGTGTCAGGATAATGTGACTGGGTGTGGTATCATGTAATGTGTCTGGGACATGATACTTCAGTGAGGCAGCACTATAAAAGTGAGCATTGAGCTCCCTGTCGCAACCAGACACCGATATGACTGAAAAATTGTTGAAAGCTACATTAAACCCGAATTCACACACACTCAATATAATTACAGAAGTTTGTTAGTCGTAGCAACAGCAATGTCTGTGGAATGTATCCTTAGCTCAAGATGAGACAAGACTTAGTTCACCCTTATCTTGCTGAATATTCATTTAAGCAACACCCATTTCTGTCTATCAGCCAATCAGATTACTTCATCTAATTTATTCTTACAACTCAATAAACTTCATGTCAAACAGTGAAGATCCTGATCAGATGGCTTCAGAAGCCATCTGATCTGGATCTACACTGTATCAAAAGATAGGGGTTGTCATGAACAGCATGATAAGAGTTAATGGAGTTGCGGCCATTTAACAAATCTGTACATTTTTGGGATCCGTGCTTAAATCATGGTATATCGAAAACTGTATTATAATGAATAGTGTCAAACAGAGGTTGTAAGGTTTTAGAAATTTTGTATGCTGCAGTTTTTATGCCCCCCCCCCCCCCCCTGCTGGTTTAAAAGTCATTATTGCAAACTGTGTGGACCCAGATCAGAGGAGCAGTCTGAGCTGGGTCAACACTGTTTGCCTATAAGCAAAAATATTTTTAAAAAATTTGCAAGAAGATTCAGCAGATGATATAAGCAGATGACATTTTCAGATGCAGATTTTCATTGCATTTTAAGGGTGGAAATTTTCAGTACAATAATCATTTGTTATGTATGGTAAATTTATGATTCCAGATTGAAACCAATGAACAGCTGGATTTGATTGACTATAAAGGGTCTTCTGTTGGAAAGATGAATGTAAGTTGATTTTTTTGCCATTTTTCAAAAGAAGACAACTTTCCGGACTTCCTGTTAGCTTTTCTATAAGCCCTGTCCCACTGAAAAACCTTCTTGGGGGTAGGGCTTCTCAATATCTCAATATCGGGTAAAAGTCCAACGAAATTGGAAGCAGCATCTCCAAAATGACCAAAAAAGTGTTGACGGGGACATTAAACCTCAAGTCAAACCAACAAATGGTGACACAAGTGACATAGTGCATTCTTTCATATCTCCAAAACAGATATTTTTCTGGTGCAAGAAGTGAGATTTTTCAAAGTAATATTCCGAACATAGATTATGGGCACTCGTTACAATGAGGTTCTAATAAGTACCCACAACCGATGTCTTCAAACAAAAATAAAAGAATAATGTATTGCTGTTCCTATAATCCCCAATTTTGTTTATACAGTCAACTCTCTTTATACCGAAATTCGTTGTAAAGGCAAAACTCGTTATAACGGCAATTTGAATGGAATGACTCTTTGGCTTAAGGCTTAGCCTCGGTTGCGAGCGGTTTGGGCTTCCCTCGGTTTGGAAATGCTCAAATTGATTCCATAGCATTGAAGGGTCTTGTAACTCAAAGAAACGAATGTTATAGATATTTGTTAGAATCGCCTCACTGAGGTGATTCTAACAAATGTCTATAATATTTGTTTATTGGAGTAATAATGGGGAAAAGGCCTTTTATAACCAAAGATATTCCTATCTGGAATTCTTTATAACGTCAATTCTTTTATAATGGCACAATAATGGGGAACAAATACTGTTGTTATAAAGAGGGTCCTCTGTATGAAGTGGCGTTTACAGGGGTGCTCATTACATGGACTTGTTAATGTTCATGCTTTTTGTCGCACCTGCTTTAAGCATGGTGTGATATAGGAGTCTTGTTTTCCGTCTGTTCATTTGTCAAGCCATCAACATTTGCGACCTTCCTAACTCTAATCTTGACCTACATTTCATGGTTCTCCGACTT
The DNA here is from genome assembly GCA_963580285.1 of Lucinisca nassula. Lineage (NCBI taxonomy): Eukaryota > Metazoa > Mollusca > Bivalvia > Lucinida > Lucinidae > Lucinisca > Lucinisca nassula. The sequence continues at coordinate 35,476,025 of OY757019.1, forward strand.
CGTGAATTATCACAGCGATCCTAACTTCCACCCTAATGGTCAAGTTTATTTCTCAAGAACTGTAAGAGCTTCATTAATGATACTTGGTACAAACTTGCATCTAGGAATAACAACTTAAATGCAAGTTATTATATCTCACATTGACCTACATTTCATGGCTCACTGACTTTGTGAATTATTGCAACCACCCTAACTTTCACCCTAATGTAAGAGTCCATTTCTCAAGAACTATGAGAGCTTCATTCATGATACTTGGTACAAAATTGCATCTAGGAATAGCAACTTTAATGCAAGCATCCATATCTCACCTTGACTACATTTTATGGTTTACTGTGTAAATAATTGCAACCACCCTAACTTTCACCCTAATGTAAGAACCCATTTCTCAAGAACTACGAGAGTTTCATTAATAATACTTGGTGCAAACTAGCATGTAGGAATAGCAACTTCAATGCAAGCATCCATATCTCACCTTGACCTACATTTTATGGTTTACGGACTTGGAGAATTATTGCCACCACCCATATTTTCACCCTCATGTAGGAGTCCATTTTTTTTCCACAATTATAAGAGCTCGTATCTGGGTGTGACAACGTTCATGCATGTTTGACCTTGACCTACATTTCATGGTTCAGTGGCTTTGCACCCCCAGAGACATGACACAGCCTTTGGCGGAAGTCTTGTTTGAATTAAGCTCATGCATTTTTCAATATATTTTCAAGATCATGTTGGTGCCTTGTGATGCTAAAGGCAAAGAATTCACAGAGAAAGATGACAAGTTTGTGGAAAATCCAGATGACCTTGTCGGCAAGGATATTGACTTCAAAATCAAGATTGTCAATGCTCGAGGATTGCCTGACAAATTTACAGTGAGTTCTTTTATTTTTCTTTTCTTCTTCAACAAACATTTACATGTATTTTATATTATTTATGCAGTTTTTTCAGGATACAACGGTTAATTAGCTATGTTATGTTTATTTTTTATCAATAATGTCTATGATGAACACTTCTAAATTTTATTGTTTGAAAATACAGGAGATTCCCCATAGCCCCATATAAGAGGGGGTATCCACATATTATTTTTTCTTATTTCTGCATGAAAACATATGTTGTGGGTACCCATTAGAAGCGCCTCAGGAAGGCGCTTCTAATGGGTACCCACAACATATGTTTTCATGCAGAAATAAGAAAAAATATCAGTACTTTGCAGATGAAACCAGCATACAGCATTTAAGTAAATCAGCGAGTATACATGTATTATCATGACCCATGATGTTTTAACTGCCGAGTTCCATAGAAAAAGGGCTAACCTTTCCGCCAAAATTTCAAAACTTGGGGAAAATCGCAAAAAAAATAATAAAATGGGAGCCACATACCAATAGCGTTATAACGGTTTCTGCATTTTAAGAGTCCGCGTTATAATGGATCTACAGTGTATATCTGGAGCTATGTTCCCATTACATACAAAAATAGAAAGGATTCAGTACAATTACCGTACACCTTCCGTCCAAGACAACAAAGGGAAAGAAGAGCACTCAAAAAGCAAGGGGACTGTAATTGAAACATAGCAAGCTGAAAGCCAATAGGACAGTTTTGCCAATTTGCTATTCAGAATGAAAATTATTATCCAGCCATACATGTAGAAGCCTCCGTGGTGTAGTGGTCGCCCTGTAAACCAGGGATCACAGGATCGATCCCGGGCTTCTCCAGACTTTTCGATGAGTCTTTAAACCGAGGTCTAGTCTCCGTGGGATGTAAAACTCAAAAACACTCACTCCAGCCATACATGCAAAGAAGCACTGGTTTGGACTGGTCTGTAAAAAAAAAAAATATATATATACAATTTTACTTGACTTTGACTGGTTTACACAACTAATTTGGATAGTGCACATGAATGCTTTCTACCATAAAACATCACTGCAACATTTCCGAGAACATACCAATCAGACAAATTCAGGCAATTGTTTTTTAATCGATACAAAGTTACTATGATGGTTCTGAGTTATTGTGTATTGTGTATCCACATACACCACAACAGTATTATAACACTGTTCGTTATAACAGGGTTTTGGATATAACACAGTTTCAAGATGGATCCCAAAACTGTATAGGTTATATAGAAAAATGACGATAAATTGTCATTTTTCTTTTTATTCTATACATTTTTGTTTGGTTATAACACGATTGTTTGCCTAACACGGTTTCTACTTTGGACCCCATTAATAGTATTATACCCTCAGATATTTTCAAAATTCCACAATTGAATCAATGATCCCAAACGACAAGAAAATAAGCACTAATACAAGATTCTATTTATCATATGTCATTTAAACGGTGTTTTATTCACAATTTTTGTACAAAAAATGTCAATATTTCACCATTAGTAAACGTAACATCGTTAAAGACATGGTGCGGGGCATATCTAACTTATTTGCAGATTAAATCCACTAGTGGATTTCCAAATTTAATACATGGTGTTATAACATTCTAAGACATGACGTCATATGATAAATGTAGGTAATGGTTATTTATAGCCCTGGTATTCTTGTCACTGTGATGTTGAAGGGCTGTACAAAAAGGGTTATCTGTAAAACATGGACTTTGCTTGTGCTGGGTTTGGTTGCAACAGAAATTGGTTTATCCAAGGTCTGTTTTGATTAAGAAATAGATCAGCTCTAGCTGTGATTTGTTGAGTAATAAATCACAGTTTGGAGGTCATTTGTAAAGTAGATCAAATCATGGGCGCGTAGCGCGCATGATTTGTCTACTTACAACTGAACGACAAACTGTGATATATTGCTCAACAAATCATTAACTAGAGCTGTTCTATTTCGATTCTAACAGGCTGAAAATCGGCAATAATGCTGTTGTTTCCTTCAAAATCTCGCAACTTTTCGCCATTGTTAGAAGAAATGCAGCTTAAATTATCGACTGAAACACATGTATTTATATCCTTTTCTAACATTTTCCATGCGAGAATATGACGTTATATCGTCTAACGTCAAGGAAATCAACTACAGTTATGTCATAACTCGGCAGTTTTTAATGACTTCACTCGTCACGCTCTTCCTTGCCGTGATTTGTTGTAGAATAAAACACAGTTATTTTCAATTGCCTATATAGGGGTGCTGTGTTAGAATATTGAATAGAAAAACCTAAAGATACCTACGGTCACAAAAAGAAGACCCAGATTAGATGCTGCAGAATCCCTGTCTGCTTTACCCTTAAGACACCAATCACAACAATTGCTATCTGCTTTTTTGTGTGCTTATTACTTTAAAAGTCATTTTTGCAAACAGTGTGGACCCAGATCAGACTGCTCCTGTCGGTGAGTTCAATTTTTATTTTTTACAGGATGTGTACTGCAAGTATTGCATATACCTTGAAGACAAGGACACACAAACAAAGGCTATTGCCAACACCACTAACCCTGACTTTAAACATGAGAGAGTGTTTTCCATGAAAGGAACACCACAGGTAAGCTTATAAGGGTAAAAAGGGATCTTTAATGACTTAATTGAGCACTAATGGTTGAGTCGAACCCACTCTTGAGTCCCCAGGCAATTTTTTCCATAGCTCAACTTGATAAGAATAAACAGTATTTACCTATGTATTTGGATGGCCCTGCCTGAGCAAACAGTTTGGTCCTTGATGAAATGCTGCAGACTGCAGCATCTCATCAGGGTCTACACTGTTTACGTCTCATCCTGCTAGTTTTAGACACAACATCAGATTTTGTTTGTTTTGGAATTTTAGGGGCCCAGTCAATACTTTTTAGATCATATGGAGCTGTTCAGTCTACCTAACCACACATATCATCATAAGAAGTTAAACAGTACAGTGCACATTCTTTCTCCCGAAACTGACAACTGTCCTTCTTGAATCAAGGGAAGTTGGGAAATGACGGTCGAAAAAATTTCATGAACAATCTCCAGGAAAGAATGTTGTGATCACCAGTCAGACGCGCATCTGACTAAGCTGCCGAGGCTGGCTTACCATTTATATTCGGACAGAGAGGCCTGAGCAAACTGTGTAGACCCAGATGAGACACAGTATTATTAGGGTCTAAACTGTTTGCCACACATCCTGCTATTTCTAGATGCAACATCTGGTAGTAAAATGTACATTAACAAGTATGGTATGGAGTTCAGGTTGGTTGGTTGATTTGTGGTTTAACGTCCCCATCAACACTATACGTCATTTTGGAGACGTTGCTTCCAATTTTGTGGGACTTTTACCCGACATTCAGATGAAATGACATCCCAAGTCCTGTCACCCAATGAAACCAATAGTGTTTATAAGCATGAATGAGCCGACTCGCACCCCTTTACCTGGGCAGGCTTAGGTCCTCTAAGTGGTTTACCAGTACTTGTGTGCGGTCGGATTTTAGCTCTGCATGGAAGCATCATGCAGCCCATCTATTTCTTCAAGCCCCGATGGGCGAGGGCCGATGGAGTTGGGATGTCTGAATACTTAAATAGGGTGGTGAAGTATAATTTTGGAAGACTTCTTACTTTAGTCTTGTAAATGTTGTGTGTACTGATTTGAATCACCTCAAATGTGTTTGCCCAATTGGGTAACAAAAGTTCCCCTATTGGGTGACAAAGGTTCTAAAGACACATGAAACCTTATTGCAGCATGTCAATTTTTTTAAGCAGATGGCCATTTTATTGTAGGATTGTGAAACAAAGTCTTTAAAATCTTAGGAGAATTATTGCAAGTCCTCAAGGTATCTGAATAAGTTACAATTAATGATAAAGGGTCCACTCTGCTTTCCTTTCCGTCTGCACCTTGTGGACTCCTTGCAGGATCGTGAAACAAATTTGTTAAAATTTTAGCAAGAATTATAGCAAGTTCGCAAGGGGTCTGAATTTTTAGGATTTTTAAGGTATGTTCAATTACAATTCTTGATAAAACTGCATGTTGGAATGTCAGATGAAATACAGTAACTTAACCCATGTTGTTGTTGTATCGTTTGAGGGATAGGCCATTTTGAAAGACTAAGAAATCTTTGACATGACAGTAAACAAACTTTGATTTGTACCACTCACCTATGTTTTCTTTTAGTCTGTAACCTACCTAAAGGATTCAGCCTTCTTCGTCCAACTTTGGGGTAGACAAAAAGACGAGAAACCAAAGGGTCCTGTGAAGAAGAAGTCGGGAATGACGAAAGGCCTTCATACTCTCAACACTAATACATCGGTATGTATATTGAAGGTACCACTTAACTGAACAAAAACTCCTGAATATGTTGCACAGTATCATGTCTCTTGGATGTTTCCAGATCTTACGCAATACACGCGAAGCTCCGCGCCTTGTGTGGTACGTTGGTCTGGAAAAATCCACAACGTGATACGATGTGGCAGACCAAATTACTTTAGTAATAATGTGTATTTCTCAAATATACATGTACATTCCTGTTATAGAAATACCAAAGTCCTGGATCTCGGCAACTTAACCTTTACCAATCTCTAGGCTAATTCAGCAGACGACAAATTGTTGATATTTTTCTTTTTTTTTTCCAGAAAACAGGACTTGACATCTCATGCAAATTGTCTCCACAGGAGACAATTTGCATGAGATGTCAAATCCTGTTTTCTGGGAAAATTAGAAAAACATTTCAGAATGTCGTCTGCTGCAAAAAAATACCCAGCATGCAGAGCGTTAAGATTGCTATCTTCCAGGGAAGATAATTCCCACAGAAAAATATACCCAGAAGCTGGAACTATTTTTTTTGGTTGATTGTTTGTTTAAGAAATAAATCAGCTCTAGCAGTGATTTATTGAGTGAATAATCACTGTTTTGAGGTCAGTTGTAAGTGGACAAATCACGGAGCACTAAGCAGTGATTTATTGAGTAATTAATCACTGTTTGGAGGTCAGTTGTAAAGTAGATCAAATCACAAGCATGTAGCATGAGTGATTGGCCACTTACAACTGACCTGCAAACAGAGATTTATCTTTCAATAAATCATGGCACTAGAGATGATATATTACGGTTCTAACACACTAAAAGTCGACAAAAATGCTATTGATTCCTTCAGATTCTCCCTATCATCCGCCAAGGAATCCTGCCTATATAACTGACTGTATCACATGCATTTACCTGTTTTCAAAACACATGTGATACAAGAAAAAAGACGTTACACCATCTAACGTCAAGATATAACAATGAATGATATCATGAAACCTGAAAAAAGGGTGGCTCTCCACGTCGCCCTCTTCTGCTCAGTGATTTATCACTCAATATATCACTAAATTTTACTATTGGCTATACATGCGTGCTGTGTTAGAATTACAAACTACAGTAGCTTCCCACCTGCAATTGTCCACGTGACAATCACTGACCTTGTACAGAATCCAGGTACAGGTTATTTATAGCAATGCCAGTCTTCTCCCTTTGACTTAGAGGGCTGTGTAAAAAGTAAAATCTAGAGGTTCGTGTACTGGGACATGGACAAACAATGCTGCATCTGATCAGGGTCTACACTGTTTGCTTACAGTACAGGAATTTAAGGGTAAAACAAAAACAGTCTAAGTCCCCGTTCAGGACCATTTTTTCCGACAATAAACCCACCAGTGCTGTCAGTGCTTTGATTTGTTTGTTTGTTTGTTATTGTTTTTTTTTTTTTGCACACTGCAATCTTTCCTTGCACAAAATTTTACATGTGACGTTTTGTTTCATTCAACAGAAAGGATTAGACCCGGAGAAGGTGAAGATTATGATGGAAGTTGTAACTCTGAGGAAACGGCAGGAGAAGATGGAGGTTAAATTGGTAAGAAATGACCTTGACCTTCATAGGAATAGGTGAAGTGAAGGCGTCATGTAGGGTTTGGCCCCAGGGGGTTTGGCATGTGGGCTATAATGGATTGGTTTATATGGGGACAAGGCCTGCTCTGCTTGCAACATGCAGGGGTAGTTAATTATATTTCTTTTCTCCATTTCTGAACTTAAAATGTTCTCCTTTAACTGTCTGCCTCTTTAATATTCCTCTTCTGTATCTTCTGTTACTGATCTCCCTTTCTATGGGAGTGAGTGAGTGTTCGGGTTTTACATCCCACCAACATCTACGGTCATACGGAGACAGGACCTTGGTTTAAAGAACCATTGGAAAGCCTGTAGAAGCCCGGGATTGATCCTGCGAGCCCTGGTTTACAAGCCGAGTAGCGTAACCATCCTGCGACCCCTGGTTTGCAAGGCGAGTAGCGTAACCACTACACCAAGAGGCTTCTTCCTTTCTATGGGAGGTGATGCAAAATGGTCCTTAAGTGTTGATGTGTCATTTACACAAATTAACCTTTAATCCAACTGAACATGACAACCCCAACTTTTGCAAACAGTGTAGATCCAGATCAGATGGCTTCTGAAGAAGCCATCTGATCAGGATCTGCACTGTTTGTCATTAAGTTTGCAAATTTGGATGAATACATTATATCAAGTAACTTGATTGGCATATAGTCAGTAAATTGGTGTGCCAAATTAGTTTATTCAGCAGGATAAGGCTTTAAGGGGAAAAACCAAAATAGATCACTGGCAAACAGTACAGGCCCAGATCAGATGATGCCACACCACAGAATGCAGCGTCTGATTAGCGTCTTCACTGTTTGCAGAAAATTCAACTATTTTCAAACCAATTTCTCAAATCAAATTAACCCGCACCCCTAAATTTTTAAATGGACTCCTGCTATAAAGGTGGAAGATTCCATTCAGAAAAAATAGGTTTAACCCTTTTTGTACCAAATGGAATCTTCCTCCTTATATCATATGACAGGAGTCCTTTTCGAAATTTGGGGGTGACAGGTTGTGTTATCGTTAAAAATTTACTCGAAAAATAGCTTAACGTTTTGCAAATAGTGTCGGCCCTGATCAGATGCCGCATTCTGCGGCATCAGATCTGGGCCTGCACCGTTTGCCAGGGAACACATTTTGTGGTTTCCAGTACAAAATGGGTTAACTTCATACCACTGCTAGGAGAGACCTTGACCCCCTCAGAAGTAACCTTGACCCTTCTGGCAGAAACAAAGAAAATTTGTTTGAGACAGGGGTAGTTCAAGTCACTGAGACCCAGACCAGGCCCCTAGGTTATAAAACTTTTTTCATGCTCAACTCAACTGAGCATGAAATTTGTAATGCTCATAACTATTAAGATACAAACAAATTAGGCAATTTTCTTGCTCAGATCAGCAGAGAATGTCATTTATCATGCTTATAAATTTTAAAATGCCAACAAATGTTGGCATTTTAAAATTTATAAACATGATAAATTTCATGCTCAAGTGAGTTGAGCATGAAAAAAGTTTTATAACCTCGGGGCCCAGGTGGCACAAGAGGAATAATTTAGGCTTATTAGCCCAAAATACATGCAGGTCATTGAGATCTACATCTCATGGTCAATTGATTTTGTATTTGTTCTTTGAAGACTATTTGATGGACGAACTTCAAACTTGGTACATTGGTTCCATGACACACCAAGATTAACCCAATTAGATATGTACATGTAGTCCTTGTCCAGTGTTTTTCTTTACATAATTAGAATACCCTTTGATGGGTGAACTTTATGCTTGGGATATTGGTTCCATGTGTTACCAGGATTTGCTCCATCTGACTGAGCTACCGAGGTCAGCTCAGAATCATGTGATAAAGAACAATGCTAAATAGTTTTCTAGCATTGTTTGATTGATCATCAATCATATGCATAGGCTGATGACTGACCTTAAAATTTAACCAAATCAGTTTTCCCTATATTTACATTCATTTCTAGGCTCAAATGAGAAAAATGACTTACATTCATTTCTAGGCTCAAATGAGAAAAATGATTTACATTCATTTCTAGGCTCAAATGAGAAAAATGATTTACATTCATATCTAGGCTCACCTGAGAAAAATTGATTTGCATTAATTTCTAGGTCTACATGAGAAAAATGATTTACATTCATTTCTAGACTCACCTGAGGAAAATGATTTGCATTCATTTTTAGGCTCACTTGAGAAAAATGATTTACATTCATTTCTAGGCTCACATAGAAAATTGATTTACATTCATTTCTAGGCTCACATGAGAAAAATGATTTACATTCATTTCTAGGCTCACATGAGAAAAATGATTTACATTCATTTCTAGGCTCACATGAGAAAAATGATTTACATTCATTTCTAGACTCACATAGAAAATTGATTTACATTCATTTCTAGGCTCTCCTGAGATAAATGATTTACATTCATTTCTAGGCTCACATGAGAAAAATGATTTACATTCATTTCTAGGCTCACATAGAAAATTGATTTACATTCATTTCTAGGCTCACATGAGAAAAATGATTTACATTCATTTCTAGGCTCACATAGAAAATTGATTTACATTCATTTCTAGGATCACATGAGAAAAATGATTTACATTCATTTCTAGGCTGACATGAGAAAAATGATTTACATTCATTTCTAGGCTCACATGAGAAAAATGGTGGAATGTGCAGAAGAACACCAGAAGCGAAAAGTCTCAACAAAGATAATCAGAGATATCTACCATGCTCAAACTGACGACCAGTTCCAGAAGTGTTTAGCCTTGATCCCACTGGAGAAAGGTAGGAACAAGTGGTAGGTGTCATACCATTACCATGGTTACAGACAGGGTACTAGAATACTGTAGTAGTATGGCTAAAAAAGGGTGCATTGTTTTTTATGGGTAATGAATAAATCTTAAAGGAGGCAACTTTTTCAAAAGCATTTTCTTGTTTCCCATATTGGTATGGATCTACACTTAAAGGAAAGAATTTGCTCCTAAGGAGCAAATTCTTTCCTTTAAGTGTAGAACTTGACCCTAGGCCTAGCTGTCTTTCAAAGGGGACTAATTTACAGAAACATTTAAGTTATTTAAGTTGTCTTCCATGCACAAAATGGCTGAAAATACAGTATGCTCTGTCCAGAAAAAAAAGCATAGTGGAACCGTTCCTGCTAATAGCTATGGTCATTTCTGGTACCCTGCTTGTTATTGACTATGGTGACTGCTGGTAAGAGGTCATCAGAAAAAAATACAGTTTTCATGACATTTACCTCTTTTTTTTTCAAAAGAAACATTGCAACTATCATAGATTTCTCAACTTTTAAGCATTAATGGCTGCCTGGTGGCCTTAATCCATACAGATTTTTTTGTACAGATAGCCCACTTTATACCGGCATTTTTATGCCCCACCATTCAAAAAATGGTGGGGTATTATGACAACCTCCGAAGTTTTGAGTGTCCATCCATCTGTCCGTCAGCGCCTGATAGTTTTGTTTCAGCTCCATTACTCTAATACCTTTTGAGATATTTTCACTAAACTTTACAGAAATGTAAAACACTATGAGACGACGTGCAGAACATATGAACCGTAACTGATTATCCTACTTTTGGAGTTGTTGCCCTTTGAACATAGCCATTTCTATCATAGTTTTGTGTCTGCTCCATAACTTTGATACCCTTTACGATATTTCAATGAAACTTCACAGATGTGTAGAGCACCATGATACATGCAGAACATATGAACCTTAACTCTGAGTTTCTTTCTTTAGGTGTAATTGCCCTTTGACCTTTGAATGTAGCTGATGCTATCAGTTTCGTGTCCACTCCATAACTCTTGATACTATTTGAGATATTTTCACTAAACTTAACAGAAATGTAGAGCACTATGAGATGACGTGCAGAACATATGAACCATAACTGATTATCCTACTTTTGGAATTGTTGCCTATTGAACATAGCCATTTCTGTCATAGTTTAACCCTTATCCCGCTGAACACAACAACCCCTATATTACCAAACAGTGTAGATCCAGATCAGATGGAAGCCGTCCGATCAGGATCTACACTATTTGTCATTCAGTTTGTGAATTTGCAGGAATAAATTACATCAAGTAATCTGATTGGTTCAAAGTCAGAAATGGGTGGAGCCAAATTTCAGCAGGATAAGGGTTAAGTTGGCTGTTGATCTGACACTTCAAACAAACACAACAGACATTTTCAGAATAAAATAAGAGTGAGTGAGTGAGTTTTAGTTTTACATCCCACCAACAGCTAAGGTCATACGGAGACAGGACCTCGGTTTAAAGACTCATCCGAAAGTCTGGAGAAGCCCGGGATCGATCCTGCGATCCCTGGTTTACAAGGCGAGTAGCGTAACCACTGCACCACGGAGGCTTCTAATAAAATAAGAAAAAGTTCCCTAAATAATTTCTAAATACCGTAATAATCCTAAAAATTTCGACACCTTGAGGTTGTAATTCTTCTAAAATTTTAACAAATTTGTTCACGATCCAGTAAGGAGTCCTGAAAGTGCAGCGGGAATGGCAAACAGTGTAGACCCTGATCAGACTGCTCCTTCAGGAGCAGTCTGATCTGGGTCTGCACTGTTTGCTTGGGCCTGTCTGCCCAATACTTAACCCTTGTCCTGCTGAATATTTATTTATGCCACACCCACTACTGATTATCAGCCAATCAGATTACTTGATGCAAATTATTGCAACAAATTCGCAATCTGAATGGCAAACAATGTAGATCCTGATCAGATGGCTTCTTCATTGTTTGGAAAATAAGGCATATGCGGGCTCAGCAGGACAAGGGTTAAGATCATTACAGTAATTTTTGGGGTCAATATTGTTTTAAAATCAACCAAAAGTTGTAAAGCGTGTCAGGTTTCCACGTGACTATCACTTATTTGTAGGATATCCAGGTAACTCATTTATAGAAAAAAGCAGCATTAATTTTAATGCAGTGAGGACAGGGCATTGCTTAATAGGGTTACCTATAGAATCTTGGTGAGAACCATGGGTTGGGCTTGGCAATCAGTGTGTAGACCTAGATCAGAAACAGCAGAATGTGAAGTCTGATCAGGGTCTACACTTTTTGCTTACAGTACAGGAGTTTAAGGGTCAGACAACGTAAAATGCAATCAGGGTCCATACACTTTGCTGAAAGTGGAATTTCAGGGTTAAATTTAGTACCTGAAACCCCAAAAGGGGTAGTTGGCAAACAGTGCAGGCCCAGATCAGACGCCGCAGAATGCGGCATCTTATCAGGACCTGCACTGTTTGCTAACAGTTCATCCAAGTTTTCTAATTAATTTTGTAGAAAACACAACCTGACACCCCTAAATTTCGAAATTGACTGCTGCGATATATAAGGAGGAAGATTCCATTTGGTACAAAAAGGGTTAAACAGTTTAAGTCTCAGTCCTGGGGCCAGTTGTTCAAAGTATCGTTAGCTTAAGGAGCTCGTTAGTGGTCATATTGTTAACTCTTCTAGCAAGTACAATATTGTAAATTTTGGTATTTTTGCTGGAAAAATGTGAGCAGCTTTTGCGTCAGCAAAAGCTGCTCACATTTTTTCAGCAAAAATTTCAGCATATTTGCCATATTTAATGATCAAAGTTTTAACGATACGTTAACTAACGACATCGTTAGTTTTGAACAACCGGCCCCAGGACTGTTTTCCCAGCCTACCCAGAGACAAATGACCCACCAGAACTCTCAGTGTTTTGATCGGAGTTATAGGAAAACTTTTCAATCATTAAAAAAACATGCCAATACAAATACATTGTAAATTTTACCGCCAAAAAGACGAAGATTTTAATATGAAAAACTGTGATATTTCTCCTATTTCTGCTCGAAATATTAATTTTGGGTACATGTTTGAACCGCCTTATTGTACCCACAATCTATATTTTAGAGCAGAAATAAGAAAAATAAGGCTTACCCCTGTAAACCCCAGTTTTTGCATGGGTTTTTCAAGGAAAAATTCCGTCCTTTAGAATAGGGATATGTCCGTGCGGGCAGCCGGGCATCCGTGTCCAGGTTACCTTTTGGTTAACCTTTTTTCAAAAACCGGTCCATGATGCCATTTGGCGTTTTTCTTGTTATATATAAAAGTTCTAACTTCAGAACTTATTTAAGAGGGTTAGAGTTATAAAGACCTGTTTTCACGATGGGACTCAGGAAAGTGTTTGAATCAACCATGATAAATGAACCATTAGTGTTTGACTTAGTGAGTCTTTATGTCATTTTTTTTTTTTTGCAGATACTGATGATGAGGATGAGGGAGGCAAAGGGGGTGGGGGTGTTCCTATCGGCATTGTTCCACCACTGCCTTCAGATGATAAAAAAGGGGGACAAAAAGGGGAGAAACAGGGACATGAACAGGATGGCGGCGGGGACACAAAAATATTACTGGTACAAGGAGGGCACGGTAAAGACGGCGAAAAGAAGAAGGGGAAGAAGAAACACCGAACTGGATCTCACAGCTCTTCTTCTTCTTCAAGTTCTTCATCTGATTCGGACAGCGATGGCGGCAAGAAAAAACAGAAAGAAAACCCTGTGAAACCAGTACCGGCGCCCCGCCAGTCAAAACCGAAGAAACAGAAATCTAGTGCTTGTGTACTGCTGTAAATAAATTAACTCTGTTAGAATTTTTACGAAGAATAAAAAGCCTGAACATATTTAGTACGACTAATATTTTCCTGGAAGCAATGAGCAAATTAATATATGTCAATGAAAAGATATCATTGATTCTTTTTGCCTTTAACCCTAAAGACGCAGAGAAAAACTATATCTGAAAATGTTGTCTGCTTATGTCGTCTGCTGATTTTTTTTTTGCAAACTTTTTAAAAATATTTTTGCATATAGGCAAAACCTCAAGCATAAAATGAGTTATCTCCCTTTTTATAGGTGTGGGGGCACCTTATTGTAAAAGGAGTCAAAGGTTCCTAATTTCTTTTAAACAGATTCAAACAATTTGAATGAGCAAAGCAATTTCAGTTGTTTTTTTTTTAGAAATTGTCTCCATTTCATTCACATTAAACCATCGGGAGATCTTTTTGTTTTCCTTTCCTTTTATTTATAGAACTGATATGGCATTATTTTATTTTCCTTTGTACTGACTTAGTTTTTCAGTGCATGACAACAATTGCTATATTGACGTTTTGATAAGCACACAACCATAGAAAAAAATTCACTATTGTTTTAATAGGATAGACTTTTCCTATGTCTGAAAAAAATTATGTCTTTTTTCATTAGCTAGTACTTGTCTCCAAGTTGATGTTTGACAAGTTGCAACGATTAACTTATAATTTACGGAGTATTGAAGAAACCAGACCAATTTTACAGTATTCTGTTTTTAAAAAGGAAAATAAGGTATGGAAACGATATTAGCTTACCTAATTATCACCCCCTTTCGTCTCTTGTAAAAATGAAAAATGATATATTCTTATTGAAATTTTTTTGTGCATAATTTTGTATTGTTAAAGATGTTTGTGTTGAATGTAAATATTGTTTATAGCTGATATTTATCAATTTGAGTTTTGCTGTGTCTTTGTAGAATGTTTTTTCTATATACAACTCCATTCCGTCCATACTTGTTTATCTTTCATATAATATAAGCTTTATTTCGAGGTTGTTTTTACAGGTAATACACACATATAGTGTAGATATTATATTTATTGATGCCAAGGCATTCCATAGGCCAGTTGCCTTTCTCAGGCCGGTTCTCAGGGCCCAGGTATTCAAAGCGTTGTCAGCATAATAAACTTGTTTTACTGTAAAAATCCAAACAATTCAGACACCTTGAGGACTTTCTATAATTCTCCGAAAATTTTCATAAATTTGTTTCATGGTCCAGGAATGAGTCCAAAAGGTGCAGACTGAATGGCAAACATAGTAGATCCTGATCAGACTGCTCCTTCAGGAGCAGTCTGATCTGGGTCTGCAATGTTTGCTTAGGTTTTTCTGTCCCAATACTTAGGATAGCTACGGTATGATGGAAAACATTAGCCATATTCTGCTGATAAGTTTCGTGAAATTGCTTGTAGGAGTGTAATCTCTTCTTATAACAGCCGGTCACATGGTGCAATCAAATGTTAGTTATTTTTCAAGTTCATAAGAGATTGTGAAGCATGATTGGCTTTGATTAAAAACAAGCAAACATCCTGTGCATCAGCTTGAAACAAAAAATAATTTGATTGGACCATATGACAGGCTGTTACAAGAAGACAACACACTCCCATAGAAAATTTCACAGAAATTTCAAGAAACTTAACTAGTGGAAAATGGCTACAAAATGTTCCATACCTAACACACTGATCACTTATTTTTGCTGAAAAGAAATTAAGTGAGCAGCTTTTGCAGTGCTAAAGCTGCTCACATTTTTTTTCAGCAAAAATGTAAGTATATTTTTCCTTTTGAATGACAGAAGTTCTAACTTGTTATTGAATGCTGAGCTAATGACCAACTGAGCCATGATAGAGAATTCACACTTTTTGAAACATATTGCATAAATATAATTTTTGAGTGTTACATAGGAGATCTTATGGTGTGCAGGCCACCGTATACATATCAAGTATTCTGGAGTCTAAGTATTAAACATCAGCATTAAGTTGATGATAGTTTGGTTTGCATGCCATCACTTAGACATTCCTTGTATAATTTTTACTGTTACATTATTGCAATTACAGAGGTCCCGCGTTATAATGACATTCTTTATAACGGCAAAACTCGTTATAATGAAAATTTCAATGGAACGAATTCTTAGCTCAAGGTTTTGCCTTAATTCCGGAAGTGGCTGAAATGAAGCTCTCTTTTTGTTAATACTGAATTTTTTTTTTATAAATGTTTATATGTACCAATCTTAAGATTTTTGAAGAATTGCAATGTTCACCTTATTTTTAAGTCCTTATTCAAGGTATTGTTTGTGGTCTTGAGTGTAATGACTAACAAGGTAGCAATTGAAAATGCTCATCATTTTTTCTTGCAAAGTGAAATGTTTGTCCTATGATTTGTTTTTCTTTTTTGCAGTTCTTTCCCTTTACTGTTGATATTACTTTACCTTCTTCATACTGACTTCAAATATTCACTGATTTATTGAAACATGGGGCATTGCATTTGTTGCTTCTTTTTTGAGATAATTCTGAGAAATTGTCAAGTAATTTCCAAGAATTGTCACAACTTTTTATCAAGAAAGAGGTGACATTAAAAAAGTTCTGTGATAATTTTGATTTCAGTAGGTCGACAATGGATATATATGTTCTCACTTCTCACAAAGCTTTTATTCTCCTGTTTATTTTTTCCACATTAGTTATTATAGTAGTTTCATTATAATCTTTTTGAAAATCATCTTTTAGTTGATGACTTTCAGCTCGGAGGCCACTTCTGTGATAAAAGAGAAACTGTGATATGGTTTGTGGAATGAGTTTGACCCAGGAAATACTTTATGTTGCAACAGTCTTGCTTCTGTGTTTCCACAAAATCATAAGATAATAACTATGACTGGGGACTGAAAAGATCCATGTTGATCCTAAATGTTGGGACAGATAGGCCTCAGCAAACAGCGCAGATCCACATCTTCACTGTTTGGTCAAGTCGGGGTCCTAGTTAGGGCTCTGCTTGCTGATGTGGTTATGCACCTCGCATTGCTTTGGACCCTTTTTGTATACATTAGCTTGTGACATTTTGTGATTTCTGGGTCAGTTCACAGACAAGATGGGTACATGTCTTCTGTTTTTTTTTGAAACCAGTATTTTTGAAAAGCAAAATCTTGTTACAAAGAAGAAAAAAAAATCAAAATGGCCGCATACATTTGAAGAAAAAGATCATCTCCTTATCTGAATAGCCATTTTAAAAATCTATTTGTTTTAGTTAGTAAACTTTTCAGTAATGTGCTGAATTGATAGCCGGGTATATATCCACTATTTTCGAAAGCTACACCTTGAATTGGCATATGGGAAATGGGGAGGGATGTATTGTTGAGGCAAGATTTTGATTTTGAAGAAGGAGACTTTCTTTTGCAAAACAGAGGACTGTACTGTTGTTAAAGATATATGTTTTAGTCAGATGTGTTTAGTAGGTTGTGGAGTCCTTGTATTAATGTCTTTGTACCGAACCCTACAAAATTGTTTCCATTTTCAAAATTAGTCTAAAAATATTGCCGCAGAAGAGTCTGGACAAACAGTGCAGACCCAGATCAGACTGTTCCTGAAGGAGCCATTTAAACAGTGTAGACCCGTATCAGACTGCTCCTTAAGGAGCAGTCTGATCTGGGTCTACACTGTTTGCACCTCTCATCCACAAGTTTTTGACATAATAACATCAAACGAAAATCCATCCTTTAAATTTTAGCGTATTGTATAATGATACAATATTAAAATGCTGAAGCTATCCTGATATAAAGATTATTTTGGTTTCTTGCTTCTAGTGATACTGAAACTCAGATGAAGCTGTTAAAGAAGTTCAGAATTTGTGCTGAAACAAAAACAGTTTTATAGGGCTAAGTTCCGTTTTATGTTGCCGTGTGTAGAACTATTGCTTGACAGAATTTATCCCATCTCACAGAAACTTTGTTTTGTTGCGGTGGGATTTTTTTTTTTTTTTTATGTTTTCTTTTATCACTCATTCCATTCTTCATCCTGATTTTGTTTTAGCTGTTTTGTTTTAGCTCAGTTCTGTCCCTTAACTGTTGAGCCACATCATGCAAGAATTAAAAAAAAAAGAAAGAAAGAGACGAGAGTTACCTCTCCCCCTCCACCTGCATGTATAATTACATGTATGTTTGGAATAGTTTTTTCATCATGTGGCTCCTTTATATTTAGTTTTGTTCTTCCCATTCCTTTGTTACTCAGTTACTAGGTTTAGATGCTGTCCATCTACAAATTTTGTTTCCCTTCAGCACTACAATCTCTTTACAACAGCGTTGTTGAGTGCCAATGCAGAAACCATGTTAGTTCATTCTTGTCCTGCTGAACCAGGATATGTCTTATCTTTCAAACAATGAAGAGCCAGATCAGATGGCTTCTGAAGAAGCCATCTGATCAGGATCTTCATTGTTTGTCATTCATTTTATGAATTTATCGCAATAATTTGCATCAAGTAATTTGATTGGTTGATAATCGGAAGTGGGTGTGGCATATTTAAATATTTAGCAGGTCAAAGGTTAATTCTTGTCCTGCTGAACCAGGATATGGGATCTGATCTAGATCTACACTGTTTGTCAGTCAGTTGTTGAATTTATAGGAATAAATTACAACAAAGAGTTTGATTCGTTGATAGTCGAAAATGGGTGCGGCAAAATTAATTTATTCAGCAGAACAAGGATTAAGTAACCCTATTGTCTTGTAGCAAAAAATTTATAGATTATAGAAAAATGACCATTTATGGTCATTTTCTATGTAATTGATATACCTTTGGAATCCATATTTAACCCTTATTGTACCAAATGGAATCTTCCTCCTTATATTTTGCAGGATTCCATTTCACAATTTAGGGGTGTCAGGTTGTTTTTTCTTCAAAATTTATTTGAAAAATGGCTGAACCTTTTGCAAACAGTGTAGGCCCTGATCAGATGCTGCGTTCTGCGGCATTTGATCTGGGTCTGCACTGTTTGCCAGAGTACCCGTTTGGGGGTTTCCTGTACAAAATGGGTTAAACTTTGTTGTAGCCAAAACTGTATTATGATGAACAATGTTCTAAGGAGGTTTCTGTATGTTTATTTTGTTTTTTAAGGGGAATGGATACACCTTCAGGGGAGGCAACTCCTTCAAAAGTATTTTTGTCCCCCATGTCAATAGGGGTCAACGCTTAAAGGAAAGAATTTGCTCCTGAGTAGCAAATTCTTTCCTTTAAGAGTAGACCCCTTTTTCATTGGGATAGGGCTTATAGAAAAGCGAACAGGAAGTACCGAAAGTTGTCTCCCTTTGAAAAATGGCGGGGGGAAAAAAATCTGCCAGGTGTTCCCATTCCCCCATGTCAATAGGGGTCAATGCTTAAAGGACAGAATTTGCTCCTGAGGAGCAAATTCTTTCCTTTAAGAGTAGACCCTTTTTACATTGGGATAGGGCTTATAGAAAAGCGAACAGGAAGTCCCGAAAGTTGTCCCCCTTTGAAAAATGGCAGAAAAAATCTACCAGGTGCTCCTGTTCCCCATAAGTTGATTTCTTTTCCTGCTTGAAAAATAATGTTTTGAACCTTCATAACAAAATAAATTAAAAAGGCTAAATAGCAAAATTTGTGGAAGACTTGTATATATTTTGCTTTTAAGTGAGTTTATCTAATAGTTTGCAGTGAAAATTTACCTTAACAAAACATTTTTTTGTTTAATTTCTTGAAAGTAGTTAGACTTGTTTTGTTTTGTTTTTTAAACACAGAACTAGTGCTTACATAGTGTGTCTGCTATTTTATCCACATTTTGTTTGTTGTTAGTTTTTGAAATGTGTTTACATACATGCACTTTAAAGTAACTTTTAGTAAAGTTTGAAATTGAAAATATTATGTCCAGAGTACCAGCATTCGGAACATTTCAAATTTTTATGTGAAATGCAAAGGGATATAATCTCAGATTTAAGTATTTGGCTTCAAAGTCCTTTTGCAATCATTGAAGTATTCAAAATTCGTGAAGTTATCAACAATATTTGTGAGTTAAAGTTATTTTTGGAAACAGTTTACCACCTAGAAAGATAACTTTGTCTTGGTAATATTTTTCCTTGCAACATTTAGTCTGCAAGTTGTCTCCCTTTGAAAACTTAGTAAATTTCCCAGTTCACCTTTAACCCATAAGGCTTTGAGATGAAAATTTTCATTTTTTCTTTTTAAATATTTTGGCAGTAAATAAAACATAGCAATAGTCATGTGAATTTAAATGTGAAGCCTTATAATATTATTCTGTGAAAAATAATAATAAACATTTGAAGAAATTGTCAGATACAATACTGTTGTGATTGGCACTTTTATTTAATTTTTGATTGGTTTGTGCAAGTCGGACCATCCCTGCATATAAACCTATTGGATTCATTTGGCGGCAGGGTTTAAGATGTCATTTCATCTAAGTATCGGGTAAAAGTCCCACAGAATAGGAAGCAACATTTCCACAGTGACCTAAATGGTGTTTGCGAGGATGTCAAACCTCAACTCAAATAAACAAAAGCCCCAAAAAGGGTCACTGGCAAACAGTGGAGGACCTGATCAGGGGCCAGTTGTTCAAAACTAAAGAAGTTATTTCATATATATTTAAAATTTTGTTAATTTAATATGGCATTTGCTGAAAAAGTGTGAGTAGTTTTTGCATATGCAAAAGCTACTCACATTTTTTCAGCAAAAATACCACTGTATTAGATATTGTACTTACTAGAACAGTTAACAATTTGACCGCTAATGAGCTCGTTAAGCTAACAATGCTTTGAACAACTGGGCCCAGATGTCACATTCTGTGAGATCTGATCTGGGCTATCACTGTTTTGAAAAAAAAAAAAAAAAAAAAATCAGCCAATTTTCCAAAATATTTCTAAAAAATACCTCCATTTGATGCCAAAAAAAAAAAAAAAAAAATGGACTCACCCATTATTGCATGTGGAAGAGTTTATTTGGGGACAAATTGGGTTACAGGATCAAAATATTCTGTTTGGGGAAGACAGCAATCACTCATTTCAAGTTCAAACACACAGATTTAAGTATAATGGTATTAAATAAAATAAATAAATGTGGTTAAAATACAAGGTTTGTATAGATAAAGGAATATATGTAGTGTGTAGTTTTGGTGATGCCAGTATATAATCTCTTTTCATTTTTTTTTAAAGAAAATTCAAAATTAATTTCAGTCTGTCAAAAATATAAGGTTATTATTTATTTATTTATTTAACTGATGGTTGTGCAAAAAAAAATTTTTTGGAAGAATTTTGGATGCCTTTTTGTCGTCTGTTGATTTTTTTTTTTTTAAATTAACTTTTTTAAAAAAATTTGTTTGCAAAAAAGTTAATTTAAAACAAAAATCCACAAACGAGAAAAGAGCATGCAAAATTAACCAGCATGCAAAGAATTAACCGTTATCCCACTGAACATGACAACCCCTACCTTTGCAGACAGCATAGATCCAGATCAGTCAGATGGCTTCTAAAGAAGCCATCTGATCAGGATGTACACTGTTAGTCATTCAGTTTGCAAATTTGAATGGATACATTATATCAAGTAATTTGATTGGCTGATAGTCAAAAATGGACATGGCTAGATTAATTTATTCAGTTGGATAAGGGTTTAAAATGTATATTAATGTTTCAATGAATTTGGACAGAAAAGAGATCATATACTGGGCTGGTTTAGGTTTCTAGTGTTGGTGCACTGTTAAAACACTGCCAAAATTTAAACTTTACCCAAACGCCCACAAGGCATTATGGGTATCAGACTTGTCAAAGCAAGGCTGTGATAACTTGTATATAAATTGATACATTTTGTTTCCATTGAGATGAGCTGTTAAGCACATCTTGTCATTTCATTAAGCCCTTCGTATACACTCATTTCACTTGAGCAGTGTTGCTAGGCAACCTGTTTTTGGGGCTTTGTTCTCCAACCAGATTGAAAAAAACCACCCACCTAGACAAATGACCACTACCTGCTGGGATTCAAACCTTGGTAGCAGTGTTGACAAGAAACAGATATACCATTGCACTGTCAAGGTGCCCTTGCACTGTCAAGATGCTATCAGTGTTGGAAATGGTTTTATTGCAATGTAGCTCACGTGATGTCATTTCGTTGCATTCTTCTTGAAGTAGGTCAAAATCATTGTTTTCCTCTTAAATACCAAGTGCAATATAAGCATAACACATTTCATATATGTCTTTTTCTGTGTTTGTATGTGCTTTTATGTCTTCTATATTGAAGCTGCTTTCCCCGAAAATACACAACATTGCAACAGTGGGTTGTTAATTCTTAAGATGCCAAGAAAACAATGCATCTGAAAATGTCGTCTGCTTTTATCGTCTGCTGCTACTTCTTAAA
Source organism: Lucinisca nassula (assembly GCA_963580285.1). Taxonomy (NCBI): domain Eukaryota; kingdom Metazoa; phylum Mollusca; class Bivalvia; order Lucinida; family Lucinidae; genus Lucinisca; species Lucinisca nassula. Next base: position 35,497,801 of record OY757019.1, read on the forward strand.
AAGTATTTTTGCATACAGGCAAACAGTGTGGACATAGATCAGACTGCTCCTAGAGGGGCAGTCTGATCTGGGTCTATTCTGTTGGCAACAATGACTTTTAAAGCAACCAGCAGATGACAAAGCAGACAACACCTCTTGTGACACCTAAATTTGCTGCCATTTTGTTTACAAGGGAGATAACTTTCAGGACTTCCTGCTTGGTTCCTGTGGATGGAGCCCCACTGAATAAGGGGTCAGCTCCTAAAGGAAATAATTTTCTCCTAAGAGCAGACCCGCTCTAGAAGGAAAGAATTTGCTCTTAAGGAGCAAATCATTTCCTTCCAGAGCTGACCCCTGTTGGAAAGGGAGGCAAATATATTTTGAAAGAGTTGCCCACCAGCCCCACCTCCTCCCTCACTCCCCTTGTAGGTGTATCCATTTCCTGTAATTTAACAGCAAATTTTTAGTGCTGAGATCTGTTGCAGTATTGTATATTAATGAGTTGTCTTTATTTTCTTTTGCTGTCATCCTGTTAGTTTTTAGTTCTCCTTGTCCTTTAATCTGGAGATGTTGAAGATCCATATCACTTTTTATTTAATAGTTTCTCTTCTCTTCACATACCATTGTTGTTACCTTTAAACACTCTTTGCTTTGCAAGAAAAAATGAGATGGGGTTACATTTTTCAAATGCAGTGATTCATTTAATATATCAGAATACATATGGACTTTTTCATTTGTGACATATACAAATGAAAGTTGCAGGCAGTTTTGTACAGTAAAATTTATGTTAGCTAGCGATATTCAAAAACATTTGTGTTTTTCCACTTGGGTTGTTTGTAACTTTTTACAAATGAGAGATTTTGTATACTGTTGTTGTATAATATTTTTTTCTTTGTTTTTGTTTTGTGTTTTTGAAACAGAGAGTTTCATTTCATGACACCATGTCAAGATGGATTTTGACAAATCACTTGAGTGTGCATCAGCAATCCCAGCAGGCACATGACGTAATTGTGACGTCCCATCAACGTCGGTGCAACGTCATGGCATTAATGCAGCATCACATCTACGTTGGTGCAACGTCATGACGTTGCACCGACGTTGATTTGACGTTGCCCATGCGACCTGTGCCTGCTGGGAATCTTTCTGTGTATTTATAAACTGTATTTAAATTAAATGCAATTTTAAATTTTATTTACACACAATTTAAAACTTATTGTTTGTGTAAACAAAATTTAAATTTTAAATATTATTTAAAAATATTGTAACCTTTGTTTTATATATAATTAATGACTTCATTTAAATTGTGGTTGTACCTTCATTCATACCGTCAAAGAAACAATCACAAACTAACAATTCCTAGGTGTTATTAACTAACTTTGACTTTCAAATATTTTTTTTTGCTGTTCTGAAGGACCGCATTGCCTCCCTGCAGTTATCTACATGCATAGCTTATAGGTTTATCACCACTCTCTGACAGCTGCGTCAGGGAGTCAACTCTTTGGCTCAGCGGTTGGAGCACTGGACTATCACCCGAGCGGCCCGGGTTCGAATCCCACCATAGGCGGGGATTTTTTCAGGCTATGCTTCTTTCCTTTGTTACGACTTTCATGTCGTAAGATGGGGGCATGTCCGGGATCGGAAATGGCTTCGTGCTGAAGTTGGCTTCACGTCATCATAAATGATGACTTCCTTGAAGAGGGTGTGTGTTATGGCCGCATTGCCTCCCTTCAGTTATCTACATGCGTAGCTTATAGGTTTATCACCACTCTTTGACAGCTGCGTCAGGGAGTCGACTCTTTGGCTCAGCGGTTAGAGCACTGGACTATCACCCGAGCGGCCCGGGTTCGAATCCCACCATAGGCGGAGATTTTTTCAGGCTATGCTTCTTTCCTTTGTTACGACTTTCATGTCGTAAGACTGTCAACTGTCTTTTGGAGTGTATATCACTCATATGTTTTCTGCTAACTCACATGAGCTTTGATGTACATTGTATGTAAAAAGGTTCTTTCCCACAAAATGAGCAAAACAGTTATTAGCATTATATTCATGCAAAGACAAACAGTGACAAACAAGACCCACAAACCATATGTTGTGGGTAGTACCCACAATAGAAGAAATGAGCTAGACCCCTTTAGGATCCTCTTAGCACCACGAAAACATGCCTATATACTTCTGACCCCCTTGAACCCCACTTTTATACAGTAAAACTGGAGTTTACAGGGGTAAACATTATTTTTCTAATTTTTGCTCTAAAATATGGATTGTGGGTACTCATTAGAACTAGCTGAGGCCATTCAAACGTGTACCCGCAATCTATATTTTGAGCGGGAATAAGAAAAATATCACTATTTTTCATCTTAATTTTTTTTTGGTGGTATTTACAAAGTATTTTTATTTGCGTGTTTTCATAATGGGAAGGGTTCTCACATTATGAGATTTCTTTTTTAATGGAGAAATGAGAATTTTTCATGAATTGTCATCATCATGTGAACAAGTCCTCGAAATGAAGACCCCACCCCCCTATACCCCACTATATATATAGAGAAAACTAGGGTTTATGGGGGTATACTTTATCTGCCTTATTTTTGCTCCAAAACATAGCTTGTGGGTACTCGTTAGAACTGCCTCATTGAGGCGGTTCTAACGAGCACCCACAATCTATGTTGAAAGCAGAAATAAGAAAGACGTTATCATTTTTACCTCAAATTTGTCACTTCTGACACCATGTTGGACGCCATTATTTCACACCGACATGTTTTCCTAATGATCCAGTAATTCCTGTTCATTTCCAGAAAATGCTCAAATGCAATCAGATAAAATGCTCCAATGCAATATTCTTTGTACATATACTTTCTAGTGACAAATCAATTTTTTACCGGCAATGAATGCACTCTGATTACAAGTTGGGAACTGTAAGATAATGGATGATTTTTTAGGCCAGTGGATACACCCTGAAGGGCATTAACTCTGTCATGGTGATATTTTGCCACCTTGTTGATTTTATGGGTTAGGGCCCAGTTGTTCCAAGCATCTGTAGCGTAATGAGCTTGTTAAGGGTCAAATTGTTAACTATTCTGGCAGGTATAATATCTAAAATTCTGTACCGGCCCCGATAGCTCAGTTGGTAGAGTGTCCTCTCCGGGGAACGGGAGGTCTCAGGTTCGATCCTGGGCCGCGACATACCAAAGTCGTTAAAAATGGTACTAGCTGCTCCTCGCTTGGCACTCAGATTTACGGGGTAGAGCTAGGACTGGTTGACCCAGTGTCAGGATAATGTGACTAGGTGTGGTATCATGTAATGTGTCTGGGACATGATACTTCAGTGAGGCAGCACTATAAATGTGAGCATTAAGCTCCCTGTCGCAACCAGACACCGTCGTGATATGACTGAAAAATTGTTGAAAGCGACGTTAAACCAGAATTCACACACACACACATCTAAAATTCTGATGTTTTTTTCTGAAAAAAAATATGAGTAGCTTTTGCCTATGGAGACAATTTGCATGAGATGTCTAGTCCTGTTTTCCTGGAAAAATAAAAAAAATAAAAATTTGTCATCTGCTGAATTAGCCTAGTTAAGACAAGCTCTCATGTTTGAAATGATTCAAAAACAGGGGAGGCAACTTCCTATTTTGGAAAGACTGTCTCCCTTGGAGAAAGACGTTGGCAAAGTCTTCAAGGTGTATCCATTAACTTTTACTAAGGTGAAACAGTATTTCTGTCTGTCTCAATAAGTCCCGTTTATATTTATCCCTTACGCGTTGTTTATTCCGTCCACTTTATTTTGTATTCCTGTTTTTGTTTGTGGTAGTTTTAGCATTATTTATATGACTATTTATTCAAACCTATTTATATAAACTTTAATATTTCACCAGTTTCTGTTTTGATTTAAATATATAGGAGAGTCGCATTAACCAGTCCAAGGCGCCCCCGCCCATAGGGGCTTGAAGAAATATATGGGCTGCATGATGCTTCCACGCAGAGCTGAATCCGGCCCGCACACTAGTACTGGTAAACCGTTTAGAGGATCTAAGCCTGTCCAGGAACCGCGGTGCGAGGCGGACTGTCCATGCTAATAAACCCTATTGGTTTCATTGGGCGACAGGGCTTGAGATGTCAATTCATCTCAATGTCGGGTAAAAGTCCCACAAAATTGGAAGCAACGTCTCCAAAATGACCTTTACAGTGTTGACGGGGACGTTAAACCTCAAATCAAACAAATTAACCAGTCCAAGTACCTGTATTGGACACCTCTGTTAGTGCCAACTCTGCAGACAGAAATGGGGTTCACAGATGTATAAATTACTTTTTTCTTGTTTTTGCTCAAAATCATAGACTGTGGGTTCATGGTAGAACTGCATAAAGGGCTGGTTTTAGCGAGAACCCATGATCTATCCCGTGAGCCTGATGGATAGTTGCTCAACAGGGGTCAGCTGTTCAAAACTATGACGTCACTACAGTAGAACTTCGATGGCTCGAACACTGATGGCTCGTTTACCATGGCTGACTCGAACCCGTTCTTGAGTCCCTAGAGAAATCTTCTACATAAAAAATAGTGGAGGATAATTAAGTAGATTTTCATAATTTATTTTGCAAATGTATCCTGTGTGTACTCATTAGAATTGCCTCGATGAGGCAATTCTAATGAGTACACACAGCATACATTTTCATTATAGAATGCAGAAAAGGTGTCAAAAAGTATCTCCTTATGCCTCCTGGCTGTAACCCTCATTGGCTCGAACTACTGTCTCGCACAGATTTTCGAGGTCCCGAATGTGTTCGAGCCATTGAAATTCGACTGTAATTTAAAATATTGGTAAAATTTTGATCATTTAATATGGCAAATATCCTAATATTTTTTGCTGAAAAAATGTGAGCAGCTAAATGCAAAAACTGCTCACATTTTCTACAAGCAAAAAAAAAACAAAAGAGCAACTTTTGCATTTGCAAAATCTGTTCACTTTTTCTGCAAAAATAGCACCATATTAGCCATTGTGCTTGCTAGAACAATAAGCGATTCCCGTTAAGCTGACGATGCTTGGAACAACCGGCTCCAATTCTTAGCTCACCAGAATGATATTCCATGCTCAGCTGAAGTGAGCATGAAAATAAACATTATTTAACCTTGAGACTGGGCTCTTAGCCTTAGTTGCTATGCACTTATATAAGGCTTTGCACACCTTAATATATTGGTTGTTTATTCTGAAGCAAGTTGAAAGTCAAACATGTTCGTTTTTTATATCTTTATTTTTAAGTCTTTTCATGGGCCAATTACTAGTACAGTCGAACTTCAATGGCTGGAACACCTTTGGGACCATGAAAATCTGTTCGAGACAGGGGTAGTTCGAGCCACTGAGGGCAAATGCCAGGAGGCATAACGACATACTTTAGGATATCTGTTTCTGTGTTCAATAATGAAAAATGTATGCTGTGTGTACTCATTAGAATCGCCTCATCGAGGCGATTCTAATGAGCACACACAGCATACATTTGCAAGTCGCCTCATCGAGGTGATTCTAATGAGCACACACAGCATACAATTGCAAGATAAAAGGCGAAAATATCTTAATTTTTACCCTCCCTATTTCTTATGTACAGAAATTCCCTAGGGACTCAAGAACGAGTTCGACTCAGCCATGGTAAACAAGCCATCGGTGTTCGAGCCATTGAAGTTCTACTGTATTATACTAATTTAGTTTCTATTTAAGATGTACAAGATCACCAATATTTACCATATGTATTCGGATAGACAGGCTTGAGCAGAAACAAAGTAGATCCTGATAAGATGCCACAAAATGTGGCATCTTATCAGGATCTACACTGTTTGTCAGTTGTCCAGCTATTTTTTGACACAACATCAGCTAGTACTTTTAATTGTTCAAGTTTTAGGAAAAGTATGGGAAGATGTTGTGCTGTCTGAATACTTAGGGTCAGTATATAATTATGGTATATGTCTTCAGAATGCATTCCATTTTGTTGTGCCTTCTTTTTGTATTATATGGTTTACCATACTATAGCCTCTTTAAAACACTACTCTTTGGGCAGATACCATGTTAGTAAACGTCCATTTTATAGCCAAACAAAAATGAGTAGATTGTATAGAAAAATGACGGTGAATTGTCATTTGTTTATATAATCTGCACATTTTTGGAAAAATGTGTAGCTTGTACAGAAAAATGAAAGTTTTTGAGAAAATGTGTAGCTTGTATAGAAAAATGAAAAAAAATAATGTCTATATATTCTGCACATTTTTGGGAAAATGTGTAGCTTGTATAGAAAAATGAAAAGAATTGTCTATATAATCTGCACATTTTGGGAAAATGTGTAGCTTGTATAGAGAAATGAAAAAAAAAATTGTCTATGTAATCTGCACATTTTTGGGAAAATGTGTAGCTTGTATAGAAAAATGACCATTCATCGTCATTTTTCTATACAAGCTACACATTTTTGGGGATCCATCATCAAACTGTTTTATGCAAAACTGTTATTGGCTCCTTTAGAAATAGATGGGCTGCATGATGCTTTCACACAGAGCTGAAACCGATCGCACACGAGTACTGGTAAACCGCTTAGAGATTCTATGCCTGCCCAGGCAAAACGGTGCGAATCGGACCGTCCATGCATATATACCCTATTGGTTTCATTGGGCGACAGGGGTTGAGATGTCATGTCATGTCATGTCATCTCAATGTCGGGTAAAAGTCCCACAAAATTGGAAGTAACGTCTCCAAAATGACCTATTAAGTGTTGATGGGGACGTTAAAACCTCCAATCAAACAAAAAAACAAAGCAAAACTGTCATGAAGAGGTTTATATGTATTACTAAATGTTCAAAATTTTCTAACATCTCATTCTAAACCATATATTTACTAAAACATAACGTTTTTGCAGTATTACACTGGTGTAACTAATTCTTACCTAAGTGAAATAATGCTTGACATTTACTAAAGCATGTCACATTTTTTTGCAATATCACACCAGTGTAATTAAATCTTACATTAGTAGAATAATGCTTGACTTAAGGATAGACTAAACTTTAGGACAGAGGTCATTTTTAAATGGCTCCTACACAACCTTTACAAGGTGCCATCCTATTATGTTATATATCGAACTGATCAATGTATGATATTTTGAAATGTCAAGCCCAGTTCAGAACAAGAAATTAGAATGCTCTTAATTAAGCACCATTTTTGCCTGCTGCTTTGATTGTTAATAAATTTAATGGGAAGACCAGTCTATTTAGTAGATTAAAACCATGTGGAATAAAAATCAAAACCCGTCTTTTTTGGTAAACTAAAACCATGTGGAATAAAAATCACAACCAGTCTATATGGTAAAAACTATAATCATGTGGAATACAAATTTAGTCACCCTTTTATGTAACACATGTTTTCTATATTTGTTTTAGATAGTTTTGCTCAAAGAACAAGAGGAGAATGAAAGAAATAAAGCCTTCTTTTTGTTTTTCTGTGTTTATTGTATTGTACATCCTTTATGAAAGGCCATGCCCCCCCCCACCCCACCCCACCACCACCACCACCACCATCAGGGCTTGAAGAAATATTTGGGCTGCATGATGCTTCCACACAGTTGAAACCGACAGCACACTAGTACTGGTAAACTGCTTAGAGGATCTAAGCCTGCCCAGGCAAAGCGGTCCATGCTTATAAACCCTATTGGTTCTATTGGGCGACAGGGTTTGAGATGTCATTTCATCTCAAGTGTCGGGTAAAAGTCCCACAAAATTGGAAGCACCTTCTCCAAAATGACCTATACAGCATTGTCGGGGACTTAAAACCTCAAATCAAAACAAGAGGACCAAGCTGGTCCTGTATCGCTCACCTGAGCTAACAGATTCAAAGTTTCAGGAAGTGCCAACCTTTACTGAAGGATTAATGGAAAGACATGGTGATGACAGGGTAAGCAATTTCTGCAAATCAAGTAGAATGTAACTCTATGATAAATAGGCTGACTTCACCAGTTTTCAAACTCATTCAAGCTTTTATTCCTGACTTGCTAAGAAGATCCAATATAAACTGATGGGACTGTGGTGATGAAAAGTTCAAAAACTAGACAAAGTGCCCAGTGGGGCACGTATACCCCCGGCCAGGGCCATCGCCTCAGCTGAAACAAGAACTACAAAGGGAAATAACTCTAAAAGGCCTGACCCCTTGGCCCTTATTTTCTTTCCCACAATACAAGTAGTCATACTGATCATGTGTGCAAAATTTCAAGTTTCTATGTGAAGCAGTTCCTGAGATATCTTTGACACAAAATAATTGTTTACGGACACACAGACAGACAGACGGAAAAGACAAAAACTATATACCCCCATTGCATACTTCGTATGCCGGGGGTATAATAAGCAATTAGCTGCTACAATAAAAGGGATGTTACTCTGTGACAAATAGGCAAACCTCACGAGTTTTCAAACTCCGACGAGCTTTTCTAACTGACTTATTTGTAAGTTTCATGAAGATCCGATCAAAACTGAAGGGGCAGCAGTGCTAACAAGGTCGAAAATAGGCATTTTTAAGCAATCAAAGGCACGTAACTCTATGATAAATGTGCCGACTTGGCAAGTATTCAAACTCATCCAAGGTTTTATTCCCAGCCACCTTACATATAAGTTTCAGAAAGATCTGATCTAAACTGAAGGGGCTATGGTGATGACAAGGTTAAAATTTGGCATTTTTAGCAATCAAAGGGATGTTACTCTAAAACAAATGGGACGACTTAGCCAGTTTTTGAACTCGTCCGCGGTTTCATCCCCAGCCATCTTACATATAAGTTTCAGAAAAATCTGATCAAAACTGAAGGGGCTACGCTGATGACAAGGTCAAAAATCAGCATTTTCAGCCATCAAAGGGACATAACTACGATAAATGGGCTGACTTGGCCTGTTTTCGAACTCATCCAAGATTTTATCCCCAGCCACCTTGCATATAAGTTTCAGAAAGATCGGATCAAAACTGAAGGGGCTATGGCGATGACAAGGTCAAAAATCGGCATTTTCAGCAATCAAAGGGACATAAATCTATGATAAATGGGCCAACTTGGCCGGTGTTCGAAAGCATCCTAGGTTTTATCCCCAGTCGTCTTACATATAAGTTTCAGAAAGATCCGATTAAAATTGAAAGGGCTACGGTGATGACAAGGTCAAAAATTGGCATTTTCAGCAATCAAAGGGACGTTACTCTGTGATAAATGGGCCGACTTGGCTGGTTTTCGAAATCATCCCTAGCCACCTTATATATATAAGTTTCAGAAAGATCCGATCAAAACTGAAGGGGCTACGGTGATGACAAGCATTTTCCCATTGTAAGTCTATGGGACCTTGTGATTGCCATAGCAACCAAAGTTTTCATGCGATTTTAAAAAAGGGAAAGCTTACGTCATCAATGCCCTACCAGAGGCATGCTACAGATGAGAAATGATTGAGATCAGCCTGCAGGCTGCAAAGATATAGCTGCTCAAAAGTGTGGACGGACGGACAACGGAGGACCCACTATACTATAAGCTCCCCTGGAGCCTTAGGCCCAGGTGAGCTAAAAACATTTATGAAAGGCAAAAGGTATGATGGATGAGAAATAGCAGAATTATGACAAACTTTCATTTACAATTACAATTTCTGCTTGACAAAAAGGACTTTGGAAATGATAATAAACTGTTGATTGAATTGGATTTTAATAGCTTAAGCCCCTGTCACACTATGCCGCGTTTTCACTGCGATGGGACGGCGTTGTTTAATTTTTCAGAACGCCGCGAGATCGCAAGAAATATGGGATATTTTTGTGAACATGGACCTGTCATGGCGTCCCTACAGCGACCCAGACTTTGCTATGGAGCTTACATGGCGATCTATCGCGATCCTGCGGCGTTCTTGATGGCGATTGTATGCGCTCTCACAGCGCTTCCTCTGTGCTTTTACGGCGCTCACAATGCGTGCTCTGCGCTTTAACAGCGCTCTCAATGCGTGCACTGCGCTTTTACGGCGCTCACATGTTGAAGACTTTCTCAAAGTGTATTATTAAACAGACATCTTCATCAGTCGAACAGTTTTGTTTGATTTGCGGTTTAACGTCCCATCAACACATTAATGGTCATTTTGGAGACGTTGCTGCTATTTTTGTGTGACTTTTACCCGACATTGAGATGAAATGACATCTCAATCTCTGTCACCCAATGAAACTAATAGGGTTAATGAGCACGGATGGTCCGACTCGCGCCCCTTTGCCTGGGCAAGCTTAGGTCCTCTAAGCGGTTTACCAGTACTCCTGTGCCGTTGGAAGCAAGTCCACCGCAATCACCGCAAGCAGGAGCAAGTCCACCGCCATTACCTTACCCGGAATGAGTCACCACAGAAGTAGGTTTTTCGGGACAGTACACAATCAAACTCTACTCTAGCCACTGTTTATACAAGTGGGGGGCCCCCTCCCATCGGGACTGGAAGAAATAGATGGGCTGCATAATGCTTCCTAGCAGAGCTGAAACCGACCTCACACGAGTACTGGTATACCGCTAAGAGGATCTAAGCCTGCCCAGGCAAAGCGGTGCGAGATACGTGTAAACTCTATTGGTGTAAACATGCTTATACGTGTAAACTCTATTGTTTTCATTGGGCGACAGGGCTTGAGATGTCATTTCATCTCAAAGTCGGGTAAAAGTCCCACAAAATTGGAAGCAACGTGTCCAAAATGACCTATACAGTGTTGACTGGGACGCTTAATATCAAATCAATCAATCAGTTAATCTATTATACAAGCGGAGCTTATACGGCGTTGTAGGAGACCTCTTTGCGCCCCTGCCGAGCTCCTGTAGCGTTGTAGGAGACCTTACTGCGCTGCTATGGCAACCTTACAGCGACCTCACTGCGCTCTGATCAGAACGCCGAGCGACAACGTTTGTTTTGAGCATGCCCAAAATGCGCGTTGCGCCTGGCGTTCTATGCGATCCCAACGCGTCTACTGGCGACGCCACTGCGTTGCTACGGCGATGTTTGCGATTGTACTGCGCGCACCTCGGCGTTCTGCATTTTTCTTGGACGCCGTGAGAACACAGCCCTGGTGTGACAGGGGTTTAAGTCAACACTATTTGGGTAATGTCAAGCCAGCGAGTTTTCCTAACAACTCTTTTTTTTCAGGGCAAGCTTAAACGTAAGCAGTTAACCAGGACAGTGTGTATTCTTTTGCCAGGAACTGATAACCAATGGAAGGGATTGACTGCAGAATATATTCCATGATCAATCTCCACTTAAGAGTAAACCACAACCTCATTATAACACTGTTCATTATGACACATGTTTGGATATAACACAGTTTTAAGATGCATCCCAAAATAAATATAGATTATGTAGAAAAATGACCATAAATGGTCATTTTTCAATACATTCTATACAATTTTTATTTGGATATAACCTGGTTGTTAAACTAACACCATGTCTGCTTTGGATCCCCATTAATAATGTTATAAAGAGGTTGTGGTGTATTACTAACCTGTTGGGGATCAAATCCAGACCCTATCTGACTAAGCCACTAAGGCTGTCCCTCAGGTCTGTCAAAACAGCTGACATCATCATATCATAATAGCAAGAAAAACTGCCCCACAGTGATATCCCTGTATATGAAGACCAGCTAAACTTGTGAGGGCTGCTTGATATGTTATGTGCCTCATATTGAAGGATTTAAAATATGTTGGACATATTGTAACATTTTCCTCTTCAGTATATAAACACTTTGGCAATACTTTCTTGTTTCTTCATTGTGCATCTTGTTAATTGGAACCTGGATTAATTGGTCTGAAAACAGATGACATCTGGCTAAGGAAAGATAATGACCTTGACCATAAATACATGTACTAGTGTAGTTTCATTTACTCATTTAGCTAATTGCATCTAGCAATTTTCAGATCACAGGCTGCAATAGTTTCCAAAATATACAAGGCTTTGCCTTTTCCCATACAGACGTTTATGCAACCAAATTTGAACTAGGCCTAAAATAGGTCAAGGTCATGCAGGGATCATCATTTGAACAAACTATGGTTGGCATGAGTCGCTAACGCTACTTTCATATTTCTTGATAATCAGCCCACTGGTTCAAGAGAAGATTTTTGAAGGGCTTTTACCTTATATTGTATTGCGGTATTCTTGGTCATGTGACCTGTACCCTCCGAAAAAACTTTCGATTCCCCATCCCATGGATGCTCCATATGATTGAAATTTGACTTCAAGTGGTTTTAGAGAATAAGTTTGAAAATGTTGACAGACAACTAAATGGAGCCTTGCCATACTATAAGCTCACCAATGAGCCTTCAGCTATGGTGAGCTAAAATCTCACGGAACCAGTACAAGCGCTTACTCTGAAGTCCGGAGGTGAAACATTTTTACGTCCCACCAGCAACTAAGGTCATATGGAATGGGGACCTTGGATTAAAGGCTCATCCAAAAGTCTGGAGCCTAGAATTGAACCTTTAATCCCTGGTTTATACGGTGAGTAGCTTAACCCTTTACCACTCAGGGATTGTGTGAATTTCACAGTGTTGCACCTGACAGCAACTTCAACTAGCAATTGTTTCATAATGAATGGTCTGTTTTACACCAGTCTCGGTATGAATGTTCATTGGGCAGTAGCCTTTCAAATGCAACCTTTCATGACTTGATCACTGTTGTCATGGTAAAGAGGGGGCATCTCAAAGTTGGCAAAAAGTGTGTTTTCACATGAATTTTTGACCACATGTTAATCTTCACACAGCTGTCAAGGCAACAATTAAGGTGTTTGGCACTGGCCATTTTCACTGTTTGCAGCATGTTTTATCAGCATCAATTCTCAGGCACTTTTGACCCCAGACACCCTCAGATATAAATTTTAGCAGCCGGTTGGGCCATACACTCAAACCTTACGGGATGGGGGGGGGGTTGCCTCCTTCAATCCCCGCCCCAGAATATTTTTAGTGGGGAGGCGCGTGAAAAAACAGGTCACTTTTTTTCCCAACAAATCCTAAAGCAAACATAACTATCCAGGGGTAGAAATGCAGATTTTAGGTGCTTCTAGGGTTAAAATGGGGGGGGGGGAGGGTGTGCAGACAAGTAAAAACACGTATCTGAGTAGTAAAGGGTTAACCACAGAGTTTTCTAAATCAATCAGTGCACCCAATCAACCCAAGTAGGGTTTTGGTTTTTTGGTTTTGTGGCCCTTTCAAGATTATTCCTCTTATTTTGAGACAATCATTAATCAAAAGTGGAAAAAATCTGAAGTACCTGGAAAAAAACACCTGACCTTCGCCTGCAGAACTTGGCGTCTCATGTGACTCGAGTTAGGCTTGAACCTACAGCGGTGAGAGACCTATTGATTAAAAATCAGCACTCTTATCCAATAGGCCATGGATGCGTGTTTGCCTGAATAGGGCCGTTTGCAGAAGTTTTGGCCACTTTTGCAAAAGTTGATAGCTTTTTTTTTATCCACATTAACCCTGAAGATGCCATGAAAAACTGCAACTGAAAATGCTATGAAAAGACTTCTTGCAAACTTCTTAAAAAAAAATTGCATAAGGGCAAACAGTCTGGACCCAGATCAGACTGCTCCTTCAGGAGCAGTCTGATCTGGGTCCACACTGTTTGCAAAAAATGACATTTAAAGCAACCGGCAGACGACAAAGCAGATAACAATTGTTGTGATTGGCATTTCGAGGGTTACGTTGCCATTCAACTTCTTGTTGTTGCTTACATTTCAGCCTCGAACAGTGAGTGCATTTGAGTTTTACATCCCACCAACAGCTAAGGTCATACAGAGACGGGACCTCGGTTTAAAGACTCATCCGAAAGTCTGGAGATGGCCGGGATTGATCCTGCGGCCCCTGGGTTACAAGGTGAGTAGCATAACCATTACACCACGGAGGCTTCTACAGCCTCGAACAGTGAAATTTTGATGGATCAAACACCAATGGTTTGTTTACCATGGCTGTTTTGAACTTGTTCTTGAATCCCTAGGAAAAAAATGCCTGCAGATATAACTAGAGAAAGCGACCAGTGGGTCACGTATACCCCCGGCCAGGGCCATATTCTGATATAGCTTTCAAGCCTGTATGTAATATGAATGAAGATGTCAAGAAGCTATAAGAATCTATAAACGTGCTTGTAAAAGCTAAACTAAATATAAAATTTCTAAATGGACCAAGGGAGTGAGGGCATCAAAGTTACTGAAGGAGTGGGGGTATCAATGTTACCGAAGCATCAGGGTGGGTTATGCATCAATGAAATCTTTGGACTGGTATGCAACATCGATGCAAGTATCAATTGACTTTGTCTTAGAGTTTAGAACATTCAGGCATCTATAAACTTTAACCAAATGTAAAATTTCTAAGTCTATGACCTTGAGGTCAAGGTCACCCTGGGTGGGGGAAGGGACATACATCACGAAATGTATATTTTTGGGATCAGTATAGCCCTTGACCACTTATAACGCTGTCAACGTTGATGGATCCCGATGATAGCGTTATAACGACGCTACAGTGTATGCAAGAAGAGCAGAAGACAAAAACCGAGATGCCGTTTTCTCGGCACCTGAAGGGTTAAAGGCAAAGACTACTCTTTCAGGGCAGGGATCTATTCCCAAAATATTGTGTCTCCCATTCCCTTTGGCTTGTAAAATTATGGCCCAGACAACACTATGTCATAGTGAGCTGTTCAGTATTTCTGGGCAGGTTTATACAAAAGTGTTTAACCAGTACAAACAAATACAAAGCACATTCTTTTGCAAGGACTGACCACTACCGTTCTTGGATCAGCAGAAGGGGAAAATGAGCGAAGAATGTTGCCGCCCTGGCAGTCATCATCGGTCAGACTGTTAGACACATATTTGACTTAGCCACTGAGGCCGGCTAATGGATCTACAGTGGAAATCATAAAAGTCTGGACACCTTGCGGACTTGCTGTAATACATGTACTCTCAAAATTTTAACAAATTTGTTCCACAATTCAGCAAGAAGTGAAGATGGAATGGCAAACAGTGTAGACCCTGATCAGACTGGTCCTAAAATAGCAGTCTGATCTGGGTGTGCACTGTTTGCTTAGGCCTGTGTGTCCCAATATTTAAGATCCTTACTGTACTCTAAAAAAGAAAAGAAAATCGCTCCACTGGAACAAATTCATTCTTTTAACCCTTATCTTGCTGTTCACGACAACCCCTATCTTTGCAAACAGTGTAGATCCAGATCAGATGGCTTGTCAGGATCTACACTGTTTGGCATTCAGTTTATGAATTTGTAGCAATAAATTACATCAAGTTATTTGATTGGTTGAAAGTCAGAAGTGGGTGTGGCTTAAATGAATATTCAGCAAGATATGGGTTAAGAGTGACCAATCTTCAGGTGGACTTGGGTTTACAGGTAACCAATCAGCAGTAATGACAGTAGCATTCCTCTTAAAGAAGGGCACAAAATATATCACGTGAATTCTGTTCTCCGTAAACTAAAGATTTGGTACAGTGCAATATAATGTGCAAGCTCATGTTGTCAGTCGGGGTTCATAAAAAAGATGAACATCATGTCTCAACTACAGAAAACTTTTAATCACATCTTTTTCTTTAAAGCCCCTAAAACAGAAGATGCCCATGCACAATGGCAATTCTTAATTGGGGTTCATAAAAAGTGATGAACTCCATGTCTCAAGTACAGAAAACTTTTAATCACACATCATTTTCTTTACACTGCGACACAAGAAAGGTGCCCATATGCTATGGCTGCACTACATGTAGTAGAGTAAAATCTGGGTTCACAATGTCATGTCAGTTAGGGTTCATAAAGAACAACGAACCCCGTGTCTCAAGTATAGGAAAATTTTAATCACACGTCATTTTCTTTACACTGCCACATAAGGAAGGTGCCAAAACTCAATGGCTGCACAATATGTAGTACAGTAAAATCTGGGTTCAAATGTCAGTCAAGGTTCATAAAGAAAGATGAGCCCCATGTCTCAAGTATAGAAAACTTTCAATTACACACCATTTTCTGTACAGACCCTCAAATGTAAGATTCCCTTACTAAATGACTGTTCTGAATGTGGTAAAAAAAAAATCTGGGTTCACGTGTCAGTCAGGGTTCATAAAGAAAGCTGAGCCCCATGTCTCAAATACAGAAAACTATCACACACTTTTTTTAACTCTTATCATGCTGTTCACAACAACTCCTATCTATGGAAACAGTGTAGATCCAGATCAGATGGCTTCTGAAGAAGCCATCTGATCAGGATCTACACTGTTTGACACGAAGTTTATCGATTTGTAAGAATAAATTACATGAAGTAATCTGATTGGTTCAAAGTCAGAAATGGGTGTGGCTAAACTGAATATTCAGCAAGAGAAGGGTTAACAAAATGCTCTCCTCCACAATCTTCCAGTATTAACTTGACTGCGCTTTGGCCATACTAGATTTACTCATTCTTGCCTTTTAAACGATGTCATTACGGTAACACACCCGTGCGACATAGTGCATTCTTTCCTATCTCCAAAATGGCCACTTTTCCAAAGAAAATTTGTAATATTTTTCTTATTTATACACCAAACATAGGTTGTGGGTGCTCGTTAGAACCGCCTCATTGAGGCGGTTCTAACGAGTACCCACAACCTATGTCTTGGGCCTGAAATAAGAAAAATAATATATACCCCCGTATACCCCAGTTTTCTCTATATAAAGTGGGGTTTAGGGGGGTGTTCATTTCACAGACTTGTTAATGTGATGATCAGCCTTCTTGTGTAGGCTGTGTTCAGCTTTTCACTGTTCAACATATAATTATTAATTGACTGTGTTGACTTTTCTCCACCACGCGACTTATACTTCAAAGCTGACACTTTACAACAATTGTTTCAAGATGTACCTGTCTTATTCTTAAAAGAAATTGGACTTTTTCATCAGATTTAATTTTTCAGAATTTTATATATTATCATTCTAACATTTTTACTTTTCTCATAATACTAAATACCTTTTGACCATCAACCATTTGAGGCCTATGACCTACAAAGAGGGTTGACACATCATTAAACACAAAATCTTCTTACAAATACTGCAAACATAGGTTGTGGGTGCTCGTTTGCTCCACCTCATTGAGGCGGTTCTAAAGAGTACCCATAACCTATGTCTTGGAGCAAAAATAAGAAAAATAATGTATACCCTATAGTTTTCTCTATATAAAGTGGGGTATAGGGGTCTTCATTTCACAGACGTGTTCACGTGATGCGTATCCATCCCTTAGAGTGCATTAGAATGGCAATGACAATTGGAGACCAGGGTCCCGTTGTTAAAGCTAATGAACTTGTTAGTCAAGTTCACAATAAATTTCAATTATTCCATATGGCAGAAATCTAATACTTTTTGCTGAAAAAAAAAAAATGAGTAAAAAATCTACTCACATTTTTTCAGCAAAAATATCAATCTATTGGATAATGTACTTGATAGTCATTTGTTCAAATTTTTTGCTAAAAAAAGTGTGAGTAGCTTTAAAATTGGAAAAGCTACTCACATTTTTTTGTTCAGCAAAAATATCAGTGTACTGGATGCTGTACTTGCTAGATATTCTCACAGCTAATTAGTTAATTAGTTAATAAGGCTTTGAATAACTGGATCCTGTTTTAAGTCCTTGAGATGTGTGTCCTATGTAAAAAGAATTCTGCAAAGGCTATGTCACACCTGTGGGAGCACAAAGTCAGTGAATATGGAAAGTTGCCATCCCTAAATTCAAGTTTGTACCAAGTTCTTATAGTTCTTGAGAAATGGACTTTAACATTAGGGTAAACACTATAGTTCACTGAAGCAGTGAACCATGAAATGTAGGTCAAGGTCAAATATGGATGCTTGCATTATAGTTGTCATTCCCAGATGCAAGTTTGTACCACTTTTCATTAACTCATTTTGCACCGGAAACCCTAAAAGGGGTACGTGGCAAACAATGCAGGCCCAATGCATTCTGCGGTGTCTGATCAGGGCCTACACTGTTTGCAAAACGTTCAGCCAGTTTCCAAATAGAAACCCCGAAATTCTGAAATATTTGTTTTGTTTGATTTGAGGTTTAACGTCCCCGTCAACACTGTAAAGGTCATTTTGGAGACGTTGCTTCCAATTTTGTGGGACTTTTACCCGACATTGAGATGAAATGACATCTCAAGCCCTGTCGCCCAATGAAACCAATAGGGTTTATTAGCATGGACGGTCCGCCTCGCACCGTGGTTCCTGGACAGGCTTAGATCCTCTAAGCAGTTTACTAGTACTAGTGTGCGGGTCGGTTTCAGCTCTGCGTGGAAGCATCATGCAGCCCATATATTTCTTCAAGCCCCTGTGGCGGGGGCCGCCAAAATTTTGAAATGGAACCCTGCTATATGTAAGGAGGAAGATTCCATTTGGTACAAAAAGGGTTAATGAAGCTCTTGTATATCTTGAGAAATGGACTTGAAGAGTGAACACTACAGTCGAACTTCAATGGCTCGAACACCTTTGGGACCTCGAAAATCTGTTCGAGACTGGGGTAGTTCGAGCCACTGACGTTACTGTCAGGAAGCATAACGAGATACTTTTACACATCTTTTCGGTGTTCTATAATGAAAATGTATGCTGTGTGTACTCATTAGAATCGCCTCATCGAGGCGATTCTAATGAGTACACACAGCATACATTTGAAAGATAAAATACTAAAATCTCCTTAATTATCCCCACCATTTCTTATGTAGAGGATTTCGCTAGGGGCTCAAAAACGGGTTCGACTCATCTGTGGTAAACGAGCCATCTGTGTTCGAGCCATCGAAGTTCTACTGTATATTTGATGCAGTAGTTCACAGTGACAGGGAACCATGGGTATGGGTCAAGGTCAAATATGGATGCTTGCATTAAAGTTCCCATCACCAGATACAAGTTTGTGGACCCCCCGCCCATTGGGGCTTGAAGAAATAAATGGGCTGCATGATGCTTCCACGCAGACGAGGAATCAACCCGCACACGAGTACTGGTAAACCGCTTAGAGGGTCTAAGCCTGCCCAGGCAATGCGGTGCGAGTTGGGCGTCCATGCTTATAAACCCTATTGGTTTCATTTGGCGACAGGGCTTGAGATGTCATTTCATCTCAATGTCGGGTAAAAGTCCCACAAAATTGGAAGCAACCTCTCCAAAATGACCTTTATAGTGTTGACGGGGACGTTAAACATCAAACCAAACAAACAGATACAAGTTTGTACCAAGTACCATTAATGAAGCTCTGATAGTTCTTGAGAAATGAACTTGACCATTAGGGTGAATGCTAGGGTGCTGGCAAATGTTGAAGGCCTCACAAAAGGACGAACAGACACAAAATTGGACTCCTACATCATGCCATGCTAACAGCAGGTGCTACAATAAGAAATTTGCAATTAAGAAACAAACAATTTAGTTGCATATGACACCTTTACAGGCATGTACAGTCAATCCTCTTTATACTGACATTCGTTATAACAGCAAAACTTGTTAAAACGGCAATTTAAATGCAATGTCTACTCAGCTAAAGGCTTAGCCTCGGTTCCGAGTGGCATGGGCTTCCCTCGGGTTGGAAATGCACAAATCCAGTCCATAGTCATGAAAGGGTCTTGTAATCTGATACTCCAAGAAACGAGTGTTATAGACATTTGTTAGAATCGCCTTGGTGAGGCGATTCTAACAAATGTCTATAACATTTGTTTCTTGGAGTAATAATGGGGAAAAAGCCCTTTATAACCTGTCATACTACTAACTGGGATTCTTTATAATGGCATATTCTTCATAACAGCACAATAGTAGGGAACAAATACCATCATTATAACGAGGGTTCTCTGTATTCTCTTCTACACATTTCATGCTTTTGGACAGAATATATAAAGGTATAAAAATGCACCAATAAATCAACTCAAAAATACATGCCTATATATGAAAGCCTAGTCACAATACGTACAATTTACAATGCAAGATCTCCAGAAAAACGAATTTTCGTGAGATTTCTATGCTTTGTTTAAAAAAAAAAAAAAAAATGGTCATAGAAATTCATTTATTTGAACACTATGAGTAATAAATTAATGTGCGAATCTGACTCTAAATGATCATTAATCAGAACAATTATCATCTGCTTTTTGTCAGGTTAGCTTAAAGGTGCATTATTGAGCTACCGGGTCTCAAATATTTTTTTCTGGTTTTTATCTTCAATGCATACTCCACTGTCATGTGTACACTTTTGGAGCCAAATACAGCCTCAGAACTTTGTGAAAATGGTCGTTTTCATTCGTGTTTACCCTTCGCTCTGAACATGTGTTCGGAATTTCTGTTCTAAAAATAAATTTGTCACTTTACACATACGTGGCGACAGTATCGTCTCTGAGTGTCATTACTTATGGCATGGTATTCAGCATCATATTTTTGCAAACAAGGCCAAAAATGAACGTCGCATAACGTCATATATGGGGATTCTATTTTTGTCACGAACTAAAAATAGATCTAACTTGTGTTCGAAACCTAGCTAGGGAATCCCTCTCAAACTCGTTTACCTGTCATCATAACTGTTCGCATTTTTGCATAAAATGCATTCATTTGTATTGTTTTAAAGAAAAATACCGGCTATATGTATTTTATTTTTGGAAGCATTTTTTCCGGATAGCTCAATAATGCACCTTTAAATTTTGGCAAACAATGTAGACCCAGATCAGACTGCTCCTGTAGGAGCAGTCTGATCAGTGTCCACACAGTTTGCCTGAATGCAAAAATTTGCAAGAAGATGCAGCAGACAACATAAACAGACGGCATTTTCAAATGCAGCTTAAGAGTTAATCTGTACAATTATTGTTTTGTTTTGGTTTTGCAAAGCAATAAACAATATTTTTGCATAAAAACTGATGTGCATAGCTGTTTAACCCATAAAATGCCAATCATGAACAATTGTCCTCTGCTTTGTCGTCTGCTGGTTACTTTAAAAATCATTTTTGCAAACAGTGTGGACCCAAATCAGACTGCTCCTCTAGGAGCAGTCTGATTTGAGTCCACACTGTTTGGTTCTTGTACGCAAAAATATTTTTAAAAAGTTGGCAAAAAAAATTAGCAGAGGACATAAGCAGACGACATTTTGAGATGTAGTTTTTCTCGGCATCTTAAGGGTTTAAGTCATTGTCAAACAGCTTGTAAGCCGATTTAATTATTAACACACTCTAGGCTAATTCAGCAGATGACAACCTGATGATATTTTTCTTATTTTCCCCTGAAAACAGGTTTCACATTTCATGCAAATTGTTTCGTAGGACAATTTGCATATGACAAACAGATTTTGTTATTTCATGCAAATTGTCTCCAAGGACAATTTGCATATTACAAACAGATTTTGTTATTTCATGCAAATTGTCTCCAAGGACAATTTGCATATGACAAACAGATTTTGATATTTCATGCAAATTGTCAAATTGTCTCCAAGGACAATTTGCATATGACAAAAAGATTTTGTTATTTCATGCAAATTGTCCTTGGAGACAATTTGCATGAAATATCAAAATCCGTTTTTTGGGAAAAATACAAGAAATATTTTAAAATGTCATCTGCTAAAATTTTTGCTCACAGTGCTAAGTGCTAAACAATAAAAATTTATATTTAAATCATGAAATTCATTTGCTGTTTGACCATGGTTTTTATAGGATTTTTTATGCGCCATTATGCTCCACACATTTTTTTTTTATACTTTAACCCTTTTTGTACCAAATGGATTCTTCCTCCTTATTTATAGCAGGAGTCCATTTCAAAATTTAGTGATGTCAGGTTATGTTGTCTTCAAATTCTATTTGGAAAATGGCTTAACTTTTGGCAAACAGTGTAGGCCCTGATCAGACGCCGCATTCTGCGACGACTGATCTGGGCCTGCACTGTTTGCCCGGGTACCCGTTTTGGGGTTTCTGGTAGTAAATGGGTTAAGCAAACAGAAAAGACCCTGATGAGACGCTACATTATGTGGCATCTGATGTGGGTCTACACTGTTTGCCAAGCCCAACAAGCGAGGCAAGCCTAGACCCTCTTTACACAACACCCTCGCAGTGTTGACTGGGATGTAAAACTGCAATTCAAACAAACAAATAAACAAACAGAAATTGTGTCCCATGTAAAAATATGGTAGAAAAATATGTGAGCTCTATCTATTCATCATAAGCACAACAGACCACTGTGACAGTGGCTCAAACTAGCATTACACAATGAAACTAACTTCAATTGCTCAAACACCGATCCATAGCCCTAAGTAAGAGGGGGTATCCACATATTACTTTCTTATTTCTGCATGAAAACATATTGTGGGTACTAATTAGAAGCACCTCACAGTTCTGCACGAAAACATATTTTGTGGGTACTCATTAAAAGCGCCTTGCCCTTATTTCTGTATGAAAATGTATGTTGTGGGAACTCATTAGAAGCGCCTCATTGTGGGAACACTCTACCGACAAAGCTACCGAGCCACACAGTCAACCTGTTACACCTACATACAGCATATCCTTTTTCTGTTGATTACGAAAACACGTCTATTCAAATATACATGTATTGAGAATTTTACCACCAAAAAATCTGATATTTTTTCATTATATTTCTGCTCAAAACATAGCTTGTGGATACTCGTTAGAACCGCCTCTATGAGGCTGTTGTAACGAGTACCCAGAATCTATGCTCATAACATAGCTTATGTTATTTTACCACCAAAAAATCTGATATTTTTTCATTATATTTCTGGTCAAAACATAGCTTGTGGATACTCGTTAGAACCGCCTCTATGAGACTGTTGTAACGAGTACCCACAATCTATGTTTTTGAGCAGAAATATGACAAAATAATCTATACCCTTGTACTGTAACCCCCAGCTTTATTATATGAAAGTGGGGTTTGAGGGGGTCAAAATTATATAGGCGTGATTTCGTGATATGAGCCATATCTGTTCGACTGTACACATATCTGAACAAAAACTTTGTTAGCTTAACCCTTGTTCTGCTGAATAAATAAATTCTGCCACACCCATTTCTGACTCTCAACCAATCAGATTACTGGATATAACATATTCGTTCAAATTCACAAACTGAATGACAAACAGTGTAGATCCTGATCCTTCAGAAGCCATCTGATCAGACTCTACACTGTTTCCAAAAGTATGGGTTACTCTGTTCAGTGGGACAAAGATTAACCGATAAAATGCCAATCATGACAATTGTCTTCCAAACAGTGTGGTCCCAGATCAGACTATAGGAGCAGTCTGATTTTGGCCCACACTGTTCGCCTGTATGCAAAAGTATTTTTAAAAAGTCTGCCAAAAAAATTAGCAGACGACATAAGCGGATGACATTTTCAGATGTAGTTTTTCTTGGTGTCTTAAGGGTTAAGAAAACGGATCTAGCAAATACTGTGTCTAACAGAAGTATATTTGCTGATAAAACGCAATGCAAAAGCTACTAATTTTTTTTTTCCGTAAAATTATGAGTGGATGGTTGAAGTTTTTTTTCAACACAGCACGCCTATATAGACAATGGGCAGGAACTGTGGTTTATTCTGTCATAAATCACTGGGAAGAAGAGCATGACATGAATAGCCGTTGTTTTATAACATCACTCCCAGATTTTTGACATTAGATGGTGTAACGTTATTTTCTCGCATCGAAAACTTTACAAAAGGACTAAAATGTGTGTATTACTGTCAATGATTTTGGTGGGATTTTGTCTTAAAATGGCGAAAGGTTGGGAGAATTTGAAGGAAATAACAATATTATTGCTGATTTTCAGTGTGTTAGAATCGAAATAGATCAGATCTAGTCTGTGATTTGTTGAGAAATAAATCAGTTTGTCAGTTAGTTGTAAGTAGGCAAATCACTCGTGCTACGCGCTCATGATTTGATCAACTTTACAACTGGCCTCCAAACTGTGATTCAACATATCACAGCTAGAGCTGATCTATTTCTTAAAAATAATACGCTCAACCCTCTTTATACCAACATTCTTTAGAACGGCAAACCTCGTTATAACTGCAATTTGAATGGAATTACTACTTAGCTAAAGGCTTAGCCTCGGTTCTGAGTGGTGTGGGCTTACCTCGGGTTGGAAATGTGCTAATTGAGTCCAAAGTCATGAAAGGGTCTTATAATCTAATACTCCAAGAAACAGGTTATAGATATTTGTTAGAATCGCCTCACCAAGGCGATTCTAACAAATGTCTATAACATTTGTTTCTTGGAGTAATAATGGGGAAAAGGTCTTTTATTACCTATCATACTCCTAACTGGGATTCTTTATAAAGGCAAATTCTTTATAACAGCACAATAATAGAGAAAAAATACTGTCGTTATAACCAGGGTCCTCTGTACTGACTAACACCTTTGTAAGCTTCAAATAACTTGGTCCAGTATACCAACACACACCAAATGAATTAAGAACAAGAGCTGTCATTAGACAGCACAGCTCGCGAGGGAAAAGTGTCCTTGATGCCATACCATGGGCATGTATAGGTGGGGGTATTGCCGAATAAACCTTTGGACCTACATCTACCACCATCCCAGAGGGCATACAACATGTATGCAACGTCGTATCAACGTTGATGCAACATCATGACGTTGCATCGACGTTGATGCGACGTTGCCTAGACATCATGTGAAACACATTCATCACATGGTTTGGAGAATATGAGCCCTGAAAAAAACGTGTAAATGTGAATGCCGATGCCAATTCCAACGCCGACACCGCTGCCAGGGGTAGTGCAAAAGCTCTTCCTGGACTTTTTCCAGTCGAGGTCATAAATGCAATAACTGACAAAAAAGTGCTGAACAGTTCATGTATCACAGCAGAGTATAAACTGAATGAATGAATGAATGAATGAATGAATGAATGAATGAATGAATGAATGAATGTATGTATAAAATTGATGCACTGTTAATGAATATGGAGAAACTGAATGAATGAATAAATGAATGAATACAATGGATGCATGTATAAAATTGATGTACTGCAAATGAATATGGAGAAACTGAATGAATGAATGAATGAATGAATGAATGAAAGAATTAATGAATTGAAATGAAATGAAATGAAAACAATGGGTGACAATATCAAAACGGATGTACAGGTGAAGTGAATGAATGAAAATTGTTGAATGAGTATGGCTGAATGAATGATAGGCAGTGAAAAACTGATTACACAGGAAATGTACAAAAATATCAAAATATCATACAATTTGTTTCAAAATACAGCAGTCAATTGGTCCCACAGTTGCAAGCTAATGAATTACCTATGGCAAAATGTACAAATAAACATTACAATGCTGAGATTTGAATGTGACAAAGTTAATTTTGAATATACTTATACACAAATCCCTTTATATCACTGTTCATTATAATATGGTTTTGGATATAACAGAGTTTGAAATGGATCCCAAAAAAGTAGAATACAGTCGAACTTCAATGGTTTGAACACCTTTGGGACCTCGAAAATCTGTTCGAGACAGGGGTAGTTCGAGCCACTGAGGTAACTGTCAGGAGGCATAACAAGATACTTTTAGACATCTTTTCGGTGTTCTATAATGAATTTGTATGCTGAGTGTACACATTAGAATCGCCTCATCGAGGCGATTCTAATGAGTACACACAGCATACATTTGAAAGATAAAAGACTAAAATCTCCGTAATTATCTCCCACTATTTCTTATGTAGAGGATTTCGCTAGGGGCTCAAGAATGGGTTTGACTCATCCATGGTAAACGAGCCATCGGTGTTCGAGCCATCGAAGTTCTACTGTACAATGGGAGCGTGTATAAAATTGATGCACTGTTAATGAATATGGAGAAACTGAATGAATGAATAAATGAATGAATACAATGGATGCATGTATAAAATTGATGTACTGTGAATGAATATGGAGAAACTGAATGAATGAATGAATCAATCAATGAAATGAAATGAAATGAAACGAAATGAAATTAATACAATGGGTGACAATATCAAAACGGATGTACAGGTGAAGTGAATGAATGAAAATTGTTGAATGAGTATGGCTGAATGAATGAATGCTTTATAGGCAGTGAAAAACTGATTACACAGGAAATGTACAAAAATATCAAAATATCATACAATTTGTTTCAAAATACAGCAGTCAATTGGTCCCACAGTTGCAAGCTAAGGAATTATGGCAAAATTTACAAATAAACATATACAATGCTGAGATTCAAATGGTGGAATTCCATTGTGATAAAGTTAATTTTGAATATACTTATACACACAAAACCCTTTATATCACTGTTCATTACAATATGGTTATGGATATAACACAGTTTGAAATGGATCCCAAAAATGTAGAATATATAGACAAATGACCATGAATGGTCATTTTTCTGTGTAATCTATACTTTTTTGTTTGGAAATAACATGGATATAATTGAGATTGTTTCTCCTCTGGATCCCAACAAACATAGTGAGTTCTGGTCATTTTTTCTACCGTAATTCCCTGTGTATACCACGCACTTTTTTCACCCAGAAAACGGTTAAAAAAAATCCCCTGCGTGTAATACAATGGCATAGAAAAATGACATTGTTTTTCTCGAAAAGTCGGCAGGTCACGAAAACCCATTACAAATACAATGTGACACTTTTAGACCCTCATAAAGTTCGTTTGACATATTAATTCATTGAATCATTCATTCCATTAAAATGCAATCAATATTCCTATCGCAGACATCAACCTTTCATCCCTTTTTGGGACATCGGCAAACAGTGCAGTCCCAGATCAGACACCTCAGAAAGACGCCGCAGACATCTGATTTGGATTTACTCTGTTTGATGATTTATTACAGTTCAATTATGACACTATTGTTAATCCCTGTCATATAATTGCCACCCTGCGGTGCATGTCGATAAGGTGTGAAAATATGGTCAAGTTTTGTCTCTAATTTGCGTTTATTCCCCGATCATAAAATTTAATCCGCAATCAATGTGAAAATTATTTAATTGCCCCTAAGACGAGTTGCTACGACTATTCTACTATCTTGTGAATGATTACGTTTTGGCGCCAAATAGCAGACGCTTGGCGAGAAAAGTTGAACGCTTTAAATTGTGTTAACACATCTGTATGCTGGTGTTGGTTATTGACACGGAGCTTACAGAAAGCGCTGTTTTCCACTACCGTTTTGCTATCGAGATTTTTTTTACCGTTTCCAAACAATTTTTTATGAAAGAGATACGCCCCATTAAGATAAAACAATAGACACGTGTGGGGTTGCTGGGGTCCGATGACGTTATTTACCGATTGCGTGCCGATTCGCCCCAGTCATTTTCGGATGTGCGGAAGTTCTATGCGCTGGATTCAAGTCTGCGGGTTGTCAAAGATCTATTTCAGCGAATCGGCTGATTCGCCCCCGTCAATTTCAGACGCTCGAAAAAAAAACGGCCGGTTCGCCCCAGTAAATTTCGGATGCGCGGAAGCTCTACTATGCGACGGATTCAAGTCTGCGGCTTGTCCCAAATCTATTTCAGCGAATCGGCGGATTCGCCCCCGTCAATTTCGGACGCTCGAAAAAAAATCGGCCGGTTCGCCCCAGTCAATTTCGGACGCGCGGAATCTCGCCCGGCGGAAAAAAATCGTACGTGATTTTTATTTTCTTTCCGTGATTCACGTAAGATTTTGCGTGAGTGGGAAGTCTGATTAATTATGATAGTTAATGCATGTCAACAAAGTTTCAAATTGCACAGGAAATCGGGTTCTTTGAAGTCAGGCATGAATCACCGTTTTATTAACAGTAAATGCAAAATGGGCTTCTTTAATTGAGTGAGATGTTTGACTCACGCTGAGAAGGTGTTAATTAAGGGATTAGCATAGAGAACGTGTGAATAACCAGAGGTGTCAAAATACTCAATCTACCTGTAGAAATTTCTGTCAATAACGCTATGGAGCACCTGCCTTGGAGGCATGTTGTCACAATTTTACCTTTGGAAAGAAACCTGTTTCTATCTTTCCTTGTGAAAGAAAACTGGGAAAACGCATTGTCATCTTTCATAACAAATGAATAACCGCACCCTTAAAATGTCACCTTGTCACACACCACCGTTATGGGTAAACGGAGAACTGCCTATGCTGCAAGAGAGAAACTAACCACTATTCTATTCTATAACTACTAGGAAATATACCTATAACCAGTCAGGCTATTTTGATAGTAGCCAATCAAAATTCGTGTACTTTCATTTTCAATCAAAATGGCGTCTGAGAAAAGCATTCTGTGATACTGGGGAAAAGCATGTGCGTGTTTTAGACTGGAATATTTTTTTTTCACATATCTTGGACTCAGAATTAAGGTGCGTGTTATAGATGAGTGCGTGGTATACACAGAGAATTACGGTATTTATCATATGATGTCGTGCCTGAGAATGTATTTACATCATGTAATAAATTTTATAAGCCACTAGTGGATAAAATATGCAAATTAGTTAGATATGCCCTGTAATGTTCCATCTACGACGTCCTTAATGATGCCAAGTTTACTAATGGCAAAAAATTGACACTTTTATAAAACAATCATGAACTAGACAAAAGTGCCCAGTGGGGCACGTATACCCCTGGCCAGTGCCATCACCTCAGCTGAAACAAGAACTACAAAGGGAAATAACTCTAAAAGGCCTGACCCCTTGGCCCTTATTTTCTTTCCCACAATACAACTAGTCATACTGATCATGTTTGCAAAATTTCAAGTTTCTATGTACAGTAGTTATTGAGAAATCTTTGACACAAAATAAAAATATACACTATTAAACAGCAAGAACTACAAAGGGAAATAACTCTAAAAGGCCGGACCCCTTGGCCCTTATTTTCTTTCCCACAATACAAGTAGTCATACTGATCATGTATGCAAAATTTCAAGTTTCTATGTGAAGCAGTTCCTGAGATATCTTTGACACAAAATAATTGGCCAGTGCCATCACCTCAGCTGAAACAAGAACTACAAAGGGAAATAACTCTAAAAGGCCTGACCCTTGGCCCTTATTCTCTTTCCCACAATACAACTAGTCATACTGATCATGTTGGCAAAATTTCAAGTTTCTATGTACAGTAGTTATTGAGAAATCTTTGACACAAAATAAAAATATACACTATTAAACAGCAAGAACTACAAAGGGAAATGACTCTAAAAGGCCTGACCCTTTGGCCCTTATTTTCTTTCCCACAATACAAGTAGTCATACTGATCATGTGTGCAAAATTTCAAGTTTCTATGTGAAGCAGTTCCTGAGATATCTTTGACACAAAATAATTGTTTACGGACAGACAGACGGAAAAGACAAAAACTATATACCCCCATGGCATACGCCGGGGGTATAATAAAATGCGTTTTAAATGTCATATGATAAACAGAATCTTGCATTTGTGTGCATGTATTATTAAATTTATTAAACTCGTTGAGGAAAAGGGATAAAATACTCGGCTAAGCCTCACATTTTATCCCTCTTCCTCAACTCGTTGAATAAATTCAATAATACATGAACCCTCGTGAAAGATTTTCTATATATAATTATACTTTTGGGGATTTGTTTGTTCATTCGTTCGTTTAGGTATATGCTTTTTACTCTGCCATGGTCAAGCGGACAGAACTCCATAGCTCCACAAAAAGACATAGGTTAAGTGCTTCTGGGCTGTAAATCGTGGCAGTGTGTCCAACAAATATTTGGGAATGCATGATAAACTGTGTTATATTCAAAACCTTGTTATAATGAACAGTGCTATATAGAGGTTGTAGTGTATTTTGTGTTTCATAGTCCTTTTGTAGAATATTTCATTTATACTAAATAAACCATTAATCAGAGGTAGACGAAAACCAGAGTACCTAGAGATAACAATATCCAGCCTCCACAGTAGAATACGGCTTTCTAGTATGCTGGGAGCCAGACTAGAGCTTACAACTTAAACTGGCTCTCAGCTGACTGATAAGTTAAGACATTATGAAATGCATTATTCTTATATAAAGTCTTTTATAACCCTTATCTGGCTGTTCACAACAACCCCTACCTTTGCAAACAATGTAGATCCAGATCAGATGGCATCTGATTAGGATCTACACTGTTTGTCATTCAGTTTGTGAATTTGAACAAAAATATTATATCATGTAATCTGATTGGCTGATAGTCAGAAATGGGTGTGGCTAATAAAATTAATATTCAGCAGGATAAGTGTTAAGCAAGGGGATTCTCACTGATTATAATAAATTAATTTGCCACATACATATGTCTATCAATAAATCAAATTACTTGATATAAAGTATTCATTCAATTCACAAACTAAAAAACGGTGTAGATCTTGATCAGAAGCCATCTGATAAGGATCTACACTGTTTGCAAAGCTTTTGAATTGATCAGCTGAACAATGATTTAAAACCTGAAACTCATAGCTGGAAGGTCAGGCTACCTACAGCTATGAGTAAGGGGGAAATTAAGGGTCAGAATTATCCCTGGATACACTGGTTTTCTCCATCATGTAAGACCCCAATACACTAAAATCTGCACCTTTGATGATTGTTTTGTATGTTTTATTTTGTTGTTTTTTTTTTTTTTAGCTTTCTGTGTACACAAAGAAAGAAAAAATCAAACAAAAAAAATGTATTTTTTCTTCCCGTCACATTGACAAATTTATGAAATGAACAACCCCCTAACCCAGACTTTATATAGAGAAAAGTGGGGTTTAAGGGAGTATACATCATTTTTCTTATTTCTGAGTTCAAGACATAGGTTGTGGGTACTTGCTAGAACCGCCTCATTGAGGCGGTTCTAACAAGCACCCACAACCTATGTTTGGATTCCGAATAAGGAAAAACTATCACAAAACAGCATCAGAAAACTAACCGTTTTGGCGATATAAAAGAATGCGCTATGTCACATAGATGTGTCATCATAATGCTTTTTTAAGCTACAAAGTTGAACTGGTATGAAAATTTGAAAATTCAAATTGAAATTAAAACTTCGACTATCAGCTGAATATGTGCTGTCTAAAAAACTGGGTACCAATTAAATGCCTTTGCTACATGTATATACAGTTGAGGCAAAACAAAAATATATCACATATTTATGACATAGCCCACGGAGACCAGAAAAGTTGGCCCCTGCCCATCGAGGCTTGAAGAAATAGAAGTGCTGCATGATGCTTCCACGCAGAGCTGAAACCGACTGCACACGAGTACTGGAAAACCACTTAGAGGATCTTAACCTGCCCAGGCAAAGCGGTGCAAGTCGGACTGTCCATGCATATAAATCCTATTGGTTTCATTAGGCGACAGGGCTTGAGTGTCATTTCATCTCAATATCGGGTAAAAGTCCCACAGAATTGGAAGCAACGTCTCCTAAATGACCTATACAGTGTTGATGGGGATGTAAAACCTCATATCAAACAAACAAACACAGACCTAGAAAAGCTGAAATACTTACAGCAGGACTTTGTTTGTTTCTGATTTGCTTTTCAGGCCCTTCATTTACCCATTGTATACTGGTGGACTCTTCCATTGCTTTATGTTGGACAAGTCAATTTGTCATATAACGGGTGTCAGGCTATTTTTTGTTTTTATTCTACTTTTGATGGAAAATTCTGTTAGCAAATAGTGCAGGCCCTGATCAGATGCCGCATTCTGCGCCATCTGATCTAGGCCATCACTGTTTGCCAAGGTACCCCTTTAAGAGTTTCCCACATACAATGGGTTAAGGTCGTTTTTTTTGTCCACTTACTCTAGTTTATGAAATAACGTAAGAAAAAAAAATCACAATTTATAAAATACTCCTGAAACGTTCCAAGCCCTATCAAAACAAAAACAATGTGCGAAATCAAAATATAAATTCAAACTGTTAAAAAAAATGTTTGCATAAAGCCTTTTGCATTTGTAGAGAGTTAAGTACATGTATAGCAAATGCCACTCCTTCAATGCCAATTAACCCATAACATGTCAATCATGACAACTGTCGTCTGCTGGTGACTTTAAAGCCATTTTTGCAAACAGTGTGGACCCAGATCAGACTGCTCCTCTAGAAGCAATCTGATCTGGGTCCACACTGTTTGCCTGTATTCAAATATAGGTTTGTTTTTTGTTTGTTTGATTTGATGTTTAACGTCCCTGTCAACACTATATAGGTCATTTTGGAGACATTGCTTCCAATTTTGTGGGTCTTACCCGACATTGAGATGAAATGACATCTCAAGCCCTGTCGCTCAATGAAACCAATAGGGTTTATAAGCATGGACTGACCAACTCGAACTGCATTGTCAGAGCAGGCTTAGATCCTCTAAGCGGTTTACCAGTAATCGTGTGCGAGTTGGTTTCAGCTCTGCGTGGAAGCATCATGCAGCCCATCTATTTCTTCAAGCCCCAATGGGCGGGGGCTATAAAAAAAGCTGGTATAAAGCCTTTTGCATTTGTAGACAGTTAAGTATAGCAAATGTCACTCCTTCAATGCCAATTAACCCATAACATGCCAATCACAACAAGTGTCGTCTGCTTTGTCATCGGCTTGTTACCTTAAAAGCTATTTTTGCAAACAGTGTGGAGCCAGATCAGACTGCTCCTCTAGGAGCAGTCTGATCTGGTTCCACACTGTTTGCCTGTATGCAAAAATAGGTTTGAATAGGTTGCAAGAATATGCAGCAGACGACATAAACAGACATTTTCAGATGCAGTTTTTCATGGCATCTTAAGGGTTTAATCACCAAGCAGATGACGTTATGAATTTCCTGAAAAAAAATTGGGCTTGACATTTTCAAAATTTTGTCTACCATGGCTGTGATAGTATTTTAACCCTTGTCTTGCTGAAACACAACAACCCCTACCTTTGGAAACAGTGTAGATCCTGATCAGATGGCTTCTGAAGAAGCCATCTGATCAGGATCTACACTGTTTGTCATTCAGTTTGCAAACTTGAAGGAATACATTTTATCAAGCAATCTGATTGACTGAAAGTCAGAATTGGGTGTGGCCAAATTAATTTATTCAACAGGACAAGGGTTAAATGCAAGCATTATCAGCACATTGTTAGTGCATTCAAAATGTCTAAATGACAAGACCTGAGAAACCGCCTTAGCATATAATAACCCCAAAAACATTGAGCACAACTGAAGCAGATGAAATTTTTAAATATCTTAATATTGTGTTCCAAGAAAATAAGGGCTTGACACTTGAAAAGTATCACTACCTGCCTAGCAATGTCAGGCCTTATTTGTTTTATACATCAGATACATGTAGAGTGGGCACTCTCTATATCGACAGTATATGTTCCCTAACAATTTGCTGATATAGTCAATTTGTTGCTTTAAAGAATCCTAGCAAATATCCACAACATTTGTTTAACCCTTTTTGTACCGAATGAAATCTTTCTCCTTATATATAGCAGGAGTCCATTTCACAATTTAGGGGTGTCAGGTTGTGTTTTCTTCAAAATTTATTAGGAAAATGGCTGAAACTTTTGCAAACAGTGAAGGCCCTGATCAGACGCCGCATTCTGCGACGTCTGATCTGGGCCTGCACTGTTTGCCAGGGTACCCCTTTAGGAGTTTCCGGTCTAAAATGGGTTAAAAAACAAATGTTGTGGATATTTGTAAGAAATCGATTTTAACAAATATCCACAAAATTTGTTTCTTCGAGCATTAAATAATTATATTACATGCGTTACAGAGAAATACTATGATTTCTACCAGACATAAACTTGGTGTTTTCAGTTTTGCTATGAAGAAATATTTCCTCTTAGCCAGGGAAATTAATCTCTTTAGCTGGAACTACTTTATGTACAAGATACCACTTTTGCAGTGAAATTGTTATATTCAAACGCGGGAAAGTTTCAGTCATGTCAACGTTATTCATGACCTCATTGCAATGGCGTCTGGGAAGATATCAACAGACGTTCAGAATGCGTGACGTTTGAGTTGGATGCAACGCTGAAACAAAAGAAAACATGGATATGACCATTGAATAGGCTGTATGTTTTGCTTTATTTAATCTCACATTTTAGTTGTTTATCACTGAAACACTTTGTTTCTTCTGTTTATGTTCAAAACTGTAGAAAGCACTTTCAAAATGGTGCCCCTCCAGTTTTTCTTCCGCCCGGCTTCTCTAACACTATGCTGATTGAACCGTTAACATGAGCCTAAACAGTCAACTGAACAGGAATTCAGTCCCAAAATTCAAGATCCATACTGTCCTATAGTCTATGGAAGTGCATGCAAGATTATTCATTTCTCCTATTTGAAATATGGGATTTATAAACCAAGGGAGGTAAAATACAATATTCTTGAATACTTCCATTAATCGCCTCGTCCTGAGCTATTATAACTAGTTTTGTTGTTATATCCAATGTCAGTATAAAGAGGACTGACTGTATGTCAGGCCTGATTTTCTTTTAAAAAAAAGTGAACTAGAACATGATAAAACATTACCTATTTCTTAGGCAACTAGTAAAGTCTCAGGCGAGCATTAGCACTGTCTAATCACAGTCTTTGCTGCTCCCAGCCTTGTAGAGGAGACTGTAAGGTAGCTTTATGCAAAAAGTTGTGTGTCTAGCCCTATTAGTTGTGCACATGCACACATTTGACAAACATAAATAGGAGTATGTTAAGGGTCCTTTCGCCATGTGTCAACCCAAATATATTTAAAAAAATCATCTGCTTTGTTGTGCTTGGTTTAATTGGAGTTTTTGATGATAATTTTGAGATGAGTTTTATTATTTATCCATAACAGCCCCAGGTAAGAAGGGGTATCCACAAATTATTTTGCTATTTTCTGCAAGAAAACACATATTTTGGGTACTCATTAGAAGTGCCTCAGTGAGGTGCTTCTAATAAGTACTCACATTGTAATGTTTTGTGCAGAAAAGAAGGAAAATATCGATATTTTTCCGAAGAAAAAAGCGCCTTATCTAGAGAGCTATGAATGAATATTTTGTACACATTTGATTGAGCACTTTTTGTGCTGCCATTCTGTCAAGTATACACAACATGTCAAGTAAATATGAAAATGTTGTGGACACGTGTTAGAATTGCTTCTCTAAGTATCAAATACATTTCTATATGGACAACAGGAGAAACAGTGCATACCTATGTTTTAACAAAATGCCTGTTGTGTTTACTTGATAGAATTGCCCCAGAGAAGCAATTCTATCACATGTACAATAGGTATATTTGCATAAACTGTATGGTGTGTGTGTTTGATGTAACAGCCTCATTGAGGCAGTTCTAACAAGTGTGCACAAAATATTCTTTACAACAGGAGCAAATTATTCCCCCAAAATTACAATCAAATACTCCACTTAAGTTTTGCTTTTTGATCATTTTGGTATCACATATTTCTGATGTCGCCATTGTTGCAGCACAAGCTTATGAAAATATCATTGCTACAATGTTGTCTTGTTTTTTTTTTATATTGTTTTTTTTTATAAACTTATATATAAAACATTTGTACAAAATTCTTGAGCATAAATCGAGACAGGACCAATATCACTTTTTTCCGAAGCTTTTTAGGCAAACAAAATTGCCCATGTGCTTCAACTAAACTTGTGTGACATTCACCTCTTCAATGTCCTTGATCTTTGACCTTCGTTGTTCCATTAGCTGCATCACTTTCTAGCACAGACTAAAAGATGCAACTGTTCTAGTGACCTTGAGATATTATTCAGTCAAGGTATTTGCAATAATCTGCATTTCCAGTAACCTCTCTCGAGGTGACTGGAATGGACTGTGGTCTAAATAATACCTTGGGGGTCATTTGCAAGTACTGATAGGTGTGTCTGATCTTCCGTCAATTGAATCACTTTCTGACATTGATGAAGAGCTCATTGAACTAATCGAGGGTGAGCTTGAAATCTGACTACTGTCTAAATCTTCACGAAAATATGGGTGATGTAGTGCTTCCTTGGCACTAATTCTATGATGTGGGTTGAATTTCATCAGTTTCTGGAAAAAGAAAAACAAAATATGAGCTAACACATAAGACAAGGCACTTGGTATACTGCTATTCATGTTCTTCAAATGTATATACAGTAAAATTTCTATATTAAGACCACCTTTGGGACTGTTCTAAAGTGGTCTTTAAGACCACTTTTGAACAGTCCCAAAGGTGGTCCATGACCAGAGGACATTGTGGGCAGAAATCACGAAGGAAAATTAAGTGACACCTTCAAAATAAGCTTTTTAAAGCAGAATTAGTCTTAATTTTAGGTGGTCTTAAAGGTGCATTATTGAGCTATCTGGAAAAAATACTTCCAAAAATAAAATACATATAACCAGTATTTTTCTTTAAAACAATACAAAAGAATGCATTTTATGCAGAAATGCGAACAATTATGATGACATGTAAACGAGTTTGAGAGGGATTCCCTAACTAGGTTTCGAACACTAGTTAGATCTATTTTTAGTTCGTGACAAAAATAGAATCCCCAAATATGACGTTATGCGACGTTCATTTTTGGCCTTGTTTACTTAGGCCATGCCTGAATCGGTAAAAATATGACGGCAAATACCATGCCATAAGT
Organism: Lucinisca nassula; assembly: GCA_963580285.1. NCBI lineage: Eukaryota > Metazoa > Mollusca > Bivalvia > Lucinida > Lucinidae > Lucinisca > Lucinisca nassula. Next base: position 35,534,281 of record OY757019.1, read on the forward strand.
AACGACACCCAGAGACGATACTGTCGCCATGTATGTGTAAAGTGACAGATTTATTTTTAGAACAGAAATTCCGAACACATGTTCAGAGCGAAGGGTAAACATGAATGAAAACGACCATTTTCACAACGTTCTGAAGCTGAATTTGGCTCCAAAAGTGTACACATGACAAAGGAGTATGCATTGAAGATAAAAACCAGGAAAAAAAATTGAGACCTGGTAGCTCAATAATGCACCTTAAATAGTGGAATTTTACTGTACTCTAATATTCGCCCCCAAAAATTCAGACACCTTGAGGACTAGCTATAATTCTCCTAAAATTTTAACAAACTTGTTTCACCATCCAGTAAGGAGTCCAAAAGTTGCAGACCAAATGACAAACAGTGTAGACCCTGATCAGACTGCTCCCTGATTTGAGGTTTAACATCCCCGTCAACACTGTAAAGGTCATTTTGGAGACTTTGCTTCCAATTTTGTGGGACTTTTACCCGACATTGAGATGAAATGACATCTCAAGCCCTGTTGCCCAATGAAACCAATAGGGTTTATTAGCTTGGACGGTCCACCTCGCACCGCGGTTCATGGACTGGCTTGGATCCTCTAAGCGGTTTACCAGTACTAGTGTGGGGGCTGGATTCAGCTCTGCGTGGAAGCATCATACAGCCCATATATTTCTTCAAGCCCCTATGGGCGGGGGCCATTATTAAATGAATACAGTGATTCAAATGATCTCACTGATGTCAAAAAGAACTATGGTTCTGACCAATTGATTGGACTAGGGTGATGTTGCGATGTCAACCGTAGTCAGAAAACTGCATGCAAATGTCTTCTCGCTTCAATTTTAGCACACAAACCAGTATTTTTGCCACAAAGTGGGTGGAAAGTAATGTAAATATAAGTAATTGAGGTAATTAAGTATGTCAAAATAAACCATGGTTCTGTTCAATATGACTGGACTACAGCAACTTTATTATGTCATCAGCTAAATGCGTGCTAATGTTTTCTTGTTTCAGTTTTAGCCATAAAGCAGAATTTTGTCACAAAATTGATGGGAATTAAGTAATTAAGGTATTCTATTTAAGAAATAGATCAGCTCTAGCTGTGATTTGTTGAGTAATAAATCACAGTTTGGAGGTCAGTTGTAAAGTAGACAAATCACAAGCGCGTGGCGCGCGTGATTTGTCTACTTACAACTGACCGACAAACTGTGATTTATTACTCAACAAATCACAGACAAGAGCTGATCTATTTCGATTTTAACACGCTGAAAATCGGCAATAATGTTGTTGTTTCCTTCAAAATCTCACAACCTTTCGCCATTGTTAGAAGAAATCCCGCTAAAATTATCGACTGAAACACATGCATTTATATCCTTTTCTTACGTTTTCGATGCGAGAAAATGACGTTACACCGTCTAACGCCAAGGAAATCTACTAGTGACGTCATAAATTGGGAATTTTAATGACGTCACTCGTCACGCTCTTCCGAGCTGAGATTTGTTGCAGAATAAAACACAGTTATTTTCCATTGCCTATATAGGCGCGCTGTGTTAGAATTAACATTCATAAAAGATTCAAAGGGGCATAACTCTATTAATATTTGGTGGACTACAACGTCGAAACGGTATGCGCTGCTCCATATCATGGTCTAACAATATATCAAATTTTGGCTTGCTAAATGTTTACAGAAATGTTCGAAGGGGCATAATTCTAAAAATATTTGGTGGACCGTAACCTTGAAACAATATGGGCTGCTCCACATCATGGTCTAACTATATATCAAGTTTCAGCTTGATCAGATACATAATGTAGGAGAAATTAACTTATTCAGAAATAAATGTTTACAGAAATTTTCAAAGGAGCATAACTCTTTTATTATCTGGTGGACTGTAACCTTGAATCAATATGCGCTGCTCCACATATATCAAGTTTCAGCTTGATCGGATGCAAAATGTGGGAGGAGTTATCTGGAATTGAAAAGTTTACAGACAGAGGTATATTGTGGGATTACCTCATACACTCTATGAGCAATTTTGTGAAATTTTAACCCCACAATGCTCAATTTTAACCCATATGCACAAATGTTAGTTCTGCCCTATGGAATAAACCCCATTTTGTATAGATTTTACAGAATCATAATCCCACATGGTAGCTCTCGTATGTGCTGACGGACAGATGGATGCAAAGGTGCATAAAATATAAACAAGAATTCCGCCGAAGGCTATGTCGTGCCTGTGGGGGCGCAAAGTCAACGAAGCATGACATGTAGGTCAAGGTCAACCATAGATGCTTGCACGAAAGATTCCATTCTCAAATGCAAGCTTGTACTAAGTATCATTAATGAAGCTCTAATAATTCTTGAGAAATGAACTTAACCATTAGGGGGAACGCTAGGGTGGTCGCAATATTTTACAAAGTCAGTGAACCATGAAATTTAGGTCAAGGTCAAATATGGCTGCTTGCATTTAAGTTGCCATCGCCAGATTCAAGTTTGCACCAAATATCATTAATGAAGCTTTTATAGTTATTGAGAAATAAACTTGACCATTAGGGTGAACACTAGAGTGGTTGCAATATTTTACAAAGTCAGTGAACCATGAAATATAGGTCAAGGTCAAATATGGATGCTTGCATTTAAGTTACCATCCCCAAATACAAGTTTGTACCAAGTATCATTAATAAAGCTCTTATAGTTCTTGAGAAATAAACTCGACCATTAGGGTGAACGCTAGGGTGGTCGCAATATTTTACAAAGTCAGTTAACCATGAAAAGTAGGTCAAGGTCAAATATGGATGCTTGCATTTAAGTTGCCATCCACAGATACAAGTTTATACCACATATCATTAATGAAGCTCTTATAGCTCTTGAGAAATAAACTTGACCATTAGGGTGAATGCTAGGGGGGTCGCAATATATTACAAAGTCAGTGAACCATAAAATGTAGGTCAAGGTCAAATATGGATGCTTGCATGTAAGTTGTCATCCCCAGATACAAGTTTGTACCAAGTATCATTAATGAAGCTCTTATAGTTCTTGAGAAATAAACTTGACCATTAGGGTGAACGCTAGGGTGGTCGCAAATGTTGACGCCTTGATGAACGGACGAATGAACGGACGGAAAACCGGGCGCCTATATCGCGGCATGCTAATAGCAGGCGCGACAAAGAGCGTATAAAACAGAAACCTATGCAAACCGTGTAGATCCTAATGAAACGGCAGGACATATACTATTTGCCATAAAGAGGTTGAAATTAAATGTGATAGTGAGTGTTGGATGGCTTACACATACATTGCAGCCTCTTTATAACACGGCTTATTATAACACGATTTTGGATATAACATGGTTGGAAGATGGATCTCAAAAATGCATAGACTATTTAGAAAAATGACCATAAATGGTCATTTTTCTATATAATCTATACTTTTTTATTTGGGTATAACAAGGTTGTATAACTAACACGGTTTTTGCTTTGGACCCAAACAATAGTGTTATAAAGAGATAGTGGTGTATGTAGGGCTGGCAAATCGGAGCTGAAAAATAATCAATAATCAGTCCCGCCATTGCGATTGATAATTGATTAGTAATCACTAAGGTGTTTGTCATAATTTTACCTGTCTAGCTTGCTTCTTAGCATGACTCTTACCATATGTTGCACTTTATCATATGTATATCTGAACAGACAGGCCTGAACAAACAGTGTAGACCCAGATGAGATGCCGCATTCTGCAGCATCTAATCAGGGTCTGCACTGTTTTCCACTCATCCAGCTATTTAAGGCATAACTTTGGGTAGTAAATTGTACCTATCAAGTAATCGATTAAAAGCAAATCAACAATGATAATCATTTTTGTAGAATTAATTGATCGATTAATCGATTATACGATTAATCGTGTCAGCCTTAGGTGTATGTGATTAACCAGTACTGTACAGTGCACTTTTTTTTTGCCAGTACTGACAACTGCCTTTCTTGATCAGTCTCCATGAAAAAATGTTGCTCACGATTAGCCCACCAAGAGCATTGTTAAGGGCATTACACATTAGCATTTCAAAACTTACTTCAAACAAATCCTTCGCTGTAGGATCAATTTCTGGGATGAAAGTTTCTACTGGTTTAGGAGGAAATGCTTTAAATGAGTTCCATGGCAATGATACATCTTCCGGCCATTCTGATTCTATTGGTCTACCCATAATTCTACAAGGAAAAGAAAATAAAAACTAGACAATCACAAAAGATGAATACCCCCGCCATATGCCTCAATAGATGAGTAATATGTTTGACACAGTCGTTCAAGGGGGCATAATTCTGCAAAAGGGGGCTGGATCAGAATTCTGTTTTCTTTATGCACATGTTCAATGCATGTCTGTTCTGTGTTACAAGTACTGTAGGAGGAGCTGTGGAGACCCAAACAGTATTTTATCATATGATGTCGTGTCGGAGAGTGTAATAACGCCATGAAATAAATTGTGGATTAAATATGCAAATTAGTTAGATACGGTCCATAACGTTACAGGTACAATGTCCTTAACGACGTCACGTTTACTAATGGAAGAATATTGACATTTGTGTAAAACAATCGTGAATAAAATGCGTTTTAAATGTCATATGATAAATAAAATCTTGCATTCTTGCTCATGTATTATTGAATTTATTAAACGAGCTGAGGAAAAGGGATAAAATGCGAGGCTTGCACTCATGTAAGATCCTCTATATCTAACTTCCGATGCCACACAAATGGCCAAAATGTTTAAGTCATTCAAGGGCACATAATTCTGCAATAAGGAGCTGGATAAGAATTCTGTTTCCTTTATGCACATGATCAATGCATGTCTGAACTGTGTTGCAAGTACTGTAGGAGGAGTTGCGGAGACACTAACTGTATTATCTAGCTTCCTATGATAGGCCAAAACGTTTAACCCCTTTTTGTACCAAATGGAATCTTCCTCATATATAGCAGGAGTTCATTTCAAAATTTAGGGGTGTCAGGTTGTGTTTTCATCAAAATTGATTTGGAAAATGCCTGAACTTTTAGCAAACAGTGGAGGCCCTGATCAGACGCCGCATTCTGCGGCGTCTGATCTGGGCCTGCACTGTTTGCCAGGGTACCCCTTTAGGGGTTTCGAGTCTGAAAGGGGTTAAGTCCCTCAAGGAGATATAATTCTGCAATACGGGTTGGATCAGAATCCTGTTTCCTTTATGCACATGTCTCAACTCTGTTGCAAGTTTCAAAGCCCTGCATCAAATACTGTAGGAGGAGTTGCGGAGACTCGAACATGATGGCTTCTTCAGACAACCCCACTTTTGCAAACAGTGTAGATCCAGATCAGATTGCTTCTAAGATCAGGACCTACACTGTTTGTCATTTGGTATTTGGTTTGCAAATAAAACCAATACATTATATCAAGTAACTTGAATGGCTGATAGTCAGAAATAGGTGTGGAAACAATAACTTATTCAGCAGGGCAAGTTTTGTTTGTTTGTCTTGGAGTTTAACGGACCAGTCAACATTATTATATGTCATTTTCAGCCGGTCAGTTTACCTATCCACACTTTTCCTGGGCAGACTTATACTTAAGCAGTTAACCAGTACAGTGAACATTCTTTTGCCAGAAACTGACTACTGCCCTTCTTGAATCAACGGAAGGGAGAGAATGACCATAGAAAAGATTTCATGATCATTCTCCACGAAAGAATGCTACCGATCCTGGTAGGTATCGAAACTGCGGCCTCCTGATCACCAGACGTGCATCAGACTAAGCTACCAAGGCTGGCTCAGCAGGACAAGAAAAAAATGTGGACAGATAACCTGATATGTACCATATTAACTGTATTTTTTCAGACAGACAGGCCTGAGCAAACAATGTAAACCCGGGTGTGACACCGCTTAGCTAACCACACTTTTCCCAGGAAGATGTATAAATACATGAAAGTCTTTAAACCTTATCCTGCTGTTAACAACAACCCCTACCTTTAAAAACAGTGTAGATCCTGATCAGATGGCTTCTGAAGAAGCCTTATCCTGATGTTCACGACAACCCCTACCTTTGCAAACAGTGTAGATCCAGATTAGATGGCTTCTGAAGAAGCCTTATCCTGATGTTCACGACAACCCCTACTTTTGCAAACAGTGTAGATCCAGATCAGATGGCTTCTGAAGAAGCCATCTGATCAGGATCTACACTGTTTGACATTCAGTTTGTGTATTTTCATATATAAATTATCATCAAGTAATCTGATTGGTTCAAAGTCAGAAATGGTTGCGGCTAAATTAGTAATGCAGTAGGATAGGGGTTTACCGGCAAAGTGCACATTCTTTTGTCAGATGCAGATTATTTTGTACCAATCCAACATGATAAAGAACAAAGATAGCACTTACTCAAAGATCTTTACAAGCTGGTCAATATCTGATTGTCCTCGAAATAATGGCCTGAAATACAAAATTAATAATAATGATAACAATAATAACAACAGCTTGAGCTTTTTTCATCCTGTTTATTTTACTCAATTTATACAGGTTTTGGTTTAGTTTGGTGTTTAACAGACCAGTCAACACTATTTAGGTCATTTAGGAAACAAATTTCATTTTTCTGCTATTCATGAAAGTATGAATGTAGTGGGTTGGCTGTAAAGTAAATGAACCCCGAAGTTTGGGGTTCATGTTACATCACGAAACCACGCCTGTACAATTTTGACCCCCTTGAACCCCACTTTTATATAGTTAAACTGGGGTTTCCGGGGGTATACCTTATTATCCCCTCGCACAACATAGTTGTGAGGGGGGATATAGCATTTGTCCCATACGTACGTACACGTACGTACGTACGTACGTAAGTAAGTAAGTACGTACGTACGTACTTTGTCAGCTTAACCAATTTTAATATAACTTCCCACAAATGTTCCTTATGACAATATCTCGAGCAAGTTCGACTTTCAAGGTCATGACTTCAAGGTCAAGGTCACTGTGGCTATTTTTAGAAAAACTTTGTCATCGCTCTAGCGCCTACATTTCTTCACCAATTTCAATATAACTTCAGACAAATGTTCCTTATAAATATATCTCGAGCAAGTTTGACTTTCAAGGTCATGACCTCAAGGTCAAGGTCACTGTGGCTATTTTTAGAAAAACTTTGTCATCACTCTAGCGCCTACATTTCTTCACCAATTTCTATATAACTTCACACAAATGTTCCTTATAAAAATATCTCGAGCGAGTTCCACTTTCAAGGTCATGACCTCAAGGTCAAGGTCACCATGGCTATTTTTAGAAAAACTTTGTTATCGCTCTAGCGCCTACATTTCTTCACCAATTTCAATATAACTTTACACAAATGTTCCTTAAAACAAGAGGGCCCAATGGCCCTATATCGCTCACCTGTGTACCAGAAAATCATTAGTGTAGGAGACCACTTGACATTGCTACATACTAAATATCTAAGCTCAGGCAAAGCAGTGTCACTGCTTATAAACCCTATTGGTTTCATTGGGTGACAGGGCTTGAGATGTAATTTCATCTCAATGTCGGGTAAAAGTCCCACAAAATTGGAAGAGACATCTCCAAAATGACCTATACAGTGTTGACAGGGATGTAAAACCTCAAATCAAACAAAATCTGTGCCTTATGGCTTTGGAAAAGAAGATTTTTTTTTAAGTTTTTTTTCCAGTATAAGTCTATAGAAGCTAATGAGCCCTGGGGCTTGGCCAATTTTGACACAAAGGGCATGGTTGGCAGGATTTATGTAGGCGACCATTTTGTGTTGCTATATACTAAATATCTAAGATTTGTATTTCATGGTTTCAATGAAGATGTTTGAAGCTTTTCTCCGTTATAAGTTTGTTGATGTTAAGGGGCCACAGGATTTGGCCAATGTGGACTAAATATCTAAGTTCTGTGCTTCACAGTTTCTGAGAAGAAGATTTTCTAAGCTTTCTTCCATTATGAGTCTATGGGAGGTAAGGGGCACCGGGGCATGGCCCATTTGGACCCCAGAGGCATGATTAGCAGAAAATATGTAGGTGATCACTTGCCGTTGCTACATGCTAAATATCTAAGCTCTGGGCCCTATGGTTTCAGAGAAGAAGATTTTTGAGGCTTTTCTCCATTATGAGACTATGGGAGCTAAGGGCGTCCCAGGGTGTGGCCCATTTGGACCACAAGGGCATGATTGGCAGGATTTATGTAGGTGACCACTTGTAATTGCCTCATGCTAAATATCTAAGCTCTGGGCCCTGTGGTTTCAGAGAAGAAAATTTTTGAAGCTTTTTACCATTATGAGTCTAGGGGAGCTAAGGGGCCCCGGGGCATGGCCCATTTGGACCCCAGGGGCATGATTGGCAGGATTTATGTAGGTGACCACTTGCCATTGCTACGTGCTAATTATCTAAGCTCTGGGCCCTGTGGTTTCAGAGAAAAAGATTTTTGAAGCTTTTTTTCCATTATGAGTCTAAAGGAGCTAAGGGGCCCCGAGGCGTGGCTCGTTTGGACCACAGGGGCATGATTGGCAGGAATTATGTTGGTGACCACCTGCTGTTGCTACATGCTAAATATCTAGACTCTGGGCCCTGTGTTTCAGAGAAGAAGATTTTTGAAGCTTTTTTCTATTATGAGTTAATGGGAGCTAAGGGGCCCCAGGGCGTGGCCAATTTGGACCCCAGGGGCATGATTAGCAGGAATTATATAGGTGACCACTTGCCCTTGCTACATGCTAATTATCTAAGCTCTGGGCCCTGCGGTTTCAGAGGAGAAGATTTTTGAAGCTTTTTTCCATTTTGTGTCTATGGGAGCATAGGGGCCCCGGGGCGTGGCCAATTTGGACCCCAGGGGCATGATTGGCAGGAATTATGTAGGTGACCACGTGCCATTGCTACATGCTAAATATATAAGCTCTGGGCCCTGTGGTTTCAGAGAAGAAGATTTTTTAACCTTTTTTCCATTATGAGTCTATGGGAGCGAAGGGGCCCCGGGGCGTGGCCCTTTTTGAACCCAGGGGCATGATTGGCAGGAATTATGTAGGTGACCACTTGCCATTGCTACATGCTAAATATCTAAGCTCTGGGCCCTGTGGTTTCAGAGAAGAAGATTTTTGAAGCTTTTTTTCCATTATGAGTCTATGGGATTGAAGGGGCCCCAGGGCGTGGCTCATTTAGCACCCAGGGGCATGATTGGCAGGAATTATGTAGTTGACCACTTGCCCTTGCTACATGCTAATTATCTAAGCTCTGGGCCCTGTGGTTACAGAGAAGAAGATTTTTGAAGCTTTTCTTCCATTATGAGTAATGGGAGCGAAGGGGCCCCGGGGCGTGGCCCATTTGGAACCCAGGGGCATGATTGGCAAGAATTATATAGGTGACCACCTGCCATTGCTACATGCTAAATATCTAAGCTCTGGGCCCTGTGGTTTCAGAGAAGAAGATTTTTGAAGCTTTTTTTCCATAATGAGTCTATGGGAGCGAAGGGGCCCCGAGGCGTGGCCCATTTGGAACCCAGGGGCATGATTGGCAGGAATTATATAGGTGACCACCTGCCATTGCTACATGCTAAATATCTAAGCTCTGGGCCCTGTGGTTTCAGAGAAGAAGATTTTTGAAGCTTTTTTTCCATTATGAGTCTATGGGAGCGAAGGGGCCCCGAGGTGTGGCCCATTTGGAACCCAGGGGCATGATTGGCAGGAATTATGTAGGTGACCACGTGCCATTGCTACATGCTAAATATATAAGCTCTGGGCCCTGTAGTTTCAGAGAAGAAGATTTTTTAACTTTTTTTTCCATTATGAGTCTATGGGAGCGAAGGGGCCCCGGGGCATGGCCCATTTGGCACCCAGGGGCATGATTGGCAGGAATTATGTAGTTGACCACTTGCCCTTGCTACATGCTAAATATCTAAGCTCTGGGCCCTGTGGTTTCAGAGAAGAAGATTTTTGAAGCTTTTTTTTTTTCATTATGAGTCTATGGGAGCGAAGGGGCCCGGGGGCGTGGCCCTTTTTGAACCCAGGGGCATGATTGGCAGGAGTTATGTAGGTGACCACTTGCCATTGTTACATGCTAAATATCTAAGCTCTGGGCCCTGTGGTTTCAGAGAAGAAGATTTTTGAAGCTTTTTTTCCATTATGAGTCTATGGGAGCGAAGGGGCCCCAGGGTGTTGCCCATTTGGCACCCAGGGGCATGATTGGCAGGAATTATGTAGTTGACCACTTGCCCTTGCTACATGCTAAATATCTAAGCTCTGGGCCCTGTGGTTTCAGAGAAGAAGATTTTTAAAATTTTTCCCTTTAGTTTATACTAATTTATTTTAGTTTGATTGCGATGAAAGCTGTAAGCTTATTGAATCGCTCTCGAACACTCATTCCGGGTGTTTTCACGCGCGCGCGAGAGAGAGAGGCAGTGGCTTTTAGACCACTGCTACCCATTTACACCTGGGTGGAGTGGGGCAGTGTCATTACGTGTCTTGCCCAAGGACACACCTCGATGCCGGTGGCGGATTCGAACGCACAACCTCTCGATTATGAGTCGAACGCGCTAACCACTGCGCTATCGAGGCTGACAAAATTTTTCCCTTTATAAGTCTATTGGAGCTATATGTTGCCATGGCAACCAGAATTCCAATCTGATCAGCCAAAAAACCTTATGCAGCCTTTCCCCCTACCTGATGATGCTTCACATGAAATTTGATCAAGATTGGCCATGGGGTATTGGAGATATTCTTATTTGAAATTGTTTACGGACGGACGGACGCACGGACGCACGCACGACGGACGACAGACAAAAAGTGATCCCAAAAGCACACCTCGTCACTACATGACAGGTGAGCTAAAAATATCTCGAGGGAGTTCGACTTTCAAGGTCATGACCTCAAGGTCAAGGTCACTGTTGCTTTTTTTAGAAAAACTTTGTCATCGCTCTAGCGCCTACATTTCTTCACTGATTTTAATATAACTTCACACAAATGTTCCTTATGACAATATTTCGAGCGAGTTCGACTTTCAAGGTCATGACCTCAAGGTCAAGGTCACTGTGGCTATTTTTTAGAAAAACTTTGTCATCGCTCTAGCGCCTACATTTCTTCACCAATTTCATTATCACTTTACACAAATGTTCCTTATAAAAATATCTCGAGCGAGTTGGACTTTCAAGGTCATGACCTCAAGGTCAAGGTCACTGTTGCTATTTTTAGAAAAACTTTGTCATCACTCGAGCGCCTACATTTCTTCACTGATTTAGAAGCCTCCGTGGTGCAGTGGTTACGCTACTCGCCTTGTAAACCAGGGATCGCAGGATCGATCCCGGGCTTCTACAGACTTTCGGATGAGTCTTTAAACCGAGGTCCCATCTCCGTATGACCTTAGCTGTTGGTGGGACGTAAAACTAAAACTCACTCACTCACTTCTTCACTGATTTCAGTATAACTTCACACAAATGTTCCTTATGACAATATCTCGAGCGAGGTGGACTTTCAAGGTCATGACCTCAAGGTCAAGGTCACTGTGGCTATTTTTAGGAAAACTTTGTCATCGCTCTAGCACCTACATTTCCTCACCAATTTCAATATAACTTTACACAAATGTTCCTTATAAAAATATCTTGAGCGAGTTCGACTTTCAAGGTCATGACCTCAAGGTCAAGGTCACTGTGGCTAGTTTTAGAAAAACATTGTTATCGCTCTAGTACCTACATTTCTTCACCGATTTCAATATAACTTCACACAAATGTTCCTTATGACAATATCTCTCTAGCCAGTTCCACTTTCAAGGTCAAGGTCACTGTGGCTATTTTTAGAAAAACTTTGTCATGGCTCTATCGCTTACATTTCTTCACCGATTTCAATATAACTTCGCACAAATGTTCCTTATGACAATATCTCGAGTGATTTTGACTTTCAAGGTCAAGGTCACTGTGGCTATTTTTAGAAAAACATTGTCATCATACTAGCGTCTACATTTCTTCACTGATTTCAATATAACTTTACACAAATGTTCCTTATGACAATACCTCGAGTGATTTTGCCTTTAAGGTCAAGGTCACTGTGGCTATTTTTAGAAAAACATTGTCATCATACTAGCGTCTACATTTCTTCACTGATTTCAATATAACTTTACACAAATGTTCCTTATGACAATACCTCGAACGAGTTTGACTTTCAAGGTCAAGGTCACTGTGGCTATTTTTAGGAAAACTTTGTCATTGCTCTAGCGCTTACATATTTTCACCAATTTCAATATAACTTCACACAAATGTTCCTTATGACAATATCTCAAGCTATCTCGACTTTTCAAGGTCACTGTGGCTGTTTTTAGAAAAACTTTGTCATCGCTCTAGGGCATACATTTATTGATGGATTTTTATAGAACTTCACACAAATGTTTCTTATGATAATATCTCGAATTGCTTTGACTTTCAAGGTTATGGCCTCAATTTCAAGGTCACTGTGGCTATTTTTAGAAAAACTTTGTCATCGCTCTACCGCCTACATTTATTAACAGATTTTAATATAACTTCACACAAAAGATGCTTATGATAATATCTTGAGCAAGATCTTCTTTCGCTGTCATGGCCTCAAGTCAAGGTCACTATGGATATTTTTAGAGAAACATTGTCATTACTCTAGAACCTTCATTTATTGATGGATTTTTAAACAAATGTTACACAAATGTTGCATATGATAATATCTCAAGCAAGTTGGACTTTTGCCATTTCAATGTTTTCCACACACGAAGTTGTCTTGTGCGAGGGGATTTGTATCGCATGCGATGCCTTGTTTTTCTTATTTCTGCTCTAAAATATATATTGTGGGTACTCTGTGAGGCGGTTCTAACGAGTGCCCACAATCTATATTTGGAGCAGAAATAAGAACAATATCACAATTTTTCATCATAAAATTTTCATTTTTTTCTGCGATAAAGGTGGCAATGTATTTGTACAGGCGTGTTTGCGTAATGACTTTGCTAATGACCCGCTGTCATTCATAGTTTTATGAACAGCAGAAAAAATAAGTTATTTTACATTCTTTGCTCCTCATCAATGGGCAAAAAAATGCTTATGCGGCAAACTTTTATAGCTGAAAAACATTTACACCCTGTTTTTCTACAAACAGCGTAACAGCATTGACGTAGCCAATGCCCAATCAGATCGTGAAAACCATAATGTAGACTGATATGACTCGACATCACTGAAAAACATGTGGCATATGGACTACATTGTTTTCAATAGGTTTACATTAGACATTACAATGGAAATTTAACTATTTAAAGACATATGCGGGTAATTCGCAAATTTTGTATGATCATCAAAAATGAAAGTTATGTCAGAGCCAATGTTTTACTGTTGTTGGGTGAGGAAATGGTTGAAATTCGTGGAACAGGTGTTGTTTTGGGTTCATATTATTATTAAACATGTTCAGCTTGGCTATAAACTTCATGAAAACAGCAACTTTGCATTTATTAAAACTTTTAATTTTTGACATTTACTCAAGATGAGATCGACCGAAATAGTTACAGACTTACTTTTGTGATTTGCCGTGATGCATATTATGGCCAGCTAGTATTTACAAATAAAAACCAAGTTACCTGACAGTGATGCGCCCTTTTTTCTTAGAATTTATATGTATTTTTACCATTTAATTTAACTGGGGGTAGGGGAACGGTTTGTTCAATAAAACAGAAATTAGCACAGTGACCTCTACTTTTCTTTTAATTTTCTATTCTCTGATAACATCTCCTAGAGAAAAAATCTTGTTTTATGAAAAATTCAATGTAGCATTTTTCTGTATGGTCCAAAATATTACAGACAATGAATTATTTTTAATGAAATTTTGGTTGATGACAAAAATTGGTTTCGCAGAACATTTTATGAACTTGAAAAATAGGCTAAAGAAAAGCTGCAGTATCTTTTACTGTATCATTCTGACTAAATTAAATTTTCGAAAGCTAGGCAAAAGTCATTTTTTACATGTTATTTACTAACATGGTTGTTTTCTGATATTTCTTGGAAAACAGCTTGGGTGATCTCCTTAAAGTTCAGATTACTTAAGATTCAGCACGGTGACATGTGTTTTACTTCAAACTAAACATATACAGATTCGGAAACAGTTTTCAATGTGGGAAGTTTTTACCCTCATATGCCCTTAAAGTCGGTCAGTTGGTAGGTTCTTCATGCCTATGTTTGCATAGGTATTTGTATTTGTCAATAGGGTTGAAAAAGGTTAGCTACCATAACAAGAGGCCCAAGAGGGCCTGTCGCTCCACCGGCTAACTTCAGACAATTGTCATATTTATTACATTAACCAATTGTATACTAGTTGACTCTTCTATTGCTATATGTTGGACCAGTCCATTTGTCATATAAGGGGTGTCAGGCCTATTTTTGATGGAAATTCTGTTAGCAAATAGTGCAGGCCCTGATCAGACACCTGGTTCTGCAGGGTCTGATCTGGGCCAGAACTGTTTGCCAAGGTACCGATTTAGGGTTTTACCGCATGCAATGGGAAAAATAAAACAAGTGATCCACCCAAGGAATGTCCATTCTATATTTTTGGACCCCAGAGCCATGGTTGGCAGGATTTATGTGAGTGACCATTTGGCATTGCTCCGTTCTAAATATCTAAAGCTCTGGGCCTTATGGTTTCAGAGAAGAAGACTTTTTTAAGTTTTTCCTATTATAAATCTATGGGAACTAATAAACCTCTGGACGTGGCCAATTTTTTACCCCAGGGGCATTGTTGGCAGGATTTATGTGAGTGACCACTTGACGTTGCTGCATACTAAATATCTAAGCTCTGGGCACTGATGGTTTCAGAGAAGAAGATTTTTGTCAGTTTTTCCCAGTATAAGTCTATGGGAGCTTATGGGCCTCAGGGTGTGGCCAATTTGGACCCCAGGGGCATGGTTGGCAGGATTTATGGAGTTGAATACTTCAAGCTGCTACATACTAAGCTCTTGGCCTTATGATTTCAGAGAAGAAAAGTTTCAAGATTTTTTCATTATTAGTCTATGGGAGCTACTAAGCAGTGGGGCGTTGCCAATTTGGACTCCAGAGGCATAGTTCGCAGGACTTTGTAGGTGACCACATAACTTTGCTACATACTAAATGTCTTAGCTTTAGGCCTTATGGTTTCAGAGAAGAAGATTGTTGAAGTTTTTCCTTTTATTGGTCTATGGAAGCTAATGAGCCAAAGGTGGTGGCCATGGCGGCCATGTTTTTTGTCTGATCAAAATTTCTTCAATGAATCTGACAATGGTCCACACAAGGAACATTCATGAAAATTAAGAATGAAATCCATTTAGCGGTTTTGGAGGAGAAGATTTAAAGAAAAAGATCCCTTTATAAGTCTATGGAAGCTAATTAGCCAATGGGCGTGTCCATGGCAGCCATGTTTTTTTTGTCTGATCAAAATTGCTTCAAGGAATCTGACAGAGGTCCACCCAAGGAACATTCATGCAAAGTAAGAATGAAATCCATTGAGCTGAGCGGTTTTGGAGGAGAAGGTTTTTAAAACTTTTCCCCTTATAAGTCTTTGAAAGCTAATGAGCCAAGGGACATGGCCATGGCAGTCATGTGGGGCATGGCCATGGTGGCCATGTTTTTTGTCTGATCCAAATTTCTTCAAGGAATCTTACAGAGGTCCACCCAAGGAACATTCATGCAAAATAAGAATAAAATCCATTGAGCGGATTTGGAGAAGATTTTTAAATATTTTTTTTTTTGGTTTTGATGCCATCGCAACCAGAGTTCTGCATGTAACAAAATTCTTTGAAGGAATTTAGACGAGGACTATGTGAGAAACATTCCTGTGAAGTTTGGTTACAATCGACCAAGTAGTTAAGGAGGAGATGTTTAAAGAATAAAGTTAACGCACCGACGCAAGACCACACGACGGACACAGGGCCATAACATAAGACCCACGTGTCTTATGAACAGGCTCATTTGTGTTTATTTATTTATGTTTTTATTTATTTATTTATTTTTTCCTTTCCTCCGTCGGATTTGGTATGTCTCCCTTTTCGACTAATCCATTTTAACCCTCAGGGATCTGGAGAACTGTTGACACTGTAGTATAATTAGTCTAATAAATCAATCTCCCTCAGTATTTCGAATTTATTTTGAAACATCAAGTCGTATAAATAGAGTTTTTCCTTTCCTCCGTCGGATTTGGTATGTCTCCCTTTTCGACTAATCCATTTTAACCCTCAGGGATCTGGAGAACTGTTGACACTAGTATAATTAGTCTAATAAATCAACCTCCCTCAGTATTTCGAATTTATTTTGAAACATCAAGTCGTATAAATAGAGTTTGCTAAGATTGTGTTGAAAACATCAGTTCTATCATGAGTGTGATGGGCAAGTGAAATTTCTGATGTTTTGAATATGTAGAATGATAATTTGTAGCTGGACCTCTATAGATATGTGATAGTCAGCAAAATCGGAGATTAATTCAGATACAGGAAGGTACATTTAAATAAATAAATAAAGAAATAAACAAGAACTTTTGAAGAAGAGAAGACTTTTTTAACATTACACTATATGCATTACACTATATGTTATATAGTAAAAATTAACTCGCCCATGGTGGCCATGTTTTTTGTCAGATCAAATTTTTTTCAAGGAATCTGACAACGGTCTACCCAAGGAACATTCGTGCCAAATTACAATGAAATCCCACAAGTACTTTTGCAGAAGATTTTTTAGCATTACATTATATGTTAAATAGTGAAAATAAGCCCTGCCCATGGCGACCATATTTTTTGTCAGATCAAAATTTCTTCAAGGAATCTGAAAGAGGTCCACCCAAGGAACATTCATGCAAAATAAAAATGAAATCCAACAGGTGGTTTTGGAGGAGAAGATTTTTAAAGATTTTTAATTTTTTGTGTGGTTTTGTTGCCATGGCAACCAGAGTTCTGGGTGTAACAAAATTCTTTGAAGGAATTTAGAAGAGGACTAAGTAAGGAACATTCCTGTGAAGTTTGGTTACAATCGGGCCAGTAGTTTAGGAGGAGAAGATGTTTTAGCATTACACTATGTTAAATAGAGAAAATAAGCCCTGCCCATGGCGGCCATGTTTTTTGTCGGCTCAATTTTTTTTCAAGGAATCTGACAATGGTCTACCAATGGAACATTCATGCCAAATTACAATGAAATCCCACAAGTACTTTTGCAGAAGAAGATTTTTTAGCATTACATTATATGTTAAATAGTGAAAACAAGCCCCGCCCATGGCGGCCATGTTTTTTGTCAGATCAAAATTTCTTCAAGGAATCTGAAAGAGGTCCACCCAAGGAACATTCATGCAAAATAAACAAGAGTTGTCAGAAGACAACATAGCTCGCCTTTGGGGGCCTAAGATGGATGAGGGCAAGTTATTAAAAAAAAATTTCTTCTGTAAAACAGCCCAATAGACTGCAGCAAATGAAAGAGAACCAAAATGTACCCCTAATCATCCTGTTTTCAAGCCTTTCCACTGCAAAAAAAGAAAAGAACAAGAGGGCCCAGAGGGCCCTGGGTTCGCTCACCTGATCCATAGTGTAACAAGTGGGCCTCAGGCAGGACCATTTTAGCCCCTGGGCTTTAATTTGAACAACCTTGGTAGAGGTCCACAAGATGAAGCTTCACACCAAATATCAAAGACCTGAGCCCTGTGATTTCTAAGAAGAATTTTAAAGGTATTTCTAACAGAAGTCTATGTAAAACATGTGGGCCCCAGGGTAGGACCAGTTTCTTCCCATTAGGGCTATAATCTGAACAATCTTAGTAGATGTCCATCAGATGAAGCCCCAAATCAAACACCTAGGCCTAGGTAGTCGGGGAAAAAGATTTTATAGGTTTCCCTATGTAAGTCTATGTAAATCATGTGGGCCTGGGGGCAGGGCAAATTATGGCTCCAGGGCTAAAAATTTGAACACTCTTGGTAGAATTCTGCTGGATGTAGCTTCCTAGTAAATATTGAAGACCTGGACCTTGGGGTTTCATAGAAGAAGATTTTTAAAGATTTTCCCTATATAAGTCTATGTAAAACCAAAGGGCCACGGGGTGGGGGCATTTTTGGCCCTAGGACTATAATTTGAACAATCTTGATAGAGGTCCACTAGATGAAGCTTCATACCAAATATCAAAGACTTGAGCCTTGTGGTTTCAGAGAAGAAGATTTTTAAAGATTTTCCCTACATTAGCCTATGTAAAACCAAAGACCCCCGGGGCGGGACCATTTTTTGCCCCAGGGCTATAATTTGAACAATCTTGGTAGAGGTCCACTAGAAGAAGCTTCATACAAAATATCAAAGACCTGGGCCTTGTGGTTTCAGAGAAGAAGATTTTTAAAGATTTTCCCTATATAAGCCTATGTAAAACCAAAGGCCCCATGGGGTGGGGACATTTTTGGTCCCAGGGCTTTAATTTGGACAATCTTGGTAGAGGTCCACTAGATGAAGCTTCATACCAAATATCAAAGACCTGGGCGTTGTGGTTTCAGAGAAGAAGATTTTTAAAGATTTTCCCTATATAAGCCTATGTAAAACCAAATGCCCTCGGGGAAGGGGCATTTTTGGCCCCAGGGCTATAATTTGACCAATCTTCATAGAGGTCCACTAGATGAAGCATTACACCAAATAACAAAGACTTGGGCCTTGCAGTTTCAGAGAAGAAGATTTTTAAAGATTTTCCCTATATAAGCCTATGTAAAACCAAAGGCCCCGGGGCGGGGGCATTTTTGGCCCCAGGGCTATAATTTGAACAATCTTGGTAGAGGTCCACTAGATGAAGCTTCATACCAAATATCAAAGACCTGGGCCTTGTGGTTTCAGAGAAGAAGATTTTTTAAATATTTTCCCTATATAAGCCTATGTAAAACCAAAGACCCCCGGGGCGGGGCCATTTTTGGCCCCAGGGCTATAATTTGAACAATCTTGGTAGAGGTCCACTAGATAAAGCTTCATACCAAATATCAAAGACCTGGGCCTTGTGGTTTCAGAGAAGAAGATTTTTTAAATATTTTTCCCTATATAAGCCTATGTAAAACCAAAGACCCCCGGGGCGGGGCCATTTTTGGCCCCAGGGCTATAATTTGAACAATCTTGGTAGAGGTCCACTAGATAAAGCTTCATACCAAATATCAAAGACTTGGGCCTTGCGGTTTCAGAGAAGAAGATTTTTAAAGATTTTCCCTATATAAGCCTATGTAAAACCAAAGACCCCCGGGGCGGGGCCATTTTTGGCCCCAGGGCTATAATTTGAACAATCTTGGTAGAGGTCCACTAGATAAAGCTTCATACCAAATATCAAAGACCTGGGCCTTGTGGTTTCAGAGAAGAAGATTTTTTAAATATTTTTCCCTATATAAGCCTATGTAAAACCAAAGGGCCAAGGGGCGGGGGCATTTTTGGCCCTAGGGCTATAATTTGAACAATCTTGATAGAGGTCCACTAGATGAAGCTTCACACCAAATATCAAAGACTTGGGCCATGCGGTTTCAGAGAAGAAGATTTTTAAAGATTTTCCCTATATAAGTCTATGTAAAACCAAAGACCCCCGGGGCAGGGCCATTTTTGGCCCCAGGGCTATAATTTGAACAATCTTGGTAGAGGTCCACTAGATGAAGCTTCATACCAAATATCAAAGACCTGGGCCTTGTGGTTTCAGAGAAGAAGATTTTTAAAGATTTTCCTTATATAAGCCCATGTAAAACCAAAGGCCCTCGGGGCAGGGGCATTTTGTGCCCCAGGGCTATAATTTGAACAATTTTGATAGAGGTCCACTAGATGAAGCTTCATACCAAATATCAAAGACTTGGGCCTTGCGGTTTCAGAGAAGAAGATTTTTAAAGATTTTCCCTATATAAGCCTATGTAAAACCAAAGGCCCCCGGGGCGAGGGCATTTTTGGCCCCAGGGCTATAATTTGAACAATCTTGGTAGTGGTCCACTAGCTGAAGCTTCATACCAAATATCAAAGACCTGGGCCTTGCGGTTTCAGAGAAGAAGATTTTTAAAGATTTTCAGTAAAAAAATCTATTTTTAGCTCCTGTGACCCAGATGTGCAATGGACCGGAACCATTTGAACAATTTTGAAAGGGGACCACCTAAGGATCATTGCTGTGAAGTTTGGCCAAAATCTGATCAGTGGTTTAGGAGGAGATGTCATTTGAAGAAAAAGTTTACGCACACACACACACACACACACACACGCACTGACGACGGACGACGGACAAAAAGTGATCACAAAAGCCCACCTTGTCACTACGTGACAGGTGAGCTAAAAAAAGAAATCTATATTTGATAAAAAAAAATTCTACAAACTACCAAGTAATAACAAGGCATCACAGATGATACAAATCCCCTCGAGCAAGACAAATTAAAAAAAGCCTAGCCTAGCATTTGTGTAAAATTACATTATATCCATCAATAAATGTAGGTACTTAAGAGTGATGACAAAGTTTTTCTAAAATTAGCCACAGGGACCTTGACTTTGAGCCCTAGACCCTGAAAGTTGAACTACATACCCAACATTTGTATGAAGTTATCTTAAAATCCATCAATAAATCTGGACACTAGAGCAATGATCAAGTTTTTCTAAAAAATAGCCACAGTGACCTTGACCTTCAGCCCCTGACCCGGAAAGTCAAAGTCACTCAAGATATCATCATACCAAACATTTGTGTCAAGGTATATTAAAATCCATCAATAAATGAAGGCGCAAGAGCTATGACAAAGGTATTCTAAAAATAGCCACAGTGACCTTGACCTTCAGCCCCAGACCCTGAAAGTCAAACTCGCTCAAGATATCATCATTGCCAACATTTTTGTGAAGTTATATTAAAATCCATCCATAAATGTAGGCACTAGAGCGATCACAAAGTTTTTTCTAAAAATAGCCACAGTGACCTTGACTTTCAGCCCCGGAACCTGAAAGTCGAACTTGCTAGAGATATCATCATACCCAACATTTGTGTGAAGTTATATTAAAATCCATCAATAAATTAAGGTGCAAGAACGATGACAATGTTTTTTCTAAAAATAGCCACAGTGACCTTGACCCTGTCACCCTGAAAGTAGTGACCTTGACCTTAGGCCCCGGACCCTGAAAGTCAAAGTCACTCGAGATATCATTATACCCAACATTTGGGTGAAGTTATATTAAAATCCATCAATAAATGAAGGCCCTAGAGCGATGACAATGTTTTTCTAAAAATAGCCACAGTGACCTTGACCTTCAGCCCCAGACCCCGCTATGTTTTTTTAAAAAAAAAAAAAGTTCCTCCCCCGGGATTTGAACTCACGCAGCTTGCAGGTAAACTTTAACTCAGAGAAGTAAGGGAGGTAATACAGAGGAAAATATTAACTTCTCAAAAAGTCCAATTTAAGCCAAAAAACCTGTAAAATGAAGTACAATGATAATGTTAAATATTGTTTCTTTAGCAATTATTAATTATATAGTCAAAATAAAGTTGTAAAACATCACATATAAGAGCTTGCAGGTTAACTTTAACCAAATGTGGACGCCGTGGCTGACGCCGACGCTGACGCTGACGCTGGACGCCCGGGGGTATGGCAATAGCTCCCCCTTACTTTCGTAAGGCGAGCTAAAAATGAAATCCAACAGGTGGTTTTGGAGGAGAAGATTTTTAAAGATTTTTAATTTTTTGTGTGGTTTTGTTGCCATGGCAACCAGAGTTCTGGGTATAACAAAATTCTTTGAAGGAATTTAGAAGAGGACTAAGTAAGGAACATTCCTGTGAAGTTTGGTTACAATCGGCCCAGTAGTTTAGGAGGAGAAGATGTTTTAGCATCACACTATATGTTAAATAGTGAAAATAAGCTCCGCCCATGGCGGCCATGTTTTTTGTCGGATCAAAATTTCTTCAAGGAATCTGAAAGAGGTCCACCCAAGGAACATTCACGCAAAATAAAAATGAAATCCAACAGGTGGTTTTGGAGAAGATTTTTAAAGATTTTTATTTTTTTATGTGGTTTTGTTGCCATGGCAACCAGAGTTCTGGGTATAACAGAATCCTTTGAAGGAATTTAGAAGAGGACTAAGTAAGGAACATTCCTGTGAAGTTTGGTTATAATTGGCCCAGTAGTTTAGGAGGAGAAGATGTTTTAGCATTACACTATATGTTAAATAGTGAAAATAAGCTCCGCCCATGGCGGCCATGTTTTTTGTCGGATCAAAATTTCTTCAAGGAATCTGAAAGAGGTCCTCCCAAGGAACATTTATGCAAAATAAAAAAGAAATCCAACAGGTGGTTTTGGAGAAGAAGATTTTTAAAGATTTTTATTTTTTTTTGGGTTTTGTTGCCATGGCAACCAGAGTTCTGGGTGTAACAAAATTCTTTGAAGGAATTTAGAAGAGGACTATGTAAGGAACATTCCTGTGAAGTTTGAATACAATTGGCCCAGTAGTTTAGGAGGAGAAGATGTTTAAAGAAAAAAGTTAACGCACGGACGCACGACGGACACATGGCCATAACAATAGCCCCGCTGGCCTTCGGCCAGTGGAGCTAACAAGATGTGTTTGTGAAACACTGATGCCCCCGGACAGCGCATGTGAAATATTAAAGCCCAAAGGTCAAGGTCACGAGATCAAAAATTAATTTATGGTACCACTGGAAAGGTCTTGTGACAAGGAATGGACATGTGAAATATCAAAGCCCAATCACTTACCATTCAAAAGTTATGCCCAATGTTAAGGTTTTGTGGACAGACAGACAAACAGGAAGGCAGACCAAAAACTATATCCCCCCCACCCACACACGCCCGAATCTTTGATTCCGGGGGCATAAAAATCCTAAAAGTTCGGACACCTTGAGAACTTGCTGTACTTCTAAAATTTTAACAAATTTGTTTAACAATCCAGCAAGGAGTCCAAAAAGTGCAGATGGAATGGCAAACAGTGTAGACCCTGATCATTAAGGGGAATGGGAACACCTTCAGGGGAGGTAACTCCTGCAAAAGTATTTTTGTCTCCCATGTCAATAGGGGTCAACTCTTAAAGGAAAGAATTTGCTCCTAAGGAGCAAATTCTTTCCTTTAAGAGTTGACCCCTTTTTCAGTGAGACAGGGCTTATAGAAAGGCTAACAGGAAGTCCCGAAAGTTGTCTCCCTTTGAAAAATGGCGGAAAAATCTGCCAGGTGTTCCCATTCCCCTTAATTACAGTAAACCTTCAATCAAAGTAATATGTTTTCATTACTTTTGATATTAATGCATATTTTTCTTACCCGAGTGTGGTATGAATTTCCCACCTGGAAACACTAACTAAACTAAATCCATTGAGACACTGTGTCCAAAATCAATACTCAAAAATATGATACTTCTAATTTAAATATGATATTTCTTAGCCCTTGACCTTGTGTTCACCGAGGCAAATGTGACTGTACCTAACAAAACATTAGACCAATCTATAACATAAGAATTCTGCCAAAGGCTATTTCCGCTTGTTGGGGTGCAAACTCATTGAACCATGAAATATAGGTTAAGGTCAAAGTGGATGCTTGCATTAAAGTTGCTATCCATAGATGCAAGTCTGTACCAAATATCATTAATGATGCTGTTATATGCGTTGAGAAATGGACTTGAACATAAGGGAGAACACTAGGGTGGTCACAAATGTTGACGGCTTGACGAATGAGAGGATGAAAATTTGGACATCTATATTGTGCCATGCTTAACCCTTGTCCTGCTGAATACAGTCAAACTTCAATGGCAGGAACACCTTTGGGACCTCGAAACTCTGTTTGAGACTGGGGTAGTTCGAGCCACTGAGGTTACTGTCAGGAGGCATAACGAGATACTTTTAGACATCTTTTCGGTGTTCTATAATGAAAATGTATGCTGTGTGTACTCATCGAGGCGATTCTAATGAGTACACACAGCACACACTTGCAAGATAAAAGACTAAAATCTCCTTAATTATCCCCACTATTTCTTATGTAGAAGATTTTGCTAGGGGCTCAAGAATGGGTTCGACACATCTATGGTAAACGAGCCATCGGTGTTCGAGCCATTGAAGTTCTACTGTATTTAAATATGCCACACCCACTACTGATTATCAACCAATCAGATTATTTGATGCAAATAATTGCAAAAAATTCACAATCTGAATAGCAAACAATGTAGATCCTGATCAGATGGCTTCGTCAGAAGCCATCTGATCTGGATCTTCATTGTTTGGAAAAAAAGGCATATCCGGGCTCAGCAGGACAAGGGTTAAAGCAGGCACGACAATAAAACATCAGGCAAGCAACTAAATCCATTTCACAGTCAATAAGAAATGAATAATTTAACCTCTAACCAGGAGAACATTTTGTTACAATATTTCTAAGGTTGGAGCCTTGACTTCATGGTCACAAAGGTAGGACTGGTATTAGATAAAACTGGACCAATATCTAACATCAGTCCAATAATCTTAATCCATCTGCTTGAGTCGACAGAACAACTTACCAAATCAACACTTAGTGGGATGCCACTGAAGCCAGTGTGAGAGCTAGTGGTTTGCCAAAAATCAATTTACTCGTACATTTGTAGTTACATTAAAATTTCGCTATTAAGACCACCTAAAATTAAGACAAACTCTGTTTTAAAAAGCTTATTTAGTGGGCTGCAGTTATTCTTCCTTTGAGTTTACTGCATAGTGTCCCCTATTAAGAAACCACCTTTGAGACTGTTCAAAAACAGTCCCAAAGGCGGTCTTATTAAAGGAATTTTATGTATTTATTTAAAGGCAAATGAGTAGATAATCAATCAGGCATGGTTTTCCATGAATAATCAACTGCTGACTCTGTTTACATAAGAAGCATTCATACTCTAATTAGGACTTGGAGAAAATTTGTGTTTACTTACAGCTAAATTCAAAATGTATAGATTATACAGAAGAATTCTGCCAAGGCTATGTCATGCCTGTGGGGGCGCAAAGTCACCTAACCATGAAATCTAGGCCAAGATCAAACATTGATGCTTGCATAAAAGTTGCCATTCCTAGATGCAAGCTTGTACTAAGTATCATTAATGAAGCTCTTATTGTTCTTTAGAATTAAACTTAAACATAAGGTTGAACACAAGGGCTGATGCAATAGTTCACTAAATCAGTGAACCATGAAATTTAGGTAAAGGTCAAATATGTATGCTTGTTTTAGTTGTCATCCCTAGATACTATACTGTTATTAATCATGTAATTTCTTATTGGCCCAGGTATAGGTCTACTGCATTGACCCGAGGCTGAAGGCCAAGGGCTAGTGCAGCTTACCGAGGACCTGTAACTGGGCCAATGCCAAATTACTTGATCAATGACAATTTTATGAATTGACACAGTTAAAAAATCATGATTATTGATTTTTTGACCTCAGTTAATATTGGTTGACCTGGTGTTAATACGAATGACCTCTGATCAATACAGGATAGTCAATTAATAAAAGCTTGTATTAAGTATCATTAATAAAGCTCTTATATGGTTCTTTTGAAATAAACTTGACCATAGGGGTGAACGCTAGGATGGTCGCAATACTTCACGAAGTCAGTGAACCATAAAATGTAGGTCAGGGTCAAATATGGATGCTTGCATTAACATAGACATCCCTAGATACAAGTTTGTACCAAGTATCATTAATGAAGCTCTTATAGATCTTGAGAAATGAACACGACCATTAGGGTGAATGTTAGGGTGGTCACAATATTTTACAAAGTCAGTGAAACATGAAATGTAGGTCAAGGTCAAATATGGATGTTTGCATTTAAGTTGCCATCCCCAGATACAAGTTTGTACCAAGTATCATTAATGAAGCTCTTGAGAAATTAACTTGACCATTAGGGTGAATGCTAGGGTGGTTGGAAATGTTGACCCCTTGACAAACAGACGGACAGACGTATGGATGTACAAAGGGATGGAAAACCTGAGGCCTATCTATGGTCACTTTTTGATATACAGTAGAGTCCTGTAACATTGCGCAGTTATTATTTTTGCAGGTTTGATATCTCATGCAATTTATCTCCATAGAAACAGGATTTGTCATTTCATGCATAGACAATTTGTTTGAGATGTCAAATCCTGTTTTCTGGAAAACTAAGAAAAATCAATCTGTCATCTGCTAAATTAGTCTAGAGAGTGGCAAGTTGAAAATGTGAAAAAAGATTCATTTTTTCCAGTTTAACCAACCTTCTATTGCTCTGTCTCTGGTTGGCCCTATCAGAGTCAAACTGTTGGTTTTCTTTGGCTTCAGCATTTCAGTGGTTTCTTGCTGTCGAGTCCTCACTGTTATTTCAACTCTGTGGTTGAATGATTTTTATGTTCATTGAGATGTTGCACTGATGAGTTAGGAGGCCTTTATGTGGACCGAACAAATTACAAAGGTAGGCTGAAAAGTTCTGAGCCTGACCAAGATCCAATGGTTTGTCCATGCTGAAAGTGCCTAATTTTTTCAACAAAGTCTTCCTTCCTGTCCACACACTTCCTACAGCGATGCTGGAGTCCTTGGATCCCAGTGGTATAGAAGGTCTCATCTTGGTCCCTGAAAAACTCCTCCACAGCAGCTATCACCTCCTCATCTGACCGATAATGCTGCCCAGCCAAGTGCTTTTTCATGTTTGGAAACAGGAAATAATCTGATGGAGCTAGATCAGGTGAATATGGAGGGTGATCGACAAGTGTGAAGCCACAGTCATGCACAGCAGCCATTGCGACAACCGATTTATGAGCAGGCGCATAGTCCTGATGGAACAAGACCCCTTTGGTCAATTTTCCGGGTCGTTTAGCCTTAAATGCTTTTCGCAATTGTTTTAGCAGATCTGCATAATACTCCCCATTAATTGTTCTGCCCTTTTGAATGTTATCTATGAATATTATACTCTTGGCATCCCAGAACACTGATGCCATCACCTTCCCTGCAGAGGAGACACCTTTGCCTTCTTTGGAGGGGGTGAGCCAGGGTGCTTCCATTGCAAGGATTGTCTTTTGGTCTCTGGCTGAAAGTGATGAACCCAACACTCATCCTGAGTGACAAAACGGTCAAGAAAACCATCTTGGTCTGCTTCAAAAATAGCCAAGTTGGCTTGTGACAGGTTCAGTCTGGTCAACTTTTGGTCAGGCGTCAAAAGCTGTGGCACCCATCTGGCCAAAACCTTCGACATTCCTAATTCACTGTGTAGAATGTTCTCTACTCGTTCACGGGAGATGCCAACAGTGTTAGCTAACTGATTCACATTTAAACGCCTGTCATCCATCACTGCCCTGAGCACTTGGCTGATGGTTTCCTCAGTTGTTGCCGTTGTGGGTCGTCCAAACCGGTCATCATCTTCAAGGCTGTCCTTGCCCATCCTAAAATTTGCTACCCACCTTTTCACAGTTGCATACAAAGGAGCATCATCCCCTAATGTAGCAACCATATCGGCATGAATGTCCTTAGGAGCTAACCCCTTTTTATGGAGGTACTTGATGACACTAGGATGCCAGATTCTGTCCATTTTCTCAAAAACGAGCTAGTATCAATTTTCGAAGTCTAGAATTTCTACATAATTGCAGGTAAACTTAAACTCATTCGAGTCAAATCAAGTAATAAAGGTTTGGATTTAATGAATACAAAATTTTATGGCTGTTCGATGCCTGCTTCTTGGTCAGGCTCAGAACTTTTCAACCTACCCTCGTATTTGTCTAAATCGCGATGGAAGTAAAGGCAAGGATTGTGGCCATGTAAAATCGATTTAAGCCCCCCCCCCCCCCAGTGGAATTTGTTTCACTGACCGTTCCAAGGCGGTTCTTCTGTCGTTGTTTATTTTTGTTATGGCTTGTCTTTGAATGTGTGTATCGCTTATATTATTTTGCTTTGGATAGCATTGAAAATTTTGTGGGAAAGTAACTGTCCTTTTGGCTTTCTGCTAATGATGTTTCCATTAGGGTCTAGTTGTTTCATGTTTGTGTTTCTTTCCCTTGGTGTCTCTGATGGGAGCTGACGGTTAATTGTATTGATTCCTGATCATTGCCTTCACTTCTATTTTTCAGAGAATATACAGCCGCAACTCCAAGTTGAAAATGAGAAAAAAAGCTCAATTTTTTTTTCCAGTTAAACCAACCTTCTATTGAAGAGTTCTGAGAATATACAGCCACAACTCCACATATCAACAGGAGTGGCATACTGTGCCTGTAGTAACACTTCAGGTGCTCTGTACCACAATGTTACAACCTGAAAAACACAGATGGTATTGCTGTAATTCTCCTTAATTTTTGACATTCATGATCCAGCAAGGTACAGGCAGAATGGCAAACAGTATAGACCTCGGTCTGCACTGTTTGCTTAGGCCTGTCTGTCCCAATAGACACATCCAAGCACTATGTCATTATCCAATCATACTATTCGTCGGGACTTATTGGTGGTTGGCAAAAAAAGTCTTTCGCCATTTATCGCCATTGTAAAAACGACTTTATTTTCTGTGAGCATGTCCTTTATTTGGATTTGAAATGATTATCCTGACCTTTACACAATTAAAATAGACATGTCTAAGCTTGTAGAAGAATTGGGGCTGTTTTGATGGTATTTACTTGTCAAAATATTTACAGAGGTGGGATGGTCTTACTTCTGTTATCATAAAAATGTGTATAACTAATGATCCAAAGCAGAAAATGCATGAATTAGTACTAGAATATATTTAAGTACCCATATATAGTGTATTTCGACAGATTATCTGTGATAGTCAACTGAAATAAACACAGAACAGAACCCCTATTTGCAGTGTGTTTATATGGAGCCAGACGCTTTTGGCCAACCATGAAGAATGGTAATCCATGTCAGATTTCAAGGGGAAGTAATTTGCGCATGCGCAATGAAATGTAAACAAAGTGATGTGTCAAAACATTGGATCTGTCAATACTTAGGATCATTACGGAATCAAAATAAGAGTAAGAACTCTCACATTTACTGTAAGAAAGTGGCATCTTAAGAAACTTACAACTTGAGTTAGCGCCATTTGAAAGCCATAAACCCTCGCAAGTCCAAAATCGGCAAGTTTGAGCTGTCCATTACTGGATATAAGAACATTCTGTGGTTTTAAGTCTCGATGAACGATGCGATTGCAATGAAGAAAATCTACCCCTCTAAGAAGCTGTTGCATTAGGTCCTGAAAATAAAGAGAAGAAATGTAAACACCCAGACTTACTAAGATTTACCCTTGTCCTGCTGAGCCCGGATATGCCTTAACTTAGAAACAATGTAGATCCAGATCAGATGGCTTCTGAAGAAGCCATCTGATCAGGATCTTCATTGTTTGTCATCTAGTTTGTGAACTTGTTGCAATAATTTGCATCAAGTAATCTAATTGGCTGATAATCAGTAGTGGGTGAAGCATATTTAAATATTCAGCAGGACAAGGGTTAAGAACAGTAGATTTATGTTTTTGGTGTCCACGTGACTATCACTGATTTGTGTGAAAACCAAGTAATGGTTATTTAACCCATTTGTACCAGAAACTCCAAAATGAGTACCTTGGAAAACATTGCAGGCCCAGATCAGATGCCGCAGAACGCGGCATCTGATCAGGGGCCTCCACCTTTTACTAAAAGTTCAGTCATTTTCCAAATAAATTTTGATGAACACACAACCTGACACCCCTAAATTTTGAAAATGACTCCTGCAATATATAAAGAGGAAGATTCCAACTATGCTCCTGTTGTTGTTGTTGTTCTTGTGATGTAAGAATGCTGATTAAAGAAGCTATCTGTAAAACACTAACTCGGTTTATGGGCTGGGACATTGGCAAACAGCGAAGACCCAGATTAGTCTACACTGTTTGCATGAAGTACAGGAAGTTAATATATGTTTTGTTTGTTTGATTTGAGGTTTAACGTCCCTGTCAACACTGTAAAGGTCGTTTTGGAGACGTTGCTTCCAATTTTGTGGGACTTTTACCCGACGTTGAGATGAAATGACTTCTCAATCCCTGCCGCCCAATGAAATCAATAGGGTTTATAAGCATGGATAGTCCGACTCGCATCGCATTACCTGCGCAGGCTTAGATCCTCTAAGCGGTTTACCAGTACTCGTGTGCGGGTCGAAGTTAATATAGATATATATATGTATAATATATAAGGGTTAACCCTTAAGCTGACGAAAAAAACAACATCTGAAAATGTAGTCTGCTTATGTCGTCTGCTGAATTTTCTTGCAAACTTTTCATTGATTGATTGATTGATTTGAGGTTTAACGTCCCAGTCAACACTGTAACGGTCATTTTTGAGATGGTGCTTCCAATTTTGTGGGACTTTTACCCGACATTGAGATGAAATGAGATCTCAAGCCCTGCCGCCCAATTAAACCAATAGGGTTTATAAGCAATGACGGGCCGACTCGCACTGCTTTGCCTGACCAGGCTTAGATCCTCTAAACCGTTTACCAGTACTTGTGTGTGGGTTGGTTTCAGCTCTGCGTGGAAGCATCATGCAGCCCATCTATTTCTTCAAGCCCTGATGGGCTGCAAACTTTTCAATAAATATTATTGCATACTGGCAAACAGTTTGGACCCAGATCAGACTGCTCCTACAGGAGCAGTCTGATCTGGGTCCACACTGTTTGCAACGACGACTTTTAAAGTAGCCGACAGAAGACAAAGCAGATGACATTTGTTGTGATTGGCATTTTATGGGTTAAACAAAACAGCCTTATTCTCCTTTTAGAACCATTTTGCCAGCTCAGAGACAACCCACCAGTGCAGTCACTGATTGCTGGGGTCCAATACAGAAACCATGTACCGTAAAAATCCTATAAATTCAGACACCATGGGAACTTGCCGTAATTCTCCAAAAATTTTAACAAATTTTTTCACAATCCAGCAAGGACGCAGAGAAAAGGGGAGATACATTGTAATTCAGTCAAATTGCATGAAAGAGTTATGGAACTTAAATAGAATGTAGCTCTTGTGATGGTGAGACCAAATACTTTTGGAAATATGATCAAGGTTAAAGTTTTTGGTTAAATTTTCGAAACATAGGTCAAAGTTCAAAGGTCAAGGTCATCAGTCAAACAGTTTTGTATCAATGAGAAAGGTCTTTCCATAAGGAACATCCATGTGAAGTTTGAAGGCTCTGTTATAATAGAATTAAAATGAGAGGAAAAATGTGTTTCAGAAGAAAAAATAAAAGGGGAGATAATTCAGCCAAAATCAACAATACAGTTATGGCCCTTGGTCAGAATGTAGTTATTATGATGGTGAGTATATGTTTTATGAAGTTAGGTCAAACACTTTTAAAGTAATAGCCAAGGTTAAGTTTTTTCGGAATGACAACAAAAACAATGCAGACGCCGGAGTGACAACAATAGCTTGAAAGTTTTTCTTCAAAAAAAAAACAGACCAGATAAAAAATAAATTCCAGTATTTTAAGCAGTGTAGATCCTGATCAGATAGATTCAGCATAATGCATCCTCTGATCTGGGCATACACTGTTTGCCAATGTCCCAGTCTTTCAGACCAGTCTCATCAGGGTCTACACTGTTTGCCATTCTGTCTGGAGATCCTGATCAGACTGCTCAGTCTGGTCTGGGTCTGTACTGTTTGCTGTACTGTCCCAATATTTAGGATCATTACGGTAGAATGAGAGAGGTCTAAGCTCACTGTGCACTGTGACAGCGAATACGGTATATCCCAAACCCACTGCCAGACATAACCCTTAACCCATTGCATGCAGGAAACCCCTAAAGGGCTACCTTGGCAAACAGTGCAGGCCCAGATCAGATGCTGAAAAAGGCAGCATCTGATCAGGTCCTGCACTATTTGCTAACAGAATTTTCTGTCAAAAATAGAACAAGAGGGCCCAGAGGGCCCTGGTTCACTCACCTGATCCAATGTATAATAAGTGGGCCCCGGGCGGGGGCAATTTTGGCCCCAGGGCTATAATTTGAACAATCTTGGTAGAGGTCCACACGATGAAGCTTCATAATGAATATGAAAACCTGGGCTTTGTGGTTTCAGAGAAGAAGATTTTAAAGGTTTACCCTGCATAAAGAAGTCTATGTAAAACAAGATTTTCCCTAAATAAGTCTATGTAAAACCAAAGGGCCCCGGAGCGGGGGCATTTTTGGCCCCAGGGCTATAATTTGAACAATCTTGGTAGAGGTCCACTAGCTGAAGCTTCATAACAAATATCAAAGACCTAAGCCTTGTGGTCTCAGTGAAGAAGATTTTTAAAGATTTTCTCTATATAAGTCTATGTAAAACCAAAGGGCCACATGGCGGGGGCATTTTTGGTCTCAGGGCTATAATTTGAACAATCAAGATAGAGGTCCACTAGCTGAAGCTTCATAACAAATATCAAAGACCTAAGCCTTGTGGTTTCAGAGAAGAAGATTTTTAAAGATTTTCCCTATATAAGTCTATGTAAAACCAAAGGGGCCTGGAGCGGGGGCATATTTGGCCCCGGGGCTATAATTTGAACAAACTTGGTAGAGGTCCACAAGATGAAGCTTCATATCAAATATCAAAGACCTGGGCCTTGCAGTTTCAGAAAAGAAGATTTTT
This sequence comes from Lucinisca nassula, assembly GCA_963580285.1. Taxonomy (NCBI): domain Eukaryota; kingdom Metazoa; phylum Mollusca; class Bivalvia; order Lucinida; family Lucinidae; genus Lucinisca; species Lucinisca nassula. The sequence continues at coordinate 35,566,746 of OY757019.1, forward strand.
AAAGATTTTCCCTATATAAGTCTATGTAAAACCAAAGGGCCACATGGCGGGGGCATTTTTGGTCTCAGGGCTATAATTTGAACAATCAAGATAGAGGTCCACTAGCTGAAGCTTCATAACAAATATCAAAGACCTAAGCCTTGTGGTTTCAGAGAAGAAGATTTTTAAAGATTTTCCCTATATAAGTCTATGTAAAACCAAAGGGGCCTGGAGCGGGGGCATTTTTGGCCCCGGGGCTATACTTTGAACAAACTTGGTAGAGGTCCACAAGATGAAGCTTCATATCAAATATCAAAGACCTGGGCCTTGCAGTTTCAGAAAAGAAGATTTTTAAAGATTTTCCCTATATAAGCCCATGTAAAACCAAAGGGCCCTGGGGTGGGGGCATTTTTGGCCCCAGCACTATAATTTGAACAATCTTGGTAGGGGTCCACTAGATGAAGTTTCATACAGAATAGCAAAGACCTGGGCCTTGCAGTTTCAGAGAAGAAAATTGTTAAAGATTTTCCCTATATAAGCCCATGTAAAACCAAAGGGCTCCGTGGAGGGGGGCATTTTTAGCTCCAGCACTATAATTTGAACAATCTTGGTATATCAAAGACCTGGGCCTTGCGGTTTCAGAGAAGAAGATTTTTAAAAATTTTCCCAATATAAGCCTATGTAAAACCAAAGGGCCCCGGTGCGGGGGCATTTTTGGCCCCAGCATAATAATTTGAACAATCTTGGTAGGGGTCCACTAGATGAAGCTTCATACCAAATATCAATGTCCTGGGCTTTACGGTTTCAGAGAAAAAGATTTTTTAAGTTTTCGATGAAAAAAATCTATTTTTGGCTCCTGTGACCTATATGTGCAATGGACTGGAACCATTTGAACAACTTTGAAAGGCGACCACCTAAGGACCATTCCTGTGAAAAATCTGGTCAAAATCTGATTAGTGGTTTAGGAGGAGAAGTCGTTTGAAGAAAAAGTTTACGGACGCATGCACGGACGCACGACGGACAAAAAGTGATCCCCAAAGCTCACCTTGTCACTACGTGACAGGTGAGCTAATAAAAACGAAAAACTAGGCCTGCCATTCCTTATATGACAAATGAACTTGTCCAACATATAGCAATGGAAGTGTCCACTAGTATACAATGGGTCAAAAAAACAAGTAACGCTCCAAAGCAGGTTACAAGTTTATTTACCATTTTTCAGAGAAAATCAGGCTTGATGATACAGGTAGATTATGAATCACTTGTAATCTCAAGACCGATTTTCTCTGAAAAATAAGCAAAACCTAAAAATAAAAAAATTGAGAATGTCTTCTGCTGTATTTTTTGAGTGGCACTTTACGGGCTAATTAATCTTATTAACATGCATTAGCAATGACTTGTTTCGAATCAAGTAAGTACCGATTAGCATGATTAGACCGATTAGAATATATTGAGCAATTTAGATAAGAATTTATAATGTGACGTCAGACAGTATTCAGACTGCCACACATATTTAGCCCTATTAAAGACTATTGTATAGAAAATCAGCGAAACAAAATATTCTAAAGAGAAACAGCTGCACCGGCAAGGGAAGCAATCCTTTTGGAAATTATTTTTGTCTCTCTCATCAGTCTTAACCTTTAGCACTCTCTCGGCTAATTCAGCAGATGACATTGTTGATATTTTTCTTATTTTCCCAGAAAACAGGTTGACATCTCATGCAAATTGTCTCCATTGGAGACAATTTGCATCAGATGTCAAATCCTGTTTTCTTGGAAAATTAGGAAAATATTTCAAAATGTCTGCTGCGAAAAAAAAATAATACCCAGCATGCAGAGCATTAAAGGGAGGATTTTTTTTTTTACTTTAAAACTCTTAGGATGCCATTCACAACAACTGTCATCTGCTTTGTTGTCTGCTGGTAACTCAAAAAGTCATTGCTGCAAACACTTTGGACCCTGATCAGACTGCTCCTCTAGGAATAGTCTGATCATTGTCCACACTGTTTGCCTACATACAAAATTGTGTTTGAAAAGTTTGCAAGAAAATGCAGCAGAGGACATTAACAGACGACACTTTCAGATATAGTTTTTCTCAACATCATAAGCGTTGAGACTGGACCTCTTAGTTTATAGCAAAGCAAACGGGAAGCGACTGGAGTTACGTCCCTTGAGAAGACTTGTAGAAAATTTGTCAGGAGTATCACTTCACCTTATTGTATTTAAATATTAACCTTCATGTGCTACAAAAATCTTAAGAGCAGACAACAATCTATTGTTTTATCATTTGTCATTGAAAATAAGGCTTGACATTTCATGTGAATTGTCTGCCCAGCAGACAATTCACATGAAATGTCACACCTTATTTTCTCAGAAAAAAAAAAGATTTTTTTTTTTTTAAAATGTCATCTGCTAGTCCTGGTTAGCACTTAGAGGGGTAACATAGGTAAACCACTTGAAATCTTTTTCAATAGCTTTATCAAACATTAACTGAATGGTGACCTGTAGTTCAATGGAATTGATTCTGTATTTATGTTAGTAAATGATCTGTTCAGAGAAAATGTGTGTTACGACTATCACACATAGAACCAGTAAATTGCTATTCTGCGGAAATGTATACAGATCCTGTTAAGAACAAGAGTTTTTAAAGGAAAATGAGCTCGGACAAGTGCTTGGTATAATTTTTTTATCAACTCTGGTTCGCCAATGATTTTGCTGATATGATCTCTTCAATATCATATATAGCAAAGGCTCTACCTTCTCCAAAGATGTACCAGCCCCGATAGCTCAGTTGGTAGAGTGTCCGCTCCAGGGAACGGGAGGTCACGGGTTCGATCCCGGGCCGCGACAAACCAAAGTCGTTAAAAATGGTACTAGCTGCTCCTCGCTTGGCACTCAGATTTACGGGGTAGAGCTAGGACTGGTCGACCCAGTGTCAGGATAATGTGACTGGATGTGGTATCATGTAATGTGTCTGGGACATGATACTTCAGTGAGGCAGCACTATAAAAGTGAGAATTGAGCTCCCTGTCGCAACCAGACACCGTCGTGATATGACTGAAAAATTGTTGAAAGCGATGTTAAACCCGAATTCACACACACACACACACATTCTCCAAAGATGTGTTCTTTAAATACTGAGTGGGCGGTTTTAACCCGGCACACAACTCCAGAGATACTTTTTCATTTGTCCCGACTCATCTTCTATTGGTATTGGAAAATATGTACTATATGTGTGAGAAATACCTGTGGTTTTGCAAATATTTCTTTATCAATCTTGGCAAGACTATATATGGGCGTACAACTACTTTTTTCAATGAATCCAAACAGCAACCTCTGTAAAAACGGACTGGAGCCCCGGCATGAGAAAACCTGTTTTGGCCATTTGCATGCAGATCAGACTGTGCAGCCGCCCAGTCTGATCTGCATATTTGTGTTCGCTGCTCAGAAAGTTCAATCTCTCTAGTTTCTATATCCAAAATTCTAATGCACATGCATATAATTATAATGTGATCTCAAATTAATTGGATAACGTCAAAAATTTGCAACAGTTATTCTGCGATATACTGTCAGAAACCTGATTTCATCATGTAACGTTGCTTCTCATTCGGTAGCATTTAGTTTTAACCAGCTCACAGCTCTTGCAATAGACCAATTTTTAACAATAACAAGAATTCCGCCGAAGACTATGCTTGCATAAAAGTTGCCAATCTTAAATGCAAGCTTGTGGTTTGAGCCTCGCTCGGGTTACATGTGAGACGCCAAGTTCTGCAACGGAAGGTCAGGTGGTTTTTCTCCGGGTACTCCGGTTTTCGCCCACCTCTGATTAACCATCGGCTCGATATGAGTGAAATAATCTTGAAAGGGCCGTAAAACCAAAACAAAAAAAATTCCAAGCTTGTACGAAGCTGTAGTAATTCTTGAGAAATGAAATTAACCATAAGGGTTAACACTACGTTTGTACCAAGTATCATTAATGAAGCTCTTATAGTTCTTAAGAAATTAACTTGACCATTTGGGTGAATGCTAGGGTGGTTGCAGTATTTTACAAAGTCACTGAACCATGAAATATAGGTCAAGGTCAAATATGAATGCTTGCATTTAAGTTGCCATCCCGAGATACAAGTTTGTACCAAGTATCATTAATGAAGCTCTTATAGTTCTTGAGAAATAAACTTGACCATTAGGGTGAATGCTAGGGTGGTCGCAATATTTTACAAAGTCAGTTAACCATGAAATTTAGGACACGGTCAAATACGGATGCTTGCATTTAAGTTGCCATCCCCAGATTCAAGTTTGTACCAAATATCATTAACGAAGCTCTTATAGTTCTTGAGAAATAAACTTGACCATTAGGATGAACGCTAAGGTGGCCGCAATATTTTACAAAGTCAGTGAACCATAAAATGTAGGTAAAGGTCAAATACGGATGATTGCATTTAAGTTGCCATCCCCAGATACAAGTTTGTATACAAGCTCTTATAGTTATTGAGAAATAAACTTGAACATTAGGGTGAACGCTAGGTTGGTTGCAAATGTTGACGCCTTGACAAATTGACGAACGGATGCACAGACGAACGGACAGAAAACCGGGTGCATATATCGTACCATGCTAATAGCAGGCACGACAAAAAAAAGTGAATTATTCAATATTTTATCTTTTTACCCAACTTCGTCAGATACATTTTCTGAACTCCCGGGAACTTTCTTGAAAGTGTCTGAAAACTCAAAACAAAAACAAACTAACGAAAGCTTCAACTTTTTACAGTTGCAACACTTACCCTAATTCTGTCAGGTCCAAGCCCCGGGGCAGGGCAACCCTCCAGATATGTGGCAAGATCTTGGTCTATAAACTCAAATACCAGTTTTAAATGAATCTCTCCATTGTTGGCCGGATTGTGTCTAACATCCAGTAACCTGGAAACAGTACACATCATCATGTATATAATATTAGCATAAATTCTCCTTAAATTTTATTCCTTGATCCAACAATGAGTTCAAAAAGTGGAGATGGAATGGCAAACATTGTACACCCTGATCAGATTGCTCCTTTAGCAGTCTGATCTGGGTCTGCACCGTTTGCTTAAGCTTATCAGATTCTGTCCCAATACTATGGATCATTAGGTACATATTAAAATACAGTTAGTTCCTTGCCCATTTCAGACGGAACTAGATCTGCAGTCGATGGTATACCATCGCAAATACCCGCTTTTTCTATTAATAACACTAACAACTATGTATTAGCTAGCCAAAACTACATGTAAGTTAAAAAAAGTTGCAAAGAACATTCTAACTGATAAGAAAAGTTTCAGAAGTGTAACTCTTATAGTTTAGAAGATATGGCAAAGCCATACTTTTTGACCTTTGACCTTGGGGTTATGTTGAGGTCCACCTAAACTATCCCAATTTATTCTATATTCCAACAGCCATCCAATAACCAAGTTTCAGAAGTGTAACTCCAATAGTTTAGAAGATATGGCAAAGTCATACATTTTTACCTTTGACCTTGGGGTCAAGGTCAAACCAAAAGTAGCCCAACATATTCTATATTCCAAGGGCTATCCAATAAGCAAAGTTTCAGAAGTGTAACTCCAATAGTTTAGGAGATATGGCAAATCATAATTTTTAGTTAATTTTTTAGTTTATACTAATTTATTTTAGTTTGATTGCGATGAAAGCTTCAAGCTTATTGAATCGCTCACGAACAATCACTCCGGGTGTTTTCACGCGCGCGCGAGAGAGAGGCAGTTGCTTTTACACCACTGCTACCCATTTACACCTGGGTGGAGTGGGGCAGTGTCATTACGTGTCTTGCCCAAGGACACACCTCGATACCGGTGGCCGGATTCGAACGCACAACCTCTCGATCAGGAGTCAATAATTTTTGACCTTTGACCTTGGGGTCATGTTGAGGTCAAGGTCACACCAAAAGTATCCAAATTTATTCTATATTCCAAGGGCCATCCAATAACAAAAGTTTCAGAAGTGTAACTAATAGTTTAGAAGATATGGCAATCATAATTTTTGACCTTTGACCTTGGGGTCATGTTGAGGTCAAGGTCACAAAAAAGTTGCCCACTGCCATCTACATTCCATGTACTATCCACATGCAAAGTTTCAAAAGTGTAACTTCAGTGGTTGCAGAGGAGATCCATTCACAAGAAACGTGACAGACGGACTGACACCGGAGTGAACTGTGGTACAAAAACAATATACCCAATTTTTCTTCGAAAAAGCGGGTATAAAACTCTAAATGGGTGCTCTGACAAACTGTGCAGGCCAAGATCAGACGCTGCAGAATGAGGCATCTAATCAGGATCTGCACTGTTAACAGGTTTGCCATCAAAAATGGAATGGAAATGAAACAAGAGAGCCATGATGGCCCTGGATCGCTAACCTGGTGCTTATGGTAGGAAATATAAGGTGGAGTGGAGGTAAGAGCAATTTTGGCTGACAGTGACTCAAGGAACATTTCAAAATCAAACTAGCTATTTAGGAACTTAAAGGTGCATTATTGAGCTATCTGGAAAAAATGCTTCCAATAATAAAATACATATAGCCGGTATTTTTCTTTAAAACAATACAAATGAATGCATTTTATGCAAAAATGCGAACAATTATGATGACAGGTAAACGAGTTTGAGAGGGATTCCCTAACTAGGTTTCGAACACTAGTGAGATCTATTTTTAGTTCGTGACAAAAATAGAATCCCCATATATGACGTTACGCGACGTTCATTTTTGGCCTTGTTTGCTTAGGCCATGTCTGAATCGGAAAAAAATATGAAGCTGAATACCATGCCATAAGTAACAACACTCAGAGACAATACTGTTGCCATGTATGTGTAAAGTGACAGATTTATTTGTAGAACAGAAATTCCGAACACATGTTCAGAGCGAAGGGTAAACACGAATGAAAACGACCATTTTCACAAAGTTCTGAAGCTGTATTTGGCTCCAAAAGTGTACACATGACAAAGGAGTATGCATTGAAGATAAAAACCAGAAAAAAATTTTGAGACACGGTAGCTCAATAATGCACCTTTAAGTCATTTTAAGTGTTATAATTTTTTTTTTCTGGTGGCTATCATGTTCAGTGGAAAATTGTCAGAGTGTCACTGATGGAACAGTCCTTCAAAATTGTTTTCTTTTTTGAGGAAGAAATCATTCAATAGATCCCTTTGACAATAAAGTGCTGACTTGTATGTCACTATCTGGGCACCTTGTGGACATATAGGGTCAGGTCCTAGTGCACCAGAGAGAGATGAATGGGCTCAGTCTAACTAACTATGACTCATGGTGACAAAGGGGGAAGGGGGGTATCCATCCCTTTGACAATACAGAGCTGACTTGTATGTCACTATCTGGGCACCTTGTGGACATTGAGGGTCAGGTCCTACTGCACCAGACAGAGATGAATGGGCTCAGTCTAACTAACTTACAATGACTCATGTGACAAGGGGGTGGGGGGTGGTATCCATCCCTTTAACAATACAGAGCTGACTTGTATGTCATTTCTGGGCACCTTGTGGACATTGAGGGTCAGGTCCTAGTGCACCAGATGGAGATGAATGGGCTCAGTCTAACTAACTATGACTCATTATGACGAGAGGGGAGGAGGGGGGTATCCATCCCTTTGACAATACAGAGCTGAATTGTATGTCACTATCTGGGCACCTTGTGGACATTGAGGGTCAGGTCCTAGTTCACCAGACGGAGATGAACTAACAATGGTGACAAAGAGAGTGGGGGTGGGGGGGAAGTGGGTGGCCCTTTGCAAAAGGTACCACTCCTGACCAAGGTATTACAAAAAGAGGACAATTCTGGGCAAGTTTGATGATGATTGGACTAAAACTGTGGCCTTAGAGTGTTAATAAGGTTTTTCTATGATTTAACCTACTTTCCTACACGTAATTTTTTACCCCGCATGACCCATATTCGAACTTGACCTAGATATTGTCAAGGTGATCTTCTGGGCAAGTTTGATGATATAATTACTGGTGTCTAGTGTGTAAAACAAGGTTTTTCTATGATTTGACCTACTGACCTACTTTTTGAACCCACATGACCCATATTCAAACTTGACCTAGATATTGTAGAGATGATCATTCTGAGCAAGTTTGATGAGGATTGATGATGATTGTACCAAAACTGTGGCCCTTAGAGCATTAACATGGTTTTTCTATGATTTGACCTACTGGTCTACTTTTTGACCCGACATGACCCGTATTTGAACTTGATTGAGATATTGTCAGGATGATCATTCTGAGCAAGGTTGGGGATGATTGGGCCAAAACTGTGGCCTATAGAGTGTTAGCAAGGTTTTTCTATGGTTTGACCTACTGACCTATTGTTTGACCCACATGACCCATATTCGAACTTTATTGAGATATTGTCAGGATGATCATTCTGAGCAAGTTTGTCGATGATTGGACCAAAACTGTGGCCTCTAGAGTGTTAACGAGGGTTTTCTATGATTTGACCTACTGACCTACTTTTTGCCCAGACAAGACCCATATTGAAACTTGACCGAGATATTGTCAGGATGATCATTTTTGAGCATGTTTGAGGATGATTGGACCAAAACTGTGGCCTCTAGAGTGTTAACAAGGTTTTTCTATGATTTGACCTACTGACATACTTGACCCCGCCCATAGGGGCTTGAAGAAATATATGGGCTGCATGATGCTTCCACGCAGAGCTGAATCCGGCCCGCACACTAGTACTGGTAAACCGCCTAGAGGATCTAAGCCTGTCCAGGAACCGCGGTGCGAGGCAGACCGTTCATGCTAATAAACCCTATTGGTTTCATTGGGCGACAGGGCTTGAGATGTCATTTCATCTCAATGTCGGGTAAAAGTCCCACAAAATTGGAAGCAACGTCTCCAAAATGACCTTTACAGTGTTGACGGGGACGTTAAACCTCAAATCAAACAAAGACATACTTGAGCTGACATGACCCATATTCCATCTTGACCCAGATATCATCAAGACAAACATTCTGGTAAAGTTTCATGAAGATTGAAGCAAAATTGAGGTCTCTAGAAGATGAACAAGGAAAATGTTGACGATGTACAACGACAGACAAAAGGTGATCACAAAAGCTCACTTTGAGCTTTGCTCAGGTGAGCTAAAATTAGGCCTGACACCCCTTAAATGACAAATGAGCTTGTCCATCATATAGCAATGGAAGGGTCAGCCTCGATAGCTCAGTGTTAAACGCATTTGACTTTTGATCCAGCAACCAGAGGAGAGGGAGGTGTGTCCTTGGGCAAGACACGGTATGACAATGCCCCACTGAACACAGGTGTAAATGGGAAGCAGTGGTGTTAAAGACTGTGGTAGCAGTGGTGTAAAAGTCACTGCATCTCTTGCGTGCATGTGATTACATGATACAAAGTGTTCGAGAGCGGAGCTACAATTGCAATCAAACTAAATAAATTAGTATAAACTAATATCAGAGTCCAGCAGTATAGACTGGTAATTTATGCAGCTGGATATGGGTTAAAGGTTAAAAATAGGCTTGTAATACAGTCTGAGCTGACTCCTCATCTTGTTGATTTTGTCTCTCTCTGGCTCATATTAACCCTTTTGTACCAAATGGAAACTTCCACCTTATATACAGGACAAGTCCATTTCAAAATTTAGGGGTGTCAGGTTGTGTTTTCTTCAAAAACTTTTTGGAAAATAGCTGAACTTTTTGTTGCAAAAAGTGTAGGCCCTGATCCCCACTGTTTGCCAGGGTACTCATTTTGGGGTTTCTGGTACAAAATAGGTTAAACCCTTTAACCCTGCTGAATAAATTAATCTAGCCACACCCATTTACATTTCTACCAATCAAATTACTTGATGCAATTTACCTATTCAAAATCACAAACTGAATGACAAAAAGTGTAGATCCTGATCAGATGGCTTCTTCAGAAGCCATCTGATCTGGATCTACACTGTTTGCAAAGATAGAGGTTGTCGTGAACAGTAGGATAAGGGATAAAAATCCCTCTGCACTTATTTTATATCACTTCCGCCACTTTCAAGATAAGATCTTAAAAGTTCAGCTGATAAGTAGGAGTACCGTTAACAAGGTTTGCCTGCCCTCCTCGATGAAAAGGAAAGTGTTCCTAGTTTGTGGTTTAATTAATCAACAAATGATAAATAAAATTAATAATACCATATATGGACACAGCTTAAACCTTATTCTGCTGTTCAGAACAGTCCCTACCATTGCAAACAGTGTAGATCCAGATCAGATGGCTCCTGACGAAGCCATCTGATCAGAATCTACACCCTTTGACATTCAGTTTGTGAATTTGAACAAAGACATTATATCCCTTAACCCTTGACCTGCTGAATATTTAAATATGCCACACCCACCATTGATTATCAACCAATCAGATTTCTTGGTGCAAATCATTGCAACAAATTCGTAAACTGAATGGCAAACAATGAAGATTCTGATCAGATGATGGCTTCTTCCGAAACCATCTGATCTGGATCTGCATTGCTTGAAAGATCAGACATATCCAGGCTCAGTAGGACAAGGGTTAAGACACTGAGAAAAACTACATCTGAAAATGTCAACTGCTTATGTCGTCTGCTGAACCTTTTTGCAAACTTTTTTAAAAATATTTTTGCATACAGGCAAACAGTGTGGACCCTGATCAGACTGCTCCTAGAGGAGCAGTCTGATCTGGGTCCACACTTTTGCAAAAAGGACTTTTAAAGCAACGAGCAGACGACAATTGTCGTGATTGGCATTTTATTATGTAATTTGATTGGCTGATAATCAGAAATGGGTGTGACTAATTAAAACATGCAGCAGGACAAGGGTTAAGATTTTAAGGAGTAATCAGAATAATATCATATTTTACTTATTTCTTCAAAACAAGAGACCCAAGTAGTCCTGATTGCTCCCCTGAGCCCTGGGCATTATTTGATCAGTTTTGTTTGCCCATGTGAGTGACCTTGACCTTTGGTTTTAAAGGTTCATTTCGTATGTATGGACATGGTAGCCACCTTGGGTGTGACCTGGACCATCTAAACAAACTTTTGTTCCTCCTTTGCCAGGAGGCTGCAGATGAAAAGGTTGAAATCACTTAATGACCTTGACCTTTGAATCTGAAATTGTTTTACACTCCAACAAGGAGTCCAAACAGTGCAGACAGAATGGCAAACAGTGTAGATCCTGATCAGACTTTCAGGAGCAGTCTGATCTGGGTCTGCACTGTTTGCTAAATGCTAAAGGCCTGTCTGTCCCAACACTTAGGACCATAACGGATTAACGGTACTTGTTAGAATTTAGATTCCCCTTACTGAGATGAATATAGCAAGATCAACAATACCGCTTTTTATGAAGAAAAATCCAGCTTATGATCCTTTAATGAAAAGAGGATCTTACATGAGTGGTCATTTCATATGAAGTTTATGAACGAGCCTTGGCAAGTTTCAAAACCTTCACATGAAATGTACATAAGCGTAAGATTCTGTTCAACATATAACAATTTTAAATTGAATGATTTTGCTGAGAATGTTCAAAAGAACTTCAATAGAAAGCATAGGGTTGTCATGGACGGCATCTGATGTTATGCCCCAGTAACCATGTGTTATTACATGTGGTCATAAGTTTTTTATGAAATAACATTATCCACTAACATCTAGCCCCCGCCCATTGGGGCTTGAAGAAATAGATGGGCTGCATGATGCTTCCACGCAGAGCTGAAACCGGCCCGCACACGAGTACTGGTAAACCGCTTAGAGGATCTATGCCTGCCCAGGCAATGCAGTGCGAGTCGGCCCATCCATGTTTATAAACCTTTTGGTTTTATTGGACAGCAGGGCTTGAGTTGTCATTTCATCTCCATGTCGGGTAAAAGTCCCACAAAATTGGGAGCAACGTCTCCAAAATGACCTTTACAGTGTTGACGAGGACGTTAAACCTCAATTCAAACAAACAACAAGAGGGCCATGATGGCCCTGGATCGCTCACCTGATCCATAGGGTATCAAGTGGGTCCCTGGGAGAGCCATTATTGGTCCTGGGCTTGGTAGTGGTCTTAAAGGTGAAGCTTCATACCAAATATCAAAGAATGGAGACTTCTGGTTTCAGACAAGATTTTTAAACGTTTTCCTTATATAAGTCATTATAAACCTTGGGGTTCCCGGGTCAGGCCATTTTTGCCCCCAGGGCTATAATTTGAACCATCTTGGTAGAAATCCACAAGACAAAGCTTCATACCAAACATCAAAGACCTTGGCCTTCTGCTTTCAGACAAGAAGATTTTCAAAGGTTTTCATTGCATTGACTTCTATTTCCTAGGGCTATGTAAAACAAAAGGGCCTGCAGGTGGGGGCATTTTTCGCCCTAGGCCTATAATTTGTACAATCTTGATAGAGGTCCACTAGATGAAGCTTCACACCAAATATCAAAGAACTGGGCCTTGAGGTTTCAGAGAAGAAGATTTTCCCTATATAAGTCTATGTAAAACCAAAAGCCCCCGGGGTGGGGGCATTTTTGGCCCCAGGGCTATGATTTGAACAATCTTGGTAAAGGTCCACTAGATGAAGCTTCACACCAAATATCAAAGACCTGGGCCTTGCAGTTTCAGAGAAGAAGATTTTTAAAGATTTCCCCTATATAAGCCTATGTAAAACCAAAGGCCCCCAGGGCTGGGGCATTTTTGGCCCCAGGACTATAATTTGAACAATCTTGGAAGAGGTCCACTAGATGAAGCTTCATACCAAATATTAAAGACCTGGGCCTTGTGGTTTCAGAGAAGAAGATTTTTAAATATTTTCCCTATATAAGCCTATGTAAAACCAAAGGGCCCCGGGGCGGGGGCATTTTTGGTCCTATGGCTATAATTTGAACAATCTTGATAGAGTTCCACTAGATGAAGCTTCATACCAATTATCAAAGACCTGGGCCTTGTGGTTTCAGAGAAGAAGATTTTTAAAGATTTTCCCTATATAAGCCTATGTAAAACAAAGGCCCTCGGGGCAGGGGCTTCTTTGGCCCCAGGGCTATAATTTGAACAATCTTGATAGAGGTCCACTAGATGAAGTTTCACACCAAATATCAAAGACTTGGGCCTTGCGGTTTCAGCGAAGAAGATTTTTAAAGATTTTCCCTATATAAGCGTATGTAAAACCCAAGGCCCCCCGGAGCGGGGGCATTTTTGGCCCCAGGGCTATAATTTGAACAATCTTGGTAGAGGTCCACTAGATGAAGCTTCATACCAAATATCAATGACCTGGGCCTTGCGGTTTCAGAGAAGAAGATTTTCGAAGATTTTCAGTAAAAAAATCTATTTTTAGCTCCTGTGACCTAGATGTGCAACAGACCGGAACCTTTTGAACAACTTTGAAAGGGGACCACCTAAGGATCATTCCTGTGAAGTTTGGTCAAAATACGATCAGTGGTTTAGGAGGAGATGTTGTTTGAAGAAAAAGTTTACGGACGCACGCACGGACGACGGACAAAAAGTGATACCAAAAGCTCACCTTGTCACTACGTGACAGGTGAGCTAAAAACAATATCCACTAACGACGATATAATATGATACTGTAAAGATCCTAAGTATTGGGACAGATAGGCCTAAGCAAAATGTGCAGACCCAGATCACACTGATCCTTCAGGAGCAGTATGATCAGGGTCTACACTGTGTGCTCAGTACTGTGCTGTTCTGTCCGCACTGTCTGGACACCCTGTTGAATTGTAAAACAAATTTGTTAAAATTTTAAGAGGATTACAGAAAGTCCTCAAGGTGTCCGAATATTTAGGATTTCTATGGTAATTCATGTTTCCTTATCTGCAGTTATGTCGGAATATTAATCAGAGCTAGAAAATTCCACTCGTCCTCTCGCCATGACGAGTAAAAATTTTGGAGGACAAGTAATATTTATGAGATTTTCCAAAATCAACATGCCCTGGTCATGCATGGACAATGGCCCCCGCCCATCGGGATTCGGGGCTTGAAGAAATAGATGGGCTGCATGATGCTTCCACGCAGAGCTGAAGCCGACACGCACACGAGTACTGGTAAACCGCTTAGAGGATCTAAGCAGTGCTAGTCGGCCCATCCTTGCTTATAAACCCTATTGGTTTCGTTGGGTGGCAGGGCTTGATATGTCATTTCATCTCAATGTCGGGTAAAAGTCCCACAAAATTGGAAGCAACGTCTCCAAAATTACTTTTACAGTGTTGACGGGGACGTTAAACCTCAAATCAAACAAACAAACATGCATGGTCATGCATGATGAGTGAAATATTGAAGAACTTTCCAGGGTGCTCACCTGACAATGTTTGGATGCTCATGTGCTTCCAATTGTTTCAGAAGAGCAATCTCTCTTATTGCACTCATCGGCATTCCTTCCTCTGTATTCTGTATTCGAATAGTCTTCATTGCCACAAATTGGCCATCATTTTTCAAGTCCCGAGCTTTGTAAACCGTTCCATACGCACCGTTTCCGATAACACAGACCTCCTCATAGTTGTAATCTCCAGACTCACGTCTTGTGTGGCTTGTCATGCTTTACTCAGGGCCGTTCAAAAAGTTCCCACATTGTGACTGCAGTACGCTCTTGTTTCACCACATTTGTGGTGATACTATATAGACCCTTAATAATCCTGCAACAGACATACAAAATAGTTTTTTGTTCAGTTGTTTATCAGATGATCCGAAGTTACTAATTACAGAAGCTTCCCTCCTGCTCTTGTCCACCTGACCATTCACCAGCCCCGATAGCTCAGTTGGTAGAGTGTCCGCTCCGGGGAACGGGAGGTCTCGGGTTCGATCCCGGGCCGCGACATACCAAAGTCGGTAAAAATGGTACTAGCTGCTCCTCGTTTGGCACTCAGATTTACGGGGTAGAGCTAGGACTGGTCGATCCAGTGTCAGGATAATGTGACTGGGTGTGGTATCATGTAATGTGTCTGGGACATGATACTTCAGTGAGGCAGCACTATAAACATGAGCATTGAGCTCCCTGTCGCAACCAGACACCATCGTGATATGACTGAAAAATTGTTGAAAGCGACACACACACACCACCTAACCATTCCTGACATGTAAAAAATCAAGGTAAAGGTTATTTATAGCATTGGTATCCCTGTAACGTCTAATGTCACAGCGCTGTGTAAAAAGTAAAATATGGACTGGGCTCACATACACTAGGTCATTGGCAAACAGTGTAGATCCGATCAGATGCCACATAAAGTGGCATCTGATCAGGATCTACACTGTTTGCTTAAAAACTGGCATTTAAGGCTTAAATGAAACAGCCTACACTCAGGGACAATCAATCCACCATTCTAATGCACTTACGTATGTAACGCGACGTCTGATTGGATAACGTCGAAAATTTGCGACAGTATATTCCACGATATACTGTCGGAAATCCGACGTCACCACGTAACGTCGTTTTTCATTGGCTTACATTTGGTTTTACGCAGCTCACAACGCCTGCCGCTTTGTGCAAAATAGTACAATTTTTAACAAAACAACCGAATAAGTGCATTAGAATGGGGATAACTGTATTGAAAATTGTCATTTGGGGAGGTAAATCGGTGGTTTTACGGTCGCAAATTACGTTTTACGGCTCCGCTGACGCGTCGCCGTAAAACGAAATTTCCGACCGTAAAACCACCGATTTACCTCCCCAAATGACAATTTTCAGTACAGTTATCCCCTAAGTGACGTCAATGCTTTGATTGTTAGCTGTGCCACACACAACGTTCTTTGTCACATTCCATTAAATTTGCTATTACATTGTGGACTAAAAACAATTGTAAACCCTAAATTTATACATAGGTAAAAGTGTGGTACTTTATATTTCCCAGTGGGTCACGTATACCCCCATCCAGCACCACCCTCTGATATATCTTTCAAACTTGTATGTAATATGAATTAAGAAGTCAAGAAGCTATAAGAATCCATAAATGTGGTTGTAAAAGCTAAACCAAACATGAAATTTCTAAATGGACCAAGGGAGTGAGGGCATCAAAGTTACTGAATGGGTGGGGGCATAAATGTTACTGAAGCAGCAGGGTGGAGTATGCATCAATAAAATCTTTGGACTGGTATGCAACATCCATGGGGATGGCAGGACGAAAACTATATGCCCTCATAGCATACATCATATGCCGGGAGCATAAATATTGGGTGCTTGTCATAACGGTCCTTTGTGTAACAAGAGTGCCATGATGGCCCTGGATCGCTCACCTGATCCACACTGTAGAGATGAAATGGTAGGTAATATAGTAAGGTGCCTTATCAGAAAAATATATGCCAAATATGAAGGCTCTATCTCAAATAGTTCAAAAGTTATGATAAAGTAGGTCAAAGGTCAAGGTCACAGGTCAAACTTTTTGTATGGATGTGAAGTCATTGCCACAAGGAATATACATGCCAAATATGAAGGCTCTATCTCAAATGGTTCCAAAGTTATGATTAAGTAGGTCACAGATCAAGGTCAAGGTCACAAGCCAAAACTTTTTGCACGAGTGTGAAGACCTTGTCACAAGGAACATACATGCCAAATATGAAGGCTCTACCGTAAATGGTTCAAAAGTTATGACAAAAATGGTCAAAGGTCAAGGTCACTGGTCAAAAAATTTGCATGGGTGGGAAGCCCATGTCACAAGGTACCGACATGCCAAATATAAGGGTCTATCTTAAATGGTTCAAAAGTTATGAGAAAGAAGGTCAAAGGTTAAGGTCACAGGTCAAAATTTTTGTATGGGTGGAAAGTCCTAGTCACAAGGAACATACATGCCAAATATGAAGGCTCTACCTCAAATGGTTCAAAAGTTATGATAAAGTAGGTCACATGTCAAAGTCAAGGTCACAAGTCATTTTGTATAAATAGGAAGCCCTTGTCACAAGGAAACCACATACCAAATATGAAGGCTCTATCTCAAATGCTTCAAAAATTATGACAAAGTAAGTCAAAGGTCAAGGTCATAAGATAAAATTTTTGTATGGGTTGGAACTTGTTTGTTCGGTTTGATTTGAGGTTAAACGCCCCCGTCAACACTGTAAAGGTCATTTTGGAGACGTTGCTTCTAATTTTGTGGGACTTTTACCCGACATTGAGATGAAATGACATCTCAAGCCCTTTTACCCAATGAACCTCACACCGCGGTTCCTGGACAGGCTTAGGTCCTTTAAGCGGTTTACCAGAACTAGTGTGCGGGCCGGATTCAGCTCTGCGTGGAAGCATCATGATGCCCATATATTTCTTCAAGCCCCTATGGGCGGGGGCCGTATGGGTGGGAACACCTTTTCACAAGGAACATACATGCCAAATATGAAGGCACTATCTCAAATGGTTCAAAAGTTATAATAAAGTAGGTCAAATGTCAAGGTAAAGGTCAAAGATCAATTTATGTATGAATAGGAAGCCCTTGTTGCAAGGAACCTACATGCCAAATATGAAGGCTGTGTCTCAAATGCTTCAAAAGTTATGACAAAGTAGGTCAAAGGCCAAGGTGATGGGTCAAAATTTTTGAATAGTTGGGATAAGCTTTTCACAAGGAACATACATGCCAAATATGAAGGCCCTATCTCATATGGTACAAAAGTTATGATAAAGTAGGTCATGGGTCAAGGTCACAGGTCAAATTTTTATATGAGTGGGAAGCCCTTGTCACAAGGAACCTACATGCCAAATATGAAGGCTCTATCTCAAACGGTCCAAAAGTTATGACAAAATTACCTATTGATCTACTTTTTGATTTGACATGACCCATATTCGAACTTAACTGAGATATTGTCCAGATGATCATTCTGAGCAAGTTTAATGATGATTGGACTAAAACTGTGGCCTCTTAGAGCGTTCACAACGTTTTTCTATGATTTGACCTGCTGACCTACTTTTTGACCTGACATGACCAATATTCAAACTTGACCAAGATATTGTCAAGATGATCATTCTGAGCAAGTTTGATGATGATCGGACCAGAACTGGGGCCTCTAGTGTGTTCACAAGGTTTTTCTATGATTTGACCTACTTTTTGACCCGACATGACCCATATTCCAACTTGAATGAGATATTGTCAAGATGATCATTCTGAGCAAGTTTGATGGTAATTGGACCACAATTTTGGCCTCTAGTGTGTTCACAAGGTTTTTCTATGATTTGACCTACTGACCTGCTTTTTGACCTGACATGACCCGTATTCGAACTTGACCAAGATATTGTCAAGATGATCATTCTGGGACAGTTTGATGATGATCGGATCAAAACTGTGGACTCTAGTGTGTTCAAAAGGTTTTCCTATTATTTCACCTACTGACCTACTTTTTGGCCCGACATGACCCATATTCGAACTTGACCAAGATATTGTCAAGATGATCATTCTGGGCAAGTTTGAGGATGATTGGACCAAAACTGTGGCCTCTGGTATGTTCACAAGGTTTTTCATTGATTTGACCTACTGACCTACTTTTTGACCCGACATGACCAATATTCGAACTTCACTGAGATATTGTCAAGATAATCATTCTGAGCAAGGCTGATGATGATCGGGCCAAAACTGTGGCCTCTAGTGTGTTCACAAGGTTTTTCTATGATTTGACCTACTGACCTTCTTTTTGACCCGACATGACCCATATTTAAACTTGACCGAGATATTGTCAAGATGATCATTCTGAGCAAGGTTGATGATGATTGGGCAAAAACTGTGGCCTCTAGTATGTTCACAAGAAAAGTTTAGGCATGGACGACGACGCTGGACATCTTGCAGTCACAAAAGCTCACCATGACCTTCGGTCAGGTGAGCTAATAAAAAAAAATAGTTGCATTCACAAGCATTTTCTTGAAAATTTGACCTTTTACCACACCCCATGAACCCAGGGGTCAGATCAAAATTTGGATACCTTCATGGAAATATGCAGTCCCTAAGGCTTAAAACAATGTGTACCAAATTTGGTCGCCATAGGCAAGAAATAACAAGAAAGCAGTCTGAAGGACAGCCAAATCCCTCTCCGCACTTTGTATCAAGGCTCAACCTTGTGACCTTCACTGGTGACCTTCACCTTGAGTTGGCATGGTTTATTTATGGTCCTGCACATCAGCTCACTGTGGGGTATATTTCACAAAAGTTTAATGAAAATCCTTCCAGAGGTAAAGGAGATACAGAACGGACACAAAATTCAAAGTTTCAAACTCGCGACCTTCAACTGTGACCTTGACCTTGAGTTGGCATGGTTTATTTATGTGTTATGCACATCAGCTCACTGAGGGGAACAATTGACCAACGTTTAATGAAAATCCTTTAAAGGGTAAAGGAGATATGGAATGGACACAAAATTCAAAGTTTCAAACTCGTAGCCTTCCAATGTGACCTTGACCTGGCATCGACATGATTCATTTATGGGCTCTGCATATGAGCTCACTGAGGGGGATAATTGACCAAAGTTTAATGAAAATCCTTTGAGGGGTAAAGGAGATATGAAACGGACAAAAAATTCAAAGTTTTAAACTCGTAACCTTCAAATGTGACCTTGACCTTAAGTCGGCATGGTTCATTTATAGGTTCTACACATCAGCTCACTGAGGGGGATATTTGACCAAAGTTTACTGAAAATCCTTTGAAGGGTAAAGGACATATGGTACTAACACAAAAATCGAACTTTTAAATTCTTGACCTTCAAATGTGACCTTGACCTTGAGTCAGCATGGTTCATTTATGGGTTCTGCACATCAGCTCACTGAGAAGAATATTTGACCAAAGTTTAATGAAAATCCTACCAAGGGTAAAGGAGATATGGAACGGACACAAAATTACAAGTTTCAAACTCGTGACCTTGACCTTGAGTCGGTATGGTTCATTTATGGGTTCTGCACACCAACTCACTGAGACAAATAATTGACCAAAGTTTAATGAAAATCTATCAAAGGGTTCAGGAGATATGGAGCGGACAAAAAAGTGTTACGGATGGACAGACAGACAGATGGACAGACGAAGGACATTCCTATAATTAACCGTTTTCTTGTTGTTGTTTTTTTTTCTTCAAAAAGCGGGTATAATACGGTTTACCCCTGTAAACACCTGTTTTACTTCTTGTAAAAGTGGGGTTTAGTGGAATCAAAATTATATTCACCTTATTTGCATTATCTGCTGGTTCCTAGTCTGAAGATTATAAGTGTTGGGCAAACAGGTAACCAGACCCCCCTGACCTTTCAAGGTCAGGGGGGTCTGGTTACCTGTTTTTCCAATATTGACAATGTGCAAGCTGGGAGCCAGCAAATAATGCAAATATGGTGAATAGGAACATTTTCCTGATGACGTTTTGGGTTTCTAGTCTAAACTAAGTTTAACCCATTGCCTAAAGGGGTACCTTGGCAAACAGTTCAGGCCCAGATCAGGGCCTACACCATTTGCTAACAGAATTATCCGTCAAAAAAATAATAAGGCGAAAAAATAGGTCTGACACCCCTTATATGACTAATGGACTTGTCCAACATATAGCAATGGAAGAGTTCACTAGCATACAATGGGTTAATATTTACCCTAAATATTTGGACATCTAACTTGTTGCAAAATTTTAACAAGTACACCTCAACCTCTTTATAACACTATTGTTGGGGTCCAAAGCAGAAACCGTGTTAGCTAAACAACCGTGTTATATCCAAACAAAAATGTATAGATTCTATTGAAAAATGACCATTTATGGTCATTTTTCTATATAATCTATACATTTTTGGGATCCATCTTGAAACTGTGTTATATCCAAAACCGTGTTATAATGAACCGTGTTATAACGAGGTTGTGGTGTACAAATAACTCACTAATTTTGTGTCTGAAAATAGCTGAGTGACAAGCATTGTAGACCCTGATCGTTCATACTGTTTGCTCCCGTGTGTCTGTCCGAAAACATATGGTAAATATCATACATGTGGATCTGAACATTGAATCTTTAATTCAGCGAGTCTATGATCCTTTTTTTGTGTATGCTGGCCCAATCAAGATATACCGGTATATAGATTTCAACAGTTTCGACTCAATCAAGATATAGATTTCAACAATCATTAACTTGATCACACCAGTTTATGATCCAATTTGTTAATAGGTATGATGGTTCAAAATTTGGCTAAGCCTCCAAATTAAAAAAAAAAAAAAAAATTATTTATTTATTTTTTTATATTTTTTTTCACAGCCATATAAAAAATATTAATTGCAGTTATGTTGATCATTAATGCATTGCTGTTTACCAACTCAGTATGTCTAAAAGACATGTTTCTCTCAAATATGAGGTCAAATAGGTAAATCCTATGAAAAGGAAATGCAGTTTCTTCATCTCCTTTTGTGTGAAAACAGTTTGACAAATTATCACATATTTTGTTCATTTTGCAATTACGAAAAGCTTACAAGACTTTGACAATACATCCAAACATGCTTATAAGAAATTGGCTGCTGCCAAAAAGTTCAATTTTGTTTTGGGGCAGCAAATGCCACGCGGGCCGACCCTTTGTTCACCCACATGTGGAATTTTTTATGAATGAATGGAGGAGTAGTCAACAAAGAACTTTGGAATGTCAAAGTTTTACAAGCTTTTCAGCAAAAACACAAGAATAAAAATCGACACCTACCTGACAGTTTGATGCCTAAATAATTTAAGAATAAAATAAACCAAAATTTTCTTTAATTCCTAGCTGTTTCGATTTTTTATTTATTTTTCTTTCGATTAACCCAAATATCAGATACGAGCCATCGAACTGCGGATACTACATGTACTATCTTGGTGGGAAATCCCAGCTCTGATTGGCTGACAGCGACAAACATCGCATACCTTCGAAAGGTCAAATGTTACATGGGTTGACCCATTTCATTAATAAGTACAGGTAAATCTATGCCGCGCGCGCGTTGAAAATGTTAGATCTTTTTCATAACATCATTAAAAAAAAAATAATAATATAGATCTAATAATGAAACTCATAAAAAAACTACTGAAGAAAAAAAAAATCCGGAGATGAATGAAGAAGAAAATAGGGTTGCAATTTTAAGATGAATAACTAGAATCTTGAGAAAACTAAAGCCGCAAAAAAAAAAAAAAAAAAAAACGTCAACAATTTTTGTTCATACGACGCCGACGACAATAACGGCAAAGAAGAACGAACGAGCTATAAATAAATTTATGTCCCTTCCCCAAGGGTCCATATAGCTTCCCCTTTCAATGCAAGTTGTCTACACCAAGACTTAGGATAACACCGTGCATCCAGTTTTTTTTAAATAATAAATTTAGTATTTTACCCCTTATTTTGCTCCTAACTTGGATCGCAGGTGCTCGTCATGAGTGCCTGCAATCTAAGTTTTGGACCAGAAATAGTGTATATACCCCAGTTTTCTTTATATAGACTAATGGGTGTTCATCACATTGACTTGTTAACGTGATAGCTTCCACCTTTAAGGATCTTCTAGCTTTTTTACTCCCCACCTGAGTAAATGTTGCTAAAATGTACCCTGTACAAAAATTATGGGTACTTGTTAGTATCGCACCGGAGTAGCCATAATCTATGTTTTTTTTTGTGCAAGAACAACAAAACAATGTTTACTCAGAATATTAGGCTACCCCATTTTCTCTCTGGTATATAGGGGGCGTTAACATGACTATCTTTACACGGATTTGTTAACGTAGTATGTTGAGTGGAACTGGGAGAGTGTAAGTGGCGGATGCAGAGAAGATTCGATGAGTTCAGTCGAAACCCTGTATGTTATCCCATATAATTTGTGATATTTTGCACTTCTGTTACAAAACATAGAACTGCTACTCGCCTAATAAACCAGGGGTCGTGGGTTCGACCCTGGGCTTCTCCAGACTTTCGGATGAGTTTTTAAACCGAGGTCCCGTCTCTGTATGACCTAAGCTGTTGGTGGGACGTAAAACTGAAACACACACACACGAAAAAAAACTACAAGGAGGTGGTTCTAACGAGTATACACAACTTATGTCCTGGTGCAATACTGAGGAAAATAATATATAATTCATCAAAGACGAACCTGAATCAAGACCAACCTGAATCCATTTCGAGAAATGCCACTGTTTGTGTATTCTTGAGGAAAGAGAGAATGTAGAACCTAGCCGTTTGAGTGCAGGTCCACGACTACAGCTTCAATTGTTTCCTCACCTGCTGCTTCGCCGCTAGCCCATCGCCACATGGCTTGCATGTGTGGCTTGCATGTGTGGGCTTACTCTGACTGTGTGCATATGATTAAGATGACATGAGTAGAGTGAGGGAGAGGCACGCAGCGTCAACCGCACTGTCTCGTCCTGACCTATTTATAGCTGGATCAAGAAGCAAAACGGTGTCAAGAAACATATGGAACTAATCCTGGGTATAGCGGATGACCATGTCTTCTTTAGTGCCTTCACAGCCATGCTGCTGCATCGCCATTTGAGTTATTGAATCAACGAAATGATTTTCACCGCCCCAGCTGCCGAAGCTGGAACAGACAAATCAAGATAATGTATATAGGTTTTTGTGTCAATAGGAAAACACGCCTATATAATTTTGACCCCCTTGAACCCCACTTTTATACAGTAAAACTGGGGTTTACAGGGGTATACCTTATTTTTCTTATTTCTGCTCTAAAATACAGATTGTGGATACTCGTCAGAACCGCCTCGTCGAACCGCCTAACGAGTACCCACAATCTATATTTGAGTAGAAATAAGAAAAATATCACGATTTTTCATCCAAAAATTTTCATTTTTTCGGCGATAAGGGATACACTGTATTTGTATATGCGTGTTTTCGTAATGTGGAGTTTACTAGATGGACTGCCGACCACGGCTTGAGCGCTATCTACCCTGGATAGTGCTACACAGATTCAATTAGCATACAGGATCTTACACGAGTGTTCATGTATTATTGAATTTATTAAACGAGTTGTTGAAACGGGATAAAATCATAAAATGTGAGGTTAATAAATTCAATAATGCATGAGCACGAATGCAAGATTCTGTTTATTACATGGCATATAAAACGCATTGTAACCACGATTGTTTAACAAAAATGTCAATATTCCGCCATTAGTAAACGCGACGTCGTTAAGGACGCCATACATGTAACGTTACGGGGCGTACCTAACAAATTTGAGGTATGTACGGAGATGGTTATTGGAATCAGTAACCATGCAAGTCACCATGCAATACGCATGCGCCGACTGGAGTGCTGGCTCCACGTTTTGCATTTCCGGCCTGATTTCCTACTTTCGATTTATTATTTACAACCAACTGACTGACAACCTGTTCACCTGAGAATACTAAGTCTTAGGTTTATCAATGTAATAATTAATTCTCATGATCCACACACACTAGAAATAAGACTGTGTCATATGTTAATTCTTACACATGGTATTTGTAATCATACATCCTCTATCAGCTGAATTGTCCGCTGGAGAGAAAATTGTCAATAAATTCGTCATGGTCCTAGTACGGCAAATGTCACTGTGAAGGTAGGGTATTGTATCCCGTGGTGACTGGGAAGTATGGCAAGCCATTTTACTATTTATTATGGAGAGTGTGTGTGTGTGTGTGTGTGTGTGTGTGTGTGTGTGTGTGTGTGTGTGTGTGTGTGAATTCGGGTTTAACGTCGCTTTCAACAATTTTTCAGTCATATCACGACGGTGTCTGGTAGCGACAGGGAGCTCAATGCTCACTTTTATAGTGCTGCCTCACTGAAGTATAATGTCCCAGACACATTACATGATACCACACCCAGTCACATTATCCTGACACTGGGTCGACCAGTCCTAGCTCAACCCCGTAAATCTGAGGGCCAAGCGAGGAGCAGCTAGTACCATTCTTAGCGACTTTGGTATGTCGCGGCCCAGGATCGAACCCATGACCCCCTGTTCCCCGGAGCGGTCACTCTACCAACTTAGCTATCGGGGCCAGTCTATTTATTATGAATTGTAGATATCTTATTTATTATAAAAGATATCATATATTATATTAGATATTTATTATATATGATATCTTACATATATAAGATATCTAATATAATAAATAAGATATCTTATATAGCATATAAGAATATGATATGTTATATAAGATATCTTATATGCTATATTAGATATCTTATAAAGGATATAAGATATCTAATATAGGATAAAAGATATCTAGTATGATATATAAGATATCTTATTTACCAAAATATATAAGCTATCTGATATGCTAAATAAGATATCTAATATAGCATATAAGATATATAACATATCAGATATCTTATATATTACATAAGATATGTAATATATAATATATCTTATTTAATAAGGAAATAAGATATATGATATACAAGATATCTCATATATTATATAAGATATCTTATATGTTATATTAGATATCTTATTTGGTATATTAGATATCTTATTTAGCATATCAGATATATATTCCAGTAAATTAGATATCTAATATCCTATATCAGATATCTTATTTAATATATTAGGTATCTTATATAGCATAACAGAGATCTTATATAATATATAAGATATCTTATTTACCTTACTATTTAAGATATCTTATATGACAAATAAGATATCTAATATATTTTACCAAAAAAAATAATGAAGTCTCCCCGAAACTGCCAAGGAATGACTACCCCCATTTATGCCTAACATTCCAGAAACCCTGGCAAACAGTGCAGGCCCAGATCAGATCAGGGCCTACACTATTAATAAAATGTTCAGCTTTATTCAGATTACACAACCTCTCATCATGTGTCATACCTTATTTTCGAAATGGGCTCCTGTCCTAAATAAGCAGGAAGATTGCATTTGGTAAACAAAAAAAAAGGGATAAAAGGGACAAAGAAAAATTGAATTAATTATGCGAAAAATAGAGGCAGAAACCAGGCTGAATATATGGACAGTCTGGTGAGAGTCTTTGTTTTTTGTTTTTGTCAAAATACATGCAATGAGCAGGGCTTGGTATAACTCAAGTTTGAAGTTAATTAATACTTCCACTATCTTGTAAGGGAAGGTAATTAAATTATACAAACAAAAGCAAGCTGGATTTATTCTCTCTCTCTCTCTCAAAAAAGAAAGATGTTGTCTTTAATCTGATCGCACGTGTTTGGGAACCCCGTTTTATTTATAAACACATATGTACAATAACAGTTTATAATTAATAATTATAATTTCACCAGTCCTCTGTAGCAGTCTAATGGAGAGGTAGTGACTATTATTTGTCATTTCTTTCCAATTTATATAATATATCTTATATGTTAATTAAGATATCTTATTAATCAAACTTATATAAGATATCTTATATGTTAAATTAAATATCTGATATACCAATTAAGATATTTTATATAAAAATATAAATAAGATATCTGATATAATATATCAGATATCTGATATGTTGTATTAGATATTTTATATGCTATATAAGATATCTTATTTAGTATATTAGATATCTTATATAGCATATAAGATATCTTATATGTTTTAGTAAACAAGATATATTATATGTTATATAAGATATCTTATATGTTAAATAAGATATCTTATATAACATATAAGATATCTTGTTTACTAAAACATATATCATATCAGATATCTGAATTGCAGAATTAAATAAGATATCTCATATAGGATATAAGATATCTACTTTAGGATATAAGATATCTTAATTGTTATATCAGATATCTTATATAGGATATAAGATATCTTATATAAAAATTTTTACATTCCATAATAAATTCATAATTTCTTTGCATCAAACAAAGTATCCTTTAACAAATCCTTACCTACCTTCATTTATGAGGTGCCATTTTACTATTTAATTGAAATTCAAGATTTTGTTTGTTTGTATTGGAGTTAAACGGCCCAGTCCTAACTATTTAGGTCATTTTTAAGCCGGTCAATTTACCATTCCACACTTTTAGTGGGCAAGCTTATACGTAAGCTTTTAACCACATTTCGAAAACACTGCCTATACAAATACATTGTAAAGTTTATCACCACAAAAAGGAAACTTTAAAGATGAAAAATTGATATTTTTCTTATTTCTGCTTAAAATAGAGATTCTGGTTACATGTTAGAACCGCTTCCCCGAGGCGGTTCTAACGAGTACCCACAATCTATATTTTGGAGCAGAAATAAGAAAAAAAAGGTTTACCTCTGCCAACCCAAGTTTTACTATATAAAAGTGGGGTTCAAGAGGGTCAAACGCTTTATAGACGCGCTTCATGATAAGTACAGTGCACATTATTTCACAGAAACGGACAACTGCCCTTCTTGAATCAGCAGAATGGAGAAAATGACTGTAAAATAGATTTCATGATCCATGTCCAGGAAAGAATGTTGCTGAAACGGACAGGACCCGAACACGTGTCCTTCTGATCACCAGTCAGACCTACATCTCACAGAGCTTCCGAGGTCAGCTTGAATTTCAAGATATTTGTTAATAATATTTCTGATATCTATAATAAAATTATTGGATTGCAATAAATATTATTAGATATGTATAAATAATATTAGATATCTATTATCTATTTTATGATATACATAATGCATTTAGGGACATCTATAATTCGAATTATAGATATCTTTTATTCCATGGAAAGATGTTAAATATTTAAGAACATATAATTACATTTATTGATATCAATAATATAGTTTCTTTTATTCATTATTGAAAATTGTGACATCTATAATTCAGCCTTCTAAATGATATCTATAATTTGATTTTTAGAAATCTATATATGCAAAGGAATTATATATGTATATATCTATATATTGAAAAATAGAGAGCTATAATTTAAACATATATTAGATATCATTATTATAGATATTATTTATAGATATCATTATTATAGATATTATTTATAGATATCATTATTATAGATATTATTTATTGATATCTTGCAATAATTATTGATATACTATAGTTTATTACAGATATCTATAAATCAAATTATAATTATCAATAAATCAAATTATAGATATGAACAATTAACATTATTGATATCTATAATTATCTGTATTTTTTGCTATCATAAAATGAAATTCATGATATGTTATATATATGTCTTGATATCAATAGATTTGTTTCTTTATATCAATAATTTCTTTGCATATATAAAATCTAAAAATCAAATTATAGAGATCATTTAAAAGGCTGAATCATAGATATCAAAATTTTCAATAATGGATATCATAAAATACATTTTGGTCATGAATAAATGAAATTATTGATATTTTATAATATTTATCTATATATTGAAAAATAGATAGCTATAATTCAAACATATATTAGATATCATTATTATAGATATTATTTATAGATATCATTATTATAGATATTATTTATAGATATCATTATTATAGATATTATTTATCGATATTTTGCAATAATTATTGATATACTATAGTTTATTACAGATATCTATAAATCAAATTATAATTATAAATAAATCAAATTATAGATATGAACAATTAACATTATTGATATCTATAATTATCTGTATTTTTTGCTATCATAAAATGAAACTCATGATATGTTATATATATTTCTTGATATCAATAGATTTGTTTCCTGATATCAATAATTTCTTTGCATATATAAATATCTAAAAATCAAATTATAGAGATCACTTAAAAGGCTGAATCATAGATATCACAATTTTCAATAATGGATATCATAAAATACATTTTGGTCATGAATAAATGAAACTATTGATATTTTATAATGCTCTTTAATATTTGGTATCCATATATCAAAATAAAAGATAGCTACTATTGAAATTATTGATAACCATTTACTTACTATGGATATCATGAAAAAAAATATATCTAATATCAGTAATGTTAATTATCTATAATTTGATTTATAGATATCTACAAACTGATTTATAGATGTCATTATTACAGATGTTATTTATCGATATCTGACAATTATTATTATTAAACTGTAGTTTATTTCAGATATCTATTAATCAAATTATAGATATCAATAAATCAAATTATAGATATGTACAATTAACATTATTAATATTTATAATTATCTGTATGTTTTGCTTTCATAAAATGAAATCCGTGATATGTAATATATATTTCTTGATACCAATAGATTTGTTTCCTGATATCAATAATTTCTTTGCATAAATAAATATCTAAAAATCAAATTATAGAGATCATTTTAAAGGCTGAATCATAGATATCACAATTTTCAATAATGGATATCATAAAATACATTTTTGTAATGAATAAATGAAACTATTGATATTTTATAATGCTCTTCAATATTTGGTATCCATATACCAAAAAATAGATATCTACTATTGAAATTATTGATAACCATTTACTTACTATGAATATCATGAAAAAAAAAAATAAATATCTAATATCAGTAATGTTAATTATCTATAATTTGATTTATAGATATCTACAAACTGATTTATAGATGTCATTATTATAGATGTTATTTATCGATATCTGACAATAATTATTATTAAACTGCAGTGTATTTCAGATATCTATAAATCAAATTATAGATATCAATAAATCAAATTATAGATATGTACAATTAACATTATTAATATCTATAATTATCTGTATGTTTTGCTTTCATAAAATAAAATCCGTGATATGTAATATATATTTCTTGATACCAATAGATTTGTTTCCTGATATCAATAATTTCTTTGCATATATAAATATCTAAAAATCAAATTATAGAGATCATTTAAAAGGCTGAATTATAGATATCACAATTTTCAATAATGGATATCATAAAATATATTATGGTCATAAATAAGTGAAACTATTTATATTTTAAAATGCTCTTCAATATTTGTTATCCATATATCAAAATAATAGATATCTAATATTGAAATTATTGACAACCCTTTACGTATTATGGATATCATGAAATAAATAATAAATATCTAAAATCAATAATGTTAATTATCTATAATTTGATTTATAGATATCTACAAATTGATTTATAGGTGTCTATAACAAAGATATAGGATATCAATAAATATTATTACATATCTATAAATAATATTAGATATGTATTTTTTTATTTCATTATATCCATAATGTGTTAAGGGATATCTGTAGTTCCAATTATAGATATCTTTTATTCGATATAGAGATATCAAATATTGATGAACATTTCAGGATATCAAGAATTACATTTATTGATATCCTTCATATATTTTCTGATATCCATTATTGAAAACTTTGATATCTATTATCCAGCCTTGAAATGGTATCTGTAATTTGATTTTTAGATATCTATATATGTAAAGGAATCATGGATATCATTAGACAAATTTATAGATATCAAGAAATATATATTACATATCATTGATTACATTTTATGATGTCAAATTATTGATAATAATGTTAATCATACATATCTATAATTTGATTTATAGATATCTATAATTTGATATATAAATATCTAAAACACAATTACGGATTTCTCCGAATTGTATTAAATAGTAATATCGCATCATGCCTAATACACTTGTCATGATGACTCATACCGCTGTCATTATGACTCGCATAGCTGTCATGATTACTCATATACCTTTTGTCCTGACTCAAACACGTGCCACTCTCTATCACTTTGACTCGTTTAGCTCTTGCTATGACTCACTTTGACCCATACAGCTGTCACGGTGACTCATACTTCTGTAACCATTACTTATCATGCTGTCACGAGTTGCATACAGCATGGATCATACAGCTGTCACGACTACTTAAACACTTGTCAGCATAACTTATAAAGCTAATGACTAATACTGCTGTCACCATGAATCATACGCCACCATAAATCAAACAGCTGTCATCTTGACTCATACAGCTGTCAGTGATGCATGCATCTAGCATCATGGCTTTTACAGCTGACACCATTACACATAGAGCTGTCACAATGACTTATGTAGCTATAACCGTGACCGGAAGCACAAAGCAGTAATTAGTAACATTACCACAGTTATGTTCTAACAATCTAATTAAAAATAGTACTGTTACTCTTCACAAACAATTATATTTAAAAAAAAAAAGAGTTCAAATAATAGCTATATGAGTCCAAGTGGTAGCTTTATTAGTCATCGTAAAGTAAAACATGTATGAGTCATATTGACAGCTGTTGTAGACATGGTGACAGTTGTAGTAGTCATGGTGGCAGCTGTAGGAATCATGATGTGAGTCATGTTGACAGGTGTATAAGTGATGTTAACACTTTCTGTTCTAATTGGTTTCATATACACATGTAAACTGATTTACTATGTTATTTTTCATATATATTGTGTAAGTCATGTATACTTTGCAATGTATGATTCCACTGATATTGTAATCAGTATTTCATAAATAAATAAAAGAACTATCAACAGGACTCACATAGCAAAAAACCTTCATTCCGACAGCTTTCACCATGAATCCCAAAGCTATCTCAATGACTCATATAACTGTCATCATGATTCGTGCATCTCTAAGCGTGATTCCTAAAACTATCCCCTTGATGAAAGCAGCTGTCACCATGGCACATACATCTGTCTCCGTGATTCATACAGCCATCGGTATGTCTCATCCAGCTATAAGCATGACTCATATAGCTGTCACCAGGGGTCCGTGACACCCACAGCTGTCTCCAAGGCTCATACAGCTATCACAACGACCCATATAGCTGTCATAATGACTCTCATACTGCTGTCACAATGACTCATGCAGTTGTAACAATGGCTCATACAGCTGTCTATATGGCTCATACAACTATCACCATGACTCATTCAACTATCATCATGACTCGTACTGCTGCCACCATGACTGATAAAGCTGTCATCATCACTCATACAGCTATCGCCATGACGTATGCGGACAGCACTTTCATAGCTGTTAGCATGGCTCTTCCAGCTGTCTCTGTGGTTCTTACAGCAATCACCATGACTCATACCGCTGTCACCATTACTAATTCAGCGATTGTCATGACCTATTCAGCTATCACCATGAATACAGCAAACATCTATCTCCATATCTACTGTAGATATTGCGATGACTCATACAGCAATTAGATCACTCACACAGCTGTTACCATAACTCATACAGCCAATAGTCTTTCTGTGCTAATTGGTTGCACATACACATGCCACTGATTTACTATTTTATTATTTCTTATATATTGTGTATACCATGTATGCTTTGCAGTGTATGATACCACTGATATTGTTTTCAGTATTTCATTTATAAATAACAGAAATATCAATATGACTAACACTGCTAATACCTTCATTCATACAGCTTTCACCGTGACTACGATAGCCATCACAATGACTCATATAACTGTCATCACGATTCATGCATCTCTAAGCGTGATTCCTACAGCTATCACCGTGCTGAAAGCAGCTGTCACCATTGCATATACTTCTGTCTCCGTGACTCTTACAGCCATAAGTATGTCTCATACAGCTGTATGCCAGACTCATATAGCTGTCACCAGGAGTCATTGAGCTTTCACTTTGACACTTACAGCTGTCTCCAAGGCTTATGCAGCTATCATAATAACCCAAACAGCTGTCACAATGACTCATACTGCTGTCATCATGACTGATACAGTTGTAACCATGACTCAAACAACTATCACCGTGACTGATACAACTATCATCATGACTCGTTCTGCTGCCAGCATGACTGATAAAGTCGTCATCATCACCCATACAGCTATCGCCATGACGATGCTGACAACACTATCATAGTGCTGTAAGCATAACCCATGGAGCTGTCATCATTGATCATACAGCTGTCTCTGTGGTTCTTACAACAATCACCATGACTCATACTGCTGTCGCTATTTCTAAAGTAAAGTAATTATCATGCCCCATTCAGCTGTTACCATGACTAACACAATGTCTCTGGTAACTTAATTTCACATACAGCTGCCACCAATACTTATTCTGTTTTCAACAGTTATAGCTTCTATAGCCATCAGCATGGAATATGCAGCTGTATCCATTGGTCATACATCACCTTAAAGGCTGTCACAATGACTCAAATAGCTTTCTTTACGACTTCTATAGCTCTTACAATCACTACTCCAGGCGTCAGCATGAATCTTACGAAGGTAACCATGACACCTTGTCACCATGACTCATACAGTTACCACCATGACTCGCATCCCTTCCACTTAGACTTATATAGCTTTCATCGTGTCTAATACAGCAATCACTATAACTAATACAGCTGCCACGACAACTCATAGCATAACTCATACGGCAATCACGATAACTCGTACAGCTATCAACACGACACAAACAGCTATTACAATAACTCATACAGCTATTTCCATGACTCGGATATCTCTCAGCACGACCTTTAAAGCTTTCACCAAGACACCTATAGCTACCACCTTTACTCATTCAGGTGTTATTTTGACTTTTTAGCTATCGTAAACACCTATACGACTGTAACCATGACTAATACAGCTGTTAACATCACACATACAGCTGTCCCCATGACTCACTAATCTTTCATCATGACTACTGCTACGAGTGTCAGTATAACTACTACAGCTATCAATATGACTAATGCATCTTTAAAAATAGCTCATACGATCGTCATCATGGCTTATATAGCTATCGCCAATGCTTACAGCTTCCACAGTAACTCTTACAACTGTCACCATAATTCATGCA
This sequence comes from Lucinisca nassula, assembly GCA_963580285.1. Taxonomy (NCBI): domain Eukaryota; kingdom Metazoa; phylum Mollusca; class Bivalvia; order Lucinida; family Lucinidae; genus Lucinisca; species Lucinisca nassula. The sequence goes on from OY757019.1 coordinate 35,600,368, forward strand.
GCTCTAAACGTGATCCCAACAGCTATCACCATGGCGAATGCAGCTGTCACCACAGCTCATACAGCTATCTCCATGACTCATAGAGCCACTAGTCTGTGCTCATACAGCTTAAAGCATCGCTCATATTGCTATCGGCAGGGTTCATACAGCAAACACTATGTCTAATACAGCTGTAACAATGAGCCAGATGACTACGCCTAAAGCTGTCTTCATGCCTGGGTGACTCGAACGGCTGTCACAGTCACTCATTCATTGACCACCATGGCCCATATAGCTATCATAATGACTAATACAGCAAGCTCCCGCCCATCGGGACTTTGAGAAATAAATCGGTATGTAAAGTGCTTCCACGCAGAGCTGAAACCGACCGCACATGAGAAGTGGTATGCAGCATAGGTCTAAGCCTGTTCAGGCAAAACGGTGCGAGTCGGACCGTCCATGCATATAAACATTTTGATTTCAAAGGGCGACAGGGCTTGGGATTTCATTTCATCTCAATGTCGGGTAAAAGTCCCACAAAATTGAAAGCAACATTTCGAAAATGACCTAAATAGTATTGACAGGGACTTTAAACCTCCATTCAAACAAACAAACAAGCAAAGAAAAAACTAATAGAGCTATCTCAATCACTCAAACAGCTATCACCATGAGGGTTGTAGCTATTACCATCACTCATACAGCAATTAAGATGACTCATACAGCTGCCACCAGGACTCACAAAGATATTACCACGACTTCTATAACTATCACCATGAATTATACAGCTACCACCATGATTCATACAGATATATTTATTCACATACAGCTGTCACCACGACACACAGCGCATTCAATAGCCATATCTCTAAAACTGTCACAAAGAACCATGCAGCTGAAACCAATCGCTCATACAGCTGTCCATATCAACATGACTCACACAGCTTTCAGAGATCAGCGTGAATATTCTGAGAAATCAGAAATAAATTATTGGTTTAGACTCATATTCTAGACAGGTTTTGAATTATTTCGACCCCATTTTGATTTATATCAGTCTTTGTATCGACTGCCTATTCGAACTTCGCAAATTTGCAGTCGTTTCCTCTGGCTTTCTTTGCCGGATAATTACAGGGTCACTGATGAGGCTTTATTAGCCGAAACTACGTAGTATGACCCATTTTCTTTCTAATGAATGTTTTCATTGCTCTTAAAGGAACTCATTTTTAATTTTTTATTTGCCTTCACTGCAGCTGGTGTTGTGCCGTGTGGCGGCCGTAAAACGTCTCCCCGTACATCAACCATAGTGCAGTTTATATTCTACTTTTGGTCCTTTGAGATCAGCGTGAATATTCTGAGAAATCAGAAATAAATTATTGGTTTAGACTCATATTCTAGACAGGTTTTGAATTATTTCGACCCCATTTTGATTTATATCAGTCTTTGTATCGACTGCCTATTCGAAATTCGCAAAATTGCAGTCGTTTCCTCTGGCTTTCTTTGCCGGATAATTACATCTTTCTAATGAATGTTTTCATTGCTCTTAAAGGAACTCATTTTTGATTTTTTATTTTCCTCACGACTCCTACAGCTGTCACCATGACTTCTTCAGATGTCATCATGTCTCATACAGCGGTCCCCATGATACAAACAGCTGCCATCATGACGCATACAGCTTCCAGCACGACTTCTACACGAATCATACGGCGCCCAAAATGACTCGGATATCTTAATTTCATATACAGCTGCCATAAAGACTTATTCCTTTTCAACAGTCGTATCTCCTGTAGCTATAAATTATGCAGCTGTAACCATTGTTCATGTAGCTATCAACATCGCTTATAAGGCTGCCAACATGACTCACACGGCTTTCTTTATGACTTCTACAGCTGACACTATGACTACTTTAGTTGTCACCATGACTCTAACAATGGAACCCATGACACCTATAGCTGTCACCATGACTCAAACAGCTGTCAACGTTGCTCGCATCCCTCTCACTAAGACTGATATAGCTTTTGTCGTGTCTAATTCAGCGATCACTATAACTTATACAGCTGACACGACGAGTCATATCATGACTTATACAGCCATCACGATGACTCATACAGCTATCAACACGCCACCACGACACATATAGCTATGACCATAACTCAAACAGCTTTTACCATGACTCCGATATCTATTAGCACGCCTTTTAAGCTTTCACCAAGACACATACATATATCGCAATTACACATTCAGATGTCACATTGACTTGTATAGCTATTGTTATGACCCATTATTAATTCAACTGTTAACATCACACATACCATGACTCACAAATATGTCATCATGGCAACTGCTGCTTTCAGTATGACTACTACAGCTGTCAATAAATCTTTCAAAATGGCTCATATGGCTGCCATCATGGCCTTTACAGCTATCACATGACAACAGCTTTCACCGTGACACTTAGAACTGTTACCATAATTCATGCGGCTCTCATCTTGATCACTACAGCTGTCACCATGATGAATACAGCTGTCATCTTAGTTCATGCAGCTATCTCCGTTACTCATACAGTCATCACTCCGTGTTCATACAGCTATGAGAATCGCTCATATTGCTTTCGTCAGGGGCCATAAAGCTTACACAGCTGTAACAATGAACCAAATGACTATGCCTAAAGCTGGCTTCATGCCTCATACAGCTATCAGCATGAATCAAACAGCTGTCACAGTGACTCATTTAGTGACCATTATGACTAATATAGCTATCACTATGACTAATACAGCAAGCCCCGTAAACCTCTATTCAAATAAACAAAGGGAAGACTAATACAGCTATCACAATTACTCGTACATATATCACTTTGAAATTTTGATTCTTGTAGCTATTTCCATAACGCATACAGCTATTAAGATGACTCATACAGCTTTCACCGTGACTCACGCAGCTATCACCACGACTTCTATCACTATCACCATGATTCATACAGCTACCAACATGACTCATACAGATATTTTAATTTCAAACACAGCTGTCACCAAGACCCATAACACTTTCATCAGCCATATTATCTAATGTAATGTCACTATGATTTGTGCAGCTGCAACCATTGTTCATACAGCTGTCCATATCAACATGACTCACACAGCTATTCTCACGACTCCTACAGCTGTCACCATAACTGCTTCAGATGCCATTATGTCTCACACAGCGGTTGCCATGACACATACAGCTGTCATCATGACGCATACAGCTATCAACATGACTTGCATAAGTCTTCACAGTTGCTCACACAACTGTCAACATGACTAATACAGCTAGCCCCATGACTTACAATGCTATCATCATGACTCATTGAGCTGTGACCACCATTAAAGCCTCCGCGGGTGTAGTGGTTAAACTACTCGACTTAGAAACCATGTATCTTGGGGGTTCGATTTGAGCAGATAATGTTATCTTAGTGCAGATTATATTTTCCTTTCCTTTATGATCATACGCCTTGCAAACTATATTGCTAAGTATGAAGATACTCAATAAAACCGAGTCTCCGATTTTCGTTCTTTATGTGTACTTTGTTTCCAAAGGCAACCTTTACCTCACTGCAGCTGTTGTTAAGTGTCGTGTGGCGGCCGTAAAAAGTCTCCCTGTGCTGCACCATAGGGCAGATTATATTTTCTTTTCCTCTGGGATCATTGAGCCTATTTTGTTTGCTTTGAATATCGAATATCGCTTAAGCCGGTGCTAGGCATATGCAGCCTTGCAAACTATATTGCTGTGTATGAAGAGCCTCAATAAAACCGAGTCTCCAATTTTCGTTCTTGTATGTGTTCTTTGTTTCCAAAGGCAACCATTTAGCTCTTTATTCTCCAGACTTTTGGATAAGTCTTTAAACTGAGGTCAACTTTCTATATGATCTTAGTTGTTGGTGGGAGAAAACATGCCTCAGCACGCATGCACACACACACACACACACACACACACACACACACACACACACACACACACACACACACACACAGAGCTGTCACCATGACTTACATGTATACTGCTTCCACCATGACGACTACAGCTGTCACTACGACTGATAAATGTACGTATCACTACCACAGGGACACAATCATTTATTACCATGACTCTTTTAGCTATTACTAGGCCTTAAACAGCTAAAAACTCCTAAAGCTATTACCATTACTCATACTGATATTACTGTGACTAATACAGCAATCAACACGACTCGCGCTGCTAGCGCATTGACGACTAAAGTTATAACCATGACTCTTACAGCTGCCACTTTGATTCATACAGCTGTCCCTATGACGTATAAAGCTGCCAGAAGACCAAAACATTTGTCACAATGACTCTTTCAGCTGCTGTCATAATTCAGAGGTTGGTGCTATCGTTATTACTATACTACAGCTGTCACCATGACTCCTTCATGGGCTAGTCTGGCTTACACCACCATGACTCATACAGCTGTCCCTATGACGTATAAGCTGCTACAAGACCTAAACAGTTGTCACAATGACTCTTACAGCTGCTGTCATAATTCATAGGTTGCTGCTATCGCTATGACTACACTATAGCTGTCACCATGACTCCTTCATCGGCCACTCTGGCTCATATCACCATGACTCATACAGCTGTCCGTATAAAGCTGCCACAAGACCCATACACTTGTCACAATGACTCTTACATCTGCTAAGCCCCACCCATAGGGGCTTGAAGAAATATAACGGCTGCATGATGCTTCCAGGCAGAGCTGAATCCGGCCTGACACTATTACTTGTAAACCGCTTAGAGGATCTAAGCCTGTCCAGGAACCGCAGTGCGAGGCGGACCGTCCATGCTAATAAACCATATTGGTTTCATTGGGCGGCAGGGCTTGAGATGTCATTTCATCTCAATGTCGGGTAAAAGTCCCACAAAATTGGAAGCAGCGTCTCCAAAATGACCTTTAGAGGGTTGACGGGGCCGTAAAACCTCAAATCAAACAAACTTACAGCTGCTGTCATAATTCAGAGGTTGCTGCTATCGCTATGTCTACACTATAGTTGTCACCATGACTCCTTCATCGGCAACTCTGGCTCATATCACCATGACTCTTGCAGATGTCACTATGGTTCATAAAGCTAATATAGACTCATAGAGCTATCATCATGTCGCCTTAAGCTGTCACCATGGCTAATAAACTATCATCCTGATTCACACAGCTTTCATCATGACTCACACAGTTATAAGCATGGCTCATATAGCTTTCAACCTATGTCACACAACTATCACTATCCCCAAGAATCACATAGCCAAGATAATCCTGCACCCTACGATTTTCTGTTCCATGTTGTAGTACTTGCTTCCAAAATATTATCCCTTATATATGACATTTTAACTTCAGCTGGTGTTTAGGGAATGTGTGGCGGCTGTCAAAAGTCTCCCTGCCCTTCGGCATAGTTTGGGTTATATTTTCTAGTCCTTTTCGATCATTGATTCCACTGCTTAAATTTTAGAATATTTGAGGGTCACTGGCAAGGCCTAAATGCGGAAACTAGCTAGTCCGTCCCATAAAAACTTGGTTCCGTATTGTAGCCCTTGGTTGCTTGCAAAGGATTGCCCATTATATAGAACATCATGCAGTTATTACCATGTATCAAATGGCTATCACCATGTCACCGGCAGCTGACTTCCTGACTCATAAAGCTATCATCATGATTCATTTAGCTGTCACCATGACTCATTCAGCTATCCCCACAAATCATTTTGCTATCACTGTTACGCCTGTATTACCTTGGCACATACAACTATCACCATTACTCATACAACTGTCACCATGGCTAATAAACCTATTACAAATACTTCTGCAGCTGTCAAAATTATTCATAAATGATTCAGATTCTGTCTCATGAATGAATCAGCGAAATTTGTTCAAACTTGGTACAATATATCATTGTGACCGACCTTAGTTTTTGATGACCTTGACCTTATTTCTAAGGTCAAAGGTCCCCAAAACTGTCAATTTTGGCTTATCTGCACAGGTGTCTTGAATGAATAGCTGTAATTTGGCCAGACTTTCTAGAACATTATTTGTACAATATGTCATTGTAACCTACCAAAGATTTGGTTTGCTTTTGGTGACCTTGACCTTTTTTCAAGGTCACAGGCCCTCAAAAACTGTCAACTTTAGGTCAGAAATGGCTTACCAGCACCCTTTCACATGAGCGAATTGTGATATACTTTTATCTACTCTGTAAACAATAGATATTTACCGTAAACTTCGCATAAATGTTACGTACCCTGAGTGGTTCTACAGAAAATAGGAATTGTAATTCTGGTTTACTTCCTTTCGGAGATATGGCCCCTTTGAACATTGGAAATAGTCACCTTATTCATGTATTAATGTCAACTTTATTAAGGGAAAGACTAATGCACCTTCACTTTGAATTCATTTTGACAGTGTTTATGGCAGCCCATCGGGGCTTGAAGAAATAGATGGGCTGCATGATGCTTCCAGAGCTGAAATCGACCACACACAAGTACTTGTAAACCGCTTAGAGGGTCTAAGCCTGCCCAGGCAAGGCGGGGCGAGTGGACCCATCCAAGGTTATAAACCCTATTGGTTTCATTGAGAAGTCATTTCATTTCAGTTTTGGGTAAAAGTCCCACAGAATTGGAAGCAACTTCTCGAGAATGACCTATACAGTGTTGACGGGGATACTTAACCTCAGATCAAACAAACAAGTGTTATGGCACTTGCTTGATGAAAATTAGTGGCAAGGCATAATGCATTGCTTTAATTTTTCTAATGGCATACTGCACTTGTCTTGTCTTTTTTTTTTTTTTTTTTTTTTTTTTTTTTTGATTTGAGGTTTAACATCCCCATCAACATTGTAAAGGTCATTGTTTGAGATGTTGCTTCTAGTTTTGTGGGACTTTTACAAGACATTGAGATAATGACATCTCAGGCCCTGCCGCCCAATGAAACCAATATATTTTATATGTATGACGGGCCCAACTCGCACCACTTTTTCCTGGTCAGGCTTAGAACCTCTAAGCAGTTTACCAGTACTCATGTGCCCTGTTTCAGTTCTGCGTGTAAGGATCATGAAGCCCAGTCTATTTCTTCAAGTCCCCATGTGTGGGGGCCAGTATACATTTTGATTGTTTTCATACAGCATGCCTTTTTGATCTAATTTATATAATTTCTACATTTAGGCATGATATAGTGAAGCTGGAGACTAAAGATCGCTGCCATGAGGAAGGTACAGTACAATATTTGAGGAACCAAAGGAATTTTGTAAGAACTTTTTACTCGAAATTAGGAAAGCTTACATATTTTAGGTGAAGCTTTAGACCTATGCTATAAAATAAAAGTGAAGGCATTGATCTGGAATCGATACAATTGCCTCACACCTCCCATCATTGACAAGAAAGTGATGTTCCATGTATCATGTACTTGTAATTACAGGATTATACTAAATCGTTAAATACAGTTATAAAATCAGACTAAAGATTTTTAGCTCACCAGAGCCGAAGGCTGTGGCAGATCTTTTAGGATAGGCAGTTGTCCGTCGTCTGCGTAGTATGTCTGGCATCAACATTTACAGACAACATCTCTGCTGAAGCCACTGGTCCGATTGAGATCAACTTGGATACCTTGGAGTGTCTTCTGAGATTCCAAGACAACACACCCATGTGTTCATGCCTGGAAATGGGGATGGGGTGGGGCTAGGGGTCAAAATCTAGGACACCTTTGTAATTTGTTGTATACGTTTCCATTATGCTAACAAGTGTTAGACACAATTGGTTATACATCAACCACTCAAGTGACATTGGTTCACGTGTAAAAGGGTGAGGGGGATGATGACCTACATTTCACAGTCCAGTGATTTTGCCTTATACCTTGAAGACTATTTGTAGAAGAAATGTCATACCTGGGATATTAGTTCAATGTGACTCCATGATTGACCTCAAAATATATCTAGGCCACTGTGACCTATATATTTAATGGTTCAGTGATTTTGCCTATTATCTCGAATACTATTTGATGTAGAAATGTCATACCTGGATTATTAGTTCCAAGTGACCTGCTGATTGTCCTCAAAATATATCTACATCAGTGTGACCTATATGTCATGGTTCAGTGATTTTGCCTATTATCTTGAATACTATCTGATGGAGAAATGTCATACCTAGATTATTAGTTCCATGTGACCCGATAATTGACCGATAAATATATCTAGGTCATGATGACCTACATTTCATGGTCTAGTGATTTTGCCTATTACTTTTAATATTATTTGATGGATAAATGTCAAACCTGGGTTATTAGTTCCATATGATCCCATTATTGACCGCAAAATATATCTAGGTCAGTGTGACCTATATTTCATGGTTCAGTGATTTTGCCTATTATCTTGAATATTTTTTGATGGAGAAATGTCATACCTGGATTATTAGTTCCATGTGACCCGATAATTGACCGCAAAATATATCAAGGTCAGTGTGACCTATATTTCATGGTTCAGTGATTTTGTCTATTATCTTGAATACAATTTGATGGAGAAATGTCAAGCTTGGATTATTTATTCCAAGTGACCCCATGATTGAGCTTGAATTATATCTAGGTAAGTGTGACCTGTATTTCATGGTTCAGTGATTTTGCCTATTATCTTGAATACGATTTGATCGAGAAATGTCTCACCTGGATTATTAGTTCCATGTGACCAGATGATTGACTTAGAAATATATGTAGGTCATTGTGAGCTATTTTCATGGTTCAATGATTTTGCCTTATATTCAGACGAAATTTAATTCTGATATGTAATATCTGGAATTATGTTCCATGTGTCCCAGTTATTGATCTCAGAATATATCTAGGTGAGTGTGACCTATATTTCATGGTTCAGCAATTTTACCTTATATCTTGAAGGCGCGAAACAGGCGAGCTATGCTGTCATGTAACAGCTCTTGTTAGTTTTTGCCAAACCAAAATGCCAAAAAGAATAACTAAAAAAATCATCTCCCCAGAAACTATATGCTCTATGAGGCTGAGGCTAAATGGACATATTCACCATATTTTCCCTTACATGTTTAGTGTTTTTCTTTTGTTTTTATTTTTCATGAAATTCTGCTCATTATTTTGGTTGCTATGGCATCTTAGAGGTTACATAGCCTTATAATGGTGAAAATAGAAAAATGGTAGTTACTGCCAAGTCTTGCAGATATTTTGACAAAACTTTCATATTAATATCCTTTATGCTGTCATCTATCTGATTTTAGGCCTAATGATCACTTTTATTTGTTGCTTGGCTGCCATGGAAACCGAAATGCCAGAAAAATACTTAAAAAAAAACAACATCTTCTCAGAAACCATATGGGACTGAGACTTTATGGAAATATTCGCAAAATTTGCCATATCATGTTTAATATATTTTATGAAATTCGGCTCTTTAGTTTGGTTGTAATGTCAACTTAGAAGTTCAATAGACTTGTAATGTGGGAAATTGAAAACTGGTACTGACTGCCAAAATATAAGTGAAGGCAATGATCAGGAATAGATGCAATCAACCCACAGCTCCCATCAGAGACACCAAAGGGAAAGAAACATAAACATGAAACAACAGACCCTAATGGAAACATCAACTCAGAAAGCCAAAACGGACAGTTAATTTCTCACAAAATGGCCTACTTGCTATCAAAAACAAAATAATATACGCGACACAAACACTTGAGACAAACCATAACAAAAATAAACTGCGACAGAGGAACCACCTTGGAACGGTCAGTAAAATGAACCCCGCTCCGATGGGGGGGGGAGGGGGGGGCTTGAATCAATTTTTCATGGCAACAATCCTCGCGAATACTCCGTCGCGATTAAGACAAATACTTTGTTCAGTCCGCATGAAGGCTTTCTAACTCATCAGTGCAACATCCCATACCTATATTGTTAATACGTGAAAGTACATCAAGTACATGCTTTTGATGAAAAGTCATGCTTGAATGGCCCCCGGGATGTGGCCAGTTTAGACCCCAGGGACATGATTGGCACAATTTATGTAGGGGACCACTTGACATTGCTACATGCTTAATATATATGCTCTGCGTCCAGTGGTTTCAGAGAAGAAGAATTTTTAAGCTTTTTTCCACTATAAGTCTATGAGGGCTAAGGGGCCCGGGGAGTGGCCAGTTTAGACCCCAGAGGCATGAATGGCACAATTTATGTAGGGGACCACTTGACATTGCTACATGCTTCATATGTAAGCTCTGGGCCTAGTGGTTTCAGAGAAGTTTTTCCCAATGTAAGTCTATAGGAGCTATATGTTGCCATGCCAACAAGAGTTTCCATCTGATCTGCCCCAAAACATAATGCATCTTTTCCCCCAACCTGATAATGCCTCTCATGAAATTTAATCATGATTGGCCAACTGGCTTTAAAGATATACTTAGTTGAACATGTGAAAGGACGACGGACGACTGATACATGTACGTATCACTCATACAGGGACAGATTCATTTATTACCATGGATCTTATACTATTACCAAAGGACTTAAACAGCTTCCACCATGACTCTTATAGCTATTACCATTAATCATACTGGTATTACTATGACTAATACAGCAATCACCACGACTCACACAGCTAGCACATTGACTCCTAAAGTTATCACAATGACTCATACAGCTGCCATGATTCATACAGCTGTCCCTATGACGTATAAAGCTGCCGCAAGACCCATACAGTTGTCACAATGACTCTTAAAGCTGCTGTCATAATTCAAAGGTTGCTGCTATCTTTATGTCTACACTACATCTGTCACCATGACTCCTTCATCGGCCACTCTGGCTCATATCACCATGTCTCGTGCATATGTCACTATGGTTCATAAAGCTATCACCATGGCTCATAGAGCTATCATCATGCCGCCTTAAGCTGTCACCATAGTTAATAAACTATCATCCTGATCCACACAGCTTTCATCCTGAAGCATGGCTCATATAGCTTTCCCCATAGGGGTAGAGTGTCCGCTCCGGGGAACGGGAGGTCTCGGGTTCGATCCCGGGCCGCGACATACCAAAGTCGTTAAAATGGTACTAGCTGCTCCTCGCTTGGCACTCAGATTTACGGGGTAGAGCTAGGACTGGTCGACCCAGTGTCAGGATAATGTGACTGGGTGTGGTATCATGTAATGTGTCTGGGACATGATACTTCAGTGAGGCAGCACTATAAAAGTGAGCATTGAGCTCCCTGTCGCAACCAGACACCGTCGTGATATGACTGAAAAATTGTTGAAAGCGACGTTAAACCCGAAGTCACACACACACACTACGATTTTCGGTTCCGTGTTGTAGTCCTTGCTTCCAAAGGATTATCCCTTATATATGCTATTTTACCTTCACCACAGCTTGTGTTAAGGGAATATGTGGCGGCCGTAAAACGTCTCCCTGGCCTTCATCATAGTGTGGGTTATATGTTCTAGTCCTTTTGGATCATGGATTCCACTGCGAAAGTTTGAGAATATTTGAGGGTCACTGACTAGGCCTAATTGCGGAAACTAGCTAGTCTGTCCCAGAAAGACTTGTACACTACGTTGCTATCACTATGTCAACCGCAGCTACCTTCATGACTCATACAGCTTTCATCATGATTCAGTTAGCTGTCATCATGACTCATGGAACTGTCACCATGAGTCAAACAGCTGTCATCATGACACATACAGCTATCCCCACGAATCATATAGCTATCTCGGATACGCCTGTATTACCTTGGCCCATACAGCAATCACCATAACTTATACAGCTATCAGCACGACTAATACAGCTACCACAACTACTCATGCAGCTGTCAAGATAAATCATCGAGCTCTCACTATAACTCACACAGCTATCACACAGCTTTCACCATGAATCATATTTTAGAATAATTACTCTTATAGCTATCACCATTTGTTATACAGCTATCACCATGATTCGTACTGCTGTAATTATGTGTCATACAGCTGTCCCCATGATTCATATACCGTAGCTACCATCATGAATCATATAACTACTCTTACAGCTGTCATCTTGGCTTATACAGATATCAGAGTGACCCATGCAACTGTCAACAAGGCCATTAAACTGTAAAAATTGACTTATACAGCTATTACTATGACCAGTTAGTGTACTACATATATCTAACAATCTTCAAGCCAAATATTCATGTTGGAGAGGTACAGATAAACACCTCGTTTTTCATCACTATAAGAATATAAAAATATGCAAATATATATATAAATATATATGACTATATTGTGATAAATGTTACAAGTTTAAAATGTCTGCAAAATGTACAGATCTGTCCATGTTCATTAAAGAAGTTGGAGGGGCATATTGCTTCTGCTTCGTTCGTCCGTCTGTCTGTCCGTTTTGATGCGTAACATATCCTAAGAACCGCGTCGCGTATGCTAGCGTTTTGAAATTTTATATATGGATTCCTCGTTGACAATTAGGTGACGCGATTTTTTTTCTCATCCCCTTTCGAGAGTTATTGCCACTTGATTTTTTTTGTGGGGGGGGGGGGGGGGGGGATAAAATCTTGTCAGCAAAATATCTCAAAATTCATTGGAGCTAGTACATTGAAAGTTAGTGAATAGATTTGTGGTGATGAGTTATGACCCTTTGTCACTTTGGGTATTTGTACATTGTACCTCTGTATGTTTTGTGATACAAAGCATAACTTAAGAATTGCGTGTGCTAGGGTTTTGAAATTTCATATATGATCTTATCCGGAGAATGCCCTTTTCAGGAGTTATTGCCCTTTGAATTTTTTTTATAAAATCTTGTCAGCAAAATATCTCAAAGACTATAAGAGCTAGAGCCTTGAAAGTTGGTAAATTGATTGGTTATGATGAGTAGATGACCGGATGAACTTTTGATTAAATTCCGAAAAATACTTCATGAGTTATGGCCTTTTGTCACTTTGGGTATTTGTACATTGTATGTTTTGTGATGCATGACATAACTTAAGAATCGTGTGCTAGTGTAGTTGATAGAGTGCTGGACTACTAATCAGATTGTCGTTTATGAATCAGAGGGTTCAAATGTTCAAGAGTTCAAATGCCGGTGGAGGAATGGAAATTTGTTCTCTTTTGTTCTTATTTTCTTTTTTCTTCATACATACACATTAACAGTTATCATCTCCCTCGCACAGTGAGTGAGTGTTTGGGTTTTACGTCTCACCAACAGCTTAGGTCATACGGGGAAGGGACCTCGGTTTAAAGACTCATCCGAAAGCCCGGGATCGATCCAATCTCTGTCCCTCGCACAACCAAATTAGAAGTGGCGGCAATGATCAGGAATCGATACAATCAACCCACAGCTCCCATCAGAGACACCAAAGGGAAAGAAACACAAACATGCAACAACAGATCCCGATGGAAACATCAATAGCGGAAAGCCAAAAGGACAGTTACTTTCCCTCAACATGGGCAATAGGCTATCCAAAATAAAATAATATAAGCGGCACAAACACCCAAAGACAAACCATAACAAAAATAAACCGCGACAGAAGAACCGCCTTGGAACGGTCAGCGGAAACGAATTCCACTGGTGGGGGTATTAAATCGATTTTACGTGGCAACAATACTCGCCCTTACTCCCGTCGCGATTAAGACATAATAGAAGACCTCCTAACTTATCAGTGCAACATATCCGTGTACACAAAAATCAAACAACCACAGAGATGAAACAACGGTGAGGACTCACAGCAAGAAACCACTGAAATGCTGGAGCAAAAGAAAACCAACAGTTAGATTCTGATTGCCAAGTTGTTAGGGAATGGGGATATTGCATTTACCCATGCATGCACGTGTGTGTGTGTGTGTGTGTGTGTGTGTGTGTGTGTGTGTGTATGTGTGCATGCATTTGTGTGCATGTATGCATGCATGTGTGAGTGCATGCATGTATGTATGTGTGCATGCAAGTCTACATTAGTGTGTGTGCATGCTTGCATGAGTGTGTGTGCATGCATGTGTGCTTGCATGCATGCTTGCGTGTTTGCACACGCATATGCATTCATGTATGTATGTGTGCATGCATCATGGCATACATGTGTGTGTGCGCATGCAAACGTGTGTGTGCATGCATGTGTATGTGCATGCATGCATGTGTGTGAGTGTGCATGCATATGTGCATGTGTACATGTGTGCATGTTTGCATGACTCGCATCCCTTTAAAAAATGTCCATAAGTATATGTCAATCTTTTATATTTAAATTGCGATGAACTTTCTCTTGTGTTTCAGAATCAACATGGAGGGGAAGAACAACAGTTACAGACGCTAAAAGCAGGAAGAAGTGAAATGAATTATAAATAAAAATTAAATAAAATACTGTCTGCCAACAAAATTCAGTTGTTTTCTTGCTTACTTTTTTTTTTTTTTTTTTTTTTTGACATGCCTGCTTTTAACATGGCACGACTTAGGGACCTATTTTTCTGTCCATTTGTTTGTTCACCCACCAGCCATCAAAATAGATGTGAAGGCAATGATCAGGAATCGATAAATAAAACCACAGCTCCCACTATCTAGAGACACCAAAGGGAACGAAACACAAACATGAAACAACTAGACCCTAATTGAAATATCAATTAACACAGAATGGCCAATTGGCTGTCCAAAATAAAACAATATAAGCGACACAAATACTCAAAGACAAGCCAAAAAAAATAAAATAAACCGCGACAGAAGAACCGCCTTGGAACGGTCAGCGAAACGAATTCCACTGGGGGTTTAAACTGTGTTTTGTACAAATAATTTTGCAGTGGAACTTTCTTATAGAATTGGGACATAGCGAGTTCACAGGACTCATAAGAAAAAAAATGTAAATAGATCACCAATATGCTGATAACCAGTGCAAGTATAGTGCGCATTCAGCTTTTAGAAACTGACAAGCAGAAGAGGGCGAAATACCATAGAATATAGTCCGTGATCATTCTCACTCGCAAGAAACATCCTCAGTCTAGAGATGATCAATCCCTCGAGCTTGCGCATTCAATTGAGCCACTGGGATACTTTATGGACACAAAGCTGCTGTTGAAATAAATTATGCCTATACTGTTAAAACAAATTAACAAGTCCGGGAAATACATACCCATTTAGACCCCACTTCATACATATGAAAGTAGGGGTTGGCAAGGGTATTCATTTTTACCATATTCTTACCAACAGCATAGACGTATATACTCATTAAAATTGCCTCGAACAGTCTGTTCTAATGAGCACTAACAATCTAAATTTGAACCAGAAATAGGAAACGTGCCACAAACTTCAATAGATGAAGAACAACTGACAGAAAGCAGTGTAAGATGTGTGTGTTATAATGGGTCCCATTGACAGAAGTACTGAATTGAAGAGCTTATACATTTTCCAATTTTTTACAATGTAATTAACATGCTGATTAAAGCATCAAAAATAACATTGATGAAATTATTCGGAAATGTAAGCAGAGAAACGTTTGTTAAATGCATTGCCAAAATATTCGCACAATAAAATGACGTCTGTAAACGTGTTAGAAATGTTAATAAAATCGTACTGAAGGCAATGATCAGGAATCGATACAATTACGGCTTACAGCTTATAAGAAATAAGCCTTCCCAGGATAATGTGGTGCGGGACGAACCGTTTTTTAGTTCACCTGAGCCAAAGGCTCAGGGTGAGCTATTGTGATCATTCACCGTCCGTCGACGTCGGCGTCGTCGTCCGTCCGTCCGTTTACAATTTCTTTAAACATCATCTCCTCCTTAACCACTGAACAGATTCTGACCAAACTTGGCAGAAAAGATCCATATGTGGTCCTCTCTCAAAGTTGTTCAAAGAATTCAATTCCATGCTTAACTCTGGTTGCCATGGCAACGAAAAGGGGAAAATAAGAAAAAATCTTTAAAAATCTTCTACTCTGAAACCAGAAGGCATAGGTCTTTGATATTTGGTATGAAGCTTCATCTAGTGGACCTCTACCAAGATTGTTCAAATTATAGCACTGGGGCCAAAATGCCTCCATGCCGTGGCCCACTGTTTTTACATAGGCTTATATAAGGAAAACCTTTAAAAAAATTCTTATCTGAAATCCAAAAGCCGCGTCTTTGATATTTGGTATGAAGCTTCATCTAGTGGACCTCTACCAAGATTGTTCAAATTATAGCCCTGGGGCCAAAAATGGCCCCGCCTCGGGGCACACTTGTTTTATAAAGGCTGATATACGGAAAACATATAATATAAAAATCTTCTTGTCTGAAACCAGAAGGCCCAGGTACTGAACCTCTACCAAGATTGTTCAAATTATAGCCCTGGGGCCAAAAACGCCCCCCCCCCCCCCCCGCGCCAGGGCCCACTGGTTTTATATAGGCTGATATAGGGAAAACATATAAAATCTTTTTGTGTGAATACAGAAGGCCGAGGTCTTTGATATTTGGTATGAAGCTTCATCTAGTGAACCTCTGCCAAGATTGTTCAAATTATAGCCCTGGGGCCAAAAACGCCCCCGCACCGGGGCCCACTCGTTTCACATAGGCTTATATAGGGAAAACATATAAAAATCTTCTTCTCTGAAACTTGAAGGTCCAGGTCTTTGATATTTAGTATGAAGCTTCATCTAGTGAACCTCTACCAAAAATTGTTCAAATTATAGCCCTGTGGCCAAAAACGCCCCCCGCGCCGGGGCCCACTGGTTTTACATATGCTTATATAGGGAAAATTTTAAAAATCTTCTTCTCTGAAATCAGAAGGCCAAGGTCTTTGAGATTTGGTATGAAGCTCCATCTAGTGGACCTCTACCTAGATTGTTCAAATTATAGCCCTGGGGCCAAAAACGACCCTGCCCCGTGGCCAACTGGTTTTACATAGGCTTATATAGGGAAAACCTTTAAAAAAACTTCTTCTCTGAAACCAGAAGGCCCAGGTCTTTGATATTTGGTATGAAGCTTCATCAAATGGACCTATACCAAGATTGTTCAAATTATAGCCCTGGGGCAAATAATGCCCCTGCGCCGAGACCCACTTGTTTTACCTGGGCTTATAAGGGAAAACCTTTAAAAATCTTCTTGTCTGAAACCAGAAGGCCCAGGTCTTTGATGTTTGGTATGAAGCTTCATCTAGTGAATCTCTACCAAGATTGTTCAAATTAATACCCTGGGGTCAATCATGCCCCCATTCCGGGGCCCACTGGTTTTACATAGGCTAATATTGGGAAAACATATAAAAATCTTCTTCTGTGAAACCAGCTGGTCCAGGTCTTTGATATTTAGTATGAAGCTTCATCTAGTAAACCTCTACCACGATTGTTCAAATTATAGCCCTGGGGCTAAAAATGCCCCCGCGCTGGTGTTCACTGGTTTTACATAAGCTTATATTGGGAAAACCTTTAAAAGTCTTATTGTCTGAGACCAGAAAGCTCAGGTCTTTTGATACTTGATATGAAGCGTCATTTAGTGGACCTCTTCCAAGATTGTTCAAATTATAGCCCTGTGGCCAAAAATGCTCCCGCGCCGGGGCCCACTGGTTTTACATAGGCTAATAGAGGGAAAACCTTTAAAAATCTTCTCG
The DNA here is from genome assembly GCA_963580285.1 of Lucinisca nassula. Taxonomy (NCBI): domain Eukaryota; kingdom Metazoa; phylum Mollusca; class Bivalvia; order Lucinida; family Lucinidae; genus Lucinisca; species Lucinisca nassula. The sequence continues at coordinate 35,617,904 of OY757019.1, forward strand.
TTTGAAACCAGAAGGCCCAGGTCTTTGAAATTTGGTTTGAAGCTTCATCTAATGGACCTCTACCATGATCGTTCCAATCATAGCATGGGGGCCAAAAATGGCCCCGCCCTTGGGTACATAGACTTATAAAGAGAAAACTTTTGAATAATCTTATTGTCCAAAACCAGAAGGCCATGCCTTTTATATTCGATGTTTAGCTTCATTCAGTGGACTTCTGCTTAGGTTGTTCAAAATATAGACCTGGGTCCAAAAAAATTGCACCGCCCTGGGGCCTACATGTTAATCTCTTAGCTCATGTGAGCGATATAGGACCATCATGGTCCTCTTGGTTAAACCCTTGCGGTTTCTTTGGGTGGTAGGCCTTGAGATGTCAGTTTATCTCAGTGTCGGGTAAAAGTCCCTCAAAATCTAAAGCAACCTCCAAATATCCAAAATGGTATTGCCTGGGAAGTAAAAACTATTGACAAACAAATCTTAGCTATCACCACAGTTAATATGGCTGTCATCTTAGTAGCACAGCTATCATCAGAGGAAGAACGACTGTCAACTGGGTCATATATGTCTACACGGGTAAGTTTCACAGCTATCACCACAGGTGATGAGGCTGTTACCTGAGTTATACGCATGTCACCACAGGTTGAATTGCCAGGTAGAATGGCTATCACAACTGATGCCGCACACACCTTTTACCATTAATATTATGGCTTGTATGGCTTTGAACTTATTCTCACAGATATCACCACAGGTAATATGGCGATCACCTAAGTTTCACTGCGATCACCACAGGTAGTATGGCTTACTCTTCAGTTTTACAACTGTCACCACGGGTTGTTAATCAATGACCTCTGTCTCACAAAAGTCACATTAAGTAGTATGGTTAAAGGAGTTTAACAACTATCAACAAAGTCAACATTGGTATCACCTGAATTTTTCAGCTACCACCACAACACCGCAGTTAATATGACTATCACCTCAGTTTCACAGCTGTCACCACATATATTATAGCAATCACTTCAGTTTCACCGCTGTCACCATAGGTATTATGATTATCACCTTAGTTTCACAGCTATCACCACAATATGGCTAAGACCCGACATTCTCAGCTTTCCTTCACAGCAGGTAATATGGCTATCACCAGAATATTCACATATATCACCAAAGGTTATTTCGCAATCACCTCAGGTTTACATCTGTCACCATAGGTAATAATTATACTAATCAACTATGCTTCACAATTGTCACAACAGGCAGTATGATTATCGGACGAGTTTCAAAGCTATCACTGCAGGTAACATGGCTATCACCTCAGTTTGACAAATGTCACCACAGTTTATATTGTTTTCAACAGAGTTTCACAGCTATCACCTTAGGTAATATGGCTATCACCTCCGTTTCATAGCGGTCATCTCAGGAAATATAGCTGTCGCCTGAGCTTCACAAAAAGAAATATGACTATCACCTGATTTTCACAGCTATCATCGCAGGTAATACGGTTCTTGCCTGTATTTTACAACAATCGCCTCTGTTTCATAGCTATTACTAAATTGAGTATGGATATCACCTGAGTTTCTCAGCTGTCACCACAGGTAGTAAGGCTATCATCTGAGCAGGTAATATGGCTTTAACAGCTACCACCACAGGTAATATGGCTGCCACCTCAGTTTCATATCTTTCACCTCAGGCAATATGGCTGTCACCTGTATTTCACAAGAAGTAGTATGACTATCATCTGATTTTTACACATGCCATTATAGGTAATATACATATCACCTCGGTATAGCAGCTGTCACCACAGGTAATGCAGCACTCACCTCTATCACCGCAGGCTATATATGGCCACACCTGAATAACAGTTGCCACTATATATAATATGGCTATCACCTCAGTTTCACAGCTGTCAGTCCAGGTAATAAAACAGAAGTGGAGGCAATGATCAGGAATCGATACAAATAACCCACAGCTCCCATCAGAGACACCAAAGAGAAAGAAACACAAACATGTAACAACAGACCCCAATGGAAACATCAACAGCGGAAAGCCAAAAGGACAGATACTTTCTCCCACAAAATGGCCAACTGGCTATCCAAAATAAAATAATATGAGCGACGCAAACACCCAAAACAAATCATAACAAAAATAAACCGCGACAGAAGAACCGTATTGGAAAGGTCAGTGGAAACGAATTTCACTTGGGTGTGTGTGTGTGTGGGGGGGGGGGGGGGGGCTTAAATCGATTTTACGTGGTCACAATACTCGCCTTTCCGTCGCGATTTAGACAAATAATTTGTTCAATCCGCATGAAGGCCTCCTAACTCATCAGTGCAACATCTCTGTGAACACAAAAGCTCAAACAACCATAGAGATGAAACAACGGTGAGGACGACTCGAAAGCAATAAACCAATGAAATGCCGGAGCAAAAGAAAACCAACAGTTAGACTCCGGGGTAAGGCTTTCAAATTAGTCTTATAGATATCGCCACGGGTAATATGGCTATCTCCTGAGTTTCCAGTTTTACAGCTGTCAACACATGTGATGTGACTTTATGCGGACTTTAACAATTATTTGTCTAAACCATAAAAGAACCAAGGACGAGGACTGAGGCCATGTAAAATCGATTTAAGCCCCTGAGTTGAATACTTTTTGCTGACCATTCCAAGGCGGTTCTTGTGTTGTGGTTTATTATTGTTACAGTGGGTCTTTGCATGTATGTATTGCTTATGTCTTTTTATTTTCGATCGCTGTTTGGCCATTTTTGTGTGAAAGTAAAAGTCCTTTTGGCTATCCGCTTGTGGTGTTTTCATTAGGATTTAGTTATTTCAATTTCGAATTATTTCCAATTGTTGTCTCTGTCTTCACCTCTAGTTTTAAACCCTGTTTCACAGCTATCACCAAAGGTGGTATGATAAACACCTCAGTTTCACAACTGTCACCTCAGGTTATTAAGCAATGACCTCCGTTTCACAAATGTCAGAACAGGTAGTTTGGTTATCACCAGAGTTTCACAGCTTTCAGCAGGTAATATCGCCATTACCTCAGTTTCTCATAACATAATATATAGCAATCATTTTACCATGTATGGTAGTATGGCTGTCACCTTAGTTTCACAGATATCACCACAAGTAATATGGTATCATCTGAATATCTAAGCTTTCCTTCACAGCTATGGTTATCACCTGACTTTTACATCTATCACCAAAGATCATATCGCTATCACCTCAGACTGACAGCTGTCACCACAAGTAATACAGCAATCCACTATGTTTCACACTTGTCACAACAGGTAGAATGGTTTATCACCTGAGTTTCAGAGCTATCACTACAGGTAACATGGCTGTCACCTTAGTTCGACAGCTGTAACCACAGATTATATTGCTGTCAACTGAGTTTCACAGCTATCACCAGAGCTAATATGGATATCACCTCCATTTCACAGCTGTCACCACAGGAAGTATAGCTATCATCTGAGCTTCCCACAAACATAATCACCTGAATTTTAGAGCTATCATTACAGATAATACGGCTGTTATCTTGGTTGACAGCTGTCACAACATGTTATACAACAATCACCTCTGTTTCACAACAGTCACTAAAACACGTACGGTTAACGCCATGTTTTCCCAGCTGTCACCACAGGTAGTAATGCTATCACATGAGTTCACAGGTTTTTGTTTTCATTGATTGCAGTTCAATGGCCCAGTCAACACTATGTATTTTTTGAGCATGTCAGTTTACCTATCCACACGTTTCCTGGGCTGTCTTGTACATAAGTGGTTGACCAGTACAGTGTACATTCTTTCGCCAGAAACTGACAACTTCCCTTCTTGAATCAGCGGAAGGGAAAGAATGATGATAGAAACGATATAATGATCAATCTCCACGAAAAAATACTGCCAACCCCGGCAAGTATTGAATCCGCGTACTTCTGATCACCAGTTAGACGCATCACCGCCGGTAATATGGCTATAAACTCAGTTTTACAGCTACCACCACAGTTAATATGGCTGTCACCTCAGTTTCGCATTTTACACCTCAGGTCATATGGTTATCACCCTAGTTTCACAAGAAGCAGTATGACTATCATCTGTAATATGCCTGTCACCTCGGTTTGACAGCTGCCACAGGTAATACAGCAATTAAGTCTGTTTCACAGCTATTCCCATAGCTTGTTTGGCTATCCCCTTAGCTTGACAGCTATCACTACAGGCTATATGGCCATCACCTGAGTAGTATGGTTATCACCAGAGTTAAACAGCCATCGCCAAAGGTAATATCGCCATCACCTCAGTTTCACAGCTGTCACCATATATTATATAGCAATCGTTTAACTATAGGTAGTATGGCTATCATTTTAGTTTCACAGCTATCACAACAAGTAATATGGCTATCACCTGACTTTCTCAGCTTTCCTTCACAAAAGTTAGATTGCTATCACCTTAGTTTGACAGTCGTTACCACAGATAGTATAGCAGTCAACTATGATACATAATTGTCAAACAGTTAGTATGGTTATCACCCGAGTTTCAGATGTATTCCTACAGGTAACAACGATATCCCCTCAGGTTATATTGCTATCATCTGGGTTCCATAGCTATAATTGCATGTAATATGGCTATCACCTCCATTTCACAGCTGTCACCTCAGGAAATATGGCTATCACTTGAGCTTCACAACAAGAAATATGACTATGACTTGAATTTCACAGCTATAATCACAAGTAAAACGGTTATGACATCGGCTGACAGCTGTCACAAGAGGTAATGCAGAAATAACTGTCGCTACAACTAGTATGGTTATCACCTGGCTTCATTGCTATCACAGATGGTAATGTGGCTATAACCTCAATTTTACAGCTACCACCACAGGTAATATGGCTGTCACCTCAGCTTCACATATTTCGCCTGAGTTTCACTATGCTTAGTATACATATCATCTGAATTCCACAACTATCATTATAGGTAATATGCCTATCGCTTCGGCTTGTCACCACCGGTAGTACAGCTGTCACCTCTGTTTCACAGCTGTTTGCAGAGTTAGTATGGCTATCCCGATAGTTTCACAGTTATCGCCACAGTTAATATGGCCATTACTTGAGTAATAGTTGCCCAAATATGTAATAAAACTATCAACTAAGTTTCACAGTCTATCACCTGAATTTCACAACTATCTCCAAAGGTATTATGGCTATCACCTTAATTTGACAGCTGTCACCACAGTTTTTCACCTACATTTTATAGCTATCACCACAGGTAATATGGCTATCACCACGGGTAGCATGGCTATCATCGCATATCTGCGAATTTGTTGTGAGTTGTTGTTTAGTGTTTTCTAATGGTCTGATCACTCCCTGTGGGGAATACACTCGTATTTTTTCTTGTTTTGTGTATGTTTCCTCTTCCTGTCGTGAGTGGGCTGTGTCTTGTGACTGTGGCGCTCCCTGGATCTTTCTTCTAAATTTTTTCAGCTGTCGCTAAAGATAGTATTTAGCACCCAATTTCGTAAAATCATTCTTCGATATAAAAAGATTGGGTACAACATGGATATTATACGACAGACTGCATGCATGGTAGTTAACCAAATCACGGTTGGCAACTTTGCTTCCCTCTTTAATGGCACGCCGGTGGATCAGGCCTCAGATTCTATGACGGTTCCAACGTAAAGGCTTATTGAGAGTTAGAGAGATCTAATTCAAGGTTATGTTGGTTGGTGCCTGATGCTCTGTCTCTGGTCGGGCCTATCGAAGTATAATTGTTGGTTTTCTTTTGCACCAGCATTTCAGTGGTTTCTTGCTGTCTAGTCCTCACCGTTGTCTCACCTCTGTGTTTCTTTGATTATTTGTGTTCACGGAGATGTTGCACTGATTAGTTAGGAGGCTTTCATGCGGACTGAACAAATTATTTGTCTAAATCGCGACGGAAGTAAGGGCGAGGATTGTGGCCACGTAAAATCGATTTAAGCCCCCAGTGGAAATCTTTCTACTGACCGTTCCAATGCGGTTCTTCTGTGGCGATTTATTTATGTTGTTGTTTGTTACTTACTGTGTGTATCACTTGTGTCTTTTTATTTTGGATGCCCATATGGCCATTTTGTGGGAAAGTAACTGTCCTTATGGCCTTCCTTTGTTTAGGTTTCCATTATGGTCTGGTCGCTTAATGTTTGTGTTTCTTTCTCTTTGGTGTGCCCCCGCCCATAGGGGCTTGAAGAAATATATGGGCTGCATGATGCTTCCACGCAGAGCTGAATCCGGCCCGCACACTAGTACTGGTAAACCGCTTAGAGGATCTAAGCCTGTCCAGGAACCGCGGTGCGAGGCGGACCGTCCATGCTAATAATAATAATTGGTTTCATTGGGCGACAGGGCTTGAGATGTCATTTCATCTCAATGTCGGGTAAAAGTCCCACAAAATTGGAAGCAACGTCTCCAAAATGACCTTTACAGTGTTGACGGGGACGTTAAACCTCAAATCAAACAAACAAAAACAAATCTTTCTCTTTGGTGTCTTTGATGGGTGGAGTAAGTTAATTGTATCGATTCCTGATCTTTGTTTTACTTCTACTTTGCTGTCACCCCAGTTTCACACACAAAACCTATCATCTCAGTTTTCACAACTGTCGTAAAAGAAAGGTAATACAGTAAACACCTCTTATTTACAGCTGTCACCAGAGTTAGTCACAGCTATCACCACAGGTAATATGGCTGCCACCTGAGGTGCACAGCTGTCATCACAGGTTATATAACAATCACCTCAGTTTCACAGCTGGCAATATAGGTAGTATGGCTATCACATGATTTTCACAGCATCAAATCAGGTAACATGGCTGTCGCCTTAGTTTTACAGCTTCTACCACAGATTACATCATTTTTAGCTGAGTTTCTCAGCTTTCTTAATTGATAGTTTGATATTCACAGGTAATATGGCTATCACATTACTTTCTCAGCTGTCACCAAAGATGGTATACATATGACATCAGACTTACAGCTGTTACTATAAGATATATAGCTATCATCTGTGTTTCACATCTGTCGTCCATAGGTAATATAGCAATCACCTGTGTTTCATCATTGTCACCAGAGGTAGTATGGCTATTACTTGAGTTTCACGGCTATCACTTCAGCATCACACTTATTACCACAGGTAGTATGGCTATAGCCTCAGTTTCACAGACGTCACCACAGGTAATCTTGCTATAATCTGACATTTACAGTTGTCACCTCGGGTGATATGCTATCGCCTCGTATTCACAGCTATCACCACAGGAAAACAGCTTTCACCACATGTAATATAGCATTCACCTGTGTTTCAAAATTGTCACCACCTGCAGAATGGTTATCACCTGGGTTTCACAGCTACCACCACAGGGAATAAAGCTATCACATTAGTTTCACAGCTGGATTTTACATCAGAGTTACAGCTGTCACCACAGAAATATGTCTATCACCTCAGTTTCACAGCTATCGCCAGAGACAGAATAGAAATCACCTGTGTTTCACATTTTTCACCAGAGGTAGTATGGCTATCACTTGAGTTTCACAGCTATCACCTCAGCATTACATTTATCACCAAATGTAGAATGGCTATCGCATCGTTTCACGGCTTTCAACATTGGTAATATGACTACAATCTGAGTTTTACTTTATCACCGCAGGTAAGATGCTATCACCTCGGTGTCACAGCTATCACCATAGGAAGTTTAGCTATCACATCAGTTTCACAGCTGTCATCAATGTTATATAGCAGTGACCTTTGTATCTCCATTATCGCAACAGGTAGAATGTCCATCAACTGAGTGAGTGGGTGTTTGAGTTATACATCCCACCAAAGCTAAGGTCATACGGAGACGAGACCTCGGTTTAAGACACATCCGAAAGTCTGGAGAAGCCCGGGATCGATCCTGCGATCCCTGGTTTACAAGGCGACTATCGTAACCACTACACCACGGAGGCTTCTATCCATCACCCGAGTCTCACAGCTAACAGCACATATGACATGACAATCACTTCACTTTCAAATCTGTTAGCACGATAAATAAATAATCCTCAGATAATAAGGCTATAACGTGAGTTTCTCATCTATAACCACAGGTAGTATAGCTATCACATCCGTTTTATAGATATCACCACGGGTAATATGGCTATCCCCTAAGATTTTAAAGTGGTCACCACAGATTATGTAGCAGTAATATTAGTTTCACAGCTGTCACCATAGGTGGTATGGCTATCACATGGGTTTCGCAGCAAACAAAACAGGTAAAATGGCTTTCACATTAGTTTCGCAGCTATCATCATAGCTAATATGGCTATCGTATGGCTTTCAGAGCTTTCCCTACTGGTAGTATGGCTATCTCCTCGGTTTCACAGCGGTCACCACAGGTGTTATGGCCATCGTGTGAATTTCACAGCGTTCACCACAGATTATATAGCGTGAGTTAAACAGCAATCATAACAGGTTATATTGTTTCTCCTCAGTTTAGCTGTCACCACAAATAATATGGTTATCACCTGGGTTATATACTATAGGAAATATGGCTATGACATTAGTTTCACATTTGTAATCACAGGAAGTGCGGATATCACATCAGACTTGCAGTTGTCGCAACAGGTCTTTTGGCTTTCACCCCAGTCTAACAGCTTTCAACACAGGAAGTATAGATACACCTTACTTTTACAGCCTTTCACCAAAGGGCATACGGCTATCACCTCATTTTCACAGCTGTCCCAACAGGTTATATAGCAAACATCTCTGTTTCACAACTATCACCTGAATTTCTCAGCTATCACCAAAGGTTATATCGCTATCACCTCAGTTTCACAGCTGGCAGTTAAACATTAAAATTGATCTTTAGTTTAACGCTGCAGCATATATCCAAGCGAAAGTTACCTGACGTCCCTTCTGACGTTTGAAAACGTTTATAAAACACAACTGTTAGCTGGGTATCACCACAGTTGCACAGCTGTCACCAGAAAATAGAAGTGAAGGCAATCACCAGGAATCGATACAATTATCTCACAACCCCCATCCAAGACACCAAAGAGAAAGAAACATAATCATAACATTCACCACAATGAAAACGCCACAATCGGAAAGACCAAAGGACAATTACTTTCCCACAAAATGACTGTCCAAAATAAAAAGATACTGTAACAATAATAAACCACAACAGAAGAATCGCCCTGGAACGGTCAGTATTTTACTGGAGGGTGAAATCGAGTCTAACTGTTGCTTTTCTTTTTGCTGTCGAGTCATCAGCGTTGTTTCATCTCTGTGCTTGTTTGATTATTTGTGTTCACGGAGATGTTGCACTGATGAGTTAGGAGGCCTTCATGCGGACTGAACAAATTATTTGTCTAAATCGCGACGGAAATAATGGAGAGGAGTGTAGCCACGTAAAATTGATTTAAGCCCCCTAAATGGAATTCGTTTCCGCTGACCAAGGCGGATCTTCTGTCGCGGTTTATTTTTGCTATGGTTTGTCTTTGGGTGTTTGTGTCGCTTATGTTATTTATTTTGGATAGCCTATTGGCCATTTTGTGGGAAAGTAACTGTCCTTTTGGCTTTCCGCTGTTGGTGTTTCCATTAGGGTCTGTTGTTTCATGCGTGTTAATCCATCCCTTTGGTGTCTCTGATGGGATCTGTGGGTTGATTGTGTCGATTCCTGATCATTGCCTCCACTTCTATTTTACATGGCTATCGAATTTACAGCTGTTTTTTTTTTCATGAATTATGGTTATCAACACAGTTTACCAATTATCACCACAGGTTATATGCCTATGTACAGTTTAACAGCTATAACCACATACTATGTGGATTCCACTACAATTTCCCTGCTATTGATTGATTGTGTTGGGGTTTAACGACATGTCAACCCTTGTGGGTCACTTTGTGTCGTCTCCCAGAAAAAAGGAGAGAAGAGAAAGAAGAAGTAGAGGAGATGAATGAGAGTGGGCAGAGACAGCGCTAAATAAATGAAAGTGAAGAAATAGAAGAAATACCAGCGTTACCTTCTTTTCTTAACTGCTGCTAGGCCAGCAAGCCTTGCCTAACTGTAAGCCAATATCACTTGGCGCCCAGTTGATGCAACACCTTCGCCTCACCCAACCCCCCCCCCCCCCCTATTTTGCAGCTATATGTAATCTGTCACGACAAGTTATGTGGCCACTACTACTGAAACATAACTATTACAACAGGTTATGTGACTAACACTTACTTCACAGCTGCCACCACAAGATATTTGGCTATAACACGATATGTTTACTTTACTATCACTACTATGTCCAGCGGTCACCTTAAGAGATATGGCTATTATAACAGTTTCAAGGCAGTCACACCGGGAATATGAAATTAATTCGATTACAAAACTGTTACCACATAGTTTAAGGTTATCATTACAGCTTTACAGCACAGTCTCAGGTTCAAAATACCATTATTTCTAATCTGTCACTACATGTTATATTACTATCACTGCAGTTTCTCATATGCAACCACATTTTATATGACTTTCGCAACATATTCACTGCTATCACCATACACTAAATATCTATTACCACAGCTTCATAAGTGTCTCCACATAGTGTAGTGGTTTTGCTACTCGTCTCATAAACCAGGGATCGCAGCTTATAAACGTGTCGCCACCGTTTCTGTCATCGAAATATCAACATAGGCTATATAGCTATTTACACAGTTTCAGCGCTGTCACCGCTGGTTATTTTGATAATCAGCACAGTTTCCATGACTATCACCACAGGTCACATGTGTAATATTACTTTCACAACAGTTTCACGGCTATAACCATAGGTAATAAATAACGACACTATCACAGCGCTCACGACAGATTACATGGCTATTATAGCAGCTCAAAGTTATCCCCGAAGCTATATTGCTATCACAACAGTTTTGCTCTTTCACCACCCGTTATATGGTTATCAAGCCAATATCACAGCTAAAATCACACGGTTATTTAGATTTAAACACAGTCTCATACGTGGCTTTCGCCACAGTATAACAACTATCACCACATGTTTATTAGGTTTCAGCACCTTTTTACAGCAGCTTTTTACCATAGGTTGCGTCGCTATAACCACAAATTCGAAGCTATGACCACAGGTTATATGGATTTCAGCAGAGCTTCACAGCTGCCACCAAAGGTTATGTGGCTATCACCACATGTAATTTAGATTTTAGCACAGTTTCACAGCTATCATCACAGTTTCACAGTTATCACCGCAAAATATATAGATTTGTTTGTGTTCTTTCCCTTAGGTGTCTCTAATGGGAGCTGTGTGTTAATTGTATCGATTCCTGGTAAATGCCTTCACTTCTATAAAGTACATTTACATGGATGTCGCAGTCCATAAGTTTATTTGACTATCACCACAGTTTCATAGCTGTCGACGTAGGTTACGTTGGTATCACCACAGTGTTACATCTATCACTACATATTATTTAGATTTCATCATAGTTTGACAGCTGTCACCATTGGTTATGTGATAATCCCTGCAGTTCCACGGTTCATTAAGGTTTTAGCACAGTTCCAAAGCTGACATCACAGGTTACATGGCCATCATCACAGTTTCACAGATATCACTACAGAATTTAAAGATTTCAGCACAGTTTCACAGCTGACACCAAATGCTTTTATAGATTTCAGCACAGTTTCAGAGCTGTTACCAAAGGTAACGCAATAATCAGCACAGAGCAAAGCTTTCCTCACACGTTGTTGAGTTTTTAGCTCAGATTCATAGCTGTCATCTCACGTTACGTGGGTGTCATCACCGTTTAACAGCTATGACTACAGATTATATAGGTTTTAGCAGCACAGATTATATAGGTTTTAGCAGCACAATTTCACAGCTGTCACCACCGGTCATACCAATTCCACAGCTTTCCCCACAGATTATATAGATTTCAGCAGTTTCATAGCTGTCACGTGTGCACAGGTAATGTGTATATCGCCAAAGCTTCACAGCTATTACCACGGGTTATTTATAAATTTCAGCGCAGTTCATAGCCCTCACTGCATGTTACGTGGCAATCACCACAGTTTAACAGCTATCACCATAGGTTATCTCGATTTCAGCACAGTTTAACCTCATCATCACAGGTTATTTGGATTTCAGAACAGCTTCACGGTAGTCACCACAGTTACGTGGCTATCGCGGCAGTTTTACAGCTTTCACCACATGTAATTTATATTTCAGCACAGTTTCACAGCTCCCACCACAAATAATATTGATTTCAGCACACTTTCACAGCTGTCACCACTCGCAAAGGTTATTTGTCTATAACAATAGTTTCACAGCTGTTGTCGCCATAGATTACATGACTTTTACGACAGGGTCACAGCTATCACCACAGGTAAATTATATTTCAGCACAGATTCACAGATGTAATCACCTCACAGTTTCACAGCTCCCATCATAGATAATATAGATTTCAGTACACTTTCACAGCTTTCACAACTCTCAAAGTTTATTTGGCTATAACTATAGTTTCACAACTGTTGTCGCCACATATTATATGTTGTTTTTTTTGCGACAGTGTCACAGCTATCACCACAGTGAAGAGCTTATTAGAGGAGAGCACCAAACCCCTATATTAAATACATACGGACAGTTGTTTCCGTGGATTTGTATCTGCTTGTTTAAAAGGCAGCCACTTAACAGTTTATACCAAGGGCCATAAGTGTCAGATGCTGAAACCACAAAGTGTTTTATTACCCAGTAATCTGGAGTTTATATCACAGCCAGTGAATCAGACAATGTATTTGAAATATATTGATGATCAGTTTATATAAAAGTACTTTAGTGTTATGCAATTAATGGTCAGTTCTTCATTTTTTTATGTGTTTTGTTTTGTTTTTCAAGGAATGAATCGTATTTTATTAAATGGACTGGCGGTAAGTTTTTACCTGATGCGACTTCAGTTTGAAGTAAACATTGATATAGATAAAAGGGTATTTGATTATACGATTAAAGGATAATTAATTAAAGGATACTTTTCTCCATACTTGGATATTCATTATAATCGCGAAGGCGATTCTAAAGAGTGCAGGGGAAACAATGACAGTTATACCTTTCAACAAATACTCAATGGAAAAAGGAAAATGTCCCTTGTAGGGACAATGTTCCAGATAAGGCCGGTTGCTTTAGTTAATTTTCAAAATGTTTTTACTCCTTAAGTTTTTTTTTTTTGTTGCTGTATTTTTTGGGCCAAGACATTTCAGCTTTTCCTTTAATTTTGACGACATCCTTAGCTATCAACAAGAATAAAGACTGTGTAAATTCAAGAAAGCATAGCCCATCTGCATCTCGGTTTCAAATGATATAGCTCGTTAACAGAAATATGACTTCTGACATTAAAGTCTCACCACACTGTAATGATAACTAAAGATCATATTTGAACTTTTCTGTTTGAACCTAACCAATCAGATCAGTTTTCCGGAAATGGCAGGCTGGAGAGTTAACAGCTATAGTATTATGTACCACTTGCCACATGCTATTTAGATTTCTGCATAGTTTCACAGCTGTCACCACAGGCAACATAATAATCACTGCAGTTTCACAGCTGTCACCACAGGTTTAGTTTCAAGCATAGTTCCATAGCTGTCATCACAGGGTACTTGGTCATCACCACATTTTCACAGCTATCACCACATATTTTGGAGATTACAGCACAGTTTCACAACTGTCATCGCAGATTACGTGGCTATCACACCAGCTGCAGAGCTATAACCACAGTTTCCCATTTATCACCGCATGTTATCTAGATTTCAGTACAGTTTCACAGCTCTAACGCCAGGTTATTTAGCACAGATCACAGCTGTCACCACTGATTATGTGACCATCGCCAGTTCCACAGTTTTTATTACAATATTTCAGAACCCTGATGCGATAATTGGTCGAAACTAGAAAGTTTGGCCAAAACATGTACTTTCCATGCTTTTCAGTTCTGTTGTTTTGCTCTTCCAAATGATAAACCTTTCATAGAACATATTTGATGTGGCTATAGCAGGCGTTAATGGAGTGTGTGGCGGTCGTAAAATGTCCCCCCGCCTTTCGTCATAATGTAGTTTATATTTTCTTGTCCTTCGGGATCATTGGTTTATAGTGGAATTTTGAAAATATTTCAGGGCCACTGATGAGGCCTTATTGGCCGAAACTAGCTGCTCTGGCCAAGTAACCTTTTGCGCTTCATGCTTTTCGGATTTGTTGTTTATTCCTTGCTTTCAAAGGATAACTCTTTTATAGAACATATTTCACAGTAGGTTATTTTGAATTAAACAGTTCCAAAGCCGTCACCATAGGCTACGTGACTAGCACCACAGTTTCACAGCTATCACCACAGGTTATTTATAATTCAGCATCGTTTCATAGCTGCCACCATAGGTCAAATTGCCATCACCGATGTTTCACAGATATCCCCACAGGTAATTTAGTCTTCAGTATAGTTTTATAGCTGTCACAACAGAAAACTCGCAGTCACAACAGGCAACTCGGCATCACAAGAGTTTCACAGCTTTCACAATAAGTTATTTTAATTTCAGCACAGTTTCACAATAAATAACATAGTTGTCATCACAGTTTCACAGCTGTCACCATAAATTATACAGATTTCAGCTTTCGCAGGTATCACCACAGGTTATTCCGATTTCATCACAGTTTCACATCTGTCACCACAGGTTATGTGGTTATCACCACAGTTTCGCAGGTATAACCCCAGGTTATCCAGAATTCAGCACAATTTCACATCTGTTACCACAGGTTATGTGGTCCAGCTGTCACCACATATTACGTGGCTATCGCACCAGCTGTAGAGCTATAACCACAATTACCCATCTATCACAACAGGTTATTTAAATTTCTGTAGAGTTTCACAACCCTTGCGCCAGGTTATTTAGCACAGATCACAGCTGTCACCAGGGGTTACGTGACCAACGCCAGTATCACAGTTGTTATATAATATTTCTGAGTCCTGATATGATAATTAGTCGAAACTAGAATGTTTAGCCAACACGTGTACACTACATGCTTTTCAGTTCTAATGTGACTATAGCTGGCGTTAAGGGAATGTGTGGCGGCCGTAAATTGTCGCCCCGCCTTTCGTCATAATGTAGGTTATATTTTCTTGTCCTTCGGGATCATTTGTTTCTTGTGGAATTTTGAAAATAAATTCAGGCCTTATTGACAAAAACTAGCTGCTCTGGCACAGTAAACGTTTGTACTCAAAGCTTTTCGGATCTATTATTAATTCCTTGCTACCAAAGGATAACTCTTATAGAACAAACTATTTTGAATTCAGCAGTTTCACAGCTGTCAGGGTACGTGACTATCACCACAGTTTCACAGTTATCACCACTGGTAATTTAAAGTTTAGCGCTGTTTCACAGCTGTCACCATAGAGTAAATAGCCATCATCGCTGTTTCATAGATATCACCACAGGTCATTTAGTTTTCAGTATAGTTTTATAGCTGTCACGAAAGACAACTCGGCATCACAACAGGTAACTCGGCATCACCACAGTTTCACAGCTTTCTCAATATGTTATTTTGATTTCAGCACAGTTTCACAGCTTCACAACAAATAATATAGCTGTCACCACAGTTTCACAGCATCGTTTCATAGCTGCCACCATAGGTCAAATTGCCATCACCGATGTTTCACAGATATCACCACAGGTTATTTAGTCTTCAGTATAGTTTTATAGCTGTCACAACAGAAAACTCGCAGTCACAACAGGCAACTCGGCATCACAAGAGTTTCACAGCTTTCACAATAAGTTATTTTAATTTCAGCACAGTTTCACAATAAATAACATAGTTGTCATCACAGTTTCACAGCTGTCATCATAAATTATACAGATTTCAGTAGATTTTCACAGCTGTCACACAGATACTTGGCTATCACCAAACTTTCGCAGGTATCGCCACAGGTTATTCCGATTTCATTACAGTTTGATCTGTCACCACAGGTTATGTGGTTATCACCCCAGTTTGCCATCAATTACTACAGGCTTTTAGATTTCAGTGCAGTTTCACAGCTGTCGCCAAGGTTATTTAGATTTTAGCACAGTTCACAGCTGTCACCACTGGTTGCCTGGCCATCGCAACAGTTTCACTGTTTGTTTTACTATATAAGGATAATGATGAGGCTCATTGGACGAAACTAGCTAGTTTTGCCCAAGAAAACTTGTACACTCCATGCTTTCAGCTCTGTTGTATATTCCTTGCTTCCACATGATAAGCCTTTCACAGAACATATTTGCTGTGACTATAGCTGGCGTTAATGGAGTGTGTGGCGGCCGTAAACTGTCTCCCCGCCTTTCGTCACAATGTAGTTTATATTTTCTTCTCCTTCGGGATCATTGGTGGAATTTTGAAAATATTTCAGGGCCACTGATGAGACCTATTTGGCCGAAACTAGCTGCTCTGGCCCAGAAAACTTGTGCACTCCATGCTTTACGGATCTGTAGTTTATTCCTTGCTTCCAAAGGATAACTCTTTTATGGAACATATATCACAGTAAGTTATTTTGAATTCAGCAGTTTCACTGCTGTCACCACAGGCTACGTGACTAGCACCACTGTTTCACAGCTATCATCACAGGTTATTTATAATTCAGCATCGCTTCATAGCTGTCACCATAGGTTAAATGGCCATCATCGCTGTTTCACATATATCACCCCCGGTCATTTAGTTTTCAGTATAGTTTTATAGCTGTCACAGCAGACAACTCGGCATCACAACAGGTAAATCGGCATCACCACAGTTTCACAGCTTTCTCAATATGTTATTTTGATTTCTATACAGTTTTACAGCTTCACATCAGATAACATAGCTGTCACCACAGTTTCACAGCTGTCTCCACAAAGTATACAGCTTTCAGTACATTTTCACAGCTGTCACACAGATACTTGGCTATCACCAAACGTTCGCAGGTATCACCGAAGGTTATTCAGATTTCAGCACAGTTTCACAGCTGTCACCACAGGTTAAGTGGCTATCCCTACAGTGTGCCATCAATCACCACGGACCTGTACATTCCATGCTTTTAGGCTCTGTTGTATATTCCTTGCTTACAAATGATAAGCCTTTCATAGAGCATATTTGCTGTGACTATAGCTGGCGTTAATGGAGTGTGTGGCGGCCGTACACTTTCTCACTGCCTTTCGTCAAAATGTAGTTTCTATTTTCTTGTCCTTCGGGATCATTGGTAGAATTTTTAAAATATTTCAGTGCCACTGATGAGACCTATTTGCCCGAAACTAGCTCTTATGGCCTAGAAAACTTGTGCATTCCATGCTTTACGGATTAGTGTTTATTCCTTGCTTCCAAATGATAACTCTTTTATGGAACATATTTCACAGTAACTTATTTTGAATTCAGCAGTTTCACTGCTGTCACCACAAGCTACGTGACTAGCACCACTATTTCACAGCTATCATCACAGGTTATTTATAATTCAGCATCACTTCATAGCTGTCACCATAGGTTAAATGGCCATCATCGCTGTTTCACAGATATCACCACAGGTCATTTAGTTTTCAGTATATTTTTATAACTGTCACAACAGACAACTTGGCATCACAATAGGTAAATCGGCATCACCACGGTTTTACATCTTTCTCAATATGTTATTTTGATTTCAACACAGTTTTACAGCTTCACATCAGATAACATAGCTTCCACCACAGTTTCATAGCTGTCACCACAAAATTATACTGATTTCAGTACATTTCCACAGCTGTCACACAGATACTTGGCTATCACCAAACTTTCGCAGGTATCACCACAGGTTATTCCGATTTCGGCACAGTTTCACAGCTGTCACCACAGGTTAAGTGGCTATCACCACAGTTTGCCATCAATCACCACGGACTTGTACATGCCATGCTTTTAGGCTCTGTTGTATATTCCTTGCTTACAAACGATAAACCTTTCATAGAACATATCTGATGTGAATATAGCTGGCGTTAAGGGAGTCTTTGGCTGCCGTAAAATGTCTCTTCGCCTTTCGTCATTATGTTGTCAATATTTTCTTGTCTTTCGCGATCATTGGTTTATTTTGGAGTTTTCAAAATATTTCAGGGTCAATGATGAGGCTGAATTGGCCAAAACCAGCTGCTCTGGTCCAGAAAACTTGTGCACTCCATGCTTTTCTGATCTGTTGTTTATGCCTTGCTTCCAAAGGATAACTCCTTTATAGAACATATTTCACAGTAGGCTATTTGAATTCAGCAGTTTCACAGCTGTCACCACAAGCTACGTAACTAACACCCACTATCATAGCCATCACCACAGATATTCATAATTCTGCCTCATTTCATAGCTGCCACCATAGGTTAAATGGCCATCACCGCTTATTCACAGATATCACCACAGGTTATTTAGTTTTGAGTATAGTTTTATAGCTGTCACAACAGACAACTCAGCATCACAACAGGAAACTCGGCATCAAAGCTTTCTCAATGTGTTATTTTGATTTCAGCACAGTTTTACAGCTTCACAACAGATAACATAGCTGTCAACATAGTTTCACAGCTCTCACCACAAAGTATACAGATTTCAGCACAGTTTTACAGCTTCACAACAGATAACATAGCTGTCAACACAGTTTTACAGCTTCACATCAGATAACATAGCTGTCATCACAGTTTCACAGCTGTCACCACAATTTTAAGCAGATTTCAGTACATTTTCACAGCTGTCACACAGATACTTGGCCATCACCAAACTTTGGCAGGTATCACCAGAGGTTATTCAGATTTCAGCACAGTTTCACAGCTGTCACCACAGGTTAAGTGGCTATCTCCAAAGTTTGCCATCGATCACCACGGACTTGTACATTCCATGCTTTTAGGCTCTGTTGAATATTCCCCGCTTCCAAATGATAAGCCTTTCATAGAACGTATTTGCTGTGACTATAGCTGGCGTTAATGGTGTGTGTGGCGGCCGTAAACTGTCTCCCCGCCTTTCGTCTCAATGTAGTTTAAATTTTCTTGTCCTTCGGGATCATTGCTGGAATTTTGAAAATATTGCAGGGCCACTGATGAGACCTATTTGGCCGAAACTAGCTGCTCTGGCCCATAAAACTTGTGCACTCCATGCTTGACGGATCTGTTCTTTATTCCTTGCTTCCAAACGATAACTCTTTCATGGAACATATTTCAAAGAAGGTTATTTTGAATCCAGCAGTTTCACTGCTGTCACCACAGGCTACGTGACTAGCACCACTGTTTCAAAGCTATCATCACCGGTTATTTATAATTCAGCATCAATTCATAGCTGTCACCATAGTTTAAATGGCCATCATCGCTGTTTCACAGATATCACCCCAGGTCATTTAGTTTTCAGTATAGTTTTATAGCTGTCACAACAGACAACTCGGCATCACAACAGGTAAATCGGCATCACCACAGTTTCGCAGCTTTCTCAATATGTTATTTTGATTTCAACACAGTTTTACAGCTTCACATCAGATAACATAGCTTCCACCACAGTTTCACAGCTGTCACCACAAATTATACAGATTTCAGTACATTTCCACAGCTGTCCTACAGATCCTTGGTTATCACCAAAATTTCGCAGGTATCACCACAGGTTATTCCGATTTCAGCACAGTTTCATAGCTGTCACCACAGGTTAAAGTCTTTCGCTGCCGTAAAATGTCTCCCGCCTTTCGTCATAATGATGTCTATAATTTCTTGTCCTTCAGGATCATTGGTTTATTGTGGAATTTTTTAAATATTTCAGGGCCAATGATGAGGCTGAATTGGCCGAAACCAGCTGCTCTGGTCCAGAAAACCTGTGCACTCCATGCTTTTCTGATCTGTTGTTTATGCCTTGCTTTCAAAGGATAATTCCTTTATAGAACATATTTCACAGTAGGCTATTTGAATTCAGCAGTTTCACAGCTGTCACCACAAGCTACGTAACTAACACCCACTATCATAGCTATCACCACAGATATTCATAATTCTGCCTCATTTCACAGCTGCCACCATAGGTTAAATGGCCATCACCGCTGTTTCACAGATATCACCACAGGTCATTTTGTTTTCAGTATAGTTTTGTAGCTGTCACAACAGACAACTCCGCATCACAACAGGATACACGGCATCAGAGCTTTCTCAATGTGTTATTTTGATTTCAACACAGTTTTACAGCTTCCCAACAGATAACATAGCTGTCAACATAGTTTCACAGCTCTCACCACAAATTATACAGATTTCAGCACAGTTTTACAGCTTCACAACAGATAACATAGCTGTCAACACAGTTTTACAGCTTCACATCAGATAACATAGCTGTCACCACAGTTTCACAGCTGTCACCACAAATTATACAGATTTCAGTACATTTTCACAGCTGTCACACAGATACTTGGCCATCACCAAACTTTGGCAGGTATCACCACAGGTTATTCAGATTTCAGCACAGTTTCACAGCTGTCACCACAGGTTAAGTGGCTATCCCAACAGTTTGCCATCAATCACCGCGGACTTGTACATTCCATACTTTTAGGCTCTGTTGTATATTCCCTGCTTCCAAATAATAAGTAGAAGTAAAACAAAGATCAGGAATTGATACAATTAACTTACTCCACCCATAAATGACACCAATGGGAAAGAAATACAAACATCAAGCAACCAGACAATAATGAAAACCCAAACAAAGGAAGGCCATAAGGACAGTTACTTTCCCACAAAATGGCCACATGGCCATCCAAAATTAAAAGACACAAGCGATACACACAGCAAGCAAGAAACAACAACACAAATAAATCGCCACAGAAGAGCCGCCTTGGAACGGTCAGTGGAAGATTTCCACTGGGGGGGCTTAAATCGATTTTACGTGGCCACAATCCTCGCCCTTACTTCCGTCGCGATTTAGCCTTTCATAGAACATATTTGCTGTGACTATAGCTGTCGTTAATGGGGTGTGTGGCGGCCGTAAACATGACCACAGGCTATCTATAATTCAGCATCGCTTCATAGCTGTCACCATAGGTTAAATGGCCATCATCGCTGTTTCACAGATATCACCATAGGTCATTTAGTTTTCAGTATAGTTTTATTGCTGTCACAACAGACAACTCGGTATCACAACAGGTAAATCGGCATCACCACAGTCTCACAGCTTTCTCAATATGTTATTTTGATTTCAACACAGTTTTACAGCTTCACATCAGATAACATAGCTTCCACCACTGTTTCACAGCTGTCACCACAAATTATACAGATTTCAGTACATTTCCACAGCTGTCACACAGATACTTGGTTATCACCAAACTTTCGCAGGTATCACCACAGGTTATTCCGATTCCAGCACAGTTTCACAGCTGTCACCACAGGTTAAGTGGCCATCTCCACAGTTTGCCATCAATCACTACGGACTTGTACATTCCATGCTTTTAGGCTCTGTTGTATATTCCTTGCTTACAAATGATAAACCTTTCATAGAACATATTTGCTGTGACTATAGCTGGCGTTAAGGGAGTCTTTGGCTGCCGGGAAATGCCTCTCCGCCTTTCGTCATAATGTTGTTTATAATTTCTTGTCCTTCGGGATCATTGGTTTATTGTGGAATTTTTTGAATATTTCAGGGCCAATGATGATGCTGAATTGGCCGAAGCCAGCTGCTCTGGTCCAGAAAACTTGTGCACTCCATGCTTTTCTGATCTGTTGTTTATGCCTTGCTTCCAAAGGATAACTCCTTTATAGAACATATTTCACAGTAGGCTATTTGAATTCAGCAATTTCACAGCTGTCACCACAAGCTACGTAACTAACACCCACTATCATAGCTATCACCACAGGTATTCATAACTCTGCTTCATTTCACAGCTGTCACCATAGGTTGAATGGCCATCACCGCTGTTTCACAGATATCACCACAGGTTATTTAGTTTTCAGTATAGTTTTATAGCTGTCACAACAGGCAACTCAGCATCACAACAGGAAACTCGGTATCACAGCTTTCTCGATGTGTTATTTTGATTTCAGCACAGTTTTACAACAGATAACACAGCTGTCAACATAGTTTCACAGCTGTCACCACAAATTATACAGATTTCAGTACATTGTCACAGCTGTCACACAGATACTTGGCTATCACCAAACTTTGGCAGGTATCTCCACAGGTTATTCAGATTTCAGCACAGTTTCACAGCTGTCACCACAGGTTAAGTGGCTATCCCCACGGTTTGCCATCAATCACCACGGACTTGTACATTCCATGCTTTTAGGCTCTGTTGTATATTCCTTGCTTCCAAATGATAAGCCTTTCATAGAACATATTTGCTGTGACTATAGCTGGCGTTAATGGTGTGTGTGACGGCCGTAAACTGTCTCCCCGCCTTTCGTCACAATGTTGTTTATATTTTCTTGTCCTTCGGGTTCATTGGTGGAATTTTTAAAATATTTCAGGCCCACTGATGAGACCTATTTGGCCGAAACTAGCTGCTCTTGCCCAGAAAACTTGTGCACTCCATGCTTTACGGATCTGTTGTTTATTCCTTGCTTCCAAATGATAACTCTTTTATGGAACATATTTCGCAGTAAGTTATTTTGAATTCAGCAGTTTCACTGCTGTCACCACAGGCTACGTGACCAGCACCACTGTTTCACAGCTATCATCATAGGTTATTTATAATTCAGCAATTCAGCATCACTTCATAGGTGTCACCATAGTTTAAATGGCCATCATCGCTGTTTCACAGATATCACCACAGGTCATTTAGTTTTCAGTATAGTTTTATAGCTGTCACAACAGACAGCTCGGCATCACAACAGGTAAATCGGCACCACCACAGTTTCGCAGCTTTCTCAATATGTTATTTTGATTTCAACACAGTTTTACAAATTCACATCAGATAACATAGCTTCCGCCACAGTTTCACAGCTGTCACCACAAATTATACAGATTTCAGTACATTTCCACAGCTGTCACACAGATACTTGGTTATCACCAAACTTTCGCAGGTATCACCACAGGTTATTCCGATTTCAGCACAGTTTCACAGCTGTCACCACAGGTAAAGTGGCTATCACCACAGTTTACCATCAATCAGCACGGACTTGTACCTTCCATTCTTTTAGGCTCTGTTGTATATTCCTTGCTTACAAACGATAAACCTTTCATAGAACATATTTGATGTGAATATAGCTGGCGTTAAGGGAGTCTTTGGCTGCCGTAAAATGTCTCTCCGCCTTTCGCCACAATGTTGTCTATAATTTTTTGTCCTTCGGGATCATTGGTTTATTGTGGAATTTTTTAAATACTTTAGGGCCAATGATGAGGCTGAATTGGCCGAAACCAGCTGCTCTGGTCCAGAAAACTTGTGCCCTCCTTGCTTTTCTGATCTGTTGTTTATGCCTTGCTTCCAAAGGATAACTCCTTTATAGAACATATTTCACAGTAGGCGATTTGAATTCAGCAGTTTCACAGCTGTCACCACAAGCTAGGTAACTAACACCCACTATCATAGCTATCACCACAGGTATTCATAATTCTGACTCATTTCACAGCTGTCACCACAGGTTAAATGGCCATCACCGCTGTTTCAAAGATATCACCACAGGTTATTTAGTTTTCAGTATAGTTTTATAGCTGTCACAACAGACAACTCAGCATAACAACAGGAAACTCGGTATCACAGCTTTCTAAATGTGTTATTTTGATTTCAGCACAGTTTTACTGCTTCAAAACAGATAAAATAGCTGTCAGCATGGTTTCACAGCTATCACCACAAATTATACAGATTTCAGCACAGTTTTACATCTTCCCAACAGATAACATAGCTGTCAACACAGTTCTAAAGCTTCACATCAGATAACATAGCTGTCACCACAGTTTCACAGCTGTCACCACAAATTATACAGATTTCAGTACATTTTCACAGCTGTCACACAGATACTTGGCTACCACAAAACTTTGGCAGGTATCACCACAGGTTATTTAGATTTCAGCACAGTTTCACAGCTGTCACCACAGGTGAAGTGGCTATCCCCACAGTGTGCCATCAATCACCACGGACTTGTACATTCCATGCTTTTAGGCTCTGTTGTATATTCCCTGCTTCCAAATGATAAGCCTTTCATAGAACATATTTGCTGTGACTATAGCTGGCGTTAATTGAGTGTATGGCGGCCGTAAACTGTCTCCCCGCTTTGGTCACAATGTAGTTTATATTTTCTTGTCCTTCGGGATAATTGATGGAATTTTTAAAATATTTCAGGGCCACTGATGAGACCTATTTGGCCGAAACTAGCTGCTCTGGCCCAGAGAACTTGTGCACTCCATGCTTTACGGATCTGTTGTTTATTCCTTGCTTCCAAATGATAACTCTTTTATGGAACATATTTCACAGTAAGTTATTTTGAATTCAGCAGTCTTACTGCTGTCACCACAGGCTACGTGACTAGCACCACTGTTTCACAGCTATCATCACAGGTTATTTATAATTCAGCATCGCTTCATAGCTGTCACCATAGGTTAAATGGCCATCATCGCTGTTTCACAGATATCACCACAGGTCATTTAGTTTTCAGAATAGTTTTATAGCTGTCACAGCAGACAACTCGGCATCACAACAGGCAAATCGGCATCACCACAGTTTCACAGTTTTCTCAATATGTTATTTTGATTTCAACACAGTTTTACAGCTTCACATCAGATAACATAGCTTCCACCACAGTTTCACAGCTGTCACCACAAATTATACAGATTTCAGTACATTTCCACAGCTGTCATACAGATACTTGGTTATCACCAAACGTTCGCAGGTATCACCAAAGGTTATTCAGATTTCAGCACAGTTTCACAGCTGTCACCACAGGTAAAGTGGCTATCACCACAGTTTGCCATCAATCACCACGGACGTGTACATTCCATGCTTTTAGGCTCTGTTGTATATTCCTTGCTTACAAATGATAAACCTTACATAGAACATATTTGATGTGAATATAGCTGGCGTTAAGGTAGTCTTTGGCTGCCGTAAAATGTCTCTCCGCCTTTCGTCATTATGTTGTCTATAATTTCTTGTCCTTCGGGATCATTGGTTTATTTTGGAATTTTTAAAATATTTCAGGGTCAATGATGAGGCTGAATTGGCCGAAGCCAGCTGCTCTGGTCCAGAAAACTTGTGCACTCCATGCTTTTCTGATCTGTTGTTTATGCCTTGCTTCCAAAGAGTAACTCCTTTATAGGACATATTTCACAGTAGGCTATTTGAATTCAGCAGTTTCACAGCTTTCACCACAAGCTACGTAACTAACACCCACTATCATAGCTATCACCACAGGTATTCATAGTTCTGCCTCATTTCACAGCTGTCACCATAGGTTAAATGGCCATCATCGCTGTTTCACAGATATCACCACAGGTTATTTAGTTTTCAGTATTGTTTTATAACTCTCACAACAGAGAACTCAGCATCAAAACAGGAAACTCAGTATCACAGCTTTCTCAATGTGTTATTTTGATTTCAGCACAGTTTTACAGCTGCACAACAGATAACATAGCTGTCAACATAGTTTCACAGCTATTACCACAAATTATACAGATTTCAGTACATTTTCACAGCTGTCATACAGATACTTGGCTATCACCAAACTTTCGCAGGTATCACCTCAGGTTATTCAGATTTCAGCACAGTTTCACAGCAGTCACCACAGGTTAATATGTGGCTATCACCACAGTTTGCCATCAATCACCACGGGCTATTTAGATTTCAATACAGTTTCACAGCTGTCACCCTAGATTATTTAGATTTTAGCACAGGTCAAAACTGTCACCACTGGTCGCCTGGCCATCGCAACTGTTTCACATTTTTTTTTTTTGTTTTGTTTTTTTTTTTGTACTATTTGTGTACTATTTTTTGTACTGGACGAAACAAGTTAGTTTGGCCAAGGAATACATGTATACTTTATGCATTTCATAGAACATATTTGATGTGACTATAGCTGGCATTAAGGGAGTGTGTGGCGGCCGTAAAATGTATCCCCGCCTTTCGTCATAGGTAGTTTATATGTTCTTCTCCTTCGGGATCATTGGTTTATTGTGGAATTTTGAAATTATTTCAGGGCCACTAATGAGGCCTAATTGGCCGAAACTAGCTGTTCTGGGCTAGAAAACTTGTGCACTCCATGCTTTTAGGATCTGTTGTTTATTCCTTGCTTCCAAAGGATAACTCTTTTATAGAATATATTTCCGGTTGGTGTTTTTGAATTAAGCAGTTCCACAGCTGCCACCACATGCTACGTGACTAGCACCACAGTTTCACAGCTTTCACCACAGGTTATTTATAATTCTGTATCGTTTAATAGCTGTCACCATAGATTAAATTGCCATCACCGCTGTTTGACAGATATCACCATAGGTTATTTAGTCTTCAGTATAGTTTTATAACTGTCACAACGGAAAACTCGCAATCACAACAGATAACTCGGCATCACCACAGGTTTACAGCTTTTTTTTTTATTTCAGCACAGTTTCACCGCTTCACAACAGATAACATAGCTGTCACCACAGTTTCACAGCTGTCACCACAGATTAAAGATTTCAGCACTTTTTCACAGCTGTAACACAGATACTTGGCTCTCACCAAACTTTGGCAGGTATCACCACAGGTTAATCAGATTTCATCACAATTTCACAGCTGTAACCGAAGATTATGTGGCTATGACCACCGTCTTATAGCTACCACCACAGGTTATTTATAATTCAGCACCGTTTCACAGCTGTCCAAATGTCCATCACCGCAGTTACACAGATTATCACCGCAGGTTATAGTGTCAACTCGGCATCACAACAGGTAACTTAGCATCACCACAGTTTATCAGCTTTTCCATATGTTCTGTTGATTTCAGCACAATTTCACATTTCGTGTTGTGAAGCTCTAGTGATAGCCATTTTTCCTGAGGTGACAGTGTGAAATGGAGGTGATAGCCATATTACATACATTAATGGTTATGGGACTCAGATGATAGCAATACAACCTGAGGTGATATCGTTGTTACCTGTAGGGACAGCTCTGAAACTCGGGTGATAACCATTCTAACTGTTGTGACAATTATTAATCATAGTTGACTGCTGTATTACCCGTGGTGACGACTGTCAAACTTAGGTGATAGCGATCTTACTTTTGTGAAGGAAAGCTGAGAAAGTCAGGTGATAGCCATATTACTTGCTGTGATAGCTGAAAACTAAAATGATAGCCATACTACCTATAGTGACAGCGGTGAAACTGAAATTATTGCTATACAATATGTGTCGACAGCTGTGAAACTAAAGTGATAGCCATATAACCTGTGGTGATGTGATGAAAGCTAAGAAATTGAGGTGATGGCGATATTACCTTTGGCGATGGCTGTTAAACTCTGGCGATAACCATACTACCCGGGGTTATAGCCATATTACCTGTGATGACAGCTGTGAAACTTGAAAAATCACGCGATAGCCATATTACTTGTGGTGATATCTGTGAGACTTATTTGAAAGCCTAACCACCTACGGCGACATTTGTGAAACTGAAACGATAGCCATAATACCGTAGTGGTAACTGCTACTCAGGTAATGACCATATAGCCTCTGGGAATAACTGTCAAGCTAAGGGGATAGCCAAACAAGCTATGGGAATAGCTGTGAAACAGACTTGACTGCTGTATTACCTGTGGTGGCAGCTGTCCAACTGAGGTGACAGGCATATAACCCGTAATGCTAGCTGTGCAATTCAGATGATAGTCATACTGCTTCTTGTGAAACTCAGGTGATAGCCATATTACCTGAGGTGTAAGATGCGAAACTGAGGTGACAGCCTTATAACCTGTGGTGGTAGCTGCAAAACGGAGGTTATAGCCATATTACCGGCGGTGATGCGTCTGACTGGCGATCAGAAGTACGCCGTTTCGATGCTTGCCGGGGTTGGCAGTATTCTTTCGTGGAGATTGATTATGAAATCTTTTCTATGGTCATTCTTTCCAGGAAAATTCTGGATAGGTAACCTGACTGGCTCAAAAATGACAAGATAGTGTTGATTTGGCCATTAAACTCCAATGCAAACAAAAAACTGTGAACTCCTGTGATAGCATTAATTACTACCTGTTGTGACAGCGGGGAAAATCAGGTGTTAACCATCCTAGTTGAAGTGACAGTTGTGAAACAGAGATTATTGTTGTATCACCTGTTGTGACAGATGTCACCCGAGATGATAGCCGTATTGCCTGTAACGATAGCTCTGAAATTCAGGTGATACTTATTTTTTGTGGGAAGCTCAGATGATAGTCATAGGTCCTGTCGTAAAAGCTGTGAAATGGAGGTAATATCCATATTACCTCTGATGATAGCTGTGAAACTCAGTTGGCAGCAATATAACCTGTGGTTACATCTGTCAAACTGAGGTGACAGCCATGTTACCTGTAGTGATAGCTGTGAAACTCAGGTGATAACCATTCTACCTGTTGTGTCAAGTGTGAAACACAGTGGATTGCTATATTACCTTTGGTGATAGCTATCAGTCTGATGTGATAGCGATACGGCCAGGTGATAACCATACTACCTGCGATAACCACACTAACTGTTCTGAGATTTGTGAAACGGAGGTCATTGCTTAATAATCTGTGGTGACAGCCGGAAAACTGAGGTGTTTGTCATACCACCTATGGCGATAGCTGTGAAATTTGGTTTAAAAATATAGGTGAAGGCAATGATCAGGAACGAATACAATTACCCAAAATCTCCTAACAGAGACACCAATGGGAAAGAAATACGAACATAAAATAGCTAAACCCTAATGAAAACACCACAAGCGGATAGCCAAAATCACAAATAGTTTCACACAAAATGGCCAAACAGCTGTAGAAAATAAAAAGACATAAGCAAAACATACATGCGAAGATGCAATATAACAAAAATAAACCACAACAGAAGAACCGCCTTGGAACGGTCAGCAAAAGTCTTCCACACGGGGGCTTAAATCGATTGTACATGGCTTTGGTTCTTTTATGGTTTAGACAAATAATCGTTTAAGTCCGCATTAGGTCACATCACATGTGATGACAGCTGTGAAACTGGAAACTCAGGTGATGGCCATATTACCTGTGGTGATATCTGTAAGACTAATCTGAAAGCCTTACTACCTGGGGTGACAGCTGTGAAACTGCGGTGATAGCCATATTATATATAGTGGTAACTGTTATTCAGGTGGCGGCCATATATAGCCTGCGGTGATAGAGGTGACTGCTGCACTACCTGTGGTGACAGCTGCCAAACCGAGGTGATATATATATTACCGTTAATGACAGGTGTAAAATTCAGGTGATAGTCCTACTACTTCTTGTGTAATACAGGTGACAGCCATATTACCCGAGGTGAAAGATATGAAACTGAGATGACAGCCATATTACCCGTGGTGGCAGCTGTTAAAGCCATATTACCTGCTCAGGTCTAATAGCCGTACTACCTGTGGTGACAGCTGGAAAACTCAGGTGATATCCATACTCAATTTAGTGACAGCTATGAACAGAGGCGATTGCTATGTTACCTTTGTTGACAGCTGTAAAACACAGGCGATAACCGTATTACCTGCGATGATAGCTGTGAAAATCAGGTGATAATCATATTTCTTGTTGTGAAGCTCAGGCGATAGCCATATTTCCTGAGATGACAGCTATGAAACGGAGGTGATAGCCATATTACCTATGGTGATAGCTGTGAACTCTGGTGAAAACAATATGAACTGTGGTGACAGCTGTTAAACTTACGTGATAGCCATGTTACCTGCAGTGATAGCTTTGAAATTCGTCCGATAACCATACTTCCTGTTGTGAAAAGGTGAAACATAATTGATTGCTATAATTATTACCTATGGTGACAGCTGTAAACTGATGTGATAGCGAAATAACCTTTGGCGATATATATGAATATTCTGGTGATAGCCATACTACCTGCTGTGAAGGAAAGCTGAGAAAGTCAGGTGTTAGTCATTACTTGTGGTGATAGCTGTGAAACTAAGGTGATAATCATAATACCTCTAGTGACAGCGGTGAAACTGAAGTTATTGCTATAATATACAAGGTGACATTGTGGAACTGAGGTGATAGCCATATTACCTGCCGTGTTGTGGTGATCCCTGAAAAACTCGGGTGATAGCGATATTGACTTTGTTGATAGTTGTGAAACTCTAGGAACCATACTACCCATTGCGACTTTT
Organism: Lucinisca nassula; assembly: GCA_963580285.1. NCBI lineage: Eukaryota > Metazoa > Mollusca > Bivalvia > Lucinida > Lucinidae > Lucinisca > Lucinisca nassula. The sequence continues at coordinate 35,648,108 of OY757019.1, forward strand.
GTGAGACAGAGGTCATTGATCAATAACATGTGGTGACATTTGTAAAACTGAAGAGTTAGCCATATAACCTGTGGTGATAGCAGTGAAACTTGGGTTCCAGTCTTTGTTTATTTCTACTTTTTAGATCTTCTAAGCGGTAAGCCGTAATTGCATCGATTCCTGATCATTGCCTTCAGTTCGATTCCATTAACGTTTCTAACACGTTTACAGACGTCATTTTATTGTGCGAATATTTCGGCAATGTTTCAAAAACGTCATTTATCAAGGGCGTCTCTTGCCTGATGCCTCCAGTTGACCTGTCTCACGAGCTACGTCGGTCGGTGTGTGCTGGGAGGGGGATGTGCTGTGTTTGCCGGATCTTGTCCATCATCCGTTTCGGTTTCAGAACTCTGGGGTTGAGACACACTGATGAAGATTAAATATCAGAAAGGCCTCTGTGTCACTAAATTAGGTATAATTACGCCTTAATTATCAAACGTTTCTCTGCTTACATTTGCGAATGATTTCATCAATGTTATTATACCCGCTTTTTCAAAGAAAAATCGGGTATATTGTTTTCGTACCAGAGTTGAGTGAGCGTCTGTCCGTCCGTCTGTCTGTCCGTCCGTCACGTTTCTTGTAAATGGATCTCCTCTGCAACCTCTGAAGTTACACTTTCGAAACTTTGCATGTGGATAGTTCATGGTATGTAGATGGCAGTGGGTTACTTTTTGTGACCTTGAACCCAACGTGGCCCCAAGGTCAAAAGTCAGAAAGTAGAACATTATCATGTCTTCTAAACTGTTGGGATTGCACTTCCGAAACTTGATTATTGGATAGCCCTTGGAATGTAGAACATATTGGAATACTTTTCGTGTGACCTTGACCTCAACATGACCCCTGGGTCAAAGGTCAAAAAGTATGACTTTATCATATCTTCTAACCTGTTGGGATTGCACTGCCGAAAATTGATTATTGGATAGTCCTTGGAAGTAGAACATATTGGAATACTTTTCGTGTGACCTTGACGACAACATGGCCCCAGGGTCAAAGGTAAAAAATATGACATTGCCATATCTTTAGTGTTATTCACAGAAAAATCGGGTATTTGCGATGGTATACCATCGACTGCGCCATCTAGTTTTGATGCTTTAATCACAATTTTAATGACATTATAAAACATTGAAAAATGCATTAGCTCTTCAATTCAGTACTTCTGTCAATGGGGCCCATTGTGAAAACACACACATCTTACACTGCTTTCTGTCAATTTTTCTCCATCTATGGAAGTTTGTGACACTTTTCTTAATTCTGGTTCAAATTTAGATAAATGGTGTTCATTAGAACAGACTCCTCGAAGCAGTTAGAAAAAAACGACCAGTGGGTCACGTATACCCCAGGCCAGCGCCACCCTCTAATATAGCTTTTGAGCTGGTATGTAATATGAATGAAGAAGTCAAGAAGCTATAAGAATCTATATATGTGCTTGTAAGAGCTAAACCAAACATAAAAATTCTAAATGGACCACCGAGTGAGGGCATCAAAGTTACTGAAGGGTTGGGGGCATCAATGTTACTGAAGCAGCAGGGTGGGATATGCATCAATAAAATCTTTGGACTGCTAAGCAAACTCGATGCAAGTATAAATTGGATTTGTCTTAGAGTTAAGAACATACAGGCATCTATAAACTTTGTCATAAAACTTTAAAGAAATGAAAAATTTCTAAGTCTGTGACCTTGAGATCACCTTGGGTGGGGGAAGGACAAACATAACGAAATCTTTGGACTGGTTTGCAACATTGATGCAAGTATCAACTGAATTTGTGTTAGAGTTTAGAACATACAGGCATCTATACACTTTGTCATAAAACTTTGACCAAATATAATTTTTTAAGTCTTTGACCTTGACCTCAAGGTCACTGTGGGGCTAGGACATGCATCAATGATATCTTGAGACCAGTATGTAACTTCAGTGTAAGTATCAACTAAATCTATCAAAGGGTTCAGAAGATATAATCTCTTAGAAACTTTGACGCAAAACTTTAACCACAATGTTAACGGACGGAAGAAGGATGGACGGACATCGGGCGGACAGATGGACGGACGGACGTTCTCACAAATGAATAGTTATGTGGCTATTTTTGGCAGGATCGATACTTAAGTGGCTACTTTTAGCCACAGAAAAGAAGTAATTTCGGTGTCTAACGGAATAAATCCTATTGACTTACATTGATTCTGTCCATTTACATAGCCACCTAAATATCCATTTGTTGGTGCGGACAGACGGAAAGACGGACGGAAGCATTACACCCCATAGCATACCTCGTATACCGGGGGTATAATGAGTACATAGTACGTCTATGCTGTGGATAAGATTATGGTAAAAATGTATGCCCTTGCCAACCCTACTTTCATCTATATGAAGTGGGGTGTAAATGGGTATGCATTTCCCGGACTTGTTAGTTTGTTTTAACAGTATAGGCATAATTTATTTCAACAGCAGCTTTGTGACCATAAAGTATCTCAGTGGCTCAGTTGAATGCGCAAGTTGCTAATGATCAGCTCGTGCGATTGATCCTCTCTAGGCCGAGGATGTTTCTTGCAAGTGATCTTGATCACGAACTATGTTCTATAGCATCTCGACCTCTTCTGCTTATCTAAAGACCGTTGTCAGTTTCTAAAAGACGAATGTGCACTATACTTGCACTGGTTATCAGCATATTGATGATCTATTTACATTTTTCTAATGAGTCCTGTGAACTCGCTATGTCCCAATCTATAAGTTCCACTGCAAAATTATTTGTACAAAACACAGTTTTCCTAAGTATTTCGAAATAATGGTGAGTCTTGGGACTTGCAAAATTTAATTTGTAAGTCCCTCGGAGAAATTATGAGTTGTTTGTTTGATTTGAGGTTTAACGTCCCCGTCAACACTGTAAAGATAATTTTGGAGACGTTGCTTCCAATTTTGTGGGTTTATTTGTCGATTCCTGATCATTGCCTTCACATCTATTTTGTGTGCTGGTGGATGAACAAACAAATGGACAGAAAAATAGGTCCCTAAGTCGTGCCATGTTAAAAGCAGGCATGACAAAAAAAACTGAAAGTAAGCAAGAAAACAACTGAATTTCGTTGCCAGACAATATTTCATTTATTTCTTAATTATAATTCATTTCAATGCTTCCAGCCTTTAGCGTCTTTTACTGTCCTTCTTCCCCTCGATGTTGATTCTGAAACACAAGGAAAATTCCATCACAATTTAAATATAAAAGACTGACAGATACTAACGGTCATTTTTGAGAGGGATGCGAGTCATGCAAACGTGCACACATGTACAGATGCACATATGTATGCATGCACAAACACATGCACACAAACATGCATGCATGCACAAACACATATGCATGCACACACACGCTTGCATGCGCACACACAAATGCATGCATGCACTCTTGCATGCACACATACATACAGCATGTACATGAGTGTGCACACACGCAAGCATGCATACAAGCACACATGCATGCACACATACACTCATGCAAGCATGCATACACACACTCATGCAAGCATGCACACATACATGCATGTATGCACTCACATATGCAGGCACGCATACATGCACACGCACACACAGGTATGCATGTATAAATGCAATATCCCCACCCCTAACAGCTTGGTTGTGCGAGGGAGATGATAACTGTTTATGTGTGTTTATGAAGAAAAAAAGAAAAGAAAAAAAAAAAAAAAAACCCATTCCTCCACCGGCGTTTGAACTCACGACCCTCTGATTCATAATCGACAATCTGATTCGTAGTCCAGCACTCTATCGACTCCACTGGCACACGTTTCTTACGCTATGCTATGCATCACAAAACATACAATGTACAAATACCCAAAGTGACAAAAGGCCATAACTCATGAATGATTTTTTCGGAATTTAGTCAAAAGTTCATCAGGTCATCTACTCATCACAACCAATCTATTTACCAACTTTCAAGGCTCTAGCTCTTATAGTTTTTGAGATATTTTGCTGACAAGATTTTATAAAAAAAAATCAAAGGGCAATAACACTTGAAAATGGCATAATCCGGATAAGGAGAAAAAAACACGTGTCTGCTAATTTTACATGAGAAGATTATATATGAAATTTCAAAACCCTAGCATACACGGTTCTTAAGTTATGCTATGCATCACAAAATATACAGAGGTACAATGTACAAATGTCTAAAGTGACAACGGATCATAACTCATCACCACAAATCTATTCACCAACTTTCAAGGCTCTAGCTTCAATGGATTTTGAGATATTTTGCTGACAAAATTTTATCAAAATAAAAATCAAGGCAATAACTCTTGAAAGGGGCATAATCCGAATGAGAAAAAAAAATCGTGTCTCCTAATTTTCCATGAGGAATCCATATATTACATTTCAAAGCCCTAGCATACATGGTTCTTAAGTTATGCTATGTATCACAAAGCATACAATGTACAAATACCCAAAGTAACAAAGGGTCATTACTCATGAAGTATTTTTCGGAATTTAGTCAAAAGTTAATGAAGTCATCTAATCATCACCACCAAATTATTCACAAATTTTCAAGGCTCTAACTCTTCTAGGTTTTGAGATATTCTGCTGAAAAGATTTTATCAAAAAGAAAAATTCAAACTCTTGATAGGGATGAGAAAATAATACGTGTCACCTAATTTTCTATGAGGTATCCATATATGAAATTTCAAAATCGCGACGGAAGTAAGGGCGAGGATTGTGGCCACGTAAAATCGATTTAAGCCCCCCAGTGGCCCACTGACCGTTCCAAGGCGGCTCTTCTGTGGCGATTTATTTATGTTGTTGTTTGTTACTTACTGTGTGTATCGCTTGTGTCTTTTAATTTTGGATGGCCATATGACCATTTTGTGGGAAAGTAACTGTCCATATGGCCTTCCTTTGTTTGGGTTTCCATTATGGTCTGGTCGCTTAATGTTTGTATTTCTTTCCCTTTGGTGTCTTTTATGGATGGAGTAAGTTAATTGTATCAATTCCTGATCTTTGTTTTACTTCTACTTTTTCCCGCCCCCGCCCATATGGGCTTGAAGAAATATATGGGCTGCATGATGCTTCCACGCAGAGCTGAATCCGTCCCGCACACTGGTACTGGTAAACCGCTTGGAGGATCTAAGCCTGTCCAGGAACCGCGGTGCGAGGTGGACCGTCCATGCTAATAAACCCTATTGGTTTCATTCGGCGACAGGGCTTGAGATGTCATTTCATCTCAATGTCGGGTTAAAGTCCCACAAAATTGGAAGCAACGTCTCCAAAATGACCTTTACAGTGTTGACGGGGACGTTAAACCTCAAATCAAACAAACAAAAACTTCTACTTTTCAAAACCCTAGCATATAGGTTCTTAGGTTATGTTATGCATAAAAAGCGTAACGGACGGACGGACAGACGGACGAACGAAGCAGAATCAATATGTCCTTCCAACTTCTTTGAAGTTGGGGGCATAATGAACATGGACAGATCTATACATTTTACAGAAATTTTAAAATTTGTAACATTCATCACAATAGAGCTAAAGTTATACCTATATACTTGCATATTTTTATATTCTAAAAGTGACGAAAAACTACTATGTGTTTATCTATACCTCTCAAACATGCATATTTGGCTTGAAGATTGTTAGATACATGTAGTACACTAGCTGGTCATAATAATGTAGAGGGCGAGGCAATGATCAGGAATCGATACCATTAACCTACAACTCCCATCAGAGACACCAAAGGGAAAGAAACGCAAACATGAAACAACAGACCCTAATGGAAACATCAATAGCGGATAGCCAAAAGGACAGTTACTTTCCCACAAAATAGCCAATAGGCTATCCAAAATAAAATGATATAAGCGACACAAACACCCAAAGACAAACCATAACGAAAATAAACCACGACAGAAGAACCGCCTTGAATAAGTAATGTTTACAGATTCATGGCCTTGTTGACAGTTGCATGGGCAATGCTGATATCTGTATGAGCCAAGATGGCAGCTATAAGAGAAGTTATATGATTCATGATGGTAGCGACGGTATATGAATCATGGGGACAGCTGTATGACACACAATTACAGCAGTACGAATCATGGTGATAGCTGTATAACAAATGGTGATAGCTATAAGAGTAATTATAAGAGTAAGACTAAAATATGATTCATGGTGAAAGCTGTATGAGTCATGGTGATGGCTTTTTGAGTTATAGTGAGAGTTTGAAGATTAATCATAACAGCTGCATGAGTATTTGTGGTAACTGCATGAGTCATGTTGACAGTTGTATGAGTCATGGTGATAGCTGTATGTGCAAAGGTAATACAGGCGTAATCGTGATAGCAATATGATTCGTGGGGATAGCTGAATGAGTCATGATGACAGCTAAATGAATCATGATGATAGTTGTATGAGTTATGAAGGCAGCTAAGGGTGACATCTTGATAGCCATTGGATACATGGTAATAACTGTATGATGTTCTATATAATGGGCAATCCTTTGGAAGCAAGGGCTCCAATACGGAACCGAAACCCGTAGTGTACAAGTTTTTTCTGGAACAGACTAGCTAGTTTCCACAGTTAGGCCTAGCCAGTGACCCTCAACTATTCTCAAATTTTCGCAGTGGAATCAATGATCCAAAATGACTTGAAAATATAACCCACGCTATGATCAAGGGCAGGGAGACGTTTGACGGCCGCCACACATTCCCTAAATACAAGCTGTGGTGAAGTCATATATAATAATCCTTTGGAAGCAAGGACTACAACACGGAACAGAAAATCATAGTGTACAGGGTTATCTGGGCTATGTGATTCTTGTGATAGTCATTGTGACAACTGTATTGGTCTTGTGACAGCTTTATACGTCATAGGGACAGCTGTATGAATCATAGTGGCAGCTTTATGAGTCATGGTGATAACTTGAGGAGTCAATGTGCTAGCTGTGTGAGTTGTGGTGATGGCTGTATAAGTCATATTAACACCAGTATGAGTAATGGGAATAGCTATAGGAGTAATGTTGGAAGCTGTTTAAGTCCTGGTAATAGCTACCAGAGCCATGACAATAAATGTACCAGTCGAAGTGATTGCTGTAGTCGTCGCGGTGGCAGCGGTTTAAGTCATGGTGACAGCTCTGTGTGTGTGTGTGCGTGCGTGCTGGGGCATGTTTCGTCCCACCAACAGCTAAGATCATATAGAAACGGGACCTCGGTTTAAAGATTTATCCGAAAGTCTGCAGAATAAAAAGCTGAAAGGTTGCCTTTGGAAATAAAGAACATATACAAGAACGAAAATCGGAGACTCGGTTTTATTGAGTCTCTTCATACACAGCAATATAGTTTGCAAGGCTGCATACGCCTCCTACCACCGGCTTAAGCGATATTCGATTTTCAAACGCAATGATCCCAGAGGCTAAGAAAATATAATCTGCACTATGATGAAGGACGGGGAGACTTTTTACGGCCGCCACACGGCACTTAACACCAGCTGCAGTGAGGTAAGGGTTGCCTTTGGAAACAAATCAAATAAAAGAACGAAAATCGGAGACTCGGTTTTATTGAGTACCTTCAGAAACAGCAATATAGTTTGCAAGGCGTATGATCCCAAAGGAAAAGGAAATATAATCTGCACTAAGAAAATATGATCTGCCCAAATCGAACCCAAGATACCTGGTTTCTAAGACGAGTAGCTTAACCGCTACACCCGCGGAGGCTTTAATGGTGGTGACAGCTGAATGAGTCATGGTGATAACATTGTAAGTCATGGGGCTAGCTGTATTAGTCATGGGGACAGTTGTGTGAGCAATGGTGAGAGCTATGCGAGTCATGCTGATAGCTGTATGCGTCATGATGACAGCTGTATGTGTCATGGCGACCGCTGGGTGAGACATGATGACACCTGAAGTAGTCATGGTGACAGTTGTAGGAGTCGTGAGGACAGCAGCTGTGTGTATCACGTTGATATGGACAGCTGTATGACCAATGGTTACAGCTGCACGAATCATAGTGACAGTACATGAGATAAAATGGCTGATGAAAGTGTTATGGGTCTTGGTGATAGCTGTATTTGAAATTAAGATATCGTTATAGTCATGCTGGTAACTGTATGAATCATGGTGATGGTTGGAGAAGTCGTGGTGGTAGCTGCGTGAGTCACGGTTACAGCTGTATGAGTCATCTTAATAACAGTATGAGTTATGGTAATAGCTACAAGAATCATGGTGATAGATGTATGCGTGACTGCGATAGCTGTATTAGTCTTTCCTTTGTTGATCTGAATAGAGGTTTACGGGGCTTGCTGTATTAGTCATGGTGATAGCTATATTGATCATGGTGGTCACAAAATGAGTCATTGTGACAGCTGTTTGATTCATGCTGATAGCTGTATGAGGCGTGAAGACAGCTTTAGGCATACTCATGTTATTCAATCATGTTAGTCAATGCATCAGGCATAGTGTAAGCTTTATGGCACCTGACGAAATATAAGCGATGCTTATAGCTGTATGAGCACGGAGTGATGGCTGTATGAGTAACGGAGATAGCTGCATGAACCAAGATGACAGTTGTATTCATAATGGTGATAGCTGTAGTGATAACGGTTAGAGCTGCATGAATTATGGTGACAGTTGTAAGCGTCACGGTGAAATCTGTTGTCATGGTGATAGCTGTGTAAGCCATGTTGACAGCCGTATGAGCCATTTTGAAAGGTGTATTAATTATATTGACAGCTGTAGTAGTCATACTGAAAAGTAGAAGTAAAACAAAGATCAGGAATTGAAACAATTAACTTACTCCACCCATAAAAGACACCAAAGGGAAAGAAATACAAACATTAAGCGACCAGACCATAATGGAAACCTAAACAAAGGAAGGCCATAAGGACAGTTACTTTCCCACAAAATGGCCATATGGCCATCCAAAACCAAAAGACACAAGTGATACACACAGTAAGTAACAAACAACAACATAAATAAATCGCCACAGAAGAGCCGCCTTGGAACGGTCAGTGGAAGATTTCCACTGGGGGGCTTAAATCGATTTTACGTGGCCACAATCCTCGCCCTTACTTCCGTCGCGATTTAGACAAATAATTTGTTCAGTCCGCATGAAGACAGCATTTGCCATGATGACAGATGTGTGAGTCATGGTATGATTGATGTTAACAGCTGAATTGGAAATGGTGACAGCTGTATTGGTCATGGCAATAGCTTTAAAAGTCAAGGTGACATCTAAATGTTTAATAGCGGTATATGTATGTGTCTTAGTGAAAGATTAAAAAGGCGTGCTGATAGATATCAGAGTCATGGTAAAAGCGGTATGAGTTACGGTAATAGCTGTGTGTGTCGTGGTGGCAGCTGTATGAGTCATGTTGACAGCTGTATGAGTCATCGTGATGGCTGTATTAGTCATTATATGACTCGTCGTGGCAGCTGTATTAGTTATAGTGATCGCTGTATTAGACACGATAAAAGCTATATTAGTCTTGGTGAGAGGGATGCGAGCAATGGTGATAGCTGTATGAGTCATGGTGACAGCTATAAGTGTCATGGGTACCATTGTAAGAGTCATGGTGACACCTGAAGTAATCATGGTGACAGCTGTAGAAGTCGTAAAGAAAGCCGTGTGAGTCATGTTGACAGGCTTATAAGCGATGTTGATTGCTACATGAACAATGGTTACAGCTGCATAATTTATGCTAATAGCTACAGGAGATATGACTGTTGAAAACGAAATAAGTTTTGATGGCAGCTATATATGAAATTAAGATATCCGAGTCATTTTGGGCGCCGTATGATTCGTCTAGAAGTCGTGCTGATAGCTGTATGAGTCATGATAACAGCTGTATGTGTCATGGCGACCGCTGTATGAGACATGATGACATCTGAAGAAGTCATTGTGGCAGCTGTAGGAGTCATGAGGAAAGCTATGTGAGTCATATTGATATGGACAGCTGTATGAGCAATGGTTCATAGTGACAATACTGGAGATATGGGTCGTGGTGACAATTGTATGTGAATTAAGATATCTGTATGAATCGTGGTGGTAGCTGTATGATTCATGGTGATAGTTATAGATGTCGTGGTGATAGCTGTGTGAGTCCTAGGGACAGCTGTATGAGTCATCTTAATACGAGGGTAGGCTGGGAAGTTCTGAGCCTGACCAAGAAACAGGCATCGAACAGCCATGAAATTTTGTATTCATTAAATCCAAACCTTTATTTCTTGATTTGACTCAAATGAGTTCAAGTTTACCTGCAATAACGTAGAAATTCTAGACTTTGAAAATTGATACTAATACGTTTTTGAGAAAATGGACAAAATCTGGCATCGTGGTGTCATCAAGAACCTCCATAAAAAGGGGTTAGCTCCTAAGGACATTCATACCAATATGGTTGCTACATTAGGGAATGATGCTCCTTCGTATGCAACCGTAAAAAGGTGGGCAGGAAATTTTAAGATGGGCAAGGACATCCTTGAAGATGATGACCGGTGTGGTCGACCCACGACGGCAACAACTGAGGAAACCATCAGCCAAGAGCACACGGCCGTGATGAATGACAGGCGTTTAACTGTGAATCAGTAAGCTTAAACTGTTGGCATCTCCCGTGAACGAGTAGAGAACATTCTACACAGTGAGTTAGGAATGTCGAAGTTTTCCGCCAGGTGGGTGCCACGGCATTTGACGCCTGACCAGACTGAACCTGTCACAAGCCAACTTGGCTATTTTTGAAGCAGACCAAGATGGTTTTCTTGACTGTTTTGTCACTCAGGATGAGTGTTGGGTTCATCACTTTGAGTCAAAGACCAAAAGACAATCCATGCAATGGAAGCACCCTGGCTCACCCCCTCCAAAGAAGGCAAAGGTCGTCTCCTCTGCAGGGAAGGTGATGACATCAGTGTTCTGGGATGCCAAGCGTATAATATTCATTTAATACATTCAAAAGGGCAGACCAATTAATGGGGAGTATTATGCAGATCTGCTAAAACACATGCGAATAGCAATTAAGGCTAAACGACCCGGAAAATTGACAAAAGGGGTCTTGTTCCATCAGGACAATGCGCCTGCTCAGAAATCGGTTGTCGCAATGGCTGCTGTGCATGACTGTGGCTTCACACTTGTCGATCACCCTCCGTATTCACCTGATCTAGCTCCATCAGATTATTTCCTGTTTCCAAACATGAAAACGCACTTGGCTGGGCAGTATTATCGGTAAGACGAGGAGGTGATAGCTACTGTGGAGGAGTTTTTCAGGGACCAAGATGAGCCCTTCTATACCACTGGGATCCAAGGACTCCAGCATCGCTGGAGGAAGTGTGTGGACAGGAAGGGAGACTATATTGAAAAATAAGGCACTTTCAGCATGGACAAACCATTGGATCTTGGTCAGGCTCAGAACTTTTTAGCCTACCCTCGTAGCTGTATGAGTTACGGTAATAGCTACAATCCTCATGGTGATAGCTGTATGAGTGATTGAGATAGCTGTATTGGTTTTTTGTTTGTTTGTTTGAATAGAGGTTTAACGTCCCCGTCAACACTATTTAGGTCATTTTCGAGACGTTGCTTTCAATTTTGTGGGCCTTTACCCGACATTGAGATGAAATGAAATCGCATGCCCTGCCGCCCTATGAAACCAAAAGGTTTATATGCATGAACGGTCCGACTCGCACCACTTTGCTTGAACAGGCTTAGACCTATGCTGTATACTAGTACTCGAGTGCGGTCGGTTTCAGCTATGCGTGGAAACACTTTGCATCTTAATTTAATTCTCCAAGTCCCGATGGGCTGGAGCTTGCTGTATTGGTGATGGTGATAGCTATATGGCTCATGGTGGTCACTGAATGAGTGATTGTGACAGCTGTTCGAGTCATCCTGATAGCTGTATGAGGCATGAAGACAGCTTTAGACGTAGTCATCTGGTTCATTGTTACAGCTGTATTAGACATAGTGTTTGTAGTATGAACCCTGCTGACAGCAATATGTGCGAAGCTTTAAGCTGTATGAGCACAGAGTGATGGCTGTATGAGTCACGGAGATAGCTGTACGAGCTGTGGTGACAGCTGTATTCGTCATGGTGATAGCTGTCGGGATCACGATTAGAGCTGCATGAATTTTGGTGACAGTTGTAAGAGTCTCTGTGAAAGCTGTAAGCATTGGCGATAGCTGTATAAGCCATATTGACGGTCGTATAAGCCATTTTTAAAGATGCATTAGTCATATTGATAGCTGTAGTAGTTATACTGACAACAGCAGTAGTCATGATGATAGATTGGTGAGTCATGGTGACAGCTGTATGAGTAGTGTTAACAGCTGTATTGGTCATGGTTACAGTCGCTTAGGTCATGACGATAGCTATAAAAGTTAAGGTAACACCTGAATGAGTAAAGGTGGTAGCTATATGTGTCTTGGTGAAAGCTTTAAAAGTCGTGCTGATAGATATCCGAGTCATGGTAATAGCTGCATGAGTTATGGTAATAGCTGTTTGTGTCGTGTTGACATCTGTATGAGTTATCGTGATGGCTGTATTAGTCATGATATGGATCGTCGTGGCAGCTGTATTAGTTATTGTGATCGCTGTATTAGACATGATGAAAGCTATATAAGTCCTAGTGGAAGGGATGCGAGTCATGGTGGTAGCTCTATGAGTCATGGTGACAAGGTGTCATGGTTATCTTCGTAAGATTCATGCTCACACCTGTAGTAGTGATTGTGAGAGCTATAGAAGTCGTATAGAAAGCTGTGTGAGTCATGTTGACAGCCTTATAGGTGATGGTGACAGCTGTATGAACAATGGCTAGAGCTGTAAAATCCATGCTGATAGTTATAGGAGATATGACTGTTGAAAAAGGAATAAGTCTTGGTGGCAGCTGTATATGAAATTAAGATATCCAAGACATTGTGGGCGCTGTATGATTCATGGTGATGGCTATAGAAGTCGTGGTGATAACTGTATGAGTTATGGTGACAGTTGTGTGAGTGTCCTAATTGCTGTATGAGTCATTGCAATAGCTACAGAAGACATAGTGTATGAGAGACTTTGTGACAGCTGTATGAGTCATTGTGATAGCTGTATGAGCTTTGGAGACAGCTGTAAGTGTCAAGTGAAGGCTCAATGACCAATGGCGGCAGCTTTATGAGTCATGCATATAGCTGTATGAGACATACTTATGGCTGTAAGAGTCACGGAGACAGATGTATGTGCAAGGGTGACAGCTGCTTTCGTCACGGTGATAGCTGTAGGAATCACGCTTAGAGATACATGAATCATGATGACAGTTATATGAGCCATTGTGATAGCTTTGGGATTCATGGTGAATTCGGTAGGAATGAAGGTATTAACTGTGTGAGGCATCTGGATAATTCTATTATTTATAAATGAAATACTGAATGCAATATCAGTGGTATCACACACTGCAAAGCATACATGGCATACACTATATATATGAAATAATAGCATAGTAAATCAGTGACATGTGTATGTGCAACCAATTAGCACAGAAAGACTATTTAAACTACAATGGGCCAAAGTAGCACAAAGTTGTAAATATTATATGTAAATATTACCACAGTTATTTCTAACATTTCAATTAAAATAGTACTGTTGCTCTTCTGGGACATTTATATTTTACAAACATATACTGAGGGGCAAAAGTAAGTATACAGGTTACTGAACGCTGATTTGCGTCCCAATGTCTCCCTCTCTACATACATATGTGGCATCATAAATAAGAACAACCACTTCTGCGTGATTTGCAGCAGTTTCCGTTAACATTGATTAAAGGATAATGAAATTTCGTCACTTGAAATGGACAGGGGGCTCTCATCCAATACTTTGTCTTGAGTAGTTTCCCTTTAAACATGTGTTTCGAATAAGTGTTATTCAATAAATGATTTTTTTTCTGCAATAGATTCAAAGAAGGGGAACTGATTGGCAAGAATATATCCCATATTTAAATTAAACACAAGGTAAAATGCAACATTTTTTGTCAAAGAAAATGTCATTTTCGCCTTTTACGTTCTTCCTTTGATTAAATGCTTTATGTTACTTTGGGATTTGTTTGTACTGGTGATTAACTTTTCTTTGAGTAATTTTCGAGGCATCACTATGGAGTAAGTATAAAAATGCCGAGGAAAACAAAAATTATGTGAAAGTTTCAAATGAATATCTTACACGATTTGAAAAAAAGACTCATTTCATTCACTATGATTTTAATTGAAAGGGAGATAATCCGGAACAGGCAGAAATTACAATTGAGTTTGAAGCTGTTTGTTTGGGTTTAATGGCAAAGTAATGATGGCGTCTTATCGATGAACGTTCGTACATGACTTGTGCGATGCGCATAAGTTTGAATGTCATGTACAACACGAGATTTTGTTGGAAATATTGATTATCAATTAAGGGCAATAACTCCATCATGGATGACTGCAACAGGAAAAGAATTGGACTTCTACAAACTTAGACGTTTGGGAAAAACGGACATAGGGATATTTTATGACAGACAGCAATATAAGACCCGGTATTCCAAATCAAAAACTGTTTACTTTTTATTGCCTCTGAGTATATTTAAAATAATACCTATATGAATCCTAGTGATAGATTTATTAGTCATCGTCATACATGTATGAGTCATACTGACAGCTGTTGCAGTCATGGTGACAGTTGTAGTAGTCATGGTGGCAGCTGTAGGAGTCATGATGATAGCTGTGTGAGTCATGATGACAGGTGTAAAAGTGATATTAACAGCTATATTGGTCATGATGACAGCTGTATAGGTCATGGCGGTAGTTATAGGTGTCATGTTAACAGCTGTACATGTCATGACAGTAGCAATAAGAGCCTTGGTAAAAGCTACAGAAGTCGTGCTGATAGATATAGGCGTCATGGTGACAGATGTATGGTTATAGCTATGTAGGTCATGGTGACAACTGCATGAGTAAGCTGTATGAGCCATCATGATAGCTGTATAAGTAACGTTAGAGCTGTATTAGTCGATGTGATAGCTGTATTAGTCACGGTTATAGCTATATGATAAGTAATTGTGAAAGCTTTATGAGTCATTGTGTCAACTGTATAAGCCATGGTACCAGCTGAATGCATCATCGTGACAGCCGTATGAGCTAAGATGACTGCTGTTTGATTTACGGTGTTGTATAATGGTAGTAGTCATTAGCTTCATGGGTTTTGCTGACAACTGTTTGAGGCGTCGTCACAGCTGTAAGAGCCATGCCGTCTGCAACTCGTGACAACATGATGAGTCATGGTTACAGAAGTACGAGTCATCGTGACAGCTGTATTGGTCAGTGTGACAGTTGTGTGAGTCATAGCATGGGTAAACGAGTCAAAGTGACAGGGAGTGATATGTGATAAGAGTCATGATGACAGGTGTATGAGTCATAATGATAGTTGTGTGTGCTAGTGATAGCCGTATGAGTCATCATGACATGTGTATGGGGCGAGGTGATACCTGTATATTTCACGGTGACAGCTAAATCAGTCATGGTGATAGCTGTATGCATCATGGTAGTGGTAGTCATGGTCATGGCTGTATATGAGTCGTGATTTGTGACAGATGTATTAGCCATCATGTCATGCAGCTGTATGAATCATCGCGACAGCTGTTCGAGCCATGATACATGCCGATAGCTGTATGAAGCATGTTGATATCTGTATACGAGTCATGGTTAAAGCTGTACGGATCATGGTGACTGCTGTGTGTGCCATGTTAACTGTTCTATGAGTTATGGTGACAGCTGAAAGGCATCGTGACAGTCCTATGAGTCGTCGTGACAGGTATATGAACAATGGTTACAGTCGCATAATTAATGCTGAGAGCTATAGGATATACATGTATGACTGTTGCAAACGGAATATATCTTGGTGGCAGTTGTATTTGAAATTAAGATATCCGAGTCATTGTGGGCGCTGTATGATTCCTGGTGATAGCTGTAGATGTCGTCCTGATAACTGAATGAATTATGGTGACAGCTGTGTGAGTGATCAAATTGCTGTATGAGTCAATGCAATAGCTACAGGATACATGGTGGTAGATGTTTGCTGTATTCATGGTGATAGCTGAATAGGCCATGGCAATCGCTGTATTAGTAATGGTGGCAGCAATATGAGTCGTGGTGATTGCTGTAAGAACCACAGAGACAGCTGGAAGAGCCATGATAATAGCTATATGAGTTATGCTGGCAGCACTATGATAGTGTTGTCAGCATACGTCATGGCGATAGCTGTTTGAGTGATGATGACGGCTTAATCAGTCACGCTGGCAGCAGTTCGAGTCATGATGATAGTTGTATGAGTCATGGAGACAGTTGAATGAGCCATGGTTACAACTGTATTAGTCATATTTGCAGCTCTATGGGTCATTGCGACAGCTGTATGGACCTTGGAGACAGCTGTAGGTGTCACGGTGAATGCTCAATGACCCATGACGACAGCTATATGTATGAGTCATGCTTATAGCCGTACGAGACATACTGATGGTTGTATGAATCACGGAGACAGATGTATGTGCCGTGGTGACAGCTGCTTTCCTCAAGGTGATAGTTGTAGGAATCACGCTTAGAGATGCGTGAATCATGATGACAGTTATATAAGCCATTGTGATAGCTGTGAGATTCATTGTTAAAGCTGTAGGAATGGAGGTATTAGCTGTGTGAGTCATGTTGATAGTTTTATCATTTATCAATGAAATACTGATTTACGGTGTCGTATAATTCATCTCTGTAGTCTTTTTATTTGTATGTTCTCGGAGATGTTACACTGATGAGTTAGGAAGCCTTCATGTGGACTAAACAAAATTAGTGTATACCGCGACAGAGGTAAGGGCGAGGATTATGGCCATGTAAAATAGGTTAACCCCCCCCCCCCCAGTGGAATTCTTTCCACTGATCGTTCCAAGGCGGTTCTTCTGTGGCGGTTTATTTATGTTGTTGTTTGTTACTTACTGCGTGTATCACTTGTGTCTTTTTATTTTAGATGGCCATTTGGCCATTTTGTGGGAAAGTAACTGTCCTTATGGCCTTCCTTTGTTTAGGTTTCCACTTTTGTCTGGGGGCTTCATGTTTGTGTTTCTTTTCCTTTGTTGTCTTTGGTGGGTGGAGTAAGTTAATTGTATAGATTCCTGATCTTTGTTTTACTTCTACTTTACAATATCAGTGGTACCATACATTGCAAAGCATATATGACACACACAATATATATGTAAAATAACAGGACTCTTGCATTATCAGGGGTAGTCCTAGGAAGATAAATGAATATGGGGTGCCGAATTACTATTTAATACAATTGGGAGATATCTATAATTTTACTCTAGGTGTCTATATATCAAATTATAATTAACATTATTATCAATATTTTGGTATCATAAAATGTAATCATTGATATGTAATATATATTTCTTGATGTCTATAAATTTGTTTAATGATATCCATTATTCCTTTACATATAACGATATCTAAAATCCAATTATAGATACCATTTAAAGGCTGGATAATAGATATCACAGATTTGAATAATGGATATCAAAAAATATATTATGGATATCAATAAATGTAATTATTGATATCCTGATATGTTCATCCATATTTGATATCTTTATATTGAAAAAAAAGATATCTATAACTTGAATTATAGATATCCCTTAACTCATTATGGATAAAATGAAATAAATAATACATATCTAATATTATTTAAAGATATATAATAATATTTGTTGATATCCTATATTTTTATTACAGACATCTATATATCAATTTGTAGATATTTATAAATCAAATTATAGATATCTATAAATCAAATTATAGACATTTATAATTAAAATTATTGATATTGGATATTTATTATTTATTTCATGATATCTATAATATGTAAAGGGTTATCAATAATTCCAATTGTAGATATCTTTTACTTGATATATAGATACCAAAGATTGAAGAGCATTTGAGGATAACAATATTTTCATTTATTGATGTCAATAATGTATTTTATGATATCCATTATTGAAAATTGTGATATCCATAATTCAGCCTTTTAAATGATTTCTATAATTTGATTTTAGATATTTATATATGCAAAGAAATAATTGATATCATAAAACAAATATATTAATATCAAGAAATATATATAACATATCTTGGATTTCATTTTATGATATCAAAAAATACAGATAATTATAGATATCAATAATGTTAATTGTACATATCTGTAATTTGTTTTAATGATATTTATAATTTGATTTATAGATATCTGTAATTAAATATAGGATATCAATAATTATTATTAACTATCTATAAATAATATTAGATATCTATTATTTATTTTATGATATTTGAAATATGTTTAAGGATATCTATAATTCAAATTATAGATATCTATTATTCTATATATAGATAGCAAATATAGAAGAACATTTTAGGATATCATAAATATCATTTATTGATATCCATAAAATATTTTCTGACATTCATATCTAAAAATAATATTAGATATCTATTATTTATTTTATGATATCTAAAATATGTTAAGACATATCTATAATTCAGTTATAGATATCTTTTATTCGATATATAGATATCAAATATTGAAGAACATTTTAGGATATCGATAATTTCATTTATTGATATCGAAAATATATTTTCTGCTATCAATTACTGAAAATTGTGATATCTATAATTCAGCCTTTGAAATGATAACTATAATCGGATTTTTTTTTGGATATCTATATATGCAATGGAGTAATTGATATCATAAAATAAATTTATAGATATCAAGAAATATATTTTACATATCATTGGTTACCTTTTTTATGATATCAAAAAATATCGATAATTACAGATATAAAAAATGTTACTCTTAGTCAACTATAATTTGACTAAAAGATATCTTGGTAGGTCAGTCAGATGCAGGTCTGACTGGTGATCAGAAGGACACGTGTTCGATTCCTGTTGGAGTTGGCAACATTCCTTCCTATCTTTTCTATTTTCATTTTCTCCCTTCTGCTGATTCAAGAAGGGCAGTTGTCAGTTTCTGTGAAAGAATGTGCACTGTATTAGTTAACCGCTAACGTATAAGCTTGCCCAGGAAAAGTGTGGATAAGTTAACTGACCGATTCAAAAATGTCCTAAATGGGGATGCCTGGGCCTTTAAACTCCAATACAAGCAAATAACTAAATCTTGAAATTCAATTAAATAGTAAAACAGCACCTCATAAATGAAGGTAGGTAAGTATTTGTTGAAGGATACTTTGTTTGTCGCAAAGAGCTTATGAATGCAACGTTGCTACACAATGGCAAGCCATTTTACTATTTATTATGGAATATAGATATCTTATTTATTATATAAGATATCTTATTTACTATATAAGATATCTCATATAGGATATAAGATACCTTATATCCTAAAGTAGATATCTTATATCCTATATGATATATCTTATTTAATTCAGCAATGCAGATATCTGATATGATATATAAGTTATCTTATATCTTAAATAAGATATCTTATATAACATAGATATCTTATATAAATAAGATATCTGATTGTCTTAATTACTAAAACATATAAGATATCTTATATGCTATATAAGATATCTAATATACTAAATAAGATATCTAATATAGCATATAAGATATCTTTTCTAACATATCAGATATCTTATATATTATATAAGATATCTTATTTATATTGGTATTTAAGATATCTTAATTGGTATATCAGATATCTTATTCAACATATAAGATATCTTATAAAGCGTATAAGATATCTTATTTAACATATGATATATAAAGCGTATAAGATATCTTATTTAACATATGATATCTTATATACGTTTGATAAATAAGATATCTTAATCAACATATAAGACATCTATGTAAATTCGAAAGAAATAACAAATAATAGTCGCTCCCTCTCGTACCTATATGCACAAAAGACTGCTACACAGACAGAGAACTGGAGAAAATTGATTATAAATGCATTCTTCAAGTGTGGGTTTCCCAAACAGGTGCGATACATCTTTTTTTTTTTTTTTTAAGGGAGAGAGAGAGAGAGAGAGAGAGAGAGAGAGAGAGGGGGAGAGAGAGATATATAGATAATAAATCCAGCTTGCTTTTGTTTGTATAATTTAATAATCCTCCCTTACAAAAATTTTTCAGATAGTAGAAGTCTTAATTGAACTTCAAACTCTGAGTTATGCCAAGCGCTGCTCGCTGCATGCATTTTGAAAAAAAAAAAAGCCTCTCACCAGACTGTGCATATATTCAGCATGGTTTCTGCCTCTACTTTTTGCATAATTAGTTCAATATTTCTTTGTCCCTTTTATCCCTTTTTACCAAATGGAATCATCCTCCTTATATATGGCAGGAGTCCATTTTGAATATTAGGTATGACAGGTTGTGTAATCTGAAAATTGTTGAACGTTTTGCAAATAGTGTAGGCCCTGATCTGATCTGGGCCTGCACTGTTTGCAAGGGGTCCTGGCACAAAATGG
The DNA here is from genome assembly GCA_963580285.1 of Lucinisca nassula. NCBI lineage: Eukaryota > Metazoa > Mollusca > Bivalvia > Lucinida > Lucinidae > Lucinisca > Lucinisca nassula. The sequence goes on from OY757019.1 coordinate 35,668,620, forward strand.
GTAATGCAATGTTAGGCATAAATGGGGGTAGTCATTTCCAGATATGCTTTTGGCAGTTTGGGGTAGACTTCATTATGTTTTTTGGTAAAATATATTAGATATCTTATTTGTCAAATAAGTTATCTTATATATTTAGGTAAATAAGATATCTTATATATTATATAAGATATCGTATATGTTGTATAAGATATCTAATATATCAAATAAGATATCTGATATAGGATTTAAGATATCTTATTCACTGGAATATATAAGATATCTGATATGCTAAATAAGATATCTAATATACCAAATAAGATATCTTATATAACATAAAAGATATCTTATATAATATATCAGATATCTTATGTATCATATAAGATATCCTATTTCCATCTTTAAATAATATATCTTGTATTATAAATAAGATCTTATATAATAAATAAGATATCTTATACAATATATAAGATATCTGATATGCTACAAAAGATATCTCATATGCTATATTAGCTATCTTATTTAGTATATAAGCTATCTTATACATTTTGTAAATAAGATATCTTATATCCTTTATTAGATATCTCATATCCTATATAAGATATCTAATATAATAAATAAGATATCTAATAAAGCATATACGATATCTTATATGACATATCAGATATCTTATATATAAAGATATCTTATATATTATATAAGATATCTCATATTAGGGGTGTAACGATACACCTACCTAACGATACGATACGTATCGTGATACTTACCTCACGATACGATATGTATCGCGATACTTTTTTATCAGACAGACAGATTGCAAAACCTGGATTGTATGTATTATACACCTGCGGTAATGGTCAAATGTGACCGACGCAGTATCAGTAGATAGACAGATAGATAGAGATAGATAGATAAGATAGATAGATAGATAGATAGATAGACAGACAGACAGACAGACAGACAGACAGATAGATAGATAGATAGATAGATAGATAGATAGATAGATAGATAGATAGATAGATAGATAGATAGATAGATAGATATAGTTGGGTTTAAGGGAATATTTGTTGCTTAGTTTTGGGAACATGTTGCAAAGCTGTGCCATCATTTGCAAATAAACAGAGATTCTGTTACTGTCCAAGTTACTGCCATCTGCCAGCATATAATATGTAAAAAGATATTAGAACAATGAACAAATTTAACTGTAGTAAGATAATCCTAAGACAATAAAACCCTTCACTGAACAATAAACATCCCAGATAAGAGGAGAAAATTAATATAGAACCATGTTAGCGAAGATATAATCATTAAAACAATATTTCTTTCGCGAAAATTGAGATATATTTATGGGGCCGAACAGTCTATTGTTGCGAGTGTTTTTAGCCGAACGGAATACGGTAGTTGTCGTAAGGCGAAAATAGGCGCTTACATCGATAATTAATGCATCAATAAAGCAAAATCAAGTAGGATTCAACATAAAAAACAACATTTAAGCAGTTTCTCTGCTATTTTCTTTCTTAATTTTGTCTTTTGACGAAATGTTTTTGGTGAACCGAACCGAACCGAAATTACCAAAAACGGACCGTGAACCGAACCGTCAGCTTCGTACCGCGGTGAACCGTACTTTCGGTGAATCGTTACCCCTCTATCTCATATGCTATATAAGATATCTTATATAATAAATAAGATATAAAGATGTCTCATATATTATAAAAGATATCTTATATGCTATATAAGATATCTTATATAATAATTAAGATATCTAATAAAATATATATCTTCTATGATAAATTAGATATCTACATTCCATAATAAATAGTAAAAAGGCTTGCCATACTTCCCAGTCACCACGGCAGCCCCCGCCCATATGGGCTTGAAGAAATATATGGGCTGCATGATGCTTCCAGGCAGAGCTGAATCCGGCCCGCACACTAGTACTGGTAAACAGCTTAGAGGATCTAAGCCTGTCCAGGAACCGCAGTGCGAGGCGGACTGTCCATGCTAATAAACCCTATTGGTTTCATTGGGTGACACGACTTGAGATGTCATTTCATTTCAATGTTGACTAAAAGTCCAACAAAATTGAAAGCAACGTCTCCAAAATGACCTTTACAGTGTTGACTGGGACGTTAAACCTCAAATAAAACAAAAACCAGTCACCACGAAGCTTCCCAGTCACATTTGCCGCACTAGTACCATGACGAATTTATGGACAATTTTCTCTCCAGCGGAAAATTCAATTGACAGAGGATGTATAAATACAAATTATGGCCCCAATTATACCATATGCAAGAATTAACATATGACACAATCTTATTCTAGTGTGTGAGGATTCTGATAATTAATTATTACCCAAATATTCTCATGTGAACAAATTACTCGGTGTCAATAAAGGCCGTCAGTAAATCGAAAGTAGGAAATCAGGCCGGAAATGCAAAACGTGGAGCCAGCACTCCAGTCGGCGCATGCGTATTGCATGGTGACTTGCATGGTTACTGATTCCAATAACCATCTCCGTACATACCTCCAAATTTTGCATATTTAATCCACTAGTGGATTATCGATTTTTTTTCATGGCGTCATTATATTCTCAGACGCGACGTCATATGATAAAGCTGTATACTGTATGTGAGAAGCAGTAACTCAGCAGCAAGATAGAAAATATAAGATGGGCAAGGTCTGTTTCATGGACTTAACGTGATGGTAAAACCAATGCCATTGCATGGCATTGCGTCGCCCAATGTTTTTTACGATCTTTTACAGTTATGTTTAGCCTTTATCGTGGAATAGAAGAACCTATCATGAATCTTTTCTGTAGGACACGTTAATTGGACGGCCATTCACTTTTAACAGTGACCTACTAAGCCTGTCCTGGCAAAGTGGTGCGAGTCGGACAGTCCAATGCGTAAAAGCCTCGTTGGTTTCATTGTACTGAGATGTCATTTCATCTCAGTGTTCGGTAAAAGTCCCACATAATTGGAACCAACGTCTCCAAAATGTCCTAAATAGTGCTGACTGGGACGTTAAATCTCATTTCAACGGGTCTTCGTGGCCGAGTCACATGTGAGACCCCAAGTTCTGCAACGGAAGGTCCGGTGGCTTTTCTCCGGGTACTCCGGTTTTCGACCAAACGATTGGCTCGATATAAGTGAAATAATCTTGAAAGTCCCGTAATACCCCCCCCCACCTCCGCCCAAAAGAGAGAGAGAGAGAGAGAGAATCGTGATACGTAACTCCTCAGTTTGTTCCAATGACCAATGCGCTTTAACCAGGACTTAGGAGTCTTGCCACAATGGCAAGGAGAAAAACTTTATCCAAAATATGTTTAAAACAAAACATATTGTGTGGTGCATGGCATGTACAAGTTCATTTTGCATGGCTTTGGTGCGGGGCACAATTCACGTCCGTTAAAAAAATGAAATAAGTAGCCTATAGGGGGAGTATTAATAGAACATACGCAGAAAATCTAAATAGCGAAATAGAAATTGTCTGATAGGGGAGGGGGTGGTTAGTAATATATTAAAAAAAAAAAAAAAAAAGATCATAGATTGTGGGAGCTTGAAGAGTAGTCCCTACACAACCTACGCTTCGTTGTCAGAATAGATAAAATGCACACCATTGAATAACTCACTTTTCTCCATATAAAGTTGGGCATTAGCTAATTAACGTGATGTTTAAATTAGAGACACATATAAATAAACAAACAAACAAATAGTTTATTCAGCATTTAAGCAACAACATTGCTTCTTGTCTACATTCAACATTAAACACTTGAAGAGGGTTACATCACCCCAGTGGAAATCTTCCACTGACCGTTCCAAGGCGGCTCTTCTGTGGCGATTTATTTATGTTGTTGTTTGTTACTTACTGTGTGTATCACTTGTGTCTTTTGGTTTTGGATGGCCATATGGCCATTTTGTGGGAAAGTAACTGTCCTTATGGCCTTCCTTTGTTTGGGTTTCCATTATGGTCTGGTCGCTTAATGTTTGTATTTCTTTCCCTTTGGTGTCTTTTATGGGTGGAGTAAGTTAATTGTATCAATTCCTGATCTTTGTTTTACTTCTACTTTATTTAACGCCATAAACAACATGATTAATGTGTCTTTCACACCTTTATTCTGCGTTTGATGAGTCCACTTGTTTTTCACACATTTATGATGGTTTGGGTTTCCTGCATTTAGCGCATCTCCAAATCAACTCACCTGGGCGTGATGGTAATGGCAAACATGTAAACAATAAACAAAGTAGACCTACAGTGTTTGTTTGTTTCATTTGAGGTTTAATGTCCCCATCAATATAGGCCAAAAATGTAGGCTATAGGTCATTTTGGAGACGTTGCTTCCAGTTTTGTGGGAAATAATATCTCAAGCCCTGTCGCCCAATGAAACCAATGGGGTTTATAAGCATGGACGGGCTGACTCGCACCGCTTTGCCTGGGCAGGCTTGGATCCTCCAAACGGTTTACCAGTACTCGTGTGCGGTCGGTTTCAGCTCTGCGTGGAAGCATCATGCAGCCCATCTATGATGGGCGGGGGCCGAGGCCTACAGTTAATTCAATTGAAATGATAATTAGAAGCAATGGTCAGGTGATGATGTATACATTATATACTGCTTAGCATTAAACCTTTTCTCTCTTTCCCAAATATGTTCTAGAAAGGGTTATCCTTTGGAAGCAAAGAATACACACCAAAAAAAAAAAAAAAAAAAAACTAGAAAATATGGAGAGTACATGTTTTCTGGGCCAGACTAGCTTATACAGACTTTATAAAGTATAAACCTTCTTTATACAGAAAAAAGTATAATTATTTTTGCTTAGTGCTCTGAGTAGGCTACTCGTCAGAACAAATGATGTTTTTTAGCATAAATTGAGAAATAGACTAGAGCTGTCAGTGAAACTGACTAGGGCCCCGGCAGCGCTATCAGAGGAGTAAAAATTTGTGGACGGACAGACGGACAGACAGACTGTAATATCTTGCTAGAGCAGTTATATGAGAATGTGTGGTATACACCCCTGTAGGTCCTAACTTTAATTAAACTTGACATTGTTATAATTGTATGTATGTTGTTGCATGCTTGGTCTTTAGAATAGATTAAACTGTAGAACTAACAAGACGTGTTTTCACTGTCTCTACAATAGCTGCTAGTATTAAAGAACATTACATATTTTTGGCGACGAGGATGGGATCCTGAAAAAGGAAACTTAGAGATTTATTCCAGTTCAAAGGAACTGTTTTTAATTGTTCAAAGGAACATGTTTAAAAGAGATAATGGAGTATTGTTCAAAGGAACATAATTTTTGGCAGCCTATTGGTTTACAATAATTTTGCAGAAGTCTATTCTCCGCGGATTTTGGTGGATTTTTTTGGTGACAACTAACTTCCAAAGTTCGTGAATGATGGCATCCAAACTGGACATGCCAACTCCACCGCTGTTTAAGGTGATAGGTGAAAATACCAACTTAGACAAATCCTGGGAATTGTACCTCAAAAGATTTGATTATTACATAATTGCCTGTGGTGTTACAAAAGATGAACAGAAAAAGGCTATGTTATTACACCTGGCAGGAGAGGAAGTACAGGACATTTTTGAGACTCTAGGAAATTTAGAGGAAAATAATTATTCTCAAGTAAAAGAGAAATTATCAAATTATTTCAAGCCACAGAAGAATATAGCTTATGAAAGACATGCTTTCAGATCCTGTAAACAAGAAAAGGATGAAAACATGGACAATTACATCATACGACTAAAGAAAATGGCTATTTCATGTGATTACGCTGACAACACTTTAAATGACATGATTAGGGACCAAATTGTGGACAGTTGTCAGTCAAATGAACTCAGAAAAAAGTTCTTAAAAGAAAAAGACTTGACCCTCACAAAAATACAGGAAATCTCACGAGCTTCAGACTTGGCAGATCTTCACAGTAGTAAAATGGCACAAGAGAAAAAGAGCCTGGTACACAGCGGCGATACACGGGAAAAAGAGGAGTATGCTTACAAAACCGACAAATTCAAGCCCAAAAGAAAGCAGTATCATCCCCGTACACAGCCTAAATCGGCAAGAAAACCTAAAATAGTTTGTTTTCGTTGTGGATATGAAAATCACACAGGTGATAAGTGTTACAGATCGCGAAATGTCGTTTGTTCAGTTTGTCACAAAAGAAATCATTTTAGTCACATGTGCAGATCAAAGATAAAGAAAAAGGTTAATTATGTGGATGAAAATGATTCTGAAAATAATGACGAAAGTGATCACAATGAGGATGTATTAAGTGTAGGCCACGTATTTCAGGTAACAAATTTTGAGTCAAATAGTGTTGAAATTTTAATTGAAGGCAAATCAGTGAAAGTATTAATTGATTCAGGTGCTTCTGTAAATTGCATGGATAAGGATACCTTTTATTCTGTGAAATCTGCATCTACAAAAGTTGAAAAATCAAATGCAAAAATATATCCTTATGCCTCACAAATTCCATTGAAGTTAATTGGAGTATCTAGTTTCAGTGTACTAGTGAATGGAAAAATGCATGTTACTATTTCACATAATTGATGGACAGTGCAAACCAATAATAGGTCTTAAGTGTGCTATGGATCTAGGAATGATAAAGCTCTGTGTGAATTCTACGGAAGCTCAGAAAAGCAATGGAAATGTAGATTCGATATTATCTGAGTACAAAGATCGATTTGAAGGGCTCGGAAAAATGAAGGATTTCCAGCTAAAATTACACATCGACAGGGATGTACAACCCGTGGCGCAGCCCGCGAGGAAAATGCCGTTTAAAATGAGGGAAAAGGTGAAAAATAAACTAGATGAGCTGTTAAAACAGGACATAATTGAAAAAGTCGAAGGTCCAACTTCTTGGCTTTCACCCCTAGTGGTGGTACCTAAAGAAAATAATGACATCAGACTGTGTATAGATATGCGTCAAGCCAATACTGCTGTATTAAGGGAACACTTTCCCCTTCCAAATATTGATGAGACACTTGAAGAAATGAATGGCGCACAGATATTTAGTAAGTTAGACTTGCGCCAAGGCTTCCATCAAATTGAGCTCGAACTAGGAAGCAGGGACATAACAAATTTTGTGAATACGACGGAATTTACAGATATCGCAGACTAAATTTTGGTATTTCTTGTGCACCAGAGACTTATCAAAGGATCATCCAACAAACTTTACAGGACATTGAAGGATGTAAAAACATATCTGATGACATAATTATCTTCGCAAAAACTCAGACAGAACATGATAAAATCTTGAGAAAAGTGTTGCAGAGACTAAGAGACAAAAATCTGACATTAAATAGTGACAAATGTATTTTCAACAGAACCAGCATTTCATTTATGGGACATACATTGACATCTCAAGGATTAAAACCACAGGACTCCAAAATTCAAGCAGTATTGAAAACAGAAAGGCCAACAAATGTAAAGGAAGTAAAATCCTTTCTTGGACTAGTGTCATATTGTTCAAAGTTCGTACCTCAGTTCGCAACTATAAGCGAGCCATTAAGGAAATTGACACGGAAAAATGAAGCATTCCGTTGGGACAAAGAACAACAAAGAGCGTTCGAGACACTCAAATCGGCATTAACAAGTGCTGAGGTTATGTCATACTATGACTCAGATGCAGAAACTAGGCTTATTGTCGATGCAAGTCCAGTAGGGCTTGGAGCCATTCTAGAACAGAAACATAAAGGAAACTTTAGGCCAGTAGCCTATGCCAGCCGTATGCTGAATGCGGTTGAGAGACGATATTCACAAATTGAACGCGAGGCGTTAGCAGTTACTTGGGGTATAGAACGATTTCATGTCTACCTGTATGGAATAACCTTTACAGTGTTAACGGACCATAAACCATTAATTAGTATTTTCAAACCCACTCACAAACCGCCCGCAAGAATAACTAAATGGTTATTACGTCTTCAGCCTTATACATTCAGGCTAGAATTTCAGCCCGGTGTTTTGAATGCATCAGACCAGTTATCAAGGTCTCCATTAAAGGATGAACAGAGTGACTATTTGAGTGAAGAAGCAGAACAGTACATAAATTATGTTACTGAACATTCAGTGCCCAAGGCCATGACACTGGAGGAAATTGACAGGGAATCATCAAAGGATGAACTTTTTCATAAAATAAGACAGTGCTTGAAATCAAATAAATGGTCAACCGGTGACAAAACTTTAACACCATACTTTAAAGTGCGCAATGAACTATCATTAAATGGAAATTTGCTACTGCGCGGAACCAAGCTGATAATACCTGATAAATTACGGGACAGAATCCTTTCAATATTACATGAAACACACCAAGGTATTTATCGCTCTAAAGCTCTTTTACGAGAAAAACTATGGTGGGCAGGAGTAACCAATGATGTAGAAAGACTTATCTCAAATTGTGCTGTATGTCAAAGACTATCAAATCCAGTCAGGCCCCCACCAATTCAACCAACAGAATTACCTAATAAGGCTTGGGAAAAAGTAGGAATAGACATTACAGGTCCATTCAAAGGAGGACAATACTGTTTAGTGTTAATGGACTACTATTCTAGATACCCGGAAGTTGAAATAATGCAAAGCATAACTTCTACTGCTATCATAAACCGACTGATCAAAATCTTTGCAGCCCATGGGTATCCAGTTGAATTAGTTTCTGATAATGGGAGACAATTTGTGTCAGATGAAATGGAAACTTTTTTAGCTGAAAATGGAATAAAACATCGAAGAGTTATCCCATACTGGGCCCGAGCAAATGGATTAGTGGAAAACTTTAATAAAAGTCTGAAAAAAGCGATACAGGCAGCATGCCTTGAGAAGAAAAACTGGAAAACTGAAATATACAAATTCCTAATAAACTATAGGACAACACCACAGTGTACCACAAATGTTCCACCCAGTGAATTATTGTTTAATAGACAGATCAGAAATAAACTTCCTTCCTTTGATAAGGGAAGTGCTCCATCCAAAATAAGGGAAACTGATGCGAGAAAGAAGGCGATCATGAAACGAAACGCAGACAAACATGCAGGGAAGGACTACAAACGATATCGCTTGGGACAGAAAGTACTTGTTATACGTCGAGACCAACGAAAATCCGATTCAAATTGGGAAAACGAATGGTATACAGTTATAGGCCAATATGGACCTAGGGTGAAGCTAAAATCTAAGCTGAATCAGATATTTTACAGACATGCCTCCCACTTAAGAGACCTGAATGAACTTAACTAAAATTCCCATATACAAATTTCATTCAGAAATTAACAGTGACATTGGATTAGGTGTGTAAGTGTGATGAGTGTAAGGTTTTGACAGTTTCATTTGTTTCAATTATCAGAACACTTAAGTTTGCCATGCTCCAATGAAATAATGACTTTTTTAGAGGTCTTATCAGATACTCTTAAATTTGATACACTTGATACAGGAACTGTGTCTGGACTAATTCTTAATTGGATTTTACCGCATTCAATCTTGTAAAGCACCCCTGAATTATAAGTGCTAGGTATTTAAGCTTAGAGTTTAAATTTAAATTTTATCAAATCTAATTTTAATTTTAAAGGAAGAAAGGGAATGTAATATCTTGCTAGAGCAGTTATATGAGAATGTGTGGTATACACCCCTGTAGGTCCTAACTTTAATTAAACTTGACATTGTTATAATTGTATGTATGTTGTTGCATGCTTGGTCTTTAGAATAGATTAAACTGTAGAACTAACAAGACGTGTTTTCACTGTCTCTACAATAGCTGCTAGTATTAAAGAACATTACACAGACAGACAGACGCACGGACAGAGTGATTACTATAGGGCACCCACACTTTCAGTGCGGGGCCCTAAAATCAAAAATGTTATCGCTAAAAGGTAAGCTAACAAGAGTGTGCTATTCTCTAGAATAGGACAATTCATGCCTGCTAACGCTATCAAAATGTAGTGAACTGCAACCTGATGCAGAATTTTTCAGGTGCTGGTGAATCACCTGACGTCATCATAACTATAAATAGAAATTATATACCATGTGACCAAATACTTTTCAAGATGGCGACGTTCCTTGCAGTTCCTCTCAAGAAAACTTACGAAATTGATGTTGTCAGGCCTTTTAGAAGCTTCATACAGAACACTTTCTCCACTGCAGACCCCGAGGATTATAACAATGCAATCAGTGAATTCAATAAATTGAGAAATTTAATGATAACTAAGTCAGTTGATAAACATGAATCTGCCTTAGAAGTGTTGTACAGGTAAGATGAGCGGGAGGGGTAAGAACGTAAGTCGAGGAAATAGTGAACTACTGTACAGTAGTTTTGTAGTGCCCTTTGATAATTTGATTGCCAACATTAAATTCTATCGACATATTCAAGCACTCAGTCTTACAATTTGCGGTTGGTAGGCATAAAAGTGTCTTTGCAGTTTATAAACAATTACACCGGCCCCCCCGCCCATAGTGGCTTGAAGAAATATATGGGCTGCATGATGCTACCACGCAGAGCTGAATCCGGCCCGCACACTAGTACTGGTAAACCATTTAGAGGATCTAAGCCTGTCCAGGAACCGCGGTGCGAGGCGGACCGTCCATGCTAATAAACCCCATTGGTTTTATTGAGCGACAGGGCTTGAGAAGTCATTTCATCTCAATGTGTGGTAAAAGTCCAACAAAATTGGAAGCAATGCCCCAAAATGACCTTTACAGTGTTGACGGGGATGTTAAACCTCAAATCATACAAATCAAACAAATAGTTACACACCGATTCTAGTGTTTTCCCCAAGCTCCCAAAAAGGGCATGGTGCTGGTCAGGAAAAAGGGCACTTTCAACGCTTGAAAATATGTAAAAAGGGCACTTTAAATAGCACAACCATGTAAAAAGGACACATTTATCTGCACAGCCTTGCTAAAAGGGCACCTCTCTGGACTTGAAATAAAAAGAGCCTTCTCTTACCCTTTGTCTTCAGAGCTAAGTTATACTGCCTATTTCAGCTTCACTATGCTAAGTGAAAAGATATGTCATATTCACCATTAGTGACAAGAAGTTAAGCTGAATTAGCTGATCAGATGAGTTTGGTACATGTTTGGCCACACTACTGCCATTCTCTAATGAATGTAGGACGATTTGGCCAGCGGACGATTTGGCCCGGACGATTTGGCCTAGGACGATTTGGCCAGCCAAAAATATTGGGTAGGACAATTTGGCCAGATTAATATAATGACTAGTTTAAACTGAAAATTTAATGTTTTAGGTTTGTTTTAATATACAGTAATGTTTGAATATGTAGAAGGAATATTTTAAGGAAGATTTTAAACAATTAGATTTTTTTGTTGTTGTTTTTAAACTATAACTATTGGCTTGAGATATTCTTTATGAGCAAATTAGTAAAAATGGTTAACTATAATCTCCCGAAACAAAAAATACAATAAAATAAAAAAATAAATAATATAATAAATAAATCTAATGGTTTTGTTTAAAATGGCTGGTTCATTTGCTGATCGATTTGTTAACTGGTCTTGGTTTCTTTAATTACCTTTTTAGCTCACCTGAGCACGAAGTGCTCAAGGTGAGCTTTTGGGATCGGTCTTTGTCCGTCGTCCGTCGTCCGTGCGTCCGTGCGTCCGTCGTCAACTTTTGCTTTAAACAACTTCTTCTCCAAAACTGCTGGACAGATTTTGATCTATTTTCACAGGAATGCTCCTTGGGTGATCCTCTACCAAAATTGCTCAAACTATTCTGCTCGGGTGAACAAGATGGCCGCCAGAGCTAAAAATAGAAAAACCTTTAAACGACTTCTCCTGCTTAACCAGTGGATGGATTTTGAATTTATTTCACAGGAATGTTCCTTGGATGACCTTCTACCAAAATTGCTCAAACAGTTCCGCTCGGGTGAACAAAATGGCCGCCAGAGCTAAAAATAGAAAAACCTTTAAAGGACTTCTTCTCCTTAACCAGTGGATGGATTTTGAAATCATTGCACAGGAATGTTTCTTGGGTGCCCCTCTACTAAAATTGCTCAAACCGTTCTGCTCGGGTGAACAAAATGGCCGCCAGAGCTAAAAATAGAAAAACCTTTAAACGACTTCTTCTCCTTAACCAGTGGATGGATTTTGAAATTATTGAACAGGAATGTTCCTTGGGAGCCCCTCTACTAAAATTGCTCAAACCGTTCTGCTCGGGTGAACAAAATGGCCGCCAGAGCTAAAAATAGAAAAACCTTTAAAGGACTTCTTCTCCTTAATCAGTGGATGGATTTCGAAATTACTTCACAGGAATGTTCCTTGGGTGACCCTCTACCAAAATTGCTCAAACTGTTCCACTCATGTGAACAAAATGGCCGCCAGAGCTAAAAATAGAAAAACCTTTAAAGGACTTCTTCTCCTTAACCAGTGGATGGATTTCGAAATTACTTCACAGGAATGTTCCTTGGGTGACCCTGTGCCAAAATTGCTCTAACCATTTTGCTCCAGTGAACAAGATGGCCGCCAGAGCTAAAAATAGAAAAACCTTTAAACGACTTCTACTCCTTAACTAGTGGATGGATTTTGAAATTACTTCACAGGAAGGTTCCTTGGGTGACCCTCTACCAAAATTGCTCAAACCGTTCCGCTCGGGTGAACAAGATGGCCGCCAGAGCTAAAAATAGAATAACGTTTAAACGGCTTTTTCTCCTTAACCAGTGGATGGATTTTGAAATTATTTCAAAGGAGTGTTCCTTGTGTGACCCTCTACCAGAATTGCTCAAATCGTTCCGCTCGGGTGAACCAAATGGCCGCCAGAGCTAAAAATAGAAAAACCTTTAAACGACTTCTTCTCCTTAACCAGTGGATGGATTTTGAAATTATTGAACAGGAATGTTCCTTGGGAGCCCCTCTACTAAAATTGCTCAAACCGTTCCGCTCGGGTGAACAAAATGGCCACCAGAGCTAAAAATAGAAAAACCTTTAAAGGACTTCTTCTCCTTAATCAGTGGATGGATTTCGAAATTAATTCACAGGAATGTTCCTTGGGTGACCCTCTACCAAAATTGCTCAAACTGTTCCGCTCGGGTGAACAAAATGGCCGCCAGAGCTAAAAATAGAAAAACCTTTAAAGGACTTCTTCTCCTTAACCAGTGGATGGATTTCGAAATTACTTCACAGGAATGTTCCTTGGGTGACCCTCTGCCAAAATTGCTCTAACCATTTCCCTCCAGTGAACAAGATGGCCGCCAGAGCTACAAAATAGAAAAACCTTTAAACGACTTCTACTCCTTAACTAGTGGATGGATTTTGAAATTACTTCACAGGAAGGTTCCTTGGGTGACCCTCTACCAAAATTGCTCAAACCGTTCCGCTCGGGTGAACAAGATGGCCACCAGAGCTAAAAATAGAATAACGTTTAAACGGCTTTTTCTCCTTAACCAGTGGATGGATTTTGAAATTATTTCAAAGGAGTGTTCCTTGTGTGACCCTCTACCAGAATTGCTCAAACCATTCCGCTCGGGTGAACAAAATGGCCACCAGAGCTAAAAATAGAAAAACCTTTAAACGACTTCTTCTCCTTAACCAGTGGATGGATTTTGAAATTATTTCACAGGAATGTTCCTTTGGTGAATCTCATCAAAAAATGCTCATACCGTTCCCCTTGGGTGAACAAAATGGCTGCCAGAGCAAAAATAGAAAAACTTTTAAACGATTTCTTCTCCTTAACCAGTGGATGAATTTTGAAATTATTTCACAGGAATGTTCGTTTGGTGTCCCTCTACCAAAATTGCTCATACTGTTCAGCTAGGGCGAACAAAATGGCCACCAGAGCTTCTCCTGCTTAACCAGTGGATGGATTATTAGCCCTGGAGCCAAAAACGGCCTGCCCCGGGGCCCACTGGTTTTACATAGGCTTATATAGGGAAAACCTTTAAAAATCTTCTTGTCTGAAACCAGAAGGCCCAGGTCTTTGATATTTGGTATGTAGCTTTGTCTAGTGGATCGCTACCAAGATTGTTCAAATTATAGCCCTGGTGCCAAAAACAGCCCCACCCCGGGGCCCACTGGTTTTACATAGGCTTATATGGAAAACCTTTAAAAATCTTCTTGTCTGAAACCAGAAGACCAAGGTCTTTGATATTTGGTATGAAGCTTCATCTAGTGGACCTCTACCAAGATTGTTCAAATTATAGCCCTGGGGCCAAAACCGGCCCCGCCCCGGGGCCCACTGGTTTTACATAGGCTTATATTGGGAAAACCTTTAAAAATCTTCTTGTCTGAAACCAGAAGGCCCAGGTCTTTGATATTTGGTAAGTAGCTTCGTCAAGTGGACCGTTACCAAGATTGTTCAAATTATAGCCCTTGGGCCAAAAAATGCCCCCGCGCCAGGGCCCACTGGTTTTACATAGGCTTTTATAGGGAAAACCTTTAAAAATCTTCTCGTCTGAAACCAGAAGGCCCAGGTCTTTGATATTTGGTATGAAGCGTCATCTAGTGGACCTCTACCAAGATTGTTGAAATTATAGCCCTTGGGCCAAAAATGTCGCCGCCAAGAGACCGATTGGTTTTACATAGACTTATAAAGGGAAATTTTTAAAAATCTTCTTCTCTGAAACTGCAAGGCCCAGGTCTTTGATATTTGGTATGGAGCTTCATCTAGTGGACCTCTACCAAGTTTGTCAAAATTATAGCCCTGGGGCCACAAATGCCCCCCACCCAGGGCCCTTTGGTTTTGCAGAGACTTATATAGCCTGGTGCATAGGCTTATGTAGGGAATATCTTTATAAAAATCTTCTTTTCTGAAACAGCAAGGCCCAGGTCTTTGATATTTGGTGTGTAGCGTCATCTAGTGGACCTTTGCCAAGATTGTTCAAATTATAGCCTTTGTTTTTGTTTGGTATGAAGCTTCACCTTTAAGACCTCCCTCAACATTATGCACATTAAAGCCCTTCCGCCAATAATGGCCCTCCCTGGGGCCCACTTGTTACACTATGGATCAGGTGAGCGATCCAGGGCCATCATGGCCCTCTTGTTTAATTACCTTTCTCAATCTTTAATTGTTGGTTTTGTTTGTATGTATAAGTGACAACTTTTATTTGCTATTAAAATTTTCAGAAAAATCATAGTGAGTGTATCCTCACATTTTCATTAATTAGTTTGTTAACACATTGAAATATTTGGTGACATATTTGCAATTACTGCAATATATTTGGGTCATAAACAAATTGCAATATAAAGTACATGTATAATGATTTCATGAAGTTTGATTTCAATGATTCCATGCATGTTTAACAATGAAGATCACTACTACTAATATGACCTAAATAGTGTTGACTGCGCTCAGATTCTACAAATGAGCAGAGAATATCTAATGATGTGTAAAACTTCTAGGAGAAATCAATTTTGGCCAAATTGTCCTACCCTGTATTTTTGGCTGGCCAAATTGTCCTAGGCCGAATTGTCCTAGGCCAAATCGTCCGGGCCAAATCGTCCGCTGGCCAAATCGTCCATCCACCTTCTCTAATACACACAAACACTGACATCACACTGGTCAGGCACACTTTCACACTTCAATTGTTTAATTGGTTTCACACTTGTTATCAAAACAGAGTTATGACTTTTCAAAGTGAGTTAATTAAGTACAATAAATGGGGATTAGCAGTTTGCTAGCTACAGTCAGCCATAAATGGGGACTGAAATAGACGACAATGTATTGCAAAAAGTGCCTAAAGTAGTCCTTATTTAAACAGGGATAACTTTGTAATTTGCTGGTCAAATTCAGTGATTTTTTTTTACCAAAATGTAGGGCAACATTTGATCTATAGATCTGAAAGAGGGGATACTGGCGCTAGCAAAAAGGGCTCAGCGCTAGAGAAAATGGGCATGGCGCCTCGCCATGCTAAAAAGGGCTGGGGGAAACACTAGATACAGATACATTGAGCTGGTTAACCAGGGTCAGGTGGTTAGCTGTATGGCAGTCTTTTCAATGCTTACTGTCTTGTGTAAAACTAAACTGACAGTTACATTTAATAGGAGGTATTGGCCAAATGTTACCGACTCGGTATATAAGTAGATAGATAGGAGGAGGAAAAAAAAGTAATGAATGATTATAAATTAGAGCTGGGTATCTCCAGAAAAAATGATTCCAGGACATTTCCCCCCCCCCCCCCCCCCCCCCCCCCCCCCCCCCCCAGAACATTTGCCCCCCAATGAATTAATCTAAAAATGGACATTAGTCCCCCAGTTGAAAATGCGACCTGGACATTTGTCGTGATACCAGACAGGCGATACGATACAGTATCACGATACTTGCTTTGTACAGATTTGCTATGTTTTAGGTAAATTTGGACTTTTGTTGAGGAGTAGAAAACAGAGTTTCCTGTTCAATAACAACACATTGGTTTATTAAGCACGTCCTTATATTTATATGCAAGGAAATAAAAGACTTGACAAAAACAAAATGTTTCCATACAAGTGATTTAAATGCTGATCCGGCATGTTCAATGTTTGGTTCAGCATCCATTGTTTATATATATGTTAGTAGCGACCGCTTGTATCGACAATAAAACGGTAATTATGATGACTTTGCAGGTCTATCTAATTGCACAAACCCATCATCCAAGACACACACCATCAACCACACAAACATATTTGGAAGCAACAGTTTTGAATAAATCTGAATGGCATAACTCAAAATACCAACAAAACTTATGTAGCACATGGGTCACTTGACCAGACACCTGTCGGTTGCAGTAGTAACTGTATACTGTATCCCGGTAGATACATCAACTGTTTTTATTGGATATAAGCAGCACCTTTTGGATACAGATTTTTTATCGGCGTAAGCACCTCAGAAAAATATGCGTCTCTTGTGTTTCAGACGTCTGTTGATATAAAGCAAAAGTATCGGCAAGTATCGATACACGGAATTAGTACAGGGATTTTCCTAGTGCAACATTGGGGCCGGTAATCGGCCCCTATTTTTCCCAATTTGAAGACAGATATTCCCAAATTTTATTACAACTTTCCCAATTGCTGATATTGTGCTACATTTTGATAAAAAATTCATGAAAATTGAACCAAAATTGACCAAAGTTACAACTGATTTAAATTCCCAACTATAAATATTAGCGAGCTGTTTTTCCCAAAACCAGCGGCCCCTGGACTCTGATTCTGAAGGGTAGGAAAGTCCCTGTAGTATTGCGATACAGTATTGCCAGCAAACATGTCACGATATATCGATGCATCGATGATATTCGCCCCAGCTCTATTATAAATATAAAAAAGATTAAATATTAAAAAAAAAGTATTACTGCTATGAAGTATGATCTACCCAATTAATATGTTTTTGAGGAAAGCAGGGTTTGGGGCATTATTATATCCCCCGGCATACGAAGTATATAGATTTCGTCATGTCATCTGTCCGTCTGTTAGCATTTTGGTTAAAGTTTTCTGAGAGATTGTATCTTCTGAACCCTTTGATAGATTTAGTTGATACTTACACTGAAGTTACATACTGGTCTAAAGATTTCATTGATGCATGTCCAACCTTGAGGTCAAGGTCACTACTTAAAAATTTTACATTTGGTGAAAGTTTTATGCCAAAGTTTATAGATGCCTGTATGTCCTAAACTCTTAATACAAATTCAGTTGACACTTGCATCAATGTTGCATACCAGTCAAAAGATTTCATGATGTATGTCCCTTGCGTCACCCACGGTGACCTTGACCTCAAGGTCACGGACTAGAAATTTTACATTTGGTTAAAGTTTTGTGACAAAGTTTATAGATGCCTATATGTTCTAAACTCTTAAGACACATTCAGTTTATACTTGCATCCATGTTGCATACTAGTCCAAAGATTTCATTGATGCATACCCCAACCTACTGCTTCAGTTACATTAATGTCCCCACCCCTCCAGTAACTTTGATGCCCTCACTCCCTTGGTCCATTTAGAAATTTTATGTTTGGTTTAGCTTTTACAAGCACATTTATAGATTCTTATAGCTTCTTGACTTCTTCATTCATATTACATACAAGCTCGAAAGATATATCAGAGGGTGGCCCTGGCCATCGGTATACATGACCGACTGGTCGCTTTCTCTATAGTCTCCATGCTACTGTTGATTAATTTGTGCAGAGTTAATACAGATGACACATTTTTTTTTTTTTTTTTTTATTAACGGATCCAATGCTTTGACGTGACCTTGTTTACATTTCATTGCACATGCACCAATCACCTCCCCTGTGGAGTAACGCTTTTATCTGGTTGGCAAAACAAGCTTGTTTTCATAAAGTGTCAATGAGATTTTCGAATATCCATGCAATTAAACTCATTTCTTCTTTTTATTTTTTACAAAATTAACTAATTATTAAACAATTCGTGTTTTCGAAGTACATGTATTACATGATATAGAGCCAATCTCTTCTGACATTTTATCGCACATTTTATTGCATAAAAAGCGTTTTAAATGAACCTACCATTATGATGAAACGTAGCTGATTTGCATTATTTGATGAACGGAAATAAGATTAAAGTAGGTATATTTTCTGTCTAAATTTATATGAAAAAGAAGTGGTTGGTTGAATATCCAAAATGATTCATTGCAAACAATTTTGATGGGACCAATATAAAACAATAGTGATTACAGAAAATCATTCATTCTACATCAATGGTCAGGGATACAGACTAACAGGTGCGCAGTCGCCCAAGGCGCCTAAATTTTTGCATGGGCGCCTAAGTTTGAATAAAAATGCCTATTAACTTTAAAGTAAAATTTTAATTTATGGGAGTCTGGGCACCTTAAGCAAAATGCTTAGTCTGTATCCCTGACGGTAGAGTATGGAACCAGATATATGGACCAATATAAAACAATAGTGATTACAGAAAATCATTCATTCTACATCAACGGTCAGGGATACAGACTAATAGGTGCGCAGTTGCCCAAGGCGCCTAAATTTTTGCATGGGCGCCTAAGTTTTGAATAAAAATGCCTATTAACTTTAAAATAAAAGAATTTATGGGAGTCTGGGCGCCTAAAGAAAAATGCTTAGTCTGTATCCCTGACGGTAGAGTATGGAACCAGAAGATATTTTGCCCATCAGAGAAAACGAGACAAATGACCTTTTACCTTGAGTGATGTAGACTTTGGGTGTGTCTATATTTATAGTTTCATCTGCTTACTTTGCCTTTACAACTGGATGCTGAAAAAAAAAAAATAGCAAGGCCTGGGTATTTGCTCATTCAAAGAAGCAATTGGATCTATAATTAAGCCTAAATTGTAGAAGCGGTTAAATTGTTTTAAGATATTCACATTTGTTTCTTTCATCATCATCATCATCATCATCATCGTCATTTGATAATCCTAATGTGACTAACTTCTATGTTGGAAGTACCAAAATGTGTTAAAAACTTATGTCAGTGATTGTGGGGAATGGGTACCCCTTCAGGGGAGGCAACTCCTTCAAAAGTATTTTTGTCTCCTATGTCAACAGGGGTCAATTCTTAAAGGAAAGAATTTGCTCCTCAGGAGCAAATTCTTTCCTTTAAGAGTTGATCCCTTTTTCATGGGACAGAACTTATAGAAAAGTGAACAGGAAGTCTCAAAAGTTGTCTCCCTTTGAACCTTTGAAAAATAGCGGAAAAATCTGTCTGGTGTTCCCATTTCCCTTAAAATATCTTTATCTCTTACAGGTATTATGATCAGCTGATTGCTATAGAGAACAAGCTTCCTATTACTGAAAATCAGGTATGTAAGTACATGTACTATAAAAATTGGAATGGGTTCAGCTCAGACTTCCTTTTTTAGCTCGGCTGTTTTCTAAGAAAACGGCGAGGTATTGTCATAGCTCTGGCATCGTTGTCGTCTACGTCATGCAAAAACTTGGACATTTTGTAATATCTCTGTCATTACTGAACATATTTACTTGAAACACGGACTAGTTGTTCATTATGAAAAGGGAAACTCATCCAATATGTGAGATAACCCTCAAAATACTTTTTGCACAGTTATGCCCCTTTTTCGAGTTAGAATTTTTGTTTTCTAAAAGAAACTGCAGCCGAGTGTTGGCACCCGCATGGGGTGCTCTTGTTTTCATCTGCATCTATTTTTGTTGTGACAATGTCCATTAAAAAGGACCATTGTCCAGGAATTCATGTCTGCTTTCCTATATGTATAAACTGAACCCCTCTGAAAAAGGGGTCTTCTTAAGTAAATTCTTTCCTTTTGTGGCAAAGTCATTTTTTTTTACTCACTGCCCCACCCTACTCATGAAAGCCTTAAAAGAGTGAGGATTGATGTGGTAAAGCCTGGAAGCAATTGGTCAAAAGTCCACTACAGTCGAACTTCAATGGCTCGAACACCTTTGGGACCATGAAAATCTGTTCGAGACGGGTAGTTCGAGCCACTGAAGGAGGCATAACGACATGCTTAAGGACATCTATTTCTGTGTTCTATAATGAAAACTGTATGCTGTGTGTACTCATTAGAATCGCCTCATCGAGGCGATTCTAATGAGTACACACAGCATACATTTGCAAGATAAAAGACTAAAATCTCCTTAATTATCCCCCACTATTTCTTATGTAGAGGACTTCCCTAGGGGCTCAATAATGGGTTCGACATATCCATGGTAAACGAGCCATCGGTGTTCGAGCCATCGAAGTTCTCCAGTATTTGTCTTTGCATTACATCAGGTTAACAGTCTGTCAACAAGTCCATGCTAATAATAACCTTGTAAACTTGGTTTAACCCTTATCCTGCTGAATAATTTAATTAGCCACACCCTTTTCTGACTATCAGCAATCAGATTATAGAACAAGAATTCCGCCGAAGGCTATGTCACGCCTGTTGGGGTGCAAAGTCATCAAGCCATGATATGTAGGTCAAGGTCAAACATAGATGCTTGCACAAAAAATTTCATTCTCAAATGCAAGCTTGTACTAAGTATCATTAATGAAGCTCTAATAATTCTTGAGAAATGAACTTAACCATTAGGGTGAACGCTACGGTAGTCGCAATATTTTACAAAGTCAGTGAACCATGAAATTAGGTCAAATATGGATGCTTGCATTTAAGTTGCCATCCCCAGATTCAAGTTTGCACCAAATAACATTAATGAAGCTCTTATAGTTGTTGAGAAATAAACTTGACCATTAGGGTGAACGCTAGGATGGTCGCAATATTTTACAAAGTCAGGGAACCATGAAATATAGGTCAATTACAAATATGGATGCTTGTATTTAAGTTACCATACCCAGGTACAAGTTTGTACCAAGTATCATTAATAAAGCTCTTATAGTGCTTGAGAAATAAACTTGACCATTAGGGTGAACGCTAGGGTGGTCGCAATATTTTACAAAGTCAGTGAACCATGAAATGTAGGTCAAGGTCAAATATGGATGCTTGCATTAAAATTGCCATCCACAGATACAAGTTTGTACCACATATCATTAATGAAGCTCTTATAGTTCACTGAATTCGTAAAATATTGCGACCACCCTAGCATTCACCCAAATGCTCAAGTTTATTTCTCAAGAACTATAAGAGCTTCATTAATGATATTTGGTACAAACTTGTATCTGTGGATGGCAACTTGAGTGCATGAATCCATATTTGACCTTGACCTACATTTCATGGTTCACTGACTTTGTAAAATATTGTGACCACTAGGGCTGACTATCGATGCCAATTTTGACTATCGTGATAGTATTGCTATCGTGGAAACTACTATCACGATACTATCACTATCGTGGCATACTATCACGATACTATCGTGATACTATCGGGAACACTTATAAATGATTCATAGATGTTATATCACTCACATAAAATGGCTAAGAGTGACAGAACGAGTTAGGAAAACTCCAATGGCCTAAAATTGTATGTTTATTGTGTGTTTCAATATCAGCATTCATTCCCTCGGGGCTATTCCAGAATACGTCATGGGGAGACGGCTCTTTATATATATCCCCACCACCGCCTAAAAATAGTTTGCTGCTTCCAGTATATATGCCTGTAAGTGATGGTTATCATAGCTTTAATACCTTTGCAGTGTTTGAGATTTTCTGCTTGTGAAAACTGACACATGCTGATCGTTCTTCGATTCTTTGATGTTTGCCGCCTGTGTTAAATTAATCTGTGGATTGAGTTAATTAGGTAACCCGATTATTACATAGTATTACGTAATCACAGCACGCTATTTTAGCACCTCTTTAAGGGCGACATGAATCTAACAAACTGCATTAAAACTTGAACTTACATATTTTTTATTTGAAGTTAGCATCAAAAGCTAGACTATCAAAATAGAAGTAAAGCAATTATCAAGTCGGTTTTTTCATTTAGCAATATGTACAGGGCTTGACCTAGGCTCTTTGACTCTGTGGACATTTAGTCCTTGCACAAAAGACAGCTAAGACAAGCAGCAATAATAAAACAAAGTTTTCATGTTATGAAATTTGGCCGTTTCGACATGTTATTTTTTTCTGGAATATCCCTCTATTATAATACAAAGACAACCAAAAATAGAATCAGAAAGACCCACGAAAAATAAAAACGCCAATTTGTCCCAGGTTGTCCAGTGTCCACCATCAAAACGTCCAGAATCACCTTAAGAAAGTACTTGATAGACGGAGACCTTAGGCCTTGCGCTGCACGTTTTTTCCCCCTACAGGATGACGACAGGAAAATAAAACTTTGTCTGCTTAAATATTCCCCCAAGAATTCAATCCCAATCGGTCAGGCCAGCCGACTGATGACATCATCATTGATGCATTTGTGCATACTTGCCGACTTATCTGAGTCTATCATGTACTCGCATGCACATTCTGTGCATTTTTCGAGAAATGCATTTCTAATGAGACCACAAAAGTGCGGTTTAATAGTCTGGTCCTTATGCGCAAAAAGAGTCACATATACAACAAGTTAAACTGCATTATACCGTCATTTATTACGCATTTATTTACCTATATGAATAAGTCAGCACACAGCAAAAACAAACATTTATTCATACAAAAGATCAGCTTGTGCATCTTGCAAATGTCTTCGAAACTGAACAGGGAAATGGCGTTTGTCCCAGAAGTTATACTACGCAAGGATAGTACAACCAGCAAACATTTATATATGACTGCGCATGCTGATCTGAGCCTTCACATGTCGCACAGGTTTCACTGTCATGTTTTCAAAAAGTTGCATGCAAAAAACGCGTGATCAAACTATCATTGACGTTTTGTTATTGAAAAACGCGGGAAAATTTCTGACTGCCTCAACTCCACGTGCAAAAATGACGGCGGGAAATTCATCGCCGCGAGAAATTCACCACACGGCAAAAAACTATGATACACATGTGCGACCAGCGAAGACTCAGATCATCATGCACATATGTGAAGGCTTATCAGTCTGTCCTGATCACAGCTGAATGGATTTCCTAAGCAGAAATACTTGCGTAATTACACAAGAGTAGAGGTATATTTTCAAAGTATATTCAAGAAAAATACAAAAACAATCGAAACTATCGATAGTTGAGTGAACTATCGGCGATAGCTATCGATAGTCCAAAGTACTATCGATGCATTGCTATCGAGGCAGTCCCTATCGCGATGCATCGAACTATCGATGCATCGTTACACCCCTAGTGACCACCCTAGCGTTCACCCAAATGGTCAAGTTTATTTCTCAAGAACTAGAAGAGCTTCATTAATGATACTTGGTACTAACTTGTATCTGTGGATGACAACTTAGAAGCCTCCGTGGTGCAGCCTCCTTGTAAACCGGGGGTCGCAGGATCGATCTAGGGCTCTCCAGACTTTAGGATGAGTTTTTAAACAGGTCCCGTCTCCGTATGACCGTAGCTGTTGGTGAGACGTAAAGTTCAAACACTCACTCACACATACACCACAACCTCTTTATAACACTATAAACCATAAAATGCCAATCACGACAATTGCCCTCTGCTGTGTTGTCTGCTGGTTACTTAAAAGTTATTTTTGCAAACCATGTGGACCTGAATCAGACTGCTCCTCCATACTGTTTGCCAGTAAGCAAAAAAATATTTTTTAAAACATTTGCAAAAAATTCAGCAGACGACATAAACAGACAACATTTTCAGATGTAGTTTTCTTGGCGTCCTAAGGGTTAATGGGTCCAAAGCAGAAACCGTGTTAGTTAAACAACCGTGGTATATCCAAACAAAAATGTATAGATTAAATAGAAAAATGACCACATGTTGCCATTTTTAGCTCACCGTCACGTAGTGACGAGGTGAGCTTTTGGGATCACTTTTTGTCCGTGCGTCCGTGCGTAAACAATTTCTTTAAACGACATCTCCTCCTAAACCACTGATCGGATTTTGACCAAACTTCACAGGAATGATCCTTAGGTGGTCCCCTTTCAAAGTTGTTCAAATGGTTCCGGTCCGTTGCACATCTAGGTCATAGGAGCCAAAAACAGATTTTTTTCCCCAAAAACTTAAAAAATCTTCTTCTCTGAAACCACAAGGCCCAGGTCTTTGATATTTGGTATGAAGCTTCATCTAGTGGACCCCTACCAAGATTGTTCAAATTATAGTGCTGGGGCCAAAAATGCCCCCGCCCTGGGGCCCTTTGGTTTTACATAGGCTTATATAGGGAAAATCTTTAAAAATCTTCTTCTCTGAAACCACAAGGCCCAGGACTTTGATATTTGGTATGAAAATTCATCTAGGGGACCCCTACCAAGATTGTTCAAATTTTAGTGCTGGGACAAAAAATGCCCCCGCCACGGGGCCCTTTGGTTTTACATTGGCTTATATAGGGAAAATCTTTAAAAATCTTCTCTGAAACCACAAGGCCCATGTCTTTGATATTTGGTATGAAGCTTCATCTAGTGGACCCCTACCAAGATTGTTCAAATTATAGTGCTGGGACAAAAAATGCCCCCGCCACGGGGCCCTTTGGTTTTACATTGGCTTATATAGGGAAAATCTTTAAAAATCTTCTTCTCTGAAACCACAAGGCCCAGGACTTTGATATTTGGTATGAAGCTTCATCTAGTGGACCCCTACCAAGATTGTTCAAATTATAGTGCTGGGGCCAAAAATGCCCCCGCCCCGGGGCCCTTTGGTTTTACATAGGCTTATATGGGGAAATTCTTTAAAAATTTTCTTCTCTGAAACCATAAGGCCCAGGACTTTGATATTTGGTAGTAAGCTTCATCTAGTGGACCCATTCCAAGATTGTTCAAATTATAGTGCTAGGACAAAAAATGCCCCCGCCACGGGGCTCTTTGGTTTTACATTGGCTTATATAGGGAAAATCTTTAAAAATTTTCTTCTCTGAAACCACAAGGCCCAGGTTTTGATATTTGGTATGAAGATTCATCTAGTGGACCCCTACCAAGATTGTTCAAATTATAGTGCTGGGGCCAAAAATGCCCCCGCCCGGGGGCCCTTTGGTTTTACATAGGCTTATATAGGGAAAATCTTTAAAAATCTTCTTCTCTGAAACCACAAGGCCCAGGACTTTGATATTTGGTATGAAGCTTCATCTAGTGGACCCCTACCAAGATTGTTCAAATTATAGTGCTGGGGCTAAAAATGCCCCCGCCACGGGGCCCTTTGGTTTTACATTGGCTTATATTGGGAAAATCTTTAAAAATCTTCTTCTCTGAAACCACAAGGCCCAGGTCTTTGATATTTGGTATGAAGCTTCATCTAGTGGACCCCTACCAAGGTTGTTCAAATTATAGTGCTGGGGCCAAAAATGCCCCCGCCCCTGGGCCCTTTGGTTTTACATAGGCTTATATAGGGAAAATCTTTAAAAATCTTCTTCTCTGAAACCACAAGGCCCAGGGCTTTGATATTTGGTATGAAGCTTCATCTAGTGGACCCCTACCAAGATTGTTCAAATTATAGTGCTGGGGCAAAAAATGCCCCCGTCCCGGGGCCCTTTGGTTTTACATTGGCTTATATAGGGAAAATCTTTAAAAATCTTCTTCTCTGAAACCGCTAGGCCCAGGTCTTTGATATTTGATGTGTAGCTTCATCTAGTGGACCTTTGCCAAGATTGTTCAAATTATAGCCTTTGTTGATGTTTGGTATGAAGCTTCACCTTTAAGACCTTCCTCAACATTATGCACATTAAAGCCCTGGGGCCAATAATGGCCCTCTCTGGGGCCCACTTGTTACACTATGGATCAGGTGAGCGATCCAGGGCCATCATGGCCCTCTTGTTTTCTATATAATATCGGCCCCCGCCCATCGGGGCTTAGAGAAATAGATGGGCTGCATGATGCTTCCACGCAGAGCTGAAACCGGCCTGCACATGAGTAATGGTAAACCGCTTAGAGGATCTTAGCCTGCCCAGGCAAAGCGGTGCGTGTCGGCCCATCCATGCTTATAAACCATATTGGTTTCATTGGGCAGCAGGGCTTGAGATGTCATTTCATCTCAAAGTCCCACAAAATTGGAAGCAACGTCTCCAAAATGACCTTTTCAGTGTTGACGGGGACGTTAAACCTCAAATCAAACAAAAATCTATACATTTTGGGGATTATAATCTATACATTTTTGGGATTTATCTTGAAACTGTGTTATATCCAAACTGTGTTATAATGAACCATGTTGTAACGAGGTTGTGGTGTTCATTGTACTGTCTATTCCAGATTCGTGTGCAATTCAAGTGGAGAGATGCTTTTGACAAAGACTCATTTTTCTCTGGCAAAAATACACTTGGTAAGTCATTCAGATTTTAAGAGCATGTGAATTACAGTAAAATTCCTATATTAAGACCACCTTTGGGACTGTTCAAAAGTGGTCTTTAAGACCACTTTTGAACAGTTCCAAAGGTGGTCTCTGACCAGAGGACACTGTATGCAGAAAAGACAAAGACTGAATAACTGCAGCCTACTAAATAAGCTTCTAAAAGCAGATTTAGACTTAATTCTAGATGGTCTTAATAGCAGAATTTTACTGTACATGTACATTGTACAACCCAACCTCTTTGTAAAACTGTTCATAATGGATATAATTTGGTTTTAAGATGGATCTCCAAAATGTACATCAGACCTGCTACCCTTACGATTTGGTCGTAATGCTTACTATTTTTATAGCCCCACTTTGAAAAAGTGGGGCTATATTGGATTTGCCATGTCCTTCTGTCATTCCGTGATTCCGTTAATTTGTGTTGGCTCCATAACTTTGTATCTGCTTAACATATTTTCATGAAACTTCACACAAATGTTAAACACCATAAGACAATGTGCAGAGCAAAGGAATTATAACTGTGGATTGCCTACTTTTGGAGTTATTGCCCTTTGAACATTTTCCGTAATTCCGTAATTCCGTAATTCCGTGATTCCGTTAATTTGTGTTGGCTCCATAACTTTGTATCTGCTTAACATATTTTCATGAAACTTCACACAAATGTTAAACACCATAAGACAATGTGCAGAGCGAAGGAATTATAACTTTGGATTGCCTACTTTTGGAGTTATTGCCCTTTGAACATTGAAAAATGGCAATTTTAATTGTGTCCGCTTCATAACTCGAAAACCGTTTGAGATATTTTTAGGAAACTTCACACAAATGTTAAGCACTATGAGACGATGTGCAGAGCGCAGGAACCATAACTCTGCATTGCTTATTTTTGGAGTTATTGCCCTTTGAACATTGAAAAATGGCAATTTTAACAGTGTCCGCTTCCTAACTTGAAAACCGTTTGAGATAATTTCATGAAACTTCACACAAATGTTAAGGACTATGAGACAATGTGCAGAGCGCAAGAACCATAACTCTGGTTTTCGTATTTTCTGTGTGTCTGTCTGTGTGTCTGTCTGTGTCTGTTAACAATTTTCGTGTCCGCTCCATAACTTTAAAACCCATTCACATATTTTCATGAAACTTCACACAAACATTAAACACTATGAGATGGTGTGCAGAGTGCAGGAACCATAACTCTGGATTGCCTAATTTTTGAGTTATTTCCCTTTGAATATTGAAAAATATCAATTTTAGCCGTCTTTGCTCGATAACTCAAAAACCGTTTGAGATAATTTTATGAAACTTCACACAAATGTAAAGCACCATATTACGTGTGCAGAGCGCAGGAACCCAAACTCTGGATTGTCTACTTTTTCAGTTATAGGCTTTTGAATATTAAAAAATGGCAATTTTAACTATGTCCGCTCCATAACCGTTTCTGATATTTTCATGAAACTTCAAATAAATGAAAAGCACCTTGAGATGATGTGCAGAGTGCAGGAACCATAACTCTGGTTTGCCTACTTTAGGAGGTATTGCCCTTTGAACATTTAAAAAGGCAATTTTGACTGTGTCGGCTCCATAACTCACAAACCATTTGAGATATTTTCATGACACTTCACACAAGTGTAAAGCACCATGAGACAATGTGCAGAGCGCAGGAACCCTGACTCTGATTTGCCTACTTTAGGAGTTATTACCCTTTGAACATTGAAAAATGGAAGATGAAATTTAGTATAAACATGGACATTCTGGTAATGTATCATGCTCATTGAAATGAGGGACAAGGGCTCACAACTCTTAGAGTTTTTCCAGATAATGTAAAATTTTCAACAGTTATTTCTTGTTCATAACTGTTTTCTCTGCAGCTTAAATAACTTTCTTCTCTGACAGCGCTGAAGCGGGGCTATAGTCAGATCCTCTGACAGCTCTAGTTATGTCTAAATTACGACCTTACGATCCCTGACAAATTCCGTACGATTTTCGGTGTTTTAAAAAACTCGGCAGTTCTGCATATTTTTGCGGTTCGGTTCAGTAAAGCAGGCTCTTATACTGGAACAAGATAAGAGCTACCGTACTTGGCTTACTCTCGCGGCGGAATGAAAAGTTAAATTTCATTGGCTAACATTAGGAAAGGCATCCAATCACGGCTCATTTGACAAATAATTTTTGGTTTCAGCGGCAAGATGGATGCCTCTGCAAAGGAAAAACACATGGGAAAAAGAAAAGCTGCATCGGGTTGAAGTATTACAATAAACATAATTGTATGTCAATTTATTTTGACGACGTATCGAATACCTTGAAACCCTTACGAATAAAATTGAAATCTTACGGTCTTTTTCATGGGATCATACTATTTTCTGTCTCGAGGGGTAGGCAAGTCTGTGTACATGTATAGTGATCATAAACGGACATTCATTTGTATTTCTATATATTGGCATCTAGTGATGGCAATTGTGTCAACCCGAGTGTTCACCCTAATGTTCAAGTCCACTTCTCAAGAACTATAAGAACATCATTAGTGATACTTGTACAACCCTGCATCAAGGAGTGGTTAATCTATGTTTGACCTTGACCTAAATTTCATGGCTTGGTGACTTCCAGCCCCCACAGGCGTGACATAGCCATCGGCGGAATTCTTTGTTTTTTGTTTGAATATAATATCAGTTTGGCTCAGACCCAAACAGCAGGTTGTAGTCAACATGTTATGTGCACAACAACAACTCAAATTTAGCTAGAGCAAGTCGATGGCATGCCATTGCATATCCCCGTGCTGTGAAAATCATGTCACAATAAATGGACCCAAAATAATTCTTTTTGACCTCTGGTGACCCCAAGACATGCCTCCTGCACCACTATATTCTACTCTCCATTACCTTTGACTTGATTTGCAACATGACTATGTTTCTAAGAAATAGATTTTTGACCCCATGGGCGGGGGGTGGGGGTGGGGTGGGTGGGTCAGGTCCCTACCGTAGCGGGAAGTCACTTCAACATTCTGAATTTGTTACTCCAGTCCTCTTCCATAGGGCCAATATCTATGGCAGTTTCAAGATTCTTGCTCAAAAAGCCTAGGGGGAGTTGTGTAATAATTAAGAAATAGATCAGCTCTAGCTGTGATTTGTTGAGTAATAAATCACAGTTTGGAGGTCAGTTGTAAAGTAGACAAATCACGAGCGCGTAGCGCGCGTGATTTGTCTATTTACAACTGACCGACAAACTGTGATTTATTACCTAACAAATCACTAGCTAGAGCTGATCTATTTCGATTCTAACACGCTAAAAATCGTCAATAATGCTGTTGTTTCCTTCAAAATCTCACAACTTTTCGCCATTGTTAGACGAAACCCCGCTAAAATTATCGACTGAAACACATACATTTACATCCTTTTCCAACGTTTCCGATGCGAGAAAATAACGTTACACCGTCTAACGTCAAGGAAATCAACTAGTGACGTCATAAATTTGCAGTTTTAATGACGTCACTCGTCACGCTCTTCCTTGTCGTGATTTGTTGTAGAATAAAACACAGTTATTTTCCATTGCCTATATAGGCGCGCTGTGTTAGAATTAAAAATAAAAAAGGACCTGAAATCCTACTTTTTGATCTCTGGTTACCCCTAGAAATGCCCCCGGGGCAAAATTTTTGCAACACTGTATTCCAATCTTCATTATCTTCGATTTGATATGCAACATGATGTTTGTACAAAAAAAAAAAAATGACCCCTGGGGCTCACCCCCATAGCCTCGCCCCAGGGGGTCACATCAGAATTCTAATACGTTCCTCAAGTCCTCATCCATAGGGCTAATAACTGTGACAGTTTCAAGATTGTAGCTCAAAAACCCTGGGAGGAGTTGTGTTACAACAAAAAAAAAGGACCCAAAATTCAACTTTTTTCACCTCTGGTGACCCACAGACATGCCCCGGGGGCAAAAGCATTGCACCACCGTATTCTACTCTTAATTACCTTTGATTAGATATGCAACATGACTATGTTTGAACAAAATGAATTTTGACCACTCAGGCACCACCGTATTCTACTCTTAATTACCTTTGATTAGATATGCAACATGACCATGTTTGAACAAAATGAATTATGACCACTCAGGCAGTGTTGGGGCCCCAATCCCTACTTGGGAGGTCACCTCAAAATTCTGAATATGTTTCTGTAGTCCTTAGCTTAGAGGGTGGAGCCCAACACTGCCCGAGGGGTCAAAATTCATTTTGTTCAAACTAAGTTGTGTTTCATATCAAATTGAAGGTGATAAAAAAGCTTAAGTTTACTATACTCAACAATGCATTAAAGGATACACATAATTACATGTGTACCATGTTTACACATGGTATTTGGACATCGTCTCCTTACCATGCTTGTTCTAAAATTTGAATTCCTTACCAAAATAAGTACAATTTACTACTTGGTGTTGTTTGTTTGTTTGATTTGATGCTTAACATCCCTGTCAGCAATGTATAGGTCATTTTGGAGACATTTCTTCCAATTTTGTGTGACTTTTACCCGACACTGAGATGAAATGACATCTCAGCCCCTGTCGCCCAATAAAAGTTTATAAGCATGCATGGTCCGACTTGCACTGCTTTGCCTGGGTCTACCTGGTAAGAAGCAAACAGTGTAGATCATGATGAGACCAGGTTCTCAGTGTCTCATCTGGGTTTCCGCTGTTTGCTTGACTCTGTCAGAATGCATACAGTAAATGTGATTTATACATGCAGCATATTAATAGTGGCATGAATTACATTTTTTAGCCATTGCCTCAGGAGCCTATGAGAAAGTTTGTATCCTGTTTAACATTGCCAGTTTGATGACACAGATTGCCGAGGTGACAAATCATGACAGTGATGAAGGTCTTAAGACAACAGCAAAATATTTCCAGGTGGGTTTAATACGGTGGTATAATTCAGATAGAAATGAGAAATCTGATAGAAAATGTACTGTAGTGAATCTAAGTATTGGGACAGACAGGCCTAAGTGAACAGTGCAGACCCAGATCAGACTGCTCCTGAAGGAGCAGTCTGATCAGGGTCTACACTGTTTGCCATTCTGTCTGTACTTTTTTGACTCCTTAATGGGTTGTGAAACAAATTTGTTAAGATTTTAGGAGAATTACTGCAAGTCCTCAAGGTGTCCAAATTTTTAGGACCTTTACAGTAATTTTGCACCCATGACACACCCAATCCCCTCTTCTGCCACCACCCTCATGTAACATTGCCAAGATGGCAGTCTAGTTAAGTTTATATGTTAGCTGTTTATATAGATAAAAAATCCCCAAAATGTAAAGATTAAAAAATGGTCATTTTTATCCCAGATATTCTGCCTTAAAGGGGACATTCCCACATTGTGGCTCTGTAAGGTAATCAATACCTGTCTTAACGAGATATTGTTCATGTTAACTCATGCTGAAAAAACAACAATGCCAATATTGCAAGTAAAGATTTTTGAAGAGAATGTCAATATTTGTCATATTGGTGTTACATTTATTTATTTTTAGAAGTTAATCTGTTGACATTACTTGAATTGTACATGTGAGCAACTGATAGCTCGCGATAGGGGAGTGGGCGGGGGGAGGGCTATGAAGATAATTAACCCATTGTATGCTAGTGGACTGTTCCATTGCTATATGTTGGACAAGTCCATTTGTCATATAAGGGGTTGTGACCCATACCTGCCAACTTTGAGAAAATTCAAAGAGTGAGACTGCGTGCAGCGGACCATTTTTCACCTTCTTTTTTAGTATTTGGCTCGCGGGAAATTTTCAGGAAAAATTTGAAAGAGTGAGATTTTTTTTTTCCTAAAAATGCTAAGGGCTTTTCCAGAATTAACCGTATGGAGGTGGGGATGGGTGCCACCTTTTTCAAAGACCCACCACTCATAAAAAAAATCATTGAACCCCACCACCAACAAATTTAAATTTTTAACCAGACCAAGCACCCATTAAAAAAGAAAGTGCTAGCTTACCGACCTAGCATAAAAAATGTGGATTTTTAGCAGGGGTGAAATGTTTGAAACTGTGTACTGTCCGAATATATGTTACTTAGTTTTAAAGGTCGTTTTTACAAGTCTGATACAATGATTCATTTTACCACAGAACTTCATCAAATCTTATTAAAAACTGAACATATTTATGCTACAATGGATAATTGATAAATACTTTGAGCGTTTTGCTAATGTTTTGTGTTTTCATAGATTCATAAACAAAATAACCATTTTATTTGCAAGATGGGACATCGGTCGCCACACAAAATTTTGGATGCCTTGTAAAATGTCAAAAAAAATGAAAAAGATCATTATTGTGGAAGATTATTATGTAATGAAGAAATTAAATGGCAAAATGTGGTTTCTGTAATATTTTTGTAATGCAGGGATGCCTCAATATCTGATTATTCTAAGGTCCAAACTTAGTAATTTACCGATAGATAGATTATAGACAAGATGGATAGTTTTGTTTATTTACCTGGCTAATAATAGTCCAAATTTTCCTGTGACCTGGAGGTGTTTTTCCAATAGTTCTGTATCCCGGCTCTACTTCGTATACAATAGCGATTCTGAAAAGCTGATAATAACCAGTTCACATAGGTAAATATCCGGTATAGCGAATTTATTATATAGGCGTTAGATGCATTGGAATTCGTGAGATTTGGGCCATTTTAAAAAAAACGATCGTGAGGGAGTGAGACACACAATAAATCGTGAGAGTCACGCCCAAATCGGGAGTGTTGGCAGGTATGGGTGTCAGGCATATTTTTTCAATTTTCTATTTTTTTACGGAAAATTCTGTTAGCAAATAGTGCAGGCCCAGATCATTAAGATGACACACCCCTGTGACATAGTGCATTTTTTCGTATCTCCAAAATGGCTTCTTTTCTGATGAAAATACAAGATATTTTTCTTATTTATACTGTAAGCATGGGTTGTTGGTGCTCGTTAGAACCACCCCATTTAGGCGGTTAGTTCAAGACGACCCACAACCTTTGAACAAGGCAACCCACAACCTTTGTATTGAAGTCCATATCTTTTGTCACTGGGGCATCCAACTGATAATGGCTTACAGTTGGACAAGGCCTGCTGTCCTTCCAGCAGGTAAGGGTAGAGGGGGAATGTTCTTATTTCTTCTATTTATCATATGACGTCGCATCTGAGAGTGTAATAACGCCATGTAATATTTTCGATAATCCACTAGTGGATTAAATATGCAAATTAGCTAGATATGTCCCGTAACGTTACATGCACGACGTCCTTAACGACGTCGCTTTTACTACTGGCGAAATATTGATGTTTTTGTAAACATTCGTGAATAAAATGCGTTTTGAATGTCATATGATAAACAGGAGCTTACATTCGTGCTCATGTATTATTGAATTTATTAAACTCGTTGAGGAAAAGGGATGAAATGCTCGTCAAAGCCTCACATTTTATCCCTTTTCCTCAAATCGTTTAATAAATTCAATAATACATGAACACTCATGTAAGTTCCTCTATTTCTACACTTCCATTCATTCCCTCTTTCTCCTCTGTCCCATTCTTCCATCTTCTCTACTACACATATTTCTTCCATAACTTTTCTCCCTTTCTCTGGGAGGTGACACAAAATGATGCACAAGGGTTGATGTGTTTTTTAACACAAAATAATCAGTCGAGCAGAAATAAGCATAATAATGTATACCCATGTACACCCCAGTTCTCTATACAGTAGAACTTCGATGGCTCGAACACCGTTGGCTCGTTTACCATGGATGTGTCGAACCCATTCTTGAGCCCCTAGCGAAATCCTCTACATAAGAAATAGTGGAGGATGATTAAGAAAATTTTAGTCATTTATCTTTCAAATGTATGCTGTGTGTACTCATTAGAATCGCCTTGATGAGGCGATTCTAATGAGTACACACAGTATACATTTTCATTATAGAACACCAAAAAGATGTCTGAAAGTATCTTGTTATGCCACCTGACAGTCACCTCAGTGGCTCGAACTACCCCTGTCTCGAACAGATTTTCGAGGTCCCAAAGGTGTTCGAGCCATTGAAGTTCTACTGTATATTATAAAGTTTGGTGTAGAGGGTGCTTATCACAGTGACTTGTTAATGTGATGTCATGGGCACGGTTGTACTTAACCAGGACAGTGGATATTTTTTGCTGGAAAAAGTCAACTGCCCTTCTCGACTCAGTGGAAGGGAGAGAATAGCCTTAGAAAACTAAACGAAGAAAAGATTTCATTGTCAGTCTCGGCAAAAGAATGTTGTCGACCCTGGCAGGTATCGAACAGGCCACTGAGGCCGGCAAAAGGACAAGAAGAGAGGAAATGTTTTTAACCCTTGTCCTGCTGAATATTCATATATGCCACACCCACTACCGATTATCAACCAATCAGATTAACTGTAGCAAATTATTACAACAAATTCACAATCTGAATGACAAACAATGTAGGTCCTGATCAGATGGCTTCTTCAGAAGCCATCTGATCTGGATCTACATTGTTTCAAAGAAAAGGCACATCCAGGCTCAGCAGAACAAGGGTTAAGAGAACTTTGATATGCCAACAATTACATGTATTGGCAATTGAAAATTTAAATGCATTTCAAATGCTAGTCACTGCCGAGTTGAGTATCATTTTCAAGTGAGTTCCCGCATGAAATAAAGTTTTATACTCCTGGGGTAGGG
Source organism: Lucinisca nassula (assembly GCA_963580285.1). Classification (NCBI taxonomy): domain Eukaryota; kingdom Metazoa; phylum Mollusca; class Bivalvia; order Lucinida; family Lucinidae; genus Lucinisca; species Lucinisca nassula. The sequence continues at coordinate 35,703,945 of OY757019.1, forward strand.
GGACCTTGTCACATTCTTTTTTGAGATTGATCATGAAATTTCTCTACCTTCTTCCGATTCAAAAAGAGCAGTTGTCAATTAGACATGCTCTGTACTGGTTAACAGCTATGAAGGTGTTTGTCAGTTCGATAACACCTGTGTGACATAGTGCATTTTTTTCACATCTTCAAAATGGCTACTTTTCTGATGAAAATCCATGATTTATTTCTTATTTTTACTGCAAACATAGATTGTGGGTGCTTTTAAGAACCGCCTCATTGAGGCAGTTCTAACGAGTACCCACAAACTATATCCTCGAACAGAAATAAAAAAAAAATGTATACCCCCATAAACCCCAGTTTTCTCTGTATAAAGTGGTGTTTAGTGGGGTGTTCATTTCACACATTTGTTCATGTGACGCTTACAGCGGAAGAGTGTAGCTAGGTTAGTCATCCTGCTTGACATGATCTTTATATTGTGATTGAGCCGATAAACTATAATTCTAACACAGCGCGCCTATATAGGCAATGGAAAATAACTGTGTTTTATTTTGCAACAAATCACAGCTAGGAAGAGCCTAACGAGTGACGTCATTAAAATTCCCAATTTATGTTGTCACTAGTTGATTTCCTTGACGTTAGACGGTGTAACATCATTTTCTCGTATCGAAAACGTAAGAAAAGGATATAAATGCATGTGTTTCAGTCGATAATTTTAGCGGGATTTCTTCCAACAATGGCGAAAGGTTTTGAGATTTTGAAGGAAACAACAACATTATTGCCGATTTTCAGCGTGTTAGAATTGAAATAGATAAGCTCTTGTCTGTGATTAGTTGAGTAATAAATCACAGTTTGTCGGTCAGTTGTAAGTAGACAAATCACGTGCGCTACGTGCTCGTGATTCGTCTACTTATTAACTGACCTCCAAACTGTGATTTATTACTCAACAAATCACAGTTAGAGCTGATTTATTTCTTAAATAAACAACCAAAGACAAATAAAAAAAGCAAACAGTAAAATATTTGTTTTGCATCTTTTGCAGCAAGCAGCTGGAATCTATGGTCATCTGAAAGATGTTACCTTGTCTCATGTACAGCAGGAACCGACCCCTGACCTTTCACCAGACACCCTGAATGCCCTTGCATCTCTGATGGTGGCCCAGGGACAGGAAGCTATATATAGAAAAGCAGCCTCCAGTAAGTCATGAGCAGCCTATTCACTGTGATGTTGCAACACTTCATTCTGAGCTCAGTTAAGCATGAAATTTGTCCTGTTCATAATTTTAATCCTTCAACTGCTAAACTTATCCTAGAGCAGATGACAATTTGATTTTTAGCTCCCCTGACTGAAGGTCATGGTGAGCCTTTGTGACCGTGAGATGTTCGGCGTCATGTGCCGTGCGTGTGTAAACTTTCTTGTGAACAATTTAGAGGCCACAGTTTTGGTCCAATCATCATCAAACTTGCTCAGAATGAGCATCTTGACAAGGTCTCGGTCCAGTTTGAATATGGGTCATGTTGGGTCAGAAAGTAGGTCAGTACATCAAATCATAGAAAAACCTTGTGATCACCCTCCTTGGAAATATTGTTCGTTGTTAACCCTTAAGATGCCAACGATTGTTGTCTGCTTTGGTACTTCTTCTTTGATGCATTAAAAGCAGCACCCTAGATGAGCTGCATATTTGCATAAATACTCAATACAAATTACCAAAAACCCAATTAAAATAATTTGGTTGTGTATCAGAACGTATACGCAAAAGAAAAATTGTGGTTATTACATGTATTCATGTTTAGAGCTTCCCAGAAATTTCGCTCGATTATACCGCGTGAATATTACCATCTGCGCTTATCTACTGCACACATAGATACTGGTTTCTGCATTGGTATTATTGACCGTGCTAAGCTGTGGGTAGGTGTGGGTAACCAGTCAAGTAAATGCCTACCAGAAAACCTGGAAGAAGGAAACTTGTGACGGAGTCACAGACGAACAAAACTACACGCTATTTCAGCCAGCAAGCAATTGTTTGCGATCTGAATTTTTTTAGTGGGGGTTGTTATCAACACTACCATCAATCATTTCTATGTCTATTTACTGTATGTATTCAGACAGATAGGCCTGATCGAATAGTATAAGCCCAAATGAGATGCCGCAAAATGCGCCATCTCATCAGGGTCTACACTGTTTGTCACTCATCCAGCTTTTCAGGCAGTAACAATATTGGATAGAAAATTGTACTCGTTAAAATTTTAGAACCAGTATGGTAAAAGGTTGAGGTCTCCGAATACCATGATGATCCTCAGTATTGGGACAGATGGACCTAAGCAAACAGTACTGACCCAGATCAGACTGCTCCAGAAGGAGCAGTCTGATCAGGGTCTACACTGTTTGCCATTTCATCTGTATCTTTTGGATGCCTTGCTGGATCATGAACTAAATTTGTTAAGATTTAAGGAAAAATACAGGAGATCCTCAAGGTGTCCGAATTTTTAGCTCACCGTCACGTAGTGACAAGGTGAGCTTTTGGGATCACTTTTTGTCCATCGTCCGTCGTGCGCGCGTTCGTCCGTGCGTGCGTCCGTAAACAATTTCTTTAAACGACATCTCCTAAACCACTGATCGGATTTTGACCAAACTTCACAGGAATGATCCTTAGGTGGTCCCCTTTCAAAGTTGTTCAAATGGTTCCGGTCCGTTGCACATCTAGGTCACAGGAGCCAAAAATAGATTTTTTTCACCAAAAACTTAAAAAATCTTCTTCTCTGAAACCACAAGGCCCAGGTCTTTGATATTTGGTATGAAGCTTCATCTAGTGGACCCCTACCAAGATTGTTCAAATTATAGTGCTGGGGCCAAAAATGCCCCCGCCCCGGGGCCCTTTGGTTTTACATAGGCTTATATAGGGAAAATCTTTAAAAATCTTCTTCTCTGAAACCACAAGGCCCAGGACTTTGATATTTGGTATGAAGCTTCATCTAGTGGACCCCTACCAAGATTGTTCAAATTATAGTGCTGGGACAAAAAATGCCCCCGCCATGGGGCCCTTTGGTTTTACATTGGCTTATATAGGGAAAATCTTAAAAAATCTTCTTCTCTGAAACCACAAGGCCCAGGTCTTTGATATTTGGTATGAAGCTTCATCTAGTGGACCCCTACCAAGATTGTTCAAATTATAGTGCTGGGGCCAAAAATGCCCACGCCCCGGGGCCCTTTGGTTTTATTACATAGGCTTATATAGGGAAAATCTTTAAAAATCTTCTTCTCTGAAACCACAAGGCCCAGGACTTTGATATTTGGTATGAAGCTTCATCTAGTGGACCCCTATCAAGATTGTTCAAATTATAGTGCTGGGACAAAAAATGCCCCCGCCAAGGGGCCCTTTGGTTTTACATTGGCTTATATAGGGAAAATCTTTAAAAATCTTCTGCTCTGAAACCACAAGGCCCAGGACTTTGATATTTGGTATGAAGCTTCATCTAGTGGACCCCTACCAAGATTGTTCAAATTATAGTGCTGGGGCCAAAAATGCCCCCGCCTCGGGGCCCTTTGGTTTTACATAGGCTTATATAGGGAAAATCTTTAAAAATCTTCTTCTCTGAAACCACAAGGCCCAGGACTTTGATAATTGGTATGAAGCTTCATCTAACGGACCCCTACCAAGATAGTTCAAATTATAGCCCTTGGGCCAAAAATGCCCCCGCCCCGGGGCCCTTTTGTTTTACGTAGACTTATATAGGGAAAATCTGTAAAAATCTTCTTCTCTGAAACCACAAGGCCTAGGTCTTTTATATTTGGTATGAAGCTTCATCTAGTGGACCCCTACCAAGATTTTTCAAATTATAATGCTGAGGCCAAAAATGTCCCCGCCCCGTGGCCCTTTGGTTTTACAAAGGCTTATATAAGAAAAATCTTTAAAAGTCTTCTTCTCTGAAACCGCAAGGCCCAGGACTTTGATATTTGGTATGAAGCTTCATCTAGTTGACCCCTACCAAGATTGTTCAAATTATAGTGCTGGGGCAAAAAATGCCCCCGCCCGGGGGCCCTTTGGTTTTACATAGGCTTATATAGGGAAAATCTTTAAAAATCTTCTTCGCTGAAAACTCAAGGCCCAGGACTTTGATATTTGGTATGAAGCTTCATCTAGTGGACCCCTACCAAGATTGTTCAAATTATCAAATTATAGCCCTTTGGCCAAAAATGCCCCTGCTCTTGGGCCTTTTGGTTTTACATAGGCTTATATAGGGATAATCTTTAAAAATCTTCTTCTCTGAAACCGCAAGGCCCAGGACTTTGAAATTTGGTATGAAGCTTCATCTAATGGACCTCTACCAAATTATAGCCCTGGGGCCACAAATGCCCCCACCCCGGGGCCCTTTGGTTTTACATAGATTTATATAGCCCCGCGGCCATTTGGTTTTGCATAGGCTTATGTAGGGAATATCTTTAAAAAAACTTCTTCTCTGAAACCGCAAGGCCCAGGTCATTGATATTTGATGTGTAGATTCATCTAGTGGACCTTTGCCAAGATTGTTCAAATTATAGCCTTTGTTGATGTTTGGTATGAAACTTCACCTTTAAGACCTCCCTCAACATTATCCACATTAAAGCCCTGGGGCCAATAATGGCCCTCTCTGGGGCCCACTGGTTACACTATGAATCAGGTGAGCGATCCAGGGCCATCATGGCCCTCTTGTTAGGATTTTTAGGGTACTGAGGATAAATACGGTAGCTGTTGAAATCAGTTCAGATGTAAATGCATTGACCCATAATTTTTTAGGCATGAAGGAGGTGATGGTGGTGAAGATAGCCTACCAGTGTTCAGACATGTACGCTGACGCTATGAAGCTAATGCAGTTACCCTCCTTGAAAGATTTATGGCCAAGGGTAAGGTACTTTATTTTGTTTTATTGGAATTTCACGACCCAGTAGACACTGTTAACCTTTGTCCTGCTAAATATTTTAATATGCCGCCCCCACTACTGATTATCAACCAACCAGATTACTTGATGCAAATTATTGCAAAAAATGCATAAACTGAATGACAAACAATGAAGATCCTGATCAGATGGCTTCTACAGAAGCCATCTGATCTGGGTCTACATTGTTTAAAAGATAAGACATATTTGGGCTCAACAGGACAAGGGTTGGAGTCATATGAAGCTGGTGAGGGCGAGGCAAAGGTATGGTGTATCTTACATCACCAGGGCGTCCAACTGATAGTGGTTTACAGTTGGGCAAGGCTTACTGTCTTTGCAGCAGGTATTAAAGAGAAGATAGGGGAAAGCTGTTATTTATTCTGGTTCTTCAATTCCATTGCTTTTCTTCTCTCCCTCATTTCTCTCCCTTTTCTTTTGTCTTTTATCTTTTTTCTCCCTTTCTCTGGGAGATGATACAAAATGACCCACAAGGGTTGACATGTCATTAAACCCAAACACAATCAACATAGCAACTTTTGTGCTAATTGAAGGATAGTTTTGCTTATTTCTCCATATAAAAAATAGAATTGAAGGCAATGATCACAAATCAATACAATTAACCCACACCTCCCATCTGACAGAGACACCAAAGGGAAAGAAACACAAACATGAAATAACTAGACCCTAATGGAAACATTAACAGCGGAAAGCCAAAAGGACTGATGCTTTCCCACAAAATGGCCAATTGGCTACGTTTTGGGTATTCATTAGAACAGCCTCGCCAAGGCGGTTGGAGAAATAAATTTGGCTGCATGATGCTTCTATGCAGACCTGAAACGACTGCACATGAATAATGGTATTTTGCTTAGAATATCTTTTCCTGCCTGAGTCGGTACATAAACTCTATTGGTTTGATTCGTCTGTAGGCCTTGAGCTGTCATTTTATCTCAGTGTCGGGTAAAAGTCCCACAAAATTGGAAGCAAAGTCTCCAAAGTGACCTATGTAGTGTTGAAGAGGACATAAAACATCAATTCAAACAAACAAACAAACAAGTGCCGCCAGTGCCTTGATTTTTATGCTTCGGCTGATCTGTTTGCTGGTATCTCAGATCTTAGAGTTTGTCATATGCCAGTCCACAACAACTGGGCTGTATAGCCCAGTCAGATGTCCGTCTGACTGGTAATTCTGGTCCAGTTGTTCAAAGCCTTGTTACCTTATCAAGCTCATCAGTGGTCACATTGTTAACTGTTCTAGCATGTACAATAACTAAAATTTTGGATTTTTTGCTGAAAAAAAAATGAGCAGCTTTTGCATTTGCAAAAACTGCTCTCATTTTTTTTCAGCAAAAATAGAATATTTGCCATATTTAATGATCAATAACGATATGTTAACTAATGACATTGTTAGTTTTGAACAACTGGTCCATGGATGTTGCAGGTTGGATACCTGTAAGATAGGAAATGTTCTTTTGTGGAGATTGGTCATGAAATATTTCTACGGTCTGGTCATGAAATATTTCTACGGTCTTTCTCCCCATTCTGTGTCAAGAAGAACAGTAGTCAGTTTCTGTCAAAAGAATGTGCACTGTACTGTTTAACTGCTTTTGTACAAGCCTGCCCGGGAGAAGTGCGGTTAGAAAAACTGATTAGCTCAATATGCTCTAAACATTGCTAATGTTAAACCCCAAACAAAAAAAAACTCTTGTTTTCCTCCAACTCTGGTTAATGATTGGCTCGATATAAGAGAAATTGTCTTGAAAGGGTTGTAAAACCGAAATAAAAGAGTTATATCCAAAATCATTTTTAGTGGACAGTGTTATAAAATGGTGAATGTATGCTTTCACTGTTTCAGGAATGGATTCCCATTGTAGCCATGAAACAAGCGGCATTCCATGCGCTAGCCGAGCTCTATCAGTCCATGGCAGCTCAGAAGTCTAAAAGTTACGGAGAACAGATTGCCAGGTTGAGGGTATGTATTATAAGAATCTTATATGGGTGTGAGGGGTGGATAGAAAAATCCATTCCGAGGGACACTGTCCGGCATCACGAGGCTTGCCGAGTGATGCCTGACAGTGTCCCTCGGGACGGATTTTTCTATCCACCCCTCACACCCATATAAGATTTTTTTCTTGCATACCTTCCATTTCTAATGCTGCTGTCACTTCGGTTACGGACGTCCGCCATTTTGTGATGACACAACATGAATGTGTAGTGCAGAAGCCGCCGCGCATGAGGTTGTAATCAACCAGTGCATATATCAAACACGAGATTATATTCGATTTGGGGTCAAAACACCAGGGTCAGAACATAAATTTCTATCCCATGGTAAAATCACGGATTTCATTGTCTGGTGTGCAAGAAGAAAAATTTTCACATCCAATTTGTGTTTATACATGAGAAATAACAACATTCCCCCTCTACCTTCACCTGCTGCAAGGACAGCAGTTAGACACCCCAGTGACACAAGATACACGTCACTTTTGCCTCACCCAACCACCCCACCAAATTTATCTGGATTTTTATGCCCCGCCATTCAAAAAATGGCTGGGTATTATGTTATACCCTCCGAAGTTTTGAGCGTCTGTCCGTCCGTCAGCGCCCCATAGTCCCGTGACCATAACTCTGATACCATTTGAGATATTTTCACGAAACTTCACAGATATGTAAAGCACTATCAGACGACATGCAGAATATAAAAACCATAACTCTGATTTTCCTATTTTTGGAGTTGTTGCCCTTTGAACATTGAACATAGGCAATTCTATCATAGTTTCGTGTCTGCGCCATAACTTCGATACCATTTGAGATATTTCCATGAAACTTCACAGGTATGTGAGACGACATGCAGAACATGCATGACGATATTTCCATGAGACTACATGCAGAACATATGAATCGTAACTCTGTGTTTCCTACTTTTGGAGTTATTGCCCTTCGAACTTTGAATATAGCTGTTGCTATCAGTTTTGTGTCCGCTCCATAACTTTGATACCGTTTAAGACATTTTCACGAAACTTCACAGATATGTAGAGCACTATCAGATGATGTGCAGAACATATGAACCGTAACTCTGATTTTCCTACTTTTAGAGTTATTGCACTTTGAACATTTGAAATAGCCATTTCTATCGTGGTTTTGTGTCCGCTCCATAACTTCGATACCATTTGGAGATATTTCCTTGAAACTTCACAGATATGTAGAGCACCATGAGACGACATGCAGAACATATGAACCATAACTCTAATTTTCCTACTTGTGTAGTTATTGAACTTTGAATATAGCAGTTGCTATCAGTTTCGAGTGCGCTCCATAACTCTGGTACCATTTGTGATATTTTCACGAAATATGTAGAGCAGCTGGAGATGACAGATATGTAGAGCAGCTGGAGATGACAGATATGTAGAGCAGCTGGAGATGACATGCAGGATATATGAAGATATCCTGGAGATGACATGCAGGATATATGAACCATAACTCTGATTTTCCTACTTTTGGAGTTATCATCCCTTGAACATTGAACATAGCCATTTCTGTCATGTAGTCTGTTTGAAGCACTATATTTCCTGAACTTAATGATTGATTCTGACAAAACTTGTATGGTTACATCACTGGGATGGGGGAAAACAGCCATCAGGTTTTGTTTCACTGTGATATGGCACTTGCTTGATGTAATTGTAGTGGCGGGGCATCATGCAGTGCTTGCAGTTTTATTAACAGCTAAACTGTCATTGTTTAATTAATGGAACTACAGTCGAACTTCAATGGCTCGAACACCTTTGGGACCTCAAAAATCTGTTCGAGACAGCGGTAGTTCGAGCCACTGAGGGTTACTGTCAGGAGGCATAACCAGATACTTTTAGACATCTTTTCGGTGTTCTATAATGAAAATGCATGCTGTGTTTACTCATTAGAATCGCCTCATCGAGGCGATTCTAATGAGTACACACAGCATACATTTGCAAGATAAAAGACTAAAATCTCCTTAATTGTCCCCCACTATTTCTTATGTAGAGGATTGCTAGGGGCTCAAGAATGGGTTCGACACATCCATGGTAAACAAGCCATCGGTGTTCGAGCCATCGAAGTTCTGCTGTACTGTGGCCTAGAAGTTAAAGAGTGCTGACTCTTTAAAACATTAGGTCTCTCACTATTGTGGAATCAAGCCTCATTCAGGTTATCAATGAGATGCTGAGTCTGCAACAAAAGGTGAGGTTGGTCTTCTATGGGTACTAGGGCTGGCTAATCGGAGCTGAAAAGATAATCGATTATCAGTCCTGTCATTGCGATTGATAATCAATTAGTAATCGCTGAGGTTTTTGTCAATTTTACCTGTCTGACTTTTCTAAGAGCACGACTCTTACCATATGTTGCACTTTACCATATGTATATTTGAACAGACAGGCCTGAGCAAACAGTGTAGACCCAGATGAGATGCCGCAGAATGCGGAGTCTCATCAGGGTCTGCACTGTTTGTCACTCATCCAGCTATTTTAGGCATAACTTTGGGTAGTAAATTGTACCTATCAAGTAATCGATTAAAAGCAAATCAGAAATGATAATCATTTTTGTGGAATATATCGATCGATTAATCGATTATACAATTAATCGTGGCAGCATTAATGGGTACTACTCCAGTTTTTGCCCATCTCTGATTAATGCTTGACAAGATATAAGTGAAAAGGCTGAAAAACCAACATAAAATAATTCCAATAAACACTGATTCTAATGCACTTGCTAATGGAACATGACATTTACTTGGATAATGTCAAAAATTTGCGACAGTATATCCTGCGATAAACAGACAGAAAACCAGTGTCATTATGTAATGCTGCTTTTATTGGGGAGCAGTTGGTTTTACATTACAATAACACACCTGTGCGACATAGTGCATTTTTTCACACCTCAAAATGGCTACTTTTCTGGTGAAAATCTGTGATATTTTTCTTATTTTTACTGCAAACATAGGGTGTGTGTGCTTGTTAGAACCGCCTCATCGAGGCAGATCTAACGAGTACCCACAACCTAGGTCTTGGAGCAGAAATAATAAAAATAATGTATGCCCCCTTAAACCCCAGTTTTCTCTATATAAAGTGGGGTTCAGGGGGGACTTCATCTCACAGACTTGTTCACGCGATGTATGGCACAACGCATGTCACGCAAAATGGACAATTTTTAACAAAACAACATAATAAGTGCATTAGAATGGGGATGACTATATTAAAAATTGTCAGGTAGATAGTCGGTTTTATAATCGCAAATTCCGTAACAGCATCGCTGGTGGTTTGCCATAAAACGAAATTTCTGACTGTAAAACTGCAGATTTACCTCCCCAAATGACAATTTTGAATATAGAGGATCTTACATGAGTGCTCATGTATTAATGAATTTATTAAACAAGTTGCAGAAAAGGGATAAAATGCGAGGCTTTGCCGAGCATTTTATCTCTTTTCCTCAACGAGTTTAATAAATTCAATAATACATGAGCACGAATGCAAGATTCTATTTATCATATGACATTTAAAACGCATTTTATTCACGAGTGTTTACAAAAATATCAATATTCCGCCATTAGTAAACGCGACGTAGTTAAGGAAGTTGTACATGTAACGTTACGGGGCGTATCTAACTAATTTGCATTTAATCCACTAGTGGATTATCGAAAATAATACATGGCATTATTACACTCTCAGGCGCGACGTCATATGATAAAGAGTAAATAATTGAAGTTTTAAGGGAAATGGGTACACAGTCAGGGGAGGCAACTCCTTCAGAAATATTTTTGTCTCCCATGTCAATAGGGGTCAACTCTTAAAGGAAAGAATTTGCTCATGAGGAGCAAATTCTTTCCTTTAAGAGTAGACCCCTTTTTCAGTGGGACAGGGCTTATTGAAAAGTGAACAGAAGTCCAGAGAATTGTCTGACTTTGAAAAAAGTCAGAAAAATCTGCCAGTTTTTCCCATTCCCCTTAACAAAATGTTAACTTACGTCTTTGATAGTTGTGAACAACATGGCCTGGAGCTTTACTTTCCAAAATTTCATTTTGCAGCATGCCAAAGAATTGATGGCAGCAGCGGCCACTAGGGGAGGGGCAAACTTTGCTTTCAAACAAGAGCAGGATAAGATCCAACGAGAACTGGAGTCAGCACAGAAAGACAATGACTTCATATATCACGATAAAGTACCAGATGTTAAGTCCTTGCCGGCATTGAGCAAGGCAGCTGTAGCAAAACCTCTACCCATCCCGGATAAACTCTCCACCAACTTTCAAGGTAAGGTTGATTTGTTTTGATCTGAAAACATTTTTTTTGTACTGAAAATAAATATTATACATCATAACTTCTTTATACAGTATTGTTAGGGTCCAAAGCAGAAAGTGTTTCTTAAACAACTACATGTATATCATATCGAAACAAGAATGTAAAGATTATAATTATAGAAAAATGAACCTATAATCCATACATTTTGGGGATCCATTTTTATACCCCGCCACACGATAGTGGCGGGGTATTATGTTATACCCTCCGGTGTCCGTCCGTCCGTATGTCTGTCCGTCCGAGCGCATCCACGGGCATATGTTGGGTAGACATGAGTTGGGTACTTGCCGTTTTTTAGGGCCCCGCACTGAAAGTGTGGGTGCCCTATAGTAATCACTCTGTCCATCCGTCTGTCTGTCTGTCTGTCGGTCTGTCCGTCTGTCCGTCCACAAATTTTCCTACTCCTCTGATAGCGCTGCCGGGGCCCTAGTCAGTTTCACTGACAGCTCTAGTTCCGTTAGTGTCCAAAAAAGTAGCCAACAAATTTGATGGGACATGTTGGGTACTTGTGCAAATTTTAGCTGATTGTTGGGTACTTATAGGTGAAAAATTAACACTGTAGTACCCAACAAACAAGGGGGGAAACCTACGTCACGATGATGTCACAATTTTACACCAAGGTGGTCGCCATCTTGAAAGGAACTCTTGCTTCGGTAAGTATTTCTGTGTTAAACATATATTTTACGCACAATCTTGACATAGCTATTATCGCAGAGTACGGGCAAAATTACAATGTTTTGTCAGCAAAAAGAAATTTAGGCAAGCTTTAAGTAGTATGGATGAACACGTCGGATTTAGTTAATTTCAGCGATCCATTCGTCAACACTCTTCATATGAAGCAGCGCAGTGTTTTCATTAATCCTCAAGTAACGAGTACACGACTTTTTCAGAAGAAAATACCATAGAAGTGTTTATTTGTATTAAAATTAAAATTTTTGAACTTTATAAGACGTTTTCAGCAAATGGTATCGTTAACACTCGATCTGAAAAGAGATACGTACACACTCTGAAAATCAGCATATAGTTGTTTCTCGTGACAACCTGAAAAGCAGGGTAAAAGGTGCCAAATTCTCTGAAGGTTACAAGTATCTTGGACAATAATGGTGGCCAGATGAACAGGCAGTTGTGATGTCCACTCCCTTGTCACTTAAGAAGATAAAGCCCACTCTGGAGCATTGTCATACTTGCGTTGAGGTATAAAACAACAGAATTAGGTTTACATTTATCTCTGAAAATAAAAAGAGCCATACAGGCTAACGAAGAATAGGCAGACATCTCTTGAGGTCCACAATGGTCTCTTACATGATCGGAAAAATACTGTCATGGCTGAGAACTAAACTTCTTGCAATGATCTTCTCGTTATAAAAAGGCATTATCTTACTTTATTTAAGCCGGCCTCGGTTCCTCAGTTGGATGCGCGTCTGACTGGTGATCAGGAGGACGCGGCTTCGTTACCTGCCAGGGTCGGCAACATTCTTTCGTGGAGATTGATCATGGAATCTTTTCTATGGTCAGTCTCTCCCTTCCGCTGATTCAAGAAGGGCAGTTGTCAGTTTCTGGCGATAGAATGTGCGCTGTACTGGTTAACGTATAAGCCTGCACAGAAAAAGTGTGGATAGGTAAACTGACCGGGATTAAAAATGACCTAAATATTGTTGACTGGGCCCTTAAACTCCAATACAAACAAACAAACTTACTTTAATCAAAGTAGTAATAGAACAGGTGGGTCAGCTGTCTCTTGGGTGGGTTTGAAAAATACACGGTGACTTAGACTGTCAACATTTGTTTATTCCTTACATCCGTGTACAAAAAGTAAACAGTGTAGACCTTCATCAGATGCTGCGCTCTTGTCGCGTCTTGATAGGGCTTACACTGTTTGCTAAACCCAACACACGATTTTAGCCCAGATTCTATTGATAACCATATTATTGAATACGCCATCCTCACAGCTATAAGAATAAGGCGGCTATTTTCTATTAATAACAGCTACCTTTAGTGATGGTCAGATGGACTTAAGCACTATTTTTAAAAAAGCTCCATTGCTTAGTAACTTTTGTCGACTAAAAAACAATATTGTACACTGTAGCACAGTTTTAATGAAAAGTGTAACACTTTTTGTAAGGTTAATTTGACATTTACCTCACTCAATGCAGTATTTGGCATAACACCCACAAAAAGTAGGCATTTTGTGTAGTTTCAACGTTATTTATTTTAATTAATGAGGCGGTGCAAGAAAAACGCTACAATAAGGCAATTTATGTGCGACGATAGACTACCCAGATCAGCTTGCATACCCGGGCAGTCTGATCGGTGTATTCTTGCGTTTTAAAAACAGTAGTAATATTTGACACTTCCCACATTTGCTTGTTGTATAAACCAATCCTTATCGAGGCCCCAATGACATTTTTTTTTTCTCGTTACGCTGTTCAGGATCTGCTGTTGGACTTGTGCGGTTGGTTAGGATTAAGAATCGTCCGTACAACGAGCAGGTGTGAGTGAGTGAGTGAGTTTTAGTTTTACGTCCCACCAACAGCTAAGGTCATGCGGAGACGGGATCTCGGTTTAAAGACTCATCCGAAAGTCTGGAGAAGCCCGGGATCGATCCTGCGATCACTGGTTTACAAGCCGAGTAGCGTAACCACTGCACCACGGAGGCTTCTACGAGCAGGTGTGAGTAGTGTAATAGCTCACTATTGTTTCAAAAGCGAACTATTACACCGATCAGATGCATGGACTGGTCTAGGTATTCACTAGTCGCACATGTCATATTTTAGCATTTGTATTGCACCGGCTGATATATTGACAAAAACAAAACAAATAACGTCTCAACTACAAAGATAAAAGAAAAACGTCTACTATTTTCGCGCGATACGCAAAAAAACTACTAACGGCATAAATATATGAAATGATGATGCCTGTTTGGTTGAAATTGAGGTTGAACCGCCCCGTCAACAGCACTTAGGTCATTTTCGAGACGTTACTTCCAATATTTTTGGGACTTCTATCCAACATTAAGATGAAATGACATCTCAAGCAATGCCTTCAGTGAAACAAATAGGGATTCCTGACCATTGCATTTACGTCTATTTTATACACATGTACGGTCCAACTCGCACCATTTTTCCTGGGCAGGCTTGGGGTCTTTGGGTGTTTGTGTCGCTTGTAATATTTTATTTTGGATAGCCTTTTGGCCTTTTTTGTGAGAAAGTAACGGTCCTTTGGCTTTCCGCTGTTGGTGTTTCCGTTGGGGTATGTTGTTTCATGTTTGTGTTTCTTTCCCTTTGGTGTCTCTGATGGGAGCTGTGGGTTAATTGTATCGATTCCTGATCATTGCCTCTACTTCTAATTTGGACCCTCTAAGTGATTACCAGTATTCGCTTACATACTTTTGTTTTGGACAGCCAACTGGCCATTTTGTTGGAAAGAAACTGTCCTTTTGGCTTTCCGCTAGTGATGTTTAGAGTCTAGTTATTTCATGCTTGTGTTTCTTTCCCTTTGGTGCAGTGGGTTAATTGTATCGATTCCTAATCATTGCCTTCACTTCTATTTTTCATATGCAGTTGGGATGATAACTTACATAGTGTAAGAGGCAGTGTTTTTCTTGACATCCCATTTCATCTTTACTTTAATTCTTTCTCTCTATCATAGGTCTAAGTTAAATTTCATCAAAAATTTCCTAGGAACTATAAAATGTTGAAACTTCAATCTTTATCATAGTGTGGATTTATTTTTATTTTCTTGTTGCCCTTGCTTCCAAAGGATTGCATTTTTCTAGAAAGTAATATATTTCACCGTAGCTGGTGTTATGGGAATATTTGGCGTCCGTAAAATGTTTATCTGCTCTTCATCAAAGTGTGGATTTATTTTCCAGTCATTTGGGATCATTGATGCCACTGCAGGGGTTCGTAAATGTTTGAGGGTTAGTGATGCGGCCTAACTGGCCGAAACTAGCTAGTCTGGTCCATAAAAAAATCGTGTACACTCCAGAGTTTTCAGTTCAGTCTTGTAGTCCTTGCTTCAAAGGGATTACCCTTTTCTAGAACATTTGTATGCAATGCAATAAAGATGGCTTATATTGTATAAAAGGCAATAAGCATCTTCAGCTTATTTGTTCATCTATTCTTTAAATCTTCTCCCAAAGATTAGGCCAATATTAATATTTTGTCAACGTTTTCACAAGAACAAGAAAAGCTTGAAACCTAATTTCGCAGCATTGTTCTTGGATGGGCCTCTTCTTAGATTTTTCTAGCCTTAATAGCTTAATGAAATGCATGTCTTCCATGGGGCAGAGCCCAACTGAACTATGGTGAGTATAGTGGCCCAAGGGCCTCTTGTTTTTACAGATATTTTAAATCTGAACCATTTGTTTTATCGTCATTTTTTTTCGCAACTCGGCGCAATATTGTAAATAGTTCAAGTGCGACAATGTTCTAGACTGGGCAATGTCTTCTTAAGTGACAAGAGAGCGGAAATTGTGATCGGCTGTTCATCTGGCCACCACTATTGTCAAAGATACTTGTTACCCTGCTTTTCAGGTTGTCACAAGAAACAACTATATGTGGCCTAGTGGTTAAGAGCGCTGACTCTTGATCATTAGGTCTCTCACCGCTGTGGTTCGAGCCTCGCTCGGGTCATATGTGAGACGCCAAGTTCTGCGACGGAAGGTCATGTGGTTTTTCTCCGGGTACTCCGGTTTTCGCCCACTTCTGATTAGCGATCAGCTCGATATGAGTGAAATAATCTTGAAAGGGCCGTTAAACCAAAAAAACAAAAAACAAAACAAACAACTATATGCTGGTTTTCAGAGTGTGTACGTATCTCATTTCTGATCGAGTGTTAACGATACCATTTACTGAAAACGTCTTGTAAAGTTCAAAAATTTTAATTTTAATACTAATAAACACTTCTATGGTATTTTCTTCTGAAAAAGTCGTGTACTCGTTATGAGAGGATAAATGAAAACACTGCGCTGCTTCATATGAATGATTTTCATATCCACAGTGTTGAAGTATGGATCGCTGAAATGAACTAAATCCAACGTGTTTATCCATACTACTGAAAGCCTGCACAAATTTCTTTTTTCAGACAAAACATTGTTATTTCGCCCGTACTCTGCGATAAAAGCGGTGTCAAGATTTGGCTTAAATCATCTGTTTAACACAAAAACACTTACCGAAGCGAGAGGTACTTTCAAGATGGCGACTGCCATTGTCTTTCTGTGTGACGTCATCGTGACGTAGGTTTCCCCCCTTGACAAATGTCCATCTGTACGAACGTCCGTATGTCTGTCCGTCCGTCCGCACTTCGTTTCCGATCGATAACTTGAGTATTTTTCAACGGATTTTGTTCAAATTTTGCATACATATTGGTATTGGGGATGAATGGTTTGGGATTGTTAATGGGTAAAATCTGTTAATTTTTAGCAGAGTTATTGCCCTTTTCAGTATCTGAAAAATGGTTTTTGGCCTCTAATTCCCTTACTATATGGAATATCTGGATGAAACTTCACAGATATATAGAGGACTAAACGGTTCATATTGTGGCCAAGGACTGCTACTTTGGCTGTTCCAGTTCTTGAGTTATCTGCCCTTGACATATTTAAAAAATGCATTTTAGACTGTAGTTCGTTTATCATTTACAATATCTTGCTGAAATTCATAGATATGTAGTAGATGAATTGTTATATACTGTGGCAAAGGAACATGACTCTGGCTTTCCCAGCGATTGAGTTATCTGCCTTTGAAATATCTGAAAAATGGTTTTTGGCCTCTAGTTCCCTTACTATATGGAATATCTCGAAACTTCACAGATATATAGAGGACTTAATGGTTCATATCGTGGTCAAGGACCGCTACTCTGGCTATACCAGTTCTTGAGTTATCTGCCTTGAAGTATATCTCTGCTATCCCCTTTCTAGTTATTTAGCCTTGATATATTTTCAAATAAGTTACATTGCTTAGCAGTGGCTGGGTATTATGCAGTGTCTGCGGTGCTTTATTCAAAAAATAATTTCATTTAAGTTTTTAGAATTTGCAATGTTGTATATTTATGTCATATTAAGTTAAATGAAATACTGTTCATAGCGTAATAATCCTAAGTATTGGGACAGACAGGCATAAGCAAATGGTGCAGACCCAGATCAGACTGCTTCTGAAACAAAATTGAGAATTACAGCCAGTTCTAAAGGTGTCCGAATTTTTAGGATTTTTACAGTAGTGATCAACATTATAAAACGTTTATGTGTACTCAGATATCTCTTGAAGATGGGATGTGGCCAAAATGCTGTTACCAAATGCTGTCAAAATGGAGTCCATAGGAATAGATAAGGTGGCTATTTGGTGACAATTGAAGGATAGGTTTGTTCAATTCTCCATAAAAACCTATGTTGTGGGTATTCATTAGAACTGCCTCAGGGAGGCAGTTCTATTGAATACCCACAACATAGGTATGTGGCGGTTCTATTGAATACCCACAAATACCCACAACATAGGTTTTTTTGGAGAAATAAGGAAAACTATCCATCAGTTGTCACAAAATACCAACCTTACCGGTTCCTATGGAGTCATTCCAATGTGCAATTCTGTTGAACAGCTGTAACACCAGCTTTTTGCATCAAGAGATCTGATTGGTTGATAATCAGCAGTGGGTGTGGCATATTTAAATATTCAGCAAGTCAAGGGTTAATCTGCTTAACCCTTCAAGAATTACAGAAAATTCTAGAGCAGATGACAATATATTTTTTTCAGCAAAAAGGAATACATTTTTAAGCTCAACATTACTAAAATTGCAGGATGAATGCATTTTATATATAAGACAGAAGATTCTGTTGCATCTGTTCAGTCTAAAATTTCGTTATGGCTCTTTGCTGATTTATATTTTCCAGATTTATTTGAGAAGATAGTACCAATCCCAGTATATGATGCAATGAATGTATTTGAAGGTAGAAAATCACAGATAACCAATATGGAGATAGGTAGACTACGAGAACAAAGCAATTTAATGAATAGGTATGTTAAGACTTCCCATGACTTGATTGGATGTTTGGAAGGATTTTCTGCTTGTGGCCATACTCGGTACAACCGCTCAAAGACTTGATTAGATTTTGATGCGGCCCCCGCCCATAGGGGCTTGAAGAAATATATGGGCTGCATGATGCTTCCACGCAGAGCTGAATCCGGCCTGCACACTAGTACTGGTAAACCGCTTAGAGGATCTAAGCCTGTCCAGGAACCGCGGTGCGAGTCGGACCGTCCATGCTAATAAACCATATTGGTTTCATTGGGCGATAGGGCTTGAGATGTCGTTTCATCTCAATGTCGGGTAAAAGTCCCACAAAATTGGAAGCAACGTCTCCAAAATGACCTTTACAGTGTTGACGGGGACGTTAAACCTCAAATCAAACAAATCAAAGATTTTGATGACTTTGACATAATCTGCTTACGTCAAGGTCACACAGATGCTAAGATTGTCAAAGTTTGTCTTGTCTGCACTATAACTCTTTGAATAAAAGATGAATTCTAGCAAATTTGGTGAAATATATCGGTTCAAAATACATAAGAATTGATAAGGCTTTTTGTGACCTTGACCTACTAACTAAGGACACATGTTTAAAAATTGTCCAATTTTTGCTTGTCTGCACCATACTTCTTGAACTGTTAGAAATTTTTGGGTTGTATTTGTGGTGTTGGTTGCTGTTGTGGGGAGTGGAGGGTGGGAAGTGAGGTGGGGAAAGGAGAATAACATACTTTTCTTTTGAAAACATTTCAAGTTATAGTATAGCGACAGTATTTGTTCGCCAACACTTTACCGTTGTAAAGAATTTGCCGCTGAAAAGAATCTCAATAAGGTGTAGTATAAATAGAGAATACCAGGTTGGTGTCTTTTGACATCAAGTTTATCAGGCAAGGCTTCGAGAACGCTTGTAGAATATTTTAATATTTGTAGAAGAATATTCTACATGCATTCTCGAAGCCGAGCCTGATAAACTTGATATCAAATGACACTAATCTGGTATTCTGTTTATCCCCTTGTACACTCTTAAATTAGCAATTACGGTCAGTTATTGATGGACCTCAGTGCGTCCAAGCATTTGGTGGTCGATATATTTAGTATCAGCTGACCATGTTCTTCCTATGATATTTTTTTCAAGTAATATTGTCATATTTCCCAGTTACAATAACTTTTTTGTCATTTTCCAGTAGTCCGGTTCATCCATAAAAGTGCAATGTCACGTTGAAGTGATAAAGCTCACTTGTCCTGAGATAGCATATCTTTATCAGGTCAATGCATTACAATGCAATATATACAGGGGGTAACTGATAATAGGTAATAAAGGGCCTTTTCCTCCCAAATACTCCCAAGAAACATACGTTGTGGACATTCGAGGTGATTCTAACAAATATCCTCACCATCTTTTTTTGAATAGCAAATTGAATATTTTTGAATATCTCTATTAACCCATTCATGATTTGGTACCAGAAACCCCAAATCGGGTACCCTGGCAAACAGTGCAGGCCCAGATCAGTCGCCGCAGAACGCGGCGTCTGATCAGGGCCTCCACTGTTTGCAAAAAGTTCAGTCCTTTTCCAAATAAATTTTGAAGAAAGCACAACCTGACACCCCTAAATTTTGAAGTGGACTTCTGCTGTATATAAAGAGGAAGATTCCATTTGGTTCAAAAAGGGTTAATCCTCACATCTTGAGCCAAGGATTTGTTGCATTGACATTGTTGTTGTAACGTGTTTTGTAGTTATAACGAATGTCAGTAGAAAGAGGGTTATCTGTACAGTGTATATTATGAGTTCAGAATCATTGTGTGTGTTTTTTTTCCAGTGTTTTGGCATCTCTTAACTTGCCAGCAGCCCTGGAAGATGTAGGTGGGCAGAAGGTGCCACAGTCAGTACTAGAAAAATCTCAACAGATCAAAGACATGGGAGGGCTATCTTATCTTGACAAGCTTATAGCTGAGCTACCAGAACTATTGACTAGAAACAGAGAAATTCTAGATGTGGTGAGTTTAGTGGTTTGTTTTTCATGTTTGTTTGAAGTTTAATATCCCTGTCAACACTATTTAGGTAATTTTAGAGACGTTGCTTGCAATTTTGTGGAAATTTTACCCGACATTGAGATGCAAAGACGTCTCAATCCCTGCCGCCCAATGAAGCCAATAGGGTTTTATATGCATGGACAGGCCAACTCGCACCACTTTGCCTGGGAAGGCTTAAACCTAAGCAGTTTACCAGGACTCGTGTGCGGTCGGTTTCAGCTCTGCGTGGAAGCATCATGCAGCCCAATCTGTTTCTCCAAGCTCCGATGGGTTGGAGCTAGGTGAGTTTAGTGGCGTATTTATGTCAGACCGAGGCAAGTGTTGTTAACGTAAAAATCCTAAAAATTCGGACACCTTGAGGATTTGGTGTAATTCGCGACAAAATTTAACAAGTTTGTTTCACGATCCAGCAAGGACTCCAAAAGGTGCAGACAGAATGGCAAACATTGCAGACCCGGAGCAGTTTGATCTGGGTCTGCACTGTTTGCTTTGGCCTATTGGATCATTATGGTAATTAAAGTATTGTTTAAAACTAACAATGCCATTTTTTTTGACATATTAAAACTTTAATCGTTTAATATGGCAAAAATGCCAATATTTTCGCTAAAAAGATCGAGAAGCTTTTCACATTTTTTTTTTCAGCAAAAATACCACTCTTACTATAAATTGTACTTACTAGAACAGTAATTATTTTGACCATTATTAACATTTAACCTGCTGAATATTCAATTAAGCCACACCCATTTCTGACTTTGAACCAATCAGATAACTTGGTGCAATTTATTTTAACAAATTCATAAACTGAATGTCAAACATTGTAGATCCTGATCAGATGGCTTCTTCAGAAGCCATCTGATCTGGATCTACACTGTTTGCAAATATAGGGCTTGTCGCCTACAGCAGGCTAAAGGTTAAGCTCATTAAGCTAATGATCTGTCCTGGTAGTGTATATTTATTAGTGGTTCCGTGATTTATTGATTTATGCGATGATTGCTTATTTCAGGCAGTTGGGTTCAGAATTGATCATGCTTTTCTATGATCAATCAAAATTTTGTCTTTATAGACATAAGTTGTTGTAGTACTATTTTTAAGATCCAAAGTCACTCTGGGTTCAGTACCTAACTCAAAATGTATAGATTACACAGAAAAGTGAGGATGTACGGTAACTTTTTCTTATATGCAGTTGACTTAGATCATCTATGTAATTTTACATTGTCATTTTGTATACGTGTAATGTCTTATTCCATACATGTAATGTTACACGTATACATGTAATGTCCATAAACCCTTAACATTACTCACATACTGTTAACATTATTATCCCCACGTTTTTCAACGAAAAAGTGGGGATATTGTTATCGCCTCCGTCCGTCCGTCTGTCTGTCCGGCTATCTCCTCCTAAACCGTTAGCCGGAATTCAACCAAATTTGGTATGCGAGTTGCTTACATGAATGGCTTGCGCAAGAGCACATTTTGTTTTGTCCCCGCCCCCAGGGGCCCTGGGGAGGGGTCAAAAGGTCAAATTTTGACCTACTGTGGAGAAAACGTGGGGATTTGCGATGGCTTGCCATCGACTGCGCGCTCTAGTTTATCATATGATGTCACATCTGAGAGTGTAATAATTCCATGACATATATTCAATAATCCACTAGTGGATTAAATATGCAAACGTTACATGTACGACGTCATTGACGACGTCACATTTACTAATGACGGAATATTGACATTTTTGTCAACAAACTGTGAATAAAATGCGTTTTGAATGTCATATGATAAATAGAATCTTGCATTCGTGCTTGTGTATTATTGAATTTATTAAATTCGTTGAGGAAAAGGGATAAAGCCTCGCATTTTATCTTTTTTTCTCAACTCGTTTAACCCATTCAGTACCAGAAACTCCTAAACGGGTACCCTGGCAAACAGTGCAGGCCCAGATCAGACGCCGCAGAACACGGCATCTGATCAGGGCCTACACTGTTTGCAAAAAGTTAAGCCATTTTCCTCGCATTTTATCCCTTTTTCTCAACTCATTTAACCCATTCAGTACCAGAAACTCCTAAAGGGGTACCCTGGCGAACAGTGCAGGCCCAGATCAGACGCCGCAGAATGCGGCATCTGACCAGGGCCTACACTGTTTGCAAAAAGTTAAGCCATTTTCAAAGTAAATTTTGAAGAAAACACAACCTGACGCCCCTTAATTTTGGAATGGACTCCTGCTATATATAAAGAGGAAGATTCCGTTTGGTACCAAAATGGTTAATAAATTCAATATTACAAGAGCACTCGTGTAAGATCCTCGATTTTATTTTTCATATTCTGTTAACATTATTGTGTTTTCACTTTTACAGTGTATTAATTCATTAGATGAAGAAGAGAAGTCAGACACCCAGTTGAAAGAACAGTTCAAGGAACGGTGGACGAGAACAGCTTCAGCTAGTCTTACAAAGCCAATGAGAGACGAGTGTATGAAATACAAGACAATTTTAGATACTGCTATAGGAGCTGATAAGATTGTGCAAGAAAAATATAATGCGCATAAACAGGCTTTTGCCTTGTTATCAAAACCAACAGTGAGTTTTATTTCTTTCTTTTTTTTCTCACCTGTCATATAGTACACCTTAATGATCCTAAGTATTGGGACAGACAGACCTAAGCAAATAGTGTAGACCCAGATCAGACTGCTCCTAAAGGAGCAGTCTGATCAAGGTCTACACTGTTTGCCATTCTGTCTGCACGTTTTGGACTCATTCCTGGATCGTGAAAAAATGTGTTAAAATTTTAGGAGAGTTATGGCAAGTCTTCAGTGTGTCCCAATTTTTAGGATTTTTACGGTAATAAAGTGAGCTTTTGTGATCACTTTTTCTCCGTGGTGCATCCATAAACAATTTCTTCAAATGACATCTCCTCCGAAACCACTGATAGGATTTTGATGAAACTTCACAGGAATGATCCTTTATATAGTTGGTCCTCTTTCAAAGTTATTCAAATGGTGCTGGTCCATTGCTCATCTAGGTTACAGGAGCCAAAAATAGATTTTTTAACTAAAAACTAAAAAAAATTCTACTTTGAAACCTCAAGGCCCAAGTCTTTGCTATTTGGTTTAAAGCTTCATCTAGTGGACCTCTATCAAGATTATTCAAATTATAGCCTTGGGACCAAAAATGGCCACTATTAGTTTTTAACATATCTGGACCCAGACTGTATGTCTCATAGTTTCAGATTGGAGGGATTAATGAGAATATTTTAAGTGATTATTTTGCTAACCCCACTGGCTCATTTGGATGTGGGTCCGATAGGCAATCAGGAGGTCACATGTTCGATTCCTGCCATCATAGCCACAAATAAGGTTTGTATTTTGTGATAATTGAAGGATAGTTTTTATCAGTTCTTCATAAAAACCTATGTTGTGGGTATTTATTAGAACCACCTTGCCGAGGCGGTTCTAATGAGTACCCACAACATAGGTTTATATGGAGAAATAAGGGAAATCCTTCAAATATCACAAAATACTTAGCTTACCTGTTGCTATGCTGCCATATTGGCAATATTCTTTTGTTGAGATTGATTTTGAAATATATTCTGTGGTCATTCTCCCCTTCTGCTGATTCAAGGAGGACAGTTTTCAGTTTGTGTTGAAAGAGTATACACTTTACTGGTTAACTCCTTAAGTATAAGCCCGCCGCACAAAAAGTGTGGTTACAGGGGGCTAAAGTTATTAGCTTAGCAGAGCCAAAGGCTCAAGTGGAGGTAATAGGATAGACAGTGATCTGTTGTCATCCATACATGTGATATTTTCTTGGACCCAAATAGGGAGATTTTGATTTTCAGATAGGGAGATTGGGGTCCCAAATAGGGAGATTTTTCCGCGGTAAAAAGTGATGTTATTTTTTATTAAAATTTACCTCTGAAGCACTTTTTCACCCATAACATGCCAACACGACAATTGTCGTCTGCTTTGTCGTCTGTCATCTGCATTAAAAATCATTTTTGAAAACAGTGTGGGCCAAGATCAGACTGCAGAGCAGCCTGATTAGGGCCCACACTGTTTGCCTTTATGCAAAAATATTTTATGAAAGCTTGGAAGAAGAAAATGCAGCAGAGGACAAAGTTCCATTTTGTCTTTTAAAAGAGAGACAATTTCTCGGAGGAATGATCAAAGAACAAGCACTGGCCAATAGATTGGTGTTAAATACCCACCTAGCACCTGGCAGAAAAAACAACGTTCAGAATGCCCGCATAGCAAAACATCTGACATACATTTACTCGTACTCTTACACCCCTTCCCTTATCAAGTTTTTTTTTTGTGTGTGTTGGGTGGGGGGGGGGGGGTGCATGCATCAGTGCCCCAGCTAGCTACTTTCAGAGGGGCGGGCCGCCCCTCGTGCCCTCCTGGGCCGCCCCTCGTGCCCTCCCTGGCCGCCCCTCATGCCCTCCCGGGCCACCCCTCGTGCCCGGCCCTCCCGCCCCCGTGTCCTCTCCAATCTCCCCGCTGCCTTTTCTTATGACATTCACTGTTTCAAATCCATCCATAACTGCCACTTAGCATCCTCGTATGTGTAATTTAAGACGTTATAAGACACCGTGGGTAGATGTAATTATTTTATAATACTGGATTAATTATGCGACACGCGCCGAAATAATCATGCTGTTAACGGATGGTAAACGCCATGGGGTACAGTATGACTCGATAAGCGGTATTGTCGGTATTTTTATGACACTGTCAGAAATACTGGCTAGAACCTGCATCAGTTTACTTTTAATCGGTGTCTTTAAATCTTATTGCAAAAGTAAAATGTGCAATAATTTGTAGGCCCTATCATTTTTAAAACGGCCATGATTGGTAAATCAAAATTATTCTCAACTGACTCGTCACTTGTTACGGTTAAAATGCTGACAAAGAGAAAGTTAAAAAGAGAGTTAAGATAAAAAAAAAATCTTCGTTTTTCGGTGGTTGGTCAGCGCGAACATGTTAGAAAAAAAAACAAAAAAACATTCCAATGAAGATTCTGAATTATTATGACTTATTAGCCCTTGCCATGTTCGGGCACATGCAACAGTCGCTCGGGCTCCAATATTTGAAAAACAATGAAATTTTCATTACAGTGCAGCGACTGAACGCACGTGAAATAAATGACGTGTGTAATAGAAGGCGGGAAATTCTCACACGGGAAAATTATGCATTCATATTTCAAGGGAATCAAGTTTTTTGGGGGTTGGGGATACGGTCCTTTCAAGATTTTATCAAATATAGAGCTGATCCGATCGTTAATCTGGAGGGCGTAAACCGCGGAGTAATCTGAGCTACATTAAGACATCTCGGATCAGTCAGCGCATGCGCAGAAGCCTTCATTAGCCGTATTGATTGGATGAGCAGGTCATTGCTCAACAGTATCGTCTCGCATCTGTCTGCGCATCGCTGATTTTACAAGCTGGGTTATCCAAACGGGCAGAGGAGCGCTGGGCTAGGAAGGGCACTTTTGCATGCAAAAAATGGGTCACCATTTTGGGTCTTTCAAATGCCATTAAGATCGTTATGATCTAGAATAGGTTAGTGAGCTACTGTTACTTTGTCTCTACTGAATTATATATATTTACATGCATTTCACAAGTAAGCGGTGTACTGGGTCGCAGCAATAGCAACGTTTTTTATTTAAAGAACATTTGAACATTTAACTTCTAGGTATCTTTTAATATAGATTGATAATATTTAAAAATAAAATAAATTGTTTGATTCATCTGAGAGCGTTATTAAAACAATACAAAAAAATAACCGAGGACTGAATAAGTAATCTGTTCAAGGGAAACTACTCAATAATTATCCTTCCTGGTGAATGAATGTTATACTCGGGCTTCAGAACTCAGACTGAACGGGTGCGAAGGCTGTTCTGCGTCTTCACCGATCTGCAAAGACTCTGATCAAAATGCGCAGCTAGTGTTTGCAATATCCCCTCTGCTTGATCACTCTGCAACAGTAGGGCTATTACACAGTAAACAGCGTATATACCGAGCTGCGTCGCACAACACATCGCAAAGACCCAGATCAACATGCGCAACCCGGGCAACGTTTTTTCTCACCTATCTCTAAAGGCTCTTGGGGTCAGCGAAGACTGAGCAGTTTGCAAGGATGCAAAGGCTACTCCGAGTCTTCACTTGTCGCACAATACTCAAAGACTCAGACCAGCATGCGCAACCACTATGTAAGTCCGAACAACATGCGCAACAACTATGCAAGTCTGAAATCCTAACTGGAGCACTGCATGCATGATTGCCGTTATGAAACGTTAAATACTGTAAGTATTTTGTAAGTTATATTGCATGTTGTTTGTTTGTTTATTGTTGAAAATTTGTGCATATACCTTACTTGATTTCCGTTTCTTAGTTTTTATCCAGTGAATAATAAATTAGTAAACTTCAAAAATGTTTGTTGTTCTTTTATGACCAATCAAGCTCCCCAAATCTAGGGAAACTTACTGCAATAATCTTGCAGTTTGGATAGCTTCATCTGTAGATCGGTAAACAAAGCTAAAGATCGTGAAGTAATGCCTAAATTTTTAAATGCCCATGCTTTTTCCATGGCTACGTTCCCTCAAAACGTGCCATGGAGCTTAGTCGGAACTAATAAGCATGCATGATTTTTAACTTGGGTGGTGGGGGGGGCATATTTCTTTCATAAAAGATCCATCAAAAACACGGCAAAAAATATTTTTTTCTCGCAAGCTAAAAATAAAACAGATTTGAATAGAAAATTTCACCCTGCAAAACTCCGGTTCTACGTTTATTAATAAATGAAAAACTGCATACAGATGCTTAGAAAATACCAGCGTCTGCTCTGCTCTGTTTTGGCGGGAAAAATATTTAGTGTGTTCACCTGTCGGAGGCATGCACGAATTTTCATTGATGTCATGTGGGGCATATTTTTCTTTCATCCGTTAAAAACGGCAAAAATATTTTTCTCGGGTGCAAATAGAAAATGTCACTATGTAATACCCCAGTTCTATGATTAATAAATGAATAAAGGTTTACAGACGCGTAGAAAAAAAAAAAAGCGTCTGCTTTGCTCTGTTTTGGTGGGAATAATATTTAGCGTCTACATGTTACAATTACACACGGATTAAATAAGATATAACTGGTATATCTTGATTGACTAGTTTTCACACCTTGTCACATTGTTAATTGTTGGCTTATCAATAAGGCCTGCCTCGGGTGTAAACGGTTTAATGAGCAAATCAGCGATCAGGGGAGTATAATTATTAATAAATGTATGCTTCCCTTTATTTGTAACATTATTGAATTTCTCACTTTTTATCACCATGTTTGCGGCTTGTTTGATGGTTGCATTTTAATACCGGTATGTTCTTTTCATATCGCGACGTCATACCTGTGCCCGTGTGTGTTGCAATTTACCGGTATACCGGTTTATCGTGACAGCCCTAGCATAAATACACTAACGGTTATTCGCATAGGTATTTTACTGGGGTAAACACTAAAATGGTCGCTCGGCGGAAAACTACTATTGGAAACTTGTTGTGTCCGGAGATTAGGGCTGTCGGACGGGAGACCGGGAGATGAGGTTCGAAATCGGGATATCCCGACAAAATCGGGAGATATCACATGTATGGTTGTCATCATCTGCATCGTCTTTATTATCAACATTTTTAAGCAACATGTCCTGAAACTGCCAATTGAAACCAAATTACATGTGGAGCTCCCTTGGGCTCTGTTGTTCCAATTATATTGTTGAGTCTTAAATTGTTTAATTTGGCAAAAATGCTAACATTTTTGCTGAAAACTGTGAGTAGCTTTTGCAAGAGTAGCTTGTAGTATTTGATATTATACTTGTTAGAACAGTTAACAGTTTAACCACTGATAAGTTTGATAACCTATTGATACTTTGAACAAAAAGCCACGGTCCTTATAAAAATGACCCGCCACCAACCTGCCCATTGAGGCTTGAAGAAATATATTGGGCTACATGTTGCTTCCATGCAGAGCTGAAATGGACCACACATGAGTACTGGTAAACTGCTTAGAGGGTCTGAGCCTGCCCAGGCAAAGTGGTGCAAGTCGGACTGTCCATGCTCTTAAACCCTATTGGTTTCATTGGGCGGCAGGACATGAGATATCATTTCATCTCAGTGTTGGGTAAACGTCCCCAAAACTTTGAAGCGGCATCTCCAAAATGACCTATATAGTATTGATGGGGACATTAAACCTAAAATCAAACAAACAAAACCGTATAAAAATGAGTTCCTATTTTTAGCATGAAATCGAGAGTTCGTTACCAAGCTCTGGCTCAAGCGGTTCCCTGTCCAGTCTACCTATAGTGAAAGATCTTAGGAAAATGATGGAAGAGGTTGAATCGATCAAAGCGGAGAGAGAGGTCATGGAAAGTGAACTGAAAGAGTCCAAGTTTGATATGGGTAAGAGAAAAAATGATTCAAGCCCTGACAGGAGAATATAAGAATTTTAAATGGGTGTGAGGTGTGGATGGAAAAATACGTCCCAAGGGTCATTGTCCGGCATTACGAGGCTTGCCCAGGGATGCCAGACAGTGATCCCGAGGGACGGATTTTTCTATCCACCCCTCACACCCATATAGGATTCTTTTTCTTGCATAAGCCCCCGCCCATAGGGGCTTGAAGAAATATATGGGCTGCATGATGCTTCCACGCAGAGCTGAATCCGGCCCGCACACTAGTACTGGTAAACCGCTTAGAGGATCAAAGCCTGTCCAGGAACCGCGGTGCGAGGTGGACCGTCCATGCTAATAAACCCTTTTGGTTTCATTGGGCGAGAGGGCTTGAGATGTCATTTCATCTCAATGTCGGGTAAAAGTCCCACGAAATTGGAAGCAAGTCTCCAAAATGACCTTTACAGTGTTGAAGGGGACGTTAAACCTCAAATCAAACAAACAAACAAACTTTTTCTTGCATACCTTCCATTTCTTAGCGAGGATTTTTAATGCTGCACTCACTTCGGTTACCAACGTAAGCCATATTGTGTTGACACTGCAGGAATGTTTAGTGACGTCATGTAACGTGCTGTGATGTCAACCTTAACAACGGCGCATACGAGGTCGTAGTCAACCAGTGCATTTATCAAACACGCGATTATATCCGATTTTGGGAACACCAGGGTCAGAACATAAATTTCTATCCCAGGGTAAAATCATGGATTTCCTTGTCTGGTGTGCAAGAAAGGTTCGGAACACCAGGGTCAGAACACTGGTGTTCCGACCCAGGCAACTAACATAAATGCGCTTCAATTTTATTCAACTGCCGGAACTACTTCCGCACTACTTTTATTTTGAAAACAATATACATGTGCGAGCTGTCAAAACTAACCGGAGGTGTTGTGCAAGAAAAAGAATCCAATATGGGGTTCTGTTGTAGATGGGCGTTTCCAAGCCTCGGGATGACCGTGCTGAGCGGAACCTCAGCGGAACCTCGGCGTAGCCTCGGTTCCGCTCAGCACGGTCATCCCTCGGGTTGGAAACGCTCATCTTCAACAGAACCCCATATCAGATTCTTATAGTCTATCGGGGCTTTTGACCTTGTTAGATGCAAACCAGCCTACTCAGCTTGAAGTGAGTCTTGATTTGTTTGATTTCTGGTTTAACGTCCCCGTCAACACTGTATAGGGGATTTTGGAGACGTTGCTTCCAATTTTGTGGGACTTTTACCCGACATTGAGATGAAATGACATTTCAAGCTATGTCGCCCAATTAAACAAATAGTGTTTATAAGCATGGACAGTCCGACTTGTGTGCGGTCGGTTTCAGCTCTGCATGGAAGCATCATGCAATGCAGCCCATCTATTTCTTCAAGCCCCGATGGGTGGGGGCCGTGGAAGTGAATCTTGAAATTGTGGATATAGAAACCAGAGGTATTGTACACTATGCAAGGAGCGAACACAAAGCTGCAGATCAGACTGCGCTATTGCGCAGTCTGATCTGCAGCTTTGGTGTTCGCAGATGGTTGAGGTCAGGACTCTTTTCTCAGGACATGGCTCATTAAAAAAGAGAACAAAAAAAAGAACAAAAAAAAAAACAAATACCGACTAATCAAAATGTCAGTCAAGTAAAAAAGAAAAAAAATCAATAAATTAAGAAACAAACAAGGAAAGAAAGAATGAATGAAATCAACTACTTACCATACTTTTTCTGAAATTTGAACAAGTACAGTTTATTAGGGCCCCGCACTGAAAGTGTGGGTGCCCTATAGTAATCACTCTGTCTGTCCGTCTGTCTGTCTGTCCGTCCACAAATTTTTTTCCTACTCCTCTGATAGCGCTGCCGGGGCCCTAGTCAGTTTCACTGACAGCTCTAGTTACCTGGTGTGTCTTAAAGTACCTTTCTGCGGCAGCTGATCTGTTTGCCTAGGCCTGTCTGTCTGAAGACATATGGTAAAGTATGATACAGTACAGTACAGTAAACCGTGTCATGAGAGACTTGTCACCAGGTTAAGACTGGTCTACTCGGCTACACAGACTATCAAGAGTCTTGGAATTTTTAAATAGAACCTACTTTCCAAGCAGTGAATTGGCTAATGGCAGCCGGCTTGGCTTATACCGTAAAAATCCTAAATATTCGGACACCTTGAGGACTTGCTGTAATTCTCCTAAAATTTTAATATGTTTGTTTCATGATCCAGCAAGGAATCCAAAAGGTGCATACAGAAAGGCAATCAGTGTAGACCCGGATCAGACTGCTCCTTCAGGAGCAGTCTGATCTGGGTCTACACTGTTTGCTTAGGTCTGTGTGTCCCAATAGTAAGGATCTTTTAAGGTAATACAGATAAAGAATACGGTACAGCAGCTGAGTGGGTAAGGGCCTCTTTGGTCTAGTGGGTTAGATAGCTGTCCCTTAATCATAAGGTCTCTCATTGCTGTTCACATGTGAAATGTCAAGTTCTGCAATGAAAGGTCAGGTGTTTTTTTTCTCCTGGTATTTGGGTTTTTGTCCACCTCTGATTAATGACAGGCTTGAAATAAGAGACAATCTTGAAAGGGCCGTAAAACGGAAAAAAAAATACACTGAGTGCAGGCTGATACGAGTCTTTATCTGAATGTACATTTTAATAACACCTTTATCATGGGCCAAAACAGATTTTAGTTTAAAATCGTTTTTTTTTTTTTTCTAGCTGGCAAATTCATGGCAGCCATGGCTTCGGAAGGTTTAATAAATGAAGAAGCTATATCATCCCAAGAATTAGACCGAGTCTATGGACCTCTGAGGCAACAGGTGGTCGACAGCTGTCAGAGACAAGATATGCTTATGGCTAGAATACAGGTAAGTCTTGCCCATGGCTAGACTGCAGGGCCCGATTGATTGATTGACATTGCTTTCAATTTTGTGGGACTTTGACCCGAGATTGAGATGAATTGACATCTCAAGCCCTGTCTCCCAATGAAACCAATAGGGGTTATAAGCATGGAAGTTCCGACTCGCACCGCTTCACCTGGGAGGCTTAGATCCGCCAAGCGGTTTACCGGTACTCATGTGCAGTCGGTTTCAGCTCTACGTGCAAGCATCGTGCAGCCCATCTATTTCTTCAAGCCTCGATGTGGGGGGCCATGCAGGGCCCGAGGTTTAGCATGAAAACGGTAATGTTTGCAGCAAAACCTACAAGATGAAGTATGTGACCAGTTTCAACTCTGATCAACCTATGCATTAGGACAGTCTGATAACAGTCTTTGCAGTTCTGGGGCCAGTTGTTCAAAGCATTAGCTTAACGAGCTCGTTAGTGGGCATGTTGTTAAGTGTTCTAGCAAGTACAATATTTAAAATTTTGTTATTTTTGCTGGAAAAATGTGAGCAGCTTTTGCATTTGCAAAAGCTACTCACATTTTTTTCAGCAAAAATATTAGCATATTTGCCATATTAAATGATCAAAGTAACGGTACGTTAACTAATGACATTGTTAGTTTTGAACAACTGGCCCTTGGGCTTTCCCAAGATCAGTAAACCCAAGATCTGTCAGGACTGACTAGATTTGATGCACAGGCTGATCCGAGCTGCTTCTGAGGGACCTGGCAAATGTTATTTCAATCGATGATCTTTTTTATGCCCCCGCATCGGATGATGCCGGGGGCATAGAGTTTTTCGGTTTTCTGTACATGCGTCCGTGGGTACCTGCGTACGTGCGTACGGTTGTCCGAATGTACGTCCTTCTGTACGAAAGTGTGTACGTACGTCTGTACGTACATACGTATGTACATACGTACGTAATCCTGTTAGACTCAGGTTAAGGTTTTGGGTCAGGGTAGAACTTGAGCTCATATTTTTCAAACAATGCAATGGATGTGGTTTATATTTAGTATGCTGATAGATATGGGTCCAAAGTTTTATCCAGCAAAACCCCCACACCTACCCATGGTCTCAAGGTCAAGGTCACGGACTTAGAAATTTTTAATGTTTAACACTCAGATTAAGGTTTTTGGTCAGGGTAGAACTTGAGCTCATATTTTTCAAACCATGCAATGAATGTGGTTTATATTTAGTATGATGATAGACATGGGTCCAAAATTTTATCCAGCAATACCCCCACACCTATGCATGGTCTCAAGGTCAAGGTCACGGACTTAGAAAATTTTAATGTTTAAGACTCAGGTTAAGGTTTTTGGTCAGGGTAGAACTTGAGCTCATATTTTTCAAACCATGCAATGGATGTGGTTTATATTTAGTATGATGATAGATATGGGTCCAAAGTTTTATCCAGCAATACCCCCACACCTACCCATGGCCTCAAGGTCAAGGTCACGGACTTAGAAATTTTTAATGTTTAAGACTCAGGTTAAGGTTTTTGGTCAGGGTAGAACTTGAGCTCATATTTTTCAAACCATGCAATGGATGTGGTTTATATTTAGTATGATGATAGATATGGGTCCAAAGTTTTATCCAGCAATACCCCCACACCTACCCATGGTCTCAAGGTCAAGGTCACGGACTTAGAAATTTTTAATGTTTAACACTCAGGTTAAGGTATTTGTACCACATTGAACTTTAACTTTTATGATTCATTTGGTTCATATTTGGTTTAATGATAGATGGGTCTCGGGTCGTTTCGCCCGTGAGTCGTTTCGCCCATGAGTCGTTTCGCCCGTGGGTCGTTTCGCCCTGGGTCGATTCGCCCTGGGTCGTTTCGCCCGTGGGTCGTTTCGCCCTGATTAGGTGGGTCGTTTCGCCCTTATTTTTTTTTTTTCAAGCCCTATTGATTGAGGTTATGTTTGTTTTGGTACGTAAAGGGGTTGATGTGGGTATTGGGAGTTCCGGAAAACATGGTTTTGCCGTCATGTGGTGCAGCTGGACGACCTACTGACAGCTTCTATGTCACGTTTGAGCAACTGAGCTACCACCTTTTTATACCCCACCACACGATAGTGGCGGGGTATTATGTTATACCCTCCGGTGTCTGTCCGTCCGTCCGTCCGTATGTCCGTCCGTCCGTCCGTCCGCACCATTTCCGATCGATAACTTGAGTAATTTTTAACGATTTTTTTTCAAATTTTGCATACATGTATATATCG
Source organism: Lucinisca nassula (assembly GCA_963580285.1). Lineage (NCBI taxonomy): Eukaryota > Metazoa > Mollusca > Bivalvia > Lucinida > Lucinidae > Lucinisca > Lucinisca nassula. Next base: position 35,737,723 of record OY757019.1, read on the forward strand.
GGAATGAGTGGTATGGGATTGTTAATGGGCAAAATCCGTTAACATTTGACAGAGTTATGGCCCTTTTTAGTTCAAAATAAGGGGTTTTGGGGCGTTTCCGATCAATAACTTGAATATTTTTTCACGGATTTTCTTCAAATTTTGTATACACATTGGCATTGGGTATGAGTGGTTTGGGATTGTAAATGGGCAAAATACATTAACATTTAACGGAATTATGGTCGTTAAAAATTCCGATTAAATGGTTTTTGGGGACTTATTCCTTTACTATATGGAATATTTGGATGAAACTGCACTGATGTATAAAGGACCATAATAAGCAGGTTTTGTGTTGTGAATACACAAAATGCGTTAACATTTAACGAAAAATTGGTCGTTAACAATTCACATTAAATAGTTTCTGCGCATTTATTCCTTTAATTTATGAAATATATTGATTATCACTGCCAGTGTAGTGGTTAGAGTGCTGGACTACAAATCCTATTGTTGACTATGAATCTGAGGGGCGTGAGTTCAAATCTCCGTCGAGGAATGGAAATTTTTTTTTTTTTCGTTTTTTCTTTTTTTTTGTTTGTGTTCTTTTATCTTTTTCTTTCTTTTTCATTTTGGCAATGAATTTATTTATTTTTTTTATTTTTTTTAATTTTCCTCATTTTTGGTTTTTCATTCCTTTTTTTTCCCTTTTTTTTTTTTTTCACCCTTTTCTTTTTGTTATACCCCATCACACGATAGTGCTGGGATATTACAATATACCCTCCGGTGTCTGTCCGTCCCCACCATTTCTGACCAATAACTGGATTAATTTGTGCTATGAATCTGAGGGGCGTGAGTTCAAACCCCCGTGGAGGAATGGAATTTTCTTTTTTTTTTCCTTTTTTTCTCGTTATTTCTTTTCTTTTTTTTCCGTTTATTTTTCTTTTCTTTTTTTTTTTTTGCAATGAATTTTTTTTTTTTTTCGTTTTTTTTTTTCTCATTTTTTGTTTTTCATTCCTTTTTTTTTTACCTTTTTTTTTTTTCCTTTTCTTCTTTTTGTTATACCCCATTACACGATAGTGCTGGGATATTATAATATACCCTCCGGTGTCTGTCCGTCCGTCCATCCGTCTGTCCGTCCGTCCATCCCCACCATTTCCGACCGATAACTTGATTAATTTTTCACATTTTTTTTTTTCAAATTGTGTCTACATGTTTATATCGGGAATGACTTTTTTTTTTTTTCTTTTTGTTATACCCCATCACACGATAGTGCTGGGGTATTATAATATACCCTCCGGTGTCTGTCCGTTCGTCCGTCCATCCACAGCATTTCCGACCGATAACTTGATTAATTTCTCACAATTTTTTTTTGGAGTTTGCGATCAATAACTTAAGAATCTTTTCATGGATTTTCTTCAAATTTTAAAACACTAAAGGACACATATTATTGCCAAGGACAGTCACTCTGCTTTTCTGGTTAATGTATTATCTGCCCTTTTGATATACATGTATGTAGTTCCTTTACTATATTGAATGCCTTAGTGAAGTTTTACAGATAACTATAACACTTAAAAGTACCACTATTATGGGCAAGGCTATAACCATATTATCTTGCAGTGGTGGGGTATCATGCAGTGTTAGCGTGCTTTTATTGAGAAAGATATTCGAGCTCACATAAGGTTAACAAGTCTTTGCTATAAAATGGGATTTATGGCTGTGTAAAAATGACTGTTTATATTTAAAAAATGTGGCATATTTTTTTTTCTGCCCAGAACATAGATTTTGAATTAGAACCGTTCTAGAATCAGAAATGAGGGAAATAAAGTATATGCCAAAAACCATTTTTCACTGTATAAAGTTGGGTTTAGAGGGGACGTTATTGCATAGACTTGCAAACATGATGTTTTATTTACTTATCAGTTGTTCTTTCTGCACAAATAGAGGCGTGATATAACTGGTTATAGTATTACGTTAATTGTGTTGACGGGGACGTTAAACCTCAATTCAAACAAACAAAATATTTTTAAACAGTGGTGTTTGAATAAAAGTTTACAAAACTTAAAGAGGAGTAATAATCAATATTACACCTTAAGTGCCAGGTGTAAAAAGGTGGTTTAACTTTTATACAGACTCTACTGTAGCTCGGCCTTGGTAGGAATAGAATCATAACGTTTTATACTTTCTTTTCATTTTCCCCATAATTTTATGCATAACAAAACACATATTTTACATTATAAATATATAACAAAGCATAACATTGAAATCATAGCATCACATGAACATGTCCGTGGAATGAACACCCCCTAAACCCCACCTTATATGAAGCAAACTGGGGTTTAGTGGGGTATACATTATTTTTGTTATTTCTGCTACAAGACAAAGCTTGTGGGTACTCGTTAGAACCGCCTCAACCTATGTTTGCAGTATAGATAAGAAAAAGTACCACAGATTTTCATAATGATTTTAAATAGTCATTTTAGAGATGTGAAAACCTGCACTATGTCGCACGGCTGTATTGTCGTACTGGTCTGTTTAATAATTTGCATTACGAAAACATGCTTCTTCAAATACTGGTAAAATTGTACCATCAAATAAAAAACCAAAATTGTTCTGATCAAAGATTCTTATATTTTTCATATTTCTGCTCGGGAGCTCGTTTGAAACGCCTCGGCGAAGCGTTTCTAACGATCACCAACGGTCCGTGTATTTTGGGGCGGAAATATGAAAAACAATGTGTTGTATGTTCGTTGTGTGTTTTGTGGGTAGTATCCATAGTCTGCAATTTCTGCTGCAGGTATGGAATGTGGGTGGTCGCTAGTTCATCCGTCAATCTATCAACGCACAACTCCATTCACCCATTTATTCATTTATTTATTCATCCATCAGTCCATTTACTCATCCATTCCGTTTGTCACTCCCTTAAAATATAATTGTGGCGAAACGACCCACGGGCGAAACGACTCACGGGCGAAACGACCCACCAGGTAAGGGCGAATCGACCCACCCTCAAAATCAGGGCGAAACGACTCGGGGCGAAACGACCCGGCGAAACGACCCACGGGCGAAACGACCCGGAACCTGATAGATGCAGGTCCAAATATTTATTCAGTAATACCCCCACCCATGCCTATGACTTCAAGGGCAAGGTCACAGACATAGAAATTTTCAAAATTAAGTATGTTAATAGCTTATATTTATCAAACATTATAAGGGATTTGCTTAATATTTAGTATGACAATAGTTGCAGGTCCAAAGTTTCATTGAGCCATACCCCACACCCCTTAACTGAAGGTCAAGGTCACAGACATAGAAATTTTTTATATTCATCATCATCAACGGATTTTTGATTAACGTGCAGGTACAGGGGCAACGTCCACATAAGTGGGCCCCCTTCCAGGTAGCTGGCTTGCTGCACGCATGGCAGATCTTACACCAGATCTCCAGGCTTGTCTATCATGAGGATCGATAGCAGAGAGCTTCCATTCTCTGCAATCTCTTTCTGTTAGCTGCTTCCAGGTCATCTTGGGCCTTCCTGGCCCCCGCTTTCCACTTACCTGTATGTCACAGGCAGTCTTGATTGCACCGTTGGAGCGTTCCACATGTCCATACCAGCGAAGTCTTCTCTCTTTCAGGATGAGGTCCAGGTCCTCAATGCCAAGACGCTCCAGTAACTCACTGGACCTGATGGTGACAGTGTCCTGTGGCTTGACATTGCAGATCTGTCTGATCATTGCCCTGTCATTTCGCTGCAGACGTTGGAGGTTTGGCTTTGTCAATGGCCATGTCTCACTGGCATGGAGCATTGCGCTCCGCACACAAGAGCTATACACACGGCCACGTGTCTTGAACGAGAGGTGGCGGGAAGAGAGAACTGGTAGCAACTCCTTGAATTTCTTCCAGGCTGTTTTCACACGTGATGTAGTTGAAAGGTCGCAACCACCCCCTGCAGAGAGCATATCACCTAGGTAGCAGAAGGAAGCTACAACCTCCAGCTTGTCTGATCCGACTTGAACTTCCCTCTGTGGTCTGCCATCTAAGGGGCGTGCAGTTCCTTGGCACCGTGTACACCTGTACTCAGGGTCCTCTATCAAGCGTTTGAGCCCACTGCATTTCTTGTGCACCCAGAACTTGCAGCCATTACAAAAGATACTGTTGCTGCCAACTCCAGTGCGACATACAGCGCATGGGAACTGGCCTGTACTCTGCAAGAGGTCCAGACCTGTACCACAGATCATGATCTTTGTCTTAAATATGTTTTGACGGTTGTAGTTTACAGGACCGCCTGTCCTGGCTGACGTCCCTACTCAATTCTTTTACGGCACCTGAGCAAGCCGCCGTTCCCAACTCACTAGGGCAGGTGTGCTTTACCGTTGTCCTTGTACAGCAAGGATCATCCGCCAAACCACAGTAGCTAGTACACCAAGCCATCGGTCTGTAGATGGTTGCTGCCTAGCTCTGCCACCCAGGTTGTGGCAGCCTCATAACCCTGAAGGTGGGGAGGCAACTGTGATAATGGGCAACCTCACATTCCCACACTCATTTAGAGTGTCACAGCTGGATGCATTTTTACGTCATACCCAGGACCCTGGAGGTCGTTATATATGGCTTAGCACACTCAAGTATCTGACAACTCACGGGCTCTTCAGATAAATGAGTGTGACAAACCAGGTTTTGTTCGGAGACCTACCAACTCCTAGAAGGGTTGTCAGGATATATAGCTTAGCACATTCAAGTTTCTGACAACTCACAGGCTCTCCAGAAAAGTGAATGTGACAAGCCAGATTTCGTTCAGAGACCTACCAGCTCCTAGGAGGAATTGCCAACTAAGGCTATGGGCTCTATCTGCCCAGGCTAGGTTTTGTTTAAGGACCTATAACCCCTAGGTGGGTTGCCAATCAAGGCTACGAGTTCCACCTACCCGAGCTAGTTTTGTGTGGAGGTCTAGCATCTCCTAGATGGATTGCCAACCAAAGCTGTGGGTTCCATCTACCCAGGCTAGGTTTTGTTTAAGGGCCTAACCCCTAGGTGGATTGCCAACCAAGGCTATGGGTTCCACCTACCCAAGCTAGCTTTGTTTAGAGATCTAGCAACTCCTAGATGGGTTGCTCTCCCGAGGTAACGAGTCCCATCTGCCCGCATGCAACAGGTTGTACTAGATTACATGTTACTAGTAGCAGGAACGAACCTGACCTGACCCCATTATATTATATTATTTGAGAGCTCATAGTTCTTGAACCATGTGATGGATTTGCTACATATTTGGAATGATGATAGATACATGTCAGAAGTTTCATTCAGCCATAACCCCGCCCCTGCCGCATGACCTTAAGGTGATTGGGGGGAGGGGAGGGGAGGGGGGGGGGTGAGGTAGGTCCCTGGGCGGGGGCATTTGTGTTGTATTGACACATTTCTAGTTCTTTCACAACTTAAGATTTCAGCAGCAACTTGTGACAAATATGCCCAAGACCTCCATATAAACTCTTCAAATGTTACTGTAACCCAAGATGGTGGCTAGTCCAGAATGTTAACAATGATGTTAGTTCCCCAGTGACATTCTTAGGACATTCTAAAATTTTAAAATGCTATGTTCAGCATGACAACATTATGTTGCTACATGTAGTTGGTAGAGTGTCCGTCCGGGGAACAGGAGGTCACGGGTTTGATCCCGAGCCGCGACATACCGAAGTCGTTAAAAATGGTACTAGCTGCTCCTCGCTTGGCACTCAGATTTACGGGGTAGAGCTAAGACTGGTCGACCCAGTGTCGGGATAATGTGACTGGGTGTAGTATCATGTAATGTGTCTGGGACATGATACTTCAGTGAGGCAGCACCATAAAAGTGAGCATTGAGCTCCCTGTCGCAACCAGACACCATCGTGATATGACTGAAAAATTGTTGAAAGCGATGTTTAACCTGAATTCACACACACATACATGTTACGTAAACAAAGCAAGGCTCATCTTGTGATATCAGAAGTTCAAAATCCATGTTTAAAAAGCACATTAGACACCTCCATGATGTAGTGGTTATGCTACTCGCCTCATAAACCAGGATTCTTGAGTTCGATGCCAGGCTTCTCCAGACTTTCGGATAAGTCTATAAATCGAGGTCCCGTCTCCATATGACTTTAGCTGTTAGTGGGTTGTAAAACTGAAACACACACACATAAAACAGCATGTGAATTTCATGATTTGAACATGGGTTTTGTTGTTTGAACCTGCTTCTGGAACATTCAAGAATAGTTTCAAAAAGCAAAGTTCACATGATTTATTCAAGAATATCTGTTATTTCAGAATGCCAACACAGAATTCTGTCAACACAAAGCGTCCAATCAAAGCGGGGCACAGAGAGAAACACTGTTGAAGGACCTAGCCTCAGGATTTGATGCGTTCATGGACCTGAAGGGTAATCTAGAGGAGGGAACTAAGGTAACTATGGCAACATATACAGTATTTACCCTTAACCCTTAAGATGCCGAGAAAAACTACGGTACATCTGAAAAAGTCGTCTGCTCATGTCGTCTGCTGAATTTTCTTGCAAACTTTTTTAAAATATTTTTGCATACAGGCAAAAAGTGTGGACTGAGATCAGACTGCTCCTCAAGGAGCAGTCTGATCTGGGTCCACATTGTTTGCCAAAATGACTTTTAAAGTAACCGGTAGACGACAAAACAGATGACAATTGTCTTGGTTGGCATTTTATTGGTGAATATTCAGACACTCCTTACCATACTTGTTCTAAAATTCAAATAAATGCAATTTACTACCAGATGTTGTGTCTAGAAATAGCTGGATGAGTAGCAAACAGTGTGGCTGCAGAATGCAGCATCTCATCTGGGCCTACACTGTTTGCTCAGGCCTATATGTCCGAATACATATGGTTAATGTGGTGTAGTCCAAATATTCATATGATATGGGCTATGTTTGGAGCCAGCTGTACTGTCTCGGTTGGCTGACTGGTGTCCGGGAGGTCGCCGGTTTGATACCAACTAGGTTCACCAACAGTCTTTCATGTTGATTGAGCACTAATTATTTTCTGCAGTCATTGTCTCCCTTTCCCTGAGTCAAGAAGGGTGGTTGTCAGCTTCTAGCTTAACCGTTGACACTCTCTAGGCAAATTCAGCAGACGACAGATTGAGAATATTTTCTTTTTTTCCCCATGAAAACAAGACTTGACATTTCATGCAAATTGTCTTCAATTTGCATGAAATGCCAAGTCCTTTTTTTACTGTTTTCTGGGAACAATAAGAAAAATATTTCAAAATGTTGTCTGCTGAAAAAAAAACCAGCATGCAGAATTTTAAGAATGTACACTGTTCTGGTTACCGCTTACATATAAGCCTGCCTAGGAAGAGTGTGGCTTCATAAACTGTATGGCCATTAAACTTAGACTCCCTCACCTTTAAAAACCTATATTTTACATGAAATCCTTTAAAACCTTTGTCTGAAAACACCTTTATTTTGATGAAAAAAAACAAACTTTGTGGCAAATTTCTCAAAATATTCAAGAAAAGTGGCTTAACTGCCATCCGGTCAGGATGAATAATGCCTTCCATCTCTGGAGAATGAAACCACACGTGATGTAGTTATGGAGATACAGTCGAACTTCGATGGCTCGAACACCGATGACTCGTTTACCATGGCTGAGTCAAACCCGTTCTTGAGTCCCTAGGGAATTCCTCTGCATAAGAATAAGTGTGGGATAATTAAGGAGATTTTCGACTTTTATCGTGCAAATGTATGCTGTGTGTACTCATTAGAATCGCCTCAATGAGGCGATTCTAATGAGTACACACAGCATACATCCGTGTTACAGAACACCAAAAAAGAAGTCCAAAAATACCCCTGTTATGGTTTCTGGAAGTATGCAACAGTGGCTCGAACTACCGTTGTCTCGAACAAAGTTCCATGGTCCCAAAGGGAGGTTAAACCTCAAATCAAACAAACAAAACGTTAAAAGTTGAGTTTCTATTTTTAGCATGAAATTGAGAGTTCATGGCCATTGTATGGCCATTAAACTTAGACTCCCTCACCTTTAAAAACCTATATTTTACATGAAATCCTTTAAAACCTTTGTCTGAAAACACCTTTATTTTGATGAAAAAAAACAAACTTTGTGGCAAATTTCTCAAAATATTCAAGAAAAGTGGCTTAACTGCCATCCGGTCAGGATGAATAATGCCTTCCATCTCTGGAGAATGAACCACATGTGATGTAGTTATGGAGATACAGTCGAACTTCGATGGCTCGAACACCGATGACTCGTTTACCATGGCTGAGTCAAACCCGTTCTTGAGTCCCTAGGGAATTCCTCTGCATAAGAATAAGTGTGGGATAATTAAGGAGATTTTCGACTTTTATCGTGCAAATGTATGCTGTGTGTACTCATTAGAATCGCCTCAATGAGGCGATTCTAATGAGTACACACAGCATACATCCGTGTTACAGAACACCAAAAAAGAAGTCCAAAAATACCCCTGTTATGGTTTCTGGAAGTATGCAACAGTGGCTCGAACTACCGTTGTCTCGAACAAAGTTCCATGGTCCCAAAGGGGTTCGAGCCATCGACGTTCGACTGTAACAGTTTGTTTATTGTTTGATTTGAGGTTTAATGTCCCCGTCAACACTGTATAGGTAATTTTGGAGACATTGCTTCCCATTTTGTGGGACTTTTACCAGACATTGAGATGGAATGACATCTCAAGCCCTTGTTGCCCAGTGAAACCAGTAGAGTTTATAAGCATGGATGGTCCGACTCACATGGCTTTGCCTGGGCAGGCTTTGATTCTCTAAGTGGTTTATCAGTACTCGTGTGGGATCAGTTTCAGCTCTGTGTGGAAGCATCATGCAGCCCATTTATTTCTTCAATATGAAGATAACAAAAGTTGATTTTTTTAAGCTTAAAACCAATGCAATCATGTTAACAAGTGCATGAAATGTACACCATGAAAAAATAACCAAAAATAAAAAAGATACTTTTAAGATTTTGAAGAGAAATCTTAGGTTAACCAGGACATATTTTATTTTATTTCTGCTGAGAAGCATAGATTGTGGATACTTGTTAGAATCAGGTTAAACACAAACCAGCCTGCACAACTACACAGACTAGCAGGAGTCATGAAATAGAAATACAGTCAAACCTGTCTTAGTGGCCGCCTCTATGGAGCAAGCAACCTGTCTTAAGCAAGCAGGCATTCAGTTCCCGAAAAAGGAAAATCCATCAAAATTCACCTGTGTTAAACAAGCACCTGTCTTAAGCAAGCACTTTTTGAATATCCCATAGGTGCTTGTTTAATACAGGTTGGACTGAAGGTGTACATAGTAACAGATAAGGTATGTATTTTGTGATAATTAAAGGATAGTTTTTGTCAATTCTCCATAAAAACCCAGGCAGTTCTAATGAATACCCACAACATAGGTTTATATGGAGAAATAAGGAAAACTATCCTTCAATAATCACAAAATACTTACCGGCCCCGATAGCTCAGTTGGTAGAGTGTCTGCTCCGGGGAACGGGAGGTCACGGGTTCGATCCCGGGCCACGACATACCAAAGTCGTTAAAAATGGTACCAGCTGCTCCTCGCTTGGTACTCAGATTTACGGGTAGGGCTAGGACTGGTCGACCCAGTGTCAGGATAATGTGACTGGGTGTGGTATCATGTAATGTGTCTGGGACATGATACTTCAGTGAGGCAGCACTATAAAAGTGAGCATTGAGCTCCCTGTTGCAACCAGACACCGTCATGATATGACTGAAAAATTGTTGAAAGCGATGTTAAACACACACACACACACACATCACAAAATACTTACCTCTTTTTTTTCCTATGAGTATAGAAACTGGAGGTATCAAACTATCGGAGCGCGGCACACAAAGACGCTGATCAGACTGCGTGAATGCACAGGCTGATCTTCACCTTTGTTGTTCACATGGCAAAAATGAGTTTCCTCCTGTTATGGCTTAACCTTTTTTGTACCAAATGGAATCTTCACCTTATATATAGCCGGGGTCCATTTCGAAATTTAGGTGTGTCAGGTTGTGTTTCCTTCAAAATCTATTTTGAAAATGGCTGAACTTTTATCAAACAGTGTAGGCCCTGATCAGACGCCGCATTCTGCAGCATCTGATCTGGGCCTGCACTGTTTGGCAATTACCCATTTATGGGTTTCTGGTACAAAATGGGTTAAATTGTGTTTTGCTATTTCAGTTTTACAATGACCTAACACCATTGCTAGTAAAGTTGCAGAACAAAATCAACGACTTTTGCTTTGCACGAAAAACAGAGAAAGAAGAATTAATGTCGGACCTGCAGAAATCAATTGCACGACAACCCAGTGGACCACCCCCAGTTGCACCGACATATCAGCAACCACAGAGCACTAGTAAGCTTTTGTTAGAAATTTGTGATTTAAATTTATTTCGCTTGTTTTAAGGTTGTTTTGCTGTGTCAGCATTATTTTGTTGTCAGATCTTAACTCTTATCCCTTCAAGTGCAAAGCTCAAATAGCAGACGACATTTTCCTAGATTTTTGTTTTTTTTACTCATCTTTTGGAGAAAATACGGCTTGACATTGTATGTGAATGGTCTGCCCAGCAGACGATTTTCCTAGATTTTTGTTTTTTATGTCCCCGGTAGCGATAGCGGGGACATATTGTTTTTGCCCTGTCTGTTTGTGGGTTTGTTGGTTTGTTGGTTTGTACGTGGACAACTTTAACGTTGGCCATAACTTTTGAACAATTTGAGATAGAGCTTTCATATTTGGCCTGAAGGTTGCTTGGGACAAGACCTTCACATTCATGCAAAAAAATTTGACCTGTGACCTTGACCTTGACCTTTGACCTACTTAAAAGAAAAAAAATAACATTGGTCATAACTTTTGAACCACTCGAGATACAGCCTTCATATTTAGCATGTATGTTCCTTGTGACAAAAGCTTTACATTCATGCAAAAAATTTTGACCTGTGACCTTGACCTTGACCTTTGACCTACTTAAAATAAAAAAATTACATTTTGGTCATAACTTTCGAACCGTTTGAGATAGAGCCTTCATATTTTGCACGTAGCTTCCTTGTATCAAGAGCTTTACATTCACACAAAAAATTTTGACCCGTGACCTTGACCTTGACCTTTGGCTTACATAAAAGAAAAAGTTAACATTGGTCATAACTTTTGAACCGTTTGAGATACAGCCTTCATATTTAGCATGTATGTTCTTTGTGACAAAAGCTTTACATTCATGTCAAAAATTTTGACCTGTGACCTTGACCTTGACCTTTGACCTACTTAAAATAAAAATATAGCATTTTGGTCATAACTTTTGAATGGTTTGAGATAGAGCCTTCATATTTTGTGTGTAGGTTCCTTGTGACAATAGCTTTACATTCACACAAAAAAATTTGACCTGTGACCTTGACCTTTGACCTACATAAAAGAAAAAATTTAACATTGGTCATAACTTTTGAACTGTTTGAGATACAGCCTTCATATTGGTTCCTTGTGACAAACGCTTTACATTCATGCAAAAATTTTGACCTCTGACCTTGACCTTTGACCTACTTAAAAAATTAAACATTTTTGGTCATAACTTTCAAACTGTTTGGGATAGAGCTTTCATATTTGGCATGTAGGTTCCCTGTGATTAGAGCTTTTCATACATGCAAAATGTTTAGACCATGACCTTGACCTTTGACCTACTTAAAAGAAAAAATAAATTTGTTCATAACTTTTGAACCGTTTAAGATAGAGCCTTAATATTTGGCATGTAGGTTCCTTGTGACAATAGCTTTACTTTTATGCAATTTTTTTTGACCTGTGTGACCTTTACCTACTTTAAAGAAAAAATATTATTGTTTATAACTTTTGAACCATTTAAGATAGAGCTTTCCTATTTGGCATGTAAGTGTCTTGTGTCAAGGGCTTCCAACACAAACAAAAATCTTGAACTGTGAGCAACTTTGAATAAAAAATGACCATGCCCGGGGACATGTTCGTGTTTCACAAACACATCTTGTTTACTCATCTTTTGGAGAAAATACGGCTTGACATTGTATGTGAATTGTCTGCCCAGCAGACGATTCTTTTTTAATGTCAAGCCCTTTTTTCTCTGAATAGTAAAAAACAAAAAGAAAAATAAATTGTCAACTACTTTAGAGTTTTCTCTGCAACATATGTAGGGTTAAATCATCCGCTGTAAATAGCAGACGACATTTTCAAATGTTTTCTTAGTCTTTTGCAAAGAAAATAAATCTTAACATTTCATGCTAATTGACTGCTTGTCAAGCTTGATTATCAACAAGAATATCCAAAAAGTATAGAATATTATCTGCTATCGATAGAATATCATCTGCTTTCAATTTTTTCTTGGTGTTTTAAGTTTTTTGTTTTTTTTGTTTGCAAGTAGAATGTTAGTTTCATAAAGTACACAGCCCAGTTGTTCAAAGCATCATTAGCTTAACAAGCTCATTAGTGGTCAGATTTTTAACTGTTCTAGCAAGTACAATATCTAATACTCTGGTATTTTTGCTGAAAAAAAAAGTGAGCAGGTTTTGCATTTGCAAAAGCTGCTCACATTTTTTCAGCAAAAATAATAGCATATTTGCCATATCAGCTGATCAAAGATTTAACAATGCGTTAACTCACGATGTCTTTAGTTTTGAACAACAGCGGCCAACAAATTGTTATAACTTCGATCATTAAATATGGCAAATATGCTAATATTTTACATATTGTACTTATTAGAACAGTTAACAGAATGACCACTAACAAGCTCGTTAAGCTAATGACGCTTTGACAACTGGCCCCAGGTGTTTGAATTGTTTTTCGTTTTTCTTTTCTTTCTTTTCATTTTACAAGTTAACTGCAGTTTTAAGCTAGGTCCATTTACAGTATAATTCCTTAAAAACACCTTTGAAACTGTTCAAAAGTGGTCTTAAAGACCACTTTTGAAAAGTCCCAAAGGTGGTCTCTTACTGGGAGACACTGTGTGTAGAAACACAAAGAAAGAAAAAATGGAGACTATTTAACGAGTTTAAAAGAAAAATAATCCTAATTTTTGCTTGCCTAAATAGAAGAATTAGTATGAAAGGAATTATAGAATTCCATGCTTTCTATCTATATATCCTGCAGCACCCTCTCGCGAGGATAATGTGCAGCTGCGGGCCATGCTTGTGCAAACTTTTTCAAGATTTTAATGATGTGAAGTGGCTAGTTAATGATATTAACGTTTAAGTGGCCTCTGCAAGCACATTGCTTTGAACATATGCATATCACTATCAAAGTAACCTTGAAAGGGTTAATGGCTCATAGAGTATGTCTTAACTTCGCATTTCGCACAGCTTTCTAGACTAACTGAAAATGTTAGGACTTGGCAAAGGGGAATGGATGCACTTTCCAGGAAGATACCTGGAAAAACACTGTGGTTTAGTGGGTAAGAGCATTGACTCTAATCATTAGGTCTATCACATCTGTGGGTTCAAGCCTCCCTTGGTCATAGCTGAGACGTCAAGTTCTGCAACAGAAAGTCAGATGTTATTTCTCCAGATTCTCCACTTTTTGTCTACCTCTGATTGACTATTGGCTCTATATAAATGAAATGTTGTTGAAAGGGTCATAAAACCCACCCACCCACCCCCCCTGCAAAAAAAAAAATCATTGGTTCCTTTGTGGAATTTTGAAAATATTTGAGGTCTACGACGAGACCTTATTGGCTGAAACTAGCCAGTCTCCCTCCCCCACCCCCACCCCCCCACCCCCCAAAAAAAACTTGCACACTCAACAGTTTTTAGTTCTGTGGTGTAATCCTTGCTTCCAAAGGATTACCTTTTTTCAAATCATTAGTAAAACAAACAGGGTGTAGCAGTTTCAAAATATCCTGTCTCCTTGTTTCTCTAAAAAGGAAAGCATTTGCCTCAGGAGTAAATTCTTTCTCTTGAGATCAGAAGCGTTTTGCACCTTAATGAATGGCTAGTTTTAACTCACAACTTTATTAGTTTGCAACAACTCAGCCCAGAGATGTTTTCTAAGTATAGGAGTCACAACTAAGGTTGACAGGGAAGGGCAGTTCTGGTTTTGTCAGTGTATGTCAAATTTGCTGACTCTACAAGGAGATTTGGTAGAGCGCCTTTACCATGCTTTTTGCTCATGGACTGTATGGCCATATGTATATGCCATAATTACCGTAATGATCCTAAGTATTGGGGCCACTGATTGGGACAGATAGGCCTAAGCAAACAGTGCAGACCCAGATCAGACTGCTCCTGAAGGAGCAGTCTGATCAGGGTCTACACTGTTTGTCACTGTTTGCCATTCTGGTTGCACCTTTTGAACTCTTTGCAAAATGGTGAATCAAATTTGTTAAAATTTTAGGCAAATTACGGCAAGTCCTCAAGATGTCCGAATTTTTAGGATTTTTATGGTCCCTTAAGACGCCGAGAAAAACTACATCTGAAAATGTCGTTTGCTTATGCCGTCTGCTGAACCTTTTTTGCAAACTTTTCAAAAATATTTTTGCATACAGGCAAACAGTGTGGGCCCAGTTTAGACTGCTCCTAGAGGAGCAGTCTGAACTGGGCCCACACTGTTGGCAAAAAATTAGTTTTAAGGTAACTGGCAGACGGCAAAGCAGACGACAATTGTCGTGATCGGCATTTTATGGGTAAAGATAGCTCTGTCCTGCCTGTCTTAAATGAAATAGCTGTCCCTGTCTGCAGTTGCTTCTTTTCATTTCATTATTTACGAGTATATTATATTGGTGTCTGTTCTTGGAGTTCCTTTTTGTTGTTGTGTTGGGTTTTATTCTTTGAGATATCTGTTGTGTTTTATTTTCAGCACAAACACAGCTTTGTTGTAGTGTTGGATTTTATACTTTGAGATATTTGTGTTTTATTTTCAGCACAAACACAGCCACCGCCCCGGCCGCCCCCGCCAGCATTCTCTCAGGCTCCGTCTCAACCTCCTACTTCAGCACCACCCCCCGGGGCATCTGCACCCCCTGGGGCCTCTGCCCCACCCGGTGTCATGGGTACTGTACCTTTATCTTATACATGCATGCATGAAGGGATACTATAAAACCTAAAAGATAAAAGTTTAAGGGGAATGGATACAACTGGTACAATGTCAGCCACTTTTTTTAGCTCACCTGTCACGTAGTGACAAGGTGAGCTTTTGTGATCACTTTTTGTCCGTCGTGCGTGCGTCCGTCCTTGCGTCCGTGCGTCCGTAAACAATTTCAAATAAGTATATCTCTAATACCCCATGGTCAATCTTGATCAAATTTCATGAGAAGCATCATCAGGTAGGGGGAAAGGCTGCATAAAGTTTTTGGGCTGTTCAGATTGGAATTCTGGTTGCCATGGCAACATATAGCTCCAATAGACTTACAATGGGAAAAAATTAAAATATCTTCTTCTCTGAAACCACAGGGCCTAGAGCTTAGATATTTAGCATGTATTAACGGCCAGTGGTCATCTACATAATTCCTGCCATTCATGCCCCTTGGGTCCAAATTGGCCACGCCCCGGGGCCCCTTTGCTCCCAAAGACTCATAATGGAACAAAAAGCTTCAAAAATCTTCTTCTCGGAAACCACAGGGCCCAGAGCTAAGATATTTAGCATGTAGCAATGGCAAGTGGTCACCTACATTATTCCTGCCAATCATGCCCCTGGGGTCCAAACGGGCCACGCCCCGGGGCCCTTTAGCTCCTATAGACTCGTAATGGAAAAAAGCTTCAAAAATCTTCTTCTCTGAAACCACGGGGCCCAGAGCTGAGATATTTGGCATGTAGCAACAGAAAGTGGTCACCTACATAATTCCTGCCAATCGTGCCCCTGGGGTCCAAATTGGCCACACCCCGGGGCCCCTTAGCTCCCAAAGACTCATAATGAAAAAAAAAAGCTTCAAAAATCTTCTCTGAAACCACAGGGCCCAGAGCTTAGATATTTAGCATGTAGCAACGGCCAGTGGTCACCTACATAATTCCTGCCAATCATGCCCCTGGGTTCCAAATGGGCGACGCCCCAGGGCCCCTTCGCTCCCATAGACTCATAGTGGAACAAAAAGCTTCAAAAATCTTCTTCTCCGAAACCACAGGGCCCAGAGCTTAGATATTTAGCAGGGTAGCAACGGCAAGTGGTCACCTATATAATTCCTGCCAATCTTGCCCCTGGGGTCCAAATGGGCCACGCCCCGGGGCCCTTTAGCTCCTATAGACTCATAATGGAAAAAAGCATCAAAAATCTTCTTCTCTGAAACCACAGGGCCCAGAGCTGAGGTATTTGGCATGTAGCAACGGCAAGTGGTCACCTACATAAATCCTGCCAATCATGCCCCTGGGGTCCAAATTGGCCACACCCCGGGACCCCTTAGCTCACATAGACTCATAATGGAAAAAAAAAGCTTCAAAAATCTTCTTCTCAGAAACCACAGCACCCAGAGCTTAGATATTAAGCATGTAGCAATGGCAAGTGGTCACCTACATAATTCCTGCCAATCATGCCCCTGGGGTCCAAACAGACCACGCCCCGGGGCCCTTTAGTTCCTATAGACTCATAAGGGAAAAAACTTCAAAAATCTTTTTCTCTGAAACCACGGGGCCCAGAGCTGAGATATTTGGCATGTAGCAACGGCAAGTGGTCACCTACATAATTCATGCCAATCATGCCCCTGGGTTCCAAATTGGCCACACCCCGGGGCCCCTTAGCTCCCAAAGACGCATACTGAAAAAAAAAGTTTCAAAAATCTTCTTCTCTGAAACCACAGGGCCCAGAGCTTAGATATTTAGCATGTAGCAACGGCCAGTGGTCACCTACATAATTCCTGCAAATCATAGCCCTGGGTTCCAAATGGTTGACGCCCCGGGGCCCCTTCGCTCCCATAGACTCATAATGGAACAAAAAGCTTCAAAAATCTTCTTCTCGGAAACCACAGGGCCCAGAGCTTAGATATTTAGCAGGGTAGCAACGGCAAGTGGTCACCTATATAATTCCTGCCAATCTTGCCCCTGGGATCCAAATGGGCCACACCCCGGGGCCCTTTAGCTCCTATAGACTCATAATGGAAAAAAGCTTCAAAAATCTTCTTCTCTGAAACCACAGGGCCCAGAGCTGAGGTATTTGGCATGTAGCAACGGCAAGTGGTCACCTACATAAATCCTGCCAATCATGCCCCTAGGGTCCAAATGGGCAACGCTCCGGGGCCCCTTAGCTCACATAGACTCATAATGGAAAAAAACCTCAGAAGTCTTCTTCTCTGAAACCACAGGGCCCAGAGCTGAGATATTTAGCGTGTAGCAATGGCAAGTGGTCACCTACATAATTCCTGCCAATCATGCCCCTGGGGTCCAAAAGGACCACGCCCCGGGGCCCTTTAGCTCCTATAGACTCATAAGGGAAAAAGCTTCAAAAATCTTTTCTCTGAAACCACGGGGCCCAGAGCTGAGATATTTGGCATGTAGCAACCGCAAGTGGTCACCTACATAATTCCTGCCAATCATGCCCCTAGGTTCCAAATTGGCCACACCCCGTGACACCTTAGCTCCCAAAGACGAATATTGAAAAAAAAAAAGCTTCAAAAATCTTCTTCTCTGAAACCACAGGGCCCAGAGCTTAGATATTTAGCATGTAGCAACGGCCAGTGGTCACCTACATAATTCCTGCCAATCATGCCCCTGGGTTCCAAATGGGCGACGCCCCGGGGCCCCTTCGCTCCCATAGACTCATAATGGAACAAAAAGCTTAAAAAATCTTCTTCTCAGGAACCACAGGGCACAGAGCTTAGACCGCCCCCGCCCATAGGGGCTTGAAGAAATATATGGGCTGCATGATGCTTCCACGCAGAGCTGAATCCGTCCCGCACACTAGTACTGGTAAACCGCTTGGAGGATCTAAGCCTGTCCAGGAACCGCGGTGCGAGGCGGACCGTCCATGCTAATAAACCCTATTGGTTTCATTGGGCGACAAGGCTTGAGATGTCATTTCATCTCAATGTCGGGTAAAAGTCCCACAAAATTGGAAGCAACGTCTCCAAAATGACCTTTACAGTGTTGACGGGGACGTTAAACCTCAAATCATACATACACAGAGCTTAGATATTTAGCATGTAGCAACGGCAAGTGGTCACCTACATAATTCCTGCCAATCATGCCCCTGGGGTCCAAACGGGCCTCCCCCCCCGGGGCCCTTTAGCTCCTATAGACTCATATTGGAAAAAAGCTTCAAAAATCTTCTTCTTTGAAACTAAAGGGCCCAGACCTGAGGTATTTGGCATGTAGCAACGGCAAGTGGTCACCTACATAAATCCTGCCAATCATGCCCCTAGGGTCCAAATGGGCCACATCCCGGGGTCCCTTAGCTCCCATAGACTCATAATGGAAAAAAGCTTAAAAAATCTTCTTCTCTGAAACCACAGCACCCAGAGCTTAGATATTAAGCAGGTAGCAACGGCAAGTGGTCATCTACATAATTCCTGCAAATCATGCCCCTGGGGTCCAAAAGGGCCACGCCCCGGGGCCCCTTAGCTCCTATAGGCTCATAATGGAAAAAAAAACACTTCAAAAATCTTCTTCTCTGAAACCACAGGGCCCAGAGCTTAGTTATTTACTATGTAGCAATGACAAGTGGTCACCTACATAAATCCTGCCAATCATGCCCCTGGGGTCCAAATGGGCCACAACCTGGGACCCCTTTAGCTCCCATAGACTCATAATGGAAAAAAAAAAGCTTCAACAATCTTCTTCTCTGAAACCACAGGGCCCAGAGCTTAGATATTTAGCATGTAGCAACGGCAAGTGGTCACCTACATATTTCCTGCTAATCATGCCCCTGGGGTCCAGATGGGCCACGCCCCTGGGCCCCTTAGCTCCCATAGACTCATAATGGAAAAAAGCTTCAAAAATCTTCTTCTCAGAAACTGTGAAGCACAGAACTTAGATATTTAGTATCTAGCATCATAAAATAGCCATATACAGAAATCCTGTTAACCCTGCCCCTGGGGTCAAAATTGGCCACACCCGAGCTCATCACCTCCAATAGACTTATAATGGAAAAAAAGCTTAAAAAATCTTCTTCTATGAAACCATAAGGCCCAGAGCTTAGATTTTTAGTATGTAGCAATGTCAAGTGGCCACCTACATAAATCCTGCCAGTTATGCCCCTGGGATCCAAATTGGCCCCACCCCAGGGTTCTTTAGCTTCCATAGACTTACAATTGGAGAAACTTCAAAAATCTTCTTCTCTGAAACCACAGGGCCCTTATAATGAAAAAAAAAAAAGAAAAAAAGAAAAAAACAACAACTTAAAATGGGGAAAAAAATCTTCAAAAATCTTCTTCTCTGAAACCGTAAGTCCCAGAGCTTAGGTATTTAGCATGTAGCAATGTCAAGTGGTCACCTACATGAATCCTGCCAATCATGCCCCTGGGGTCCAAATCCTGTGGCCCCTTAACTCCAACAAACTTATAATGGAAAAAGCTTCAAACATCTTCTTTGAAACCATGGAGTACAGACCTTAGAAATTTAGTATATAGCAACACAAAATGGTCGCCTACATAAATCCTGCCAACCGTGCCCTTTGGGTCAAAATTGGCCAAGCCCCAGGGCTCATTAGCTTCTATAGACTTATACTGGAAAAAAACTTAAAAAAATCTTTTTCTCCAAAACCATAAGGCACAGATTTTGTTTGATTTGAGGTTTTACATCTCCGACAACACTGTATAGGTCATTTTGGAGATGTCTCTTCCAATTTTGTGGGACTTTTACCAGACATTGAGATGAAATTACATCTCAAGCCCTGTCACCCAATGAAACCATTAGGGTTTATAAGCATGGACACCGCTTTGCCTGAGCTTAGATATTTAGTATGTAGCAATGTCAAGTGGTCTCCTACACTAATGATTTTCTTGTACACAGGTGAGCGATATAGGGCCATTGGGCCCTCTTGTTTCCAAAGGGAAAGAAAATTTGGAACTTCCTGTTTTTAGATTAGTTTTACATTAGTTTTTAGAACTTCTGAAAATTGGGTCTGCTTTTAAAGGAAAGAATTTGCTCCTGTGGAGTAAATTGTTTCCGTGAAGAGTAGACCCACAGAAGCAAATACTTTCCTTGAAGAATTGGACCCTGTAAATTTGTTTGTTTGTTTGTATTGGAGTTTAACCGCCCAGTCAACACTATTTTAGGTCATTTTTGAGCCGGTCAGTTTATCTATCCACACTATTCCTGGGCAGGCTTATACGTTTGTTTGTTTGATTTGGGGGTTAACGTCCCCGTCAACACTGTATAGGTCATTTTGGAGACCAATTTTGTGGGACTGTTACCCGGCATTGAAATGAAATGACATCGTAAGCAGTTAACTAGTACTGTGCACATTCTGTTACGAGTAACTGACAACTGCCATTCTTGAATCAGCAGAAGGTAGAGATTGACCAAAGAAAAGATTTCATGACCAATCTGCACAAAAGAATGTTGTCGACCATGGCAGGTATCGAACCCGCGTCCTCCTGATCGCAATTCAGACGCGCATCCGACTGAGCTACCGAGACTGGCTGAACCCTGTTCATAAGGGAGGTAAAAATGGTTTGAAAGAGTAACTGCCCCTGAAGGTATCCATTTCCTTAAATACTTAGAAGATTTTACTCTAAGAATGGAGAATTGAGTGAGTGAGTTTTAGTTTTACGTCCCACCAACAGCAAAGGTCATACGGAGACGGGACCTCGGTTTAAAGACTCATCCGAAAGTCTGGAGAAGCCCGGGATCGATCCTGCGATCCCTGGTTTACAAGGCGAGTAGCGTAACCATGGAGAATTGAAATGGTTATGCATCATGTAAAGATGATGTTGCTTGAGATGGTTATGCATCATGCAAACAATGTAGTTCTTCATCATACAGCATTGTGTGTGTATTTTAGTTTTACGTCCTGCCCACAGAAAGGTCATATGGAGATGTGACCTTTGTTGAAAGACACATCCAAAAGTCTGGATAAGCCGGGATCCAACCTATGACCCCTGGTTTATGAGGTGACCTCTACACCATGGAGGCTTCTATCAGACAGCTTCACAGTGAAGACAGTGACCAGATGGAAATAGCAGTCTGATCATAGACTGCACTGTTTGCTATTTTTTTGGCACATTTTTAACACATCATCATATTGCTTATTAACCCATTTAGTACCAGAAACCCCAAAACGGATACCCTGCCAAACAGTGCAGGCCCAGATCAGACGCCGCAGAACGCAGTGTCTGATCAGGACCTACACTGTTTGCAAAAGGTCCAGCCATGATCTTTATAAATTTTGAAAAAAAAAAAAAAAAACCCCGACGCCCCTAAATTTTGAAATGGACTCCTGGTATATATAAGGAGGAAGATTCCATTTGGTACAAAAAGGTTTAACATGTATATGTGAAGCAAAGCACCAACATTTAGTTGCTTTACAACAAAAACACTATATTCAAGTGCAACTGAGCTGGGCTTCAGATCAAAAGCTGGAGTGATTTGAAGTACATTTGTAATATTTTTTATGAATGGCATTTGGCGGGGGCATCCGTGTCCTATGGACACTTTTTCTAGTTTTAAAAATATTTTTGCATACAGGCAATCAGTGTGGACCCTGCCTGATCCTATGGACACTTTTTCTAGTTTTAAAAATCTGCAGTTCCTAAGCAATATCTGTGTACCAAGTTTTGTGACCATAGGGCAAGAAATAAAAAAAGTAGCTGCATTCATAAGGTTTGGGATGACGGAAGCACAGACGGGTAGACAGATGAATGGACAGATGTATGGATGGACGAAAACCCATGATGAAACTAATATACCCGTTTTTTTTATGCCTCTGAAGGAGGGCATATAGTTTTTGCACTGTCAGTTTGTGGGTTTTTGCATTTGTAAGTCCGCAATTTTTCGGGGCATTGCTCACTTATAGTGACAGCTCTTGTTTTTTTTACAAAAATGCGGGTATAATAGCTGGGGTGCAACATCATGATACTATCTGTGACTAATCTATCCACTTTCAAACTTCTTTGACAGTAAAATTCAATTTAATAGTTACAACCATCTAGGCTAATTCAGCAGACAACAGTTGGTGATATCTTTCTTAATTTTTTCCAAGAAAACAAAATTTGTCATTTGATGCAAATTGTTCCCTACAAATTGGTGATATATTTCTTTTGCTCCACAGAAGTCAGAATTTGACACATCATGCGTGTTGTCTACAGAATTTGACATATCATGCAAATTGTCTCCAATGGAGACAATTTGCATGAAATGTCAAAATTTGTTTTCTGGAAAAAATAAGAAAAGATATCACCAATTTGTCATAAGTTGAAAACTTACCCAGAGTGCTAAGTGTTAAAATATGATAAACAGAATCTTACACATTTGATCATTTCATATGAAATTTAAAAAAAGAAAAATATGAAATTTATAAAACTCACCAGTCTTGTTTCATAAAATTCATATGAAACGACCATGAGTTTAAGATCCTCTGTTTGTGATATTTCAGGTGCCTCTAATCAACCAAGTGGACAGAACTACAGTAAGTGGATAATTTCAATATGAAATGAATGTTATTTTTAACATTAACCCTTATCTTGCTGTTCACGACAACCCCTATATTTGCAAACAGTGTAGATCCAGATCAGGTGGCTTCTGAAGAAGCCACCTGATCAGGATCTACACTGTTTGGCATTCAGTTTATGAATTTGTAGCAATAAATTACATCAAGTAATTTGATTGGTTGATAGACAGAAATGGGTGTGGCTTAAATGAATATTCAGCAAGATAAGGGTTAATTGAAGTATGATCAAAGTCCGGTCAGGAGCAAAGTAAGTGAACCCCTACAGGTTCACTTACTTTGCAGTTAGTGAACCCCTATGGGTTCACTTACTTTGCTTCTGCCCTTCAAGTTCACAGGGTACATTCATTTAACCGTAATCGTGACCTGATGTTGTTCAAACTCCAATGAACCTTACATAAATTACTTAAAATTCTTATATTTACATTAGAGAGTATGATTTCAGGAGAAAAGTGACATTCAGAGAGAGAGAGAGAGAGATATGATTACATAGAAACAGGTAAAAGTGTGTGAGAGAGAGAGAGTGGGGTATGATTACAGAGAAACAGGAAAAAGTAAGAGAGAGGGAGGGGTATGATTACAGAGAAATAGGAAAAAGTGTGAGAGAGAGAGTTCAGGGAAAGAGAAAGAGAAAAAAGGTGATTATAGAGAGAGAGAGAGAGAGAGAGAGAGAGAGAGAGAGAGAGAGAAAGAGAGATATGATTACAGAGAAAGAGGGAAAAGTGACAGAGAGGGAGAGAGTTCAGGGAAAGAGAAAGAGAAAAAAGGTGATTATAGAGAAAGAGAGAGAGAGAGATATGATTACAGAGAAAGAGGGAAAAGTGACAGACAGAGAGAGAGAGAGAGAGAGAGAGAGAGAGAGATAGAGAGGGGGGTATGATTACAGAGAAACAGGAAAAAGTGAGTGAGAGAGAGAGAGAGATATGATTACATAGAAAGATGGAAAAGTGACAGGGAGAGAGAGAGAGAGAAAGAGAGAGGGGTATGATTACAGAGAAACAGGAAAAAGTGAGAGAGAAGAGAGAAAGGTGGGAGGCGTGTAAAATAATTTTTTTTCACTATTTTATGTTTCATTATAGGTGGTAGTACTAACACAAACACTGATTCTGGTAATATTATTTACTTTGATTTTTTCTTTCTGCTGAAATAATTCCAATTTTCCATCATTATATACATTCTGAGCAATTTGATTGGTTGAAATAAAAGTTTTATACTTCGATAATTCCATGAGCAAGCATCTCATAACTATTTCACACAGACACAGGTAGTAATATAATATGAGCCCCGCCAAGCGAATTTGTGTCTTCGAGCATTCCGTCATGACAAATTTTAACTGCGCATGCCCAGCCATTCAGAGGGCCCAGGGATATGACTTTCTGTCTGATGGTCTCTTGATTCACAGCTTGTATGAGTGAGCAGGGAAGGTTCTGGCGAGACTGCGTGGATGCGCAGGCTTGCCTGAACCTTCGCTGCTCGCATAGGCGATAAGTACCAAAATCGCTTGACGGGCCCATATAATGTTACGTCAAAGAGCATGCTATTGTATATGAAGTGACCAGGAGCCGGGTTTGATTAAAAGTTTGGATACTATTGAAAACTTTAATGTTAGGAGACAAATAAACTGAATTTAAAGACTTGACCTTTTTTTCGCTTGGATTCCTTTCAAAGATGGCAGCTTGTAACTGAATTAATCATTCCGCCGTGGCTGTTGGTAAGTTCATTCTTACGCTTTCAAAAGAATTCCTAAAATTTACCATTATGGTGGCAATGGGCCTCCGTGGCCTAGTGGTTAAGAGGGCTGACTCTTGATCATTAGGTCTCTCACCGCTGTGGTTCGAGCCTCGCTCGGGTCACTTGTGAGACGCCAACAGAAGGTCAGGTGGTTTTTCTCCGGGTACTCCGGTTTTCGTCCACTTCTGATTTACGATTGGCTCGATATGAGTGAAATAATCTTGAAAGGGCCGTAAAACCAAAAACAAAAAAAAAACAAAAAAACTTTATAGTGGCATTTATAATATTAGATGACAAAAGTTGGAATTATAAGGAATGAATTTCATTTTTGTGGATTTTATCGATGTGTAAACTCTGGCGAATCAGTCACAAACCTAGCATAAAGTTCTAAGGGCTTACTGCAGTTTGTGAGTGATTCGCCGGTGTTTACACATCGATAAAATCCACAAAAGTGAAATTCATTCCTATAATGAAATCAAAATGGAAATTTCTGCATATGAGTACATAAAAGATGAAACTAGCCCCAATCAAGAAAAAGTATCTTCAGACATGTTTGTCCAGCACAGACTCAGACCAGCCTGTTCTGAGCCTTTGATGTATGTTAGTTGGATGCACATCCTAATTGACCCAGAACATCTTCACGAAGACAATTAAGATTGTATTCTGCAGAAGTTTCCTGCCTTGAATTCTTACACAGTATTCACAAAATATTCACAAAGTTTCCTTTTTGCACGAATCATATACTAGTCTATCTCTATGAATACACACTTGTGTGACATACCCGGTAGTGCATTCTTTGAAATCTCAAAAATGGCTAATTTTCCTGTGAAAATATGTGGTATTTTTCTTATAAATTTATACTTTAAACATTGGTTGTGGGTGCTCGTTAGAACCACCTCATTGAGGTGGTTCTAACGAGTACCCACAACCTACGTCTGGGAGCAGAAATAAGCAAAATAATGTATACCTCTGAAAACTGCAGTTTTCTTTATATAAAGTGGGGTTTAGAGGGGTGTTCATTTCACAAACCTGTTTGTGTGATGTTTACCCTTAAAGCACCACAGGAAGTTCTAGAGCAGATAACAGTCCATTTCTTCCCCCTTTTTGCACGCCTGTTTTTAGCTTGGTGTGATAAAGGCATCCGGTTTTCCATCCGTTCATCCGTCCTTCCATCTGACAAGGTGTCAATATTTGCGACCACCCTAGCGTTCACCCTAATGGTCAAGTTTATTTCTCAAGAACTATAATAGCTTCAGTAATACTAGGTACAAACTTGAATCTGGGGATGGCAACTTAAATGCAAGCTTTTATATTTGACCCTGACCTACATTTCATGGTTCACTGACTTTGTAAAATATTGCGACCACCCTAGCATTCACCCTATTGGTCAAGTTAATTTCTCAAGAACTATAAGAGCTTCATTAATGATACTTGGTACAAACTTGTATCTGGGGATGGCAACTTAAAAATGCAAACAACCATATTTGACCTTGACCAACATTTCATGGTGCACCGACTTTGTAAAATATTGTGACCACCATTGGGTTCACCCTGATGGTCAATTTTAATTTCTCAAGAACTATAAGAGCTTCATTTAATGATAGTTGGTACAAACTTGAATCTGGGGTTGGTAACTTAAATGCAAACAGCCATATTTGACCTTGACCTATATTTCATGGTTCACCGACTTTGTAAAATATTACCACAACCCTAGTGTTCACCCTAATGGTCAAGTTAATTTCTCAAGAACTATAAAAGCGTCATTAATGTTACTAGATACAAACTTGAATCTGGGGATGGCAACTTAAATGCAAGCAACCATATTTAACTTTGACCTATATTTTATGGTTCACTGACTTTGTGAACTATTGCGACCACCCTAGCATTCACCCTAATGGTCAAGTTTATTTTAACGAACAATAGGAGCTTCATTAATGATACTTAGTACAAACTTGTATCTAGGGACGACAACTATAATGCAAGCATCCATATTTGACCTTAACCTAAATTTCATGGTTCACTGACTTAGTTAACTATTGCATCAACCCTAGTGTTCAACCTAATATTTAACTCTTATCTTGCTGTCCACGACAACCCCTATCTTTGCAAACAGTGTAGATCCAGATCAGATGGCTTCTGAAGAAGCCATCTGATCAGGATCTACACTGTGTAGCATTCAGTTTATGAATTTGTAGCAATAAATTACATCAAGTAATTTGATTGGTTGATAGACAGAAATGGGTGTGGCTTAAATAAATATTCAGCAAGATAAGGGTTAAGTTCATTTCTCAAGATCTATTAGAGCTTCATTAATGGTATTTAGTACAAGCTTGCATCTAGGACTGGCAACTTTCATGCAAGCATCAATGTTTGACCTTGGCCTAGATTACATTGTTCGGTGACTTGGCGCACCCACAGGCGCGACATAGCCTTTGGCGGAATTTTTGTTTTTCCATGTCAAATCCTCTGTTATCTTGTTTTATGCTTGTATCAATTTACGGAGAAAAGAAGCTTAGCGATAGTTTCAACTTGTGTAGTGTCAAACACAGCAGAGGCAGACAAATAGTTTAACCTTTGTCCTGCTGAATGTTCATATATGCCACACCTACTACCGATTATCAACCAATCAGATTGCCTGTAGCAAATTATTACAACAAATTCACAATCTGATTGGCAAACAATGTAGATCCTGATCAGATGGCTTCTTCAGAAGCCATCTGATCTGGATCTACATTGTTTCAAAGAAAAGGCATATCCGGGCTCAGCAGAAC
The DNA here is from genome assembly GCA_963580285.1 of Lucinisca nassula. Lineage (NCBI taxonomy): Eukaryota > Metazoa > Mollusca > Bivalvia > Lucinida > Lucinidae > Lucinisca > Lucinisca nassula. The sequence goes on from OY757019.1 coordinate 35,764,762, forward strand.
AAGGGTTAACCCTTTTCATGCTGTTCATGAAAACCCCTACCTTTGCATGCAGTGTAGATCAAGATCAGAGGGCTTCTTCTCAGATGAAGCCATCTGATCAAAATCTACACTGTTTATCAGTCAGTTTGTGAATTTGAACGAAAACATTATATCATGTAATTTGTTTGGCTGATTGTCAGCAATGATTGTGGCTAATTAAATCATTCAGCAGGATAAGGGCTAACCCAATTTCAGCTGAATAGAATCTTCCAACTACAGGTAAATAGATATGTACTGGCTGTATAGCAGTCACAGAGGTTTTATTAGCTCACCGGAACAAAAAACTATTCTTCTACTCCCGGCGTAGGCGTTGACATTCACAAATGTTAAAGTTTTTGCGTTAAAGTTATTTAGTTGCTCATTACTTTTTAATGTGCACATGGATTAAGTTCATATTTAATATTGTGATAGATACTGGTCTAAAGTTAATATCTGCAGTATCAGCACCCATGACTGTGACCTTGGGGTCAAGGTCTCAGACTTAGAATTTTAATGTTAAAGTTTTTGTGTTAAAGTTTTTAGGAGCTCATTACTCCTTTACCTTTTGATAGATTTAGCTCATACATAGTATGGTGATAAGTACTACTCAAAAGTTTTATCAGCAGCATCATCATACATGACCATGACCTTGGGGTCAAGGTCACAGACTAAGAACTTTCATGTTTTTGCACAGGAGATTTTAGATCATTACTTGGTTGCCTTCAGATGAATTTACTTGAGACTGGAATGGTGATAGATATCGCTTTAAAGTTTTTATCACCAACATCAGCACCTTTTACCATATTCTTGGGTTAAGGTCACAGACTTTGAATTTTTATCCCCTCGCACAACATAGTTGTGAAGGGGATATAGCATTTGTTGCGTATCTTCTTCTGTCATCACTCTAGCGCCTACATTTATTGACAGATTTTAATATAACTTCACACAAATAATGCTTATGATAATATCTCGAGCGAGTTTGATGTTCAAGGTCATTACCTCAATGTCAAGGTCACTGCGGCTATTTTTAGAAAAACTGTCATCACTGTAGCACCGACATATCGACGGATTTTAATATAACTTCACACAGATGTTGCTTATGACAATATCTCGAGTGAGTTCGACTTTCAAGGTCATGGTCTCAAGGTCAAGGTGACTGTGGCTATTTTTAGAAAAACATTTTCATCCATCTAGGACATTTATTGACAGATTTTAATATAACTTCACACAAATGTTGCTTATGATAATATCTCAAGCGATGGACAAAATAATTGTGTTAGTAAGAGGTGGCATTGTATTACCATTCTGTACTTTCTTTGGGTTTTGCCTTAAGGGGAATGGGAACACCTGACAGATTTTCTGCCATTTTTCAAAGGGAGACACGTTTTGGGACTTCCTTTTGGCTTTTTCTATAAGCCCTGTCCCACTGAAAAAGGGGTCTACTCTTAAAGGAAAGAATTTGCTCTACAGGAGCAAGAGTTGACTCCTATTGATATGGGAGACAAGAATACGTTTGCAGGAGTTGCCTCCCCTGAAGGTGTTCCCATTCCCCTTAACACATGTTATTGAAGACTAAGGGCTAAATTGTTTAAAATATTGTTTGCTTAACTAGCACATAAGTGATCAAAATGACAGTAGTTTGAGATAAAAGTTGAAATCAAAGGAACATATAGCAAAAGTATTAAAACAGTGCACAAAATTAAGTTTGAAGTAAGCCATTGTTTGAGATATCACAGTTTAAGATAACGAGAGTCTACTGTATTATGTAACTGTTCTAGCTTGTAAAATATCTAATACTCTGGTATTATTGCCGAAAAAAAAATGATTTGCTATTGCATTTGCAAAACCTATCCATTTTTTTTTCATCAAAAGTGAGTGAGTGAGTTTTAGTTTTACGTCCCACCAACAGCTAAGGTCATACGGAGACGGGACCTCGGTTTAAAGACTCATCCGAAAGTCTGGAGAAGCCCGGGATCGATTTCATCAAAAGTATTAGCATACATGTATATATGCCAAATTGAAATATATGCCAAATTGAATGATTAAAGTTTTAATGATATGTTATCTATTGACAAGTATAGTTTTCATCAAATGGACCCATATTATTTTATGCTTACCGTATTGCTCCTAGTATTGGGACAGACAGGCTTAAGCAAACAGTGCAGACCCAGATCAGACTGCTCCATAAGGAGCAGTCTGATCAGGGTCTACACTGTTTGCTATTCTGTCTGCACCTTTAGGATTCTTTGCTGGATCTTGAAACAAATTTGTTACAATTTTAGGAGAATTACAGTAAGTCCTAGATGTTCAGAATTTTTAGGATTTTTACGGTACATTTCATGGTTATTTTCAGGTTCTGGGCAGGCCTGGGGTGCCCCTTACCCACCTGCAGGTTATTCTATGACGTTACCTGCCATGCCAACAGGGGCATACAACCCTAACAATCCCTACATGAGTTATCCTAACCCTATGGGCCAAGGCTACCCAAGTGCACAGCCACAGTATCCAGGTAACACAAATACGTTATTCAACACATTTACTGCACGGTGCACTTAGCGTTGTCAAAATTGCATGTAGACTGGAGTTATCAAGCCATGTTTACCTCAGAAATGCACAGAACACACTACGCATATGTTAAACTTTTCAGGTAATGTCCCTCTGTGTGTGTGTATAGGAGTAAGTGCAGTAAATAGGTAGAACATAGTAATGTATGAGTTGTGTCAAATGAAATTCAATGCACGTTTGTATGTAACGCGATGCTTGATTGGATAACATCAAAAATTCGCGACAGTATATTCTGCAATACACTGTTGGAAACCCAACATCATCACTTAATGTCGCTTTTCATTGGCTGACAGATCTTGCCGTTTTGTGCAAAATAGGAAAGTTATAGTACAGTCTTTAACAAAACAACTGAATAAGTGGATTAGAATGGGGATAACAGTATTGAAAATTATTGTTTGGGGCGGTAAAATGTCGGTTTTACGGCTGCAAATTCTGCTTTACGGCTCTGCTTACGCATCACTGTAAAACGAAATTTCTGACGTTAAAACTGCCGATATACCTCCCCAAATGACAATTTTGAATACATGCATCCCCCCAAGTATATCTTTGTAACATGTAATCTCAGCAAAGACTTTAACCTGCCTATGTTGTTGGTTTGGAGTTTAATGGCCCAGTAAGCACTATTTAAGTCATATCAAGTTGGTCAGTTTACCAACCCCACACTTTTCCTGAGCAGGCTTATACATAATCTGTTAATCAATACAGTGCACATTCTTTAGCGAGAAACTGACAACTGCCCTTCTTAAATCAGCGGAAGGGAGAGAATGACCATAGAAAAGATTTCATGATCAATCTCCATGAAAGAATGTTGCCGACTCCGGCAGGTATCAAACCCCTCTATCTAACTTCTATGTTTGTTTCCAGGGCAACAGCCATACCCACCACAACAGCCATATCCCACACAGGGCTACCCACAGCAGCAGTATCCTTACCCACAGCAACCGTACCCACAGCAACCACAGTGGAGATGAGTGCACTGATTTTTTTTTATAGGACTTTAGTTTTCTTTAATTCATGCTAAATTTAGAAAAGAATCAACCCATTAACTCTCTAAGCACCAATCAGATATAGAAGATTACATTCACAATTCAGCCAGGGCACAGCATTTCCAACATGTTACATGTGCACCCACGAAGATCAGCCTGCGCATCCATATAGTCTAACCACCAGAGACTTCTTTTGCAGCATGAAGGAGCATTGGGCCCTTAGCTATCCTTAGAGCGCACAACGAAGACTCTGATCAAGGCTGATCTGAGTCTTCGTTGGGCACACGTCTTATTGTAGGTTATTTCGTGTGCTGGCTCAATTTATTTATTATTTTTCAGAAAAAATAAGGCTTGACATTTCATTTGAAGGCTTGACATTTTCATGTGAAGACTGGTTTTTCATGTGAATCATCTGCCGAGCAGAAACTTCACATGTAATGTCAAGCCATAATCACTGAAAAAAATAGAAGGAAAAAAAAAAAAGATTGTCATCTGCTGTAGAAATTTCTGTGGTGATTTATGTGTTAATTTTAGCACGATTTTTGCATAGACAGGAAAAGTACCCATTCACATACTGTGTCCTTGTCATTATTTCTTGTCATATGTGTTCCTAACACAGCGTAAGAGAAAAATGTCAAAATGATGAAAACATTCCATTTTGTGCGTAAAAAAAAAAAAATGGTCCTGGATTGGTAGAAACTTCCTGACAGCTGGATCTGCAACAAATCTACGGAATAGATACAGATTACGAATTCTATTTTTGGTCGGTAATATATAACACTAGCTATGAATACTTTAATAGCTATTGATCAAATAAAGAAAAAAAAAAACCTGACATACGTGATACTTTTACAAGATTTGACGAAAAGTAGAGTAGATGATATTTAGAACGCTTAAGGGGAATGGGAACACCTTCAGAGGAGGCAACTCCTTCAAAAGTATTTTTGTCTCCCATGTCAATAGGGGTCAACTCTTAAAGGAAAGAATTTGCTCCAGCAAATTCTTTCCTTTAAGAGTTGACCCCCTATTGACATGGGGAGCAAAAGTAGTTTTGCAGGAGTTGCCTTCAGGAGCAAATTCTTGATTATTGAGGACTATCATTTCATTACATAATATTATGTAGCCCTCAGTGCTGACTGAAGAGATCCCCTCTGTCTTCAACAGGTAAGGGGCCAACTTGGGGAAAATCAATAGTTTCCTAAAGTGTATATTATTGATTTTCCCCTTCAGTGCCTCATGCAGGGGATTCAACAAGAGCTACAAATCACCATGTTAAGGACCGCCTTTGATCTGCTACGGACAGAATATCACAGGGGCAATAAAACAATTATGTACACACGGTGTGTCCTACTGTTACAGAATAAATGCCTTTAAGAGTTGACCCCCTATTGACATGGGAAACAAAAGTAGTTTTGCAGGAGTTGCCTCCCCATAACATGTATTCATGCCCCTTAAAGCAGAATCCATAGTTAAACATCTGTGTTATATCCTACCAAAAATGTATAAATAATATAGAAAAATGACTATTTGTGGTCATTTTTGTACAAAATCTATACATGTTTTGGATCCATCTTAAAGGCATCTTTAAGTGGTCTATGATGAAAAACACATTTTATGATGCTTCTCATTTATAACATTTTGAGTTGTTTGGGGCAGACAGAACAAAAAGCCGACTTAAGAAAAAGTCCCCATCATAGAAAACAATAATAGGTTGGAAAAGCTTTTGGCTTTTCTTTGTCATCTTAAGAATTTTCGCTCGAGTCACATGAGACGCCACGTTCTGCAACGGAGGGTCAGGTGGTTTTTCGCCGGGTACTCCGGTTTTCGCCTACCTCTGATTAGCGATCGGGTCGATATGAGTGAAATAATCTTGAAAGGGCCGTAAAACGAAAAAAAGAAAAAAAATCTTAAGAATTTTCTTTTTTGATTGAGGAAATGAAGTTTGTGTGTATATTTTTGTTTCAAACACTGATTTTTTACATAGTTTTTTTTTTTCCAGATTACCATCCTTTAATATGATGATTTCTTTTGTACATTGTATTTTTTTTTCATATAGCCATCTATAAGATGATGTTTGCACATTGTATTTTACAAATCTGTGATATGGTTGAATGAGTGCTAGACTATTGATTTAATTATATGTAATTCATAAACCTTTCCACTCCTAAATGTCTACATTAACTGCTTAGATGTAAGCCCTGTTAGATAACGGCCTCTATCATTTTCCCATGCAAAAACACGGGCTACTTATTTTGGCAAAGTCCAGTATAAAATTAAAGGAAATTTACTCTTAAAAAATATTTTGCGTAGTGTGGAAAAATCAGAATTTTCACTCATGCTTAGCACCTGTGAAAATTCTGATGTTTTCAACCCACTCGATGAAATATTTTTTTGGTATTTATCAAAAAAAATCTATATTTTATGAGCTGGCTCATATGACAGTTGAGTTTTATGGCCCTCCGTGGCCTAGTGGGTAATCACGCTGACTCTTAATCATTAGGTGTCCATACATGTGATATCTCCCGATTTCGTCGGGATATCCCGATTTCGAACCCCATCTCCCGGTCTCCCGTCCGACGGCCCTAATCTCCCGACACGACAATTTTCCTATAGTAGTTTTCCGCCGACCGACCAATTTAGTGTTAACCACTGTAAAATACCTATGCGGTTAACCGTCAGTGTATTTACGCTAGGCGGTATGCAGGTAAATTGCAATACACACCTGCACAAGTATAATATCGCAATATGAAAAGATCGTACAGGTAAATACAATTATTAAAATGCAACCCGCAAACAATGTGATAAAAAGCGAGAAATTCAATAAGGAAGAAATGTGATGTTTGCATACATTTATTACTGATCACCGATTTGCTCAAGTTGCCAACGCTATTAAACCGTTTACACCCCAGGCGGGCCTTATTGATAAGCCGACAATTAACAATGTTACAAGGTGTGAAAACTAGTCAATCAAGATATACAAGTTATTAGCTTATTTAATCCCTTTGTTAATGACACTGTAGACGCTAAATATTATTCCCGCCAAAACAGAGCAAAGCAGACGCTGTTTTTTTTCTACGCGTCTGTAAACCGTTATTCTTTTATTAATCATAGAACTGGGTAATTACTTAGTGACATTTTCTATTTAAACCCGAGAAAAATATTTTTGCCGTTTTTAACGGAAGAAAGAAATATGCCCCACGTGACACCAATGAAAATTCGTGCATGCTTTTTGGCCTTTGAGAGGTGAACGCCCTAAATATTTTTCCCGCCAAAACAGAGCAGAGCAGACGCTGGTATTTTCTAAGCATCTGTATGTAGTTTTTCATTTATTAATAAACATAGAACCGGAGTTTTGCAGGGTGAAATTTTCTATTCAAACCTGTTTCATTTTTAGCTTGCGAGAAAAAATATTTTTGCCGTGTTTTTAATGGATCTTTTATGAAAAAAATATGCCCCCAAGTTAAATCAATAAAAATCATGCATGGTTATTAGTTCCGACTAAGTTCCGAGGCACGTTTTGGGGATGATAAGAGAAGGTGTAAGAGTATGAGTAATTTTTTGCTATGCGGGTATTCTGAACGTTGTTTTTTTCTGTCAGGTGCTAGGTGTGTATTTAACACCGATCTATTGGTCAGTGCTTGTTCTTTGATCGTTCTTCCGAGAAATTGTCTCTCTATTAAAATACAAAATGGAAGCTTGTCGTCTGCTGCTTTCTTTTTCCAAGCTTTTATAACATATTTTTTGCAGAAAGGCAAACAGTGTGGACCGTCATCAGAATGCTCTGCAGTCTGATCTGGGCCCACACTGTTTTCAAAAAAGATTTTTAATGCAGATGACAAAGCAGACAACAATTGTCGTGGTGGCATGTTATGGGTGAAAAAGTGCTTCAGAGGTAAATTTTAACCAAAAATAACATCACTTTTTACCGCGGAAAAATCTCCCGATTTGGGACGCCAATCTCCCTATCTGAAAATCAAAATCTCCCTATTTGGGTCCAAGAAAATATCACATGTATGGGTGTCTCACCACTGTGGTTCAAGCCCCACTCAGGTCACAGGTTCTGCAACGGAAGATTGAGGGGTTTTTCTCTGGGTACTCCAGTTTTTGCCCACCTCTGATTAAGGATTGGCTTGATTTAAATGAGATAATCTTAAAAGAGCCGTAAAACCAAACCAAAACCTAAAAAAAATGACTGTTAATAAAGATTGATCTCTATGGTGGTGCATGCCTGATCATGGTCTCCATTGCTTTGCTATTGTGCAACCAAGTCATAATGATCAATCTTTTAGAAGGGCCGGGATGTCTCCGATTGCATATTTGATGTTTAGGACTGAAAGGGTGAAAGGTGGTTATAAACTGCAACATGCAAAAGAAGGGTCATTACAACATCAGGAATCACTGGTAGTTTTAACTCAAAAACATAGATTGTAGGGGCTTTTTAGAGCCGCTTCAAGAGCAGAAATAAGGAAAATATCACAGTCACAATACTTTATTGAAATAAAGGTATTTTTTTATGAAATCAAAAGAGCAGTATGTTATTTTAATGCCTGCTTTGCAGTAACAGATTGTTAATTAGGCAGTTGCAGCTGTAAAGTCTATAATTACTGGAATTTGTAACATGCAAAAAAGATATATCAAGAATCACCAATAGCTCAAAAGCACAAGCTAATGCATTCAGTGGGACTGGTATGTCAGTCTTTCGCAACCCCACCATCCCAGCCCAGTACATACTACACAACAACCTTTATCATGAACACACGCCTACATAATTTTGACCCCCCCACCCCCCCTCAACAGTAAAACTGGTGTTTACAGGGGTTTGCATTATGTTGCTAATTTCTGCTCAAAAACAGATTATGGGTACTCGTTAGAATTGCCTAAATGAGGGGGTTCTAATAAGCACCCAAAATCTATGTTTAAACCAGAAATTTGAAAAATATTGGAATTTTTTAACGAAATGAACAATGTTATTAAAAGGCTTTTGTGCAAACAGTTTAAAATATTTTTGGCCCAGTTGATGAAAGGTATCAAAGTCACTAGTTAATATTATTTAAAACTTAATCACACAGTACTGCAGCTAACTTTTTTTCAGCAAAAAAAGCATCACAGAATTAGATATTGTATTCATTAGATCAATTAATGTTTTGACCACTACTGCGTTAAACCCTTATTCCGCTTATCACGACACCCCTACTTTTGCAAACAGTGTTGATCCAGATCAGATGGCTTCTGAATCTGATCAGGATGTACAGTTTTATGTTCAGTTTATGAATTTGTAGGAATTAATTACATCAATTAATCTGATTGTTAGAAATTGTGTGGCTAAATTAATTATTCAGCGGGATAAGGGTTAATCAAAGAATGCTTTTAAAACTGGACTCTTGATACAATTGTTTGGAGTATTGTTAACAAACTCATTAGTGAGACTAGCAAGTACTCTTACCTTATACACAGGTATACAATCAGATCCCAAATTCTTCCCACAATATCGCTAGGGAAAGAAGTCTAAACATGGAGTGAAGATAGTAAACAAAATGGACAATAGGTAAACTGTGTCAGCAGCTCTTTCGCAAACAGGTGATGACTTGGAATATTTAAACCTAACTAAAAAAAGGAGCAATATACATAATGGGGGAAAGAATCAGAATCACCAACATGACAAACACTAAACTGAAAGGACAAATATAACTAAAAATGAACAACCAAAGAGGAGGAAGAAACAGAATCATCACAGTAACAAGTTGGGTTTAGGGGGTGTTCATTACATGGACTTGTTCACATGATGTTTTCAGCAAAAATATCAGTTAATTAGCCAGATTAAATAAACTGACACTTTTGTTACCTTTAAACGACTGGCCCTGCTAAACTGAGCCATCACTTTTCATATGTTTTTGCTAATGATCTGGGCCCTGTTGTTCAAAGCCTCGTTAGCTTAGCGAGGTCATTAATGGTCAAATTATTAACTGTTCTAGCAAGTACAATATCTAAAATTTTGTTATTTTTGAGGAATACATGTGAGCAACTTGTGCATTTGCAAAAGCTGCTCACATTTTTTCAGCAAAATATTAGTATATTTGCCATATTTAATGATCAAAATTTTAACGATTTGTTAACTAATGACGTCATTAGTTTTGAAGAACTGGCCCCTGATGTGCATGCTGTTGCTCCAACACATGTTAGTTTACTTGCAATTTGAATTTTCATATACAAACTTGGCCATGTTATATCAGTGCTAGATTTTTTATTGGTAAACTGTTTTATAATTCTTTGTTCTTTATTGTGAATTACACAGTATCATGTAAACTACCTGTGTTCACTTGATTTTTATTATTTTTATTGTTATTATTTTTTTTTGTAGTTATTGAAGCTAGGCATTGTTATCTCAGATTTTGTAAGAAAAAAGTAAAATGAGAAACATTAATCTAATTGCTTATTTTGCTTTGCTATGATATTTGCCCTAAATATTCGGACGTCTCAGAGATGTATAATACTTGTTCTGAAATTCATAGAAGTGGAATTCACTGCCTGATGTTATGTCTAAAGATAGCCAGATGAGTGGTAAACAGTGTAGACCATGATGATACACCCTGCTCTGTGGTGTTGCATTTGAGTCTTCACTGTTATTTCAGGCCTGTCTGTCCGAATACGTACGGTAAATATGGTAATTTCGAACGGAATTTTCTATACTGTGAAAATGAACTTTTGACCAAATATTGCAAAAATTTAAAAAGCAGTCATTCACAGAAGCCCCCATCATGTTACAAACCTGTGCAGTAAATGTACTTTTAACACAAGTTTATGTAGAGAAAAAGAAAAGTAGGGTTTTCTTAATATTTTAGCAGATTGTCAGGGCTTCTTAAAACCACATCGGGTGGTTCTAACGATCACCGACCATCTATGTTTGTAGAGGAAGAATTTAAAAAGGAAAATTCCACAATTTTTGGAATAAAGGTATTTTTATGGAAATGAAAGAGCAGTGTGTTATTCTAATGCCTGCTCTGCAGTTACAGATGTCAATAAGGAGGCAGCTGCCATGCAGTTGCAGCTGTGATTGCTGGTACTTGGAGATGTAAATTACTTCCATTGACCATTGCAGGGAATAAAAGAAAAGGCAATTGAATTTTCAAAGGAATCAAAAAAAAAAAAAAAAAAAAAAAGTGAAATGCATAATTTGTACATGATGTAACAATTAACCCTTGTCCTGCTGAATATTTAAATATGTCACACCCACTACTGATTATGAGCCAATCAGATTACTTGATGCAAATTATTGCAACAATTTCATAAACTGGATGGCAAACAATGAAGATGTTGATCAGATGGCTAGAAGCCATCTGATCTGGATCTACATTGTTTCAAAGATAAGGCATATCCGGGCTCAGCAGGACAAGGGTCAAGAAAATTTTATAATCATTTCTTTAGCAAAATAGTAATTATTTAGGCCATAATGCTATATGCTTTAGTTGTCTTCATTATTTTGTCATATTAATAAATTCAGTCTATATTTGCTTTTTACTCTGTGTGGTACTGCCATTTCAGAGGACCCTCATTATAACGACAGTTTTTTGTTCGTTGCAATTTTCTATTGTCAAGCAATTTTCCTCAATTATTCAAGAATGTGGACATTCGTTAGAATTGCCTCATAAATATCCACAATATTTGTCTTTTTTTTTTTTTTTTTTAAGTATTCACCCTTATCTTGCTGTTCACGACAACCCCTATCTTTGCAAACAGTGTAGATCCTGATCAGATGGCTTCTGAAGAAGCCATCAATAAATTACATCAAGTAATTTGATTGGTTGATAGACAGAAATGGGTGTGGCTTATATGAATATTCAGCAAGATAAGGGTTAAATTCAGTATTCTTGAAAGTCTCCATTAATTGAGCCCCGCCAAGCGAATTTGTGTCTTCGAGCATTCCGTCATGACAAATTTTAACTGCGCATGCCCAGCCATTCAGAGGGGCCAGGGATATGGCTTTCTGTCTGAAGGTTCCTCTTGATTCACTGCTTGTATGAGCGAGCAGCGAAGGTTCTGGCAAGACTGCACGGATGTGCAGGCTCGCCTGAACCTTCGCTGGTCGCATAGGCGATAAGTACCAAAATCGTTTGACGGGGCCCAATTCGTCTCATCTTGTGCTGATGATTGGTTTGATTGAAAATTGATATTATAGCAAGTTTTGTTGTTATATTGAATGTCGATAATAAGAGGTTTGACTGACAGTAGTAATTTTCTGCTCTCTTACATTAAGAAAACATGCCTATACAAATACGTTGTAACCTTTTTTGCCCCCATCCCTCCCCCGAAAAAAAGAAAGTTTTAAGATGAACAATTGTGATATTTTTCTTATTTCTGCTAAAAATATGGATTGGGGTTGCTCGTTAGAACCGCCTCGATGAGGCGGTTCTAATGATGAACCACAATCTATGTTTTAAAGCAGAAATTAGAAAAATAAGGTTTACCCCTGTAAACCCCAGTTTTACTATATAAAAGTGGGGTTCAAGGGGGTCACAATTATTCAGGCGTGTTTTTGTGATGTTTAGAATTTTAGAGGGGCCAAATGTGATCTAGTTTAGCTTTATATTTTCATAAGCATAAGGCCAGAGAGAATACACCATAACCTCTTTATAACACTATTAATGGTGTCCAAGCAGATAACCATGTTAGTTAAACAACCGTGTTATAACCAAACAAAAATGTGTAGATTATATAGAAAAATGACCATGTATGGTCATTTTTCTATATAATCTACACATTTTTGGGATCCATCTTGAAACTCTTGAATATCCAAACGGTGTTATAATGAACCATGTTATATTGAAGTTGTGGTATATTATTTTAGAATAGACCTATAAACCCTGTCTTAACCCAAAATTTGGCTGACCTAGACTGTTGTTATTCATCACGTGAACAAGTCTGTGGAATGAACACCCCCTTAAATCCCACTTTGCATTGGGAAAACCGGGGTTTACGGGGGTATACATTATTTTTCTTACTTCTGCTCCAAGACATAGGTTGTGGGTACTGTTCTAATGAGCACCTACAACCTATGTTTGCGGTATAAATAAGAAAAATATCATGGATTTTCATCAGAAAAGTAGTCATTTTGGAGATGTGAAAAAAATGCACTATGTCACACGGGTGTGTTACCGTAATGTTGAACTTGTTAATAATCTTGTTATGTATAGGTATTTATATAAATTGATAAATGATTGATGGACGAGTGAGTTTATGAATGCTTATTCATTTTCTCTGAATGAAATATACAAAAAACCGAAACATCTGGATTTGTTGTTGTTATTATCGGAACTGTAATGTAAAATAGCTAACATAATGATCCTAAGTATTGGGACAGACAGGCCTAAGCAAACAGCGCATACCCAGATCAGACTGCTCCTGTAGGAGCAGATCAGACAGGAGCAGTCTGATCAGGGTCTATATTGTTTGAAAGTAAACAGTTCAGACCCAGATTAGGAGCAGTCTTATCGGGGTCTACATTGTCCTTCAATAACACTTTATGGGCTCCTTACAGGATCATGAAACTTTGTTAAAATTTTAGGAGAATTACAGCAAGTCCTCAAAGTGCCCAAATTTTTAGGATTTTTATGGTAGAATTTAATCGCATTGGTTATAACTGATACTTCCCTTATTTTTGGATTGTCAGCTGACCCAAAGTTACTAATGACCCTATGTTGTATGCTAATATCCATGTGGCAGTCACTGACCAATGAATTTAAACTGGGCAAATTCCGTGAAATTCTGCTATTAAGACCACCTAAAATTAAGACTAATTCTGCTTTAAAAAGCTTACTTAGTGGACTGCAGTTATTATGTCCCCAGTAGCGATATTGGAGACATATTGTTTTTGTCCTGTTTGTTTGTTTGTTTGTTTGTTTGTTTGTTTGTACGTGGACAACATAACTTTTGAACCATTTGAGATAGAGCATTCATATTTGGCATGTAGGTCCCTTGTGACAAGAGCTTCACATTCATGCAAAAAAAATTTGACCTGTGACCTTGACCTGGATGTGTGACCAACTTTGAAAAAAAAAAGGCCTTGCCTGGGGACATGTTCGTGTTTTACATACAAATCTTTCTTGTTTTTTCTTTTTTTTTTTTTTTGCATAAAGTTTCCTCTGGTCAGAGACCACCTTTGGGACTGTTCATAAGTGGTCTTAAAGACCACTTTTGAACAGTCCCAAAGGTGGTCCTAATATAGGAATTTTACTGTATAACATTTGAATGAAGTCCAGGAACTAGTAATCTATGTCTACTCTATTCTTGTTTCTTTGCTGCTTAAAGAGGATCAGCTGTAAAACCTGGACTAGGCTCATGTGCTGGGACATGGTCAAACAATGTAGAACCACATCAGATGCCGCAAAATGTGGCATCTTATCAGGGTCTTCCTAGCTTAAAATGCAGGCTGTGAGGCATTTGAGTGTTTATTGAAATACAAATGTATTCCAAATCCCTGTTCATGACCTCAGGAGTAGACCCCTAGTAAAATAAAAAAAAAATTCCGGTTTTGTACATAATGTAACAGTTAAGAAAAAAAAGGGGCAACCATGGCCTAGTGGATAAGAGCGCTGACTCTTAATCCTTAGGTCCAGGGGGGGGGGGGGTGTTTTAGCTCACCTGGGCCGAAGGCTCCAGGGGAGCTTTTAGTATAGTGGGTCGTCCGTCGTCCGTCCATCCAAACTTTTGAGCAGCTATATCTCTGCAGCTTGCAGGCTGATCTCAATCATTTCTCACCTGTAGCATGCCTTTGGTGGGGCATTGATGACATAAGTTTTTTTCGAAATCGCACGAAAACTTTGGTTGCTGTGGCAATCACAAGGTCCCATAGATTTACAATGGGAAAATGCTCATCATCACCGTTATCCCTTCAGTTTTGATTGGATCTTTCTGAAACTTATATGAAAGGTGGCTGGGGATAAAATCACAGATGAGTTCGAAAACCGGCCAAGTCGGCCTATTTATCATAGAGTAACGTCCCTTTGATAACTGAAAATGCCGATTTTTTACCTTGTGATCACCGGAGCCCTTTCAGTTTTGATCGGATCTTTCTGAAACTTATATGTAAGGTGGCTGGGGATAAAAACCTTGGATGAGTTTGAATACGGGCCTAGGTGGCCCATTCATCATAGAGTTATGTCCCTTTGATTGCTGAAAATGCCGATTTTTGGCCTTGTCATCACCTTAGTAACTTCAGTTTTGATGGGATCTTTCTGAAACTTATATGTCAGATGGCTGAGTATAAAACCCACGATGAGTTTCGAAAACCGGCCAAGTTGCCCCATTTATAATAGAAAAATGTCCCTTTGATGGCTGAAAATGTCAATTTTTGACATTGTCATCACCGTAGCCCCTTCAGTTTTGATGGGATCTTTCTGAAACTTATATGTAAGGTGGCTGGGGATCAAACCTCAGAAGAGTTCGAATACCGGCCAAGCTGGCCCATTTATCATAGAGTTATGTCCCTTTGATTGCTGAAAATGTTGATTTTTACCTTGTCATCACCATAGCCCCGTCCGTTTTGATCGGATCTTTCTGAAACTTTTATGTAAGGTGGCTGGGGATAAAATCTCGGAACAGTTCGAAAACCGGCAAAGTCAGCCTATTTATCATAGAGTTATGTCCCTTTGATGGCTGAAAACGTTGATTTTTTACCTTGTCATCACCATAGCCCCTTCAGTTTTGATCGGATCTTTCTGAAACTTATATGTAAGGTGGCTGGAATAAAACCTTGGATGAGTTCGAATACAGGCCAAGTCGGCACATTCATGATAGAGTTACATGCCTTTGATTGCTGAATATGCCTATTTTCGACCTTGTCATCACTGCTGCCCCTTCAGTTTTGATCGGATCTTCATGAAACCAACAAACAAGTAAGTCAGGGAGAAAAGCTAGGAGGAGTTTGAAAACTTGTGAGGTTTGCCTATTTATCACAGTGTAACATCTCTTTAATTGCAGCAGTTAATTCCTTATTTTTGAACGTCATCACCATAGCCCCTTCAGTTTATATCGGATCTTCTTAGCAAGTCAGGAATAAAAGCTTGGATGAGTTTGAAAACTGGTGAGGTCAGCCTATTTATCATGGAGTTACATTCTACTTGATTTGCAGAAAATGCTTACCCTGCCATCACCTTGTCCTCCCAAAAATCCTTCTGTAAGGTTGACACTTCCTGAAACTTTGAATCTGTTAGCTCAGGTGAGCAATACAGGACCATCTCGGTCCTCTTGTTTTTTTTCTCTGGATACTCCAGTTTTTCCACCCACTGATTTATGATCGGCTCCATATAAGTGAAATAATCTTGAAAGGGTAAATAAAAAATTCCTAAAAATTTAGCACATTTCTTAAAAACAGAATTTAGCCTTAATTCTCAAGATGCCCAGAAAAACTGCATCTGTTTGTTTGAGTGTAGGGCATGGTAGCTCAGTGGTTAGTGCATGTGCCTATCATTTAAGATAGAGCCTTCATATCTGGTATGTAGGGTCCTTGTGACAAGCGCTTCCCAACCATGCAAAATTTGTGACCTGTGACCGTGACCTTTGATCGTTTTTGTCATATCTTTTGAACCATTTAAGGTAGAGCCTTCATATTTGGAGTGTTTGTTCCTTTCTGAAAAGTTCTTCCCACTCATGCAAAAAATTTGACCTGTGACCTTGACCTTGATCTGTGACCTACTTAATCATAACTTTGGAGCCATTTGAGATAGAGCCTTCATATTTGGCATTTATATTCCTTGTGACAATGGCTTCACATCCATACAAAATCTTTGATCTGTGACCTTGACCTTTGATCTACTTTATCATAACTTTTGAACCATTTGAGATAGGGCCTTCATATTTGGCATGTATTTTCCTTCTGACAAGGCACCTTACTGTATTACCTACCATTTCATTGCTTCAGTGTGGATCAGGTGAGCGATCCAGGGCCATCATGGCCCTCTTGTTCTTATTTCTGTTTTGGAGCAGAAAAAAAAAAAAATAAGGTTTACCCCTGTAAACCCATTTTACTATATAAAAATGGGGTTCAAGGGGATCAAAATTACAGTAAATTGGCATGTTTTCGTGATGAGCAGGACAAACAACATCCTATGCTGAATTGAGCATGAAAATTACCTCTTTCATTTGTATTTTAATGTTTATGAGCATTATAAATTTCATGCTCATCTCAGTTGAGCTTGAAAAAAGTTTCATAACCTCGGGCTCTGATGACTAATCAGAGAAGTAGTCTGGTCTGGCTCTTCACTGTGCCATTCTACACAAACATTTATGCCATGTGACCAGACAGAAAAAATTACCCTTAAAACACCAAGAAAAACTGCATTTGAAAATGTCTCTTTATGTCGTCTGCTGCAACTATCTGCAAACTTTTCAAACATATTTTTGCATACAGACAAACAGAGGAGAGGAGCAGTCTAATCTGGGTTCACACTGTTTGCAAAAATGACTTTTCAAAGCAACTGGCAGATGACAAAGCAGACGACAATTGTTGTTACTTGTATTGGGATTTTATGGGTTAAGATAATTTAGGATGACTGCACAAAGAAGAGATTTAGGTTTCCTAGATATTCCAGATAATTACTTACCAAAAATAGACCCTGAAAACTTAGAGCCAGCTTGGGATGATTTTACAGCATGTGGGCCTGAGCCAAGTAGACCAAGACATGACTGGGCACTTGATCTCTACATGCATAAGATACCTGCCAGGTTGGTAACATTTTTTGTGGAGATTGATCATGAAATCTTTTCTCCGGTCATTCTCTCCTTCCACTGATTCAAGAATTCTTGGGAAAGAATGTGCATTGTACAGGCCCCGAGGCTAAAAAACATTTCTTTCTCGACTCAGCTGAGCATGAAATTTGTAATGCTCATAACTGTTAAAATACAAACAAATCAGGGCCAGCCTCAGTTGCTGAAACTGACCACCCCACACGGGTACTGGTAAACCGCTTAGATCCTACCCAGGCCAAAGCGGTGCGAGTCGCACCGTCCATGCTTTAAAACCCTATTGGTTACATTGGGCGACGGCTTGAGGTGTCATTTCATCTCCATGTCGTGTAAAAGTTCCACAAAGTTGGAAGCAAACATCTCCAAAATGACCTAAACATTGTTGACAGGGATGTTAAACCTCAAACAAACCAGGAAAAGTGTGGTTTGGTAAATTGACATAATCGATATGACCTAAATAGTGTTGGCTGGGCTGTTAAACTCCAAACAAATGAACAAACACCACAACCTCTTTATAACACTATTGATTGGGTCCATAGCAGAAATCGTGTTAGTTAAACAACCGTGTTATATCCAAACAAAAATGTGTAGATTATATAGAAAAACAAGAGCTGTCGCATGACAGCATAGCTCGCCTGTTTTGCACTTTCAAGATAAAAGGTAAAACTATTGAACCATGAAATAAAGGTCACACTCACCTACATATATTTTGAGGTTAATCATCATGTCACAAGGAACGTATGTTCCAGATGTTACATTTCAGAATATCTGAATTATAAGGCATAATCATTGAACCATGAAAATAGGTCACACTGACCTAGATATATTTCTATGTCAATCATCTGGTCACATGGAATTGATTATTCAGATATGAAGTTTCTCCATCAAATAGTATTCAAGATACAAGTCAAAGTCACTGAAACATGAAATATAGGTCACACTGACCTACATATATTTTAAGGTTAATCATCTGGTTTCATTGAAGTAATATCCCAGGTATAACATTTCATTATCAAAATAGTATTCAAGATAATAGGCAAAATCACTGACCCATGAAATATAGGTCACTGACCTAGATATATTTTGAGGTCAATCATGGGGTCACATGGAACTAATAATCCAGGTATGACATTTCTTCGTCAAAAAAGTATTCAAGATAATAGGCAAAATCACTGAGCCATGAAATATAGGTCCCAGTGACCTAGATATATTTTGAGGTCAATCAAGGGGTCACATGGCACTAATATCTCAGGTATGATATTTCTCCTACAAAAAGTCTTCAAGATATAAGGCAAAATCACTGGACCGTGAAATGTAGGTCACCATGACCTTCACACTTTTACACTTGAAACAATGTCACCTGGTTGGCTGATATATAACCAATTGTGTCCATAACATGTTAGCATAATGGAAACGTATATAACAAATAACAAAGGTATCCTAGATTTTGACCTCTAGCCCCGCCCAATCCCCCCTCTCGGGCATGAACCCAGGTGTGTGTTGTCTCTGAAACTCAGAAGACACTCCCAGGTATCCAAGTTGTAAAATGTGAATGCTTTGTGATGAGTGTCTGTTGAGATTTAAGCATTTCAAAAACTTTAACACAGTTTTACAGTGGTGTTCTAGATTTTGACCCCTAGCCCACCCCGGGGCATGAACCCAGGGGTCTGTTGTCTTTTAACGTAAGAAGACTCTCCCAGGTACTTAAGTTCCAAATATGTGTGCTCTTTGATGAGTAACTGTTGAGATATAAGCATTTGAAAAACTTTAACACAGTGTGACGGGAACGCACAAGCACAAGTGCACATCCGAGATGACAACAATAGCTCTCCATGTACTTTGTACAGGCGAGCTAATGACCATTCATGGTCATATTTCTATATAATCTACACATTTTTGGGATTTAATCACCATTAATGGTAATTTTTCTATATAATCTACCCACATTTTTGGGATCCATCTTGAAACTGTGTTATATCCAAAACCATGTTATAACGAACCATGCTATAACGAGGTGGTGGTGTGTATGAGATAAGTCGCAACTAAAATACATGTATTTACTGGCTGGTTTGTATGAAAGAGTGCTTAAGACATGGGTGAACAGAGACAGTTCAGGTGAGACTGCACATGCTGTGGCCCTGCTGAATGTAGGTGACCACAATGAACACTAAAAGACTCAGTAATAGCACATTGTGAGGGTCCTTTTCATGTGAATTTGTCAAATATTTATATTTCAATTTCCGCCATTAAACGTCTTAACCTATTTAAGACAAATAACAGTCCAGATGACGGTCTCTTTTCAAAGCCCACATTTGAACAGTCCCAAAGCAAGGTAGTAATTTTCTAGTATTCCAATAAATCAAACTCATTTGTGATCTTGATACAATGCAAAATTCTACAGACTGTCTGATTTGTGTCTACAATGTTTGCAAATGTCTGGTTAATGTGATGCAAGGGATAAATGGGTTAACCCCGTAAGCTGCCGAGAAAAACTACATCTGAAAATGTCATCTGCTTATGTCGTCTGCTGAATCTTCTTGCAAACTTTTTTTTAAAAAACTTTTCATACTGGCAAACAGTGTGGGCCCAGAGCAGAGGAGCAGTCTGTCTAGGAGCAGTCTGATCTGGGCCCCCACTGTTTGCAAAAAGTGATTTTTAAGGTAACCTGCAGACAACAAAGCAGACGACAATTGTCGTGATTGGCTTCTTATGGGTTAAAGTTAAAATAGATGTAAACTGTGTTCTATATAAAGAACAAGGACACTGGGTTGTGCACTGTGACTTGAGAAAATGTCTTTGCAAGTAGTACAAACATTACGAACACATCCCTATACAAATACATTGTAAACTTAACCGCCGAAAAAAAAGAAAATTTTAAGATAACAAATTGTGATATTTTTCTTATTTCTGCTCAAAATATAGATTGTGGGTACTTGTTAGAACCGCCTCATCTATATTTGAGAGCAGAAATCAGAAAAATGAGGTATATCCCTGTGAACACCAGTTTTACTATATAAAAGTGGGGTTCAAGGGGGTCAAAATTACATAGGCGTGTTTTCGTGGTGAAGCAATAGATTAGGCTGCACATCTTTGCAATCCAAATAGCATCACAAAACAGGCCTATATAATATTGACCCCCTTAAACCCCACTTTTATGTACTAAGGTTTACAGGGGTATATATTATTTTTCCTATTATTTCTCAAAACATGGATTGTGGGTACTCATTAGAACTGTTTCAGTGTGGTAGTTCTAATGAGTACCCACAATCTGTTATGATTTGTTCGTTTAAATTGAGGTTTAATGTCCCCATCAACACTATATAGATCATTTTGGAGACATTGCTTCCAATTTTGTGGGACTTTTACCCAATATTGAGATGAAATGACTTCTCAAGCCCTGCAGCCCAATGAAAGCAAAAGGATTAAATGCATTGGATGGTGTGACTCCCAACACTTTACCTGGGCAGGCTTAGACCTTCTAAGCGGTTTACCAGTACTCGTGTGGTCAGTTTCAGCTCTGCGTGGAAGCACCATGCAGCCCAATCTATTTCTCCAAGCTTCTGATTTTTATCTGAAAATTTTCATTTTTGGTCGTAAAATTGTCACTATTTTTTAATAGGAGTGTTTTTGTAATGGTATTAACCCTTCTCTTGCTGAATATTCAGTTTAGCAACACCCATTTCTGTCTATCAGCCAATCAAATTACTTGATGTAATTTATTGCTACAAATTCATAAACTGAATGCCAAACAGTGTAGATCCTGATCAGATGGCTTCTTCAGAAGCCATCTGATCTGGATCTACACTGTTTCCAAAGAAAGGGGTTGTCGTGAACAGCATGATAAGAGTTAAGACCTAGGACACTAGGATGTGCTTCATGATTTGAGAAATTATTTGAGAAATGACAACCCAAAATGTCTTTGGATGTGTGCAGTATAAAGACTCATATCAGTCTGCACATCTTTGTACATGTAGTCTCATCACGTGAATAATTCCATGAAATTATCACCTCCCTAAACCCCACTTTATATAGAGAAAACTGGGGGTATAAATTATTTATCTTATTTCTGCTCATAGATTATTTTTCTTATTTCTGCTCCAAGACATAGGTTGTAGGTATAGTAGTCGCAGTTAAGATTGACTAGGTGGAGCTATCGTTTGTACCTGCCTTAGGAATATTCCATAAACAAAAAGGTAAACCAAGTCACCCGATTATGTGAATTCAACTGTAACACAAGCATAGCTGTGGCTCGTCTGCTTGTAGAAAGCGTGCGAAAGGCACTCTACCGAATCTTCTGGTGGACTCAGGGAATTTGACATATATTGACAACATCTGAATAGCTCCGCCTAGTCAATCTCATCTGCGACTACTATACTCGTTAGAACTGCCTCAATGAGGCGGTTCTAATAAGCATCAGAAACCTATGTTTGGATTACAAATAAGAAACGTATCACAGATTTTTATCAGAAAAAAGTATAGTAGTCGCATATAAAACTGACTAGACGGAGCTATTCAGGTGTTGTCAATATATGTCAAATTCGCTCAGTCCACCAGAAGATTCGGTAGAGTGCCTTTCGCATGCTTTCTGCAAGCGGACCAAATGGCCAGGTATAGTAGTCGCAGATAAGATTGACTAGGCGGAGCTATTCCGGTGTTGTCAATATATGTCAGATTCACTGAGTCCACAAGAAGATTTGGTTATATACGCCACAGCTATGCTTGTGTTACAGTTGAATTCCCACAATCGGGTGACTTGGTTTACCTTTTTGTTAGTGGAATATTCTTAAGGCAGGTTCGAATGTTAGCTCCACCTAGTCAATCTTATCTGCGACTACTTTATATATATATGCTACAGCTTTATTTGTGTTACAGTCAAATTCACACGATTGGGTGACTTGGTTTACCTTTTTGATAATAGAACATTCCAAAGGCAGGTACAAAAGGTAGCTCCCCCTAGTCAATTTTATCTGCGACTACTATAACCATTTTGGAGATGTAAAATTGTACTGTCTCGTACAAGTGTGTTATTCTAATGTGGACATTCTTCTCTGTACACTAGGGCCCTCGCCCATCGGGGCTTTAAGAAATATACTGGGCTGCATAGTGCTTCCATGCAGAGCTGAAATCTACTGCACACGAGTACTGGTAAACTGCTTAGATGGTCTAGCCTGCCCAGGCAAAGTGGTGCATGTCAGACGGTCTCTGCATATAAACCCTATTGATTTGTTGTAGCCGTAGGGCTTAAGGTGTTATTTCATCCCAATGTGGGGTAAGAGTCTCACAAAATTGGAAGCAACATCTCCAAAATGACCTAAATAGTGTTGATGGGGACTTAAAACCTCAATTCAAACAAACACTATGCCGATTTACTAAAAGCTTCAGATACTGAAGAAGGTAATACCCTGGCTAAGTGGGTATATGGGTACATTTTCGCCTGTTAAACCTCATTTAAGTAAGGAAATTTTAAACCAGAAAGCACTAGTCACCCAGCAGATGGCATTTCAAAAGTATCTTTTTTCTTATTTTTCAGAGAAAATAAGCCCCGACATTTTATGTGAATCGTCTGCATGGCAGACAATTCACATAAAATATCAGGCCTTATTGTCTCTGAAACTGTGAAAAAAAATTATTTGCTCTAGAATTTTTCATGGAGCAAGAAGTTTAACACATAAGTACATGATATAGATATTTTATAGTATGTATACATCTATACAGATCATATGTTGGATACTGTGATGATTGTTACATCCTAGCACATGAAAATGTCACATACATTGTAATCTTAACTTATTTTTTGTGACTGTGAAATGTCCAGGGTTGTAGTGCGTCATGCGTCGTCCATGTGTAAACTTTTCTTGTGAACACTCTATAGGCTACCGTTTTGGGCTAGTCTTCATCAAACTTGGTCAGAATGATCATCTTGACAATATCTCTGTCACGTTCAAAAATTGTCATGTCACTTTAAAAAGTAGGTCAAATCATAGAAAAACCTTGTGAACACACTAAAGGCCACAGTTTTGGTCCGATCATCATCAATCTTGCTTAGAATGATCATCTTGACAATATCTTGGTCAAATTCGAATATGGGTCTTGTCGGGTCAAAAGTAGGTCAGTAGGTCAAATCATAGAAACACCTTGTGAACAAACTAGAGGCCACAGTTTTGGTCCGATCATCATCAAACTTGCTCAGAATGGTTATCTTGACAATATCTCGGTCAAGTTCAAATATGGGTCATGTTGGATCAAAAAGTAGGTCAGACGGTCAAATCATAGTAAAATTTTGTGAACACACTAGAGGCCTCAGTTTTGTTCCATTCATCATCAATCTTGCTCAGAATGATCATGTTGACAATATCTCGCTCCAATATGAATATGGGTCATGGCGGATCAAAAAGTAGATCAGCAGGTCAAATTATAGAAAAACCTTGTGAACACTCTGAGGCAACAGTTTTGGCCCAATCATAATCAAACTTGCTCAGAATAATCATCTTGACAATATCTATGTCAAGTTCGAATACGGGTCATGTTGGGTCAAAAAGTATGTCAGTAGGTTTAATCATACAAAAACCTTGTGAACACTCTAGAGAACACAGTTTTGGTCCAATTATCATTAATATTGCTCAGAATGATCATCTTGACATTATCTGGGTCATGTTGAATCAAAAAGTAGATCAGTAGGTCATTTTCTCATAACTTTTGAACCATTTGAGTCATCATATTTGGCATGCAGGTTTTTATGACACAGGTTTTCCACACATATAAGAAAAACATGATCTGCGACCTTGACCTTGACATGTGTCCTACTTTATCATAACTTTTGAACCATTTGAGATAGAGCCTTCATATCTGGCATGTAGTTTCCTTGTGACAATGTAGTTTCCTTGTGACAAGGGCTTCTCACTCATGCAAAAATTTTGACCTGTGACCTTGACCTACTTAATCATAACTTTTGAACGGTTTGAGATAGATCCGTCATATTTGGCATGTATGTTCCTTATGACAAGGGCTTCCCACCCCAAATTTTGATCCATGATCTTGTCCTTTGACCTATTTGGTCATAATATTTGAACCATTTGACATAAAGCCTTCATATTTGGCATGTAAGTTCCTTGTGATAAAGGCTTCCCACTCATACATAATTTTGACCTGTGTCTTTGACCTTTGGCCTGCTTTGTTTGTTTTTGTTTGATTTAAGGTTTAACATCTCCGTCAACACTGTAAAGGTCATTTTGGAGACGTAGCTTCCAATATTGTGGGACTTTTACCCGACATTGAGATGAAATGACATGCCCTGTCGCCCAATGAAACCATTAGGGTTTATAAGCATGGACGGACCGACTCCCACCGCTTTACCTGGGCAGGCTTAGATCCAGTACTCGTGTGCGGCCGGTTTCAGCTCTGCGTGGAAACATCATGCAGCCCATGTATTTCTTCAAACCCTGATGGGCGGGGGCTACAATTGTTAAACCATTTGAGATAGAGCCTTCATATTTGGGATGTAGGTGCCTTTGGACAAGGGCTTCTCACTCAAACAAAATAATTTTGACCTGTGACCTTTTTGCATGCATGTACCTTGTGACAAGGGCTTCCCATTTATACCTAAAATTAAGGCCTGAGACCTTGACCTGTGACCTACTTTATCATAACTTTTGAATCATTTAAGGTAAAGCCTTCATATTTGGCATTTATTTTCCTTGTGACAAGGGCGTCCCACACATGTCAAAAGTTTGACCAGTGACCTTGACATTTGACCTACTTGTTCATAAGTTTTGAATCATTGAGATAGAGCCTTCATATTTGACATGCAGGTTCCTACTTGATTAGCTCACCTGGCCGAACTAGTGAGCATTTGTGACTGTGAGATGTCTGGCGGCGGCGTCGTGCACCGCCCTTTGTCTGTGCGTAAACTTTTCTTGTGAACACACTAGAGGCCACAGTTCTTTGCCAATCATCATCAAATTTTATCAGAATGATCATTATGCCAATATCTCGGTCAAATTCGAATATGGTCAGTAGGTCAAATCATAGAAAAACCTTGTGAACACACTAGAGGCCACAGTTTCTGTCTGACCATCATCAAACTTCCTCAGAATGATCATCTTGACAATATCTTGGTAGAGTTCAAATATAGGTCATGTCGGGTCAAAAATAGGTCAAATAATAAAAAAACCTTGTGAACAAATAAGAGGCCACAGTTTTGATCCGATCATCATCAAACTTGCTCAGAATGATCATCTTGACAATATCTAGATCAAGTTCGAATATGGGTTGTGTCATGTCAAAAAGTAGGTCAGCAGTGCAAATCATAGAAAACGTTGTGAGCACTCTGGAGGCCACAGTTTTGGTCCAATCACCATAAAACTTGCTCAGAATGATCATCTTGTCAATATCTCAGTCAAGTTTGAATATCCGTCATGTCAGATCAAAACTTAGGTCAGTAGGTCAAATAAAAGAATAACATTGTGACCACTCTAGAACCCACAATTTTGGTCCAATTATCACAAATATTGCTCAGGATGATCATCTTGACAATATCTGGGTCAAGTTCGAATATGGGTCATGTCGAATCTAAAACTTGATCAATAGGTCATTTTGTCATAACGTTTGAACCGTTTGAGATAGAGCCTTCATATTTGCCATGTGTGCTCCATATGCCAAGGGCTTCCCAATCATACAAAACAAATCTGACCTGTGACCTTTGCCTTTGACCTACTTTATCATAACTTTTGAACCATTTAAGGTAGATCCTTCATATTTGGCATGTAGATTCCTTGTGACAAGGGCTTCTCACTCATGCAAAAATTTTGACCTGTGACCTTGACCTACTTAATCATAACTTTTGAACAGTTTGAGATAGATCCTTCATATTTGGCATGTATGTTCCTTGTGACAAGGGCTTCCCACCCCAAATTTTGATCCGTGACCTTGTCCTTCAATCTATTTGGTCATAGCATTTTAACCGTTTGACATAAAGCCTTCATATTTGGCATGTAAGTTCCTTGTGATAAGGGCTTCCCACTCATACATAATTTAGACCTGTGTCCATTTCCTTTGGCCTACTTTGTCATAACTGTTTAACCATTTGAGATAGAGCTGTAAGTGCCTTTTGACAAGGACTTCTCACTCATACAAAATGATTTTGACCTGTGCCCTTGACCTGTGACCTTTATGCATGCATGTAGGTTCCTTGTGACAAGGGCTTCCCATCCATACAAAAGTATTGACCTTTGACCAACTTAATTAGCTCACCTGACCAAACTGGTGAGATTTGTGACTGTGAGATGCACAGTGGCTTCGTTGTCTGTGAATAAACTTTTCTTGTGAACACACTAGAGGCCACAGTTTTGGGCCAATCATTATCAAACTTTATCAGAATGATCATCATGACAATATCTCGGTCAGATTCGAATATGGTTCATGTAGGGTTAAAAAGTAGGTCAGTAGGTCAAATCATAGAAAAACCACAGTTTCTGTCCGACCATCATCAAACTTCCTCAGAATGATCATCTTGACAATATCTTGGTAAAATTCGAATATAGGTGATGTATGGTCAAAAAGTAGGTCAAATCAAAGAAAAACCTTGTGAACACACTAGAGACCACAGTTTTGATCCGATCATCATCAAACTTGCTAAGAATGATCATCTGGACAATAATTAGTTCAAGTTCAAATATAGGTCATGTCGGGTCAGAAAGGAGGTAAGCAGGTCAAATCATAGAAAAACCTTGTGAACACTCTAGAGGCCACAGTTTTGGTCCAATCATCATAAAACTTGCCTTGTCCGTTGACCCTGTCCTTTGACTTATATGGCCATAATGTTTGAACCATTTGACATAAAGCCTTCATATTTGTGATAAGGACTTCTCACTCATAAAAATTAATTTTTGCCCTGTGACCTTGACCTATTACCTACTTAATTATGACTTTTAAACCATTACAGGTATGGCCTTCAGATTTTGCATGCATGTACCTTGTAATAAGGGCTTCCCACCAAATCTAAATTTTAGGCCTGTGAGCTTAATCTGTGACCTACTTTATCATAACTTTTGAACCTTTTGAGATAGAGCCATCAGATTAAGCATGTATGTTCCTTCTGACAAGGGCCTCCCATCCATACAAAATTCTAATCTGTGACCTTGACCTTTGACCTACTTTTCCATACATTTTGAACTATTTGTGATAGAGCCTTCATATTTGACATGTATGTTCCTTGTGACAAGGGTGTCCCACACATGCAAAAAGTTTGACCTGTGACCTTGATCTTTGACCTACTTGATCATAACTTTTGAACCATTTAAGATAGAGCCCGTATATTTGGCATGTAGGTTCCTTGTGACAAGGGCTTCTCACTCATGCAAAAATTTTGACCCGTGACCTTGACATACTTAATCATAACTTTTGAACAGTTTGAGATACATCATTCATGTTTGGCATGTATGTTCCTTGTGACAAGTGCATCCCACCCAAACTTTTGATCTGTGATCTTGTCCTTTGACCCATTAACGTTTGAACCATTTGACATAAAGCATGCATATTTCGCTTGTAAACTCCTTGTGCTAAGGGTTCCCACTCATACATAATTTTGACATGTGTCCTTGGCTTTTGCTTACTTAACTGTTTAACAATTTGAGACAGAGACTTCATATTTCGGATGTAGGTGCCTTTTGACAAGAACCTCTCACTCATACAAAATAATTTTCATCTGTGACCTTGACCTTGACATTTCAGATTTGGTCTTCATATTTTGCATTCATGTACCTTGTGGCATGGGCTTCCCACCCATACCTAAATTTTAGGCCTGTGACCTTGACCTGTGACCTTCTTTATCAAAACTTTTAGGGCCTCCCATCCATACAAAAATTTTAACCTGTGACCTTGACCTTTGACCTACTTTCCCATAACGTTTGAACCATTCGAGATAGAGCCTTTATATGTGGCAGGTGTGTTCCTTGTGACAAGGGCGTCCCACACATGCAAAAAGTTTAACATGTGAAATTGACATTTGACCTACTTTACCATAACTTTTGAATTATTTGAGATATTGCCTTCATATTTGGCATGTATGTTCCTTGTGAGAAGGTCTTCCGAACCATACAAAAATTTTGACCTATGACCTTGACCTTTGACCTACTTTGTCATAATTTTTGAAGCATTTGAGATAGAGCCTTCATACGAGGACTGTTCAAATATGAATGCAAGTAGAACGTTTTCTCATGCACTAATGCGAAAATCACCTGAAAATAAATACCGCAGCGTAGAAAAACATTTTACCTATACATTGATACCAAACCTGTTAAAATCTGTACACTTTAGCCATGTTTATCGTTCGATAAACACTGTCTACTCTTGTATACTAATACAAAACATGGTTGGAAGAAGGTCGAGTACGCCGTTGAAATACGGTCCTATATTAAGAATCGTTGTATTCTTGGTATACGGTGCAAAGACATTTTTGATGAATTATGTTCGGTTTATGGGCATAATGAAATGTCTTTTCCGACAGTTTTTCGTTGGTGTAAGAAATTCAGCTGTGGGCTAGGCTCAAAAGAAGATGCACCACATGATCGTCGGCCGAAAAGAGCAACATCTGCCAAGATGGTTGCTAGAGTGAAAGAAATAGTTGCTACCGATGCACGATACACCACTAGGTAAATAGCTAGTATGGTTGGCATCTCATTAGGAGCAGCTCATACAAATCTGAAACGGGATTTGAAAATGAGAAAGATCTGTGCTAGATGGATTCCTCATCTGTTGACAGATGAGCAGAAAAAGACACGCGTTCAGTGCGCCAAGAAGTTGGTTAAAAAGTTTCCAAATTACAATGCACGGTCTTTCGCTAATGTCGTCACAGGTGACGAGACATGGGTTCACTTTTTTGAGCCAAAACGAAAGATTCAGAACAAAATATGGGCAACAAAGTATTGCAAAAGACCATGCATTGCAAAGCGGACCATGAGCGTCAAGAAGGTAATGTATGCCATATTCTTTTCAAATCAGGGCCCTGCTATTCAGGTTGCTGTGCCTAAAGGCAAATCTGTAAATGCGAAGTTTTACAAGAATAAAATTATTCGAAAATTGAAGAAATATTTCAAAGAACGAAGACCCGCAACTGGTTTGGCCAATGTCAGATTGCTACATGACAATGCGTCATCGCACAAGGCGTTCATTGTGCAAGAATATCTGAAGCAGGAAAAGGTTGTTGAACTCCCTCAACCCCCTTATTCCCCTGACCTTGCCCCGTGTGACTTTTTTTTGTTCCCGCGGCTGAAAAAAATACCTTAAGTTTCTGGTCGAAAATTTGTACAGCGCAAACACCTCGGTTCTGCAATATTCCAGTGCCTTCAGAGTATACCTCGAAGAGACCACCAAAATGCATTCAATGATTGGATCAGAAGACTGAAAGTTTGTATATCTGTTAAAGGGGAATACTTTTAGGGGACAAAATAAATTTTTCATCGAAATCTATCACGGAATCATTTTTATGTGCTTAGTTGCATTCATATTTGAACAGTCCTCGTATTTGACATGTAGGTTCCTTGTGACAAGGAATTCCTGTTTGTGCAAAAAATGACCTGTGACCTTGACGTTTGACCATCTTTATCATAACTTTTGAACATTTGAGATAGAGCCATCATATTTGGCATGTATGTTCCTTGTGACATGGGCTTTCTATTCATACAAAAAATGACCTGTGACCATGACCTTGACATGTGATCTACTTATTCATAACTTTTTAACCATTGGAGATAGAGCCTTCATGTTTAGCATGTACGTTCCTTGTGACAAGGACATCCGACTCATACACAAATTTTGACCTGTGGCCTTGACCTTTGACCTACTTTGCCATATCTTTGAACCAATTTAGATAGAGCCTTCATATTTGGAATGTAGGTTCCTTCTGACAAGGGCCTCCCATCCATACAAAAAATTTTGACCTGTGACCTTGACATTGACCTGTGACCTACTTAATAATAACTTTTGACCATTTGAGATAGATCCTTCATATTTGGCATGTATGTTCCTTGTGACCAAGGCTTCCCATCCATACAAAAATTTTGACCTATGACCTTGACCTTTGACCTACTTTGAACCATTTGACATAAAGCCTTCATATTTGCCTTGCAACAAGGGCTTCCCACTCATACAAAAAGTTTGACCGGTGTCCTTGACCTTTGGCCATCTTTGTCATAACTTTTAACCATGTTCCTTGTGACTATTGCATACCACCCGTACAAAAATTTTGACCTTGACCTTTGACCTACTTTATCATAACTGTTTAACCATTTGAGATAGAGCCTTCATATGTTGCATGTGTGTTCCTTGTGACTTGGGCTTCCCACCCATACATACATTTTGACCTGTGACCTTGACCTACTTTATCATAACTTTTGAACAATCTGAGATAGAGCCTTCATATTTGGCGTGTATGTTCATTGTGACAAGGGCTTCCCACCCATACAAAATGGTTGACCAGTGACCTTGACCTTTGACCTACTTTATGAAAACTTTTGAACCATTTGAGATAGAGTCATCATATTTGGCATGTATGTTCCTTCTGACAAGGCACCTTACTATATTACCTACCATTTCATTTCTGCATTGTGGATCAGGTGAGCGATCCGGGGCCGTCATGGTCCTCTTGTTTAGCTGCCCTTAGCACGAAGTGCTCGTGATGAGCTATTGTGACCTGTCAATGTTCGTCATCCATCATGCATCATCCGTCGTGTGTCGTGCGATGTCAACAATCTGCTTTTTAAAGATGCCAACTCCTAAACCCTTAATGCTTCCACCCAGAGCTGAATCCGACCACACATGAATACTGGTAAACCACTTAGAGGCTCTAAGCCGGCCCAGGAAAAGTGGTGTGAATCGGACGGTCCATGCATATAAACCCCATTGGTTTCATTCGGCGACAGGGCTTGAGATGTCATTTCATCTCAATGTTGGGTAAAAGTCCCTCAAAATTGGAAGCAACGTCTCCAACATGACCTATACAGTGTGGACGGGGACGCTAAAACCTCTGATCAAAATAATCCTAACCCTTGGGCCAATTTCATTCAAACTTCATAGGTATGTTACTTAGGTGACCCTCTTCCAAAATAGCTGAAATCGTTCTGCTCCAATGAACAAGATTGCTACCAGAGCTAAAAATAGAAAAAAAAACGTCAACAAAATTTGCTTTAAATGCCAACTCCTCCTAAACCCTTTGTCCAATTTCAATTCAATTTCATGGGAATCCTGCTTAGGTGATACTATACCAACATTTATTAAACGGTTCTGCTCCGATGAGCAATTTGGCTGCCAGATCTAAAAATAGAAAAATGTCAATAATTTGCTTTAAATTCCAACTTCTCCTAAACCCTTTGGTCAATTTCTTTCAAACTTCAAAGGAATGTTGCTTGGGGGACTCTCTACCAAAATTGTTAAAACGATTCCGCTTCGATGAGCAAATTGGCTGCCAGAGCCAAAAATAAAAAAAAAAGATCCACCGTTTGCTTTAAATGCCAACTCCTCCTAAACCCTTTATCCAATTTCAATTAAACTTCATGGAAATCCTGCTTAGGTGACCCTATACCAATATTTATTAAACGGTTCCGCTCCGGTGAGCAAATTGGCTGCCAGATCTAAAAATAGAAAAATGTCAATAATTTGCTTTAAATGCCAACTCCTCCTAAACCCTTTGGCCAATTTCATTCAAACTTCATAGGAATGTTGCTTGGGTGACCTTCTACCAAAATCGTTAAAACGGTTCCGCTTCGATGAGCAAATTTGCTGCCAGTGCTAAAAATAGAAAAAAAAACCATCAGAAATTTGCTTTAAATGCCAACTCATCCTAAACCATTTGCCAAATAGCTACATTTGTTCTGCTCTGGTGAATAAGATGGCCACTAGAGCTAAAAATAGAAAAAATCTTTAAATGACAACAACTGCTATACGCATGGGTCAATTTCAATCAAACTTGATAGGACTGTTGCTTAGCTGACCCTCTACCAAAATAGCTAAAACGGTTTCACTCCGAAACGCAGCTAAAAACAGAAAATTCTTTAAATGACAACATCTCCTAAACCTTGTGCCATTTTCATTCAAACTTAATAGGAATGCTGCTTATGTGACTCAATTTTCAACATACTTGAGCTGGTTGCTTCCCTTAGGCATATTAGGGATATAAACGTTGAATTTTTGCAATATATGTTGAATCTTTGTACTGATCAAGGACACAGTCACAAGAATATGCTTTGTTTCACCGTTTACCAATACAGTAGAACTTCGATGGCTCGAACACCGATGGCTCGTATACCATGGCTGAGTCGAACCCGTTTTTGAGTCCCTAGGAAATTCCTCTACATAAGAGATAGTGCGACAAAATTTAGGAGATTTTCGTCTTTTATCTTGGAAATGTATGCTGTGTGTACTCATTAGAATCGCCTCATTGAGGCGATTCTCTCATTGAGGCGATTCTAATGGGTACACACAGCATATAGTTTCATTATAGAGCACCGAAAAGATGTCCAAATGTATCTCGTTATGCCTCCTGGCAGTAAACCTCAGTGGCTCGAACTACCCCTGTCTCGAACAGCTTTTCGAGGTCCCCATTGAAGTTCGACTGTATGTCATTTTGTCACAAAAAGTGAGTATTAAAGTTTTTATGATAATTACTGACAAAATATAATATTTATGTCACGAAGGAGGTCGGGGAAAGGAAGTTTAACCTTATCCCGCCGAAAACGACAACCGAGACCTTCTCAAACAATGCAGATCCAGATCAGATGGGGAAGCCATCTGCTCAGTTTGTTTGATTTGAGGTTTAACGTCTCCGTCAACACTTTAAAGGTCATTTTGGAGACGTACATGTTGCTTCCAATTTTGTGGGACTTTTACCCGACATTGAGATCAAATGACATCTCAAGCCCTGTCGCCCAATGAAACCAATAGGGTTTATTAGCATGGACGGTCCGCCTCGCACCGCGGTTCCTGGACAGGCTTAGATCCTCTTGGCGGTTTACCAGTACTAGTGTGCGGGCCGGATTCAGCTCTGCGTGGAAGCATCATGCAACCCATATATGTCTTCAAGCCCCTATAGGCGGGGGGCGACCATCTGCTCAGGATCTACATCGTTTGTCATGTAGTTTGTTAACTGAACAAATACATTATATCAAGTAATTTGATTGGTTGATAGTCAGAAATGGGTGTGACCAATTAATTTATTCAGCAGGTTAAGGCATATAATCAAAACACTGACTGTACTGGTGAGTTCAAGTTGGAAAAGAATCATTAAGATAACACATCCGTGCGACAACGTGCATTTTTCACATGTCCAAAATGGCTACTTTTCTGGTGAAATCCATGATATTTTTTTCTTATTTATACTGCAAAAATAGATTGCGGGTGCTCGTTAGAACCGCCTCATTGGGGCGGTTCTAACGAGTACCCACAACCTATGCCTAGAAAATACTGTAAATCCCCGTAAACCCAAGTTTTTTCTACATAGAATGGGGTTTAGAAGGTGTTCATTTTACGGTTTTGTCCACGTAATGTTCGGCAGTTTCGTTTAACCCATAGATTCTTATATTTTATGCAAATACTGAAGAACCTGCGTTCTGTGGCATCGGATCATGATCTGTACTTTTTGCAATTGCCCTAGCTGCGAGTCCAGTCCATTTTTATAGAAACCTTCTTTACACAGCTCCCTGTCATCATAGCGACAAGTGAGGCTATAAATAAACGTTGCATGGACTGGATTAGGGCTGGCTAATCAGAGTTGAAAGATAATCGATTATCAGTGATGCCATTGCGATAGATACTCGATTAGTAATCACTAAAGATTGTGTATTATAATTTTACCTCCTGAGCATGGCTCTTACCATATGTTATACTGTACTGTATCTTTTCAGACAATCACGCCTGATAAAACAGTGTAGACCCAGATGAGACGCCGCAGAACAGGTCTGCACTGTTTGCCACTCATCCAGCCATTTTAGACACAGCATTGGGTAGTAAAGTGTACCTATCAAATAATTGAATACCAGCAAATTAGTAATCAAAATCGTTTTTCTGGGATCTATCGATCGAATAATCGATTATACGATTAATCGAGCCAGCCTTAGATTAGATGCCAGTGATAATCGCGTGGACACTTGCAGGGAAGATTCTTGATCGTTTAGTAAATACCTGGGGCCAGTTGTTCAGAGCATCGTTAGCTAAACGAGCTCGTTAGTGGTCATATTTTTAACTCTTTTAGCAAGTTTAATATGTAAAATTTTGGTATTTTTGCTGAAAAAATGTGAGCAGCTTTTGCGCAAAAGCTGCTCACATTTTTTTTCAGCAAAAATATTAGCATATTTGCCATAATAAATGATCAAAATTTTAACAATACGTTATCTAACGACGTCGTTAGTTTTGAACAACTGGCCCCAGATTTATTGGAAATTGCTTAAAACTAATGGCAATACACTTGCGGGACGGTATCCTGACTACCTTGACTTCATATCTTACTACCTTAATTGTGTTGACGTGTCATTTTGTCGTTGGAGTTTAAGTATGGTCAGATAATGTATACCACTGTGAGCTGGAAATGTGGTTCATTGGGGTCTACATTGCATAGACTTATTAACATATGGGTAATGTTATGATAATTTGATACTTTTGTATCAGCCTTATAGCCATTTATTATTGCATAAATTCCGGTGCGGCACGATATTAACACCCATGTTTTAACGCGGACAATTCCATGTATTAACAAGGCAATTCTCGTGCTGTTAATGACCTGTGACGTTGCTTGAATAATGCGTATTCCGGGCCGTAAAATTATTCCGCTACGTAGCAACTGCACTACCTGTCAAAAAACGTAAACAATGGACGCGTTCATACAATTTTGGCCTAAAATCGGTCAAACGGTGACTTTTTCTGGCAGAACAGAGGACGAAAAATTTTCTGTTATTACAGATATTAGGGATGAATATCCCACACAAATATATGTTATTCGCTCAAAGACAGACGGGAAAATATTAAGGGCTCACAGACATGAGCTGAACCCTCTGAGAGACGTTTCTACGACTGTACGAGCAGATGGAAAACCAGAAAAGTTAAGGGAACTTGTTCAATCAAATTATGGTAGGTATTTCAAGTAAGCACAAAATTTGTGCAAAGATGCATGCATACCCCTCCAATTTAATACATCGCCAAAACATCCAATGGTTAACCCAGAATGAAACCAAAGATAAAACATGTCTACTAGTACTAGCATTAGAGCCAAGTGCACGAACCACTGAGCTATCAGGCTCCTTCAAACAAATTATGGCAGGTATATCAAGTAAACACACAATTTGTGTAAAGATGCATGCATACCCCAGCAATTACACGAAGAAAACATACAATGGATAAGCTAAGAATGAAACAAATGGTTCTTTCATTTCACCTTAACCCCAGAAGGGGACACAGTGTACATTATATACACTCCTGGTTTTGCACGATGAATGCCTACAGAGTAATCCTGTAATTACAGTACGGGCCATTATCAGGGGGGTCTCAAGTTAACATTCCGATCCGAAGGACGGTGCACTTAATGACACCCCTGCAAATGATGCCAATGGAAGGTGTTAGGACGCCGAAACCTTATCGCCACTGCCAGGGATCAAACCGGGGGCCTCTAGCATCAGTGGCAAGTGCAGTAAACACGGAGCTATCATTGTTCTATATTTTTATAGAAAAAAAGCATTGCTTTTACACACAATTCCTTTTGCCTCTAGTGTGAAAAGTAATCGAGTTAAAGTAAATACAGTAAAATTCCGCTATTAAGACCACCAGAAATGAACCCTAATTCTGCTTTAAAAAGCTTATTCTGAAGGGTGCAGTAATTCTTTCTTCGAATTTCCTGCACGCAATGTGCTCTGGTCAGGGACCACCTGTGAAACTGGTCAAAAGTGAGTGGTCTTACAGACACAACGTTGTGCTGAATAAACATTTGTGATTTTAACCCTTATCCTGCTGACACATTTAACTGCATGATCAGATGGCTTCTGGCAAACAGTGTAGACCCAGATCCGACGCCACAGAACGCCTCAGAACAGGTAGAAATACTCGAAGTCCCCGTTCAGTACTTTATTTTAAACTCTGTTTCACCTATAACAAGGCCTTTGTGACGCAAGAATTACTGTATCCAGTAGCAGCATTGTTTTGAAACAGACTATAATATTTGTTTTGGTGTTGACCCATTTCTAGGTCGGGATAGACGGTGACATGGGAAAAGGTCCTTGAAAAACAACCGACATACATATGTTCTGTACGTTTCCATGGTTTGCATGATAATCAGAAATTCGATACATTATTGAACATAGATCTGCTAACAGACTTTGTGTCAACTTGGCTTGCATGTCATTCTTTCTTTCTATTTGGCTGTTTGGTAGGTGTACACATGTATAATATCAAGTCCCGAATCGACGGAGCAGTTATAGTAAACAAAACTGTCATGTTTTCTGTTTATATTGATTAACTCATATAATGCCTAGCGTCCCTTTTTTTGGGACGTTGGCAAACAGTGTAGACCCTGATCAGACGCCGCAGAACGCGGCGTCTGATCTAGGTCTACACTGTTTGCTCAAAGAACATATTTTTGTTCAATTTACATAAAAAAAGAAACCTGACACCCCTATAATTGCAAATGGACTACTCTAAACTTAGAGGCTGGAAGATTCTATTGCCATTAATGGGTTAATAACATGTAAGCCGAATCATTAACCGATTTTAATATATGCGGTCCCAATCCCAGCCGCGAGTGGGCTCGACGTTGGTCCGCCATTTTGTGGCTGGTCGAGAATGTAGCATTTCAAACGAAACTATCAGCGTTAAAAGCGCTAACTTAGTTTGTTTTGGAAAATTACAAAAGGACCGAGCAAAGTGTCGAGGCCTCAGAAGCAGAGCAGAAAAGTGCTCAGGGCGACCATTTCTTTCTCTGACCTCTCCGACGAATCCAATATAGATTGTGGGTGCTTGTTAGAACCGCCGACAACCTATATGTTCTATGAAAGGGTTATCCTATGTCTATTCCTATGTCTTGGAACAGAAAACAGAAACAGAAAAATAATGCGCTGCCTTGTACACCCCAGTTTGCCCGTGTTTTCAGGGTGGGGTGTTCATTTCACGGATGTGTTATGACCTACTGCATTATCCTTGCATGCAATGTTCCTTTTCCCTTAAGCGTAGTCTTTCATTTTCCCCTGTTCCCTAAAATAAGTTATGTTCACTCCCATGTTCCCTCGTCCCCCCGATAATAATAATAATAATAATAATAATAATAATAATAATAATAATAATAATAATAGCAACAACAACAACAACAATAATAACTCCATTATGTCGACACCGTCATGTGAGAAATAAATTTAAAGTACCCTGGTTGTGGATGAGGCGCTGCAACAATATCAATCCAAAAAAAAAAAAAAAAGATATTGCACGGAGGACCCTCGCTATATAACGACAGTATTTGTCCCCTAACAATATACCGCTATACTATAAAGAATCCTCGCCCCTGTCCATCGGGGCTTAGAGAAATAGGATGGGCTGCACTGATGCTTCGACGCGAGCTGAAACCTGACCGAACGTGAATACTGGTAATCCGCTTAGGTCTTAGCCTGCCCAGGAAAAGTGATGCGAGTCGGACCGCTCCTTTAACCCTGGCGGTTTCTATGGGTGGTAGGGCTTGAGAAGTCATTTCATCTCAGTGTCGAACAACTTCAAAACCAACGCAATGGGTAAAAACCAGAACCAGATACAATGCTCTATTCTTTTCGTTTCAGATGCTGTTATAACTGCCGACAACGACAAAATAAAAATCAACGATAATGAAAAAATAACAGGCAGGAAACAAAAAAAGATAATAATAATAATAGATAAAAAAAAAAATGATAAAAAAAAAAAAAAAAAATGATAAAAAAAAAAAAAAAAAAATAAATGAATAAATAAAAAAAAAAATAATAATAAAGGCGAGGGAGCAGTTACTGTGTTTGGGCGATTCGGTTGTGTTGGCATTTACATGCTAACTGTAGGGTTAGGACAAATGGTTTCCAGGGTCCTAGCCTCTCCTAGCAGGTCAATGTTGTCACAACCGCGTACCCCAACACAGTATTTAGCTCAAACATACCG